>JARYGA010011515.1:0-2702389 GCA_030545235.1 Helianthus tuberosus | reverse complement strand
TGACGTACCTATTTTCACATGTGTTTCAGGAAATGAAGCATAGGATTGATCAAGATACACTTAGGCGGACATGGGCCTTAGTGACAATAAAAGATGCAAGACTAGTTAATTATGTTGTATTTCTTTGTTTATTAAGACATTGTAACACTTTTAATCAATAAAACGAAACTTCAATTGCCATGGATTTGAAACAATTAATTCTGTTACAACACTCCCCGACATTTCCGCCACGTTTTGTATGTTCCACGTGGTCGGGGTGTGACAACCACCTACCTTGAGGCCGAGATACATGTAAGGAATAGATCCAGACTTGCACCCAAGCCGACTTGCCTTGTATTCGCACTCGTCAGAGGTAGTTCCCACTCCATAAAGACATGACTTATGGAGGTTGATTTTTAGTCCAGAGACTAGAAAAAAGCACCTCATAAATCTCCTAATATTGAAGATGTTTTCCTCCTCCCATGCACCCAAAAGCCTAACATCATATTAGCAATGGAAGCTCTTTCCAGTTTCATGACAAGCTTCCATCGCCATCTACTTTTTCTAGGTATCTAAAAAGCAGGATGTTTATTTGTGTTCTATCAAAATAAATTTTAAATAATATTTTTTTACATTTAAATTCCATGTAACCATACGCCTATAGGGGAAAGTTCTTGTACAAATAATCTTAACATACTAAACATACAAATTGAAGGAAAAGTCAAAAGACAAGGTGACATTTTTGTAATTATCTATAACTATCAAAGTTACTCTACAAATGTATCTAAAAAACCTAAAAAAACTTAACCCCCCCCCCCAAAACCTAAACCCCCCCACCCCCAAAAACCTAAAAAAAACCCCCCCCCCCCCCCCCAAAAAAAAAAAAACCTAAAAATAACCTAACCCCCCACCCATCCCCCAAAAACCTAAAAAAAAAACCTAACCCACCCCCCCCCCCAAAAAAAAAAAAAAACCTAACCCCCCTCCCCCAAAAACCTAAACCACCCCCCCCCCCACCCCACCCCACCCAAGCTAAAATGCTAAACCCCCAAAAAACCTAAAAAAACAAAAAAAAACAGACAAAATAAATTTTTTTAATATTTTTTTTATAAAAAAATCGCTACTTTTAGTAGCAAATTTTTTTAACAAAAAGTAGCGATTTTTTATAAAAATATTATAAAAAATTGTGTTTTTTAGGTATTTTTGGTTAAGTTCACATTTGTATAGTAACTTTGATAGTTTGTGGTAATTACAAAAATGTCACCTTGTCTTTTGACTTTTCCTTCAATTTATATGTTTAGTATGTTAAGTTTATTTGTATTTGATATTTTGCCTACGCTTATAATATCATTTTTTTCTGAAGAGCAAATACGATATCACTGGACCTATAAGTTAGTAATTGTTTGATCAATAAACTATAATAAACGAGTAACTAAATCCGTAAGAAACCACTGGCTCCCAGCCCAATGGCCAGCAACAATGAAGGATAGGATTTGGGGCTTTTGGCGCCGGTTCGATCCTGAGGAGCGCCCGAGTTTTCAATTACAGTGCATTTACTCCGGAGAGTGTCAGCTCCTGTGGAGGGTGCAACTCCTGTCTTGGCAGGGGGCTGGAAATTTTCTCGGGGGACGCCAAGCCAAACTCTAATGCACCAAGCGTGGACCCGGTTAAGACAACATAGTCTTGGTTGCGGGAGTGGGGCGATGGTAGCTACCGATTTATAGGTAGTAGCGGCCTTGCCGTCTGTTGTGCAAGTCGCCGTCCAAAAAAAAAAAAACTAAATCCGTAAGATGTCGGTATCCGGTTTAACTAGACTAAATGACAAATCCCTTACGGTTTTTAAGACAATGGATATTTCAATAAAAAATTAAACGGCTAATTTTTTTTAATCTGGTCTTCTTTGTGACTTGAATCCAAAGCTTTTTTCTCTTAAACCTAAGAGTAAAATCCACGGATAGTCCCTATGGTTTGGTGAAATTTTACCTTTAGTCCCTAACTTTTTAAAATTACATTTTTAGTCCATGTGATTTGATAAGTTGTTACTCGGATAGTCCCCAAATCGGATGAAGGTAGTTTTTCTGGTTAAGTTGGTGTGAAATGACAAGGACTATCCAAGTAACAACTTGTCAAACCACAAGGACTATCCGAGTAACCTTCATCCGCTTTAGGGACTATCCGAGTAACAACTTGTTAAAACACCGGAACTAAGAGTGTAATTCTGAAAAGTTGGGGACTAAAGGTGAAATTTCACCAAACCACAGGGACTATCCGTGTATTTTACTCTAAACCTAATTGTTTAAAGAATTTGTCTTTACCAATGTTGGTGCATACATCTGTCGACTTCGTCTTGTATCGAGTCTTAGATTAGATATGTCAGATTATGGCATGTTGTACGAGAAAATGTCAAAATTTAGGTTGTATAGGTGCTGATTCCGCTCCAAACAGCACATGCATGTGATTCCGCCCGAAATGGTTTCGAGCGAAATCAGCATGTTGCTGATTTCGCTCCAAATGGTTCTGGTGTCATTCTGGGCGAAATCAAGACCCTATATATAGGTGTCTCAGGAGCGAAATCAGTGTGTGTGTCCTTGTTTCCGGTACCGAACTGTTGCCGAAGTGCCGTTTGACTGTAATCTTTATAATATCATCAATACAAGGCAGATTTAAGTATTACAAGTTGTTTTTACAAGTCCGTTTCTTATTTTCCGCATCTGAAACGGATAAGAGCTCATCAAATTGACTCGTTTGGGTCAGCACGCGATCCTACAAGTGGTATCAGAGCTCAGGACGAGGAGTTCTTGCCAAAACAGCTTCATTTTCTTTATTCTACACCTTCTTTCATTAATTAAGATAGTTTTAACGGTCAGAATCAGTTCAAATTTGCACATCTTGCTCGGAATCTTGTATTAACAAAGCCTTAGAAGTTTCAAGTCCAAAATCGAACTAAATCTGGACAAAATCGTGATTCAGCTCGAAATTGTTCGATGGTATGATGACATCAGCTTGATTTCGCTCAAAAAGTTAGTCTAATTCCGCTCCAAAATCGACTTTCAGCCTGATTTCGCTCCATAATTAATCTTGATTCCGCTCCAAATATCTGTTACTTTGATTTCGCTCCTGAGTTGATTCTAATTCCGCTCCAGAGATTCAGTCTAATTCCGCTCCAAATTGATCTCTGATTCAGCTCCAAAGTTTTATTTGTAATTCCGCTCCAGACACCAAAATCAGATTCCGCCCCAAGTTATCTGTTGTGATTTCGCTCCAAAATGCAATTACTGATTTCGCTCGAAAGGAGTTTACTTGTTAATTTCGCTCGAAAGTTACTGGTTTTTGAAATACGTGTTACCAAACCATGGCTAACGAATTCTACATTGCATTCGCGACACCGGTTGCACCTGTTACTGCTGCTGAGACTTTATACAGTGAGAATGAGACGGGTATTCATCAGAAACCACCGAAACTCATGTATATTGAAGATTTTCAGGGATGGAAAAAACCGATTTGAGAACTGGGTTCAAGCTTACAGATTTGATGCATGGTGTTCATTATTAAAAGATTACGAAAAACCAAAGAATGAACGTGGGCTTGAAAAAGTTTTTAATGATTTATAGAAGCTGACAAATTGAAATATACAAGTGAAAAGATGATGATAAGCATTCTTCAACAAGCTGTTAAAGAATATATTTTTGTGTTACTTCACATAACGGAACAGCTAGATCCATCTGGGAGGCTTAATTCAGAAATTTAGAGGGAGTGCTGATATGATCAAAAATAAAAAGGCCTTATTGAAGAAATCATTTGACATGTTTACTGCATTTGATCATGAAAAAACCAAGCAGACCATTGATCGATACTGTCATCTGGTTCTGGAAATGGGAAGATTAGACATTCAGAAAGAGGATGATGAGTGGTCGATAAGTTAGTTGAAGCATTGCACAGCACAAGTGGGGAACTTATTTGATGGTTGTGAAACTCATGAGAAAGTCCGAGAGTATGAATTTGGCACAATCATTCAAAAGATTGAAGACAGGAATTGGATATTCAAAAGACAGCTATCATGACAAATCCAAATGCGAAACAGGATGTCAGTTTGTACTACCGTGGGAACAAGTTTGAGGTTACTCCTAGCCAGAGTCCAAAGATTAGTACTGCTTTTAGTGCTGATGGATCATCAAGTCCAAATGCTAGCACTACAACTCAAGTGGTGGATATACTTCATCATTCTCAAGCTTTGATCCAAACAGCAACACACCTAGTCCTCAGAAGCAAAATTCCACAAATCTGCAGTGCAATGTGACTTTGAACATTCAGAATGGTCAAAATCTATCTCCTGAAGTGGCTAAGCAACACATGGCATCTCTAGTAGCTATGTTAGAGTCATATGAAAGCCTGATTGCAGGAAGAATTGGTAATCCAATGCTCACGAAAGAAGATTACGACCAAATTGATGCAGAGGAGCTTGAGCTGATGGATGTAAAGTGGTGTTTGGCTAGTGCATGCAGGAGAGCTGAAAAGTTTCAACAAATTACTGGCAGAGATGAATTTCGAGGAATGGCTACCTCTCCACTTGGTTTTGACAAGTCAAAGGTTACCTGTTTTCGATGTAAAGGAAAAGGTCATTTTAAACGGGAGTGTAAAAACCAAGAGTCAACTGGGAGTCAAGATAAGAGCAATTATTATCAGAAATCAATCTTTCATCAGATCGATCAACAACCTCAACAAAAGGATCAGAAAACTGCTCATGGGAAAATAATCGAAGAAGCAAATAAGAAAGCTTATTATGGGATAATAGATCAAAGTGATGAGTTTGTTGCAGAGGGATTTAGCTGGGACAATTACATACCTGATATGGATATACCTAATGTGGCTCTTGTTGCTAGAATTCTGGGTGAAGATGAAGCAAGTAAAAATAGAATCCCAATTTTTCCAGATCTTGGAAGTGATGTTGATACTGATGATGAGGAAGAATATCTTAACAAATGTAGAAAAAGCATTGATCCTGACAGTTTTAATTTTTTCTATGCAGATAAAGTTGAAATGCTGAATCAGAAGAAGATTCCCCGCTTAAAGAAGGAGCTGGAAGAAGCAAAGTTACTCGCTGATGAAAAGGCAAAGACAGAAGCTGGAAAAACAAAAGATGAAGCAGTGAATGAGAATGCTATAGAAAAAATTGTTGAAGTGGAGAAAGTGGTAGAGAAAATAGTCGAAGTTGAGAAACTTGTCGAAGTTGAGAAAATTGTTGAAAAAATAGTTGAAGTTGAAAAAGTTGTTGAAGTAGAAAAGATTGTCGAAATAGATAAAATTGTTGAAGTCGAGAAACTTGTTGAAATAGAAAAAACTATCGAAGTTGAGAAGATAGTTGAAAAAATGGTTGAAGTTGAAAAACCATGTTTAAAATGTTCAGAATCTTACAAAGTTTGTGAAGAAAAAGATAAAAAGATTGCTGAGATAGAGAAAACAAAGGAAGATTTACTGTCTGATGTGAAGTATGTAAAGGAGTCGTACGATGTGCTGAACAGGACAGTTGATAGTCTGAAAAGGACGAATTCAGAGATTGAAAAAGCAATGGAAAAGATGAGCGCAACATTAATGACAAAGCAGAGCGTCATAAATGAGTACATCGAAGATTGTGCGAAGCTAAAACAGGAAGTGGAACTTGAGAAGATCGAAAGTGAAAGGATTAAACGATTACTGTTGAGTTACACTACTTTTGATTATTTGATTGATCGTGTTTATCCTACTGTTGCAGGTCTTGAGGAATTCATGGAGAAAAAGACTGAAGATACTGATACTGGTAAGAAACCAAGTGTCAAGTATAACAGATGTCCGCCCCCGATTCATGAAAGTTACTCACCCAGGAATCCAAATGAAGAGCGTCTAAAAAAGGCAGTCAACATCAAGTTAAAGTCTGAAATCATTGATGAATTACCAGACAATATTGATGTTACATTCACAGCGTCTGACACTGATCATGAGTCTGAGTTAGTAAAGAAAGTTGTCGATCAAGTGTTAGATACGGATGAAGAGTCAAAGTTGGAGTCTAAGTCTGATATTCAGAGTTCGTCTGAGAAGAGTCTGAGTTCACCGGTTAAAAGAGTTTACAATAAAGAATTCTTGTTATCAAAATCTAATTTGAGTGACGAACCAATCAAAGTGGCTTATACTTTGAATGTTTCAGACAAATTATATTCTGATGAGGAATTCCCAATAAGAAGTGTAAAAACTGAAATGATCAAACATGTTTTCAAACTAACAGAAATTAACTTTTCTGAAATAAAAGATTTAAATCTTGTTGAAAAACCTAAAAAATACACTTCAAGAGTTCAACAGAGATTGAACAAGAAAAAAGGTTACGGTTCTGGTTATGGTTTTCAAAAGAAATCAAACCATAATGGTAATCTCAAAAAGAAAGGTCTTGGTTTTATTTCATCAGAAAATTATAAAAATCAGAAAACTTATAAACCAAAAACAAAATTTATTTCAGGAGGAAGTTCAGAGGATGAACAGAAGAAACTGCTCTGGAAGCAGTCGAATCAAGAGTTTCTTGCTGAAGTGAAGAAGAATGTGAGAAGGTTTGCTAAATGAGTTGACAGAAGAACTTGTTTCAAATGCCAAGAAGTTGGTCACATAGCTTGGAATTGCCCCAAGACCAACTACCAAAAACAGGGAGTGTCTTCTAAATCTGTTTTGAGAAAGACTTGTGTTGATAAGAAAGAACAACTTGTAAAAAATGTTAAAAAGTTTGAAAATTCTACTTCTGAGGAAGGAGAAAGTTCAAAAAGGTTTTACAAAAGAAGAGGTGATTTGAGTAAGCAAAAGTGGGTGGTTAAATCTGAGGGTAATTCTGACAATGAATCTGATTCCATAAAATCAGAGGAGTCTTTGATTGATAAAAAGGTTGTGAATTCCGTTCCAGAGGTGAACGATGAGGATTTTCCTCCATTGTCAAAGGAAAATTTGATGAAGAAAGTGGGAAAGGTAGAGATTTCAAATCAATTCTTCGCTGATAAGGGAGAATTTGATGTTGAGAAGACTTTCAATGGAAAAGTCAAACATATTTTCGGAAAGATGGTTGATGGGAAGGTTAAAACTGCAAAAGATTTTTATAAATCAAAATGTTGGTGGGATAGATGTGTCCCAGAATCTCCCAAGGCTGATCAGGCTTGGGGGAAAGTTTTTCCAAACTAAAATCCTGACTTGCCGGAGCTCCCAGGTTGGTAAGAGTGGAGCAGGAATCGGCATCTTTCTTAGTAAATGATCCTACAAGTGATACAGTTGGTAAAGTAAAGGTGGTATATTTAAATTGTTATATTTTGATTTACAAGTGGTTATGGTTGATGAGTGAACTTGTAAGTGGTTGAAAGAGGTTTTCATTGACAAGTGGTTAATCAAGGTCATTAAGTTGAACTTGATTGGACCATACTTACAAGTGAAATTTTGGAAAACTATGTGATGAACCCCTAACCTACAAATAGTTTCTTAAAATCAACAAAACTTATTTTCCGGAAAAACCATTTGATTAAAACAAACTTAAGTGTTTTGAAATCACAATGGGAAAATAGTTTGTTGTAAGGGGGAGTTCTGATTGTTTATGCCAAGTGAATGGAGAATTGAAGCGATTTGATATCAGTTGTCTCTTTATTATATAGCTTGTTTTCAAATTTCCTAAAATGTGTTTGCATTTTAGGGGGAGTAAAAATTTCAGAAAATCCAAAAACATTTGAAAATTTGAAAAAGTCAAAAACATGATGAAATAAAAAATGAGTTTTGTTGTATAAAAGAGGAAATGACAGTACATCAGTGGACGATCACAACATGCTAAAGAAATGGAAAGTTAAATTGTGATAAACGGTCTCACTGATGATATGCCAGTAGGTTTTTACACATTTAGTAGATTGTGACGAGATATAAACCTAAATTTCAAACTTGCTTATATTGTGGGTAACATCTCTCGGATATATGGGTAACCCCCGAAATCTTGTTTGAAGGACCCCTCTTTCTGAGATACTAGGTCTTTATGCTTAGTGATATCTGGGGTATTATCCCGGGACTTCTGATAATGCGGAAGCAATGGCCTAGTCCCCGGAGAATACTTTCTGCTTGCTTGAAATATAGTGCCGTCCTCAGCAAAAATAGACAATAAAATTGCTAATTAATGCTGTTGTAAAAAAGATCCTCTAAAGGGGACCCACCAAAAGTCGAGCCGTCATCTCTCTGCTGAACGGAAGTTCTGACCTGAGCTCTCACGGTTTCGCAATTTAACCCCTTACAGATATCATCTAGGTATACTCACCTGTAAGACTGGATATTTGGATCTGGATACGGGAGTATATTCTGAGGTGGGACACGCGAATAAGTTTAAGTACTTAAGACATTAATATCGTATCTCGGATCAGTTGAACTTTGTGTGAAAATTTAAGTGGATCAGTATACTGACAATCTAAGTGAATCGTTTAGAACTTAAAATGTTTAAAGCTTAACGGTGTTGGTGTTTTGTCTCATAAACTGATATGATCCTCTTACGCAAACTCACAAAAATATTGTATGTAAATATTTCTCTACTGCATTTCATTTCTATTATATAAAAAATCCAAAAAGATTTTCGGTGTGTTTTAGCATAATTTTTGAAAAATTCAAAAAGATTTTAGACGACTGATGTTGAAAAACTGATTTTCAAAATTCCGAGTGATGAACATGACGAACAGGTTTGGGAAATTTTGTTTGAAGATGTGTGAAATAAAAATGATATATATTCAAATGGTTCATCAGAAATTGACATGATAAATCATTTTGTTTGATACTTGAAAATGATGTATGTCTTCATGTGATTAGCAAAATTTCTAAATTTTGTTATATCTTATCTTTTATGAAACTTATGTTTTGGGTAGAGAATATGCAGGTGAGTCAGGTCACGATTCTGATCCTGTGGAAGCCAGATTTCGATTCCAGCGAGTTTTGAGAGGGAGTCTGTTAGAGAAAGTTTGAAGATGAAAAGAGTATTAAAGCTTCATCCAAGGGGAAACTATTTGTTGATGCCGATATTCAAGAGAGACAGAGTGAGACAAGATCCAGATAGAGATATTGGAAGCCAAAGACTGATCAAGACTGAAGATGCGAAGACTCGACACAGTCAGACTCGTCAACATCTGAGGGGGAGTCTGTTGGTGCATACATCTGTCGACTTCGTCTTGTATCGAGTCTTAGATTAGATATGTCAGATTATGGCATGTTGTACGAGAAAATGTCAAAATTTAGGTTGTATAGGTGCTGATTCCGCTCCAAACAGCACATGCATGTGATTCCGCCCGAAATGGTTTCGAGCGAAATCAGCAATGGTTCTGGTGTCATTCTGGGCGAAATCAAGACCCTATATATAGGTGTCTCAGGAGCGAAATCAGTGTGTGTGTCCTTGTTTCCGGTACCGAACTGTTGCCGAAGTGCCGTTTGACTGTAATCTCTATAATATCATCAATACAAGGCAGATTTAAGTATTACAAGTTGTTTTTACAAGTCCGTTTCTTATTTTCCGCATCTGAAACGGATAAGAGCTCATCAAATTGACTCGTTTGGGTCAGCACGCGATCCTACAACCAATACACCACCTAATCCTAATAGATATTTCAAATTGATTAATTTTTTTTAGCGGTAAATTTTTTTTGTTACTGTTGTCTGTGGACTTGAACCAAAACCTTCTCATACAATATATTTAAAGGCTTTGCTTTTAGACTATGGGGTATGGGGCTTGGGTTGGGACGTGGGTTGGGGGAAACGCCCAAGCCACCACCCCGGGTGGGCTTGGGTTGGGACGTGGCCCTTGGGGCTTGGGTTTGAAGCCGGGGCGTGGGGCGGGCTTGAGATCCGATATGGCGGCCTCCTATTCGCTGTCCACCGCCATGTCATAGTGGGTTTGAATTTTAAATTCCAACCGTTTGGCCAAGCCAAGCGGTCACCCCAACCCCCAACATCCCCTATAAATGTAACCCCAAACCCCACCGGCTACCCCATCCCAAACCGTCGCTGTCCACCGCTACCCCACCGGCTACCCCAACCATAACCCACTGGATACCACGAACCCGCTACCCCAACCAGAAGAAGATGGACTATTGGACCCACGAAGAAGAATTGACTCTCGTCACAAGCATCGTTGACGCTATGAAGGGGCGGCAACCCGGCCAAACACGATATTGGTCGGAAGCATTCGCAAGCTACCGACATAACGTCGGACACGACCGACACAACCTCAACGCGTGCAAACATAAATGGCACGAGCTACGGCCCAAACTCGATCGTTTCAAGGCCTACTACGAAGCCGTTCCGAACGGCGAGTTAAGCCACGAGGACCGGGTGGCGGTGGCGAACATTGAGTTTCGAGGCAAGGAGCGAAAGACGTTCGACAAGCTCGCTCTTTTTGAAATTTACCTAACGCTCTAGGTTTTTTTATTTTGTAATTTTTAGGAATTATGTAATTTTTAGGATTATGTAATTTTTAAAAATTTAATAAAATTTTAGGTTTTTTTTTATAAATGTTGTGTGAATTTTTAAAATTTTTTGTAATTTTTTTTAATAACCTGCCAACCCAAGCGGTGCACTCACGCCCCGCCATACCCCACGGACACGTCACTAGGCGGTGGAGGGGCTTGAACTCCACATATCAACACATGCCCCCAACTCAAGCCCCACCATACCCCACAGTCTTGTAAATAGACCACCACCCGCTGATTTTAAATTAATTAAATGAAAGTAAGAAAGTGGAAGTTGGTCAGAAGGTGTAGAGTATGGGTGTAGTTGCTTTAAAGAAAATTGAAATCAATGAAAAGCAAACATAATACCCAGAGACGAAACACCACGTATATGCAAGATGTAACTACACATGATTGATTGTCAACCCCCTATCACTTGTTCCTTTCCTAGGAACACCTTTTCCAATAAATCTTTTTTGATAATAATTCTACCATACTAAAAAGAATTACCTTTTTTTGAAAGGTGAACTTCTTAATGGTGACCATTGTCACATCCGCAAATCGCGGACCCTCGCCAAGAACGTGGGCCCAGATAGCAAGGCCAGCGCTGGGTTAACCAGTCTTGGGTCGAAGGCTTTCCCCCGGAAACCGTACTGCCTCTACACGAGTTGCCTCGCTAGAGTAACAGCCGGATGAAAACCGGAGTGACGCTCAGGATCAAACCCTCTTCGGTAGGTTTTTCACCATCATTGCGGAAGGGTGTCCTACCCCCTTTCGCCACAAGCGGGAGTCGAACCGGTGACCTCTAGGAGGACAAACCGGCCCCCAACCACTGGGCTATGAAGGAAGGACACTAAAAAGAATTACCTGTCTTACAAATATAAAGGTTTAATCTTTAGGATGTTTAATTTAATATATACTAGTGGATTTCTTCCGTGCATTGCATTGTAAACTCAGTCGGCATCGATTCGATTCAATATAGTATTGGTATCGTAATCGGCACTTTGTATAGCGATCAAAAAATAAACTAAAAAAAGTCATCATATGCTTAAAAGATATCGCCATATTTTTTACATCGCACAAAGTTTGGGAGAAGATTTCCATTTGTCCCCCGCCAGAAAGCTGTCATTGAATGCCTACAAAGACCTCACGCTCAGGATTTCTTAACTGCTCTTCATATTGAAGGTCTGGGTCAACGTATGTCAGCGGTGGAGTACCGGTCAATCCTTATGTACCGTCTGATGATCCCCAAGTTCCCGAATGATGAAACTTGCACAGTCTGCTGTAAAGCATGCCTGGATAAATACGAGGAGCATGTGTTACACTGGAGAGAGTTGTCGGGGTTTAAGTATCGCCATGACTTTGTTCGAGATGCGTTAATGGATATTCTCATACGAGAAGTGATCTCGGCAAAGAAAGAGGCACCGGTTAATTTTCTTACAGACCCGGCGGAAGGGAGGTCCACCCTACGCCTGAATGACGTGCTAGTTTTTGGTTGGGTGGCGGGAAACATGCTTGTGCCGATCTCACAGGTGTATCCCCCGTAGCCGGGTTCCGGAAAAATGGGTTTGCGGCGGGGCAAGCGATACTGAAAGCAGAGTCAAAGAAGGTGGAAAAGCACGCGAAAGCTTGTGAGGATAATCAGCATGCCTTTGTCCCCCTGGCGTTTGACATGTTCGGCTCCTTGGCGCCAGAAGCGGTTCGGTTCTAGAGTTCAGCGTGTGGTCCACAGCAATTATTCGATCCCTCAGGGGCTATGCTTTGTTTTTAGTAGATTAGGGTATTCTATTTAGAATGGGATGACAGCGCAGTTTGTTGCTCGTCTACCTACTATCCTTATGTAATTTGCCCTGGTGATTGGAATGAAACAATATAAATATTTATAGGCAAAAAAAAAAATTTTAAGTACAAATATTGATACCGATGTTCGGTTAAAATCGACATTGTATTGATGTTGTTCAGATAGTATCAGATTTATTCATCAGCGACACTCTCTATAGCGTATCATATAAAAAGGTACTTTATACCACTACTAAAATCGTAAAAAGTACTCTATATCGCTAACGGAATTTTTCGAATAGTATCGGCTCAGTTTAACGAAATTCATATGAAATAAGCATGTCACAACAGTACTTTCGAAGTTTTATAAAACATTACACTATATTATTAGAATAAATTAGATGATAAATGTTAATATATAAAATATCATATCTTAGCTATAAGTGAAAACAAAATAAATTAATTATAATAACAAAATTTAAAAAAAAAACTACATGTTACTATTATCCAAGTATAGGGCTGTAAACGAACCAAACGTTCGGCGAACAGTTCGTGAATCGTTCGTTTGTGTTCGTTCGTTTATTAAACAAACAAACACGAACAAGAAATTTCGTTTGTTTAGTTAAATGAACAAACAAGAACAGATGTCGTGTTCGTTCGTTTATGTTCGTGAACGTTTGGTAACGTGTTCGCTTGTGTTCGATAATTCATTAGTGTTTTCAGTTTTTATATTTATTTAAATATATCAAAATTATGACAAATTAAATACCTAATAAGTGTCAGTGTATTATATATTCTGTTCATGAATGATTGTTTGTGTTCGTTTGTTTTCATTTGTGTTCATGAACATCAGTTTGTGCTTATTTGTGTTCGTCAATGTTCGTTGCCTAAAGTTAACAAACGAACACGAACAAGTTCATTTCCTTAACAAACGAACACAAACATAAAATCCCTTTCGATAAGCGTTCGTGAATGGTTCGCGAACACATATATTTTTTAACAAACGAACACGAACAAAGTCTTGTTCGTGTTCGTTCGGTTCGTTTACAGCCCTATCCAAGTATGATATTATAATAAAAAATATTAAAGAATAAAAAAAGCTATAATAATATTTAAAAATTAGGTTATAATAAAAAATATTAAAAATTAAAAAAATCATAATAATATATAAAAGTTAGGTTACTATATTTATGGACACTGTGTATTAATAATAATAATAATAATAATAATAATAATAGTGTTTAGGGGAGGAAAAATTTAGTTGTTCAAAAAAATTAACATTTTAGATGTTGTTTTAGAGAAAATATAACATTTTAAATACATTTTATAAGTTGAGTAAAAAGTGAAATTCATATTTGAATTTTTTTTAATAAAAAATAAGGGTGAGACTTGAGAGAGTGATATTAGGTCATGTGTTACTGCCATGCCCTACTGCGTTTTCCGGTGACACGTCGGACAAACCGCGCCCCGCACACCGCGCGCAATCATGTGTGGTTGAGGGCATTGGGCAGTGCCCTTAAGGCTAGTCACGACATGGATGGGGAGAGGTAATTGATGAGGTGGGCCCCGTGGAGAAGAAATTAATGAAGGAGACAAATGTTTGAACAAATTGAGAAGACATTTTGTGATTTTCTTCACCATTTTATCAATGATCTTCTTTTGCAAATGGTCGTGTTGGGTTTCTATTGGAGTTTTTGGCGATGTTTTTGGTTAATGAGGGTGACCGGAGTGGATGATTGTGTGACAACTGTCAAAATTTCAGGTATCCGTACAACTATTAAACCATGATTAATGCTTAATGACTGTGCTGAATTGCAATTAACTGCTTACTGATTATTGCCATATACATACATGTGCATCATATATTGCTTGATGTCATATCATTATTGCATGAAAGCTTATTTGACTCAAATGACGCACGAAACACAGTTAGCACAGTTATCAGATAAATCAGGAATATGCTGACGGAGTTCAGTAGGTGGACAGACAGTGTGTTGAGACACAAAATGAGCCAGAAACCAAGTCTTACACTAGTATAGTGTGTAGGAAAGTAAGGATCACAAAACTGCCTATTTAGAGATAGTTTAAGTGCCGGAAAGTGCCTAAAACTCACATAAAGTGCTGAATTCAGCAAAATTCAGCATTAAACACACTAATATTATGCAGAAATATGGTTAAATGGTCCTGAATGCTTTCCTAAGTGTCGGGAATCAAAACTATCATAAAAGGGACATAAAGCACACTAAACTGCAAAGTTTAGCACCTTAACGAACTGGTAACCAACCGAACTACCGGACACTACCCGAAACACCAAATTTTTACTAGAAGCATTGTTTTAACATTACCAAGCTAGTTATGGTTCCCGAACATCATAACACCCTATAAAATATCAAGTAACTAATGTAACTAACTAATACTTACAATTTTACCATGATCTAACCAACTTAGTTACAAACCTAATCTACTACCCCCCCCCCACCTATGGACGGCTGATGTGTGTGAAGTGTTATATATATTAGATGTATTTTTTAAGCCCTTTAACACTTTTTTTAGCCAAGTTTTAAATTTATAAAACACGATATTTACTAACACTAAACACACATATGGGCAAGTGCACCCATCGTGGGCGTAGTATAGTGTTGGTAAGATACCGAGGTCGTCTAAGGACACAAGAGCTTTTAGTACCGGTTTATCCTCAACGTCTAATCAAATCAAAAAGTTTAGAAAAAAATGTTTTAAGCTAAGAAAAATAAAAACTAATTAAAATGCTGAAAAATAAAAATAAAAGAAAAACAGATAGACAAGATGAATCACTTGGTTCCGACTCGTGTATAGTGTAACCTTTGATTATTTCCGCACTTTTGCACTTATTTAAGAGATTATCTTAGTTATTGTAGTAGTCCCCTCTTTTGAAGGTGACGTTACCCTCAACCCAGTAGTTTGAGTCAGCAAGGATACATTCCTAAAGGGTCGGATTATTGAAAGATAATTAATTAAGTTATTAATGCAAATTATGGTAGGCCCCTCTTTTGGAGGTGACGTTACCCTCGACTAAGTAGTCTGAGCCAGCAGGGATACAGTTCTAAATAGCCGGGTTATAGTATTAATAGTAGTTTAACTTATGAGGGGATCAAAGAGTTTGGACCCCCGCCATCCAATACCGTTAAGTATTGAAGGAGGTCCTACTAAATTTGACCCAGGTCCATTGCAGGACCTCTAAACGCTGAACAATGGCAAGACTCTTACCAAACTGTTCCCTTAACCCCCCGACCTGGTAGCCAACATACCTCCATATAGACCGTGGAGATATGAATGGTGAAAATCTTTTATTTTATATAGACAGCAAAATAATGTCAAGACACCACGGACAAACGATAAGGAAGAATCACCTTCAACATAAGAAACTAGTTATTAAAGTCATTAATACAAAACCAAATAAAAAGTGCGAAAAGATTAGAAATAAAAAGTATTACACTAGACACTTGTCTTCACCAAGTGATGTAAGAGACTTAGGCAAACATGGCCTTGATTGTCAAGAACTCTTACGATCAATCTTGGATCCCGAGACGACTCACACACTCTATGATGGACAATGGATGATGGTGGTGGATGATGGTGTTATGGTGGTGGTGGGTGGTGGGTGAAGTGTGAGAGAGGTGGTGTGCCAAGGGATGGTTTGAGCTTGAGCCAAGCACTCCTATTTATAGGATGAACAGAAGCTCGGGCACGGCCCCGTGTCCAGTGGGCACGGCCCCGTGTCCACATCCTTCTCTTTCTTCATTTAATGCAGCTTGTCTTATTAGTTGACCACGCTCCCGTGTCCGCTGAGCACGACCCCGTGTGCAGAAGAATCTTTGTACTATGAAGATTTGCCTGGATTGTGCGAATCTTATAGTTGACCACGACCCTGTGTCCGCTGAGCACGGACCCGTGGTGGGCAATAGAAGCTTCTACCACTTTGTCTTTTCTGCTGACACTTGGGCACGTCCCCGTGCTGGCTGAGCACGGGGTGTCTGTAACAACTGTGCTTGTAATCACTATAAACAGTTCTATTATCAATAAAAAAATGTTATTTGATCCCAATGTTTGTTTGATTGTGTTTTACATTTTTCATGTTTTGACTTTTGTTCAATTCCAAACTCTACATCACTTTCTGGAGAGTTATACGCAAACTAGTGCGTAAACGTACTCAGTTTAATGCGAGAAATACTCTGGAACATCAACATATACTCAACATACCTTAAATAACCTTTACATAACTTAGAAATAAGTTTTAAAGGCTTTGGTATGGCAAAAACAAGTTAATTCGCTTACAGGGACTAAATATGACAAACTGCGAAAGTATGTCAATTTGAACTGTAACGAACATTCCGGAACATGACCATAAGTTAAACACACCTTAAATATCCTTTACATAGCTTAGAAATAGGCTTTGAGGGGTTTGGTGTGCTAAAATAAACTTTTGGGTCATTCAGGGACTAAAAGTGTCAAAAAGTGCACAAGTTTGCATTTTCGCGCATAACTTACGTTCTGAATACATCCGGACATCCAAAAATTTATGTAAGCATGACTATATTTTATTTTAGTGTTCGCCATAAGAAAAATCCATTCGTCGCGTCATTTGGATCGTTTTTCGCGGTTATGCGCATTCCGTCGTAATTAAGCGAACATCGCGATCGTACGGCCAAACGAACCGACATCCTAGATATTTTTGAGCATGTTTTGAGTTCCCTATACTTTAACTTCATTTTAGAGCCTTGAAATGAGGTTAACGGGGTTCAAACGCATCGAAAATCGCTTAAACACGTGCAGGGACCATTTCTGCCAAGTTTGAAACAATTCTGAATCAGGGAGGCAGTAGCGTAGCGCGAGCCCTAAGGGCCTACCCGTCGCGCTACGCGACTGCTTGATCAGATCAGAAAATTGTAATTTACAGCTGTTAACAGCTATTTCCCACTCCTAATCTCAATTCCAAGTGTCAATACCTTATGGTGAGTGTCCAATTAACCCACCATAACTTTCCGACACATGTACGGATGCGATTAAGGCACGATATTCGACAAACGATCCTAACGGTGGACCTTTTACTATAAATACCCCATCACCCCATTGTTCATAATCACTAGAAATTTGATTTGAGAAACTCTAAGTTGAAACATTTGTTTCATACCTGAGATTTTTGAATCGAGTTTAGCATTCGGGGACCCTTCGTAAGTATTCTTTCGTTCTTTTCCTTATTTTACTGCTTTTCGAGTCAGAAAGTCAAACTTTGTTTGACTTTCAGCGTTGACCAGTAATGGTCAATGCGAAGTTCGTTTGAACTTCGCAACGTGAGTGTAATCACGTTGGTTATAGTCCCTTGGGACTATGCCTACTGATTACCACGTTGTCTAGGGTCGTAGGGTAAGCGATCTGATCCATCGCTTATACCTTCGAACCCGACCCATTTGGTCGATCATTAGGATCCGACCAAACACATTAGGTGACCATAGTAGGTAGGGAATAACCTTCCGAGGTTATACCCTATGGTCACATCGTTTAAGTAGTTGTATGATAGGTAGTTTATATGCCTTAGGTAAATTACCAGAATACCCTTTTCATGTATAATTGGTAATTAAGCATATGTAACCTAAACTTTTGTCACATAACGAATTATGTAACATGTTTAGGCATATAACACTTGTCGTAGGACTAGTTAGGCGGTCCGAACGCGTTTCACGCGCACGATGCGTTAAAGTAGCATAAGCTACCTAAACGGATCATAATGGGTCAATAAGACTAAGGTTAAGTTTCATTTAGTATGTAGGCTTTGTTAAACTATATCACGTGAGTTCCTACACTCATTTGGTTTACAAACCCTAATGCTACCCAGTCTTCCGAGATAGGTCCGGTTTATTAACATAGTTACCTATATTAGGTGCCGTTTGATTCCGAGATCTATAGCATTACTTGGTGGTTATCTTTATACAACTGAGCAATCTCAAGTGAGTACATAGACCCCTCTTTTACTGTTTTCCAAACTGTTTTGGGGTGGAACACATGTGCCTACTTGTTACTTTCATGCTTTCCTGTTTTCACATCATAGACATGCTATGTTCGTTAGTACATTATAGTACACGATTTCATTACATCTTATGCTAGGTGTGCCCATTGTGTGCATTACTTAGTACATTGTTTTACATTACATTTTATGCTAGGTGTGCCCATTGTGTGCATTACTTGGTACATTGTTTTACATTACATTTCATGCTAGGTGTGCCCATTGTGTGCATTACTTAGTACATCGTTTTACATGACATTTCACGCTATGTATGTTCATTTGATTACATACTTAGTGCATTGTTTTCACATGCTTACATTTTGGTATGACATTTGGTTTGTTTACATGGGACAATACATTCATTAACACCGATCATGCCGTTCGTTAGTAGGTAGTGGTACCATAGGAATTGACAACTCCCGTTCCGGACGTCCCAGGGAAAGGGGATGAAAGGAATGACCGAATTCGATGATATAAGACAGATAGACCTTTAATTTGTTTAAAGGGTTTATCACCACAGTCGCAAGGCTTGGATGTATGGATTTTCACAATACCGCATAAATGTTCATATTAAATAGTTGCATGCATTTACACAAAACATAGCTTTGATTTAAACCAAGTTTTACTTCAATACTTTGTTTTTGTGCATATGGTTTAGTTGAGACATTTCACTTGCCATACATGACATTTTGACATAGACATTTGACATGGATATTTGACATAGACATTTGACATGGATATTTGACATAGACATTTGACATGGATATTCGACATAGACATTTGACATGGATATTTGACATAGACATTTTGACATGATTTACATTTGACACAAACACTTTTGACATTGGTTTTACATACTACATGATTTACATCTTGACATGAACACTTTGACATATTATTCAATACATTTTGACAATTGGTTTAAACATAGACTTCTTACATTGGTTGGTTTGGTTTGATTAAGTGATTAAGTAACGATGCGTGTGTAATATGATACAAGCATGGTGGATACGCCGCTGGTACTTCCTATATATAAGTGTTTGTATGGTATTATATGTCGTAACGTTATTTGAATCATTTCAGTTTGAGATGTCACACCCCGACCACGTAGAACATACAAAACGTGGCGGAAACATCGGGGAGTGTTGTAACAGAATTAATGTTTCACAACCATGGATATTAAAGTTTCATTTTATTGATTAAAAGTGTTACAATGTCTTAACAAACAAGGAATTTCAACATAATTAACTAGTCTTGCATCTTTTATTGTCACTAAAGCCCAAGTCTGCCTATGTGTATCTTGGTCATCTTATGCAACAGCTCCTGAAAAACACATGTGAAAATAGGTACGTCAGCATAAAAATGCCTGTGAGATACATAGGTTTTGTGAAAATAAGATTCATGACTTATGTTTGAGAAAATGTTTAGTCATGAACCTTGTTATTTGCTTTGTCTTTAAATCATTTGAAAAATGATAAGATCAGATGATAAGTATAAATAAATGTAAGGTTAAATGGATAACCAAGTAAAATGTGTTTGTATAAGATAAGTTGTTTATAAATCAATGTCTTGTGAAAAGTATGTTATTTGTATGAAATGTTCTATGTCTCAAACTGAAATGATTCAAATAACGTGACGACATGTAATACCATACAAACACTTATATATAGGAAGTACTAGCGGCGTATCCACCATGCTTGTATCATATTACACACGCATCGTTACTTAATCACTTAATCAAACCCAACCAAACAATGTAAAATGTTCATGTCAAGATGTAAATCATGTCAAAATGTCTATGTCAAATATCCAAGTCAAATGTCTATGTCAAATATCCATGTCAAATGTCTATGTCAAATATCCATGTCAAATGTCTATGTTTAAACCAATAGTCAAAAGTCCTTGTATAAACCATGTCAAATGTTGATAGTCCAAAAGTAGTCAAGTAATGTATAACCAAAATGATATGTATGGTAAGTAAAATTTAGACTACTTAAACCATAAGTAAAAATGAACAAAACAAAGTATTGAAGTAAAACTTGGTTTAAATCAAAGTTATGTTTTGTAGAATAATGCATGCTTTACTGATACAAACACTTATGCAGTATGTTAAACGCAAACATTCAAGCCTTGAGACAGTCGGATAACCCTTTCAGTCAAGGTTATCAAAAGAATTGTATTCGGATTCAGTCATTCCTTACATCCAAACAAACCCGGGATGTCAGGAATGGGATTTGTCAAGTCCTATGGTACCACTACTTACTCCCGAGCGGCGTAGCAAATGTTAATGAACGTTATAAAGACCCGTTTGTGCAAACCAAATGTCATAGCAGTTGTATACATGTCATATGAAAACAATGCACTAAGTATGCTAAGTTAACATACAAAGCAGAAAAGTCTTGTAAATCAATGTGCTAGCATGCTATCAGTCAACATACGTAGCAGAAAGGTAATGTAAATCAATGTGCTTAGCATGTTATCAGTCAACATACATAGCAGAAAAGTCATGTAAATCAATGTGCTTAGCATGTTATCAGTCAACATACATAGCAGAAAAGTCATGTAAATCAATGTGCTTAGCATGTTATCAGTCAACATACATAGCAGAAAAGTCATGTAAATCAATGTGCTTAGCATGTTATCAGTCAACATACATAGCAGAAAAGTCATGTAAATCAATGTGCTTAGCATGTTATCAGTCAACATACATAGCAGAAAAGTAATGAAATCATGTACTATAATGTACTAACAAACATAGTCGGTATATGATGTGAAAACAGGAAAGCAGGAAAGTAACAAGTAGGCACATGTGTTCCACCCCAAAACAGTTTGGAAAACAGTAAAAGAGGGGTCTATGTACTCACATAAACACCTTGAAAACATTTAAAAGAGGGGGTTCTATGTACTCACTTGAGATTGCTCAGTTGTCTAAAGATAACCACCAAACAGTGCTAGAGATCTCGGAATCAAACGGTACCTAATATAGGTAACTATGTTAAATAACCGGACCTAAATCGGAAGACTGGGTAGCATTAGGGTTTGTAAACCAAACGAGTGTGGAGACTCGTGTGATATGGTTTAACAAAGCCTACATACTAAATGAAACTTAACCTAACTGCTTACGACCCATTACGACCCGTTTAGGTAACTTATGCTACTTTAACGCGTCGTTCGCGTGAAACGCGTTCGGACCGCCTAACTAGTCCTATGACAAGTGTTATATGCCTAAACATGTTACATAATCAGTTATGTGACAAAAGTTTAGGTTACATTTGCTTAATTACCAATTATACATGAAAAGGGTATTCTGGTAATTTACCTAAGGCATATAAACTACCTATCATACAACTACTTAAACGATGTGACCATAGGGTATAACCTCGGAAGGTTATTCCCTACCTACTATGGTCACCTAATGTATTTGGTCGGATCCTAATGATCGACCAAACTGGGTCGGGTTCGAAGGTATAGGCGATTTATTAGATCGCCTACCCTACGACCCTAGACAACGTGGTAATCAGTGGGCATAGTCCTAAGGGACTATGACCAACGTGATTACACTCACGTTGCGAAGTTCAAACGAACTTCGCATTGACCATTACTGGTCAACGCTGAAAGTCAAACAAAGTTTGACTTTCTGACTCGAAAAACAATAAAATAAGGAAAAGAACGAAAGAATACTTACGAAGGGTCCCCGAATGCTAATCCCGATCCAAGAACTCAGGTATGAAACAATGGTTTCAACTTAGAGCTCTCAAATCAGAATTCTTGTGCAAAATGAGGTTGTGTGGGTTGGGTATTTATAGGAATACCCGAACCGTTAGGATCGTTTCATGGAAAACGTGCCATGATCCAACCCGTACACTTGTCGGAACCTTATGGAAGCTTAAAATGGTTCTTATCATCATGACTAGGCAATTGGGAACATGTGGTGGAGGATCAAACAGCTGCAGCCTGCTGTTTAAAAACTCTGAATCTGGTCAGCAGACCCCTAGCGCACCGCTACGCTAAAAGTGTAGCGCACCGCTAGGCTTAAGTTTGGCAGATTTACACTTTTGGTCCCTGTCATGTATTCAGCCCATTTTCGACACGTTTAAGGCCCGTTAACCCCATTTCAAAGCTCTAAAATGAAGTTAAAGTATAGGGAACTTAAAATGTGCTCAAAAATATCTCGGATGTCGGTTCGTTTAGCCGTACGAACGCGATGTTCGCTTAATTACGACGGAATGCGCACAAGCGCGAAAAACGATCCAAATGACGCGACGAATGGATTTTTCTTATGCCGAACACTAAAATAAAATATTTTAGTGCTTACATAAATTTTTGGATGTCCGGATGTATTCAGAACGTAAGTTACGCGTAAAAATGCAAACTTGTGCACTTTTTGACGCTTTTAGTCCCTGAATGCCACAAAAGTTTATTTTAGCATACCGAACACCCCAAAACTTATATCTAAGTTATGTAAAGGTTATTTAAGGTATGTTAAGCCTATTTCACTATTCCGGAGTGTTTGTTGGATTAAACTGGTTATATTTACGCATCAGTGCGCGTATAGCCTTCCAGAAAGCGATTTAAAGCTTGAAATTGAACAAGAGTTGATATGTGTAAACTATACACATATTTTTACAAATCCCAAGTATGAAATATAATATTTCATTGGTTTGGTATTTGTTTGATGGCCGTGAAGGCACAGGTGTTACAGTCTCCCCTACTTTAGGAAATTTCGTCCCGAAATTTATTTAGAGGAAACTTGTAAGAGTTTAAAACATGAAGTTGAAAAGATCGAATAATATTGGCTAGATTTCTGAACTTCTAGTAACTTTAATAATCATCATGATTGCAACGTAAGAGGGATACCTATATATACAAGTATATAAAGCGTCATTGGTGCGTCCACCGTACCTCCATTACATCGTCCTCATTTTGTTATTGTTGTCGCTATCGGTTCCTTCACATAATAAATCTTACTGGATTTCTGTGCACTAAATTTCATAATTATGTGCGCATCCATAATTAGAGAATTCCTTGCACAGTTCACACAGTCTATTTTATAATGTGTAGGGTAAAACCAAATGAACAATCCTGTGATGAGCGTGACTTAGACCGCCATAGAGTCCTTTAGACTAAATCAATAAATGATTTAAATAGACTATCAAGGAGTCTGTTCAGCTACATCACTAGATGTCATTTTTTTTAACCAAATTGTGAATCAATCTTTTTGACTAGACCACTAAAGGGTCTCTTATGAATCTTGGAGTGGTACTATATAATCCAAGGGTCTTAACTATTACATAGAAGCCCATTTAAGGATTAAAGGTAGTACCTTTTGAATATCCTGCTACGAATCCCTCATATGAAGATATGAAAGATCCTGCAAGGATTTGGATAAAGAATATCCAGAGTAGTAAAAACACCAAAAATGCATAAAAGAAAACATAAGATGAGTAAACACATAGTCACATAACCACAAAATTGTTTGTTAATTTGTCTTGTAAATTGCGTACATGCATTTAAAGCACACTAGGAATCCATTCCGTGGATTTCATTTGGTACTTTAAACGTTATCAAGAATCCAACTATAAAGATAGAAAGATTCAAAAAATAAAATTCGACTTCGATTATTTGGAACCGAAGTGTTCGAATTAAGGTACATAAGGAATCCAATTAAGGACTCTGATTTGAATAATAATCATCCACAAGGATCTAATTGTGAGGATAAAAAGATCCCATATGGATTTAAAAGTTGGAGATGTTTTGAAACCTTGCACTGGACGTGCTTAGGTCAAAACATGATGTAAAATGCTTAAGAAGTTGAGATGCTTGATATGTCAAGGCGACATATGAAGCAGAATTTTGAAGGTTAAGTCAATGTATGAGGAAAATATTTTTGAAAACTATGCATGGGGTTCTTTTAAGAAAAATGTGTTTAACGTTTTTGAAACCTTATATATAATACTTTTTGAAATCATAAAGTAGGTGTATTAGGTAGATATATTTACAAAAATGTTTTAAAATCATGCGAGATGAATTTTGAAATTATGTATAAGGTTTTTGAAAGACATGAATGATGCTTTTCGAAATCATGCACTTGATCAGAAAATGTATTGTGTTAATATTGTCTTCAGACTATATGAAATATTTTGAAATTAGAAAGGTTGGTTTTGATAACATGGCCAATGTTTTTGAAATAACATAGACAATGCATCTAGAAAAATTGTTTTCAAACTATATGAAATGTTTTGAGATCATGAAGATTGTTTTGAAATACTGGTACTGTGTATGTTGAAAAATTAAAACGTAATGGGTATGAGATTTGAAAACACCCTTAGTTTTCTAACCAAGGATTCAAAGGCACTGATGTGCAGAAGCATGATCACTCATAATGTCACTTTATCTTCTGTACTTTGTTTCTTAGAATGAAACGAGTACTTAAAATGTTCGAGGGAATCACGAGCGATCATTTGAAAGAGAGAATCACAAGAGTAGTTTGTAAGGAACATAGTTCCTTGATGTAGGTATCATAAGAAAATCCTACACATATGTAACTACAATTGTACATCAGAATCTGTGAACAACTACTTTTATTTATGAACGAGACAGATTGTTTCACAATCAAGAAAACGAAAGAAACAAAAGCATAAGATAGCAACATCTTCTACTCGGCCAACTGCTCATCCGTGGGTCAGATTTGCCTTAGCAAGCTTTGGGCAATCCCTTAGGAAATGGCCCATCTCGCCACAGTTATAGCAAAGCCCTCGTGAGAAACGAGCTTGAGCAGGAGTGTCGCCAGCTTGATTTGGTACAGCTGTAGTTGGGCAAACCCTTGCTGTATGACCTATAAGTCCACAAATCTGACATTTGCGGCACTTCACACAAGGGTGATGATGAAGGTTACATTGGTTGCACAAGAGTGCAGTTCCATTGTATGACTTCCTAGCAGGGGGTTGAGCTGGTTGGTTGGGGAAGGCTTGACCATTGTGAGCGACAATGGCGAAGTTCTGAGAAGCCTTTCGCTTTTTTGACTTCTTAGGGGGTTGTTCATCCATGGTCTTTGATTCCTCGATTGGTTTATTGGCTGATGGTGTTGTCACCTGACTAGGTCCTGCCTGTCTTGGTGACTCTTGAGTGGCTTCATCCAGGAGACGATACATGGCAGTAGCTAATTCCACAGTCTTCAGGACTACTTCGCCTATTCGCTGAGCGAATTTGGCTGCTTGCTCAGATATCTGGGCGTCATCGTGATGAAGAGACATTCTTGAAGAAAAAGAAAGGCATAGGGAGAAACAGGTGAAAGATTATTGGACAATCAAAACAGAATGATAACGCATGAAGATTGCGATCATTTGTTTGTTACCTAAGGCAAACAAATGAGACGGTGACTAATCAAAGTAAATGGGTCAAAAATAATGTATCGCGAAGACATGCTCGCCTATAAGTGAACACTCATCCCAAGAATTCCCAGGTAAGCACAACTGGTCTCGCGTCTGATGAGATGTATACGAAGTGCTTGCCTAGACAGAAAACCCAGAATACAGGCATTCACCCTTCCAGTTTGCACGTGTTCACATTATTTAAAACCCAAAACCTTGACGAGATTTTGAAAACTCAAAGGGGTTCAAAACCATATAATAGAGAGTTCAAAACCTTACAATGGAGGGTTCAAAACCTAGTAATCAATCATCCTAGAACAGATGATTAGTTTTCAAAGCGGTTTTGAAATTTATGTTCTTGTTGTGATCGTCGCCTAAGGATAGGTGACGGTATTGTTTTATGACTAAACGCAAGTAAACTCGCGTTAGGGTCCTAAGAAGGTTATAGACTAGGTCAAAGCATTACTAATAACCTAATTCCCTATAACCATTGGCTCTGATACCATCTTTTCTGTCACACCCCGACCACGTAGAACATACAAAACGTGGCGGAAACATCGGGGAGTGTTGTAACAGAATTAATGTTTCACAACCATGGATATTAAAGTTTCGTTTTATTGATTAAAAGTGTTACAATGTCTTAACAAACAAGGAATTTCAACATAATTAACTAGTCTTGCATCTTTTATTGTCACTAAAGCCCAAGTCTGCCTATGTGTATCTTGGTCATCTTATGCAACAGCTCCTGAAAAACACATGTGAAAATAGGTACGTCAGCATAAAAATGCCTGTGAGATACATAGGTTTTGTGAAAATAAGATTCATGACTTATGTTTGAGAAAATGTTTAGTCATGAACCTTGTTATTTGCTTTGTCTTTAAATCATTTGAAAAACGATAAGATCAGATGATAAGTATAAATAAATGTAAGGTTAAATG
This sequence comes from Helianthus tuberosus, assembly GCA_030545235.1. Classification (NCBI taxonomy): domain Eukaryota; kingdom Viridiplantae; phylum Streptophyta; class Magnoliopsida; order Asterales; family Asteraceae; genus Helianthus; species Helianthus tuberosus. Next base: position 2,675,823 of record JARYGA010011515.1, on the reverse strand, counting down.
GATAACCAAGTAAAATGTGTTTGTATAAGATAAGTTGTTTATAAATCAATGTCTTGTGAAAAGTATGTTATTTGTATGAAATGTTCTATGTCTCAAACCGAAATGATTCAAATAACGTGACGACATGTAATACCATACAAACACTTATATATAGGAAGTACCAGCGGCGTATCCACCATGCTTGTATCATATTACACACGCATCGTTACTTAATCACTTAATCAAACCAAACCAAACAATGTAAAATGTTCATGTCAAGATGTAAATCATGTCAAAATGTCTATGTCAAATATCCAAGTCAAATGTCTATGTCAAATATCCATGTCAAATGTCTATGTCAAATATCCATGTCAAATGTCTATGTTTAAACCAATAGTCAAAAGTCCTTGTATAAACCATGTCAAATGTTGATAGTCCAAAAGTAGTCAAGTAATGTATAACCAAAATGATATGTATGGTAAGTAAAATTTAGACTACTTAAACCATAAGTAAAAATGAACAAAACAAAGTATTGAAGTAAAACTTGGTTTAAATCAAAGTTATGTTTTGTAGAATAATGCATGCTTTACTGATACAAACACTTATGCAGTATGTTAAACGCAAACATTCAAGCCTTGAGACAGTCGGATAACCCTTTCAGTCAAGGTTATCAAAAGAATTGTATTCGGATTCAGTCATTCCTTACATCCAAACAAACCCGGGATGTCAGGAATGGGATTTGTCAAGTCCTATGGTACCACTACTTACTCCCGAGCGGCGTAGCAAATGTTAATGAACGTTATAAAGACCCGTTTGTGCAAACCAAATGTCATAGCAGTTGTATACATGTCATATGAAAACAATGCACTAAGTATGCTAAGTTAACATACAAAGCAGAAAAGTCTTGTAAATCAATGTGCTAGCATGCTATCAGTCAACATACGTAGCAGAAAGGTAATGTAAATCAATGTGCTTAGCATGTTATCAGTCAACATACATAGCAGAAAAGTCATGTAAATCAATGTGCTTAGCATGTTATCAGTCAACATACATAGCAGAAAAGTCATGTAAATCAATGTGCTTAGCATGTTATCAGTCAACATACATAGCAGAAAAGTCATGTAAATCAATGTGCTTAGCATGTTATCAGTCAACATACATAGCAGAAAAGTCATGTAAATCAATGTGCTTAGCATGTTATCAGTCAACATACATAGCAGAAAAGTAATGAAATCATGTACTATAATGTACTAACAAACATAGTCGGTATATGATGTGAAAACAGGAAAGCAGGAAAGTAACAAGTAGGCACATGTGTTCCACCCCAAAACAGTTTGGAAAACAGTAAAAGAGGGGTCTATGTACTCACATAAACACCTTGAAAACATTTAAAAGAGGGGGTTCTATGTACTCACTTGAGATTGCTCAGTTGTCTAAAGATAACCACCAAACAGTGCTAGAGATCTCGGAATCAAACGGTACCTAATATAGGTAACTATGTTAAATAACCGGACCTAAATCGGAAGACTGGGTAGCATTAGGGTTTGTAAACCAAACGAGTGTGGAGACTCGTGTGATATGGTTTAACAAAGCCTACATACTAAATGAAACTTAACCTAACTGCTTACGACCCATTACGACCCGTTTAGGTAACTTATGCTACTTTAACGCGTCGTTCGCGTGAAACGCGTTCGGACCGCCTAACTAGTCCTATGACAAGTGTTATATGCCTAAACATGTTACATAATCAGTTATGTGACAAAAGTTTAGGTTACATTTGCTTAATTACCAATTATACATGAAAAGGGTATTCTGGTAATTTACCTAAGGCATATAAACTACCTATCATACAACTACTTAAACGATGTGACCATAGGGTATAACCTCGGAAGGTTATTCCCTACCTACTATGGTCACCTAATGTATTTGGTCGGATCCTAATGATCGACCAAACTGGGTCGGGTTCGAAGGTATAGGCGATTTATTAGATCGCCTACCCTACGACCCTAGACAACGTGGTAATCAGTGGGCATAGTCCTAAGGGACTATGACCAACGTGATTACACTCACGTTGCGAAGTTCAAACGAACTTCGCATTGACCATTACTGGTCAACGCTGAAAGTCAAACAAAGTTTGACTTTCTGACTCGAAAAACAATAAAATAAGGAAAAGAACGAAAGAATACTTACGAAGGGTCCCCGAATGCTAATCCCGATCCAAGAACTCAGGTATGAAACAATGGTTTCAACTTAGAGCTCTCAAATCAGAATTCTTGTGCAAAATGAGGTTGTGTGGGTTGGGTATTTATAGGAATACCCGAACCGTTAGGATCGTTTCATGGAAAACGTGCCATGATCCAACCCGTACACTTGTCGGAACCTTATGGAAGCTTAAAATGGTTCTTATCATCATGACTAGGCAATTGGGAACATGTGGTGGAGGATCAAACAGCTGCAGCCTGCTGTTTAAAAACTCTGAATCTGGTCAGCAGACCCCTAGCGCACCGCTACGCTAAAAGTGTAGCGCACCGCTAGGCTTAAGTTTGGCAGATTTACACTTTTGGTCCCTGTCATGTATTCAGCCCATTTTCGACACGTTTAAGGCCCGTTAACCCCATTTCAAAGCTCTAAAATGAAGTTAAAGTATAGGGAACTTAAAATGTGCTCAAAAATATCTCGGATGTCGGTTCGTTTAGCCGTACGAACGCGATGTTCGCTTAATTACGACGGAATGCGCACAAGCGCGAAAAACGATCCAAATGACGCGACGAATGGATTTTTCTTATGCCGAACACTAAAATAAAATATTTTAGTGCTTACATAAATTTTTGGATGTCCGGATGTATTCAGAACGTAAGTTACGCGTAAAAATGCAAACTTGTGCACTTTTTGACGCTTTTAGTCCCTGAATGCCACAAAAGTTTATTTTAGCATACCGAACACCCCAAAACTTATATCTAAGTTATGTAAAGGTTATTTAAGGTATGTTAAGCCTATTTCACTATTCCGGAGTGTTTGTTGGATTAAACTGGTTATATTTACGCATCAGTGCGCGTATAGCCTTCCAGAAAGCGATTTAAAGCTTGAAATTGAACAAGAGTTGATATGTGTAAACTATACACATATTTTTACAAATCCCAAGTATGAAATATAATATTTCATTGGTTTGGTATTTGTTTGATGGCCGTGAAGGCACAGGTGTTACATGAGACATAGAACATTTTATACAAATAACATACTTTTCACAAGACATTGATTTACAAACAACTTATCTTATACAAACACATTTTTACATGGTTATTTATTTAACCTGACATTTACTTATACATATCATCTGATCTTATTGTTTTCAAATGATTTACATGACAAAGTAAATAACAAGGTTCATGACTAAACATTTTCTCAAACATAAGTCATGAATCTTATTTTCACAAAACCTATGTATCTCACAGGCATTTTTATGCTGACGTACCTATTTTCACATGTGTTTTCAGGTGCTTTTCCATAGGACGTTGATTATGATACTAGGGCGGACCTGTGCCTTAGAGACTTTAAAAGAAGATAGACTATGTTTAATTATGTTCTGAACTCTTAATTTACTGTTTTGAGACAATGTAACACCCTTGTTGATAAATAAAATACAACTTTGTATGCCATGGTTATGAAACAATTAATTCTGTTACGACACGCCCCGATGTTTCCGCCGCGGTTTGTTGTTTTACGCGTTCGGGGTGTGACAGAAGAGCTGGTATCAGAGCCAATGGTTATAGGGAATTAGGTTATTAGTAATGCTTTGACCTAGACTATAACTTTTCTAGGACCCTAACACGAGTTATCTTGTGTTTAGATCTTAAAACATGTACATCACCTATCCTTAGGTGATTATCAAAACAAGAACAAAATTTTCCGAATCGATTTTTGAAAAACAATCATCTGTTTTTGAATGATTTATTACAAGGTTTTGAACCCTCAATTGTAAGGTTTTGAACCCTCTGTTATATGGTTTTGAACCCTTTTCAGTTTGGTTTTTGGCCTTGTGCCTTCAAATTTTCAAAATCCCGTCAAACGTTTTGGGTTTTAAATAATGTGAACATGTGCAAACTGGAAGGGTGAATGCCTGTATTCTGGGTTTTCTGTCTAGACAAGCACTTCGTATATATCTCATCAGACGCGAGACCAGTTGTGCTTACCTGGGAATTCTTGGGATGAGTGTTCACTTATAGGCGAGCATGTCTTCATTATACATTATTTTTGACCCATTTACTTTGATTAGTCACTGTGTGTTGTTTGTTTGCTCTGTGATACGGACGAATGACCACCATCTTTGGTTTTGTTGATTTTGTTTCATCTCATTCTCTTCATCCAATCATCTCACTCGTTTCCTTTCATGTTTTCCTCTTTTAGAATGCCTCCTCGACGCGAGAACCAGATAGCAACTGCCGAGCTGGCAGAAATTATTGCGCAGCAGATGGCTGCCCAATTTCCAAATCTCTTTGCTCAATGGAACCAAGCCAACAACAACAACAATGTTCCATGCAAATACAAGGATTTTAACCAGGCTAAACCACTCAAGTTTAGTGGTTCTGAGGGAGCGACTGGGCTTCTTCAGTGGTTCGAGAGCATAGAGAATACTTTTCGCCATGTGCAGTGTCCGGATAATCGCAAGGTCGAGTTCTCCTCGAGCGTGTTTCAGAAGAGGGCTCTTACATGGTGGAATGGGGTGATGAGAGACCGAGGTGCAGAAGTTGCTCTCGCACAGACATGGGCTGAACTTAGAGCCCTTATGATGAGGGAATTCTGTCCTCGTCATGAACAGCGAGCGTTGGAGAAAGAGTTTGATGTTTTGAAACAAGATAGTGGTGAGCACAGGGCTTATACTGATCGGTTTGAAGAGTTGAGTTTGCTTTGCCCGACTATGGTTACCCCACTTGACAAGGCTATCGAAAGATACATCGACGGCCTACCTGACTCGGTACAAGACATTCTTACTGGTAGTGAACCTGCCACACTCCGTCAGGCGATCGAGTTATCAGCGACATTGACTGAGTCGCAGATTAGAAAGGGAAAGCTACACAGGAAGGGTGACAAGGGCAAGAAGCAGTCGGCTGACAAGGAAGATAGCAAGAAAGGTCAAAACTTGAATGGAAAGAACTCTGGTTCTTCGAAGAGGTCAAGGAAGCGTAAGGCTTCCCAAAATTTTGCTATCACTGCCCAAGCTAATCAGGCAGCTCCCAACCAACCCGCACAGCTGCCAGCAAAGAAACCCTATACAGGGAATGCACCTTTGTGCAATAGATGCAACAGTCACCACCAGCCGCAACTTCCATGCCGTTTCTGTACTAACTGTGGGAAGTCAGGCCATCTTGCCAATGTTTGTCGGTCTGCTCAGAATCCCGCGGTTCAGAACCCGGCTCAACAAGTTGCTCAGCAACAGGGTCAAGCTGCAAGACCATATTACCCACCGGGTGCTTGTTATAATTGTGGGGACCTGACCCACTACAGAAACCGGTGCCCAAGACTAGCCAACCAGAACCAGAACCAGAATCAGGCTCAGGCTCCGGCTCGAGGCCGAGTCTTTAACATGAATGCCCAAGAGGCGCAGGCGGATGATAATGTGGTGAACGGTACGTTCTTTATTAATAATCAGCCTGCATATGTTCTTTTCGATTCTGGTGCCGATAAGAGTTTCGTGTCTTTGTCTTTGAACCAATGCTTCGCGTGTCTAGAACGAAACTAGGCAAATCTTTGACAGTAGAGGTTGCTAGTGGTGAACCCATTATTCTTGATTCTGTTCTTCGCAACTGCCAGTTGAATCTTAACGATCATCTTTTTCCAATCAACCTCACGCCTATGCAACTTGGAAGCTTCGACGTCATCGTGGGAATGGATTGGTTATCCAAGCATCACGCAGAGATAGTTTGTTCTAAGAAGATTGTTCGTGTGCCGCTTTCGACAGGTGAGATCCTGCAGGTTCAAGGTGAGAAGCCTACCGGTGGTCTCAAACTCATGTCTTGTTTTAAAGCTCGGAAGTATCTGCAGAAGAACTATGTGGCTTTGTTAGCACATGTTACAGAAGATAAAGGCAAGGGTAAGTCTATTTCAGATATTCCTGTCGTTCGGGATTATTCTGAAGTGTTCCCTGAAGATTTACCTGGTCTACCTCCAGCACCCCAAGTCGAGTTCCGCATTGATCTCGTACCTGGTGCAAATCCCATTGCCAGAGCTCCATATCGTCTTGCACCATCTGAGATGCAAGAGTTGTCTAAATAGCTTCAGGAGCTCTCTGACAAAGGTTTTATCCGTCCCAGCTTTTCACCTTGGGGTGCTCCCGTTCTCTTTGTCAAGAAGAAGGATGGATCCTTTAGGATGTGTATCGATTATCGTGAGCTTAACAAGCTTACCATCAAGAATCGATATCCCTTACCTCGCATTGACGACCTCTTTGATCAGTTACAAGGCGCTTCTTATTTTTCGAAGATTGATCTACGTTCCGGGTATCATCAACTTCGGGTGCAAGAAGAAGACATTCCGAAGACAGCATTCCGTACTCGTTATGGGCATTATGAATTCACAGTCATGCCATTCGGTTTGACTAATGCTCCTGCTGTTTTCATGGACTTAATGAACAGGGTCTGCAAACCTTATTTGGATCAGTTCGTCATTGTTTTTATAGATGACATCTTGATATACTCTAAGACGCAAGCTGACCACGAGCAACATCTTCGTCTTACTTTGGAACTCCTAAAGAAAGAGCAACTTTTCGCCAAATTCTCCAAGTGCGAATTTTGGCTTAAAGAAGTTCAATTCTTAGGACATATTATCAACGAACGAGGTATTCATGTAGATCCCTCCAAGATTAGTGCGATTAAGGATTGGGATACACCTTCTACTCCTACTGAAGTTCGTTCTTTTCTTGGTCTAGCGGGTTATTATCGCCGCTTCATAGAAAACTTCTCGAAGATTGCAGTTCCTCTAACTGCTCTAACTCAGAAGAAAATGCCCTTTTATTGGGGGTACAAACAAGAGGAAGCTGTTCAACACCTGAAGCAGAAGCTTTGCGATGCGCCTGTTCTATCATTGCCTGAGGGTGATGATGATTTTGTTGTGTATTGTGATGCATCAAAATTGGGTCTTGGTTGTGTTCTGATGCAAAGGAACAAAGTTATAGCATATGCATCGAGACAGTTGAAGATACATGAGAAGAACTACACCACTTATGATCTTGAGTTGGGTGCAGTTGTTTTCGCTCTCAAGATCTGGAGACACTATTTGTACGGTACAAAATGTGTGGTTTTCACAGACCACAAAAGTCTTCAGCATATCTTCAACCAGAAAGAACTCAACATGAGACAGCGACGTTGGGTTGAGCTTTTAAACGACTATGATTGCGAAATTCGCTACCATCCTGGTAAGGCGAATGTCGTAGCTGATGCATTAAGTCATAAGGAACGTACTAAGCTTCAGTGTGTACGTGTTCAATCTGTTACTCAAGCTCGATCCGATATTCAAGCACGCATTTCTCAGTCTCAACAATCTTGTGTTTCACAGGGTTTGATGGATAAGGAATTTCCTTATCACATAACACCTGCTCTTGAACTGAAGGACAATGGATCGTATTACTTCATGGACCGTTTGTGGGTCCCAAGCCTAGATGATCTTCGTACCTTGCTTATGGATGAAGCCCATAAGTCTCGTTATTCTATTCATCCGGGCTCAGATAAGATGTATAAGGATCTTCGTATTCAGTATTGGTGGCCTGGTATGAAGAAAGACATTGCCTTATACGTGTCAAAATGCCTTACTTGTCTTAAGGTTAAAGCTGAACATCAGCGTCCTTCTGGTTTATTGGAGCAACCAGAGATCCCAGTTTGGAAATGGGAAAACATTACTATGGATCTTGTTACCAAACTCCCGCGCACAAAGAAAGGTCATGATGCCATCTGGGTAGTCGTTGATCGTCTTACAAAGTCAGCACATTTCTTGCCAATCCGTGAGGATTTTCCTGCTGACAGACTTGCTCAAATCTATGTAGATGAAATTGTGGCTCGACATGGTGTTCCTTTGAACATCATTTCTGACAGAGATGCTCGTTTCACTTCTCATTTTTGGAGAACCATGCAATCTGCCATGGGGACCCAACTTAATCTGAGCACAGCTTATCATCCGCAAACGGATGGTCAATCTGAGAGAACAATCCAGACTTTGGAGGATATGCTAAGAGCTTGTGTGATCGATTTTAGTGGTAGCTGGGATTCACATCTTAAATTGATTGAATTCTCCTACAACAACAGTTATCACACTAGCATCAAAATGGCTCCTTTCGAGGCTCTCTATGGTCGAAAATGTCGTTCACCAGTCTGCTGGAATGAGATTGGTGAGGCTCAACTTACTGGACCTGCCCTCATTTTAGAGACAACTGACAAGGTCAAGAAAGTTCGTGATAACCTTCAGGCAGCTAGAAGCCGTCAGAAGATTTACGCGGACCCAAAACGCAAAGCCTTGGAATTTCAAGTCGGTGATCGAGTATTACTTAAGGTCTCACCTTGGAAAGGTGTGATCAGATTTGGAAAGAAAGGAAAACTTGCACCTAGATACGTTGGACCATTCAAGATCGTCGAAAGAATCGGAAAGGTAGCCTACAGACTTGAGTTACCTCCTGAACTTGGAAATGTTCATCCAACTTTTCACGTGTCCAATCTCAAGAAGTGTTCCGCTGATGAGAACTTCTCCATACCGCTTGACGAAATTCGTGTTGGCAAAACACTGAAATTTGTTGAGAAACCAGTGGAAATCATGGAACGTGAAGTCAAGTGGCTTAAACGCAAGCGCATTCCTTTGGTCAAAGTTCGCTGGGAAGCTAAACGTGGACCTGAGTTTACTTGGGAACGCGAAGATCAAATGAAGGCGAAATATCCACATCTTTTTCCACGAGTTTCCTCTAAATAAATTTCGGGACGAAATTTCCACAAGTAGGGGAGACTGTAACAACTGTGCTTGTAATCACTATGAACAGTTCTATTATCAATAAAACAATGTTATTTGATCCCAATGTTTGTTTGATTGTGTTTTACATTTTTCATGTTTTGACTTTTGTTCAATTCCAAACTCTACATCACTTTCTGGAGAGTTATATGCAAACTAGTGCGTAAACGTACTCAGTTTAATGCGAGAAATACTCTGGAACATCAACATATACTCAACATACCTTAAATAACCTTTACATAACTTAGAAATAAGTTTTAAAGGCTTTGGTATGGCAAAAACAAGTTAATTCGCTTACAGGGACTAAATATGACAAACTGCGAAAGTATGTCAATTTGAACTGTAACGAACATTCCGGAACATGACCATAAGTTAAACACACCTTAAATATCCTTTACATAGCTTAGAAATAGGATTTGAGGGGTTTGGTGTGCTAAAATAAACTTTTGGGTCATTCAGGGACTAAAAGTGTCAAAAAGTGCACAAGTTTGCATTTTCGCGCATAACTTACGTTCTGAATACATCCGGACATCCAAAAATTTATGTAAGCATGACTATATTTTATTTTAGTGTTCGCCATAAGAAAAATCCATTCGTCGCGTCATTTGGATCGTTTTTCGCGCTTATGCGCATTCCGTCGTAATTAAGCGAACATCGCGATCGTACGGCCAAACGAACCGACATCCTAGATATTTTTGAGCATGTTTTGAGTTCCCTATACTTTAACTTCATTTTAGAGCCTTGAAATGAGGTTAACGGGGTTCAAACGCATCGAAAATCGCTTAAACACGTGCAGGGACCATTTCTGCCAAGTTTGAAACAATTCTGAATCAGGGAGGCAGTAGCGTAGCGCGAGCCCTAAGGGCCTACCCGTCGCGCTACGCGACTGCTTGATCAGATCAGAAAATTGTAATTTACAGCTGTTAACAGCTATTTCCCACTCCTAATCTCAATTCCAAGTGTCAATACCTTATGGTGAGTGTCCAATTAACCCACCATAACTTTCCGACACATGTACGGATGCGATTAAGGCACGATATTCGACAAACGATCCTAACGGTGGACCTTTTACTATAAATACCCCATCACCCCATTGTTCATAATCACTAGAAATTTGATTTGAGAAACTCTAAGTTGAAACATTTGTTTCATACCTGAGATTTTTGAATCGAGTTTAGCATTCGGGGACCCTTCGTAAGTATTCTTTCGTTCTTTTCCTTATTTTACTGCTTTTCGAGTCAGAAAGTCAAACTTTGTTTGACTTTCAGCGTTGACCAGTAATGGTCAATGCGAAGTTCGTTTGAACTTCGCAACGTGAGTGTAATCACGTTGGTTATAGTCCCTTGGGACTATGCCTACTGATTACCACGTTGTCTAGGGTCGTAGGGTAAGCGATCTGATCCATCGCTTATACCTTCGAACCCGACCCATTTGGTCGATCATTAGGATCCGACCAAACACATTAGGTGACCATAGTAGGTAGGGAATAACCTTCCGAGGTTATACCCTATGGTCACATCGTTTAAGTAGTTGTATGATAGGTAGTTTATATGCCTTAGGTAAATTACCAGAATACCCTTTTCATGTATAATTGGTAATTAAGCATATGTAACCTAAACTTTTGTCACATAACGAATTATGTAACATGTTTAGGCATATAACACTTGTCGTAGGACTAGTTAGGCGGTCCGAACGCGTTTCACGCGCACGATGCGTTAAAGTAGCATAAGCTACCTAAACGGATCATAATGGGTCAATAAGACTAAGGTTAAGTTTCATTTAGTATGTAGGCTTTGTTAAACTATATCACGTGAGTTCCTACACTCATTTGGTTTACAAACCCTAATGCTACCCAGTCTTCCGAGATAGGTCCGGTTTATTAACATAGTTACCTATATTAGGTGCCGTTTGATTCCGAGATCTATAGCATTACTTGGTGGTTATCTTTATACAACTGAGCAATCTCAAGTGAGTACATAGACCCCTCTTTTACTGTTTTCCAAACTGTTTTGGGGTGGAACACATGTGCCTACTTGTTACTTTCATGCTTTCCTGTTTTCACATCATAGACATGCTATGTTCGTTAGTACATTATAGTACACGATTTCATTACATCTTATGCTAGGTGTGCCCATTGTGTGCATTACTTAGTACATTGTTTTACATTACATTTTATGCTAGGTGTGCCCATTATGTGCATTACTTGGTACATTGTTTTACATTACATTTCATGCTAGGTGTGCCCATTGTGTGCATTACTTAGTACATCGTTTTACATGACATTTCACGCTATGTATGTTCATTTGATTACATACTTAGTGCATTGTTTTCACATGCTTACATTTTGGTATGACATTTGGTTTGTTTACATGGGACAATACATTCATTAACACCGATCATGCCGTTCGTTAGTAGGTAGTGGTACCATAGGAATTGACAACTCCCGTTCCGGACGTCCCAGGGAAAGGGGATGAAAGGAATGACCGAATTCGATGATATAAGACAGATAGACCTTTAATTTGTTTAAAGGGTTTATCACCACAGTCGCAAGGCTTGGATGTATGCATTTTCACAATACCGCATAAATGTTCATATTAAATAGTTGCATGCATTTACACAAAACATAGCTTTGATTTAAACCAAGTTTTACTTCAATACTTTGTTTTTGTGCATATGGTTTAGTTGAGACATTTCACTTGCCATACATGACATTTTGACATAGACATTTGACATGGATATTTGACATAGACATTTGACATGGATATTTGACATAGACATTTGACATGGATATTCGACATAGACATTTGACATGGATATTCGACATAGACATTTGACATGGATATTTGACATAGACATTTTGACATGATTTACATTTGACACAAACACTTTTGACATTGGTTTTACATACTACATGATTTACATCTTGACATGAACACTTTGACATATTATTCAATACATTTTGACAATTGGTTTAAACATAGACTTCTTACATTGGTTGGTTTGGTTTGATTAAGTGATTAAGTAACGATGCGTGTGTAATATGATACAAGCATGGTGGATACGCCGCTGGTACTTCCTATATATAAGTGTTTGTATGGTATTATATGTCGTAACGTTATTTGAATCATTTCAGTTTGAGACATAGAACATTTTATACAAATAACATACTTTTCACAAGACATTGATTTACAAACAACTTATCTTATACAAACACATTTTTACATGGTTATTTATTTAACCTGACATTTACTTATACATATCATCTGATCTTATTGTTTTCAAATGATTTACATGACAAAGTAAATAACAAGGTTCATGACTAAACATTTTCTCAAACATAAGTCATGAATCTTATTTTCACAAAACCTATGTATCTCACAAGCATTTTTATGCTGACGTACCTATTTTCACATGTGTTTTCAGGTGCTTTTCCATAGGACGTTGATTATGATACTAGGGCGGACCTGTGCCTTAGAGACTTTAAAAGAAGATAGACTATGTTTAATTATGTTCTGAACTCTTAATTTACTGTTTTGAGACAATGTAACACCCTTGTTGATAAATAAAATACAACTTTGTATGCCATGGTTATGAAACAATTAATTCTGTTACGACACGCCCCGATGTTTCCGCCGCGATTTGTTGTTTTACGCGGTAGGGGTGTGACAGTGTCACACCCCCAAAATCCACCTGCGGAATACTACCGCTTGGAGGCGTGACTGACCAGGATCCAGCCACCAATCATATTGAACAAGCATATAAGTAGTTATAAAAATCCAACCAATACAATTGGTGTTCAAACAAAACGTAGTTTAAGTTGCAAGCGGAAGCATAATGTTGAAAACCAAAACATGAGTTTAATTGTTCAAAGTTTAACATGGCACACAACTGTCCATGTCCCACAACGACCCTCTTCCATGCAAGCTCCAGCTAAGTACCTAAAGACCTGCAAAGCATGTAGTAACGAGTCAACAACAAGTTGAGTGAGTTCACGGTTGGGTGTTCGTTTTAAGTTGTTTCGAAAACAGTTTCCTTTATCTGGCATCCTGCCGTGGGGGTTACCCCATAGTTAAAAACGTGACTTGTTTATTCCCGGTTACTCTGGCAATCCAGCCGTGGGGGCTACCCCATGTTAGTTATCTGGCATTTCGGCCGTGGGGGCTACCCCATGTATACACTAGACTCGTTACCATATCGACTGCTGACTGTAGTCATGTTTATGTGCCCTGAAACTGTCAATGTCTATCATCATTGACGTGCCCCAGATCCATTAGTTCACTCCCGTCCTCTGCGGCACGGTGTGAGGTTTGTCAGACCTAAATAGCGCTATCTAACTAATGACCCGCTCGCCATTGGCCCGGCGATTAAGTCGATATAAAAAGGAGGGACTTCGTGATAGAGTTTTGGTCTAGTACGAGTTATCTGTCCATGAGGACGAGGAATCCACGTTCCTTAACCCCATTCCCAAACCCCTGGGAATCCCATGCTTTGTAGAGGGTGTGAACTCACCTTGGTTTGGTCCGCAGATACACAGAAAGGCCAATCGAGTTATAAGTGGTCAACTACGTCCTAACATAGATACCATTCAAGTCAGGTTCAAACCAAGTAGTGCACGTATTTTCTACACGTATTCATACACAAGTAACGATCATGGCATACTCGTCTATCATGGAAGTTCAACAACAGTGCACAACATACTCAATTAACAGTAGCACATACGACCCATATGTTCGGCCCAATTACTTAGGCCCGTAATAGGGTGCAAGTCCAAACAGCGTGTACATGTATATGGTCTCGCGTCGAGACTGTGCGGTCTCTAGTCGAGACTGTGCGGTCTCGAGTTATATCCTACTAGTTCTCGAGTCGCGACTGAGGTGGTCTCGGGTCATGCATGTATTGGTATCGAGTCATGATGTTTGTGTGCTGATAAAGTATGGTCTCGAGTCGAGACTAGGGGTTCTCGTCCCGCAATCTGTGTCGCAATCTACGGTCTCGAGTTATCATGTTCATGGTCTCGAGTCGAGACTAAAGGTCTCGGCTGGGACATTTGCTGATTTCTGACATTGTACTTAGCCAATGAGATTTTGATTTCATGCAACAATGTGTACTATCCATTTAAACATGTTTTCTTGTCTAACAATTTACTAAAATGGATCAAAAAAGTATTTTCAAATATTCAAGACACCTTCATATCATATTCATGTTGTTCTTCATACATTCAAGTAGTTCCTCATGATCATTCAAACTTGTTCATCATATTTTTGGGTTTTTAACATTAATCACAAACATAACATGAAAAAAAAATTAAAACACTTGAACATGCTCATCTAATGGTTTCAAATCATCACATAACACCTCAAACTCGATTCTACACTAATCCGATTTCCACACACATGTAGCCGGTTTACAAGCATTCGGTTCTTAGCACAAGAGTGTACAATCCGATTAACATGACATTATCTAATACACATATGCAAGCTGATTTTATGAACATCAACAATTAATGGTTTAAATCACATTTAGACACAAGATATCATTAGTTCATTATGCAATATATCCGAAATCAAAACATGTTAGCCGAACAACATCATCATACACATCCGATTCACAAGAACATCATCATTCATAACAACTATTCTAACAACAAACATCATAAAACACTAACCGGTTGATGAGGTGTGCGTGAAGGAGAGTAGGTTTGTTGTCCGAAAGTCTCCGAGTGAAGAACACAAGCGAATCCGAGAGCTCGGCTTGCTATCCTTGATCCGACACAAGGAAGGAGAGTGGTGTTGCTAGGGTTTTAGTGAGAGAGTGTGGGAGTGTGTGTGTAGGAGAGTGTGTGTAGTTTGCCCAAAAATGACAAGTGTGGCTAACCACAATGGATATATACTAGTGGACTAAAGAGGCGCATGGCCCAATCCGGCCCAACCGTTACTGTTCACTCGAGACCGCATGGTCTCGAGTCATGTCCCTGTGTCTCGGTTCACATAATCACACTCATACATACAAGCATAACACATAATCACATAATTTCACTTAGGTCATTCATTGAACCAACAAGTTAACTAATCACATAATGTTTCAAGCAAGTTACACCAAGATACAACGAAAGGTTCTAAATTTCGAGTTGTCACACGGGGCGTGTTCAGTCTTGTGTCTTCTTGTTTTGCTTGGGAAGATGCTGTCGTGGGGTCGGGCATGTCACGTCTTGTTCCTTTTCTTGTATTTATGTTAGATTTTGATGTCTTTTTGCTTCTTTTGTTAATTTGAGCTCATTTAATCCTGAAAATACAAAAGGAAGACAAAAGCACACTTTTTCCAACATTAGTACTAAAAAAGGGTTAGTTTTATGCCACAATTGATGTAATTTATATGTTGCATTTTGCACACATCAAATACCCCCACACTTGAATCTTTGCTTGTCCTCAAGCAAAACTCTTTAATATGTGGCTATTACACTCCCAAATGGAATGGGTAGAAAAGAAGGTTTTTGGGCTTGTCATAGAGTGTCGGGATTTCCAAGATTCTTTATTTAGTTTTATTTTTATTTATTTACAATCCTATTCGTCATGATTTATTTAAAACTTTTCATAAGATAAATTACTTATTAGGGCATAACATGCCTTTGTAAAATTCTATTTATATACAAGTTCACATACCTCACGGGGATCACTCAACACTCGGCCGAAAATGTATTTTTGTGGATCACTCGAGAGCGGCATGGAACTTACTCCTACCATAGGCTTGCCAAGCAATCAATCCTCCTCCTTTTTAACTTATATACCTTTGTAAATATCAATCGGACTTTTTGGGTGAAGGGTTAGGCTTGGGTTAAAGGTAGGTGGTTGGGTTAGTAGTTAGTAGAAAAAGGGCGAAAAGCGTAACAAGTATCGGTTTTTGTAAGACTTTCTATTTTTCAACTTTTATTTTTTATGAAGCTATTTTTCAAACAAAGTCATTTTTGATAAACTTGTTTGTTTATTTGCTTTTGCTTCATAATCAACTATTTTTTTTTTGAAAGTCATATGAGAAACCGAGCTAGTTACTAAAACAAAGGGTTAAAAATGAAAAAGGTTTTGGTGGGTAAAAAGGGTGTTTGTTTGGGGTATGAAATGAAAAAGTTTAGGCTCAAAGGGGCTAACTAGGGGGATTTTTGGGTAGGTGGTAAAAAAAATAAAAAAAATAATGGTGTAGAAATAAAAAGGGTTAGTCCTAATGCCTCCATCATTTACTTACTCGGGTTTAAGTTGGTAAGGACCGGGAATGTATCGTCGTGGCAAGTTCTAGAGTCGTAAGAACCAAGCGGCTATTCACACAAGAAACGAAAAATGAGCATTTAGTTTAAAGATATATATTTGTATGCTCAATAAAGGCTCAAAACTCACTTTTGTGGGAATGAGTTTTTATGTGATCAAGTATATATAATTAAATTTTAACTAAGCTTGTCATGCCTTTTCATAATTTTCTTATGTTGGTTCTTTTTATCACGACGCTATCGGTTGTAAATTCGTAAAAATATAACCTTTTTTAGAACTTGAATTTCCCGAGTTAAACCTAGACAAGTAAAAAAATGAAATTTTTTGAAAAAAATTTGGGGTGATTAGCGGTTCCAATAGAGTTTTGTGTAAGGCTTGTATTTAGGACTTGCAAGATTCAAGGTTTTAGCATCCCCCCACACTTAAATTACACATTGTCCTCAATGTGTCCCAAAAATAAGTTTTTAGGTTGATTGAATGTGTAAAAGGTGTGAAAAAGCAAAAATTTTGTGTTACTGGGCGCTGAACACGTCCCCGTGTTGTCCGGGCACGGCCCCGTGTTCAAGTGCCAGTAACAAAATTAAATCAAGAGAAACAGAAGCCTTGACACAGGGGCGTGTTGGGTGAGCACGGCCCGTGTCCAGTTTACCTGAACTGGGTATTTCTGCAGACTGTGCAGCACGGGGCCGTGTTGGGCGGACACGGCCCGTGCCGAACTTACTGTAAACGAAGAATTTTGTCGGACGGTCCTGTTTTCCTACATGGGGTGCTGGTTCAAGCTTCCCTTGTATCCTTTGCCATCTCAAGTGTGTTTTATTCCTAAAAATTAAAACTAACTAGAAAACATGAAAATTAATCTAAACTAAACTAAGGATAGTTCCGCGGAATGCCTCCGTGGTGCGCCACGTTTATAAGGGTCCTTGGCTAGACCCAAAGCCTGGTCATATGTTACCCAAGTGGGATGTATTGCTTCCCATGTTACACCGTCGGAGAGCGTCATCCAAGCTTGAGTCTATGACCTTCATGTAGTTGACCGTGTCTTCGTCCTCTACTCTCTTTCCATATTCAAAGTTCACTTCCTTGTCCCCAAACTTCAATGTTAACGTTCCGTCATTCATATCCACCACTGCTTGGGCGGTGGCTAGAAATGGCCTCCCGAGGATGAGAAGGACATCGGTGTCTTCTTCCATGTCTAGAATGACAAAGTCGGTTGGGAAAACGAAGTTGTCAACCTTGACCAATAGATTTTCAGCGACACCTTGTGGAAATTTGACGGATCTGTCGGCGAGTTGTATGCTCATCTTTGTAGGGCTTGTTGCTCCTAGGCCGAGTCGTTTGAACATCGATGTGGGCTTGAGGTTAATGCTAGCACCAAGATCGGCTAATGCATTACGGACGGGGGATTCCCCGATCGAGCAAGGAATTGTGAAGCTTCCAGGATCAATTTTCTTTTGTGGGAGTTTGTTGAGTACTAAGGCGGAGCATTCTTCGCCTAAGTTAACTAATTGCAATGATTCAATTTTCCTTTTGTGAGTGAGGAAATCCCTCATGAATTTTGCATATTTAGGCATTTGGGTTAGGACCTCAATAAAAGGAATATTAACATGCAATTGTTTTAGTAAATTTTCGAACTTTGCGAATTGCTCATCGGTCTTTTGACGATTTAACCTACCGGGGTACGGAATTGGAGGAGTCTTGGTGGGCTCTTGATTTGGTAAAGAAGCCTTTTCGGGTTGGGGTGCGGGTTGAGTCGTGGTTTGGTTAGACTGGCTTCTTTCATCTGGTAGTAATGGAGCCTCCTCGGGACCCACAGTTCGATTTCTCAATGTGATGAGATGTACTTGAGCTTTTGGGTTGGTTTCGGTATTGCTAGGTAACGCGCCTTGTGGTCTCTCGGAGAAATTTTGAGCTATTTGATTTAACAGTTTTTCCATGTTTTGAATGCTAGCTTGTTGATTTCTAAAATTCGATTCCAATTGTTGAAATCGATCCGAGTTTTTCTTTTCGGTGTCGGAGATGAGGCGAGATACAGTATCTTCAAGCCTTTCTCTTCCACCTTGTTGTTGAGAAAAATTTTGTGGTTGTTGAAAGTTAGTTCGTTGGTTAGTACTATTGCCGGGATCTCTCCAACCAAGATTAGGGTGGTTACGCCATCCTTGGTTGTAGGTACCCGTTGGTGGACCCGACGGCCTAGGTCTATTATCAATGTAGTTTACCGTTTCTGTTTGGTCATCTACTTCTTTCATACAACTCCAATTTTCATGTGGCCCACCACATCCTTCACAAGCCATAACTGAGGCCGTTTTTTTCATTTCTAGCTTTTTGATTTTCGAAGAGAGGGCCTCGATTTGGGCTTGTAAAGAAGTGCTTTCATCAACCTTATGGGCGCCCGGGGCAATAGATTTATTACCTCGGGGAGTGTGCCATTGAAAATTGGTTTGAACAATTTCCTCAATTTGATTATATATTTCATTTGGGCGACGATTACCTAAAAGTCCCCCGGAGCTAGAATCAAGTGTTTGTCTTGTGTGTGGCAATAACCCATTGTAAAAAGTGGATACTTGTTGCCATACCGCAAGACCGTGATGAGGACACTTTCTTAGTAGCTCCTTGAACCTTTCCCAAGTTTCGTATAAGGATTCCCCATCCTCTTGTGAATATGTATTAATTTCAGTCATTAATTTAGCCGTTTTAGCAGGAGGGAAATACTTATATAGAAACTTTTGGGCTAGTTCATCCCAGGTGTTTACCGAGCCTACTGGGAGGGTGTTAAGCCAAGCCTTAGCTCGGTCTTTTAGTGAAAATGGAAACATCCGAAGGCGAATGGCGTCGTTTGATGCTCCATTGATCCGAAAGGTATCACATATTTCCAAGAAATTAGTAATATGTAGATGGGGATCCTCGTCCGCAAGCCCATGGAAGGTTGCGGAGTTTTGAAGCATTTGTATCAAATGCGGCCGAAGTTCGAAGTTGTTGGCTTCGAAATTCGGTGCATTGATAGCGGCGCCTAGATTACCTACGGTGGGTCGTAAGTAATCCATGAGGGTACGTTGGTCCGCCATTGGAAGTGGTTCCCCCGAAACTTTCTCTTGGTTTTTAGCTTTAAGTCTTTTTCTGAGAAAGCGTTCGGGTTCTTCTAGGGGTTCTTTTATGTCTCTACTAGAACTGGAGCTCATGCACTACGTAGGAAGTTCAAATGTGGCGCCTTGGTTCCAAGTCCTGCAACAAAGACAAAAAAGAATGCTGGTCAGAAGGTTCACCACGGCCCCGTGTTCAGTGAACACGGCCCGTGGTCGGAGATACAGTGACTGTTTTCCAGATCCCTGTTACTGGGGAGTTGGGCACGGCCCCGTGTTGCACCGACACGGCCCCGTGTTCAGCTCTCTGTAACTCGGAAAATAAAAACTGCCAGTAACAATGCTGAGCACGACCCGTGTCCGACCTGGCATGGCCCGTGTCCGACCTGGCACGGCCCGTGCTGAGTTCTGCAGAAGCTGAAAAATTAAGAAAAATCCTAAAAAAAATGAAAAATAAGTAAAAAAAAACGATTAGGCCGTTGATTCCTAACTTTGTTAAAATCCTTGTGTCCCCGGCAGCGGCCCCAAAAACTTGATGCGTGTGAAGTGTTATATATATTAGGTGTATATTTTAAGCCCTTTAACACTTTTTTTTAGCCAAGTTTTAAATTTATAAAACACGATATTTACTAACACTAAACACACATATGGGCAAGTGCACCCATTGTGGGCGTAGTATAGTGTTGGTAAGATACCGAGGTCGTCCAAGGACACAAGAGTTTTTAGTACCGGTTTATCCTCAACGTCTAATCAAATCAAAAAGTTTAGAAAAAATGTTTTAAGCTAAAAAAATAAAAACTAATTAAAATGCTGAAAAATAAAAATAAAAGAAAAACAGATAGACAAGATGAATCACTTGGTTCCGACTCGTGTATAGTGTAACCTTTGATTATTTCCGCACTTTTGCACTTATTTAAGATATTATCTTAGTTATTGTAGTAGGCCCCTCTTTTGAAGGTGACGTTACCCTCAACCCAGTAGTTTGAGTCAGCAAGGATACAATCCTAAAGGGTCGGATTATTGAAAGATAATTAATTAAGTTATTAATGCAAATTATGGTAGGCCCCTCTTTTGGAGGTGACGTTACCCTCGACTAAGTAGTCTGAGTCAGCAGGGATACAGTCCTAAATAGCCGGGTTATAGTATTAATAGTAGTTTAACTTATGAGGGGATCAAAGAGTTTGGACCCCACCATCCAATACCGTTAAGTATTGAAGGAGGTCCTACTAAATTTGACCCAGGTCCATTGCAGGACCTCTAAACGCTGAACAATGGCAAGACTCTTACCAAACCGTTCCCTTAACCCCCGACCAGGTAGCCAACATACCTCCATATAGACCGTGGAGATATGAATGGTGAAAATCTTTTATTTTATATAGACAGTAAAATAATGTCAAGACACCACGGACAAACGATAAGGAAGAATCACCTTCAACATAACAAACTAGTTATTAAAGTCATTAATACAAAACCAAATAAAAAGTGCGAAAAGATTAGAAATAAAAAGTATTACACTAGACACTTGTCTTCACCAAGTGATGTAAGATACTTAGGCAAACATGGCCTTGATTGTCAAGAACTCTTACGATCAATCTTGGATCCCGAGACGACTCACACACTCTATGATGGACAATGGATGATGGTGGTGGATGATGGTGTTATGGTGGTGGTGGGTGGTGGGTGAAGTGTGAGAGAGGTGGTGTCCGCTGAGCACGGCCCCGTGGTGGGCAATAGAAGCTTCTACCACTTTGTCTTTTCTGCTGACACTTGGGCACGCCCCCGTGCTGGCTGAGCACGGGGCGTGTTCAGTCTTCTGTCTTCTTGTTTTGCTTGGGAATATGCTGTCGTGGGGTCGGGCATGTCACGTCTTGTTCCTTTTCTTGTATTTATGTTAGATTTTGATGTCTTTTTGCTTCTTTTGTTAATTTGAGCTCATTTAATCCTGAAAATACAAAAGGAAGACAAAAGCACACTTTTTCCAACATTAGTACTAAAAAGGGTTAGTTTTATGCCACAATTGATGTAATTTATATGTTGCATTTTGCACACATCAACGGCCAACAAGGGCCCCATCTTCTTGATTTTCTTCCATTTTAATGTTAGATCTTGTTGCTTCTTTAGTGACACTTTATACAATGGAAAACATGAGAACTTGGATTATAAGAATACACCTTAAGATTATGAGCTCATAACTACACACACTAAACACACACAAACATCTCTACTTCTCCCCTTGGTGCTCTTGGCCGAAACTCAACACCCACACACCCACCATCATTCAATTTTTCTCATACAATCTAAGCATATACAAGTGTGTTAGAGGTCACATAAAGGAGCTAGGAGCTTTCGGAAGTTCAAGGACCTCTCTTATTTGCTTTTATCCACTTGATTTCTTCACTTGATCATCCCTAGCCTTGAGCTAGTGGTAAGAACCTTGATCTTGCTATTTTACTTCCATTTTAAGTGGTTAAAAGAAGAATCATAATCATAATCTTGAAGAACACTAAGAATCACAAGAAGTAAACTTGAACCTAAGCTTAAAGTATGAAGAAATCTTGATGAATATGAGTTGTTATGCTTGATGATTGTTGATTGTTTGTGAAATTGATGTTGATCATCATATGATCTTGCTAGATCATGATTAAAAACATAATCTAGCAAGATGAGAGGATGAACATGTTAGAGATTAATGGATCATCGACACAAAGATCATGAACTTGAAAGAATAAAGTTGTTTCTTGTTAAGTAATGATCAAAGTAAGTTAACGTCTTGTAAATCTAAATATTTCAAGTATGATTTCTCAAGAAACCAAGTTAAAAATACAAGGTTTATTTAATCTTGGTTCTTACATAAATAAACCCCATTTTCAAAGGTTAAATAAGTGTAGAAACACATGTAACAAGAAAAGTTTAAGAAGAAACATTCTTGAAAAATATGATTTGAAGATGTAAAGATCTATATTCTTTAAAAATGATGTTTTTAAAGAATTCATCACACTTTAAAGGATAACAAGGCTTACTAATAACACTAGTAAGTTACTACAAATTTTTACAAATATTCAAGTTCATGAAGTAGTAGTTATTACTTGTTTTTGGCAAAGTTGGTAAGTAAAGGTTTTTTATTGTTGATTGTGGATTGATTGTGTTGATTTTTTACAAAACAAAATGATATGCTTGAAAGCATGGAAACCTCCATTTTTAGGGGAAACTATGGCAAAATTTTCTAAAAATTTAAACACTTAGAAAAATATTTATAAACATGCACTTACAAGTATATTTTCAACCATAAATTGTTACATAAACTTTGCCATAATTTTTGTTACAAAAATTATGAATATTGGAGGTTTATTTTTATAAATAAAAGTGACTAAATATGTATTTAGGAAAATATATATTTAGAAGACACCATGTGTGTGATTATTTGTATACTTTGTGTATTAGTTATATTATTTTAGGACATGAGATAATATAACTCACTAAAATACTGTAACACCTCGCAAAATCATGTCCAATATAATAAAGACACGTGTGATGGACTTTAAACGTATAACGAATTATTTTTGAGGGACTAAATTGGACAAACAAAGAAAGTATGTGTATAGAGGGATTAAATGTGTCATCATGCCAAACTCGTGCCTCTGAATGACCTCATAAGATGTTCATATTCATGAATGAAGAAATTGACGAACATAAGAAGCCGTATGTGCTTAAAAATATAAAATTTACAAAGCACAGGGGTTAAATGTGTCAACATGTTAAATGTTACCTCTGAGTGACCTTTTAACGACCCCAAAGCTTTGTAATATTTCATTATGCTTCCATATATAATGAATAATGATTTCATGGAGTTTTTACGCGCTTAAGGAACATTTCGGGTGATCTCATAACTAACCGGGAGCTTAACGAAGTTAAATAGTGACCCAAGACACTTAAAAGTTAACTATGGGGGTCATAAGTGCAATAAAAGAAAGTTAAATAAACTTAAAATGGACAGGGACTGAAATTGCCAAGTTTGGAAACTTTTTACTGGATTAAGAGGTTCTCGCGGGCCGCGTAGACTCCCTCTAAAGTCTACGCAAACATCGTGCCCGCGACAAATTTTTGCACAACTGCATGTTGCAGCCTGTTCCACCGCCATTGCATGGCTGTTTTCGATACCAGGGACTGGGCAACTGGTTTTTACTGCCCTAGGGACACTTGGGATCATCAGATTACTCTAGATAGCAGGTGGATTGATCTTGGAAGCCTTGAATTTCCTATATAAAGGGTCATGGGTTGCACTTAGAACTTACTCATTTGAATTTTACTTCAAAACTCAGTCTCTGAATCCTCCTGGAGCTAAAGGAAGCTTTCTTGAGTTCCAAATTCGTGCTAAGGACTCTAGTAAGTGTTCTTAGCTTCCTTAGTTAAAGTTTTATTAGCTTAATGACCGAAAGTCAAAGTTAGCGTAATTAAGCTTTGACTTAGTGATTAATCACTAACGGTCCAACCATTATTCAATTAAAAATGGCTATGTGTTGGTAATTATGTAGGTGTTAAACCTTTAAAAGGGCACCTTCAAATTATCACGTTATCTCAGTCAATTGTCGGGTCAAACTTCTTAGTAAAAAGTCAAACGGGTCAGTTTTTGCAAAATAATTCATAACTGATAATGCTGTAGTTATGGAACATATTTTAACACTAAAATAATTTGGTAATTAATATAACAACATGTTTAGGAATGTTCAACCCGACAATTCTGAGTTTAGGCTCGGTTCGCAACCGAAAGTCGCAAAAGTAGACTTTTGCTTTGACTTTCAGTTCTGACCCGATTTAGCTTAGTTGAGATATTCCTTAGGGTTCCTTTAGGACCATATTATAGGTTAGTATAACCCTCTGAGGTTATACAACTTGGTTCCATAGAAATCCTAGTTCATATGCATGTTCCCGTTAAATGCTTAAAATGGACCATTATGCCCTTTTATCATTAAAACGAGATTTTTGAAAATGTGAGAGGACAAAAACCTTTATTACTGATATTTAAGTATCTCCTAAAAATTTGACATCAGTTTATGGTCTGAAATAAGAATTGTGCACGATATCGTAAAACGAAAGCTTTTTATTAATTAAATGGCATTTTTAACATAAATCCTATTTAAACCCAATTTTTGGCACCAAAATTTCTACCCACTATTATAGTATAATATTTTTGGATTTTTAGAAATTTTTGTCAAATTTTATACTAACCATAACATAGAGTTATAGCATAAATTCGGTAATTGACGAATAAGCCCTTTTTGTAAATAAAATAAGTTTTACATATCATTTTGATACCAAACCTTTTTCTACTGATATCATATGATAAATAAAATATTTTAAACACTTGAGACCGATCAAAATCTCAGATTTCCTTAAATAACCCGAATATCGTCAAATACCGACTTTTACGCTTATTAAGCGCATAGTATGGTTTAAAACTATCTTTAACACCTAAGACTTATTACCTACTGATATTATAAGCAAATTTTTATACTTTAACAGTAAGAAAAATTTTTGAACCCAGATTTCCAAATTTGACCCTTATAGCATATGTGAAATGACCAAAATGCCCCTACGGTGCATAGTTTGGCCATAAATGATAAAATTCACATATGTGTGATATCTTACTGATGTAACTTGTTAAAATAGATATTTTTACTGATTGTTTTAGACTAGAACCTCAGATTATTATTTAACCTCTTTTATAAACTCTAAAATGACCAAAATGCCCCTACGAGGCTTAAATTAATTTTAAATTCATTTTGGGCATAATAGAAGGTATCCTACTGATATCATAACATATTTAAAGCATATTAACTTGTGGAACCTGTACATGATTCATTTGGTTACCCGTTATGCATATTCGTGTTCGGTACGATTTATGTAACTAGTTTGCATAAATTAACCCAAACGGGTCAAACCTTATCATATTCACTTCAAAATCCTGAATGTGTTTAGTTTACCCATTTTATACAAGTCTTCATACTTGTCGGGTCTAAATCACATTCTAATCCGGTCTTCGCTTAATCTTGCGTTTGAACCGTAAATCTTTCATTAAAACTAACCGGTCTAAGTTAAGACTTAAATAAGACCCGTTAGGAATCTAATAGGTTATTAAAACCTTCATTCCAGATTAGGAGCCCAGTAAAAGCTACTTGTACTTGCTGATTGATATACGGCTGAGAATAAAATTATATTTTGCTCAGGTAAATACTTTTAAGTTATTTTCCGTTATACGGGCTTGGGATACAGTATTTAATAATACCGCTTGGTCGGGTATTGAATCTTTAATCGATTAGTGGTTAAATCATTGAGATAACCCGTTTTAATCTGTTTTGTTTGATGCAATGCCTTTGGGGGGGGGGGGGGGTTAAAGACCGTGTCCTGGATATCTTTGGCTCCTTCTTTTGAATGGCCACGACTTAAGCACGGGGTGTAGGCATACACCTGACAGTTGCGTATGTAAAAGATATAACCACTCGTTGAGGATAACTCGCCGTGAGATTATATTAGTGGTGTGTCTATTAATCTTGTCTCGACTCTTCTAACCGGGTCCTGAATGGACGACAAACATATAAATATGTATACAAGATTATTTTAAATAATTGTCCCAAGTTATAAAATAATATTTGTGCCTTGTGCATTTAAATCAATTTTATAAACGCTTTTCAAAAAGAGTCAGTTAATTGTATTTACCAGTGTAAACTTACGTATTTTTCAAAAAGGTTAAGTGCAGGTACTGCGCGTAATGGGCTGGAAACTCTTGAGTGATTAAATAAAGAGTCTTGCAAGCTTTTATCACTTTAAGTCTGTTGAACAATATTTCTTTTGTTTTGATCCGCATGTGGATCCACTTACAACCGTTGTGTAATATTTTATTATACTTTCAAATCGGGTTGTATTATTACTTTTAGACTTCCGTTGTGCATTAAACTGTGATTAATTGACTATGTTGATATCAACTACGTCATGATACTCCCCACCGGGCCCACCGGTAATACGTGGAAATATCGGGGTGTGACAGGTTGGTATTAGAGCCAACTTTGAGTGAATTAAACACTAGCCTTTTGTGTTTAATCTCAATGACACAGTTTGCACATTCCTTGACTTCCGAGTCTAGGAAAATGACTTAGGACTAATCCTAATCTTATTGTTTTCTTTGTGTTGGTTTCTTTTGTTTGTTTTTGGCTGGAACAAGACAAAATGCCGCCACGTGACAGAGGCAGAGGTGGAAGAGGAAAGGCCCCAGTTCTGATGAGGAATGATCATGAAGCCGGACCATCTCACCGGTGAACACCTTCAGCGACCTTTAGCTCTAGTCCACAGGAGGATTGGAGAACTTATCTAGAGCCTGGGAGACGCTCTGTCTCGCTCAGTGCCTCCCCATCATATCACGATTCATTCGGGCTCCATCAGAACAACGAGTCCGACCACTCTCACCACTCCTTCATCCCGTTGCAACGGTCGAGTTCGCACCGTGCCTTCCAGGACCCGACCCCATATTTCCAAAGCAGGTTCAATCCAATGAACCAGGTTCAAGAACCAGAGGGTCCAAACCCTTTGGGGCCAGCTGATCACTATCCTGAGATGCAGGATATGGAGATGGACGAAGATCCAGATCCCGAGATGCCACCAACTGGGACACCGACGCATCCCATCGAGATTTCCAGCGGATCATCATTTCATGGTTCGCCTTACAGGGGCCCATACAGTTTTGCTGAAAGATGGGCCACATACAAACTGGGAGTTCACTCCCCTTTCAACCCACCTCAACAACAGCAACATGATCCATCTGAGGATTCGCGTTTGTAGGCAGTTACTCCACTGCCGCTAGAACATCAACTGCCTCCAGTACCACCGAGGCGAAGAAGATCAGGTGCACGGATGTCCGTGCGAGGGGGTTTCCACTTCAGCACCCCCAACACTCCAGTGGCAGCCACTACCCACCACTGTATGAAGACCCACAAATGGGTGGGCCTTCAAACCCAGCTTCTGAAGTTGACTCAGCTCCAGTCGCACCACCACCGCCCATGGGTTATGAAAACCCAATTCCTTCTTACGCCGGTGCAGCGGCGTATAACCCGTTTGAACAGCAGGCTTATTCAGGTTACAACTACTATAATGTCCCTAATGTTGACCCGTACCTCAAGGCGGTGATCTACAATGCTCTCCACCCTGAAGGACCCTTTGCAGCGTACCAAACTGGGTACCCAGCTTATGGGTATCAATACCCATCACCTCCTCAACCTTCGCAGCAGCAGCCGCCACAGATCCAACCACCGTAGCAGCAGGAAATCCTTCAACAGTTGCACTATGACAACCCTCGTAATTACATGTATCCGTACGATTATTTAATGATAATTAAAGTACTTAGTGACTGTGTTGAATTACTTAACTGTTTCCTGATTACTGTGTCATACTTACATGTGCTTGTTAACATACTAGTCATGTGCAGAAAACTGACTAAATGGTCCTGAATATTTTCTTAAGTGTTAGGAATTAAAAGTGTTACAAAAATATATATAAAAGACACTCTACGGAATAATTAAACACTTTAACGGAATAGTATCTGACCGAACAACCGAACATACCCGGGACACCAAAATTTTGCCAGATACATTGTTTAATTATTTCTTGGCTAGTCATGATCCCCGAACACCCTAACACCCACTAGAATATCCATTCACTAACATATGTAACCATATTTTTGGATTTGAACTAATAATCTACCAACTTCCTTCAAAACTTACAATCTACCCCCCAATGTATACTTACGGTCCATGGGACCCCACCAAAAATCCACACCATATTTTCTTAGATTTGTTCCATACTTTATGAGATCTTGCTTGATCTTTTTGACATAATATTTGATAGGAATGATTATAAGTATGGATGATATCTTCTAAAGATCCTTTCATATCTAACACACCACAATTTCACTCCATCTCCCTCATCTCTCACTCTTTCCTCTCGGCTCCTCCTACATCCGCCACCACCACCACCTTGTCAACACCATTACCTCATTTCCATACTTGTTTCAAGCATTAGAAGGAGTCTTGTGGAGCTTGGAACTTGAAGGTCTTGAAGGAGCTCCATCCATAGCATATACACACCATCTTCATCATTTTGTGTTCTTAAGTTCATCCCTAGCCCTTGAGCTAGTTGTAAGTCCTTGACTAAACCCTTGTTTACCTTTATGTTGATTAGTTGAAAGATTGTTAGGATGAAATCGTATGAACACTACAAGAACACAAAACATAAAGTATGAACATAAAGCTTTGCATAAAAATCATGAGATGAGAGATGGTAATACATGATAAATCTGAGTTATATAAATGACAATCTGCTGTAAATGACTTACGTTATGATATAGATCGTTATTAGAATGAATGGTAATCGTATGTGTACATTTTTGTGGCATTTAGAAGATAAAAAGCATGCTGAGTGTAGTTTCCAGCCAACTTCAGTTGGCTGTAACCGGACTTTAATAAACCGAAAAATGCATTTTCTGAAGTCTAGATTTATGTATTATGAAATACGGTTCTAATGGCCCTGGAATCACAATTTTTGGACTTCGTTTACTATTTTTAAAGACCCGATTTGTAACAGCTGCTAAAGCAGAGTTTTTGCTGCATTAAATGGGTGATATGTTTTTAGTCATAACTTCAAATCTATGTTGAATCAGCTCATGAAATTTGTACTGTAGATGACCACTAATGTATTTGTAATCCTCCCACTGGAATTTCATAAATCCAACTTACGAAAATTTTTTAATAAATTATTCCGTGGACTGAAATCAGAAAAAGATGAATCTGATTGCAGTCCGGAAAATGAATTTTTGTAAAATATTGGTGATGAATTGGATCCTGATATTTTTACACAATAATATTTGGATCGTTTAAGACCTTTTGTAAAAAGTTGGGAATTTTTGAAATAAGTTAACTATTTTATTTAAATCCCCGAAAACAGCCCAGTTTTGAAGATTAAAGCTGAAACGACATAAGTAGTGATTTGCGTGTCTAAATGTCGGGTAGGTTATCTGAGAATAATCTAACATGTTATGTGTCAATAAAAGTGTTATGTGCAATGTCGTATGTTTGCTTATGAACGGGAATAGATGGGAGGCTTATATGGGCATAAACCGTTAAAGTAATGCATGTTATGTGATAGATACGTGTAGGAACTTTGTGCTCTATTTGAAAACCACTAAATGACTAACTGGTAATCATACTAGGACGTGATTGACCGACCTTGACTGTTAGCTATTTTTGAGAGTCAAACCGAGCAACCGAGGTGAGTTCACACTTTCTACAAGGCATGGGATTCCCGGTGGTTTGGGAATGGGTTAAGAAACTAAAATGGAATCTACATATCCTCATTGGGTAGGATATGTATGACCATCCTCCATGGGTAGGATGCCAATATTAATCCTGCGTATTCTCCTTAGGTAGAATACGTACGTTCGTCCTCCTTGGGTAGGGCAACAACCTTAAAACTTACTAGACAAAACTCTATCATGAAGTCCCTCATTTTATATCGACTTAATCGCCAAGGCCAATGGCGAGCGGGTCATTAGTTAATATCGCTATTAGGTTTAACAAACCTCACACCGTGTCGTCCGAACGGGCGTGTACTAATGGACTATGGCAAACTGTCAATGATGATAGAACATTGACGTAGGGCACAACTATTGTTCGTCAGTTGTCGATATCGGTCTAGTGGTTCACATGGGGAAGTCCCCACTGATTATGGATATGGTTTGGGTAATAAAAAGGAACTGGTTAAACATACTTTCAACTACGGGGTAACCCCCACGGCAATAAGCCAACGAAAGTCAAACCACGTTTTCAGAAACAACTTAAAACAAATCAACCAACCATGAACTCACTCAACTTTGTTGTTGACTCATTGTTACATGCCTTACAGGTCGCTAGACGCTTATGGAGCTTGCACGAGGAGGAGGTCGTTGTGCGATACGGACTGTTATGTTCCGTGCAAAATATTTAAATCCTTATGAACTTATTAAACCTACGTTTTGGACTTTAAACTTATGAATTATGGAACTTATGTTTTGGACTTACGTATTACACTTCCGCTGTTAACCTAAAGTTGGTTTATTTTCTTTTGGTCACCAATCGTATTGTGGTTGGTTTTAATTACTTAATTGTGTTGTTCAATATGATTGGTGGCTCGATCCTGGTCATGTCACGCCTCCAAGCGGTGACGCTCCGCATGGTGGAATTAGGGGGTGTGACAGATTGGTATCAGAGCCATTGGTTATAGTGAACT
The DNA here is from genome assembly GCA_030545235.1 of Helianthus tuberosus. Classification (NCBI taxonomy): domain Eukaryota; kingdom Viridiplantae; phylum Streptophyta; class Magnoliopsida; order Asterales; family Asteraceae; genus Helianthus; species Helianthus tuberosus. Next base: position 2,645,222 of record JARYGA010011515.1, on the reverse strand, counting down.
TGGTTTTAAAAAGGGGAAAAGCTTCTTGATAAAACCAGACTATAACCTGTACAGTGCTCAACGATCCACAACGACGCTTCGCTCCACGTGCAAGACTCAACACCATAGGTGAAATGGTTCATGCTTACATTGCCTGTCTATTAGTTTACATAGTACATTGCATGCTTAGTTAATATAACAACTGATAATTGAAACTCTGTGTGTTTACTCTCTTCTGTCACTCCACACTTACGCACTTTCGCGACACCACTTCTTACTTGTGCTTCCTTCGATGTGAAGATCATGAGCGGACACAGAGGACGTGTCAACCTAACTCAAGCCCGGTTGACGGCTTTGATCAACGAACGAGTTGTTGAGTCACCTGCAGCTGTCCCTGCAGGAGGTCAACATGCTCAGCCTCCTGTGTGTACGTTCAAAACATTCATGGATTGCCGACCTAGTACTTTCAGCAGCACAGAAGGAGCTGTAGGTCTTCTTCACTGGTTCGAGAAGCTTGAGTCTGTTTTCGAGATGTGTGAATGCCCTGAAGATCGTAGGGTGAAATATGTTACTGGAACACTCGAAGGTGCTGCGTTAACCTGGTGGAAAGCGCAGGTTCAACTGCTAGGGCTGGCGGTTGCTAATGCTACCCCATGGATCGGTTTCAAAGAGCTGATTAAAGAAGAGTACTATAGTCGTGATGACATCCACAAGCTAGAGGTGGAATTTTTCAATCTGAAGATGACGGGGTCTGAGATTGAGGCGTATACGAAGAGGTCAAACGAGCTGGCCATCTTGTGTCCTACTATGGTAGACCCTCCCATCAAACGTATTGAGCTGTACCTCAAGGGTCTTGTACCAGAGATTCAGAGTCACGTGACTTCAGCTAACCTGGGTACCATTCAGCAAATCATTAAGTTGGCCCATCGTCTCACCGATCAAGCAGTTGAACAGAACAAACTGCCCAAGCGTATTAGTGCTACTACTACTGACGCTCCCAATGATAACAAGCGAAAATGGGATGGGAATTCCAGTAAGGGTTCTACTTCAGTTCAGTCTCAGCAGCGAAAGACTGATGACTACCAGAGTCCTGGTCAGCAATCTTCCGGTAGTCAAGGACAGGGTGGATACCGAGGGAACCACCCCAAGTGCAACCGGTGCCACAAGCATCATAGCGGGCAGTGCAACAAAGGTCGTTGCCTGAGGTGTAACAAGTTTGGTCATGAAGCAAAGGATTGCAGGAGCGCACGACCCGCAAATCAGAATCGCCAACAACAACAACAAACTCCACAGAACCAGCAGCAGCAACAACAGCAGGGCAATAAAGGATGCTTTCAGTGTGGCGCTGAAGGCCACTTTAAGAGGAACTGTCCTCAGCTGAATCAGAATCAGAACAACAACAACCAGGGAAACGGGAACAACAATGTAGGCAATAATGGAGGCAACAACGGGGGTAACAATAACGGCAATGGTGCTAGGGGACGTGTCTTCGTGCTGGGTTAGGGTGATGTAAGGAACGATCCCAACGTTGTGATGGGTAAGTTTCTTCTGGATGATTTCTTTGTTAATGTTTTATTCGATTCGGGTGCCGATACTAGTTATGTATCCTTAAAAGTTAGTCAAATGCTTAAGAGCACCCCAACACTTTTGAACACCAAACACACGGTAGAACTAGCAAACGGTAAAAGTCTTGAAGCCACACGCATAGTTAAGGGCTGTAACCTCATCTTAGCTGGTCAGACCTTCTCTATCGATCTTATCCCTATTGTACTTGGTAGTTTCGACGTCGTTATTGGGATGGATTGGCTATCTCATCATCAAGCGGATATTATTTGCAAAGAGAAACTCGTCCGCATTCCTCGTTCTGGTAAAGAACCCCTCGTGATTCGTGGCGACAAGAGTGGTGCTGTCGTAGGCATTATCTCTTTCCTTAAGGCCCATAAGTGGTTGCGAAAGGGCCACACTGCCATTCTAGCACTCGTTACTGACACATCAATGGAAGAGAAGAGAATTGAAGACATTCCTATTGTACGTGACTTTCCCGAGGTATTTCCCGAGGAATTGCCTGGCCTTCCGCCTCATCGTCAAGTCGAGTTTCAAATCGAGCTCGCTCATGGAGCAGCACCCATAGCTCGAGCACCTTATCGTCTAGCTCCAACAGAACTAGAAGAGTTGTCCACGCAATTACAAGAACTCTTGGAAAAGGGTTTTATACGTCCTAGCTCTTCGCCCTGGGGAGCTCCACTACTATTCGGGAAGAAGAAAGACGGTACTTTCAGAATGTGTATTGACTATCGCGAATTTAACAAGGTGACCGTGAAGAATCGTTATCCTCTTCCACGTATTGACGACTTGTTCGACCAGTTGCAAGGGTCGAGCTATTACTCTAAGATTGATTTGAGATCGAGATACCATCAGCTGAGAGTCCGAGAGGAGGACGTCTCCAAAACAGCATTCAGAACTCGTTACGACCATTACGAGTTTCTAGTTATGCCTTTCGGATTAACGAATGCACCTGCGGTCTTCATGGATCTCATGAACCGAGTATGCAAACCTTACCTGGATAAGTTCGTTATTATTTTCATCGATGACATCCTGATCTATTCTAAGAGTCAGGAGGAACACGAGCAGCACCTACGACTTATGCTGGAACTTCTTCGAGCAGAGCAACTGTATGCCAAGTTTTTGAAATGTGACTTCTGGCTTCGTGAAGTCCACTTTCTAGGCCATGTGGTAAACAAGGATGGGATTCATGTGGATCCATCTAAGGTTGACTCGATCAAGAACTGGCCTGCACCCCGTACACCAACAGAAATCCGCCAATTCTTGGGATTGGCAGGATACTATAGAAGATTCATCAAGGATTTCTCAAAGATTGTGCAACCTCTCACTTCACTGACTCAGAAGGGTGTCACCTATCATTGGGGTGATGCACAAGAGTCCGTATTTCAACAATTGAAAGATAGACTTTGTAGCGCGCCTATCCTCTCATTGCCCGAAGGCACAAATGATTTTGTGGTTTATTGCGATGCTTCATTCAAGGACTTGGTTGCGTGTTGATGCAACGTGACAAGGTCATTGCCTACGCATCACGCCAACTTAAGGATCACGAAAGGAACTACACTACGCACGACTTGGAATTGGGAGCAGTTATTTTCGCGCTTAAGATATGGAGACATTACCTGTACGGTACCAAGTGCACCATTTACACCGATCACAGGAGTCTCGAGCATATCTTTAAGCAAAAGGAGTTAAATATGCGACAACGCCGATGGGTCGAGCTCTTGAACGATTATGAATGCGCTATCAAGTACCATCCGGGCAAAGCCAATGTTGTGGCCGACGCCCTCAGTCGAAAGGATACTATACCCAAGCGTGTACGTGCTTTACAGCTTACCATCCAATCCAACCTCCCCGCTCAGATTCGCGATGCTCAGGTTGAAGCATTGAAAGTAGAGAACATCAGGGCTGAGTCCTTACGAGGATCGAGGCAGCTGCTAGAACGAAAGGAAAACGGCGCCTACTATGTAACGGGGCGCATCTGGGTTCCACTTTATGGAAACTTACGCGAGCTTGTGATGGACAAAGCGCACAAGTCTCGTTATTCAGTACATCCTGGTTCGGATAAGATGTACCATGATCTCAAGACTACGTATTGGTGGCCTGGTATGAAAGCCCACATAGCAACCTACGTCAGTAAATGTTTGACTTGTGCGAGAGTCAAGACTGAATATCAGAAACCATCAGGCCTACTTCAACAACCAGAGATACCTAAATGGAAATGGGAGCAAATTTCCATGGATTTCGTTACTGGCCTACCTAGATCTCAACGCGGAAATGACACTATTTGGGTGATAGTGGATCGATTGACCAAGTCTGCACATTTTCTGGCTATCAAGGAAACGGATAAGTTTTCTACTCTAGCAGACATCTACCTAAAGGAAGTGGTATCAAGGCACGGAGTGCCAACCTCCATCATCTCTGATCGTGACTCACGTTTTACATCTGAATTGTGGCAAGCTATGCATAAATCCTTTGGCTCTCGATTAGACAAGAGCACGGCATATCATCCGCAAACGGATGGGCAGTCTGAACGCACCATCCAAACCCTTGAAGATATGCTTAGGGCATGTGTGATTGATTTTGGAAATGGTTGGGAAAAACACCTCCCGTTAGTGGAGTTTTCGTAAAATAACAGTTACCACACCAGTATCCATGCCGCTCTGTTCGAGGCATTGTATGGACGGAAGTGCCAATCACCTCTCAGTTGGGCAGAAGTTGGTAACAACCAAGTCACTGGCCCAGAACTTGTAGTAGATACGACCGAGAGAATTGCTCAGATACGACAACGAATGGCGGCAGCTCGTGACCGTCAGAAAAGCTATGCTGATAAGCGAAGAAAGCCACTCGAGTTCCAGGTTGGGGACCGGGTGCTACTCAAAGTCTCACCTTGGAAAGGTGTAGTCCATTTTGGCAAACGAGGCAAACTCAATCCGTGTTATGTCGGACCATTCGAAATCATTGAGAAAATTGGCAAAGTCGCCTACAGGTTGAATCTACCTGAAGAACTCAGCGGAGTTCACAATGTTTTCCATGTGTCGAATCTGAAGAAGTGTCTGTCAGATGAGACACTCATAGTTCCCTTAAAGGAGCTCACTATCGACGACCAGCTGCGATTCATCGAGGAACCAGTAGAGATTACTGATCGAGATGTTAAGGTTCTCAAACGTACCAGGATACCTCTTGTTCGAGGTCGTTGGAATTCCCGTCGTGGCCCAGAGTATACCTGGGAACGAGAAGACCAAATGAAACTCAAGTATCCCCAATTGTTTAAGAAAAGTGCAACCACTACTGAGGCTGAAGCTACTGCAGAATTTCGGGACGAAATTCCAAATCAACGGGGGGATGATGTGACACCCCAGGAAAAGCCAGTAAACACCGCAACTTAACTAGCTTCCTCATTAACCACGCACTAAATTTCGGGATGAAATTTTTTTAACAGGGGGAGAATGTGACAACCCTCGTAATTACATGTATCCATACGATTATTTAATGATAATTAAAGTACTTAGTGACTGTGTTGAATTACTTAACTGTTTCCTGATTACTGTGTCATACTTACATGTGCTTGTTAACATACTAGTCATGTGTAGAAAACTGACAAAATGGTCCTGAATATTTTCTTAAGTGTTAGGAATTAAAAGTGTGAAAAAATATATATATAAAAGACACTCTATGGAATAATTAAACACTTTAACGGAACAGTATATGACCGAACAACCAGACATTACCCGGGACACCAAAATTTTGCCAGACACATTGTTTAATTATTTCTTGGCTAGTCATGATCCCCGAACACCCTAACACCCACTAGAATATCCATTCACTAACATATGTAACCATATTTTTGGATTTGAACTAATAATCTACCAACTTCCATCAAAACTTACAATCTACCCCCCATGTATACTTACGGTCCATGGGACCCCACCAAAAATCCACACCATATTTTCTTAGATTTGTTCCATACTTTATGAGATCTTGCTTGATCTTTTTGACATAATATTTGATAGGAATGATTATAAGTATGGATGATATCTTCTAAAGATCCTTTCATATCTAACACACCACAATTTCACTCCATCTCCCTCATCTCTCACTCTCTCCTCTCGGCTCCTCCTACATCCGCCACCACCACCACCACCACCTTGTCACCACCATTACCTCATTTCCATACTTGTTTCAAGAATTAGAAGGAGTCTTGTGGAGCTTGGAAGTTGAAGGTCTTGAAGGAGCTCCATCCATAGCATATACACACCATCTTCATCATTTTCTGTTCTTAAGTTCATCCCTAGCCCTTGGGCTAGTTGTAAGTCCTTGACTAAACCCTTGTTTACCTTTATGTTGATTAGTTGAAAGATTGTTAGGATGAAATCGTATGAACACTACAAGAACACAAAACATAAAGTATGAACATAAAGCTTTGCATAAAAATCATGAGATGAGATGTTAGTGCATACGTCTGTAGCTTCCGTCAGCATGTAGTCATGTTTTGTGTATATGTGTCTTTGCAAACAATTATGTAATGTATATGTGTAGATAGAACGACAACTCAGGAAACGGGGCTTAAATGTAAAGTGTTGACTTTGGATTGACTAGTGTCATCCGATCGGATTATCATCCGATCGGACATCACTCATCCGATCGGACAGCTTGTTATCTGTTCGGACAGGATGTCATCCGATCGGATAGCTTGCTATCCGAACGGACAACACTCACCACTTCCTGAGTTGCCTATAAATACTCATCCGGGTATATCATTTGATGACTTTGGCCTCGAGCGATAACCTGACCAGTGTCTGTCTTCTACCGGAGCTTTGTACTTTCAAAACAACTAATAGAAAGAACAGATCGTGTTTAATCATTGAATTCTGTGTTGATCATCTATGATTTGTCATAATGGATTCCGCACATTAGACAAAATCGATTCATCTTGTTCCTTACAATCAGATCCTGTGCAACGGGACCAACAAGTGGTATCAGAGCATCCAGGGAGCTGAATCGAGATCAACGACACCGAATTCACCGAAATTTGAATTTCACTTGCCGATCAGAGTCAAATTTCATCGGATATTTGACATTTCTTGCCGATCAGAGTCAAATTTCACCGGAGATTTGACATATTTCTTCTCTTTATACTCATTTCTTGCATTATTTCTCAGTTTGTCACCTTAAAATCAGAAAAACTTAAAATTGAACATGAATCCATGGTTAAAAATTGATAAAATTGATATCATTTGATTCACAATCAATCAAAGTATAATCCTACTAAGTTTCATAATCAAATTCAACCTAAAACTAGATCAAATTCATCAAAAATCATGTTTAGCTGTTCATATATGCTGACGTCATCCACTCCTTCGGATAGCTTTCCGAACGGATTGGATTAGTTAGTATCTGCTAGTTGCTTGCTGACATCATCAGTATTACTCGCTCGGATTACTATCCGAGTGGTGTGATTCAGTTTGATCAAGAACATCAGCTTACGTCATCATCGCATCCGATCGGATAGCAATCCAATCGGATAGGATTTGAAAGTTCTTTATCTCATTTTCACTTCTAAACCTGTCATCCGATCGGATCACCATCCGAGTGGTGAAAGGTTGAAAAGTCAACTTTCAAAGTCAAGCTTGTTACTCGAACGAATGACCATCCGAGCGGATCACCATCCGATCGGATAGCCTGTGTCACTCGTTCGGATAGTGACTCGATCGGATCACCATCCAATCCAGGAGTTTTATTTTGAAATTTTTGAAATTTGTAAAAATTTTCTAAGTGTTTGTTGACTGTTTCAGGTACGTGAAAGATGGACGAATTCATGAATCCTTTCAGTGATATGTATGCCTTTGCTGGAAACTCTGGAGATGATACTTCTAGAAACACCAATGAGAATACGCTGAATGCAAAGAAAACTTTGTCGGACGCTATAGGTGTGGAAAGTGTATACGGAACATATAACAAACCCCCAAAGTTGATGGCGATCGAAGAGTACAGTCGATGGACCAAGAAATTTGAAGAATGGTTAAAGGCATTTGCGTATACCAGCTGGAAAAGTCTAAAGAATGGATACAGTGATGGAGGGAAAAATGGTGAAAATTTGACATCAACTGAAGAAATAGATGTTTTTGTTGCCGAGTAAAAGTGCATCGCGTTGCTATTTCAGTCTGTCCGAGAAGATATAATATCTTTGGTCGAGTATAACAATGCTAAAGATCTATGGAAAAAGTTAGAAGTGAAATGTTTGGGTAGTGCAGAAATAGTGAAAAACTAAAAGAAACTACTAAGAAAAGAGTTTGACTTATTTGGTTGTTTAAAAAATGAATCAGTTTGTAAGATGATTGAGAGGTTTGGGCACTTGAAGTTGGAGCTGGCGAGACATGGAATTACCTATTCTCAAGAAGAGTTATTCGACAAATTGTTTGATTCGTTTCCAGATGAGATGGATTGGCAATACTATGCGTTAATGCTGAAGAATACTATCAAGACTGAAGAGATGACAGTGGATCTGCTTATCGAGAAACTAGAGAGTCACGAGCTGGAAATAAAGAAAACACACAAAGTCAATCACTCGTCATATCAGCAGAATTTGGAGTTGTATTATCCAAAAAGCATGATTCCCAAGAATACGTCTCCCAAGACAGCTTTTTCTGCTGAAAATTCCAACAAAATCCAAAATTCCAACACATCTAGCAAAGAGAGTGCAAGCAGTGGATTTCACAGTGGCTCTTCATCTACTTCAAACCAATCAGTTGCAAAGAACTTATTTCAATGCAATATCACTGTGGATTTAAAGAACGCTCAAAACTTCAGCGAGGAGTCTGCAAAGCAACAGATGGTTTTCTTAGCTTCTGTGCTAGAGTCGTATGAGAGCCTTGTGGCAGGAAAGATAGGCAACACCAACCTAACAAAGGAAGACTACGATCAAATAGATCCAGAGGAGATGGAATTGATCGACATAAGGTGGTGTATGGCCAGTGCAGTGAGAAGGGCACAACGTTTTATAGAGATTACAGGAAGAAAGTCTATTGGTGGACCATCTACCAAGTTAGGCTTTGACAAGTCAAAAGTGACATGTTTCAAGTGTAAACAGAAAGGTCATTTTAAAAGAGAGTGCCGGAATGCTTATGCTGATGATTCTGAAAATCCGTTCAAAGAAGATTACTACAACGGAGCGATCTATCATCAGAATAAATCAGAACCGCCCAGAATGAAACAACTTGAGGATAATAAAGAAAAATCCAGAGCTCTTGCTGTGATTCATGACGATGAAGGTTTTGACTGGAGCGAGTTGTTACCTGAGGAGGATGCGGTTGGATATGCTTTTATGGCAAAGAATGTTGAACCTGTTCGTTTTAAAGACAACAGAAATGAAGAAGAAAAGTATGTCAACAGAAAGATGATAGCTCAAAACAGAATGATCAGAATATCTGATATATACACTGAAGCAAAAAGGGCAAAGAGATGGGATCCAGACAGAGAATGCTATCTTGACCCCATGGGAAACATTGCTATTGACTATAAGACCCTCGATCTTGAAACCATAATTCAACAAATTGCTGAAGAAGAAGAAGGTTGGCAAAGAAAATGGTGGGGAAGTGGAGAAGAGAAAGAAGAGAAAGAAAAAGAAAAAGAAGAAAAGTCAAAGAAGATTGATGATGGGATCATTGATACTTCACAGGAGTTGACAGTTGAAAACCTGGGAAAGATGGCTGACAAAGTGCTGGCAGCTAAGGAACTTGAGGTAGACTCTAAGTCCGTATCTGAGTCTAAAAGCTAGGTCAGTTCAAATGCATCAACGAGTGCGTCAGGTAAGAAAGTAAATGGTGACATTGACTGCAAAAATTGCATGAAAGAGTGCAAAGTTTGTAGTACAATCACTTATCTCAATGGTAAGAAAGTTGATGATCTGACTGCTAGAGTCCGAAGTGTTGAGGATCAGATTCTTAACCGTGATAAAATGTTGAAAGCTTCGAACGACAGATTAAAAGAATTAACTGACAAAATCGAAACTGATAAAATTGACGTAGAAAGAGTTAGGAAAGAAAATGAAAAACTAATTCTTGAAAATCGTCAAATTTCTGAAAGTTTTGAGAAGCTAAAACGCACGGTAAAAGATTCCGATGACAGAAACGGTAAAACATACAAAGAAAATTGTCAATTGCAAGGTGTTTTGAGGGTTAAAGAAGAATTAATCAACCAACAATTGGATAAGATTGCTAAATTGAAGCTTCAGTTTGAAGAAGCTAAGATTGAGAATGAGCGTATTAATTTGAAACTGAACAGTTACAACTCTGCAAGCTTTGTTTTGCAACACATTGTTCCCAAACCCATTGGGAAAAACAAAGCAAGCGAAGATGTATACTGTGATGGAACTAGGGTCGGGTTTCATCAAGTTCCGCCACCAGTTCTAAACAATTTTTCAAAGAAACAATCAGGGTTGGTTAATGATGAAGTTGAAACGAATGAGGTTAAACTTCCAGAGTCAATTGATGTGACATTTTCTTCATCATCATCTGATGATAGTGATCAAACTGATATTGTTAAAAGCATGGCTGAAAGTGTTTTAAAGTCTGATAGTGATTCAGTTAATGATGATGAATGTTTTCTGGACAAATACATTCCGAAATCAAAATCCAAAAACAACTTAAATGATGAACCTGCTGTTGTGATGTATAAGATGGCGGGATCTGATAAGTTGTATTCGGATCTTGAATTTCCTTTAGAAAATGTGAATGTGGGAAAATTGAGAAATGTTTTTAAATTGATTTAGATTGATATATCAGAAATCGAAGGTTTGAGAAATTCAAAGAGGCAATTAAATTTTTAGAGAGATAAAGCTTACTACAAAAAACATGTCATTCCATCACGTTTTTCTAACAACAACCGAAACAAATGGTCGGGTGGATATCAGGGTGGTAAGAATTATCAGAAAAAGAATGTTCAAAACAAAAGGTTTGCTGAGAAAAAGGTGTTTGTGAACAGTTCAAGTTCACTTTCTGATGAAGAATCTGAGATTTTTTCAAAATCAAACAAAGAGTTTTTTTAGAAGAAGGCCTCACAGCCTCAGTCTGAAGGCACAAGTCGGGTAGTTAACACCCGAACATGCTTCAAATGCAATCAAGTTGGACACATTGCACGAAAGTGCACCAACTTGAAGCTTAAGTCTGAAGTTGTCAAGAATCTGAAAAGAAAAGATGATGTAAAAGGAAAAGCTCCAATGTTTGTTGAGAAAAAGTTTTTGAAGAAAGAAAATGTCGAAGTTAAAACCTCAAAAGAGTCAGTTAAGAAAAAAGAACCCGTAAAGAAGTCGGTAAATAATAATGACAAATTTTACAAACGGTTTACGTCATCTCAACTAGCATGGAAGCCGAAATCTGTTGAAGAGAAAGCAAGTTCTACAAAACCAAAGGTGTCTGAGACTAAAAAATCATCATCTTCAACCAAGAAGATGTATGTACCTTTGGATTTATATGAGAAACTAGAAAAACAAAAATCGACTTCTGAAAAGAAGTATGTGGTAAAGAAAGACCAATCATCTAGTCAACCTCCGAAAAATGATTTCTCCTTACTCAAAGAGGTTGAGATTGGGTCTGAAGAGAGCTTGAAGATAAATGATATGAATTTTCCGCCACTTTACACTACTAAAACACACATTAATGTCAAGTTACCCAAGTCAAAAGAGGCTTGGGTGGCAACAAAATCTCACTAAATATTTGTGATATGTGCAGGAGCTTCCAAGATCCGTTTCACGTTGGATTATGGATAGTGGAGCTTCTCGGCACATGACAGGGAAGACAGCGTTGCTGTATGATGTTAGAAATTTCAATGGAGGTTATGTAGGGTTTGCAGGTAACCAAGGTGGTAGAATTGTTGGAGAAGGAACGTTATCCAATGGGATTGTCATGTTTGAAAGAGTTAACTACATTGCTGAGCTGGAGAATAATCTGCTGTGTATCTCGCAGATTTGTGACAGGATGTATACCACTCACTTCACAGACAAAGAATGTTTGATCTTGAAGCCAGGCTTTGTTATCCCTGAAGAATGGATTATCATGAGAGCGCCTAGAGTGAATGATCTGTATGTATTAGACATGAGTGTAGCAACTACAACAACGGGTCAGGCTCATTGTTTTGTGTCTAGAGCAACTGAGAAAGAATCGCAGTTGTGGCATCGCAAGATGGGCCACATTCACCTACGAAAAATGAATCACCTGGTGCATAATGATTTAGTTCTGGGTATTCACATTAAAGGTTTTCATCTGGAAGGGGAGTGCATTAGTTGCACCAAGGCAAGCAGAAGAAAAAGTCACACCCTAAAAAGCAAGTCAATTCAGTCTCAAGACCTCTGGAGAGACTTCACATGGATTTGTTTGGTCCTATGAATGTCAAAAGTATTACAGGAGAACTTTACTGTCTTGTGGTTACTGATGATTATTCCAGATTTTTGTCTAAAGATGAGACTTTCGAAAGTTTGATGGCGTTGTTTAGAAAAATTGAAAATTTGTACCAAACTCGTATCAGAAGAATCAGAAGTGACAACGGTACAAAGTTTAAGAACAACCGAATGGAAGAATTTTGTGATGAAGGAATATTGCATGAATTTAGTGCTCCTTATACTCCACAACAAAATGGAGTAGCAGAACGAAAGAACAGGACACTAATCGAAACGGCCAGAACAATGCTTGCTGATTCAAAGCTACCAATCAACTTTTGGGCAGAAGCAGTGTCAGCCGCTTGTTATACTCTCAACCGGGTTCTCACAGTAAAGAAATTCAACAAGACGTGTTTTGAGCTGATAAATCTCCGCAAACCTAACCTGAAGTATCTGGAACCGTTTGGGTCTCCCTGAACAGTTTTAGAGCCTTTTGGGAAGTTTGGTCCAAAGAGCATTGAAGGAATATTCGTGGGTTATTCTAGTCCACAAAAAAACGAGTCTTTGTTCCAAGTTTAAAGCGGATCATTGAAGCATACAATGTTGAATGTCAGGGCTATACAATGCCACCGCAGAATCCCGGCGATTCATGGCGTTTCAATTATGATACTTTGTGGGATTCCTTCGACATGGAGGAAGAACCAGAGTTCTTTGATGAGTTGGATATTCTAAGAGAATATGAGTCATCAGATGAAAGATTCCCAGCAGAAACTTATCGCAAACAACAAGCTTCTAATGATGATGAAGCAGGTCCAAGCAATGCTGGTGAACATGATGAGATTTCACAATCTTCAGAACCTGAACATGCTCCGGATAATTAGACGGCAGTCAACGATAATTTAGAATCTAATGATAGACCAGTTTTCGATCATGATGATTCAGATTCTGAGGGGGAGCAAATTCTGATAGACCCGTAGGTTTCTTCACTTAGCCTCATAAGCTATTTCTTTATATGTTTCACCTTTTTAAGGTGAGACCCAACAGTTCGTTTCTTTCTATTTATGACCCAACGGTCTCCTTGGTCCCATAGACCTTATCACTACGTTTTATCCCGTAGGTTATGATGATCCCATAGATCATCTTTTATTCACGTCTATATTCAAATGTATATTTATACATATATAGCTTTAAGGCATCCCTTGTTATGTTTGAAATCATTTAATTTTGCTTTTGAACTTTAGTTGACCTTGACCGTAGTCTAAGGTTTCATTTGTTTACTTTCGGACTATCTTTCCGACTTTACGACTTCTAACGTCATTTACACGTCGGTTTGTCCTACGCTTACCGTTACCCGGTTCATACTTATACTCCTTTACAACCCATTACCCGGGTCCTTCTATCTTAATGTTTTTAGCATTCCGGTTTCACCGGTTTGCGTTTTCCTATTATATTAAGCGTTATTCCTTAATTGACTCGTTTGACTCATTTTGGGTAAATTTTCATCACTTATGAATGTCAAAATTCATTCTTTATTTGACCCATCCAACTTTGAAATGGTTGAACTTAATTACCAAAATTTATGTTTGTGAAAATTCTTGTCATGACTCATATTCCGAGTCTTTTGACTTTCTATTTTGCGTTCCCGTCTCTCGGTTTACGCATTCACCCACAATCCTACCCGTCCATCGGGTATCTTTACCGTAATCATTATCAAGTAACCATTCTTATATGGTTTTAGACGTAATTTTAATTTATTTGGTCGTCTTAGCGAAATCCATCGCTTTTATTCAATTAAGTCCTTTATTCATTATTTAATTTGTTTGACTTGTCCATGTGAATTTCATCACTTATGTCAGTCAAACCTTTATCCCCATGCCTTAGCATTCTCATTAGTTGGTTTGTATTTTCATTTACTTCGATCTTTGTCCCTTCTCTCGGGCTCGTCATTTTAACGTAATACGCTTCCGTCATCCGACTTGCGTTTACGTTTACTATCAAACATCTTATTTATTTGATTCATTTGGGTAGCATTTAAGTTAGTCCCATTCACCCCATCCTTACTACATCAGACGTAAATGTGTCTGCTACAAAAAGTTCATGGTATCATTTTAATTGGGGTAGCGTGTATTACGCGATAACCCTATGTGTTGCTTACAACACTTTAACATGTTAAACCATTAACATACATGTACTTACCGGATTTGCGATCAAGCCTCGAACCGAACACTTTATTCTTTTAACCGTGAGCTCTGATACCAACTTGTAACACCCTTGCTATTATTTTAGGGTTTTCATATTATTTACGTAAGTAAACATGTAATTATAATTACATATACATTGAAAAATACGGTAAAATTAAAACATTTTCAGATTTGAAACAATACAATACAATATGTACAAAATTGTCGTTTTTAAATGACGACGAAACCATGTGCAGAAGCTTGTATCTTGATCGTGTTCGGTTCTTCAATGAGCTTGATCTTCATCCGGGGCATCTTGGCATTCACCTATGATCAAAACCAACATAAAAGTTAGTTTTGATAACTTAAATATAAGTCTAAACAAGTTCTAAGCAACGAATAATCAAACAAAATAATTATTTCCAACTTTAATGTCTCCCGCGTGTCGCGGGAGACCCATCTCAATGTGTCGCGTGTCGCGCCCCAAGCTGAGTCCTTCGTCGCGTGTCGCGAGGGAACCCAATTTCCAGCGGGTTCATTACTGAAACCTGCATTTTCTGCCCAGCTATAATTTTCAACAAAAAATCAAACTTGAGTTTGTCTTAACTTTTTATCTACAAGTTCGTTTTACGCGATTCCTTTTCCTACGCGTTCGTAATTTAATTCTCCATCATATGGAGTTAAAATTCAACATACAAACTAATAAAATTCCAAAATTTTAAGCAATCGGCTTATTATTCAAAATCAACATTTTGACCCGTTGTATTTAAAACCACCAACTTGATTCTTAAACAACCAAAATACATACGCTAGTGTATTTTAACCCAAAATCTTTAGCTCGGGTTCGTAATAATAATATTTTTTTTATAAATTGCGTGACTAGTTCGTAGGCTATGTGCATAAACTATTTTTGACCCGTTTAGGGAATTTAAGCAATTTAGTCTAAAACTTGCCATTTTCTAATGTTTTTGACCAACATTGTCCTTTTAACTATAAATCTATATATACGCGTACCTGGCTCGAGTCAATACGTAGACCCGTTTTATACCTTACTTTAACTAACTGATATTCTATGGCGTCGCAATCTACCAAATTGCTAATTGCTCCTGTTAACATATGACTTGACAACAATCATTAGCCGATATTGTCAAATGGTGTTTTCACCACCATTTGACCCGTTTGGACTGTATGACCAACATTTGCATAGGTTAATAAAACATGGTTTTCAATTTCTCACTTTCACGTCCGACCCATTTCGGATTTTAACTCAAGATCCTTTTTAAACTAAATTTACATTAGTCGACGCTTGACTATATTTCCATTTTTTTACCCTCTTTCTCATAAACAATGGTTTCTATCATTTATATTTGTTCTGACCCGTATCATTACGCGTCGGAACCCGTATTTCAATATTAATCTTCTCGTATTCATAACTTATAGAATTTATACGTATTCTACCAAGAAGTGTAAGTTTCACTTACCTTGCATCCGATTATATCCTTTTTCCGCGTACTCGATCCGTTTGACCCGCTTCTTTTCCCAAGTCTTCATCTAGCTTGTCTAGAGTCAAACTATCATCATCACAATTCGTAAGACGGTTAGATTAGTTATAACCGTTTACGACTATTCCATCCTACGGGTTTTATGTCGAATTTATCATTCGACCATATCAAAATTATCATTCGATCTAATCATTGGTCGGTTTGACTTTTTAAAAGTCAATTGACTTATCAACATATTCAAATGCACATTTGGTTCATTGAACTCACTTATGCATATCTCATCCGAACCCTTAATGAAATCAAATTTTACACATAACCAAGTAGACCGCGATTTCATTTAGGCATTTCATATCACTGAAAATTGGCTGTTTTTGGTGACTTGTTTAACCTATTTACAAGCCTTCAAAAATTATGATTTTCTTTTGTGTGGTGTACCTCTCGGAGGGTTAGACCTTGTGTTAAAATTTCAAGATCTAACTCTTTACCAAAAATTCGTAAAAATTCATTAACTAAGCTGCAATCAGATTCGTCACTTCTGACTGCAGCTTACGGAAAAATTCATTTAAAATTCCTTGTTTATCCGATCGACGAAATTCCAATTGGAGATTCTTTTAATCACTTAAAACTATCTACAGTAAGAATTTGAGATCGAATTGAGTTATGACATTCGTAATGGGCTACAAATTCTGCCAGAAAACGCAGCTTGAACCTTTGATACGGAAAAATTCATAAAACGCTCAATTTTCGTCGAAAAAATGCGATTCCAGTGGGCTTTTAAAGATATTTCCTGGAATTATGTTTTAGACTCAAGAAACACATGTTTTTGTCACGTTTTGTTCAGGTTACAGCCAATACAAGTCGGCTGTAAATTCTGATCAGGAGCTGTTTGAATTCAGCTTTCAGTTTAAGCATGTTCTTGACATCATAACACTATTTCTTTTGCAATCAAAACCCTAAAAACATCTCATACACGAATTTAGTCAAAACCCACTTATCACCTTCAATGGTGATCATGAAATTCTCAAGGATTGATCACAATTTCAACAATCTGATAACTAGGGTTTGTTCCTAGACATTATTTCACTCTAATTTCATCCAAACAACAATCATTCAAGCTTAAATTTCGAACTTCATAAATTCATCAAGAATCCCAACTTCATGAATATCAAAAATTTGACATACCTTACGATCCTTGCGACCAGGTGATTGTTTCTATGTATTCATGCATCGGTTTTGGCCTTGAATCAAGCTTCAATTTGATGATTTTGTCGAGTTTAGGGTTTGAGCCCTTTTCTCCTGCTCTGGTCGATCGACCCACACACACACCAAGTGTGTGTTTTGTTTTTTTTAATAAAACTAGTTTGCCCTCTTGGCATTAATGCTCCCTTATGTTTTATTTTGGTTAATTTAAGCTATAATTCACTATTTATAACTTAATCACATATTACTAACTAGGTTAATTATTCCTATTTAAGTTAATGGGTTCGGGAAGTCAGAACCCATTTTATTTTAAGTCCCGTTAACTCGGGCCTTCTATATACTTTGTTTTCTCAAAGTATTTATCCTCCTTTTATTTATTATTAAGCTTATTTATTTAAATCCTAATAATTTCCGGTTTAATCTTTTCTGCTAACGGTATTATACCCTCTGTTTAGTATTAACGGGGTCTAATTACTAAACCCGTTTTCGGGGTGTTACAAGCACCTCTCTAACTGTGACGGCAACTACAAGCCTAAGGAGCCTCCTTTTCCGATCAATCCATTAGTTTTCTATCTCGGTTAGTGTTCAATCTGCACATGATTGATTGTTTGATATCATCGTTAAATGTGTAAGTGGAACCATGATTCTGTGATACTATGTAATGCTTGATTTCATGTTGGTTGAAGAGTTGTTCATTATAGATTTCTAGGTTATCGAATACGGTTCCGCATATTAAACATGATCGGTCGATGACATAATACTGAATGGATAGGGTGGATGTTTCTGTCATGAATCATGTGGAATAGATCTGATGTTGTGAAGGCATTTGTTTAGGTCGGTGCATGCACAACTTAATGTTTGATGATCATAATAATTTGATGTTGAATGGTTATGCATTACTGATTTGTATGTGAGGATGACTGTATGATGATAAAGATTTATGATGCAAAGTGATAATGGAATATTTATAGTGATTGTATTATCTGCTTGAACAAAAGATTGTTATAACCGATGTAACTGTTAGATGAATCATTAGGGTTCTGGGTGTGTAACTGTTGATGATGAACATGCCACGAAAACCCTAAGTGATTTCGTCATACTTCAGCCAGACGAAAACCCCTTGGCCGACTAAAACACTATCACGATGAAAACCCAAAAGGGATTTCGCCACAAGTGTTTTCGCCTGAAAAGGATTTCGTCGAGTGTTCTGGTCATCAACCCTGTTAGCTTGTTAACTCTGTTAGTCTATTAAATCTGTTAAGTATTAACTCCGTTAGTTCAGCAAACTCAGTTAGTTTATTAGTTCAGTTAGATGTTAACTCTGTTAAATATGTAACTCTGTTATATATGTTAATCTAGTTAAGTTTGCTAACTCTGTTAAGTGTGTTATTAGATAATTATATTAGAATAAACTGCAAAAGACATTTATTGAAACATGAATTGTATGAATGTGATTAATTGTTGTGTGATGCATGACGTTAACTGCCAAATACACCCTGTGGTATTGATTGCATGTGAAACTTTACGAACTTGAACTGATTGAGTATACGTGCATACTATAGGACTTGACTGATTACTTGTGAGCACATAGTTTAGCATACCGAGCAAACCAAGGTGAGTTCAAACTCCTAAGGCATGGGATTCCCGGTGGGTTGGGAATGGGATTGAATAACTATTTATATTATCAACACTACTAGACTACCTACTACTGACCTCGGATTGGGAAGGGCACGTACGTAAAACCTACGTACACTCATACTTGCTACTGTCCTCGGATTGGGAAGGGCACGTACGTAAAACCAACGTACACTCATACTTACTACTGTCCTCGGGTTGGGAAGGGCACGTACGTAAAACCTACGTACACTCATACTTACTACTGTCCTCGGATTGGGAAGGTCACGTACGTAAAACCTACGTACACTCATACTTAACACTGTCCTCGGATTGGGAAGGACACTTATGGATACGACTAGTCTAGTAACATACAACATGGGAAGCCCCCACTAAATATCGTGAAAAGGTTTTGGGAAATTAAGGATACTGGGTAATACATGGTTATGAAACGAACTTATGATCTCTGAAACGAACTCAATAACTGAACAATCAACTGTGAACTCGCTCAACTTTGTTGTTGACTCGTTGTTACATGCCTTGCAGGTCATTAGGTATCTATGGAGCTTGCAACAGAGTGGGAAGAGTCGTTGTGGGACATGGACAGTTGTGTGCCATGCTAAACATTTGAAACGTTCAAACTTATGATTTGGTTTTAACATTTTGCTTCCGCTTGCAATTTAAACTATGTTTTGTTTAGACACCAATTGTATTGTGTTGAACTTTATAAACTACATACATGCTTGTTCAATATGATTGGTGGCTTGATCCTGGTCAGTCACGCCTCCAAGCGGTGATACTTCGCTTGTGGATTTTGGGGGTGTGACACCTTGTGACACACAAAACTCATCCAACTCCCTATTTCTGAATTCTGTGGCATTGTTACTCCTAAAGACTTTTACAGGCAAGTCAAACTGCTTTTCAACCTGTTTGACAAAGTCTTGCAGAATGCCTGCAGTCTCATCTTTAGAATGTAAAAAATAAGTCCATGTAAACCTAGAAAAGTCATCTACAATTACAAAACAATATCTTTTCTTTTTAAGACTTAGGACTTTTACGGGGCCAAAGAGATCCATGTGCAGCATTTGCAAACACTTGGTTGTTTTGGACTCTTCAATGGACTTAAATGAGCTTTTATGTTGTTTTCCTTTTAAGCAGGAAACACAATGCTCAGGACAGGTGAACACTTTTTGTGGAAGACCTCTTACAAGGCCCTGTTTTGACAAAGCAGTGATTGTCTTGAGATTTGTGTTCCCCAATCTTCTGTGCCATAGTTCTATCTCTTTGTTAGAGGCAGCTGAGAACAGATAGGCATCAGTCCTCGGGCTCTCTTTTGACAAATCAACTACATAAACATTGCCACTCTTTTGAGCAACAAGTTAGATTTTTTCATTTTTTATTATTTCTTCAATCTTTTTAACCATTTCTGGTCCAACAATCCTACAACACTCCTTAGTAAAGAATGACCCATAACCTTTGTCACTCATTTGTGAGATACTAAGGAGGTTGAATTTTAGATTGTCAATCAGATTGACATTTTCAAACTTAACATTTCCAGACTGAACTGTACCAGAACCCATCACCTTCCCTTTACTATTATTACCAAAATATATATCACCCCCTCCATAAGTTTTGAATTCTTTGAGTAGGGCTCTACATCCAGTCATGTGCCTGGACCCTCCACTATCTACATACCAAAGACTATCTAAGCATGCAGAAGCTCCCTGCACATCAAGTAAATAATTAGTTCAGGAGGGTCTCCAAAGCCAATAAGGCTTTGGATGGGGTCTCAACAGTGTCTATGTTAAGTCAGGAAGATGGACAATGGTTAGCTCAGGGGTTTGGACAGTTTTTGGAACATTTTTCTCTAATCACTGTTGGGGACCATTTCCTATCAGCTGTTGGTAACCAAAGGGATGCATGTTCACTTTTGGTTTAGAAGACTTTTTGTAAACTTCATAAACATGTGGGACCCTTTGGTATGGAGGTTGACCTTTACCTTTTTGGTATTGGTTAGCAGGGGGTGCATCTGTCACTTGAACTTCTATTTTAACAGAGTTTTGGTTCAGCTGTTTTGTAACAGCTGTTTGGACAAGCACAAAGGATGGTTGTTTCTTGACTTGTGAGCTTGATGAACTCATGAGTGTTTTAGAAGTGTACTCATTCTTTTTTACATCAAAGGTTTTAAAATACACACACTCCTGAGTGATATGGTTTGTTTTACCACAGATGGTGCAGCTCATTGAAGGAAGAATGATACTTGTTTTGTTAATGTCATAGGCTTTTAAATGAAAACAATCTTTGGTCTAATGATTTTTCTTTTCACAAAAGTCACAAAACAAGTTTTTAATCTTTTCTTTCCTTTTCTTCTTTTCAGACTCCTTTGCAACAGAGTTTTGGACCACTGTTGGGATGTCCTTAAGAGGAATTACCTTGGCCTTTGGAGCTTTGACACCATCCACAGTGGTGAAATCCATGGGTTTAAAATTTTCAAGGATGTCACACTCATCAGACCATGTGGGTTTGAATTGGTATTTCTCAATCTCCTCAAAAGTTGAGGACCACACTGATCTTTCCAGAGTGATTTTGTTGCCACTTTTGTCAGTTATTTTAACTTCTTGACCATCCTTGTTGGTGGGTATGTTTTCAACAGTGGTTTGAACCGATTCATTAGCAGCAGTGTTTTCAACTTGGTCATGTTTTCTAAACCCTACACCAAATTTTAAATTGCTTTTTATCTGTTTCTCAAGTATAACTTCATAACCTTTGCAGGATTCCACCCATTTTTCACATGTGATTTGGGTGGATTCCAACTCCTTTTTACATGCCTGATATTTTTCTATCATTGCCTGAAGTTGGTCCTTGGTTGTGCTATGCTCATGTTTGAGGCTGCAAATCTCATTTTCTTTTTCTGACAATTTGATTTTAAATTATTTTAAAGATTTTTCAAATTGTATTTCATCACTTAACACTTTATCTCTAAGGTTTTCATTCACCTCCTTGATGTTTGCAAATGCTATGATGCATTTGTCTGAACAAAGGTTTTTAAGAACCTGGGGTGATACCTTAGTTGCATCCATCATGGCACAATCACAGACATGTTCACTTTCCTCTGACTTCTTCTCTTCTTCTTCTTTTTCTTCTTCTTCTTCAGCAGACCAGGGGTCAGACAGTGGTTCCAACAGGGGTTCTGAATTTTCTCCCAACAGTTGTTCACCAACAACAGCAATAACCACTGCTTCAGCAATTGTATCCACTGTTTCTTCATTTGACTATCCTTCTTCAGTTTCCAGCCCTTCTGGTATAGACTCTAATGCTACAAAACAAAATTTATCACTAGAAACAACATTCTCAGCATATAGAGCAAAGTTTTCATCACCTAGATCCTCAGGCAAACTACTCCAATCAACAAAGTCTTGGGTGAAAAAGCTTTGTTGATCGGGTTGAACAACTGTTTGTGTAGCTTGTTGAGGTGCAACTTGTTGCACCTGAACCTGAGGAACTGGGGCCTGGACATACTGTATCTGAGGAACAGTGGTTTGGACATAGTGTACAGGAACCGGGGTTGCAGGGTGTGCATAGTGAGTAGTGTTTACATTAGCAGCAGGGCATATTGGGAATAATGCACAGTGGTTTGGTTGTTTTTGTGGTCTAGGGCTAGGGCTAGGATGTGTGATGATTGGTCCACTAGTTTGACTCCTGCACTCTCTAGCAAAATGACTTAACCTATTACACTTGTAGCATTTTATCTTTGATTTACCCAACCCTACTTTCAGATTCCCATGTAACCTTGGAAATTTTCTGCCTGTTCTTTTGTAAAACTTGTTGGTTCTAACACTCAGCAGTGCAAGTTGGTGTAGTATGTCCATTTCCTCTAAATTAGTTGGATCAAAATGCTGAAGATCATTGAGTTCAAAAGAGAGATTATCAGAAATCTGGTTTTCACTACTAGCTTTGAAAGCATAGTTGTTTGAGTAAGAATCAGAGTTGTTAAAAGCTCCACCAGCAGTTATGTCAATGTAATGATCATAACCCTGATCCTCACTACTACCAGATTCCTCTTGACCCAGAAGTGCTGTGCTACCGAATGTGTAGTCATTAGCAACCTTCCCTGACTCTTGTAACTTATTTTTCTGGTTCAACTCCCTTTCATAGGTCAGGAGTCTACCATGAATTTGAGTCAGTGTTAACTCTTTGAACCCAACTGAATTTCTGGTTACAAAAGCAATTTTGTCCCATTTTTCAGGAAGTGACCTTAAAAACCTGTTGTTTAGAGTTGATTTAGTAAATTTAGTGTTAACAAGTTTTAGTTCACTTATGAGACAGCTAAAACATTCAAACTGTTGTGTTAATGATTCACCCTTGACATGACAAAAGGTTTCATATTGTTGATTCAAAACCTCTCTATTGTTTTCAATTACTTCTTCAGTACCACCAAACTGTTCCTTAAGTGCATCCCACAGTTCCTTGGCACTGTTACAGTGTAACAGCCCAGCATAAATTTCATTTGGGAGTGCAGATGCAACGATACTAAATGTCTTGGCATCCAGCTCAATTTTCTGAAAATCCTAGTCAGAATAGTTTTCAATTTTCTTAGGTACCATAACTTTTAGATCCTCAGCACTCGGCACCATTGGAACATGTGGTCCAAAGACAACCGATCGCCAACACCCTGTGTTTTGTTGAGCTAAGATGTGACCCATCCTACGCTGCCAGATGTTATACTCAGATCTGATCAACATAGGTGGTTTGAAGAGTGAACCAGTGTTCATTGTGTTATCCTATGATTGTGATGTCATTCTGGTTGTTTTACAGGCGCTGAATAATCAACTTTTATACGTGATTATACCTTACTCTGTTTTTCAACTAAAAATGAACAATCGAAAGTATCAACGAAATTGAGCTGGACTTTACGTCAAAATGATTGTTAGATCAAATTTGACTGTCCTTGCTCTGATACCAATTGTTAGGATCTGAGTTTCTTAGATTGTGTTTTTGTTTAACTAAATGAAAGTGAAACAGAGATGAATTGCAGCGGAAATATGAAATAAACTTTGAACACTCAATCAATGGAAGAATAAGTTTAAGCAAACATGTTTATCATTGAACTGAATAATTGTATTTAGTACAAAAATCAATTACAATGCATGCATGCACAAATCTCCGCCTCAGCCTGAGCTCACTTGATTGTTCGTACAAAATTGACTTGGTGAAGAAGAGCTAACAGAACAGTACATGGTACTGTTCTATTTATAGTACAGAACAACCACTGAGCATCTTCGGCTGACGTCACCATGAAAGTGACATCTAACTTCCTAACAACCTACAACCACTGATCTATACAACCATTGATACTAAACTACTGATTTACATAAAGCAATACAAAGCAAAACTAAACTACTGATTCTTCATTCCACTGTTATAACTTCAGCAGTGCTTTGGTCTTCAGCAGTACTTGAGACATATCAGTAGATTGAGCATCAGCACTTTAATCTTCAATGGTCTTTAGATCAGCAGCAGTTGTAATGGCAGTGCTTTGGGTCATCAGATGTTAGGTCACTGTCAAGGAGAAAGATATGTGCAAAAAACTGCTTATGAAGGATCCACTGATCTGAACCAGTTTTGGCTTTATCAACTGTTCATTTGTAGGGTTCAATCCAACACACTTCAAGTTTCAAAAAAGGCATACAAACCTTTCAAACTATAGGCCAAACGAATATGGTGATTTGATCGATTTTATTAATGGGCTACCATTGTGCTCAATTTATTAGCCCAATAAACATGATGATACGACAACTTCTATCAGTGGGCTAAAAGCCTACAATTGTGCTCAATTTGTAAGCCCAATGAGCAAGGTGATTAGATACTTATTAATAGGCTTTTGTGCTATCTTATACCCTCATATTATTTCCATTCCTACATGTGAGTTAAATGTTTTGATCGGTTAAAACCGGTTAAGTTGATCTGTGAATAGCAATCTACACTTTAATTTAATAATAAAGAATTTAATATTAACATATTATAAACATTAAACTATATCACAGAATAGCAATCTACACTTTAATTTAATAAAGAATTTAATATTAATATATTATAAACATTAAACTATATCATATATAGATAGATATAGGGGGCATTCTCGACACGACACAAAAATAAACATGTTTTAGTATGTCAAATCTAACTCATTAAATAAATGAGTCATGTGCAGGTTGACATGTTTAGTTAAACAGACCGTGTTTGGGTGGACATGTTTAACTAAACGAGTTGTGTTCAGAGTGACCAATTCAATAAAACTGATCATGCATTTTAACCTGGTTCAATAAAATAGGTCGACCCACTAACATGTTTAACTAATTTTTTTGCAACCCATCAACCCAGTTAATACGTTTACAACTCTATTACTACCCACCAACCTGTTTGACACTTTTAGATTTACTAAGTGAAACATATCTTGTTCGGATTACACAATTTTAAATGTGCGGGTTAGGGTTGATATATTGACACAAATAATAATATGGGTCGTTCTGAACCTGCCAACGCGAATCACATCAAAACATTAACCCACTAACCCGATACGATTTACATACTCATTTATAATCTATTTATTAAAATGATTTGTAGATGTAAACACTTAAATATTTTTTTGAACGGCTAACAAAATAACGTTATTCATCCAATGGGTCAACACTTCGTTAACCCAAAGTTACACCAAGTACACAAACAACCAGATTACATCAGTTGCCCATACATAACAAATCAAGCGCACACCATTTTTCCCAAGTGAGTTCCGTCATTTTCACTCGATTTCTAAACCAAAGATAGCCCAAAACTTTAATTTCCTCTTTTATCCGCGTAACTTGCGGCTGCTTGTCCTTGAAAACCACCTCATTACGTGTCTTTCAAATGACCCACAATGCTGTTTGGATAACTGTATACATTGCCTCCTTCCATTTTTTGTTCCCTCGAGCCATCTTATGAAACCTCAGCACCTCATTTACTCCAAACAGAAAGAAACCATGTAACCGACACCAAGACCCCACGAAATTCCACACCGACTATGAATACTGACAAGCTACGATAACTGACAAGCTATGAACAAGTGCTCTGATGTCTCTTCTGATTCACCGCAAAACTTGCATGTCACTGAACCCACCTGTATGTCTCTTTTAGCAAGATTAACGAACGTTGATAACCGGTCCGTCGCTAACCTCCAAACCAAATAATTAACTTTAATTGGACACCACTTTTTCCATTCGCAGCTTACATCCGGGTTTTGAAAAGCCTTTTCCTGCAGTTTTTTTTCTCGGACTCTTTACCGAATCCGACATTGCCAGCACTCACGACCACTTATCAGCTGCCCCATTGGTGTTTAGATTATGCAGCTCAACCAATAAATCTTGCATTTCTAGCAACTCGGGCCCGAATGACAGGGCGCGAGCCCAATAAAAAAACAGATTTCTGCCATGACCCGTTCCGCCCCATCTTTCAGCAAGCATCACATTCTTCTTTTTCTCCAGACCGAACAGAAGTGGATATCTTAAATATAGAGGCCCACTCGGAGCCCATGAATCTGTCAAAACACATACAATGTTGCCCAGCCCCGGAACAACCCAAATCAAGCTTTGTACCTCAACCACAACCTCCTTAATGTCCTCCACCGATTTTGCGACTTGTTTCCATGGACCTACAGTCGTCATTTTCGTAGGTCCATGCTCTCGAGCTACTATGTATACTCCATATTACCTTTCTCCATAACTCCGTATGGTCCACCTTGAACCACCACCACCACTTGGCTAGCATGGCAGTGTTGGCTTCCCGAAGTGACCCGGGCCCCAACCCACCTAACTCCTTTGGCGTTATTACACTTCCATTTAACCTAAGACATCTTTCCATGCTCCGACGTCCCTCCCCAAAGAAACTCCGTCCTTAAACGCTCCAAGCACTTCGTTACTTGACGCGACGCTTTGTAAAGTGAAAAGAAGTATGTCGGTAGAGAGTTTAGGACCGATTTTATTAGCGTAAGCTTGCTCCCAAAAGATAATGTCCCACCCCTCCAAACCAAAAATCTTTTTTTTAAAATCTCCACCATCCGATCGTAATTTTTACATAAGTTCATATTAGCCCCCACATATAACCCCATGTACTTGAACGGGAAGTTACCGGCATTACACTTTAGCACCGTGGCCATGGATTGTACCCGAACCCCACTCACCCCAACCCCAACCCCAAATACATGACTCTTTGATGCATTCACTCGGAGACCCGAGGCAAGGTGAAATCACCGAAGGATCCTTTTTAGATTTAAAGTATTTTGCCACGGCCATTCTCCCAAGAAGACCACGTCATCGGCGTAGAGGAAGTGAGACAAGACGGATGTCCACTTTAAATACCATGCCCTCCTTTTTACCCTTTTTCATCAAAGATATAACTTCATTCAACATCAAGGGACCATCCACTATGCTTATATTCCCCAAAAAGGTTGTTTGCTCTTCGGACACAAGGTTTTGAATTACCGAGTTTAAACAACTCACAAAAAAACTTTGAAATGACCTTATTGATACACCCAATAAGATTAATCGGCCTATACTCCACAAGCCTACCGGGTCATTACACTTTGGTATAAGGGCCAAGAACGACGAAGTACACCCCTCGCTAAAATTTGCATTCCCGAAAAAGTTTTCGATCATCTGCATGGAATCATCTTTAAACACATCCCAACATTTCTTTAGAAATCTAAAGTTTATCCCATCCGGCCCAGGTGCCCGATCCCCCTCACAATCCCAAACCGCCCTACGTACCTCGTCACATGAGAACAGAACCATGAGCAAGTCAGCCTCTAAGTTTGACAAAGTTGCCAAGTTCGGGCAAACCAAGGTCGGCCTAGAAGCCATCGGATCGCTAAATTTGCTCTAAAAAAACCATACGCCTAATCCTTAACCAAAACCGGGTTGGTTACCCACGCCCATCTATTTTCAGCCATTAATATGATTGCAACTAACATTTGCATTTAAAATACCATGAAAATACCTCGTGTTCTCATCTCCATCGACGGCCCACCGTACCCTAGCCTTTTGTTGGATATCCATGCTCCTCCGTTTATCTTCCTCCATGATAAAAGTCTTACATGCTGCTACACGGGATCTTAACTTAAATATTGCATACACATTTTTGAACTTTTAAATAACTTCTCTCCCCCTTAACAAAAAATATCATAACTAATGTTTTATTATCCGAACAAAATCTTAACCATGTGCCAGTTTAACTGGTTAGCTAGCAAAGGAATGATGCAAGGATCGGTTATTTGCCATCTACTTTTTCTTTTTTTCTTGAACGGCTGATTTTATTAAGAAAACGGCTAGCAAGGAGCTAGACAATACAAAAAGAAACCATAAATTACAAAACCTTAAAACTGCACCAATCCGACCATTCTAACAAGTGCATTTTCGCTCTATTTTTCACCCAAAGGAAACTTATGGATTTTATTTCAGCCAGGAGTCTAGAGATATCCACCCGATTACTGGAGAAAATGACGTCGTTACGTAATTTCCATAGATTCCAGCATGAGATTAATACGATAGCCTGAACCATTTTCTTCATTTTTGCTGGACCTGTGATGTTTTTATGTATCTGAAGCAGATCTTCAATGGTAAAGGCGTAGATGGGAGGTATACCGAGCCAGCTGGACACCATCTGCCAAGTTACTGAGCTGACCAGACTTTCCGCAAATAGATGAACTGAAGGCACATGATAATCGATCTCCAAAGCCTGTTGGATTCCGTTTTGTACCTCCAAGCCCATTTCGACAATAGACTACAGTTCATATTATACAAGGAATCCAATCCGAGCCCCCCGCTTTTTATCGGTTGTGTTACTCGATCCCAACGTACCCAATGCATCCTTCTTCTTGCCACCGTATCCCCCCACAAAAAAACCCCTTCTTATTTTTTTCTAATTTATTTAGCATCGCAAGGGGTGCTTGGTAAAGAGAGAAGTAATATAAAGGCAACGAATCCAGGACATATTTAATGAGTGTAGTTCTACCCCCGATCGTTAGAGTACTGGCTTTCCAAAGTGAAAGACGAGCTTCAAAAGTTTCGATGACCGGTGTCCAATTATTATACTTGTTCATATTACCACCTACCTTGAGGCCGAGATACATGAAAGGAATAGATCCAGACTTGTACCCAAGCCGACTTGCCATGTATTCGCACTCGTCAGAGGTAGTTCCCACTCCATAAAGACATGACTTATGGAGGTTGATTTTTAGTCCAGAGACTAGAAAAAAGCACCTCATAAATCTCCTAATATTGAAGATGTTTTCCTCCTCCCATGCACCCAAAAGCCTAACATCATATTAGCAATGGAAGCTTTTTCCAGTTTCATGACAAGCTTCCATCGCCATATACTTTTTCTAGGTATCTAAACAGCAGGATGTTTATTTGTGTTCTATCAAAATAAATTTTAAATAATATTTTTTTTACATTTAAATTCCATGTAACCATACGCCTATAGGGGAAAGTTCTTGTACAAATAATCTTACCATACTAAACATACAAATTGAAGGAAAAGTCAAAAGACAAGGTGACATTTTTGTAATTATCTATAACTATCAAAGTTACTCTACAAATGTATCTAAAAAACCTAAAAAAAACTTAACCCCCCCCCCCACCCCCACACCCCCAAAAACCTAAAAAAAACCTACCCCCCCCCCCCCCAAAAAAAAAAACCTAAAAATAACCTAACCCCCCACCCATCCCCCAAAAACCTAAAAAAAAAACCTAACCCACCCCCCCCCCCCAAAAAAAAAAAAAAAAAAACCTAACCCCCCTCCCCCACCCCCAAAAACCTAAACCACCCCCCCACCCCACCCAAGCTAAAATGCTAAACCCCCAAAAAACCTAAAAAAAATAAAAAAAACAGACAAAATAATTTTTTTTAATATTTTTTTATAAAAAAATCGCTACTTTTAGTAGCAAAATTTTTTTTAACAAAAAGTAGCGATTTTTTATAAAAATATTATAAAAAATTGTGTTTTTTAGGTATTTTTGGTTAAGTTCACATTTGTATAGTAACTTTGATAGTTTGTGGTAATTACAAAATTGTCACCTTGTCTTTTTGACTTTTCCTTCAATTTATATGTTTAGTATGTTAAGTTTATTTGTATTTGATCTTTTGCCTACGCTTATAATATCATTTTTTTCTGAAGAGCAAATACGATATCACTGGACCTATAAGTTAGTAATTGTTTGATCAATAAACTATAATAAACGAGTAACTAAATCCGTAAGAAACCACTGGCTCCCAGCCCAATGGCCAGCAACAATGAAGGATAGGATTTGGGGCTTTTGGCGCCGGTTCGATCCTGAGGAGCGCCCGAGTTTTCAATTACAGTGCATTTACTCCGGAGAGTGTCAGCTCTTGTGGAGGGTGCAACTCCTGTCTTGGCAGGGGGCTGGAAATTTTCTCGGGGGACGCCAAGCCAAACTCTAATGCACCAAGCGTGGACCCGGTTAAGACAACATAGTCTTGGTTGCGGGAGTGGGGCGATGGTAGCTACCGATTTATAGGTAGTAGCGGCCTTGCCGTCTGTTGTGAAAGTCGCCGTCCAAAAGAAAAAAAAAACTAAATCCGTAAGATGTCGGTATCCGGTTTAACTAGACTAAATGACAAATCCCTTACGGTTTTTAAGACAATGGATATTTCAATAAAAAATTGAACGGCTAATTTTTTTTAATCTTGTCTTCTTTGTGACTTGAATCCAAAGCTTTTTTCTCTTAAACCTAAGAGTAAAATCCACGGATAGTCCCTATGGTTTGGTGAAATTTTACCTTTAGTCCCTAACTTTTTAAAATTACATTTTTAGTCCATGTGATTTGATAAGTTGTTACTCGGATAGTCCCCAAATCGGATGAAGGTTAGTTTTTCTGGTTAAGTTGGTGTGAAATGACAAGGACTATCCGAGTAACAACTTGTCAAACCACAAGGACTATCCGAGTAACCTTCATCCGCTTTAGGGACTATCCGAGTAACAACTTGTCAAAACACCGGAACTAAGAGTGTAATTCTGAAAAGTTGGGGACTAAAGGTGAAATTTCACCAAACCACAGGGACTATCCGTGTATTTTACTCTAAACCTAATTGTTTAAAGAATTTGTCTTTACCAATGTTGGTGCATACATCTGTCGACTTCGTCTTGTATCGAGTCTTAGATTAGATATGTCAGATTATGGCATGTTGTACGAGAAAATGTCAAAATTTAGGTTGTATAGGTGCTGATTCCGCTCCAAACAGCACATGCATGTGATTCCGCCCGAAATGGTTTCGAGCGAAATCAGCATGTTGCTGATTTCGCTCCAAATGGTTCTGGTGTCATTCTGGGCGAAATCAAGACCCTATATATAGGTGTCTCAGGAGCGAAATCAGTGTGTGTGTCCTTGTTTCCGGTACCGAACTATTGCCGAAGTGCCGTTTGACTGTAATCTTTATAATATCATCAATACAAGGCAGATTTAAGTATTACAAGCTGTTTTTACAAGTCCGTTTCTTATTTTCCGCATCTGAAACGGATAAGAGCCCATCAAATTGACTCGTTTGGGTCAGCACGCGATCCTACAAGTGGTATCAGAGCTCAGGACGAGGAGTTCTTGTCAAAACAGCTTCATTTTCTTTATTCTACACCTTCTTTCATTGATTCAGATAGTTTTAACGGTCAGAATCAGTTCAAATTTGCACATCTTGCTCGGAATCTTGTATTAACAAAGCCTTAGAAGTTTCAAGTCCAAAATCGAACTAAATCTTGACAAAATCATGATTCAGCTCGAAATTGTTCGATGGTATGATGACATCAGCTTGATTTCGCTCAAAAAGTTAGTCTAATTCCGCTCCAAAATCGACTTTCAGCCTGATTTCGCTCCATAATTAATCTTGGTTCCGCTCCAAATAAGCTGTTACTTTGATTTCGCTCCTGAGTTGATTCTAATTCCGCTCCAGAGATTCAGTCTAATTCCGCTCCAAATTGATCTCTGATTCAGCTCCAAAGTTTTATTTGTAATTCCGCTCCAGACAACCAAAATCAGATTCCGCCCCAAGTTATCTGTTGTGATTTCGCTCCAAAATGCAATTACTGATTTCGCTCGAAAGGAGTTTACTTGTTAATTTCGCTCGAAAGTTACTGTTTTTGAAATACGTGTTACCAAACCATGGCTAACGAATTCTACAATGCATTCGCGACACCGGTTGCACCTGTTACTGCTGCTGAGACTTTATACAGTGAGAATGAGACGGGTACTCATCAGAAACCACCGAAACTCATGTATATTGAAGATTTTCAGGGATGGAAAAACCGATTTGAGAACTGGGTTCAAGCTTACAGATTTGATGCATGGTGTTCATTATTAAAAGATTACGAAAAACCAAAGAATGAACGTGGGCTTGAAAAAGGTTTTAATGATTTTATAGAAGCTGACAAATTGAAATATACAAGTGAAAAGATGATGATAAGCATTCTTCAGCAAGCTGTTAAAGAATATATTTTTGTGTTACTTCAACATAACGGAACAGATAGATCCATCTGGGAGGCTTTAATTCAGAAATTTAGAGGGAGTGCTGATATGATCAAAAACAAAAAGGCCTTATTGAAGAAATCATTTGACATGTTTACTGCATTTGATCATGAAACAACCAAGCAGACCATTGATCGATACTTTCATCTGGTTCTGGAAATGGGAAGATTAGACATTCAGAAAGAGGATGATGAGTGGGTCGATAAGTTAGCTGAAGCATTGCCACAGCACAAGTGGGGAACTTATTTGATGGTTGTGAAACTCATGAGAAAGTCCGAGAGTATGAATTTGGCACAATTCATTCAAAAGATTGAAGAACAGGAATTGGATATTCAAAAGACAGCTATCATGACAAATCCAAATGCGAAACAGGATGTCAGTTTGTACTACCGTGGGAACAAGTTTGAGGTTACTCCTAGCCAGAGTCCAAAGATTAGTACTGCTTTTAGTGCTGATGGATCATCAAGTCCAAATGCTAGCACTACAACTCAAAGTGGTGGATATACTTCATCATTCTCAAGCTTTGATCCAAACAGCAACACACCTAGTCCTCAGAAGCAAAATTCCACAAATCTGCAGTGCAATGTGACTTTGAACATTCAGAATGGTTAAAATCTATCTCCTGAAGTGGCTAAGCAACACATGGCATCTCTAGTAGCTATGTTAGAGTCATATGAAAGCCTGATTGCAGGAAGAATTGGTAATCCAATGCTCACGAAAGAAGATTACGACCAAATTGATGCAGAGGAGCTTGAGCTAATGGATGTAAAGTGGTGTTTGGCTAGTGCATGCAGGAGAGCTGAAAAGTTTCAACAAATTACTGGCAGAGATGAATTTCGAGGAATGGCTACCTCTCCACTTGGTTTTGACAAGTCAAAGGTTACCTGTTTTCGATGTAAAGGAAAAGGTCATTTTAAACGGGAGTGTAAAAACCAAGAGTCAACTGGGAGTCAGGATAAGAGCAATTATTATCAGAAATCAATCTTTCATCAGATCGATCAACATCCTCAACAAAAGGATCAGAAAACTGCTCATGGGAAAATAATCGAAGAAGCAAATAAGAAAGATTATTATGGGATAATAGATCAAAGTGATGAGTTTGTTGCAGAGGGATTTAGCTGGGACAATTACATACCTGATATGGATATACCTAATGTGGCTCTTGTTGCTAGAATTCTGGGTGAAGATGAAGCAAGTAAAAATAGAATCCCATTTTTTCCAGATCTTGGAAGTGATGTTGATACTGATGATGAGGATGAATATCTTAACAAATGTAGAAAAAGCATTGATCCTGACAGTTTTAATTTTTTCTATGCAGATAAAGTTGAAATGCTGAATCAGAAGAAGATTCCCCGCTTAAAGAAGGAGCTGGAAGAAGCAAAGTTACTCGCTGATGAAAAGGCAAAGACAGAAGCTGGAAAAACAAAAGATGAAGCAGTGAATGAGAATGCTATAGAAAAAATTGTTGAAGTGGAGAAAGTGGTAGAGAAAATAGTCGAAGTTGAGAAACTTGTCGAAGTTGAGAAAATTGTTGAAAAAATAGTTGAAGTTGAAAAAGTTGTTGAAGTAGAAAAGATTGTCGAAATAGATAAAATTGTTGAAGTCGAGAAACTTGTTGAAATAGAAAAAACTATCGAAGTTGAGAAGATAGTTGAAAAAATGGTTGAAGTTGAAAAACCATGTTTAAAATGTTCAGAATCTTACAAAGTTTGTGAAGAAAAAGATAAAAAGATTGCTGAGATAGAGAAAACAAAGGAAGATTTACTGTCTGATGTGAAGTATGTAAAGGAGTCGTACGATGTGCTGAACAGGACAGTTGATAGTCTGAAAAGGACGAATTCAGAGATTGAAAAAGCAATGGAAAAGATGAGCGCAACATTAATGACAAAGCAGAGCGTCATAAATGAGTACATCGAAGATTGTGCGAAGCTAAAACAGGAAGTGGAACTTGAGAAGATCGAAAGTGAAATGATTAAACGATTACTGTTGAGTTACACTACTTTTGATTATTTGATTGATCGTGTTTATCCTACTGTTGCAGGTCTTGAGGAATTCATGGAGAAAAAGACTGAAGATATTGATACTGGTAAGAAACCAAGTGTCAAGTATAACAGATGTCCGCCCCCGATTCATGAAAGTTACTCACCCAGGAATCCAAATGAAGAGCGTCTAAAAAAGGCAGTCAACATCAAGTTAAAGTCTGAAATCATTGATGAATTACCAGACAATATTGATGTTACATTCACAGCGTCTGACACTGATCATGAGTCTGAGTTAGTAAAGAAAGTTGTCGATCAAGTGTTAGATACGGATGAAGAGTCAAAGTTGGAGTCTAAGTCTGATATTCAGAGTTCGTCTGAGAAGAGTCTGAGTTCACCGGTTAAAAGAGTTTACAAGAAAGAATTCTTGTTATCAAAATCTAATTTGAGTGACGAACCAATCAAAGTGGCTTATACTTTGAATGTTTCAGACAAATTATATTCTGATGAGGAATTCCCAATAAGAAGTGTAAAAACTGAAACAATCAAACAGGTTTTCAAACTAACAGAAATTAACTTTTCTAAAATAAAAGATTTAAATCTTGTTGAAAAACCTAAAAAATACACTTCAAGAGTTCAATAGAGATTGAACAAGAAAAAAGGTTACGGTTCTGGTTATGGTTTTCAAAAGAAATCAAACCATAATGGTAATCTCAAAAAGAAAGGTCTTGGTTTTATTTCATCAGAAAATTATAAAAATCAGAAAACTTATAAACCAAAAACAAAATTTATTTCAGGAGGAAGTTCAGAGGATGAACAGAAGAAACCGCTCTGGAAGCAGTCGAATCAAGAGTTTCTTGCTGAAGTGAAGAAGAATGTGAGAAGGTTTGCTAAATGAGTTGACAGAAGAACTTGTTTCAAATGCCAAGAAGTTGGTCATATAGCTTGGAATTGCCCCAAGACCAACTACCAAAAACAGGGAGTGTCTTCTAAATCTGTTTTGAGAAAGACTTGTGTTGATAAGAAAGAACAACTTGTAAAAAATGTTAAAAAGTTTGAAAATTCTACTTCTGAGGAAGGAGAAAGTTCAAAAAGGTTTTACAAAAGAAGAGGTGATTTGAGTAAGCAAAAGTGGGTGGTTAAATCTGAGGGTAATTCTGACAATGAATCTGATTCCATAAAATCAGAGGAGTCTTTGATTGATAAAAAGGTTGTGAATTCCGTTCCAGAGGTGAACGATGAGGATTTTCCTCCATTGTCAAAGGAAAATTTGATGAAGAAAGTGGGAAAGGTAGAGATTTCAAATCAATTCTTCACTGATAAGGGAGAATTTGATGTTGAGAAGACTTTCAATGGAAAAGTCAAACATATTTTCGGAAAGATGGTTGATGGGAAGGTTAAAACTGCAAAAGATTTTTATAAATCAAAATGTTGGTAGGATAGATGTGTCCCAGAATCTCCCAAGGCTGATCAGGCTTGGGGGAAAGTTTTTCCAAACTAAAATCCTGACTTGCCGGAGCTCCCAGGTTGGTAAGAGTGGAGCAGGAATCGGCATCTTTCTTAGTAAATGATCCTACAATTGATACAGTTGGTAAAGTACAGGTGGTATATTTAAATTGTTATATTTTGATTTACAAGTGGTTAAGGTTGATGAGTGAACTTGTAAGTGGTTGAAAGAGGTTTTCATTGACAAGTGGTTAATCAAGGTCATTAAGTTGAACTTGATTGGACCATACTTACAAGTGAAATTTTGGAAAACTATGTGATGAACCCCTAACCTACAAATGGTTTCTTAAAATCAACCAAACTTATTTTTCGGAAAAACCATTTGATTAAAACAAACTTAAGTGTTTTGAAATCACAATGGGAAAATAGTTTGTTGTAAGGGGGAGTTCTGATTGTTTATGCCAAGTGAATGGAGAATTGAAGCGATTTGATATCAGTTGTCTCTTTATTGTATAGCTTGTTTTCAAATTTCCTAAAATGTGTTTGCATTTTAGGGGGAGTAAAAATTTCAGAAAATCCAAAAACATTTGAAAATTTGAAAAAGTAAAAAACATGATAAAATAAAAAATGAGTTTTGTTGTATAAAAGAGGAAATGATAGTACATCAGTGGACGATCACAGCATGCTAAAGAAATGGAAAGTTAAATTGTGATAAACGGTCTCACTGAGTTTTTTGCACATTTAGTAGATTGTGACGAGATATAAACCTAAATTTCAAACTTGCTTATATTGTGGGTAACATCTCTCGGATATATGGGTAACCCCCGAAATCTTGTTTGAAGGACCCCTCTTTCTGAGATACTAGGTCTTTATGCTTAGTGATATATGGGGTATTATCCCGGGACTTCTGATAATGCGGAAGCAATGGCCTAGTCCCCGGAGAATACTGTCACGACCCCCGACCCACCCTGGACGGAATCGGAAGCCGTGAACAGTCCAGCGGTACCGGTGATTATTTTAAAAACGTTGCAGCGGAAATTTCATCGGGACCGTGAGTTAGGAAAAATATCAGAGTTTAGAAACACCGGATTTTATTTATTAAATAGATGGGATAAACCCATGTTTTATAAGATAAATTTGTTTACATAAAACAATATTTCTTAATTTGATTTAATTAATAAAATAAGCCACTTCTTGAAGCCTTTCAGTGTCGTATCCAGCTCTTATTCCAATCTACTGTAATTACCTGAAAAATGTTTGAAAAAGGTTTTGTCAGCGAAAATACTGAGTGAATTCATTCCATTTTTATAAAATATATTGTTATACCTTACAGTATTAAGGTTTTTATATCTATTTATATTTATCTAACTCAATCAGTATTTGTCACATAGCGGCAGTTCCAATATGACATTAATCATATCACCCATTGGCTCACGTTTGTCCAATAGTGAATTTATCAAGTAATTATATTTTACTATTATTCAATTTATCTGTCACTAGGCGATTCCTGTGACTATAATCATATCATTGTTGATCATTCTTTCAACTAATGATTCTGGTCATATCACTGTTGATCATTCTTTCAACTAGTGATTCTATAACACTGTTGATCATTCTCTCAACTAGTGTTTTTGGTCAGGTCACTGTTAATCATTCTTTCAACTAGTGACTCAGATCATATTACTGTTGATCATTCTCTCAACTAGTAATTTCTATTCATAACACTGTTGATCATTCTCTCAACTAGTGTCTTTAGATATGTCACTGTTGATCATTCTCTCAAATAGTGACTCCGGACTTAATTGTGTCCCGTGACATTTCTTTGTCAAATATATTACTTATGGCATAAAACCAATTAATCCAGAAAATGACATATATCATTTTATGTCAAATTAATATAACTTATCAAATATAATATGTTAATTAAATAATTGTAATATCATTATTTAATATTTTAACGTGACTAAGACTAAAATATAATCTTAGTAGAATGCATAATTTCCACTGTTATTGTAGTCATGCTAATATTAACTAACTTCCTGGCAATTAATAACGAGAATCAAATAATGTATAAAACATTTCATACCGGCAGTTAATATAAAAACTTAATCACTGTAAGTATAACTGGTAACTGTTTAGGATTCTGTAAAGCCTTTGTAAATATAATTGTATCACAAAAAAGTGATAAAACTGTGAGAAAATAGAGTGGACTCACAAACTGTGAGAAAAGAGAAATGAACTCACATTGCAGATTTCTACGGGCAAAGCTTAGTCTACAGATAGTCCTTGATATATTGCAGATTTAATTTGAGCAGAGCTTAGCCTACTGATTAGCCTTGTAACTTAGTGCATACAAACTAGGTAATAACTAATACAGCATTTACGATAACTCACGAGATAAAACCCTCACAACGAATGACAAAGCGCAATACTTAACAATTCAGCGGATTCACAACGAATGACAGAGTATAGTCCGAATTCGAACAACACTCAAACATTCAAGTCGAAATCACGATGAATAACAAAGTATAACCCAATTTGATCAGCACTTAAACATCCATTGGATAGTTTAATCGATCGGACATTGAATCGTAGTAGCGATCGAGTTAATACCCTGTTCAGCAGCACCCCGCTATACTAATTAGTGATTTTGTGTGTGTTAATTGAGAGTATTTGGACGATATCTCCGTGCCTGAGTTGAATTTTATCGTCGAACGAACACACAGAAGCAAGTCCCAACTCCTGCTATTTATACACCAATTTGGCTTAGCTTACGGACCGTAACAATGTTCCCTTACGGTCCGTAAGGGACACCTTTTCTCCATATTGTTGCCACGTGTGTTTGAAGTGCTGGTGAGTCGACGATTTAATTAAATTCGATTTTTATAATAAGTTATAAGGATAATCATCGAGTAGGGAATGCCCCCCCTGAGTTTTAGGGGCCCTGATCCTGATTCTGATTGTTCTGAAATTTGTAGGTTTTGCGCAGAATCACTTGGGTGTCTTAATTAGGGTTTCCTATTGAATAAAATAATAATATAAATAGGACTTTTAATGAGGATTGTTACATTCTCCCCACCTTAATAAAAATCTCGTCCTCGAGATTTGGGTTACGATATTTCTTTTAGACTTATGTCATATTCTAGTTAATAAAAATAATATTAAGGTAGATGACACAGAATTGAAATATCAAATTTTGTGAATACTAGTTGTATCATAATTAGAATTCAAAGGTTCAACTGAATGAGTTCAAGAAATCGTTGTCAAACGGATGAGATGAAATAATATAATTTCCAATGTGACTATTTTCAAGCCAAAAGATATATGATCAATAGATATTTAGAATGAATGTGAAGAACTTTTAGAATCAATAAAAATTCTTTGTCAAAAGAAAGCTTACTTTGATTGGCAACTGAAGAGGACTCAGAATTAACAAGCTCAAAATGAAATAGAAGCATGAAAATAATTTGTCAACTATCAAACTATAACAGGAGAAAAATCAGGGTGTTGATAGTGAGTTGCAAGGATACACTGAAATATAATAGAGTTTAGTGTATCATTGTCTTAATACATAATTGCATCAAGACTACTTTCAAATGATGAGTTAAACGAAATACATACGTGGTTTTGAATGATTCGTATGCTTTTGATTAGCCCAAGCTACAAGTTTATAACGACGCCGCAAGGTGTCGAAATGATTGAAATAATTCAATAATTACGGTGACCGAACAATTTCACCGTGAAATCAACTGAAAGCTTTAATGAAGTAAGTTTGGATATTCATTTCGAATAGGATTTTCAATTGATAATGAAAAGACCAAATGAATATTATAGAACTTTCGATAAATGATGAAAGAAACGTTAAGAGGTACACCAGAATATGATATGAATTTGTGTACTTTTATCTTAACACATAATTGTATTAAGACCGTTTAAGATAATGAACTGACAAAATTAAAATTCGTTCATTAGGAGTGAAAATGAGAATAGCTCAAGTTACAAATTAAAGAAAATGTCACCACAAGGTGTCATAGTAATTGGAAATAGTAGCGGTGAATGAAACGAGTTTCACCATGCTTTAAATCAAATGAAGTAAGTCCGAATGTTTCAAATAAATCTAGTAGGATTGAAATCGAAATAATTGAATAATGTTTTTCGATCAAAGATGATAAAACAATAAGGATTACGAAACGCTCGATTGCTGATATAAAAATCATTAAAAGATACACTGAATATATGAAATGAATTTGTGTATCATTATCTTAGCACATGATTGTGTTAAGATTGATTTTATAGAATAAACCAACAAAGCGGATTCAATATAAATAAATAATTAAACCCGTATGCAACGAGATTAGCACAAGCTTCAAATTTTGTGAAAACGTCACCACAAGGTGATCGTGACCAAATGAATGATTCAGTGAAAGTGAAAACCAAACAATTCTGTTATGGTTTTGAATAGACGAAGTACTTGACAGAATATATTTATTTATAAATTTTTATTTGTACTAGGGTCAAATAATAACTTAACTTAGATATTATATATCAGCGATTACGTCTGGAATCAGTTCTGCTTCTTGCGTAGTAAGTACGAATGCTCACGCGTTCTTCTTAGCTCCGTCTGTTGTTCTGGCCTTATTGTCAAATGCTTTGGTTAGTTTAGGGCAATATGGTTTGATGTGTCCTGTTTCTCCGCAATTAAAACAAACATTAGTTTTCCTTCTACACTCTTCCTCTATATGTCCGGTCATCTTGCAGAAGTTACAGTAGGATGTTTTCCTAAAACGGCATCTTCCTGAATGCTTTTTGTTACAGCTTCTGCAGGTAGGTTGCTCCAGTGACGGTTCAGTTCCTGTCTTCTTGTATAATTCTTGGGAAATTTTCTGGGCTAACTCTTTTTTCTTGTTTTCTTCTCTTGTGCGGATTAGTCCATCTGTCAACATGTTAGCTAGTTCGACTGCTTCTTCAATAGTCTGTGGCCTAGTGGCCTTGACTATGTCTCGGATTTCGCTAACTAATCCCCAAATATAACGAGAAATTAGTACAGGTTCTGGCGAAGCCAGAGTTGGTACCATTCTTGCATATTCGAAGAACGTTGTCGTATATTCACGACAATTCACATCTATCATTTTATGATTTAGGAACTTGTTAGTTATTCGTTCCTTTTCATAAGGAGGACAAAATTTCCTTTCTACCATTTCTTTGAATTTTTCCCAGTTCATGGCATAAGCCATGCCACTTCCTTTTGCCTGAAGAATTGTATTCCACCATTCTAAGGCTTCTTCCTTAAAGAGGTTAGATGCATACATCACCTTATCTTCTTCGGCACATTTGCTGATTGTAAGAACAACTTCCGTCTTTTCTAACCATCGTAGAGCAGCCGTGGCTCCTTCACTGCCTGCGAACTCAGTTGGTTTACAAGCTAGAAATTCTTTGTAGGTACACCCGAGAGTCATCGCCTTCTTTTTCTTGGGAAATGGGGTTTTGATAATATCATCATTACCTCCATTGACACTATGGCTAAAACCATCGTCACGAGTATGCTTGCTACTCACAACTGTGGTAGGATCTACGGGATTTTTAACAGCTTTAATTATTAAAGGTAAAGCATTAGCTATTCCTTGAGCTATTAGATTTTCTATAGCATTTTTATCCAAAGGATTTTCATTATTAGCATGAACTTCTGGATTATGTGGTACTTCATTCGACATCTGAATTGCAAACATTTTTACTTATTAATATCACAGAATAATTAGAACAAAACAATACTTCCAGCATATTATATGTGCATATCGACATATATGAATATATAACACATATGTTAATTTGTATCAGTTTCCTAACTTTATTGTTTAAGTTTAGGTATTAAAAGAACACCTAAATAGCTTAAACAAGTGGCTCTGATACCACCTTCTGTCACGACCCCCGACCCACCCTGGACGGAATCAGAAGCCGTGAACAGTCCAGCGGTACCGGTGATTATTTTAAAAACGTTGCAGCCGAAATTTCATCAGGACCGTGAGTTAGGAAAAATATCAGAGTTTAGAAACACCGGATTTTATTTATTAAATAGATGGGATAAACCCATGTTTTATAAGATAAATTTGTTTACATAAAACAATATTTCTTAATTTGATTTAATTAATAAAATAAGCCACTTCTTGAAGCCTTTCAGTGTCGTATCCAGCTCTTATTCCAATCTACTGTAATTACCTGAAAAATGTTTGAAAAAGGTTTTGTCAGCGAAAATACTGAGTGAATTCATTCCATTTTTATAAAATATATTGTTATACCTTACAATATTAAGGTTTTTATATCTATTTATATTTATCTAACTCAATCAGTATTTGTCACATAGCGGCAGTTCCAATATGACATTAATCATATCACCCATTGGCTCACGTTTGTCCAATAGTGAATTTATCAAGTAATTATATTTTACTATTATTCAATTTATCTGTCACTAGGCGATTCCTGTGACTATAATCATATCATTGTTGATCATTCTTTCAACTAATGATTCTGGTCATATCACTGTTGATCATTCTTTCAACTAGTGATTCTATAACACTGTTGATCATTCTCTCAACTAGTGTTTTTGGTCATGTCACTGTTAATCATTCTTTCAACTAGTGACTCAGATCATATTACTGTTGATCATTCTCTCAACTAGTAATTTCTATTCATAACACTGTTGATCATTCTCTCAACTAGTGTCTTTGGATATGTCACTGTTGATCATTCTCTCAAATAGTGACTCCGGACTTAATTGTGTCCCGTGACATTTCTTTGTCAAATATATTACTTATGGCATAAAACCAATTAATCCAGAAAATGACATATATCATTTTATGTCAAATTAATATAACTTATCAAATATAATATGTTAATTAAATAATTGTAATATCATTATTTAATATTTTTACGTGACTAAGATTAAAATATAATCTTAGTAGAATGCATAATTTCCACTGTTATTGTAGTCATGCTAATATTAACTAACTTTCTGGCAATTAATAACGAGAATCAAATAATGTATAAAACATTTCATACCGGCAGTTAATATAAAAACTTAATCACTGTAAGTATAACTATGAAGAAACACTAGATAAATGGTCGGAACCGAAATATCTAGGGGGTTTGAATCCGCATAAAAGGGTTAGCTCTCTCTCGGTTGATTCAGTTGCAGCTGAACTTCTTCTCCGGTGATTCTGCAAAAAAGAACACCGTTAGCCTCGTCAAGGGGAGAAGAGGGTTCTCTCCTTGACCCGACTCCGGTGTGAGAATAAGTATTGGTAATGGAGAAGAGAAAGTATTTGAGAAGTGAGTGTGATCTGAGTTTATACCTGAACAGTTCTCATATTTATAACCGGGAGTTTGGGAGGGAAACCTGTTATTGAAAAGATGACGGAAAATGCTAACGCCGTAGCGGTTATATTTTCTTCCGTTAAACTCTTTGATCCAACGTCAAGTTGTCTCGATCCAATGTGAATGCACACGGATCGTGGTTTGATCTATGGCTGGGGGATTGCCACGTGGAAAGTGATTAAGTGCAGATTACTCTCCAATTGCATGCCTTCGTTGTGATTCCAGGGTTGTTTGTGGTGATGACACGTGTCCAGACGGTTACAACCGTCTGGGTGGTGCACGATTGTATTTCTTTCTTGAAGATTACTGCTGTAATCTGGTGTGACACCTTGCTGTGTGGACACAGACGAATAAATCCCCAGTCTGGGTAAAATAACGTCCAAGTCTGGATATTTGAGCGGAAGTATTGATTTCAGGATTTTTATCCTTTGCTAATGGGAGAAGGCGCAAGGATTTATGTTTCCTTTGGGCGCGCGACTATAGATTGCTGATTACTTTCCTTCTTTTTGTAAGACCAATGCGCGGCCGCGCAAGGTCAAAAGGTTAAAAGGTTGGTTTGTGGTATGGTCTCAAGTCCTTTTTATGAGGTTTTTGGGACCTTACCCCTTCAAGTCCCCCCAGTCTAGTGTTGTACTTATGCAAGTAAGTGGAGCACTGGACTTATGAGAGGGAGTTGCTTTTTAGGCGCGAGAAATAAGAAATCTTCTCTTGGAAGCTTTAATTTGTTGAAAAAGGGGAAAAAACGAAACCTTGTAATCATGCTCTGACATGTAATGACGTCAACTGGCAGTAAGAGTGGGTATTTTTCTCTTTTGTCTTGAGATTAGTAGTGGCGCTTGTCAGACTTCATTAATGAGGATATGACCCTAGTTCCTGCAGCGCCGTTTGGATGTGATGTAATTCTTACAGTAAATGATGGGTAGGTTTCTCCTTTCCCGAGGTTGAGTTCTCTTTATATACATGTATTTCCTCCTTGTTGATTCTTATCGAAGAAGATGAAACGTTCTTACCATACCTATCTCTTGCTGGATGTTTTTAGGGTGTATGAAGCCGCTGAAGGTCTCATACTTCTTTCTTGTTCACCGCCACTTACTACTATTCCGGTAAAGAATCTGGTCAAGCCTGTGTCTCCAGCGATTGTTGATTCTGGCCGTAAGGTTTTTCAGCATATGGAAGTTACTGATGGTGCTAGTATTGTGTTGGATGCCGATGGATTGATGGCTCGGTTCCCGATGCTTCAAAAAGGAGGATGCCGGTTAGTGTATCAACGCCGGAAAATTCGTCGGAGTGAGCAGGTGGCTGTCGTTGATGATGATTCTGATGCTGGTTAGGTGTTTAACCCTAGGACTAGTGTTTGTCTTTTGTTAATGCTTTTTGTAAATTTGGTACTGGATAATTTTTTGAAGATCATTGTTATGATCTTGTTAAGTGTTTATGTTACACTTTTTTGATGATGTATATTGTGATGCACTGCCATGCTTGTAAATTGCTATTTAAATTACAATATGTTGCATGTTTTTAATTGCTTTTGGATAGGTAAGGCGAATGAGAGATGGTATTGTGCTCATGTGTGAACATTTGTCCAAAAGGCGCAAAAGCTTGCCTGTTTTAGACTGTTCATGAGGTGTACAATGTTTGACCATATTGTTTTCGCGCGAACCAAAGAAATTACATGCAATTTGTAATAAACAGTGAAAAATGATGTTTGTATTGATAAGAGCGCAAGGCTTGTAATACAAGACATAATAAAGAAATACATTGCATGTATGTTCTTTCCGCTTGTGTAGACTTGGTTCATATGTAACACCTGCGCAATTGTTGTGCGTTCCAGGTGCGGGGAACTAGGGTCCCATCGATCCTCTTTAGGGTATATGCCCCCTTTCCTAGGACCTCGTTAATGACGTATGGTCCTTCCCATCTTGGCACTAATTTGCCCGGCTTTTCAGCGTTTGAAGCTTCGTTGTCGCGCAAGACGAAATCGCCGGGGACAAAGGTGCAAACGCGGACGCGCGCATTGTAATATTTT
Organism: Helianthus tuberosus; assembly: GCA_030545235.1. Classification (NCBI taxonomy): domain Eukaryota; kingdom Viridiplantae; phylum Streptophyta; class Magnoliopsida; order Asterales; family Asteraceae; genus Helianthus; species Helianthus tuberosus. Next base: position 2,600,431 of record JARYGA010011515.1, on the reverse strand, counting down.
TCGAGCTTGGATTTGTACCTTGCTTCTGTTATGGCGGCGTTCTCGCGCCTTTCTTCCAGAAGATCCAAATCCATTCTTCGCTCTTGTTCATTGTTCTGTTTTTCCATGGCTATCATGCGCGGTGATGGTAAACCGATCTCAGCTGGAATGACAGCCTCAGACCCATAGACTAGACTGAACGGAGTTTCGCCGGTGCTAGTCTTTGGCATTGTTCGATGCGCCCAGAGGATGCTGGGAAGTTCATCAACCCACCCTCTGCGTGCTGTTCCGAGTCGCGCTTTTATGCCGTCAACGATTTGTTTGTTTACGCTTTCCACCTGGCCGTTCGCTTGAGGATGCGCGACGGAGGCAAAGTTGTGCTCGATCTTCATTTCTTTGAACCATTTTTGAAGATCTTCTGCGGCGAAGTTTGTACCATTGTCGGAAATAATGCGCAATGGTAATCCAAATCTGTAAATGATATGTTCCCATATAAATTTGCGGATTACCATTGCTGTTGTTGAGGCCAAAGCTTTAGCTTCCACCCATTTTGTGAAGTAATCCACCGCGATGATGATGAATTTTACTGCACCTGGCGCGTCAGGAAATGGGCCAACAAGATCGATGCCCCACTGTTGGAATGGCCAGGCGGAAGTAACGGGAATTAGCGGATTTTTCGGTCAGAGTGTCTTTGGTGCGTGGCGTTGACAGGCCTCGCATCTTCTTAATAGATCAACCGCGTCCATGTGCATTCCTGGCCAGTAGTATCCGGCGCTCATTATTTTTGCCACGACCATGCGCGGTCCCGCGTGTATCCCGCATAATCCTTCGTGGATTTCTCTGACTAGGTATTGAGCGTCTGTTTTATCAACACAGCGTAGTAATGGGCCCATGAAAGATTTTCGGTAAAGGACGCCATCCGCCATTTCGTAATTTATTGCTTTGTGTTGTATTTTTCGAGCTTTTGCCTTTCCTTCCGGAAGTTTTCCGTGTTGAAGGTACAAGATAATTGGAGACATCCAGGATGGATCTCCCATTTCTATGACGCTTACTTGCTTTAGATGAATGGAAGGGTTGGATAATACCTCTACGCGTACCTCCTTTGCTAAGTGCTTAAAGCTGGTAGCAGCTAACTTGCTTAGCGCGTCAGCGTGCTTGTTTTCGCTTCTGTTTATGTGGTTAACTTTGAACGTTTGAAATTGGCTGATTAACATCCGTGCTTGTTGAAGATATAACGCCATAGCTTCCCCTTTTGCATCATAACGTCCGTTAACTTGTTCGGCTACTAGCTTTGAGTCAACGTTGGCTTCAAGGTTTCTTGCCCCCATTTTGAGTGCTAGACGGAGGCCTGCTAAAAATGCTTCGTATTCTGCTTCATTGTTGGTACTTTGGAAATCTAAGCGTATGGCATATGTAAGTTCGTGGTCATCCAGACTGATCAATCGGAGGCCTGCTCCTGCTCCATCATCATTGGAAGCACCATCTGTGTGTAAGGTCCAGACTATGTCGTCGAAAACAGGTGTTGGGTTCTGGATTGCCTCACATTCTTGTACTTTATCAATGGGAACTTCAGTGGCGAAGTCTGCTAGAACTTGCCCTTTGATTGCTGGTCTTGGTTTGTAAAAAATGTTGTATCCTCCAAGCTCAATGGCCCATTTAGCCAATCTTCCCGCCACATCAGGTTTTGACAAGATTTGGCCTAAACGATAATTCGTGAGAACTGTGATGACATGGCCTGAGAAGTACCTGCGCAAGCGTCGGGATGCGTGTACTAGTGCTAGAACCAGTTTTTCTATCATTGAGTAATGAGTTTCGGGGCCGGTGAGCATTTTGCTGATATAGTAGATTGGAGTCTGGATGTTTTCCCGTTCCACCATTTATACTGCGCCTACCGCTACTTCCGCGGTTGACAGATATAAGATTAACGGTTCTTTTTCTTTTGGCGCGGTCAGTGTTGGCAACTGAATTAAACATTCTTTCATTTGCTTGAATGCTGCTTCTGCTTCAGGCGTCCATTGAAAGGGAGTTTTCTTTCCGCAGTTTCGCAGCGTACTGATAAATGGATAAGATTTTGCCGCATGATTAGCCAAGAATCTGTTTAAGGCTGCTAATCGTCCGGCGAGCCTTTGCATTTCTTTAACTGTTGTAGGTGATGGCATTAGCTGGATGGCCTGCACCTTTTCTGGATTAACCTTAAAGCCGTCTCTTGTAACTATGAAACCCAAAAATTTTCCTTCGTCCATGCCGAAGGAGCATTTTGTCGGATTAAGCTTTAAGTTCACGCTACGTAAGGAGTCGAACGTGCGCTGGATATTGTTGAGCATTGTCTCTTCTTCATGACTCATGATGACGAGGTCATCCATATATACTTCGACAGTCTTGCCAATATCCCCGCTGAAGACTGTGTCCATTAAGCGTTGATAAGTTGCGCCTGCGTTGCGCAAGCCAAACGGCATTTTAGTGTAGCAGTAGATGCCTTTATCTGTGCGGAACGCGGTTTTGTCTTCGTCTTCTTTTTTCATCTGGACCTGGTGATAACCCTTGTAACAGTCGAGAAAGCATTTCCATCTGAATGATGCTAGAGAGTCGACTTTTTTGTCTATCTCTGGGAGCGCGTAGCAATCTTTGGGGCATGCTTTGTTCAGGTCCTTGAAGTCGACGCACATTCTCCATCCGCCGCTATGTTTTTGTACCATTACTGGGTTGGCAACCCATGTATGGTACTTTACTTCGCGCAAGATTCCCGCATTGAGTAACTCTGTCACCTGCTCATCCATTGCTTTTGCTTTTTCTTCACTGAAGCTGCGCCTCCCCTGAGCAACAGGTTCTACTGATGGTTTGATGTTTAGACAATGTTGCGCGATGTCGCGTGGAACTCCAGTCATGTCTGCTGGGCACCAAGCAAATATATCTTTGTTGTGAGTCAACAATTCTTTTAGTTGTATGCGTGTTGCTGGTGAAATGGCTTGTCCTAGCAGAATGATCTGTTCTGGGTATTCGTTGTTCAGGACCCATTTCTCTGGTTCGTTTGGTGCCGAAGGTTTGACTACCTTTGCTGGTGGTTCGTCGTCCACATACATGACTTCTTTGCTTGAATAGAGAATTGCAACTCCGGTCTCTGTCAGAAATCCGCAAGCAGCATGTGGGATGGAAGTGATCATGCTGAATTCCCTTTGTGACCTCCTCCCGAGCAGGACATCATGACGTAATGTTGCCGGCATGACCATGAAATTGACTGTAATTGTTCGTGAATGTTCGCCATCCGATAAAGTCACCGGGAAAGCAATTTGCCCTAATGGGAATACAGCTTCATTATAGAATCTGGTGAGGGGAAAATCGACCGGTTCTAGACGTGCTTTGTCTTCTGAATCAAGCTGTTTAAAGCACTGTTCGTATATGATGTCCATCGAGCTTCCTGGATCTATGAACATATAGTCCGTTCGGTAATGACCGAAAATACGAGTGATAATTACTGGTCGTTCTTCCTGAGGGCCCCCAGGAACAACAGGGAATATGACTTGCTGTTCTCTCCAATGTTGATCATAGTTTCGTTTATTTGGCCTTCGTGACGGACCTCCTTGAACCATATGTATTTGCTTCTAATAACTGTTATCTCTGGACTGGCTGGATTGGATGTCCCCCCGACGTGGTGTTGGTGGGTCCAATACTGTAGTATTGATTTCTTTTCCAGATCTGATGTTTGGGAAATCAGATCTGACGATTTGTATAACGATTGTTTCTAAAGCAGCTTGGCATCTGTTAAACCAATGTTCTGGGGATCCTTCTACTTGGAAATTGTTTCCGACGTTTGGTCGAGGACCAGATTGCCGGTGGGATGACGAATTTTCTGCCATGTGCAAAAACAGAAAACGGAATGAACTGAATCAAAACGAGGTAGAAACTAGAAAAACTGAGAAAATGGTGGGCGCCAATGAAGAAACACTAGATAAATGGTCGGAACCGAAATATCTAGGGGGTTTGAATCCGCATAAAAGGGTTAGCTCACTCTCGGTTGATTCAGTTGCAGCTGAACTTCTTCTCCGGTGATTCTGCAAAAAAGAACACCGTTAGCCTCGTCAAGGGGAGAAGAGGGTTCTCTCCTTGACCCGACTCCGGTGTGAGAATAAGTATTGGTAATGGAGAAGAGAAAGTATTTGAGAAGTGAGTGTGATCTGAGTTTATACCTGAACAGTTCTCATATTTATAACCGGGAGTTTGGGAGGGAAAACCTGTTATTGAAAAGATGACGGAAAATGCTAACGCCGTAGCGGTTATATTTTCTTCCGTTAAACTCTTTGATCCAACGTCAAGTTGTCTCGATCCGATGTGAATGCATACGGATCGTGGTTTGATCTATGGCTGGGGGATTGCCACGTGGAAAGTGATTAAGTGGAGATTACTCTCCAATTGCATGCCTTCGTTGTGATTCCAGGGTTGTTTGTGGTGATGACACGTGTCCAGACGGTTACAACCGTCTGGGTGGTGCACGATTGTATTTCTTTCTTGAAGATTACTGCTGTAATCTGGTGTGACACCTTGCTGTGTGGACACAGACGAATAAATCTCCAGTCTGGGTAAAATAACGTCCAAGTCTGGATATTTGAGCGGAAGTATTGATTTCAGGATTTTTATCCTTTGCTAATGGGAGAAGGCGCAAGGATTTATGTTTCCTTTGGGCGCGCGACTATAGATTGCTGATTACTTTCCTTCTTTTTGTAAGACCAATGCGCGGCCGCGCAAGGTCAAAAGGTTAAAAGGTTGGTTTGTGGTATGGTCTCAAGTCCTTTTTATGAGGTTTTTGGGACCTTACCCCTTCAAACTGGTAACTGTTTAGGATTCTGTAAAGCCTTTGTAAATATAATTGTATCACAAAAAGGTGATAAAACTGTGAGAAAATAGAGTGGACTCACAAACTGTGAGAAAAGAGAAATGAACTCACATTGCAGATTTCTACGGGCAAAGCTTAGTCTACAGATAGTCCTTGATATATTGCAGATTTAATTTGAGCAGAGCTTAGCCTACTGATTAGCCTTGTAACTTAGTGCATACAAACTAGGTAATAACTAATACAGCATTTACGATAACACACGAGATAAAACCCTCACAACGAATGACAAAGTGCAATACTTAACAAGTTAGCGGATTCACAACGAATGACAGAGTATAGTCCAAATTCGAACAGCACTCAAACATTCAAGTCGAAATCAAGATGAATAACAAAGTATAACCCAATTTGAGCAGCACTTAAACATCCATTGGATAGTTTAATCGATCGGACATTGAATCGTAGTAGCGATCGAGTTAATACCCTGTTCAGCAGCACCCCGCTATACTAATTAGTGATTTTGTGTGTGTTAATTGAGAGTATTTGGACGATATCTCCGCGCCTGAGTTGAATTTTATCGTCGAACGAACGCACAGAAGCAAGTCCCAACTCCTGCTATTTATACACCAATTTGGCTTAGCTTACGGACCGTAACAATGTTCCCTTACGGTCCGTAAGGGACACCTTTTCTCCATATTATTGCCACGTGTGTTTGAAGTGCTGGTGAGTCGACGATTTAATTAAATTCGATTTTTATAATAAGTTATAAGGATAATCATCGAGTAGGGAATGCCCCCCCTGAGTTTTAGGGGCCCTGATCCTGATTCTGATTGTTCTGAAATTTGTAGGTTTTGCGCTGAATCACTTGGGTGTCTTAATTAGGGTTTCCTATTGAATAAAATAATAATATAAATAGGACTTTTAATGAGGATTGTTACAAATACTTTCTGCTTGCTTGAAATATAGTGTCGCCCTCAGCAAAAATAGACAATAAAATTGCTAATTAATGCTGTTGTAAAAAAGATCCTCTAAAGGGGACCCACCAAAAGTCGAGCCGTCATCTCTCTGCTGAACGGAAGTTCTGACCTGAGCTCTCACGGTTTCGCAATTTAACCCCTTACAGATATCATCTAGGTATACTCACCTCTAAGACTGAATATTGGGATCTGGATACGGGAGTATATTCTGAGGTGGGACACGCGAATAAGTTTAAGTACTTAAGACATTAATATCGTATCTCGGATCAGTTGAACTTTGTGTGAAAATTTAAGTGGATCAGTATACTGACAATCTAAGTGAATCGTTTAGAACTTAAAATGTTTAAAGCTTAACGGTGTTGGTGTTTTGTCTCATAAACTGATATGATCCTCTTACGCAAACTCACAAAAATATTGTATGTAAATATTTCTCTACTGCATTTCATTTCTATTATATAAAAAATCCAAAAAGATTTTCGGTGTGTTTTAGCATAATTTTTGAAAAATTCAAAAAGATTTTAGACGACTGATGTTGAAAAACTGATTTTCAAAATTCCGAGTGCTGAACATGACGAACAGGTTTGGGAAATTTTGTTTGAAGATGTGTGAAATGAAAATGATATATATTCAAATGGTTCATCAGAAATTGACATGATAAATCATTTTGTTTGATACTTGAAAATGATGTATGTCTTCATGTGATTAGCAAAATTTCTAAATTTTGTTATATCTTATCTTTTATGAAAATTATGTTTTGGGTAGAGAATATGCAGGTGAGTCAGGTCACGATTCTGATCCTGTGGAAGCCAGATTTCGATTCCAGCGAGTTTTGAAAGGGAGTCTGTTAGAGAAAGTTTGAAGATGAAAAGAGTATTAAAGCTTCATCCAAGGGGAAACTATTTGTTGATGCTGATATTCAAGAGAGACAGAGTGAGACAAGATCCAGATAGAGATATTGGAAGCCAAAGACTGATCAAGACTGAAGATGCGAAGACTCGACACAGTCAGACTCGTCAACATCTGAGGGGGAGTCTGTTGGTGCATACATCTGTCGACTTCGTCTTGTATCGAGTCTTAGATTAGATATGTCAGATTATGGCATGTTGTACGAGAAAATGTCAAAATTTAGGTTGTATAGGTGCTGATTCCGCTCCAAACAGCACATGCATGTGATTCCGCCCGAAATGGTTTCGAGCGAAATCAGCAATGGTTCTGGTGTCATTCTGGGCGAAATCAAGACCCTATATATAGGTGTCTCAGGAGCGAAATCAGTGTGTGTGTCCTTGTTTCCGGTACCGAACTGTTGCCGAAGTGCCGTTTGACTGTAATCTCTATAATATCATCAATACAAGGCAGATTTAAGTATTACAAGTTGTTTTTACAAGTCCGTTTCTTATTTTCCGCATCTGAAATGGATAAGAGCTCATCAAATTGACTCGTTTGGGTCAGCACGCGATCCTACAACCAATACACCACCTAATCCTAATAGATATTTCAAATTGATTTATTTTTTTAGCGGTAAATTTTTTTTGTTACTGTTGTCTGTGGACTTGAACCAAAACCTTCTCATACAATATATTTAAAGGCTTTGCTTTTAGACTACGGGGTATGGGGCTTGGGTTGGGACGTGGGTTGGGGGAAACGCCCAAGCCACCACCCCGGGTGGGCTTGGGTTGGGACGTGGCCCTTGGGGCTTGGGTTTGAAGCCGGGCGTGGGGCGGGCTTGAGATCCGATATGGCGGCCTCCTATTCGCTGTCCACCGCCATGTCATAGTGGGTTTGAATTTTAAATTCCAACCGTTTGGCCAAGCCAAGCGGTCACCCCAACCCCCAACATCCCCTATAAATGTAACCCCAAACCCCACCGGCTACCCCATCCCAAACCGTCGCTGTCCACCGCTACCCCACTGGCTACCCCAACCATAACCCACTGGATACCACGAACCCGCTACCCCAACCAGAAGAAGATGGACTATTGGACCCACGAAGAAGAATTGACTCTCGTCACAAGCGTCGTTGACGCTATGAAGGGGCGGCAACCCGGCCAAACACGATATTGGTCGGAAGCATTCGCAAGCTACCGACATAACGTCGGACACGACCGACCCAACCTCAACGCGTGCAAACATAAATGGCGCGAGCTACGGCCCAAACTCGATCGTTTCAAGGCCTACTACGAAGCCGTTCCGAGCGGCGAGTTAAGCCACGAGGACCGGGTGGCGGTGGCGAACATTGAGTTTCGAGGCAAGGAGCGAAAGACGTTTGACAAGCTCGCTCTTTTTGAAATTTACCTAACGCTCTAGGTTTTTTTATTTTGTAATTTTTAGGAATTATGTAATTTTTAGGATTATGTAATTTTTAAAAATTTAATAAAATTTTAGGTTTTTTTTTATAAATGTTGTGTGAATTTTTAAAATTTTTTGTAATTTTTTTTAATAACCTGCCAACCCAAGCGGTGCACTCACGCCCCGCCATACCCCACGGACACGTCACTAGGCGGTGGAGGGGCTTGAACTAAACATATCAACACATGCCCCCAACCCAAGCCCCACCATACCCCACAGTCTTGTAAATAGACCACCACCCGCTGATTTTAAATTAATTAAATGAAAGTAAGAAAGTGGAAGTTGGTCAGAAGGTGTAGAGTATGGGTGTAGTTGCTTTAAAGAACATTGAAATCAATGAAAAGCAAACATAATACCCAGAGACGAAACACCACGTATATGCAAGATGTAACTACACATGATTGATTGTCAACCCCCTATCACTTGTTCCTTTCCTAGGAACACCTTTTCCAATAAATCTTTTTTGATAATAATTCTACCATACTAAAAAGAATTACCTTTTTTTGAAAGGTGAACTTCTTAATGGTGACCATTGTCACATCCGCAAATCGCGGACCCTCGCCAAGAACGTGGGCCCAGATAGCAAGGCCAGCGCTGGGTTAACCAGTCTTGGGTCGAAGGCTTTCCCCCGGAAACCGTACTGCCTCTACACGAGTTGCCTCGCTAGAGTAACAGCCGGATGAAAACCGGAGTGACGCTCAGGATCAAACCCTCCTCGGTAGGTTTTTCACCATCATTGCGCACGGGTGTCCTACCCCCTTTCGCCACAAGCGGGAGTCGAACCGGTGACCTCTAGGAGGACAAACCGGCCCCCAACCACTGGGCTATGAAGGAAGGACACTAAAAAGAATTACCTGTCTTACAAATATAAAGGTTTAATCTTTAGGATGTTTAATTTAATATATACTAGTGGATTTCTTCCGTGCATTGCATTGTAAACTCAGTCGGCATCGATTCGATTCAATATAGTATTGGTATCGTAATCGGCACTTTGTATAGCGATCAAAAAATAAACTAAAAAAAAGTCATCATATGCTTAAAAGATATCGCCACATTTTTTACATCGCACAAAGTTTGGGAGAAGATTTCCATTTGTCCCCCGCCAGAAAGCTGTCATTGAATGCCTACAAAGACCTCACGCTCAGGATTTCTTAACTGCTATTCATATTGAAGGTCTGGGTCAACGTATGTCAGCGGTGGAGTACCGGTCAATCCTTATGTACCGTCTGATGATCCCCAAGTTCCCGAATGATGAAACTTGCACAGTCTGCTGTAAAGCATGCCTGGATAAATACGAGGAGCATGTGTTACACTGGAGAGAGTTGACGGGGTTTAAGTATCGCCATGACTTTGTTCGAGATGCGTTAATGGATATTCTCATACGAGAAGTGATCTCGGCAAAGAAAGAGGCATCGGTTAATTTTCTTACAGACCCGTCGGAAGGGAGGTCCACCCTACGCCTGAATGACGTGCTAGTTTTTGGTTGGGTGGCGGGAAACATGCTTGTGCCGATCTCACAGGTGTATCCCCCGTAGCCGGGTTCCGGAAAAATGGGTTTGCGGCGGGGCAAGCGATACTGAAAGCAGAGTCAAAGATGGTGGAAAAGCACGCGAAAGCTTGTGAGGATAATCAGCATGCCTTTGTCCCCCTGGCGTTTGACACGTTCGGCTCCTTGGTGCCAGAAGCGGTTCGGTTCTAGAGTTCAGCGTGTGGTCCACAGCAACTATTCGATCCCTCAGGGGCTATGCTTTGTTTTTAGTAGATTAGGGTATTCTATTTAGAATGGGATGACAGCGTAGTTTGTTGCTCGTCTACCTACTATCCTTATGTAATTTGCCCTGGTGATTGGAATGAAACAATATAAATATTTATAGGCAAAAAAAAAATTTTAAGTACAAATATTGATACCGATGTTCGGTTAAAATCGACATAGTATTGATGTTGTTCAGATAGTATCAGATTTATTCATCAGCGACACTCTCTATAGCGTATCATATAAAAAGGTACTTTATACCACTACTAAAATCGTAAAAAGTACTCTATATCGCTAACGGAATTTTTCGAATAGTATCGGCTCAGTTTAACGAAATTCATATGAAATAAGCATGTCACAACAGTACTTTCGAAGTTTTATAAAACATTACACTATATTATTAGAATAAATTAGATGATAAATATTAATATATAAAATACATATCTTAGCTATAAGTGAAAACAAAATAAATTAATTATAATAACAAAATTTAAAAAAAAACTACATGTTACTATTATCCAAGTATAGGGCTGTAAACGAACCAAACGTTCGGCGAACAGTTCGTGAATCGTTCGGCGGGAAGTTCGTTTGTGTTTGTTCGTTTATTAAACAAACGAACACGAACAAGAAATTTCGTTTGTTTAGTTAAATGAACAAACAAGAACAGATGTCGTGTTCGTTCGTTTATGTTCGTGAACGTTTGGTAACGTGTTCGCTTGTGTTTGATAATTCATTAGTGTTTTTAGTTTTTATATTTATTTAAATATATAAAAATTATGACAAATTAAATACCTTATAAGTGTCAGTGTATTATATATTCTGTTCATGAATGATTGTTTGTGTTCGTTTGTTTTCATTTGTGTTCATGAACATCAGTTTGTGCTTATTTGTGTTCGTCAATGTTCGTTGCCTAAAGTTAACAAACGAACACGAACAAGTTCATTTCCTTAACAAACGAACACAAACATAAAATCCCTTTCGATAAGCGTTCGTGAATGGTTCGCGAACACATATATTTTTTAACAAACGAACACGAACAAAGTCTTGTTTGTGTTCGTTCGGTTCGTTTACAGCCCTATCCAAGTATGATATTATAATAAAAAATATTAAAGAATAAAAAAAGCTATAATAATATTTAAAAATTAGGTTATAATAAAAAATATTAAAAATTAAAAAAATCATAATAATATATAAAAGTTAGGTTACTATATTTATGGACACTGTGTATTAATAATAATAATAATAATAGTAATAATAATAATAATAGTGTTTAGGGGAGGAAAAATTTAGTTGTTCAAAAAAATTAACATTTTAGATGTTGTTTTAGAGAAAATATAACATTTTAAATACATTTTATAAGTTGAGTAAAAAGTGAAATTCATAATTGAATTTTTTTTTAATAAAAAATAAGGGTGAGACTTGAGAGAGTGATATTAGGTCATGTGTTACTGCCATGCCCTACTGCGTTTTCCGGTGACACGTCGGACAAACCGCGCCCCGCACACCGCGCGCAATCATGTGTGGTTGAGGGCATTGGGCAGTGCCCTTAAGGCTAGTCACGACATGGATGGGGAGAGGTAAATGATGAGGTGGGCCCCGTGGAGAAGAAATTAATGAAGGAGACAAATGTTTGAACAAATTGAGAAGACATTTTGTGATTTTCTTCACCATTTTATCAATGATCTTCTTTTGCAAATGGTCGTGTTGGGTTTCTATTGGAGTTTTTGGCGATGTTTTTGGTTAATGAGGGTGACCGGAGTGGATGATTGTGTGACAACTGTCAAAATTTCAGGTATCCGTACAACTATTAAACCATGATTAATGCTTAATGACTGTGCTGAATTGCAATTAACTGCTTACTGATTATTGCCATATACATACATGTGCATCATATATTGCTTGATGTCATATCATTATTGCATGAAAGCTTATTTGACTCAAATGATGCACGAAACACAGTTAGCACAGTTATCAGATAAATCAGGAATATGCTGACGGAGTTCAGTAGGTAGACAGACAGTGTGTTGAGACATAAAATGAGCCAGAAACCAAGTCTTACACTAGTATAGTGTGTAGGAAAGTAAGGATCACAAAACTGCCTATTTAGAGATAGTTTAAGTGTCGGAAAGTGCCTAAAACTCACATAAAGTGCTGAATTTAGCAAAATTCAGCATTTAAACACACTAATATTATGCAGAAATATGGTTAAATGGTCCTGAATGCTTTCCTAAGTGTCGGGAATCAAAACTATCATAAAAGGGACATAAAGCACACTAAACTGCAAAGTTTAGCACCTTAACGAACTGGTAACCAACCGAACAACCGGACACTACCCGAAACACCAAATTTTTACTAGAAGCATTGTTTTAACATTACCAAGCTAGTTATGGTTTCCGAACATCATAACACCCTATAAAATATCAAGTAACTAATGTAACTAACTAATACTTACAATTTTACCATGATCTAACCAACTTAGTTACAAACCTAATCTACTACCCCCCCCCCCACCTATGGACGGCTGATGTGTGTGAAGTGTTATATATATTAGATGAATATTTTAAGCCCTTTAACACTTTTTTTAGCCAAGTTTTAAATTTATAAAACACGATATTTACTAACACTAAACACACATATGGGCAAGTGCACCCATCGTGGGCGTAGTATAGTGTTGGTAAGATACCGAGGTCGTCTAAGGACACAAGAGCTTTTAGTACCGGTTTATCCTCAACGTCTAATCAAATCAAAAAGTTTAGAAAAAAATGTTTTAAGCTAAGAAAAATAAAAACTAATTAAAATGCTGAAAAATAAAAATAAAAGAAAAACAGATAGACAAGACGAATCACTTGGTTCCGACTCGTGTATAGTGTAACCTTTGATTATTTCCGCACTTTTGCACTTATTTAAGAGATTATCTTAGTTATTGTAGTAGGCCCCTCTTTTGAAGGTGACGTTACCCTCAACCCAGTAGTTTGAGTCAGCAAGGATACAATCCTAAAGGGTCGGATTATTGAAAGATAATTAATTAAGTTATTAATGCAAATTATGGTAGGCCCCTCTTTTGGAGGTGACGTTACCCTCGACTAAGTAGTCTGAGTCAGCAGGGATACAGTCCTAAATAGCCGGGTTATAGTATTAATAGTAGTTTAACTTATGAGGGGATCAAAGAGTTTGGACCCCCGCCATCCAATACCGTTAAGTATTGAAGGAGGTCCTACTAAATTTGACCCAGGTCCATTGCAGGACCTCTAAACGCTGAACAATGGCAAGACTCTTACCAAACTGTTCCCTTAACCCCCGACCTGGTAGCCAACATACCTCCATATAGACCGTGGAGATATGAATGGTGAAAATATTTTATTTTATATAGACAGTAAAATAATGTCAAGACACCACGGACAAACGATAAGGAAGAATCACCTTCAACATAAGAAACTAGTTATTAAAGTCATTAATACAAAACCAAATAAAAAGTGCGAAAAGAATAGAAATAAAAAGTATTACACTAGACACTTGTCTTCACCAAGTGATGTAAGAGACTTAGGCAAACATGGCCTTGATTGTCAAGAACTCTTACGATCAATCTTGGATCCCGAGACGACTCGCACACTCTATGATGGACAATGGATGATGGTGGTGGATGATGGTGTTATGGTGGTGGTGGGTGGTGGGTGAAGTGTGAGAGAGGTGGTGTGCCAAGGGATGGTTTGAGCTTGAGCCAAGCACTCCTATTTATAGGCTGAACAGAAGCTCAGGCACGGCCCCGTGTCTAGTGGGCACGACCCCGTGTCCACATCCTTCTCTTTCTTCATTTAATGCAGCTTGTCTTATTAGTTTACCACGCTCCCGTGTCCGCTGAGCACGACCCCGTGTGCAGAAGAATCTTTGTACTATGAAGATTTGCCTGGATTGTGCGAATCTTATAGTTGACCACGGCCCCGTGTCCGCTGAGCACGGCCCCGTGGTGGGCAATAGAAGCTTCTACCACTTTGTCTTTTCTGCTGACACTTGGGCACGCCCCCGTGCTGGCTGAGCACGGGGTGTCACACCCCCAAAATCCACCTGCGGAATACTACCGCTTGGAGGCGTGACTGACCAGGATCCAGCCACCAATCATATTGAACAAGCATATAAGTAGTTATAAAAATCCAACCAATACAATTGGTGTTCAAACAAAACGTAGTTTAAGTTGCAAGCGGAAGCAAAATGTTGAAAACCAAAACATGAGTTTAATTGTTCAAAGTTTAACATGGCACACAACTGTCCATGTCCCACAACGACCCTCTTCCATGCAAGCTCCAGCTAAGTACCTAAAGACCTGCAAAGCATGTAGTAACGAGTCAACAACAAGTTGAGTGAGTTCACGGTTGGGTGTTCGTTTTAAGTTGTTTCGAAAACAGTTTCCTTTATCTGGCATCCTGCCGTGGGGGTTACCCCATAGTTAAAAACGTGACTTGTTTATTCCCGGTTACTCTGGCAATCCAACCGTGGGGGCTACCCCTTGTTAGTTATCTGGCATTTCGGCCGTGGGGGCTACCCCATGTATACACTAGACTCGTTACCATATCGACTGCTGACTGTAGTCATGTTTATGTGCCCTGAAACTGTCAATGTCTATCATCATTGACGTGCCCCAGATCCATTAGTTCACGCCCGTCCTCTGCGGCACGGTGTGAGGTTTGTCAGACCTAAATAGCGCTATCTAACTAATGACCCGCTCGCCATTGGCCCGGCGATTAAGTCGATATAAAAAGGAGGGACTTCGTGATAGAGTTTTGGTCTAGTACGAGTTATCTGTCCATGAGGACGAGGAATTACATTCCTGAACCAATGCTGTCCTACCCAAGGAGGACGAGGAATCCACGTTCCTTAACCCCATTCCCAAACCCCTGGGAATCCCATACTTTGTAGAGGGTGTGAACTCACCTTGGTTTGCTTGGCAGATACACAGAAAGGTCAATCGAGTTGTAAGTGGTCAACTACGTCCTAACATAGATACCATTCAAGTCAGGTTCAAACTAAGTAGTGCAGGTATTTTCTACACGTATTCATACACAAGTAACGATCATGGCATACTCGTCTATCATGGCAGTTCAACAACAGTGAACAACATACTCAATTAACAGTAGCACATACGGCCCATATGTTCGGCCCAATTACTTAGGCCCGTAATAGGGTGCAAGTCCAAACAACGTGTACATGTATATGGTCTCTAGTCGAGACTGTGCGGTCTCGAGTTGTAGCCTACTAGTTCTCGAGTCGCGACTGAGGTGGTCTCGGGTCATGCATGTATTGGTCTCGAGTCATGATGTTTGTGTGTTGATAAAGTATGGTCTCGAGTCGAGACTAGGGGTTCTCGTCCCGCAATCTGTGTCGCAATCTAC
Organism: Helianthus tuberosus; assembly: GCA_030545235.1. Classification (NCBI taxonomy): domain Eukaryota; kingdom Viridiplantae; phylum Streptophyta; class Magnoliopsida; order Asterales; family Asteraceae; genus Helianthus; species Helianthus tuberosus. The sequence continues at coordinate 2,585,168 of JARYGA010011515.1, read as the reverse complement.
AGTCTCGAGTTATCATGCTCATGGTCTCGAGTCGAGACTGAAGGTCTCGGCTGGGACATTTGCTGATTTCCGACATTGTACTTAGCCAATGAGATTTTGATTTCTTGCAACAATGTGTACTATCCATTTAAACATGTTTTCTTGTCTAACAATTTACTAAAATGGATCAAACAAGTATTTTCAAATATTCAAGACACCTTCATATCATATTCATGTTGTTCTTCATACATTCAAGTAGTTCCTCATGATCATTCAAACTTGTTCATCATATTTTTGGGTTTTTTTAACATTAATCACAAACATAACATGGACAACAATTAAAACACTTGAACATGCTCATCTAATGGTTTCAAATCATCACATAACACCTCAAACTCGATTCTACACTAATCCGATTTCCACACACATGTAGCCGGTTTACAAGCATTCGGTTCTTAGCACAAGAGTGTACAATCCGATTAACATGACATTATCTAATACACATATGCAAGCCGATTTTATGAACATCAACAATTAATGGTTTAAATCACATTTAGACACAAGATATCATTAGTTCATTATGCAATATATCCGAAATCAAAACATGTTAGCCGAACAACATCATCATACACATCCGATTCACAAGAACATCATCATTCATAACAACTATTCTAACAACAAACATCATAAAACACTAACCGGTTGATGAGGTGTGCGTGAAGGAGAGTAGGTTTGTTGTCCGAAAGTCTCCGAGTGAAGAACACAAGCGAATCCGAGAGCTCGGCTTGCTATCCTTGATCCGACACAAGGAAGGAGAGTGGTGTTGCTAGGGTTTTAGTGAGAGAGTGTGGGAGTGTGTGTGTAGGAGAGTGTGTGTAGTTTGCCCAAAAATGACAAGTGTGGCTAACCACAATGGATATATACTAGTGGACTAAAGAGGCGCATGGCCCAATCCGGCCCAACCGTTACTGTTCACTCGAGACCGCATGGTCTCGAGTCGTGTCCCTGTGTCTCGGTTCACATAATCACACTCATACATACAAGCATAACACATAATCACATAATTTCACTTAGGTCATTCACTGAACCAACAAGTTAACTAATCACATAACGTTTCAAGCAAGTTACACCAAGATACAACGAAAGGTTCTAAATTTTGAGTTGTCACACGGGGCGTGTTCAGTCTTGTGTCTTCTTGTTTTGCTTGGGAAGATGCTGTCGTGGGGTCTGGCATGTCACGTCTTGTTCCTTTTCTTGTATTTATGTTAGATTTTGATGTCTTTTTGCTTCTTTTGTTAATTTGAGCTCATTTAATCCTGAAAATACAAAAGGAAGACAAAAGCACACTTTTTCCAACATTAGTACTAAAAAAGGGTTAGTTTTATGCCTCAATTGATGTAATTTATATGTTGCATTTTGCACACATCAAATACCCCCACACTTGAATCTTTGCTTGTCCTCAAGCAAAACTCTTTAATATGTGGCTATTACACTCCAAATGGAATGGGTAGAAAAGAAGGTTTTTGGGCTTGTCATAGAGTGTCGGGATTTCCAAGATTCTTTATTTAGTTTTATTTTTATTTATTTACAATCCTATTCGTCATGATTTATTTAAAACTTTTCATAAGATAAATTACTTATTAGGGCATAACATGCCTTTGTAAAATTCTATTTATATACAAGTTCACATATCTCACGGGGATCACTCAACACTCGGCCGAAAATGTGTTTTTGTGGATCACTCGAGAGCGGCATGGAACTTACTCCTACCATAGGCTTGCCAAGCAATCAATCCTCCTCCTTTTTAACTTATATACCTTTGTAAATATCAAGAGGACTTTTTGGGTGAAGGGTTAGGCTTGGGTTAAAGGTAGGTGGTTGGGTTAGTAGTTAGTAGAAAAAGGGCGAAAAGCGTAACAAGTATCAGTTTTCGTAAGACTTTCTATTTTTCAACTTTTATTTTTTTATGAAGCTATTTTTCAAACAAAGTCATTTTTGATAAACTTGTTTGTTTATTTGCTTTTGCTTCATAATCAACTATTTTTTTTTTGAAAGTCATATGAGAAACCGAGCTAGTTACTAAAACAAAGGGTTAAAAATGAAAAAAGTTTTGGTGGGTAAAAAGGGTGTTTGTTTGGGCTATGAAATGAAAAGGTTTAGGCTCAAAGGGGCTAACTAGGGGGATTTTTGGGTAGGTGGTAAAAAAAATAAAAAAAAATAATGGTGTAGAAATAAAAAGGGTTAGTCCTAATGCCTCCATCATTTACTTACTCGGGTTTAAGTTGGTAAGGACCGGGAATGTATCGGCGTGGCAAGTTCTAGAGTCGTAAGAACCAAGCGGCTATTCACACAAGAAACGAAAAATGAGCATTTAGTTTAAAGATATATATTTGTATGCTCAATAAAGGCTCAAAACTCACTTTTGTGGGAATGAGTTTTTATGTGATCAAGTATATATAATTAAATTTTAACTAAGCTTGTCATGCCTTTTCATAATTTTCTTATGTTGGTTCTTTTTATCACGACGCTATCGGTTGTAAATTCGTAAAAATATAACCTTTTTTAGAACTTGAATTTCCCGAGTTAAACATAGACAAGTAAAAAAATGAAAATTTTTGAAAAAAATTTGGGGTGATTAGCGGTTCCAATAGAGTTTTGTGTAAGGCTTGTATTTAGGACTTGCAAGATTCAAGGTTTTAGCATCCCCCCACACTTAAATTACACATTGTCCTCAATGTGTCCCAAAAATAAGTTTTTAGGTTGACTGAATGTGTAAAAGGTGTGAAAAAGCAAAAATTTTGTGTTACTGGGCGCTGAACACGTCCCCGTGTTGTCCGGGCACGGCCCCGTGTTCAAGTGCCAGTAACAAAATTAAATCAAGAGAAACAGAAGCCTTGACACGGGGGCGTGTTGGGTGAGCACGGCCCGTGTCCAGTTTACCTGAACTGGGTATTTCTGCAGACTGTGCAGCACGGGGCCGTGTTGGGCGGACACGGCCCGTGCCGAACTTACTGTAAACGAAGAATTTTGTCGGACGATCCTGTTTTCCTGCATGGGGTGCTGGTTCAAGCTTCCCTTGTATCCTTTGCCATCTCAAGTGTGTTTTATTCCTGAAAATTAAAACTAACTAGAAAACATGAAAATTAATCTAAACTAAACTAAGGATAGTTCCGCGGAATGCCTCCGTGGTGCGCCACATTTATAAGGGTCCTTGGCTAGACCCAAAGCCTGGTCATATGTTACCCAAGTGGGATGTATTGCTTCCCATGTTACACCGTCGGAGAGCGTCATCCAAGCTTGAGTCTATGACCTTCATGTAGTTGACCGTGTCTTCGTCCTCTACTCTCTTTCCATATTCAAACTTCACTTCCTTGTCCCCAAACTTCAATGTTAACGTTTCGTCATTCATATCCACCACTGCTTGGGCGGTGGCTAGAAATGGCCTCCCAAGGATGAGAGGGACATCGGTGTCTTCTTCCATGTCTAGAATGACAAAGTCGGTTGGGAAAACGAAGTTGTCAACCTTGACCAATAGATTTTCAGCGACACCTTGTGGAAATTTGACGGATCTGTCGGCGAGTTGTATGCTCATCTTTGTAGGGCTTGTTGCTCCTAGGCCGAGTCGTTTGAACATCGATGTGGGCTTGAGGTTAATGCTAGCCCCAAGATCGGCTAATGCATTATGGACGGGGGATTCCCCGATCGAGCAAGGAATTGTGAAGCTTCCGGGATCAATTTTCTTTTGTGGGAGTTTGTTGAGTACTAAGGCGGAGCATTCTTCGCCAAAGTTAACTAATTGCAATGATTCAATTTTCCTTTTGTGAGTGAGGAAATCCCTCATGAATTTTGCATATTTAGGCATTTGGGTTAGGACCTCAATAAAAGGAATATTAACATGCAATTGTTTTAGTAAATTTTCGAACTTTGCGAATTGCTCATCGGTCTTTTGACGATTTAACCTACCGGGGTACGGAATTGGAGGAGTCTTGGTGGGCTCTTGATTTGGTAAAGAAGCCTTTTCGGGTTGGGGTGCGGGTGGAGTCGTGGTTTGGTTAGACTGGCTTCTTTCATCTGGTAGTAATGGAGCCTCCTCGGGACCCACAGTTCGATTTCTCAATGTGATGAGATGTACTTGAGCTTTTGGGTTGGTTTCGGTATTGCTAGGTAACGCGCCTTGTGGTCTCTCGGAGAAATTTTGAGCTATTTGATTTAATAGTTTTTCCATGTTTTGAATGCTAGCTTGTTGATTTCTAAAATTCGATTCCAATTGTTGAAATCGATCCGAGTTTTTCTTTTCGGTGTCAGAGATGAGGCGAGATACAGTATCTTCAAGCCTTTCTCTTCCACCTTGTTGTTGAGAAAAATTTTGTGGTTGTTGAAAGTTAGTTCGTTGGTTTTGTTGGTTACTACTATTGCCGGGATCTCTCCAACCAAGATTAGGGTGGTTACGCCATCCTTGGTTGTAGGTACCCGTTGGTGGACCCGACGGCCTAGGTCTATTATCAATGTAGTTTACCGTTTCTGTTTGGTCATCTACTTCTTTCATACAACTCCAATTTTCATGTGGCCCACCACATCCTTCACAAGCCATAACTGAGGCCGTTTTTGTCATTTCTAGCTTTTTTATTTTCGAAGAGAGGGCCTCGATTTGGGCTTGTAAAGAAGTGCTTTCATCAACCTTATGGGCGCCGGGGGCAATAGATTTATTACCTCGGGGAGTGTGCCATTGAAAATTGGTTTGAACAATTTCCTCAATTTGATTATATATTTCATTTGGGCGACGATTACCTAAAAGTCCCCCGGAGCTAGAATCAAGTGTTTGTCTTGTGTGTGGCAACAACCCATTGTAAAAAGTGGATACTTGTTGCCATACCGCAAGACCGTGATGAGGACACTTTCTTAGTAGCTCCTTGAACCTTTCCCAAGTTTCGTATAAGGATTCCCCATCCTCTTGTGAATATGTATTAATTTCAGTCATTAATTTAGCCGTTTTAGCAGGAGGGAAATACTTATATAGAAACTTTTGGGCTAGTTCATCCTAGGTGTTTACCGAGCCTACTGGGAGGGTGTTAAGCCAAGCCTTAGCTCGGTCTTTTAGTGAAAATGGAAACATCCGAAGGCGAATGGCGTCGTTTGATGCTCCATTGATCCGAAAGGTATCACATATTTCCAAGAAATTAGTAATATGTAGATGGGGATCCTCGTCCGCAAGCCCATGGAAGGTTGCGGAGTTTTGAAGCATTTGTATCAAATGCGGCCGAAGTTCGAAGTTGTTGGCTTCGACATTCGGTGCATTGATAGCGGCGCCTAGATTACCTACGGTGGGTCGTAAGTAATCCATGAGGGTACGTTGGTCCGCCATTGGAAGTGGTTCCCCCGAAACTTTCTCTTGGTTTTTAGCTTTAAGTCTTTTTCTGAGAAAGCGTTCGGGTTCTTCTAGGGGTTCTTTTATGTCTCTACTAGAACTGGAGCTCATGCACTACGTAGGAAGTTCAAATGTGGCGCCTTGGTTCCAAGTCCTGCAACAAAGACAGAAAAGAATGCTGGTCAGAAGGTTCACCACGGCCCCGTGTTCAGTGAACACGGCCCGTGGTCGGAGATACAGTGATTGTTTTCCAGATCCCTGTTACTGGGGAGTTGGGCACGACCCCGTGTTCAGCTCTTTGTAACTCGGAAAATAAAAACTGCCAGTAACAATGCTGAGCACGGCCCGTGTCCGACCTGGCATGGCCCGTGTCCGACCTGGCACGGCCCGTGCTGAGTTCTGCAGAAGCTGAAAAATTAAGAAAAATCCTAAAAAAAATGAAAAATAAGTAAAAAAAAACGATTAGGCCGTTGATTCCTAACTTTGTTAAAATCCTTGTGTCCCCGGCAGCGGCGCCAAAAACTTGATGCGTGTGAAGTGTTATATATATTAGGTGTATATTTTAAACCCTTTAACACTTTTTTTAGCCAAGTTTTAAATTTATAAAACACGATATTTACTAACACTAAACACACATATGGGCAAGTGCACCCATCGTGGGCGTAGTATAGTGTTGGTAAGATACCGAGGTCGTCCAAGGACACAAGAGCTTTTAGTACCGGTTTATCCTCAACGTCTAATCAAATCAAAAAGTTTAGAAAAAATGTTTTAAGCTAAGAAAAATAAAAACTAATTAAAATGCTGAAAAATAAAAATAAAAGAAAAACAGATAGACAAGATGAATCACTTGGTTCCGACTCGTGTATAGTGTAACCTTTGATTATTTCCGCACTTTTGCACTTATTTAAGAGATTATCTTAGTTATTGTAGTAGGCCCCTCTTTTGAAGGTGACGTTACCCTCAACCCAGTAGTTTGAGTCAGCAAGGATACAATCCTAAAGGGTCGGATTATTGAAAGATAATTAATTAAGTTATTAATGCAAATTATGGTAGGCCCCTCTTTTGGAGGTGACGTTACCCTCGACTAAGTAGTCTGAGTCAGCAGGGATACAATCCTAAATAGCCGGGTTATAGTATTAATAGTAGTTTAACTTATGAGGGGATCAAAGAGTTTGGACCCCGCCATCCAATACCTTTAAGTATTGAAGGAGGTCCTACTAAATTTGACCCAGGTCCATTGCAGGACCTCTAAACGCTGAACAATGGCAAGACTCTTACCAAACCGTTCCCTTAACCCCCGACCAGGTAGCCAACATACCTCCATATAGACCGTGGAGATATGAATGGTGAAAATCTTTTATTTTATATAGACAGTAAAATAATGTCAAGACACCACGGACAAACGATAAGGAAGAATCACCTTCAACATAAGAAACTAGTTATTAAAGTCATTAATACAAAACAAAATAAAAAGTGTGAAAAGATTAGAAATAAAAAGTATTACACTAGACACTTGTCTTCACCAACTGATGTAAGAGACTTAGGCAAACATGGCCTTGATTGTCAAGAACTCTTACGATCAATCTTGGATCCCGAGACGACTCACACACTCTATGATGGACAATGGATGATGGTGGTGGATGATGGTGTTATGGTGGTGGTGGGTGGTGGGTGAAGTGTGAGAGAGGTGGTGTCCGCTGAGCACGGCCCCGTGGTGGGCAATAGAAGCTTCTACCACTTTGTCTTTTCTGCTGACACTTGGGCACGCCCCCGTGCTGGCTGAGCACGGGGCATGTTCAGTCTTCTGTCTTCTTGTTTTGCTTGGAAATATGCTGTCGTGGGGTCGGGCATGTCACGTCTTGTTCCTTTTCTTGTATTTATGTTAGATTTTGATGTCTTTTTGCTTCTTTTGTTAATTTGAGCTCATTTAATCCTGAAAATACAAAAGGAAGACAAAAGCACACTTTTTCCAACATTAGTACTAAAAAGGGTTAGTTTTATGCCACAATTGATGTAATTTATATGTTGCATTTTGCACACATCAACGACCAACAAGGGCCCCATCTTCTTGATTTTCTTCCAATTTAATGTTAGATCTTGTTGCTTCTTTAGTGACACTTTATACAATGGAAAACATGAGAACTTGGATTATAAGAATACACCTTAAGATTATGAGCTCATAACTACACACACTAAACACACACAAACTTCTCTACTTCTCCCCTTGGTGCTCTCGGCCGAAACTCAACACCCACACACCCACCATCATTCAATTTTTCTCATACAATCCAAGCATATACAAGTGTGTTAGAGGTCACATAAAGGAGCTAGGAGCTTTCGGAAGTTCAAGGACCTCTCTTATTTGCTTTTATCCACTTGATTTCTTCACTTGATCATCCCTAGCCTTGAGCTAGTGGTAAGAACCTTGATCTTGCTATTTTACTTCCATTTTAAGTGGTTAAAAGAAGAATCATAATCATAATCTTGAAGAACACTAAGAATCACAAGAAGTAAAATTGAACCTAAGCTTAAAGTATGAAGAAATCTTGATGAATATGAGTTGTTATGCTTGATGATTGTTGATTGTTTGTGAAATTGATGTTGATCATCATATGATCTTGCTAGATCATGATTAAAAACATAATCTAGCAAGATGAGAGGATGAACATGTTAGAGATTAATGGATCATCGACACAAAGATCATGAACTTGAAAGAATAAAGTTGTTTCTTGTTAAGTAATGATCAAAGTAAGTTAACGTCTTGTAAATCTAAATATTTCAAGTATGATTTCTCAAGAAACCAAGTTAAAAATGCAAGGTTTATTTAATCTTGGTTCTTACATAAATAAACCCCATTTTCAAAGGTTAAATAAGTGTAGAAACACATGTAACAAGAAAAGTTTAAGAAGAAACATTCTTGAAAAATATGATTTGAAGTTGTAAAGATCTATATTCTTTAAAAATGATGTTTTTAAAGAATTCATCACACTTTAAAGGATAACAAGGCTTACTAATAACACTAGTAAGTTACTACAAATTTTTACAAATATTCAAGTTCATGAAGTAGTAGTTATTACTTGTTTTTGGCAAAGTTGGTAAGTAAAGGTTGTTTATTGTTGATTGTGGATTGATTGTGTTGATTTTTTACAAAACAAAATGATATGCTTGAAAGCATGGAAACCTCCATTTTTAGGGGAAACTATGGCAAAATTTTCTAAAAATTTAAACACTTAGAAAAATATTTATAAACATGCACTTACAAGTATATTTTCAACCATAAATTGTTACATAAACTTTGCCATAATTTTTGTTACAAAAATTATGAATATTGGAGGTTGATTTTTATAAATAAAAGTGACTAAATATGTATTTAGGAAAATATATATTTAGAAGACACCATGTGTGTGATTATTTGTATACTTTGTGTATTAGTTATATTATTTTAGGACATGAGATAATATAACTCACTAAAATACTGTAACACCTCGCAAAATCATGTCCAATATAATAAAGACACGTGTGATGGACTTTAAACGTATAACGAATTATTTTTGAGGGACTAAATTGGACAAACAAAGAAAGTATGTGTATAGAGGGATTAAATGTGTCATCATGCCAAACTCGTGCCTCTGAATGACCTCATAAGATGTTAGTATTCATGAATGAAGAAATTGACGGACATAAGAAGCCGTATGTGCTTAAAAATATAAAATTTACAAAGCACAGGGGTTAAATGTGTCAACATGTTAAATGTTACCTCTGAGTGACCTTTTAACGACCCCAAAGCTTTGTAATATTTCATTATGCTTCCATATATAATGAATAATGATTTCATGGAATTTTTACGCGCTTAAGGAACATTTCGGGTGATCTCATAACTAACCGGGAGCTTAACGAAGTTAAATAGTGACCCAAGACACTTAAAAGTTAACTATGGGGGTCATAAGTGCAATAAAAGAAAGTTAAATAAACTTAAAATGGACAGGGACTGAAATTGCCAAGTTTGGAAACTTTTTACTGGATTAAGAGGTTCTCGCGGGCCGCGTAGACTCCCTCTAAAGTCTACGCAGGCCGCGACAGCAGTGCCCGCGACAAATTTTTGCACAACTGCATGTTGCAGCCTGTTCCACCGCCATTGCATGGCTGTTTTCGACACCAGGGACTGGGCAACTGGTTTTTACTGCCCTAGGGACACTTGGGATCATCAGATTACTCTAGATAGCAGGTGGATTGATCTTGGAAGCCTTGAATTTCCTATATAAAGGGTCATGGGTTGCACTTAGAACTTGCTCATTTGAATTTTACTTCAAAACTCAGTCTCTGAATCCTCCTGGAGCTAAAGGAAGCTTTCTTGAGTTCCAAATTCATGCTAAGGACTCTAGTAAGTGTTCTTAGCTTCCTTAGTTAAAGTTTTATTAGCTTAATGACCGAAAGTCAAAGTTAGCGTAATTAAGCTTTGACTTAGTGATTAATCACTAACGGTCCAACCATTATTCAATTAAAAATGGCTATGTGTTGGTAATTATGTAGGTGTTAAACCCTTAAAAGGGAACCTTCAAATTATCACGTTATCTCAGTCAATTGTCGGGTCAAACTTCTTAGTAAAAAGTCAAACGGGTCAGTTTTTGCAAAATAATTCATAACTGATAATGCTGTAGTTATGGAACATATTTTAACACTAAAATAATTTGGTAAATAATATAACAACATGTTTAGGAATGTTCAACCCGACAATTCTGAGTTTAGGCTCGGTTCGCAACCGAAAGTCGCAAAAGTAGACTTTTGCTTTGACTTTCAGTTCTGACCCGATTTAGCTTAGTTTAGATATTCCTTAGGGTTCCTTTAGGACCATATTATAGGTTAGTATAACCCTCTGAGGTTATACAACTTGGTTCCATAGAAATCCTAGTTCATATGCATGTTCCCGTTAAATGCTTAAAATGGACCATTATGCCCTTTTATCATTAAAACGAGATTTTTGAAAATGTGAGAGGACAAAAACCTTTATTACTGATATTTAAGTATCTCCTAAAAATTTGACATCAGTTTATGGTCTGAAATAAGAATTATGCACGATATCGTAAAACGAAAGCTTTTTATTAATTAAATGGCATTTTTAACATAAATCCTATTTAAACCCAATTTTTGGCACCAAACTTTCTACCCAATGTTATAGTATAATATTTTGGGATTTTTAGAAATTTTTGTCAAATTTTATACTAACCATAACATAGAGTTATAACATAAATTCGGTAATTGACGAATAAGCCCTTTTTGTAAATAAAATAAGTTTTACATATCATTTTGATACCAAACCTTTTTCTACTGATATCATATGATAAATAAAATATTTTAAACACTTGAGACTGATCAAAATCTCAGATTTCCTTAAATAACCTGAATATCGTCAAATACCGACTTTTACGCTTATTAAGCGCATAGTATGGTTTAAAACTATCTTTAACACCTAAGACTTATTACCTACTGATATTATAAGCAAATTTTTATACTTTAACAGTAAGAAAAATTTTTGAACCCAGATTTCCAAATTTGACCCTTATAGCATATGTGAAATGACCAAAATGCCCCTACGGTGCATAGTTTGGCCATAAATAATAAAATTCACATATGTGTGATATCTTACTGATGTAACTTGTTAAAATAGATATTTTTACTGATTGTTTTAGACTAGAACCTCAGATTATTATTTAACCTCTTTTATAAACTCTAAAATGACCAAAATGCCCCTACGAGGCTTAAATTGATTTTAAATTCATTTTGGGCATAATGGAAGGTATCCTACTGATATCGTAACATATTTAAAACATATTAACTTGTGGAACCTGTACATGATTCATTTGGTTACCCGTTATGCATATTCGCGTTCGGTACGATTTATGTAACTAGTTTGCATAAATTAACCGAAACGGGTCAAACCTTATCATATTCACTTCAAAATCCAGAATGTGTTTAGTTTACCCATTTTATACAAGTCTTCATACTTGTCGGGTCTAAATCACATTCTAATCCGGTCTTCGCTTAATCTTTCGTTTGAACCGTAAATCTTTCATTAAAACTAACCGGTCTAAGTTAAGACTTAAATAAGACCCGTTAGGAATCTAATAGGTTATTAAAACCTTCATTCCAGATTAGGAGCCCAGTAAAAGCTACATGTACTTGCTGATTGATATACGGCTGAGAATAAAATTATATTTTGCTCAGGTAAATACTTTTAACTTATTTTCCGTTATACGGGCTTGGGATACGGTATTTAATAATACCGCTTGGTCGGGTATTGAATCTTTAATCGATTAGTGGTTAAATCATTGAGATAACCCGTTTTAATCTGTTTTGTTTGATGCAATGCCTTTGGGGGGGGGGGGGTTAAAGACCGTGTCCTGGATATCTTTGGCTCCTTCTTTTGAATGGCCACGACTTAAGCACGGGGTGTAGGCATACACCTGACAGTTGCGTATGTAAAAGATATAACCACTCGTTGAGGATAACTCGCCGTGAGATTATATTAGTGGTGTGTCTATTAATCTTGTCTCGACTCTTCTAACCGGGTCCTGAATGGACGACAAACATATAAATATGTATACAAGATTATTTTAAATAATTGTCCCAAGTTATAAAATAATATTTGTGCCTTGTGCATTTAAATCAATTTTATAAACGCTTTTCAAAAAGAGTCAGTTAATTGTATTTACCAGTGTAAACTTACGTATTTTTCAAAAAGGTTAAGTGCAGGTACTACGCGTAATGGGCTGGAAACTCTTGAGTGATTAAATAAAGAGTCTTGCAAGCTTTTATCACTTTAAGTCTGTTGAACAATATTTCTTTTGTTTTGATCCGCATGTGGATCCACTTACAACCATTCTGTAATATTTTATTATACTTTCAAATCGGGTTGTATTATTACTTTTAGACTTCCGTTGTGCATTAAACTGTGATTAATTGACTCTGTTGATATCAACTACGTCATGATACTCCCCACCGGGCCCACCGGTAATACGTGGAAATATCAGGGTGTGACAGGTTAGTATTAGAGCCAACTTTGAGTGAATTAAACACTAGCCTTTTGTGTTTAATCTCAATGACACAGTTTGCACATTCCTTGACTTCCGAGTCTAGGAAAATGACTTAGGACTAATCCTAATCTTATTGTTTTCTTTTTGTTGGTTTCTTTTGTTTGTTTTTGGCAGGAACAAGACAAAATGCCGCCACGTGACAGAGGCAGAGGTGGAAGAGGAAAGGCCCCAGTTCTGATGAGGAATGATCATGAAGCCGGACCATCTCACCGGCGAACACATTCAGCGACCTTTAGCTCTAGTCCACAGGAGGATTGGAGAACTTATCTAGAGCCTGGGAGACGCTCTGTGTCGCTCAGTGCCTCACCATCGTATCACGATTCATTCGGGCTCCATCAGAACAACGAGTCCGACCACTCTCACCACTCCTTCATCCCGTTGCAACGGTCGAGTTCGCACCGTGCCTTCCAGGACCCGACCCCATATTTCCAAAGCAGGTTCAATCCAATGAACCAGGTTCAAGAACCAGAGGGTCCAAACCCTTTGGGGCCAGCTGATCACTATCCTGAGATGCAGGATATGGAGATGGACGAAGATCCAGATCCCGAGATGCCACCAACTAGGACACCGACGCATCCCATCGAGATTTCCAGCGGATCATCATTTCATGGTTCGCCTTACAGGGGCCCATACAGTTTTGCTGAAAGATGGGCCACATACAAACTGGGAGTTCACTCCCCTTTCAACCCACCTCAACAACAGCAACAGGATCCATCTAAGGATTCGCATTTGTAGGCGGTTACTCCACTGCCGCTAGAACATCAACGGCCTCCAGTACCATCGAGGCGAAGAAGATCAGGTGCACGGATGTCCGTGCGAGGGGGTTTCCACTTCAGCACCCCCAACACTCCAGTGGCAGCCACTACCCACCATTGTATGAAGACCCGCAAATGGGTGGGCCTTCAAACCCAGCTTCTGAAGTTGACTCAGCTCCAGTCGCACCACCACCGCCCATGGGTTATGAAAACGCAATTCCTTCTTACGCCGGTGCAGCGGCGTATAACCCGTTTGAACAGCAGGCTTATTCAGGTTACAACTACTATAATGCCCCTAATGTTGACCCGTACCTCAAGGCGGTGATCTACAATGCTCCCCACCCTCAAGGACCCTTTGCAGCGTACCAAACTGGGTACCCAGCTTATGGGTATCAATACCCACCACCTCCTCAACCTTCGCAGCAGCAGCCGCCACAGATCCAACCACCGCAGCAGCAGGAAATCCTTCAACAGTTGCACTATGACAACGCTCGTAATTACATGTATCCGTACGATTATTTAATGATAATTAAAGTACTTAGTGACTGTGTTGAATTACTTAACTGTTTCCTGATTACTGTGTCATACTTACATGTGCTTGTTAACATACTAGTCATGTGCAGAAAACTGACTAAATGGTCCTGAATATTTTCTTAAGTGTTAGGAATTAAAAGTGTTACAAAAATATATATAAAAGACACTCTACGGAATAATTAAACACTTTAATGGAACAGTATCTGACCGAACAACTGGACATACCCGGGACACCAAAATTTTGCCAGACACATTGTTTAATTATTTCTTGGCTAGTCATGATCCCCGAACACCCTAACACCCATTAGAATATCCATTCACTAACATATGTAACCATATTTTTGGATTTGAACTAATAATCTACCAACTTCCATCAAAACTTACAATCTACCCCCCCATGTATACTTACGGTCCATGGGACCCCACCAAAAATCCTCACCATATTTTCTTAGATTTGTTCCATAGTTTATGAGATCTTGCTTGATCTTTTTGACATAATATTTGATAGGAATGATTATAAGTATGGATGATATCTTCTAAAGATCCTTTCATATCTAACACACCACAATTTCACTCCATCTCCCTCATCTCTCACTCTCTCCTCTCGGCTCCTCCTACATCCACCACCACCACCACCACCTTGTCACCACCATTACCTCATTTCCATACTTGTTTCAAGCATTAGAAGGAGTCTTGTGGAGCTTGGAACTTGAAGGTCTTGAAGGAGCTCCATCCATAGCATATACACACCATCTTCATCATTTTGTGTTCTTAAGTTCATCCCTAGCCCTTGAGCTAGTTGTAAGTCATTGACTAAACCCTTGTTTACCTTTATGTTGATTAGTTGAAAGATTGTTAGGATGAAATCGTATGAACACTACAAGAACACAAAACATAAAGTATGAACATAAAGCTTTGCATAAAAATCATGAGATGAGAGATGGTAATACATGATAAATCTGAGTTATATAAATGACAATCTGCTGTAAATGACTTACGTTATGATATAGATTGTTATTAGAATGAATGGTAATCGTATGTGTACATTTTAGTGGCATTTAGAAGATAAAAAGCATGCTGAGTGTAGTTTCCAGCCAACTTCAGTTGGCTGTAACCGGACTTTAATAAAATGACAAATGCGTTTTCTGAAGTCTAGATTTATGTATTATGAAATACGGTTCTAATGGCACTGGAATCACAATTTTTGGACTTCGTTTACTATTTTTAAAGACCCGATTTGTAACAGCTGCTAAAGCAGAGTTTTTGCTGCATTAAATGGGTGATATGTTTTTAGTCATAACTTGAAATCTATGTTGAATCAGCTCATGAAATTTGTACTGTAGATGACCACTATTGTATTTGTAATCCTCCCACTGGAATTTCATAAATCCAACTTACGAAATTTTTTTAATAAATTATTCCGTGGACTGAAATCAGAAAAAGATGAATCTTATTGCAGTCCGGGAAATGAATTTTTATAAAATATTGGTGATGAATTGGATCCCGATATTTTTACACAATAATATTTGGATCGTTTAAGACCTTTTGTAAAAAGTTGGGAATTTTTGGAATAAGTTAACTATTTTATTTAAATCCCCGAAAACAGCCCAGTTTTGAAGATTAAAGCTGAAATGACATAAGTAGTGATTTGCGTGTCTAAATGTCGGGTAGGTTATCTGAGAATAATCTAACATGTTATGTGTCAATAAAAGTGTTATGTGCAATGTCGTATGTTTTCTTATGAACGGGAATAGATGGGAGGCTTATATGGGCATAAACCGTTAAAGTAATGCATGTTATGTGATAGATACGTGTAGGAACTTTGTGCTCTATTTGAAAACCACTAAATGACTAACTGGTAATCATACTAGGACGTGATTGACCGACCTTGACTGTTAGCTATTTTTGAGAGTCAAACCGAGCAACCGAGGTGAGTTCACACTTTCTACAAGGCATGGGATTCCCGGTGGTTTGGGAATGGGTTAAGAAACTAAAATGGAATCTACATATCCTCTTTGGGTAGGATATGTACGACCATCCTCCATGGGTAGGATGCCAATATTAATCCTGCGTATTCTCCTTGGGTAGAATACGTACGTTCGTCCTCCTTGGGTAGGGCAACAACCTTAAAACTTACTAGACAAAACTCTATCATGAAGTCCCTCATTTTATATCGACTTAATCGCAGAGGCCAATGGCGAGCGGGTCATTAGTTAATATCGCTATTAGGTTTAACAAACCTCACACCGTGTCGTCCGAACGGGCGTGTACTAATGGACTATGGAAAACTGTCAATGATGATAGAACATTGACGTAGGGCACAACTATTGTTCGTCAGTTGTCGATATCGGTCTAGTGGTTCACATGGGGAAGTCCCCACTGATTATGGATATGGTTTGGGTAATAAAAAGGAACTGGTTAAACATACTTTCAACTACGGGGTAACCCCCACGGCAATAAGCCAACGAAAGTCAAACCACGTTTTCAGAAACAACTTAAAACAAATTAACCAACCGTGAACTCACTCAACTTTGTTGTTGACTCATTGTTACATGCCTTACAGGTCGTTAGACGCTTATGGAGCTTGCACGAGGAGGAGGTCGTTGTGCGATACGGACTGTTATGTTCCGTGCTAAATATTTAAATCCTTATGAACTTATTAAACCTACGTTTTGGACTTTAAACTTATGAACTATGGAACTTATGTTTTGGACTTACGTATTACGCTTCCGCTGTTAACCTAAAGTTGGTTTATTTTCTTTTGGTCACCAATCGTATTGTGGTTGGTTTTAATTACTTAATTGTGTTGTTCAATATGATTGGTGGCTCGATCCTGGTCATGTCACGCCTCCAAGCGGTGACGCTCCGCATGGTGGAATTTGGGGGTGTGACAGATTGGTATCAGAGCCATTGGTTATAGTGAACTTGGTTTTAAAAGGGGAAAAGCTTCTTGATAAAACCAGACTATAACCTGTACAGTGCTCAACGATCCACAATGACGCTTCGCTCCACGTGCAAGACTCAACACCATAGGTGAAATGGTTCATGCTTACATTGCCTGTCTATTAGTTTACATAGTACATTGCATGCTTAGTTAATATAACAACTGATAATTGAAACTCTGTGTGTTTACTCTCTTCTGTCACTCCACACTTACGCACTTTCGTGACACCACTTCTTACTTGTGCTTCCTTCGATGTGAAGATCATGAGCGGACACAGAGGACGTATCAACCTAACTCAAGCCCAGTTGACGGCTTTGATCAATGAACGAGTTGTTGAGTCACTCGCAGCTGTCCCTGCAGGAGGTCAACATGCTCAGCCTCCTGTGTGTACGTTCAAAACATTCATGGATTGCCGACCTAGTACTTTCAGCAGCACAGAAGGAGCTGTAGGTCTTCTTCACTGGTTCGAGAAGCTTGAGTCTGTTTTCGAGATGTGTGAATGCCCTGAAGATCGTAGGGTGAAATATGTTACTGGAACACTCGAAGGTGCTGCGTTAACCTGGTGGAAAGCGCAGGTTCAACTGCTAGGGCTGGCGGTTGCTAATGCTACCCCATGGAACGGTTTCAAAGAGCTGATTAAAGAAGAGTACTATAGTCGTGATGACATCCACAAGCTAGAGGTGGAATTTTTCAATCTGAAGATAACGGGGTCTGAGATTGAGGCGTATACGAAGAGGTCAAACGAGCTAGCCATCTTGTGTCCTACTATGGTAGACCCTCCCATAAAACGTATTGAGCTGTACCTCAAGGGTCTTGTACCAGAGATTCAGAGTCACGTGACTTCAGCTAACCTGGGTACCATTCAGCAAATCATTAAGTTGGCCCATCGTCTCACCGATCAAGCAATTGAACAGAACAAACTGCCCAAGCGTATTAGTGCTACTACTACTGACGCTCCCAATGATAACAAGCGAAAATGGGATGGGAATTCCAGTAAGGGTTCTACTTCAGTTCAGTCTCAGCAGCGAAAGACTGATGACTACCAGAGTCTTAGTCAGCAATCTTCCGGTAGTCAAGGACAGGGTGGATACCGAGGGAACCACCCCAAGTGCAACCGGGGCCACAAGCATCATAGCGGGCAGTGCAACAAAGGTCGTTGCCTGAGGTGTAACAAGTTTGGTCATGAAGCAAAGGATTGCAGGAGCGCACGACCCGCAAATCAGAATCGCCAACAACAACAACAAACTCCACAGAACCACCAGCAGCAACAACAGCAGGGCAATAAAGGATGCTTTCAGTGTGGCGCTGAAGGCCACTTTAAGAGGAACTGTCCTCAGCTGAATCAGAATCAGAACAACAACAACCAGGGAAACGGGAACAACAATGTAGGCAATAATGGAGGCAACAACGGGGGTAACAATAACGGCAATGGTGCCAGGGGACGTGTCTTCGTGCTGGGTTAGGGTGATGCAAGGAACGATCCCAACATTGTGATGGGTAAGTTTCTTCTGGATGATTTCTTTGTTAATGTTTTATTCGATTCGGGTGCCGATACTAGTTATGTATCCTTAAAAGTTAGTCAAATGCTTAAGCGCACCCCAACACTTTTGAACACCAAACACACGGTAGAACTAGCAAACGGTAAAAGTCTTGAAGCCACACGCATAGTTAAGGGCTGTAACCTCGTCTTAGCTGGTCAGACCTTCTCTATCGATCTTATCCCTATTGTACTTGGTAGTTTCGACGTTGTTATTGGGATGGATTGGCTATCTCATCATCAAGCGGAGATTATTTGCAAAGAGAAACTCATCCGCATTCCTCGTTCTGGTAAAAAACCCCTCGTGATTCGTGGCGACAAGAGTGGTGCTGTCGTAGGCATTATCTCTTTCCTTAAGGCCCATAAGTGGTTGCGAAAGGGCCACACTGCCATTCTAGCACTCGTTACTGACACATCAATGGAAGAGAAGAGAATTGAAGACATTCCTATTGTACGTGACTTTCCCGAGGTATTTCCTGAGGAATTGCCTGGCCTTCCGCCTCATCGTCAAGTCAAGTTTCAAATCGAGCTCGCTCATGGAGCAGCGCCCATAGCTCGAGCACCTTATCGTCTAGCTCCCACAGAACTAGAAGAGCTGTCCACGCAATTACAAGAACTCTTGGAAAAGGGTTTTATACGTCCTAGCTCTTCGCCCTGGGGAGCTCCACTACTATTCTTGAAGAAGAAAGACGGTACTTTCAGAATGTGTATTGACTATCGCGAATTTAACAAGGTGACCGTGAAGAATCGTTATCCTCTTCCACGTATTGACGACTTGTTCGACCAGTTGCAAGGGTCGAGCTTTTACTCTAAGATTGATTTGAGATTGAGATACCATCAGCTGAGAGTCCGAGAGGAGGACGTCTCCAAAACAGCATTCAGAACTCGTTACGACCATTACGAGTTTCTAGTTATGCCTTTCGGATTAACGAATGCACCTGCGGTCTTCATGGATCTCATGAACCGAGTATGCAAACCTTACTTGGATAAGTTCGTTATTATTTTCATCGACGACATCCTGATCTATTCTAAGAGTCAGGAGGAACAGGAGCAGCACCTACGACTTATGCTGGAACTTCTTCGAGCAGAGCAACTGTATGCCAAGTTTTTGAAATGTGACTTCTGGCTTCGCGAAGTCCACTTTCTAGGCCATGTGGTAAACAAGGATGGGATTCATGTGGATCCATCTAAAGTTGACTCGATCAAGAACTGGCCTGCACCCCGTACACCAACAGAAATCCGCCAATTCTTGGGATTGGCAGGATACTACAGAAGATTCATCAAGGATTTCTCAAAGATTGCGCAACCTCTCACTTCACTGACTCTGAAGGGTCTCACCTATCATTGGGGTGATGCACAAGAGTCCGCATTTCAACAATTGAAAGATAGAGTTTGTAGCGCGCCTATCCTCTCATTGCCCGAAGGCACAGATGATTTTGTGGTTTATTGCGATGCTTCATTCAAGGACTTGGTTGCGTGTTGATGCAACGTGACAAGGTCATTGCCTACGCATCACGCCAACTTAAGGATCACGAAAGGAACTACACTACGCACGACTTGGAATTGGGAGCAGTTATTTTCGCGCTAAAGATATGGAGACATTACCTGTACGGTACCAAGTGCACCATTTACACCGATCACAAGAGTCTCGAGCATATCTTTAAGCAAAAGGAGTTAAACATGCGACAACGCCGATGGGTCGAGCTCTTGAACGATTATGAATGCGCTATCAAGTACCATCCGGGCAAAGCCAATGTTGTGGCCGACGCCCTCAGTCGAAAGGATACTATACCCAAGCGTGTACGTGCTTTACAGCTTACCATCCAATCCAACCTCCCCGCTCAGATTCGCGATGCTCAGGTTGAAGCATTGAAAGCAGAGAACATCAGGGCTGAGTCCTTACGAGGATCGAGGCAGCTGCTAGAACGAAAGGAAAACGGCGCCTACTATGTAACGGGGCGCATCTGGGTTCCACTTTATGGAAACTTACGCGAGCTTGTGATGGACGAAGCGCACAAGTCTCGTTATTCAGTACATCCTGGTTCGGATAAGATGTACCATGATCTCAAGACTACGTATTGGTGGCCTGGTATGAAAGCCCACATAGCAACCTGCGTCAGTAAATGTTTGACTTGTGCGAGAGTCAAGACTGAATATCAGAAACCATCAGGCCTACTTCAACAACCAGAGATACCTAAATGGAAATGGGAGCAAATTTCCATGGATTTCGTTACTGGCCTACCTAGATCTCAACGCGGAAATAACACTATTTGGGTGATAGTGGATCGATTGACCAAGTCTGCACATTTTCTGGCTATCAAGGAAACGGATAAGTTTTCTACTCTAGCAGACATCTACCTAAAGGAAGTGGTATCAAGGCACGGAGTGCCAACCTCCATCATCTCTGATCGTGACTCACGTTTTACATCTGAATTGTGGCAAGCTATGCATAAATCCTTTGGCTCTCGATTAGACATGAGCACGGCATATCATCCGCAAACGGATGGGCAGTCTGAACGCACCATCCAAACCCTTGAAGATATGCTTAGGGCATGTGTGATTGATTTTGGCAATGGTTGGGAAAAACACCTCCCATTAGTGGAGTTTTCGTATAACAACAGTTACCACACCAGTATCCAGGCCGCTCCGTTCGAGGCATTGTATGGACGGAAGTGCCAATCACCTCTCAGTTGGGCAGAAGTTGGTAACAACCAAGTCACTGGCCCAGAACTTGTAGTAGATACGACCGAGAGAATTGCTCAGATACGACAACGAATGGCGGCAGCTCGTGACCGTCAGAAAAGCTATGCTGATAAGCGAAGAAAGCCACTCGAGTTCCAGGTTGGGGACCGGGTGCTACTCAAAGTCTCACCTTGGAAAGGTGTAGTCCATTTTGGCAAACGAGGCAAACTCAATCCGTGTTATGTCGGACCATTCGAAATCATTGAGAAAATTGGCAAAGTCGCCTACAGGTTGAATCTACCTGAAGAACTCAGCGGAGTTCACAATGTTTTCCATGTGTCGAATCTGAAGAAGTGTCTGTCAGATGAGACATTCATAGTTCCCTTAAAGGAGCTCACTATCGAAGACCAGCTGCGATTCGTCGAGGAACCAGTAGAGATTACTGATCGAGATGTTAAGGATCTCAAACGTACCAGGATACCACTTGTTCGAGTTCGTTGGAATTCCCGTCGTGGCCCAGAGTATACCTGGGAACGAGAAGACCAAATGAAACTCAAGTATCCCCAATTGTTTAAGAAAAGTGCAACCACTACTGAGGCTGAAGCTACTGCAGAATTTCGGGACGAAATTCCAAATCAACGGGGGGATGATGTGACACCCCAGGAAAAGCCAGTAAACACCGCAACTTAACTAGCTTCCTCATTAACCACGCACTAAATTTCGGGATGAAATTTTTTTAACAGGGGGAGAATGTGACAACCCTCGTAATTACATGTATCTATACGATTATTTAATGATAATTAAAGTACTTAGTGACTGTGTTGAATTACTTAACTGTTTCCTGATTACTGTGTCATACTTACATGTGCTTGTTAACATACTAGTCATGTGCAGAAAACTGACAAAATGGTCCTGAATATTTTCTTAAGTGTTAGGAATTAAAAGTGTTAAAAAAATATATATAAAAGACACTCTATGGAATAATTAAACACTTTAACGGAACAGTATCTGACCGAACAACCAGACATTACCCGGGACACCAAAATTTTGCCAGACACATTGTTTAATTATTTCTTGGCTAGTCATGATCCCCGAACACCCTAACACCCACTAGAATATCCATTCACTAACATATGTAACCATATTTTTGGATTTGAACTAATAATCTACCAACTTCCATCAAAACTTACAATCTACCCCCCCCCCCATGTATACTTACGGTCCATGGGACCCCACCAAAAATCCACACCATATTTTCTTAGATTTGTTCCATACTTTATGAGATCTTGCTTGATCTTTTTGACATAATATTTGATAGGAATGATTATAAGTATGGATGATATCTTCTAAAGATCCTTTCATATCTAACACACCACAATTTCACTCCATCTCCCTCATCTCTCACTCTCTCCTCTCGGCTCCTCCTACATCTGCCACCACCACCACCACCACCTTGTCACCACCATTACCTCATTTCCATACTTGTTTCAAGCATTAGAAGGAGTCTTGTGGAGCTTGGAAGTTGAAGGTCTTGAAGGAGCTCCATCCATAGCATATACACACCATCTTAATCATTTTGTGTTCTTAAGTTCATCCCTAGCCCTTGGGCTAGTTGTAAGTCCTTGACTAAACCCTTGTTTACCTTTATGTTGATTAGTTGAAAGATTGTTAGGATGAAATCGTATGAACACTACAAGAACACAAAACATAAAGTATGAACATAAAGCTTTGCATAAAAATCGTGAGATGAGATGTTAGTGCATACGTCTGTAGCTTCCGTCAGCATGTAGTCATGTTTTGTGTATATGTGTCTTTGTAAACAATTATGTAATGTATATGTGTAGATAGAACGACAACTCAGGAAACGGGGCTTAAATGTAAAGTGTTGACTTTGGATTGATTAGTGTCATCCGATCGGATTATCATCCGATCGGACATCACTCATCCGATCGGACAGCTTGTTATCTGTTCGGACAGGATGTCATCCGATCGGATAGCTTGCTATCCGAACGGACAACACTCACCACTTCCTGAGTTGCCTATAAATACTCATCCGGGTATATCATTTGATGACTTTTGACACGAGCGACAACCTGACCAGTGTCTGTCTTCTACCGGAGCTTTGTACTTTCAAAACAACTAATAGAAAGAACAGACCGTGTTTAATCATTGAATTCTATGTTGATCATCTATGATTTGTCATAATGGATTCCGCACATTAGACAAAATCGATTCATCTTGTTCCTTACAATCAAATCCTGTGCAACGGGACCAACAAGTGGTATCAGAGCATCCAGGGAGCTGAATCGAGATCAACGACACCGAATTCACCGGAATTTGAATTTCACTTGCCGATCAGAGTCAAATTTCATCGGATATTTGACATTTCTTGCCGATCAGAGTCAAATTTCACCGGAGATTTGATATATTTCTTCTCTTTCTACTCATTTCTTGCATTATTTCTCAGTTTGTCACCTTAAAATCAGAAAAACTTAAAATTGAACATGAATCCATGGTTAAAAATTGATAAAATTGATATCATTTGATTCGCAATCAATCAAAGTATAATCCTACTAAGTTTCATAATCAAATTCAACCTAAAACTAGATCAAATTCATCAAAAATCATGTTTAGCTGTTCATATATGCTGACGTCATCCACTCGCTCGGACAACTTTCCGAACGGATTGGATTAGTTAGTATCTGCTAGTTGCTTGCTGACATCATCAGTATTACTCGCTCGGATTACTATCCGAGTGGTGTGATTCAGTTTGATCAAGAACATCAGCTTACGTCATCATCGCATCCGATCGGATAGCAATCCAATCGGATAGGATTTGAAAGTTCTTTATCTCATTTTCACTTCTAAACCTGTCATCCGATCGGATCACCATCCGAGTGGTGAAAGGTTGAAAAGTCAACTTTCAAAGTCAAGCTTGTTACTCGAACGAATGACCATCCGAGCGGATCACCATCCGATCGGATAGCCTGTGTCACTCGTTCGGATAGTGACTCGATCGGATCACCATCCGATCCAGGAGTTTTATTTTGAAATTTTTGAAATTTGTAAAAATTTTCTAAGTGTTTGTTGACTGTTTCAGGTACGTGAAAGATGGACGAATTCATGAATCCTTTCAGTGATATGTATGCCTTTGCTGGAAACTCTGGAGATGATACTTCTAGAAACACCAATGAGAATACGCTGAATGCAAAGGAAACATTGTCGGACGCTATAGGTGTGGAAAGTGCATACGGAACATATAACAAACCCCCAAAGTTGATGGCGATCGAAGAGTACAGTCGATGGGCCAAGAAATTTGAAGAATGGTTAAAGGCATTTGCGTATACCAGCTGGAAAAGTCTAAAGAATGGATACAGTGATGGAGGGAAAAATGGTGAAAATTTGACATCAACTGAAGAAATAGATGTTTTTGTTGCCGAGCAAAAGTGCATTGCGTTGGTATTTCAGTCTGTCCGAGAAGATATAATATCTTTGGTCGAGTATAACAGTGCTAAAGATCTATGGAAAAAGTTAGAAGTGAAATGTTTGGGTAGTGCAGAAATAGTGAAAAACAAAAAGAAACTACTAAGAAAAGAGTTTGACTTATTTGGTTGTTTAAAAAATGAATCAGTTTGTAAGATGATTGAGAGGTTTGGGCACTTGAAGTTGGAGCTGGCGAGACATGGAATTACCTATTCTTAAGAAGAGTTAGTCGACAAATTGTTTGATTCGTTGCCAGATGAGATGGATTGGCAATACTATGCGTTAATGCTGAAGAATACTATCAAGACTGAAGAGATGACAGTGGATCTGCTTATCGAGAAACTAGAGAGTCACGAGCTGGAAATAAAGAAAACACACAAAGTCAATCACTCGTCATATCAGCAGAATTTGGAGTTGTATTATCCAAAAAGCATGATTCCCAAGAATACGTCTCCCAAGACAGCTTTTTCTGCTGAAAATTCCAACAAAATCCAAAATTCCAACACATCTAACAAAGAGAGTGCAAGCAGTGGATTTCACAGTGGCTCTTCGTCTACTTCAAACCAATCAGTTGCAAAGAACTTATTTCAATGCAATATCGCTGTGGATTTAAAGAACGCTCAAAACTTCAGCGAGGAGTCTGCAAAGCAACAGATGGTTTTCTTAGCTTCTGTGCTAGAGTCGTATGAGAGCCTTGTGGCAGGAAAGATAGGCAACACCAACCTAACAAAGGAAGACTACGATCAAATAGATCCTGAGGAGATGGAATTGATCGACATAAGGTGGTGTATGGCCAGTGCAGTGAGAAGGGCACAGTGTTTTATGGAGATTATAGGAAGAAAGTCTATTGGTGGACCATCTACCAAGTTAGGCTTTGACAAGTCAAAAGTGACATGTTTCAAGTGTAAACAGAAAGGTCATTTTAAAAGAGAGTGCCAGAATGCTTATGCTGATGATTCTGAAAATCCGTTCAAAGAATATTACTACAAGAGAGCGATCTATCATCAGAATAAATCAGAACCGCCCAGAATGAAACAACTTGAGGATAATAAAGAAAAATCCAGAGCTCTTGCTGTGATTCATGACGATGAAGGTTTTGACTGGAGCGAGTTGTTACCTGAGGAGGATGCGGTTGGATATGCTTTTATGGCAAAGAATGTTGAACCTGTTCGTTTTAAAGACAACAGAAATGAAGAAGAAAAGTATGTCAACAGAAAGATGATAGCTCAAAACAGAATGATCAGAATATCTGATATATACACTGAAGCAAAAAGGGCAAAGAGATGGGATCCAGACAGAGAATGCTATCTTGACCCCATGGGAAACATTGCTATTGACTATAAGACCCTCGATCTTGAAACCATAATTCAACAAATTGCTGAAGAAGAAGAAGGTTGGCAAAGAAAATGGTGGGGAAGTGGAGAAGAGAAAGAAGAGAAAGAAAAAGAAAAAGAAGAAAAGTCAAAGAAGATTGATGATGGGATCATTGATACTTCACAGGAGTTGACAGTTGAAAACCTGGGAAAGATGACTGACAAAGTGCTGACAGCTAAGGAACTTGAGGTAGACTCTAAGTCCGTATCTGAGTCTAAAAGCTAGGTCAGTTCAAATGCATCAACGAGTGCGTCAGGTAAGAAAGTAAATGGTGACATTGACTGCAAAAATTGCATGAAAGAGTGCAAAGTTTGTAGTACAATCACTTATCTCAATGGTAAGAAAGTTGATGATCTGACTGCTAGAATCCGTGATAAAATGTTGAAAGCTTCGAACGACAGATTAAAAGAATTAACTGACAAAATCGAAACTGATAAAATTGACGTAGAAAAAGTTAGGAAAGAAAATGAAAAACTAATTCTTGAAAATCGTCAAATTTCTGAAAGTTTTGAGAAGCTAAAACGCACGGTAAAAGATTCTGATGACAGAAACGGTAAAACATACAAAGAAAATTGTCAATTGCAAGGTGTTTTGAGGGTTAAAGAAGAATTAATCAACCAACAATTGGATAAGATTGCTAAATTGAAGCTTCAGTTTGAAGAAGCTAAGATTGAGAATGAGCGTATTAATTTGAAACTGAACAGTTACAACTCTGCAAGCTTTGTTTTGCAACACATTGTTCCCAAACCCATTGGGAAAAACAAAGCAAGCGAAGATGTATACTGTGATGGAACTGGGGTCGGGTTTCATCAAGTTCCGCCACTAGTTCTAAACAATTTTTCAAAGAAACAATCAGGGTTGGTTAATGATGAAGTTGAAACGAATGAGGTTAAACTTCCAGAGTCAATTGATGTGACAGTTTCTTCATCATCATCTGATGATAGTGATCAAACTGATATTGTTAAAAGCATGGCTGAAAGTGTTTTAAAGTCTGATAGTGATTCAGTTAATGATGATGAATGTTTTCTGGACAAATACATTCCGAAATCAAAATCCAAAAACAACTTAAATGATGAACCTGCTGTTGTGATGTATAAGATGGCGGGATCTGATAAGTTGTATTCGGATCTTGAATTTCCTTTAGAAAATGTGAATGTGGGAAAATTGAGAAATGTTTTTAAATTGATTTAGATTGATATATCAGAAATCGAAGGTTTGAGAAATTCAAAGAGGCAATTAAATTTTTAGAGAGATAAAGCGTACTACAAAAAACATGTCATTCCATCACGTTTTTCTAACAACAACAGAAACAAATGGTCGGGTGGATATCAGGGTGGTAAGAATTATCAGAAAAAGAATGTTCAAAACAAAAGGTTTCCTGAGAAAAAGGTGTTTGTGAACAGTTCAATTTCACTTTCTGATGAAGAATCTGAGATTTTTTCAAAATCAAACAAAGAGTTTTTTTAGAAGAAGGCCTCACAGCCTCAGTCTGAAGGCACAAGTCGGGTAGTTAACACCCGAACATGCTTCAAATGCAATCAAGTTGGACACATTGCACGAAAGTGCACCAACTTGAAGCCTAAGTCTGAAGTTGTCAAGAATCTGAAAAGAAAAGATGATGTAAAAGGAAAAGCTCCAATGTTTGTTGAGAAAAAGTTTTTGAAGAAAGAAAATGTCGAAGTTAAAACCTCAAAAGAGTCAGTTAAGAAAAAAGAACCCGTAAAGAAGTCGGTAAATAATAATGACAAATTTTACAAACGGTTTGCGTCATCTCAACTAGCATGGAAGCCGAAATCTATTGAAGAGAAAGCAAGTTCTACAAAACCAAAGGTGTCTGAGACTAAAAAATCATCATCTTCAACCAAGAAGATGTATGTACCTTTGGATTTATATGAGAAACTAGAAAAACAAAAATCGACTTCTGAAAAGAAGTATGTGGTAAAGAAAGACCAATCATCTAGTCAACCTCCGAAAAATGATTTCTCCTTACACAAAGAGGTTGAGATTGGGTCTGAAGAGAGCTTGAAGATAAATGATATGAATTTTCCGCCACTTTACACTGCTAAAACACACATTAATGTCAAGTTACCCGAGTCAAAAGAGGCTTGGGTGGCAACAAAATCTCACTAAATATTTGTGATATGTGCAGGAGCTTCCAAGATCCGTTTCACGTTGGATTATGGATAGTGGAGCTTCTCGGCACATGACAGGGAAGACAGCGTTGTTGTATGATGTTAGAAATTTCAATGGAGGTTATGTAGGGTTTGCAGGTAACCAAGGTGGTAGAATTGTTGGAGAAGGAACGTTATCCAATGGGATTGTCATGTTTGAAAGAGTTAACTACATTGCTGAGCTGGAGAATAATCTGCTGAGTATCTCGCAGATTTGTGACAGGATGTATACCACTCACTTCACAGACAAAGAATGTTTGATCTTGAAGCCAGGCTTTGTTATCCCTGAAGAATGGATTATCATGAGAGCGCCTAGAGTGAATGATCTGTATGTATTGGACATGAGTGTAGCAACTACAACAACGGGTCAGGCTCATTGTTTTGTGTCTAGAGCAACTGAGAAAGAATCGCAGTTGTGGCATCGCAAGATGGGCCACATTCACCTACGAAAAATGAATCACCTGGTGCATAATGATTTAGTTCTGGGTATTCACATTAAAGGTTTTCATCTGGAAGGGGAGTGCATTAGTTGCACCAAGGCAAGCAGAAGAAAAAGTCACACCCTAAAAAGCAAGTCAATTCAGTCTCAAGACCTCTGGAGAGACTTCACATGGATTTGTTTGGTCCTATGAATGTCAAAAGTATTACAGGAGAACTTTACTATTTTGTGGTTACTGATGATTATTCCAGATTTTAGTCTAAAGATGAGACTTTCGAAAGTTTGATAGCGTTGTTTAGAAAAATTGAAAATTTGTACCAAACTCGTATCAGAAGAATCAGAAGTGACAACGGTACAAAGTTTAAGAACAGCCGAATGGAAGAATTTTGTGATGAAGGAATATTGCATGAATTTAGTGCTCCTTATACTCCACAACAAAATGGAGTAGCAGAACGAAAGAACAGGACACTAATCGAAACGGCCAGAACAATGCTTGCTGATTTAAAGCTACCAATCAACTTTTGGGCAGAAGCAGTGTCAGCCGCTTGTTATACTCTCAACCGGGTTCTCACAGTAAAGAAATTCAACAAGACGTGTTTTGAGCTGATAAATCTCCGCAAACCTAACCTGAAGTATCTGGAACCGTTTGGGTCTCCCTGAACAGTTTTAGAGCCTTTTGGGAAGTTATGTCCAAAGAGCATTGAAGGAATATTCGTGGGTTATTCTAGTCCACAAAAAACGAGTCTTTGTTCCAAGTTTAAAGCGGATCATTGAAACATACAATGTTGAATGTCAGGGCCATACAATGCCACCGCAGAATCCCGGCGATTCATGGCGTTTCAATTATGATACTTTGTGGGATTCCTTCGACATGGAGGAAGAACCAGAGTTCTTTGACGAGTTGGATATTCTAAGAGAATATGAGT
Source organism: Helianthus tuberosus (assembly GCA_030545235.1). Taxonomy (NCBI): domain Eukaryota; kingdom Viridiplantae; phylum Streptophyta; class Magnoliopsida; order Asterales; family Asteraceae; genus Helianthus; species Helianthus tuberosus. Next base: position 2,555,888 of record JARYGA010011515.1, on the reverse strand, counting down.
CATCAGATGAAAGATTCCCAGCAGAAACTTATCGCAAACAACAAGCTTCTAATGATGATGAAGCAGGTCCAAGCAATGCTGGTGAACATGATGAGATTTCACAATCTTCAGAACCTGAACATGCTCCGGATAATCAGACGGCAGTCAACGATAATTTAGAATCTAATGATAGACCAGTTTTCGATCGTGACGATTCAGATTCTGAGGGGGAGCAAATTCTGTTTTCAGATCAAACAATTCCAGTCAACGAACAAGATGCAAATCAAAATGTCACAAATTTGGAAGGCGAGGTAGATGTTTCAGGCGAGGCGATGCCAAGAACTCTTTCATACCATCCAGAGGAGTTGATAATCGGAGAATTGCAGTCAGGCGTCCGCACTCGAAGACAACTTGATCAAGGGCTTACATGTTTTTATTCAAAAGTTGCTCCATTACAAACTGATTTTTCACTAAGTTGTTTTATCTCGCAGATTGAACCAAGGACTTATAAAGAGGCGCTTACTGAAGATTCTTGGGTGAATGCGATGCAGGAGGAACTGAGCCAATTCGAGAAGTTAGGTGTGTGGAAGTTAGTGGATTTGCCTGATGGTCATCGGAAGATCAACACCAAATGGGTGTTTAAATGTAAGAGGGATGATCGATGAGTTATTATTCGCAACAAAGCTCGACTCGTTGTCCAAGGCTTCAGTTAGCAGGAGGGGATAGATTTCACCGAAGTATACGCCCCTGTTGCAAGACTTGAAGCGATCAGAATTTTCCTAGCATTTGCATCGTGGAAAGGATTTAAAGTTTTTCAGCTAGATGTGAAGTCGGCGTTTCTCTATGGCAAGGTGAAAGAGGAGGTTTATGTCGGCCAGCCACCGGGCTTTACCGATCCAATTCACAAAGATAAAGTTCATCTCTTGGATAAGGCGTTATACGGCTTATATCAGGCCCCGAGAGCCTGGTATGAGACCCTGTCTCAACATTTGTTAGCCAACAACTTCATCCGAGGAAAGATAGACGCCATTCTGTTCACAAAAGAAGTCGACGGGCATCTTCTGATAGTCCAAATTTACGTGGACGACATAATTTTCGGGTCTACAAATGAACAACTCTGCAAAGATTTTGAAAAAGTTATGAAGCAGAAGTTTGAAATGTCATCAATGGGTGAGATGAAGTTCTTCTTGGGGCTTCAGGTTGATCAACTACCCGAGGGAACGTTCATACATCAAACGAAGTATGTTCATGATATTCTGGAGAAATTCGGAATGTCAGGAATGTGACCTATGTCCACCCCATTAGCGACGAACCATGGAATAAACCCTGATCTCACTAGAGAGAAGGTAGATGAAACGCTGTATCGCTCCATGATCGGTTCGTTAATGTACTTGACGGCATCAAGACCGGATATTATGTATCCAACATGCCTCGCAGCTCGGTTTCAGTCAAATCCTAGAGCTTCGCATATGGTAATTGTGAAAAGGATTCTACACTACCTGAAAGGAACTCCATCACTAGGGTTGTGGTATCCAAAAGTAGGCGATTTCACGCTCGAAGGATATTCTGATTCCGATTCCGATTTCTGCAAAATCAACGCTAAATCAACAACAGCGGGATGCCAGTTTTTCGTACCACGATTGGTCACCTGGCAATGCAAGAAGCAGACCACTGTAGCTTTATCCACATGTGAAGCCAAATATGTATCTGCTAGCAGCTGCTGCTCTCAGATCTTGTGGATCCAGCAACAGATGCGAGACTACGGTTTGCAATTTCTTAACTCCCCTATCTATGTTGATAATGAGTCAGCTATAAACATAACAAAAAATCATGTTCATCACGCTAAAACGAAACACATTGAAATTCGTCATCACTTCATCCGAGACTGTTTTGAAAAGAAGTTGATACGAATAGAAAAAATCCACACCGATGAACAAAAAGCTGACTTACATACCAAAGCATTTGACAAAACACGTTTTCAATATCTTTTGAAACTTAATGGTATGAAGTTACTATCGGATGCGGAGGAAATCGTTGGCGTTGATGAAGGTACCACTGTAGATGATGTTGAAAAGTAATCTGCAATGGTTTGTCGATTTTTTACTTGTTTTGGTCTTTAGGGGGAGATAGGTTATAATTTTAGAAAATACAAAAACAATAAAAAATTCCAAAACCCAAAAACATGATAAAATTCAAAAAGAGCTTGTGTAAAAAGGGAAAATGATAGTACATCAGCTAGAGAGTTACGGTATGCTAAAGAAATGGAAAGTTTAAATGCATTAAACAGTCTCACTGATGATGTGCCGATAGGTTTTTACACATTTAGTAGGTTTGTTCGGGATATAAACCTAAATCTTACTTGCTTATTTCGTGGGGAACACTACTTGGATATATAGGTAACCACTGAAATCTTGTTTGAAAGATCCCTCTTTCTGAGATACTAGGTCTTTATACTCAGTGATATCTGGGGTATTATCCCGGGACTTCGGATTTTGCGGAAGCAATGGCCTAGTCCCCGGAGAATACTTTACCGCATTCTTGAAATATAGCGCCGCCCTCAGCATTAAATGATGAGACAATAAAATTGCTAATCAATGTTGTTGTAAAAAAGATCCTCTAAAGGGGAGCCACCCAAGTCGAACCGTCATCTCTCTGCTGAACGGAAGTTCTGACCTGAGCTCTCACGGTTTCGTACTATTTCATAATTTATTCCCTTACAGATATCATCTGTGGTATACTCACCTGTAAGACTGAATATTGGGATCTGGATACAGGAGTATATTCAAGAGGTGGGACACACGTATAAGTTTAAGTCTCTAAAATACTAAATCCGTATCCTGGAAAGATTGAAATGCGTGTGAAAATTTAAGTGGATCAGTATATCGACAATCTAAGTGAATTGTTTAATTCTGAATATGTAATTAAAGCTTAACGGTACTTGTAACTTGTCAATAGCTGATATGATTCCCTAACACGCTCCCCAAAAATTTGTCTGTAAATAGTTTATATTTACTGCATTTTATTTCTGTATTTCATTTCTAGTTTAGAAACTTTATTAAAAATCCAAAAAGATTTTACATTTCTGCGTTATTTTCCGCCAAACCAAAGTGGAGAGCTGATCTTCAGATTCACAGTTTGAGAAAGTTGCAGGAAGTTACTGAGCTGGAAGATGAGTTTGGAGCTAATCATACTAATCATGAAATTGAAAAGTCAAAACAAGTTCATTAAGTTGAAACTTGTAATTTTTCTGAAAAATGGTTGAACACGAATAAAGAAAATGTCAGTATGCTTTGAATCGGGTCAACCAAGGTCATTAAGTTGGACTTGGTTGGCAAATTAAGTACCTAGGGTCATTAACTTGGACCTAGATACCTAAGTGGATTTCTAAAAACTGATAAAATTTGAGAAAATTTCAAAGGGTCAAAAAGTCAAAGTTTTAAAAGGTCAAATAGTGTGCCTCACTCGGATTGCAATCCGTTCGGATGACAATCCGCTCGGATGGCAATCCGGTCGGATAACCATCCGACTCATGCATCGCTATAAATAGAGGGTCAAAGGTCAGTCAAAGCTTACCAGCTCGGACAACCATTCTTTCTCTCTCACACACTTTGATTTTCTGATCTTATTTTCTTCGGATTTCTTTGCACGAATCTTTGGATCGTTGGTTTGCACAACTTTTACAATGGCAAAGGTATGTAATTCTTACTCAAAACTGTTAAAATTTGATGTTTGTTGAATGTTCTTGACGATGACGTCACTGTCGGAGGGTTTAGGACAGATCTAGGTAGTTTGAGTCAGTTTTGATGAGATTTAAGCATAGGGTTATGTTCGGAATGATCAGATCTATAGTTTTTCCGGTTTAATTTGTGTCATAACATGCTAAAACTAAGTAGATCTGATGTTAGGACGTTACGGATGTCGGTTGAGTTTTTGTCGAATTAAACCCTGATTAGGACATTTTAGACAACATTGAACATAGGGTTTTGTTCACGATGAGATTCTCTGTGTAGATCTGTGTTCAATTTGAGGATTTGCCTTAGAAAAATTTTGATGTTTCTAGAATGTTCTTGAACTGTTGTTTGAATCGTATAGCAATCCGATTCAATCCGATCGGATAACAATCCGTTCCATCATTTATTTCTTGAAATTTGTGCCAATGTTTGAATCGGATAGCAATCCGATCGGATGACAATCCGATCGGATGGCAATCAGTTCCATCACTTGATTCTTGAAGTTTGTGAATTTCCTGTCATGACTCGGATGACAATCCGATCGGATGATCATCCGATCGGATAATCCAATGCATTCACATTACTCGTATGACAATCCGATCGGATGACCATCCGATCGGATAACAAAAACACTCACATGATTCAGATGACAATCCGATCGGATGACCATCCGATCGGACAGCCATATCATTCATAAGACTCGGATAGTAATCCAGTCGGATAGAAATCCGACCGGACTGTAAAGTCAAACTCATTCAAAAGGCAATCCGAACGGATGACCATCCGATCGGATAGCCATCCGAGTCCCTGCACTAGGTAGAGTGAAATCTTCAGTGTTAGAAAATTTTTGATAAAATTCCAAGTATTCTTCTGCAGGACTGGGATAAAACGCATAACATTTACTGCCTATTAGAAAAAGAATATACAGAGAAATTAGTAATTGAAGAAGTTGCAAAATTCTTGAGAGAGAGCATAATTGCTAAGGCATTAACTGATAAAACCTTAGTTTACGAATCACATGTTAGATGTTTTTGGAATTCTGCACGATACGAAGAGAAAGATAAAACAATCTACTCTGCAGTAACAAAGAGAGATGAGAAGGGAAAGAAAATAGATTTGGAGATTAAGATAACAGTTGGTGATGTAAGACATGTGTTAGACTTACGTGATTCTGATAATGATCCAACCATTATCTCTGAACGTCTAGCAAAAGGTTTGTGGTGCAGAATGGGGTTTACAGGAAGTGTCAATGGAAAGATCTTGAAAACAAGTTTCAGTAATGCTTACAAGTTCTTGGTACACTGTGTTATTCATGCTTTATCACACAGGAAGGGTGCCTATGATGAAGCTTCTGACTATATCATGAACATTGTCACTTGCCTTGTGTTGAACCGGCCATATAATGTTTCTCAAGTGATTTTTGACTACATGACTGGAAATACAAAGGCTGAAAACAAGAAGTACATTAAGTATCCTCGCTTTGTTCAAATGTTGATTGATGATAAGTTCAAGGATCTTGAGAAAAGTGATAATGATATTTTGGGACTAAGACATATGACAGCAAAGACAATAAGCAGACTTACTAAGGGTCCAAACATAGGAGCAAAAAGGATGATATGCAGAATTAGTAGACCAGCTTATGTTGCTCCAGAGAATGATGCTTGGAGACATCAAGATAGTGAGTCTGACAATGAAAATGAGAAAATGAGTTTGTTTTCTGAAAAGAATACTAGATGGTGGTGTGTAAAAGACGGGAAGAGAAAGAGAACTCCCAAGTCATCCCCTACAGTTCCGATTCCAAAGGAACCAGTTCCTAAGATTGTTATTAAGGGTACAGTGAAAGGGGGAGTAATAAGAGAAGTTAGAATTTTAAAATGTTATATTATTCTAATGACATCTTCTATGTCTATTTTGCAGAAACACATCAGAAATTGGTGGATGACATAGTTTTGGAACCGTCTGCAGTTATTCAAGAAGGAGCTGAGTTGCTGTCACAATCTCTTGAAAGCTTTTTGAAAAAGAATGAGGATGTTGCTGCTCAGAAAGAGAAAAGTTCAAGTGTTCAATCTAAAGGTTTCAAAGGCAAAGAACCTGAAGGTATTGTTCAAGATGTCTCAAGTGATGAAGATTCTGAAGCTACAGAGTCAGAATCAGAACTTGATCCAACTACACTTGGCAGAGGTAAAGCACAACTGAAGAAAAAGCCTACAAAGAAACAAAAAGTATCAGATGAGGAAGATTCTTCTTTCGAACCAGATCAACCAAAGAAACAAATAAAGAAGCACAAAGCTGTTCAAACTGGAGTTATTCTGAGAAGCGTGCGTGCAAAGAAAGGAGAAGCTAAAGCTTAAAAAGATCAAGGAGGAAAAGGCAAAAAGCATGCTGAATCATCAAAGGCTCAAGAACCAGAGGTTAAAAAGAAAGTTGGTCACGATGATTATGTTAAAGTGACTGAGGATGATTTTTTTTTTGCAATCTTCCACCTGCAACTGGAGTTTTTAGTGATGATATTCCAGAAGATGATTAGGACATGTTCAATATTGAAGCTGTAAAAGAATTACTGAAGAAAGTTGCTGCTCTCGAAAAGGCTAAAGACAAAGCTGAAGCAGAACGTGATGTTTTAAAGAAGCAAGTTAATCAGCTGATGAAAGCTCATGATCAAATCAGGACGGTGATGATAGAAAAAGAGAAGATGATAAATGAATTGAAGGATGACAGCAGTGATAATTCAAAAATGTTTGAATTATTGACAGCAGAAATTTTGTCATTAAATGTGAAGATAAAGAATCTTAAAGATGTGAATCAGACGCTTAATCAGCTTATCATTGAAATGAGTGAAGCTTCATCAAACGAAATGAAGGCTATGAAGTTAGAGATGGAAGCAATGAAGGCTGATAAAGTAATGAAAGACAACCAGCTTAACATGTTATATGCGGTAATGGAAAGTCACTTGAAGATTGATGTCCATGCTGCTTCCAATGATCTTGAAGTTAAAAAGGTAGAGGATAGAAGAAGCGAACGAGAAAGACGACTAGCTGAAGATGCCACTCAAAAGAACAAAAGCATAATTGAAGAAGTTCAAGAAGCTGGTGGGTCTTCTAGTCAAGTTGACATTGAAATGGTTGATGTGGATAATATTCAAGAACAAATTGAAGAGCAAGTTGTTGAAGATATTCTAGAACAAGATGTTGAAGATGAACAGAATCAAAACTTTATGATGGTTGGTGAGTCTTCTCTATTCATTGATACTGATGAAGTTATTCGAAGAGTTGCTGCTATTCAAAAGAAGAGAAAGGCCAAAGAAGTGTTGTTGCTAGAATGGAAGACACAGCAATTCGTTCTTATTGGAAAAGCTTCTACAGTGCCTTACAACATATCAGAAATTGTTCGCAGAATGAAAATTGAGGAGAGGCGAAAAGAAGCAAAGAAAGCACGTGGAGAAGATGTTAGTGATTCTGATTTTGAAATTTTTGGTGATGATGAAGAGAATGAAGATGAAAATGATGATAAAGACGAGTCTGTTCAGAAAGATGATAAGAAAGATGATGATGACAAGAAAAACGATGATAATGATCAAGGGTCTTCTGGCTTGTTAATCAATAATCCTAATGTTTAAGAAAGGATTGAAGAGTTGCTGAATGATGAAATTAACGAACAGGAAGATGATACTCAACATGAAGCCTCATCATCTGGAAAACAACATGCAGACCAGGTATTTCTAACAAACCCTACTGTTATCTACCTACATGAGAAATATGAATGTGAGATCGAGGTTCAGAGAACTAGAGCTGAAATGTTAGAAGAGTTGGGTTTGGAAGATGGAAAGTTCAAGTTTGATAATGAGGATGAGATTCCTCAGTCTCCAGAGAAAGATTTTGAGCCAAGATATGCCCATGAAGCTGATCATTACGATGATGTCATTGTTGAAGATGCTTCAGATTCATCCGATGAAGATACTGATTTTCATTATGCTGGAATTGATGAAACATTTCCGTCACTTGCTGAAATGTTCAAAGATAGAAATGAAGATGAAATCAGAAGGAAAATTGTTGAAAAAGTTTCTACCGAAGGTATTCCAGAAACAATTCCCAGAGAAATTCTTGCTGAAGAATGAAAAAGGTGGTTCAAAGCTATGCCCAAAGAAAGAAAAACTCTTAGAGCTCTTCAGTATTTCACACATGACAAAAATCTTTCATGGGGAGATATTCTATCATGGGGATATCTTAAAGATCTTAAAGTCTATGCTATCAGACGGGAAGAAGGAGTTCAGTACTTCGAATTTCTATCAGATATCAGTTCTTTACCGTGGTGGGATGTGGATGAGTTGGTGAAAACAAAGAATATCAAGCAGTTCTACTATGGTCCAGAAGTTAGACAACATGATCAAGATTTGTGGAACTACATCAAATTGCAAGCAAATAATGGTTATCCTGATTGGAAGCCACAGTATCCAAAGCAGATTGTCACATATCTAGAGAATGGTAGAAAAGATATATCTTTGGATGTAAAGCCACCTAGATGCTTGAAGAATATGCCTCTCAGAGACATTGAGCAAGACTTCCATGATTTATTTCAAGGATGGATGTACAACGAAACGACGGCTGAGGCAGTTATTTCTCTCTATGACAAGTCCATAGGAAAGTCTCAAAGAATAAGTATTCTGGATCCAATGTGGCTTGTTAACTGTTCAAATAAGGATATAGATTGCTTGTTCTACAACAAGATTGTTTATGAAAAGAGAGACAAAGCTCAAGCACAGCAATACCAAACAGTTGTAGATGTATGTTTTGCACAAGATATCAATTCAGGAAGATACTGGAAGACAAAATGGAGAGATCTGGAGATTGATGAATTCCTGAAAAAGTACAAGCGTGAACAAAGATCTAAAAAGATTGCTGAAAGAGCTGCTGAATTGGGCAAAAGAAATTTGGGAAAAGTGCCTCCAGCAGATCAAACACCTATTGAATCAGAAGAGAACAAGATTCCCAAATGGGATCGGAAGCGTGATGGTGATCTAGTTTATAGAAACTGGTGGTAAACTGAAGGAAGGCATAAAAGACGTATAATGTTAGAAGAAAAGGCAGAAAAGAGAAGGCAGAGAGCTCGTGAACGAAGACGCAACAGAAGGAATTAAAGACTATGCTGGAAGGAACTACAGCTACATCCGAGGGGGAGTCTGTTAGTGCATACGTCTGTAGCTTCCGTCAGCATGTAGTCATGTTTTGTGTATATGTGTCTTTGTAAACAATTATGTAATGTATATGTGTAGATAGAACGACAACTCAGGAAACGAGGCTTAAATATAAAGTGTTGACTTTTGATTGACCAGTGTCTTCCGATCGGATTGTCATCCGATCGGACAGCACTCATCCGATCGGACAACTTGTTCTCCGTTCGGACAGGATGTCATCCGATCGGATAGCTTGCTATCCGAATGGACAACACTCACCACTTCCTGAGTTGCCTATAAATACTCATCCGGGTATATCATTTGAAGACTTTTAACTCGAGCGAGAACCTGACCAGTGTCTGTCTTCTACCGGAGCTTTGTACTTTCAGAACAACTAATAGAAAGAACAAACCATGTTTAATTGTTGAATTCTGTGTTGATCATCTGTGATTTGTCATAATGGATTCCGCACATTAGATAAAATCGATTCATCTTGTTCCTTACAATCAGATCCTGTGCAACGGGACCAACATGAGAGATGGTAATACATGATAAATCTGAGTTATATAAACGATAATCTGCTGTAAATGACTTAAGTTATGATATAGATCGTTATTAGAATGAATGGTAATCGTATGTGTACATTTTAGTGGCATTTAGAAGATAAAAAGCATGCTGAGTACAGTTTCCAGCCAACTTCAGTTGGCTGTAACCGGACCTTAAGAAAACTAAAAATGCATTTTCTGAAGTCTAGATTTATGTATTATGAAATACGGTTCTAATGGCACGAGAATCACAATTTTTGGACTTCGTTTACTATTTTTAAAGATCCGATTTGTAATAGCAGCTAAAGCTGAGTTTTTGCTGCATTAAATGGGTGATATGTTTTTAGTCATAACTTGAAATCTATGTTGAATCAGCTCATGAAATTTGTACTGTAGATGACCACTAATGTATTTGTAATCCTCCCACTGGAATTTCATAAATCGAACTTACGAAGAATTTTTAATAAATTATTCCGTGGACTGCAATCAGAAAAAGATGAATCTGATTGCAGTCCGGAAAATGAATTTTTGTAAAATATTGGTGATGAATTGGATCCCGATATTTTTACACAATAAAATTTGGATCGTTTAAGACCTTCTGTAAAAAGTTGGGAATTTTTGGAATAATTTAACTATTTTATTTAAATCCCCGAAAACAGCTAAGTTTTGAAGATTAAAGCTGAAACGACATAAGTAGTGATTTGCGTGTCTAAATGTCGGGTAGGTTATCTGAGAATAATCTAACATGTTATGTGTCAATAAAAGTGTTATGTGCAATTTCATATGTTTGCTTATGAACGGGAATAGATGGGAGGCTTATATGGGCATAAACCATTAAAGTAATGCATGTTATGTGATAGATACGTGTAGGAACTTTGAGCTCTATTTGAAAACCACTAAATGACTAACTGGTAATCTTACTAGGACGTGATTAACCGACCTTGACTGTTAGCTATTTTTGAGAGTCAAACAGAGCAACCGAGGTGAGTTCACACTTTCTACAAGGCATGGGATTCCCGGTGGTTTGGGAATGGGTTAAGAAACTAAAATGGAATCTACATATCCTCCTTAGGTAGGATATGTACGGCCATCCTCCATGGGTAGGATGCCAATATTAATCCTGCGTATTCTCCTTGGGTAGAATTCGTATGTTCGTCCTTCTTGGGTAGGACAACAACCTTAAAACTTACTAGACAAAACTCTATCATGAAGTCCCTCATTTTATATCGACTTAATCGCCGAGGCCAATGGTGAGCGGGTCATTAGTTAATAGCGCTATTTGGTTTAACAAACCTCACACCGTGTCGTCCGAATGGGCGTGTACTAATGGACTATGGCAAAATGTCAATGATGATAGAACATTGACGTAGGGCACAACTATTGTTCGTCAGTTGTCGATATCGGTCTAGTGGTTCACATGGGGAAGTCCCCACTGATTATGGATATGGTTTGGGTAATAAAAAGGAACTGGTTAAACATACTTTCAACTACGGGGTAACCCCCATGACAATAAGCCAACGAAAGTCAAACCACGTTTTCAGAAACAACTTAAAACAAATCAACCAACCGTGAACTCACTCAACTTTGTTGTTGACTTGTTGTTACATGCCTTACAGGTCGCTAGACGCTTATGGAGCTTGCACGAGGAGGAGGTCGTTGTGGGATACGGACTGTTATGTTCCGTGCTAAATATTTAAATCCTTATGAACTTATTAAACCTACGTTTTGGACTTTAAACTTATGAACTATGGAACTTATGTTTTGGACTTACGTTTTATGCTTCCGCTGTTAACTTAAAGTCGGCTACCTTCTTTAGCTCACCAATTATATTGTGGTTGGTTTTATTAACTTAATTACGTTGTTCAATATGATTGGTGGTTTGATCCTGGTCATGTCACGCCTCCAAGCGGTAGTACTCCGCGTGTGGATTTTGGGGGTGTGACATGCACGAGGTGGAGCAACAAGTACAGGAGGAGCGTAGGAGCCGCCGGGGTCTACTTAAGGGTTTGGCAAACCTGATAAAGGGGAAGAAGAAGAGGGATTATTGAAATTCCTTATTTATTTTGTTTTGTAATTTTTTTTAAAATTTCAATTTAGTCCCTGCGTGGACATCTATTTATGTATTCAGTCCCTGCGAGGACTTGTATTTCTTCTTTTAGTCCCTATGTGGACAAATTATTTATTTAAAAGTCACGTTTAGGGCAATTATGTACTTCTTTCAATTTATGGGATGTTTTAATTTAAATTCCATTTGTCATTATATGTATGAGTATATATAAATCAAAAATATCACTTCCATTTTAAAGTTGATCTGCCAATAAAATATTAAAGGAAATCTTGAAGGCATAACCTAGCCCATATGTCATTTTAGACATGGCCCTGATGGTAAAACCTTCTTAAGATTCAAATCTTTGCTAACATCTGAAAACATGTTAACACTCCAGACAACAGTGATACGAAAAAATCACACTTGTCATCCTTATATTGGACTTTTTCCAATTCCGTATTCTTACCTAGTGATTTAAATATCCATTAATGATAAAGTGCCTGCGGGCCATGTTCATTGTCCAATGAGACAAAAAGACAGTTGTAGTCTACGATTCCCTGTCAAGAAAATGTAATGAACTATGTTCAAACCTTAATGCCTCGATCTTATAAGATCATGGCCATTAAATTCTAAAACTGTCCTTGTGACTAGGCCTTTTGTGCCACTTTAACACCTTTAATGATTTATAACTAGGGTCAAATTATAATGAAAACCCTAAACAAATATGACTAACAAATTAATCAATATGGTTTATATTCACCATGATTAATGAATCGTCAAAAATGACAATTCCATAATAAGACTTCTGAATAAATCATTGTCATCATTTTTATGTAGCAATCAAGCTACATGGCTAAATCAGATGAGGTTAACAGTCACCCAAGGGAGAGGAATGATACCACCAGAGTTAATGTAGCTGGTGCAGATTTGCAAGCAATGATAGATAATGCTATCACCCGAGCCATGGACAGACAGTTCAAAGAATCAAGTGGTACTCGTAGCAGGACCCTATCTGTACCTCATACAAAACCACCTTCCAAGTCGCACACATCACATAAGGACGATTCTCATCATTCGTCGAATAAGAGGAGTGTTCCATCCAAGCGTATTGTGCTCAATCAAGAGCCACGTGTTAAGACCTACTCTTATAAATACTTCGTCTCTTGCAAGCCAAGAGACTTCACAGGAGAAAAAAGGGGCCATTGATTGTATGCCATGGCTCGACGAGATGGATACCGTGGTTGATATCAATGGTTGTGTAGATCAGGATATAGTGAAGTTTGTGTCACAATCGTTTAAAGGTGAAGCTTTAGCTTAGTGGAGGTCGTTAATCCAAGCTACAGGAAAGATTCCGTTATATAATTTGACTTGGGATCAGTTTGTTTTTCTAATCAAGGAAAACTTCTGTCCACAGCATGAGGTGGAGAAAATCGAGACAGACTTCTTGACTCTGGTCATGAAGAACTTGGATTGTCAAGCATATCTTACGAGCTTCAACACAATGTCTCGATTGGTTCCTTATTTGGTCACACCAGAATCGAAGCGCATAGCTCGTTTTATTGGAGGTTTAGCTCCAGAAATCAAGGGAAATGTGAAAGCATCCAGACCTACCACATTCAGGTCAGTGGTAGATCTGTCTCTATCTCTCACACTGGATGCTATCAGAAACAAATCTGCCAAAGCTTCTGATGAAGGTAAATGAAAGCGGGAGGATGAGAGTTCTCATCGCTCCGACAAGAAAAGGAAAGGGAACTCAGATCACAAGAAGAGTTCGGGGTTTAAAAAGGATAACCAACAAACATGTGAGAAGCCCAAGTGTAAAATCTGCAAGAAGAATCATTTTGGAAAGTGCAGGTTCGAATCGAAATCGCAACAGCAATCGCAGCCTAGAGTTTGTGGGATCTGCAAATCAAATGAACATAAAACGTTGGATTGCAAGATGATGAAAGATGCAACTTGTTACAATTGTAACGAAAAAAGGCATATCAAGACTAACTGCCCAAAATTTGCAAAGAAGCCTGAGGAGGCTAAAAAGAGCAATGCTCGGGTCTTTCAAATGAATGCTCAGGAAGCCATTCAGAATGACAATGTTATAACAGGTACATTCCTTATCAATGATGTTTATGCTAGAGTATTGTTTGATTCAGGAGCAGACAAGTCTTTTGTAGACAATAAATTTTGTAAGTTGTTAAATCTGCCTGTTAAAACTCTAACCATAAAATATGAGGTAGAATTGGCCGATGGTACCATAGAGACTGCTTCAACTGTATTAGATGGATGTTTTATATCCATTAGGAATCACTCTTTTCCACTATCTTTGCTTCCATTGAAATTGGCAGGATTCGATATAGTGATAGGCATGGATTGGTTATCTCATAACCAAGCCCAAATTGTATGTGACAAGAAGCAAGTGGTTATTAAGACTCCTTATGGCGAGCCATTAACAATTCAAGGAGATACGCAGTACGGGTTACCAAAGCAAGAGTCTATGCTTAAGGCATCAAAGTGTTGAAGAAGGGTTTTGTCATTTATATGGCACAGGTAACCATTGATGAACCAAATCCCAAGATTGAAGACATCCCCGTTATCTCTGAATATCAAGACATTTTTCCTGAAGAACTACCTGGTTTACCTCCAGATAGGCAAGTAGAGTTTAGAATCGATATTATTCCTGGAGCAGCACCAGTTGCAAGAGCACCTTATCGGTTGGCGCCGACTGAGATGAAAGCGTTAAGGACCCAGTTGGATGATTTGTTAGAGAAGGGATTTATAGGACCTAGCTCGTCCCCTTAGGGAGCACCGATTCTGTTTGTGAAGAAAAAGGATGGCTCAATGCGTTTGTGCGTTGATTATCGCGAGTTAAACAAGGTTACAATTAAGAACAGATATCCATTGCCCAGGATCGACGATTTGTTCGATCAGCTTCATGGAGCAAGTTACTTTTCAAAGATCGATCTAAGGTTAGGTTATCACCAATTTAAGGTCCGAGACGAAGACGTGCACAAGACCGCATTCAGAACACACTATGGACACTACGAGCTCTTAGTGATGCCTTTTGGGCTCACTAATGCACCTGCAGCATTCATGGATCTCATGAATCGCGTCTGCAAGCCGTATTTAGACAAGTTTATCATTGTCTTCATTGATGACATTCTTATTTATCCAAAGAGCCAAGCCGATCATGAAAAACATCTCCGATGTATCCTTAAACTACTACAGCAAGAAAAGCTCTACGCTAAGTTTTCTAAATGTGAGTTTTGGCTTCGTGAAGTCCAATTTCTTGGACATGTAGTAAGTGAGCGTGGTATCTAGGTGGATCCCACTAAGATCGAAGCAATTATGAATTGGCAAGCGCCCAAAACACCTACTGAGATTCGCAGCTTCTTGGGTCTAGCAGGATTCTATAGACGTTTCATTGAAAACTTTTCATTGATTGCCGCACCTCTAACATCGTTAACCAGCAAGAATGTCAAGTTTGACTGGGGTCCCAAGCAGCAAGAATCCTTTGATATTCTTAAGCAGAAATTAAGCAATGCTCCTGTGTTGACATTGCCAGAAGAAATTGAAGAGTTTGTGGTTTATTGCGACGCATCGCACACAGGCATGGGTTGTGTGCTTATGCAGAAGGGCAATGTCATTGCCTATGCATTCCATCAATTAAAGGTGCACGAGAAGAACTACAACACCCATGATTTGGAATTGGGTGCCGTTGTATTTGCACTGAAGCTTTGGAGGCACTATCTTTATGGGAAAAAGTGCGTGATCTATTCTGATCATAAGAGCCTTCAACATCTGTTTAATCAGAAAGATTTTAACATGAGACAACGCCGATGGATGGAAACATTAAATGTTTATGATTGCAAAATTCGATATCATCCAGGCAACGCGAATGTAGTCGCTGATGCCTTGAGCAGGAAAGAAAGGATTAAGCCAATAAGAATCAACGCCAAGAGCATTGAACTAAAGAACAACTTGCATGAAAAGTTGTTAGTCGCTCAAAAGGAAGCTGTATTAGAAACTAACTATCCGAATGAGAAGTTAGGTGTGACTGATGATCAATTATCATATGGCAAGGATGGAATCCTTAGGATGAATGGTCGAATCTGGGTTCCAATCCATGGAGGGCTTAGAGATGTGATTCTCCAAGAAGCTCATAGTTCAAAATATTCAGTCCATCCAGGCAGTGATAAGATGTACCAGGGTTTAAAGGCAAATTACTGGTGGATAGGTTTGAAGAAATCTATAGCCACTTATGTGGCTAAATGTCTGACGTGCGCACAAGTTAAAGCAGAGCATCAAAAGCCGTCAGGCTTGCTACAACAGCCTGAACTTCCCACTTGGAAATGGGAAATGGTTGTCACACCCCGACTCGCAGCGGAAGACAATTGCGGGGTGCGGCAAACACATGGCATTCCTCACAATTTAAAAACATAACATTCCATAAAAAGGAGCATCGGTTACAACATAGTTACACTATCATTTTACAAGCCAGAAGTTTAAAAGCGGTTCTACAAGCCATTAGAGCTTTTATTATGCTATTTTCCCCTACTAGATTCTCCCACATGCACATGCTCATTCATGTTTCGTCTTACCTGAAATGCATGTTAGTTTCAAAAAAATTAGCTAACGCTGCTGGTGAGTTCCACCGGTTTAGTTGTTGTGAAATAATATGTGTTAATCAGTTTAATTGCACTGGTCACAGTCACAGATGGAATTACATGAGAGCACAATCACAAATGGAATTTCACGAGGTCACAAACACCTTCAGTGCGCCGGACCGTGTCACACCAGACACCTTCAGCTCGCCGGCCCGTATTAGAATCGGCACCTTCAGCTTGTCGGACCGTGTCACAACGGACACCTCCAGTTCGCCGGTCCGTGTTACAATCAGCACCTTCAGCTTGCCGGACCGTGTCACAACGGACACCTCCAGTTCACCTGTCCGTGTTACAATCAGTCGAGGTAGTTTGTGGGTTAGGCAATTTCACATCATCATACGTTGGTGCAATTAACACAGTTTGTAACATGCAAATTACTTCAAAACAGTAACACAGTTTGTACATGCACTTCACCCCATAAAACATGAAAATAGTTTAAAAGTGGGGGAAGGGAACTCACAGTGGATGTCGTAGTTTCACACAGGATGTAAACAAGCAACTGAGTCAACTTCCAGAATCACGTATGCAAATATGGGCTCACGTCAGTATCTAAGTCGGTAACATGTATAACTTGGATTCTGTCAGGAGTTTTCACTCCAGATTGAGCCTATACGATACTGGTATGGTGATGGATGTCAGGGTAGTATTAGTTTCAGTTTGGCTTCCGGGCACCGGTTCGCGTGCCAGCCAATGTCAATAGTTTAGCATGTTCGGACAATGGTACGGGAATACCAATAGTGCCAACATGTTGTTATTTAAGAATGATTAATTTTTCATTAAGGGAGTTTGGGTGTTTGGGGAGTCCAGGTTGCCCAATTTTAAGTTTCCGTTTCCACCGTCGGGGATTTCCCGAACTGGTATTGGACACACCCCGAGTGTCCAATCCGCGCTAGAATCTCCCGGAATACTCCCCGTGTTTCCATTATAGAATTTTTAGGGTTGGTTCAGTTCCCAGTTCCGGCCGGTTCTTTATACGGTAAACTGCCGAAATTGATTTAAAATAATCCATTTTTAATCCCAAAAATTCCCATTTAACATAGAATTCGAATAAAAATCTGTAAATTTTTGAATAACTCGGTAAAAATCACTAGATTATGGGAAAAATTTCTGGGAATTCATTTTGGCATTTTACTTGTCTAAATAAATTATATATAAAACCATATTTAACCACATAATTCACATTAATTACCATCAGTGATTCAAAAATTCCCAAAAAACTCCTAGACATCCCATATGTTTCGAGAAACATCTTCAAACATTTTAAGATTTTCTGATTTCATTTCGGTGCGTTTCCGGCTACCGAAAATTCGCAAAAACGCGGATTTTTATCCCAAATCAAAACTCAACCAATGGACTCCAAATTTTTCCATAACATTCCTCATATTTTTTTTAGTGTCTCTGAAAAATTTGGTGATTTATTGAATCCTCTTGGTATTTTTTCCAGAATTATTTTTGTAAAACGGTCAAAATTTTACCAAAAATCGTAGAAAATTCCAAAAATTCTAAAATTTTGAGTGGACCTTTCTGACACTACCCTTCATCACCACACCAATTTTAAGCTCAATACAAGTATCACGGACGAATTTATAGCCAAAACAAAATTCTGCCTATCTTAGATTCGGTTTTCGGATGTTATACCTAGCGCAAGCTTCGATTCCAAGCGTTCCTTGTTTGTCTTGAAGTATGTGTGGGCTATATTCAGTACCTAAACATCCAGTACAATCCAAATATGCTAGAACTTAGATCAATCAAGCTTTATTTCATTGTTTTTCGGTTAATCGACTAGTTAAGCGATTTCTCTCGAATAGGAGTTGATTAGGGTATCAAAACCCAAAGATTTATAACCATCGCTGCCATATAACACCAGGGTATTCATATGGTGCTCATATTTAGCCCCTAAACTTGTTTAAAACTCCAAAATTCATGGATTAAAATGGGTTTTCATGACCTAAATCAAGTTTAATCAAGAAACCATGCTTAAAACCTTATGGATTTGAGTTAATACCTTTGATTTGTTGAAGTTTCTTGTGAATTCAGCTGGTTTTTCTTGAGAGAAACCAGATTTTGGAAAGGATTTTGTGTTAAAATGAAAAAAATAATTGATTTTTTGATTAAATAATGGGGGGTGGGGGCGGTTTGGGTGTGGGTCCCCCAAGGGACACCTCGTGCTTTGTTTTGAGCGCTTAAAGATGATGTTTATCTTCCGTTGAGTGTTTAGGTTCGTTTACGGGTCCCGGACGCGTTCGCGATTTGCGTGAAGGACTCCGTTTTGCGCGTACTTAGTGTCAAAAGACTCGGTTTTAAAAATCATGCATCACCGTCTTGAAATCCGAACCCAGTTACGTTTTAATCATAAAAGACTCGTATTAGGGTGGTTTAAGTGTTTTTAAGCTTGATCGATCGTTCCTTGCACGTTTGATTGCCTTATGTTATTCCTGAAACGAAAGTGTTTCCCTAACCGGGAAGCTGCTTCGTTTTGCGTGCCCGCTCTCTGATTGGATTCAAACCTTATGTCACAGTCTAAGGCACAAAACTAAGTTGTTCCTGGAACTCGAAATCTTAAATGATGCTACCGATCACCTAATAATCAATGTCAAAGGTTTAAAGCGCTGTTAAACGGAACACTCCTGTTGAACACGTGTTTCAAGGCTAAGGACACCAACCTCGCACTGCTGGCCCTTGTTAGTGTCATGTTAGTCATAACGTGTTCGCGGATTCCTCCGAGACATAACAAATATCATTTAATCAAGCATATAAGTCACACATGTTTTTAGGGTTTTCGCGCAATTAAAGTGTTAAGTGTGCTTTACAGTTTTGGATCACTTAGGGTGTACCTGGTTTCGTCATGGGTGTCACAGTCTCCCCTGGTTTTGAAATTTCGTCCCCAAAATTCAATTCGTCTAGTTAGGGAAGAGATGTGGGTATTTTCTATGGAACTCATCCTTCCGTTCCCTGGTATACTCAGGTCCTTGCTTCGAGTTCCACCGGACTTTTACCAGCAGATTTTGTTATGACGTAGTTGTTTGGTCTTCCCGTCTACTATTTCTACCGGTTCCTCCACAAAGTGGAGTTTGTCATCAATGTGCACTTCTTCTAACGGTAGGATAGCTGCTTCATCCGTGAGACATTTCTTTAAGTTGGATACGTGGAAGACATCGTGAATTGTGCTCAGTTCATCTGGTAATTTCAGTCGGTACGCTACAGATCTAACCTTAGCAATAATTTCATACGGCCCAATGTATCTCGGAGCCAACTTTCCTGTCTTGCCTGTGACAACTGTCAAAAATCCAGGTATCCGTACAATTAATTAATATTGATTAAGTGCTTAATGACTGTGCTAAATTACAATTGATGACTTAAATTGCTTTCTGATTTCTGTATCATACATACATGTGCATCACATTTCATATTGTCACATCATTTATCACGTACAAACTTTAGTGACATAAACGATGCACAAAGCACGGTTAGCACAGTTAGCGGATAACACAGAAATATGCTGACAATGACAGTACATAGACAGACAGTGTTTTGAGACCCAGTATGAGCCAGAGACAAGGTACTACACTAGTAGGGTGTGCAGGGAAGTAAGGACCATAAAACTGCGTCACTAGGTGATAGTTTAAGTGCCGGAAAGTGCCTAAAACCCACTAAAAGTGCAGAATTCTGCATATTTAAGCAAAATTCAGCATTTTAATGAACTAGTAACATGCAAAAATATGGCAAAATGGTCCTGAATGCTTTCCTAAGTGTCGGGAATTAAAAGTGTCACAAAAGGGTACTTAAAAATCATTAAACGGAATAGTTTGACACTTTAACGAACCGGTATCTGACCGAACAACTGGACATTACCCGGAACACCAAAATATTGCTAGAATCACTGTTTTATTATTTCTTGGCTAGTTAAAATCCCCGAACACCTTAACACACTATATAACATACCTTATGCATAACACCTAAACTAATACACTTGGTTTTCAACTAATTACCTACTTATCATTACAACTTACACTTAGACACCCCCCCCCCATGTATGTAATCGATCACAAGGACCCCACCACCTAAGATTTCCCTAAATCTTACATAATCTCATCTTGATTTTGCTTAGATTGTGAAAGATTTTGTATGTACTTCTTGAAACATTAGACCCAATGGACAATACTCAAATTTGATTATAAGTAACCATCTTCTTCTACACTTCACACCACTCCAACTCTCTCCTCCCTCCCTTCTACCTCTCGGCCGACCCCCACACTCACACCACCACCATTTTCATCCACCATTCAAGCATTCCAAGATCATTCCAAGGTGTTAGAAGGTGTTTTATGAAGCTTGGTTCTTGTAGAACTTGAAGGACCTTCATCAATTGCTTTTATCCACTCCATTTTCATCTTGTGTTCTTCCCTAACTTAGAGCTAGTTGTAAGACTCTCTTAACCCTTTAATACTTCTAATTTTGTTGGTTAAAAGATGATATTCATGGATTATCTTTATAAACATTAAAAGACATAATCAAGAATCATAAACATAAGCTTAACATATGATGATATATTGGTGAAATAATGTTGTTTAGTGTATGCATAATGCTTGCTTGTTGTTTTCTTGAGAATATGATGTTGATCATCACATGGAGCTTGCTAGATTATGATTAAACACATGATCTAGCAAGTGAGAGGATGATTATGTGACAACATAAGATAATCATCATCTTGTGTAACACATGAACTTGATGAATAAAATGATTTCTTGTAAAATAATAAACAAAGTAAGCTAGTAATCTTATGAATCTAAGATTTATGAATGGTTTTCCAAAAAAACCAAGTTTAAAATATGATTTTTAGAAGATCTTGGTTTTTTTTTTACTTAAACTTACACTATTTTTGGTGATAAAATAAGTGTAGAGACACTAGAGAAACAAGAAGATTTAATAAAGAAACGTTTTTGTAAAATATGTTTACAAGTTGTAAACACCTAAATTCTTTAAGATTGAGATTTTTAAAGAAATAAACACACTTTAAAGGGTAACTAACTCCACTAAACATACTACCAAGTTACTACAAGTTTTTACGAAAACTCAAGTTCATGATCTTTATGTATATAGCTTGTTTTTACACTTGGTAAGTGTAAAATGTTTAGGGTTTGATTGTTGATTATTGAGTGTTGATTTTGAAAAGAAAATGATATGCTTTAATAGCATGGACACCTCCATTTTCAAGGGAAACTATGGCAAAATTTTCTAAAAATACAAACACTTAGAGAAATATTTTCTAACAAATATTTACAAGTGTGTTTTGATCATAAGTTTTCAACATAAACTTGCCATAATTTTTGTAACAAAAATACAAGTATCGGAGGTTGGTTTTTATAAATAAAAATGGATATATATATATATATATATTTAGAATATATATTTACATTAAGACACTTGTGTGAATATTTGTATACTTTGTAAAAAAAGTTATGTTATTTTAGGGAAAAATAATATAACTTAACAAAATACCATAGAATTTACAAATCCAAAATAATACCAAAGATCACAAGGAATAAAATATAAGTTACACACTTGATAATGTGAAACCGAACGATAAAACGTAACTTACAAAATATTCCGGAAGATACCGTTATAAATATATTTTTGTAAATATTATTTTGGATACAAGAAGTGAAAATATGATTTTTGTACATATTACCATGTTATGTCATATTTTCAACAAGAAGAAAACATATTATTTTTGAGAATTACAAATATATTTTCCTAGTATATTTAGAAGATATATGATTTTTGGGAAAAATATATATTTTCTTGGAATACATTATTTTTGACAAATAAGTTATATATATATATATTCTAAAGTGAGACTTGAAAAAATATTATTTTGGAAATATATTATTTTAAGAATATAAATACGAGAATACGAAAATACATGTATAAGATACCCCCATCCTTGGGAAGGAAAATACTTGAGAAGTATTATTACAGAAATATTGTTTAACGATTATTCCAAAACTAAATATAATTTAACGTTAAAATAATTATTATTTGAACAAGTAATTATAACTTGGAATAATATTGGGAACATAAGAAACGTAACTTGAAAACGTTAAACTCTAAGCCAAGGCACGGCCTGTTCGTCTAATAGACGTTAGTACACTGTAGGTAGTCGTGTTTGCTGAGGAGATTAGAGTAACCAGTACTGAAGACGCAATACTGTGAGTTCATGTCCCCCTTTTCTTTTAACTGTTTTCAGTTTTATACTTCGGGGGGGGGGGGGGTGAAATACATGTTACAATTGTTTACAAACTTTTTATACATGGTATGATTAGCTAGGGAGGGTTACTTCTAGATCATGTGAGTGGTGGGTACAACACTTAAGGCCTTTAATCCTCGTCGTAGGACCGAGAGACATGAGTGATAGATCTATTTGGGTGTAGCGATCCCACACCCATGAGGACCAGTATGGCCCATGTGGTGACTATGTCCACAAACTGAAGCCGTGGCAAAATCCGCTAGGTTTGAGTCTTCCTGCACCATTTTCACACATACCATTGGCTTTGCAACCCATTGGTGATCTCTTTTCCTTATTGCTACATACAAGGGACATACATTCTTACAGACATACTTTAAGGTTTATTCACACACACACACACATGAACTCGCTCAAATTTTGTTGATGTTTTTCAAATTACATGTATTTCAGGGAACTAAGTGGATCTGGCAGGTGTTGCATGTTTTCCACCTGCGTTACAAATAAAGGATGTCATCCGAGTCGCTAGGGTTTAGGAGATGTATCTTACTCCTGGATGAGATACATGGTCCTAAGCTCGGGTTGGTTTAAGTCATGTTGTCAAGTCTTCGTGAACTCATTAAAACATATTATGGTTTGTAACTTAAATTCGGTGTCAACGTTTCAGACAATTATGCTATGTTGTTTTCAAACTAAATTTTATGGATGAACATCTTATGGTTTTACCATATAGCGTTGTTATGATTGAATGCTATGGTATTAAGAAGTCACACCAATAACCACGCTTCCGCAAAAGTCAGGGTGTGACAGCTTGGTATCAGAGCTTCGGTCGCAGTGAACTAGGATTCCTTCTCGAGTCTAGACTACGATCATTAGGGCTCTCACGAAAATGTTTTCACCAACATGTTTTCATTGCATACACAAAATGTCCAGATCCATGAAACAAACATTTTTACAAATAAAAGACACAAATTACATTTCAAGGAATTCGTTTATAAGTCAGTCTGAGAGACTAGGGAGTTAGTCTGAGAGACTAGCTGGGTAGTCAGTCTGAGAGACTGGGGAGTTGGTCTGAGAGACTAAGGGGCTGTTTGGTAGCCTCTTAATGACCATTCAGATGCTACCTCTTAATGGTTTAAAACCTCTGATTGAATAAGAGGTAGCCTCAAGTCTGAATGGTTAAAAGGTAACCTCTGAATGGTAAATCGTCACATGTCACATTCTTCTACTTTCTCATTGGTAAAATTCTTAATAGTTCCATTAAGAGGTAGCCTCTTAATGACCATTCAGAGGCTACCAAACAGCCCCTAACTGGGTAGTTCAGTCTGAGAGACTGGGTTGTCTGAGAGACTAGTAGGGGCAGTCTGAGAGACTGGGAGGTTTAGCCTGAGAGGCTGGGTAGTTCAGTTTGGGAAACTGGGAGGTTTAGTCTGAGAGACTAAGTAGTTCAGTCTGAGAGGCTGGGTGGGATAGTCCTGGGAAGACTAGGATACATACATGCTTACATTGTTACTACTTACATGCTTATTCGATGATTGTTGATATAAGTGCATATGTTGTGATTGTTTTGTTACAGGCACCATGTCCTCTTCTGATAGTGGAGTATCAGATACCATAGACCCTATGGCCATAGTTCCAGACGATGAGATAGCCACAGACCCTGAGGTTTTTACATCGGACACTACGAGTAGCGATGATGATGATTTCCAGCCGTTTGCTTTACCGGATTTTGGCGATGATACACCGCTAGCTGATGGTCTTCCTGGCGAGGATCTACTTCTTGTTGAGATCCCTGCTCCTTTTCCTCTTGCTGCATTTCCTCTCGGGGATCTACCTCTTGATGCCATGTCTAACGACGACATCAATCTTTTTGTTGAGGGTCTCCCTAAGGGTGCCCAGGATGATGGAGCTCCAGTCGATGATGCCGTTTGTGACAACTGTCACTTTTTCGTACATTCCGTACACTAATTGGACAGTAATCTGTGCTTAAATAATTGTGCATGATCTAGTTTACAAGACAAATGAATTTCTGATTACTGTTATATACATACAATGGCATTTCATGTTGCAAGACTTTATTCGTTGCTACATGCAACACGGTATAGTTCTAATAATACACAGAACAGAATTGGCACCATTACCAGACAAACTAAAAATGCTGACGAAGTTCAGTACATAGACAGACAGTATTTTAAGGCCCAGTATGAGCCAGAGACCAAGTGATACACTAGTATAGTGTGTAAGGAAGTAAGGACCCCAAAACTGCATGCCTAAGTGATAGTTTAAGTGCCGGGAAGTGCCAAAAACTCACCCAAAGTGCAGAATTCTGCATATTTCAGCAAAATTCAGCATTTTAATAAACTAGTAATGTGAAAAATATGGCAAAATTGTCCTGTATGCTTTCCTAAGTGTCGGGAATTAAAGTGTCACAAAAAGTTACATAAAGGACACTATACGGTATAACTTGACACTTTAACGAACCGGTATCTAACCGAACAACCGGACATTACTCGGAACACCAAAATATTGCTATAAGCATTGTTTTACTTTTTCTGAACTAGTTACGGTTCCCGAACACCTTAACATACTACATAATGCAAGATACACATAAAACACTAGACCTAATACTTATCTTCCAACTAAATTACCTACTTTAACCATCAAAATTACAATTAACCCCCCCCCCTTTTGTTGTTTACGGCCCAAAGAAGGTGGCCCTACCCCAAATCCTCCCTTGATCTCCTAAATCTCCATAAGATATTACTTGGATTATGAAAAGATCATGTTTGTACTAGGAGGAACATAAGAACCATTGTGTAAAACTTAAACCTTGATTATAAGTAACCTTCACCTTCACCTCCATAACATACATCACTTCACAACTCTCTCACCCTCTCCTCCATAAAGCTCAGCCGAACACCCTACACACACACCACAATTTTTCATTCAAGCTTCATTCATTCCAAGGGTATCTTGAGGTGTAAGAAGGTCACCAACGAAGCTTGGAGTTTGCGGATCATCAAGGACCTCTTCCGTTTGCTTTTATCCACTCGATTTTCATCATTGTTCTTCCCTAGCTTAAAGCTAGTAGTAAGACTCTCTTGATCCTTGATTACTTCTATTTTTGCTTGGTTAAAAGACATATTGTGTTGAAAATCACTAGAACCATAAAAGACATAAACTTGAATCTTGAAACATAAGATGAAATATGATGATATATAGATGATATGATGTTGTTTAGTGTATGAATAATGTTTGTTTGTTGATTTCTTCAGATGATGATGATAATCATCAAATGAAGCTTGCTAGATGGTGTTTAAACACTTAATCTAGCAAGTGGAAGGATGATCATGTAACTACATATAATGATCATCTTCTAGTAAACACATGAACTTGATAAATAAAGTGATTTCTTGTAAAACAATAAACATAGTGAGCTAGTAAACTTATAGCTTCAAGACTTGTGAATGATTTTCCAAGAAAACCAAGTTCAAAATATGATTTTCGAAAGATCATGGTTTTACTAAACTTACACTATTTTTGGTGATGAAATAAGTGTAGGAACACTAGAGAAACAAGAAGGTTTAATAAAGAAACGTTTTTGTAAAATATGTTTACAAGATGTAAACATCTAAAATTTCCAAGAATGAAGTTTACCAATAAGTAAATATATTTTGGAAGGTAACTAAGGCTACTAAACACTTTACCAAGTTACTACGCATTTTTGTGAAAGATCAAGTTCATGTTAGTATGTAAATTGAATAGTTTTTACACTTGGTAAGTGTAATATTATTTAGGGTTGAATGTTGATCATTGTGTGTGATTTTGAAAAGAAATGCTATTCTAAATAGCATGGACACCTCCATTTTTCAAAGGAAACTATGGCGAAATTTTCTAAAAATGCAAACACTTAAAGAAATATTTTCTAACAAGTATTTACAAGTGTGTTTTAACTTTGGTTTTCCCATATAAATTTTGCCATAGATTTTGTTACAAAAATACAAGTATTGGAGGTTGGTTTTTGTAAATAAAAATGGATAAATATATATTTAGAATATATATTTTATACTAAAGACACTTGTGTGAATAATTGTATACTTTGTGGAATAGTTATGTTATTTTAGGATAAAATAATATAACTTACAAATACCAAGAATTTACAACTCCAAAATAATATCAAAGATCACAAGGAATAAATATATAAGTTACGCACTTAATATTGTGAAATCGAACGCAAAAACGTAACTTAAGAAATGTTTCGGGAAATACCGTTACAATACATTTTTGGTAAATATTATTTTGAAAACGAAAGAAGTGAAAATATGATTTTTGTACATGTAACCAAGTTATGTCATATTTTCAACAAGTATAAAATATATTATTTTCGGGAGTTAAATTATATTTTCTTGAAATACATTATTGGGACAAAACAAGTTTAAATATATTTTCTAACAGAAAGACTTGAAAATATATTATTTTGGGAAACTACAAATACGAAGATACATGTAGGAAATACTCCCATCCTTGGGAAGGAAATACGAGAATAAATACTAGAGAAGTATTGTCACGAAACCTTGGAATAATATTTGAGACATAAAAGAAACGTAACTCAAAACATGAATACTAAGGCAAGGCACGGCCGCTCGTCTAATAGACCCTAGCACATTGTAGGTAGCCGTGTTTACTGACGAGATTTGAGTTAAGAGTACTGAAGACGCAAAACAGTGAGTTCATGCTCCCCCTTTTCTCTTAACTATTTTTGGTTTTATAACTCTCGGGGGTGGAATACATGTACGAATGCTTAAACGGTATGAAATGCCTATGAAATACTAGATCATGTGAGCATAGACTTAATATTGAAATTCCATTAATACTTAATTAGGGACGAGGGTTAGATCTAACGGGTATGGTCGAACCCCACTCATGGTCACAACTAGTACCAAGCAGTGCTTCGGAGTCCCAGTCGAGGGTAATCGACACAGTCGAGGGTAATCGACACAGTCGAGGTTAATCGACACAGTCGAGGGTAATCGACACAGTCGAGGTTAATCGACACAGTCGAGGAAAATCGACAAGGGTATAAGCCTACTCATTACGAGTGCTCCCTATATCCTCACATGCCTTAAAGTCCTTGTAAAACATTCATGTTTATACACGCTTTTCATACCTGTCTACAAAGGAGTCTCTCAAAGATTTACAAGATTACAGTACTCACAAACAAAATGCATGAACTCGCTCAACTTTTGTTGATGTTTTCCAAAATTACATGTATTTCAGGTAACAGGATGGATCTTGGGCGCGAGTGTCGTAACTAGAAGTAGACTTCAAGTTTAGATGTCATCCACTTTTTGATTTGTAACCTAGTCGAAGGTTGTGTTTTAAAAACTTGAATAACCAGTGTTTGTAATACTCAAATTTTATGAATGGATGTACATCGTTTTGATCATGTAGTTATTTATTACGATCGAATGCAATGATTTTAAACCAGTCACACATCATACGTGTCACACCCCCAAAAATCCACCCTGCGGAGTATCACTGCTTTGAGGCGTGACGTGACCAGGATCGAGCCACCAATCATATTGAACAACACAATTAAGTAAATAAAACCAACTACAATACGATTGGTGACCTAAAGAAGATAACCGATTTTAGGATAACAGCGGAAGCATAAAACGTAAGTTCAAAACATAAGTTCACAGTTCATAAGTTTTAAGACTCAAACATAGGTTTCATAAGTTTATAAAGTTTAATTATTAAGTACGGGATATGACAACCCATATTCCACAACAACCTTCTCCTCGTGCAAGCTCCAAAAGCATCTAGCGACCTGTAAGGCATGTAACAACGAGTCAACAACAAAGTTGAGTGAGTTCACGTTTGGTTGGTTAGTTTTAAGTTGTTTCTGAAAAACGTGGTTTGACTTTCGTTGGCTTAATTGTCGTGGGGGTTACCCCATAGTTGAAAGTATGTTTAACCAGTTCCTTTTCCATTACCCAAACCATAACCATAATCAGTGGGGGCTTTCCTCGTGTGAACTACTAGACGGTATGATATCGACTACTACGCAAATAAGTTGTGCCCTATATCAGCGTCTATCATCACTGATAATCTGCCATAGTCCATTAGTACACGCCCGTCCGACCGGCACGGTGTGAGGTTTGTTAAACCTAATAGCGCTATTAACTAATGACCCGCTCGCCATTGGCCTCGGCGATTAAGTCGATATAATGAAGAGGGACTTATTGATAGAGTTTTGTCTAGCTAGTTTTTAAGGTTGTTGTCCTACACCAGGAGGACGAACGTACGTATTCTGCACCAGGAGAATTCGTAGGATAAATAATGGCATCCTATCTATGGAGGATGGCCGTACATATCTTCCCAAGGGGATATGTAGATTTAGTTTTAAATTCTTTAACCCGTTCCCAAACCACAGGGAATCCCATGCCTTGTAGAAAGTGTGAACTCACCTCGGTTTGCTCGGTTAGATTCTCAAATATAGCTAACAGTCATGTTCGGTCAATCACATCCTAATATGATTACCAGTTAGTCATTTAGTGATTTTCAAATAGAGCACAAAGTTCCTACACGTATCTATCACATAGCATGCATTACTTTAACTATTTATGCCCATGTAAGTTTCCCATCCATTCCCCACTCATAAACAAACATACGATGATGCACATAACACATATAACATGTTATATTATTCACAGATAACCTACCCGACATTTAGACATGCAAGTTACAACTTATGTCATTTCAGCATTAATATTCAAAACCGGCTGTTTTCGGACATTTTAATAAAATAGTTAAATTATTCCAAAAATTCCCAAATTTTTAGAGAATGTCTTAAACGATCCAAATGCTATTGTGTAAAAATATCGGGGTCCAGTTCATTACCAATATTTTACAAAAATTCATTTTCCGGACTGAACTCAGATTTATCTTTTTCTGACCACAGTCCACGGAATAATTTAGTTAAAAATCTTCGTAAGTCCGATTTTCGAAATTCCAGTGAGAGAATTACAAATACATCGGTGGTCATCTACAGTACAAGTTTGATGATCTAACTCTACACAGAACTCAAGTTATGACAGAAAACAAAACGCATATTTTCAGCAGAAAAATGCAGCTCTAGCTGCTGTTACAAAATGACGCTTTAAAAATAGGAAACGAAGTCCAAAAATTATTATTCCGGTGCCATTACAACCGTATTTCATAATACATAAACCTAGACTTCAGAAAATACATTTTTCGTTAAGTTATGGTCCTGTTACAGCCAACTGAAGTTGGCTGTAATTACCAAACTGCCTACTGTTTCAGCTTTTAACCTTCTAACTTGTGTTCGATTGATTCCGTTAACATGTTTAGTGACCACAACAACATCAAACATTAATATTACAAGTAGATCAGCAAGTAAATCAGTAATATAATCAAGACAACTTCAGTTTATCATCACTTCATCATGTTTCATCAATGTTTCATTACAAGTTAGTTTATATGCAAGACTTTGTTCATGGTTCTTTAGTGTTCATGGATTTTCATCATCAAGCATCTATTAACCACTTAAATAACATAAAGAATGAACGGATCTAAGTTCTTACCACTAGCTCAAGGCTAGGGGAGTTCGAGTGTAGAAAAATGATGGTTAATAGCGAATGGGGAAGGTCCTTCAACTTCCGAGAGCACCGAGCTTCGTTGTTGGACCTCTTACACCTTTGTATGTATGAGGAATGGCTTGAATGAGAGTTGATGGTGGTGATATGGTGGAGGGTGTTGGCTGCCGAAGGTGGGGCAGGAGAGGAAGAGAGAAGTTTGGTGTTGGATGTTGGATGAAATGAAGGTGGAAGTTCTAGTGTGCAAATTTATAAACCAACTTTCTTATTATCCACCATATATTATGTCACCTAGATATCAAACATTCTTAATAAAATACTCAAACAATTGTGGGGTGTTCCCCACACCACAAAACCATAGAAGGAGGGGGAGGGGGGGTATGGTTGGGGTGTAATGCCATAGTTAGGATCTAGTTGCAATCTAATGTTATTTAGTTAGTATGTTTAGTGTGTTAATTAATATAAGGGGTGTTAGGGTGTTCGGGGACCCTAACTAGCTCCGAAAGGTGTAAACAATGTCATTGACAATATTTTTATGTTCCGGGTAAAGTCCGGTTGTTCGGTTCGGTGTTGTTCCGTTAAACTGCTTAATTAATTCGTAAAGCGTCCTATATATATATTTTTGTAATGTTTTTAATTTTCAACACTCAGGAAAGCATACCGGACTATTTAGTAATTTTTCTGTACACTACTAGTATGTTAACAAGCACATGTAATTATAACACAGTAATCAGAGAGCAATTAAATGATTCAGCACAGTCATCAAGTACTTTAATTAGCAATAATAGATTGTACGATTACATGTAAATTTGAGGGTTGTCACATTCTCTCCCTGTTAAGAGAATTTCGTCCCGAAATTTAGCACGTGGTTACTGAGGAAGCTAGTTAAGTTGCGTTGTTTTCCTGATTTTCCTGGGGTGTCACCTCATCCCCCCGTTGATTTGGAATTTCGTCCCGAAATTCTGCAGTAGCTTCAGCCTCAGTATTGGTTGCGTTTTTCTTAAACAATTGAGGATACTTGAGTTTCATTTGGTCTTCTCGTTCCCAGGTATACTCTGGGCCACGACGAGCATTCCAACGAACTCGGACCAGAGGTATCCTGGTACGCTTGAGGATCTTAACATCTCTATCCGTAATCTTTACTGGTTCTTCGACGAATCGCAGCTGGTCGTCGGTAGTGAGCTCCTTGAGAGGAACTATGAGGGTCTCGTCCGACAGACACTTCTTCAGATTTGACACGTGGAATACGTTGTGAACTCCGCTGAGTTCTTCAGGTAGATTCAACCTGTAAGCGACCTTGCTAATTTTCTCAATGATTTCGAATGGTCCGACATAACGCGGATTGAGTTTGCCTCGTTTGCCAAAACGGACTACACCTTTCCAAGGTGAGACTTTGAGTAGCACTCGATCCCCAACCAGGAACTCGAGTGGTTTTCTTCCCTTATCAGCATAGGTTTTCTGACGGTCACGAGCTGCCGCCATTCGCTGTCGTATCTGAGCAATTCTCTCGGTGGTATCTACCACAAGTTCGGGGCCAGTGATTTGACTGTCACCAACTTCTGCCCAACAGAGAGGTGATCGGCACTTCCGTCCGTACAATGCCTCGAACGGAGCGGCTTGGATGCTGGTGTGGTAGCTGTTGTTATATGAAAACTCCACTAACGGGAGATGCTTTTCCCAACCATTACCAAAGTCGATTACGCATGCCCTAAGCATGTCTTCAAGGGTCTGGATGGTGCGTTCAGATTGCCCATCCGTCTGTGGGTGATAAGCGGTGCTTATATCTAAACGTGAGCCAAAAGACTTGTGCATTGCTTGCCACAGTTCAGAAGTAAAACGCGCGTCACGATCAGAAATGATGGAGGTTGGCATTCCGTGCCTTGATACTACTTCCTTTAGATAGATGTCTGCTATGGTAGAAAACTTATCCGTTTCCTTGATAGCCAGAAAGTGTGCAGACTTGGTCAGTCGATCTACAATCACCCAAATGGTATCATTTCCGCGTTGGGACCTGGGCAGGCCAGTAACGAAATCCATGGAAATTTGCTCCCATTTCCATTTCGGGATCTCTGGCTGTTGAACTAGGCCTGATGGTTTCTGATATTCAGTCTTGACTCTCGCACAAGTCAAGAACTTACTGACGTAGGTTGCTATGTGGGCTTTCATGCCATGCCACCAATACGTAGTCTTGAGGTCGTGGTACATTTTATCCGAACCAGGATGTACCGAATAACGAGACTTGTGTGCTTCATCCATCACAAGCTCGCGTAGGTCTCCATAAAGTGGAATCCAGATGCGCCCTGTTACATAGTAAGCGCCGTCTTCCTTTTGCTCCAGTCGCTGCCTCGATCCTCGCAAGGACTCGGCCCTGATGTTCTCTGCTTTCAATGCTTCGACCTGAGCATCACAAATTTGAGCGGGAAGGTTAGATTGGATGGTAAGCTGTAAAGCACGTACACGCTTAGGTATAGTATCCTTTCGACTGAGGGCGTCGGCCACCACATTGGCCTTGCCCGTATGGTATTTGATAGCGCATTCATAATCGTTCAAGAGCTCGACCCATCGACGTTGTCGCATGTTTAACTCCTTTTGCTTGAGGATATGCTCGAGACTCCTGTGATCGGTGTAAATAGTGCACTTGGTACCGTACAGATAATGTCTCCATATCTTAAGGGCGAAAACAACTGCTCCCAGGTCCAGATCGTGAGTAGTGTAGTTCCTTTCGTGAACTTTAAGTTGGCGCGATGCGTAGGCAATGACCTTATCACGTTGCATTAACACACAACCAAGTCCTTGGATGGAAGCGTCGCAATAAACCACAAAATCATCTGTGCCTTCAGGCAATGAGAGGATAGGCACGCTACAAAGTCTATCTTTCAAGTGCTGAAATGCGGACTCCTGTTCATCACTCCAACGATAGGTGACACCCTTCTGAGTCAGTGAAGTGAGAGGTTGCCCAATCTTTGAGAAATCCTTGATAAACCTTTTGTAATATCTTGCCAAACCCAAAAATTGGCGGATTTCTGTTGGTGTACGGGGTGCAGGCCAGTTCTTGATCGAGTCATCCTTGGATGGATCCACATGAATCCCATCCTTGTTTACCACGTGGCCTAGAAAGTGGACTTCACGAAGCCAGAAGTCACATTTCGAAAACTTGGCATACAACTGCTCTTTTCGAAGAAGTTCCAGCATAAGTCGTAGATGCTATTCGTCTTCTTCCTGACTCTTAGAATAGATCAGGATGTCGTCGATGAAAACAATAACAAACTTATCCAGGTAAGGCTTGCACACTCGGTTCATGAGATCCATGAAGACTGCAGGTGCATTCGTCAATCCGAAAGGCATAACCAGAAACTCGTAATGGCCGTAACGAGTTCTGAATGCTGTTTTGGAGACGTCCTCTTCTCGGACTCTCAGCTGATGGTAGTCTAATCTCAAATCGATCTTAGAGTAATAGCTCGACCCTTGCAACTGGTCGAACAAGTCGTCAATGCGTGGAAGAGGATAACAATTCATCACGGTCACCTTGTTAAGTTCGCGGTAGTCGATACACATTCTGAAAGTACCATCTTTCTTCTTCACAAACAAGACTGGAGCTCCCCAGGGCGAAGAGCTAGGACGTATAAAACCCTTTTCCAAGAGTTCTTGTAATTGCGTGGACAGTTCTTCAAGTTCTGATGGAGCTAGACGATAAGGTGCTTGAGCTATGGGCGCTGCTCTAGGAGCTAGCTCGATTTGAAATTCAACTTGGCGATGAGACGGAAGACCAGGTAATTCCTCAGGAAATACCTCGGGAAAGTCGCGCACGATAGGAATGTCTTCTATCTTCCTTTCTTCTGAGGATGCATTAGATACGAGGGCTAGGATAGCAGTGTGGCCCTTTCGCAAACACTTCTGGGCCTTAAGGAAAGAGATGATGCCTACGACAGCACCACTCTTGTCACCCTGAATTACGAGGGGTCCTTTACCAGAACGAGGGATGTGGACAATCTTCTTGTTGCAAAGAACTTTCGCTTAATGGTGAGATAATCAATCCTTCCTAATAACAGCGTCGAGGCTACCAAGTACGATAGGAATAAGATCGATAGAGAATGTCTGACCAGCTAAGACGAGGTTACAACCCTTAACTGTGTGTGCGCCCTCGAGACTTTCACCATTAGCTAGTTCTACAACATGTTTGGTGTTTTATGGGTAATGGGGTACGCTTAAGCACCTGACTAACTCTTAGGAACACATTTCTAACATCTGTACCCGAATTAACTAAAATTGAAACGAGGAAATTGTCTGGTAGGAACTTACCCGCCACAATGTTGGGGTTGTTTCCTTCTTCCTCTTGTCCATTCAGGAGCTCATGCTTACCAGTCCTACGGTTATCCTTATTGTCTCCATTATTGTTCCCGTTGCCCTGGTTGCCACTGTTGTCACGATTCTGTCTTATCTGCGGACAGTTCCTCTTGAAGTGGCTCTCAGCACCGCACTGGTAACATCTCTCATTACCCTGCTGGTGTTGCCGTTGGTTCCGGTTTGTAGGATATGGGCTCCTACAGTCTCTAGCCATATGTCCCAACTTCTTGCACCGATGACAAAACGATTGCACACATGACCCGTTGTGGTGTCGTTGGCACTTGCGGCATTTCGGTTTATTCCCTAGGTATCCCCCCTGATTTTGGTAGTTCAGCCCGAGTTTCCTGTGCGGTTCCCGTCGTATAGAGCTAGGACCCTCACCTTGGTGATCACCCCAAATATACTTGTTACTAATAAGAGCATTTGCATTGGAAGAGTTACGCTTGGGCAACTTGCCCTCTTCCACCGCTTGATCGGTGAGTTGGTGCGCCAAACGAACGACTTGTTGGATTGTGGGAAGGTTGGCCGCACTCACAGAACCTTGGATTTCCGGGACTAAGCCTCTGAGGTATAGCTTGATTCGCCTAGATATGGGTTGTGACATGTTAGGACATAAGGCAGCCAAGTCGTTGGACCTCTTTGTGTATGTCTCAATCTCTAATCCTTCCATCTTCAAACCATAATACTCTATCTCAAGTTTCAGAATGTCGTCCAGGTGGCAGAACTCTTCCTTAATCCAATCCTTGAAGTCGCTCCAGAGGATGGCATTCGCGTCTGCCAATCCGAGCATCTGAACTTGTGCGCTCCACCAAGAATACGCTTTCCCTTGCAACATGCCAGTAGCGTACTCTACTCGTTTGCTGACAGGGCTTTCACTCTCTTCGAATGTATATTCGATTCTCCGGATCCAGTGTAGAAGGCCGATTGTCCCTTCAGTGCCGTCGAAAGTGGGAGGTTTGCATTCTAGGAACGCCTAGAAGGTGCCCATGCGTGTTTGAGGGTGCATGGGTTGACTCCCTGTTTGGGTTGCTAAGGCTTCAGCAATCCGTTCGTTGATCCAGGTCGTCAGCTGACCCTGGGTCATGTCGAGACGTCCACTCATGATCTTCACATCGAAGGGACACACGTAAAAAAGGTGTCGCAAGTGCGTAAGTGTGGAGTGACAGAAAAGAGTAAGCGCACAAGGTTCAAATAGCAATTATCACATTATCTAATGCACAGTGAGAACTATCTAACCGACAACATAACATAAATCATACCACTTATTGTGTCGAGTCTTGCACGCGGAGCGAAGCGTTGTTGTGGATCGTTGAGCATTGTACAGGTTATAGTCTGGTTTTATCAAAAAGCTTTTCCCCTTTTTAAAACCCAGTTCACTATAACCAATGGCTCTGATACCAATCTGTCACACCCCCAAAAATCCACCATGCGGAGTATCACCGCTTGGAGGCGTGATGTGACCAGGATCGAGCCACCAATCATATTGAACAACACAATTAAGTAAATAAAACCAACTACAATACGATTGGTGACCTAAAGAAGATAACCGATTTTAGGATAACAGCGGAAGCATAAAACGTAAGTTCAAAACATAAGTTCACAGTTCATAAGTTTTAAGACTCAAACATAGGTTTCATAAGTTTATAAAGTTTAATTATTAAGTACGGGATATGACAACCCATATTCCACAACAACCTTATCCTCGTGCAAGCTCCAAAAGCATCTAGCGACCTGTAAGGCATGTAACAACGAGTCAACAATAAAGTTGAGTGAGTTCACGTTTGGTTGGTTAGTTTTAAGTTGTTTCTGAAAAACGTGGTTTGACTTTCGTTGGCTTAATTGCCGTGGGGGTTACCCCATAGTTGAAAGTATGTTTAACCAGTTCCTTTTCCATTACCCAAACCATAACCATAATCAGTGGGGGCTTTCCCCGTGTGAACTACTAGACGGTATGGTATCGACTACTACGCAAATAAGTTGTGCCCTATATCAGCGTCTATCATCACTGATAATCTGCCATAGTCCATTAGTACACGCCCGTCCGACCGGCACGGTGTGAGGTTTGTTAAACCTAATAGCGCTATTAACTAATGACCCGCTCGCCATTGGCCTCGGCGATTAAGTCGATATAATGAAGAGGGACTTATTGATAGAGTTTTGTCTAGCTAGTTTTTAAGGTTGTTGTCCTACACCAGGAGGACGAACTTACGTATTCTGCACCAGGAGAATTCGTAGGATTAATAATGGCATCCTATCTATGGAGGATGGCCGTACATATCTTCCCAAGGGGATATGTAGATTTAGTTTTAAATTCTTTAACCCGTTCCCAAACCACCGGGAATCCCATGCCTTGTAGAAAGTGTGAACTCACCTCGGTTTGCTCGGTTAGATTCTCAAATATAGCTAACAGTCACGGTCGGTCAATCACATCCTAATATGATTACCAGTTAGTCATTTAGTGATTTTCAAATAGAGCACAAAGTTCCTACACGTATCTATCACATAGCATGCATTACTTTAACTGTTTATGCCCTTGTAAGTTTCCCATCCATTCCCCACTCATAAACAAACATACGATGATGCACATAACACACATACATGTTATATCATTCACAGATAACCTACCCGACGTTTAGACATGCAAGTTACAACTTATGTCATTTCAGCATTAATATTCAAAACCGGCTGTTTTCGGACATTTTAATAAAATAGTTAACTTATTCCAAAATTTCCAAATTTTTACAGAATGTCTTAAAAAGTCCAAATACTATTGTGTAAAAATATCGGGGTCCAGTTCATTACCAATATTTTATAAAAATTCATTTTCCGGACTGAACTCAGATTTATCTTTTTCTGACCACAGTCCACGGAATAATTTATTTAAAAATCGTCGTAAGTCCGATTTATGAAATTCTAGTGAGAGAATTACAAATACATCGGTGGTCATCTACAGTACAAGTTTCATGATCTAACTCTACACAGAACTCAAGTTATGATAGAAAACAAAACGCATATTTTCAGCAGAAAAAAGCAGCTCTAGCTGCTGTTACAAAATGACGCTTTAAAAATAGTAAACGAAGTCCAAAAATTATGATCCCGGTGCCATTAGAACCGTATTTCATAATACATAAACCTAGACTTCAGAAAATACATTTTTCATTAAGTTATGGTCCTGTTACAGCCAACTGAAGTTGGCTGTAATTACCAAACAGCCTACTGTTTCGGCTTTTAACCTTCTAACTTGTGTTCGATTGATTCCGTTAACATGTTTAGTGACCACAACAACATCAAACATTAATATTACAAGTTGATCAGCAAGTAAATCAGTAACACAATCAAGACAACTTCAGTTTATCATCACTTCATCATGTTTCATCAATGTTTCATTACAAGTTAGTTTATATGCAAGACTTTGTTCATGGTTCTTTAGTGTTCATGGATTTTCATCATCAAACATCTATTAACCACTTAAATAACATAAAGAATGAACGGATCTAAGTTCTTACCACTAGCTCAAGGCTAGGGGAGTTCGAGTGTAGAAAAGTGATGGTTAATAGCGAATGGAGAATGTCCTTCCACTTCCGAGAGCACCGAGCTTCGTTGTTGGACCTCTTATACCTTTGTATGTATGAGGAATGGCTTGAATGAGAGTTGATGGTGGTGATATGGTGGAGGGTGTTGGCTGCCGAAGGTGGGGAAGGAGAGGAAGAGAGAAGTTTGGTGTTGGATGTTGGATGAAATGAAGGTGGAAGTTCTAGTGTGCAAATTTATAAACCAACTTTCTTATTATCCACCATATATTATGTCACCTAGATATCAAACATTCTTAATAAAATACTCAAACAATTGTGGGGTGTTCCCCACACCACAAAACCGTAGAAGGAGGGGGAGGGGGGTATGGTTGGGGTTTAATGCCATAGTTAGGATCTAGTTGCAATCTAATGTTATTTAGTTAGTATGTTTAGTGTGTTAATTAATATAAGGGGTGTTAGGGTGTTCGGGGACCCTAACTAGCTCCGAAAGGTGTAAACAATGTCATTGACAATATTTTTATGTTCCGGGTAAAGTCTGGTTGTTCGGTTCGGTGTTGTTCCGTTAAACTGCTTAATTAATTCGTAAAGCGTCATATATATATATTTTTGTAATGTTTTTAATTTTCAACACTCAGGAAAGCATACCGGACTATTTAGTAATTTTTCTGTACACTACTAGTATGTTAACAAGCACATGTAATCATAACACAGTAATCAGAGAGCAGTTAAATGATTCAGCACAGTCATCAAGTACTTTATTTAGCAATAATAGATTGTACGGTTACATGTAAATTTGAGGGTTGTCACATTCTCCCCCTGTTAAGAGAATTTCGTCCCGAAATTTAGCGCGTGGTTACAGAGGAAGCTAGTTAAGTTGCGTTGTTTTCCTGATTTTCCTGGGGTGTCACAATACGCTTCGGCAAAAGTCAGGGTGTGACAGTTTGGTATCAGAGCTTCGATTGTAGTGAACAAGGATTCCTTCTTAAGTCTAGACTACAATCCCAAGAGTTCTCTCACAAAAACGTTTTACAAAAAGGTTTTTCATTGCATTCACGTAAGCGTCAAGATCCATGAGTCAAACATTTTTCAAAGAAGAGACAAGGCAACGACATTAGTAGGGAATACCCTCAAGATAAGGTGGCAACTAAGACGTAGTCTACACGAGTTAGACTTGCCAAAGATAAAATACACCCTTGGTGATAACTAGTACCAAGTAGTGTTTTTGTGTCTCAATCGTGAATCGACAACTAGAAAAATGACTCCCCCCAAAAAACGAGAGTTATATGTAATATGATGCATCGAAATGCCTGTTTATGCTAAGTAACGTATTTGTTTATCGATACATACATACGAATAAGTGTACGGAATAAATATTGACGTGAATACATACGAATAAGGGGACAGAATAATTATTGACGTGAATAAGATACCTTCGACTCCAAATCCTATTACTATACGTAACTCGGATGATGAAGCTATCGACCTCGCGTTCTTTCCAAAGCTCATGGATGGAGTAATTACCAAACAAGATTCTGAACATGCTTCCGTAGGAAATGGCTGCTCTTCCCTCTTGATCGTGAAGGTGCCTGACTACGGTAGTGGCGACGAGGCAGGAGCGGCAACCTTGGACGACTTCTTAATCAGCAGGACGAGATCCCTGCGACTTTTGTGAAGCGAGATTGACGACATACCTGACCAGAAAAGGAAGATGAAGTATTCATCTTGAAGGTGCCCCTCCAACTACTAGGAATCCTCTTTATTCCTACTTCATTTAATCATCGTGCCTATTCACGAGTAACGATAACGAGTGTTAGCGCGTGGACCACCGCAATGGTCCTTTCCATGACAGAGGTATAAGGACAGTAGTGTCCCCTCCTTGATTGATCATCTGCTTGGACGAGAGAAAATTGGGGTTAATGTGCAAGACAATTTATTATTACGGGGGCCCACGTAATAACAACTTGTAGTGTATGGAAATCCTGGTGGGCTCTGCGGGTTGAGTTAATGATCACCATCCCTCCAAAAATAATCTATAGGTGTTCACACCTTCAGCTGGTAGGACAATACATAGACCAGTGCTTTAGCACTGTATAAAGTAGGAAACCTGTCCTGCCTACTTCATGTCTGATACTTCTATCCGTGTACGAGACGATTGAGAAACGATA
The DNA here is from genome assembly GCA_030545235.1 of Helianthus tuberosus. Taxonomy (NCBI): domain Eukaryota; kingdom Viridiplantae; phylum Streptophyta; class Magnoliopsida; order Asterales; family Asteraceae; genus Helianthus; species Helianthus tuberosus. The sequence goes on along the minus strand of JARYGA010011515.1, from coordinate 2,515,853 downwards.
TTTAAGCAAGAAAAGATGGCTAACGTTTGAAAAGATTCAGTGACGTTACACTCTCTATCACCCCTACGTGAACAACTACCATTTTGTAAAACTTGTATGACCAAGGCGAAGTAATCTCGAGTTCATTACAAACAATAAGCCAAGTTGGCAAGCCTATGTGAAGGCTCAGTAATTGTTTCCTTGCTCATACATTGTTGATTATATATACATGTAAAATTGGGTGATTGCATGATGCCTTATGGTGCTATATGCCTCATAGAAAATTATGGAATGTTGTCTAACCTACTTCATACCATTTTGATAGAAGAGAATGCCGCCCAGACGTGACACAGACACAAGTATGTTACCAAGGACAGAAGCCGAGCTGCAAGAACGCATCTCACAGGCAATTGCATGACATGAAGCCCTCCGCTCTGAGCACAGCGGTGGCACTACCAGAAATAACCCTCCAACTGGCTGCACCTATAAACAATTCCTGGACTGCAAGCCATTGAATTTTGATGGCATATGAGGTGCCGTAGCATTTGTTGGTTGGGCTGAAAAGACTGACTCTGTTCTAAGAATGAGTAACTGTTCGCCACAGCAGAGAGTTACCTTTATCTCAGGGTTATTTTTAAATGGCGCACTCTCCTGGTGGAACCTTCAGGTTCAAACCCTTGGCGCAGATGCTGCTTATGCACTGAGCTGGGATGAGCTCAAGGAAATGATGGAGAAGAAATACTGTTCTAGGGCTGAAATCCAGAAGCTTGAGGTGGAGTTCTGGAATTTGAAAATGGACGGGCCAAAGATTTCAGAGTACGTCCAGCGATTTCACGACTTGTCTAGGGTCGTCCCCTACTTAGTCAAGCCAGAATTCAAGAGGATTGAACGATTCATTTGGGAACTTGCACCTCAAATTAGGAGCATGGTTACTACCTCAAAGCCCTCAACCATTGCAGAGGCTATCGATTTGAGTGTCACTCTTACTGAAGAAGCTCTACGCATGGGGAAATTTTCGGAATCTGAGGATAACAAGAAAGAGACTCATGTGGAGTCATCAGGCAACAAGAAAAGGAAGTCTTCAAACCTAAAGATAGGCACCCAAGTCGGCTATGGAAGCCCTAAAGCTAACAAAAGAAAGGAAGTGAACCCGCCACATGGCAGGAAAGCTTATGGAGCCACCCATAAGGCTGGTAGTAAGGTTTACTTGGGGACTAAGCCGAGGTGCGGGGAATGCACTTTTCACCATGAAGGTCGATGTCTGAGGCCTAAGTGCGGAAAGTGTGGAAAAGAAGGGCACAGCAAGGACGCCTGTTGAGCGAAGGATCCAGATGGAAGAGATAATAGAGTACCAAGTTGCTACAGATGTGGTGAAGCAGGGAACTTTAGGAAAGATTTCCCTAGGGAGAACCAAGCAAGGAAGGGTCTTCACGACCGGAGCTCGTGAAGCACGCTAGGATCCAGATGTGGTTAAGGGTACGTTCCCTATTAACCAACCTTATGCATCTATTTCTGATTATACTGGCACAACTTTAACATTGCATGCTTAAGAACTTAAGAAACTGCTTGGCCTAGTTTCGAGTAAAATAGACGCCCCGTATTCTTTAGAAATGGGCATATAGAAGGCTAGTTTAAACAGACGAAGCAATTAAGGATTGTATTTTGGGGACTCAGAAGGCCGGAACCTTCTATTACCATTGAATTGGGAAGTTATGATAGTCAACATGAATTGGAAATCCAAGTATAGAGCTGAAGCCGTTCGATATAAGGAAAATCAGTCGCATCCCTCTTGTGAATGATGAAACATTTATAGTACACAACCTTCATGCAATAGGAGCAAGGGTGCTAGACCCCACAAGGCAGCGGATCTGCGACATCTCTCATTGGTCGAAGAGACACATAAGCGCCTCCAAGTAGACTGCGAAGCCTGAAAACATCCCCGTGACGGAAGAAGTTCCAGTAGCCTTTCCTGAAGGCTTGCCAGGAATACCCCCCCCCCCCCACAAAGACAAGAGAAGTTTAAGATGAACCTCGTGCCAGAAGCGGCACCAGTGACAAGATGATGCCTTACCAACTAGTTTCGTCCGAGAAGCATGAACCTCCGTTATAACTGCAAGAGCTGCTAGACAGAGGAAATTAAGGACATGACACCCTTAGTTAAGGATACAAAGAGAAAGTTGACAGTTTCCATTTTGCATAAATTCCAGAGAATTGGATGTCAAAGTTTGGTATCCTTTGCCAAGGATTGATGACATGAACAGACCAACCGTCAGGTTACAGTTACCACTCAAAGATCGACTTGAGGACAGGATGTCCTCAATTGTGAATACAAGAAGGAAATATCCCTAAAACGACCTTTAGGACTCGCTTCAAGCATTACGAGTTCCTTGTCGTACCATTTGGCTTAACACATGCATCGACAATATTCATGGACCTCATGAATCGAATGTGTAAGCCATACCTGGATAGATCATGATCATATTTATTGACTACATCCTCATATGGCCAACGACCAAGGAAGGTCGTGAGCAAAAGCTGCAATTTACCTTGCACCTCTTAGAAAAAGAACAGTTATGTGCTAAGATGTCGAAAAGCGGATTTCGAATTCGCAAAGTGAGAACTTTAAGATACATGGTGGATAAGAACGAGATTCATGCCAACCCTGCAATCAAGAGCTAAGGAGTTAGAGTTGCAATTATGTGACGCTTCTCGACAAAGTCTCGATTGCGCGTCAATGCAACGAGACCACGACATTGCATACGCGTCACGTTGATTAAAAGATCATGAGAAGAAACCTTGATTGTAGGATCAGTTTGTGACCCGAACGAGTCGTTCAGAAGAGATTTAATCCATTTCAAAGGCGGAAACTAAGAAACGGACGTTGAAACAGCTTGCGTATCACGTTTAAACACTGATTATATTGATTTACTATCGATTACAATCAGTCTTCACACCGGCAGCACCTCGGTATGGAATCTAGTCTCTCTACCTTGCTCCCTTCAAATGACAAATTACAATCCTATATATAGTGCTAGCTTGATAGCTTGAAATGACACACACATGTTCAAGCTATCAGACACTTTCAAGCTATCAGACACTTTCAAGCTATCAGACATGTTCAAGCTATCAGACACTTTCAAGCTATCAGACATGTTCAAGCTATCAAACATCTCAAGCTATCAGACATGTTCAGATTCGCAACGAGCTCAAGACTTGACATACGACGAAGACGACAGATGAATGCACTAACAGACTCCCCCTCAGATGTTGACGAGTCTTAAGTGTCGAGTCTTCTCATCTTCAGTCTTTATCAGTCTCTTTTCTTTCTTAGCATATACCAGGATCTTCTCTTTGGCTCTAACCTCATCAGACTCCCCCTCTCATCATGATGGGATCGCCGTCTGGAATTAGCTATCACCTTGAGATTGCATCCTGGCTTTAACTCTGTTCAGTTCATCTCCTGGACAAATTTTCTCACAACCACATAAGTTTTCACTTAAATCAATAAGAAAAACTTACTAGCAATAGTTACATCAAGTTCAAATTAATGATTCCGATTAACTAATCAAACTTTTCTTTTTCAAAACAAATTTCTCAATTCAATACACACAAACCCAAACCAGTTCATCTTGTTCAGCACTTGAAATTTTGAATATCAGCTTTCCAACATCAATTGTCGAAAATCTTTTTGTATTTTTCAAAATTTATGCTAAAACACACTAAAATCTTTTTGGATTTTTTTAATAACAAAGAAATGCAGTAAAGAAATATTTACAAACAATATTTTTGTGAGCTTGCGTAAGAGGATCAAATCAGTTTATGTGACCAATCACTAGCACCGTTAAGCTTTAAACATTTTTAGTTCTAAACGATTCACATTGATTGACGATATTGTTGTCCACATAAACTCAATCTAAAAATTTTCAATCTGCTTACCGATACGTTAAGGTATATTAATATTGCACTAAGTTCTTATGGACCCCACGATCTCAGCATATCCCCTCATCATGCAATACACTGACTCAAGTAATGCCTTTAAACTATTATCAACTGTGATTTGTGCGAAAACAAAGCAGAATGTTTAAACATTAACAATCAGGTCGATACTTCCGTATACGCAGAGAAAGTCCAATGTTTAAACAAAATAAGAAAAATAAAACAAGTTGAAGTTGTTTAGGCTTTAACCACCAGGTCGATACTCCCGTATACGCAGAGGAGGTCCAAAGCTTAAACGAAACACCAAAGAAAATAAAGTAGAACGTTTAGGCAACAACATCCAGGTCGATACTCACATATACGCAGAGGATGTCCGATGCTTAAACAAAATAAAAAAATAAAACAAGTTTAAGTCTTTGCAAAATGAAATGCACAATCACAGCGACTTTTTAGCAAAGTTGTGAAAGTTCACAAACTTAACCAGTTTTATGTCTTTTGACAATCAGCGATTACTGAGTAGGCACACAATCAAGAAGGACAAAACTAAGTACTATGTTTCCCACTAGAACTAGGCTTTTTCATTTTAGGTTTGTATCGTTATTGCAAATCTACTAGTCTAGCTGAGCCTATCGTCACATCTTTAGTGAGACCGTTTATCACTTTTAAACTTTCCATTTCTTTAGCATGTTGTGACAGTCCAACTGATCTACTATCATTTCCTCTTTTTGACAACAAAACTCATTTTTCATTTTATCATGTTTTTGGCTTTTTCAAATTTTCAAATGTTTTTGGATTTTCAGAAATTTCTTACTCCCCCTAAAATGCAAACACATTTTAGGAAATTTGAAAACAAACTGTACAAGTAACATGACAACTGATATCGAATCACTTCAATTCGCCATCCATTTGGCATAAACAATCAGAACTTCCCCTCACAACAAACTATTTTCCCATTGTGATCTCAAAACACTTAAGTTTGTTTAATCAAAATGGTTTTTCCGGAAAATAAGTTTTGTTGATTGATTTTAACCAATTGTAGGTTAGGGGTTTGGTTCATCACATTGCTTTTTAACCACTTGTAGGAAATCAGATACAACTTAATGTCTCTGATTTACCACTTGTACGATCAATTTGATTCAAATTCTGAACCACTTGTAAACATCACAAACATACAACTCAACCTGTTTTTCAACCAATTTACCATCTGTTGGTTGAATTCTCAAGGTGCCGATTCCTACTCCTCGCTTACAAACCTGGGAGTTCCGGCAAGTCCTGCAAAACTTCTCAAAAACACATTATACAAACATGATAAAGAATGATGCCGATTCATGATCCACGATTACCAACTTGGGATCTCCGGCAAGTCAGGTTTTTCTATTTGAAAAGATTCACCCAAGCCTGACCAGCCTTGGGTGATTTTGAATTCTTGTTCAACAATGATGGAAAATTTGCATCATCCATTGTTAAACCTGAATTCTCAGTTTTTGCCTCAACTACCGGCTCTTCTGGCTTTACTGTACCAGAATCATTGCCGGCACATGGCTTGTCTGACTTTAATCTGTCAGATTCATCGCCTGAAGGTGGCTTGTCTGACTTCGACACGTCAGATTCATCGCCGGCCATTTTCTTCTTCTTCTTTACTTCTTTCGTCCTCAGATTTGTATCTGATGAATTCGTCTTGCTTGATTTTGCAATCGAGTGAGTTGATTCATCAGAACTCTTATTTTTATCAACAGATGAACCCGAGGACAAGATCTTCTCTAGATACTCTCTAGCTTTCTTCCTCTTCTTCCTCAGTCTGTCTTTCTGCCCCTGAGAAAGCTTCACTTTCGTTTCTTGAACTTTAGGTTCTTGAACCTTCTGTTCTTTGGGCTTGACATTGACTGATTTCTTTGCCATCTTCTGAGAATTAACCCTCAATCTTTCATTTGATCTCCTTGGGCAATCTCTGGCAATGTGACCTCTGATGTTGCAGTTAAAGCATCTCCTCGTCTCATAATTCCAACTTTGGCAGTTAACAGCAATGTGTCCTTGATAACCACATCGGTAACACACTCTGTTATCGTACCAATCACCATTTTTAGTCTAAACATTCAGATCATAGCATTGTTTGGCTTGGTGATAATCCTTGCTCCTCTTGTTTGCTGGATTTGACTTATGAGCACTGTGGTCAAACCTGCACCACTTATTGCCAACAATTTTAGAGTTTTCATTTTTCGATTTTTGTAATTTTTCATTGCGATTGGATGATCGATCTGATGAGCTTTTATTATCTTTTTGAACATTTTTCAAAATTTTCTCTTTTTGTTTTTGTTCCACTTTCTTCTTCAAAGGTTTTTGCTTAGAGCATTCTCCCTTTTCAGTTGATTGTGGAACAATTTCTTGAAAATTTTATTTTAATTTCAAAAATAAGTTTTGTTTTTCACTTTTATCTTTTTCATCATCAGATTTCTCATCACATTCTTCAACTTTGACATTGTCAAAGTTTGTGACATTGTCACTTATTGGAACTGAATTTAAAGGTTTTGGACAAGGAATAGTTGAAGTATTCACAAACACCTTCAACTTTTGTTCCCATTCCTTGATTTTCTTTTGAGCACACTCAGCTTCCTTTTCAAGTCGAATAATCTTTTCAAGATGAGAATTGATTTCAATTTGTTTTTCAAGATTGTTTTTACCAAATAAATCTCTCTCATCTTCTAAAATTTTTATTTGACTTTGAAAATCTTTTTCAATTTTTACTTTTTCATTTCCAAAACTTTTAATTTTATCATCAAAAACTTTTGCTTTTTCTTTCAATTTCTGATTTTCCAATGTCAAACTGTTCAAGTTACTTAACAGTTTGTCATTTTCAGAGTTTAGCTTTACACAGGTTTCCTTCAAAACAAGAATCTGTTTATCATTAGCTTGCTTCTTATCATTCAGCTCTTTGACTTCCAAAGTCAAACTTTCCGCATCTTTCACGAGTTTGTCATTTTCCGTCTTTAAGCTGTCACATGTAAAACACACTGATGCAGAATTCGAAGATTCATTCTTCACTGATTCTTCATTCTTTGGATCTTGTTCTTTCTCTATCTTATATGTACCTGCACCAAAGATTGTAACAAGATCAATAGAATTTCCATTATCATCAATATAACATCCCCTTTTCATATCATACATCAAATTTCTTTTCGCTGCCCAACAAACATTGATTCTTTTGTTTATTTCATATATCACGTCTAAATTCAAATCTTCTAAATTCATTTTTATCTTATCTAACACATCTCTCTTCTTTTGATAAAGTTCATAATCATGATTTTTCAGTTTACTGATGAATTTATTCAGAGATAATCTTGAAAAACTTGAATTTTCTTTCAGATTTTTCAAAAACACATCCCATTCAGCAGGTAATCCATTAGCAAACTTTGATATCATTTCAGCTTCTGATATTACTATTTGATTTTCTTTCAAATAGTCAATCAAACGATCAAAACGCTTTTCCAAATCATCCAATTTCTCATCTTCCTTACTCAGAAAACATTCGAAACGTTTACTCCAAACCTCTTTGGGCAATTTCTGATAGGAACTACTGAAATATCCTCGATACCAATCATTTAACTTTTTAAGATCATTGTTTTCTTGGTCATCAAACATCATTCCCATTTTCAAACTTTTAGACACTTTCAAACAAAAACCAGTTTCAAGCGGTCAGACTGTTTCAAGCGATCAGACTGTTTCAAGCTGTCAGACGGTTTCAAGCTACCAGGCTGTTTGAAGCTATTAGACGATTTCAAGCTACCAGGCTGTTTGAAGCTGTCAGACGATTTCAAGCTACCAGGCTGTTTGAAGCTGTCACACGATTTCAAGCTACCAGGCTGTTTGAAGCTGTCAAACGATTTCAAGCTACCAGGCTGTTTGAAGCTGTCAGACGATGTTATGTTAGCTTGAAATGTTCATGATGTCAGCAATTTCGAACCAATTTCAAGCTAGCAGACCGATTTGAATCAGATTTAAGTCGATTTCAAAGCTGAAACTTTCCAGAATTGATTAATACAAGATTACGCACAATATGTGTGAATTTGAGCCGATTTTAACCGTGAAAATTTTTCAAATTTGGAAAAGAACGGTGTAGAAATCAGAAAAAATGATAAAAATGAGCTGTTTTTGCGAAATCTCTTCCTCCTGAGCTCTGATACCACTTGTAGGATCGGTTTGTGACCCGAACGAGTCGTTCAGAAGAGATTTAATCCATTTCAGAGGCGGAAACTAAGAAACGGACGTTGAAACAGCTTGCGTATCACTTTTAAACACTGATTATATTGATTTACTATCGATTACAATCAGTCTTCACACCGGAAGCACCTCGGTATGGAATCTAGTCTCTCTACCTTGCTCCCTTCAAATGACAAATTACAATCCTATATATAGTGCTAGCTTGATAGCTTGAAATGACACACACATGTTCAAGCTATCAGACACTTTCAAGCTATCAGACATGTTCAAGCTATCAGACATGTTCAAGCTATCAAACATCTCAAGCTATCAGACATGTTCAGATTCGCAACGAGCTCAAGACTTGACATAAGACGAAGACGACAGATGAATGCACTAACATTGATCTAGATACAATGATTACGCACAGCAAATTTGACGTCATTACCTGTCAGAAAACGTTGCACGACCTATTAATCACAAGGGTTGCAGCACACCGTTGATCGTAAGAACTTGAATATTAACGAAGATGGACTAAGGTACTGAACGATGCAGACTGTATGGACATGATACGTGCTTGTGTGATAAACTTTGATGAAAAATTGGAACACTCACTTGCCCTTAGTTGAGTTTTCCTACAACAGTATTTATCACACCAACTATTTAAATCGCTTCGTGTGAAGCTTTAGTTGGAACATAATAAGTCGATTCCCGTCGTGATGAACGGAGACCGGAGATAAACAATCTACTGGTCCGAGTTGGTCCATGAAAAACTAGAGGCAAGATCGTTCAGATATGTGATCATATCGAGACAGCCTGCGGAATACAGAAAGGTTGCGCCGATAAGCGGCAAAAATCATAAGAATTTGAGATAAGAAGTATGACTTAAATGGGAGCCTCGCCTAGAGAAGGCATGGAGTGAATTGGAAAATATAAAGGTTTGACCCTCGATGTAGGGATCGAAACCATTGCTCACAAGCTGAAACTACCAGAAAAGATCAGTAGTGATCGCGACACATTGCATGTGTCTAGTCTTTAGAGGAGTCTGACTCAAGGGACAGTTGTTGTTCCCCCAAACAAGATTCACGTCAATGACAAACGAAAAAATTACTATTGAACCTGTTAAGGTTACGGACCAAGAGTCCACAAGACACAGAAAAGACGTAATTGAATTACTTGAGTATGATAGAATTCATATCATGACCCAGAGTTACATGGGAACATGAAGACAAATCTTGAACCTAAGTGACCACCTTTGATTCACAACTCCCCTGCCACCGATGGCCCGTATTAGAATCGACACCTTCAGCTCGCCGGCCCGTATTAGAATCGACACCTTCAGCTTGTCGGACCGTGTCACAACGGACACCTCCAGTTCGCCGGTCCGTGTTACAATCAGCACCTTCAGCTTGCCGGACCGTGTCACAACGGACACCTCCAGTTCACCGGTCCGTGTTACAATCAGTCGAGGTAGTTCGTGGGTTAGGCAATTTCACATCATCATACGTTGGTGCAATTAACACAGTTTGTAACATGCAAATTACTTCAAAACAGTAACACAGTTTGTACATGCACTTCACCCAGAAAACATGAAAACAGTTTAAAAGTGGGGGAAGGGAAACAGTGGATGTCGTAGTTTCACACAGGATGTAAACAAGCAACTGAGTCAACTTCCAGAATCACGTATGCAAATATGGGCTCACGTCAGTATCTAAGTCGGTAACATGTATAACTTGGATTCTGTCAGGAGTTTTCACTCCAGATTGAGCCTATACGATACTGGTATGGTGATGGATGTCAGGGTAGTATTAGTTTCAGTTTGGCTTTTGGGCACCGGTTCGCGTGCCAGCCAATGTCAGTAATTTAGCATGTTCGGACAATGGTACGGGAATACCAATAGTGCCAACATGTTGTTATTTAAGAATGATTAGTTTTTCATTAAGGGAGTTTGGGTGTTTAGGGAGTCCAGGTTGCCCAATTTTGAGTTTCTGTTTCCACCGTCGGGGATTTCCCGAACTGGTATTGGACACACCCCGAGTGTCCAATCCGCCCTGGAATCTCCCGTAATACTCCCCGTGTTTCAATTATAGTATTTTTCGGGTTGGTTCAGTTCCCAGTTCCGGCCGGTTCTTTATACGGTAAACTGCCGAAATTGATTTAAAATAATCCATTTTTAATCCCAAAAATTCCCATTTAACCTAGAATCTGAATAAAAATATTTAAATTTTTCAATAACTCAGTAAAAATCAGTAGATTATGGGAAAAATTTCTGGGAATTTATTTTTTCATTTTACTTGTCTAAATAAATTATATATAAAACCATATTAAACCACATAATTCATATTAATTACCATCATTGATTCAAAAATTCCCAAAAAACTCCTGGACATCCCTTATGTTTCTAGAAACATCTCCAAACATTTTAAGATTTTTCTAATTTCGTTTCGGTGCGTTTCCGGCTACCGAAAATTCGCAAAAACGTGGATTTTTAACCCAAATCAAAACTCAACCAATTCACTCCGAATTTTTCCAAAAAATTCGTCATATTTTTTTTAGTGTCTCTGAAAAATTTGGTGATTTATTGAATCCCTTTGGTATTTTTTCCAGAATTATTTTTGTAAAACGGTCAAAATTTTACCAAAAATTGTAGAAAATTCCAAAAATTTTAAAATTTTACGTGGACCTTTCTGACACTACCCTTCATCACCACACCAAATTTAAGCTCAATAAAAGTATCACGGACCAATTTATAGCCAAAACAAAATTCTGCCTATCTTAGATTCGGTTTTCGGATGTTATACCTAGCGCAAGCTTCGATTCCAAGCGTTCCTTGTGAGTCTAGAAGTACGTGTGGGCTATATTCAGTACCTACACATCCAGTACAATCCAAATATGCTAGAACTTAGATCAATCAAGCTTTATTTCATTGTTTTTCGGTTAATCGACTAGTTAAGCGATTTCTGTCGAATAGGTGTTGATTAGGGTATCAAAACCCAAGGATTTATAACCATCGCTGCCATATAACACCAGGGTATTCATATGGTGCTCATATTTAGCTCCTAAACTTGTTTAAAACTCTAAAATTCATGGATTAAAATGGGTTTTCATGACCTAAATCAAGTTTAATCAAGAAACCATGCTTAAAACCTTATGGATTTGAGTTAATACCTTTGATTTGTTGAAGTTTCTTGTGAATTCAGCTGGTTTTTCTTGAGAGAAACCAAATTTTGGAAAGGATTTTGTGTTAAAATGAAAAAAAATTGATTTTTTTGATTAAATAATGGGGGGTGGGGGCGGTTTGGGTGTGGGTCCCCCAAGGGACACCTCGTGCTTTGTTTTGAGCGCTTAAAGATGATGTTTATCTTCCTATGAATGTTTAGGTTCGATTACGGGTCCCGGACGCGTTCGCGATTTGCGTGAAGGACTCCGTTTTGCGCGTACTTAGTGTCAAAAGACTCGGTTTTAAAAATCATGCATAACCGTCTTGAAATCCGAACCCAGTTACGTTTTAATCTTAAAAGACTCGTATTAGGGTGGTTTAAGTGTTTTTAAGCTTGATCGACCGTTCCTTGCACGTTTGATTGCCTTATGTTATTCCTGAAAGGAAAGCGTTTCCCTAACCGGGAAGCTGCTTCGTTTTGCGTGCCCGCTCTCTGATTGGATTCAAACCTTATGTCACAGTCTAAGGCACAAAACTAAGTTGTTCCTGGAACTCGAAATCTTAAATGATGCTACCGATCACCTAATAATCAATGTCAAATGTTTAACGCGCTGTTAAACGGAACACTCCTGTTGAACATGTGTTTCAAGGCTAAGGACACCAACCTCGCACTGCTGGCCCTTATTAGTGTCATGTTAGTCATAACGTGTTCTCGGATTCCTCCGAGACATAACAGATATCATTTAATCAAGCATATAAGTCATACATGTTTTTAGTGTTTTTGCATTAAAGTGTTAAGTGTGCTTTACAGTTTTGGATCGCTTAGGGTGTACCTGGTATCGTCATGGGTGTCACAGTCTCCCCTGGTTTAGAAATTTCGTCCCCAAAATTCAATTCGTCTAGTTAGGGAAGAGATGTGGGTATTTTCTACGGAACTCATCCTTCCGTTCCCTGGTATACTCAGGTCCTTGCTTCGAGTTCCACCGGACTTTTACCAGCAGATTTTGTTATAACGTAGTTGCTTGGTCTTCCCGTATACTATTTCTACCGGTTCCTCCACAAAGTGGAGTTTGTCATCAATGTGCACTTCTTCTAACGATATGATAGCTGCTTCATCCGTGAGATATTTCTTTAAGTTGGATACGTGGAAGACATCGTGAATTGTGCTCAGTTCATCTGGTAATTTCATTCGGTACGCGGCAGATCTAACCTTAGCAATAATTTCATACGGCCCAATGTATCTCGGAGCCAACTTTCCTGTCTTGCCTGTGACAACTGTCAAAAATCCAGGTATCCGTACAATTAATTAATATTGATTAAGTGCTTAATGACTGTGCTAAATTACAATTGATGACTTAAATTGCTTTCTGATTTCTGTATCATACATACATGTGCATCACATTTCATATTGTCACATCATTTATCACGTACAAACTTTAGTGACATAAACGATGCACAAAGCACGGTTAGCACAGTTAGCGGATAACACAGAAATATGCTGACAATGACAGTACATAGGGGCTGTTTGGCTAAGCTTATTTTTTTTACTTATTTACTTATTTGCTTATTTGCTTATTTGAAAAGCAAATAAGTCATAATGGAATGACTTATTTACTTATTCCTCTCACATAATAAGCTAACCCAAACACCTTCTAACTTTTCAAAAAGTAAATAAGTAAATAAGTCACTAAAATAAGCTTAGCCAAACAGCCCCATAGACAGACAGTGTTTTGAGACCCAGTATGAGCCAGAGACAAGGTACTACACTAGTAGGGTGTGTAGGGAAGTAAGGACCATAAAACTGCGTCACTAAGTGATAGTTTAAGTGCCGGAAAGTGCCTAAAACCCATTAAAAGTGCAGAATTCTGCATATTTAAGCAAAATTCAGCATTTTAATGAACTAGTAACATGCAAAAATATGGCAAAATGGTCCTGGATGCTTTCCTAAGTGCCGGGAATTAAAAGTGTCACAAAAGGGTACTTAAAAATCATTAAACGGAATAGTTTGACACTTTAACGAACCGGTATATGACCGAACAACCGGACATTACCCGAAACACCAAAATATTGCTAGAAGCATTGTTTTATTATTTCTTGGCTAGTTATAATCCCCAAACACCTTAACACACTATATAACATACCTTATGCATAACACCTAAACTAATACACTTGGTTTTCAACTAATTACCTTCTTATCATTACAACTTACACTTAGACCCCCCCCCCCCCCCCCATGTATGTAATCGGTCACAAGGACCCTACCACCTAAGATTTCCCTAAATCTTACATAATCTCATCTTGATTTTTCTTAGATTGTGAAAGATTTTGTATGTACTTCTTGAAACATTAGACCCAATGGACAATACTCAAACTTGATTATAAGTAACCATCTTCTTCTACACTTCACACCACTCCAACTCTCTCCTCCCTCCCTTCTACATAGAAGGTGTTTTATGAAGCTTGGTGCTTGTAGAACTTGAAGGACCTTCATCAATTGCTTTTATCCACTCCATTTTCATCTTGTGTTCTTCCCTAGCTTAGAGCTAGTTGTAAGACTCTCTTAACTTTAATACTTCAAATTTTGTTGGTTAAAAGATGATATTCATGGATTATCTTTATAAACATTAAAAGACATAATCAAGAATCATAAACATAAGCTTAACATATGATGATATATTGGTGAAATAATGTTGTTTAGTGTATGCATAATGCTTGCTTGTTGCTTTCTTGAGAATATGATGTTGATCATCACATGGAGCTTGCTAGATTATGATTAAACACATGATCTAGCAAGTGAGAGGATGATTATGTGACAACATAAGATAATCATCATCTTGTGTAAACATGAACTTGATGAATAAAATGATTTCTTGTAAAATAATAAACAAAGTAAGCTAGTAATCTTATGAATCTAAGATTTGTGAATGGTTTTCCAAAAAAACCAAGTTTAAAATATGATTTTTAGAAGATCTTGGTTTTTTTTACTTAAACTTACACTATTTTTGGTGATAAAATAAGTGTAGAGACACTAGAGAAACAAGAAGATTTAATAAAGAAACGTTTTTGTAAAATATGTTTACAAGTTGTAAACACCTAAATTCTTTAAGAAGGAGATTTTTAAAGAAATAAACACACTTTAAAGGGTAACTAACTCCACTAAACATACTACCAAGTTACTACAAGTTTTTACGAAAACTCAAGTTCATGATCTTTATGTATATAGCTTGTTTTTGCACTTGGTAAGTGTAAAATGTTTAGGGTTTGATTGTTGATTATTGTGTGTTGATTTTGAAAAGAAAATGATATGCTTTAATAGCATGGACACCTCCATTTTCAAGGGAAACTATGGCAAAATTTTCTAAAAATACAAACACTTAGAGAAATATTTTCTAACAAATATTTACAAGTGTGTTTTGATCATAAGTTTTCAACATAAACTTGCCATAATTTTTGTAACAAAAATACAAGTATCGGAGGTTGGTTTTTATAAATAAAAATGGATATATATATATATATATATTTAGAATATATATTTACATTAAGACACTTGTGTGAATATTTGTATACTTTGTAAAAAAAAGTTATGTTATTTTAGGGAAAAATAATATAACTTAACAAAATACCATGAAATTTAAAAATCCAAAATAATACCAAAGATCACAAGGAATAAAATATAAGTTACACACTTGATATTGTGAAACCGAATGATAAAACGTAACTTACAAAATATTCCGGAAGATACCGTTATAAATATATTTTTGGTAAATATTATTTTGGATACAAGAAGTGAAAATATGATTTTTGTACATATTACCAAGTTATGTCATATTTTCAACAAGAAGAAAACATATTATTTTTGAGAATTACAAATATATTTTCCTAGTATATTTAGAAGATATATGATTTTTGGGAAAAATATATATTTTCTTGGAATACATTATTTTTGACAAATAAGTTATATATATATATATTTTCTAAAGTGAGACTTGAAAATATATTGTTTTGGAAATATATTATTTTAAGAATACAAATACGAGAATACGAAAATACATGTATAAGATACCCCCATCCTTGGGAAGGAAAATACTTGAGAAGTATTATTACAGAAATATTGTTTAACGATTATTCCAAAACTAAATATAATTTAACGTTAAAATAAGTATTATTTTAACAAGTAATTATAACTTGGAATAATATTGGGAACATAAGAAACGTAACTCGAAAACGTTAAACTCTAAGCCAAGGCACGACCTGTTCGTCTAATAGACGTTAGTACACCGTAGGTAGTCGTGTTTGCTGAGGAGATTAGAGTTACCAGTACTGAAGACGCAATACTGTGAGTTCATGTCCCCCTTTTCTTTTAACTGTTTTCAGTTTTATACTTCGGAGGGGGGGGGGGTGAAATACATGTTACAATTGTTTACAAACTTTTTATACATGGTATGATTAGCTAGGGAGGGTTACTTCTAGATCATGTGAGTGGTGGGTACAACACTTAAGGCCTTTAATCCTCGTCGTAGGACCGAGGGACATGAGTGATAGATCTATTTGGGTGTAGCGAGCCCACACCCATGAGGACCAGGGTGGCCCATGTGGTGACTATGTCCACAAACTGAAGCCGTGGCAAAATCCGCTAGGTTTGAGTCTTCCTGCACCATTTTCACACATACCATTGGCTTTGCAACCCATTGGTGATCTCTTTTCCTTATTGCTACATACCAGGGACATACATTCTTACAGACATACTTCAAGGTTTATTCATATACACACACATGAACTCGCTCAACTTTTGTTGATGTTTTTCAAATTACATGTATTTCAGGGAACTAAGTGGATCTGGCAGGTGTTGCATGTTTTCCAGCTGCGTTACAAATAAAGGATGTCATCCGAGTCGCTAGGGTTTAGGAGATGTATCTTACTCCTGGATGAGATACATGGTCCTAAGCTCGGGTTGGTTTAAGTCATGTTGTCAAGTCTTCGTGAACTCATTAAAACATATTATGGTTTGTAACTTAAATTCGGTGTCAACGTTTCAGACAATTATGCTATGTTGTTTTCAAACTAAATTTTATTGTTGGATCTGAGTTTGTTTCTGATTGTATTTTCGTTTGAAATTAAGATGGAAATGAAAGAGTTGTGCAGCGGAATTAAGATGAAAACAAACTTTGCATACAATCAAACGAGAGTAATACTTTAATCAAACATCTTTACATAATGAATCGAAAGATTGAATTTGTTTCAACAACGATTACAATGATTGATGATTGAATGCAAACTCCCGCTCAGCCAGAGCTCAGTAGTTTGTTCGTGCAAAGAAGACGATGTGGTGAAAGAGCTAATAGAACAGTACAAAGTACTGAACTATTTATAGGCACTTGCAAACCACTGAGCATCTTAGCTGACGTCACCATGAAAGTGACATCTAACCTCCTAACAAACTCTAACCTCTGATCTATACAAACTCTGATGTACTAACTACTGCTATTACATTTCTTTACATAAAAGACACTTAAACAGCTGCTGCATCCTTCCACTGCTGTGAACCCAGCAGTGTCTGTCCGGATCAGCAGTACTTGACTCAAGGCAGTAGATTGAGTCAGCAGAGCTTTGGTCCTCCATCAGTCTTTGACATTGGTCAGTAGATGCAAAGCAGCAGTTGTAGGTCAGCACTTAGTAAGATCAGCAGATAGGAGGTCAGCAGATATAAAACCACTTTCAAGGGGAGAGATTTGCATGAACTAACTGTAATCGTCTGCTTATTCTGGATCCACTGCTCTGATCCAGTTTTGGCTTTAATTATCTGTTCCTCTGATAGGGTTCAATCCCAACAATCTCCCCCTAGAACAGATAATGCCAAAACTCTTCATTATTTGTGGAAGACTTTATTGCCTCATCAACAGTTCCCTTATCTGACCTTTAAATTGTAATTCAAAGTCTAGGGCATCTGTATCTTCATCATCCCTGCTAAGTGGAAGATCAAGGAGATCCTGCAAATCTTCAAGACTCAGGCCAAGAGCTTGTTCCCTTGATATTTTCTCCACTTCTCCACCAGACCTGAGCAAAGTCAATACGCAGGTCTGTTTGTCAGTTTCCCACTTTTGTATTTTTGAGTCTGGTGGGTTTCTTGGGAGATGTTTATTTGCAGAAGTATTTGGTGAGGCTGGCCTATTCATGGCTGGCTGAGCAGCACTTGCAGATTGTTCCAATTCAAGATCTTCCTTTATCATTACTTTCGTGCCTGCTTTTACAATGGCATCTCCAGCTAAAAGATCTTGAATTGTTTCCATACTAACTGGTTTTTGCTCCTTCTTTTGTAGATGGCAACACCAGCTGGAGCAGTGGTTCTTTTGACTTGCAGCTTTGGTGGTCTTTTAGAAACCTCTGCTTTAGAATAGTCAGGCTTTTGAGGAACATTTGGGTCTTTCTTTCTTAGTTCCTCCAACCTTTTGTAGGTTGCCCTGACTCTATCTTCTCCCCACTTTGTCACAGAGTTCTTTGACCCATAATCAGCTACAATCAGCTCCTCTTTCATTCTCCTCAACTCTAGCATCTTCTCAGCTTCAAATTGTTTGAATTTTTCAGGAGGAGTCTGCTTGACCTTATTTTTGATCATGTCTTGAATCCTGGCTGCTTCTTTTTCAAGCTCAGGAATGGTCCAGTTCTTGTACATGTTTTTCTCCCCCTTGTATTTCTTGTAGGTCATGATGTTCTCAATGTAGTCTTTTCTCAAGGACTCATCTGCCCTTTCTGAAAATTTCTGACATACATTTTTAGCAAATCGTTCCATAGCATTGACCTGTGAGAGTAAAAACTGATAGTTTTGTTGAAATTCTCTATCAGATTTCCCTTTTCTGTTTTTTATTGCAATATCCTCTGCTTGTTTGGCCTTAAGTTTCAAGTATTCTTCAATATTCTTAGGCCTGGGATATCCTGCAATTGATGGCAAACTCCTTTTGGCTGGGTCATCTTCATAATAAAAGGATTTGATTTCTTCTCTGACTGCAATGAGTTCCAGAGGAAATGAGACACCAGCAGGAGGTAGTGATTGCATAATTTGAGCTGAAGAGAGAGGTATGGGTTTTGGAATAGTGACAATTGACAGGGATTTTGAAGATGTTGGTGATGGAGATGTGTCATCATCTTTTAAAATTAGCCTTCTCCTTTTTGGTTTAGGAGAGACTGATGATGTTTGAGATGGAACAGTGGTAGTAGATTGAGTGACAGTGGTTTGTGTCTGACTAACAGTTGTTGAAACAACTGGTGTTTCAACCACTGTTGCCATTACAGCAGATGTTATAACATCTGTTGTCTTCTGGTTTTTGTCAGCAGGTGGAAGTGGTGGTGAGATTGTTTTTGGTGGTGACAGTGGTAATGGTAATGTAGTAATTGTGGTGTGTGTTGAAGTAGTGTGTGTTGAAGTGGGAACAGCTGTTGAAACCACTGAAGTACCAGCAGTAGTTGATACAGCAGGAGTTATAACAGTTGTTTGAGTGGAGGTTTTATGCTGATGGCTTTTGGATGGTGGTTTTGGAGGCTTTGGAAATCTGGATGGGATGGACTTAGGTTTTCTTTTTGTCTTTGGATTTTTAGAATCTTTAGAACCAGAACAACCCTGCTCATACAGCTCCATGAAAGCTCTTTTCTCCTCATTCCACCTTGAAACATCCTTTGCCATTCTATCTCTTTTTACACTTGCTACTCCTTCATCAAGTGCTTCTTGAGTAGCATCAACCTTTTTACTACCATCTGGCACAGGAATTTTTCTGGTCATAGCATCCTTTTCAGGTTCAATGTAGAGACCATCATCTATTCCTTTCTTCTTCCACTCCTGAATTTTCTCCCCCTTTTTGGCATTATCGTCTGGGAGTTGATCAATGAAAAGTACTGTTGGAGGAGCAGTGCCAGTGGTTTGCAGGATCTGAGTTTTGAGAGCCTTTAAATCAGCCTGAGTGTTTTTGAACCTTGACTCCATTGCATTTCTCAGCTGTTGGACATGTTTCTCATGTTGCTGATCTGCTAATTGTGCTTGTTGATGGAGAAAAGGTTGAAACAAGTTCCAGAGCTCATTTGTAGCAGGTGCCCTTTGTGGAGCAGGTGCTTGAGGTGGAATAGCAGTTGATTGTACCTTTTGTACTTGTAACACCTGTTGTAGCATATCTTTGAGTTCTGCAACAGAGTTATCAAGTTTTTCAATGCGATCCGTCAATTTCTGGTACTTTAAATCATCACCCAATTTAATGGGATCATCTGATTTCCCACTAGCAGTGGTTTTATCAGTGGTAGATGTAGGGAGTATACTCCAAACATTAACCACTGATGCCCCTTTTTCTTGGTACTGGGGTCTTCTTCCTTCAACACTTGACAACCTTTTGATGTTGCCAGTAGGATAAATAAATCCACTGGTGGTTGACAGAGGTGCTATAAAAGGAATTGCCTCCAAGGAAGTCTTATTAATGTAACCACTGTCCAAATGTAACCCAGTGGGTGTAACAATTGTAGTGGCTGCTTCACTTGGATTACCACCAAGAGTTACTTGTAACTCAAGGGGTCTAACCTCCTCAGGTTGTGTTGGTGGGTTAGCAAAGGTTGATACAGCAGACCCAGTCAGTGGTTGAGGCATATTCTCATTGATAGGTGATTGAGAAGGACTGGTTAATGCCTGGTTCAAATCAACTGCATCCAACAGCAGTTTAGTTGGTGGAGGAATTGTGGATGTGAAGGGTGGTGTAGAAAGTGGATTTGCCCCGGGTATTGAGCTGTGGATGATAGAAACGAGTGTTTCCAGAGCATCATGATGTGGAGACCCTATTTGTACAACCTGTTCTTTTTGTGAAGAAGCAGGAGGAGTTTCGGTTATGGGTTGAGATATTTGTACCAACTGCTGTGAGGAAGTAGCAGCAGTGGTTTCTTGTGACTTTTGTGTTGTCACTGGCAGGAGCTCTGGTATCTCATCCTCCAGAGATGCCTTTTTGATGGTTTTGGGGGGGGGGGGGGGGGGTTTGTGTTTTTCTTTTTGTTGGCTTTTTGGGGATTTTAGGTGTGGGTTTCAAAACAGTTGTGCTGCTGCTTTGATCACCTTGAGCAGTGGGCTCAGCAGCAGATACCTGAGGAGCAGTTGTAACTGCTAAAATCTGCTCAGGCACCTCTGCTTGTGTTTTGCAAGGTGCTAACATTCTTGAAAAAGTTTCAGTTGTTAAGCTGTTTATTTGAGTAGAATCACCTTGGTTTATTACAGCTAAATCATCCTTACTGAATTTCTTTGAAAAATAGTAACTTAAAAACCTTGGAAACAGTAAGAATGATTTTGTTTCAACATTATTAACCAAATCTTTAAAAATTTCCCGAGAATAGTTAAAATTTTCTCCTTGAAGAATAGCATATCCCAGATTTTGAATCTTTAAAGGGATTTCATTGAAAGAAGTGGTTTTATTTGAAACACATAGTAGGAGGGTATGAAATAAAAATCTGGTTGCAGAAGGAAAGTAACCTTTTTCTAAGGTAATTTTCTTCATCATTGTGGCTTCATACCCTCTCTCAATGAAGTCAGTTTGCAACTCGTTTTTAGTGAAAGAGATTTTACCTTCTTGATCATCGAGTTGAAAGACCTCTAAAATGGATTGTGGCGTGATTTGGACAGCTTTACCCTTTATAGAAGAGTTTATGGTGGTTGCAGTGTCTCCTTGTTTTTCAAGGGTTGCATTCTTCCAGAACTCCCTTTGGGTCGCCAAATAAATTGGTGCATCGGCAGTGAACAAAGTTTTGTACTTTGATTTTGCCATGATATCAATGATGGAATCGAAAACAATTGTGGTTCCTGGTTTTGTGAGAAGACCCAGGAGATTGTGAGATGGTTTATGTGGAATTTCAGTGGAGATTGCCTTTTGAGAGGCTGTTTTCGAAGATGATTTGGAGGAGGGTTTTGAAGATGACTTCGATTTTGTCATTTTGAAGATGAATGATCGAAGAAATTTGTGAGAGATGAGAAGAAAAACTGCTTTGAGAAGAGAATTTTTAAGAATTCAATTCGACAGTAAAACCCTGTTTTGGTGGTGAGTGGGGGATTTTATAGGGAAGAAAGTGAATGCTGAGGTGGCAGCCGTTACAAAAGGTCTGACCAATATGTACTGCCCACGTGACAACCCCTGGTGAAAGTGAAGGACAGTACTTTTGTGAAAGTGACTGATGAAGGCAGTGGGATGAAAGCAGTGGATGATTTTCACTATTAGTGGATAGCATATCAGTGGATAAGACACTGCTTTTGAACAACAGAGTTTATCAAAGGAATGAGAGAGCAGGGGTTGACTTTCAGCAGTGGGCAGACTTTTGAAGTAGAGCAGACTTTTGAACAATCAGTGGTTAATGGCAGACTTTTAAGGATTTTAATGAAAAATATCATTTTTAGCTATTTTTAAGGATGGAGTTTTGATTTTCTGAAAACATTTTGATGCTTTTATTCATAGAAAAACAAGATGTTGCTTGTTATTCCATGTTTAGTATCCCAATTCTAGAGACCAAGCTTTCAAAAGTGGCTGTATCAAGTGCTTTTGTGAGCACATCTGCCAGCTGGTCTTTAGTTGGGACATGATGCAGAGAAATCAAACCTTTTTCATAGCAATCCCTCACAAAGTGATGTCTGATGTCGATGTGTTTGGTGGTTGAATGGCAAACTGGATTTTTTATGATATTTTCTGCTGCCTGGCTATCCAACATGAGTGGTGTCTTTAAGGCAGTGATACCAAAATCCAGTAACTGATTTTGAAGCCACATGAGTTGGGCTGTACAGCTTGCAGCAGCAATGTATTCAGCTTCAGCAGTGGATGTTGAAACAGCTGCTTGCTTTTTGCTTTGCCATGAAACTAAGCAATCACCTAGAAACTGGCACCCTCCTGATGTGGACTTCCTTGTGGTGTGACATCCAGCAAAGTCACTGTCTGAGAAACCTGAAAGCTTGATGTTCCCATTAGCTGGATACCAAGTGTGGGAGCACCTTTTATGTATCTGAAGATCCTTTTTACAGCAATGAGATTTGATTTTCTGGGAGCTGATTGACTTCTTGCACAGACACATGTTGCAAACATGATGTCTGGTCTGGATGCAGTTAGGTACAATAAAGACCCAATCATGCTTCTATAAAGTGTTTGGTCAATCAGCTCATCCTTTTCATCAGACATGACCAGCTTATTTGTTGCCATGGGTGTGCTGCATGGTTTACAATCATTCATATCAAATTTGGTTAAAAGTTCTTTAGCATATTTGCTTTAATGAATGAAAGTTCCATTTTGCAATTGCTGGACTTGGAGACCAAGAAAGCATTGCAGCTCACCCATTGCACTCATTTCAAACTCTGCTGTCATGAGTTCTCTAAACTCTTCACACATTGAGTTACACGTGCTTCCAAAAATAATGTCATCCACATAAATCTGGACAATCATTAAATCCTTCCCTCTCCATTTTAAAAACAATGTTTTATCAATGGTACCTCTTTTGAAACCATTTGAGAGTAGGAAGTTGGAAAGAGTTTCATACCAGGCCCTTGGTGCTTGTTTTAGGCCATACAAGGCTTTGTTTAGCCTGTAGACTTGATCTGGATAAAATGGATCCTCAAAACCTGGAGGTTGACAAACATATACCTCTTCTTGAATTGTACCATAGAGGAAAGCACTTTTGATATCCATTTGAAACACCTTCATATTGTGGTTGACAGCAAAGGCCAAGAACAGTCTAATGGCTTCTAATCTTGCAACAGGGGCAAATGTTTCATCATAATCAATCCCCTCTTCCTGTCTGTAACCTTGAACCACAAGCCTGGCTTTATTCTTGACAACAATACCCCTTTCATCAGTTTTGTTCTTGAAGACCCTCTTTGTGCCAATGGGACTAACCTCTTCTGGCAGTGGTACAAGCTCCCATACTTGTTGTCTTTTAAACTGTTGGAGTTCCTCTTGCATGGCTTCTACCCAGCTGTTGTCTTTTAGTGCCTCTTGGTACTTGACTGGCTGATGGAGTGATAGAAAACCAGCAAAAAGACAAATATTTTGGGTTTGGCTTCTTTTGAGCACCCCTTCATTTATGTTGCCAATGATTTGATCAGGTGGATGAGATCTTAAGAAGATTAAATCTCCTTGGTATGGTATGATAGCATTGGTTGGTGAAGGCTGCAAATGTGTATCATCTGAGCTAACCACTGCTGGGGACTTTGATGATCCAGCAGTGGCTTCAAAAGGTGGTGGAATAGGAGGTAATGACATGGACAACTGCTGACTTTTATCCACTGTTTGAGGACTTTTGTCAGCAGTGTTTGAGGATGTGGAAGCAGTGGGTGATGGGCTACTTTGGTCAACAACTGTTGAGGTAGCAGTGGTTGAGCTTTGACAACTGTTTGGAACAGCTGGTGCTTTTCCCTTTGTGGCAGACCTTTGAGGGATGATGATTTCATACCCATAGTCTGGTGTTGTATCCTCTGATGGGCCTGCACTGTTAGTCTTGACAGCAGTATTTTCAAAAGTAAATTTTTCAAGATCAAACAGATCTGCAGGGTTTGCTGGGATTTTTATTAATGAAACTTCATTGAACTTAACATTCAAAGTCTCCTCCACTGCCTTGGTCCGTGTATTGAACACTTTGTAGGCCTTGGAAGTGGTTGAGTATCCCAGATGATAACCACAATCAATTTTGGCTGCAAATTTTGAAATGGAATCTTTTAAGTTCAAAATAAAGCATGGGCAGCCAAACACCTTGAAATATGAAATCAGTGGTTTAATTTTATACAGAATTTCATAGGCAGTCTTTTTGTGCCTGGGGTTTATTAAAACTCTGTTCTGAACATAGCAAGCAGTGTTTACTGCCTTTGCCCAGAAAGTTAATGGCAAACTTGAATCTGCAAGCATGGTTCTGGCAGCCTCAATCAGAGTTCTGTTTGTCCTTTCCACTACCCCATTCTGCTCTGGTGTTCTAGGGATACTGTACTGCCTTACAATCCCTTTCTTCACACAGAAGGCATCCAACTCCCTATTTTTGAATTCTGTGCCATTGTCACTCCTGAAGCTTTTCACTGGAAGGTCAAATTGCTTTTCAACCTGTGTTACAAAGTCTTGCAAAATGCCTGCAGTCTCATCTTTTGAGTGTAAAAAGAAAGTCCATGTAAACCTAGAAAAGTCATCAACAATAACCAAACAATATCTTTTCTTTTTGAGGCTCATGACTTGAACTGGGCCAAACAAATCCATGTGTAGCATTTGCAAACACTGGGTTGTTTTGGACTCTTCAATGGACTTGAAAGAACTTTTATGCTGTTTTCCTTTTAAACAGGAAATGCAATGTTCAGGGCATGAAAACAATTTTTGTGGTAGGCCTCTCACCAAACCATTTTTTGAAATTTCTGTGATTGTCTTAAGATTTGTATGCCCCAGCCTTCTGTGCCAAAGTTCTGTCTCTTTGTTAGAGGCAGCTGAGAACAGACAGGCATCAGCTCTGGGACACTCTTTTGACATGTCAACAACATAAACATTGCCACTTCTTTGAACAACAAGTTTAGTTTGACCAGTTTTGATTATTGCTTCAATCTTTTTGACCATTTCTGGTCCAACAATCCTACAACAGTCTTTTGTGAAGAATGACCCAAATCCCTTGTCACTCATTTGGGACACACTCAGAAGGTTGAATTTTAGATTGTCTATTAGATTGACATTTTCAAATTTTACATTTCCAGATTGCACTGTTCCAGATCCCAGAACTTTCCCTTTACTATTATTCCCAAAGGATATATCACCCCCTCCATGGATTTTAAAGTCTTTGAGGAGGGCTTTACATCCTGTCATGTGCCTGGAGCCTCCACTATCTACATACCAAAGACTATCAAAGCATGCAGAAGTAAACGGATTAGTTCATTAAGGTCTCCAAAGCCAACAAGGCTTTGGATGGGGTCTCAACAGTGTCTGGGATGGATGCAGAATGGTGGACAGTGGTTAGGTCAGGAGTTTGAACTGTTTTAGGACAGTGTTTCTCTAACCACTGCTGTGGGTCCTGACCAATCATCTGCTGGTAACCAAAAGGATGCCTGTTCACTTTGGGTTTAGAGGGCCTTTTGTAGGCCTCATAAACGTGAGGAATCCTTTGGTAAGACTGTTTTTCTCTGCCTTTTCTGAACTGATTGGCAGGGGGTGCATCAGTAACCTGAACATCTCTTTTGACAGATGTTTGGTTCAGCTGTTTTGTAACAGCTCTTTGAACTGGCACAAACAGTGGTTGTTTCTTGGTGAATTTGACAGATGTTGATGATGATGATGGACTCAAGGATGTTTTAGCAATGTACTCATTCTTCTTCACATCAAAGTTTTTGAGATACACATATGCTTGAGTTTTGTGGTTTGTTTTACCACAGACAATGCAACCTTCAGCTGAAACAATGACACTTGTTCTGTTTAAATCATAAGCTTTTAAGTGGAAACAATCTTTTGTTAGATGATTCCTTTTCTCACAGAATTCACAAAACAAGTTATCAATTTTTTCTTTCTTCTTTCTCTTTTCAGACTCCTTTGCAGCAGAGGTTTTAACCACTGTTGGGATGTCCTTGAGAGGTATGACTTTAGCTTTTGGAGCCTTGACACCATCAGTTGATGTAAAGTCCATTGGCTTGAAATTTTCAAGAATGTCACACTCATCAGACCATTTTGGTTTAAACTGGTATTCTTCAAGCTCCTCAAAAGTAGAGGATTCCATTGGTCTGTCAAGTGTGATTTTGTTACCAAGTTTGTCAGTGATTTTCACTTCTTGGCCATTCTTGTTTGTGGGGATGAACTCAGTGGTTACATCAGTGGTTTGAATAGATTTTTCAAAAGCAGTGTTTTCATCATCATGTTTTCTATAGCCAACCCCAAATTTCACATTGCTTTTTCTCTGTTTTTCAAGCATAACCTCATATCCTCTGCAGGATTCCACCCATCTTTCATAAGTAATCCGGGTGGATTCCAACTCCTTTTTGCAAACTTGGTATTTTTCTACCATAGTTTGAAGTTGGGTTTTGGTTATGCTTTGCTCTTCTTTTAAACAGCTGATCTCTTTTTCCTTTTCGGTCAATTTGTTTTTAAGTTCTTTTAAAGACTTTTCAAATTTAACCTCATCAGTCAAGATTTTATCCCGAAGGTTTTCATTCACCTCTTTATTGTTAGCAAAAGCAATTATGCAATTGTCAGAACACAGTTTTTCAAGAACTTGAGGAGATACCTTGGCAGCTGCCATCATTGCACAATCACATTGATGATCTTCTTCATCATCAGCTTTCACCTTCTTTTCACCAGCCTTTTCTTCTTTCTCTTCTTCTTTGTCCTCTACGGACCATGGATCTGTCATTGGTTCAATTAGGGTACCTGAACTTTCTCCCAACAGTAGTTCACCAGCCACAGCAGTAACCACTGCTTCAGTCACCTCTTCCACTGTTTCAGAGCACTGCTGTTCCTCCTCAGTTTCAACCCCCTCCTGTATTGACTCTAATGCCATCAAACAAAACTCATCATGTGAAGAATCATTAGAAGCATAGAGTGCAAAATTTTCATCACTAAGATCATTAGGCATACTGCTCCAGTCAACAAACCCTTGAGTGAAAAAACTTTGTTGATCTGGTTGTGCTGCTGCTGGAGCAGTGGTTTGAGGTGCAACAGTTTGCACTTGTACATGGGGAGCAGGGGTTTGAACATATTGGATTTGTGGAACAGTAGTTTGGACATAGTGTACTGGCACAGGGGCAGCAGCATAGTGAGCAGTGATCACTTGAGCTACTGGGGTATACTGGGCATAGTGCACAGTGCTTTGGTTTTGAGGTCTAGGATTTGAGCTAGGATGAGTAATTATGGGACCAGTAGTTTGACTCCTACATTCCCTAGCGAAATGTCCCAACCTATTACACTTGTAGCACTTGATTTTCGATTTATCCAACCCAACCCTTAGATTCCCATGCAAACCTGGGAATTTTCGCCCTATTCTCTTGTAAAATTTGCTAGTTCTAACACTTAGCAAAGCCAGTTGGTGCAGGATGTCCATTTCCTCTAAGTCAGTGGGATCGAAATGTTGTAAATCATTGAGTTCAAAGCTTAGATTATCTGGCATCTGGTTTTCGTTTGCAGTTAATGCATAACTTGCAGAGTGAGGATCAGGGTTGTTAAAATTTGCACCAGCAGTTATGTCAATGAAGTGATCATAACCCTGATCCTTACCACTGCTCCCAGATTCTTCTTGACCCAGAAGAGCAGTATTACCGAAAGTGTAATCCTCAGTAGCTTTTCCTGACTCTTGTAACCTCCTTTTCTGGTTCAACTCCCTTTCGTAGGTAGGGAGTCGACTGTGGAGTTGGGTCAAGGTCAGATCCTTGAACTCAGATGAGTTTCGGGTGACAAAAGCTATTGTGTCCCATTTTTCTGGTAGTGACCTGAGGAACCTGCTATTTTGAGTTGAGTTTGTAAAAGTGGTGTTAACAAGCCTCAGTTCACTGATGAGACAACTGAAACGCTCAAATTGTTGCGTTAGTGATTCACCTTTAACGTAGCAAAATGTTTCATACTGTTGGTTCAGGATTTCCCTGTTGTTTTCTATGACTTCTTCAGTCCCCCCAAACTGTTCCTTAAGTGCGTCCCATAATTCTTTGGCATTGTTACAGTGTAACAGTCCAGCATATATCTCATTGGGCAGCGCTGATGCTATGATGCTAAAAGCCTTAGCATCTAGTTCGATCTTTTGAAAATCGGTTTCGGTGTAATTTTCAACTGGTTTTGGAACGAACTTTTTAGCATCTTCAGCGCTTGGCACTGAAGGAACATGGGGACCATAAATGACAGACCTCCAACAACCTGTGCTTTGTTGAGCGAGGATGTGACCCATCCTCCTCTGCCAGATGTTGTACTCATTTCTTTTTAGCATAGGTGGTTTAAAAAGGGAGCCAATGTTGTTTTTATCATCCTGAGATTGTGACGTCATTCTTGTTGTTTTACAGACACTGAGAAATCAACTTTAATGGTGATTAATCCTTGCTCTGTTTTTCAACGGACGAACAAACGATCAGTATCAACTGTTATGAGTTGAACTATTTACGTCAAAATGATTGTTAGATCAAATTTGACTGTCCAAGCTCTGATACCAATTGTTGGATCTGACTTTGTTTCTGATTGTATTTTCGTTTGAAATTAAGATGGAAATGAAAGTGTTGTGCAGCGGAATTAAGATGAAAACAAACTTTGCATACAATCAAACGAGAGTAATACTTTAATCAAACATCTTTACACAATGAATCGAAAGATTGAATTTGTTTCAACAACGATTACAATGATTGATGATTGAATGCAAACTCCCCCTCAGCCAGAGTTCAGTAGTTTGTTCGAGCAAAGAAGACGATGTGGTGAAAGAGCTAATAGAACAGTACAAAGTACTGAACTATTTATAGGCACTTGCAAACCACTGAGCATCTTAGCTGACGTCACCATGAAAGTGACATCTAACCTCCTAACAAACTCTAACCTCTGATCTATACAAACTCTGATGTACTAACTACTGCTATTACATTTCTTTACATAAAAGACACTTAAACAGCTGCTGCATTCTTCCACTGCTGTGAACCCAACAGTGTCTGTCCGGATCAGCAGTACTTGACTCAAAGCAGTAGATTGAGTCAGCAGAGCTTTGGTCCTCCATCAGTCTTTGACATTGGTCAGTAGATGCAAAGCAGCAGTTGTAGGTCAGCACTTAGTAAGATCAACAGATAGGAGGTCAGCAGATATAAAACCACTTTCAATAGGAGAGATTTGCATGAACTAACTGTAATCGTCTGCTTATTCTGGATCCACTGCTCTGATCCAGTTTTGGCTTTAATTATTTGTTCCTCTGATAGGGTTCAATCCCAACATTTATGGATGAACATCTTATGGTTTTACCATATAGCGTTGTTATGATTGAATGCTATGGTATTAAGAAGTCACACCAATAACCACGCTTCCGCAAAAGTCAGGGTGTGACAGCTTGGTATCAGAGCTTCGGTCGCAGTGAACTAGGATTCCTTCTTGAGTCTAGACTACGATCATTAGGGCTCTCACGAAAATGTTTTCACCAACATGTTTTCATTGCATACACAAAATGTCCAGATCCATGAAACAAACATTTTTACAAATAAAAGACACAAATTACATTTCAAGGAATTCGTTTATAAGTCAGTCTGAGAGACTAGGGAGTTAGTCTGAGAGACTAGCTGGGTAGTCAGTCTGAGAGACTGGGGAGTTGGTCTGAGAGACTAACTGGGTAGTTCAGTCTGAGAGACTGGGTTGTCTGAGAGACTAGTAGGGGCAGTCTGAGAGACTGGGAGGTTTAGCCTGAGAGGCTGGGTAGTTCAGTTTGGGAAACTGGGAGGTTTAGTCTGAGAGACTAAGTAGTTCAGTCTGAGAGGCTGGGTGGGATATTCCTGGGAGGACTAGGATACATACATGCTTACATTGTTACTACTTACATGCTTATTCGATGATTGTTGATATATTTGCATATGTTGTGATTGTTTTGTTACAGGCACCATGTCCTCTTCTGATAGTGGAGTATCAGATACCATAGACCCTATGGCCATAGTTCCAGACAATGAGATAGCCACAGACCCTGAGGTTTTTACATCGGACACTACGAGTAGCGATGATGATGATTTCCAGCCGTTTGCTTTACCGGATTTTGGCGATGATACACCGCTAGCTGATGGTCTTCCTGGCGAGGATCTACTTCTTGTTGAGATCCCAGCTGCTTTTCCTCTTGCTGCATTTCCTCTCGAGGATCTACCTCTTGATGCCATGTCTAACGACGACATCGATCTTTTTGTTGAGGGTCCCCCTGAGGGTGCCCAGGATGATGGAGCTCCAGTCGATGATGCCGTTTGTGACAACTGTCACTTTTCCGTACATTCCGTACACTAATTGGACAGTAATCTGTGCTTAAATAATTGTGCATGATCTAGTTTACAAGACAAATGAATTTCTGATTACTGTTATATACATACAATGGCATTTCATGTTGCAAGACTTTATTCGTTGCTACATGCAACACGATATAGTTCTAATAATACACAGAACATAATTGGCACCATTACTAGACAAACTAAAAATGCTGACGAAGTTCAGTACATAGACAGACAGTATTTTAAGGCCCAGTATGAGCCAGAGACCAAGTGATACACTAGTATAGTGTGTAAGGAAGTAAGGACCCCAAAACTGCATGCCTAAGTAATAGTTTAAGTGCCGGGAAGTGCCAAAAATTCACCCAAAGTGCAGAATTCTGCATATTTCAGCAAAATTCAGCATTTTAATAAACTAGTAATGTGCAAAAATATGGCAAAATTGTCCTGTATGCTTTCCTAAGTGTCGGGAATTAAAGTGTCACAAAAAGTTACATAAAGGACACTATACGTTATAACTTGACACTTTAACGAACCGGTATCTAACCGAACAACCGGACATTACCCGGAACACCAAAATATTGCTATAAGCATTGTTTTACTTTTTCTGAACTAGTTATGGTTCCCGAACACCTTAACATACTACATAATGCAAGATACACATAAAACACTAGACCTAATACTTATCTTCCAACTAAATTACCTACTTTAACCATCAAAATTACAATTAACCCCCCCCCCCCTTTTGTTGTTTACGGCCCAAAGAAGGTGGCCCTACCCCAAATCCTCCCTTGATCTCCTAAATCTCCATAAGATATTACTTGGATTATGAAAAGATCATGTTTTACTAGGAGGAACATAAGAACCATTGTGTAAAACTTAAACCTTGATTATGAGTAACCTTCACCTTCACCTCCATAACATACATCACTTCACAACTCTCTCACCCTCTCCTCCATAAAGCTCAGTCGAACACCCTACACACACACCACAATTTTTCATTCAAGCTTCATTCATTCCAAGGTTTTATTGAGGTGTAAGAAGGTCACTAACGAAGCTTGGAGTTTGCGGATCATCAAGGACCTCTTCCGTTTGCTTTTATCCACTCGATTTTCATCATTGTTCTTCCCTAGCTTAAAGCTAGTAGTAAGACTCTGTTGATCCTTGATTACTTCAATTTTTGCTTGGTTAAAAGACATATTGTGTTGAAAATCACTAGAACCATAAAAGACATAAACTTGAATCTTGAAACATAAGATGAAATATGATGATATATAGATGATATGATGTTGTTTAGTGCATGAATAATGTTTGTTTGTTGATTTCTTCAGATGATGATGTTAATCATCATATGAAGCTTGCTAGATGGTGTTTAAACACTTAATCTAGCAAGTGGAACGATGATCTTGTAACTACATATATTGATCATCTTCTAGTAAACACATGAACTTAATAAATAAAGTGATTTCTTGTAAAACAATAAACATAGTGAGCTAGTAAACTTATAGCTTCAAGACTTGTGAATGATTTTCCAAGAAAACCAAGTTCAAAATATGATTTTCGAAAGATCATGGTTTTACTAAACTTACACTATTTTTGGTGATGAAATAAGTGTAGGAACACTAGAGAAACAATAAGGTTTAATAAAGAAACGTTTTTGTAAAATATGTTTACAAGTTGTAAACATCTAAAATTTCCAAGAATGAAGTTTACCAAGAAGTAAATATATTTTGGAAGGTAACTAAGGCTACTAAACACTTTACCAAGTTACTACGCATTTTTGTGAAAGATCAAGTTCATGTTAGTATGTAAATTGAATAGTTTTTACACTTGGTAAGTGTAATATTATTTAGGGTTGAATGTTGATCATTGTGTGTGATTTTGAAAAGAAAATGATATTCTAAATAGCATGGACACCTCCATTTTTCAAAGGAAACTACGGCGAAATTTTCTAAAAATGCAAACACTTAAAGAAATATTTTCTAACAAGTATTTACAAGTGTGTTTTAACTTTGGTTTTCCCATATAAATTTTGCCACAGATTTTGTTACAAAAATACAAGTATTGGAGGTTGGTTTTTGTAAATAAAAATGGATAAATATATATTTAGAATATATATTTTATACTAAAGACACTTGTGTGAATAATTGTATACTTAGTGGAATAGTTATGTTATTTCAGGATAAAATAATATAACTTACAAATACCAAGAATTTACAACTCCAAAATAATATCAAAGATCACAAGGAATAAATATATAAGTTATGCACTTAATATTGTGAAACCGAACGCAAAAAACGTAACTTATGATATGTTTCGGGAAATACCGTTACAATACATTTTTGGTAAATATTATTTTGGAAACGAAAGAAGTGAAAATATGATTTTTGTACACGTTACCAAGTTATGTCATATTTTCAACAAGTAGAAAATATATTATTTTCGGGAGTTAAATTATATTTTCTTGAAATACATTATTGGGACAAAACAAGTTTAAATATATTTTCTAACAGTTAGACTTGAAAATATATTATTTTGGGAAACTACAAATACGAAGATACATGTAGGAAATACTCCCATCCTTGGGAAGGAAATACGAGAATAAATACTAGAGAAGTATTGTCACGAAACCTTGGAATAATATTTGAGACATAAAAGAAACGTAACTCAAAACATGAATACTAAGGCAAGGCACGGCCGCTCGTCTAATAGACCCTAGCACATTGTAGGTAGTCGTGTTTGCTGACGAGATTTGAGTTACGAGTACTGAAGACGCAAAACAGTGAGTTCATGCTCCCCCTTTTCTCTTAACTATTTTTGGTTTTATAACTCTTGGGGGGTGGAATACATGTACAAATGCTTAAACGGTATGAAATGCCTATGAAATACTAGATCATGTGAGCATAGACTTAATATTGAAATGCCATTAATACTTAATTAGGGACGAGGGTTAGATCTAACGGGTACGGTCGAACCCCACTCATGGTCATAACTAGTACCAAGCAGTGCTTCGGAGTCCCAGTCGAGGGTAATCGACACAGTCCAGGGTAATCAAGGGTAATCGACACAGTCGAGGTTAATCGACACAGTCGAGGGTAATCGACACAGTCAAGGTAAATTGACACAGTCGAGGTTAATCGACATAGTCGAGGAAAATCGAAAAGGGTATAAGCCTACTCATTACGAGTGCTCCCTATGTCCTCACATGCCTTAAAGTCCTTGTAAAACATTCATGTTCATACACGCTTTTCATACCTGTCTACAAAGGAGTCTCTCAAAGATTTACAAGATTACAGTACTCACAAATAAAACGCATGAACTCGCTCAACTTTTGTTGATGTTTTCCAAAATTACATGTATTTCAGGTAACAGGATGGATCTTGGGCGCAGGTGTCATAACTAGAAGTAGACTTCAAGTTTAGATGTCATCCACTTTTTGGTTTGTAACCAAGTCGAAGGTTGTGTTTTAAAAACTTGAATAACCAGTGTTTGTAATACTCAAATTTTATGAATGGATGAACATCGTTTTGATCATGTAGTTATTTATTACGATCGAATGCAATGATTTTAAACCAGTCACACATCATACGCTTCCGCAAAAGTCAGGGTGTGACAGTTTGGTATCAGAGCTTCGATTGTAGTGAACTAGGATTCCTTCTCGAGTCTAGACTACAATCACTAGAGTTCTCTCACAAAAACATTTTACAAAAAGGTTTTTCATTGCGTTCACGTAAGCGTCAAGATCCATGAGTCAAACATTTTTCAAAGAAGAGACAAGGCAACGACATTAGTAGGGAATACCCTCAAGATAAGGTGCCAACTAAGACGTAGTCTACACGAGTTAGACTTGCCAAAGATAAAATACACCCTTGGTGATAACTAGTACCAAGTAGTGTTTTTGTGTCTCAGTCGTGAATCGACAACTAGAAAATGACTCCACCCCCAAAAACGAGAGTTATATGTAATATGATGCATCGAAATGCCTGTTTATGCTAAGTAACGTATTTGTTTATCGATACATACATACGAATAAGTGTACGGAATAAATATTGACGTGAATACATACGAATAAGTGGACGGAATAATTATTGACGTGAATAAGATACCTTCGACTCCAAATCCTATTACTATACGTAACTCGCACGATGAAGCTATCGACATCGCGTTCTTTCCAAAGATCATGGCTGGAGTAATTACCAAAAAAGATTCTGAACTTGCTTCCGTAGGAAATGGCTGCTCTTCCCTCTCGATCGTGAAGGTGCCTGACTACGGTAGTGGCGACGAGGCAGGAGCGGCAACCTTGGACGACTTCTTAATCAGCAGGACGAGATCCCTGCGACTTTTGTGAAGCGAGATTGACGACATACCTGACCAGAAAAGGAAGATGGAGTATTCATCTTGAAGGTGCCCCTCCAACTACTAGGAATTCTCTTTATTCCTACTTCATTTAATCATCATGCCTATTCGCGCGTAATGATAACGAGTGTTAGCGCGTGGACCAACGCAATGGTCCTTTCCATGACAGAGGTATAAGGACAGTAGTGTCCCCTCCTTGATTGATCATCTGCTTGGATGAGAGAAAATTGGGGTTACTGTGCAAGACAATTTATTATTACGGGGGCCCACGTAATAACAACTTGTAGTGTATGGAAATCCTGGTGGGCTCTGCGGGTCGAGTTAATGATCACCATCCCTCCAAAAATAATCTATAGGTGTTCACACCTTCAGCTGGTAGGACAATACATAGACCAATGCTTTAGCACTGTATAAAGTAGGAAACCTGTCCTGCCTACTTCATGTATGATACTTCTATCCGTGTACGAGACGATTGAGAAACGATATTTAAGCAAGAAAAGATGGCTAATGTTTGAAAAGATTCAGTGACGTTACACTCTCTGTCACCCCTACGTGAACAACTACCATTTCGCAAAACTTGTATGACCAAGGCGAAGTAACCTCGATTTCATTACAAACAATAAGCCAAGTTGGCAAGCCTATGTGAAGGCTCAGTAATTGTTTCCTCGCTCATACATTGTTGATTATATATACATGTGAAATTGGGTGATTACATGATGGCTTATGGTGCTCTGTGCCTCATAGACAATTATGGAATGTTGTCTAACCTACTTCATACCATTTTGACAGAAGAGAATGCCGCCCAGACGTGACACAGACACAAGTATGTTACCAAGGACAGAAGCCGAGCTGCAAGAACGCATCTCCCAGGCAATTGCACGACATGAAGCCCTCCTCTCTGAGCACAGCGGTGACACTACCAGAAATAACCCTCCAACTGGCTGCACCTATAAACAATTCCTGGACTGCAAGCCATTGAATTTTGATGGCATATGAGGTGCCGTAGCATTTGTTCGTTGGGCTGAAAAGACTGACTCTGTTCTAAGAATGAGTAACTGTTCGCCCCAGCAGAGATTTACCTTTATCTCAGGGTTATTTTTAAATGACGCACTCTCCTGGTGGAACCTTCAGGTTCAAACCCTTGGTGCAGATGCTGCTTATGCACTGAGCTGGGACGAGCTCAAGGAAATGATGGAGAAGAAATACTGTTCAAGGGCTGAAATCCAGAAGCTTGAGGTGGAGTTCTGGAATTTGAAAATGGACGGGCCGAAGATTTCAGAGTACGTCCAGCGATTTCACGACTTGTCTAGGGTCGTCCCCTACTTAGTCAAGCCATAATTCAAGAGGATTGAACGATTCATTTGGGGACTTACACCTTAAATTAGGAGCATGGTTACTACCTCAAAGCCCTCAACCATTGCAGAGGCTATCGATTTGAGTGTCACTCTTACTGAAGAAGCTCTATGCATGGGGAAATTTTCGGAATCTGAGGATAACAAGAAAGAGACTCATGTTGAGTCATCAGGAAACAAGAAAAGGAAGTCTTCAAACCTAAAGATAGGCACCCAAGTCAGCTATGGAAGCCCTAAAGCTAACAAAAGAAAGGAAGTGAACCCGCCGCATGGCAGGAAAGCTTATGGAGCCACCCATAAGGTTGGTAGTAAGGTTTACTTGGGGACTAAGCCGAGGTGCGGGGAATGCACTTTTCACCATGAAGGTCGATGTCTGAGGCCTAAGTGCGGAAAGTGTGGAAAAGAAGGGCACAGCAAGGACGCCTGTTGAGCGAAGGATCCAGATGGAAGAGATAATAGAGTACCAAGTTGCTACAGATGTGGTGAAGCAGGGAACTTTAGGAAAGATTTCCCTAGGGAGAACCAAGCAAGGAAGGGTCTTCATGACCGGAGCTCGTGAAGCACGCTAGGATCCAGATGTGGTTAAGGGTACGTTCCCTATTAACCAACCTTATGCATCTATTTCTGATTATACTGGCACAACTTTAACTTTGCATGCTTAAGAACTTAAGAAACTGCTTGGCCTAGTTTCGAGTAAAATAGACGCCCCGTATTCTTTAGAAATGGGCATATAGAAGGCTAGTTTAAACAGACGAAGCAATTAAGGATTGTATTTTGGGGACTCAGAAGGCCGGAACCTTCTATTACAATTGAATTAGGAAGTTATGATAGTCAGCATGAATTGGAAATCCAAGTATAGAGCTGAAGCCGTTCGATATAAGTAAAATCAGTCGCATCCCTCTTACGAATGATGAAATATTTATAGTACACAACCTTCATGCCATAGGAGCAAGGGTGCTTGACCCCACAAGGCAGCGGATCTGCGACATCTCTCATTGGTCGAAGACACACAGAAGCGCCTCCAAGTAGACTGCGGAGCCTGAAAACATCCCCGTGACGGAAAAAGTTCCAGTAGCCTTTCCTGAAGGCTTGCTAGGAATACCCCCCACAAAGACAAGAGAAGTTTAAGATGAACCTCGTGCCAGAAGCGGCACTAGTGACAAGATGACGCCGTACCAACTAGTTTCGTCCGAGAAGCATGAACCTCCGTTATAACTGCAAGAGCTGCTAGACAGAGGAAATTAAGGACATGACACCCTTAGTTAAGGACACAAAGAGAAAGTTGACAGTTTCCATTTTGCATAAATTCCAGAGAATTGGATGTCAAAGTTTGGTATCCTTTGCCAAGGATTGATGACATGAACAGACCAACCGTCAGGTTACAGTTACCACTCAAAGATCGACTTGAGGACAGGATGTCCTCAATTGTGAATACAAGAAGGAAATATCCCTAAAACGACCTTTAGGACTCGCTTCAAGCATTACGAGTTCCTTGTCGTACCATTTGGCTTAACACATGCATCGACAATATTCATGGACCTCATGAATCGAACGTGTAAGCCATACCTGGATAGATCATTATCATATTTATTGACTACATCCTCATATGGCCAACAACCAAGGAAGGTCGTGAGCAAAAGCTGCAATTTACCTTGCAACTCTTAGAGAAAGAACAGTTATGTGCTAAGATTTTGAAAAATGAATTTCGAATTCTCAAAGTGAGAACTTTAAGATACATGGTGGATAAGAACGAGATTCATGCCAACCCTGCAATCAAGAGCTAAGGAGTTAGTTGCAATTATGTGACGCTTCTCGACAAAGTCTTGATTGCGCGTCAATGCAACGAGACCACAACATTGCATACGCGTCACGTTGATTAAAAGATCATGAGAAGAAACCTTGATCTAGATACAGTGATTACGCACCGCAAATTTGACGTCATTACCTGTAAGAAAACGCTGCACGACCTATTAATCACAAGGGTTGCAGCACACCGTTGATCGTAAGAACTTGAATATTAACGAAGATGGACTAAGCTACTGAACGATGCAGACTGTATGGACATGATACGTGCTTGTGTGATAAACTTTGATGAAAAATCGGAACACTCACTTGCCCTTAGTGGAGTTTTCCTACAACAGTATTTATCACACCAACTGTTTAAATCGCTTCGTGTGAAGCTTTAGTTGGAACATAATAAGTCGATTCCCGTCGTGATGAACGGAGACCGGAGATAAACAATCTACTGGCCCGAGTTGGTCCTGGAAAAACTAGAGGCAAGAGCGTTCAGATATGTGATCATATCGAGACTGCCTACAGAATACAGAAAGGTTGCGCCGATAAGCGGCGGAAATCATAAGAATTTGAGATAAGAAGTATGACTTAAATGGGAGCCTCGCCTAGAGAAGGCGTGGAGTGAATTGGAAAACATAAAGGTTTGACCCCCGATGTAGGGATCGAAACCATTGCTCACAAGCTGAAACTACCAGAAAAGATCAGTAGTGATCGCGACACATTGCATGTGTCTAGTCTTTAGAGGAGTCTGACTCAAGGGACAGTTGTTGTTCCCCCAAACAAGATTCACGTCAATGAAAAACGAAAAAATTACTATAGAACCTGTTAAGGTTACGGACCAAGAGTCCACAAGACACAGAAAAGACGTAATTGAATTACTTGAGTACGATAGAATTCATATCATGACCCAGAGTTACATGGGAACATGAAGGCAAATCTTGAACCTAAGTGACCACCTTTGATTCACAACTCCCCTGCGACCGATGGCCCGTATTAGAATCGACACCTTCAGCTCGCCGGCCCGTATTAGAATCGACACCTTCAGCTTGTCGGACCGTGTCACAACGGACACCTCCAGTTCGCCGGTCCGTGTTACAATCAGCACCTTCAGCTTGCCGGATCGTGTCACAACGGACACCTCCAGTTCGCCGGTCTGTGTTACAATCAGTCGAGGTAGTTCGTGGGTTAGGCAATTTCACATCATCATACGTTGGTGCAATTAACACAGTTTGTAACATGCAAATTACTTCAAAACAGTAACACAGTTTGTACATGCACTTCACCCCAGAAAACATGAAAACAGTTTAAAAGTGGGGGAAGGGAAACAGTGGATGTCGTAGTTTCACACAGGATGTAAACAAGCAACAGAGTCAACTTCCAGAATCACGTATGCAAATATGGGCTCACGTCAGTATCTAAGTCGGTAACATGTATAACTTGGATTCTGTCAGGAGTTTTCACTCCAGATTGAGCCTATACTATACTGGTATGGTGATGGATGTCAGGGTAGTATTAGTTTCAGTTTGGCTTTCGGGCACCGGTTCGCGTGCCAGCCAATGTCAGTAGTTTAGCATGTTCGGACAATGGTACGGGAATACCAATAGTGCCAACATGTTGTTATTTAAGAATGATTAATTTTTCATTAAGGGAGTTTGGGTGTTTGGGGAGTCCAGGTTGCATAATTTTGAGTTTCTGTTTCCACCGTCGGGGATTTCCCGAACTGGTATTGGACACACCCCGAGTGTCCAATCCGCCCTGGAATCTCCCGTAATACTCCCTGTGTTTCAATTATAGTATTTTTCGGGTTGGTTCAGTTCCCAGTTCCGGCTGGTTCTTTATACGGTAAACTGCCGAAATTGATTTAAAATAATCCATTTTTAATCCCAAAAATTCTCATTTAACCTAGAATTTGAATAAAAATATGAAAATTTTTCAATAACTTAGTAAAAATCAGTAGATTATGGGAAAAAATTCTGGGAATTTATTTTGGTATTTTACTTGTCTAAATAAATTATATATAAAACCATATTTAACCACATAATTCACATTAATTACCATCAGTGATTCAAAAATTCCCAAAAAACTCCTGGACATCCCTTATGTTTCTAGAAACATCTCCAAACATTTTAAGATTTTTCTGATTTCGTTTGGGAGCGTTTCCGGTTACCGAAAATTCGCAAAAACGCGGATTTTTAACCCAAATCAAAACTCAACCAATGGACTCCGAATTTTTCCAGAAAATTCCTCATATTTTTTTTAGTGTCTCTGAAAGGTTGCGCCGATAAGCGGCGGAAATCATAAGAATTTGAGATAAGAAGTATGACTTAAATGGGAGCCTCGCCTAGAGAAGGCGTGGAGTGAATTGGAAAACATAAAGGTTTGACCCCCGATGTAGGGATCGAAACCATTGCTCACAAGCTGAAACTACCAGAAAAGATCAGTAGTGATCGCGACACATTGCATGTGTCTAGTCTTTAGAGGAGTCTGACTCAAGGGACAGTTGTTGTTCCCCCAAACAAGATTCACGTCAATGACAAACGAAAAAATTACAATAGAACCTGTTAAGGTTACGGACCAAGAGTCCACAAGACACAGAAAAGACGCAATTGAATTACTTGAGTATGATAGAATTCATATCATGACCCAGAGTTACATGGGAACATGAAGACAAATCTTGAACCTAAGTGACCACCTTTGATTCACAACTCCCCTGTGACCGATGGCATTGCTTTAATTTCGGGACGGAATTCTTTTAACAGGGGGAGACTGTGACAACTGTCACTTTTCCGTACATTCCGTACACTAATTGGACAGTAACATGTGCTTAAATAATTGTGCATGATCTAGTTTACAAGATAAATGAATTTCTGATTACTGTTATATACATACAATGGAATTTCATGTTGCAAGACTTTATTCGTTGCTACATGCAACACGATATAGTTCTAATAATACGCAGAACAGAATTGGCACCATTACCAGACAAACTAAAAATGCTGACGAAGTTTAGTACATAGACAGACAGTATTTTAAGGCCTAGTATGAGCCAAAGACCAAGTGATACACTAGTATAGTGTGTAGGGAAGTAAGGACCCCAAAACTGCATGCCTAAGTGATAGTTTAAGTGCCGGGAAATGCCTAAAACTCACCCAAAGTGCAGAATTCTGCATATTTCAGCAAAATTCAGCATTTTAATAAACTAGTAATGTGCAAAAATATGGCAAAATGGTCCTGTATGCTTTCCTAAGTGTCGGGAATTAAAAGTGTCACAAAAAGTTACATAAAGGACACTATACGGTATAACTTGACACTTTAACGAACCGGTATCTAACCGAACAACCGGACATTACCCGGAACACCAAAATATTGCTATAAGCATTGTTTTACTTTTTCTAAACTAGTTATGGTTCTCGAACACCTTAACATACTACATAATGCAAGATACACATAAAACACTAGACCTTATACTTATCTTCCAACTAAATTACCTACTTTAACCATCAAAATTACAATTAACCCCCCCCCCTTTTGTTGTTTACGGCCCAAAGAAGGTGGCCCACCCCAAATCCTCCCTTGATCTCCTAAATCTCCATAAGATATTACTTGGATTATGAAAAGATCATGTTTGTACTAGGAGGAACATAAGAACCATTGTGTAAAACTTAAACCTTGATTATAAGTAACCTTCACCTTCACCTTCATAACATACATCACTTCACAACTCTCTCACCCTCTCCTCCATAAAGCTCGGCCGAAGACCCTACACACACACCACAATTTTTCATTCAAGCATCATTCATTCCAAGGTTATCTTGAGGTGTAAGAAGGTCACTAACGAAGCTTGGAGTTTGCGGTTCATCAAGGACCTCTTCCGTTTGCTTTTATCCACTCGATTTTCATCATTGTTCTTCCCTAGCTTAAAGCTAGTAGTAAGACTCTCTTGATCCTTGATTACTTCTATTTTTGCTTGGTTAAAAGACATATTGTGTTGAAAATCACTAGAACCATAAAAGACATAAACTTGAATCTTCAAACTTAAGATGAAATATGATGATATATAGATGATATGATGTTGTTTAGTGCATGAATAATGTTTGTTTGTTGATTTCTTCAGATGATGATGTTAATCATCATATGAAGCTTGCTAGATGATGTTTAAACACTTAATCTAGCAAGTGGAACGATGATCATGTAACTACATATATTGATCATCTTCTAGTAAACACATGAACTTGATAAATAAAGTGATTTCTTGTAAAACAATAAACATAGTGAGCTAGTAAACTTATAGCTTCAAGACTTGTGAATGATTTTCCAAGAAAACCAAGTTCAAAATATGATTTTCGAAAG
The DNA here is from genome assembly GCA_030545235.1 of Helianthus tuberosus. Taxonomy (NCBI): domain Eukaryota; kingdom Viridiplantae; phylum Streptophyta; class Magnoliopsida; order Asterales; family Asteraceae; genus Helianthus; species Helianthus tuberosus. Next base: position 2,473,825 of record JARYGA010011515.1, on the reverse strand, counting down.
ATCATGGTTTTTACTAAACTTACACTATTTTTGGTGACGAAATAAGTGTAGGAACACTAGAGAAACAAGAAGGTTTAATAAAGAAACGTTTTTTGTAAAATATGTTTACAAGTTGTAAACATCTAAAATTTCCAAGAATGAAGTTTACCAAGAAGTAAATATATTTTGGAAGGTAACTAAGGCTACTAAACACTTTACCAAGTTACTACGCATTTTTGTGAAAGATCAAGTTCATGTTAGTATGTAAATTGAATAGTTTTTACACTTGGTAAGTGTAATATTGTTTAGGGTTGAATGTTGATCATTGTGTGTGATTTTGAAAAGAAAATGATATGCTAAATAGCATGGACACCTCCATTTTTCAAAGGAAACTATGGCGAAATTTTCTAAAAATGCAAACACTTAAAGAAATATTTTCTAACAAGTATTTACAAGTGTGTTTTAACTTTGGTTTTCCCATATAAATTTTGCCATAGATTTTGTTACAAAAATACATGTATTGGAGGTTGGTTTTTGTAAATAAAAATGGATAAATATATATTCAGAATATATATTTTATACTAAAGACACTTGTGTGAATAATTGTATACTTTGTGGAATAGTTATGTTATTTTAGGATAAAATAATATAACTTACAAATACCAAGAATTTACAACTCCAAAATAATACCAAAGATCACAAGGAATAAATATATAAGTTACGCACTTAATATTGTGAAAACGAACGCAAAAACGTAACTTATGAAATATTCCGGGAAATACCGATACAATACATTTTTGGTAAATATTATTTTGGAAATGAAAGAAGTGAAAATATGATTTTTGTACACGTTACCAAGTTATGTCATATTTTCAACAAGTAGAAAATATATTATTTTCGGGAGTTAAATTATATTTTCTTGAAATACATTATTGGGACAAAACAAGTTTAAATATATTTTCTAACAGTAAGACTTGAAAATATATTATTTTGGGAAACTACAAATATGAGAATACGAAGATACATGTAGGAAATACTCCCATCCTTGGGAAGGAAATACGAGAATAAATACTAGAGAAGTATTGGCACGAAACCTTGGAATAATATTTGAGACATAAAAGAAACGTAACTCAAAACATGAATACTAAGGCAAGGCACGGCCGCTCGTCTAATAGACCCTAGCACATTGTAGGTAGTCGTTTTTGCTGACGAGATTTGAGTTACGATTACTGAAGACGCAAAACAGTGAGTTCATGCTCCCCCTTTTCTCTTAACTGTTTTTGGTTTTATAACTCTCGGGGGTGGAATACATGTATGAATACTTAAACGGTATGAAATGCCTATGAAATACTAGATCATGTGAGCATAGACTTAATATTGAAATGCCATTAATATTTAATTAGGGACGAGGGTTAGATCTAACGGGTACGGCCGAACCCCACTCATGGTCACAACTAGTACCAAGCAGTGCTTCGGAGTCCCAGTCGAGGTTAATCGACACAGTCGAGGTTAATCGACACAGTCGAGGGTAATCGAAACAGTCGAGGGAAATCGACACAGTCGAGGTTAATCGACACAGTCGAGGAAAATCGACAAGGGTATAAGCCTACTCATTACGAGTGCTCCCTATGTCCTCACATGCCTTAAAGTCCTTGTAAAAAATTCATGTTCATACACGCTTTTCATACCTGTCTACAAAGGAGTCTCTCAAAGATTTACAAGCTTACATTACTCACAAACAAAACACATGAACTCGCTCAACTTTTGTTGATGTTTTCCAAAATTACATGTATTTCAGGTAACATGATGGATCTTGGGCGCGGGTGTCGTAACTATAAGTAGACTTCAAGTTTAGATGTCATCTACTTTTTGGTTTGTAACCTAGTCGAAGGTTGTGTTTTAAAAACTTGAATAACCAGTGTTTGTAATACTCAAATTTTATGAATGGATGAACATCGTTTTGATCATGTAGTTAATTATTACGATTGAATGCAATGATATTAAACCAGTCACACATCATACGCTTCCGCCAAAGTCTGGGTGTGACACCGTTGTCGCTCCACTTGTCGAGATTCCAGTCGACGATGTTATTGCTGTTCCGCTTATTGAGATTCCTGTCATTGAGATTTCGTCTGACCCTTCTGGTCCTGATTCATTCGAGTTTGTGTCATCTACTACTCTACACGCACTGGGATTACAGCATTATCCCACAGATTCTGATTCCGACACATCTTTGTCTGCCGCACCTGTTCCTCCACAGGACTTCGAGTTTGATGATGAGTTTGATCCAGTCTTTCCACACGACTTTGACCCTGAGCATGAGATTGAGTTGTCCCCGACGATCAGCCTTTTGAGGCACTTGCCGTTCCTGATGATCAACTCTTTGATATACCCGCTGATCTTGAGCTTGCACCAGCTGATCCTAAGCCTTTGATTGCACCCGAGCCCATACCTGCTCACGATCCTCTACCTGAGCGTGGCCCTACACCTGCTGATGTACCAGTTGTTCCACCACTACTACCTGACCCTTTACCTGCAGCCTTTGATTATGCTCCTTTTGCGGACCGTGTAGATCCCCGTTATGCATTCACCCACAATGGGTGGATAGAAGACGACGATGAATTGCCTCCTTTTGTTAGACCTGTTACTCCCCCACCTGCACCTACACATGCACCTGTTGATATCGCCCCGTTTCACCCACATGTGTCTGACATACACCGCACCGATCTACCAGTCACGTTCCTACAGGATATACCTCCTCCCCATCCAGGGGAAGGTCCATCGAGTCAGCAGCCCAGTCACATACCACCGGTGTCAGCAGTTTTTCCCTTCATACCACAGTTTTCACATACTGCACCTTTTGCTTCTGCACCATCGGGCGAGCCACTGATCTGGTTTCCGCCCAATACGATGCCGGTTTCTGATCCATAGCGTCCCTTCCATTGCACTGGGTACACGAGGGATGAGCTACTCCTATCCTTACAGCTCCAGCAGGAGATGTTACGTCACAGAGTCATGGATCTTGAGAGGATTCCGCGTCCTCCACCTTGCACTTGTCAGTCACCGTTCGCGACTCCGCCCGCTCCTCTTTTACCATACCCAGATTTTGATGTTCGTTTCCTTACTATGGGGCAGCAGATTAGTTACCTGCTGCGTATCATTCATGCTCTTGAGGAGGATTTAGCGCATTTGCGCAGGTTGCTTTTCATTCCTCCACCTCCTCCTCCTCCACCATCAGCATAGTTGGTTTTTGGTCTTACGCGGATAGCTTACTTTTGGTGAGAGTGTTGCTATTGAGCCCAGAATGAGAAGACTTTTTGAAGACCACTCTTTGTGTACATGACTGTTGTAGTTGATAGATGATTTGGACATGGGTGATGTGACCCTATAGTCCCTTTTGTTGTGATTTGATACATTTGACGAACTTGTAAAACGGTATTTCTGGTCATTGATATATGAAAGCTCAATCGCAGTATTCTCATTATATACATTTTTAAATTACTTGTTTATGCTATGATTGATGATGTGTGCAAAATGCAACATATAAATCACAACAATTGTGGCATAAAACTAACCCTTTTTAGTACTAATGTTGGAAAAAGTATTTTTTGTCTTCCTTTTATATTTTCAGGATTAAATGAGCTCAAATTAACAAAAGAAGCAAAAAGGCAGCTAAATCTAACATAAATACAAGAAAATGAACAAACGTGGCATGCCCGACCTCCCCGAAAGCATCTTCCCAAGCAAAACAAGAGAACAGAAGGCTGAACACGCACCGTGCTCAGTGAACACGGGGGCGTGCTCAAGTGTCAGCATAAAAGACAAAGTTGTAGAAGCTTCCATCGCCCACCACGGGGACGTGCTCAGCGGACACGGGGCCGTGGTCAACTATAAGATTTGCAGAATCCAGGCAAATCTTGATAGTACACATATGCTTCTGCACACGGGGTCGTGCCCAGCGGACACGGGGCCGTGGTCAACTAATGCAGGCAAAAGCAATTAATGAAGACAGAGAAGATGATGGACACGGGGCCGTGCCCGAGCTTCTGTTCAGCCTATAAATAGGAGTGCTTGGCTCAAGCTCAAACCATCCCTTGGCACACCACCTCTCTCACACTTCACCCACCACCCACCACCACCATAACACCATCATCCACCACCATCATCCATTGTCCATCATAGAATGTGTGAGTCGTCTCGGGATCCAAGATTGATCGTAAGAGTTCTTGACAATCAAGGCCATGTTTTCCTAAGTCTCTTACATCACTTGGTGAAGACAAAGTGTCTAGTGTAATACTTTTTATTTTTAATCTTTTCGCACTTTTTAATTGGTTATGTATTAATGACTTTAATAACTAGTTTCTTATGTTGAAGGTGATTCTTCCTTATCGTTTGTCCGTGGAGTCTTGGCATTATTTTACTGTCTATATAAAATAAAAGTTTTTGACCATTCATATCTCCACGGTCTATATGGAGGTATGTTGGCTACCTGGTCGGGGGTTAAGGGAACGGTTTGGTAAGAGTCTCGCCATTGTTCAGTGTATAGATCCTGCAACGGACCTGGGTCAAATTTAGTAGGACCTCCTTCAATAGTTAACGGTATTGGATGGTGGGGGTCCAAACTCTTTGATCCCCTCATAAGTTAAACTACTATTAAAACTTTAACCCGGCTACTTAGGACTGTATCCCTGCTGACTCAGACTACTTAGCCGAGGGTAACGTCGCCTTCAAAAGAGGGTCCTACCACAATATGCATTAATAACTTAATTAATTATCTTTCAATAATCCAACCCTTTAGGATTGTATCCCTGCTGACTCAAACTACTGGGTTGAGGGTAACGTAACCTTCAAAAGAGGGGCCTACTACAATAACTAAGATAATCTCTTAATAAAGTGCAAAAGTGCAGAAATAATCAAAGGTTACACTAAACACGAGTCGGAGCCAAGTGATTCATCTTGTCTATCTGTTTTTCTTTTATTTTTATTTTTCAGCATTTTAGTTAGTTTTTATTTTCTTAGTTTAAAACATTTTTCTAAACTTTTGATTTGATTAGACGTTGAGGATAAACCGGTACTAAACGCTCTTGTGTCCTTGGACGACCTCGGTATCTTACCAACACTATACTACGCTCACGATGGGTGCACTTGCCCATATGTGTGTCTAGTGTTAGTAAATATCGTGTTTTATAAATTTAAAACTTGGCTAAAAAGTGTTAAAAAGGGCTTAACATATACATTTAAAACTAACGACACTTCACACGCATCAAGTTTTTGGCGTCGTTGCCGGGGACACAAGGATTTTAAGAAAGCTTAAAATCGATGGCCTAATAAGTTTTTCAAAATCTTTTTAAAACGCGCGCACATTTTTCTGCATTTTAGTTTAGTTTTGCATTTATAGTAACCTGAACACGGGCCGTGCTCACTGAACACGGGGCCGTGCTGCACATTTTTCATAAAACACCCAGTAACAGTAGCTTGAACACGGGCCGTGCTCACTGAACACGCCCCGTGCTCAACGAAATCAGTAACTTTAATTAAAACGCCCAGATACAGATTCTGTACACGGGCCCGTGTCCACTGAACACGGGGTCGTGTCCAGCCTCTGTTTCCGTTTTTATTTTTGTTTTCTGTTCTCGAGACTTGGTTGTGGTCTGCTGAGTGATTCTTATGGATCAATACTCAGGAGGTTACAACTACACCTGTGAGTAGGATGATTATAGGAGTAACTATTGCACTGATTGTGGTGACCCGCACTCGGTTCAATATTGTCACTTATATCAACCATCCAATTCATACACCTACTATGAGGAGCCCAGGTACGAGCCATCAACTTCATACACATCCTATAAAGACCAAATGTATGAACCTCCTCCCTCATACTCATATTTTGATGAACCAAGGTATGAGACTTCTTACTCATACTTTGAGGAACCAAGATATGAGCCACCACCTTCGTATGCTTATTATGAGGAACCATGGCGTGAACAACCCACCTCATATGAGTATTATGAAGAACAAAATTATGACCCTTATCCATCATATGCTTACAATGAAGAACAATGGTGTGAACCATCTACTTCATATGGGTATTATGAGGAACAAAGGATCAAACAACCGGATTCAAGCTTTGAAAATCCCGATCCTTATTCTATCACCGAAGTGACCGATAGGATATTAGAACACCTTAGAGTTATCGATCGCTATATAAAAGAATCTCGCGCAAGGGAAGAGGAGTCCCGCGCAAGAGAACAATTAAATAAAGAAGAGATAACTGAAAGTGTAAAAATGGAAGAACAAATAAGTGAAGAACCGACACATCAGTTAAACAACGAAAAAGGTGAGTCCGACAACGCTAAAATACAAGAAGAGTCTAATTTTGAAGAAATTAATCTCTTGTCACCTTCTTTTGAAAATCATTGTTTAGTTCCAACTCATGCTAAGTTTTTAAAACAATTAAACACTAACACTAAAATTGATGAAATGGTAAGTGTTAAGTTAACTATTGATCAAACCCCACTAATAAAAGAAGACCCATTTGAAATTAGCATTACACCGGTTCCATGTTTCTTTCAAAATTCATTTATTAGTAATGTCACAATCGATAAAGATCTTTGTGTTAACATAATGCCTAACTACATTTTCGAAAAATTAAGTATTAGTGATTTTTCTCCACTTCAAATACCCATTTTCCTATCCAATCGGAAGGTAATAAAATCAATCGGTGTAGTTGAGGATGTCTTGGTTCAAACAAATCAAATGGTAGTCCCCACCGACTTTGTCATCCTCGATGACGCTCCTCTAGTGTTGGGACGACCCTTTGTAAAAACTCACGAGGCTTTGAAAAACCGGAAGTTCAACAATCTACCTCTTCAATTAGGGGCATTTAAAAAGAGTGTCGATCTTGAGCGGTCAATGAAATATCCATTCGGCAATAATGACCCCCTAATTGAAGATGAAGATGAACCACCCGATACAAGTGAAAAGTTTGCCACTTTGTTGAAGAAGAGGTCGCCATAGAACAAACTTTTAAGGTTCTTGATCAAAATGAGCAACCAAATAAGGAGTCTCCTAAAGACCCACCTCTTGAGCTCAAAGAACTTCCAAAAGGTTTGGAATATGCTTTTCTAGACAAAGATGGTAAATTACCTGTAATTATTTCATCTAAATTAGATAGTTTAGAAAAAGAAAAATTAATTAGTCTTTTGAAAAAACATAAAAATGCGATCGCTTAGAAACTTGTAGACATAAAAGGAATAAGTCCTTCCATGTGCACGCACAAAATTTTAATGAATGATGATTACAAATCGGTAATACAACCACAACGTCGAGTAAATCCAAATGTTCAAGAACGAAGTCATCAAATTACTTGACGCCGGACTTATTTATCCTATCTCCGATAGTCCTTGGGTAAGTCCCGTCCAAGTTGTTCCAAAGAAAGGAGGTATGACGGTAATAACTGATGAAAAGAATGAACTAATACCAACGAGAACCGTCACAGGATGGAGAGTATGTATAGATTATAGACGATTAAATGAAGCGACAAGAAAATATCACTTTCCTTTACCCTTCATTGATCAAATGTTAGAAAGATTATCCGGTCATAAATTTTATTGTTTCTTGGATGGTTTTTCAGGTTACTTTCAAATCCTGATAGCACCCGAAGACCAAGAAAAGACAACCTTCACATGCCCCTATGGAACTTTTGCCTATCGACGCATGTCGTTTGGTCTATGTAATGCCCCCGCAACATTCCAACGTTGCATGGTAGCCATCTTCCACGACATGATAGAAAAGACAATGAAAGTCTTCATGGACGACTTTTCTATCTTTGGGGATTCATACGACCAATGCCTCGATAACCTTGAACGAATGCTATCCCGATATGAGGAAACTAACCTCGCCCTTAACTGGGAAAAATGCCATTTCATGGTAACGGAGGGAATAGTACTCGGTCACAAAATCTCAAGCGAAGGAATGGAGGTGGATCGAGCCAAAATAGATACCATTTCTCGACTACCGCCCCCATCCTCCGTTAGAGCTATCAGAAGTTTCCTAGGGCATGCCGGATTTTATAGGCGGTTTATCAAAGACTTTTCTAAAATATCAAGGCCTCTAACAAAATTACTTGAAAAAGATGCTCCTTTCATCTTTGACAAGGATTGCAATCAAGCATTTCTAACCTTAAAGGAAATGCTAGTCAATGCACCTATCATGATAGCGCCTGATTGGAAATTTCCTTTCGAAATCATATGTGATGCTAGTGACTTTGCAGTTGGAGCTGTCTTGGGACAAAGAAAAGAACAGCATTTCCACCCAATTTATTATGCTAGTAAAACACTTAACGATGCACAAGAAAATTACACAACTACTGAAAAAGAATTACTAGCTGTGGTATTTGCTTTTGATAAATTCCGTTCTTATCTTGTTCTTTCTAAAACTATAGTCTATACAGATCATGCTACCATTCGATATATCTTCAAAAAGCAGGACGCAAAACCACGTTTGATTCGGTGGATTCTACTCCTCCAAGAATTTGATATTGAAATCAAAGATAAAAGAGGAGCAGAAAACACCGTAGCAGATCATCTTTCACGCTTAGAAGACCCAGCTTTGGAGGCAACCAGGGACGAGCAAATCAACGAATAATTTCGAACGGAGTCCCTAGAAATGGTGGAATACAAGGAAGAACCATGGTACGCCGACTATGCTAACTACCTAGCTAGGGGTATAGTCGCTAAGGGTTGGCCACATCATCAAAGAAACAAATTCTTTGCCAATGTGAAACACTATTTTTGGGAAGATCCATATCTTTTCAAAATGTGTGCCGACCAACTCATCCGACGATGCGTACATGGTAGTGAAGCACGAAGAATTCTCCGCCATTGTCACGAAGGTCCATATGGAGGACATCATGGTGCCGCAAGTACCGCATGAAAGGTATTTGATTCAGGATTTTATTGGCCAACCATTTACAAAGACGCCCAAAGTCTTGTCAAGACATGTGATGCTTTCCAAAGAACAGGTAATATTTCTTCCAAAAACGAAATGCCACAAAATGGCATTCTTGTTTGTGAAATTTTTGATGTGTGGGGACTCGACTTTATGGGACCTTTCCCACCGTCGAAAGGAAACAAATATATACTTGTGGCAGTAGACTGCTTGTCTAAATGGGCCGAGGCCGAGACACTTCCAACAAATGATGGAAGAGTCGTGGTAAGATTTCTGAAGAAATTATTCTCTCGTTTTGGCACACCTAAAGCATTAATAAGTGATAGAGGTACCCATTTTTGCAACCATCAACTTGAAATTTTTTTAACAAGATATGGGGTCTATCACCGGGTCTCAACAGCATATCACCCTCAAACAAACGGACAAGCCGAAGTGACTAATAAAGGTTTAAAACGAATACTCGAAAAAACCGTAGGGTTAAATAGAAAAGAATGGGCAGATAAATTAGATGATGCTTTATGGGCTTTTCGAACTGCTTATAAAACAACAATAGGTACAACCCCATATAAGCTTTTCTATGGAAAAAGCTGTCACTTGCCAGTAAAAATTACACACAAAGCCTACTGGGCAATTAAAAATGTAAACTTAGATTTAGAATTTGCTGGTAAAAATCGATTTTGCCAATTAAATGAATTAGACGAGCTTAGGAATTATGCATACTCAAACTCAGAAATTTAGAAGGAAAGAATTAAAAACTTGCATGACAAACATATTAAACCTAATGAATTTCGAGTGGGAGATCTAGTTCTTTTGTTTAATTCACGACTTCGATTGTTTCCTGGTAAATTAAAGTCTAGGTGGTCAGGACCTTTTTCCATCATCCATATTTTCCCACACGGTGCAGTAGAAATTAAATCTCGGAATGGACCTCCATTCAAAGTCAATGGCCAACGGGTGAAACTCTATCAATGATTTATTGAGGATGAAGAGGAAGAAATCTCGCTTCAAACGGTCGAAGAGTAAAGGCAACAACATCATACATGGTAAGTTACGAACCAACGGGATGACATTTTAATCGGTAAGTCTTCCAACCAAGTTTTTGGGAAACAAAGGGCATTCACACGAGCAATATAAAAAAAAACTTTGCTCCGCACGAGGCCGTGTCCGCGCTACTGTCGGGATATATTCCCCTTTTCATAACAGTTACTTCATTCCACACGCCCGTTTCCCCGAAAACGCTCTGGTTCCAGGAGATTTTCCACATATTTTTGACGTCTCCTATCATTCTAACAACATCAAGGTATGATTCTATCACTATTATTAGTTAGATTAAGCATTTGCATGTAGTTAAAACTCCAAAAATTTGGGGAAAAATCTAGGGTTCATGAACTCCAACCGGATTGAACTTAAAATTTTTGCCTAAATCTGTTAGCATTTAGTTAGATTAGTGTTATAGGAAGTAAACCCACTTGTATTGTTCATAGATTCGCCCGATTTCTCACAAAAACCACAAACCCTTGTTTTTGAACCGAAAAAAATAAAATTGAATGGGTAAACGGGTTGTTTTGGGAAAAACGGCACTTGGGGTTTCATTTTCGGGGGAAACCGCACCTATTGGACCAAAAATTTTCAAGTTTTCGAAACCGGGTCGAAAAATGATGTTTTTGAGTAACAGACGCCTGGACACGGGGCCGTGTCCGCTGAACACGGGGTCGTGTCCAGCAAGCTGTTTGCAGTTTTGTCCGAAAATTCCACTTTTTCGTGCTAACTTTTGGTGTATTCTTTCAGATGTCTAGGAAGTTCACGAGGTTTAACGCAAATGAGCTCGATGCTAGGGCTAGATACGAAGTACTTCAAACAAGACCGGAGGAATACCCAAGACAAGCATGTATGGATTTGTTAGCATTGGTGAACCAACTTGACCATTTCAACAACCTTGTCACCGGCCCATTAAGAGTCGCTTTAACCACTCGACTTCGTTCCGTCCACAAGTGCACTTTGGAATTCTATAGCATCTTCACGTTCAATTCAAGGTGCGACCCATTTGACAACGATGGGGTAGCATTCCGATGTGGTGGAACTAGGTACTCGATTTCAATGGCACAATTTGGGTCGATTGTCGGGTTGTATGCGGAGGAAGATGCGGGTAACGAGGAAAATACTAGAGGGATGCGAGAGATAGATGAGAACGATCGCCAAGCCGCGTGGGCTTGGATTGGTGAAGGGCACTACAATCCGAGCAGCACTAAGAGCACTAAGTTGAGGGATCCGCTCTACCGATACATCCATAGGCTCCTCGGCTACTCTCTTAGCCAAAGGCATGATAGCGGTGGCGTTGTTGGGTTAAGAGATTTGGTTGTCCTCCACTACATCCATAACCGCAGACACCTTGATGTTGCATTCCTCCTGCTCCAAAACATACATTTAAACTGACTTGCTACTTCACCAACCCCTATCTTCTTTGGAGGATGGGTATACCGTCTCTTCAAGCACTTCACCAACATACCTAGGTCATTCGAAAAGGAGCCCATGGTCGGGAAGGGTAGACATACACATTTGCCGCTCAATGAACCTAATTTATGAGGCTGAAGACGAGACGGTTAGCTTCCAAAGGATGCAGGGGCATGCATGGAACCCGCAAGAGGCACTTGTCCTTCACGCTCCACAACATCATCAGTACCAGTACCAGCCCCACGGTGATCCGGGCCAATCCTCCTCAGGAGGCGGTTTTCCTAACTTCCAAAGTTTACATGATTTATTGCAGGAAAACCTTATGTGCACCAGGAACACCTATAACATGGCAAGCAACACGTACAACCGGGTTGGAGCAATCGAGAGAAACATATCCGATATCCAAGATGATATTGGAAATATCCGGGAGTACATTGCGGGGCATGGTGGAGATGATGATGATGATGATGACGAGGACATGGACTAGGCGGGAGGAGCGGAGGCGGAAGCGGAAGCGGTTAGTTGGTGATCCCACAGGTTAACCCCCTTTTATCTTGAATAATTTCCGGCCTGCGTGCCGTGTGTTGAACAATTTACTTTCTTTTAACTCTTTTTATTTTCTGCATTTCTTTTTCTTTTTAACTTTGTGACATGGATGTTGAACTTGGTAATTTAGGATGTTTGCTATGGTTTGGTGTAGTGTTTATTGCAAAAACAGGTACATACGAGGCTTAGAGCACTAAACCTTAGTGCTACTAAAGCCGGGACAGGAAAACTAGAGCCAGAAACCTGTTTTTCAACCCTGCAGATTGTCTACACGGGGTCGTGTTCAGCCGACACGCCCCCGTGCCCACTTCCCCATACCTGCTGTTTGTCTTAATCTGCAGACTTTTGACAGACACGGGGTCGTGTCTAGCCGACACGCCCCCGTGTCCACCTTCTGTAAGTTTTCGTTACTGGCACCTGAACACGGGGTCGTGTCCAAGCGCCCAGTAACACAATTTTTTGCTTTTTCACACCTTTTACACATTGAATCAACCTAAAAACTTATTTTTGGGACACATTGAGGACAATGTGTAATTTAAGTGGGGGGGGGGGATGCTAAAACCTTGAATCTTGCAACTCCTAAATACAAGCCTTACACAAAACTCTATTGGAACCGCTAATCACCCCAATTTTTTTTCAAAAATTTTCATTTTTTTTACTTGTCTAGGTTTAATTTGGGAATTTCAAAATTATAAAAAGGATATATTTTTACAAATTTACAACCGATAGCGTCGTGATAAAAAGAACCAACATAAGAAAATTATGAAAAGGCATGGCAAGCTTAGTTAAAATTTAATTATATATACTTGATCACATAAAAAACCCATTCCCACAAAAGTAAGTTTTGAGCCTTTATTGAGCTTACAAATACATATCATTAAACTAAATGCTCATTTTTCGTTTCTTGTGTGAATAGCCGCTTGGTTCTTACGACTCTAGAACTTGCCACGACGATACATTCCCGGTCCTTACCAACTTAAACCCAAGTAAGTAAATGATGGAGGCACTAGGACTAACCCTTTTTATTTCTACACCATTATTTTTCTTTTTTTTACCACCTACCCAAAATCCCCCTAGTTAACCCCTTTTAGCCTAAACCTTTTCATTTTTTAACCCAAACCAAACACCCTTTCACCCACCAAAACCTTTTTATTTTTAACCCTTTGTTTTAGTAACAAGCTCGGTTTTTCGTATGACTTTCAAAAAAAAATTGTTGATGATGAAGCAAAAGAAATAAACAAGCAAGTTCATCAAAAATAACTTTGTTTGAATTATGGCTTCATCAAAATAACACCATCATCCACCACCATCATCCATTGTCCATCATAGAGTGTGTGAGTCGTCTCGGGATCCAAGATTGATCGTAAGATTTCTTGACAATCAAGGCCATGTTTGCCTAAGTCTCTTACATCACTTGGTGAAGACAAAGTGTCTAGTGTAATACTTTTTATTTTTAATCTTTTCGCACTTTTTAATTGGTTATGTATTAATGACTTTAATAACTAGTTTCTTATGTTGAAGGTGATTCTTCCTTATCGTTTGTCCGTGGTGTCTTGGCATTATTTTAATGTCTATATAAAATAAAAGATTTTCACCATTCATATCTCCACGGTCTATATGGAGGTATGTTGGCTACCTGGTTGGGGGTTAAGGGAACGGTTTGGTAAGAGTCTTGCCATTGTTCAGTGTATAGATCCTGCAAAGGACCTGGGTCAAATTTAGTAGGACCTCCTTCAATACTTAACGGTATTGGATGGCGGGGGTCCAAACTCTTTGATCCCCTCATAAGTTAAACTACTATTAAAACTTTAACCCGGCTACTTAGGACTGTATGCCTGCTGACTCAGACTACTTAGCCGAGGGTAACGTCGCCTTCAAAAGAGGGGCCTACCACAATATGCATTAATAACTTAATTAATTATCTTTCAATAATCCAACCCTTTAGGATTGTATCCCTGCTGACTCAAACTACTGGGTTGAGGGTAACGTCACCTCCAAAAGAGGGACCTACTATAATAACTAAGATAATCTCTTAAAAAAAGTGCAAAAGTGCGGAAATAATCAAAGGTTACACTAAACACGAGTCGGAGCCAAGTGATTCATCTTGTCTATCTGTTTTTCTTTTATTTTTATTTTTCAGCATTTTAGTTAGTTTTTATTTTCTTAGTTTAAAACATTTTTCTAAACTTTTGATTTGATTAGACGTTGAGGATAAACCAGTACTAAAAGCTCTTGTGTCCTTGGACGACCTCGGTATCTTACCAACACTATACTACGCTCACGATGGGTGCACTTGCCCATATGTGTGTTTAGTGTTAGTAAATATTGTGTTTTATAAATTTAAAACTTGGCTAAAAAGTGTTAAAAAGGGCTTAACATATACATTAAAAACTAACGACACTTCACACGCATCAATTGAGATATCATGCGCTTACCTGCTTAATGAAAACCTAATCGTAATATTCTCGTTAGATGTGCTACTAATGATTGTAAGGTACGTACTTGTGTGTTGTGCTCTCAATTAACATAATTCCATTTACTTGCTTATGCTATGAGTATGCTGTTGCTAGACGTGTTGATATGATGATTTATTTCGTGTAAATACATATGATCTCTAAACAACTATTTACACTCCCTGAACAAATGAGACCTGATCAACCCAAACTTTTCGAAGAATATTTCTCAAAAGATCATTCAGCTGCTCATGACCGAGGCAGAACTACAAGCGCATATCACACAAGCGATAGCACAGCACGAGGCCCTGCGCTCTGAACCCAGCTGGGCACCTCAGAAAACAACCCACCTCATGGCTGTACCTACTGGTAGTTCCTCAAATGAGAGCCTCCGCATTTCGACGACACTGGAGGTGCCATAGCCTTTGTGAAATGGACCGAAAATATGGATTCTGTTTTCCGAATGAGCGGATGTACGCCAGAGCAACAAGTCCTATATGCGTCAAGATTGTTTCAAGATGGGGCCTGGTCATGGTGGAACTCTTAGATTCGAACAATGGACAGAGCTGCTACGAATGTTTTAACATGGGGTGAGCTGAAGGAAATTATGCGTAAGGAGTATTGTTCTCAGATGGCGATCCAAAAGCTGGAATTCAAATTCTGGAAGCTAAAGATGGAAGGTACAAAGGTGGCGGAGTACGTGCAAAAACTTCATGATCTGTCGTGAGTTGTTCCGTACCTAGTGGAACCAGAGTTGAAAAGGATGGAGCCATTCATCTGGGGACTGGTGCCACAGATCCTGCGCTTAATGGCGGTGTAAGCTCCGCCAACCACCATCGATGAAATCAAGTTAAGTGCGGCACTCAGTAAAGAAGCGATTAGACTAGAAGAGTTTTCAATCCCCGACGAGAAGAAGGAAACGCAGGTAGAATCATCCGGAAAGAACAAAAGGAAGCTCACTGACTTCTAGGAGGATACCCGAACGAATGACGAGAACAAAGCCAAAAGGGAAAAGGAATACATGGGCATCCTACCTAAGTGCGATAACTGCCCACTTCATCACGCTGGGTCATGTAGGGATGGAAGAAGTGATGTTTGCGACAAAGTAGGGCATGTCAAGGAGACATGTCAGATCGGTACAGGACATGGAAACGAAGGTCAAGATGACGACGGAAATCAGGAAGGAGAAAACGGTAACAACGACTATCAAACTAGGGCCAATGATGAACAAAACATATTCGAGGTTGTTTTGACTGTGGGGACAAGGAGCATTTCAAGAAAGATTGCCCTAACAACGATCAAGCCGATGTTAAGACATACTTGGGAACTAAGCCGAGATGTGATAAGTACAAATTTCACCATGAAGGTCGATGCCAGAAGCCTAAGTGCGGTAAGTGCGGAAAGTGGGGACACAACAAGGATGCCTGTCGGGCGAAGAGTCCCATAAAAGGAGGAAGTGGTGAAAACAACCAAGGCGGAAATAATAATGATAAAGTTCCGGGCTGCTACAGATGTGGAAACGTGGGGCACTTTAGAAAAGATTGCCCAATGAGGAGTAACCAAGACCGTGAAGGAGCATCCAACATCAGAGCTCGTGAAGCACGCCAAGATCCAGATGTGGTTGCTGGTACGTTCTCGGTCAACCAAAATTTTGAATCTATGTTATTTGATACCAGTTCCGACCATAGCTTCGTATCTCATGATTTTAAGAATATACTTGGTTTAGTAAAGGGATAAGTTAGATAACCCGCACTTGATAGAACTAGTTAATGCGAATCCTCGACGTAGTAACTGGAATGGACCAGTTGTCAAGCAATCGAACGATGGTTGTTATCAACACCCCGATGATGAGCGGCGAAGCAATCATGGCTCATGAAGCAGGATACGCCTCTACAAACTACTAGTGCTTGAAGACACGGAAATTTTCGCGCAAGGGATGCGTTGCCATCTTGGCTCATTGTCGTGGAAGAAGAAGCCAAAGGTTTGCCTGATTTATCTCCTCAACGACGAGTCGAATTTCGCATCGATTTAATTCCAGGCGCCGCGCCTGCAGTTAATGCACCTTAGCGACTTACACCTTCGAAGAAGCAAGGATTGACAGTGTAGCTTCAGTAGATGATAAAGAAGGAAGCTAACAGACCAAGTTTCCCGTTTTGAGTAACACCAGTGCTGCTCGTCAAGTAGAAGGACGATGATTTCAAATGAGCATCAACCACCAGGAGCCGAACGAGCCAACCAACAAGAGTCGGTAACCCCTGATGAGAATTAACAAGTTACTTACTTAACTAACACTGAGGATCCAACTACTATTTTAAGACTGGTTGATGATTTAGCGTCATTATATGGGAATTTAGGAAGAAAGAATACCGGGGATTGTGGGACAATAACTTGTTTTAAATCTACACAAAAGAATTGTGATTCCTGCGCAATGCACAAAACATGTGCTTAATCCTTTGGGAACCCAGACTAAAACTCGTAAAGGTTGTCACTTAGGAACCACACCTGTTAACTCAAGCAAACCCCATTATCCTGATAAATACGCTACTTCAGTTATCCAAACAGAAAGTACTCAAATTTCTTTTGTTGGAATTTCCGCTTTTGTTTCTAGCGAGTAGATGCTTGCATCATTACTCCCCCTTAATGGTAGCGCATCGCCCCAATTTTCTTCGCTGAGAGCGAACACACACATTTGCTTCGATACTTGGTCATTTCTTCATTTTAGCAAATACTCATGGTTTCAGTACTCGGAAACTTATATGTCACTCATTCACCATTTGCTACGCATGTGGTTTCGTTTCAAACAAACGCTTCATTGAAATTCAAATATTAATTTGCTAAACCTAATTAATGAATTGATATTCGAATGACCTATAATAGTGTAATTGTTGGCTCTTTTGTTATCAAGTCAACACACTTTCTTGAAACTTATTTTCTTTCAAGTTACATTCATAGTTCATCTTCGTAACCATGCTGAAATTCCCTTGTTGATACATACGTTTATTGTCGGATTTCGCTAGAACCAAGTTCAATTGCTTGAACTTATCCATTTCGCATATTCAGTTTAAGACGTCATATGATGTATTGGGAGCATCATATACAATTTTTTTTTGCAAAGATTCTTTCATTTCGAGTCGTAGTAGACTTGGTTGGTCCACGACCCCACTAAATCGTTTGATTAGTTTCGACACCTTGCGGTGATACTTTCACAGAATTGAAATTTGCGCTAATTTAGTTACGCACCCTATACACGGATTTAATTGTCTATTTAATTGTTCTAAATCCGTTTTGCTTATCACTATTAAAGCGGTCTCAACACAGTTGTGTGTTGAGGCAATGGTACCTAGATTCATTTCATATCACGGTGTACCTCCTAACGATTCTTTCATTACAAATTGAATACCTCGCAGTGTTTATTGTTTCCGTCTTCAATAAAAAAAACAGTGGCTCTTTGATGTTCCGTATCCAACTGAAAACTCTATGACATTGTGTAAATCAAATCTTCAGGCTTGTTTCAGTACATTTTCATTCGATCTCAGACACGTTGAACTTGTTCAGTCACCACTATAATCGAATTATGTCACTACGACACCTTGTGGTGTCATTACAAACTTGTAGCTTGTGCTAATCATGGTCAACCGTTTCACACAAAACTACATATACTTTTGTTTGACTTGTCATTTAAACATTCCTAATGCAACTACGAATCAAGACATTGATACACCAGATTCGCTTGTATTTCATTCGGTGTATTTTCGCAATTCAAGAATGTCAACGCACTAATCCTTACCATTTATTTATTCGAAAGTTGACAGATCTTTTTCATATTCAAGTTGTTGATTTTGAGTTCATATAGCGGATGCTACGGTTTATGAGTACTCATTTGCGTATTATGACCGATTGTTTGAAGAATCCATTGGTCAACACTCCCCTTTGTGGAACCCCTGTTAACTGTGTTACACTAGACTAGACACCTCTACGACTTGTGTCCTTTAACATCAAATGCTAGAACACGTGCCTTGTAACCATTGGGCTCTTATTGTTAAAATATATCCATGGAATTCACCTGATGTGAATGAGGTTAGATGCGGTTTGGTAGTTACCCCAGTATCATTCATATACATACACGCATAATGAAACCCTAAGTAGTTAAGGTAGTACAAATTTCGAGGACGAAATTTTCTTAACAGGGGGAGAATGTGACAACTATCAAAAATCCAGGTATCCGTACAATTAATTAATATTGATTAAGTGCTTAATGACTATACCAAATTACAATTGATGACTTAAATTGCTTTCTGATTTCTGCATCTTACATACATGTGCATCACATTTAATATTGTCACATCATTTATCACGTACAAACTTTAGTGACATAAACGATGCACAAAGCACGGTTAGCACAATTAGCGGATAACACGAAATATGCTGACAATGTCAGTACTTAGACAGACAGTGTTTTGAGACCCTGTATGAGCCAGAGACAAGGTACTACACTAGTAGGGTGTGTAGGGAAGTAAGGACCATAAAACTGTGTCACTAGGTGATAGTTTAAGTGCCGGAAAGAGCCTAAAACCCACTAAAAGTGCAGAATTCTGCATATTTCAGCAAAATTGTCACACCCCGACCGCGTAAAACAACAAACCGCGGCGGAAACGTCGGGGAGTCGTGTGGCAGAATTATTGTTTCACAACACATGATAATTAAAGTTAAGTTTTACAAACTTAAGTTATTACATTGTCTTAGTTCGAACGAAACACACAACATAAAAGACGATAACTTTCTTGATTTTAAATTGCTAAGGCCCAAGTCGCCTTAAGTGTAGCTTGCTCACATCATACATTCACTCCTGAAACATATGTGAAAGTAAATACGTCAGCATAAAAATGCCTGTGAGTAACATAGGTGTAGTGTTGAAGATTCATGACTTTGAATGTTAAGAGAAATGTTTAATGAAAAGTAGTCATGAGCCTTATAAAATATTTTCTTTTATAAAATCATATGAAAATCAAATGATATAAAAGAATGATGTATGGTTAAGTAAATAACCAAATGAAAATAATATGTATAAAATATGTCATGTCTTGTCTTGTCTTGTCTTTGTTGAAGCGGTTTAGATAACGCCACGATATGCAATACAATAAAAGCACTTATATATAGGAAGTACCAGCGACGTATCCACCATGCGTTTATCATATTGCACACGTCTCGTTACTTAAATCACTTATTAATAACCATGAAATAATGTCTTGTTTAAATGTCAATGTCCAATGTCAAATGTCAAATGTCAAATGTCTAGTATAAACCATGTCTTGTATGGCGAATAAATAGTATTTACTCAAGCCAAATGCATAATGTCATGTATAAACAAATGTCTGATGTAATCAAATGTCATGTACAAAACAAAGTCTTTGAATAAACAAAAGTTTAAAATAAAAGTTATGTTTTGAAATCCATTGCTTTTATTTATATGAACATTTATGTGGTTTGTCTATCGCATACACTCAAGCCTTGAGACTGTCGGATAAACCCTTATCAGGATCAAGGTTTATAAAAAAAATGTATTCATATTCTGTCATTCCCCTTCCGAAATACCTAGAAAGCGGGAACGGGATTTGTCAAGTCCTATAGCGCTATTACATACTACCGAGCGGCGTGATCAATGTTAATGAATGTACTACTCTGTTAAACATACCAAATGCCTTTTTTCAATGTAAGCATGTCATGAAAATATCTTTGTAAAACCATGTAATAGGCATACTAAGTCAATATGCCAAGTAAAATGTCTTTGAAATAATGTATTATATGTAATATGTAATAAAACATGTATCATGTCATGAAAACGAAAAGTAAAGTTATGCACATATGCTTCACCCCAAAACATTTGAAAGCGTAAAATAGGGGAACTACGTGCTCACCTTTGGGTGCGTTTTTATATGTTACACAATCCCTCAAATTGTTTATTCGTCCTAAATTAAATAAGAACGATTTAATAATCAAAAACCACAAAAATACATAAGTTTCTCCGATACTTAGAATTTTCACATAACTTTGAGATTTTCTCGAAAAGTTATTATTTTTTATTATATTGGTGTATATATATATATATATATATACGAGTTCATATATATATTTAAAAAAAAAACTTTGCGACTTGAACGATTTTATTGGTGACCCTCATCATGTTATAAGCAATATATATACGATTTGGGCGTCGTAATATATATACTCAAATGTAACATACAAATAATAGCGTAATACACATAATCTTGTCAAAAATTAACATGTCATCATACACATATTATAAAACACATAACACATTGCAACACATAAAATTTACCCATGAACAACCCATTATACTGTATGTCGAAAAACACGTATTTTAGCGATTCGGTAACGTTTTTGGGCGCCGGAAGTCACGTATGACTAACCAAACACCAAGTAAACTTAATATAAGTTAAAATACTTATTTTTATATCAAAAATATCAGTTTACTTACTGATCTAAAACAGTTTTATAAAATTCCTCCAAAAAGCCGATTTTTAACCGTTTTACCGCATAGTTTTGCATCAAACGTTACCCTAACCATCCCAAATCGTAATGACTTGATATTTTAACCTAACCCATGTTATTTACTGAATAAAATAGTGGTTATACTCATGATAGTGCAGGTCTCACATAAGGTACATAAATCATGCAAATTTCACATATTTTACCACTTTCTAAGCTATATGTACAACATGCAAAGCTATCAAACCTATGACAAAGTTTCATGCCATTATAATATACCAAATAATGTTATTTTTAGTGTTTATAACCTGTTCTAAAACATTTTTGTCATACAATCATTTTTTTTTATCATTTCTTGAGCTTTAAATCAACATGTATTCTTAGGTACAAGTGTCTAAAGCACATTATCATATCATCATCATCTCATATGAATTTAAATACATCAAACATGTAATTTATTCACGTTTACATGCTGATTTAATTGAACATTCATCATATCATGCACAAATCATCAAACACTTGCATTTTAACTATCATTCAAGAACAAGCAATAACTTAAAAATTCTCAAATATGTCTAATAATTTTTTTGGCCATTTACATGTCAAAATACTAACATTATTTCAAATTACAACTCATGATTCAATCACTCCTTTATATCTCTAACATATTTGCACATATTCTTGTTCATGCAAACAAACATCCTAAACAAGTATTTATCAAAAATCAAGCTCAAACCTCTCTCTCTCTCTCTCTCTCACACACACACACACACACATATATATATATATATATATATACGGTTACATATACACACATAAACACTACCATTTTTATTTTGTATCAAGACCCATTTCTTTTTAGATTTCAAGTTTATGAAAAATTCCAAGATTCAAGAGAAACTTCCAATCATCAAGAACAACCAAGAATAAAGTGTATGATTTAAACATAAACTTTATACCTTCAAGATTCAAGTAAGTTTTTGGTGAGATTTTGATGATATGGAGCTTGAAATCACTTGAAAACACCTTGGAAACCCCTTTGGATCTTCACACCAACTTGAAATTTGCTTGAAATGGAGTTTGATGTTGAAGAAAAAGGTTGAAAAGATGAAAATGGTGATGGTGGTGAGGGTTACGGTTTGGGGGAGAGAGAGAGTGAGGGAATGGAGTGAAGTGTGAAGTACGGTGTATTTATAGGCCAAGATCTCATAAAAATCTAAGTGTATCCAAGGGAAATCAAAGTAAATCAAGAAAGATCAAGATGGATCCTAAAGGATTTTGGCAAGATTTTTGGTGGGGTCACCCCCATGTGACCGTGAACAATATGGGGGGGGGGGGGGGGTAAAGTGTAATTTTTAAATGGTAAAAATAGATGAGAACAGGTATTTAACTGGATACCGGGTATTTTATCTAGCGTTTAAATCCCGGTTTATGGCGTCCTAAATTATTTTTATTATTCTATAAAAATAAACTCGCCAAAATATTACTGAAATAAATTTCAGTTCCCGAGACTGGCAGCATTGTCTGCGTTTTGCAGTAGAAGCACTGTGTTACGCAATAACACGCGGTACGCGCTTAAACTTACATTTTTAAGCGTTTTAATTTATTTTTCAACAAGAACATGATTAAAAATAAAATTTGAATCATAACAGAATATTTTTGGGATTTAAATATTATCTGGTCGGTCACCAACGTTCGTTTCGCAGTTTTTGTCGTAAATAGTTCTAAAGTTCGAATAAACATGTTTTTGCCATACCGAATCCTTCAAAACTTATTTCTAAGTTATGTAAAGGGTATTTAGAGTATGTTTGGCTTATGTCATAGTTCCGCAGTGTACGTCGTGTTAAACTGATTACGTTCACGTAACGGTTTACGATTTCACTTCCAGAACAGGTTTGAGAGTTCGGAATTGAACAATGATTGAAAACATGTAAATGTCACAAATAATTAACAAATACTGGAATTAAAACACCATATCTTATTAAATATAAAGTTGTTCAGAATTGTACAGGGATTAACATACACAGATGTCACAGTCTCCCCTACTTTAAGAAATTTCGTCCCGAAATTTAATTAGAGGAAACTTGTGGGAAAAGGTGTGGATATTTCTCCTTCATTTGATCCTCTCATTCCCAAGTAAACTCTGGGCCACGTTTGGATTCCCAGCGAACTTTGACTATCCGTATGCGCTTACGCTTGAGCTTCTTGACTTGATGGTCCAATATTTCCACAGGTTTCTCGACAAAGTACATTGTGTTGTCGACATGAATTTCATCAAGGGGGATGTGGAGGTTTTCATCAGCCAAACACTTTTTCAGATTGGACACGTGGAAAGTTGGATGAACATTTCCAAGTTCAGGAAGCAGCTCAAGTCTATAGGCTACTTTTTCGATTCTTTCAACGATCTTGAATGGTCAAACATATCGTGGTGCAAGTTTTCCTTTCTTACCAAATCTGATTACACCTTTCCAAGGAGATACCTTGAGTAGGACGAGATCACTGACTTGGAATTCCAAAGGCTTGCGTCGTCTATCCGCGTAACTCTTTTGACGGCTTCTAGCTGTTAAGAGGTTGTCGCGAATTTTCTTGACTTTGTCTGTAGTCTCTAGAATGAGTTCAGGTCCAGTGAGCTGAGCTTAACCAATCTCATTCCAGCAGACCGGCGAACGACATTTTCGACCGTATAAGGCTTCGAAAGGAGCCATGTTGATGCTGGAGTGATAACTATTATTGTAGGAGAATTCGATCAATGGAAGATGCGAATCCCAACTACCACAAAAATCAATCACACAAGCACTAAGCATATCCTCCAATGTCTGGATTGTTCTTTTAGATTGTCCATCCGTTTGAGGTTGATAAGCTGTGCTCAAATTGAGTTGAGTTCCCATAGCAGATTTCATGGTTCTCCAAAAGTGATATGAGAATCGAGCATCTCGGTGTGATATGATGTTCAAGGGAACACCATCTCGGGATATAATTTCATCCACATAGATCTTGGCAAGCTTGTCAGCAGAGAGATCCTCACGGATTGGCAAGAAGTGAGCAGATTTTGTCAAACGATCAACTACTACCCAAATGGCATCATGACCTCTATTAGTGCGCGGTAGTTTGGTAATGAGATCCATGGCAATGTTTTCCCATTTCCAAACTGGTATCTCTGGTTGTTCTAATAATCCAGAGGGATGTTGATGTTCTACCTTAACCTTCAGACAAGTAAGGCATTTTGATACGTATAAGGCAATGTCCTTCTTCATTCTCGGCCACCAGTACTGGGTTCGAAGGTCCTTATACATTTTGTCTGCACCAGGATGAATAGAATAACGAGACTTTTGAGCTTCATCCATAAGAAAGGTGCAAAGATTGTCTATACTTGGGACCCATAAACGGTCCATGAAATAGAATATCCCAAAGTTTCTCATTTCAAGCTCAGGTTTAATGTGACACGGTAATTCTTTACCCATCAAGCCTTGTGTAACACAAGTATGTTGAGCTTGAAAGATGCGGGTTTGAATATCAGATCGAACTCGAACGCAATAAAGCTTGACTCTTTCTTTTCGACTTAACGCATCGGCTACGACATTCGCCTTTCCAGGATGGTAGCGAATCTCGCAGTCGTAGTCATTTAGAAGTTCTACCCAACGTCGTTGCCTCATGTTTAGTTCTTTCTGATTGAAGATGTGTTGGAGACTTTTGTGGTTAGTGAAAACCACACATTTTTTTCCGTAAAGGTAGTGTCTCCAAATCTTGAGAGCAAAAACCACAGCGCCTAACTCAAGATCATGAGTCGTGTAGTTTTTCTCATGGACTTTCAATTGTCTTGACGCGTAGGCTATGACTTTGTTTCTCTGCATGAGAACACAACAAAGACCTAGATTCGATGCGTCACAATATATGACAAAGTCTTTGTTTCCCTCAGGTAAAGACAACACAGGAGCGTCGCAGAGTTTATGTTTCAAGGTCTGAAAAGCTTCTTCTTGTTTGGGTCCCCACTCAAAAGGTTTATTCTTTTGAGTTAAAGCTGTGAGAGGAACCACAATCTTGGAGAAGTTTGCACTAAAGCGGCGGTAATAACCTGCGAGACCCAGAAATGAACGAACCTCGGTAGGAGTAGTAGGTGTATTCCAATCTTTAATTGCACTGATTTTGGCGGGATCTATATGTAAACCTTGTTCGTTAACAATATGTCCTAAAAATTGAACTTCCCTAAGCCAAAATTCACACTTGGAGAATTTAGCGAAAAGTTGTTCCTTCTTTAGGAGTTCCCTTGTTAGACGGAGATGTTGTTCGTGGTCAGCTCGTGTCTTGGAATAAATCAAGATGTCATCAATGAAGACGATGATGAACTTATCTAAATAAGGCTTACAAACCCTATTCATTAAGTCCATGAAGATGTCAGGAGCATTCGTTAAACCGAAAGGCATAACAGTAAACTCATAGTGGTCGTATCGTGTGCGAAAAGCAGTCTTGGGAATATCTTCTTCGGATATGTGAAGCTGATGATACCCAGAACGTAGATCAATCTTCGAAAATCAGGTAGCACCCTGAAGCTGATCAAAGAGATCATCAATGCGAGGTAGAGGATATCGATTTTTGATGGTAAGTTTGTTAAGCTCACGGTAATCGATACACATTCGGAAAGATCCATCCTTCTTCTTTACAAATAGGACAGGTGCGCCCCAAGGGGAAAAGCTCGGACGAATAATTCCTTTGTCTGATAACTCCTGCAGCTGCTTCGACAACTCTTGCATCTCAGATGGTGCAAAATGGTATGGAGATTTAGCAATCGGGTTAGCACCAGGTAATAGGTCAATACGGAAATCGATTTGACGTGCTGGGGGTAAACCAGGTAAGTCTTCAGGATAATCCCGAACGACGGGGATGTCTTGAACAATTTTACCCTTGTCTTTCTCCTCTACGACATGTGCCAAGAAAGCCAGATAATTCTTTCTTAGGTATCTCTGGGCTTGGGTGCTTGTCATCAGTTTAAGGCTACTAGCGGGTTTCGCTCCACGAACCTCTAAGACTTCACCAGACGAAAGAGGTACACGAACAATCTTGTCAAAACAAACTACTTCTGCACGGTATTGGGTCAACCAATCCATCACTACTATGACGTCGAAACTCCCAAGTTGCATTGGCGTGAGATCAATGGGAAAAAGATGATCGTTGAGGTTCAACTGGCAATTTTGAATGACGGAATCGAGTACAAAGGATTCACCACTGGCTAACTCTAAAGTCAAGGGTTTTCCTAGTTTTGTTCTAGGCTTTGCAAGCAAAGGTTCAAAAGCTCGGGATACAAAACTCTTGTCGGCACCCGAATCAAAAAGAATAGAAGCAAGTTGGTTGTTAACATAGAACGTACCGTTGACCACCTCATTGTCGGCACGTGCTTCATTGGCATTGATGTTGTATGCTCGTACACAAGCCGAGTTCGCATTAGCCAACTTCGGGCACTTGTTCCTGTAGTGAGTCAGATCCCCACAATTGTAGCAAGACCCAGGCGGAAAAGGAGGTCATGCAGGATTTGCTGGCTGTTGGGCAGGGTTTTGTGCCGCTTGATTCGGAGCAGGAGGAGAGCGACATGTGTTAGCCAAATGGCCATATCTTCCACAGTTGTTGCAAAGACGACACTGAAGATGTGGTTGATGATGACAATTACACTTGTTACAAAGAGGTGATGTACCAACATACTGTTTCTTGGCGGGTGGCGGTGCTGGCTGGTTCTGAGTGTTCTGGTTGGGTTGTGCAGTAACCGCAAAGTTTTGGGAAGACTTACGCTTCCTATATTTCTTCGAGGTTTCAGCTTTCTTTCTCTTCTTCTTCCCTGTCTTGTCAGATGGTTTCTTGTCACCCTTGTAGTGGAGTTTACCCTTCTTGACTTGAGACTCAGTCAAAGTTGCAGCTAGCTCAATAGCTTGTCTCACCGTGGTAGGGTTAATGCCGGTGACAATATCCTAAACGGGATCAGGAAGGCCATCTATGTACTTCTCAATCGCCTTGTCCAAAGGCGTGACCATGGTGGGACACAGCAGGCTCAGTTCTTCGTATCGGTCTGTGTAGGCACGGTGCTCTCCACTATCTTGCTTGAGATCGTGGAATTCGTTTTCCAGTGCCCTCCGTTCATGACGAGGACAAAACTCCTTCATCATAAGTGTGCGAAGCTCTTCCCATGTTTGAGCCAATGCCACGTTGGAACCTCTGTCCCTCATCACACCATTCCACCAAGTAAGCGCCCTTTTCTGAAACACACTTGACGCAAACTCAACCTTTCACTCATTCGGGCATTGAACGTGACGAAACGTACTCTCAAGACTCTCGAACCACTGTAGGAGCCCAGTTGCTCCTTCTGACCCAGAAAACTGAAGCGGTTTAGCCAAATTGAAAGTCTTAAAGTTGCACGGAACAGGTGCGTTCTTATTGTTGTTTGCTTGGTTTAACTGGGTAACTAGGTTCGGGAGTACAACAGCGATTTGCTGAGTGATCAAGGCTGCCATTGCGGAGTCTTGAGTTTGATCACATCGAGGAGGCATCTAGAAAAAGAAAGACCACAACGAAATGTGTGAGATTGACATAGGACAATCAAAATGAGTATTGAAAACATCGACAAAACAAAGGAAGGTGGTCATTTGTTCGTTACTTAAAACAAACAAACAACACAGTGACTAATCAAAGTAAATAGGTCTACATAATGCATAATGAAGACATGATTTAGCCTATAAGTGGACACTCACCCCAAGAGTTCCCAGGTAAAAGTGACTGGTCCGATTATGTGAATTTGTACGAACACTCTAGCCTTAGACAGAAAACTCAGGGTACAGGCACCCACCCTTCTGGATTGCACATGTTTACATTACTAAGACCGAAACTTTGACGAGATTTGAAAACTTTAAAGGCATAAAGCCTAAAAACAAATCATCTAAGGATAGATGATTAATTTTCAAATGGAATTGAGATTTGTGTACTTGTTTTGGTAATCACCTAAGGATAGGTGATGGTATTGTTTTAAGATCTAAACACAAGGTAACTTGTGTTAGGGTCCTAGAAAGGTTATAGTCTAGGTCAAAATTTTAATAATAACCTAATTCCCTATAACCATGATGTAATAACCATAAATTTAAAATCATTATTCTAGAAATAAAAAAAATAATAATTCAGAATAAACTAAACATTTATCTTATGATCTATACTTATGTATATCAACCAAAACTATTATTTATAAATTATCCAATAGGAAACCCTAATTAAGACACCCAAGTAATTCTGTACAAAACCCTAGAATTTTCAAAATTTTCAGCATCAGGATCAGGGCCCCTAAAACTCAGGGGCGGGTATTCCCTACTTGACGATTATCCTAATAACTTGCTGTCGAAGTTGAAATTTTAAAATCTGTCGACTCAGCTAGGCTAGTCCCACAAGTGGTAACCCTATGCATAAAATAAGTGTCTACGCGGGCCGCGTAAGGATAGGCTGAAGGTTCACGCGGGCCGCGACAAGGTCAAATTTCACCTATAAATAGCAGCGATTGGGACTTGATTCTGGGCACAAAAACGACGAAGAAACTCAAAATACACGCTAAGATATCGTCCATATACTCTCAAAACACACACGAATCACTAATTAGTATAGCGTGGTGCTGCAGAACAGGGTAATAACTAGATCGCTACTACGATTCAGTGTCCGATTGATTGAAATCAATCCAATGGATGTTTAAGTGCTGCTCAAATTTGGGTTATGCTTTGTCATTAATCGTGATTCCGATGGATGTTTAAGTAATTTCACTTTGTCATTAGTTGTGATTCTGATGGATATTTAAGTGTTTACACTTTATCATTCGTTGTGAATCCGATGGATGTTTAAGTGATTTCACTTTGTCATTAGTTGTGAATCCGATGGATGTTTAAGTATCGCACTTTGTCATTCGTTGTGAGGATCTTAATCTCGTGAGTTATTGTAATGCTGTATTAAGTTACTAACCTAGTTGTGTGTATTAGGTTAAAAGATTAATCAGTAGTCTAAACTCTGGCCGTATAAATCTGAAATATTATCACAAGGTAGCATCACTTTGGAATTTTTAAGGTACGGATCCTTACCCTCACTCCTTATTGCTTCATATTCAAATTGTTATAAACCCATTAAATTCATATATCTTTTAAAACTCCTCACATCTTTGATTATCGATTCATTTGACAGTCCGTTGGATTCCTGTTCTAATCATAACTTTGGATTTAGCTTTCATGTCATGCGATAGTATTATGATAGTTGTATTCATTATCGCATGTTCCAATATATGTTACGTCTTGTTATGAAAAATATTTTGATAAGTTATGTAAATAAGACTATTTGTACTCTGATACCCTGAGTATCGCTTCTCGTGGAGTGTCCCACGAGCATGTTGTTGCGGCATCGGCATTATGTGCTCCATTCGTGACGGAGAGATCAGTTCACGGCGTCCCTAGGTACTAGTGAGGTACAAAGCTACTAGGAGGCGTATGGATCGATCCTAGAATTTAAGTTAAGGAGGTGGATAGCGGGTATGCCAACTCGCCATCTCATGTGATAATTATGCAGGAGTAGCTACCTGTGTATTGTCACGTTTTAAGTTTGGCTCATGGGTACATCCGTATGATATGATTATGAAATTATGTTCTTGCATCGTATCATTTTCGCATAAAGTTTCATCCGAATAACATTTCTATAAAGCGTTATTTGTTATTTGAGCCTATTATTCCGTACTGAGCATTTGGCTCATTCCGTAAAATTTTTGTATATACAGGTTCACAGGTTACTTCGGGCGGGGTAAAGAGAGAAGAATAAAGCATAGGATTAAATCTGAAGATGTTAGTTAGGAAGTCGAATGTGTCCGCTTTTATATTAACCTTAAGTTTAGTTGTCGTGTGGTTGTATCCTTATCAAATAAATAAATGGAATTATGACTTTTGTTTATGATACCACTGTTATTGTGACACGTCAGCCCATCCGGGTTAGGGTGTTACAGCTATGGTATCAGAGCAAAGGTTCTTTCCTGTAGAAAACTTGAAGATAGTAATTAAAACCTGTGAGGAATGGGTAGATATCTATGATAGGATTCAACTTGGTCTCTTATTTGGTTTAACTCCTATGTCTATTATTATAGATGCCTCCTCGTCGTCCGCTACGTAGGAGTACTCGTACTAACCATGTACGTAACAACACTTCTTCGAATGAGACTCCAGTTGATCCAAATGTAATTAATGCTATCAACCAGGTTGTTGTCGGGTTGCTTCCAAACCTTGTTGCTCAAACTGCTGAGGCCGTTATTCAACAAACTCGTCATCCAGAACGTAATAACACGAATCCAATCTCTGGTGAAGAAATTCGTGAAAATACCACAAACCATACTACCTATAGTATAGACATATGGATCGCTAAATTCCAAAAACAAAATCCGAAATCCTTTAGTCACGCTACTAATCCAGTCGATGCAAGAAACTGGATAGCTCATGTTGAAAAGATCTTCGGAGTTCTTGGAGTTCCGGAGCAATACAAAGTTAGATTGGCTACCTACAAATTTGAAGATGACGCACAAACTTGGTGGGAAGGATATAAGCAGGTCAAAGGAGGGGATGATTTTGACGCTAATCTTTCATGGGTCGACTTTCGTACCATCTTTTACGACAAGTATTTTTCGACCGCTGATAAAGAAGCTTATATCAGGAGTATGCAGTGATTCGACAGGGGAGTGATGAACCGACCTCTGAGTTCATTACTCGATTTTCAAGGTTTGCTAGTATTGTAGGAGACGTTGCAGGATCAGCAGAAGCCCATGCAGAAAAATGCAAGTGGGCAATCAATGATCGAATTCGGAAGTCGATCATGTACATGAAATTTAAGGATATCACCGAAGTTGCCGATGCAATCAAAACTTTTGAGTTCGAGAGGAAAGAATTTTTATCTCGAATTGAGGATAATAAGAAGAGAAACAGAGATGGACAATTTAAGCAGGCAATCGGCCAATCATCCACTACGCCACAGCATCAACACCGTAAAGTGCAAGGAAATCAAAACTCTGAAAAATCACTCTGAACGCGAAGCAACATGGGAATCTGAAGAATCAATTCGTTCTCTATACCCTAATCTATTCGAACAATAGAATTTTAGTCAAGATAACGGTGAACCTTGCTCTTTGATCTATGTTCATTTATTTATGTTTGTGATCATTCATGCTTTGCTTTATGTGAATATATCTTAGTTATGATTAAGCATGTTTATGTAGGAGATATCAGTATCAATAGTCACTCTTGTTATCTGCAAGTCTATGTTGATTTTCTGCATGGTTAAATATGTTATTAAGATACGAAGAGGAAGAACCATTAGGACATGATGGTAAGGTAATTGACAATTATAGTCATGAACTTAATTATGAATTTCAGATACACATGTGTGTTTAGGAGATTATTGTTATATAAGTTAGTAACTCTGCAATGAAAATTCCGTTTCCGTTACTTATATATTCTTATTTGAAAAATTTCGAGGACGAAATTTCTTTTAAGGGGGTAATAGTTGTAATAACCATAAATTTAAAATCATTATTCTAGAAATAAAAATAATAATAATTTAGAATAAACTAAACATTTATCTTATGATCTATACTTATGTATATCAACCAAAACTATTGTTTATAAATTATCCAATAGGAAACCCTAATTAAGACACCCAAGTAATTCTGTACAAAACCCTAGAATTTTCAGAATTTTCAGCATCAGGATCAGGGCCCCTAAAACTCAGGGGGGGGAGGTATTCCCTACTTGACGATTATCCTAATAACTTGCTGTCGAAGTTGAAATTTTAAAATCTGTCGACTCAGCTAGGCTAGTCCCACACGTGGCAACCCTATGCATAAAATAAGTGTCTACGCGGGCCGCGTAAGGATAGGCTGAAGGTTCACCCGGGCCGCGACAAGGTCAAATTTCACCTGTAAATAGCAGCGATTGGGACTTGATTCTGGGCACAAAAACGACGAAGAAACTCAAAATACACGCTGAGATATCGTCCATATACTCTCAAAACACACACGAATCACTAATTAGTATAGCGAGGTGCTGCAGAACAGGGTAATAACTCGATCGCTACTACGATTCAGTGTCCGATTGATTGATATCAATCCAATGGATGTTTAAGTGCTGCTCAAATTTGGGTTATGCTTTGTCATTAATCGTGATTCCGATGGATGTTTAAGTAATTTCACTTTGTCATTAGTTGTGATTCCGATGGATGTTTAAGTGTTTACACTTTGTCATTCGTTGTGAATCCGATGGATGTTTAAGTGATTTCACTTTGTCATTAGTTGTGAATCCGATGGATGTTTAAGTATCGCACTTTGTCATTCGTTGTGAGGATCTTAATCTCGTGAGTTATCGTAATGCTGTATTAAGTTACTAACCTAGGTGTGTGTATTAGGTTAAAAGATTAATCAGTAGTCTAAACTCTGGCCGTATAAATCTGAAATATTATCACAAGGTAGCATCACTTTGGAATTTTTAAGGTACGGATCCTTACCCTCACTCCTTATTGCTTCATATTCAAATTGTTATAAACCCATTAACTTCATATATCTTTTAAAACTCCTCACGTCTTTGATTATCGATTCATTTGACAGTCCGTTGGATTCCTATTCTAATCATAACTTTGGATTTAGCTTTCATGTCATGCGATAGTATTATGATAGTTGTATTCATTATCGCATGTTCCAATATATGTTACGTCTTGTTATGAAAAATATTTTGATAAGTTATGTAAATAAGACTATTTGTACTCTGATACCCTGAGTATCGCTTCTCGTGGAGTGTCCCACGAGCATGTTGTTGCGGCATCGACATCATGTGCTCCATCCGTGACGGAGAGATCAGTTCACGGCGTCCCTAGGTACTAGTGAGGTACAAAGCTACTAGGAGGCGTATGGATCGATCCTAGAATTTAAGTTAAGGAGGTGGATAGCGGGTATGCCAACTCGCCATCTCATGTGATAATTATGCAGGAGTAGCTACCTGTGTATTGTCACGTTTTAAGTTTGGCTCATGGGTACATCCGTATGATATGATTATGAAATTATGTTCTTGCATCGTATCATTTTCGCATAAAGTTTCATCCGAATAACATTTCTATAAAGCGTTATTTGTTATTTGAGCCTATTATTCCGTACTGAGCATTTGGCTCATTCCGTAAAAATTTTGTATATACAAGTTCACAGGTTACTTCGGGCGGGGTAAAGAGAGAAGAATAAAGCATAGGATTAAATCTGAAGATGTTAGTTAGGAAGTCGAATGTGTCCGCTTGTATATTAACCTTAAGTTTAGTTGTCGTGTGGTTGTATCCTTATCAAATAAATAAATGGAATTATGACTTTTGTTTATGATACCACTGTTATTGTGACACGTCAGCCCATCCGGGTTGGGGTGTTACACATGAGCTCTTATACCAACTCTTCTGTCACACCCCGACCGCGTAAAACAACAAACCACGGCGGAAACGTCGGGGAGTCGTGTGGCAGAATTATTGTTTCACAACACATGATAATTAAAGTTAAGTTTTACGAACTTAAGTTATTACATTGTCTTAGTTTGAACAAAAATACAACATAAAAGACGATAACTTTCTTGATTTTAAATTGCTAAGGCCCAAGTCACCCTAAGTGTAGCTTGCTCACATCATACATTCGCTCCTGAAACATATGTGAAAGTAAATACGTCAGCATAAAAATGCCTGTGAGTAACATAGGTGTAGTGTTGAAGATTCATGACTTTGAATGTTAAGAGAAATGTTTAATGAAAAGTAGTCATGAACCTTATAAAATATTTTCTTTTATAAAATCATATGAAAATCAAATGATATAAAAGAATGATGTATGGCTAAGTAAATAACCAAATGAAAATAATATGTATAAAATATGTCATGTCTTGTCTTTGTTGAAGTGGTTTAGATAACGCCACGATATGCAATACAATAAAAGCACTTATATATAGGAAGTACCAGCGACGTATCCACCATGCATTTATCATATTACACACGTCTCGTTACTTAAATCACTTATTAATAACCATGAAATAATGTCTTGTTTAAATGTCCAATGTCAAATGTCAAATGTCTAGTATAAACCATGTCTTGTATGGCGAATAAATAGTATTTACTCAAGCCAAATTCATAATGTCATGTATAAACAAATGTCTGATGTAATCAAATGTCATGTACAAAACAAAGTCTTTGAATAAACAAAAGTTTAAAACAAAAGTTATGATTTGAAATCCTTTGCTTTTATTGATATGAACATTTATGCGGTTTGTCTATCACATACACTCAAGCCTTGATACTGTCGGATAAACCCTTATCAGGATCAAGGTTTATCAAAAAAAATGTATTCGGATTCGGTCATTCCCCTTCCGAAATACCTAGAAAGCGGGAACAGGATTTGTCAAGTCCTATAGCGCTATTACATACTACCGAGCGGCGTGATAAATGTTAATGAATGTACTACTCTGTTAAACATACCAAATGTCTTTTTTCAATGTAAGCATGTCATGAAAATGTCTTTGTAAAACCATGTAATAGGCATACTAAGTCAATATGCCAAGTAAAATGTCTTTGAAATAATGTATTATATGTAATATGTAATAAAACATGTATCATGTCATGAAAACGAAAAGTAAAGTTATGCACATATGCTTCACCCCAAAACATTTGAAAGCGTAAAATAGGGGAACTATGTACTCACCTTTGGGTGCGTTTTTATATGTTACACAATCTCTCAAATTGTTTATTCGTCCTAAATTAAATAAGAACGATTTAATAATCAAAAACCACAAAAATACATAAGTTTCTCCGATACTTAGAATTTTCACATAACTTTGATATTTTCTCGAAAAGTTATTATTTTTTATTATATTGGTGTATTTATATATATATGAGTTCATATATATATATTTAAAAAAAACTTTGCGACTTAAATGATTTTATTGGTGACCCTCATCATGTTATAAGCAATATATCTACGATTAGCGCGTCGTAATATATATACTCAAATGTAACATACAAATAATAGCGTAATACACATAATCTTGTCAAGTATTAACATGTCATCATACACATATTATAAAACACATAATGTCACGCCCCCCGACCCGGTTTGACCCGTTTCAGGAGCCGCGGGACAGAAATCCCATGGTATTTAATTAATTGAGTTTAACAGCGGAAGTTCATTATCAGGATCTTTTTAAAACTGAAATATTTCCCGATTATTTTATTTCACAACGCGGGATAAAATCCCGGTAATTTACAATCCTATGATTTCACGAAGAAATCTTTTATTTTACAAAACATGTTTCTTTATTTTATCCTGAGCCACTTTCTTAAGCTTGTAGTGCTTCAGGGCACTTTTCCTGGATCATAACAGATCACCTGAAACATGTTTGAAAAAGGTTTTGTCAGCGGGAAATACTGAGTGAATCATTCTATTTACATAAAATGATGTATAGTTATTAATTATAGCATAAGAGCGATTACAATGGCTTCTATCTTATTTTTATCTGGCGCTCTGTCACAATGGTGACAAGTCACAATGGTGACGATGGTCATACCACTATTAGGTCAATGAACCTGAATAGTGATGATTATCCCTAGTAGGTCAATGAACCTAACTGGGAGAAAATTAGTAATGTGCACAATACCCCACTAGCCAGTGATTCAAGATATCCACGACTTAGTCCCTGTAATTATAACTCTTGAAAATAATTTGAGGTATTGTAAAATAGTTGATAAAAAGAGAATGACTCACATTGCAGATTTAATTTGAGCAGAGTTTAGCCTACTGATTTAGCCTTTTCAACCTAAATTTAATAACAGGCACACAATTCTGGGTTAGTAATCAATACAGCATTTACGATAACTCACGAGATCAAACCCTCACAACGAATGACAAAGTGCGATACTTAAACATCCATCGAATTAACGACGAATGACAAAGCATAACTCTAATGTGGGCAGCACTTAAACATCCATTGGATATTTTGATCAATCGGACATTGAATCGTATTAGCGATCGAGTTAATACCCTGATTGCGGCGTCGATTAGTGATCCGTGTGTGTTAATTGTGGTAAACAGAACGTAACTCGGTGCCTAAAACGAATTTCTTCGTCGAACATACGCAGAATTTCAAGTGCCAATGTCTGCTATTTATAGTCAAAACTTCACATTGCTTACGGACCGTAAGACTTAACCCTTACGGTCCGTAAGGGACACCTCATGCTCATAGTGTTGCCACGTGTGGGACTAGGCCTGCTGAGTTGATAACTTCTTCAATTTCGAATTTGACAGCGTTTTATTTAGATAATCGTCACTAGGGTTTACCCCCCCCCCCCTGAGTTTTAGGGGCCCTGATCCTGATTCTGATTGTTCTGAAAATTTTAGGGTTTGCGCAGAATCACTTGGGTGTCTCAATTAGGGTTTCCTATTGGACAAATTAATTTAATAAATATGACTTTTGATGAGAGTTGTTACATTCTCCCTACCTTAATAAAAATCTCGTCCTCGAGATTTACTGGAATAATTGAGGATACTTTCGCTTCTTTTCTGATTCCAGTTCCCAAGTGTATTAGGGTCCTATCTTTGAATCCCACTTTACTTGAACTAACACTAATCGTTTGTGTTTTGAGAAATTTTGATCTTTCTATCTTCTATCTGAAGAGGTTTCTCTACCAATTTTAATTTTTTTCGTTTACCTTTATATCTTGGAGAGGTACTACCAAAGATTCGTCTGATAGACATTTCTTGAGATTGAATACATGAAATACATCATATACTCCAGCTAACTCTCCTGGTAGTTGTAAACGATAAGCAACTGGTCCTATACGTTGGATTACTGCAAGTGGTCCCACGTACCTTGGACTTAGCTTTCCTTTCTTACTGAATCTAACACCTCCTTTCCAAGGAGATACTGTTAATAGCATTTTGTTTCCAACTTGAAACTTCAACGGCTTTCGTCTATTATCTGTATAACTCTTCTGGCAATCTCTAGCCGTCTTCAGCCTTTACTTCGTGATACTGAATATCACAGTCGTAGTCACTTAGGATTTCCATCCATCTCCTTTGCCTCATGTTTAAATCTTTTTTGCCCAAATATATATCTTAAATTCTTATGATCCGTATAAACAGTAAACTTACTTCCATACAGATAATGTCTCCAATCTTAAGGGAAAAAATTATGGCTCCTAATTCTAAGTCATGAGTAGTATAGTTTTCTTCGTGCTTTTTCAATTGCTTTGATGCAAACGCAATTACCTTTTTGCGTTATATTAACACACATCCAAATCCTAGCTTTGAAGCATCACCGTATTCTTTAAAATCTTCTGTTCCTTCTGGTAAGGCTAGGATTGGGGCATTTGTTAATTTATGCTTTAAGATCCTAAAGGCTTCTTCTTATTTAGGTCCCCATTCAAACTTAACTGTTTTACAGGTTAGCTTAGTTAATGGTATATCTATTTTGGAAAAATCCTTAATAAACCGGCTATAATATCCAGCTAAACCTATAAAACTTCTAATTTCCATTACGGATTGCGGAACCTTCCATTTGGTAATTGTTGCTATCTTATCAGGATCTACGTGAGTACCTTCATGATTCACCATATGGCCTAGAAATTGTACTTCTGGCAGCCAAAATTTACACTTCGAGAATTTGGCGTAAAGCTTCTCTTTTCTTAACAAAGTTAAGAGTGCATGCAAGTGCTGACAATGTTCTTCCTAACTTTTGGAATAAATAAGTATATCGTCGATGAAGACAATTACAAATTTATCCAAATATGGTTTACAGATCCTATTCATCATGTCCATGAATGCTGCAGGTGCATTTGTTAATTCGAAAGGCATGATTGTAAACTTGTAATGACCATACCTAGTTCTGAAAGAAGTTTTAGGTATGTCTTCCTCTTGTACTTTCAATTGATGATATCCGGAACGTAAGTCGATCCTAGAAAAATATCTATCTCCCTGGAATTGATCAAATAGATCATCAATTCTAGGTAATGGGTATCGATTCTTAATTGTAACCTTATTCAATTGCCTATAATCAATATGCATTCTCATCGAACCATACTTTTTCTTAACAAACAACACTGGTGCTTCCCAAGGGGATAAACTAGGTTGTATGAAACCTTTACTTAGTAATTCATCAAATTGCTTTTTTTTTTAATTCTAACATTTCTATGGGTGCTAATCGACAAGGTGCCTTAGCTATCGGTATAGTTCCTGGAATTAAAGGAATTCTAAATTCTACATCCCTATCTGGTGGTAATCCTGGTAATTCTTCTGGGAATACATTTGGGTATTCTGAAACTACAGAAATTTCCTTAAGTTCTTTATCTTTAGTATTAATGATTACTGAAATCATATATACTATTCCTTGCTTTCGTTCATAATTAGCAATTTTCATTACTGATATGAACTTTATGAGTTTACATGACTTATCTCCTGTAATCATTATTACTTCTCCAGTGGGTGCACAAATTTCTATGGAATTCTTATCACAGATAATTTGAGCATGGTTGTTTACTAACCAATCCATTCCTAACACAACATCAAATTCAACTAAGTTCATAAATAATAGGGTTGCAGAAAATTTATGACTTAAAAGTTCCTTATTTATTTTAACTGAATTCCCATCTGCCGTTTCTACTGTAGAAATTTGCCTAATGCTGGTTAAAGGTAAGTTAAGAGTTTGGCTGAATGAAGTATTTATAATACTTTGGTTTGCACCAGAGTCAAATAATACTTTTGTGTAAACGTTGTGAACTAAGAACGTACCAGCGATCACATCTGGAATGAGCTCTGCTTCCCGAGCAGTCAGTTGGAAGGCTTTTACATTCCTTTTTGCTCCTTCTACAGGTTTGGCTTTATTGTCAGATGGTTTGTTCAGTTTTGGACAATCTGGCCTAAGATGTCCAGCTTCTCCACAGTTGTAGCAGACTGAAAATTTCTTCCTCCTGCAGTCTTCTTCTTGATGCCCCGGAATTTTGCAAAAATTGCAATATCCTTTGCATCTTCCAAAATGCTTCCTTTTGCAAGAATTGCAAAATGGACTAGTGGAAGATTGCCCATTCCCTCTTCTCTTGAAATTGTTATGGTTACCCGGACGGAATTCTTGGGTAATCTTTTGGGCTACTTCCTTCCTTCTATTTTCTTCTCTTGTCCGTACTAGTTCGTCAGTCAGAGTATTGGCTAAATCCACCGCATCATCAATCGTGCGAGGTTTCGCAGCCTTGACGATATTACGGATTTCGGCAATCAATCCCCAAATATAACGAGAAATAAGTACCGGCTCTGGCGAAGCCAGCGTTGGTACCACTCTAGCATATTCAAAGAATGTTGAAGTATACCCTCTACAATCTACATCCCCCATCCGGTGGGTTAGAAACTTATTTGTCATTTGTTCCTTTTCATACTCGGGACAGAATTTTCTTTCTACAAAGCTTTTAAATTCTTCCCAATTCATAGCATACGCCATCCTTCTTCCTTTTGCTTGTAACACCGTATTCCACCATTCTAGCGCCCCTTCTTTGAAAAGGTTTGACGCGTACATGACCTGATCATCCTGAGCACATTTACTTATGGCAATTACTGCCTCGGTTTTCTCTAACCAACGCAATGCTGCGGTCGCTCCTTCATTGCCTGCAAACTCAGTGGGTTTACAAGCAAGAAATTCTTTGTAAGTGCAACCAGGTGTTGCAGCTTTCATTTTCTTAGGGGAAGGAGCTTGCCGTGGTTCATTAT
The DNA here is from genome assembly GCA_030545235.1 of Helianthus tuberosus. Lineage (NCBI taxonomy): Eukaryota > Viridiplantae > Streptophyta > Magnoliopsida > Asterales > Asteraceae > Helianthus > Helianthus tuberosus. Next base: position 2,434,150 of record JARYGA010011515.1, on the reverse strand, counting down.
CATGATTAACATGATCATTGCCTCCGTTTACGCTATTACTGAAGTTATCTTCAGAAATACGTTTGCTAGGAACGATTTGTTGCGGTTCGATTGGATTTTTAACAGCAGCAACGATTGCTGGAATAGCGTTGGCTATCCCTTGAGCAACTATTGCTGGAATAGCGTTGGCTATCCCTTGAGCAACGATATTTTCTATATCCTGCCTAGTCATAAATTGATCCCCCGGTTGTTGCTCAGATTGATTAACCTCATTAACTGGTTCATTATTCACGTTTTCCATCTGATAATTAATATATATATTTTATTAGTATCAAATAAATAACAATTACACAACAAAATTATACAAAGTTCATAACACCAATATAGCCAAAATTATCGATTTCTATTTATATTTAATAGTATGCATCAATACACACTATTATCTTACAGAGTTTTATTTGTAATTATTTTACAGACTGATTTTTACTATTACTATTACACAATCACAGTTCCATAATTCCCTATTCTTTGTCAGATGATATTCTAGTAATGGTGTTCCCTCTCATCATATTTCCAGGAGATCTGTCCCCCAATCTCTTGGATCCTATTCCCAGTATCCATTAGTTCTTCACCAAAGTGGCGGAGTTCAGCCATATTCTCGTTACTCATGGGTGGATTTGGTAATGGTTCTGGATTGAACTGAGGAAAAAGCTTATAGGGATGGTTTTGTAACTGTATTTCCTTAGTTAACCATTCATCTATTTGCGAGTGGATTGAAGGGTTTGGAATAGCTGGTTCTAAGTTCATTGGTAGTTGTGTTTCAAGAGAATGAATAAAAACATTTTCATTAACAGGCTTAATAGTATTATAGCTTGCCATTATAAAATCTAGCTCTTCCTGAGATGGTAACCCCTTAATTTGTCTAGAGCTTTCCCCAATTTCTATTTTCTTAGGCTTGGGTTTCTCGAGAGGTAAAGCGTTGAATTCTATAGGTTCTTCTATGTCTGGTATATACCTATTGAAATCTCTGGAAACCTCTATTCTTACTGGATAGAGATTTAAATTCTGAAGGGCGTCAGACAAGTCACTCATGCTGTTTAGCAAAATATACACAATTACTAAGTTAAAAAAAATCATAACAAAATTTTATAGAAAAACTTTTAAATATTATTTCATACTGGGTAACTACCAAAACAACTGAAAATTAAAACATACTAAGTTTTATTTGTAAATTTATTCATTTACTGAATCAGGTTTCTGGCTTATATTTAATAAGGGTGTTAAAAACTTCAATCAAAATATTTAAAGATTTGTATTTACTGCTACAGTGGTTAGCATATAAAGATCTGCCCATACTGTATACAATTAGTCAGATAATAAAACACATAATCATAAAATAGCAATTAATAAAAATTAAGTATTTTCTAAATACGTAATTGGCTTAAATCAGTGGCTCGATCAGTGGCTCTGATACCACCTTTTTCTGTCACGGCCCCCGACCCGGTTTGACCCGTTTCAGGAGCCGCGGGACAGAAATCCCATGGTATTTAATTAATTGAGTTTAACAGCGGAAGTTTATTATCAGGATCTTTTTAAAACTGAAATATTTCCCGATTATTTTATTTAACAACGCGGGATAAAATCCCGGTAATTTACAATACTATGATTTCACGAAGAAATCTTTTATTTTACAAAACATGTTTCTTTATTTTATCCTGAGCCACTTTCTTAAGCTTGTAGTGCTTCACGGCACTTTTCCTGGATCATAACAGATCACCTGAAACATGTTTGAAAAAGGTTTTGTCAGCGGGAAATACTGAGTGAATCATTCTATTTACATAAAAAGATGTATAGTTATTAATTACAGCATAAGAGCGATTACAATGGCTTCTATCTTATTTTTATCTGGCGCTCTGTCACAATGGTGACAAGTCACAATGGTGACGATGGTCATACCACTATTAGGTCAATGAACCTGAATAGTGATGATTATCCCTAGTAGGTCAATGAACCTAACTGGGAGAAAATTAGTAATGTGCACAATACCCCACTAGCCAGTGATTCAAGATATCCACGACTTAGTCCCTGTAATTATAACTCTTGAAAATAATTTGAGGTATTGTAAAATAGTTGATAAAAAGAGAATGACTCACATTGCAGATTTAATTTGAGTAGAGTTTAGCCTACTGATTTAGCCTTTTCAACCTAAATTTAATAACAGGCACACAATTCTGGGTTAGTAATCAATACAGCATTTACGATAACTCACGAGATCAAACCCTCACAACGAATGACAAAGTGCGATACTTAAACATCCATCGAATTTACGACGAATGACAAAGTATAACCCTAATGTGGGCAGCACTTAAACATCCATTGGATATTTTGATCAATCGGACATTGAATCGTATTAGCGATCGAGTTAATACCCTGATTGCGGCGTCGATTAGTGATCCGTGTGTGTTAATTGTGGTAAACAGAACGTAACTCGGTGCCTAAAACAAATTTCTTCGTCGAACATACGCAGAATTTCAAGTGCCAATGTCTGCTATTTATAGTCGAAATTTCACATTGCTTACGGACCGTAAGACTTAACCCTTACGGTTCGTAAGGGACACCTCATGCTCATAGTGTTGCCACGTGTGGGACTAGGCCTGCTGAGTTGATAACTTCTTCAATTTCGAATTTGACAGCGTTTTATTTAGATAATCGTCACTAGGATTTACCCCCCCCCCCCCCTGAGTTTTAGGGGCCCTGATCCTGATTCTGATTGTTCTGAAAATTTTATGGTTTGCGCAGAATCACTTGGGTGTCTCAATTAGGGTTTCCTATTGGACAAATTAATTTAATAAATATGACTTTTGATGAGAGTTGTTACACATAACACATTGCAACACATAAAATTAACCCATGAACAACCCATTATAGTGTATGTTGAAAAACACGTATTTTAGCGATTCGGTAACGTTTTTGGGCGCCGGAAGTCACGTATGACTAACCAAACACCAAGTAAAGTTAATATAAGTTAAAATACTAATTTTTATATCAAAAATATCAGTTTACATACTGATCTAAAACAGTTTTATAAAAGTCCTCCGAAAAGCCGATTTTAACCTTTTTACCGCATAGTTTTGCATCAGACGTTACCCTAACCATCCCAAATCGTAATGACTTGATATTTTAACATAACCCATATTATTTACTGAATAAAATAGTGGTTATACTCATGATAGTGTAGGTCTCACATAAGGTACATAAATCATGCAAATTTCACATATTTTACCACTTTCTAAGCTATATGTACAACATGCAAAGCTATCAAACCTATGACAAAGTTTCATGCCATTATAATATACCAAATAATGTTATTTTTAGTGTTTATAACCTGTTCTAAAACATTTTTGTCATACAATCATTTTTTTTTATCATTTCTTGAGCTTTAAATCAACATGTATTCTTAAGTACAAGTGTCTAAAGCACACTATCATATCATCTTCATGTCATATGAATTTAAATGCATCAAACATGTAATTTATTCATGTTTACTTGTTGATTTAATTGAACATTCATCATATCATGCACAAATCATCAAACACTTGCATTTTAACTATCATTCAATAACAAGCAACAACTTAAAAATTCTCAAATATATCTAATAAATTTTTTGGCCATTTACATGTCAAAATACTAACATTATTTCAAATTACAACTCATGATTCAATCACTCCTTTATATCTCTAACATATTTGCACATATTCTTGTTCATGCAAACAAACATCCTAAACAAGTATTTATCAAAAATCAAGCTCAAATCTCATACACACACACACACACACATAAACACTACCATTTTTATTTTGTATCAAGACCCTTTTTTTTTAGATTTTAAGTTTGTGAAAAATTCCAAGATTCAAGAGAAACTTCCAATCATCAAGAACAACCAAGAATCAAGTGTACAATTTAAACATAAACTTTATACCTTCAAGATTCAAGTAAGTTTTTGGTGAGATTTTGATGATATGGAGCTTGAAATCACTTGAAAACACCTTGGAAACCCCTTTGGATCTTCACACCAACTTGAAATTTGGTTGAAATGGAGTTTGATCTTGAATGTGACAACCCTCATAATTCCATGTATTCCGTACAATTTATTAATAATAATTAATGTGCTTGACGACTTTGTGGAATTACGTAACTGCTTTCTGATATCTGTGTTATATTTACATGCTCCTGTTAACACACTAGTAATGTACAGAAAAGTCATTAAATAGTCCGTTATGATTTCCTAGGTGTTAGAAATTAAAAACGTTACAAAAATATATACATAGGACACGTTACGAATTAATTTAGCACTTTAACGGACTAGTATCCAACCGAACAACCGGAACATAAAAATATTGACATTGACATTGTTTTTCTTTTTTTCTGAGCCAGTTAGGGTCCCCGAATACCCTAACACCTGCAACAATACATAACACACTAGAAATTGGTTTAACCTCCTAACTTAAACTAACTAACCTTAATCATTTAGTTGGAATCCAACCATGTGCCAACCCCCCCCCCCCCCCCAACAATCGTTCCCTATCCTCGAGCTAGTAGTAAGTGACTCTAAACACCCTATTGTTCATATCTAAAGTGGTTAATAAGAAATTTAACGGGTAAAAATTATGAACACTAGAGATCGAAACAAAAAGTCTACTAAAAATAATAAACATGGTGGTTAATGAATGAATATTAGTGTAAAACTCTTGGATCTTGTTTTGTTATGATTCTTGGTTGATTATCTGATGTGTTGCTGGTTAATGTTGATGTTTGATGTTGTTACGATCACTAATCATGCTAACGGAATCAATCGAACGCGTCTTAGAAGATTAAAGTATGAAAACAAAATCTGCCCAAGTTTTACAGCCAACTTCAGTTGGCTGTAAACAGGTCATAAACTCTACAAAAAACTGATATTTTGAGTCTAACACATGTTATTATGAAATACGGTTCTAATGGCACCGGAATCGTAATTTTTGTACTTCGTTTACTATTTTTAAAGCGTCATTTCGTAACAGCAACAAGAGCTGCATTTTTCTACTGAAAATATATGTTTTGTTTTCTATCATAACTCGGGTTCTGTGTAGAGTTGGATCATGAAACTTGTACTGTAGATGACCACTGATGTATTTGTAATTACCCCACTGAAATTTCGTAAATCAGACTTACGATGAATTTTTAATAAATTTTTCCGTGGACTGTGGTCAGAAATAGATAAATCTGAGATCAGTCCGGAAAATGAATTTTTATAAAATATTGGTAATGAACTGGACCCCGATATTTTTACACAATAAAATTTGGAACTTTTAAGACATCCTGTAAAAATTTGGGAATTTTTAGAATAATTTAACTATTTTATTAAAATGTCCGAAAACAGCCGGTTTTGAATATTAATGCTGAAATGACATAAGTTGTGACTTGCGTGTCTAAATGTCGAGTATGCTATATGTGAATGATCTAACATGTTATATGTGTTACGTGCACTATCGTATGTTTGCTTATGAGTGGGGAATGGATGGGAAGTATATATACGGGCATAAACAGTTAAAGTAATGCATGTTATGTGATAGATACGTGTAGGAACTTTGTGCTCTATTTGTAAGCCACTAAATGACTAACTGGTAAATCATACTAGGACGTGATTAACCGACCTTCACTGTTAGCTATATTTGAGAATCTAACCGAGCAAACCGAGGTGAGTTCACACTTTTCTACAAAGCATGGTAAATTCCCGGTGGGAATGGGAATGGGTACAGGAATAGGGATTCCTCGTCCTTTGAGACGTGTTCAGGAATGTAAATTCCACGTCCTATTGGGACGTATTAGACTTACTGGACTAGAACTCTATCAGCGAAGTCCCTCCCTTTTTGTATCGACTTAATCGCCGAGGCTATGGCAAATGGGTCATTAGTTAATAGCGCTATTAGGTTTAACGAACCTCACACCGTGCCAGTTGGACGGGTGTGTACTAATGGACTATGGCACGTCGGTGGTGATAGAACACCGACGCTATGGCACAATTGATTTTTGTTAGTAGTCGATATGATAAACGAGTCTGGTAGTTTAAAATACTGGGTTAGCTCCCCACGGCCAAAGTGCCGGGCTGGATAGCCAGGGAAGGTGGACATGGGATGGTTAACTAATAAACGTTTTCGAACTATGGGGTAACCCCCACGGCGGGATAGCCGAATGAGATTAAACTATGTTTTTGGAAACAACTCTAAAATGGACAACCAACCGTGAACTCACTCAACTTTGTTGTTGACTCGTTATTACATGCTTTGCAGGTCATTAGATGCTATGGAGCTTGCATATGGAGGTGGTCGTTGTGGGATGCGAACTGATATGTCCCGTACTTAATGAATAAACTTCATGAACTTATTAAACCTACGTTTTGGACTTTAAACTTATGAACTATGGACTAATGTTTTGAACTTATGTTTTATGCTTCCGCTGTTAACCTAAATTCGGTTTAGTTCCTTTTGGTCACCAATCGTATTGTGTTTGGTTTTATTTACTTAATTATGTTGTTCAATATGATTGGTGGCTCGATCCTGGTCATGTCACGCCTCCAAGCGGTGATACTCCTCATGGTGGGTTTTGGGGGTGTGACAGATTGGTATCAGAGCCATTGGTTATAGTGAACTTGGTTTTTAAAAGGGAAAAGTTTTTAAAAAAACCAGACTATAACCAGTACAGTGCTCAACGATCCACAACGACGCTACGCTCCACATGCAAGACTCGACACCATAAGTGGTATGATTTATGTTATATTGTCGGTTAGATAGTTCTCACTGTGCATTAGATAATGTGGTAGTTGCTATTTGAACCTTGTGTGCTTACTCTCTATTGTCGTCCCACACTTACGCACTTTCGCGACACTTTTCTCACCTACGTTGCTTCGTTATGAAGATCATGAGCGGATGCGGAGGACGTATCAACCTCACTCAAGCCCAGTTGACGGCTTTGATCAACGAACGAGTCGCTGAGGCACTCGCAGCCAATCCAGCAGGAGGTATAACCTGCTATATCAACCCACCTTAGGACGTTTAGATCCTACATTCACAAACCAACCCTCATGCTTAAATTTGTCCTTTATTCTCGCGCAACAGGTCAACATGCTCAACCTCCTGTGTGCACGTTCAGGACGTTCATGGACTGCCGACCTACCACTTTCAGTGGCACCGAAGGAGCAGTGGGCCTTCTTCACTGGTTTGAAAAGCTTGAGTCAGTTTTCGAGATGTGCGAATGCCCCGAAGACCGTAGGGTGAAATATGCTACCGGAACACTTGAAGGGGTAGCGCTCACATGGTGGAACGCTCAGGTTCAGCTGCTGGGGTTGGTTGCTGCTAATGCCATCCCATGGAACGGTTTCAAGGAACTAATCAAGGAAGAGTACTGCAGTCGGGATGACATCCCCAAGCTGGAGGTGGAATTTTTCAATCTGAAGATGACGGGGTCTGAGATTGAGGCATATACCAAGAGGTCGAATGAACTGGCCATCCTGTGCCCTACTATGGTGGACCCTCCCATCAAACGTATTGAGCTTTACCTCAAGGGCCTTGTACCCGAGATTCAGAGTCACGTAACTTCAGCCAACCTGGGTACCATTCAGCAAATTATCAAGTTGGCTCATCGTCTCACTGACCAGGCGGTGGAGCAAAACAGGCTACCCAAACGTATCAGTGCCACGGCTACTTCTGGTGCACCTACCGACAACAAGCGAAAATGGGATGGGAATTCAGGCAAAGGTTCTACTTCAGCTCAGTCCCAGCAGCGAAAGACAGATGAGTACAGGAGCCCCAGTCAGCAGTCTTCTGGGAATCAAGGTCAGGGTGGATACAAGGGAAATCACCCCAAATGTAATCGCTATAACTTGCACCACAGTGGGCCATGTGGTAAGGGCAACTGTCATCGATGCAACAAGCCTGGTCACATGGCAAGGGACTGCAGGAGTCAGCATCCGGCAAATCAGAACCGGCAGCAACAACAAGCCCCACCCAATCAACGCCAGCAGCGGCAACAACAAGGTAACAACAAAGGGTGCTTTCAATGTGCTGCTGAGGGCCATTTCAAGAAAGACTGCCCCCAGTTAAATCAGAACCAGAACAACAACAATAATGGAGGAAACAATGGAGGCAACTATGGAGGTGGCACTGGGGGAAACAACAATGGCAATGGGGCAAGGGGTCGTGTGTTCGTGATTGGTCAGGGAGAAGAAAGGAACGATCCCAACGTTGTGATGGGTAAGTTTCTTCTGGATGACTTCTTTGTTACTGTTTTATTCGATTCAGGTGCCGATACTAGTTATGTGTCCGTAAAAGTTAGCCAAATGCTTAAACGCACTCCAACACTTCTGAACACCAAACACACAGTAGAACTAGCTAACGGTAAAAGTCTTGAAGCCACACTCGTAGTTAAAGGTTGTAACCTCGTCTTAGCTGGTCAGACTTTCTCTATCGATCTTATTCCTATCACACTGGGTAGTTTCGACGTCGTTATTGGGATGGATTGGCTATCTCATCAACAAGCGGAGATTGTTTGTAAGGAGAAAATCGTCCGCATTCCTCGTTCTGGTGAAGAACCTCTCATGATTCGTGGCGACAAGAGTGGTGCTGTCGAAGGCATCATCTCTTTCTTTAAGGCCCAGAAGTGTTTGTGAAAGGGCCACACTGCCATTTTAGCACTCGTTACTGACACATCAACTGAAGATAAGAGAATTGAAGACATCCCTATTGTGCGCGATTTTCCCGAGGTATTTCCTGAGGAATTACCTGGTCTTCCGCCTCATCGCCAAGTTGAGTTTCAAATCGAGCTAGCTCCTGGAGCAGCGCCAGTAGCTCGAGCACCATATCGTCTAGCTCCATCAGAACTTGAAGAACTGTCCACACAACTACAAGAACTCTTGGAAAAGGGTTTCATACGTCCTAGCTCTTCGCCCTGGGGAGCTCCAGTACTATTCGTGAAGAAGAAAGACGGTACCTTCAGGATGTGTATTGACTATCGCGAACTTAACAAGGTGACTGTGAAGAATCGTTATCCTCTTCCACGTATTGACGACTTGTTCGACCAGCTGCAAGGGTCAAGCTATTACTCTAAGATTGATTTGAGATCGGGATACCATCAGTTGAGAGTCCGAGAGGAGGACATCTCCAAAACAGCATTCAGAACTCGTTATGGCCATTACGAGTTTCTGGTTATGCCATTCGGGCTGACGAATGCACCAGCGGTCTTCATGGATCTCATGAACCGAGTGTGCAAGCCTTACCTGGATAAGTTCGTTATTGTGTTCATCGACGATATCCTGATCTATTCCAAGAGTCAGGAGGAACACGAGCAACATCTACGACTTATGCTGGAAATTCTTCGAAAAGAGCAGTTGTATGCCAAGTTTTCTAAATGTGACTTCTGGCTTCGCGAAGTCCACTTTCTAGGCCATGTGGTAAACAAGGATGGAATTCATGTGGATCCATCTAAGGTTGAATCGATCAAGAACTGGCCTGCACCCCGCACACCAACAGAAATCCGCCAATTCTTGGGTTTGGCCGGATATTACAGAAGGTTTATAAAAGATTTCTCCAAGATTGCGCAACCTCTCACTTCACTGACTCAGAAGGGTGTCATCTATCGTTGGGGTGATGCACAGGAGTCCGCATTTCAACACCTAAAGGATAGACTTTGTAGCACGCCTATCCTTTCATTGCCTGAAGGCACAGATGATTTCGTGGTTTATTGCGACGCTTCCATCCAAGGACTGGGTTGCGTATTGATGCAACGTGACAAGGTCATTGCCTACGCATCACGCCAACTTAAAGTTCACGAAAGGAACTACACTACACATGACCTGGAGCTGGGAGCAGTTGTTTTCGCACTTAAGATTTGGAGACATTACCTGTACGGTACCAAGTGCACCATTTACACCGATCACAGGAGTCTCGAGCACATCTTCAAGCAAAAGGAATTAAATATGCGACAACGCCAATGGGTCGAACTTTTGAACGATTATGAATGCGCTATCAAATATCATCCGGGCAAGGCCAATGTTGTGGCCGACGCCCTCAGTCGAAAGGATACCCTACCTAAGTGTGTACGTGCATTACAGCTTACCATTCACTCTAGCCTTCCCGCTCAGATTCGCGATGCTCAGGTCGAAGCATTGAAAGCAAAAAACATCAGGGCTGAATCCCTACGAGGATCGAGGCAGAGGCTAGAACAAAAGGAAGACGGCGCTTACTATGTAACAGGGCGCATCTGAGTTCCACTTTATGGAAACTTACGCGAACTTGTGATGGACGAAGCGCACAAGTCTCGTTATTCGGTACATCCTGGTTCGGATAAGATGTACCACGACCTCAAGATTACGTATTGGTGGCCTGGTATGAAAGCCAGTATAGCAACCTACGTCAGTAAGTGCTTGACTTGTGCGAGAGTCAAGACTGAATATCAGAAACCATCAGGCCTACTTCAACAACCGGAGATCCCGAAATGGAAATGGGAGCAGATTTCCATGGATTTCATTACTTGTCTGCCTAGATCTCAACGCGGAAACAATACCATTTGGGTGATCGTAGATCGACTGACCAAGTCTGCACATTTTCTGGCTATCAAGGAAACGGATAAGTTTTCTACTCTTGCAGACATTTATCTAAAGGAAGTAGTGTCAAGGCACGGAGTGCCAACCTCTATTATATCTGATCGTGATGCGCGTTTTACCTCTGAACTGTGGCAAGCTATGCACAAGTCTTTTGGCTCACGTTTAGATATGAGCACCGCTTATCACCCATAGACGGATGGGCAATCTGAACGCACCATCCAAACCCTTGAAGACATGCTTAGGGCATGTGTAATCGACTTCGGAAATGGCTGGGAAAAGCACCTCCCGCTAGTGGAGTTCTCATATAACAACAGCTACCACACCAGCATATAGGCCGCTTCGTTCGAGGCATTGTACGGACGCAAATGCCGATCACCTCTCTGTTGGGCAGAAGTTGGTGACAGTCAAATCACTGGCCCAGAAGTCATAGTAGATACAACAGAAAGGATTGCTCAGATACGACAGCGAATGGCGGCAGCTCGTGACCGTCAGAAAAGCTATGCTGATAAGGGAAGAAAACCACTCGAGCTCCAGGTTGGGGATCGAGTGCTACTCAAAGTCTCACCTTGGAAAGGTGTAGTTCGTTTTGGCAAACGAGGCAAACTCAATCCGCGTTATGTCGGACCATTAGAAGTCACCGAGAAAATTGGCAAAGTCGCCTACAGGTTGAATCTACCTGAAGAACTCAGCGGAGTTCACAATGTTTTCCATGTGTCGAATCTGAAGAAGTGTCTGTCAGATGAGACCCTCTTAGTTCCTCTCAAAGAACTCATTATCGACGACCAGCTGCGATTCGTCGAGGAACCAGTAGAGATTACGGATCGAGATGTTAAGATCCTCAAGCATACCAGGATACCTCTGGTCCGAGTTCGTTGGAATGCTCGTCGTGGCCCAGAGTATACCTGGGAACGAGAAGACCAAATTCTGAAGCTACTGCAGAATTTCGGGACGAAATTCCAAACCAACGGGGGGATGATGTGACACCCCAGGAAAATCAGGAAAACAACGCAACTTAACTAGCTTCCTCAGTAACCACGCACTAAATTTCGGGACGAAATTCTCTTAACAGGGGGAGAATGTGACAACCCTCATAATTCCATGTATTCCGTAGAATTTATTAATAATAATTAATGTGCTTGACGACTGTGTGGAATTACGTAACTGCTTTCTGATATCGGTGCTATATTTACATGCGCCTGTTAACACACTAGTAATGTACAGAAACGTCATTAAATAGCCCGTTATGATTTCCTAAGTGTTAGAAATTAAAAACGTTACAAAAATATATACATAGGACACGTTACAAATTAATTTAGCACTTTAACAGACTAGTATCCAACCGAACAACCGGACTTAACCGGAACATAAAAATATTGACAATGACATTGTTTTTCTTTTTCTGAGCCAGTTAGGGTCCCCGAATACCCTAACACCTGCAACAATACATAACACACTAGAAATTGGTTTAACCTCCTAACTTAAACTAACTAACCTTAATCATTTAGTTGGAATCCAACCATGTGCGAACCCCCGTATGAAAACAGAATCTGCCCAAGTTTTACAGCCAACTTCAGTTGGCTGTAAACAGGTCATAAACTCTACGAAAAACTGATATTTTGAGTCTAACACGTGTTATTATGAAATACGGTTCTAATGGCACCGGAATCGTAATTTTTGGACTTCGTTTACTATTTTTAAAGCGTCATTTCGTAACAGCAACAAGAGCTGCATTTGTCTGCTGAAAATATATGTTTTGTTTTCTATCATAACTCGGGTTCTGTGTAGAGTTGGATCATGAAACTTGTACTGTAGATGACCACTGATGTATTTGTAATTACCCCACTGAAATTTTGTAAATCGGACTTACGATGATTGTTTAATAAATTTTTCCGTGGACTGTGGTCAGAAAAAGATAAATATGAGATCAGTCCAGAAAATGAATTTTTATAAAATATTGGTAATGAACTGGATCCCGATATTTTTACACAATAAAACTTGGAACGTTTAAGACATCCTGTAAAAATTTGGGAATTTTTGGAATAAGTTAACTATTTTATTAAAATGTCCGAAAACAGCCGGTTTTGAATATTAATGCTGAAATGACATAAGTTGTGACTTGCGTGTCTAAATGTCGAGTATGCTATCTGTGAATGATCTAACATGTTATATGTGTTACGTGCACTATCGTATGTTTGCTTATGAGTGGGGAATGGATGGGAAGTATATATACGGGCATAAACAGTTAAAGTAATGCATGCTATGTGATAGATACGTGTAGGAACTTTGTGCTCTATTTGTAAGCCACTAAATGACTAACTGGTAAATCATACTAGGACGTGATTGACCGACCTTGACTGTTAGCTATATTTGAGAATCTAACCGAGCAAACCGAGGTGAGTTCACACTTTTCTACAAAGCATGGTAAATTCCCGGTGGGAATGGGAATGGGTACAGGAATAGGGATTCCTCGTCCTTTGAGACGTGTTCAGGAATGTAAATTCCTCGTCCTATTGGGACGTATTAGACTTACTGGACTAGAAATCTATCAGCGAAGTCCCTCCCTTTTTGTATCGACTTAATCGCCGAGGCTATGGCGAGCGGGTCATTAGTTAATAGCGCTATTAGGTTTAACAAACCTCACACCGTGCCAGTTGGACGGGTGTGTACTAATGGACTATGGCACGTCGGTGGTGATAGAACACCGACGCCAGGGCACAATTGATTTTTGTTAGTAGTCGATATGATAAACGAGTCTGGTAGTTTAAAATGCTGGGGTAGCTCCCCACGGCCAAAGTGCCGGGCTGGATAGCCAGGGAAGGTGGAGATGGGATGGTTAACTAATAAACGTTTTCGAACTATGGGGTAACCCCCACGGCGGGATAGCCGAATGAGATTAAACTATGTTTTTGGAAACAACTCTAAAATGGACAACCAACCGTGAACTCACTCAACTTTGTTGTTGACTCGTTATTACATGCTTTGCAGGTCATTAGATGCTGTGGAGCTTGCATATGGAGGTGGTCGTTGTGGGATGCGAACTGATATGTCCCGTACTTAATGAATAAACTTCATGAACTTATTAAACCTACGTTTTGGACTTTAAACTTATGAACTATGGACTTATGTTTTGAACTTATGTTTTATGCTTCCGCTGTTAACCTAAATTCGGTTTACTTCCTTTTGGTCACCAATCGTATTGTGTTTGGTTTTATTTACTTAATTATGTTGTTCAATATGATTGGTGGCTCGATCCTGGTCATGTCACGCCTCCAAGCGGTGATACTCCGCAAGGTGGGTTTTGGGGGTGTGACATTGAAGAACAAGGTTGAAAAGATGATAATGGTGATGGTGGTGAGGCTTACGGCTTGGGGGAGAGAGAGAGTGAGGGAGTGGAGTGAAGTGTGAAGTATGGTGTATTTATAGGCCAAGATCTCATAAAAATCTAAGTGTATCCAAGGGAAATCAAAGTAAATCAAGAAAGATCAAGATGGATCCTAATGGATTTTGGCAAGATTTTTGGTGGGGTCACCCCCATGTGACCGTGAACAATATAGGGGGGGGGGGGTAAAATGTAATTTTTGAATGGTAAAAATAGATGAGAACATGTATTTAACTGGATACCGGGTATTTTATCTAGCGTTTAAATCCCGATTCGTGGTGTTCTAAATTATTTTTATTATTCTATAAAAATAAACTCGCCAAAATATTACTGAAATAAATTTCATTTGCCGAGACTGGCTGCGTTGTCTGCGTTTTGCAGTAGAAGCACTCTTAAACTTGAAAAATAACGTTTTTAAGCGTTTTAATTTATTTTTCAACATGAACATGATTAAAAATAAAATTTTAATCATAACATAATATTTTTAGGATTTAAATATTATCCGGGCGGTCACCAACATTCGTTTCGCAGTTTTTGTCGTAAATAGTTCTAAAGTTCGAATAAACATGTTTTTGCCATACCGAATCCTTCGAAACTTATTTCTAAGTTATGTAAAGGGTATTTAGAGTATGTTTGGCTTATGTCACAGTTCTGGAGTGTACGTCACGTTAAACTGATTACGTTCACGTAACGGTTTACGATTTCACTTCCAGAATAGGTTTGAGAGTTCGGAATTGAACAATGATTGAAAACGTGTAAATGTCACAAATAATTAACAACTACTGGAATTAAAACACCATATCTTATTAAATACAAAGTTGTTCAGAATTATACAGGGATTAAAATACACAGATGTCACAAAAATTCAGCATTTTAATGAACTAGTAACATGCAAAAATATGGCAAAATGGTCCTGAATGCTTTCCTAAGTGTCGGGAATTAAAAGTGTCACAAAAGGGTACTTAAAAATCATTAAACAGAATTGTTTGACACTTTAACGAACCGGTATCTAACCGAACAACCGGACATTACCTGGAACACCAAAATATTGCTAGAAGCATTGTTTTATTATTTCTTGGCTAGTTATAATCCCCGAACACCTTAACACACTATATAACATACCTTATGCATAACACCTAAACTAATACACTTGGTTTTCAACTAATTACCTATTTATCATTACAACTTACACTTAGACCCCCCCATGTATGTAATCGGTCACAAGGACCACACCACCTAAGATTTCCCTAAATCTTACATAATCTCATCTTGATTTTGCTTAGATTGTGAAAGATTTTGTATGTAATTCTTGAAACATTAGACCCAATGGACAATACTCAAATTTGATTATAAGTAACCATCTTCTTCTACACTTCACACCACTCCAACTCTCTCCTCCCTCCCTTCTACCTCTCGGCCGACCCCCACACTCACACCACCACCATTTTCATCCACCATTCAAGCATTCCAAGATCATTCCAAGGTGTTAGAAGGTGTTTTATGAAGCTTGGTGCTTGTAGAACTTGAAGGACCTCCATCAATTGCTTTTATCCACTCCATTTTCATCTTGTGTTCTTCCCTAGCTTAGAGCTAGTTGTAATTTTGTTGGTTAAAAGATGATATTCATGGATTATCTTGATAAACATTAAAGGACATAATCAAGAATCATAAACATAAGCTTAACATATGATGATATATTGGTGAAATAATGTTGTTTAGTGTATGCATAATGCTTGCTTGTTGTTTTCTTGAGAATATGATATTGATCATCACATGGAGCATGCTAGATTATGATTAAACACATGATCTAGCAAGTGAGAGGATGATTATGTGACAACATAAATCATCTTGTGTAAACATGAACTTGATGAATAAAATGATTTCTTGTAAAATAATAAACAAAGTAAGCTAGTAATCTTATGAATCTAAGATTTATGAATGGTTTTCCAAAAGAACCAAGTTTAAAATACGATTTTTAGAAGATCTTGGTTTTTTTTAATTAAACTTACACTATTTTTGGTGATAAAATAAGTGTAGAGACACTAGAGAAACAAGAAGATTTAATAAAGAAACGTTTTTGTAAAATATGTTTACAAGTTGTAAACACCTAAATTGTGGTACCCGAGGAAAATCCACAGTCATCCGGACCTAACACCTTGCTGTTTGGGTTACTTATCAAATTTCGGGACGAAATTTCTTTCAAGTTGGGGATGATGTGACAACTCGGGATTTCAAGGTCTCTCAATTACACATTACTGATTTACGGTCCTGTTTCTATAATTGGTTTTGTGTTCAAACTTATGCATGAATATTTGAAGTATCCTTGCGTATGATCCTTGTGTATGATTATGCATTAATTAACTCACAACTTATTACTAGTTTATATTTATCATACTAAGATTAAACTCTCAAACTCGACAAACATTGATCAACACTCGACGAATAATAATCATCAATCGACGAAACTTGTTGACAAACAAATGGACTTTTGTCGGCACTTACTCGATGAAACATGTTGACAAAAAAATATAGATCTTTCGTCATCCTATGGCCTTTCGCCGGCCCATGTTCTCTAGAAGCCCAAACCAAACCGAGCCCATCTTCCTAACTATTGTTTACATAGAGTTAGACAAGAATACTTGCATATTTGCAAACCCTAGGTTTCCTCTAATCTAACGACGGCAGGAAACCACTCAACGAAGCCTATTATCGCCGAAGTACCACTTATTGTATCTTTGTATTCAATCGGTACGTTAACTAACTGTTTGTGACTATTCTTGATTGATTATTCGTGAAATGTTCATGATTGTCCATGTGTTATTGGTCTGATACATGCCCCTCGTTATTATTGAATTAGTCAATGATCAAAAACAAGAACTGACCTACTTTGTATTTGTTCGAACCCATTAATTGTGATTGGTCCAATCAATGTTGTCCACTGAATTCACAAAATTTAAATAACAAATTTTGATATACTAGTAGTTTTAGTGGTCCAATGAATGTGAATGTAAGTGGTCTAGCAAGATTGATAGCTTCGAATAAAAATGGCAGCCATGTGCTTGTAGTATTGTTTTAATCAAACCATGTGATGTAATTTTTAGGATTATCAGTTATGTCATATCAATATTTCGATTACGTTGAAATGATTATTTTGAAATTGGATGGGTTATGATATGTCATGCATGAAACTAATAATTGATAGCCTACCTTAACTCATGAACTAGAAGGTATTAAATTGAAACAAGTTATTGAAACAAGTTGTGTGGTTGATTATTTTCCAGATTGCCGATTAAGCTATGATGAATATTTAGAGGCATCTTGTTATGTGATTGGATTGCTAGTTATAAGAAAATAACTTATTGTTTATGATTGATGGGTTATCGTATCAAGTTTAGACCAATCCCGGGCAGAACATGAATCGGATCCTTCATACAATTTAATCAGAGAGTCGGATGTAGGGATCGATCTCAATGGTAATGGGTTGGGGCCGGCTACATGTGCATTATTAGAGATTAGAACTATACTAGATATTCACGGATACGTATGTGTGTTAATTGATTTGTTGATTATACCATTACATGAACATTGTTTGAGATTGTATAATCATAGGGTGTATAATGGATCAATGATTCGGGTATACGAGGAGGTAAATCGGGATTTAAAAGGAAACATGTAATGCAACAATAGACGGACTTCTGTTTGAACTATTGGGCTTAACAAGTAATTCAGTATCATATATATGGGCTGTAGTTGTAAGTGGGCCGGGGTAAACAAAATCAGATCATGATGCTGGTCGGTTGGGCCAGGATGTTAGTGGGGGCCGCTGGGCTGCTTTGGGCCCTGTTTAAGTCATTGGGCCGCCCACTTATGGGTGATGGTTACACGGGCCGCACCCTCGGCTGTAGTTAGATGAATCACACGAGAGACCGAGTATTAAGAAGTTATGTTTGGACCTTGTAAACTTATGTGGGAAACATCTAAATATGTGTAACATGTAAGGGCCGTGATTCACAGATTGCTTGTTTAAGACAAATTGGCACAAATGATCATACATGTATTAGTGACATGGGCCGGATATGAAAGAGTAAAATGAGCTGGACTCAAGTTACGTTGGGCCGCATACTTGATTGGGCCTTGTGTTATATTGTATTGTATATTGTTGATGAATTGTGAGACAACGTGCTTAACTGTTATGACTAGTGTATGGGTGATGATTTCTGTTACTCGCGTCTTTGTGCCCTACTTGTTAGATAAGTGTGGAATAGTACGTGCTATGCTTGTATGCGAACTAATTGTCATGTGTAACCATCATAGGGCTTGGTTGACCATTATTGTTAAACGAGTAACTAATCTTACCGAGCAAAACCAAGGTGAGTTCATTACTTTTGAGCATGCGTCCCGGTGGTTTGGGACAGTCAGTGGGTATCCCGGGGAGGGATAAATCTTTTGGGTAAAACTGGGATGTTGGATAATATTCTCACTCTCTATCTTTTAAGTCCCATCTTTTGCTATCGTGGGTGGTAGTGGGGTATTAGTTGGTAGCGCTACTTAGGTTTGGCACCCTCACACCGTACCGGGGAGGACGTTTGTGAACTAATTACCCAGTCGGGCCCAGTGCTTTGATAGGAGCACTAGGGAAGGGGGAAACCATACATCAGGAGCCGTCTTGTTCAGTATCGAGATATTATCAACATTACTTTCGGATTTAAATTCAATGGATTAACTAAACACTTGGTAACTAACGTTTTCGTAAAACTATGAACTCACCAGCGTTGTCTGATACACTTGTTGCATGCTCGCAGGTTGTTAGATATCTTGGATTTGGGAACTTGCTGTCTGGAGTAGCTGGAGTGGTCATGGGTCGACTGGAAGGATTCATGTGATTGATTATTGACAGTATACATTGGTTTTGAACAATTTAACCTTGGTTTACTATTTGCTTCCGCTGAACATGTTGGTTTTCGTTTAAACTCGTTAATGGTATCTTTCATTAATAATTGAGGATCTTATCTATAAACTTGAATGGGTTCAATGTGATTAGTGGCTCGTTGTTGGTACGTCACACGCCTGGTAGGGACATTCCCTAGGTGGTATTTTTGGGGGTGTGACAGTTTGGTATCAGAGCCACTAGTTATAGTGAACTTGGTTTTAAAACAATTTTATAAAACCAGACTATAACCGAACTGATCCGAAATCGACCATGGCACTCAGCTTCAGACTGCAAGGTTCGTCTCTCGTTTACTCATTGTACTGCATAACTAGTGAGCACTTACATATGATATTGCATGTGATTGCACATTTAGCACAACAGTATGGATTTATGAGTTACTTGCATGTGTTGAGTGGTTGATAGTGTGGTGTTACCCTAGACATTCGTGACTCATGTTTTGAGATGCTCTTTGTTTGTTTGCTATTCGAGCCTGAGGAACCATTTGACATGAGTTAGGAGGAACTGAGATGAGCATGCAAATCGCACTATTATTGTGGGTGCACACATAATAATAATGTGGGGTGTATGCGAGTCCCAGTGAGACTTAACAAGTGAAAAAGGGGTTTCGTTCTGTTATTTGATCGATGTGAAACACAATAGTCTATAAGAGTCATAGCAGTGATTGTCTCTTACTTGAACGTGATCTTTTCAATCCACTCTGAATCCTTACGAATCTTGATGCTATCGAATATTACCTGAACGCCCATCTGAACGCCTAGCGAACTGTGTAGAATGTTAGGTACTTGTACGAACATCCCTGGTTGGATGTTGCAGCGTCGAATGATTGGACGATACCTTTTCACTCCTTTTCATTGGTTGGAACTCAATGTACCGACGTCTTAGACCCCGGAGTGCGACCACTTCTACAACACTCTGGAAACATATCGTGTATTACTCAGTCAACTTGCAAGAACGATGGACAAGAGGATGAGCATAGTGCCACAACCAACCTCAGTATTAGAACGACCCTGATTACCAGCAACGAACTCCAGCAGATTGACCACAACCGAATCCTTAACCCTAGTACACGACTTATGGGAGTCGACTCTTATGAATCAATCGGGACACGGAATGTGGCTACCAGCATAGTGATTAGCGCTTTAGGGCGTGGCACCGAATGTGGAAAGATGGACTTGGTTGGTGAAAGATCGTAGGGTTCCGTAACTCAAAACATGAATACTAAGGCAAGGCACGGCCGCTCGTCTAATAGACCCTAGCACATTGTAGGTAGTCGTTTTTGCTGACGAGATTTGAGTTACGAGTACTGAAGACGCAAAACAGTGAGTTCATGCTCCCCCTTTTCTCTTAACTGTTTTTGGTTTTATAACTCTCGGGGGTGGAATACATGTACGAATACTTAAACGGTATGAAATGCCTATGAAATACTAGATCATGTGAGCATAGACTTAATATTGAAATGCCATTAATATTTAATTAGGGACGAGGGTTAGATCTAACGGGTACGGCCGAACCCCACTCATGGTCACAACTAGTACCAAGCAGTGCTTCAGAGTCCCAGTCGAGGTTAATCGACACAGTCGAGGGTAATCGAAACAGTCGAGGGAAATCGACACAGTCGAGGTTAATCGACACAGTCGAGGAAAATCGACAAGGGTATAAGCCTACTCATTACGAGTGCTCCCTATGTCCTCACATGCCTTAAAGTCCTTGTAAAAAATTCATGTTCATACACGCTTTTCATACCTGTCTACAAAGGAGTCTCTCAAAGATTTACAAGCTTACATTACTCACAAACAAAACGCATGAACTCGCTCAAATTTTGTTGATGTTTTCCAAAATTACATGTATTTCAGGTAACATGATGGATCTTGGGCGCGGGTGTCATAACTATAAGTAGACTTCAAGTTTAGATGTCATCTACTTTTTGGTTTGTAACCTAGTCGAAGGTTGTGTTTTAAAAACTTGAATAACCAGTGTTTGTAATACTCAAATTTTATGAATGGATGAACATCGTTTTGATCATGTAGTTAATTATTATGATTGAATGCAATGATATTAAACCAGTCACACATCATACGCTTCCGCCAAAGTCTGGGTGTGACACCGTTGTCGCTCCACTTGTCGAGATTCCAGTCGACGATGTTATTGCTGTTCCGCTTATTGAGATTCCTGTCATTGAGATTTCGTCTGACCCTTCTGGTCCTGATTCATTCGAGTTTGTGTCATCTACTACTCTACACGCACTGGGATTACAGCATTATCCCACAGATTCTGATTCCGACACAGCTTTGTCTGCCGCACCTGTTCCTCCACAGGACTTCGAGTTTGATGATGAGTTTGATCCAGTCTTTCCACACGACTTTGACCCTGAGCATGAGATTGAGTTGTCCCCGACGATCAGCCTTTTGAGGCACTTGCCGTTCCTGATGATCAACTCTTTGATATACCCGCTGATCTTGAGCTTGCACCAGCTGATCCTAAGCCTTTGATTGCACCCGAGCCCATACCTGCTCACGATCCTCTACCTGAGCGTGGCCCTACACCTGCTGATGTACCAGTTGTTCCACCACTACTACCTGACCCTTTACCTGCAGCCTTTGATTATGCTCCTTTTGCGGACCGTGTATATCCCCGTTATGCATTCACCCACAATGGGTGGATAGAAGACGACGATGAATTGCCTCCTTTTGTTAGACCTGTTACTCCCCCACCTGCACCTACACATGCACCTGTTGATATCGCCCCGTTTCACCCACATGTGTCTGACATACACCGCACCGATCTACCAGTCACGTTCCTACAGGATATACCTCCTCCCCATCCAGGGGAAGGTCCATCGAGTCAGCAGCCCAGTCACATACCACCGGTGTCAGCAGTTTTTCCCTTCATACCACAGTTTTCACATACTGCACCTTTTGCTTCTGCACCATCGGGCGAGCCACTGATCTGGTTTCCGCCCAATACGATGCCGGTTTCTGATCCATAGCGTCCCTTCCATTGCACTGGGTACACGAGGGATGAGCTACTCCTATCCTTACAGCTCCAGCAGGAGATGTTGCGTCACAGAGTCATGGATCTTGAGAGGATTCCGCGTCCTCCACCTTGCACTTGTCAGTCACCGTTCGCGACTCCGCCCGCTCCTCTTTTACCATACCCATATTTTGATGTTCGTTTCCTTACTATGGGGCAGCAGATTAGTTACCTGCTGCGTATCATTCATGCTCTTGAGGAGGATTTAGCGCATTTGCGCAGGTTGCTTTTCATTCCTCCACCTCCACCATCAGCATAGTTGGTTTTTGGTCTTACGCGGATAGCTTACTTTTGGTGAGAGTGTTGCTATTGAGCCCAGAATGAGAAGACTTTTTGAAGACCACTCTTTGTGTACATGACTGTTGTAGTTGATAGATGATTTGGACATGGGTGATGTGACCCTATAGTCCCTTTTGTTGTGATTTGATACATTTGACGAACTTGTAAAACGGTATTTCTGGTCATTGATATATGAAAGCTCAATCGTAGTATTCTAATTATATACATTTTTAAATTACTTGTTTATGCTATGATTGATGATGTGTGCAAAATGCAACATATAAATCACAACAATTGTGGCATAAAACTAACCCTTTTTAGTACTAATGTTGGAAAAAGTATTTTTTGTCTTCCTTTTGTATTTTCAGGATTAAATGAGCTCAAATTAACAAAAGAAGCAAAAAGGCAGCTAAATCTAACATAAATACAAGAAAATGAACAAACGTGGCATGCCCGACCTCCCCGAAAGCATCTTCCCAAGCAAAACAAGAGAACAGAAGGCTGAACACGCACCGTGCTCAGTGAACACGGGGGCGTGCTCAAGTGTCAGCATAAAAGACAAAGTTGTAGAAGCTTCCATCGCCCACCACGGGGACGTGCTCAGCGGACACGGGGCCGTGGTCAACTATAAGATTTGCAGAATCCAGGCAAATCTTGATAGTACACATATGCTTCTGCACACGGGGTCGTGCCCAGCGGACACGGGGCCGTGGTCAACTAATGCAGGCAAAAGCAATTAATGAAGACAGAGAAGAGGATGGACACGGGGCCGTGCCCGAGCTTCTGTTCAGCCTATAAATAGGAGTGCTTGGCTCAAGCTCAAACCATCCCTTGGCACACCACCTCTCTCACACTTCACCCACCACCCACCACCACCATAACACCATCATCCACCACCATCATCCATTGTCCATCATAGAATGTGTGAGTCGTCTCGGGATCCAAGATTGATCGTAAGAGTTCTTGACAATCAAGGCCATGTTTTCCTAAGTCTCTTACATCACTTGGTGAAGACAAAGTGTCTAGTGTAATACTTTTTATTTTTAATCTTTTCGCACTTTTTAATTGGTTATGTATTAATGACTTTAATAACTAGTTTCTTATGTTGAAGGTGATTCTTCCTTATCGTTTGTCCGTGGAGTCTTGGCATTATTTTACTGTCTATATAAAATAAAAGATTTTGACCATTCATATCTCCACGGTCTATATGGAGGTATGTTGGCTACCTGGTCGGGGGTTAAGGGAACGGTTTGGTAAGAGTCTCGCCATTGTTCAGTGTATAGATCCTGCAAAGGACCTGGGTCAAATTTAGTAGGACCTCCTTCAATAGTTAACGGTATTGGATGGTGGGGGTCCAAACTCTTTGATCCCCTCATAAGTTAAACTACTATTAAAACTTTAACCCGGCTACTTAGGACTGTATCCCTGCTGACTCAGACTACTTAGCCGAGGGTAACGTCGCCTTCAAAAGAGGGTCCTACCACAATATGCAATAATAACTTAATTAATTATCTTTCAATAATCCAACCCTTTAGGATTGTATCCCTGCTGACTCAAACTACTGGGTTGAGGGTAACGTAACCTTCAAAAGAGGGGCCTACTACAATAACTAAGATAATCTCTTAATAAAGTGCAAAAGTGCGGAAATAATCAAAGGTTACACTAAACACGAGTCGGAGCCAAGTGATTCATCTTGTCTATCTGTTTTTCTTTTATTTTTATTTTTCAGCATTTTAGTTAGTTTTTATTTTCTTAGTTTAAAACATTTTTCTAAACTTTTGATTTGATTAGACGTTGAGGATAAACCGGTACTAAACGCTCTTGTGTCCTTGGACGACCTCGGTATCTTACCAACACTATACTACGCTCACGATGGGTGCACTTGCCGATATGTGTGTCTAGTGTTAGTAAATATCGTGTTTTATAAATTTAAAACTTGGCTAAAAAGTGTTAAAAAGGGCTTAACATATACATTTAAAACTAACGACACTTCACACGCATCAAGTTTTTGGCGTCGTTGCCGGGGACACAAGGATTTTAAGAAAGCTTAAAATCGATGGCCTAATAAGTTTTTCAAAATCTTTTTAAAACGCGCGCACATTTTTCTGCATTTTAGTTTAGTTTTGCATTTACAGTAACCTGAACACGGGCCGTGCTCACTGAACACGGGGCCGTGCTGCACATTTTTCATAAAACACCCAGTAACAGTAGCTTGAACACGGGCCGTGCTCACTGAACACGCCTCGTGCTCAACGAAATCAGTAACTTTAATTAAAACGCCCAGATACAGATTCTGTACACGGGCCCGTGTCCACTGAACACGGGGTCGTGTCCAGCCTCTGTTTCCGTTTTTATTTTTGTTTTCTGTTCTCGAGACTTGGTTGTGGTCTGCTGAGTGATTCTTATGGATCAATACTCAGGAGGTTACAACTACACCTGTGAGTAGGATGATTATAGGAGTAACTATTACACTGATTGTGGTGACCCGCACTCGGTTCAATATTGTCACTTATATCAACCATCCAATTCATACACCTACTATGAGGAGCCCAGGTACGAGCCATCAACTTCATACACATCCTATGAAGACCAAATGTATGAACCTCCTCCCTCATACTCATATTTTGATGAACCAAGGTATGAGACTTCTTACTCATACTTTGAGGAACCAAGATATGAGCCACCACCTTCGTATGCTTATTATGAGGAACCATGGCGTGAACAACCCACCTCATATGAGTATTATGAAGAACAAAATTACGACCCTTATCCATCATATGCTTACAATGAAGAACAATGGTGTGAACCATCTACTTCATATGGGTATTATGAGGAACAAAGGATCAAACAACCGGATTCAAGCTTTGAAAATCCCGATCCTTATTCTATCACCGAAGTGACCGATAGGATATTAGAACACCTTAGAGTTATCGATCGCTATATAAAAGAATCTCGCGCAAGGGAAGAGGAGTCCCGCGCAAGAGAACAATTAAATAAAGAAGAGATAACTGAAAGTGTAAAAATGGAAGAACAAATAAGTGAAGAACCGACACATCAGTTAAACAACGAAAAAGGTGAGTCCGACAACGCTAAAATACAAGAAGAGTCTAATTTTGAAGAAATTAATCTCTTGTCACCTTCTTTTGAAAATCATTGTTTAGTTCCAACTCATGCTAAGTTTTTAAAAGAATTAAACACTAACACTAAAATTGATGAAATGGTAAGTGTTAAGTTAACTATTGATCAAACCCCACTAATAAAAGAAGACCCATTTGAAATTAGCATTACACCGGTTCCATGTTTCTTTCAAAATTCATTTATTAGTAATGTCACAATTGATAAAGATCTTTGTGTTAACATAATGCCTAACTACATTTTCGAAAAATTAAGTATTAGTGATTTTTCTCCACTTCAAATACCCATTTTCCTATCCAATCGGAAGGTAATAAAATCAATCGGTGTAGTTGAGGATGTCTTGGTTCAAACAAATCAAATGGTAGTCCCCACCGACTTTGTCATCCTCGATGACGCTCCTCTAGTGTTGGGACGACCCTTTGTAAAAACTCACGAGGCTTTGAAAAACCGGAAGTTCAACAATCTACCTCTTCAATTAGGGGCATTTAAAAAGAGTGTCGATCTTGAGCGGTCAATGAAATATCCATTCGGCAATAATGACCCCCTAATTGAAGATGAAGATGAACCACCCGATACAAGTGAAAAGTTTGCCACTTTGTTGAAGAAGAGGTCGCCATAGAACAAACTTTTAAGGTTCTTGATCAAAATGAGCAACCAAATAAGGAGTCTCCTAAAGACCCACCTCTTGAGCTCAAAGAACTTCCAAAAGGTTTGGAATATGCTTTTCTAGACAAAGATGGTAAATTACCTGTAATTATTTCATCTAAATTAGATAGTTTAGAAAAAGAAAAATTAATTAGTCTTTTGAAAAAACATAAAAATGCGATCGCTTAGAAACTTGTAGACATAAAAGGAATAAGTCCTTCCATGTGCACGCACAAAATTTTAATGAATGATGATTACAAATCGGTAATACAACCACAACGTCGAGTAAATCCAAATGTTCAAGAACGAAGTCATCAAATTACTTGACGCCGGACTTATTTATCCTATCTCCGATAGTCCTTGGGTAAGTCCCGTCCAAGTTGTTCCAAAGAAAGGAGGTATGACGGTAATAACTGATGAAAAGAATGAACTAATACCAACGAGAACCGTCACAGGATGGAGAGTATGTATAGATTATAGACGATTAAATGAAGCGACAAGAAAATATTACTTTCCTTTACCCTTCATTGATCAAATGTTAGAAAGATTATCCGGTCATAAATTTTATTGTTTCTTGGATGGTTTTTCAGGTTACTTTCAAATCCTGATAGCACCCGAAGACCAAGAAAAGACAACCTTCACATGCCCCTATGGAACTTTTGCCTATCGACGCATGTCGTTTGGTCTATGTAATGCCCCCGCAACATTCCAACGTTGCATGGTAGCCATCTTCCACGACATGATAGAAAAGACAATGAAAGTCTTCATGGACGACTTTTCTATCTTTGGGGATTCATACGACCAATGCCTCGATAACCTTGAACGAATGCTATCCCGATATGAGGAAACTAACCTCGCCCTTAACTGGGAAAAATGCCATTTCATGGTAACGGAGGGAATAGTACTCGGTCACAAAATCTCAAGCGAAGGAATGGAGGTGGATCGAGCCAAAATAGATACCATTTCTCGACTACCGCCCCCATCCTCCGTTAGAGCTATCAGAAGTTTCCTAGGGCATGCCGGATTTTATAGGCGGTTTATCAAAGACTTTTCTAAAATATCAAGGCTTCTAACAAAATTACTTGAAAAAGATGCTCCTTTCATCTTTGACAAGGATTGCAATCAAGCATTTCTAACCTTAAAGGAAATGCTAGTCAATGCACCTATCATGATAGCGCCTGATTGGAAATTTCCTTTCGAAATCATATGTGATGCTAGTGACTTTGCAGTTGGAGCTGTCTTGGGACAAAGAAAAGAACAGCATTTCCACCCAATTTATTATGCTAGTAAAACACTTAACGATGCACAAGAAAATTACACAACTACTGAAAAAGAATTACTAGCTGTGGTATTTGCTTTTGATAAATTCCGTTCTTATCTTGTTCTTTCTAAAACTATAGTCTATACAGATCATGCTACCATTCGATATATCTTCAAAAAGCAGGACGCAAAACCACGTTTGATTCGGTGGATTCTACTCCTCCAAGAATTTGATATTGAAATCAAAGATAAAAGAGGAGCAGAAAACACCGTAGCAGATCATCTTTCACGCTTAGAAGACCCAGCTTTGGAGGCAACCAGGGACGAGCAAATCAACGAATAATTTCGAACGGAGTCCCTAGAAATGGTGGAATACAAGGAAGAACCATGGTACGCCGACTATGCTAACTACCTAGCTAGGGGTATAGTCGCTAAGGGTTGGCCACATCATCAAAGAAACAAATTCTTTGCCAATGTGAAACACTATTTTTGGGAAGATCCATATCTTTTCAAAATGTGTGCCGACCAACTCATCCGACGATGCGTACATGGTAGTGAAGCACGAAGAATTCTCCGCCATTGTCACGAAGGTCCATATGGAGGACATCATGGTGCCGCAAGTACCGCATGAAAGGTATTTGATTCAGGATTTTATTGGCCAACCATTTACAAAGACGCCCAAAGTCTTGTCAAGACATGTGATGCTTTCCAAAGAACAGGTAATATTTCTTCCAAAAACGAAATGCCACAAAATGGTATTCTTGTTTGTGAAATTTTTGATGTGTGGGGACTCGACTTTATGGGACCTTTCCCACCGTCGAAAGGAAACAAATATATACTTGTGGCAGTAGACTACTTGTCTAAATGGGCCGAGGCCGAGACACTTCCAACAAATGATGGAAGAGTCGTGGTAAGATTTCTGAAGAAATTATTCTCTCGTTTTGGCACACCTAAAGCATTAATAAGTGATAGAGGTACCCATTTTTGCAACCATCAACTTGAAATTTTTTTAACAAGATATGGGGTCTATCACCGGGTCTCAACAGCATATCACCCTCAAACAAACGGACAAGCCGAAGTGACTAATAAAGGTTTAAAACGAATACTCGAAAAAACCATAGGGTTAAATAGAAAAGAATGGGCAGATAAATTAGATGATGCTTTATGGGCTTTTCGAACTGCTTATAAAACAACAATAGGTACAACCCCATATAAGCTTTTCTATGGAAAAAGCTGTCACTTGCCAGTAAAAATTACACACAAAGCCTACTGGGCAATTAAAAATGTAAACTTAGATTTAGAATTTGCTGGTAAAAATCGATTTTGCCAATTAAATGAATTAGACGAGCTTAGGAATTATGCATACTCAAACTCAGAAATTTAGAAGGAAAGAATTAAAAACTTGCATGACAAACATATTAAACCTAATGAATTTCGAGTGGGAGATCTAGTTCTTTTGTTTAATTCACGACTTCGATTGTTTCCTGGTAAATTAAAGTCTAGGTGGTCAGGACCTTTTTCCATCACCCATATTTTCCCACACGGTGCAGTAGAAATTAAATCTCGGAATGGACCTCCATTCAAAGTCAATGGCCAACGGGTGAAACTCTATCAAGGATTTATTGAGGATGAAGAGGAAGAAATCTCGCTTCAAACGGTCGAAGAGTAAAGGCAACAACATCATACCTGGTAAGTTACGAACCAACGGGATGACATTTTAATCGGTAAGTCTTCCAACCAAGTTTTTGGGAAACAAAGGGCACTCACACGAGCAATATAAAAAAAAACTTTGCTCCGCACGAGGCCGTGTCCGCGCTACTGTCGGGATATATTCCCCTTTTCATAACAGTTACTTCATTCCACACGCCCGTTTCCCCGAAAACGCTCTGGTTCCAGGCGATTTTCCACATATTTTTGACGTCTCCTATCATTCTAACAACATCAAGGTATGATTCTATCACTATTATTAGTTAGATTAAGCATTTGCATGTAGTTAAAACTCCAAAAATTTGGGGAAAAATCTAGGGTTCATGAACTCCAACCGGATTGAACTTAAAATTTTTGCCTAAATCTGTTAGCATTTAGTTAGATTAGTGTTATAGGAAGTAAACCCACTTGTATTGTTCATAGATTCGCCCGATTTCTCACAAAAACCACAAACCCTTGTTTTTGAACCGAAAAAAAATAAAATTGAATGGGTAAACGGGTTGTTTTGGAAAAAACGACACTTGGGGTTTCATTTTCGGGGGAAACCGCACCTATTGGACCAAAAATTTTCAAGTTTTCGAAACCGGGTCGAAAAATGATGTTTTTGAGTAACAGACGCCTGGACACGGGGCCGTGTCCGCTGAACACGGGGTCGTGTCCAGCAAGCTGTTTGCAGTTTTGTCCGAAAATTCCACTTTTTCGTGCTAACTTTTGGTGTATTCTTTCAGATGTCTAGGAAGTTCACGAGGTTTAACGCAAATGAGCTCGATGCTAGGGCTAGATACGAAGTACTTCAAACAAGACCGGAGGAATACCCAAGACAAGCATGTATGGATTTGTTAGCATTGGTGAACCAACTTGACCATTTCAACAACCTTGTCACCGGCCCATTAAGAGTCGCTTTAACCACTCGACTTCGTTCCGTCCACAAGTGCACTTTGGAATTCTATAGCATCTTCACGTTCAATTCAAGGTGCGACCCATTTGACAACGATGGGGTAGCATTCCGATGTGGTGGAACTAGGTACTCGATTTCAATGGCACAATTTGGGTCGATTGTCGGGTTGTATGCGGAGGAAGATGCGGGTAACGAGGAAAATACTAGAGGGATGCGAGAGATAGATGAGAACGATCGCCAAGCCGCGTGGGCTTGGATTGGTGAAGGGCACTACAATCCGAGCAGCACTAAGAGCACTAAGTTGAGGGATCCGCTCTACCGATACATCCATAGGCTCCTCGGCTACTCTCTTAGCCAAAGGCATGATAGCGGTGGCGTTGTTGGGTTAAGAGATTTGGTTGTCCTCCACTACATCCATAACCGCAGACACCTTGATGTTGCATTCCTCCTGCTCCAAAACATACATTTAAACTGACTTGCTACTTCACCAACCCCTATCTTCTTTGGAGGATGGGTATACCGTCTCTTCAAGCACTTCACCAACATACCTAGGTCATTCGAAAGGAGCCCATGGTCGGGAAGGGTAGACATACACATTTGCCGCTCAATGAACCTAATTTATGAGGCTGAAGACGGGACGGTTAGCTTCCAAAGGATGCAGGGGCATGCATGGAACCCGCAAGAGGCACTTGTCCTTCACGCTCCACAACATCATCAGTACCAGTACCAGCCCCACGGTGATCCGGGCCAATCCTCCTCAGGAGGCGGTTTTCCTAACTTCCAAAGTTTACATGATTTATTGCAGGAAAACCTTATGTGCACCAGGAACACCTATAACATGGCAAGCAACACGTACAACCGGGTTGGAGCAATCGAGAGAAACATATCCGATATCCAAGATGATATTGGAAATATCCGGGAGTACATTGCGGGGCATGGTGGAGATGATGATGATGATGATGACGAGGACATGGACTAGGCGGGAGGAGCGGAAGCGGAAGCGGAAGCGGTTAGTTGGTGATCCCACAGGTTAACCCCCTTTTATCTTGAATAATTTCCGGCCTGCGTGCCGTGTGTTGAACAATTTACTTTCTTTTAACTCTTTTTATTTTCTGCATTTCTTTTTCTTTTTAACTTTGTGACATGGATGTTGAACTTGGTAATTTAGGATGTTTGCTATGGTTTGGTGTAGTGTTTATTGCAAAAACAGGTACATACGAGGCTTAGAGCACTAAACCTTAGTGCTACTAAAGCCGGGACAGGAAAACTAGAGCCAGAAACCTGTTTTTCAACCCTGCAGATTGTCTACACGGGGTCGTGTTCAGCCGACACGCCCCCGTGCCCACTTCCCCATACCTGCTGTTTGTCTTAATCTGCAGACTTTTGACAGACACGGGGTCGTGTCTAGCCGACACGCCCCCGTGTCCACCTTCTAGCCGACAATTTTTTGCTTTTTCACACCTTTTACACATTTAATCAACCTAAAAACTTATTTTTGGGACACATTGAGGACAATGTGTAATTTAAGTGTGGGGGGGGGGGGGATGCTAAAACCTTGAATATTGCAACTCCTAAATACAAGCCTTACACAAAACTCTATTGGAACCGCTAATCACCCCAATTTTTTTTCAAAAATTTTCATTTTTTTTACTTGTCTAGGTTTAATTTGGGAATTTCAAAATTATAAAAAGGATATATTTTTACAAATTTACAACCGATAGCGTCGTGATAAAAAGAACCAACATAAGAAAATTATGAAAAGGCATGGCAAGCTTAGTTAAAATTTAATTATATATACTTGATCACATAAAAAACCCATTCCCACAAAAGTAAGTTTTGAGCCTTTATTGAGCTTACAAATACATATCATTAAACTAAATGCTCATTTTTCGTTTCTTGTGTGAATAGCCGCTTGGTTCTTACGACTCTAGAACTTGCCACGACGATACATTCCCGGTCCTTACCAACTTAAACCCAAGTAAGTAAATGATGGAGGCACTAGGACTAACCCTTTTTATTTCTACACCATTATTTTTCTTTTTTTTACCACCTACCCAAAATCCCCCTAGTTAACCCCTTTGAGCCTAAACCTTTTCATTTTTTAACCCAAACCAAACACCCTTTCACCCACCAAAACCTTTTTATTTTTAACCCTTTGTTTTAGTAACAAGCTCGGTTTTTCGTATGACTTTCAAAAAAAAATTGTTGATGATGAAGCAAAAGAAATAAACAAGCAAGTTCATCAAAAATAACTTTGTTTGAATTATGGCTTCATCAAAATAACACCATCATCCACCACCATCATCCATTGTCCATCATAGAGTGTGTGAGTCGTCTCGGGATCCAAGATTGATCGTAAGATTTCTTGACAATCAAGGCCATGTTTGCCTAAGTCTCTTACATCACTTGGTGAAGACAACGTGTCTAGTGTAATACTTTTTATTTTTAATCTTTTCGCACTTTTTAATTGGTTATGTATTAATGACTTTAATAACTAGTTTCTTATGTTGAAGGTGATTCTTCCTTATCGTTTGTCCGTGGTGTCTTGGCATTATTTTACTGTCTATATAAAATAAAAGATTTTCACCATTCATATCTCCACGGTCTATATGGAGGTATGTTGGCTACCTGGTTGGGGGTTAAGGGAACGGTTTGGTAAGAGTCTTGCCATTGTTCAGTGTATAGATCCTGCAAAGGACCTGGGTCAAATTTAGTAGGACCTCCTTCAATACTTAACGGTATTGGATGGCGGGGGTCCAAACTCTTTGATCCCCTCATAAGTTAAACTACTATTAAAACTTTAACCCGGCTACTTAGGACTGTATCCCTGCTGACTCAGACTACTTAGCCGAGGGTAACGTCGCCTTCAAAAGAGGGGCCTACCACAATATGCATTAATAACTTAATTAATTATCTTTCAATAATCCAACCCTTTAGGATTGTATCCCTGCTGACTCAAACTACTGGGTTGAGGGTAACGTCACCTCCAAAAGAGGGACCTACTATAATAACTAAGATAATCTCTTAAAAAAAGTGCAAAAGTGCGGAAATAATCAAAGGTTACACTAAACACGAGTCGGAGCCAAGTGATTCATCTTGTCTATCTGTTTTTCTTTTATTTTTATTTTTCAGCATTTTAGTTAGTTTTTATTTTCTTAGTTTAAAACATTTTTCTAAACTTTTGATTTGATTAGACGTTGAGGATAAACCAGTACTAAAAGCTCTTGTGTCCTTGGACGACCTCGGTATCTTACCAACACTATACTACGCTCACGATGGGTGCACTTGCCCATATGTGTGTTTAGTGTTAGTAAATATTGTGTTTTATAAATTTAAAACTTGGCTAAAAAGTGTTAAAAAGGGCTTAACATATACATTAAAAACTAACGACACTTCACACGCGTCAATTGAGATATCATGCGCTTACCTGCTTAATGAAAACCTAATCGTAATATTCTCGTTAGATGTGCTACTAATGATTGTAAGGTACGTACTTGTGTGTTGTGCTCTCAATTAACATAATTCCATTTACTTGCTTATGCTATGAGTATGCTGTTGCTAGACGTGTTGATATGATGATTTATTTCGTGTAAATACATATGATCTCTAAACAACTATTTACACTCCCTGAACAAATGAGACCTGATCAACCCAAACTTTTCGTAGAATATTTCTCAAAAGATCATTCAGCTGCTCATGACCGAGGCAGAACTACAAGCGCATATCACACAAGCGATAGCACAGCACGAGGCCCTGCGCTCTGAACCCAGCTGGGGCACCTCAGAAAACAACCCACCTCATGGCTGTACCTACTGGTAGTTCCTCAAATGAGAGCCTCCGCATTTCGACGACACTGGAGGTGCCATAGCCTTTGTGAAATGGACCGAAAATATGGATTCTGTTTTCCGAATGAGCGGATGTACGCCAGAGCAACAAGTCCTATATGCGTCAAGATTGTTTCAAGATGGGGCCTGGTCATGGTGGAACTCTTAGATTCGAACAATGGGCAGAGCTGCTACGAATGTTATAACATGGGGTGAGCTGAAGGAAATTATGCGTAAGGAGTATTGTTCTCAGATGGCGATCCAAAAGCTGGAATTCAAATTCTGGAAGCTAAAGATGGAAGGTACAAAGGTGGCGGAGTACGTGCAAAAACTTCATGATCTGTCGTGAGTTGTTCCGTACCTAGTGGAACCAGAGTTGAAAAGGATGGAGCCATTCATCTGGGGACTGGTGCCTCAGATCCTGCGCTTAATGGCGGTGTCAGCTCCGCCAACCACCATCGATGAAATCAAGTTAAGTGCGGCACTCAGTAAAGAAGCGATTAGACTAGAAGAGTTTTCAATCCCCGACGAGAAGAAGGAAACGCAGGTAGAATCATCCGGAAAGAACAAAAGGAAGCTCACTGACTTCTAGGAGGATACCCGAACGAATGACGAGAACAAAGCCAAAAGGGAAAAGGAATACATGGGCATCCTACCTAAGTGCGATAACTGCCCACTTCATCACGCTGGGTCATGTAGGGATGGAAGAAGTGATGTTTGCGACAAAGTAGGGCATGTCAAGGAGACATGTCAGATCGGTACAGGACATGGAAACAAAGGTCAAGATGACGACGGAAATCAGGAAGGAGAAAACGGTAACAACGTCTATCAAAGTAGGGCCAATGATGAACAAAACATATTCGAGGTTGTTTTGACTGTGGGGACAAGGAGCATTTCAAGAAAGATTGCCCTAACAACGATCAAGCCGATGTTAAGACATACTTGGGAACTAAGCCGAGATGTGATAAGTGCAAATTTCACCATGAAGGTCGATGCCAGAAGCCTAAGTGCGGTAAGTGCGGAAAGTGGGGACACAACAAGGATGCCTGTCGGGCGAAGAGTCCCATAAAAGGAGGAAGTGGTGAAAACAACCAAGGCGGAAATAATAATGATAAAGTTCCGGGCTGCTACAGATGTGGAAACGTGGGGCACTTTAGAAAAGATTGCCCAATGAGGAGTAACCAAGACCGTGAAGGAGCATCCAACATCAGAGCTCGTGAAGCACGCCAAGATCCAGATGTGGTTGCTGGTACGTTCTCGGTCAACCAAAATTCTGAATCTATGTTATTTGATACCAGTGCCGACCATAGCTTCGTATCTCATGATTTTAAGAATATACTTGGTTTAGTAAAGGGATAAGTTAGATAACCCGCACTTGATAGAACTAGTTAATGCGAATCCTCGACGTAGTAACTGGAATGGACCAGTTGTCAAGCAATCGAACGATGGTTGTTATCAACACCCCGATGATGAGCGGCGAAGCAATAGTGGCTCATGAAGCAGGATACGCCTCTACAAACTACTAGTGCTTGAAGACACGGAAATTTTCGCGCAAGGGATGCGTTGCCATCTTGGCTCATTGTCGTGGAAGAAGAAGCCGAAGGTTTGCCTGATTTATCTCCTCAACGACGAGTCGAATTTCGCATCGATTTAATTCCAGGCGCCGCGCCTGCAGTTAATGCACCTTAGCGACTTACACCTTCGAAGAAGCAAGGATTGACAGTGTAGCTTCAGTAGATGATAAAGAAGGAAGCTAACAGACCAAGTTTCCCGTTTTGAGTAACACCAGTGCTGCTCGTCAAGTAGAAGGACGATGATTTCAAATGAGCATCAACCACCAGGAGCCGAACGAGCCAACCAACAAGAGTCGGTAACCCCTGATGAGAATTAACAAGTTACTTACTTAACTAACACTGAGGATCCAACTACTATTTTAAGACTGGTTGATGATTTAGCGTCATTATATGGGAATTTAGGAAGAAAGTATACCGGGGATTGTGGGACAATAACTTGTTTTAAATCTACACAAAAGAATTGTGATTCCTGCGCAATGCACAAAACATGTGCTTAATCCTTTGGGAACCCAGACTAAAACTCGTAAAGGTTGTCACTTAGGAACCACACCTGTTAACTCAAGCAAACCCCATTATCCTGATAAATACGCTACTTCAGTTATCCAAACAGAAAGTACTCAAATTTCTTTTGTTGGAATTTCCGCTTTTGTTTCTAGCGAGTAGATGCTTGCATCATTACTCCCCCTTAATGGTAGTGCATCGCCCCAATTTTCTTCGCTGAGAGCGAACACACACATTTGCTTCGATACTTGGTCATTTCTTCATTTTAGCAAATACTCATGGTTTTAGTACTCGGAAACTTATATGTCACTCATTCACCATTTGCTACGCATGTGGTTTCGTTTCGAACAAACGCTTCATTGAAATTCAAATATTAATTTGCTAAACCTAATTAATGAATTGATATTCGAATGACCTATAATAGTGTAATTGTTGGCTCTTTTGTTATCAAGTCAACACACTTTCTTGAAACTTATTTTCTTTCAAGTTACATTCATAGTTCATCTTCGTAACCATGCTGAAATTCCCTTGTTGATACATACGTTTATTGTCGGATTTCGCTAGAACCAAGTTCAATTGCTTGAACTTATCCATTTCGCATATTCAGTTTAAGACGTCATATGATGTATTGGGAGCATCATATACAATTTTTTTTTGCAAAGATTCTTTCATTTCGAGTCGTAGTAGACTTGGTTGGTCCACGACCCCACTAAATCGTTTGATTAGTTTCGACACCTTGCGGTGATACTTTCATAGAATTGAAACTTGCGCTAATTTAGTTACGCACCCTATACACGGATTTAATTGTCTATTTAATTGTTCTAAATCCGTTTTGCTTATCACTATTAAAGCGGTCTCAACACAGTTGTGTGTTGAGGCAATGGTACCTAGATTCATTTCATATCACGGTGTACCTCCTAACGATTCTTTCATTACAAATTGAATACCTCGCAGTGTTTATTGTTTCCGTCTTCAATAAAAAAAACAGTGGCTCTTTGATGTTCCGTATCCAACTGAAAACTCTATGACATTGTGTAAATCAAATCTTCAGGCTTGTTTCAGTACATTTTCATTCGATCTCAGACACGTTGAACTTGTTCAGTCACCACTATAATCGAATTATGTCACTACGACACCTTGTGGTGTCATTACAAACTTGTAGCTTGTGCTAATCATGGTCAACCGTTTCACACAAAACTACATATACTTTTGTTTGACTTGTCATTTAAACATTCCTAATGCAACTACGAATCAAGACATTGATACACCAGATTCGCTTGTATTTCATTCGGTGTATTTTCGCAATTCAAGAATGTCAACGCACTAATCCTTACCATTTATTTATTCGAAAGTTGACAGATCTTTTTCATATTCAAGTTGTTGATTTTGAGTTCATATAGCGGATGCTACGGTTTATGAGTACTCATTTGCGTATTATGACCGATTGTTTGAAGAATCCATTGGTCAACACTCCCCTTTGTGGAACCCCTGTTAACTGTGTTACACTAGACTAGACACCTCTACGACTTGTGTCCTTTAACATCAAATGCTAGAACACGTGCCTTGTAACCATTGGGCTCTTATTGTTAAAATATATCCATGGAATTCACCTGATGTGAATGAGGTTAGATGCGGTTTGGTAGTTACCCCAGTATCATTCATATACATACACGCATAATGAAACCCTAAGTAGTTAAGGTAGTACAAATTTCGAGGACGAAATTTTCTTAACACGGGGAGAATGTGACAACTATCAAAAATCCAGGTATCCGTACAATTAATTAATATTGATTAAGTGCTTAATGACTATACCAAATTACAATTGATGACTTAAATTGCTTTCTGATTTCTGCATCTTACATACATGTGCATCACATTTAATATTGTCACATCATTTATCACGTACAAACTTTAGTGACATAAACGATGCACAAAGCACGGTTAGCACAATTAGCGGATAACACGAAATATGCTGACAATGTCAGTACTTAGACAGACAGTGTTTTGAGACCCTGTATGAGCCAGAGACAAGGTACTACACTAGTAGGGTATGTAGGGAAGTAAGGACCATAAAACTGTGTCACTAGGTGATAGTTTAAGTGCCGGAAAGAGCCTAAAACCCACTAAAAGTGCAGAATTCTGCATATTTCAGCAAAATTGTCACACCCCGACCGCGTAAAACAACAAACCACGGCGGAAACGTCGGGGAGTCGTGTGGCAGAATTATTGTTTCACAACACATGATAATTAAAGTTAAGTTTTACAAACTTAAGTTATTACATTGTCTTAGTTCGAACGAAACACACAACATAAAAGACGATAACTTTCTTGATTTTAAATTGCTAAGGCCCAAGTCGCCTTAAGTGTAGCTTGCTCACATCATACATTCACTCCTGAAACATATGTGAAAGTAAATACGTCAGCATAAAAATGCCTGTGAGTAACATAGGTGTAGTGTTGAAGATTCATGACTTTGAATGTTAAGAGAAATGTTTAATGAAAAGTAGTCATGAGCCTTATAAAATATTTTCTTTTATAAAATCATATGAAAATCAAATGATATAAAAGAATGATGTATGGTTAAGTAAATAACCAAATGAAAATAATATGTATAAAATATGTCATGTCTTGTCTTGTCTTTGTTGAAGCGGTTTAGATAACGCCACGATATGCAATACAATAAAAGCACTTATATATAGGAAGTACCAGCGACGTATCCACCATGCGTTTATCATATTGCACACGTCTCGTTACTTAAATCACTTATTAATAACCATGAAATAATGTCTTGTTTAAATGTCAATGTCCAATGTCAAATGTCAAATGTCTAGTATAAACCATGTCTTGTATGGCGAATAAATAGTATTTACTCAAGCCAAATGCATAATGTCATGTATAAACAAATGTCTGATGTAATCAAATGTCATGTACAAAACAAAGTCTTTGAATAAACAAAAGTTTAAAATAAAAGTTATGTTTTGAAATCCATTGCTTTTATTTATATGAACATTTATGTGGTTTGTCTATCGCATACACTCAAGCCTTGAGACTGTCGGATAAACCCTTATCAGGATCAAGGTTTATAAATAAAATGTATTCATATTCTGTCATTCCCCTTCCGAAATACCTAGAAAGCGGGAACAGGATTTGTCAAGTCCTATAGCGCTATTACATACTACCGAGCGGCGTGATCAATGTTAATGAATGTACTACTCTGTTAAACATACCAAATGCCTTTTTTCAATGTAAGCATGTCATGAAAATATCTTTGTAAAACCATGTAATAGGCATACTAAGTCAATATGCCAAGTAAAATGTCTTTGAAATAATGTATTATATGTAATATGTAATAAAACATGTATCATGTCATGAAAACGAAAAGTAAAGTTATGCACATATGCTTCACCCCAAAACATTTGAAAGCGTAAAATAGGGGAACTACGTGCTCACCTTTGGGTGCGTTTTTATATGTTACACAATCCCTCAAATTGTTTATTCGTCCTAAATTAAATAAGAACGATTTAATAATCAAAAACCACAAAAATACATAAGTTTCTCCGATACTTAGAACTTTCACATAACTTTGAGATTTTCTCGAAAAGTTATTATTTTTTATTATATTGGTGTATATATATATATATATATATATATATACGAGTTCATATATATATTTAAAAAAAAACTTTGCGACTTGAACGATTTTATTGGTGACCCTCATCATGTTATAAGCAATATATATACGATTTGGGCGTCGTAATATATATACTCAAATGTAACATACAAATAATAGCGTAATACACATAATCTTGTCAAAAATTAACATGTCATCATACACATATTATAAAACACATAACACATTGCAACACATAAAATTTACCCATGAACAACCCATTATACTGTATGTCGAAAAACACGTATTTTAGCGATTCGGTAACGTTTTTGGGCGCCGGAAGTCACGTATGACTAACCAAACACCAAGTAAACTTAATATAAGTTAAAATACTTATTTTTATATCAAAAATATCAGTTTACTTACTGATCTAAAACAGTTTTATAAAATTCCTCCAAAAAGCCGATTTTTAACCGTTTTACCGCATAGTTTTGCATCAAACGTTACCCTAACCATCCCAAATCGTAATGACTTGATATTTTAACCTAACCCATGTTATTTACTGAATAAAATAGTGGTTATACTCATGATAGTGCAGGTCTCACATAAGGTACATAAATCATGCAAATTTCACATATTTTACCACTTTCTAAGCTATATGTACAACATGCAAAGCTATCAAACCTATGACAAAGTTTCATGCCATTATAATATACCAAATAATGTTATTTTTAGTGTTTATAACCTGTTCTAAAACATTTTTGTCATACAATCATTTTTTTTATCATTTCTTGAGCTTTAAATCAACATGTATTCTTAGGTACAAGTGTCTAAAGCACATTATCATATCATCATCATCTCATATGAATTTAAATACATCAAACATGTAATTTATTCACGTTTACATGCTGATTTAATTGAACATTCATCATATCATGCACAAATCATCAAACACTTGCATTTTAACTATCATTCAAGAACAAGCAACAACTTAAAAATTCTCAAATATGTCTAATAATTTTTTTGGCCATTTACATGTCAAAATACTAACATTATTTCAAATTACAACTCATGATTCAATCACTCCTTTATATCTCTAACATATTTGCACATATTCTTGTTCATGCAAACAAACATCCTAAACAAGTATTTATCAAAAATCAAGCTCAAACCTCTCTCTCTCTCTCTCACACACACACACACACACACACACACACACACACATATATATATATATATATATATATATATATATATATATATATATACGGTTACATATACACACATAAACACTACCATTTTTATTTTGTATCAAGACCCATTTCTTTTTAGATTTCAAGTTTATGAAAAATTCCAAGATTCAAGAGAAACTTCCAATCATCAAGAACAACCAAGAATAAAGTGTATGATTTAAACATAAACTTTATACCTTCAAGATTCAAGTAAGTTTTTGGTGAGATTTTGATGATATAGAGCTTGAAATCACTTGAAAACACCTTGGAAACCCCTTTGGATCTTCACACCAACTTGAAATTTGCTTGAAATGGAGTTTGATGTTGAAGAAAAAGGTTGAAAAGATGATAATGGTGATGGTGGTGAGGGTTACGGTTTGGGGGAGAGAGAGTGTGAGGGAATGGAGTGAAGTGTGAAGTACGGTGTATTTATAGGCCAAGATCTCATAAAAATCTAAGTGTATCCAAGGGAAATCAAAGTAAATCAAGAAAGATCAAGATGGATCCTAAAGGATTTTGGCAAGATTTTTGGTGGGGTCACCCCCATGTGACCGTGAACAATATGGGGGGGGGGGGGTAAAGTGTAATTTTTAAATGGTAAAAATAGATGAGAACAGGTATTTAACTGGATACCGGGTATTTTATCTAGCGTTTAAATCCCGGTTTATGGCGTCCTAAATTATTTTTATTATTCTATAAAAATAAACTCGCCAAAATATTACTGAAATAAATTTCAGTTCCCGAGACTGGCAGCATTGTCTGCGTTTTGCAGTAGAAGCACTGTGTTACGCAATAACACGCGGTACGCGCTTAAACTTACATTTTTAAGCGTTTTAATTTATTTTTCAACAAGAACATGATTAAAAATAAAATTTGAATCATAACAGAATATTTTTAGGATTTAAATATTATCTGGGCGGTCACCAACGTTCGTTTCGCAGTTTTTGTCGTAAATAGTTCTAAAGTTCGAATAAACATGTTTTTGCCATACCGAATCCTTCAAAACTTATTTCTAAGTTATGTAAAGGGTATTTAGAGTATGTTTGGCTTATGTCATAGTTCCGCAGTGTACGTCGTGTTAAACTGATTACGTTCACGTAACGGTTTACGATTTCACTTCCAGAACAAGTTTGAGAGTTCGGAATTGAACAATGATTGAAAACATGTAAATGTCACAAATAATTAACAACTACTGGAATTAAAACACCATATCTTATTAAATACAAAGTTGTTCAGAATTGTACAGGGATTAACATACACAGATGTCACAGTCTCCCCTACTTTAAGAAATTTCGTCCCGAAATTTAATTAGAGGAAACTTGTGGGAAAAGGTGTGGATATTTCTCCT
This sequence comes from Helianthus tuberosus, assembly GCA_030545235.1. NCBI lineage: Eukaryota > Viridiplantae > Streptophyta > Magnoliopsida > Asterales > Asteraceae > Helianthus > Helianthus tuberosus. The sequence continues at coordinate 2,392,162 of JARYGA010011515.1, read as the reverse complement.
TCATTTGATCCTCTCATTCCCAAGTAAACTCTGGGCCACGTTTGGATTCCCAGCGAACTTTGACTATCCGTATGCGCTTACGCTTGAGCTTCTTGACTTGATGGTCCAATATTTCCACAGGTTTCTCGACAAAGTACATTGTGTTGTCGACATGAATTTCATCAAGGGGGATGTGGAGGTTTTCATCAGCCAAACACTTTTTCAGATTGGACACGTGGAAAGTTGGATGAACATTTCCAAGTTCAGGAAGCAGCTCAAGTCTGTAGGCTACTTTTTCGATTCTTTCAACGATCTTGAATGGTCAAACATATCGTGGTGCAAGTTTTCCTTTCTTACCAAATCTGATTACACCTTTCCAAGGAGATACCTTGAGTAGGACGAGATCACTGACTTGGAATTCCAAAGGCTTGCGTCGTCTATCCGCGTAACTCTTTTGACGGCTTCTAGCTGTTAAGAGGTTGTCGCGAATTTTCTTGACTTTGTCTGTAGTCTCTAGAATGAGTTCAGGTCCAGTGAGCTGAGCTTAACCAATCTCATTCCAGCAGACCGGCGAACGACATTTTCGACCGTATAAGGCTTCGAAAGGAGCCATGTTGATGCTGGAGTGATAACTATTATTGTAGGAGAATTCGATCAATGGAAGATGCGAATCCCAACTACCACAAAAATCAATCACACAAGCACTAAGCATATCCTCCAATGTCTGGATTGTTCTTTTAAATTGTCCATCCGTTTGAGGTTGATAAGCTGTGCTCAAATTGAGTTGAGTTCCCATAGCAGATTGCATGGTTCTCCAAAAGTGATATGAGAATCGAGCATCTCGGTGTGATATGATGTTCAAGGGAACACCATCTCGGGATATAATTTCATCCACATAGATCTTGGCAAGCTTGTCAGCAGAGAGATCCTCACGGATTGGCAAGAAGTGAGCAGATTTTGTCAAACGATCAACTACTACCCAAATGGCATCATGACCTCTATTAGTGCGCGGTAGTTTGGTAATGAGATCCATGGCAATGTTTTCCCATTTCCAAACTGGTATCTCTGGTTGTTCCAATAATCCAGAGGGATGTTGATGTTCTACCTTAACCTTCAGACAAGTAAGGCATTTTGATACGTATAAGGCAATGTCCTTCTTCATTCTCGGCCACCAGTACTGGGTTCGAAGGTCCTTATACATTTTGTCTGCACCAGGATGAATAGAATAACAAGACTTATGAGCTGCATCCATAAGCAAGGTGCAAAGATTGTCTATACTTGGGACCCATAAACGGTCCATGAAATAGAATATCCCAAAGTTTCTCATTTCAAGCTCAGGTTTAATGTGACACGGTAATTCTTTACCCATCAAGCCTTGTGTAACACAAGTATGTTGAGCTTGAAAGATGCGGGTTTGAATATCAGATCGAACTCGAACGCAATAAAGCTTGACTCTTTCTTTTCGACTTAACGCATCGGCTACGACATTCGCCTTTCCAGGATGGTAGCGAATCTCGCAGTCGTAGTCATTTAGAAGTTCTACCCAACGTCGTTGCCTCATGTTTAGTTCTTTCTGATTGAAGATGTGTTGGAGACTTTTATGGTCAGTGAAAACCACACATTTTTTTCCGTAAAGGTAGTGTCTCCAAATCTTGAGAGCAAAAACCACAGCGCCTAACTCAAGATCATGAGTCGTGTAGTTTTTCTCATGGACTTTCAATTGTCTTGACGCGTAGGCTATGACTTTGTTTCTCTGCATGAGAACACAACCAAGACCTAGATTCGATGCGTCACAATATATGACAAAGTCTTTGTTTCCCTCAGTTAAAGACAACACAGGAGCGTCGCAGAGTTTATGTTTCAAGGTCTGAAAAGCTTCTTCTTGTTTGGGTCCCCACTCAAAAGGTTTATTCTTTTGAGTTAAAGCTGTGAGAGGAACCACAATCTTGGAGAAGTTTGCACTAAAGCGGCGGTAATAACCTGCGAGACCCAGAAATGAACGAACCTCGGTAGGAGTAGTAGGTGTATTCCAATCTTTAATTGCACTGATTTTGGCGGGATCTATATGTAAACCTTGTTTGTTAACAATATGTCCTAAAAATTGAACTTCCCTAAGCCAAAATTCACACTTGGAGAATTTAGCGAAAAGTTGTTCCTTCTTTAGGAGTTCCCTTGTTAGACGGAGATGTTGTTCGTGGTCAGCTCGTGTCTTGGAATAAATCAAGATGTCATCAATGAAGACGATGATGAACTTATCTAAATAAGGCTTACAAACCCTATTCATTAAGTCCATGAAGATGTCAGGAGCATTCGTTAAACCGAAAGGCATAACAGTAAACTCATAGTGGTCGTATCGTGTGCGAAAAGCAGTCTTGGGAATATCTTCTTCGGATATGTGAAGCTGATGATACCCAGAACGTAGATCAATCTTCGAAAATCAGGTAGCACCCTGAAGCTGATCAAAGAGATCATCAATGCGAGGTAGAGGATATCGATTTTTGATGGTAAGTTTGTTAAGCTCACGGTAATCGATACACATTCGGAAAGATCCATCCTTCTTCTTTACAAATAGGACAGGTGCGCCCCAAGGGGAAAAGCTCGGACGAATAATTCCTCTGTCTGATAACTCCTGCAGCTGCTTCGACAACTCTTGCATCTCAGATGGTGCAAAATGGTATGGAGATTTAGCAATCGGGTTAGCACCAGGTAATAGGTCAATACGGAAATCGATTTGACGTGCTGGGGGTAAACCAGGTAAGTCTTCAGGAAAAACCTCAGGATAATCCCGAACGACGGGGATGTCTTGAACAATTTTACCCTTGTCTTTCTCCTCTACGACATGTGCCAAGAAAGCCAGATAATTCTTTCTTAGGTATCTCTGGGCTTGGGTGCTTGTCATCAGTTTAAGGCTACTAGCGGGTTTCGCTCCACGAACCTCTAAGACTTCACCAGACGAAAGAGGTACACGAACAATCTTGTCAAAACAAACTACTTCTGCACGGTATTGGGTCAACCAATCCATCACTACTATGACGTCGAAACTCCCAAGTTGCATTGGCGTGAGATCAATGGGAAAAAGAGATCGTTGAGGTTCAACTGGCAATTTTGAATGACGGAATCGAGTACAAAGGATTCACCACTGGCTAACTCTAAAGTCAAGGGTTTTCCTAGTTTTGTTCTAGGCTTTGCAAGCAAAGGTTCAAAAGCTCGGGATACAAAACTCTTGTCGGCACCCGAATAAAAAAGAATAGAAGCAAGTTGGTTGTTAACATAGAACGTACCGTTGACCACCTCATTGTCGGCACGTGCTTCATTGGCATTGATGTTGTATGCTCGTACACAAGCCGAGTTCGCATTAGCCAACTTCGGGCACTTGTTCCTGTAGTGAGTCAGATCCCCACAATTGTAGCAAGACCCAGGCGGAAAAGGAGGTCATGCAGGATTTGCTGGCTGTTGGGCAGGGTTTTGTGCCGCTTGATTCGGAGCAGGAGGAGAGCGACATGTGTTAGCCAAATGGCCATATCTTCCACAGTTGTTGCAAAGACGACACTGAAGATGTGGTTGATGATGACAATTACACTTGTTACAAAGAGGTGATGTACCAACATACTGTTTCTTGGCGGGTGGCGGTGCTGGCTGGTTCTGAGTGTTCTGGTTGGGTTGTGCAGTAACCGCAAAGTTTTGGGAAGACTTACGCTTCCTATATTTCTTTGAGGTTTCAGCTTTCTTTCTCTTCTTCTTCCCTGTCTTGTCAGATGGTTTCTTGTCACCCTTGTAGTGGAGTTTACCCTTCTTGACTTGAGACTCAGTCAAAGTTGCAGCTAGCTCAATAGCTTGTCTCACCGTGGTAGGGTTAATGCCGGTGACAATATCCTAAACGGGATCAGGAAGGCCATCTATGTACTTCTCAATCGCCTTGTCCAAAGGCGTGACCATGGTGGGACACAGCAGGCTCAGTTCTTCGTATCGGTCTGTGTAGGCACGGTGCTCTCCACTATCTTGCTTGAGATCGTGGAATTCATTTTCCAGTGCCCTCCGTTCATGACGAGGACAAAACTCCTTCATCATAAGTGTGCGAAGCTCTTCCCATGTTTGAGCCAATGCCACGTTGGCACCTCTGTCCCTCATCACACCATTCCACCAAGTAAGCGCCCTTTTCTGAAACACACTTGACGCAAACTCAACCTTTCACTCATTCGGGCATTGAACGTGACGAAACGTACTCTCAAGACTCTCGAACCACTGTAGGAGCCCAGTTGCTCCTTCTGACCCAGAAAACTGAAGCGGTTTAGCCAAATTGAAAGTCTTAAAGTTGCACGGAACAGGTGCGTTCTTATTGTTGTTTGCTTGGTTTAACTGGGTAACTAGGTTCGGGAGTATAACAGCGATTTGCTGAGTGATCAAGGCTGCCATTGCGGCGTCTTGAGTTTGATCACATCGAGGAGGCATCTAGAAAAAGAAAGACCACAAGGAAATGTGTGAGATTGACATAGGACAATCAAAATGAGTATTGAAAACATCGACAAAACAAAGGAAGGTGGTCATTTGTTCGTTACTTAAAACAAACAAACAACACAGTGACTAATCAAAGTAAATAGGTCTACATAATGCATAATGAAGACATGATTTAGCCTATAAGTGGACACTCACCCCAAGAGTTCCCAGGTAAAAGTGACTGGTCCGATTATGTGAATTTGTACGAACACTCTAGCCTTAGACAGAAAACTCAGGGTACAGGCACCCACCCTTCTGGATTGCACATGTTTACATTACTAAGACCGAAACTTTGACGAGATTTGAAAACTTTAAAGGCATAAAGCCTAAAAACAAATCATCTAAGGATAGATGATTAATTTTCAAATGGAATTGAGATTTGTGTACTTGTTTTGGTAATCACCTAAGGATAGGTGATGGTATTGTTTTAAGATCTAAACACAAGGTAACTTGTGTTAGGGTCCTAGAAAGGTTATAGTCTAGGTTAAAATTTTAATAATAACCTAATTCCCTATAACCATGATGTAATAACCATAAATTTAAAATCATTATTCTAGAAATAAAAAAAATAATAATTCAGAATAAACTAAACATTTATCTTATGATCTATACTTATGTATATCAACCAAAACTATTATTTATAAATTATCCAATAGGAAACCCTAATTAAGACACCCAAGTAATTCTGTACAAAACCCTAGAATTTTCAAAATTTTCAGCATCAGGATCAGGGCCCCTAAAACTTAGGGGCGGGTATTCCCTACTTGACGATTATCCTAATAACTTGCTGTCGAAGTTGAAATTTTAAAATCTGTCGACTCAGCTAGGCTAGTCCCACAAGTGGTAACCCTATGCATAAAATAAGTGTCTACGCGGGCCGCGTAAGGATAGGCTGAAGGTTCACGCGGGCCGCGACAAGGTCAAATTTCACCTATAAATAGCAGCGATTGGGACTTGATTCTGGGCACAAAAACGACGAAGAAACTCAAAATACACGCTAAGATATCGTCCATATACTCTCAAAACACACACGAATCACTAATTAGTATAACGTGGTGCTGCAGAACAGGGTAATAACTAGATCGCTACTACGATTCAGTGTCCGATTGATTGAAATCAATCCAATGGATGTTTAAGTGCTGCTCAAATTTGGGTTATGCGTTGTCATTAATCGTGATTCCGATGGATGTTTAAGTAATTTCACTTTGTCATTAGTTGTGATTCCGATGGATATTTAAGTGTTTACACTTTATCATTCGTTGTGAATCCGATGGATGTTTAAGTGATTTCACTATGTCATTAGTTGTGAATCCGATGGATGTTTAAGTATCGCACTTTGTCATTCGTTGTGAGGATCTTAATCTCGTGAGTTATTGTAATGCTGTATTAAGTTACTAACCTAGTTGTGTGTATTAGGTTAAAAGATTAATCAGTAGTCTAAACTCTGGCCGTATAAATCTGAAATATTATCACAAGGTAGCATCACTTTGGAATTTTTAAGGTACGGATCCTTACCCTCACTCCTTATTGCTTCATATTCAAATTGTTATAAACCCATTAAATTCATATATCTTTTAAAACTCCTCACATCTTTGATTATCGATTCATTTGACAGTCCGTTGGATTCCTGTTCTAATCATAACTTTGGATTTAGCTTTCATGTCATGCGATAGTATTATGATAGTTGTATTCATTATCGCATGTTCCAATATATGTTACGTCTTGTTATGAAAAATATTTTGATAAGTTATGTAAATAAGACTATTTGTACTCTGATACCCTGAGTATCGCTTCTCGTGGAGTGTCCCACGAGCATGTTGTTGCGGCATCGGCATTATGTGCTCCATTCGTGACGGAGAGATCAGTTCACGGCGTCCCTAGGTACTAGTGAGGTACAAAGCTACTAGGAGGCGTATGGATCGATCCTAGAATTTAAGTTAAGGAGGTGGATAGCGGGTATGCCAACTCGCCATCTCATGTGATAATTATGCAGGAGTAGCTACCTCTGTATTGTCACGTTTTAAGTTTGGCTCATGGGTACATCCGTATGATATGATTATGAAATTATGTTCTTGCATCGTATCATTTTCGCATAAAGTTTCATCCGAATAACATTTCTATAAAGCGTTATTTGTTATTTGAGCCTATTATTCCGTACTGAGCATTTGGCTCATTCCGTAAAATTTTTGTATATACAGGTTCACAGGTTACTTCGGGCGGGGTAAAGAGAGAAGAATAAAGCATAGGATTAAATCTGAAGATGTTAGTTATGAAGTCGAATGTGTCCGCTTTTATATTAACCTTAAGTTTAGTTGTCGTGTGGTTGTATCCTTATCAAATAAATAAATGGAATTATGACTTTTGTTTATGATACCACTGTTATTGTGACACGTCAGCCCATCCGGGTTGGGGTGTTACAGCTATGGTATCAGAGCAAAGGTTCTTTCCTGTAGAAAACTTGAAGATAGTAATTAAAACCTGTGAGGAATGGGTAGATATCTATGATAGGATTCAACTTGGTCTCTTATTTGGTTTAACTCCTATGTCTATTATTATAGATGCCTCCTCGTCGTCCGCTACGTAGGAGTACTCGTACTAACCATGTACGTAACAACACTTCTTCGAATGAGACTCCAGTTGATCCAAATGTAATTAATGCTATCAACCAGGTTGTTGCCGGGTTGCTTCCAAACCTTGTTGCTCAAACAGCTGAGGCCGTTATTCAACAAACTCGTCATCCAGAACGTAATAACACGAATCCAATCTCTGGTGAAGAAATTCGTGAAAATACCACAAACCATACTACCTATAGTATAGACATATGGATCGCTAAATTCCAAAAACAAAAGCCGAAATCCTTTAGTCACACTACTAATCCAGTCGATGCAAGAAACTGGATAGCTCATGTTGAAAAGATCTTCGGAGTTCTTGGAGTTCCGGAGCAATACAAAGTTAGATTGGCTACCTACAAATTTGAAGATGACGCACAAACTTGGTGGGAAGGATATAAGCAGGTCAAAGGAGGGGATGATTTTGACGCTAATCTTTCATGGGTCGACTTTCGTACCATCTTTTACGACAAGTATTTTTCGACCGCTGATAAAGAAGCTTATATCAGGGAGTATGCAGTGATTCGACAGGGGAGTGATGAACCGGCCTCTGAGTTCATTACTCGATTTTCAAGGTTGGCTAGTATTGTAGGAGACGTTGCAGGATCAGCAGAAGCCCAGGCAGAAAAATGCAAGTGGGCAATCAATGATCGAATTCGGAAGTCGATCATGTACATGAAATTTAAGGATATCACCGAAGTTGCCGATGCAATCAAAACTTTTGAGTTCGAGAGGAAAGAATTTTTATCTCGAATTGAGGATAATAAGAAGAGAAACAGAGATGGACAATTTAAGCAGGCAATCGGCCAATCATCCACTACGCCACAGCATCAACACCGTAAAGTGCAAGGAAATCAAAACTCTGAAAAATCACTCTGAACGCGAAGCAACATGGGAATCTGAAGAATCAATTCGTTCTCTATACCCTAATCTATTCGAACAATAGAATTTTAGTCAAGATAACGGTGAACCTTGCTCTTTGATCTATGTTCATTTATTTATGTTTGTGATCATTCATGCTTTGCTTTATGTGAATATATCTTAGTTATGATTAAGCATGTTTATGTAGGAGATATCAGTATCAATAGTCACTCTTGTTATCTGCAAGTCTATGTTGATTTTCTGCATGGTTAAATATGTTATTAAGATACGAAGAGGAAGAACCATTAGGACATGATGGTAAGGTAATTGACAATTATAGTCATGAACTTAAGAGATTATTGTTATATAAGTTAGTAACTCTGCAATGAAAATTCCGTTTCCGTTACTTATATATTCTTATTTGAAAAATTTCGAGGACGAAATTTCTTTTAAGGGGGTAATAGTTGTAATAACCATAAATTTAAAATCATTATTCTAGAAATAAAAATAATAATAATTTAGAATAAACTAAACATTTATCTTATGATCTATACTTATGTATATCAACCAAAACTATTGTTTATAAATTATCCAATAGGAAACCCTAATTAAGACACCCAAGTAATTATGTACAAAACCCTAGAATTTTCAGAATTTTCAGCATCAGGATCAGGGCCCCTAAAACTCAGGGGGGGGGGAGGTATTCCCTACTTGACGATTATCCTAATAACTTGCTGTCGAAGTTGAAATTTTAAAATCTGTCGACTCAGCTAGGCTAGTCCCACACGTGGCAACCCTATGCATAAAATAAGTGTCTACGCGGGCCGCGTAAGGATAGGCTGTAGGTTCACGCGGGCCGCGACAAGGTCAAATTTCACCTGTAAATAGCAGCGATTGGGACTTGATTCTGGGCACAAAAACGACGAAGAAACTCAAAATACACGCTGAGATATCGTCCATATACTCTCAAAACACACACGAATCACTAATTAGTATAGCGAGGTGCTGCAGAACAGGGTAATAACTCGATCGCTACTACGATTCAGTGTCCGATTGATTGAAATCAATCCAATGGATGTTTAAGTGCTGCTCAAATTTGGGTTATGCTTTGTCATTAATCGTGATTCCGATGGATGTTTAAGTAATTTCACTTTGTCATTAGTTGTGATTCCGATGGATGTTTAAGTGTTTACACTTTGTCATTCGTTGTGAATCCGATGGATGTTTAAGTGATTTCACTTTGTCATTAGTTGTGAATCCGATGGATGTTTAAGTATCGCACTTTGTCATTCGTTGTGAGGATCTTAATCTCGTGAGTTATCGTAATGCTGTATTAAGTTACTAACCTAGGTGTGTGTATTAGGTTAAAAGATTAATCAGTAGTCTAAACTCTGGCCGTATAAATCTGAAATATTATCACAAGGTAGCATCACTTTGGAATTTTTAAGGTACGGATCCTTACCCTCACTCCTTATTGCTTCATATTCAAATTGTTATAAACCCATTAACTTCATATATCTTTTAAAACTCCTCACGTCTTTGATTATCGATTCATTTGACAGTCCGTTGGATTCCTATTCTAATCATAACTTTGGATTTAGCTTTCATGTCATGCGATAGTATTATGATAGTTGTATTCATTATCGCATGTTCCAATATATGTTACGTCTTGTTATGAAAAATATTTTGATAAGTTATGTAAATAAGACTATTTGTACTCTGATACCCTGAGTATCGCTTCTCGTGGAGTGTCCCACGAGCATGTTGTTGCGGCATCGACATCATGTGCTCCATCCGTGACGGAGAGATCAGTTCACGGCGTCCCTAGGTACTAGTGAGGTACAAAGCTACTAGGAGGCGTATGGATCAATCCTAGAATTTAAGTTAAGGAGGTGGATAGCGGGTATGCCAACTCGCCATCTCATGTGATAATTATGCAGGAGTAGCTACCTGTGTATTGTCACGTTTTAAGTTTGGCTCATGGGTACATCCGTATGATATGATTATGAAATTATGTTCTTGCATCGTATCATTTTCGCATAAAGTTTCATCCGAATAACATTTCTATAAAGCGTTATTTGTTATTTGAGCCTATTATTCCGTACTGAGCATTTGGCTCATTCCGTAAAAATTTTGTATATACAAGTTCACAGGTTACTTCGGGCGGGGTAAAGAGAGAAGAATAAAGCATAGGATTAAATCTGAAGATGTTAGTTAGGAAGTCGAATGTGTCCGCTTGTATATTAACCTTAAGTTTAGTTGTCGTGTGGTTGTATCCTTATCAAATAAATAAATGGAATTATGACTTTTGTTTATGATACCACTGTTATTGTGACACGTCAGCCCATCCGGGTTGGGGTGTTACACATGAGCTCTTATACCAACTCTTCTGTCACACCCCGACCGCGTAAAACAACAAACCACGGCGGAAACGTCGGGGAGTCGTGTGGCAGAATTATTGTTTCACAACACATGATAATTAAAGTTAAGTTTTACGAACTTAAGTTATTACATTGTCTTAGTTTGAACGAAAATACAACATAAAAGACGATAACTTTCTTGATTTTAAATTGCTAAGGCCCAAGTCACCCTAAGTGTAGCTTGCTCACATCATACATTCGCTCCTGAAACATATGTGAAAGTAAATACGTCAGCATAAAAATGCCTGTGAGTAACATAGGTGTAGTGTTGAAGATTCATGACTTTGAATGTTAAGAGAAATGTTTAATGAAAAGTAGTCATGAACCTTATAAAATATTTTCTTTTATAAAATCATATGAAAATCAAATGATATAAAAGAATGATGTATGGCTAAGTAAATAACCAAATGAAAATAATATGTATAAAATATGTCATGTCTTGTCTTTGTTGAAGTGGTTTAGATAACGCCACGATATGCAATACAATAAAAGCACTTATATATAGGAAGTACCAGCGACGTATCCACCATGCATTTATCATATTACACACGTCTCGTTACTTAAATCACTTATTAATAACCATGAAATAATGTCTTGTTTAAATGTCAATGTCCAATGTCAAATGTCAAATGTCTAGTATAAACCATGTCTTGTATGGCGAATAAATAGTATTTACTCAAGCCAAATTCATAATGTCATGTATAAACAAATGTCTGATGTAATCAAATGTCATGTACAAAACAAAGTCTTTGAATAAACAAAAGTTTAAAACAAAAGTTATGATTTGAAATCCTTTGCTTTTATTGATATGAACATTTATGCGGTTTGTCTATCACATACACTCAAGCCTTGATACTGTCAGATAAACCCTTATCAGGATCAAGGTTTATCAAAAAAAATGTATTCGGATTCGGTCATTCCCCTTCCGAAATACCTAGAAAGCGGGAACAGGATTTGTCAAGTCCTATAGCGCTATTACATACTACCGAGCGGCGTGATAAATGTTAATGAATGTACTACTCTGTTAAACATACCAAATGTCTTTTTTCAATGTAAGCATGTCATGAAAATGTCTTTGTAAAACCATGTAATAGGCATACTAAGTCAATATGCCAAGTAAAATGTCTTTGAAATAATGTATTATATGTAATATGTAATAAAACATTGATCATGTCATGAAAACGAAAAGTAAAGTTATGCACATATGCTTCACCCCAAAACATTTGAAAGCGTAAAATAGGGGAACTATGTACTCACCTTTGGGTGCGTTTTTATATGTTACACAATCTCTCAAATTGTTTATTCGTCCTAAATTAAATAAGAACGATTTAATAATCAAAAACCACAAAAATACATAAGTTTCTCCGATACTTAGAATTTTCACATAACTTTGATATTTTCTCGAAAAGTTATTATTTTTGATTATATTGGTGTATTTATATATATATGAGTTCATATATATATATTTAAAAAAAACTTTGCGACTTAAATGATTTTATTGGTGACCCTCATCATGTTATAAGCAATATATCTACGATTAGCGCGTCGTAATATATATACTCAAATGTAGCATACAAATAATAGCGTAATACACATAATCTTGTCAAGTATTAACATGTCATCATACACATATTATAAAACACATAATGTCACGCCCCCCGACCCGGTTTGACCCGTTTCAGGAGCCGCGGGACAGAAATCCCTTGGTATTTAATTAATTGAGTTTAACAGCGGAAGTTCATTATCAGGATCTTTTTAAAACTGAAATATTTCCCGATTATTTTATTTCACAACGCGGGATAAAATCCCGGTAATTTACAATCCTATGATTTCACGAAGAAATCTTTTATTTTACAAAACATGTTTCTTTATTTTATCCTGAGCCACTTTCTTAAGCTTGTAGTGCTTCAGGGCACTTTTCCTGGATCATAACAGATCACCTGAAACATGTTTGAAAAAGGTTTTGTCAGCGGGAAATACTGAGTGAATCATTCTATTTACATAAAATGATGTATAGTTATTAATTATAGCATAAGAGCGATTACAATGGCTTCTATCTTATTTTTATCTGGCGCTCTGTCACAATGGTGACAAGTCACAATGGTGACGATGGTCATACCACTATTAGGTCAATGAACCTGAATAGTGATGATTATCCCTAGTAGGTCAATGAACCTAACTGGGAGAAAATTAGTAATGTGCACAATACCCCACTAGCCAGTGATTCAAGATATCCACGACTTAGTCCCTGTAATTATAACTCTTGAAAATAATTTGAGGTATTGTAAAATAGTTGATAAAAAGAGAATGACTCACATTGCAGATTTAATTTGAGCAGAGTTTAGCCTACTGATTTAGCCTTTTCAACCTAAATTTAATAACAGACACACAATTCTGGGTTAGTAATCAATACAGCATTTACGATAACTCACGAGATCAAACCCTCACAATGAATGACAAAGTGCGATACTTAAACATCCATCGAATTAACGACGAATGACAAAGCATAACCCTAATGTGGGCAGCACTTAAACATCCATTGGATATTTTGATCAATCGGACATTGAATCGTATTAGCGATCGAGTTAATACCCTGATTGCGGCGTCGATTAGTGATCCGTGTGTGTTAATTGTGGTAAACAGAACGTAACTCGGTGCCTAAAACGAATTTCTTCGTCGAACATACGCAGAATTTCAAGTGCCAATGTCTGCTATTTATAGTCAAAACTTCACATTGCTTACGGACCGTAAGACTTAACCCTTACGGTCCGTAAGGGACACCTCATGCTCATAGTGTTGCCACGTGTGGGACTAGGCCTGCTGAGTTGATAACTTCTTCAATTTCGAATTTGACAGCGTTTTATTTAGATAATCGTCACTAGGGTTTACCCCCCCCCCCCCCCCTGAGTTTTAGGGGCCCTGATCCTGATTCTGATTGTTCTGAAAATTTTAGGGTTTGCGCAGAATCACTTGGGTGTCTCAATTAGGGTTTCCTATTGGACAAATTAATTTAATAAATATGACTTTTGATGAGAGTTGTTACATTATCCCTACCTTAATAAAAATCTCGTCCTCGAGATTTACTGGAATAATTGAGGATACTTTCGCTTCTTTTCTGATTCCAGTTCCCAAGTGTATTAGGGTCCTATCTTTGAATCCCACTTTACTTGAACTAACACTAATCGTTTGTGTTTTGAGAAATTTTGATCTTTCTATCTTCTATCTGAAGAGGTTTCTCTACCAATTTTAATTTTTTTCGTTTACCTTTATATCTTGGAGAGGTACTACCAAAGATTCGTCTGATAGACATTTCTTGAGATTGAATACATGAAATACATCATATACTCCAGCTAACTCTCCTGGTAGTTGTAAACGATAAGCAACTGGTCCTATACGTTGGATTACTGCAAGTGGTCCCACGTACCTTGGACTTAGCTTTCCTTTCTTACTGAATCTAACACCTCCTTTCCAAGGAGATACTGTTAATAGCATTTTGTTTCCAACTTGAAACTTCAACGGCTTTCGTCTATTATCTGTATAACTCTTCTGGCAATCTCTAGCCGTCTTCAGCCTCTACTTCGTGATACTGAATATCACAGTCGTAGTCACTTAGGATTTCCATCCATCTCCTTTGCCTCATGTTTAACTCTTTTTTGCCCAAATATATATCTTAAATTCTTATGATCCGTATAGACAGTAAACTTACTTCCATACAGATAATGTCTCCAATCTTAAGGGAAAAAATTATGGCTCCTAATTCTAAGTCATGAGTAGTATAGTTTTCTTCGTGCTTTTTCAATTGCTTTGATGCATACGCAATTACCTTTTTGCGTTGCATTAACACACATCCAAATCCTAGCTTTGAAGCATCACCGTATTCTTTAAAATCTTCTGTTCCTTCTGGTAAGGCTAGGATTGGGGCATTTGTTAATTTATGCTTTAAGATCCTAAAGGCTTCTTCTTGTTTAGGTCCCCATTCAAACTTAACTGTTTTACAGGTTAGCTTAGTTAATGGTATATCTATTTTGGAAAAATCCTTAATAAACCGGCTATAATATCCAGCTAAACCTATAAAACTTCTAATTTCCATTACGGATTGCGGAACCTTCCATTTGGTAATTGTTGCTATCTTATCAGGATCTACGTGAGTACCTTCTTGATTCACCATATGGCCTAGAAATTGTACTTCTGGCAGCCAAAATTTACACTTCGAGAATTTGGCGTAAAGCTTCTCTTTTCTTAACAAAGTTAAGAGTGCATGCAAGTGCTGACAATGTTCTTCCTAACTTTTGGAATAAATAAGTATATCGTCGATGAAGACAATTACAAATTTATCCAAATATGGTTTACATATCCTATTCATCATGTCCATGAATGCTGCAGGTGCATTTGTTAATTCGAAAGGCATGATTGTAAACTTGTAATGACCATACCTAGTTCTGAAAGAAGTTTTAGGTATGTCTTCCTCTTGTACTTTCAATTGATGATATCCGGAACGTAAGTCGATCCTAGAAAAATATCTATCTCCCTGGAATTGATCAAATAGATCATCAATTCTAGGTAATGGGTATCGATTCTTAATTGTAACCTTATTCAATTGCCTATAATCAATATACATTCTCATCGAACCATACTTTTTCTTAACAAACAACACTGGTGCTTCCCAAGGGGATAAACTAGGTTGTATGAAACCTTTACTTAGTAATTCATCAAATTGCTTTTTTTTTAATTCTAACATTTCTATGGGTGCTAATCGACAAGGTGCCTTAGCTATCGGTATAGTTCCTGGAATTAAAGGAATTCTAAATTCTACATCCCTATCTGGTGGTAATCCTGGTAATTCTTCTGGGAATACATTTGGGTATTCTGAAACTACAGAAATTTCCTTAAGTTCTTTATCTTTAGTATTAATGATTACTGAAATCATATATACTATTCCTTGCTTTCGTTCATAATTAGCAATTTTCATTACTGATATGAACTTTATGAGTTTACATGACTTATCTCCTGTAATCATTATTACTTCTCCAGTGGGTGCACAAATTTCTATGGAATTCTTATCACAGATAATTTGAGCATGGTTGTTTACTAACCAATCCATTCCTAACACAACATCAAATTCAACTAAGTTCATAAATAATAGGGTTGCAGAAAATTTATGACTTAAAAGTTCCTTATTTATTTTAACTGAATTCCCATCTGCCGTTTCTACTGTAGAAATTTGCCTAATGCTGGTTAAAGGTAAGTTAAGAGTTTGGCTGAATGAAGTATTTATAATACTTTGGTTTGCACCAGAGTCAAATAATACTTTTGTGTAAACGTTGTGAACTAAGAACGTACCAGCGATCACATCTGGAATGAGCTCTGCTTCCCGAGCAGTCAGTTGGAAGGCTCTTACATTCCTTTTTGCTCCTTCTGCAGGTTTGGCTTTATTGTCAGATGGTTTGTTCAGTTTTGGACAATCTGGCCTAAGATGTCCAGCTTCTCCACAGTTGTAGCAGACTGAAAATTTCTTCCTCCTGCAGTCTTCTTCTTGATGCCCCGGAATTTTGCAAAAATTGCAATATCCTTTGCATCTTCCAAAATGCTTCCTTTTGCAAGAATTGCAAAATGGACTAGTGGAAGATTGCCCATTCCCTCTTCTCTTGAAATTGTTATGGTT
The DNA here is from genome assembly GCA_030545235.1 of Helianthus tuberosus. Taxonomy (NCBI): domain Eukaryota; kingdom Viridiplantae; phylum Streptophyta; class Magnoliopsida; order Asterales; family Asteraceae; genus Helianthus; species Helianthus tuberosus. The sequence continues at coordinate 2,376,137 of JARYGA010011515.1, read as the reverse complement.
ACCCGGACGGAATTCTTGGGTAATCTTTTGGGCTACTTCCTTCCTTCTATTTTCTTCTCTTGTCCGTACTAGTTCGTCAGTTAGAGTATTGGCTAAATCCACCGCATCATCAATCGTGCGAGGTTTCGCAGCCTTGACGATATTACGGATTTCGGCAATCAATCCCCAAATATAACGAGAAATAAGTACCGGCTCTGGCGAAGCCAGCGTTGGTACCACTCTAGCATATTCAAAGAATGTTGAAGTATACCCTCTACAATCTACATCCCCCATCCGGTGGGTTAGAAACTTATTTGTCATTTGTTCCTTTTCATACTCGGGACAGAATTTTCTTTCTACAAAGCTTTTAAATTCTTCCCAGTTCATAGCATACGCCATCCTTCTTCCTTTTGCTTGTAACACCGTATTCCACCATTCTAGCGCCCCTTCTTTGAAAAGGTTTGACGCGTACATGACCTGATCATCCTGAGCACATTTACTTATGGCAATTACTGCCTCGGTTTTCTCTAACCAACGCAATGCTGCGGTCGCTCCTTCATTGCCTGCAAACTCAGTGGGTTTACAAGTAAGAAATTCTTTGTAAGTGCAACCAGGTGTTGCAGCTTTCATTTTCTTAGGGGAAGGAGCTTGCCGTGGTTCATTATCATGATTAACATGATCATTGCCTCCGTTTACGCTATTACTGAAGTTATCTTCAGAAATACGTTTGCTAGGAACGATTTGTTGCGGTTCGATTGGATTTTTAACAGCAGCAACGATTGCTGGAATAGCGTTGGCTATCCCTTGAGCAACTATTGCTGGAATAGCGTTGGCTATCCCTTGAGCAACGATATTTTCTATATCCTGCCTAGTCATAAATTGATCCCCCGGTTGTTGCTCAGATTGATTAACCTCATTAACTGGTTCATTATTCACGTTTTCCATCTGATAATTAATATATATATTTTATTAGTATCAAATAAATAACAATTACACAACAAAATTATACAAAGTTCATAACACCAATATAGCCAAAATTATCGATTTCTCGATTTCTATTTATATTTAATAGTATGCATCAATACACACTATTATCTTACAGAGTTTTATTTGTAATTATTTTACAGACTGATTTTTACTATTACTATTACACAATCACAGTTCCATAATTCCCTATTCTTTGTCAGATGATATTCTAGTAATGGTGTTCCCTCTCATCGTATTTCCAGGAGATCTGTCCCCCAATCTCTTGGATCCTATTCCCAGTATCCATTAGTTCTTCACCAAAGTGGCGGAGTTCAGCCATATTCTCGTTACTCATGGGTGGATTTGGTAATGGTTCTGGATTGAACTGAGGAAAAAGCTTATAGGGATGGTTTTGTAACTGTATTTCCTTAGTTAACCATTCATCTATTTGCGAGTGGATTGAAGGGTTTGGAATAGCTGGTTCTAAGTTCATTGGTAGTTGTGTTTCAAGAGAATGAATAAAAACATTTTCATTAACAGGCTTAATAGTATTATAGCTTGCCATTATAAAATCTAGCTCTTCCTGAGATGGTAACCCCTTAATTTGTCTAGAGCTTTCCCCAATTTCTATTTTCTTAGGCTTGGGTTTCTCGAGAGGTAAAGCGTTGAATTCTATAGGTTCTTCTATGTCTGGTATATACCTATTGAAATCTCTGGAAACCTCTATTCTTACTGGATAGAGATTTAAATTCTGAAGGGCGTCAGACAAGTCACTCATGCTGTTTAGCAAAATATACACAATTACTAAGTTAAAAAAAATCATAACAAAATTTTATAGAAAAACTTTTAAATATTATTTCATACTGGGTAACTACCAAAACAACTGAAAATTAAAACATACTAAGTTTTATTTGTAAATTTATTCATATACTGAATCAGGTTTCTGGCTTATATTTAATAAGGGTGTTAAAAACTTCAATCAAAATATTTAAAGATTTGTATTTACTGCTACAGTGGTTAGCATATAAAGATCTGCCCATACTGTACACAATTAGTCAGATAATAAAACACATAATCATAAAATAGCAATTAATAAAAATTAAGTATTTTCTAAATACGTAATTGGCTTAAATCAGTGGCTCGATCAGTGGCTCTGATACCACCTTTTTCTGTCACGGCCCCCGACCCGGTTTGACCCGTTTCAGGAGCCGCGGGACAGAAATCCCATGGTATTTAATTAATTGAGTTTAACAGCGGAAGTTTATTATCAGGATCTTTTTAAAACTGAAATATTTCCCGATTATTTTATTTCACAACGCGGGATAAAATCCCGGTAATTTACAATACTATGATTTCACGAAGAAATCTTTTATTTTACAAAACATGTTTCTTTATTTTATCCTGAGCCACTTTCTTAAGCTTGTAGTGCTTCACGACACTTTTCCTGGATCATAACAGATCACCTGAAACATGTTTGAAAAAGGTTTTGTCAGCGGGAAATACTGAGTGAATCATTCTATTTACATAAAAAGATGTATAGTTATTAATTACAGCATAAGAGCGATTACAATGGCTTCTATCTTATTTTTATCTGGCGCTCTGTCACAATGTTGACAAGTCACAATGGTGACGATGGTCATACCACTATTAGGTCAATGAACCTGAATAGTGATGATTATCCCTAGTAGGTCAATGAACCTAACTGGGAGAAAATTAGTAATGTGCACAATACCCCACTAGCCAGTGATTCAAGATATCCACGACTTAGTCCCTGTAATTATAACTCTTGAAAATAATTTGAGGTATTGTAAAATAGTTGATAAAAAGAGAATGACTCACATTGCAGATTTAATTTGAGTAGAGTTTAGCCTACTGATTTAGCCTTTTCAACCTAAATTTAATAACAGGCACACAATTCTGGGTTAGTAATCAATACAGCATTTACGATAACTCACGAGATCAAACCCTCACAACGAATGACAAAGTGCGATACTTAAACATCCATCGAATTTACGACGAATGACAAAGCATAACCCTAATGTGGGCAGCACTTAAACATCCATTGGATATTTTGATCAATCGGACATTGAATCGTATTAGCGATCGAGTTAATACCCTGATTGCGGCGTCGATTAGTGATCCGTGTGTGTTAATTGTGGTAAACAGAACGTAACTCGGTGCCTAAAACGAATTTCTTCGTCGAACATACGCAGAATTTCAAGTGCCAATGTCTGCTATTTATAGTCAAAACTTCACATTGCTTACGGACCGTAAGACTTAACCCTTACGGTCCGTAAGGGACACCTCATGCTCATAGTGTTGCCACGTGTGGGACTAGGCCTGCTGAGTTGATAACTTCTTCAATTTCGAATTTGACAGCGTTTTATTTAGATAATCGTCACTAGGATTTACCCCCCCCCCCCTGAGTTTTAGGGGCCCTGATCCTGATTCTGATTGTTCTGAAAATTTTATGGTTTGCGCAGAATCACTTGGGTGTCTCAATTAGGGTTTCCTATTGGACAAATTAATTTAATAAATATGACTTTTGATGAGAGTTGTTACACATAACACATTGCAACACATAAAATTAACCCATGAACAACCCATTATAGTGTATGTTGAAAAACACGTATTTTAGCGATTCGGTAACGTTTTTGGGCGCCGGAAGTCACGTATGACTAACCAAACACCAAGTAAACTTAATATAAGTTAAAATACTAATTTTTATATCAAAAATATCAGTTTACTTACTGATCTAAAACAGTTTTATAAAAGTCCTCCGAAAAGCCGATTTTAACCTTTTTACCGCATAGTTTGCATCAGACGTTACCCTAACCATCCCAAATCGTAATGACTTGATATTTTAACATAACCCATATTATTTACTGAATAAAATAGTGGTTATACTCATGATAGTGTAGGTCTCACATAAGGTACATAAATCATGCAAATTTCACATATTTTACCACTTTCTAAGCTATATGTACAACATGCAAAGCTATCAAACCTATGACAAAGTTTCATGCCATTATAATATACCAAATAATGTTATTTTTAGTGTTTATAACCTGTTCTAAAACATTTTTGTCATACAATCATTTTTTTTATCATTTATTGAGCTTTAAATCAACATGTATTCTTAAGTACAAGTGTCTAAAGCACACTATCATATCATCTTCATGTCATATGAATTTAAATGCATCAAACATGTAATTTATTCATGTTTACTTGTTGATTTAATTGAACATTCATCATATCATGCACAAATCATCAAACACTTGCATTTTAACTATCATTCAATAACAAGCAACAACTTAAAAATTCTCAAATATATCTAATAAATTTTTTGGCCATTTACATGTCAAAATACTAACATTATTTCAAATTACAACTCATGATTCAATCACTCCTTTATATCTCTAACATATTTGCACATATTCTTGTTCATGCAAACAAACATCCTAAACAAGTATTTATCAAAAATCAAGCTCAAATCTCATACACACACACACACACATAAACACTACCATTTTTATTTTGTATCAAGACCCTTTTTTTTAGATTTTAAGTTTGTGAAAAATTCCAAGATTCAAGAGAAACTTCCAATCATCAAGAACAACCAAGAATCAAGTGTACAATTTAAACATAAACTTTATACCTTCAAGATTCAAGTAAGTTTTTGGTGAGATTTTGATGATATGGAGCTTGAAATCACTTGGAAACCCCTTTGGATCTTCACACCAACTTGAAATTTGGTTGAAATGGAGTTTGATCTTGAATGTGACAAACCTCATAATTCCATGTATTCCGTACAATTTATTAATAATAATTAATGTGTTTGACGACTTTGTGGAATTACGTAACTGCTTTCTGATATCTGTGTTATATTTACATGCTCCTGTTAACACACTAGTAATGTACAGAAAAGTCATTAAATAGTCCGTTATGATTTCCTAGGTGTTAGAAATTAAAAACGTTACAAAAATATATACATAGGACACGTTACGAATTAATTTAGCACTTTAACGGACTAGTATCCAACCGAACAACCGGAACATAAAAATATTGACATTGACATTGTTTTTCTTTTTTTCTGAGCCAGTTAGGGTCCCCGAATACCCTAACACCTGCAACAATACATAACACACTAGAAATTGGTTTAACCTCCTAACTTAAACTAACTAACCTTAATCATTTAGTTGGAATCCAACCATGTGCCAACCCCCCCCCCAACAATCGTTCCCTATCCTCGAGCTAGTAGTAAGTGACTCTAAACACCCTATTGTTCATATCTAAAGTGGTTAATAAGAAATTTAACGGGTAAAAATTATGAACACTAGAGATCGAAACTAAAAGTCTACTAAAAATAATAAACATGGTGGTTAATGAATGAATATTAGTGTAAAACTCTTGGATCTTGTTTTGTTATGATTCTTGGTTGATTATCTGATGTGTTGCTGGTTAATGTTGATGTTTGATGTTGTTACGATCACTAATCATGCTAACGGAATCAATCGAACGCGTCTTAGAAGATTAAAGTATGAAAACAAAATCTGCCCAAGTTTTACAGCCAACTTCAGTTGGCTGTAAACAGGTCATAAACTCTACAAAAAACTGATATTTTGAGTCTAACACATGTTATTATGAAATACGGTTCTAATGGCACCGGAATCGTAATTTTTGGACTTTGTTTACTATTTTTAAAGCGTCATTTCGTAACAGCAACAAGAGCTGCATTTTTCTACTGAAAATATATGTTTTGTTTTCTATCATAACTCGGGTTCTGTGTAGAGTTGGATCATGAAACTTGTACTGTAGATGACCACTGATGTATTTGTAATTACCCCACTGAAATTTCGTAAATCAGACTTACGATGAATTTTTAATAAATTTTTCCGTGGACTGTGGTCAGAAATAGATAAATCTGAGATCAGTCCGGAAAATGAATTTTTATAAAATATTGGTAATGAACTGGACCCCGATATTTTTACACAATAAAATTTGGAACTTTTAAGACATCCTGTAAAAATTTGGGAAGTTTTAGAATAATTTAACTATTTTATTAAAATGTCCGAAAACAGCCGGTTTTGAATATTAATGCTGAAATGACATAAGTTGTGACTTGCGTGTCTAAATGTCGAGTATGCTATCTGTGAATGATCTAACATGTTATATGTGTTACGTGCACTATCGTATGTTTGCTTATGAGTGGGGAATGGATGGGAAGTATATATACGGGCATAAACAGTTAAAGTAATGCATGCTATGTGATAGATACGTGTAGGAACTTTGTGCTCTATTTGTAAGCCACTAAATGACTAACTGGTAAATCATACTAGGACGTGATTGACCGACCTTGACTGTTAGCTATATTTGAGAATCTAACCGAGCAAACCGAGGTGAGTTCACACTTTTCTACAAAGCATGGTAAATTCCCGGTGGGAATGGGAATGGGTACAGGAATAGGGATTCCTCGTCCTTTGAGACGTGTTCAGGAATGTAAATTCCACGTCCTATTGGGACGTATTAGACTTACTGGACTAGAACTCTATCAGCGAAGTCCCTCCCTTTTTGTATCGACTTAATCGCCGAGGCTATGGCAAACGGGTCATTAGTTAATAGCGCTATTAGGTTTAACGAACCTCACACCGTGCCAGTTGGACGGGTGTGTACTAATGGACTATGGCACGTCGGTGGTGATAGAACACCGACGCTATGGCACAATTGATTTTTGTTAGTAGTCGATATGATAAACGAGTCTGGTAGTTTAAAATACTGGGTTAGCTCCCCACGTCCAAAGTGCCGGGCTGGATAGCCAGGGAAGGTGGACATGGGATGGTTAACTAATAAACGTTTTCGAACTATGGGGTAACCCCCACGGCGGGATAGCCGAATGAGATTAAACTATGTTTTTGGAAACAACTCTAAAATGGACAACCAACCGTGAACTCACTCAACTTTGTTGTTGACTCGTTATTACATGCTTTGCAGGTCATTAGATGCTATGGAGCTTGCATATGGAGGTGGTCGTTGTGGGATGCGAACTGATATGTCCCGTACTTAATGAATAAACTTCATGAACTTATTAAACCTACGTTTTGGACTTTAAACTTATGAACTATGGACTAATGTTTTGAACTTATGTTTTATGCTTCCGCTGTTAACCTAAATTCGGTTTAGTTCCTTTTGGTCACCAATCGTATTGTGTTTGGTTTTATTTACTTAATTATGTTGTTCAATATGATTGGTGGCTCGATCCTGGTCATGTCACGCCTCCAAGCGGTGATACTTCTCATGGTGGGTTTTGGGGGTGTGACAGATTGGTATCAGAGCCATTGGTTATAGTGAACTTGGTTTTTAAAAGGGAAAAGTTTTTAAAAAAACCAGACTATAACCAGTACAGTGCTCAACGATCCACAACGACGCTACGCTCCACATGCAAGACTCGACACCATAAGTGGTATGATTTATGTTATATTGTCGGTTAGATAGTTCTCACTGTGCATTAGATAATGTGGTAGTTGCTATTTGAACCTTGTGTGCTTACTCTCTATTGTCGTCCCACACTTACGCACTTTCGCGACACTTTTCTCACCTACGTTGCTTCGTTATGAAGATCATGAGCGGATGCGGAGGACGTATCAACCTCACTCAAGCCCAGTTGACGGCTTTGATCAACGAACGAGTCGCTGAGGCACTCGCAGCCAATCCAGCAGGAGGTATAACCTGTTATATCAACCCACCTTAGGACGTTTAGATCCTACATTCACAAACCAACCCTCATGCTTAAATTTGTCCTTTATTCTCGCGCAACAGGTCAACATGCTCAACCTCCTGTGTGCACGTTCAAGACGTTCATGGACTGCCGACCTACCACTTTCAGTGGCACCGAAGGAGCAGTGGGCCTTCTTCACTGGTTTGAAAAGCTTGAGTCAGTTTTCGAGATGTGCGAATGCCCCGAAGACCGTAGGGTGAAATATGCTACCGGAACACTTGAAGGGGTAGCGCTCACATGGTGGAACGCTCAGGTTCAGCTGCTGGGGTTGGTTGCTGCTAATGCCATCCCATGGAACGGTTTCAAGGAACTGATCAAGGAAGAGTACTGCAGTCGGGATGACATCCCCAAACTGGAGGTGGAATTTTTCAATCTGAAGATGACGGGGTCTGAGATTGAGGCATATACCAAGAGGTCGAATGAACTGGCCATCCTGTGCCCTACTATGGTGGACCCTCCCATCAAACGTATTGAGCTTTACCTCAAGGGCCTTGTACCCAAGATTCAGAGTCACGTAACTTCAGCCAACCTGGGTACCATTCAGCAAATTATCAAGTTGGCTCATCGTCTCACTGACCAGGCGGTGGAGCAAAACAGGCTACCCAAACGTATCAGTGCCACGACTACTTCTGGTGCACCTACCGACAACAAGCGAAAATGGGATGGGAATTCAGGCAAAGGTTCTACTTCAGCTCAGTCCCAGCAGCGAAAGACAGATGAGTACAGGAGCCCCAGTCAGCAGTCTTCTGGGAATCAAGGTCAGGGTGGATACAAGGGAAATCACCCCAAATGTAATCGCTATAACTTGCACCACAGTGGGCCATGTGGTAAGGGCAACTGTCATCGATGCAACAAGCCTGGTCACATGGCAAGGGACTGCAGGAGTCAGCATCCGGCAAATCAGAACCGGCAGCAACAGCAAGCCCCACCCAATCAACGCCAGCAGCGGCAACAACAAAGGGTGCTTTCAATGTGCTGCTGAGGGCCATTTCAAGAAAGACTGCCCCCAGTTAAATCAGAACCAGAACAACAACAATAATGGAGGAAACAATGGAGGCAACTATGGAGGTGGCACTGGGGGAAACAACAATGGCAATGGGGCAAGGGGTCGTGTGTTCGTGATTGGTCAGGGAGAAGAAAGGAACGATCCCAACGTTGTGATGGGTAAGTTTCTTCTGGATGACTTCTTTGTTACTGTTTTATTCGATTCAGGTGCCGATACTAGTTATGTGTCCGTAAAAGTTAGCCAAATGCTTAAACGCACTCCAACACTTCTGAACACCAAACACACAGTAGAACTAGCTAACGGTAAAAGTCTTGAAGCCACACTCGTAGTTAAAGGTTGTAACCTCGTCTTAGCTGGTCAGACTTTCTCTATCGATCTTATTCCTATCACACTGGGTAGTTTCGACGTCGTTATTGGGATGGATTGGCTATCTCATCAACAAGCGGAGATTGTTTGTAAGGAGAAAATCGTCCGCATTCCTCGTTCTGGTGAAGAACCTCTCATGATTCGTGGCGACAAGAGTGGTGCTGTCGAAGGCATCATCTCTTTCCTTAAGGCCCAGAAGTGTTTGTGAAAGGGCCACACTGCCATTTTAGCACTCGTTACTGACACATCAACTGAAGATAAGAGAATTGAAGACATCCCTATTGTGCGCGATTTTCCCGAGGTATTTCCTGAGGAATTACCTGGTCTTCCGCCTCATCTCCAAGTTGAGTTTCAAATCGAGCTAGCTCCTGGAGCAGCGCCAGTAGCTCGAGCACCATATCGTCTAGCTCCATCAGAACTTGAAGAACTGTCCACACAACTACAAGAACTCTTGGAAAAGGGTTTCATACGTCCTAGCTCTTCGCCCTGGGGAGCTCCAGTACTATTCGTGAAGAAGAAAGACGGTACCTTCAGGATGTGTATTGACTATCGCGAACTTAACAAGGTGACTGTGAAGAATCGTTATCCTCTTCCACGTATTGACGACTTGTTCGACCAGCTGCAAGGGTCAAGCTATTACTCTAAGATTGATTTGAGATCGGGATACCATCAGTTGAGAGTCCGAGAGGAGGACATCTCCAAAACAGCATTCAGAACTCGTTATGGCCATTACGAGTTTCTGGTTATGCCATTCGGGCTGACGAATGCACCAGCGGTCTTCATGGATCTCATGAACCGAGTGTGCAAGCCTTACCTGGATAAGTTCGTTATTGTGTTCATCGACGATATCCTGATCTATTCCAAGAGTCAGGAGGAATACGAGCAACATCTACGACTTATGCTGGAACTTCTTCGAAAAGAGCAGTTGTATGCCAAGTTTTCTAAATGTGACTTCTGGCTTCGCGAAGTCCACTTTCTAGGCCATGTGGTAAACAAGGATGGAATTCATGTGGATCCATCTAAGGTTGAATCGATCAAGAACTGGCCTGCACCCCGCACACCAACAGAAATCCGCCAATTCTTGGGTTTGGCCGGATATTACAGAAGGTTTATAAAAGATTTCTCCAAGATTGCGCAACCTCTCACTTCACTGACTCAGAAGGGTGTCATCTATCGTTGGGGTGATGCACAGGAGTCCGCATTTCAACACCTAAAGGATAGACTTTGTAGCACGCCTATCCTTTCATTGCCTGAAGGCACAGATGATTTCGTAGTTTATTGCGACGCTTCCATCCAAGGACTGGGTTGCGTATTGATGCAACGTGACAAGGTCATTGCCTACGCATCACGCCAACTTAAAGTTCACGAAAGGAACTACACTACACATTACTTGGAGCTGGGAGCAGTTGTTTTCGCACTTAAGATTTGGAGACATTACCTGTACGGTACCAAGTGCACCATTTACACCGATCACAGGAGTCTCGAGCACATCTTCAAGCAAAAGGAATTAAATATGCGACAACGCCAATGGGTCGAACTTTTGAACGATTATGAATGCGCTATCAAATATCATCCGGGCAAGGCCAATGTTGTGGCCGACGCCCTCAGTCGAAAGGATACCCTACCTAAGCGTGTACGTGCATTACAGCTTACCATTCACTCTAGCCTTCCCGCTCAGATTCGCGATGCTCAGGTCGAAGCATTGAAAGCAGAAAACATCAGGGCTGAATCCCTACGAGGATCGAGGCAGAGGCTAGAACAAAAGGAAGACGGCGCTTACTATGTAACAGGGCGCATCTGAGTTCCACTTTATGGAAACTTACGCGAACTTGTGATGGACGAAGCGCACAAGTCTCGTTATTCGGTACATCCTGGTTCAGATAAGATGTACCACGACCTCAAGATTACGTATTGGTGGCCTGGTATGAAAGCCAGTATAGCAACCTACGTCAGTAAGTGCTTGACTTGTGCGAGAGTCAAGACTGAATATCAGAAACCATCAGGCCTACTTCAACAACCGGAGATCCCGAAATGGAAATGGGAGTAGATTTCCATGGATTTTGTTACTGGTCTGCCTAGATCTCAACGCGGAAACAATACCATTTGGGTGATCGTAGATCGACTGACCAAGTCTGCACATTTTCTGGCTATCAAGGAAACGGATAAGTTTTCTACTCTTGCAGACATTTATCTAAAGGAAGTAGTGTCAAGGCACGGAGTGCCAACCTCTATTATATCTGATCGTGACGCGCGTTTTACCTCTGAACTGTGGCAAGCTATGCACAAGTCTTTTGGCTCACGTTTAGATATGAGCACCGCTTATCACCCATAGACGGATGGGCAATCTGAACGCACCATCCAAACCCTTGAAGACATGCTTAGGGCATGTGTAATCGACTTCGGAAATGGCTGGGAAAAGCACCTCCCGCTAGTGGAGTTCTCATATAACAACAGCTACCACACCAGCATATAGGCCGCTTCGTTCGAGGCATTGTACGGACGCAAATGTCGATCACCTCTCTGTTGGGCAGAAGTTGGTGACAGTCAAATCACTGGCCCAGAAGTCATAGTAGATACAACAGAAAGGATTGCTCAGATACGACAGCGAATGGCGGCAGCTCGTGACCGTCAGAAAAGGTATGCTGATAAGGGAAGAAAACCACTCGAGCTCCAGGTTGGGGATCGAGTGCTACTCAAAGTCTCACCTTGGAAAGGTGTAGTTCGTTTTGGCAAACGAGGCAAACTCAATCCGCGTTATGTCGGACCATTCGAAGTCACCGAGAAAATTGGCAAAGTCGCCTACAGGTTGAATCTACCTGAAGAACTCAGCGGAGTTCACAATGTTTTCCATGTGTCGAATCTGAAGAAGTGTCTGTCAGATGAGACCCTCTTAGTTCCTCTCAAAGAACTCACTATCGACGACCAGCTGCGATTCATCGAGGAACCAGTAGAGATTACGGATCGAGATGTTAAGATCCTCAAGCATACCAGGATACCTCTGGTCCGAGTTCGTTGGAATGCTCGTCGTGGCCCAGAGTATACCTGGGAACGAGAAGACCAAATTCTGAAGCTACTGCAGAATTTCGGGACGAAATTCCAAACCAACGGGGGGATGATGTGACACCCCAGGAAAATCAGGAAAACAACGCAACTTAACTAGCTTCCTCAGTAACCACGCACTAAATTTCGGGACGAAATTCTCTTAACAGGGGGAGAATGTGACAACCCTCATAATTCCATGTATTCCGTACAATTTATTAATAATAATTAATGTGCTTGACGACTGTGTGGAATTACGTAACTGCTTTCTGATATCTGTGCTATATTTACATGCGCCTGTTAACACACTAGTAATGTACAGAAACGTCATTAAATAGCCCGTTATGATTTCCTAAGTGTTAGAAATTAAAAACGTTACAAAAATATATACATAGGACACGTTACGAATTAATTTAGCACTTTAACAGACTAGTATCCAACCGAACAACCGGACTTAACCGGAACATAAAAATATTGACAATGACATTGTTTTTCTTTTTCTGAGCCAGTTAGGGTCCCCGAATACCCTAACACCTGCAACAATACATAACACACTAGAAATTGGTTTAACCTCCTAACTTAAACTAACTAACCTTAATCATTTAGTTGGAATCCAACCATGTGCCAACCCCCGTATGAAAACAGAATCTGCCCAAGTTTTACAGCCAACTTCAGTTGGCTGTAAACAGGTCATAAACTCTACGAAAAACTGATATTTTGAGTCTAACGCGTGTTATTATGAAATACGGTTCTAATGGCACCGGAATCGTAATTTTTGGACTTCGTTTACTATTTTTAAAGCGTCATTTCGTAACAGCAACAAGAGCTGCATTTGTCTGCTGAAAATATATGTTTTGTTTTCTATCATAACTCGGGTTCTGTGTAGAGTTGGATCATGAAACTTGTATTGTAGATGACCACTGATGTATTTGTAATTACCCCACTGAAATTTTGTAAATCGGACTTACGATGAATGTTTAATAAATTTTTCCGTAGACTGTGGTCAGAAAAAGATAAATATGAGATCAGTCCAGAAAATGAATTTTTATAAAATATTGGTAATGAACTGGATCCCGATATTTTTACACAATAAAATTTGGAACGTTTAAGACATCCTGTAAAAATTTGGGAATTTTTGGAATAACTTAACTATTTTATTAAAATGTCCGAAAACAGCCGGTTTTGAATATTAATGCTGAAATGACATAAGTTGTGACTTGCGTGTCTAAATGTCGAGTATGCTATCTGTGAATGATCTAACATGTTATATGTGTTACGTGCACTATCGTATGTTTGCTTATGAGTGGGGAATGGATGGGAAGTATATATACGGGCATAAACAGTTAAAGTAATGCATGCTATGTGATAGATACGTGTAGGAACTTTGTGCTCTATTTGTAAGCCACTAAATGACTAACTGGTAAATCATACTAGGACGTGATTGACCGACCTTGACTGTTAGCTATATTTGAGAATCTAACCGAGCAAACCGAGGTGAGTTCACACTTTTCTACAAAGCATGGTAAATTCCCGGTGGGAATGGGAATGGGTACAGGAATAGGGATTCCTCGTCCTTTGAGACGTGTTCAGGAATGTAAATTCCTCATCCTATTGGGACGTATTAGACTTACTGGACTAGAAATCTATCAGCGAAGTCCCTCCCTTTTTGTATCGACTTAATCGCCGAGGCTATGGCGAGCGGGTCATTAGTTAATAGCGTTATTAGGTTTAACAAACCTCACACCGTGCCAGTTGGACGGGTGTGTACTAATGGACTATGGCACGTCGGTGGTGATAGAACACCGACGCCAGGGCACAATTGATTTTTGTTAGTAGTCGATATGATAAACGAGTCTGGTAGTTTAAAATGCTGGGGTAGCTCCCCACGGCCAAAGTGCCGGGGTGGATAGCCAGGGAAGGTGGACATGGGATGCTTAACTAATAAACGTTTTCGAACTATGGGGTAACCCCCACGGCGGGATAGCCGAATGAGATTAAACTATGTTTTTGGAAACAACTCTAAAATGGACAACCAACCGTGAACTCACTCAACTTTGTTGTTGACTTGTTATTACATGCTTTGCAGGTCATTAGATGCTATGGAGCTTGCATATGGAGGTGGTCGTTGTGGGATGCGAACTGATATGTCCCGTACTTAATGAATAAACTTCATGAACTTATTAAACCTACGTTTTGGACTTTAAACTTATGAACTATGGACTTATGTTTTGAACTTATGTTTTATGCTTCCGCTGTTAACCTAAATTCGGTTTACTTCCTTTTGGTCACCAATCGTATTGTGTTTGGTTTTATTTACTTAATTATGTTGTTCAATATGATTGGTGGCTCGATCCTGGTCATGTCACGCCTCCAAGTGGTGATACTCCGCAAGGTGGGTTTTGGGGGTGTGACATTGAAGAACAAGGTTGAAAAGATGATAATGGTGATGGTGGTGAGGCTTACGGTTTGGGGGAGAGAGAGAGTGAGGGAGTGGAGTGAAGTGTGAAGTATGGTGTATTTATAGGCCAAGATCTCATAAAAATCTAAGTGTATCCAAGGGAAATCAAAGTAAATCAAGAAAGATCAAGATGGATCCTAATGGATTTTGGCAAGATTTTTGGTGGGGTCACCCCCATGTGACCGTGAACAATATAGGGGGGGGGGTAAAATGTAATTTTTGAATGGTAAAAATAGATGAGAACAGGTATTTAACTGGATACCGGGTATTTTATCTAGCGTTTAAATCCCGATTCGTGGTGTTCTAAATTATTTTTATTATTCTATAAAAATAAACTCGCCAAAATATTACTGAAATAAATTTCATTTGCCGAGACTGGCTGCGTTGTCTGCGTTTTGCAGTAGAAGCACTGTGTTACGCAGTAACACGCGGTACGCGCTTAAACTTGAAAAATAACGTTTGTAAGCGTTTTAATTTATTTTTCAACACGAACATGATTAAAAATAAAATTTTAATCATAACATAATATTTTTAGGATTTAAATATTATCCGGGCGGTCACCAACATTCGTTTCGCAGTTTTTGTCGTAAATAGTTCTAAAGTTCGAATAAACATGTTTTTGCCATACCGAATCCTTCGAAACTTATTTCTAAGTTATGTAAAGGGTATTTAGAGTATGTTTGGCTTATGTCACAGTTCTGGAGTGTACGTCACGTTAAACTGATTACGTTCACGTAACGGTTTACGATTTCACTTCCAGAATAGGTTTGAGAGTTCGGAATTGAACAATGATTGAAAACGTGTAAATGTCACAAATAATTAACAACTACTGGAATTAAAACACCATATCTTATTAAATACAAAGTTGTTCAGAATTATACAGGGATTAAAATACACAGATGTCACAAAAATTCAGCATTTTAATGAACTAGTAACATGCAAAAATATGGCAAAATGGTCCTGAATGCTTTCCTAAGTGTCGGGAATTAAAAGTGTCACAAAAGGGTACTTAAAAATCATTAAACAGAATTGTTTGACACTTTAACGAACCGGTATCTAACCGAACAACCGGACATTACCTGGAACACCAAAATATTGCTAGAAGCATTGTTTTATTATTTCTTGGCTAGTTATAATCCCCGAACACCTTAACACACTATATAACATACCTTATGCATAACACCTAAACTAATACACTTGGTTTTCAACTAATTACCTATTTATCATTACAACTTACACTTAGACCCCCCCCATGTATGTAATCGGTCACAAGGACCACACCACCTAAGATTTCCCTAAATCTTACATAATCTCATCTTGATTTTGCTTAGATTGTGAAAGATTTTGTATGTAATTCTTGAAACATTAGACCCAATGGACAATACTCAAATTTGATTATAAGTAACCATCTTCTTCTACACTTCACACCACTCCAACTCTCTCCTCCCTCCCTTCTACCTCTCGGCCGACCCCCACACTCACACCACCACCATTTTCATCCACCATACAAGCATTCCAAGATCATTCCAAGGTGTTAGAAGGTGTGTTATGAAGCTTGGTGCTTGTAGAACTTGAAGGACCTCCATCAATTGCTTTAATCCACTCCATTTTCATCTTGTGTTCTTCCCTAGCTTAGAGCTAGTTGTAATTTTGTTGGTTAAAAGATGATATTCATGGATTATCTTGATAAACATTAAAGGACATAATCAAGAATCATAAACATAAGCTTAACATATGATGATATATTGGTGAAATAATGTTGTTTAGTGTATGCATAATGCTTGCTTGTTGTTTTCTTGAGAATATGATATTGATCATCACATGGAGCATGCTAGATTATGATTAAACACATGATCTAGCAAGTGAGAGGATGATTATGTGACAACATAAATCATCTTGTGTAAACATGAACTTGATGAATAAAATGATTTCTTGTAAAATAATAAACAAAGTAAGCTAGTAATCTTATGAATCTAAGATTTATGAATGGTTTTCCAAAAGAACCAAGTTTAAAATACGATTTTTAGAAGATCTTGGTTTTTTTAATTAAACTTACACTATTTTTGGTGATAAAATAAGTGTAGAGACACTAGAGAAACAAGAAGATTTAATAAAGAAACGTTTTTGTAAAATATGTTTACAAGTTGTAAACACCTAAATTGTGGTACCCGAGGAAAATCCACAGTCATCCGGACCTAACACTTTGCTGTTTGGGTTACTTATCAAATTTCGGGACGAAATTTCTTTCAAGTTGGGGATGATGTGACAACTCGGGATTTCAAGGTCTCTCAATTACACATTACTGATTTACGGTCCTGTTTCTATAATTGGTTTTGTGTTCAAACTTATGCATGAATATTTGAAGTATCCTTGCGTATGATCCTTGTGTATGATTATGCATTAATTAACTCACAACTTATTACTAGTTTATATTTATCATACTAAGATTAAACTCTCAAACTCGACAAACATTGATCAACACTCGACGAATAATAATCATCAATAGACGAAACTTGTTGACAAAAAAATGGACTTTTGTCGGCACTTACTCGATGAAACATGTTGACAAAAAAATATAGATCTTTCGTCATCCTATGGCCTTTCGCCGGCCCATGTTCTCTAGAAGCCCAAACCAAACCGAGCCCATCTTCCTAACTATTGTTTACATAGAGTTAGACAAGAATACTTGCATATTTGCAAACCCTAGGTTTCCTCTAATCTAACGACGGCAGGAAACCACTCAACGAAGCCTATTATCGCCGAAGTACCACTTATTGTATCTTTGTATTCAATCGGTACGTTAACTAACTGTTTGTGACTATTCTTGATTGATTATTCGTGAAATGTTCATGATTGTCCATGTGTTATTGGTCTGATACATGCCCCTCGTTATTATTGAATTAGTCAATGATCAAAAACAAGAACTGACCTACTTTGTATTTGTTCGAACCCATTAATTGTGATTGGTCCAATCAATGTTGTCCACTGAATTCACAAAATTTAAATAACAAATTTTGATATACTAGTAGTTTTAGTGGTCCAATGAATGTGAATGTAAGTGGTCTAGCAAGATTGATAGCTTCGAATAAAAATGGCAGCCATGTGCTTGTAGTATTGTTTTAATCAAACCATGTGATGTAATTTTTAGGATTATCAGTTATGTCATATCAATATTTCGATTACGTTGAAATGATTATTTTGAAATTGGATGGGTTATGATATGTCATGCATGAAACTGATAATTGATAGCCTACCTTAACTCATGAACTAGAAGGTATTAAATTGAAACAAGTTATTGAAACAAGTTGTGTGGTTGATTATTTTCCAGATTGCCGATTAAGCTATGATGAATATTTAGAGGCATCTTGTTATGTGATTGGATTGCTAGTTATAAGAAAATAACTTATTGTTTATGATTGATGGGTTATCGTATCAAGTTTAGACCAATCCCGGGCAGAACATGAATCGGATCCTTCATACAATTTAATCAGAGAGTCGGATGTAGGGATCGATCTCAATGGTAATGGGTTGGGGCCGGCTACATGTGCATTATTAGAGATTAGAACTATACTAGATATTCACGGATACGTATGTGTGTTAATTGATTTGTTGATTATACCATTACATGAACATTGTTTGAGATTGTATAATCATAGGTTGTATAATGGATCAATGATTCGGGTATACGAGGAGGTAAATCGGGATTTAAAAGGAAGCATGTAATGCAACAATAGACGGACTTCTGTTTGAACTATTGGGCTTAACAAGTAATTCAGTATCATATATATGGGCTGTAGTTGTAAGTGGGCCGGGGTAAACAAAATCAGATCATGATGCTGGTCGGTTGGGCCAGGATGTTAGTGGGGGCCGCTGGGCTGCTTTGGGCCCTGTTTAAGTCATTGGGCCGCCCACTTATGGGTGATGGTTACACGGGCCTCACCCTCGGCTGTAGTTAGATGAATCACACGAGAGACCGAGTATTAAGAAGTTATGTTTGGACCTTGTAAACTTATGTGGGAAACATCTAAATATGTGTAACATGTAAGGGCCGTGATTCACAGATTGCTTGTTTAAGACAAATTGGCACAAATGATCATACATGTATTAGTGACATGGGCCAGATATGAAAGAGTAAAATGAGCTGGACTCAAGTTACGTTGGGCCGCATACTTGATTGGGCCTTGTGTTATATTGTATTGTATATTGTTGATGAATTGTGAGACAACGTGCTTAACTGTTATGACTAGTGTATGGGTGATGATTTCTGTTACTCGCGTCTTTGTGCCCTACTTGTTAGATAAGTGTGGAATAGTACGTGCTATGCTTGTATGCGAACTAATTGTCATGTGTAACCATCATAGGGCTTGGTTGACCATTATTGTTAAACGAGTAACTAATCTTACCGAGCAAAACCAAGGTGAGTTCATTACTTTTGAGCATGCGTCCCGGTGGTTTGGGACAGTCAGTGGGTATCCCGGGGAGGGATAAATCTTTTGGGTAAAACTGGGATGTTGGATAATATTCTCACTCTCTATCTTTTAAGTCCCATCTTTTGCTATCGTGGGTGGTAGTGGGGTATTAGTTGGTAGCGCTACTTAGGTTTGGCACCCTCACACCGTACCGGGGAGGACGTTTGTGAACTAATTACCCAGTCGGGCCCAGTGCTTTGATAGGAGCACTAGGGAAGGGGGAAACCATACATCAGGAGCCGTCTTGTTCAGTATCGAGATATTATCAACATTACTTTCGGATTTAAATTCAATGGATTAACTAAACACTTGGTAACTAACGTTTTCGTAAAACTATGAACTCACCAGCGTTGTCTGATACACTTGTTGCATGCTCGCAGGTTGTTAGATATCTTGGATTTGGGAACTTGCTGTCTGGAGTAGCTGGAGTGGTCATGGGTCGACTGGAAGGATTCATGTGATTGATTATTGACAGTATACATTGGTTTTGAACAATTTAACCTTGGTTTACTATTTGCTTCCGCTGAACATGTTGGTTTTCGTTTAAACTCGTTAATGGTATCTTTCATTAATAATTGAGGATCTTATCTATAAACTTGAATGGGTTCAATGTGATTAGTGGCTCGTTGTTGGTACGTCACACGCCTGGTAGGGACATTCCCTAGGTGGTATTTTTGGGGGTGTGACAGTTTGGTATCAGAGCCACTAGTTATAGTGAACTTGGTTTTAAAACAATTTTATAAAACCAGACTATAACCGAACTGATCCGAAATCGACCATGGCACTCAGCTTCAGACTGCAAGGTTCGTCTCTCGTTTACTCATTGTACTGCATAACTAGTGAGCACTTACATATGATATTACATGTGATTGCACATTTAGCACAACAGTATGGATTTATGAGTTACTTGCATGTGTTGAGTGGTTGATAGTGTGGTGTTACCCTAGACATTCGTGACTCATGTTTTGAGATGCTCTTTGTTTGTTTGCTATTCGAGCCTGAGGAACCATTTGACATGAGTTAGGAGGAATTGAGATGAGCATGCAAATCGCACTATTATTGTGGGTGCACACATAATAATAATGTGGGGTGTATGCGAGTCCCAGTGAGACTTAACAAGTGAAAAAGGGGTTTCGTTCTGTTATTTGATCGATGTGAAACACAATAGTCTATAAGAGTCATAGCAGTGATTGTCTCTTACTTGAACGTGATCTTTTCAATCCACTCTGAATCCTTACGAATCTTGATGCTATCGAATATTACCTGAACGCCCATCTGAACGCCTAGCGAACTGTGTAGAATGTTAGGTACTTGTACGAACATCCCTGGTTGGATGTTGCAGCGTCGAATGATTGGACGATACCTTTTCACTCCTTTTCATTGGTTGGAACTCAATGTACCGACGTCTTAGACCCCGGAGTGCGACCACTTCTACAACACTCTGGAAACATATCGTGTATTACTCAGTCAACTTGCAAGAACGATGGACAAGAGGATGAGCATAGTGCCACAACCAACCTCAGTATTAGAACGACCCTGATTACCAGTAACGAACTCCAGCAGATTGACCACAACCGAATCCTTAACCCTAGTACACGACTTATGGGAGTCGACTCTTATGAATCAATCGGGACACGGAATGTGGCTACCAGCATAGTGATTAGCGCTTTAGGGCGTGGCACCGAATGTGGAAAGATGGACTTGGTTGGTGAAAGATCGTAGGGTTCCGTTTTAAGCAACGACAGTAGAGGCAACGGTCACGACAACATCAAAGAACTCGTAATCATAGCTTACAGTATGGAAACGAAGTTGACCTTGACAAGGATTGACTGTGTTAAGTCAAAGTGCCAACATCCAAGGGAACAAAGACGGTACTAGGAATTATCACAACAAAAACAACAACACTGGAAATGAAACTCATGGAAGGGCATTTAGGATTGGCGTGAGCGACGCCAGGACAATAGCAACATGGTAGCTTGTGTGGGTAGTAAACCGCTTCGTCTCGGTTCTGCTTAACCCTGATGCTTTTCGAAACCGAACCTGTTGTGGAACCGGCTGCTGGCAAGTCAATGGAAGCCATGTATGTTCATTGGGATGCAAACTCGACCTTGTGGGACAAGTGTTCGACGTCGACCTCCCTTCTGCTATCCTTGTTGGTTTTGATGCAGTCGGTGTGGAGATCGATTAATTAGATATCGCGTAGATATACCCTGTGGGAAGGAAATTGTGCGTCACTTTGTACCCTGAAGTGTCAGAGTGGTGCAAAGGTTAGCATCATATTAGCAATGAAGGCCCAGAAGGGTCTACGGAGGGATTACCCCGCTATGTTAGCAACCATTACCGATGTTAAGGCCAAGGAAAAGAGGATCGAGGATCTACCAATTGTTCATGATTCCCCACGGTGTGTTACCCGAGAAATTTTCAGGACTACCTCCAAGTTGTTAGGCAGAATTTCAGTTCGATCTCACATCAAAGGCAACCCTGATTACTCGTACCCTTACCATCATGCACCCGGAGGGTTGCAAGAGCTGTCCAATCAACTACAGGAAGTGTTGACCGGGAGTTTTGTCAGACCTAGCTTTTTGCTTTGGGGAGCCCCAGTTATATTTGTGAAGACAAGCCTTTTTCATATGTATTACCGAGAACGCAACAAGGTGACGTACGGGAACCGTCTGCCTCGACCATGTATTGACAACCTGTTGACCAGCTACGAGGGTTAAGCTCCTAGTAGAGGGTTAACTAACAAGCAAACTATCACCAGATGGAAGTCCAAGGGGAGAATGTTTCTAAAGCGGCATATCAAGCGCAGTACGGCCATACGGCTTTGTATACCACGACCTTTGGGGTAATCAACACATCAACAGCTTTACGGATCACATGAATCGACCGTGTTTTGACGACGCTTTGAATCATTCCCAGGAGAAAGGAAACACCATGGGCGATACTTGTATCTCACCTTAGAGCTCCCGAGTGAGGAGCCACTACACACGAAGTTTTGTAAGCGTAACTTCTGGATTCGAGGAGTACATTTTTGGTCAAGTAATCAACGAAGTGGGAATACACGTGGATATTCGCTAGGATCCATTTTGTTAGAAACGGATCGACACCAAAGATCCCTTTGAGGATACAAATAATTCTTGGTCTGGCTAGATACTATCGCAGATACATCGTGGAATTTGCAAAGATCGCACAACTTTAATCCCTATAGCACAACAGGGTGCTGTGTATTCATGGGAGACAAAACAGGAGAACGCCTTATCAGCTTTTGAAACCCAACTCTGCAATGCACTGAGCATCGCTTCTATCCGAGAGTACTGATGATCTAGTGGTATACCGGGGTGCTCTGAATCAGAGTCCCAGTTACACACCGATACAACACGAGAGAGTGATGACTTACGTAATAGGGTTGGAGGCATTACTTGGACGGTACCAAATGCACTACTTAGACCGATCACAAGGGCCTCCCGTGTACCCTGGTTTCGAAAGAGCTAAATCAGTTAAGGGCATCGCTGGATGGAACTTTTGGATGTTTACTACTGTGAGACTTGCACATGCACGAGTTTTGCAGCCTGCTATCGACTCTAACATACCTGATCAGACTCGCCTTGCTCAAACTGAAGAACTGAAGGAAGAGAGTTCTCAAGATTAACCTATGCGTGGCATGGGGAAGCAACCTTTGGCAGGCCGGACGATATTTGCTACTTCATGGAACGAATATGAACCTCACTATACAACAACCTTAGGAAACTGGTGCAGGCGAAGCACACGAGCCTCGATGTCCTATTCATCTGAGTTTTGATAGGATGTATTAAAACCTGAAGACCATGTACGGATGATCGGGCCTGAAGGCCCACATAGCAACGCATGATAACGATGTTTGACTTGTGGGAAAGTCAAGGTGAGATATTAGCAACCAGAAACACATATATGGAAATGAGGACAAACTGCCATGTATTTGGTCACTAGTCTACTTACAACTCGAAACGGAAATATTATCACCTGGGTGATCGTTGATGGACTGACGTTACCATCACACTTCCTTGCAATCGATGAACTGACAAGCCTTCACAGCTTGTGAATATTCCTTTGAGAGAGGCGGCTTTAGGGCACGAGGTGCCAACTTTTGTCATCCCTGATTTTGATCTATCCTTGATTCATGTCAGGCAATACACAACATCCTTGGTTCACGTCTAGACATGAGCATTGCTTATCACCGTAGGATAAATGGTCAGAATAAACGAACTCTCCTGGCACTCGAAGACATGCTACGAGCATGTGTGTGACGGGCTTTGGTGCAAATTGGAAGGACTTTTACCCATTGTTGAGTACTACTGCGGCAATTATCATCTTGGTAACCAGACAGCTCCGTTGAGGCACTACATAGACAATAATGCCAACCTTCTCGATAGACTGGGATGCTTGACAACTTAATCACTGGTCCAGGACCGGTACTCGAAACTCTTGGGAAGGTTGTTTGGATCGGGAGTCGATTGGCGGCAATGCGTGACCGTCAGGGAAGCTGATAAACTTGGGAAACGCTAGAAGATCGCTGTAGGCGATCGTATCGTGTTGAAAGTCTCACCCTGGGAGGGTGTGAAATGCTTGGGAAGCATGGCGAGCTTAAATGTCGTCATGATGGACCATTCAACAATTTGGGAAGAATCAGTAGCGTAACCTACAAACTCGAGTTACCTGACGAATTAGATAATGTACACGATGTCATTTATGTCTCGAACCTAAAGATGCGTCTGTTCGACGCAACGCTTGTAATACCCTTGTTGAGAAACCCACTGTTAACACAGTAGAATTTCAATCGCGAGAGTTCGTTGGAACTTAGTACGAGGACCAAAGTTCACGTGAGAACGCAATGAGCTGATGAAGCCCCGGTATTTTAATCGGTCGAGCAGTTGAATCACTTTCTTATGTCATTGTCGAATTTCGGGACGAAATTCCCTTTCAAGTTGGGGATGATGTGGTACCCGAGGAAAATCCACAGTCATCCGGACCTAACACCTTGCTGTTTGGGTTACTTATCAAATTTTGGGACGAAATTTCTTTCAAGTTGGGGATGATGTGACAACTCGGGATTTCAAGGTCTCTCAATTACACATTACTGATTTACGGTCCTGTTTCTATAATTGGTTTTGTGTTCAAACTTATGCATGAATATTTGAAGTATCCTTGCGTATGATCCTTGTGTATGATTATGCATTAATTAACTCGCAACTTATTACTAGTTTATATTTATCATACTAAGATTAAACTCTTAAACTCGACAAACATTGATCAACACTCGATGAATAATAATCATCACTCGACGAAACTTGTTGACAAAAAAATGGACTTTTGTCGGCACTTACTCGATGAAACATGTTGACAAAAAAATATAGATCTTTCGTCATCCTATGGCCTTTCGCCGGCCCATGTTCTCTAGAAGCCCAAACCAAACCGAGCTCATCTTCCTAATTATTGTTTACGTAGAGTTAGACAAGAATACTTGCATATTTGCAAACCCTAGGTTTCCTCTAATCTAACGACGGCAGGAAACCACTCAACGAAGCCTATTATCGCCGAAGTACCACTTATTGTATCTTTGTATTCAATCGGTACGTTAACTAACTGTTTGTGACTATTCTTGATTGATTATTCGTGAAATGTTCATGATTGTCCATGTGTTATTGGTCTGATACATGCCCCTCGTTATTATTGAATTAGTCAATGATCAAAAACAAGAACTGACCTACTTTGTATTTGTTCGAACCCATTAATTGTGATTGGTCCAATCAATGTTGTCCACTGAATTCACAAAATTTAAATAACAAATTTTGATATACTAGTAGTTTTAGTGGTCCAATGAATGTGAATGTAAGTGGTCTAGCAAGATTGATAGCTTTGAATAAAAATGGCAGCCATGTGCTTGTAGTATTGTTTTAATCACAAACCATGTGATGTAATTTTTAGGATTATCAGTTATGTCATATCAATATTTCGATTACGTTGAAATGATTATTTTGAAATTGGATGGGTTATGATATGTCATGCATGAAACTGATAATTGATAGCCTACCTTAACTCATGAACTAGAAGGTATTAAATTGAAACAAGTTATTGAAACAAGTTGTGTGGTTGATTATTTTCCAGATTGCCGATTAAGCTATGATGAATATTTAGAGGCATCTTGTTATGTGATTGGATTGCTAGTTATAAGAAAATAGATTATTGTTTATGATTGATGGGTTATCGTATCAAGTTTAGACCGATCCCGGGCAGAACATGAATCGGATCCTTCATACAATTTAATCAGAGAGTCGAATGTAGGGATCGATCTCAATGGTAATGGGTTGGGGCCGGCTACATGTGCATTATTAGAGATTAGAACTATACTAGATATTCATGGATACGTATGTGTGTTAATTGATTTGTTGATTATACCATTACATGAACATTGTTTGAGATTGTATAATCATAGGGTGTATAATGGATTAATGATTCGGGTAAACAAGGAGGTAAATCGGGATTTAAAAGGAAACATGGAATGCAATAATAGACGGACTTCTGTTTGAACTATTGGGCTTAACAAGTAATTCAGTTTCATATATATGGGATGTAGTTGTAAGTGGGCCGGGGTAAACAAAATCAGATCATGATACTGGTCGCTTGGGCCAGGATGTTAGTGGGGGCCGCTTGGCTGCTTTGGGCCCTGTTTAAGTCATTGGGCCGCCCACTTATGGTTGATGGTTACACGGGCCGCACCCTCGGCTGTAGTTTGATGAATCACACGAGAGACCGAGTATTAAGAAGTTATGTTTGGACCTCGTAAACTTATGTGGGAAACATCTAAATATGTGTAACATGTTAGGGCCGTGATTCACAGATTGCTTGTTTAAAGCAAATTGGCACAAATGATCATACATGTATTAGTGACATTGGCCGGATATGAAAGAGTAAAACGAGCTGGACTCAAGTTACGTTGGGTCGCATACTTGATTGGGCCTTGTGTTATATTGTATTGTATATTGTTGATGAATTGTGAGACAACGTGCTTAACTGTTATGACTAGTGTATGGGTGATGATTTTTGTTACTTGCGTCTTTGTGCCCTACTTGTTAGATAAGTGTGGAATAGTACGTGCTATGCTTGTATGCGAACTAATTGTCATGTGTAACCATCATAGGGCTTGGTTGACCATTATTGTTAAACGAGTAACTAATCTTACCTAGCAAAACCAAGGTGAGTTCATTACTTTTGAGCATGCGTCCCGGTTGTTTGGGACAGTCAGTGGGTATCCCGGGGAGGGATAAATCTTTTGAGTAAAACTGGGATGTTGGATAATATTCTCACTCTCTATCTTTTAAGTCCCATCTTTTGCTATCGTGGGTGGTAGCGAGGTATTAGTTGGTAGCGCTACTTAGGTTTGGCACCCTCACACCGTACCGGGGAGGACGGTTATGAACTAATTACCCAGTCGGGCCCAGTGCTTTGATAGGAGCACTGGGGAAAGGGTAAAACATACATCAGGAGGCGTCTTGTTCAGTATCGAGATATTATCAACATTACTTTCGGATTTAAATTCAATGGATTAACTAAACACTTGGTAACTAAAGTTTTCTTAAAACTATGAACTCACCAGCGCTGTCTGATACACTTGTTGCATGCTCGCAGGTCGTTAGATATCTTGGATTTGGGAACTTGCTATCTGGAGTAGCTGAAGTGGTCATGGGTCGACTGGAAGGATTCATGTGATTGATTATTGACAGTATACATTGGTTTTGAACAATTTTACCTTGGTTTACTATTTGCTTCCGCTGAACATGTTGGTTTTCGTTTAAACTCGTTAATGGTATCTTTCATTAAAAATTGAGGATCTTATTTATAAACTTGAATGGGTTCAATGTGATTAGTGGCTCGTTGTTGGTACGTCACACGCCTAGTAGGGACATTCCCTAGGTGGTATTTTTGGGGGTGTGACATAAATTCTTTAAGAATGAGATTTTTAAAGAAATAAACACACTTTAAAGGGTAACTAACTCCACTAAACATACTACCAAGTTACTACAAGTTTTTACGAAAACTCAAGTTCATGATCTTTATGTATATAGCTTGTTTTTGCACTTGGTAAGTGTAAAATGTTTAGGGTTTGATTGTTGATTATTGTGTGTTGATTTTGAAAAGAAAATGATATGCTTGAATAGCATGGACACCTCCATTTTCAAGGCAAACTATGGCAAAATTTTCTAAAAATACAAACACTTCGAGAAATATTTTCTATCAAATATTTACAAGTGTGTTTTGATCATAAGTTTTCAACATAAACTTGCCATAATTTTTGTAACAAAAATACAAGTATCGGAGGTTGTTTTTATAAATAAAAATGGATAAATATATATTTAGAATATATATTTACATTAAGACACTTGTGTGAATATTTGTATACTTTGTAAAAAAAAGTTATGTTATTTTAGGGAAAAATAATATAACTTAACAAAATACCATGAAATTTACAAATCCAAAATAATACCAAAGATCATAAGGAATAAAATATAAGTTACACACTTGATATTGTGAAACCGAACGATAAAACGTAACTTACAAAATATTCCGGAAGATACCGTTATAAATATATTTTTGGTAAATATTATTTAGGATACAAGAAGTGAAAATATGATTTTTGTACATATTACCAAGTTATGTCATATTTTCAACAAGAAGAAAACATATTATTTTTTAGAATTACAAATATATTTTCCTAGTATATTTAGAAGATATATGATTTTTGGGAAAAATATATATATTTTCTTGGAATACATTATTTTTGACAAATAAGTTTTATATATATATATATATATTTTCTAAAGTGAGACTTGAAAATATATTGTTTTGGAAATATATTATTTTAAGAATACAAATACGAGAATACTAAAATACATGTATAAGATACCCCCATCCTTGGGAAGGAAAATACTTGAGAAGTATTATTATAGAAATATTGTTTAACGATTATTCCAAAACTAAATATAATTTAACGTTAAAATAATTATTATTTTAACAAGTAATTATAACTTGGAATAATATTGGGAACATAAGAAACGTAACTCGAAAACGTTAAACTCTAAGCCAAGGCACGGCCTGTTCGTCTAATAGACGTTAGTACACTGTAGGTAGTCGTGTTTGCTGAGGAGATTAGAGTTACCAGTACTGAAGACGCAATACTGTGAGTTCATGTCCCCCCTTTTTTTTAAATGTTTTCAGTTTTATACTTCAGGGGTGAAATGCATGCTACAATTGTTTACAAACTTTTTATACATGGTATGATTAGCTAAGGAGGGTTACTTCTAGATCATGTGAGTGGTGGGTACAACACTTAAGGCCTTTAATCCTCGTCGTAGGACCGAGGGACATGAGTGATAGATCTATTTGGGTGTAGCGAGCCCACACCCATGAGGACCAGGGTGGCCCATGTGGTGACTATGTCCACAAACTGAAGCCGTGGCAAAATCTGCTAGGTTTGAGTCTTCCTGCACCATTTTCACACATACAATTGGCTTTGCAACCCATTGGTGATCTCTTTTTCCTTATTGCTACATACCAGGGACATACATTCTTACAGACATACTTTAAGGTTTATTCATACACACACACATGAACTCGCTCAACTTTTGTTGATGTTTTTCAAATTACATGTATTTCAGGGAACTAAGTGGATCTGGCAGGTGTTGCATGTTTTCCAGCTGCGTTACAAATAAAGGATGTCATCCGAGTCACTAGGGTTTAGGAGATGTATCTTACTCCTGGACGAGATACATAGTCCTAAGCTCGGGTTGGTTTAAGTTATGTTGTCAAGTCTTCGTGAACTCATTAAAACATATTATGGTTTGTAACTTAAATTTGGTGTCAACGTTTCAGACAATTATGCTATGTTGTTTTCAAACTAAATTTTATGGATGAACATCTTATGGTTTTACCATATAGCATTGTTATGATTGAATGCTATGGTATTAAGAAGTCACACCAATAACCACGCTTCCGCAAAAGTCAGGGTGTGACATTGCCAAACCTGATCACTCCTTTCCACGGTGACACTTTTTACAGTACTTTGTCACCTACTTCAAACGACAACGGTTTCCTGCGAACATCGGCGTAACTTTTCTGCCGATCTCGGGCCGCTTTCAGTCTACTTTGGATCTTATGCACCTTGTCTGTCGTCTCTTGAATTAGTTCAGACCCCGTGAGTTGAGTATCGCCCACTTCAGCCCAACAAAGTGGCGATCTGCACTTCCGGCCATATAGTGCTTCGTACGGTGCAGCTTGTATGCTACTATGATAGCTGTTATTGTAAGAGAATTCAATGAGGGGAAGGTGCTTATCCTAACTTCCTCCAAAGTCTAGGGTGCAAGCACGAAGCAGATCCTCTAATGTCTGGATAGTTCGTTCTGATTGGCCGTCAGTTTGGGGATGGTAAGCCGTACTCAGGTCTATTCTAGACCCCAAAGCTTCTTGTAACTGCTACCAATAGTGTGAAGTGAAATGACTATCACGGTCAGAAATGATTGCAACCCGGTACCCCGTGTCTAGCCACAATTTCATTCATGTAGATCTCGGCCAATTTCTCGGTGTTGTAGGTAGTACGAATCAGAATAAAGTGCGCCGATTTGGTTAGTCTATCTACTACTACTACTACCGAAATCGCATCATGACCTCGGGGTGTTTTTGGAAGGTGGGTCACGAAATCCATCGTGATTTGCTCCCATTTCCATTGAGGTATTTCGGGTTGCTGTAACATTCCCGAGGGTCTCTGGTATTCTGCCTTTACCCGGGCACAAGTCAAGCATTTGCTCACGTACTCTGCTACGTCCTTTTTCACACATGGCCACCAATAAAATTCTTTAAGGTCGTGGTACATTTTATCTGTACCCGGGTGAATTGAATACTTTGATTTGTGGGCCTCGTCCATGATTAATTCTCACAGCTCCGGATCCGCAGGGATCCACACTCGATCTTTAAAGTACCCCACTTCTTCTGTTTTCTTCACAAAGTTGATCTCATTTCCTTACAAGCCTTCACCTGGTAACCGGCTTTCTTGCAAGGCATGCTTCTGTGCATTCCGAATTCGTTCGGTAAGGCTTGTTTGCACAATCATTCCCAAAGCTCGTACGCGGAGAGGTTTAATTCAATCCTTTCTACTAAGAGCGTCTGCTACTACGTTCGCTTTTCCCGGGTGGTACTTGATCTCATAGTCTTAATCATTCAATAATTCCACCCATCTGCGCTGTCTCATATTCAGTTCCTTTTGGTCGAAGATATGTTGAAGGCTTTTGTGATCTGTATAAATTGTACATTTCGTACCGTACAAGTAATGCCTCCAGATCTTAAGTGCAAAAATCACTGCGCCCAGCTCTAAATCATGCGTTGTATGGTTCTTTTCATGTACTTTCAATTGTCTGGAAGCATATGCAATAACCTGGTTTCTCTGCATCAATACGCATCCTAGACCACGCCGAGATGCGTCGCAATACACTACAAAGTCATCATTGCCCTCTGGCAAAGTCAAAATTGGCGCCTCGCATAACTTTTGTTTTAACAGCTGAAAAGTTGTTTCTTGTTCTTCGCCCCATTCGTACTTTCGATCTTTCTGTGTCAAGGCAGTTAAGGATTGAGCAATGCAGGAAAAGTTTTCAATAAAGCAACGGTAATATCCTGCCAATCCCAAGAATTGGCGTATCTCTTTCGGAGACTTAGGCGCTTGCCAATTCTTAATAGCTTCGATCTTACTAGGGTCAACATGAATCCCTTGTTGATCTACCACATGTCCTAAAAATTGCACCGCTTGTAACCGGAAGTCACACTTTGAAAGCTTGGCGTATAACTTCTCTTTCCCCAATATCTCTAGTATGGCTTGTAGATGGTGCTCGTGTTCCTTTTTACTCTTGGAATAGATCAAAATATCGTCAACAAAGACTATGACGAATTTATCTAGATATGGTTTACAAACTCGGTTCATGAGGTCCATAAATACGCGGGTGCATTGGTTAACCCAAAGGGCATAACCAGGAACTCATAATGACCATACCGAGTTCGAAAGGCTGTTTTAGGGATATCTTCCTCTTGAACTTTCACTTGATGATAACCAGATCTAAGATCGATTTTGGAAAAGTAACAAGCTCCTTGCAACTGATCAAATAAATCATCGATTCGCGAAAGTGGATATCGATTCTTTATGGTAACCTTTTTCAGCTCCCGGTAGTCGATACAAATCCGAAAGCTTCCATCCTTTTTCTTCACATATAACACTGGTGCTCTCGAAGGTGAATAACTGGGACGGATAAAACCTCGGTCTAGCAGTTCTTGTAACTGAGATGATAGTTCTTGCATCTCTGAAGGTGCTAAACGGTAAGGTGCTTTGGCAATTGGAGCTGCTCCCGGTATTAAGTTGATACGGAATTCGACTTGCAGATTGGGTGGCAATCCGGGCAATTCATCGGGAAACACATCTGGGTAATCACACACTATTAGAATATCCTTAATATGTTGTTCTTCTGGTTCGGTCGTCATTACACTTGCTAAGAACACATCACATCCTTGACGTTTACATTTCAACACTTTAAGGTGGGATATAAGGTTTAATATGGTACCAAACTTCTCTCCATGTACCATAATAACTTCATCATTAGGAAAAGGGATCCTAACAATATTTTGCTCACATATAATCTACGCCTTGTACTTGGACAACCAGTCCATTCCCACTACTATATCGAAACTTCCGAGCTCTGTCGGTAGTAGGTCAATAAGGAATTGGTGGTCGTTAAGAATTAAAGGACAATCACGAATGATTTGGTGACTAGTTATAGGTTTACCGTTAGCAAGTTCTTTGGAATAGGGACTTGTTAATTCAATAGCCGGCATATTTAATAGGGGTAAGAAATTAATGGAAACGTAGCTCCTATCTGCGCTCGTATCAAACAATACTGAAGCATACTGATCGGAAATGAGAAAGGTACCTGTCACCGCATTCGGATCCTGGCGTGCATCACTGGATCCAATGATGAAGGCACGGCCTCGAGCTGCCGTTGAAGTAGAAGCTTGGCCCTGCACATTCCTTTCTGCTGTCGGTTGTGCCAACTGCGGGCAATTTCTTAAGAAGTGCTCCGTGCTGCCGCATCAATAGCATGCACGGGGATAAGTAACCTGCTGCGCAGGAAGTTGAGGTCGCTGTTGCAGGGGTTGAGGCCTTAAAAGTTGGGAACGAGTTGGTCTGGATTGTGGTTCCAGGGGCATCTTGCAGTTTCTGGAAAAATTCCTATTTTTACGATACCTCGAGCATATCACTGTTCGGCAGGGACCCGAATGGTAGAAAGTGCACTTGTT
This sequence comes from Helianthus tuberosus, assembly GCA_030545235.1. Lineage (NCBI taxonomy): Eukaryota > Viridiplantae > Streptophyta > Magnoliopsida > Asterales > Asteraceae > Helianthus > Helianthus tuberosus. The sequence goes on along the minus strand of JARYGA010011515.1, from coordinate 2,343,717 downwards.
GCACTTTGGGGCCGTTCCTTTATAGCCCGCAGAGTTTCCCGTTGATGTAGTCATGGCGTAGTTTTGACTAGTGGCTCTCTCCCTCTTCGGTGTGGCTGCCCCCGCTCGGCTACTTTCCAGGGCCTCTCGCTTATTTCCTGCCGGCTCTCCCGGCATTGTCAAAATCTTACGTCTAACCATGTCGTACATCACCGTGCCTGACCTGGTTACCACCCCGTGCATAGTCAGGTGCTCCACCGAATTAATGAGGTTTCTCACTTCTGGGGCAAGTCCCCAGATATACCTCTCGATCCTCTTGGACACCGGTCGAACCATATCTGGCAGTATGCGTGCCAGTTCATTGAAACAGTTAGTGTAACCTGCATGGTCCGCACCTTGCATTTGCAGGTTCCAAAATTCGTGCTCTAGCTTCTGAATTTCGTGAGCTGGGCAGAACCTTTCTCTTATTAGTATCTTTAAATCATCCCAAGTCATAGCATTAATCACGTCATTCCCGCGAGATTGCATAATAGTATTCCACCAGTTTAAAGCGTGATCGGTAAAAGTACAAGTTGTGTACTTAACCGCACAATCACCCGGACAATTACTTATGTTAAGTACTGATTCAGACTTCTCAACCCATTTCACAAACCCATTCGGTCCTTCAGTTCTGTTAAACTCCATCGGTTTGCACTCCATGAAATGCTTATATATGCAACCCGGCCTACCATTGTTTTGGTTATTGTTTTGACCTATCGGTCCCGGCTGTGGGTTCGGTTGGGGGTTAGCGTTAATACCGGCGCTAACCTGCGCCACAATTGTTGGAATAACCGTTTGGAGTTGTTGTGCTATCAGTTGGGCAATTTCTGCCTCTGTCATTTGAGGTCCACGTTTCGGGGCCATTCTATTATAAACAATAGATATGTATGTATCAATGTCACATAGTTAATCATTACTTATCACATTTTCAGTTATCACATACCACACAATTCCATCGCACATCACATAATTTCATCGCACACATAGGTTCACAACATGTATATCCAAAATCATCATCACATATATAATAACATCTATCAAATTTTGCACACTGACTAAACCCATAAGGGCTAGTGCCTAAATGCGTTATCAAAACTGGTCACCAAAGTGACGTACGTGCATCATACCACGACTGCATCACTACCTCGACATGGACATAACCCAGAATCAACAATCCACAGATGTACACATAAGCACGTATTGCACACAACCTTGATTTTTAATTTTAAAAACTTTCCCACAACTGCTAAGTTAGCGTTTACATTCCCGTTCTCTCCTCTCTCTCCGTGACGTTTCCGGAATGCCCAAGTACCAGCAGATAAATTATTGTGTTCCGGACCACAATAATTTAATTGCCTAACAAAGCCATCCCGGTACTAGCCACGCCACTCGGTCTCTAGAGGTTCTCAGGGTGAGGAGTTAACTCAGGATTACAGTCTAGGTTCTCTTAGGGATACCTAGATCGCTATAACCGATGGCTCTGATACCATCTTTTGTCACACCCCGACTCGCAGCGGAAGACAATTGCGGGGTGCGGCAGATACATGGCATTCTCACAATTTAAAAACATAACATTCCATAAAAAGGAGCATCGATTACAACATAGTTACACTATTATTTTACAAGCCAGAAGTTTAAAAGCGGTTCTACAAGCCATTAGAGCTTTTATTATGCTATTTTCCATACTAGATTCTCCCACATGCACATGCTCATTCCTGTTTCGTCTTACCTGAAATGCATGTTAGTTTTAAAAAAATCAGCTAACGCTGCTGGTGAGTTCCACCGGTTTAGTTGTTGTGAAATAATATGTGTTAATCAGTTTAATTGGACTGGTCACAGTCACAGATGGAATTCCACGAGAGCACAATCACAAATGGAATTTCACGAGGTCACAAACACCTTCAGTGCGCCGGACCGTGTCACACCAGACACCTTCAGCTCGCCGACCCGTATTAGAATCGACACCTTCAGCTTGTCGGACCGTGTCACAACGGACACCTCCAGTTCGCCGGTCCGTGTTACAATCAGCATCTTCAGCTTGCCGCACCGTGTCACAACGGACACCTCCAGTTCGCCGGTCCGTGTTACAATCAGTCGAGGTAGTTCGTGGGTTAGGCAATTTCACATCATCATAAGTTGGTGCAATTAACACAGTTTGTAACATGCAAATTACTTCAAAACAGTAACACAGTTTGTACATGCACTTCACCCCAGAAAACAGGAAAACAATTTAAAAGGGGGGGAAGGGAACTCACAGTGTATGTCGTAGTTTCACACAGGATGTAAACAAGCAACTGAGTCAACTTCCAGAATCACCTATGCAAATATGGGCTCATGTCAGTATCTAAGTCGGTAACATGTATAACTTGGATTATGTCAGGAGTTTTCACTCCAGATTGAGCCTATACGATACTGGTATGGTGATGGATGTCAGGGTAGTATTAGTTTCAGTTTGGCTTCCGGGCACCGGTTCGCATGCCAGCCAATGTCAGTAGTTTAACATGTTCGGACAATAGTACGGCAATACCAATAGTTCCAACATGTTGTTATTTAAGAATGATTAATTTTTCATTAAGGGAGTTTGGGTGTTTGGGGATTCCAGGTTGCCCAATTTTGAGTTTCCGTTTCCACCGTCGGGGATTCCCGAACTGGTATTGGACACACCTCGAGCGTCCAATCCGCCCTGGAATCTCCCGGAATACTCCCCGTGTTTTAATTATAGTATTTGTCGGGTTGGTTCAGTTCCCAGTTCCGGCCGGTTCTTTATAAGGTAAACTCCCGAAATTGATTTAAAATAATCCATTTTAAATCCCAAAAATTCCCATTTAACCTAGAATTCGAATAAAAATCTGTAAATTTTTATATAACTCAGCAAAATCAGTATATTATGGGAAAAATTTTTGGGAATTTATTTTGGCATTTTACTTGTCTAAATAAATTATATATAAAACCATATTTAACCACATAATTCACATTAATTACCATCAGTGATCCAAAAATTCCCAAAACATTCCTGGACATCCCTTATGTTTTCAGAAACATCTCCAAACATTTTAATATTTTTCCTATTTCGTTTCGGTGCATTTCTGGCTACCGAAAATTCGCAAAAACGTGGATTTTTAACCCAAATCAAAACTCAACCAATGGACTCAAAATTTTCCCAGAACATTGCACATATGTTCCTTAGTGTCTCTGAAAGATTTGGTGATTGATTGAATCCGTCTGGTATTTTTTCCAGAATTCTTTTTGTAAAACGGTTAAAATTTTACCAAAAATCGTATAAAATTCCAAAAATTCTAAAATTTTATGTGGACGTTCCTGACACTACTCTGCATCACCACACCAAATTTAAGCTGAATCCAAGTAACACGGACCAAGTTATAGCCAAAACAAAATTCTGCCTATCTTAGATTCGGTTTTCGGATGTTATACCTAGCGCAAGCTTCGATTCCAAGCGTTCCTTGTGAGTCCAGAAGTATGTGTGGGCTATATTCAGTACCTACACATCCAGTACAATCTAAATATGCTAGAACTTAGATCAATCAAGCTTTATTTCATTGTTTTTCGGTTAATCGACTAGTTAAGCGATTTCTGTCGAATAGGTGTTGATTAGGGTATCAAAACCCAAAGATTTATAACCATGGCTGCCATATAACACCAGGGTATTCATATGGTGTTCATATTCAGCCCCTAAACTTGTTTAAAACTCCAAAATTCATGGATGAAAATGGGTTTTCATGACCTAAATCAAGTTTACTCAAGAAACCATGCTTAAAACCTTATGGATTTGAGTTAATACCTTTGATTTGTTGAAGTTTCTTGTGAATTCAGCTGGTTGTTCTTGAGAGACACCAGATTTTGGAAAGGATTTTGTGTTAAAATGAAAAAAAAAAAATTGATTTTTTGATTAAATAATGGGGGTGGGGGCGGTTGGGGTGTGGGTCCCCCAAGGGACACCTCGTGCTTTGTTTTGAGCGCTTAAAGATGATGTTTATCTTCCGTTGAGTGTTTAGGTTCGTTTACGGGTCCCGGACGCGTTCGCGATTTGCGTGAAGGACTCCGTTTTGCGCGTACTTAGTGTAAAAGACTCGGTTTTAAAAATCATGCATAACCGTCTTGAAATACGAACCCAGTTACGTTTTAATCATAAAAGACTCATATTAGGGTGGTTTAAGTGTTTTTAAGCTTGATCAATCGTTCCTTGCACGTTTAATTGCCTTATGTTATTCCTGAAACGAAAGTGTTTCCCTAACCGGGAAGCTGCTTCGTTTTGCGTGCCCGCTCTTTGATTGGCTTCAAACCTTATGTCACAGTCTAAGGCACAAAACTAATTTGTTCCTGGAACTCAAAATCTTAAATGATGCTACCGATAAACTAATAATCAATGTCAAAGGTTTAAAGCGCTGTTAAACGGAACACTCCTGTTGAACACGTGTTTCAAGGCTAAGGACACCAACTTCGCACTGCTGGCCCTTATTAGTGTCATGTTAGTCATAATGTGTTCTCGGATTCCTCCGAGACATAACAGATATCATTTAATCAAGCATATAAGTCACACATGTTTTTAGGGTTTTCGCGCAATTAAAGTGTTAAGTGTGCTTTATAGTTTTGGATCGCTTAGGGTGTACCTGGTTTCGTCATCCGTGTCACAATGGTAACCATGGATTTTATTATCAAATTACCAAAGACTAAACGTGGGAATGATACTATTTGGGTTATAGTCGACAGGCTGACCAAGTCAGCCTACTTCTTTCCAATTAAAGAAACGCACATCTCCGATATGCTAGCGCAGCTGTACGTGGATGAGATTGCATCTCTCCACGGAGTGCCAGTATCTATTATCTCTGATAGGGATACAAGATACATATCGCATTTTTAGAAAAGCTTTCAGCAATCCCTAGGCACTCGTCTAAACTTCAGCACTGCTTATCATCCTCAGACGGATGGTCAAAGCGAGCGTACAATTCAAACACTTGAGGATATGTTACGAGCTTGTGTTATTGACTTAGGTGGAAGTTGGGATGACCATCTTCCGTTGATTGAATTTTCGTACAATAATATTTATCATTCGAGTATCCAAGTCGCGCCTTTCGAGGCCTTGTACGGAAGGAAGTGCAGGACGCCAGTTTGTTGGGCGGAAGTTGGAGATGTCCAACTGTCAGGACCTGATATAGTCCTTGAGACGACGAAAAAGATTGTTCAAATCCGTTGTCGGCTGAAAGCTGCCAGGGACAGGCAGAAAAGTTATGCTGATATGAGGCGCAAACCTTTAAAGTTTGAAGTTGGCGATAAAGTGCTACTTAAGGTGTCACCCTGGAAAGGGGTGATGCGTTTTGGCAAAAAGGGCAAGCTTAGCCTAAGAGACATAGGACCATTTGAGATTATCGAATGTGTTGGAACTGTGGCCTACAAGCTAAATCTGACAGAGGAGCTTAGTGGAATACATAATGTATTCCACATCTATAACTTAAAGAAATGTCTAGCCGATGAATCGCTAGCAATGTCGCATAAGGACGTGCAGATTGATGAGAGTTTGAAGTTCGTTGAAAGTCCTTTGTCAATCGAGGATCAACAGGTCAAGAAGCTTCAAAGAAAGTATGTGCCAATTGTCAAAGTGAAATGGGATGCCCGTAGAGGCCCAGAATACACGTGGGAGGTTGAATCCACGATGAAACAGAAATACCCTCATTTATTTCAGTAAATCTCGAGGTCGAGATTTCTTTTAAGGGGGTGAGGATGTAACACCTCGCAAAATCATGTCTAATATAATAAAGACATGTGTCATGGACTTTAAACGTATAACAAATTATTTTTGAGGGACTAAATTGGACAAACAAAGAAAGTATGTGTATAGAGGTATTAAATGTGTCATCATGCCAAACTCGTGTCGCTGAATGACCACATAAGATGTTCGTATTCATGAATGAAGAAATTGACGGACATAAGAAGCCGTATGTGCTTAAAAATATAAAATTTACAAAGCACAGGGGTTAAATGTGTCAACATGTTAAATGTTACCTCTGAGTGACCTTTTAACGACCCCAAAGCTTTGTAATATTTCATTATGCTTCCATATATAATGAATAATGATTTCATGGAGTTTTTACGCGCTTAAGGAACATTTTGGGTGATCTCATAACTAACCGGGAGCTTAACGAAGTTAAATAGTGACCCAAGACACTTAAAAGTTAACTATGGGGGTCATAAGTGAAATAAAAGAAAGTTAAATAAACTTAAAATGGACCAGGGACTGAAATTGCAAAGTTTGGAAACTTTTTACCGGATTAGGAGGTTCTAGCGGTCCGCGTAGACTCCCTTTAAAGTCTTTGTGGGCTGCGACAGCAGTGCCAGTGACAAATTTCTGCATAACTGCATGTTGCAGCCTGTTCTACCGCCATTGCATGGCTGTTTTCGATACTAGGGACTGTGCAATTGGTTTTTACTGCCCTAGGGACACTTGGGATCATCAGATTACTCTAGATAGCTGGTGGATTGATCTTGGAAGCCTTGAATTTCCTATATAAAGGGTCATGGGTTGCACTTAGAACTTGCTCATTTGAATTTTACTTCAAAACTCAGTCTCTGAAGCCTCCTGGAGCTAAAGGAAGCTTTCTTCAGTTCCAAATTCGTGCTAAGGACTCTAGTAAGTGTTCTTAGCTTCCTTAGTTAAAGTTTTATTAGCTTAATGATCGAAAGTCAAAGTTAGCGTAATTAAGCTTTGACTTAGTGATTAATCACTAACGGTCCAGCCATTTTTCAATTAAAAATGGCTATGTGTTTGGAATTATGTAGGTGTTAAACCCTTAAAACGGCACCTTCAAATTATCACGTTATCTCAGTCAATTGTCGGGTCAAACTTCTTAGTAAAAAGTCAAACGGGTCAAAATTTTGCAAAATAATTCATAACTGATAATGCTGAAGTTATGGAACATATTTTAACACTAAAATAATTTGGTAAATAATATAAGAACATGTTTAGGCATGTTCAACCAGACAATTCTGAGTTTAGGCTCGGTTCGCAACCGAAAGTCGCAAAAGTAGACTTTTGCTTTGACTTTAAGTTCTGACCCGATTTAGCTTAGTTTAGATATGCCTTAGGGTTCCTTTAGGACCTTATTATAGGTTAGTATAACCCTCTGAGGTTATACAACTTGGTTCCTGTCACACCCCGACCACGTAAAACAACAAATCGTGACGGAAACGTCGGGGAGTTTCGTAACAGAATCATTGTTTCACAACCATGGATTAAATAATTTCATTTTATTGAATTATTGAACTTATTGTTTTATTACAAATTAGATAAATACAAATATTATCTTTCTAGTTTTAAAGTCGCTAATGTTGGACTCTGTATGCCTAAGACACATATTAAATTGATGTGGCTAGTACGTTATGATCCAAGTCGAGTCATACCCAATAACAAGCTAGACAAACACTTACAATATTTATTTATGATATGATCAAACAAATAAATATTAACACTTAGAATATTTAGAAATCAGTTTTCTAAATAATTGCACTTGACAAACTAATAAATTATATGGATAATTTATTTTTGAGAGAATATTTTACTTTGTTATTTAATTGGTTAAATAACATTTTAAAAGGTTATGATATATTGCATAAAGTCTTGTAATATGATATATTTTATAAATGTTATAAAATATATATAAAAGAATTTGTATTTTTTTTATAAAATATAAAGCTAGGCCGCCACCCCACATGTGTTCTTCCCTTGACATTTTAAGCCAATTAGTTTACATGCAATTGCATGGATCTTGATTGGGGAAGACTTTGGTCCAATGCATGTACATGCAATTTGCATGTGAAGGAAGGTTATGATTGGCTTATATGGGTGGCATCCTCTCTCATACTTATATAACCATTTTAGATGACAAAAAAAATGGTGGAAGACTTGTGTTTTTTTTTCTCTAAAAAAAATCGGCCATTATAAGGTGTTCTTAAGGTTTTCGGTTTTTGATTCAAGTGTTGAAATCCTAGCTACAATCGTAGTGTTTGTTGGAAGTTTGGGGTATACAAGCTTGAGGTCTTCTACTCTTGAGGACAACCATTTCAAGAAGCATCATCCTTTTCATCATCCTATTACTCCAAGAAGGTAGTTTTCTAAACACCCTATGGTTGTGTATGATAGTATGCATCTTCATATATGGATCCGGGTTTTGGGATTTTGCTTATAAATGAAATTTATATCTTAAAAGTAACATGTTTTAAATATTAATTCCGCTGCGTTTTTATTTCATATGGATGAAATTGCTTTGATAAACATGTTAAAATCCCATCAATGGCATCTAGAGCCGCTTATGTGAGTGCATACTTCAATAGATTAAAATTTTGGGTTTCGGGTTTGAATAAAACCCTATGGACGAAAATTTTAACATGGTTAACCCTTTGTTTTTCAAGATTATTTTCTTACATGCATAAGAGAATCTTGAAAAATTTATTTCATATGGATGATTTGTTTGTTTGGACAAAACTTACCTTTTCGGTTTTTTGAACATAGCCGAAAATGTTTATAAAAGGGAACCATTTTTTTATGCTTCTTGAAATTAATATATATATATATATATATATATATATATATATATATGGATATATATATTTTGGTGCATATGACCTAGCCATGACCTTGTGTTGAATGATTGTGTTGTTATTTATTATTTCAATGGGTTGTAATAATTATTATTTTGTTCTTCCATTAGAAGATATGTAATTTATTTATTTTCATTTGGTATGTAAAATAAATAGATTAGGTGCATTTTATTTTACTAGAAAAAATGTATTAGGATATATTTTGTAAAAGAAGATGCACACAAAAATGCGGTTTTGGTTTGGACCATAATATTCGGTCCAAAGAACTTCATCGTTCTCAACGGGATTTTAACCTGATAACCAAAACACATTTTTGAAGTCCAAAAGAGTTTGGAGCTGAAAATAAAAGACTTTTGGAAGCTCAAAGAAGGTGGAGAAATCACAACACAAGATGGAGACTTGAAGCATTTGGATGCGGGATCAAGTGGGAGTTCATCGACACATTACTTGTGTCATTTTTCACCCTTTAGGAAGGACCTTTTGGCACACTTGTTTTGGCTAACAAGTGTTGTCAAAATAGTTGGCTATGGTTATGCACCTATTTTTATGCTTGTGTGGTTGTTTATCTTGTTGTTTAGATGATATATAGATATGCATGACTTAACAAACTAATAATCAACAACAAGCGTAAAATTGGTTCTTGACAAAATCATTAAAATGTTTAATAAAGGTTTTATTAAAAATTAATGGTTTTATAATAAAATGGGTTTTATTAAAAAGAACCTTGAAAATTTGTTTTCACCAAAGTACCATTGATTTGAATGCATGCAAATGTATGGTACATAATATTTTCTAAACTAGAATTTTGAAATATTGAAAACCCTTTTATAAAACAAGTCAAACACCATCCTTTTATACAACACTCGAAACACTTGGGAACTCTTATTGTGGGATAAAGGTCACCTAACCACATTTGAGGAAACTTGTATGTTCGAGGTGGGTTTACCATGTTTGTGGGATAAAGGTCACCTAACCACTTATGTGTATAAACTCACACGTGTGTGTAAGTTGGACGACTTGATTTGGAAACCATGAACTTAGGGTCACCAAAGCATGGGGAACAAAGGTGTTAATGGGATTAAACATGCCAACTAAACATAAAGATGTTTAACCGATCCCATATGGCTAGAAATTGCAAAGAGTTGCAATTGTCAAACGTTGACTACCTTGTTAATTTAAATAGAGGGATAAAGGTCACCTAACCAATATTTAAATGTAACGTTGGATTCTAGATTTTAATTATTAATTGTCTTTAAGACACAAAAGGGTATTAATGATTAAAATATAATAATATCGAAAATACTAAAATTGAACTTGTTAAATTTTGTAGATGGCCGCTAACAATGCAAACCCGACTAACCAAATCGTCCGAAACCTATCATTAAGAACCATCCTTGAAAAGGATCGTCTCAACCATAACAACTTCATGGATTGGTTTCGAAACTTGAGAATCGTTCTCAAGAAGGAGAAGATATCCTATGTGTTGGACGATCCTATTCCCGATGAACCTAACGTGGAAGATGTGGAAGCCTACAACGATTGGGTTAAGTATACCGAGGACTCCATGCAAGCCTCATGCCTCATGTTGGGAACTATGATTCCCGAAATTCAAAAGGATTTTGAACACCACGGGGCATACGACATGATTACCCAGTTAAAGGAAATGTTCCTACAACAAGCAAGGGTAGAACACTTTGAAACTGTTCGGGCGCTTCATGCATGTCGAATGGAGGAAACCCAATCGGTATCATCTTATGTCCTTAAGATGAAAAAGACACATTGATCGCCTCGAAAGGCTAAATTGTCCCTGTTGGAGTCTGTATGTCCAAGACACATATTAAATTGATGTGGCTAGTACGTTATGATCCAAGTCGAGTCATACCCAATAACAAGCTAGACAAACACTTACAATATTATTTATTTGTGATATGATCAAACAAATAAATATTAACACTTACAATATTTAGAAATTGGTTTTCTAAATAATTGCACTTGACAAACTAATAAATTATATGGATAATTTATTTTGAGAGAATATTTTATCTTGTTATTTAATGGGTTAAATAACATTATAAAAGTTTATGATTTGTTGCATAAAGTCTTGTAAACATATGATGTTAAATTTATAAAACTTATAAATTAATACAAGACATAAAATTTAAAAGGGTGAATTTTCATTGGGCAGAAATATGGCCCTATGGCCGCTCATTTTGTGTCTTCTCTAGATGGGATATGGCCAATGAAAATACATGCAACATATCTAATAACAAGGGGGTCTTGATTGGTTGGTGTCTTCCCAAGAAATTTGACCAATAGAATTGCATGCAATTTTATTTGTTAGATGACCCATGATTGGGTGGATGGGGTGGCAACCTATCTCACACTTTTATTAACTTTTTTTTATGACAAAAAAAATCATAAGTGTGGAAGACTTGAACTTTGATGTTCTCTCATACTTCTCATAGAGAATTTTATGTAAAAAAAAAAATCAAGAGAAGGACTTTGAAATTGCTCTAAAAATTTCGGCCAACATAAGGCTATACATGAGGGTGTTTCAAGTTTGAAAATCAAGTGTATGAACTCTAGAACAAGCTCCAAATTTTCGGCCATGGGTGGTTGTCTTGATGGAATTTTTCAAGTGAGTTCATGAAGTGTAAAATCCTAGCTAAACACAAGGTGTTTGTTGGAAGGGTTGGGGTATACAAGCTTGAGGTCTTCTACACTTGAAGGCAACCATTCAAGAAGCATCATCATCTTCATATCATTTACTCCTAGGAAGGTAGTATTCTAAACACTCTATGGTTGTGTTTTATTTTGATAGCATGCATGTTCGTATATGGATCCGGGATTGGGTTTTACATATAAAATGAGTTTTATATCTAGTAAGTAACATGTTTTAAATAATAATTTTCCGCTGGGTTTTTATTTTATATGGATAAAATACTTTGTTAAACATGTGAAAATCCCAACAGTGGTATCAGAGCCGCTTATATGAATGCATGCTTCATAGGATATGAAATTTTCGGGTTTCGGGTTTGGTTAAAACCCTATGGCCGAAATTTTATATATGGTTATCCTTTTGTTTTTCAAGATTATTTTAATACATGCATAAAAGTATCTTGAAAAATTATGTCATTTGAATGATTTGTTTGTTTGGACAAAAACCCACATTTTCGGTTTTTTCATTCTTGACCGAAAAGTAGGTTGTAAAAAGGAAACCATTTTTTGCTTCTTGAATTTTATATATATGGATATATATATTTTGGTGTTCATAACCTAGCCATGACCTTGTGTGAATATGTTGAATATTTGTGTTTGTGATTTATATTTTATTAATTATTTCAATGGGTTGTAATAATTATTATTTTGTTCTTCCATTTTAAGATATGTAATTTATTTATTTTTCATTTGGTATGTAAAATAAATAGATTAGGTGCATTTTATTTTACTAGAAAAATGTATTAGGATATATTTTGTAAAAAAAGATGCACACAAAAATGCGGTTATGGTTTGGACCATAATATTCGGTCCAAAGAACTTCATCGTTCTTAACGGGATTTTAGCCCGATAACCAAAACACATTTTTGAAGTCCAAAGGAGTTTGGAGCTGAATATAAAAGACATTTGGAAGACCAAAGAATGTGAAGAAATCACAACACAAAAGGAAGACTTGAAGCATTCGGATGCGGGATCAAGTGGGAGTTCAACGACACATTATTTGTGTCAATATTCACCCTTTAGGAAGGACCTTTTGGCACACTTGTTTCGGCTAACAAGTGTGGTCAAAATAGTTGGCTATGGTTATGCACCTATTGTTATGTATGATGTGCTTGTTTGGTTGCTTATATTGTTGTTTAGATGATATGTAGATATGCATGACTTAACAAACTAATAATCAACAACAAGCGTAAAATTGGTTCTTAAAAAATCATTAAAATAGGTTAATAAAAGGTTATTAAAAAATAATGATTTTTATAATAAAATGAGTTTTATTAAAAAGAACCTTGAAAATTTATTTTCACAAAAGTACCAAGGATTTGAATGCATGCAAATGTATGGTACATGAAGTTTTCTAAGCTAGAATTTTGAAAACTCAAAATCCCTTTTATAAAACAAGTCAAACACCATCCTTTTATACAACACTCGAATCACTTGGGAACTCTTTTGTGGGATAAAGGTCACCTAACCACATTTGAGGGAACTTGTATATTCGAGGTGGGTTTACCATGTTTGTGGGATAAAGGTCACCTAACCACTTATGTGAATAAACTCACATGTGTGTGTAAGTTGGACGACTTGATTTGGAAACCATGAACTTAGGGTCACCGAAGCATGGGGAACAAAGGTGTTGATGGGATTAAATATGCCAACTAAACATAAAGATGTTTAACCGATCCCATATGGCTAGAAGTTGCAAAGGGTTGCAATTGTCAAACGTTGACTACCTTGTTAATTTAAATAGAGGGATAAAGGTCACCTAACCAATATTTAAATGTAACGTTGGATTCTAGATTTTAATTATTAATTGTCTATGAGACACAAAAGGGTATTAATGATTAAAATATAATAATATCGAAAATACTAAAATTGAACCTTGTTAAATTTTGTAGATGGTCGCTAACAATATTACCCAAACCGTCCGTAACCTATCATTGAAAACGATCCTAATCCCGATGAACATCTTATGGAAGATAAGGATGCCTATAACGATTGGATTAAGTATATCAGGATACTACACAAACCTCTTGACTCATGTTAGGAATTATGATTCCCGAGATTCAAAAGGTTTTGAACATCATGAGCATACGACATGATTACCCAATTGAAGGAAATGTTCCTACAATATGCAAGGGTAGAACGCTTCGAAACGGTTCGAGCGCTTCATGCATGTCGAATGGAGGAAACCCAATCGGACTCATCTTATGTCTTTAAGATGAAAAGCCACATTGATCACCTCGAAAGGCTCAATATGGGTAAAAGGGCTTTATCCATTCTAACGATCAATGAGAGTGGCAATTAGAAAGGGCATCACCCCGACACCAAAGCAAATGTTTAAAATGGAAACGGGTAATTCAAAGGGAAAAGAAAAGAAAAGAAAGGCTAAAGCGCAACCACCGAAACCAAAATATAAGAAGGTTGCCACGAACGATCCATGCTTTGAGTATGGTAGGACATTTAAATAGGAATTGTCCAACCTATCTCAAAGAGTTGAAAAACTAAGAGGGATGCAGGGCAAACCTCAGGTACAATCTTAATGATACATATTGGCCTTAATGTTATTTCTTCTAACACATGGGTATTAGATACCGAATGTGGAACTCATGTTTGCAATTTGTTGCACAAGGTTCAAAAGAAATAAGACAATATGGTTTTGATTTAAAGTTTGTAAACAATGAAATTCATGTTTCGATGAATGACATGTTTTACTTTAAAGCTATGCTTTCAAATGGTATTTATGAATTGGTTCATAATAAAACATCATTTGATAGTTTAATGTACCAATCAATCACCAAGAAACTCAAAATGGATTTGAGTAAGACCTATCCTTGGCATTATCACCTTGGTCATATAAACAGATGTCGCATGTAAACACTTCGAAAGAATTATCTTTTGGAAACAAATGAAATTGGTTCATTTGATACATGCGAATCTTATTTACAAGGTAAAATGACCAAGTAATCCCTTAGTGGGAAAGGGCAAAAGATTTATCATACATTCGAATGTATGTGATCCTTTTAAGCCAATGACTATGAATGGTGAAAGATACTTCATTACTTTTACCGACAACTATAGTAGTTATGGTTATGTGTACTTGACACAAAGAAGAAGTTTTGAAACGTTCAGAATCTTCAAAAAGTGAAGTACAAAATCAACTCTTTTGAAGTTCTTCGTTTCGATAGAGGAGTCGAACTCTATTAGATATGGTTCAATCTATGATGGCTAGGAGCGCATTATCTCTATCAGTTTGGGGTTACGCTTTGCTCTCCGCGGCCCATATGGCCCCAGCCAAGAAAGTGGATACGACACCTTTTTGAAATATGGCATGGAAGGGCTCCATCATTATCATATTTAAAAGTATGGGGTTGTGAAGCTTATGTTAAGCTATGCACCCCAAACAAATAAAAGTACGATCCACTAAGTGTATCTTTGTAGGATATCCAAAAGACGTTATAGGATATTAATTCTACAGTCCAACAGAGCAAAAGGTATTTGTTGCTCTAAAGGCAGAGTTCTTGGAAGCTAAGTTCCTTGTGGAAGGAATTAGTAGAACAGTGGAACTTGATAAGGATCAAGAACCACAAGCCGATACACGTTTGGCTGATACTAGTACTCAATAAAAGGTTGTTGAAAACGATCAAGTGGTTGATCAATACACATAAAACGTTCATACATCTGGTAGAATTAGTAGTCCACCTGAAAGATATGTATTTTCCTGGATGGATGCTACGTGGAAGATTCGGGTGAACCTACCACATACCATGATGCAATGTCAAAATCCGATTATGACAAATGGCTTGAAGCCATGAACGTAGAGATGCAATCCATGTATGACAACCAAGTATGGGAATTGGTTGTGCCGTCTCTTAACTCCAAAGTAGTTGGAACTAAGTGGGTTTTCAAGAAGAAAACAAATATGCATGGAAACTTGGATACTTATAAAGGGAGACTTGTAGCAAAAGGTTTCACTCAAACTCAAAGGGTTGATTATGATGAGACCTTCTCGCGCGTGGCGATGCTAAAGTCAACTAGGATATCATTTGCCATACTTGCACAATATGATTATGAGATTTGGCAAATGGATGTCAAAACGACTTTCCTTAATAGATATCTTGAGGAAGATGTCTATATAGTTAAGCCTGAAGGTTTTGTCGATCCAAAACATCCTGACAAAGTATGCAAGTTAAAGAAATCAATCTATAGATTGAAACAAGCATCTAGAAGTTGGATCACCGTTTTGATGAAGAGATTAGGAAATATGGATTCTTCAAGAATGGCGATGAAGCTTGTGTGTATGAGAAGGCTAGTGGGAGCATTATTACTTTCTTAGTATAGTATGTCGATGACATTCTACTATTTGGAAATGACATTCCAAACAAGGAAGGTGTAAAAACCTAGCTTGGAAGTTGTTTTTCCATTAAGGATCATGGTGAAGTCGCCTATATTTTGGGAATAAAGATCTATAGGGATAGATCAAGGTGCTTGATATGTTTAAACCAAAGTGCATACATTGACAAAGTCTTGAAAAGGTTCAAGATACTGAACTCTATGAAAGGATTGGTACCTATTCAAAGAGGGGACAATATGGAATGCGTTTCAATGTCCAAGCTCAAAGGATGAGCAAGAAAGAATGAAAGGAATCCCATATGCGTCAGCTATAGGATTCATTATGTACGTAATGATATGCACTAGACCGGACAAGTTATGCACTTTAAGCATGACGAGAAGATACCAGTAAAATCCAAATAACGGTCATTGGATGACTGTTAGAAAGTATATTGAAATACCTTAAAAAGACTAAGGATATATTTCTAATATATGGATCTGGTGAAGAAGAACTCGTTGTAAAGGGTTACAGGGATGCGAGTTTTGGAATTCGTTGTAAATGGTTACATGGATACGAGTTTCCAAACTAGTCGAGATGGTTCTCGATCACAATCAGGGTAGCATTGTCCACTACATAATCAGAATACATCGCCGCTTCATTGATTAAGATAATTCATATGGATCTACCACTTGAATTATTGCCAATCTAGGGGTAGTTCCTACCATTCAGGACCCTAGAGATCTTTGTGATAACGAAGGTGCGATTGTTCAAATCAAGGAACCTCGTGCACATCAAAAGACAAAGTACATTGAGCGGAATTTCAACTACATAAGGGATAAAGTTGAAAAAGGAAAAGATATGTATTCGCAAAGTTCACACTGATCAAAATATTGCGGATCCACTCACGAAGCTCCTTGAACGGGCAAAGCATGAAGGGTCATACTTGTGCCTAAGGACTTCGATATTCTAGTGATTGGATTTGATCTATTTTGTATTTGGATATTGGAACAACTGTTATTATAACTCTTTATGGTATGTTGAGTTATGTTCCATCTTAGCATGTTTAAATCCGTGAATAAGTTTCTTATTCTAAATGTCCGTAGTGGATCATACTTGTGGGAACAGATATGAATGTAAGACTATTATGAACTTGGGTTGGTGGATATTCATTAGGTATGAATATAGAGCAAAGTGTTGCTGCCAAAGTTCATAGATATTTGTGGGATACAAATATTGGACTGACTCGCTCTCAAATATTACTGCATGGAATCATTTGTGATTGATCATAAGTAAATTTGAGTAAAGGAGAATATCATAGTATCCTCTGACCTGAGATACATATTGGGTCTTGATATTCACCAAATATTGTACCTTGACTTATTTCTTCGCTGTCAGTAATATGACAGTACATAAGGCTAAGCTCACGTATGGTACAAGGTGATTGTGAGAGACGTATGTAGTCAAGATGGGATTTGTTCCTCTTATTCATTGAGAGTAAGATGTCTAAGGCCTGCTAAAGTTAAATCAACAGAGAGTGATCACTCTGTGTCTTTGGACTTGACATGACATCTGTAACGAAAGGATAAATGATAGATTCACCTAAATCATGTTCAAGTAAGGGACTTGAAGGGGATGATGTTATTGAATGGCAAATATAGTCATACGTATTGGGGGTAGTAAACCGTAGTTAGGCGTCATTTACTGCTTGCATCAATCTTCTATGTATCTTGTGCAAGTGGGAGATTGTTGGACTCTGTATGCCCAAGACACATATTAAATTGATGTGGCTAGTACGTTATGATCCAAGTCGAGTCATACCCAATAACAAGCTAGACAAACACTTACAATATTATTTATTTGTGATATGATCAAACAAATAAATATTAACACTTACAATATTTTGAAATTGGTTTTCTAAATAATTGCACTTGACAAACTAATAAATTATATGGATAATTTATTTTGAGAGAATATTTTATCTTCTTATTTAATGGGT
This sequence comes from Helianthus tuberosus, assembly GCA_030545235.1. Lineage (NCBI taxonomy): Eukaryota > Viridiplantae > Streptophyta > Magnoliopsida > Asterales > Asteraceae > Helianthus > Helianthus tuberosus. Next base: position 2,326,048 of record JARYGA010011515.1, on the reverse strand, counting down.
TAAATAACATTATAAAAGTTTATGATTTGTTGCATAAAGTCTTGTAAACATATGATGTTAAATTTATAAAACTTATAAATTAATACAAGACATAAAATTTAAAAGGGTGAATTTTCATTGGGCAGAAATGTGGCCCTATGGCCGCTCATTTTGTGTCTTCTCTAGATGGGATATGGCCAATGAAAATACATGCAACATATCTAATAACAAGGGGGTCTTGATTGGTTGGTGTCTTCCCAAGAAATTTGACCAATAGAATTGCATGCAATTTTATTTGTTAGATGACCCATGATTGGGTGGATGGGGTGGCAACCTATCTCACACTTTTATTAACTTGTTTTTATGACAAAAAAAATCATAAGTGTGGAAGACTTGAACTTTGATGTTCTCTAATACTTCTCATAGAGAATTTTATGTAAAAAAAAAATCAAGAGAAGGACTTTGAAATTGCTCTAAAAATTTCGGCCAACATAAGGCTATACATGAGGGTGTTTCAAGTTTGAAAATCAAGTGTATGAACTCTAGAACAAGCTCCAAATTTTCGGCCATGGGTGGTTGTCTTGATGGAATTTTTCAAGTGAGTTCATGAAGTGTAAAATCCTAGCTAAACACAAGGTGTTTGTTGGAAGGGTTGGGGTATACAAGCTTGAGGTCTTCTACACTTGAAGGCAACCATTCAAGAAGCATCATCATCTTCATATCATTTACTCCTAGGAAGGTAGTATTCTAAACACTCTATGGTTGTGTTTTATTTTGATAGCATGCATGTTCGTATATGGATCCGGGATTGGGTTTTACATATAAAATGAGTTTTATATCTAGTAAGTAACATGTTTTAAATAATAATTTTCCGCTGCGTTTTTATTTTAGATGGATAAAATACTTTGTTAAACATGTGAAAATCCCAACAGTCTCGTCTCTAAAGAGTTGGCTACGGATTTGATCCTCAACTCTTTAACAAAGAAATTTGAGAGCTTTGTAATGAATTACAACATGAATGGATGGGACAAGAGCATTGGTGAGCTTCATGCATTGCTCAAAACGGCCGAAGCAGGAATGGGCAAAAAGGCTTTACCCGTCCTAGCGATCACTGAAGGAGGCAACAAGAAGAGGCCCCACCCCGACTCTAAAGCAACCTATGCTAAAAGAAAGGGACACATCAAGGGAAAAGGAAAGGGAAAAGCTAAAGAAGAACCCACCAAACCGAAGGAGAAGAAGCAAAAGGTTGCTACAAATGTCCCATGTTTTGAATGTGGTGAGATAGGACATTGGAAGAGAAATTGTCCAACCTATCTCAAGGAGTTGAAAAACAAGAGGGATGTAGGGCAAACCTCAGGTACTATCTTTATGATACATGTTGAGCTTAATGTTATTTCTTCTAACACATGGGTACTAGATACTGGATGTGGAACTCATATTTGCAATTCGTTGCAGGGGTTCAAAAGAAATAGACATTACAAGAAGGGAGACGCTAGTCTCTTCATGGGCAACGGAGCAAAGGTTGATGTCGAAGCTCAAGGAGACTACGTTTTAGAGCTTCCAAGTGGTTTGGAAGTTACTTTGAAGAATGTTTTATATGCTCCTAGTTTGACTAGGAACATAATTTCAGTTTCCCTTTTAAGACAATGTGGTTTTAATTTTGAATTTGTTAACCAAGACATTTATGTTTCTATGAATGATGTGTTTTATTTTAAAGCTACGTCTTTAAATGGTATTTATGAATTAGATCATGATAACACATCATATGATAGCTCAATGTACCAAGTAACCAACAAGAAACTCAAAATGGATTTGAGTGATTCCTATCTTTGGCATTGTCGCCTTGGACATATAAGCAAGAATCGCATGCATACACTTCAGAGAAATGGACTTCTGAGTACAAATGAAGATAATTCATTTGATGTATGCGAATCTTGTTTACAAGGAAAAATGACCAAGACACCCTTTAGTGGAACTTTTGAAAGGGCAAAAGACTTACTAGGCATCATACATTCAGATGTATGTGGTCCTTCTAAGCCAATGACTAGGAATGGTGAAAGATACTTCATTACCTTTATCGACGACTATAGTTGTTATGGTTATGTGTATTTACTAAGACACAAGGATGAAGCATTTGAAATGTTCAAAGACTTCAAAAGTGAAGTAGAAAATCAACTCAAGAAAACAATCAAAGTCCTTCGCACCGATAGAGGAGGTGAATACCTTAGTGGTACTTTTCAAGATCATCTTAGGAGTTGTGAAATTATCTCACAACTTACTCCACCTGGAACACCACAACACAATGGTGTGTCCGAAAGGAGAAATCGAACTCTATTAGATATGGTTCGATCTATGATGGCTAAAAGCACATTACCTCTATCGTTTTGGGGTTACGCTTTGCTCTCAGCAGTCCGTATACTACATATGGCCCCAACCAAGAAAGTAGAAAGGACACCTTTTGAAATATGGCATGGAAACCCTCCATCATTATCATTCTTAAGGGTTTGGGGTTGTGAAGCTTATGTTAAGCAATATACTCCAAATAAATTGGAAGTCCGATCTACTAAGTGTATCTTTGTAGGATATCCTAAAGATGATATAGGATATTATTTCTACGATCCAACCGAGCAAAAGGTATTTGTTGCTCGAAAGGGTAAGTTCTTAGAAGCTAAGTTCCTTATGGAAGGAACTAGTGGTAGAACAGTGGAACTTGAGGAGGATCAAGAACCACAAGATGATACACGTTTGGTTAATACTAGCACTCAACAAGAGGTTGTTGAAAACGATCAAGAGGTTGATCAGAACACACAAAATGTTCGCAGATCTGGTAGAATTAGTAATCCACCTGAAAGATATGGATTTTACATGGATGGATGCTGCGTGGTAGATTCAGATGAACCAACCACATACCATGATGCAATGTCAAAATCTGATTGTGACAAATGGCTTGAAGCCATGAACATAGAGATGCAATCCATGTATGACAACCAAGTTTGGGAATTGGTTGTGCCACCACTTAACTCTAAAGTAGTTGGAAGTAAGTGGGTTTTCAAGAAGAAAACAGATATGCATGGTAACTTGGATACTTACAAAGCAAGACTTGTAGCAAATGATTTCACTCAAACTCAAGGGATTGATTATGATAAGACCTTCTCGCCTGTGGCGATGCTAAAGTCAATCAGGATATTATTTGCCATAGCTGCATATTATAACTATGAGATCTGGCAATTGGATGTCAAAACGGCTTTTCTTAATGGATATCTTGATGAAGATGTCTATATGGTTCAGCCTGAAGGTTTTGTCGATCCAAAGCATCCTGACAAAGGATGCAAGTTAAAGAAATCAATCTATGGATTGAAACAAGCATCTAGAAGTTGGAATCACCGTTTTGATGAAGAAATTAAGAATTTTGGATTCATCAAGAACGGTGATGAAGCTTGTGTGTACAAGAAAGCTAGTGGGAGCGTCATCATTTTCTTAGTACTGTATGTCGATGACATTCTACTATTTGGAAATGACATTCCAACCATGGAAGGTGTAAAAGCTTGGCTTGGAATTTGTTTTTCCATTAAGGATCTTGGTGAAGTCGCCTACATTCTCGGAATAAAGGTCTATAGGGATAGATCTAGGCGCTTGAATAGGTTCCAAATGGAGAACTCTAAGAGAGGTTTTGTACCTATTCAAAAGGGGACAATATTGAATACATCTCAATGTCCAAGCTCAAAGGATGAGCAAGAGAAGATGAAAAGAATCCCATATGCGTCAGCTATAGGATCCATCATGTATGCAATGATATGCACTAGACCGGACGTGTCATGCGCCTTGAGCATGACGAGTAGATACCAGCAGAATCCAGGTAACAGTCATTGGATGGCTGTTAAAAGTATATTGAAATATCTTAGGAGGACTAAGGATATGTTCTTAATATATAGATCTGGTGAGGAGGAACTCGTTGTAAAGGGTTACACGGACGCGAGTTTCCAAACCGATCGAAGTGATTCTCGATCGCAATCGGGGTATGTCTTCATTTTAAATCATGGAGCAGTCTCTTGGAAGAGCTCAAAACAAGACGTAGTAGCATTGTCCACTACAGAATCAGAGTACATCGCCGCTTCATTGGCAGCCCAGGAAGCTGCATGGCTGAAGAAATTTATAGCCGACCTAGGGGTGGTCCCTACCATTCAAGACCCCCTAGAGATCTTTTGTGATAACGAGGGTGCGATTGCTCAAATCAAGGAACCTCGTGCGCACCAAAAGACTAGACATATCAAGCGGAGATTCAAATACATAAGGGATGAAGTTGAAAAAGGAAAGATATGTATCCGCCAAGTTCACACCGATCAAAACATTGCGGATCCACTCACGAAGCTCCTTGACAGGGGAAAACATGAAGGTCATACATGTTCCTTAGGACTTCGATATTCTAGTGATTGGATATGATCTATTTTGTATTTGGATATTAAAACAATTGTTATTTTAACTCTTTTGTGGTATTTCGAGTTACGTTTCATATTAGCATGTTTAAATCCGTGAATAAGTTAATTATTCTAAATGTCCGTAGTCGATCATAATTGTGGGAACAAATATGAATGTAAGACTATTATGAACTTGGATTGGTGGATATTCATTAGATATGATTATAGCGCAAAGTGTTGCTACCAAAGTTCATAGATATTTGTGGGATACAAATAATGGACTGACTCGCAATCAAATATTACTGCATGGAATCATTTGTGATTGATCATAAGTAAATTTTGAGTTAAGGCGAATATCATAGTATCCTTTGACCTGAGATACATATTGGGTCTTGATATTCACCAAATATTATGCCTTGACTTATTTCTTCGCTGTCAGTAATATGACAGTACATAAGGCTGAGCTCAGGTGTGATACAAGGTGATTGTGAGAGACGTATGTAGTCAAGAAGGGATTTGTTCCTCTTATTCGTTGAGAGTAAGATGTCTAAGCCTGCTAAAGTTAAATCAACAGAGAGTGATCACTCTATGTCTCTGGATTTGACATGACATCTGTAACGAAAGGATAAATGATAGATTCACCTAAATCATGTTCAAGTAAAGGACTTGAAGGGGATGATGTTATTGAATGGCACATATAGTCATACGTATTAGGGGTAGTAAACCGTAGTTAGGCGTTATTTACTGCTTGCATCAATCTTCTATGTATCTTGTGCAAGTGGGAGATTGTTGGACTCTGTATGCCCAAGACACATATTAAATTGATGTGGCTAGTACGTTATGATCCAAGTCGAGTCATACCCAATAACAAGCTAGACAAACACTTACAATATTTATTTATGATATGACCAAACAAATAAATATTAACACTTAGAATATTTAGAAATCAGTTTTCTAAATAATTGCACTTGACAAACTAATAAATTATATGGATAATTTATTTTTGAGAGAATATTTTACTTTGTTATTTAACTGGTTATATAACATTTTAAAAGGTTATGAGATATTGCATAAAGTCTTGTAATATGATATATTTTATAAATGTTATAAAATATATATACAAGACTTATATTTTATAAAAGAATTTGTATTTTTTTTTTATAAAATATAAAGCTAGGCCGCCACCCCCCATGTGTTCTTCCCTAGACATTTTAAGCCAATTAGTTTACATGCAATTGCATGGATCTTGATTGGGGAAGACTTTGGTCCAATGCATGTACATGCAATTTGCATGTGGAGGAAGGTTACGATTGGCTTATATGGGTGGCATCCTCTCTCATACTTATATAACCATTTTAGATGACAAAAAAAATGGTGGAAGACTTGTGTTTTTTTTTCTCTCAAAAAAATCGGCCATTATAAGGTGTTCTTAAGGTTTTCGGTTTTTGATTCAAGTGTTGAAATCCTAGCTACAATCGTAGTGTTTGTTGGAAGCTTGGGGTATACAAGCTTGAGGTCTTCTACTCTTGAGGACAACCTTTTCAAGAAGCATCATCCTTTTCATCATCCTATTACTCCAAGAAGGTAGTTTTCTAAACACCCTATGGTTGTGTATGATAGTATGCATCTTCATATATGGATCCGGGTTTTGGGATTTTGCTTATAAATGAAATTTATATCTTAAAAGTAACATGTTTTAAATATTAATTCCGCTGCGTTTTTATTTCATATGGATGAAATTGCTTTGATAAACATGTTAAAATCCCATCAGCTAAGGCACGAGTCCATCCTATGTATAGCATGCATCAACAATCATCACATAACAGCACCTGAAACATGTGTAAAAATAGGTACGTCAGCATAAAAATTCCTGTGAGATACATAGGTTTTATTTTAATAGGATTTATGACTTATAAGTTTAAAATAATGTTTTTAACATAAATAGTCATGAACCTTAAAATATTTTCTTTTATAAATCATACTAATATTTATAAGAAATCAGATAATATAACAGAATAATACATAGGTAAATAAATAACTAAATTAAATGAGTTTGTATAAAATATATTGTTTGTAAAACAATATTTTGATAAAAAGGTTTGTAGTACATATATAAAAATATACTTTGGTTTTAAGAAAGTCGAATAAGTAAAATATTAAAATATATTTCAGTTCCAAAATCGTTAAATAAGTAGTATATTAAATATACTTTAGTCATCAAAATAATAATTTTCAGTAGTATATCAAAAGTATACTTTTGTTTTATTAATAACATATTTAAACTATGCTTTAATAATTAACAAAATATATGTTTGTTTTGTACAATATCACCCATGAGAGCATATCAAGCTATACTTTTGGGAGTATAACAAAATATACAACAAATATGTGATTTAAGAATTCAACCAAACCTTAGTGCATCAAACTACACTAATTGAGTACAGGAATGGGGTGTCAAATAAATAAATCGGTTTCTGACATTCCATGACAACAGGAATGGGGTGTCAAATCCTATAGCGCTATATCATATTACCAACCGATCTGGAGAACAAAAATAAGTACTATCCAACAATTAATTTTATAATCTTTAAGAAAATTAGAGTTTAGGTAGCTTACGCCACTTTAACACGTCGTTCGCGTAAAACGCGTTCGGACGGCCAAACTAGTCCTATGATAAGTAAAATATGCCTTAACATGTCTAATATTGTTGCCAAATCAGTTTAGATATCAAAAATTATGTTACATATGCTTAAAATGAATTTTGGCGTAAAAAGGGCATTTTGGTCATTTACCTAAGGCATATAAACTACCTATCATACAACTACTTAAACGACGTGACCATAAGGTATAACCTCGGAAGGTTATTCCCTATGCAGCTATGGTCACCTAATGTGTTTGGTCGGATCCTAAAGATCGACCAAACGGGTCGGGTTCGAAAGTATAAGCGGTTGTTTAGACCGCTTACCTTTACGACCCTATATAAGCACTAAAACCTAAAGTGACGAGCTAAACATGTTTAAAACATGTTTAACGAGGTTTGAAAACAAGTTTGGTATCAAAACAAATGGTTTTGATACCCAAGAGTAGTTTGGTTACAAAATACGCGCTAAAGCGTATTTTGACCGAAACTACGACTCGTCACTACACCTAGATAACATGGTAATCAGTAGGTGTAGTCACAAGGGACTATAACCATCGTGATTACGCTCACGTTATGAAGTTCAAACGAACTTCGTGTTGACGATAAACTGGCCAATGCAGAAAGTCAAACAAAGTTGGACTTTCATGCTAAAAACGCATAAAAAGAACGAAAGAGGACTTACAACGGGTCCAAGAAAGGAGTCTTGATCCCAAGTATTCTCAGGTTTGGAGTGCTAAAGCTCCAACTTAGAGAAATTTCAGGATCAAGTGTGGGTTTTGAGTGAAATGGGTGGGGGTATATATAGTTTTCGTAGAACCGTTAGGATCGTTTCTTGAAAACCGAGCTTCGATCTGAGCCTTACACTTGCACCCACTGATTTCTAAAACCATGGGAGCCCCTAAACAAGCACATAGGATCATAAAAACCATTTGCACAAGAGGGAAATAGCTGGAAAACATTTTTGCTGAACTGGGACATGCTTACGGACCGTAAGCACACCCATACGGTCCGTAAAGATCTGGTTTGCTGGCAGAAAGTTTGCAATGTTGGCAGAACAGGCCCCTGAGTCTCCGAACTTGATTTTTGATGCGTTTTGACACGTTTCAGCCCTGTTAACCCCATTTTAAGGCTCCAAAATGAAGTTAAAGTATAGGGAACTTAAAATATACTAAAAAATATATCGGATGTCAGTTCGTTTGGCCGTACGGTTACGTTGTTCGGTTAATTACGACGGAAGTCGTAACGGACGCAAAAACGATCCAAAATTACGCGACGGATGGATTTTTGACAAGCAAATCACTAAAACATAATATTTTAATGATTACATAAATTTTTGGATGTACGGATCTATTCAGAACGTAAGTTATGCGCGAAAATGCAAACTTATGCACCTTTTGACGCTTTTAGTCCCTGAATGACCAAAAGTTTATTTTAGCGCACAAAACACCTCAAAGCCTATTTCTAAACTATGTAAAGGATATTTAGGGCATATTTAACTTTTCATCAAGTTCCGGAAAGTTCGTTATAGTACGAATCGGCATACTTTCGCAGTTTGTCGAAATTAGTCCCTGTAAGCGAATAAACTTGATTTCGGCATACCAAACCATACAAAACCTATTTCTAAGTTATGTAAAGGTTATTTAAGGTATGTTAAGCCTATGTCACTGTTCTGGAGTGTTTTTTGCATTAAACTGGTTATATTTACGTATCAGATCGCGTATAACCTTCCAGAAAGCGATTTAGAGCTCGAAATCGAACAAGAATTGATATGTACAAACGATACACATATTTATACAAATACCAAGTATGAAATATAATTTTTCATTGGTTTGGTATTTGTTTAGTGGTTGAAGTGACACAGGTGTCACAGTTCCATAGAAATCCTAGTTCATATGCATGTTCCCGTTAAATGCTTAAAATGGACCATTATGCCCTTTTATCATTAAAACAAGATTTTTGAAAATGTGAGAATACAAAAACCTTTATTACTGATATTTAAGTATGTCCTAAAAGTTTGACATCAGTTTATGGTCTGAAATAAGAATTATGCACGATATCGTAAAACGAAAGCTTTTTATTAATTAAATGGTATTTTTAACATAAATCCTATTTAAACCCAATTTTTGGCACCAAACTTTCTACTCACTGTTATAGAATAATATTTTGGGATTTTTAGAATTTTTTGTCAAATTTTATACTAAACATAACATAGAGTTATAACATAAATTCGGTAATTGACGAAAACGCCATTTTTGTAAATAAAACAAGTTTTACATATCATTTTGATACCAAACCTTTTTCTACTGATATCATATGATAAATAAAATATTTTAAACACTTGAGACTGATCAAAATCTCAGATTTCCTTAAATAACCCGAATATCGTCAAATACCGACTTTTACGCTTATTAAGCGCATAGTATGGTTTAAAACTATCTTTAACACCTAAGACTTATTACCTACTGATATTATAAGAAAATTTTTATACTTTAACAGTAAGAAAAAGTTTTGAACCCAGATTTTCAAATTTGACCTTTATAGCATATGTGAAATGACCAAAATGCCCCTACGGTGCATAGTTTGGCCATAAATGATAAAATTCACATATGTGTGATATCTTACTGATTGTTTTAGACCAAAACCTCAGATTATTATTTAACCTCTTTTATAAACTCTAAAATGACCAAAATGCCCCTACGGGGCTTAAATTGATTTTAAATTCATTTTAGGCATAATGGATGGTATCCTACTGATATCGTAACATATTTAAAGCATATTAACTTGTGGAACCTGTACATGATTCATTTGATTACCCGTTATGCATATTCGCGTTTGGTACGGTTTATGTAACTAGTTTCCATAAATTAACCGAAATGGGTCAAACCTTATCATTTTCACTTCAAAATCCAGAATGTGTTTAGTTTGCCCATTTTATACAAGTCTTCATACTTGTCGGGTCTAAATCACATTCTAATCCGGTCTTCGCTTAATCTTGCGTTTGAACCGTAAATCTTTCATTAAAACTAACCGGTCTAAGTTAAGACTTAAATAAGACCCGTTAGGAATCTAATAGGTTATTAAAACCTTCGTTCCAGATTAGGAGCCCAGTAAAAGCTACTTGTACTTGCTGATTGATATACAACTGAGAATAAAATTATATTTTGCTCAGGTAAATACTTTTAACTTATTTTCCGTTATACGGGCTTGGGATACGGTATTTAATAATACCGCTTGGTCGGGTATTGAATCTTTAATCGATTAGTGGTTAAATCATTGAGATAACCCGTTTTAATCTGTTTCGTTTGATGCAATGCCTTTAGGTGGTTAAAGACCGTGTCCTGGATATCCTCGGCTCCTTCTTTTGAATGGCCATGACTTAAGCACGGGGTGTAGGCATACATCTGACAGTTGCGTATGTAAAATATATAACCACTCGTTGAGGATAACTCGCCGTGGGATTATATTAGTGGTGTGTCTATTAATCTTGTCTCGGCTCTTCTAACCGGGTCCTGAATGGAAGACAAACATATAAATTTGTAAACAATATTATTTTAAATAATTGTCCCAAGTTATAAAAGAATATTTGTGCCTTGTGCATTTAAATCAATTTTATAAACGCTTTTCAAAAAGAGTCAGTTAATTGTATTTACCAGTGTAACTGACGTAATTTCCAAAAAGGTTAAGTGCAGGTACTACGCGTAATGGGTTGGAAACTCCTGAGTGATTAAATAAAGAGTCTTGCAAGCTTTTATCACTTTAAGTTTGTTGAACACTATTTCTTTTGTTTTGATCCGCCTGTGGATCCACTTACAACCGTTGTGTAATATTTTATTATACTTTCAAATCGGTTTGTATTATTACTTTTAGACTTCCGCTGTGCATTAAACTGTGATTAATTGACTATGATGATATCAACTACGTCACGATACTGCCCACCGGGCCCACCGCTAATACGTGGAAATATCAGGGTGTGACAAATACCAAAAATTACCATCCAAAATATTATCAAAATTCCAAGGAATAAATATACACATTTCACACAAAATGTTGGTGAAACCGAACCAAAGAATGTAACTTACAAAATACTCCGGAAAATTTATTCACAAAGTATATTTTGGACACCAAGGAAACGAAAATATGATTTTTACAATTACTACAATAATATATCATATTTTTGACAAGGGAAAAATATATTATTTTTGGCAAGTATGAATATATATTTTTCTTGAAATTTTTAGAAAATATATTATTTTTTAGAAATATATATTTTCTTAAACAAACATGAAATACAATATTTTTGGGGTGAAAGATATATTTTCTCAAATAAATATGAAATATATCATTTTTGGAGGAAAATGAGTTCATATATATATTTTCTAAGTTAGACTTGAAAATATATCATTTTGGAACTTATATGAAAATACAAATATTTTTGCCAAAGGAAAATTTTAAATAATATTTCTTAAAATATATATTTTGGAAATATATATTGGTGGACTTTTATTAAAGATAATATTCCGGAAAAATTAATATAATATTAAGTATAAGGATACTTAATAATAACATGAAGATACGTATTCTCGTACGTACAAAGACACACCGGAATGCGACCCCAATACATGGTAAAAATATACTAATACAAGAATACGAATACACCCATCCTTGGGAAGGATACACATGTATAGACACTTGAAAAGTATTAAGTTACAATAATTTTGTTTTAACAATTATTCCAAAATTTAGTAAATATAATTTAAGTTAAAATATTTATTATTTTAACAAATAATTATATAACATGGAATAATATCGAAGATACAAAGAATGTAACTCAAAGACACTAACTAATACTAAATCAAGGCACGACTCGCTCGTCTAATAGATCATAGTACGTTGTAGGTAGTCGTGTTTATCCGAAGAAGCTTGAGTTACGGTGATTGAAGACGCAAGACTGTGAGTTCATGACCCCCTTTTCTTTTAACTGTTTTCGGTTTTATAACTTCGGGGGTGAAGTACATGTTACAAACTGTTTACATACGTTATTATTTGGTATGGTTAGCTAAGAAAGGGTACTGCTAGATCATGTGAGTGGTGGGTATAACGCTTAAGACCATTAATCCTCATTGTAGGACCGAGGGACATGATGGACCAGGGTTTGGCCCATGGGTTGACTATGTCTTACAGCCGGAAGCCCGGTGCAAAGTCTGCTAGGTTTGAGCCTTCCTGTATCACGTCACACATATTAATGGCCTTGCAAACCATTAATGATCTGTTTTCCTTGTTGTTTTCATACCAAGGTTTTCAAACATACATACATACTTTCAGTAAATTACCAAGGTTTATTCATACTCACAAACAAAACATAATCTCGCTCAACTTTTGTCGATGTTTTCAAACTACATGTATTTCAGGGAATTAGATGTGGATCTGGCGGGCGTTCGGATGTTCCAAGTGTGGTTTAAGAATAAAAGATGTCATCCATGGTCTTAGGGTTTGGTTAGTGTGTCTTATCCTGGATGAGACACGTCTTCCAAATCCTGGTTTTATTTAATGTCTTTTGTCGAGTCCTTGTGAGCTCTTAAACAAGTTGCATGGTTTGTACTCGAATTTGAATTTCTAGTCTTAAAACAATGATGTTGTTATGTTTCTAAACTTATTTAATGGATGATCATCGTCGGTTTTATCATATAGTGGTTATTATGATTGAATGCAATGATATTAAGCAAGTCACACATAATCACGCTTTCGCAAAAGACAGGGTGTGACAGATTGGAGTTGGGGCCCAGAAGGGGTTTGGGGCTCTTTGTTATATTTTTATTCTTTGTCTTTTTATAACATGAGTTTATATGATAAATGAATTTTATTAATGCATAAAAAATTCAATAGAAATAGTGGCAAGGGTTTAAAGTAAACACGATTTAATCAACAGAAGAAGAAACAAGAGACATAGACTTTGGATCTCAAAGCTGAAATTTTAACACTTTCAGAAGAGGAAATTAGAGACATAGACTCATGGGTAAAAAAGTTGAATGATATAGATGATAGTCGGTCGGAGGACTTGAAACAGAGACCAAGAGTCTAATGGGCGATGGATGGAGATGAAAATTCATCTTTCTTTCATGGAATAATAAAGGGTCACCAAAAATATAATTGCATTCACGGCCTAGTTTTCGATGATGTTTGGATATCGCAACCAGAAGCCTTGAAAGTAAGATTAAAGGCTTTTTCGAGTCTCTTTTTACGTAGGAAGATCGGAATCGACCGCGTTTCAATAATAGCGGTTTCAAGGTCATTCCACCCAACCAAGCATCCATGTTAGTCAAAAGAATTTTGAAGGAAGAAATTAAAGGTTCCGTGTGGATGTGTGGTGGCGACAATGCACCGGGGCCCGATGGCTTCATTTATAAAACACTTTTGGGACGTATTTGAGGAACATTTCTACTTGCTTCTAGACTACTTTTATGTACACGGGAAACTAAACAGTGGATGTAATTCTAGCTTTATCACCCTTGTCCCCAAATCCCCCAACTTATAAAAGAATTTCGGCCCATAAATCTCATCGGATGTATTTCAAAGGTTTTCTCAAAAAATACTAGCCTCTCGGCTAAAGAAGGTGATGGGTCATTTGGTTAGTGACATCCAAACGACCTACATTCAAGGGTGAAGCATCTTAGAAGGACCCTTGGTAATAAACGAACTTGTATCATAGGGGAAAAAGGCGAAACAAAAAATGATGCTCTTTAAAGTTGACTTTGAAAAGGCGCTTGACTCTCTAAAATGGGAGTTCTTGGACTCGGTTCTTGCACAAATGGGCTTCCCGGCATTATGGAGGAAATGAGTCTTGGGTATTCTCTCGTTGGCTAGGTCCTCAATCCTAGTCAATGGGTCACCAACCTTAAAGTTGAACATACAAAGAGGGGTTCGTCAAGGTGACCCGTTATCCCCTCTTTTCTTCCTACTAGCTATGGAGGCACTACATGTGGCAACGGAAAAGTGCATTGGAACAAGGTATTTTTAAAGGTATGAAAACACCGGGAGACTGTCCTACAATCTCACACTTACTTTATGCGGATGACGTGTTATTTGTGGGTGAATGGTCCGAGGTGAATTTCCACAACCTTGCGAGATTGCTTAGATGTTTTCATCTATCTTCCGGATTGAAAGTCAACTTCAAAAAAAGTCAATTATTCGGCGTTAGGGTGGATAATGGGAATATTACACATATGGCTTCCATCCTTCAATGTAAGGAGGGGGTACTACCGTTCATTTATCTTGGCCTACCCGTTGGTGCAAACATGGGCTTGGTAAAAAAATTGGAAGCCTGTTGTTGAAAGATTTGAGAAGAAACTCTCATTATGGAAGGCGAGAACACTATCCTTTGGGGGGAGAGAAACACTCATAAAGGCGGTACTCGGTAACCTACTGACATATTACTTATCTCTCTTCAATGCACCGGTACAAGTAACGAAGCACCTAGAGAAGATTAGAAGAAAGTTTCTATGGGGCGGTTGCTAGGAAAATAATAAAGTGAGCTGGGTCCCGTGGTATAAGGTTGTGGCTCCAAAAGAAGATGGGGGTCTAGGAATCGGTAGCCTTGCTTCGACAAACAAATCATTAATGGTTAAATGGAGGGTGAGGTTTAAAAATGAAAAATTACAGCTTTGGGCACGGGTTATCATGACCATACACAGAGGAGCTAGGTGCAACAAATCCATCCCACTCAAATGTTCACTTGGAGGAGTTTGAAAAAGTATTGTCAACATGGGTAGAGTATCCCGTACCACGGGTGTCGATGTCATAAATAGATTTGTACCAAAACTAGGTCGAGGAGATAAAACATTGTTCTGGTTGGATACATGGGCTGGAAACAACCCCTTATGAGTCACTTTTCCTCATCTGTATGTGCTAGATTCTGATAACCAATGCAAAATTCAACAAAGATATAGGGTCGTCAATGGGAGGGTGGAATGGTTTTGGGGCGGCTCCATTGGCCTGAGCCAACCAGCACACAGGGCAGACTGGGCGACCTGCATATCTCTCCTGAATGGGATTGCGATTAGGCTAGGCACGGACAATTGGCTTTGGAAATCTGATACAACTTGTGAGTCGTTTACTATTGGAAGTCTACGCAAGGAGTTGGTTACATAACACCAATCTTGGAAACAAAGGTACTACCTTGGTTACACTGGATCCCCAAAAGAATTAATTGCTTTTTGTGGCGTGTGGTTCTAAACCGTATTCCGACTAGAGACGCCCTTGTTACTCGACACATTTCAGTGCCTTCCACCTTGTGTGTGGTTTGTGGAACGGCTGCGGAATCTGCCAACCACCTTTTGCTCTCATGTGATTTTGCACAAAGGGTATGGATCATCGTTTTCCAATGGTTAAAAATTCCGCTTCTAAGATACGTCCTAAGTGTTGTTGAATTGTTGGAATACATCAACACTTTCAACACTTCAAAAGCGGTTCATAGGGCGGTACTCGTGTTTATAGCAACGACGTGCTGGACGCTTTGGAGAACTAGAAATGAACTAATCTTTAACGAGAAATCAACTCCTCTTTCAAAGATTATTGGTGACGTAAAAGCAGGGTCATTTTTCTAGGTCAAAACGCGTGGTGGACTATCAAACTTGGATTGGGAATTATGGAGTAGCTTTAAATTCTCTAGTTTTCCTGTGTAATATCTTTTCTGTTTTTCCCAGTTATGTACCGTCTTGAGCACCTTACTTAAGTAATTTTATCTATAAATCCACCCTATTTCAAAAAAAATAAAAAATAAATAATCTACAGAACTAGTGTGAAACTGTATTTGTGATGCTTTTTTCTTTTAAATTATGGATTTTTCCTTTTTTATTTTAACATTTTAGTTGTATTATTTATTTTAAACTGAATGAAACTTTATCTTTTTCTTTCAAATTATAGATTTTTCCTTTTTTATTTTTTATTTGTTAATATATAAATAATAATTAAATAACTAGGATGTATCCCGCCGTGTTGCAGCGGGCGAAGTAAACTTTATTATGATGACGATTCGTTAGGTTACATTATGTCCTTAATGAAATTCAAAACCAATCGGCCTGTAGATATTTGGTTTTTGTCGGGTGACTTACTTGAGACGTAAGAGAGGTCAACGGGTTGACCTAGTTTAACACAAAAAAGAAAAGAGTTGTTTGTGTACATATCTTGCACCAGTTTACCAAATGGAAAATATGAAAACACCAACCACTAATTTGTAATTCACATGTGTATGCAATCAACAAACATTTAAGATTCAAGCTGCTGCTTGCCCGCACGCCTCTGTTCCGTGACTTGTCCCTGCTGAGCTGGTATGTGGTTGCACTCCACAATTCATGGCCCTGACAATATTAAAAAGAAAGTATTTGTAAACTGTTATAGATAATTATAGTAGTATTACTAATTAGGCAAAAAAGTTTTAAATATTAACTTACTAATGTAACACCTGTGTCATTTCAACCATCAAACAAATGCCAAACCAATGAAATATTGTATTTCATACTTTGGACTTGTATAAATATGTGTATCTTTTGCACATATCAACTCTTGTTCGATTTCAAGCTCTAAATCGCTTTCTGGAAGGTTATACACGCACTGATGCGTAAATATAACCAGTTTAATGCAACGAACACTCCGGAATAGTGAAATAGGCTTAACATACCTTATATAACCTTTACATAACTTAGATATAAGTTTTGGAAGGTTTGGTGTGGTGAAATCAAAGTTTAATCGCTTACAGGGACTAAAGTTGACAAACTGTGAAAGTATGTCAATTTGAACTGTAACAGACATTCCGGGACATGACCATAAGTTAAACGTACCATAAATATCCTTTACATAGCTTAGAAATAGGCTTTGAGGTGTTCGGTATGCTAAAATAAACTTTTGTGTCATTCAGGGACTAAAAGCGTCAAAAAGTGCACAAGTTTGCATTTTTACGCGTAACTTACGTTCTGAATACATCCGGACATCCAAAAATTTATGTAAGCACTAAAATATTTTATTTTAGTGTTCGGCATAAGAAAAATCCATTCGTCGCGTCATTTGGATCGTTTTTCGCGCTTGTGCGCATTCCGTCGTATTTAAGCGAACATCGCGTTCGTACGACCAAACGAACCATCATCCGGCATATTTTTGAGCATGTTTTGAGTTCCCTATACTTTAACTTCATTTTAGAGCCTTGAAATGAGGTTAACAGGGTTCAAACGCATCAAAAAAGGCCTTAAAACACAACAGGGACCATTCCTGCCAATTTTGAAACTTTTTTTGAAGCTGGTGCATGCTAGCGTAGCGCGAGCCCTATAGGCTTTACCAGTCGCGCTACGCGACTGCCTATGCTGGACAGAAAACATGCAGAAATATCAGTTTTGCACTTTCGGGACCAGATTCGATGTATTAGCCGTTGTTTAATTCACAACCACACATTCTAACATGCTTAGTCAGCGGATAAGGATGGAATTTAGGCACCATAACTTTGCAACACATGTATGGATGGAATTTAAGCACCTAAACACCATAACTTTGCAACACATGTATGGATGGAATTTAAGCACCTAAACACCATAACTTTGCAACACATGTATGGATGGAATTTAAGCACCTAAACACCATAACTTTGCAACACATGTACGGATACGATTAAGGCACGATATTCGACAAGCGATCCTAACGGTTCGGGTGTTTCTATAAATACCCATCCACCCCAACCTCATTTCTTACAAGAATTCTGATTTGAGAGCTCTAAGTTGAAACCATTGTTTCATACCTGAGTTCTTGGATCGGGATTAGCATTCGGGGACCCTTCGTAAGTATTCTTTCGTTCTTTTCCTTATTTTACTGCTTTTCGAGTCAGAAAGTCAAACTTTGTTTGACTTTCAGCGTTGACCAGTAATGGTCAATGCGAAGTTCGTTTGAACTTCGCAACGTGAGTGTAATCACGTTGGTTATAGTCCCTTGGGACTATGCCTACTGATTACCACGTTGTCTAGGGTCGTAGGGTAGGCGATCTAATAAATCGCCTATACCCTCGAACCCGACCCAGTTTGGTCGATCATTAGGATCCGACCAAATACATTAGGTGACCATAGTAGGTAGGGAATAACCTTCCGAGGTTATACCCTATGGTCGCATCGTTTAAGTAGTTGTATGATAGGTAGTTTATATGCCTTAGGTAAATTACCAGAATACCCTTTTCATGTATAATTGGTAATTAAGCATATGTAACCTAAACTTTTGTCTCATAACTGATTATGTAACATGTTTAGGCATATAACACTTGTCGTAGAACTAGTTAGGCGGACCAAACGCGTTTCACGCGAACGACGCGTCAAAGTAGCATAAGCTACCTAAACGGGTCGTAATGGGTCGTAGACACTTAGGTTAAGTTTCATTTAGTATGTAGGCTTTGATTAACCATATCACATGAGTTCCTACACTCATTTGGTTTACAAACCCTCATGCTACCCAGTCTTCCGATTTAGGTCCGGTTTATTAATGTAGTTACCTATATTAGGTGCCGTTTGATATTCCGCGATCTCTAGCATTGCTTGGTGGTTATCCTAGGACTTCTGAGCAATCTCAAGTGAGTACATAGACCCCTTTTTTACTGTTTTCCAAACTGTTTTGGGGTGGAACACATGTGCCTACTTGTTACTTTCATGCTTTCCTGTTTTCACATCATATACTTGCTATGTTCGTTAGTACATTATAGTACATGATTTTATGACATTTCATGCTAGGTGTGCCCAATTGTGTGCATTACTTAGTACCATCGTTTTACATGACATTTTGACATAGACATTTGACATAGACATTTCGGCATAGACATTTTAACATGATTGACATTTGATCATGCATTTCCCACAAAACATAACTTTGATTTAAACCAAGTTTTACTTAAATACTTTGTTTTTGTGCATATGGTTTAGTTGAGACATTTCACTTGCCATACATGACATTTTGACATAGACATTTGACATGGATATTTGACATAGACATTTTGATATGATTTACATCTTGACATGAACACTTTGACATATTACCCAATACATTTGACAATTGATTTAAACATAGACTTCTTACATTGGTTGGTTTGGTTTGATTAAGTGATTAAGTAACGATGCGTGTGTAATATGATACAAGCATGGTGGATACGCCGCTGGTACTTCCTATATATAAGTGTTTGTATGGTATTACATATCGTAGCGTTATTTGAATCATTTCAGTTTGAGACATATAACATTTTATACAAATAACATACTTTTCACAAGACATTGTTTTACAAACAACTTATCTTATACAAATCCATTTTACTATGGTTATTCATTTAACCATACATTATTCACTTATTTATACATATCATCTGAACTCATTGTTTTTCAAATGATTTACAAAACAAAGCAAATAACAAGGTTCATGACTAAACATTTTCTCAAACATAAGTCATGGAACCTATTTTCACAAAACCTATGTATCTCACAGGCATTTTTATGCTGACGTGTCACACCCCGACCGCGTAAAACAACAAATCGCGGCGGAAACATCGGGGCGTGTTGCGACAGAATTAATTGTTTCAAATCCATGGCAAACAAAGTTGTATTTTATTTATTAAACAATAGTTACATTGTCTTAACACAGGAAATACAGAGTTTATAACATAATTAAACAAAGTCTATCATCGTTTTTAGTCTCTAAGGCACAGGTCCGCCCTAGTGTCCTGATCAACATCCTATGGAAAAGCACCTGAAAACACATGTGAAAGTAGGTACGTCAGCATAAAAATGCCTGTGAGATACATAGGTTTGTGAAAATAAGATTCATGACTTATGTTTGAGAAAATGTTTAGTCATGAACCTTGTAATTTGATTTGTTTTGTAAATCATTTGAAAAACGATAAGATCAGATGATATGTATAAGTAAATGTCAGGTTAAATAAATAACCATGTAAAAATGTGTTTGTATAAGATAAGTTGTTTGTAAATAAATGTCTTGTGAAAAGTATGTTATTTGTATAAAATGTTCTATGTCTCAAACTGAAATGATTCAAATAACGTTACGCCATATAATACCATACAAACATTTATATATAGGAAGTACCAGCGGCGTATCCACCATGCTTGTATCATATTACACACGCATCGTTACTTAATCACTTAATCAAACCAAACCAACCAATGTAAGAAGTCTATGTTTAAATCAATTGTCAAATGTATTGGGTAATATGTCAAATGTAAATCATGTCAAATGTCTATGTCAAATATCCATGTCAAATGTCTATGTCAAAATGTCCATGTCAAATGTCTATGTCAAAATGTCATGTATGGCAAGTGAAATGTCTCAAACTAAACCATATGCACAAAAACAAAGTATTGAAGTAAAACTTGGTTTAAATCAAAGCTATGTTTTGTGTAAATGCATGCAACTATTTAATATGAACATTTATGCGGTATTGTGAATATGCATACATCCAAGCCTGGCGACTGTGGTGATAAACCCTTTAAACAAATTAAAGGTCTATCTGTCTTAATGTCAACGAATTCGGTCATTCCTTTCTGTCCCCTTACCCTGGGATGTCCGGAACGGGAGTTGTCAATTCCTATGGTACCACTACCTACTAACGAACGGCGTAGCTAATGTTAATGGATATATTGTCCCATGTAAACAAACCAAATGTCATAACAAAATGTGAGCATGTGAAAACAATGCACTATGTATGTAATCAAATGAACATACGTAGCGTGAAATGTCATGTAAAACGATGTACTAAGTAATGCACACAATGGGCACACCTAGCATGAAATGTCATGTAAAACGATGTACTAAGTAATGCACACAATGGGCACACCTAGCATGAAATGTCATGTAAAACAATGTACTAAGTAATGCACACAATGGGCACACCTAGCATGAAATGTCATGTAAAACAATGTACTAAGTAATGCACACAATGGGCACACCTAGCATAAAATGTAATGAAATCATGTACTATAATGTACTAACGAACATAGCATGTATATGATGTGAAAACAGGAAAGCATGAAAGTAACAAGTAGGCACATGTGTTCCACCCCAAAACAGTTTGGAAAACAGTAAAAGAGGGGTCTATGTACTCACTTGAGATTGCTCAGTTGTATAAAGATAACCACCAAGCAATGCAAGAGATCTCGGAATCAAACGGCACCTAGTATAGGTAACTATGTTAATAAACCGGACCTATCTCGGAAGACTGGGTAGCATTAGGGTTTGTAAACCAAATGAGTGTCGGAACTCACGTGATATGGTTTAACAAAGCCTACATGCTAAATGAAACTTAACATAATTGTTTACGACCCATTACGACCCGTTTAGGAAGCTTATGCTACTTTAACGCGTCGTGCGCGTGAAACGCGTTCGGACCGCCTAACTAGTCCTATGACAAGTATTATATGCCTAAACATGTTAAATAATCAGTTATGTGACAAAAGTTTAGGTTACATATGCTAAATTACCAATTATACATGAAAAGGGTATTCTGGTAATTTACCTAAGGCATATAAACTACCTATCATACAACTACTTAAACGATGTGACCATAGGGTATAACCTCGGAAGGTTATTCCCTACCTATGGTCACCTAATGTATTTGGTCGGATCCTAATGATCGACCAAACTGGGTCGGGTTCGAAGGTATAGGCGATTTATTAGATCGCCTACCCTACGACCCTAGACAACGTGGTAATCAGTAGGCATAGTCCCAAGGGACTATGACCATCGTGATTACAATCACGTTGCGAAGTTCTAACGAACTTCGCATTGACCATTACTGGTCAACGCTGAAAGTCAAACAAAGTTTGACTTTCTGACTCGAAAAGCAGTAAAATAAGGAAAAGAACGAAAGAATACTTACGAAGGGTCCCCGAATGCTAATCGTGATCACAATAACTCAGGTATGGAACAATGGTTCCAACTTAGAGTCAAATAGATCAGATTCTTGTAAGTAATGAGGTTGGATGGCATGGGTATTTATAGAATTCGGGTAACCGTTGAGATCGTTTCTTGGAAAAGGGGAAAAGATCTAGCCCGTACATGTGTTGGAAGCTTATGGTAACTAAAATTCCATCCTTATCACATGACTAGACAATTAGGAACATGTGGTTGTGGATTAAACATGTGAAATCTGCTGTTAGAAACAATGCATCTGGTCTGGAGACCCCATACGCATCGTATGGTATACATACCATACGCATCGTATGGTGCAAGTTTGGCAGAATTACAGTTTTGGTCCCTGAACTGTATTTAGGCCATTTTTGACACGTTTAAGGCCCGTTAACCCCATTTCAAAGCTCTAAAATGAAATTAAAGTATAGGGAACTTAAAACATGTTCAAAAATATCTCGGATGTCGGTTCGTTTAGCCGTACGAACGCGATGTTCGGTTAATTACGACGGAATACGCATAAGCGCGAAAAACGAACCAAATGACGCGACGAATGGATTTTTCTTATGGCGAACACTAAAATAAAATATTTTAGTGCTTACATAAATTTTTGGATGTCCGGATGTATTCAGAACGTAAGTTATGCGTAAAAATGCAAACTTGTGCACTTTTTGACACTTTTAGTCCCTGAATGACCCAAAAGTTTATTTTAGCACACCGAACCCCTCAAAGCCTATTTCTAAGCTATGTAAAGGATATTTAAGGTGTGTTTAACTTATGGTTAGGTTTCGGAATGTTCGTTACAGTTCAAATTGACATACTTTCGCAGTTTGTCATATTTAGTCCCTGTAAGCGAATTAACTTGTTTTTGCCATACCAAAGCCTTTAAAACTTATTTCTAAGTTATGTAAAGGTTATTTAAGGTATGTTGAGTATATGTTGATGTTCCGGAGTATTTCTCGCATTAAACTGAGTACGTTTACGCACTAGTTTGCGTATAACTCTCCAGAAAGCGATGTAGAGTTTGAAATTGAACAAAAGTCAAAACATAAAAAATGTAAAACATAACAAAACAAACATTGTGATCAAATAACATTGTTTTATTGATAATAGAACTGTTCACAATGATTACAAGCGCAGTTGTTACAGTCTCCCCTACTTGTGGAAATTTCGTCCCGAAATTTATTTAGAAGAAACTTGTGGAAAAAGATGTGGATATTTCGCCTTCATTTGGTCTTCGCGTTCCCAAGTAAACTCAGGTCCACGTTTTGCTTCCCAGCGAACTTTGACCAAAGGAATGCGCTTGCGTTTAAGCCACTTGACTTCACGTTCCATGATTTCCACTGGTTTCTCAACAAATTTCAGTGTTTTGCCAACACGAATTTCGTCAAGTGGTATGGAGAAGTTCTCATCAGCTGTACACTTCTTGAGATTGGATATGTGAAAAGTTGGATGAACATTTCCCAGTTCAGGAGGTAACTCAAGTCTGTAGGCTACCTTTCCGATTCTTTCGACGATCTTGAATGGTCCAACGTATCTAGGTGCAAGTTTTCCTTTCTTTCCAAATCTGATCACACCTTTCCAAGGTGAGACCTTAAGTAATACTCGATCACCGACTTGAAATTCCAAGGCTTTGCGTTTTGGGTCCGCGTAAATCTTCTGACGGCTTCTAGCTGCCTGAAGGTTATCACGAACTTTCTTGACCTTGCCAGTTGTCTCTAAAATGAGGGCAGGTCCAGTAAGTTGAGCCTCGCCAATCTCATTCCAGCAGACTGGTGAACGACATTTTCGACCATAGAGAGCTTCGAAAGGAGCCATTTTGATGCTAGTGTGATAACTGTTGTTGTAGGAGAATTCAATCAATTTAAGATGTGAATCCCAGCTACCACCAAAATCGATCACACAAGCTCTTAGCATATCCTCCAGAGTCTGGATTGTTCTCTCAGATTGACCATCCGTTTGCGGATGATAAGCTGTGCTCAGATTAAGTTGGGTCCCCATGGCAGATTGCATGGTTCTCCAAAAATGAGAAGTGAAACGAGCATCTCTGTCAGAAATGATGTTCAAAGGAACACCATGTCGAGCTACAATTTCATCTACATAGATTTGAGCAAGTCTGTCAGTAGGAAAATCCTCACGGATTGGCAAGAAATGCGCTGACTTTGTAAGACGATCAACGACTACCCAGATGGCATCATGACCTTTCTTTGTGCGCGGGAGTTTGGTAACAAGATCCATAGTAATGTTTTCCCATTTCCAAACTGGGATCTCTGGTTGCTCCAATAAACCAGAAGGACGCTGATGTTCAGCCTTAACCTTAAGACAAGTAAGGCATTTGGATACGTATAAGGCAATGTCTTTCTTCATACCAGGCCACCAATAGTGAATACGAAGATCCTTATACATTTTATCTGAGCCCGGATGAATAGAATAACGAGACTTATGGGCTTCATCCATAAGCAAGGTACGAAGATCATCTAGACTTGGGACCCACAAACGGTCCATGAAGTAATATGATCCATTGTCCTTCAGTTCCAAAGCAGGTGTTATGTGATAGGGAAATTCCTTATCCATCAAACCTTGTGAAACACAAGATTGTTGAGACTGAGAAATGCGTGCTTGAATGTCGGATCGAGCTTGAATAACAGATTGAACACGTACACAATGAAGCTTAGTACGTTCCTTACGACTCAATGCATCAGCCACGACATTCGCCTTACCAGGATGGTAGCGAATTTCGCAGTCATAGTCGTTTAAAAGCTCAACCCAACGTCGTTGCCTCATGTTGAGTTCTTTCTGATTGAAGATATGCTGAAGACTTTTGTGGTCAGTGAAAACCACACATTTTGTACCATACAAATAGTGTCTCCAGATCTTGAGAGCAAAAACAACTGCACCTAACTCAAGATCATGAGTGGTGTAGTTCTTCTCATGTATCTTCAATTGTCTTGATGCATAGGCTATGACTTTGTTTCTTTGCATAAGAACACAGCCAAGACCCAATTTAGATGCATCACAATACACGACAAAATCATCATCACCCTCAGGCAATGATAGTACAGGCGCATCGCAAAGCTTCTGCTTCAAGTGTTGAAAAGCTTCCTCTTGTTTGAATCCCCAGAAAAAGGGCATTTTCTTCTGAGTTAGAGCAGTTAGAGGAACTGCAATCTTAGAGAAGTTTTCAATGAAGCGGCGATAATAACCCGCTAGACCAAGAAATGAACGAACTTCAGTAGGAGTAGTAGGCGTATCCCAATCCTTAATCGCACTGATCTTGGAGGGATCTACATGAACACCTCGTTCGTTGATAATGTGTCCCAAAAATTGAACTTCTTTAAGCCAAAATTCGCATTTGGAGAATTTGGCGAAAAGTTGCTCTTTCTTCAGGAGTTCAAGAGTAAGACGAAGGTGTTGCTCGTGATCAGCTCGCGTCTTAGAGTAAATCAAGATGTCATCGATAAAAACAATGACGAACTGATCCAAATAAGGTTTGCAGACCCTATTCATTAAGTCCATGAAAACAGCCGGAGCATTAGTCAAACCGAATGGCATGACTGTGAATTCATAATGCCCATAACGAGTACGGAACGCTGTCTTCGGAATGTCTTCTTGTTGCACCCGAAGTTGATGATATCCAGATCGCAGATCAATCTTCGAAAAATAAGAAGCGCCTTGTAACTGATCAAAGAGATCATCGATGCGAGGTAGGGGATATCGATTCTTGATGGTAAGCTTGTTAAGCTCACGATAATCGATACACATCCTAAAGGATCCATCCTTCTTCTTGACAAAAAGAACGGGAGCACCCCAAGGTGAAAAACTGGGACGGATAAAGCCTTTGTCAGAGAGCTCCTGAAGCTGTTTAGACAACTCTTGCATCTCAGACGGTGCAAGACGATATGGAGCTCTAGCAATGGGATTTGCACCAGGTACGAGATCAATACGGAACTCGACTTGGCGTGCTGGAGGTAGACCAGGTAAATCTTCAGGGAACACTTCAGAATAATCCCGAACGACAGGAATATCTGAAATAGACTTACCCTTGCCTTTATCTTCTGTAACATGTGCTAAGAAAGCCACATAGTTCTTCTGCAGATACTTCAGAGCTTTAAAACAAGACATGAGTTTGAGACCACCGGTAGGCTTCTCACCTTGAACTTGCAGGATCTCGCCTGTCGAAAGTGGCACACGAACAATCTTTTTAGAACAAACTATCTCTGCGTGATGCTTGGATAACCAATCCATTCCCACAATAACGTCGAAGCTTCCAAGTTGCATAGGCGCGAGGTCAATAGGAAAAAGATGGTCGTTAAGATTCAACTGGCAGTTGCGAAGAACAGAATCAAGAATAATGGGTTCACCACTAGCAACCTCTACTGTCAAAGATTTGCCTAGTTTCGTTCTAGACACGCGAAGCATTTGCTCAAAAGACAAAGACACGAAACTCTTATCGGCACCAGAATCGAAAAGAACAGATGCAGGCTGATTATTAATAAAGAACGTACCGTTCACCACATTATCGTCAGCCTGTGCCTCTTGGGCATTCATGTTAAAGACTCGGCCTCGAGCCGGAGCCGGATTCTGGTTCTGGTTCTGGTTGGCTAGCCTTGGGCACCGGTTTCTATAGTGGGTCAGATCCCCACAATTATAACAAGCACCCGGTGGGTATTGTGGTCTTGCAGCTTGACCCTGTTGCTGAGCAACTTGTTGAGCCGGGTTCTGAACCGCGGGATTCTGAGCAGACCGACAAACATTGGCAAGATGGCCTGACTTCCCACAGTTAGTACAGAAACGGCATGGAAGTTGCGGCTGGTGGTGACTGTTGCATCTATTGCACAAAGGTGCATTCCCTGTATAGGGTTTCTTTGCTGGAAGCTGTGCAGGTTGGTTGGGAGCTACCTGGTTAGCTCGAGCAGTGATAGCAAAATTTTGGGAAGCCTTACGCTTCTTTGACCTCTTCGAAGAACCAGAGTTCTTTCCATTCAAGTTTTGACCTTTCTTGCTATCTTCCTTGTCAGCCGACTGCTTCTTGCCCTTGTCACCCTTCCTGTGTAGCTTTCCCTTTCTAATCTGCGACTCAGTCAATGTCGCTGATAACTCGATCGCCTGACGGAGTGTGGCAGGTTCACTACCAGTAAGAATGTCTTGTACCGAGTCAGGTAGACCATCGATGTATCTCTCGATAGCCTTGTCGAGTGGGGTGACCATTGTTGGGCAAAGCAGACTCAACTCTTCAAACCGATCAGTATAAGCCCTGTGCTCACCACTATCTTGCTTCAAAACATCAAACTCTTTCTCCAACGCTCGCTGTTCATGGCGAGGACAGAATTCCCTCATCATAAGGGCTCTAAGTTCAGCCCATGTCTGTGCGAGAGCAACTTCTGCACCCCGGTCTCTCATAACCCCGTTCCACCATGTCAAAGCCCTCTTCTGAAATACGCTCGAAGCAAACTCGACTTTGCGATTATCCGGGCACTGCACGTGGCGAAAAGTATTCTCTATGCTCTCGAACCACTGAAGAAGCCCAGTCGCTCCTTCAGAACCACTAAACTTGAGTGGTTTAGCCTGATTAAAATCCTTGTATTTGCACGGACCATTGTTGTTGTTGTTGGCTTGTTGCCATTGAGCAAAGAGATTTGGGAATTGAGCAGCCATCTGCTGCGCAATAATTTCTGCCAGTTCAGCAGTAGCTATCTGGTTCTCGCGTCGAGGAGGCATTCTAAAAGAGGAAGACATGAAAAGAAACGAATGAGATGATTGGATGAAAAGAATGAGATGATAAAAACAAGAATTGCAAACAGCATGGATGGTGGTCATTCGTTCGTATCACAAAGCAAACAAACGACTCACAGTGACTAATCAAAGTAAATGGGTCAAAAATAATGTATAATGAAGACATGCTCGCCTATAAGTGAACACTCACTCCAAGAATTCCCAGGTAAGCACAACTGGTCTCGCGTCTGGTTGAGATGTATACGAAGTGCTTGCCTAGACAGAAAACCCAGAATACAGGCATTCACCCTTCCATTTTGCATATGTTCACATTATTTAAAACCCAAAACGTTTGACGGGATTTTGAAAATTTGAAGGCACAAGGCCAAAAACCAATACTGAAAAGGGTTCAAAACCATATAACAGAGGGTTCAAAACCTTACAATTAAGGGTTCAAAACCTTGTAAAAATTTATTCAAAAACAGATGATTGTTTTTCAAAAATCGTTTCGGAAAAAATTTTGGTTCCTTGTTTTGTTAATCACCTAAGGATAGGTGATGTACATGTTTTAAGATCTAAACACAAGATAACTTGCGTTAGGTTCCTAGAAAAGTTATAGTCTAGGTCAAAGCATTACTAATAACCTAATTCCCTATAACCATTTGCTCTGATACCAACTCTTCTGTCACACCCCGACCGCGTAAAACAACAAATCGCGGCGGAAACATCGGGGCGTGTTGCGACAGAATTAATTGTTTCAAATCCATGGCAAACAAAGTTGTATTTTATTTATTAAACAATAGTTACATTGTCTTAACACAGGAAATACAGAGTTTATAACATAATTAAACAAAGTCTATCATCGTTTTTAGTCTCTAAGGCACAGGTCCGCCCTAGTGTCCTGATCAACATCCTATGGAAAAGCACCTGAAAACACATGTGAAAGTAGGTACGTCAGCATAAAAATGCCTGTGAGATACATAGGTTTGTGAAAATAAGATTCATGACTTATGTTTGAGAAAATGTTTAGTCATGAACCTTGTAATTTGATTTGTTTTGTAAATCATTTGAAAAACGATAAGATCAGATGATATGTATAAGTAAATGTCAGGTTAAATAAATAACCATGTAAAAATGTGTTTGTATAAGATAAGTTGTTTGTAAATAAATGTCTTGTGAAAAGTATGTTATTTGTATAAAATGTTCTATGTCTCAAACTGAAATGATTCAAATAACGTTACGCCATATAATACCATACAAACATTTATATATAGGAAGTACCAGCGGCGTATCCACCATGCTTGTATCATATTACACACGCATCGTTACTTAATCACTTAATCAAACCAAACCAACCAATGTAAGAAGTCTATGTTTAAATCAATTGTCAAATGTATTGGGTAATATGTCAAATGTAAATCATGTCAAATGTCTATGTCAAATATCCATGTCAAATGTCTATGTCAAAATGTCCATGTCAAATGTCTATGTCAAAATGTCATGTATGGCAAGTGAAATGTCTCAAACTAAACCATATGCACAAAAACAAAGTATTGAAGTAAAACTTGGTTTAAATCAAAGCTATGTTTTGTGTAAATGCATGCAACTATTTAATATGAACATTTATGCGGTATTGTGAATATGCATACATCCAAGCCTGGCGACTGTGGTGATAAACCCTTTAAACAAATTAAAGGTCTATCTGTCTTAATGTCAACGAATTCGGTCATTCCTTTCTGTCCCCTTACCCTGGGATGTCCGGAACGGGAGTTGTCAATTCCTATGGTACCACTACCTACTAACGAACGGCGTAGCTAATGTTAATGGATATATTGTCCCATGTAAACAAACCAAATGTCATAACAAAATGTGAGCATGTGAAAACAATGCACTAAGTATGTAATCAAATGAACATACGTAGCGTGAAATGTCATGTAAAACGATGTACTAAGTAATGCACACAATGGGCACACCTAGCATGAAATGTCATGTAAAACGATGTACTAAGTAATGCACACAATGGGCACACCTAGCATGAAATGTCATGTAAAACAATGTACTAAGTAATGCACACAATGGGCACACCTAGCATGAAATGTCATGTAAAACAATGTACTAAGTAATGCACACAATGGGCACACCTAGCATGAAATGTCATGTAAAACAATGTACTAAGTAATGCACACAATGGGCACACCTAGCATAAAATGTAATGAAATCATGTACTATAATGTACTAACGAACATAGCATGTATATGATGTGAAAACAGGAAAGCATGAAAGTAACAAGTAGGCACATGTGTTCCACCCCAAAACAGTTTGGAAAACAGTAAAAGAGGGGTCTATGTACTCACTTGAGATTGCTCAGTTGTATAAAGATAACCACCAAGCAATGCAAGAGATCTCGGAATCAAACGGCACCTAGTATAGGTAACTATGTTAATAAACCGGACCTATCTCGGAAGACTGGGTAGCATTAGGGTTTGTAAACCAAATGAGTGTCGGAACTCACGTGATATGGTTTAACAAAGCCTACATGCTAAATGAAACTTAACATAATTGTTTACGACCCATTACGACCCGTTTAGGAAGCTTATGCTACTTTAACGCGTCGTGCGCGTGAAACGCGTTCGGACCGCCTAACTAGTCCTATGACAAGTATTATATGCCTAAACATGTTAAATAATCAGTTATGTGACAAAAGTTTAGGTTACATATGCTAAATTACCAATTATACATGAAAAGGGTATTCTGGTAATTTACCTAAGGCATATAAACTACCTATCATACAACTACTTAAACGATGTGACCATAGGGTATAACCTCGGAAGGTTATTCCCTACCTATGGTCACCTAATGTATTTGGTCGGATCCTAATGATCGACCAAACTGGGTCGGGTTCGAAGGTATAGGCGATTTATTAGATCGCCTACCCTACGACCCTAGACAACGTGGTAATCAGTAGGCATAGTCCCAAGGGACTATGACCATCGTGATTACAATCACGTTGCGAAGTTCTAACGAACTTCGCATTGACCATTACTGGTCAACGCTGAAAGTCAAACAAAGTTTGACTTTCTGACTCGAAAAGCAGTAAAATAAGGAAAAGAACGAAAGAATACTTACGAAGGGTCCCCGAATGCTAATCGTGATCACAATAACTCAGGTATGGAACAATGGTTCCAACTTAGAGTCAAATAGATCAGATTCTTGTAAGTAATGAGGTTGGATGGCATGGGTATTTATAGAATTCGGGTAACCGTTGAGATCGTTTCTTGGAAAAGGGGAAAAGATCTAGCCCGTACATGTGTTGGAAGCTTATGGTAACTAAAATTCCATCCTTATCACATGACTAGACAATTAGGAACATGTGGTTGTGGATTAAACATGTGAAATCTGCTGTTAGAAACAATGCATCTGGTCTGGAGACCCCATACGCATCGTATGGTGCAAGTTTGGCAGAATTACAGTTTTGGTCCCTGAACTGTATTTAGGCCATTTTTGACACGTTTAAGGCCCGTTAACCCCATTTCAAAGCTCTAAAATGAAATTAAAGTATAGGGAACTTAAAACATGTTCAAAAATATCTCGGATGTCGGTTCGTTTAGCCGTACGAACGCGATGTTCGGTTAATTACGACGGAATACGCATAAGCGCGAAAAACGAACCAAATGACGCGACGAATGGATTTTTCTTATGGCGAACACTAAAATAAAATATTTTAGTGCTTACATAAATTTTTGGATGTCCGGATGTATTCAGAACGTAAGTTATGCGTAAAAATGCAAACTTGTGCACTTTTTGACACTTTTAGTCCCTGAATGACCCAAAAGTTTATTTTAGCACACCGAACCCCTCAAAGCCTATTTCTAAGCTATGTAAAGGATATTTAAGGTGTGTTTAACTTATGGTTAGGTTCCGGAATGTTCGTTACAGTTCAAATTGACATACTTTCGCAGTTTGTCATATTTAGTCCCTGTAAGCGAATTAACTTGTTTTTGCCATACCAAAGCCTTTAAAACTTATTTCTAAGTTATGTAAAGGTTATTTAAGGTATGTTGAGTATATGTTGATGTTCCGGAGTATTTCTCGCATTAAACTGAGTACGTTTACGCACTAGTTTGCGTATAACTCTCCAGAAAGCGATGTAGAGTTTGAAATTGAACAAAAGTCAAAACATAAAAAATGTAAAACATAACAAAACAAACATTGTGATCAAATAACATTGTTTTATTGATAATAGAACTGTTCACAATGATTACAAGCCCAGTTGTTACATGACGTACCTATTTTCACATGTGTTTTTCAGGAACTGTTGCATAAGATGATCAAGATACACATAGGCAGACTTGGGCTTTAGTGACAATAAAAGATACAAGACTAGTTAATTATGTTGTATTTCCTTGTTTGTTAAGACATTGTAACACCTTTAATCAATAAAACGAAACTTCAATTGCCATGGATTTGAAACAATTAATTCTGTTACAACACTCCCCGATGTTTCCGCCACGTTTTGTATGTTCTACGTGGTCGGGGTGTGACAGAAAAGATGGTATCAGAGCCAATGGTTATAGGGAATTAGGTTATTAGTAATGCTTTGACCTAGTCTATAACTTTCTTAGGACCCTAACGCGAGTTTACTTGCGTTTAGTCATAAAACAATACCGTCACCTATCCTTAGGCGACGACCACAACAAGAACATAAATTTCAAAACCGCTTTGAAAACTAATCATCTGTTCTAGGATGATTGATTACTAGGTTTTGAACCCTCTATTGTAAGGTTTTGAACCCTCTGTTATACGGTTTTGAACCCCTTTGAGTTTTCAAAACTCTCGTCAAGGTTTTGGGTTTTTAATAATGTGAACACGTGCAAACTGGAAGGGTGAATGCCTATATTCTGGGTTTTCTGTCTAGGCAAGCACTTCGTATACATCTCATCAGACGCGAGACCAGTTGTGCTTACCTGGGAATTCTTGGGATGAGTGTTCACTTATAGGCGAGCATGTCTTCGCGATGCATTATTTTTGACCTATTTACTTTGATTTTTCACCGAGGTCGTTTGTTGCTTTGTAGTAACAAACAAATGACCACCATCCATTGCTTTCATCAAATTTGTTTCATCTCATTCTTTTCGTCTAATTCTCTCACTCGTTTCATTTCATATTTCCTCTTTTAGAATGCCTCTACGACGCGAAAATCCAGTATCTGTTGACGAGCTGGCAGCTGTCATTACACAGCAAATGACTGCTGCAATCCCGATCATCGTTGCCCAATGTCACCAAGCTATCAACAACAATAATGCCCCATGCAACTTCAAGACGTTCAACTCGGCTAAGCCATCAAAGTTTTCTGGGTCTCAAGGAGCGACTGCACTTCTGCAATGGTTCGAGAGTCTAGAGAGCACTTTCAGGCATGTTCAATGTCAAAACGAGCGAAAGGTAGATTTTGCATCTAGTGTCTTCGAGAAACGAGCTTTGACATGGTGGAACGGTGTGGTGAGAGATAGGGGTGCCGAAGTGGCACTGGCCCAAACTTGGGAAGAACTTCGAGCACTGATGATGAAGGAGTTATGTCCTCGTCACGAGATCAGGGCATTGGAAAGGGAATTCGATGACCTTAAGCAAGACAGCGGCGAACATCGAGCATACACTGATCGATATGAGGAGCTGAGCCTGTTGTGTCCTACCATGGTTACGCCTTTGGATAAGGCGATCGAAAAGTACATTGATGGTCTCCCTGACTCAGTTCAAGACATTGTTACTGGTAGTAATCCCACTACGGTTAGGCAGGCCATTGAGCTATCTACAACTCTGACTGAATCTCAGATCAGGAAACGTAAGCTTTTCCGGAAGGGTGACAAGAAACCAGTCGAGGAATCGAAACCAATCGAGAAATCAAAGACCATGGATGAGCAGACTGGATCCCTTGAGTGGTCAAAGAAGCAAAAGGCTTCTCAGAACTTCGCCATGGTCGCTCACAATGGTCAAGCCGTCCCCAACCAACCAGCTCAACCCCGTACTAGGAAGCCATACAATGGAACTTCACCCTTGTGCAACCGATGTGGCCTACATCATCATGCTAATGTGAAGTGCCGCGAATGCCAAATTTGTGGACTTAAAGGTCATATGGCAAAAGTTTGCGTTGCAGCAGTTGCACCGAATCAAGCCGACAACAAACCTGCTCGAGCTCGCTTTCCACCAGGTTCTTGCAACAAGTGTGGTAAGATGGGACATTTCCGAAGAAATTGCCCAAAGCTTGCTAATGCTAATCCAGCACAGAGATGAGCATCTGATCGACTAGAAGACAACACTCTTTAGAAATAATCATATCTTATGTATTATTTTCTTTTGTTGTCAAGGTCCATGAAACAGTTGTTATCATTGTTAATAAATAAATCTTTTTATTTACATTACAATGTATATTATGTGATTGTATGCATAAACAACATATCCCCTATAATACCGACAATCAAGGAATCGTATTACTTGAAAAGCAAACTACCCCCAAAATTCTTCCATTTTACAATCTCTTGCGTAAAGATCCCAAGTACCCGTCTCTTGCAAAGAAACGAAGTACAAGATAAAAGTTATAATTCTGTACGAATACCCCAAGTACCACTATAAATTTTTAATAGGGTACCCAAGGGTATTTCCGTATGTCCTAAATTATTGTGTACCTTAATTCGAATATTGCGTTTTCCTGAAAAACGAAAATCGAATTTTTGGTAGATCATCCTATCTTCATGGATGGATTCTTGAAATGATTAAAGTACCAAATGAAATCCACGAATTGGATTCCTGGTGTACTTTAAGTATCCGCGTCCAAAGATAACAAATTAATAAACAAATTAAACAACTATGTGATTATGTGTTTATGTGTTCCCTTTATGTTTTTGGTGTGATCCAAATTCTTGTCATTCAAATCCTCGTAGAATCTTCCATATCTTTGGGTGCTATACTAAATCCTCAACGGGCTTGTACGTAATAGTAAAGACCCGTGGATTATATTGTACCATTCCATAATTAGACCCTGAGAGGTCTAGGTAAACAGATTGATCCAAAAATATGGTTAGGAAAATCATGTGATGATATAGCTGAAAGGACTCCTTGGTGGCCTAATTTAAAAAGGATCCTTTGTCGATCTAATTAAAAGGACCCTATGGTAGTTTAGTCACACTCATCATCAGGTTTGATTTTTCCTCCCTTTCACATTTCAGACAAATTGTGCGGACTATGCAAGGAATTGCGTAATTATGGATGCATACATAATTATGGAATTCAGTGCACAGAAACCACAGCGAATTTTGTCATGTGTCTAGAGTCTATTCCGTTCATTTTTGTTTCTGAAGATGTAAAATGACTATTCCGTTCATTTTTGTTTCTGAAGATGTAAAATGACTATTCTGTTCATTTTTGTTTCTGAGGATGTAAAATGACTATTCCGTTCATTTTTGTTTCTGAAGATGTAAAATGACTATTCTGTTCATTTTTGTTTCTGAAGATGTAAAATGACTATTCTGTTCATTTTTGTTTCTGAAGATGTAAAATGACTATTCTGTTCATTTTTGTTTCTAAAGATGTAAAATGACTATTCTGTTCATTTTTGTTTCTGAGGATGTAAAATGACTATTCCGTTCATTTTTGTTTCTGAAGATGTAAAATGACTATTCTGTTCATTTTTGTTTCTGAAGATGTAAAATGACTATTCTGTTCATTTTTGTTTCTAAAGATGTAAAATGACTATTCTGTTCATTTTGTTTCTGAAGATGTAAAATGACTATTCTGTTCATTTTTGTTTCTGAAGATGTTGTGGAAAATGACTATTCTGTTCATTTTTGTTTCTAAAGAATGCCTGTTGAAAATAACTCGGTTCATTTTTCATTTCTGAAAAATGTTCGTTAAAGAGAAATTACAGGATTACGTCTTGTTCATCTTTGATGGTTATTTAACACAAAGTCACAGATAGACTCCTACGAATTAATTTCGGGACGAAATTTCCTAAAGTAGGGGAGACTGTAACACCTGTGTCATTTCAACCATCAAACAAATGCCAAACCAATGAAATATTGTATTTCATACTTTGGACTTGTATAAATATGTGTATCTTTTGCACATATCAACTCTTGTTCGATTTCAAGCTCTAAATCGCTTTCTGGAAGGTTATACACGCACTGATGCGTAAATATAACCAGTTTAATGCAACGAACACTCCGGAATAGTGAAATAGGCTTAACATACCTTATATAACCTTTACATAACTTAGATATAAGTTTTGGAAGGTTTGGTGTGGTGAAATCAAAGTTTAATCGCTTATAGGGACTAAAGTTGACAAACTGTGAAAGTATGTCAATTTGAACTGTAACAGACATTCCGGGACATGACCATAAGTTAAACGTACCATAAATATCCTTTACATAGCTTAGAAATAGGCTTTGAGGTGTTCGGTATGCTAAAATAAACTTTTGTGTCATTCAGGGACTAAAAGCGTCAAAAAGTGCACAAGTTTGCATTTTTACGCGTAACTTACGTTCTGAATACATCCGGACATCCAAAAATTTATGTAAGCACTAAAATATTTTATTTTAGTGTTCGGCATAAGAAAAATCCATTCGTCGCGTCATTAGGATCGTTTTTCGCGCTTGTGCGCATTCCGTCGTAATTAAGCGAACATCGCGTTCGTACGACCAAACGAACCATCATCCGGCATATTTTTGAGCATGTTTTGAGTTCCCTATACTTTAACTTCATTTTAGAGCCTTGAAATGAGGTTAACAGGGTTCAAACGCATCAAAAAAGGCCTTAAAACACAACAGGGACCATTCCTGCCAATTTTGAAACTTTTTTTGAAGCTGGTGCATGCTAGCGTAGCGCGAGCCCTATAGGCTTTACCAGTCGTGCTACGCGACTGCCTATGCTGGACAGAAAACATGCAGAAATATCAGTTTTGCACTTTCGGGACCAGATTCGATGTATTAGCCGTTGTTTAATTCACAACCACACATTCTAACATGCTTAGTCAGCGGATAAGGATGGAATTTAGGCACCATAACTTTGCAACACATGTATGGATGGAATTTAAGCACCTAAACACCATAACTTTGCAACACATGTATGGATGGAATTTAAGCACCTAAACACCATAACTTTGCAACACATGTATGGATGGAATTTAAGCACCTAAACACCATAACTTTGCAACACATGTACGGATACGATTAAGGCACGATATTCGACAAGCGATCCTAACGGTTCGGGTGTTTCTATAAATACCCATCCACCCCAACCTCATTTCTTACAAGAATTCTGATTTGAGAGCTCTAAGTTGAAACCATTGTTTCATACCTGAGTTCTTGGATCGGGATTAGCATTCGGGGACCCTTCGTAAGTATTCTTTCGTTCTTTTCCTTATTTTACTGCTTTTCGAGTCAGAAAGTCAAACTTTGTTTGACTTTCAGCGTTGACCAGTAATGGTCAATGCGAAGTTCATTTGAACTTCGCAACGTGAGTGTAATCACGTTGGTTATAGTCCCTTGGGACTATGCCTACTGATTACCACGTTGTCTAGGGTCGTAGGGTAGGCGATCTAATAAATCGCCTATACCCTCGAACCCGACCCAGTTTGGTCGATCATTAGGATCCGACCAAATACATTAGGTGACCATAGTAGGTAGGGAATAACCTTCCGAGGTTATACCCTATGGTCACATCGTTTAAGTAGTTGCATGATAGGTAGTTTATATGCCTTAGGTAAATTACCAGAATACCCTTTTCATGTATAATTGGTAATTAAGCATATGTAACCTAAACTTTTGTCACATAACTGATTATGTAACATGTTTAGGCATATAACACTTGTCGTAGAACTAGTTAGGCGGACCAAACGCGTTTCACGCGAACGACGCGTCAAAGTAGCATAAGCTACCTAAACGGGTCGTAATGGGTCGTAGACACTTAGGTTAAGTTTCATTTAGTATGTAGGCTTTGATTAATCATATCACATGAGTTCCTACACTCATTTGGTTTACAAACCCTCATGCTACCCAGTCTTCCGATTTAGGTCCGGTTTATTAATGTAGTTACCTATATTAGGTGCCGTTTGAGATTCCGCGATCTCTAGCATTGCTTGGTGGTTATCCTAGGACTTCTGAGCAATCTCAAGTGAGTACATAGACCCCTTTTTTACTGTTTTCCAAACTATTTTGGGGTGGAACACATGTGCCTACTTGTTACTTTCATGCTTTCCTGTTTTCACATCATATACTTGCTATGTTCGTTAGTACATTATAGTACATGATTTTATGACATTTCATGCTAGGTGTGCCCAATTGTGTGCATTACTTAGTACCTCGTTTTACATGACATTTTGACATAGACATTTGACATAGACATTTCGGCATAGACATTTTAACATGATTGACATTTGATCATGCATTTCCCACAAAACATAACTTTGATTTAAACCAAGTTTTACTTCAATACTTTGTTTTTGTGCATATGGTTTAGTTGAGACATTTCACTTGCCATACATGACATTTTGACATAGACATTTGACATGGATATTTGACATAGACATTTTGATATGATTTACATCTTAACATGAACACTTTGACATATTACCCAATACATTTGACAATTGATTTAAACATAGACTTCTTACATTGGTTGGTTTGGTTTGATTAAGTGATTAAGTAACGATGCGTGTGTAATATGATACAAGCATGGTGGATACGCCGCTGGTACTTCCTATATATAAGTGTTTGTATGGTATTACATATCGTAGCGTTATTTGAATCATTTCAGTTTGAGACATATAACATTGTATACAAATAACATACTTTTCACAAGACATTGTTTTACAAACAACTTATCTTATACAAATCCATTTTACTATGGTTATTCATTTAACCATACATTATTCACTTATTTATACATATCATCTGAACTCATTGTTTTTCAAATGATTTACAAAACAAAGCAAATAACAAGGTTCATGACTAAACATTTTCTCAAACATAAGTCATGGAACCTATTTTCACAAAACCTATGTATCTCACAGGCATTTTTATGCTGACGTACCTATTTTCACATGTGTTTTTCAGGAACTGTTGCATAAGATGATCAAGATACACATAGGCAGACTTGGGCTTTAGTGACAATAAAAGATACAAGACTAGTTAATTATGTTGTATTTCCTTGTTTGTTAAGACATTGTAACACCTTTAATCAATAAAACGAAACTTCAATTGCCATGGATTTGAAACAATTAATTCTGTTACAACACTCCCCGATGTTTCCGCCACGTTTTGTATGTTCTACGTGGTCGGGGTGTGACAACTAACAACCCTTCGAATGAAGTGTTACATCTGTCGTAAGACGAAGATGCTTTTCTGGGTTAGTTTCTTCTTTAATTACACACGAGCTACTTTCAGCTCACTTACTTGCTTCCCCTGTATACCCCCACGAGATGAGCCGAACGTGAAAGATCTCTTCCACAGGTAAACAATCTTCTTCACTTTGGGAAATCATCGGTTCAGCCCTGCCCTATTGCTTCCTGAGATCTATATATAGTAATCAGAAGATAAATAGAGATTGGTATTTTAAATGATTAATTAGATGTGGATGTTTACCACGAGACCGCAGTGGTGACATCTCATACCACGAGACCGCAGTGGTGACATCTCATAAAACACTAAAGAATACGTACGTAAGTAAATATTCATATATAATCACTCAATTATAAAGACATCATTAAACGAAACAAATAGCGGTATCTGACATTATAACAAATATATTGCTTACTAAATTAAAACATTACCCAACGTAAACAACTACAGACCAGTAAGCAATCGTCTTTTGTAACCTGTAATATAGAACCGACAATCTTTTTAAAGAAATCGATTAAAGAGTTGCTAAAAACAAATTGTACATTGCAATTTTCATGAGCCTTGCAAAGAGAATTAAAATTACCTTCATACTATAGGACTGGAGATAGCAACGATTAAAGAGCACCTTGAAGGACGTGTGTGGCCTTCTAAGGTTCTTATCTTCAATATCGACGACAAATCCTAAATCCATGAAAGTCGAAACCCAAGTCATATATTTGTTTCTACTTAAGTCGTTGAACTTATAAAAAAAAGCAAGCTAAAGACCGCACAACCTCAAAGAAGGATTTTTTAACGGGAAAAACAATTGTTATTTAAAATTTTTGGTTTAAATCCAAGAAAGTCGAAACCCAAGTGATATATTTGTTTCTACTTAAGTCGTTCATCATAAAAAAAACGCAAGGTAAAGACCGTAGAACCTCAAAGAACGATTTTTAGTGGGCAAAAACAATTGTTATTTAAAAGTTTTGGTTTTTACGTTACTTTTTCCATAAACTAAAAACCATGTTCAATGGTTTCCATCAATTGTTTCTATTTCCTAATTTGAACCCGCAAACAACTCTTGTTTTTTTTTTTTTTTTTTTTTTATCAGGGAGATCCAGTTTTAAACCCATTGATGATTACCTTAAACCACATTAATACAATTAGAAGCTCGAACAAGCAACCAAGTTACATATATAATATAACCACGTGTTCACATATAATCGACAAATTTTTGAAAGAAACTGATTAAGGAGTTCGTTTAGGTACGTGTGTTGTGGCGCGCTAAACCAAACTGTACATTGCAATTTTCATGAGCTTTTCAAATAGAATTAAAAGTTTAAAACTACCTAAATATTATAGATGTGGAGACGACACCGATCAAAGTGTTCCTTGAAGTACGTGTGTGGTCTTGTAAGGCTCTTATCTTCAATATTCAACACAAATCCTGAATCCATCAATCCATGAAAGTTAAAACCCAACTAATAAAACATCTAAGTAAGTAGATTTTGGCCGCTATTGCTTTGCAATCAAAGTAAGTAGGATGGTCAATAGTTTATGGTGTTATATAAGAGAAAAAGAGATACAGCTAAAAAAATTTCTAATACGAACAATAACTCAATAAATAAATTATAAATATGAATTCGATTTCGCCTTATAAAATATGTCAGACTCATTCTATCAAATGTCTACCTAAAAGAGTGAAGTCATCAGTCATGACAACTTCAGCTTCAACTCAGATTCGGACTTGAAGTTAACGAACCAGTTTGGTAGGGCTCCTTTATTCTTAATGAGTTTGTTTTTTACACTATGTTTAGCTATGAAGTATTTAATTGATTAATCACTATTTTTACCTATGAAGGATTTTACTGATTAATCACCAATCCAACTTAATATTTATAGATACATTAAAGGAAGAAAATGCCCCACATTGTTTGTTTTTAATAAGTCAGACTTTTAAAAAACAACTGATGTATGCATTGGATCTGTAAGTCATGTAAATTAACTCGAAAAACAGAGCAATTGAGCCTCAATTTCATGCAAGAAATCCAATGAAGGTGAAACTAACTCCCTAATGAACAATGAAACTTATCAATAACTCAACAATAACCAAAGTTGATGATTCCCCTAAAAGGAAAACCAAATTAGGTTTACAATTTTACTGAGACGTTAATCAAAGATGGTTAATATACCTCATATTGAAGCAACCAAAAAACATGTATTTGACAAAATCGATGAACAGAGGCCGGCAAAAATCCAATTATGGAATACCCTAACGTGGTACATGCGAAAAAAAGTAACCTGGTTCGGAATCGGCCGATTCAAGCAACGATGGTCAGCACAGGGGAGACGAAGCGGAAAGACGGTCAGTAGAGGCGGTGCCGCGACAGTAGGTTAATCTGGTGGTCTGGAGTGTAGGGAGAGGAGGAATGAGCCGGATAAGAAAAGCATGGTTGAAGTTATTCTATTAAATTGGAAATTACGAAAACACCCTAACACTGTAGCAAACATTTGTTATCAATTGATATATATAATAATGATTACATAATCATCTATCAAGCCACTTCCATTACACCCATTTCAAATATTTTCGGGTGAGAAAAAAGTGTGCCTATGTGTCAGCCATATTGTAACACTTTTTTCTTAACCAAGCCCCATAACACAGTCTTATACTTGAGTTATTTGTTTGTATTTACGTGTGACCAATGCTTGTCTAACTTAGAGCTTTAATACACCTTGATGGAATTATTATGGCGGAATTATTATGCAAATCTTCTCACACAAAAGCTACACCAACTTTAAAATTAGAGTTGAACACTCGGAGGGAGTAGTGTTAATGTTTAACACTAGTATCTTTAGGATTTCTGATGCTGTGAGAATTCGATTGATAACT
This sequence comes from Helianthus tuberosus, assembly GCA_030545235.1. NCBI lineage: Eukaryota > Viridiplantae > Streptophyta > Magnoliopsida > Asterales > Asteraceae > Helianthus > Helianthus tuberosus. Next base: position 2,284,120 of record JARYGA010011515.1, on the reverse strand, counting down.
TGTTATCGGTAACTTGAGGTGTTATTTCACAACACCATGTGCATTTGAATCTCCATTCCCATTATCTTTTTTTTTTTGCATCGACTAGAACCTTAATAGTAAGCTCAAAACAAAAATGCTTATTATTTCTTCAAGTTGACATGTCTTCACAATTAATTACAGATATTGTTCACATATAACAGAAGACACGCATGCTTATCTTACGGGTACTCCATGTAGTAGACACGTACAACATATATGCTCATGTTGAACCAATCACTAAACATGTGAAGGTCGAACACTTGTACCTTTGTTACGATATTGTTAAGTCATTACAAAGGCTTATTTGGCATGCACAACTTTCCATCCTCTTTTCATATTTGCCAAACCTTAAAGACGACACATATAGAGTTTTTCTCTATTACCCATACATCAAATAAATTTTTAACACCTAAAAACTTTAGTTCCATATCGTTACATGCATCTAGGAGTAAGATTAACTACATTCAACTTTGTTTAACCATCATAGAGCTAAAGTTTGTCGTAATCTATCCCATCTTTCCATGTGACACCCTTACACACTAACATGACCTTGTACCTTACCTTTTGTACCATTAAAAACTTTTCACACTTATCTACAAATACTTGAATCCCACTAACTTTACAAGAATTTTCAACCAATTCTCATTGCTTCAATCCACATGCCTTTTTCTTTATGTGTTTTGATTAATGGACTTATTGAATGCCAAAGACTTGTGAATATTTTCTTCCACTTCAAGTACAAAGCAAATGCCGAAATATAAATAGGAGCGGGGATAGAGAGAAGGGTATAGTCAAAATTGTTTCTTCTCATATTTTGTAATCCCATCTCTAGTTCATTAGCTTTCCTACTTGATCAAGTTTTTAGTTGTAACACCCCAAAATCCTAATATGAACTATTTCGTTTATTTTAAGCACTTGTATAAAGTATGGTAACCAGGACTACTTAACCTAGTTAAATAATGTTGTATATTAGTAAGAATGTAAATAACTAATGGCAAACTAAAAATAAATACTAAAGAGGCTGAACATGCACATTGTGAAAAGATAATATAATAAAAATTGAAGGAAATCAAAATTGGTGAGTATGTGTTTATGTATAACAAGTCCAGATAGAGAAAGAGAGAAATCATATCTTACACACCAATTTACAAAACTCAACAAATTGTGGCTAAACTGAAGCTTAATCCTATGCATGTGCTCAATTCCTTAATCATCTAGACTCTATAATCATAAGGTAAGTTCTTCAACCTTATAAGTTAGTTTATTGATAGTTGGTAGTGTCCATTAAGTCAAAGTTTTATGTGGAATATTGACTTTTACGTGGTATAAAGTTGACCTGTTGAAACGGGTCAATTTGGATAAAGAATGAAAAATGAATGAAAACCAAGACGTAGAATTGGATATTGATGGGTGAAGTAAATTGGGCATCTTTTATGTTAAAAATTAATCTTAGAATGTAAAGAATGAAGTGGGTCAAGAAGACACTAAACTATGGTAGTAACTTAGCATTTTAAAGAATGAAAATTTAGAAGATTGACCATTGGTCATCAAGATGGAAAGATGAAATGAATCTTGTTTGTTGGAATGTATTTGTAACACCCCAACATGGATAGGGCTGACATGTCACTCTTACAGATATCAAACACAAAACCCAATCCACAAAATTAAATAAAAGGAAACCTAATTACATTTTATTACATTATAAAATAGTGCAACTAACAACTTATCTTCAACTTCTTTTAACGCTCCTCACTAATTCCCAAATATCCCTAGATTACCTGTAAAACAAATAACATAAACACAAAAAGGAAACTACGGCTGAGCCAAAAATTGCTTAGTAATAGATAATTTAACAGTACAAGTAAAGTCAGCTCAGAGGAAAGCAAAACATAACATAGTAGAACTTAGACTAAATTGAAACTGTTATGTAGACACATGATTGATATTGAAACAAATACAATAACCGATCTCCAATTGTAATGGAAACTGATTGAGATACAAAACTAATACTGAACATGGACACAAAACCGATGCAGAGATTGATACATGGTTTACCATGATGACTGAAACCAATTTTTTTTAATAAAAAAACTCTTTTTAGAACATCCTTTAATAATGCTAATATTTTGATATCAGAGGCAAAACTATTTTCTTATATTGATTGTTTGAATCTTATCAAAATATAATAATTTACCGTACCCCATAGCAAATCCTTATTAGACAAAAATAACTAATTTTCTAATATTGAAAAGTTATTTTTAAGAAATAGAATAATTTAAATAACTTGGTTTTCAAAAAGTAATACTTATGATAATTCCGTAAACCGACATGGGAAGGAGATGCCTAAAAAACAAAAAAGTTGGCCAAAAAATTTTAAATACCATTTAAAAATTCCATAACCTTTAAAAGAAAAGAACTATTGAAATTATTATCTTTATAAATATTTGGACTCAAATTAATATCTATTAATTTGTCATATTTAAAAATTTATTATTTAATCAAGATAACTATTTTTATAGCTTTGGAGTTTTATATTAAATAAACAAAATAAATTAGACAACCTGAGTTTAAAAGTATAATAATTTAATCCTTATGGAGTTTATTAAACCGATTGGGACAATCGATACGAAACAAAGACATGATTCGATGATAAATATAGAACATGCATTGAATTAAATACTAAACACATATACTAACATATACAAACTAAAAGTATAACACAAAATCTGAATTCAAATCGAAACCGATACTGAGATGGAAGTGACACAAACCGATACAGATACAAAGTCAAAACACATATAACTAATATAGATCAAAATCAGATACTAACCAAAATCAGAAGCATAACCCGGTGCATGACCGGAGAAAAAAACATAATCAGATCAAAATCCATAGTTAGAAACAGAGACATAATCAGAAACTGAACATATATCAGAAACATAATCTGATACACAATCGGAACCATAATCAGAGTACGTATAATTAGATGCACACGTAACTAACTATAACATAATCATAGATAGAACACATTCGTACATAGAAACATCTACCAACTTACACGACATATGTATATAAAAAAAATAAGTCATGTAACACAGAAGCACCCAGAGCCAGAAATAGAAGGGTACACATGTAATTACTCTATGCACCAATGAGATGATGAGTGTGGTGTGCACCTATTATTCCATCCCCCATAAGTCAGAAACAGAACTAGGATCAATCCATATGCCTTTAAGGGGCCAAGGTTCCACACAAGCACAAGTTTGAGATGTCGTGATTTTGATTACGCACTGTCACAGAAAATGTTCATGTCGTTGACGTCCAAACGACAAGTCAGAGATGCTCAGGTGAAAAAGTACAAAAGCTTAGGCTACGTAAATAATTTACAAACAACTAAAATTAATTACCAACAGGAACATGCTGTGACAAACGACACAATTCGGTAACTTCCGTACCATTAGATAATTATTTATTGTTTGCAATTATGTGTTTTAAACGTCAACATTTTATGTTTGCATATCATACATTTCAATCATGCATGTCATACATTTCATTCATCGCATTGTGAAACAATTTAAGCGTTGCGTCAAAACAATTAGTAAACTCACTGGTTAGATAGGTTGTGTCAGCACAACCTCAGTACTCAGCTAGTTGTTAGATTTAGGACTTAGACATAGGTCTGACATAAAAAATATACCAAATCCCAAGTGGGAAAACAAGTATAATAGTTAACACTTTCCGAAAAAAATTAACGAACTTAAAAGTGTCTGTTTTGGACCATAAATGACAATTTTTCGCAGGATTCAGAATCCGACAAATTATACAAGTCCAGAAATGTTATTGAACATTAAAAACAACTTAAAAAGCATTGGGGATATCATTAAAACACAAAAACATATAATACCTAATAAATTACATAACTTAACTTGTTAGCGAACCGACGACGAAACAAGCACCGAACAACTATTCAAACACTACCAAAACCCCAAATATGGACTAGTAACATTGTTTCAATGTTGTAACACTAGTATTGGCCATATGAGACTTAGTTACACATAAAAAAACACTTAAAATCACTAAACCCCTAATTAAACCCCCCTTTCACATCCTAGTCCCTTAACTATTGAAACTTGGCACAACCCCCCCACATTCCACCCCTCATGTTGACGGTTCTGAAGGGGGTCCACAAGTCACCTAAATGTCTCATGTTGTTACGGAATACTTGTTGGTTAATTGGATGCCTAAAGTGAAAGGTATGCACATGTTATATCAAGTAACCCTTATCATTTTCCCCATTCAAACTCTTTCAAAAATCACCAACACATTCTTCTCTCTTCTCTTCTCCATACATTCGGCCAAGCACACACACATACCACCTTCATCTTCTATTGTTCTTCAAGCCATTCCAAGAGTTTCCAAGGGTGTAAGAAGGTTATCAAAGGAAGGTTCAAGTGTTGGAAGCTCAAGGACCACTCAAGGAAGCTATTAACCACCATCTTCATCTTCTTATCATCTTCTTGTTCTTGTTGCCAGTTCCCTAGCCACTAGAGCCAGTTGTGAGTCTTCTACTCCTTTGTTTTGATGTTCATTAGTAGTATAATGAAGATGTACAACTTAAACCATCAAGAAAACTAAACTTTAAAGTACAAACAAGTAAAGAAATAACAAGATCTAACGTAAATACGTATTTTTGGTGTTATGTGAAGATTGTTATGAAGTTGTTGTTGTTTGTTTTGTGATTTGGATGAAATCCATCACTTGCATGCTTGTTAGAAGTATAGATCTAACAAGTATACACATGGATCTTGAAAATCCATGATGAATATATTAGTAGACTTGAAGATCTTGAAAAATGAACTTGTAAGTTTGTTAATAATGAAATGTTTATGTTTATAAACTTACTAACAAAGTGGATGAACAAGTTTTCAAAATAAAGTTTCTACAAAGTTTGTAAAATTTAACAAATAAGTCTTGTTTCAAGTAGATCTACATGATTAGTTAGTTGCTAATAGTAAGCAAAGCTTGAATGCAAGGTTAGAAGAGTAGCGAGCAGTTTTAGATGGCAGAGGTTTAAGGATTAGTAGATCTAAGACTGAGTACTTGTATTGTGACTTTAGTGGAGTAGACAACGATGATGACATCCAGATCACCATTGACAGTCAAGTGGTTCCGTAGGTGACTAAGTTGTAGGTCCCCTAGTTCGTACGGATCGACACCGAATTGTCAATCCAATCTAGAGTGCGGAATCCTCTAGATCAAAATAGCATAGAAACGAGTAGAAAACAGAAGTCACAATTAAACCGGTTTTCTGTTGATTATCCAAACTTGCAGTTTTACAATCAATTCAAGACCTACACAACCTCACAGCCACTATCTGTGATCTTGCTTCACAAACCCTAATTCGTTTTTTACTCTCTCTCTACGATTTTCTCTCTCTAGCCCTACGAACTATCTCTAACTACTAAAACCCTAATCACAAAACATGTTTATATACCACATGCCTGTGAACTGGGCTTCATACTCGGCTAGGCCATTTTCCAAGCCCATTACAACAATTAACTCCCTAACCAATATGCTAAGCCCATCACAAAATATCCAAAGACTAAATAACAATCTATTAAGCTATTGTCACAGAATATGCACCAACAGACTCCCCCTTGACAATAGCTTCATAGTGTAACTTTGTCTTCAAACATCTTGTGTTCTTTTGGTCTTTGGATAGCGTCAACTACACAGTTTCTGGCATCAACATATTCCCTCTTAGCTGATGCTTCCAATCTCAAAAACTTTCATTCGTTGTAGATCAGTGAACTAGCAATCTTTGATTAAGCAAGTATCTCTAAATTCTTCCATATCTCTCTTTCTCTGCAATGTAGTAGAAGAATCCTACCAAGCATCTTTACACATCTTCACTTCACTCTTAATCTGCACTTTACTTGTATTCTGCACTTCATTTTGTTAGCTACATCAATCTGTTTAGAAACACAAGCAAGTATCTCGAAAAACCGTTAGTCTATTTCACACTCAAGATAAACCAATATTTTATCTTATGCAAAAACAATACCTTTCAGTTCAAAATGGAAGTATTTTAAAAAGAAATCTTTTTGGTATTTTTGATTTTTTTTTAAAAACTAACAAACTAAACTAAACTAAAAAATATTTACAATTTCATCTTTTTGTGAGAATCATGTGCAAGAAGATCATATCAGCAAAATCAAACTGTTTTCACACTATTAGATAATTCTTTATATAATTTTTCGTGAAAAACAGTTCAAGACGATTACCAGTATGTTTGTCCACATAAACAAAATGCATGAACATTTCAAGTACCATTACCATATGATACGTTAAGGTAATATTATTACTGAAATACTAGTGTGTCCCATTTCAGGATGTACCCTCGCTATCAAGGTATGCACAAAGATTCCTCGTAGTAGGTGGGTATGAATTCATCCGTTTTTTTACAACGATAGATAATTGGTGATCAGGTCAGTACTTCCGTACAACAAAGAAACCAAAATATCTAACGAGGGCTAAGACAAATACCTTTTTTTGGTACGAATTATGCATTTTGCACATTTGAATGACTCTCTAGGAGAGCTTCTTCATTTATGGGTTTTGGCATTTTTAGCTCTTTTAAGATATCCTGGTTATGCCTAGGTCAGCATGTATCTGGATGCAGCAGAAGGAGAACCCTGATACCCCCGGATGAAATAACAGTATAAAGACCCAAAACCTCATATTTTGGCAATCTATCAACGCAAGATTTAAGGTCATAATACCATATGCCACTGATGTGTTCCCCACTCATACTAAGTTTGTTTAGGTTTATATCACATTGGTAAGTTGATTATTTTAATGCTTTTTGCCTACTGGTACATCGTATGATGATGCTGTTATGACACTTAAGTAATTTAATTAAGTTTGAGTGTGACAGCCTAACTTGCTGATGTACTATCATCTCTTCTTTTTCACACAATGAAATCTCATTTTAGATTTTATATTTTTTTTATGTTTTTCATTTTTCAATGTTTTTGTAATTTTTTTTAAATATTATAACTTACTCCCCCTAAACACACGCACTATCTAAGCTCTTTTTGGCTTAGGGAAATTTCTCCCCCTAAATTTTGTTTTTATGGAGCAAGTTTCAAAAACACAAATTTTAAACACAAACAGACTCCCACTTTAATCTGACAATAAGTTTTTCAGCAATAAATCATCAATCAATCACTAAAGTAATTAGTTCGTTACCAATTTTAACCTACTATTCACCTCAGATGCTTTACAGGAACAACCACTGTTGAACACATCAACAGTCCTTCTTGGTCATCCTACACACACTCAACAACTTAGTTAGACTTGAGAACCCAAACCTTACCGGTTTTGGGTTGACCATGTAAATCCATATAAGATGCTTCTAACCAATATCCATCATACCTTACTGGTGTCTTGGATGTCTTCCCCATTGTTGAACAAGATTTATTATTTCCACTAGGTCTTTGATCACGAGAGTTCCAATAAAATCTCGGATTTTCTGACCTTTGAAAATTATCATCTCGATACCTTCTTCTCCCATTATCATACCATGAGTTTTGAAAAAAAAAATGGATTATGTTGAACATTTGAGTTACTGAAACCCCTATATTCGCTTCTTCGTTGAAAATTCCGATTACTAGAAGTCTGGTATCAATTTTGATATCCAAAATTTTTAATTTGACTTTGAAACCAATTTGATTTACCATTAAAATGACTAAATTGTGGAGAAATACTTCTTGGTTTATCAAATCTTCTTAATGTTGAAGGTTTAGATTGAAATCTTGGTTGATTACTTTGACAATGTTGTTGAACATTATTATTCAAACCAACCCTATTCCCATCCTTAAACTCATCAACTTTTTGCTTATTTTTCTTCAAAGGACAAGAACTCGCCACATGCCCTTTGTTGTAACATTTAAAACAAGATTTTTTCTTATAAATTATCTTTTTGTTAAATCTCTTTTTATATGTTTTCTTCTTTTCGTCTTCTGTATCCTCATCCGATTTATGAGGTGTACTATTAGACTCAATAGATTCTTTCAAAGAAACTGGACTATTTGGCAAGTCCACAGTTATCGGATCAACCACAGCTGGTGTAGTAGGCACAAAATCAGTTAACTCATTCCCATCAGGTTAAAAAGAGTAGTCTTGATCCTTAGAAGGTGAAGCTTTACTAAACCCCACTCCCGTTTTATCATTACTCTTTTTCAGCCCCCTTTGAATGTGAGTCCTAACTAATGAAGATTTTCCAAATTTGTCTAACTTTCCTTTAAGTTCAACAATTTGGTCTTGTGCAATGGCCAATTCCCTGCACTTTTCAGAAAATTCATTAGTTTTATCCTTTACAGTTTCACGAGCCAAATCAATGATCTGTAACAGTTCATTGACTTTGCTTGTTAAACTGCTGATTTCCTATTCATTTGTTTTGAGTTTATTTAAACAATTTGACTCTCGTTTAATCAAAAGAACATTAGACACTTTTAATTTTTCTAATTCAGCTAACTGAAGTTTGTTTTGCTCCGATAGGCTGTCAACTTTACCTTGTAGTTCAGAGCAATTATGACATGTATGACTTACAGATTCTAATTTTACCTTTCCCTCTGTTTTAAGTTCATGCACACCATTCAAGCACTTTGAAACTTCTGCCTCCTTCTTCTCAACATTCTCCTCATCAGCTTTCTTCTTCTCTTCTACCACAACATCTGCTTCTACATCTGAAGCACGAGCTCCTACACTTTGTCTCGATGAACTCTGATAACGTTTTTCTAAAGCTTCCCACAACTCTCTAGAAGTCCCATACTTCTTAAAGGTATGTTTAATGCCCTCAGGCAAGGATATCTTTATCACTGCTAAAGCTTTCTTCTCAGCATCAACCACAAGTTTCTCAGATTCATCCATCTTCTCATAAGAAATCACTTTAACTCGTCCTTCAACACGACGTGTAGGAGCAACATATCCATCAATCATACAGCTCCACATTCTGGTATCTTCACTTTTCACAAATACCTAAACTTCTCTTTCTAGTCAGCATATTCTTTGACGTTTGTAAGCTTTGGCCAATTCTTAACAGTCTCACTGACCTTATCCATTTTGACCATCTTTAAACACGCAGCTTAAAAGTTTAAATGGATTTTGGTAACCTGTGTCAAAATCCAAATCTAACTTCTCTTCTGGTCCTCGTCGAGCTTTTACCGTAACCGTACGGTTAAAACCATACAAAATTTTTCCAAAAACTATTTTTAACAAATTATACCGTTAGACTCGTCTCGAGATTACGAATCCAATGATATATAATGTCAACCACCAATTTCGGGATTTTCCATAGTCTTTTTTTGTCCTAAAATCAACCGAGTCTAATCGTGTAAACGGTTCATCAAGATTGTTTACGGATCGTTTTTTATTTATGAAAACGTTAAATACTCTATACGCAACCAATTAATCCACCGAAATAAATACTCCACCTTTTTTAATTCCTCCAACAAATACGCTTGTTAGCCACGTTAATTATGCTGGTGAGTAAATATGCTGGTCCAAGTTAATTATGTTAGGTCAAGCTAATTATGCTGGCTGATTAAATACGATGGTAAATACGCTGGTTAATTCTGCTGGCTGATCAGTTCGCAATTACGACGACTATTAACTTCACCGATCACCGTAATAATGTCGTTGAGGACAACTAAAATGGTTACCAAATTCGCCTTTGGATTTTAATTACTCCGGTCAGACAATTTCGCAGGTACAGATCAGAGTCCTTGTTAAATATGCCAGACTAGTTCGTAGACCAGTTAATTTCTCTGGTTTCTCAGCGATTTTAACCATCTTGTTCAGCAAGTAGTAGCAAATCCACCGAATCTGTTCAAATCTTTTCCGAATTTAGCAGATTTTATCTTGATTTCGTATCAATTTCCTGCAAAATCGAACAACCAAATCAGCAAAGTTTTTGAAAAAATTTTGATGAACTTAACGACGAACATGAAGAACAGTCTTCAAATCTTCAAGTCTTTCTAGCCAAAATTCTTCAACCAATCAACCAGAACTATCCCGAAAACCTGCAAATCAGCAAAACTAAAAACACAGTAAGATTAAAACAGCCATAAAGTCGCAGAAATATATCAAAAATTCCAAAAATTCGAAACCCTAATTTCAGATTTAAAATTTTCGAATTTTTTTAACAAACTTTCAACGATATCTGTAGAACACAATTCTGAACCGAGCCTCTCCAAGAGGCTAACGTTCAGATACCAATTGTAGGTCCCCTAGTTCATACGGGTCGTCACAGAATTGTCAATCCAATCTAGAGTACGGAATCCTCTAGATCAGAATTGCACAGAAACGAGTAGAAAACAGAAGTCACAATTAAACCGGTCTTCTATTGATTATCCAAACTTGCAGTTTTACAATCAATTCAAGACCTACACAACCTCACAGCCACTATCTGTGATCTTGCTTCACAAACCCTAATTTGTTTTTTACTATCTCTCTATGATTTTCTCTCTCTAGCCTCTAAGAACTCTCTCTAACTACTAAAACCCTAATCACAAAACATGTTTATGTACTACATGTCAGTGAACTCGGCTTCCTACTGGGCTAGGCCATTTTCCAAGCCCATTACAAAATATCCCAAGACTAAATAATCAAACTATTAAGCTGTTGTCACAGAATATGCACCAACAGACTCCCCCTTGACAATAGCTTCATAGTGTAACTTTGTCTTCAAACATCTTGTGTTCTTTTGGTCTTTGGATAGCGTCACGTACACAGTTTCTGACATCAACATCGTCCTAACATACACCCTCCTTCTGTTGTCAAAACGTAGGACGAATCGCCTGATTACCAGAGTGTATCTCCACCAAACGGTTGTTTCCATTTTTGGCGTTTTGGTTAAATTGACGTTTTTGGTTAAAGATGTTTTTTGCAGAAATGATAGATTGAAGTGATTATGGAAGCGATGTTTTACGTCGTTTATATAATGATGTTTTTGGCGCGTAATTTAGGAGGGAATTTCCCCTAATAAATGTTAATAACTGAAATTCAGTTACCGTGTTGTTTCCTCTTCCTGTAATATCCAACGCGTTTTATCACTAATTTTTTTGCATTTTGTTTTTAATGGCGTTTTATTTTTTTAATGGTGTGTTATCATTTGTTGGCGTTTTGAATTTGAGCGGTAAAAGACCCTTTTACCCTTAATGAAGCGCGTCCCACATAATAAAATTGATGTTATTTACGAAAACGCCACCGCGCAATCTAGTCCATGGATTGTTTTGATTTGATGATCCATAAGTGTTCTCACCATTCTTACACTTTCCCCTGTTTTCTCTAAATCCCGACCCTATATATATATATATATAGAAACGGGATCAGGAGAAAATGCTCAAAAGTGTGAGAATGGTGAGAACGCATCCTGGCCCAACACGTGTCACGCGACATAGAGAAGGGCGGAGGGGCTTTTTGTCCTTTCATATTTCTTTTTTTAAACTCGTGTCACATTCCGTTTCCATTTTTTGGCATTTAATAAATATGCGGCGTTTTTATTGTTTTTAGATCAGGATCATAGTAAATATTTTGGCGTTTTAATTATATTTTGGCGTTTTTATTGTTTTTAAATCAGGATGCATGCCTATAATGTAAAAAACATCAGTAATTTTCTTGATGTTTATTATATCAAGTAGGATACAGGTCTATAATGTGACAGCCAATTATGGTGTTTTGAAAAGATAAATAAATTCAATTTTCCATGTAGTGGCTTTTAATATAATAAATGTTTGGCAATAATGTTACCGTCTCTTCATTTTACTGTTTGGCAATTACTGTTTCGTTCAATTTCATATGTCAATTAGTGTTGATTTTTCCAGTAATACTTTGTTTGGCGTTTTTGGCGTTTTTGACGTTTTATGGCAACATCGTGCTTTACTAGCATCCGTTCTCTCAGTTTTTGTACGATCGTTTGCATGACCAAACGAGTCGTTCAGAAGAGTTCTAATCAATACGAGAGGCTGAAACAAACGTATCGACTTTGAATCAGCTTGATATACACTCTAATTGTCTTGTTTATTGATATAACAACGATTTACAGCCTGGAGACACTTCGGCAGCACCTCGGTACCGGAATCAGAAAGTTACAAATGAAAGACTCAAGGCAACTATTTATAGGCAACCCATTCCGCACGAGATGGCTCACACAAAATGGCCAGTCCCATTTCGTACGAAATGGCTCAATCCTATATATTTCTCATTTTTCTCGTACTTCGTACCCTGATCTATCAGCTTGAGCAGTCTTGTCAGATGGTCTTGGGTCGCTTTTTCGAAAAAGCTTACCCTTCCTAATGTGCGATTCAGTTAGGGTGGCAGACAATTCAATGGCTTGTCTGACAGTAGTAGGGTTGCTGCCAGTAACAATATCCTGAACTAGGTCAGGAAAACCATCAATGTATTTCTCAATCGCCTTATCCACAGGCGTAACCATAGCAGGACATAGTAGGCTTAATTCTTCATAAGTATAGGCTCGATGTTCACCACTGTCTTGCTTTAAGTCATCAAATTCCCTTTCTAAAGCTCTCAATTCATGACGAGGACAAAACTCCTTCATCATAAGAGCCCTAAGCTCAGCCCAAGTCTGTGCTAATGCAACCTCAGCACCACGATCCCTCATAACTCTGTTCCACCATGTAAGAGCCCTCTTCTGAAACACACTGGAGGAAAACTCGACTTTCCGATTTTCAGGACATTGAACGTGACGAAACGTACTCTCAATGCCCTCGAACCACTGTAGGAGCCCAGTTGCTCCTTTAGAACCACTAAACTTGAGTGGGTTAGCTGAATTGAAGCTTTTGAAATTGCATGGAGCATTCTGGTTATTGATGGCTTGATTCATTTGAGCAAAAATATCTGGGAGTACAGCAGCCATATGCTGTGCCATAATATGTGCCATTTGGCATTTGGGAGCGGATTTTCGCGTCGAGGAGGCATTCTAAAAGGGAAATCAGGAAGGAAAACAAGTGAAAGGATTAGACGAAAAGAATGAAATGAGACAAAATTTGATGAAAGCAAAGATGGTGGTCATTTGTTTGTTACTACGAAGCAACGAACGACACACAACGATTAATCAAAGTAAATGGGTCAAAAATAATGTATTGCGAAGACATGCTCGCCTATAAGTGGACACTCACCCCAATAGTTCCCAGGTAAGAGTGACTGGTCCGATATTGCGGATTTGTACGAACACTCTAGCCTTAGACAGAAAGCTCAGGGTACAAGCACCCACTCTTCCAGTTTGCACGTGTTCACATTATTTAGACCAAACTTTGACGGGATTTCGAAAACTTAGAGGGTTCAAAACCTTACAATCAATCATCCTAGAACAGATGATTAGTTTTCAAAGCAGGATTGGAATTTGTGTTCTTATTGTGGTTGTCACCTAAAAATAAGTGACGATATTGTTTTAAAACTAAACACAAGAAAACTTGTGTTAGGGTCCTAGGAAGGTTATAGTCTAGGTCAAAGCATTACTAATAACCTAATTCCCTATAACCATTGGCTCTGATACCAACTTTTCTGTCACACCTTGACCACGTAAAACAACAAGACGTGGTGGTGGAAACGTCGGGGAGTGTTGTAACAGAATCATTGAAATCTTTGTTCTATTACAAATCAGATAAATACAAATATTGTCTTTCAAATTTTAAAGTCGCTAAGGCACTGGTCCATCCTAAGTGTAGTATGTATCAACAATCGTCATAAAGCAGCACCTGAAACATGTGTAAAAATAGGTACGTCAGCATAAAAATGCCTGTGAGATACATTGGTTTTATTGTAATTAGGATTCATGACTTATGAGTTTAAAGAAAAAGTTTTAATAAAAGTAGTCATGATCCTTGTAAAAGGTTTTCTTTTATAAATCATTTATAAGAAATCAGATGGTATAAAATAATAATACATAGAAAATTTAATAAGTAAGTAAAATGAGTTTGTATAGAATATATTGTTTGAAAAACAATATTTAGATAAAAAGGTTTATAGTATACATAAAAATATACTTTGGTTTTTAAGAAAGTCGAATAAGTAATATATTAAAATATATTTCAGTTCCAATATTGATAACCCAAGTGTACTAAATAACAACACGGTATGTAATGTGATGAAAAAACTTATATATAAGAAGTACCAGCGGCGTATCTACCATGTTTTCATCACATCACACCCGTCCCGTTATCTAAACACTAACCAAAACCCAGTCGTCAAACAAAAGTATATCAAAAGTATACTTTGGATTTATAAATAACATATTTAACTATGCTTTGGTTTACAAATAACATATTAAACTATGTTTTGGATTACAAATAACATATTAAACTATGTTTTGGATTACAAATAACGTATTAAACTATGTTTTAGATTTTTAACAATATATATGTTGGTTTTGTACGATATCACATATGAGAGCATATCAAACTATACTTTTGGGAGTATAACTTAATATACAATAATAATGTGACTTAAGAATTAATTCAGACTTAGTGCATCAAAATACACCTTTGAGACTATAGGGATACCACAAAGGCAATCCCTATTTGGATGGAGAAACAAATTGGTTTCAGACATTCCATGACAACAGGAATGAGGTGTCAAATCCTATAGCGCTATATCATACTACAACCGGTTTGGTGAACAAAATAAGTACTATTCCAAACATTTATTTTATAATCTTTGGAAAAATTAGAGTTTAAATCATAGATAATCATTCAGTTTGCAAAAAGATAAGTACAAATATGTATAATCAATTATACTTTTGAAAACATGAAAATAACAGATAGGTACACATGCTTCACCCCAAAACAATTTGAAAACAGTAAAAGGGGGGGGGGGGGACTATGTACTCACTTGAGGGTGCTTAGAAGTCTTGAACAACTACCAAGCAAGCTAAAGGAGTCCCGGAAATCAAACGACACCTAATATAGGTAACTACATAAATAAACCGGACCTAAAATGGAGGATCGGATAGGATGAGGTCTCGTAAACCAAATGAGCGTGGGATCTCATATGACATGGTTTAACAAGGCCTACATACTAAAAGGAAACCTAACCTAAGTGCTTACGACCCGTTTAGGTAGCATATGCTACTTTAACGCGTCGTTCGAGTAAAACGCGTTCGACCCGTCTAACTAGTCATACGACAAGTATTATATGCCCTAACATGTTTAATTATGTTGCATAATCATTTAAATGACAAAAGTTTGGGTTACATATGCTTAAATATCAGTTATGCATAAAAAGGGCATTTTGGTAATTTACCTAAGGCATATAAACTACCTATCATACAACTACTTAAACGAAGTGACCATAAGGTATAACATCGGAAGGTTATTCCCTATACAACTATGGTCGGCTAAATTGTTTGGTCGGATCCTAATGATCGACCAAACGGGTCAGGTTCGTAAGTATAAGCGATTGTTTAGATCGCTTACCTTACGACCCTACATAAGCACTAATCTAAAAGTGACGAGCTAAACATGTTTAAAACATGTTTGACAAAGTTTGAAAACAAGTTGGATATCAAAACAAACGGTTTTGATACCTAAGAGTAGTTTGGTTACAAAATACGCATAAGCACGTATTTTGGCCAAAACTATGACTCGTCACTACACCTAAACAACGTGGTAATCAGTAGGCATAGTCACTAGGGACTATAACCATCGTGATCACGCTCACGTTGCGAAGTTCAAAAGAACTTCGTGTTGACCAACTCGTGGTCAAAGTAGAAAGTCAAACAGAGTTTGACTTTTAAGCTAGAAAGCGATAAAAGAACGAAAGAGGACTTACAAAGGCTCCAAATAGATTTGGTTCCAAGTATTCTCAAGTAGGTAGTGAATAATCACAACCACTTAGAGAAATCTCAGACCAAATGTGCAGAAAATGGGTGAAGAGCATGGCCTTATATAGGTTTTGCAAAACCGTTAAGATCATTTCTTGGTAAGGAGGAAAAGATCTTGGCCATACACTTGTTGGGGGAATGATTGGGGGACTTGTTCATCACACAAACCAGCGCATAGAGTGCAAATCAGGGGTTGAAAACCATGGGAATAGGTGGGAAAGACAAGATTCAATGTTTCTGCATTTTTTCTGGTCTGGGAGGTCCTTATGGACCGTATGGGTTAGTGTTTAGGGTCCGTAAGCCTTGTGCAGGTCAGCAAGTTTCAAAAATGGCAGTTTTAGTCCCTGAAGGCCCAAACTTGGTTTTTGATGCAATTTTGACACGTTTAAGCCCTGTTAACCCCATTTCAAAGCTCTAAAATGAAGTTGAAGTATAGGGAACTTGAAATGTGCTCAAAAATTTCTCGGATGTCGGCTCGTTTGGTTGTACGGTTGCGTTGTTCGGTAAATTACGACGGAAGTCGTAAGGAACGCAAAAACGATCCAAATTAAGTGACGAATGAAATTTTATCATGCCAATCACTAAAATAAAATATTTTAATGATTACATAAATTTTTGGATGTCTGGATGTATTCAGAACGTAAGTTATGCGTGAAAATGCAAACTTATGAACTTTTTGACGCTTTTAGTCCCTATGGATCAATAAAATTTATTTTAGGATACCGAACCCCTCAAAGCCTATTTCCAAGCTATGTAAAGGTTATTTAGGGTACGTTTAACCTATGATCAAGTTCCGGAATGTTCGTTACTATACAAATCGGTATAGTTTCGCAGTTTGACACAAATAGTCCATGCGATCGAACAAACTTGATTTCAACACACCAAACCATCCGAAACTTATTTCTAAGTTATGTGAAGGTTATTTAAGGTATGTTAAGCTTATTTCACTATTCTGGAGTGTTCTTTGCATTAAACTGGTTATATTTACGCATCAGTGCGCGTATAACCCTCCAGAAAGCGATTTAAAGCTTGAAATCAAACAAGAATTGATATGTGCAAACGATACACATATTTATACAAATCACAAGCATGAAATACCATATTTCATTGGTTTGGTATTTGTTTGATGGTTGAAGTGACACAGGTGTCACAGTCTCCCCTACTTTAGGAAATTTCGTCCCGAAATTTAATTTTAGAGGAAACTTGTGAAGACAACTGTGATGGTTTCGCTTTCGGACGAATCCCTCGAACCCTAAGTAAAACTTCAGGCCATGTTGGGATTCTTAGCGAAATTGCCAACTATCAATGTGAAGTCCTTGTAGTAACAAAACATGGAGTTTCGAACTACGGACAGAAGAACGTTTCTTATGAAGACTCATCATAGGAAACTTGGTGTGTTCTTAAAATCAGGATTGGGGAGTGTAAGATAAGATGACATCGGTCAAGGTCCAAGACTTCTCCCGTATCATTACTCTTGTCACTATAGGTCTTAACACACGACAAAACTTCCTGTGGTTTCTGTGCACTGAATTCCATAATTATGTAGGCCTCCATAATTACGTAATTCCTTGCACAGTCCGTACAGTTCATTTCATAATGCGTAGGGAAAAAAAATCAATTGAATAAACATGAAGCGTCTTGACTAGACCACCAAAGGGTCTTTTTAACTAGATCAACGAACGAGTTTTTTAACTAGATCAACACATGGTCTTCTTAACTAGACCGTTGTATAATCCTTTTAAATAGACCACTTTAAAGGGATCTTTTCAATTATATCATCTCATGATATTCCTAACCAGATTGTCAAAATCAATCTGTTTAACCAGACCATTCAAGAGGTCCAATTGTAGAATAGTACTTTATAACCCAAGGGACTTAACTACAATGTTGAAGTCCATTAAGGATTTAAGATAGTACCTTTGGATATCCTATTATGAATCTCTCATATGAGATATAGAAGATTCTATGAGGTTTTGGATGGATCACAAATAAACACAAAACATATAAGAGAACACATAAGCACATAATCACATAATTAATTAACTTGATTTTTAATTTGTTATATTTGGATACGGGTATTTAAAGCACACCAGGAATCCAATCCGTGGATTTCATTTGGTACTTTAAACACAAGAATCTAACTATGGAGATAGAAAGATCTTAAGAGGAATTTGGCTTTATTTCTTAAAAGAAACGAGTATTTAAGATTCTTGGGGAGATCACAAGTGATCAAAAAAATGACAGAACCATACGAGTAGTTTGTATTTGTGTTGGCATCATAAGGTTGTATCAAACATTCACACAATCGTATCAGTTTTGCAAAAATAAAAACGACGAATTTTTATTTATATAACAACAGACTTGTCTTTAAATGTCAAAAGATAACAACCAAAGGAAATAACAAAACACTAATTGTTCACTGCTGCATCATTGTTCACGTTTGTCTCATTGATGTTAAACACTCGTCCACGCGCTGGAGGTATGTTAACAAGTCTTGGGTAATTGTTTCTGTAGTGAGTAAGGTCACCACAGTTATAACATGACCCCGGTGGGAACTGTGCTTGAACAGCAGCAGGGTTTGCAGCAGCTTGATTTGCATAACAGCAAACATTGATCAAATGTCCCAACCGCCCACAGTGGGTACATTTGTGACATTGCTCTTGCTCCAGATGATGACGGTTGCATTTATTGCACAAAGGTGTGGTGCCAACATAGTTTTGCCTTTTGCGAGGTTGTGCTGGCTGGTTTGGTGCAACCTGTTTGTCTTGAGCAGTTATGGTGCAGTTTTGAGAGGCTTTGCGCTTCTTCTTCTTGGATACCTCAGCCTGTTTTTCCTTTGGCTCAGCTTGAGCAGTCTTGTCAGATGGTCTTGGATCGCCTTTTCGAAAAAGCTTACCCTTCCTGATGTGGGATTCAGTTAGGGTGGCAGACAATTCAATGGCTTGTCTGACAGTAGTAGGGTTGCTGCTAGTAACAATATCCTGAACAAGGTCAGGAAGACCATCAATGTATTTCTCAATCGCCTTATCCACAGGCGTAACCATAGCAGGACATAGTAGGCTCAATTCTTCATAAGTATAGGCTCGATGTTCACCACTGTCTTGCTTTATGTCATCAAATTCCCTTTCTAAAGCTCTCAATTCATGACGAGGACAAAACTCCTTCATCATAAGAGCCCTAAGCTCAGCCCAAGTCTGTGCTAATGCAACCTCAGCACCACGATCCCTCATAACTCCGTTCCACCATGTAAGAGCCCTCTTCTGAAACACACTGGAGGCAAACTCGACTTTCCTATTTTTAGGACATTGAACATGACAAAACGTACTCTCAATGCCCTTGAACCACTGT
Organism: Helianthus tuberosus; assembly: GCA_030545235.1. Taxonomy (NCBI): domain Eukaryota; kingdom Viridiplantae; phylum Streptophyta; class Magnoliopsida; order Asterales; family Asteraceae; genus Helianthus; species Helianthus tuberosus. Next base: position 2,264,847 of record JARYGA010011515.1, on the reverse strand, counting down.
AGGAGCCCAGTTGCTCCTTCAGAACCACTAAACTTGAGTGGGTTAGCTGAATTGAAGCTTTTGAAATTGCATGGAGCATTCTGGTTATTGATGTCTTGATTCATTTGAGCAAAAATATTTGGGAGTACAGCAGCCATATGCTGTGCCATAATATGTGCCATTTTGGCATTTGGGAGCGGATTTTCGCGTCGAGGAGGCATTCTAAAAGGTAAAACAGGAAGGAAAACAAGTGAAAGGATTAGACGAAAAGAATGAAATGAGACAAAATTTGATGAAAGCAAAGATGGTGGTCATTTGTTTGTTACTACGAAGCAACAAACGACAAACAGCGATTAATCAAAGTAAATGGGTAAAAAATAATGTGTCGCGAATCATGCTCGCCTATAAGTGGACACTCACCCCAAGAGTTCCCAGGTAAGAGTGACTGATCCGATATTGCGGATTTGTACGAACACTCTAGTCTTAGACAGAAAGCTCAGGGTACAGCCACCCACTCTTCCAGTTTGCACGTGTTCACATTATTTAGACCAAACTTTGACGGTATTTCGAAAACTTAGAGGGTTCAAAACCTTACAATCAATCATCCTAGAACAGATGATTAGTTTTCAAAGAAGGAATGAAATTTGTGTTCTTATTGTGGTTGTCACCTAAGAATAAGTGACGGTATTGTTTTAAAACTAAACACAAGAAAACTTATGTTAGGGTCCTAGGAAGGTTATAGTCTAGGTCAAAGCATTTCTAATAACCTAATTCCCTATAACCATTGGCTCCGATACCAACTTTTCTGTCACACCCCGACCACGTAAAACAACAAGACGTGGCGGAAACGTCGGGGAGTGTTGTAACAGAATCATTGTTTCACAACCTTGGATCAAATAATTTTGTTTTATTGAATCATTGAAATCTTTGTTCTATTACAAATCAGATAAATACAAATATTGTCTTTGTAATTTTAAAGTCTCTAAGGCACTGGTCGATCCTAAGTGTAGTATATATCAACAATCGTCATAAAGCAGCACCTGAAACATGTGTAAAAATAGGTACGTCAGCATAAAAATGCCTGTGAGATACATAGGTTTTATTGTAATTAGGATTCATGACTTATGGGTTTAAAGAAAAAGTTTTAATAAAAGTAGTCATGATCCTTGTAAAAGGTTTTCTTTTATAAGTCATTTATAAGAAATCAGATGGTATAAAATAATAATACATAGAAAATTTAATAAGTAAGTAAAATGAGTTTGTGTAGAATATATTATTTGAAAAACAATATTTTGATAAAATGGTTTATAGTATACATAAAAATATACTTTGGTTTTTAAGAAAGTCGAATAAGTAATATATTAAAATATATTTCAGTTCCAATATTGATAACCCAAGTGTACTAAATAACAACACGGTATGTAATGTGATGAAAACACTTATATATAAGAAGTACCCGCGGCGTATCTACCATGTTTTCATCACATCACACCCGTCCCGTTATCTAAACACTAACCAAAACCCAATCGTTAAACAAATAGTATATTAGATATACTTTCGTTGATAAGAAAAATAATAATTTTCAGTAGTATATCAAAAGTATACTTTGGATTTATAAATAACATATTTAACTATGCTTTGGTTTACAAATATCATATTAAACTATGTTTTGGATTACAAATAACATATTAAACTATGTTTTGGATTACAAATAACATATTAAACTATGTTTTAGATTTCTAACAAAATATATGTTGGTTTTGTACGATATCACATATGAGAGCATATCAAACTATACTTTTGGAAGTATAACTTAATATACAATAATAATGTGACTTAAGAATTCATTCAGACCTAGTGCATCAAAATACACCTTTGAGACTATAGGGATACCACAAAGGAAATCCCTATTTGGATGGAGAAAAAATTGGTTTCAGACATTCCATGACAACAGGAATGGGGTGTCAAATCCTATAGTGCTATATCATACTACCAACCGGTCTGGTGAACAAAATAAGTACTATTCCAAACATTTATTTTATAATCTTTGGAAAAATTAGAGTTTAAATCATAGATAATCATTCAGTTTGCAAAAAGATAAGTACAAATATGTATAATCAATAATACTTTTGAAAACATGAAAATAACAGATAGGTACACATGCTTCACCCCAAACCAGTTTGAAAACAGTAAAAAGGGGGACTATATACTCACTTGAGGGTGCTTAGAAGTCTTGAACAACTACCAAGCAAGCAAGCTAGAGGAGTCCCAGAAATCAAACGACACCTAATATAGGTAACTACATAAATAAATCGGACCTAAAACGGAGGATCGGATAGGATGAGGTCTCGTAAACCAAATGAGTGTGGGATCTCATCTGATATGGTTTAACAAGGCCTACATACTAAAAGGAAACCTAACCTAAGTGCTTACGACCCATTACGACCCGTTTAGGTAGCATACGCTACTTTAACGCGTCGTTCGCATAAAACGCGTTCGGCCCGTCTAACTAGTCCTACGACAAGTATTATATGCCCTAACATGTTTAATTATGTTGCATAATCATTTAAATGACAAAAGTTTGGGTTACATATGCTTAAATATCAATTATGCATAAAAAGCTCATTTTGGTCATTTTCCTAAGGCATATAAACTACCTATCATACAACTACTTAAACGAAGAGACCATAAGGTATAACCTCGGAAGGTTATTCCCTATACAACTATGGTCGCCTAAAGTATTTGGTCGGATCCTAATGATCGACCAAATGGGTCGGGTTCGTAAGTATAAGCGATTGTTTAGATCGCTTACCTTACAACCCTACATAAGCACTAATCTAAAAGTGACGAGCTAAACATGTTTAAAACATGTTTAACAAAGTTTGAAAACAAGTTGGATATAAAAATAAACGGTTTTGATACCTAAGAGTAGTTTGGTTACAAAATACGCATAAGCATGTATTTTGGCCGAAACTACGACTCGTCACTACACCTAAACAACGTGGTAATCAGTAGGCATAGTCACTAGGGACTATAACCATCGTGATCACGCTCACATTGCGAAGTTTAAAAGAACTTCGTGTTAACCAACTCGTGGTCAAAGCAGAAAGTCAAACAGAGTTTGACTTTTAAGCTAGAAAGCGATAAAAGAACGAAAGAGGACTTACAAAGGCTCCAAATAGATTTGGTTCCAAGTATTCTTAAGTAGGTAGTGAATAATCACAACCACTTAGAGAAATCTCAGACCAAATGTGCAGAAAATGGGTGAAGAGCATGGCCTTATATAGTTTTTGCAAAACCGTTAAGATCATTTCTTCGTAAGGAGGGATAGATATTGGCCATACACTTGTTGAGGAATGATTGGGGGACTTGTTCATCACACAAACCAGCGCATAGAGTGCAAATCAGGGGTTGAAAACCATGGGAATAGGTGGGAAAGACCAGATTCAATGTTTCTGCATTTTTTCTGGTCTGGGAGGTCCTTACGGACCGTATCGGTTAGTGTTTACGGTCCGCAAGCCTTGTGCAGGTCAGCAAGTTTCAAAAATGGCAGTTTTAGTCCCTGAAGGCCCAAACTTGGTTTTTGATGCATTTTTGACACGTTTAAGCCCTGTTAACCCCATTTCAAAGCTCTAAAATGAAGTTGAAGTATAGGGAACTTGAAATGTGCTCAAAAATATCTCGGATGTCGGCTCGTTTGGTCGTACGGTTGCGTTCTTCGGTAAATTACGACGGAAGTCGTAACGAATGCAAAAACGATCCAAATTAAGAGACGAATGAAATTTTATCATGTCAATCACTAAAATAAAATATTTTAATGATTACATAAATTTTTGGATGTCCGGATGTATTCAGAACGTAAGTTATGTGCGAAAATGCAAACTTATACACTTTTTTGACGCTTTTAGTCCCTATGGATCAATAAAATTTATTTTAGCATACCGAACCCCTCAAAGCCTATTTCCAAGCTATGTAAAGGTTATTTAGCGTATGTTTAACCTATGATCAAGTTCCGGATTGTTCGTTACTATACAAATCGGTATAGTTTCGCAGTTTGACACAAATAGTCCCTACGATCGAACAAACTTGATTTCAACACACCAAACCATCCGAAACTTATTTCTAAGTTATGTGAAGGTTATTTAAGGTATGTTAAGCTTATTTCACTATTCTGGAGTGTTCGTTGCATTAAACTGGTTATATTTACGCATCAGTGGGCCTATAACCCTCCAGAAAGCGATTTAAAGCTTGAAATCAAACAAGAATTGATATGTGCAAACGATACACATATTTATACAAATCCCAAGCATGAAATACAATATTTAATTGGTTTGGTATTTGTTTGATGGTTGAAGTGACACAGGTGTCACATTGCATCTTCAGACTCCCCTTTCCGGGATCGCAATCTGACATAGCTTTTTGTTCAAGAATCGAAACCTGGCTCAAACTCTGCTCAGGCTTTATGCTCGGGGACCTGCACAAATCTCTACCCAACAATAAGTTTCACAATGATTTATCAAATTTAGAAAAACACTTGTAGATATTATTCAACATGATTTTACATTTTTAATCTCTGATAACCACTTGTAAGAAAAACATTCAAAATTTGGTTTCAACTTACTGAACCATTTAATCATTTCAAAATCAAATCTCATTTCATACACACTCTCCCAACCTGTTGTTCATCATGTTTAGCACTCGGAATTTTGAAAATCAGCTTTCCAACATCAGTTGTCGAAAATAAGATGAAATAATTTTTTTTTTGAATTTTTCAAAATTTTATGCTAAAACACACTGAAAATCTTTTTGGAATTTGTTTTTAATGAAATGCAGTAAAGAAATATTTACAGACAATATTTTTGTGAGTTTGTGTAAGAGGATCATATCAGTTTATGAGACAAATCACTAGCACCGTTAAGCTTTAAACATATTAAGTTCTAAACGATTCACATAGATTGACGATATTGTTGTCCTCTTAAACTCAATCTAAAAACTTTCGAAATGCTTACCGATACGTTAAGATATATTAATTTTGTACTAAATTCTTATAGACCCCACGATCTCAGCATATCCCCTCATCATGCAATACACTGACTCAAGTAATGCCTTTAAACTTTCATCAACTGTGATATGTGTGAAAACAACGCATAATGTTTAAACATTAACAATCAGGTCGATCTTTCGATACGCAGAGAAAGTCCAATGTTTAAACAAAATAAGAAATAAAAACAAGTTGAGTATGTTTAGATCTTAACCACCAGTTCGATATTCACATATACACAGAGGTGATCCAAGATTTAAACGAAACACCAAGAAAAATAAAGCAGAACGTTCAGGCACTAACATCCAGTTCGATACTCACGTATACGTAGAGGATGTCCAATGCTTAAACAAAATAAAGAAATCAAACAAGTTTAAATCTTTGCAAAATGAAATGCATAATCACAGTGACTTTTTCAGCAAGTTGTGAAAGTTCACAAACTGACCGGTTTTTATGCTCTTTTAGCATTCAGCGATTACTGAGTAGGTACACAATCACGAAGGATAAAACTAAGTACTATGCTTTCAACCGCGTTTCCCACTAGAACTTAGACTTTTTCATTTAAGTTTGTATCGTTATCGCAAATCTACTAGTCTAGCTGAGCCTATCGTCACATCTTTAGTGAGACCGTTTATCACATTTTAACTTTCCATTTCTTTAGCGTACTGTGACAGTCTAACTGATGTACTATCATTTCCTCTTTTTCACAACAAAACTCATTTTGATTTTTCGATGTTTTTGGCTTTTTCAAATTTTCAAAATTTTTAAAATTTTTTTACTCCCTCTAAAATCCAAAATATGTTTCAATTTTTGATTTTACGGGAAAATTTGAAAAACAAACTGTACAAGGTAAAGTGACAAACTGATGTGAATTGCTTCAAATCGCCATCCACTTGGCATAAACAATCAGAACTCCCCCTGACAACAAACTATTTTCCCATTATGATTTCAAAACACTTAAGTTTGTTTTAATCAAAATGGTTTTTCCGGAAAATTAGTTTTGTTGAAACCACTTGTAAGATCGGGGATAAACTCATCATTTTGTTTTTCTCAACTACTTGAATGAAAGTTAAATCAAGTTCAACTTAATGACCTTGATTAATCAGTTGTAAGTTATTCATCAACAATACCACTTGTAAATTGAAATATGACAATTTTTCAAGAATACTACCACTTGTAGTTTTTTTTTACAAAAATGTTTTTCAAGAATGATGCCGATTCATGCTCCATGATTACCAACTTGGGAGCTCCGGCAAGTCAGGATTTTAAGTAGAGAATGCTGTCACCCAAGCCTGACCAGCCTTGGGTGATTGTGAGTCATCTTCACTCCACCATCTTTTTGATTTATAAAACTCTTTCACGCCCTTTACCTTCCCGTTAACCATTTTTCCAAAAATATATTTCACTTTTCCATTAAACGCTTTTTCAGCATCAAATTCTTCCTTACCAGAGAAGAATTGATCTGAGATTTCAATCTTTCCAACTTTTAACTTCTAATTTTCTTTTGACGATGGCGGAAAGTTTTCATCGTTCATTTCTGGAATGGAATTCTCATCATTTTTCACAACAAATGACTCATCTGACTTTGACGAGTCAGATTCATTGTCAGAACTAGTTTCAGATTTAACAACCCATTTTTGTTTGTTCAAATCGACTCTTCTTTCGTAAAAACGTTTTGAACTTTCACCAATTTCGAAAGTCGAATCTTTGAACCTTTTAAAACTTTCTGTTGCTTGTTTCTTTTCATCAACACATTTCTTTTTCAACTTTGAGTTAGAAGTAACTCCCTGTTTTGTATAAGTGGACTTGGGGCAATTCCAAGCAATGTGTCCAACTTCTTGACATTTGAAACATGTTCTTCGTTTAACTCTCTTCTCAGATTCTTTCACCATTTTCTTTTTCCTTTCAGCAAGAAACTCTTTGTTGGACTGTCTCCAGAATGGTTTCTTCTCTTCTTCATCTGAACTTGTTCCTGAAACAAATTTAGTTTTTGGTTTATAAGTTTTCTCATTTTTATGATTTTCTGGTGGAATAAAACCTAAACCTTTCTTTTTGAAATTATTGTTATGGTTTGGTTTCTGTTGAAAACCTGAACCAGAACTGTAACCTTTTTTCTTGTTTAATCTTTGTTGAACCCTTGAAGTGTATTTTTAGGTTTTTCATTAAGATTTACATCTTTTATTTTAGAAATATTAATTTATGTTAATTTGAAAACCTTGTTGATCATTTCAGTTTTAACACTTCTTGTTGGAAATTCTTCATCAGAAAATAATTTGTTAGAATCATTCAAAGTATATGCTACTTTTAATGTTTCGTCCTTCAAATTATTTTTCGACATCAGAAATTCTTTATTGTAAACCCGTTTGACCGGTGAACTCGGACTCTTGTCTGATGAACTCGAACTTTCAGATTTAGACTCTGACTTTGACTCTTCATCCATATCCAACACCTGATCAACCACTTTCTTTAATAACTCAGACTCATGATCAGTGTCAGACGCTGTGAATGTGACGTCAATGTTGTCTCGTAACTCATCAATGGTTTCAGACTTTAACTTTATGTTGACTGCCTTTTTTAATTGCCCCTCATTTAGTTTTCTGGGAGAATAACTTTCCCAGATCGGAGGCGGACACTTGTTATACTTGACACTTTGTTTCTTACTAGTATCCATATCTTCCGTCTTTTTATCTTGAAAAGCTTCAAGACCTGCAACTGTAGGATAAACTCTGTCAATCAAAAAATCACAAGTTGTATAACTCAGCAGCAATCGTTTGATTCTTTCATTTTCAATCTTTTCGAGTTCCAAACCCTGCTTCAGCTTTGCACAATCTTCAATATACTCATTCATGACCTTCTGCTTAGTCATTAATGTTGAACTCATTATCGTTAAAGCAGCTCCCATTTCTAGGTTTGTCTTGTTCAAATTATCAATCGTTCTGTTCAGCACATCATATGATTCTTTTACATACTTCACATCAACAACAATTTTTCTTTCAACTCTTCTAGTTCACGATACTTCTTTTCTTTCTCCTCACAATCTTTGCATGGTTTCAAACGTTTCAGACAAGGTTTCGTGATCTCAACGATCTTTTCAACTTCGATAATTTTTTCAACTTCGACTATTTTTTCAACTTCGACGATTTTTCAACTTCAACAATTTTCTCAACTATTTTCTCAATCACCTTTTCACTCATTGGTTCTTCATCAAATTCTATTTTTACTTCACTTTCTTCAACTCCGGCTTTTTCTGTTGAATTTTCTTCAACTTTTTCCTTTTCTGCTTCCATCTGAACTTGAATCTGTTCTTCAGCAATCCTTTTTGCTTCCAATTCTTTCTCCAGTCTAGCAGCCTTTTTCTTATTCAACATCTCGATCTTATCTGCAAAAAACAAATTAAAACTAAATGAGTCCAAATTTTGTCTAGTTGTATTAATATACTCTTCCTCATCATCAGTATCTTCATCACTTTCTGATGATCTGAAAATCTTCTCTCTTTTTGGCTTAGATTTGATTGACTCCTCTTTCAAGATTCGAGCAACAAATGCTGAATCAGCAGGAATGTATTTGTCCTAGCTAAATCCCTCTGCCAATCTTTCATCATCTTGATTTACTACATAAGCTTTCTTCTTTCCATCTTCAATAGCACGGGATGATGACGGTTGTTGAGCAATCTGATGATAAATTGATTTTCGATGATAATCGTTGTTTCCAAAGGGATCTTGTCTTCCGGTTGCTTCTTTATTTGTACATTATCGTTTAAAATGCCCCTTTTCTCTGCAACGAAAGCAAGTAACCTTTGATTTGTCAAATCCTAACGGAGATGTAGCAACATCACGAAAATCATCTCTTCCGGTGATTTGTTTGAATTTTGATGCTCTTCTTACAGCACTGGCTAAACACCACTTGATGTCCATCAACTCAAGTTCCTCAGAATCAATCTGGTCATAATCCTCTTTAGTAGGCATTGGATTTCCGATTCTTCCAGCAACTAAACTTTCATAAGACTCTAACATAGTAACAAGTGATGCCATGTGTTGCTTAGCCACTTCTGGAGAGAGATTTTGACCATTTTGAATATTCAATGTAACATTGCATTGCAGATTTGTTGAACTCTGTCGTTGAGGATTTGGTGTTGTAAAATTCGGATCAAAACTTGAATATGATGACGAATATCCACCACTCTGAGTTGTAGTGCTAACATTTGTTCCAGAAGAACCATCAGCACTTAAAGCAGTCTTAATCTTCGGACTTGGAGTAGTCTCAAATTTGCTTCCTCTGTAGTATAGACTAACATCCTGTTGAGCATTTGGATTATTCATGATAGCAGTTTTCTGAACATCCAATTCATGTTCTTCAATCTTCTGAATGAACTTACTCAAATTAATACTTTCATATTTTCTCATAGGTTTCAAAATCAACAAATATGTTCCCCATTTATTCTGTGGTAGTGCATCAGCAAGCTTATCAACCCATTCATCGTCTTCTTTCTTGATCTCCAATCCTCTCATTTCCTGAACCAGATGACAATATCTATCGATAGTCTTCTTAGTCGTCTCATCTTCAAAAGCTACAAACATATCAAATGATTTCTTTAGTAATGCACGTTTGTTTTATATCATATCAGCGCTTCCCTTAAACTTGTTACACAACGCTAACCAAATTGATCTAGCAGTATCTTCATGTTGAAGCAAAACAAAGATATCTTCTTTTACTACTTGTTGAAGAATACTAATCATCATTTTTTCACTGGTGTATTTCAATTTCTCCTCCGCTGAATAATCACTTAAAGATTTTTCATTTCCACATTCATCTTTCGGTTTAACATAATCTTTGTCCAATGAAACCCATGCATCAAATTTATAAGGTTGCATCCATGTTTCAAAACGATTTTGCCATCCTTTAAAATCATCGATGTACATAAGCTTTGGAGGCTTTTGAGACGTTCCTATTTCATTTTCGATTTCAACAGTTTCGGCAACTGTAATTGGAGCAACTGGGGTAGCAAACGCATTGTAAAACTCTTCTTCCATGTTTCGGTGTTGAAAGTTCACAAAATCACAATGTTCAAGCGAAATGGAAGTTCAAACGAAATGGATTTCAAACGAACTGACTTTGGTGCGAAATGGATCCTTTTCAAGCGAAATGGACTACTTATGATGCAATTCGTGCGAAATGGAATCTACACTGTCCAATCCGTGCGAAATGGGATCTATACTATCCAATCCGTGTGAAATTGGTTCTACAATGTCCAAACCGTGCGGAATGAGGTCTAATATGTTCAATTCGTGCGAAATGGAAGTCTGTTTCACACGAAATGGTCCATTTCGTACGAAATACTGCTGATGTCACACAATCGGGCGTATTTTTGTCAAATTGATCAACTTTTAGATCGATTTTAGGTCTAATTCTTTCAAGGATTGTATAAAACAGTATTTCTCTTTTTATATGTGAAATTCAATCCATTTTAACCGTAAAATCTTGTTTAATTATGAAAAATGTTGTAAAAGAAGGTGTAGAAGTCAGAATTTTGGTGAAATCAGGCTGATTTGGTAAGAACTCTTCCTCCTGAGCTCTGATACCACTTGTAGGATCGTTTGCACGACCAAACGAGTCGTTCAGAAGAGTTCTAATCAATATAAGAGGCGGAAACAAACGTATCGACTTTGAATCAGCTTGATATACACTCTAATTGTCTTGTTTATTGATATAACAATGATTTATAGCCTGGAGACACTTCGGCAGCACCTTGGTACCGGAATCAGAAAGTTAAAAATGAAAGACTCAAGGCAACTATTTATAGGCAGCCCATTCCGCACGAGATGGCTCACACGAAATGGCCAGTCTCATTTCGTACGAAATGGCTCAATCCTATATATTTCTCATTTTTCTCGTACTTCGTGCCCTGATCTATCGTTCTATTTACAAGACTCGATACAAGACGAAGTCGACAGACATATGCACCAACAGTTTTCACACTATCAGGCGTTTTGGTGTTTGTAGTTTTTGGCGTTTTATACTCAATTTCTTTTTATTAGTATAGAATTAGATAATAAACAATAGAGATTAGGTAACAAACAATAGAAAATGAAAAAAAATTTAAAATTATAATCTAATTTCTCATCCAAATCTTCACTGTCATCAGCCTCTTCTACTTTAACCTTTTTGGCGTTTTGAACCTGTTTTTGAATACCTTATGTAGATCCTTATTTTCCTACATAACGTCTGTCTTTAGAAGATGCTTATTTTTTGTGGCATCCTTTATTATGGGTTGATATATACTTGTTTGATGACATGTTGAAGACCACCGCCTGCTCTAATGTATTGATCCCTTCATGCCCTCAATATATCCATCAAGAACAAAGTGACATGATGACATATCAGTGTCATCAGTATCTTTTTCTTGATTATTTGTCCGTCTCATTCAGCAAAAACTTATAGAGATACCCACCTCAGAGAAGAATCCATTCAGTGAAACTTCATTCAGAACGATACTCAATATAGAAGAAACGAGGTTCCGCATCTGTGGCTTTTTTAACTATTTTTTGGCGTTTTTAAAGTGAATGGTTTCTAGGAAATACGGCGTTGATTTTGGTTTGTGATCAGTTGACGACTCTCTTATAGGGTGTTTTTGGCGCGTAGTTTAGGCGGGATTTTATTTATAATAAATGATATTAATAAAGTAGCCGGCTTTTCAGTTACAGTGTAGTTTTACTGTTTTTGTCAGTTTTTTATGAGTTTTTAGGGTCAGACTTTCCATTTCCCAAGCTTGGCGTTTTTAATGGCTTTAAGTAGTTTTTGGCGGTTTTTTCCATTTTTAGCTTTTAATAATATTTTGCAAATTACTTTTATTATAGTTTGGAGTTTTTGGCGTTTTACTGCATTTATGGCGTTTAACAAGCATTATGATTGTTTGGCGTTTTATTAATATAATGTATTTTTTTATTCTAAGTTGAAAAATACATAACAAACAACAAAAAAATAAAATAAAAAAAATAAAAATAGAAACAATTTATCTTCCAAATCTTCACTGTCATCAGTCTCTTTCTTCTTTGAAACATGTTCACTGGCGGTTTGGCTTTATCATGCTTGTATTTTTGTGGCCGTTTGGAAAGACAAAATGACATAAGTTTTTTGTTTGAATATGTATCTTCAAACAACTCATCAGTGTCATTCCTCTTTTCATGCCATTATAATATTCATCAATAACAAAACACAAAAAATGACATAAGTCTGACCCCAGCAACTTTTTGTTTATGATTTGTCCATCTCATGCAGCAAAATGTTATTTGTCCATCAATAACAGCACCTCAGGGAAGAATGCATTCTCCGTAACTTGGCGTAGAACAATATTAAATATACAATCGATATTTGCCATTATTGGCGTTTTTACTGGGGAAATAGTGTATCTAAAAGAAACCTCGATTTTTTGGAATCTTTGATGTTTGAGTGTTTTGGCGTTTTCTAAGATGATTGGTATATAGTTAAATATGGTGTTTTTCGAGTAGGTGTGTTTGATGTTTTAGGGATTTTGGCGTTTGTAAGATGAATGGTATAGAGTAAAAAATATGGCGTTTCAGGTTCTGGAGGGTTTGTTTTTTTTTATATGTCTAGGATGTTTTTGTTTATATAGGGATGTGTTTTGGCCCGTAATGGCATTTTATTCATTAGTTGGCATTTTGGTATAGAAGTGTAAAGACCTTTTTACCCTTAATGAAACGCGTCCACTTAATAGAATTCGTCTTATTTACGAAAACGCCACCGCGCCAATACCACTCTCACTTCGTCACACTACACTGATACCACAACCTTCGCTAGTCAGATAGACATGCGTTACGCACACACTAGTAATGGGTGGATATGTGACGATGATTCTATAGTTCCTTCATCAGTCCATGAGTCGAGACAATCATCAAGATTGGCACCGGTATTCGACGAGATGGGCATGAGTATGTCATTGATTGGGGGATCATACGGAGTAGCACCAGCTGTGGATGCCACTATCGTTACAACTCAACCTCTAGAGCCGTCAGCCACTCCACACGCCGATACAGTTGAGCGTACGATCGAGATTCCTCCACCTCCTGTACCAGAGTCGGATATACCTTAGTCAGGATCGTTATCATCCATCGTACCGTTACCAGTTCTCACCCGTCCTGGAAAGAGACTTCGTCTTTTATAGAACATAGCATCTACCTCTAGGGATGAGACTGAGACTGCATCGAAGAAGTTAAAGGGAGTCTGGGTGGACAGATGCTCCCACTACAACTGTCGGATTGCCACATTGCGAGGAGAGTTGGAGATGAAGAAGACTGCGATGTAGGATCTTGGAGGACGGATGGACGCTTGTAAGGATATTCATGGATTGGATGATATCGTGAGAGATCATATGACCAAGTGGGTAGCGGAGATGGAGCAAATAGTTGCTTTGTTGCTGCAGTATTTGGGATTTTGGTGATTGTGTTATTGTTGAACAATTTTTGAATTCTTTTAGTTATCTTTTGTTTAAGCATGGTTGTTGCTTAGGTATTTTAGGAGGAAATTTTTTATAAACTTGTTATGGGGTTGATTTCGTCTTCACCAAATTTTGCTAGTTTGTAAAACTACGAACAAGCGATGTAATTTCCACCGTGAAATATTAAACAATAGAATTTGGATTAAATTTTTCAAATTGTTATGTGATCATGGTTACATGTGCTTTGTTAAATCCATTCACATTTAATGATTGAATTATTTATATATTAACTTACGTTGTTATTATTGTTTCAATAATAGAAATGTCAATATGCCACCAAAAGCGAGACCGAGTTCCTCTATCGTCAGAATAGGATTTCCTATCACTCCCGAGGAGTTAGCACGGATGGTTGCTCTTTATGTTATCGATGCTTTGGAATAGCATGGAGTTAATCGAGTTGCAGACCATGGAAAAGGTTGCAAAGGGTAAGAGCACGTTCAGGGAGAAGTGCCATCTGAGAACATACCAGGTAGAATAATGATTGGAAACTTTTGTGAGTTTCCTATGTTATGATATAATCTAAGAGTAATCTTGATTTTCATTAACTTGGTAAACAGTACACGGATGTACACACGAAACATTCCAGGGCCCTAACCCTAGATCATTAGCCGGTATCGCACGTGATGAAGAGACGGTGTCTCATGAGCAGTCAGGTAGTTTTAGCAGTATGACTGTTAAGATCATCCGGAGTATCGAGTATAAGGATGGAGATGTGAGAAAGAAAGAAACGGAGAATTCAAGGAAGAATTATGAGGAGAAGCGTGAGAAGAAACGCAAGCATGACAAGTCAGTTATGGACAAAGCCGATAATTCTGGAAAGAAAGCGGTTAAGAAGGGTAAGAACAGTGCGGTGAAGAAAAACCCTGTTGACAAGTCAAAGGTATGTAGCCGATGTGGGTGAACCGGACACAAAAATCAATGGTGCTATGCTAAAAGCACGAAGGATTGAGTCTAACTTATGGGATGTTACCAGTGTGGGAAGCAAGGACAATTCGTGCGAGAATGCCATGAGGTTAAGGATCAGTATGCTGGGAGTAAAGCATGGGAAGAAGCTAGGAAGGCTTGGGTTGACCCTGCACCCATCATAGGTACGTTCACGAACCGTTAGTTTTCTATGTTAACTTTGTGTTAAGAGTAAGTATAAAGAGAATGCTATACTGAAAACCCTGACGACACCTATGTGGTCATAAGTTAGTAAGTTAACTAAGATAAGTATATGAAGAATAAATGAGAACATGTGATGACATGCGTGGTTGTAATATTAAATAGGTTTGGTGTTAGTGGTATCTAAAGGTTGTTAAAGAAGATAGGTAGATTTGACACGGTAATAGGATAGAGTTATCTACCCTAAACATATAAAGCTAAGTTGAAAGTATGAGGAAATTGATGTAAGCCCTCTACCTTAGTGATAAGAAAATTAGTAGATTGTGAAGCATAAGGGTCATCGAGATATGAAGACTGAAGAATAGGATGGATACCTCAAGGATTTTGTGGATCTATAGAAGAATAAACAGTTTAACTAATCAAAGTCGATACCTACTACTGATGTTTGATGATTGACCGAATCGCTTGAAGAAGTTGAGCTGCTGCTTGGAGTTTGGCGAGCGAGTGTATATTTTTGGTTTGATTAAGAGTTTAGACATGATATCCTAGAAGTTTTCTTTAAGAATATTGTTGTTAAATGCTATCGTTAGGTTTATACAGATATATTTAACACATCTTGAATTGGAAAGGGATGCCTGAAAAGTAATTATGGACGAGGAATATAGTAATAAATTTCCTTAAGTATAGACATTGAATGTCGAAAGCTTACTTTTCATAGCTAATGTCGCGGACAGTTCAGAAGAACAGAGGACATACTTAGACGAAGATGTAAGAGGAAGCTTTGTGATAGCTGAAGGAAATTGCATGGTGCATATTTTCAATCTCTGCCTGAGAGATATGAAAATTTTAGTTGTATCCTGCGATGCGTCATGTTTGGGCCACGATTGCATGTTATGCAAAAAGGATAAAACGACAGCCTATGTATCCAGACAACTGAAAATGCATAGGATAGAGTATACAGTTTGTGACCTAGAAAAGGAAGTAAAGTATAATACCTTAGAGTATTGTAGAGCATGCTTGGAGTGAGAGCAAAGAAGCGTGATGGAAATTGAAATATTTAGCTGCTATCAGTCAAGTTACCTTGTGGTTATGAATTACGTGACAGTTTGGAAAACTGCTAATAAGAGAAGACATTAAGAGTCTATTTCTTTCAAGAAGAAGGAATGGCAGGAGGCCAACGGATAAAGACTGAAAGTGTTCAGAGAAATCATAAATTTATTTGAAGTGTAATGTTGATAACCATGAAGACATTTACAGATTCTTAACAAAACGAGCAATCTGTAGATTGAACAAGTCATGGAGAGTAGATATTCGGATTAGATATGAGAGGGAGAGAAAACGAGCACACTAGATTTGATACTTTCGAGAGCCCATCTTGAGTTGGATCAATCGTAAGTAGGCTCAGACTATCTCAGGTGTATGACAACTTATATGCGGTTCAGCAGATGTCAGACCTCACATGCTGGAACACTGACCCTACCCTTTTCAATTTAGTGCTTGTAAGAGTTGAACCTTGTAGGAAGTATAGAGCTTTGAGATGAGAGTCTAGGAAAGTTGGATTAGCTAATGAGGGTCTACGAGGATTCTTCGTAAGAATCAGAGTTTCTCTCAGAAAGTACCGAACCATAATTAACAAAACAATCCTTCCTGTTTCCACAAAGTGCGAAAACACAACCTGTAAAGTGGAATTTCGGGGACGAAATTTCCTAAACAGGGGAAGACTGTGATACCCGCCTATTCTAAGCTGGCACTGCACTAATGTGACACGTGTTATGATTATATGTAGGCACAAAATTATTAAATAGGAAATTAAATTGAGGTATTTGAAAGTTTAACAAACTCAAACTTTGCTAAAAATTACATTGGTAATAATAAGTTAAACGTTTATCGAGTAACGAACAAAAATGCGAAACGAACGATGGTGACTATCCGGATAACGTTAAAGTCCGAAAAATATTCTGTTATGATTAAAACCCTATTTTTAATCATTTCGTGAAGAAAAATTAGTTAGAACGCTTAAAAATCTTGTTCTGCGAATTTAAGCGCGTACGACGCAATACGGTGCGTATACTGTGAAACGCGGATGACGCAGCCAGTTTAGGTGAACGAGATATTATTTAGTAATATTTTGATGAGATTATTTTTATAGAATACTAAAAATAATTTTAAACGCCTTAAAAAGCTGATAAAACACGAAATAAATACCCGGTAATCAGTTAGTTAAATACCTATATATTGCATGTATATGTGTGTATATCTTACATTTGAGAGAGAGAGAGAGAGAGAGAGAGTGATGAAGGGGGCAAGGTGGCGGCTAGGATTGCCACCCTTTCACCCTTGTGTGCCAAGTGTCCAAAGGTGTAAGAGAATAATGATTTGAGATCTTCTAACACTCCATACATACATACATTTCAAGATTAACTTTTCAGAAAACACTTCACCTTCTCTTCTTGAACACCTCACGGCTGAAACCTCCCATGAACACCCACATTTCACTTTTTAAAACTCATTTCTTGAAGATCATGGCTATTTCAAGCTAGTTTCGGGTTGATTTGAAGATCCAAAGTTGATTTCAAGGTGATTTCAAAGAGGAACAAGCTTGTTTTCATCAAGAATCTCATCATTCAAAACCCATTTTTTTTCTTGAAAGGTATAAAGATTTGTTTCTTTTAAAACATTCTTAATGATGACGATGATGATGAGCATGATTCTCGGTTATTTGGATTTTCACTATTCTTAAAATCAAACCAAACAAATGATTTTTATAAAAATAAAAATGTGAGGTTATGTGAATGTGATGTTGGCCGAAAGTTATATGTATCTATAAGTGTTTGTGTTTTGAATTTTATTTGCTAAAATACTTGTAAGATGGTTTCTTGAATAAACAAGGTTATATGCAAATGTGTTAGAGGTGTAAAGGATGAATGGAACTTGATGTTTGATTTGAAATAATGTAAGTATGATAGTATACATATGGCCGAAAATTTCATGATGTGTTTGTGAGTTTACAAGTTGTTGCATGTTCTTGAATGTTAGATTAAAATGCATGAAATGAAGATTTATCTATGATAGATTAATGATTGAAAAACAATATGAAATAAATGTGTCAAAGGTTATAATAAATGGAAGAATAGGATTTAATAATCTTGGATATGATTGTGAAGTAAATGTGCTTAGGATACTTGTACATAGACTTGTAGGATGGTTTAATGATCATCATAAAAGGGATTTGTTGTGATATGATACACATCCACTTAAACCAGTAAATAAACATGTAAAATAAAGTTATTTGATGTATTTTAAAGTTATAAAAATTATGTCATAACTTGGTAGCTTTGCATGTTGTACTTAAGGCATGAAAAGTAGTAAATCGGGTGTTATTTGCATATTTTTGTTCTTTTCATGAGACCTGCATATATGTGATTAAAAGTTTTGTTTTAATCTGTTGGTGCACAAATGTCTGTTAACTTCGTCTTTATAGAGTCTTATGTCTAGATAGGATTAGCCAGCACATAGCAGGTTAGAAACTAAGGTTTGTGTGTAAGTGTGTAATTTCGCTTGAAATGGCCAGTGTCACTTTCAAGCGAAATTACCTCAACTATATATAGGTGTGTTGCTAGTTCATTTGTAACTTTTCCGATTCAGAGCCGAGGTGCTGCCAGTTTGTCAAACGATCTGTAAAAGCTTTGGAATCATTTATAAGAAGATAATTAAGGAGAATCAAGCTGTTACACATCTATTTCTCTGATTCCGCCTTTGAAATAGATCATAAACTCTTCTGATTGACTCGTTAGGGTTACACATCGATCCAACAAGTGGTATCAGAGCTCAGGAAGAAGAGTTTATACCAATTCAGCTTGTTTTCATCACTTCTACTCATTCTTTTCAAAATTAAACAAGATTTAACGGACAAAATGAACTGAATTTCACATATATCATGTAAAACATTGTTTTAAAGAATCCTTGAAAGAATTAGACCAAAATTCGAACTAAATCTAGATCAATTTGACAAAATGGTGGCCGAAATGATGATGTCATCATAATTTCGCTGGAAATAGCACTTGTGATTTCGCACAGAATTAACTTTTGGGGTTAATTTCGCTTGAGATTGTTGTTTGATTTCACACGAAATCAAATTCCGTTTGAAAGTGTTGTTTGATTTCACACGAAATCAGATTCCGTTTGAGCGTTCCACACGAAATCAACTATTTCGCACCAAAGAGACTTGATTTCGTTTGAAACCAAGCTAATTCCGCACGAAATTAGATTTTGCTTGGTGATTTCGTTTGGAAACACTATTCTGTGTGAAAACCCTAATTTCATGTGAACTAATTTCGCTTGAAGTGAATTCGTTTGAAGTGATTTCGCTTGAACTGATTTCGCTTGAAATTGTTTTTAAAAAATCCAAAAATTTTCCTAAGTGTTTGTTGATTGTTTCAGATACTTGAAGATGGATGAGTTTATAAATCCTTTCATTGACATGTTTGCTTTCACGGGAAACACCGGAGATGATACATCAAACAACACAACTGAAAATGTTTCAAATCCGAGTGCGAAGAAAACTCTTTCTGATGCTTTGAGTGTGGAGAGTGCTTATGGGACGTACAACAAACCTCCCAAACTGATGGCGATTGAAGAATACAATAGATGGGCTAAAAGGTTTGAAGAGTGGCTAAAAGCGTTTGCATATCCAACTTGGAAGAGCTTGAAGAATGGTTTCAATTTGGGAAGATCGGATTATGAAAATATGACAGATAATGATGAGGTAGATAGATATGTTGCTGAACAAAAGTACATTGCATTACTTAATCAGTCTATGAGAGACGACATAATATCATTGATTGAGTTCACAGATGCGAAAGATCTATGGGAGAAATTGAGAGTGAAATGTGTAGGTAGTGCCGAGATAGTTAAAAACAAAAAGAAATTGTTAAGAAAAGAATTTGATTTGTTTGGATGTTTGAAAAACAAATCTGTATCTAAGATGATTGAAAGATTTTGGCATTTGAAGATGGAGCTGGCAAGACACGGAATCATTGATTCTCGAGAAGAATTGGTTGACAAACTGTTTGACTCGTTGCCGGATGATAAAGACTGGCAATACTTTGCTTTGATGATGAAGAATACAATCAAGTCGGAGGATCTGACGGTTGATCTGTTAATTGGAAGACTGGAGAGTCATGAGCTGGAGATCAAGAAATCATACAAAATCAATCATTCCTCATATCAGCAGAATGTTGAGCTGTATTACCGAGGAAGTATGATCCCAAAGAATGTGTCTCCTAAGACAGCTTTCTCAGCTGAAAATTCTAACACGTCAAATCAAGAGAGTTCAAGCAGTGGTTTACATAGTGGTTCATCGTCAACTACTTCAAAACAATCAGTTCCAAAGAATCTGTTCCAATCTAATATTGTTGTGGATCTGAAGAATGCACAAAACTTTAGTGAGGAATCCGCAAAGCAGCAAATGGTGTTTTTAGCATCTGTCCTTGAATCTTATGAAAACCTCGTAGCAGGAAAGATCAGAAATACTAACCTCACCAAGGAAGATTATGATCAGATCGATCCAGAGGAGAAGGAGTTGATCGATATCAGATGGTGTATGGTGAGTGCAGTTAGGAGAGCACAAAGATTCATGGAGATTACCGGTAGACATTCTATTGGTGGACCTTCAACCAAGCTAGGGTTTGATAAGTCGAAAGTCACGTGCTTTAAATGTAAAAAAGGTCATTTTAAAAGAGAATGTCGAAATACGTATGCTGATGATACGGCAAATCCGTTTCGTGAAGATTATTAAAAAAGAGCCATCTATCATCAGAACAAATCTGAACCGCCCAGAATGAAGCAGATAGAAGAAATTCCCAAAGAAAAATCCAGAGCACTTACTGTTATCCATGACGATGAGGGATATGATTGGAGTGAAGTGTTACCAGAAGAAGACGCAGTGGGCTATGCGTTTGTAACAAAAATTGTTCCTTTCAAAGATTCCAGAACAGAAGAAGTGAAATACATCAACAGAAAGATGCTAGCTCAGAACAGGATGATTAGAATTTCTCGAACATACAAAGAAGCAAAAATGTTGAAAAGATGGGATGCTGATAGAGAATGTTACCTAGATCCAAATGGTAACATAGCTGTTGATCCAGCTACTGTTGATGTTGAAACACTCACCAAACAAATTGCTGTTGAAGAAGAAGCCAGACAGAGATAGTGGTGGGGAGGTGGAGAAGCTGAAGAAAAAGCTGATGAAAAAGTCAAAGATAAGGAGAAAGAACAGCAGTCAAAGAAAATTGATGACGGGATTATTGACACGTCACAAGAATTTACTGCAGAAAATTTGAAGAAGATGACTGACAAAGTGTTTGCTGCGAAAGAACTAGACGTAGTTTCTGGTTCTGGCACTGAGTCTAAAAGCAAGGTCAGACAGAATGATGCAATCAATGAGTCAGGTAAGAAAGCTAAAACTGAGAACGAGTGCAAAAATTGCATGAAAGACTGCAAGGTTTGTAATACATTTGCTTACCTCAACGGTGAAAAGACCGCAGAACTGACAAAAAGAGTCAGTGACGTTGAAGATCAGATCTTAAACCATGACAAAATGTTAAAAGCTTCAAATGATCGATTAAAAGAATTAACTGAGAAAATCGAAAATGATAAAAGTGACGTAGAAAGAATTAGGAAAGAAAACGAAAAGCTAATTCATGAAAATCGTCAACTTTCTGAAAATTTTGAGAAGCTAAAACGAACGGTAAAAGATTCTGATGAAAGAAATGGTAAAACAACCAAAGAAAATGTTCAATTGTCAGGTGTTCTTAGGGTAAAAGAAGAGCTAATCAATCAACAACTGGATGAAATTGCTAAGTTGAAGCTTCAGCTTCAAGAAGCTAAAATTGAAAATGAACGCATTCAGTTGAAACTGAACAGTTACAACTCCACAAGTTTTGTTCTTCAACATATCGTTCCTAAACCAATTGGGAAGAACAAAGCAGGCGAAGATGTATACTTTGATGGACCCGGGGTTGGGTTTCATCAGGTTCCACTGCCAGTTCTAAACAATTTTTCTAAGAAAAAGTCCGGGTTGGTTAATGATAAAGAAGAAAATGAAGTTAAACTTCCAGACATGATTGATGTCACATTTATCACATCGTTTGATGAAGATAGTGTTCAATCTGAAGTTGTAAAAAGCATGGTTGAAAATGTTTTAAAGTCTGAAAGTGACACTACTGAGGATGATGAATGCTTTTTGGATAAATACATTCCAAAATCAAAATCCAAAAACAACTTAAATGAAGAACCTAATCTTGTGATGTACAAAATGGCAGGATCTAATAAGTTGTATTCGGATTGTGATTTTCCTTTGGAGAATGTGAATGTTGGTAAATTGAGAAATGTGTTCAAGTTGATTGAGATTGATGTTTCTGAGATCGAAGGTTTGAAACATTCTAAAAGGCAAGTAAACTTTGAAAAAGATAAATCTCACTATAAAAAACCTGTTGTACCATCACGTTTTTCTAAAAACAATCAAAACAAATGGTCGGGTGGATATCAGGGTGGTAAGAATTATCAAAGAAGGAATTTTCAAAACAAGAAGTTTGTTGAGAAAAAGGTGTTTGTAAAAAGCTCGAGTTCTCATTCCGAGCAAGAGTCTGAGATTTTTTCAAAATCAAATGAAGAGTTTTTTGAAGAAAAGGCCTCAGCCTCAGACTGAAGGCACAAGTCGAGTAGTTGATTAAAAATAAAATTTTAATCATAACAGGATATTTCTGGGATTTAAATATTATCCGGGCGGTCACCAACGTTCGTTCCGCAGTTTTGTCGTAATTAGTTATTTAGTTCAAATAAACATGTTTTTGCCATACCGAATCCTTCGAAACTTATTTCTAAGTGATGTAAAGGATATTTAGGGTATGTTTGGCTTACATCACAGTTCCGGACTGTACGTCGCGTTAAACTGATTGCATTTATGCACCAGTTTGCGTATAACCTTCCAGAAAGTGACTTAAAGCTTGCAATCGAAATCGAATCAAATTGTAAATTCATTAAACACAATAACAAATTTAATAACACCAAAGCACATTGTTTTATTGATAACCCACATTGTTTTACATTATACGATGATTACAGTAAACAGTCGTCACAGTCTCCCCTACTTTAGGAAATTTCATCCCGAAATTTTATTAAGAGGAAACTTGTGAAAACAAATGCGGATATTTCATCTTCATCTAGTCCTTACGTTCCCAAGTAAACTCGGGGCCACGTTTGGATTCCCAGCGAACTTTGACCAAATGAATCCGTTTGTTCTTCAACTGTTTGTCGACAAAGTGCATTGTTTCATCGATTTGAATCTCGTCGAGAGGAATGTGAAGACCAGCATTAGCTAAGTACTTTCGCAAATTGGACACGTGAAAAGTCGGATGAATATTTCCAAGCTTTGGAGGTAGCTCTAGTCGATAGGCAACCTTTCCAATTCTTTCTACAATCTTAAATGGTCGAACATATCGTGGTGCAAGTTTTCCTTTCTTTCCAAATCTCACCACTCCCTTCCAAGGTGACACCTTGAGTAGGACACGGTCTCCGATTTGAAATTCTAAGGGCTTGCGTCGCAAATCCGCATAACTCTTTTGATGGCTTCTAGCTGTCATAAGATTATCGCGAATTTTCTTGATTTTGTCTGTTATTTCCAGAATGAGCTCAGGTCCAGTAAGCTGAGCTTCACCGATCTCATTCCAACATACAGGTGAACGACATTTTCGACTGTTGTTTCTAGAATGATAACTGTTGTTGTAAGAGAACTCGATCAGTGGAAGATGAGAATCCCAATTACCACCAAAGTCTATCACGCATGCTCTAAGAATATCCTCCAAAGTTTGAATCGTCCTCTCAAATTGACCATCTGTTTGGGGATGATAAACAGTGCTTAGATTTAGTTGGGTTCCCAAAGCAGATTGCATGGTCTTCCAAAAATGAGATGAAAACCGAGCATCACGATCGGAAATGATATCCAAAGGAATACCATGTCATGATACAATCCCATCAACATAAATCTTTGCAAGTTTATCAGTAGATAGATCCTCGAGAATTGGTAGAAAATGAGCTGATTTCGTTAATCGGTCGATAACAACCCAAATAGCATCGTGACCTTTAGATGTACGCGGTAACTTAGTGATGAGATCCATTGCAATGTTCTCCCACTTCCAAACGGTATCTCTGGTTGTACACGCAAACCAGAAGGTTGTTGGTGTTCAGCCTTGACTTTGAGACAGGTTAGGCATTTCGACACATACAAGGCAACATCCTTCTTCATACCAGGCCACCAGAACTGAGTACGAAGATCCTTGTACATTTTATCAGCACCAGGATGGATAGAATATCGAGACTTGTGAGATTCGTCCATTACTAAGGTGCGAAGATCGTCTTGTTTCGAAATCCACAAACGATCCTTTTTTCAGTAAGTATTTGATCACACAAGATCATTGAGCTTGAAGGACACGAGATTGAATATCAGATAGAGTTCGAACAGAATGAAGCTTGACTCGTTCCTTTCGACTAAGCGCATCGGCTACAACATTCGCCTTACCAGGATGGTAGCGGATCTCGCAATCATAATCGTTTAAGAGTTCAACCCAACGTCGTTGCCTCATGTTCAGCTCCTTCTGATTGAGAATATGCTGGAGACTTTTGTGGTCTGTGAAAACCACACACTTCATTCCATAGAGGTAGTGTCTCTAGATTTTAAGTGCGAAAACCACAACTCCTAATTCAAGATCATGAGTCGTATAGTTCTTCTCGTGAACTTTCAATTGTCTAGACGCATAAGCTATGACTTTACCTCGTTGCATAAGAACGCAACCAAGTCCTAGATTTGACGCGTCACAATAGACAACAAAATCATCGTTTCCCTCAGGTAGAGATAAAACAGGAGCGTCACAGAGCTTTTGTTTCAGCGTTTGGAATGCTTCTTCTTGTTTGGGTCCCTACTCAAAAGGCTTATTTTTCTGAGTCAAAACAGTGAGTGGAACTGCGATCTTTGAGAAATTGGAAATGAATCTACGATAATAACCAGCAAGACCAAGAAATAATCGAATCTCTGTAGGTGTCGTCGGTGTATTCCAATCCTTAATATCAACAATCTTGGATGGATCCACATGAATACCCTACTCGTTGACTATATGACCCAAGAACTGAACTTCTTTAAGCCAGAATTCACACTTGGAGAATTTAGCAAAAAGTTGTTCCTTCTTTAGGAGTTACAATATCAAACGAAGGTGTTGCTCGTGCTCTGCTTGAGACTTTGAATAAATGAGAATATCGTCGATAAACACAATGATGAACTTATCTAAATAAGGTTTACAGACCCTATTCATTAAGTCCATGAAGATAGCTGGGGCATTCGTCAAACCAAAAGGCATGACAGTGAACTCGTAATGCCCATATCTTGTACGGAAAGCAGTTTTGGGAATATCTTCTTCGAGAACATGAAGTTGATGATACCTAGAACGCAGATCAATCTTGGAAAAACATGAAGCACCTTGCAGCTGGTCGAAGAGATCATCAATTCTAGGTAGGGGATATCGATTTTTGATGGTAAGCTTATTAAGCTCACGATAATCGATACACATTCGAAAAGATCCATCTTTCTTTTTCACAAAGAGGACAGGAGCTCCCCAAGGCGAATAGCTCGGACGGATGAATCCTTTATCAGACAACTCTTGAAGCTGTTTCGATAACTCTTGCATCTCCGATGGTGCAAGACGATAAGGTGCTTTTGCAATCGGGTTGGCATTGGGTACAAGGTCAATATGAAACTCGACTTGACGAACTGGAGGCAAACCAGGCAGTTCATCAGGAAACACCTCTGGATAATCCCGAACAATCGAAATATCCTGAATACTCTTGCTCTTGCCTTTCTCCTCGGTGACATGTGCTAGGAAAGCAACATATCCTTTTCGCAGATATCTTTGGGCCTTTGTACACGACATAAGCTTCAATCCACCAGATGGTTTCTCGCCACAAACTTCCAGAATATCGCCAGACGGAAGAGGAATACAAACAATCTTATCAAAACAAATCACCTCAGCATGATGTTTGGTTAACCAATCCATCCCCACGATAATATCGAAAATCCCAAGTTGCATCGGCATGAGGTCAATGGGAAAAAGATGGTTATCAAGGTTTAACTGACAATCACGAATAACAGAATCGAGAACAAGAGGTTTACCAGTAGCAACTTCGACAGATAAGGGTTTCCTCAGTTTAGTTCTAGGTATCGCAAGCAGAGGTTCAAAAGATAATGAAACAAAACTTCTATCGGCACCAGAATCAAAAAGAATAGATGCAGGTCGGTTGTTAACAAGAAACGTACCATTAACCACCTCGTTGTCAACCCTTGCTTCGTTAGCATTCAGATTGTACGCTCGCCCACGAGCGGGATTCACATTTGCGTTGACATTTGCATTCGGGTTCGCATTAGCATTCGCGTTTGCATTCACTAGCGTCGGACAATTGTTGCGGAAGTGACCAAACTCTCCACAATTGAAACATGAACCCGGTGGGAATCTAGCAGCATTCCCCTGAACTGGAGCTTGATTCTGAATAATCTGATTCTGACCCAAACGACAGTGGTTGGCGAGATGCCCAAACTTACCACACGTTGTGCATTTCCTACAAGCTTGTTGTGCAACATGATGACCGTTGCAGCGAGCACAATGAGGTGCGGTACCAGCATATGCTTTCTTCGCAGGCGGTTGAGCTGGTGGGTTCTAAGGGTTCTGAGCATTTTGTGAAGTTACTGCAAAATTCTGAGCACCCTTTCGCTTTCTCGACTTCTTCGACGACTCACCTTTCTTACCCTTACCCTTTTCCTTGACCGATTCGGTCGACTTCTTCTTATCACCTTTGCAGGTAAGTTTTCCCTTCCTGACTTGCGACTCAGTCAGGGTAGCAGATAACTCGATCGCTTGACGAATCGTAGTAGGATTGACGCCAGTCACAATATCTTGTAAGGAATCGGGTAAACCATCGATATACCTCTCTATCGCTTTCTCCAACGGGGTAACCATAGTAGGACACAAAAGACTGAGCTCCTCAAATCGATCCGTATACGCACGGTGTTCTCCCCCATCTTGTTTTAGATCGTCAAACTCTCATTCCAAAGCTCGAATTTCGTGACGGGGACAGAACTCTCTCATCATGAGAGCTCGAAGCTCTTCCCATGTTTGTGCCAACGCTACTTCGGCACCCCTGTCACACATTACTCTGTTCCACCACGTAAGAGCACGCTTCTCAAACACACTTGATGCAAATTCAACCTTACGCCCATTCGGACATTGCACATGTCTGAATGTACTCTCGATACTTTCAAACCATTGAAGGAGCGCAGTTGCTCCTTGCGACCCAGAAAACTTTAGCGGCTTAGCAGAATTGAAATTCTTGAAATTACATTGTGCATTGTTATTATTGTTGTTGTTGTACAGCTCGTGGATTTGGGTCACAACGCCTGGAAGCACAGCAGCCATTTGCTGAGAGACAAGGGCTGCGACTTCTTCATCAGTAAAAGATTGTGCATCACGTCGAGGAGGCATTGTCTAACAAGGAAATATGAGAAACGAGTGAGGTCGACAATTAGGAACAACAAAAGAGGTATTGAAAATATCGACGAAACATAAGGAAGATGATCATTTGTTCGTTACCTCGAACGAACAAAAGACACGCAGTGACTAATCAAAGTAATGAATCAAAATAATGTATTGCGAAGACATGCTTTCCTATAAGTGAACACTCACCCCAAGAGTTCCCAGGTAAGAGTGACTGGTCCGATTATGTGGATTTCTACGAACACTCTAGCCTTAGACAGAAAACTCAAGGTACAGGCATTCACTCTTCCAGTTTGCATGTGTTCACATTATTTAGACCCAAACTTTGACGAGATTTTGAAAACTCAGAAGGCACTAAGCCAAAAATGAGTCAAACTGGAAGGGTTCAAAACCTTACAACAGAGGGTTCAAAACCTTGTCATCAATCATCCTAGAACGGATGATTAATTTTCGAAGCAGATTCGGATTTTGTTTTTTTTAAATCTAAACGTAAATCAACTTGCGTTGGGGTCCTAGAAAGTTATAGTCTAGGTCAAAGTATTACTAATAACCTAATTCCCTATAACCATTGGCTCTGATACCAACCTCTTCTGTCACACCCCGACCACGTAAAACAACAAATCGTGGCGGAAACGTTAGGGAGTGTTGTAACAGAAGTATTGTTTCAAACCATGGATACAAAGAGTTTCGTTTTATTAAATATTAAACATTGTCTTAAAGTTAGACAAGCAGGTCAAACATAGTCTATCATCGTTATTAAACCACTAAGGCCTCGTCCAGTCCTAAGTGAGTATGCATCCTATTCGCAATCAACATTAAGCAACATCACCTGAAACATATGTAAAAAAAAGTCAGCAAAGAAATGCTGGCGAGTACATAGTTTTTGTGTGAGTATCAGATTCATGGCTCGTTGAAATATCTCGTACAACTTTGTTATTGGATATTTGAAACCTTGTTTTGTAAAATGTTTGTATTGTAAAATGAATAACCAAGTCAAAACAGATTGGTTATAATTTATAAACCTTGTTGCCATGAATCTTAACCCAAAACATTTGTTTTCGTAAACCAAATCGTAAATCGTCCTCGTAAAAACTCGTATGGTTTATATCATTTAGTAAACCTCGTTGTGTAACATCGTTTAACTCGTTCTCGTTATAGATCATCGTTCACTTGTTTAAATCGTTCAATCGTTGAAAATCGTACAATCGTTAAATGTCGTTCTCTTTCCAATCGTTCTTGTTTTACTTGTGAAAACTACTTTTGGTCGTCTTGCTAATAACATTCAAACCTTTGTGACTCGTCCATCGTTCAACTCGTTCTTGCATTAACAAACCTCCAAAGGGTAAGTTAACAATCATCAGATTCTGTCGTTACCCACCTAACCCACACATAACCATGGGTCCGGTCTGATAACGGGATTTGTCGGATCCTATGGTACCATAACCTAATACTGGTCGGCTTGATCAATGCTAATGAATGTCATTTGTTGTGTAACTACCACCAACAA
This sequence comes from Helianthus tuberosus, assembly GCA_030545235.1. Taxonomy (NCBI): domain Eukaryota; kingdom Viridiplantae; phylum Streptophyta; class Magnoliopsida; order Asterales; family Asteraceae; genus Helianthus; species Helianthus tuberosus. The sequence continues at coordinate 2,236,111 of JARYGA010011515.1, read as the reverse complement.
GTTCGTTCACATTATCGAAATCATTATTAGTTTTGTATAAACCATCTCAATCTTTTTGAAACCATCGTTAGAATATTGAAATCGTTTTGATACATATGAATCACCCCAAAACAATCGAAAACAGTAAAAAGAGGGGATCTATGTACTCACATTTGGGTGCGTTTTTATATGTTAACACAATCCCTCAAATTGTTTATTCGTCCTAAACTAAATAAGAATGATTTAATAATCAAAAACCCACAAAATACAAAAGTTTCTCCGATACTTAGAATTTTCACATAACTTTGAGATTTCTCGAAAAGTTATTATTTTTTATTATTTCGGTGTATTTGTATATATATGAGTTAGCGTAATACACGTAATATTGTCAACACTAACACATCATCATACACATATTGTAAAACATATAGCACATTGTAACACATAAAATTCATTCATGAACAACCAATTCTAGTGTATATCGAAAAACACCTATTTTAGCGATTCGGTGACATTTTTGGGCGTCGGAAGTCACGTATGACTAAACAAACACCAAGTAAACTTAATATAAGTTAAAATACTTGTTTTTATATCAAAAATATCAGTTTGGTTACTGATCTAAAACAGTTTAATAAAAATCCTCTGAAAAGGCGATTTTTTAACCGTTTTACCGCATAGTTTTGCCTCAAACGTTACCCGAACCATCCCAAATCGAAACGACTTGAAATTTTAACAAAACCCATGTTATTTACTGAATAAAATAATGGTTATACTCATGATAGTGCACGTCTTAAGTAAAGCACATAAATCATGCAAATTTCACATATTTTACCACTTTTTAAGCTATATGTACAACATGCAAAGATATCAAACCTATGTCAAAGTTTCATGCCATTATAACATACCAAATAATGTTATTTTTAGTGTTTGTAACCTGATCTAAAACATTTTTGTCATACATCCCCTTTTTACCATTTCTTGAACTTTAAATCAACATGTATCTTCATGTACAAGTGCCTAAAGCATACTATCATAACATCATTATTTTATGTTAATCTAAATGCATCAAATATGTGATATATTCACGTTTATTTCCTGATGTACTTGGTTATTTAACATAACATACACAAATCATTAAACACTTGCTTTTTAACTATCCTTCAAGAACATGTAACAACCTAAACAAGTACTTATCAAGAAATCAAACTTCAAGACTCATACACACATGTATATATGTACGGTTATATATATATATATAAATATCATCACCATTTTTATTTTTGTATCAAGACCCATTTCATTTTAGATTTCAAGTTTAGTGAAAATCCCAAGATTTAAGAGAAACTTCAAATCATCAAGAACAACCAAGAATCAAAGTATGATTTAAACATAAGTCTTATACCTTCAAGATTCAAGTAGGTTGTGGGATGAGATTTTGATGATAGGAAGCTTGAATCACTTGAGAACACCTTGGGAACACCTTTAGATCTTCACACCAACTTGAAGGTTGCTAGAAACGAGCTGTGAATGTGATGAACAAAACTTGAAGATATGAATATGGTGAGAGAGAGAGAGAGAGATGGGGACGGTTGGGAGAGGAAAGAGTGAAGGATTTGTGATGTTGAGTGCAAGTATGGTGCGAATATATAGGCCATAATCTATATCAAATCTTCCATGATCACAAAAATCTCTAAGTGTATCCAAGAAGATCATGGAAATATATTGCAAGATTTAGGAATTATTTGGTGGGCCACACATATATATGTGATCGTAAATGTATATGGGGGAGGGGGTCCATGTGCAACATTTTATATAAATATGCTATATGTAGGCTAAAACGGGTGTTTAACTGGATACCGGGTATTTTATCTAGCGTTTAAATCCCGGTTTATGGCGTTCTAAATTATTTTTATTATTCTATAAAAATAATCTCACCAAAATATTACTGAAATAAATTTCAGTTGCCAAGACTGGCTGCATTGTCCGTGTTTTGCAGTATAAGCACTGTGTTGCGCAGAAACACGCGGTACGCGCTTAAACTTGAAAAATAACGTTTTTAAGCGTTTTAATTTATTTTTCAACACGAACCTGATTAAAAATAAAATTTTAATCATAACAGGATATTTCTGGGATTTAAATATTATCCGGGCGGTCACCAACGTTCGTTCCGCAGTTTTGTCGTAATTAGTTCTTTAGTTCAAATAAACATGTTTTTGCCATACCGAATCCTTCGAAACTTATTTCTAAGTGATGTAAAGGATATTTAGGGTATGTTTGGCTTACGTCACAGTTCCGGAGTGTACGTCGCGTTAAACTGATTGCGTTTATGCACCAGTTTGCGTATAACCTTCAAGAAAGTGACTTAAAGCTTGCAATCAAAATCGAATAAAATTGTAAATTCATTAAACACAATAACACATATAATAACACCAAAGCACATTGTTTTATTGATAATCCACATTTTTTTACATTATACGATGATTACAGAACACAGTCGTCACACTGTACGTGTTGGACATGAGTGTAGCAACTACTACCACGGGTCAGGCTCACTGTTTTATGTCAAGAGCAACGGAAAAAGAATGGCAATTGTGGCATAGTAAGATGGGCCATTTCACTTGAGGAAAATGAATCACCTGGTGCATAACGACTTAGTTATTGGTGTTCATGTGAAAGGTTTTCATCTTGGGGGGGGGGTGCATTAGTTGTGTCAAAGGAAAGCAAAAGAAGAAATCTCACCCTGGGAAGAAGGTTAACTCAGTCTCAAGACCGTTAGAGAGACTTCATATGGATCTGTTTGGTCCAGTAAATGTCAAAAGCATTACTGGAGATCTCTACTGTCTAGTAGTAACAGATGACTACTCAAGATTTTCATGGGTATCATTTTTGAAGTCTAAAGATGAGACGTTTGAAAGTTTGATGACGTTGTTCAAAAAAATTGAAAACTTGTACCAAACTCGAATCAGAAGAATCAGGAGTGACAACGGTACTGAGTTTAAGAACAACAAGATGGAAGAGTATTGTGATGAGAGAGGTATATTACAAGAATTTAATGCTCCTTATACTCCACAACAAAATGGAGTAGCTGAAAGAAAGAACAGGACACTAATTGAAACGGCTAGGACGATGCTTGCTGATTCCTAACTACCAGTAAACTTTTGGGCAGAAGCAGTATCAGTCGCTTGCTATACACTCAACCGGGTTCTAACAGTGAAGAAATTCAACAAGACATGTTTCGAGCTGATCAACCTAAAGTATTTAGAACCGTTTGGGTCTCCCTGTACAGTTCTAGAACCATATGGTAAATTTGGTGCAAAGAGCATTGAAGGAATTTTCGTGGGTTATGCAAGTCCATTGAAACGAGTCTTTGTTCCAAGCTTGAAGCGGATTATCGAAGCACACAATGTTGAGTGTCAAGGTTATACCATGCCACCGCAGAACCCATGCGACTCATGGCGTTTTAATTACGATACTTTGTGGGATTCGTTTGACAATGAAGAACCACAAGAAAGGTTTCTAGCTGAGTATTCTAGACGTCAACGGCAAACTTCAAATGACAATGAAGCCGGTCCAAGTAATGCTGGAGAACATGATGATGTTCAACATTCTTCGGAACAAGAACAAGCTCCTGAAAATCAGATGGCAGTTAATGATAATCAAGAATCTGATGATAGACCTATCTTTGATCATGGTGATTCAGATTCTGAGGGGGAGCAAATCCAGATTTCAAGTCAAATAATTCCAGTCAGTGAACAAGGTGCAAATTAGAATGTTACAAATTTGGAAGGCAAGGTAGATGTTCCAGGCGAGGTGATGCCGAGAACTCTTTCGTACCATCCAGAAGAACTGATAATTGGAGAATTACAATCAGGCGTTCGTACTAGAAGACAAATTGACCAAGGGCTTACTTGTTTTTATTCTACAGTTGCTCCTTTACAAACTGAGTTTTCACTTAGTTGTCTTATTTCGCAGATTGAACCGAGAACCTATAAGGAAGCTTTAACTGAAGATTCTTGGGTCAACGCTATACAAGAAGAGTTGAGTCAGTTTGAGAAGTTAGGAGTGTGGAAATTGGTAGACTTGCCTGATGGTCAAAGGAAGATAAACACCAAGTGGGTGTTCAAGTGTAAGAGAGACGATCGAGGGGTTATTATTCGTAACAAAGCTCGACTCGTAGTCCAGGGTTTCAGTCAGCAGGAGGGTATAGATTTCACTGAAGTGTATGCTCCGGTTGCTTGACTTGAAGCGATCAGAATCTTCCTAGCATTTGCATCTTGGAAAAATTTTAAAGTTTATCAGTTAGATGTTAAATCGGCGTTTCTCTATGGGAAGGTAAAAGAGGAGGTATATGTCAGACATCCACCGGCCTTCACCGATCCAATCCACAAAGACAAGGTTTACTTACTGGATAAAGCGTTGTATGGTTTACACCAGGCACCGAGAGCTTGGTATGAGACATTGTCTCAACACCTGCTTGCCAACAGCTTCATCCGTGGAAAAGTGGATGCCACTCTCTTCACCAAAGAAGTCGACGGACATCTTCTGATAGTTCAAATATATGTGGACGACTTCATATTCGGGTCAACAAATGAAAATTTGTGCAAAGATTTCGAAAGAGTTATGAAGCAAAAATTTGAAATGTCATCGATGGGTGAGATGAAATTCTTTTTGGGACTTCAAGTTGATCAACTGCCTAAGGGAATATTCATACATCAAACGAAGTATGTTCATGATATCTTAGTGAAATTTGGGATGTCAGGTTCTACTCCAGCTTCCACCCCATTAGCAACAAATCATGGGATAAACCCTGATCTCATCGGAGAGAAGGTAGATGAAACAATGTATCGTTCCATGTTCGGATCGCTGATGTACTTGACAGCTTCTAGACCCGATATCATGTATCCAACCTGCCTCGCAGCAAGATTTCAATCTAACCCGAGAGCTTCGCATATGGTGATTGTGAAACGGATATTATGCTACCTGAAAGGAACTCCATCATTGGGGTTGTGGTATCCAAGAGAAGGCGATTTCACGCTCGAAGGGTATTCGGATTCCGATTTCGGATGCTGCAAAGTTAACGCTAAGTCAACAACAGCGGGGTGCCAGTTTTTCGGATCACGATTGGTTACCTGGCAATGCAAGAAGCAGACCTCTGTAGCTTTGTCCACATGTGAAGCCGAATATGTATCTGCTAGCAGTTGCTGCTCTCAGATCTTGTGGATCCAGCAACAGATGAGAGACTACGATTTGCAATTTCTTAACACCCCTATCTTTGTTGATAATGAGGCAGCGATAAACATAACGAAAAATCCAGTTCATCACACTAAAACGAAACACATTAAAATTCGACATCATTTCATTCGAGATTGTTTCGAGAAGAAGTTGATACGAATTGAGAAAATCCACACTGACGAACAAAAAGCTGATTTACATACCAAAGCATTTGATAAAAATCGTTTTCAATATGTTTTAAAATTGAACAGTATGAAGCTTTTATCGGTGTCGGAGGAGATTCTTGGCGTAGATGAAGGTACCGCTGTAGATGATGTTGAGAAGCAATCTGCAATGGTTTGTCAATTTTTTACTTGTTTTGGTATTTAGGGGGAGTATAGGGTAATATTTTCAGAAAATACAAAAACAATAAAAAAAATTTCAAAAAACCAAAAACAATAGAAAACCAGAAAAGAGCTTGTGTAAAAAGGGAAAATGATAGTACATTGGCTTGACAGTTACGGTATGCTAAAGATATGGAAAGTTTAATAGTCTTAAGCAGTCTAGCTGATGATATGCCGATAGGTTTTTACACATTTAGTAGGTTTGTTCGGGATATAAACCTAAATCTTTACTTGCTTATTTCGTGGGGAACACTACTTGAATATATAGGTAACCCCTGAAATTTCATTTGAAAGATCCCTCTTTCTGAGATACTAGGTCTTTATACTCAGTGATATCTGGGGTATTATCCCGAGACTTCTGATATTGCCGAAGCAATGGCCTAGTCCTCGTATAATACTTTAGTGCTTGCTTGAAATATAGCACCACCCTCAGTACAAAAAAATGATGAAACATTGAAAAATGCTAATCATGTGCTGTTGAAGAAAAGATCCTCTAAAGGGGACACACCTAAAAGTCGAAGCCGTCATCTCTCTGATTTTGCAGAAGCAGTAGCCTGAGCTCTCACGGCCTCGCATTTAACCCCTTACATATATCATCTGTGGTATACTCACCTGTAAGACTGAATATTGGGATCTGGATACGGGAGTATATTCAAGAGGTGGGACACATGAATGAGTTTAAGTTCTTAATTCACCTAATTCGTATCTTGAACAGATTGAAATTTGTGTGAGAATTTAAGTGGATCAGTATATTGACAATCTAAGCGAATTGTTTAATTCTGAGTATGAAATTAAAGCTTAACGGTACTTGTAGCTTGTCGAATAGCTGATATGATTCCCTAACATGCTCACCAAAAATATGTTTGTAAATAGTTTACATTTACTGCATTTTATTTCTGTATTTCATTTCTAGTTTACAAACTTTATTCAAAATACAAAAAGATTTTACATTTCTGCTTTATTTTCCGACAAACCAAAGTGGAAAGCTGATCTTCAGATTCGAAATTTGAAGCAGATGCAGGAAGTTTCTGAGCTGGAAGATGAGTTGTGAGCTTATCATGATAAACTGTGAAAGTTGGAAAGTCAAAACGAGTTCATTAAGTTGAAACTTGTAAATTTCAGAAAAATATTTTGAAAAATGTTTTATAAAAGTTAGTTTTGTATCATTTAGATCAACCAAGGTCATTAAATTGGACTTGGTAGATAAATTGAGTACTCAGGGTCATTAATTTGGACCTGAAAACTTAAGTGGATTATTGAAACCGATAAAAACATCAAATGTAGTCAAAAAGAAGAATAGATTGTAATGATTATATTCTTGAGAAGCAGGAAGCAAAATCCCCATGGCAAAGTTAGTGTAAAGTTTGAACCAGAATTCTAGCTCCAGCATATTGAAAGGAGGAGTCTACATTCTGGATCAACATTCAAATGGGAGTTTGAAGATAAAGATTGAAGGATGTTTACAGTGTCAGACAAATTGGACAGAGTGTGAAGATAGACAAAGACTAAAGACTGAAGATTTGATGCTAAAGACTTCGTCAACATCCAAGGGGGAGTCTGTTGGTGCACAAATGTCTGTTAACTTCGTCTTTTTAGAGTCTTATGTCTAGATAGGATTAGCCAGCACACAGCAGGTTAGAAACTAGGGTTTGTGTGTAAGTGTGTAATTTCGCTTGAAATGGCATTGACCATTTCACACGAAATTAGACATTGCTATTTCGCTTGAAATGGTCAGTGTCACTTTCAAGCGAAATTACCTCAACTATATATAGGTGTGTTGCTAGTTCATTTGTAGCTTTTCCGATTCAGAGCCAAGGTGCTGCCAGTTTGTCAAACGATCTGTAAAAGCTTTGGAATCATTAATAAGAAGATAATTAAGGAGAATCAAGCTGTTACACATCTATTTCTCTGATTCCGCCTTTGAAATAGATCGTAAACTCTTTTGATTGACTCGTTAGGGTCACACATCGATCCAACATAATCAGTAGATAACATGTATTATGTTAAAATATCAATTCATGATGATTTGGGATGATTACGTAAAGTTCGGTACGAAACTATGTGTTAAAAACGGTAAAAATCGGCTTTTTAAGTGATTTTTATAAAACTGTTGTAATATGATTTTAGACTGATGTCATATGATAAATATAAGTATTTTAACTTATATTAATTAATTTTGGTGGTTGGTTGGTCATACGTGACTTCCGACGCCCAAAAACGGTACCGAAACGGTAAAATACATATATTTCAACGTAAGCGAAAACGGGATGTTCAAAGGGTGAACTTTGTGTATTTTGGTTGATATGTGAACAGAGTATATGTAGTATGATTTACTAAGTGAATTCATGATGATAAGTTTAGACGTTTGTCCGGTAGAAACGGTAAACTAGATCAGAAATCGCATTATGTGTGAAAATTTATGATTTACATGAGAAATATGTTTATAATGATTTCATGAGTTATTTTATATATATTTAGTGTTTAAATATGATATATATGTGTAAAATAACGTGATATGTGAATTTCGATGAATATATCTTATGAATATATTTATATGTATATGTACCGAATATGTCCATACTTATGCATATATGTTACGAAGCGCAACTCGTAGTCAGAGGCGGATCTACACCTAGCTTGGGGGTTATCGGGAACCCGTTCGATCCATACTTTATAGTGTTAACTTATATAAGAAATTCTGGAGGAACCCTATAAAATTTTGTGAGGGAACCTTATAAACAAATTTGGAGATGGTGCACTGGTAAATGTCCGTGTTTATTAAATATGAGGTCAGATGTTCGAGTCTGATTAAGTCCGCCTTTTTTGCATTTTCTTTACTAAAAACTAATAAGCCATTAGAAAAGCAATCAAGCATACAAATTGATGTCTTAGAATGCCTTGATTAATCTAATCATTATGCTGGCCTCATGTTGGTAGTCACTCGAGTCACTATGTTTGGGTTTGTAGAAAACAAGTGTTGTTGGAAGCATCAGAAGAGGCAAGGCAATGCCTTAGTAAACGAGCTTGAGCTCAAGCCCATGCTTAATATACCAAGCTTGATGAGCCTACATGGCTGGTGGTCGATTTTTATGGTGTGTCGAGTGAGAGAGCCCACTGTATTGAATATATAGAAAGCGCTAAAATTAAATGGTGGGCGTTTTTTAGCTGTGTGGCCGTCATACGTAACACTTTAATATTATATGTTTGAAGTGTTAGACATATATATTATATGTTTTATACAAATAACAATCTACTTTTATATTATTGCATTTCAGTTATTGTATATTCCTCTTCTTTTGCCAAAGAATAACATACTTCATTTTTCAAAAACATAAATTTCAAAAGCGGATCTAAATATTAACAATAGAAATCAAAGTATATAAATGCATTGTGTTATTGGATGGTGATGCTTGGTGTGTGTGTGTTCGGGGCCGGCTGCATATATCGTCGGCGATTGGGTGGTGTGAGTTTGTTGTGTGTAGGGGTTCGGACTGGGTGAGGGGGTTGAAGTAGGATGGTTGGATTGTGATGGAGTGGCGGTATTATGGGCCTTTATTTCGGGTCGGTTTTAATGGATGTGTGGTTAGTGTTTCTTTTCTTTGGGGATATAAGTAAATTTATCATGACGTTTTCGCCCATGCGTTGGTCTTCCAGCATATCGGAAATCCATGATTCATCGCATGTATTTGAATGAAGATGTTATGTATTTTTAAATTTATCATGACAATTTTTTTTTCATTATTTTATCGTATTTTTATTATGTAATGAACTTGGCCCAACCCGAACTATCGAATCAACCCGTATTTTTTTATGTTCCAACATATGATATTGGAACACTTAAAAAAGTGAACCCCTTGGAAAATAATCCTGGATCCGCCACTGCTCGTAGACTTATATTGAGAATAAGTAGAGATGATATAAAGTCACCAACAAAATCGTTCGAATCGCGAAAATCTTAATATGTATATGTACATGGAAATACATGTATATAAATGCCAACATAATTAAAAATGAAGACTTTTCTTGAAAACCTCAAAGATACATGAAAATCCTAAGTAACAGGGAAACTTGATTGTCTTAGAACAATTAGTTTATAGATTATTTCTATCTACATTAGGATATGTGGATTTATTCCAAGGGATTGCGATATTTAAAAACGCACCCAAAGGTAAGTGTCACAGAACCCCACATTTTACTGTTTTATTAACTGTTTTCGGGGTAAAGAACACGTCTTTAATAAGAATGAATATATGTTTTCGTATAAAACATGATTTCAAATAAATGTATTTTAGTGAGAATTCACAAAAACGTCATTTTACTATCTTACATAATGTTTTCAGAGAAAAACATGTTATTAAAAGCTAAGTATATGTTTTCATATAAAATATGCTTTTAAATTATATAAAAATGTATTATCATCGAGAATACAATTTTTAGAGTATCATAATGCATTTATGAACTCAAAAGATGTATAACTTAAACTGTTTTTGAGAAAAACGAGTTTAAAATCTATCATACAGGTTTAGGGGAGAAATGGGTAAATTGACGACGTTTGGGGTATTACGATCGTAATGATTTAAAGACGAATTTTTAAATCTAAGTTGAGCAAATTCACCAGTCAAATAAGAGCGTAAGTAACGGTGTAGGCTTACGTCACTTGCGAGTGTAAGTACTGGAGTAGGCTTACACCACATGGATACTACAGGGATTTGTACAACATTCAATATTAAATTGTTATTCAGCAGGTTATATGTAATAGTGTATTGAGGCAGGCATTAGATGAATCATAGCCGTTTTAATCATTAAGTAACGCACACATGGAATTGTTAATAGATCTATTGGGTTGACTACCCCGCCGTGATCGGTCGCTCCGATCCACATAGCGGCAAAGTGAATTCTTTAATTTTCTAGTATTGATTAATCCCTCCATCGTTTTATATAGCTCGTATGTCTTGCAAACTTACAAAACTGAAGTAATAACTAAATTTTGTTGGTGCACGAAATGTCTGTTGACTACGTTTGTATCGTGTCTTAGGTCAAGATAGATTGTACTGAGTCGAAATTCAGAAATTAGGGTTTTAGAGTGTTAATTTCGCTCATAATGACATATGTGTCATTATAAGCGAAATCAGTTAGATAGTAATTTCGCTCATATGTACATTGATAGTAGGGTTTCGCTCATTAGACACTAAGGGGGTTTCGCTGTTTTGGTAACAGGGGGTTTCGCTTATTTGGCTGCCATATAAGCGAAATCTGTCGACCTATATATAGCTGCCATGAGCGAGATCAAGTCATTCATGTCTGTACGTTGGAGCGGAACTAGGTCATTGCTTGTGTAACGAAACTCTGTCAAATTTGAATCAGAAAGCAATAAAAGAGAAGGAATTGAAAAGGAAAAGCTGTGTAACTTCATTTACGTTGATTCCGCCTTCGTATGTGAAGATGAACGTTCTCAACTGACTGTTTAGGGTCGGAACACAGTCCAACAAGTGGTATCAGAGCTTCAGGACGAGGAGTTCATACTACTACAGCTGATTCAACAAAATTCTCTCATTTCTACTCTCTTTCTCTCATACTTTTTCGATTTAAATTGGTTCCTACGGTTGAAATGGTCTAAAATTCGAGTATAACGTGTTAAATACAGTAATAACAAACCCTAGAAAGATTCAGGTTAAAATTTGGACTAAAAAATAGTGAAAATTGACTAAAACCTGAGTTCGCTTATTCGGTATTCGAAGAGATTTCGCTTATTAGTCACCTTAGTTTCGCTTTTACGGACATAAACTTGATTTTGCTTATCCGAACAATCTAGTTTCGCTGATAAGGACATAAACTTGATTTCGCTTATCTGAACAGCCTATTTCGCTTATTCGGACACTGTTGATTTCGCTTATTGTGACATTCATCTGGTTTCGCTTTTTTGTCATCACAACTGATTTCGCTTATCAGTCACACAACTGATTTCGCTTTTGTGGACTTTCAAGCTGATTTCGCTCTTTTGTCACATTTTTCAAAAAATTCGAAAATTTGTCTAAGTGATTGCTGATTTTGCAGGTACACTCAAGATGGATGACATATTCTTGAACCCGTTCAGCGACATGTTTGCATTTGCTGGAAACTCGGGAGACGATTCATCTACAAGCAACAACAATGAGAATCTGCCAAAAGAGAAGAAAAAAAAAGCTTGGGAATCTGAAAGTGCCTTTGGAACCTTCAATAAACCTCCAAAGCTAATGGCTATCGAGGAATACAGTCGGTGGTCAAGAAAGTTTGAAAATTGGTTAATGGCATTCGCATTTCCCAGCTGGAAGAGTTTGAAAAACGCTTATGAAAATGGAAACAAAAATGGTGAAACTTTAAGATCAGCTGAGGAGATTGATTCATTTGTAGCTGAGCAAAAATGTGTGGCATTGCTATTTCAGTCTGTTCGGGAGGACATAATCTCATTGATCAATTATTCAAATGCAAAAGATCTCTGGAAGAAGCTAGAAACAAAATGTTTAGGAAGTTCAGAAATTGTTAAAAACAAAAGAAAACTTCTTAGAAAAGTGTTTGACCTTTTTGGATGTTTAAAGAACGAGTCAGTTTGTAAAATGATAGAAAGGTTTGGTCATCTGAAGCTGGAATTAGCACGACATGATATCAGATATCCTGAGGATGAGTTAGTAGATAAATTGTTCGATTCATTGCCAGACGAGATGGATTGGAGATATTATGCACTGATGCTGAAGAACACTATTGAGCCTGCAAAGTTGACTGTGAATTTGTTGATTGAGAGACTTGAAAGTCACGAGCTGGAGTTGAAGAAGACGTACAAAGTCAATCACTCATCTTACCAGCAGAATTTGGATTCGTATTATCCAAAAAGCATGATGCCAAAAGCAACTTCTCCCAAAACTGCATTTTCTGCTGAGAATGTGTCCACAGCAAGCAAAGAAAGTCAAAGCAGTCAAAGCAGTGGAAATCACAGTGGTTATCACAGTGGATCTTCATCATCTGCAAGTCATTCTGATGCAAAGAATCGTTTTCAATGCAACATCGCAATAGATTTAAAGAATGCCCAGAATTTTGACGAGGAGTCGGCCAAACAGCAGATGATCTTCCTAGCATCGGTGTTGGAATCGTATGAAGGGTTAGTAGCTGGGAAGATAGGCAACACCAACTTAACGAAAGAAAATTATGATCAGATAGATCCTGAAGAAATGGAGCTGATCGATATTCGTTGGGCTATGGCCAGTGCTGTTCGTCGAGCACAGCGGTTCATGGAAATTACCGGCAGGAAGACAATTGGTGGTCCATCTACCAAGCTGGGGTTCGATAAATCCAAAGTGACATGCTTCAAGTGTAAGCAGAAAGGTCACTTCAAGCGAGAATGCAGAAATGCTTATGCTGATGAGTCGGAGAACCCTTTCAGAGATGATTATTACAAGAAGGCAATTTATCACCAGAATAAATCTGAGCCGCCTAGATTGAAGCAGGTTGAAGACAACAAAGAGAAATCTAGAGCTCTTGCGGTGATTTATGATGATGAAGGGTATGATTGGAGTCAAGAGGTTCTACCGGAAGAAGATGTGGTTGGTTACGCATTCATGGCGAAAAACGACGAACCTATTCCTTGGAAAGATAACCGAACTGAAGAGCAGAAGTATAGATACAGAAAAATGTTGGCTGAAAACAGAATCATTAGAATTTCTGGTATTTATCTGGAAGCGAAGAGAGCGAGAAGATAGGATACGGACAGGGAGTGTTATCTTGATCCATATGGAAATATTGCAATTGATTACAAAACGCTTGATATCGAAGCTATAATCAAGGAGTATAAAGAAGAGGATGAGTATTGGCAGAATAAATGGCGGGGAACTGGAGATGAGAAAGAGAAAGAAGAGAAAGAGAAGAAGGAGAAAGAAGAGAAAGAGAAAAAGGAGAAAGAAGAGCAGGAAAAATCAAAGAAGATTGATACTGGAGTTATTGACACAACGCAGGAGTTGACTGCAGAGAACCTAGGAAAAATGGCTGACAAAGTGCTGGCTGCTAAGGCACTTGAGGTAGATTCTAACTCCGTGTCTGAGTCAAAAAGCCAGGTCAGTTCAAACTTGTCAACAAATGCATCAGGTAAACAAATTGAAGGAAATGTTGATTGCAAAAATTGAAACAAAGAGTGCAAATTTTGTAATACAGTCACGTATTTCAACGGTAAGAAAGTTGAAGATCTGACAGCAAAGGTCAGAAGCGTTGAGAATCAAATTCTCGATCGTGACAAAACAGTTAAAGCTTCTACTGAACGGATAAGAGAATTAACTAGCCAAATTGAAAATGATAAAATAGGTCATGAAAAAGTTAAAAAGGAAAATGAAAAGTTAATTCTTGAACACCGTCAGATTTCTGAGAAGTTTGAAAAACTTAAAAGCACAATGAAAGATAATGATGATCGAAATGGTAAAACTTATAAAGAAAATGTTCAATTAAAAGCAGTGCTTAGAGTAAAAGAAGAATCAATCAACCAACAACTGGATGAAATCGCTAAACTGAAACTTAAATTTCAAGAGGCTGAAATTGAAAACGAGCGAATCCAGTTGAAGCTTAACAGTTACAGCTCCGCAAGCTTTGTTTTGCAACACATTATTCCCAAACCCATCGGGAAAGACAAAGCAGGCGAAGATGTGTACTCTGATGGAACTGGGGTGGGTTTTCATCAAGTTCCACCACCTGTTCTTGATAACTACACGAAAAAGCAATCTGGGTTGGTTGAAATTGAAGAAGAAAGTGAAATGAATCTTCCAGATTCAATTGATGTCACGTTCACATCTTCCAATGACGATAGTGTCCAAAATGATATTGTAAAAGGTGTTGTTGAAAATGTTCTAAAAACGGATAGTGACACTACTGAGGAAGATGGGTGTTTCTTGGACAAATACATTCCGAAACAAAAGTCCAAGAACAACTTAAATGAAGAATAAAATCTTGTCATGTACAAGATGTTGGGTTTAGATAAGTTGTTCTCGGATTCTGAGTTTCCGATTGAGAATGTTAATATGAACAAATTGACAAATGTTTTCAAGTTGGTCGAAATTGAGTTGTCAGAAGTGAACAATCTGAATCAAACAAAGAGAAAAATGATTTTTGAGAAAGATAAATCATACTACAAGAAATCTGTTAATCCATCATGTTTTTATAATAATAATCGAAATAACTGGTCGGGTGGTTATCAGGGTGGTAGGAATTATCAGAAAAGAAATGTTCCAAACAAGAGGTTTGCTGAAAAGAAAAAGTTTGTGAACAGTTCAAGTTCACTTGCTGATGAAGAGAAAGAGATTTTTTCAAAATCGAATGAAGAGTTCTTTGAGAAAAGAGCTTCACAGTCTCAGTCTGAAGGCACAAGTCGAGTTGTTGATACTCGAACATGTTTCAGATGTAATCAAGTTGGTCACATTGCACGAAAGTGTATCAATGTGAAGCCTAAGACTGAAACTGTGAAGATTCAACAGAAGAAAGTTGACGAGAAGGGTAAAGCACCAATCGTTGTTGAGAAAAAGAGTGTGAAAAATGACAACATTAAAGTGAAAATTGAACCCGTAAAGAAAGTGGTAACTAAAAATGAAAAATTTTATAAACGGGTTGCATTATCTCAACATGTTTGGAAACCAAAAAGTGAGAAAAAGATTTCACCTTCTGAGGATTCAATTCCAATTGATTATGATGCAAATTTTCCACCTTTGAAGGCTGAAAACTTCGAAATTCAAATTGCGAGAGTCAAGGTTACACCTAAGGCTGATGAGGCCTGGGTGGACTCCATGTTCAACTAAACAGTTTGAATTGCCGGAGCTTCCTGGATCGCGAAGCATGAATCGGCATCTTTATTGAAGTTGGTTAAGTCAAAGTTTGTTATGTGCAGGATCTTCCAAAACTTGTATCCAGATGGATTATGGATAGTGGAGCGTCTCGACATATGACAGGGAAGACTGCATTGTTGTATGATGTTAGAAATATTAATGGTGGTTATGTGGGATTTGCTGGTCATGAAGGTGGTAGAATTATTGGTGAAGGAACGTTATCCAACGGAATTGTGACGTTTGAGAGAGTTAACTACATTACTAAGCTGGAGAACAATCTGCTAAGTATCTCGCAGATTTGTGACAATATGTATACCACTCACTTCACAGACAAAGAATGTTTGATCTTGAAACCAGGATTTGTTATCCCTGAAGAATGGATTATCATGCGGGCACCTAGAGTGAATGATTTATATGTGTTGGATATGAGTGTAGCAACTACAACAACAGGTCAAGCACATTGTTTTGTTTCTAGAGCAACTGAAAAAGAATCGAAGTTGTGGCAACGTAAGATGGGGCATATTCACCTAAGGAAGATGAATCACTTGGTGCACAATGATTTGGTTCTTGGAGTTCATGTCAAAGGTTTTCATCTGGAAGGGGAGTGCATTAGCTGTGTTAAAGGCAAGCAGAAGAAAAAGTCACACCCTACAAAGCAAGTCAATTCAGTTTCGAGACCTCTGGAAAGACTTCACATGGATTTGTTTAGTCCTGTGAATGTCAAAAGTATTACAGGAGATTACTACTGTTTGGTCGTTACTGATGATTATTCCAGATTTTCGTGGGTTTCTTTCTTGAAAACGAAAGACGAACCATTTAACAGTTTGATGGCGTTGTTTAAGAAAATTGAGAATCTGTATCAAAGGCATATCAATAGAATTCGAAGTGATAATGGTACTGAATTCAAGAACAGCAAGATGGAAGAATTTTGTGATGAAAGAGGTGTATTGCATGAATTTAGTGCTCCGTATACTCCGCAGCAGAATGGAGTCGTAGAACGCAAAAACCGGACACTAATCGAGATGGCTAGAACTATGCTCGCAGATTCAAAGTTACCGATAAATTTTTGGGCTGAAGCTGTTTCCGCCGCATCAAGAAGTTCAACAAAACATACTTTGAGCTAATCAATAACCGCAAACCGAATTTGAAGTATCTAGAACCGTTCGGGTCACCCTGTACTGTTATAGAGCCTCATGGAAAGTTTGGTCCGAAGTGCATTGAGGGAATATTTGTTGGTTATGCAAATCCGATGCGACATGTCTTCGTTCCAAGTGAGAAGCGGATTATTGACGCTGGAAATGTTGAATGTCAAGGTTATACTATGCCGCCGCAGAATCCTGGTGATTCATGGCGTTATCATTATGACAAACTGTGGGATTCGTTTGACATAAGAGAAGAATCAGAGGATGATGAAGATTTCTTTGATGAGTTGGATATTTTGCGCGAATACGAGTCACAGCAAAGGTTCCCAGCTGAGTATTCGAGGCGACCACGGGAAACTTCAAATGACGATGAAGCAGGTCCGAGTAATGCTGGTGAACATGATGATGTCCAATAGAATGAATTTGCTCAGGATAATCAGTTGGATCAGAATGATAATCAAGAAACTGAAAACATGCCAGTCTTTGATCATGGTGATTCAGATTCTGAGGGGGAGCAAATTCAGATTTCAAGTCAAACAAACCAAGTTGGTGAACAAGATGCAGATCAGAATGTTACTAATCTGGAGGGCAATGTAGATGTTCCAAGCGAAGTGATGCCGTGAACTTTTTCATATCATCCAGAGGAGTTGATCATAGGAGAATTGCAAACAGGCGTTCGCACTCGAAGACAGATTGATAAAGGGCTTACATGTTTTTATACAACAGTTGCTCCTTTGCAAACTGAATTCTCATTGAGTTGTTTTATCTCGCAGGTTGAACCAAGAACTTACAAAGAGGCGCTTATAGAAGATTCTTGGGTCAATGCAATGCAGGAGGAATTGAGTCAATTCGAGAAATTAGGAGTGTGGAAGTTAGTGAATTTACCTGATGGCCAAAGGAAGATTAACACCAAGTGGGTGTTTAAATGCAAGAGAGACGACAGAGGAGTTGTTGTAAGGAACAAAGCTCGACTCGTTGTTCAGGGCTTTAGTCAACAGGAGGGGATTGATTTCACTAAAGTGTATGCTCCTGTGGCACGACTAGAGGCAATCAGAATTTTCCTTGCATTTGCGTCTTGGAAGAACTTCAAAGTATATCAGCTAGATGTAAAATCGGCATTTCTTTATGGGAAGGTCAAAGAGGAGGTTTATGTCGGACAGCCGCCGGGCTTCACCGATCCAATCCACAAAAACAAGGTCTACTTATTGGACAAAGCGCTATATGGTTTACACCAGGCCCCGAGAGCTTGGTACGAGACTTTATCTCAACACCTACTAGCCAACAAGTTCATTCGTGGAAAAGTGGATGCCACTCTCATCACTAAAGAGGTCGACGGTCATTTTCTGATAGTTCAGATTTATGTGGACGATATAATTTTTGGGTCAACAAATGAAAGTCTGTGCAAAGATTTTGAATCAGTGATGAAGCAAAAATTTGAAATGTCATCAATGGGGGAGATGAAATTCTTTCTGGGTCTACAAGTTGAACAACTACCTGAGGGAATTTTCATTCATCAGACAAAGTACGTTCATGATATTCTAGAGAAATTTGGGATGTCAAGTTCTACTCCAGCTGCTACCCCACTTGCAACAAATCATGGGATTCACCCAGATCTCACCGGAGATAGGGCTGATGAAACGCTTTACCGATCCATGATAGGTTCTTTGATGTACTTAACTGCTTCACGTCCTGATATCATGTACCCAACGTGCCTCGCAGCAAGATATCAATCTAACCCGAGAGCTTCGCATATGATCATTGTGAAGAGGATATTGCGCTACCTGAAAGGAACTCCTTCATTGGGGTTGTGGTATCCTAGAAAAGGCGACTTTACGCTCGAAGGGTATTCCGATTCAGATTTCGGATGCTGCAAAGTCAATTCCAAATCAACAACTGCAGGATGCCAGTTCTTTGGAACTTGATTGGTTACCTGGCAGTGTAAGAAACAAACGTCTGTGGCACTATCTACATGTGAAGCGGAGTACGTTTCTGCTAGCAGTTGCTGCTCTCAGATCCTGTGGATACAGTAACAGATGCGCGACTACGGTTTGCAGTTTCTTAACACACCTCTTTTTGTTGATAATGAGGCCGCTATAAATATAACAAAGAATCCAGTACATCACGCTAAAACTAAACACATAGAAATTCGTCATCACTTTATTCGTGATTGCTTTGAGAAAAAGTTGATACGAATTGAGAAAATCCACACTGACGAACAGAAAGCTGATTTACATACCAAAGCTTTTGATAAAAATCGGTTTCAATATTTGTTAAAACTGAACGGTATGAAGCTTCTTTCGGTGTTGGATGGAATTGTGGGCGTTGATGAGAGTACTGTTGCGGATGAAGACGAGAAACAATCTGCAATGGTTTGTCGTCTTTTTACTTGTTTTGGTATTTAGGGGGAGTAGATAGATGTATATAGATATATTTTCAGAAAATACAAAAACAGTGAAAAATGCAAAAATTCAAAAGCAATATAAAATCTAAAAAAGAGCTTGTGTATATAGGGAAAATGATAGTACATCGGCTAGACAATTACAGTATGCTAAAGATTTGTAAAGTTTAAATGAGTTAAATAGTCTCACTAATGATGTGTCGATAGGTTTTTACACATTTAGTAGGTTTGTTCGGGATATAAACCTAAATTTTACTTGCTTATTTCATGGGGAACACTACTTGGATATATAGGTAACCCCTGAAATCTCGTTTGAAATATTCCTTTTTCTGATATACTAGGTCTTTATACTCAGTGATATCTGGGGTATTATTCCGGTACTTCTGCTGAACGGTAGTTCTGACCTAGTCCCCGAATAATACTTTCCGCAATGCTTGAAACACAGCATCACCCTCAGCATATATGATAAGACAATAAAATTGCTTAGCAATGCTGTTGTAAAAAAGATCCTCTAAAGGGGACACACCCTAAAGTTGAGTCATGATCTCTCTGCTGAACGATGGTTCTGACCTGAGCTCTCATGATTCTTCATAATTTATTAACCCCTACAGATATCATTTGTGTCATAATTACCTGTAAGACTGAATATTGGGATCTGGATACGGGAGTATATTCAAGAGGTGGGACACACGTATAAGTTTAAGTCTCTAAAACACTAAATCCGTATCCTGGACAGATTGAAATTTGTGTGAGAATTTAAGTGGATCAGTATATCGACAATCTAAGTGATTTTTTAATTCTGAGTATGTAATTGAAGCTTAACGGTACTTGTAATTTGTCTGAAAAGCTGATATGATTCCCTGACACGCTCGCCAAAAATAAGTTTGTAAATAGTTTACTTTGTTTACTTTCTGCAATTTAAGTTTTCTGTATTTCATTTCTTAGTTTAGAACACTTTATAAAATCCAAAAAGATTTTATTTCCGCTTTATTTTTTACAAACCAAAGTAGAGAGTTGATTGTTGGATTCTCAGATGATTGAAGCAGATGCAGGAGATTCTGGACTGAAGAATGAGGAGAGCTTATCTTGATGAAGTTTGATTTTTTTGAAAAGCCAAAAACAAGTTCATTAACTTGATACTTGTTATTTTCAGAAAATGTGTAAATTGTTGTTTTTAAAATCAGTTTGATTCGTCAAATGATCAACCAAGCTCATTAAATTGAACTAGGTAGACTAATCGAGTAATCAGGGTCATTAACTTGGACCTGAATACTTGAGTGGATTTCTAGTACTGATAGATTGTGTGTTTGTGAAAAAGATAAGTTTGTAATGTTTGATGGTTGAGACACAGGTTGTAGACTTCATCATTCCCACGGAAGCTAAATGTTAAAGCTTGAACAAGATCAAGACCTCAGATTCCAGCATACTGAGAGGGGGAGTCTGTGAAAGGGAGAGTCTGGATCAACAGTCAAATGGGAGTTTGAAGATGGAGCTAGGTTGTGATCATAAACCTGTGAAGATAGAATGCTTATGATGTGAAGACAGAGTTGGATAAAAGACCAAGACTGAAGACTCGGAGCTGAAGACTTCGTCAACATCCAAGGGGGAGTCTGTTGGTGCACGAAATGTCTGTTGACTACGTTTGTATCGTGTCTTAGGTCAAGATAGATTGTACTGAGTTGAAATTCAAAAATTAGGGTTTTAGAGTGTTAATTTCGCTCATAATGACATATGTGTCATTATAAGCGAAATCAGTTAGATAGTAATTTCGCTCATATGTACATTGATAGTAGGGTTTCGCTAATTAGACACTAAGGGGGTTTCGCTGTTTTGGTAACAGGGGGTTTCGCTTATTTGGCTGCCATATAAGCGAAATCTGTCGACCTATATATAGCTGCCATAAGCGAGATCAAGTCATTCATGTCTATACGTTGGAGCGGAACTAGGTCATTGCTTGTGTAACGAAACTCTGTCAAATTTGAATCAGAAAGCAATAAAAGAGAAGGAATTGAAAAGGAAAAGCTGTGTAACTTCATTTACGTTGATTCCGCCTTCGTATGTGAAGATGAACGTTCTCAACTGACTGTTTAGGGTCGGAACACGGTCCAACAAATTTAATATAAATAAAAATCATGAGTATAAGTTTTCATCGGAGACAGGCTTGCGGAACTATTTGGGATGAATTCTTCCATGACATTTTCTATGAAATACGGTGCACACCGATTTCATTAACATTACAATGACATTATTTCGAATGTCTTATTTTTAAACACATGTAAATGCTTTAAAGTATGTTGGTGCATACGTCTGTTGACTTCGTCTTGTATCGAGTCTTGTATTAGATTAGAAAGATCAGGGCTCGTAGTACGAGAGAATGTCAAAATAGGTTAGAAGGTAATTTCGCACGAAATTACAAAGTGTAATTTCGCACGAAATTAGGTCTTGGTATTTCGTACGAAATTACTGATTTCGCATGAAGTCTAATTTCGCGTGAGCCTGTTCATGTGAAATTAGAATGCCTATAAATAGATGCCTTGTGTTTTCGTTTGAAGTAGTACTAGATATTCCGGTTTGAGAGCCGAAGTACTGCCGAAGTGTCTACTCGCTATAAAAAGTTGTTATATCAATCTAAAGAAAGTTTAAAGTGATTTGCTAGCTGAATCAACTCGATACGTCTGTTTCCGCCTTTCATATTGAGCAAAAACTCTTCTGAACGACTCGTTTGGTCGTGCAAACGATCCTACAAGTGGTATCAGAGCTCAGGAGGAAGAGTTCTTACCGATTCAGTTCAAAATTCTGATTTCTACACCTTCTTTTCAAAATTAAACTTGATTTCACGGTTAAAATGTCTTGAATTTCACGTATTATGTGCGTAACAGTGTTTTAACAAACCCTTGAAAGTTTCAGACTTAAAATTGGACTAAAACTTGATCAATTTTGACAAAAACAGCTCGAGATGATGACATCAGCAGTATTTCACACGAAATAAGCCTTATTTCGCACCAGTTTGTAATTTCGTTTGAGAGTTTCACACGAAATTATCTTATTTCGCATCAACTGGTATTTCGTTTGGTTATTACACACAAAATCAGGTATTTCGTGTGAAAAGGGTATTTCGTGTGAAGCTGGTGTTTCGGTTGAGTTGGTATTTCGTGTGAAGTTGGTTATTTCGTTTGAAAGGGTATTTCGCACTAGTTGGTAATTTCGCTAGAGTTGGTATTTCGTTTGAAAGTGTCTGATTTTGTGAAACTTGTTACCGAAACATGGAAGAAGAGTTTTATAATGCATTTGCTACTGCCCCAACTACTCCTACTGCCATTGCTCAGAACATGAACATGAACATGGAAAATGAAACTGGAACTTTACAAAAACCCTCGAAGCTAATGGGCATTGAAGAGTATTATGGATGGAAAGATCGGTTTGAAAACTGGGTTCAAGCAATTCATTTGAGATCTTGGGAGTGTATTTACAAAAAGTATGTTAAACCTAGTACAGATATGGGAGTTATCAAAACTATTTCTGAATTTTCGGACAAAGAAAGAGATATGTATAAAGCAGAAAAGATGATGATCAGTTTACTCCAGCAAGCTATCAAAGAAGACATCTTTGTTTTGCTCCAACATGATAACACTTCACGTTCAATTTGGGAATCACTTCGAATTAAGTTTGAAGGAAGCGAGAAGATGATCAAGAGTAAAAAATCATTGTTAAAGAAAGAATTTGATCTTTTTACTAGTTTGCCGGGAGAAGATACAAAGAAATTGATTGAAAGATATTGTCACTTAGTACGGTCAATGTCATTGTTAAATATCAATAAAGATCGTGAGGAATGGGTTCACAAATTAGCTTATGCTTTACCTCAAAAAGAATGGGGTACATTTTTGATGATATTAAAGAATACTGGTGAATATGATGGCTTGACAATTTCTCAGTTCATCGAAAAGATTGAAGGACAAGATCTGGAGCAACAAAAGATTGCTAGAATGAACAATCCAAATGCACAACAAGATGTTAAGATGTACTTCAAAGGAAGTGTTCAGAATGTCGAAGCAAGTCCAAAAATCCAAACTGCTTTCAGTGCAGGAAACTCATCTGAATCAGTCAATCAAAGTCCTAACAGCAGCAGTGGATTTTCTTCATATCCAAGTGTTAATCCAAAGGAAACAACCTCGAGTCATCAATTCCAAAGCTCAAACAGTAGTAATGATCATGTTTTACTTTGCAACATTGCATTGCACCTTCAGAAAAGTCAAAATTTCTCGAAAGAGATGGCTAAAAGTCACATGTCACTACTTGCTACAGTGCTAGAATCATATGAAGGATTGGTTGCAGGAAGGATCGGAAATCCTATGTTGACGAAAGAAGATTACGATCAGATAGATGCAGAAGAGATGAGGCTTATGGACATTAAATGGTGTCTAGCTTGTGTTTTGAGGTGAGCTGAAAAATTTAAGATGATTACAGGGAGAGATGATTTTAGAGATGCTAATGTTTCAACTTTGGGTTTTGATAAATCTAAAGTTACTTGTTTTCGATGCAGGGAGAAAGGACATTTCAAGAGAGAATGTAAAAATCGAGAAGCAAGTGGAGCACAGAATCCGTTTGGAAAAGATGATTATTATCGGAAAGCCATTTATCAACAAGTTGCTCATCAACCTTATCAACAAAAAGAACCACAAACTGCACATGCTAAAATGATCATAGAAGCAAATAAGAAAGCTTATTTTGGCATACTTGATCAAGATGATGAAAAAGTTGCAGAAGGCTTCAGTAGGGATAAATATATTCCATCTGATTCAAAAACAGTTTCATTAATAGCTCAGGTAGTTAAAGAACCAGGTTTGAGGAAAGAATGGATGAAAGTGTTTGGTGATAATGAGAAGAATCAAGATGAGGAATCTAGTTCTTCAGATGATAGTTTAGAAAAGACACAAGTGTTTGATCAATCATCAACTGATGATAGTGATGATGAGGAAGAAATGCATATTAATATTGCAAAAACTCATTTAGCTCCTGAAAGTTTTGAATTTTATTTTGCAGGTAGATTGAAGAAGCTAAAAGAGAAATGTGCAGCAAAAGAAAAGAAACAAAGTGAAGAAGTTAAATTTACTGAGCAGGTAGTTGAAATTGAAAAGGTAGTTAATGATGAGAAGATAGCAGAAACTGAGAAAGTGGTTGAAGTCGAGAAGATGGTTGAAGTTGAAAAGATTATCGAAGTTGAAAAGATTGTTGAAATTATCAAACCTTGCTTAAAATGTTTGGAGTCATGCAAGTAGTGTGAAGAGAAAGAGGAGAAGTTTAGTGAGCAAGACAAGATGAAAGAAAATTTATTGTTCAATCTCAACTATGTGAAAGAATCGTATGATGTGCTGAACAGAACAGTAACTGGTCTACAAAAGACTAATTCAGAAAGAGAAGATGCGTTGAAAGCCATTATTCATTACATTAAAGAATGTGCCAAGTTGAAGCAGGAGTTGGAAACCGAAAAGATAGAAAATGAAAGAATGAGACGATTACTGCAAAGTTATTCTAGTTCTGATTATTTGATTGATAGAATTTATCCAACTGTTGCAGGTATGGAAGCCTTTCAAGAAAAGAAGACTGAAGAAAAGGATACTGGTAAGAAAGAAAGTGCAAATTATAAAAAGTGTCCGCCTCCGATCTGGGAAGGTTATTCTCCCAGAAAACCAAATGAGGAGCAAGTCAAAAAGGCTGTCAACATAAAGTAAAAGTCCGAAACAACCGACGATTTACCAGAAAACATTGATGTCACATTTACATCGTCTGACACTGATCATGAGTCTAAGTTAATAAAAAAGGTGGTCGATCAGGTGTTGGATAAGGATGAAGAGTCAGAGTCAAAGTCAAAGTCTGAGTCAGAAAGTTCGAGTTCGTTGGTCAATAGTTCAAAACAATTGGTTAAAAGGGTTTACAATAAAGAATTCTTGTTATCAAAATCTAATTTGAATGACGAACCAACCAAAGTGGCATATACTTTGAATAATTAAGACAAATTATATTATGATGAAGAATTTCCAATAAGAGGTGTTAAAACTAAAATGATCAAAAAGGTTTTCAAATTAACAGAAATTAATATTTCTGAAATAAAAGATGTAAATCTTTCTGAAAAACCTAAATCTTACACCTCAAGAGTTCAACAACGTTTAAACAAGAAAAAGGGTTATAGTTCTGGTTCTGGTTTTCAAAAGAAACCAAATCATAACGGTAATTACAAAAAGAAAGGTCTTGGTTTTACTCCACTGAAAAATCATAAATATGAGAAAACTCATAAACCAAAAACTGTATTTGTTTCAGGAGCAAGTTCGGAGGAAGAAGAAAATAACTCATTCTGGAAGCAAACAAACAAAGAGTTCTTTGCAGAAAAACAAAAATTTGAAAAGAATGGAGGTTATCAGAGAAAAGAGACAAGAACCTGTTATAGATGTCAAGAAGTTGGTCACATTGCCTGGAATTGTCCAAAGGCAACCAACATCAAACAGGAAGTTGTTTCTAAACTGAAGGAAAAGATTGTTGAGAAAAATGAACCACCAACTGAAAAATTCAAAGTTTTTAAAAATTCAACATATGAAGTTGGTGAATGTTCGAATAAAAGATTTTACAAAAGAAGAGTTAATCTTGACAACCAAATGTGGGTTGTTAAGAAATCAGATGTGAAATGTGGCAATGAATCTGATTCCACAAAGTCAGAGAAGCCACAAGTTGAGGTAAAAGATGAAAATTCAGTTCCATCAATGGATGATGTTAACTTTCCACCATTAAGGGATGAAAATTTTAAATCAAAAGTTGGAAAAGTTGAAATTTCGAATCAATACTATTCTGAGAAGAAAGAATTTGATGTCGATAAAGTTTTTAATGGTAATGTGAAAAAGATGTTTGGAAAAATGGTTGAGGGAAAAGTTAAAGGGGTTAAAGAGTTTTATGAAACTAAGAAAGCAACTTATAACCCAAGTGAAGTTGAGGAGGAAACATCCAAGTTTGGTCAGGCTTGGATGTCTGTATTTCATATGTAAAAATTCTGACTTGCCGGAGCTTCCAGGTTGGTAAGAGTGGAGCAGGTATCGACATCTTTCTTGAGAAATTCACGAAAGTGATATTTCGACTTACAAGTGGTGAATCAGGGACATTAAGTTGTACTTGATTTACTACTAATGGTATTTGTTAGTTGATTCTAAAATTGTTATTTTTCAAAAGGTTGAAGATGAAAGAACAAAGTGATGAGTTTATCCCCTAACCTACATGTGGTTTTATGAAATCAACAAAACTAATTTTCCAGAAAAACCATTTGATTAAAACAAACTTAAGTGTTTTGAAATCATAATGGGAAAATAGTTTGTTGTAAGGGGGAGTTCTGATTGTTCATGCCAAGTGGATGGCGATTTGAAGCAATTCACAACAGTTGTCACTTTACTTGTATAGTTTGTTTTCAAATTTTATTTAAATAATTTTGAATTTTAGGGGGAGTAAGACTTTTCAGAAAATCCAAAAACATTAGAAAATTTGAAAAAGGCAAAAACATGATAAAACAAAAATGAGTTTTGGTGTAAAGAGAGGAAATGATAGTACATCAATGGACTATCACAGCATGCTAAAGAATTGGAGAGTTAAAATGTGATAAACGGTCTCACTGATGAAGTGCCAGTAGGTTTTTGCACATTTAGTAGATTGTGTTGAGATATAAACCTAAATTTCAAACTTACTTATATAGTGGGGAACATCTCTCGGATATATGGGTAACCCCCGAAATCTTGTTTGAAAGGTCCCTCTTTCTGAGATACTAGGTCTTTATACTTAGTGATATCTGGGGTATTATCCCGGGACTTCTGATTTTGTGGAAGCAATGGCCTAGTCCCCGTATAATACTTTTCGCTTGCTTGAAATATAGCTGTTGGTGCACTGATGTCTATTAACTCCGTCTTTAATGAGTCTTGTATTGTATTTGTTAGATCAGGGCATGGAAATCGAGAAACAGTATTTTAGGGTAATTCCGCACGAAATTACACTTGTGTAATTTCGGACGGAATAGTAATCTCGCTTGAAGGTTATTCCGCGTGAGTTAATTTCGCAAGGAATTAAGTCTCGCGTGAACCGTTCATGCGGAATTATGTAGCCTATAAATACCTGTTGTCTCTGATTCATTTTATACGGAATTATTGTGTGAGAGCTGAGGTCCTGTCGAATTTTTGTCAGAATTGTTTGTAAAAAGCTCAGGAAATCAGTAATAGATAAAGATTAGAAAGGAACAAGCTGTGTTACGTCATTTACATTGATTCCGCCTTTGTACTTGATGATGAACTACTTATACTGACTATTTAGGGTCACACGGACGATCCAACAAGTGGTATCAGAGCTCAGGACGAGGAGTTCATACCAATTCAGCTTGATTTTGCCGGATTCTCACACTTCTACTCTTTCTTTTTTGATTTGAACAAAATTTAATGGTTGAAATGGCTTAAAACTCTCATATATCAAACGAAACATAGTTTTAACCAATCCTTGAAAGAATTGGACATTAATTCGAACAAAATCTGTTAAAACTTGGTAATTCCTCTTGAAAAACTGATCGCACATAATGACGTCATCATAATTTCGTTTGAACCAGACCTTAATTCCGCACGAAATTAGCCAAAGGGTTACTAATTTCACTTGAAAGGTCACACGGAATCAAATTCCGTTTGAAGAGTTGAAACGGAATTACTAATTCGGCTTCAAAGAACCTATTTTCGCTTCAAACATCTTAATTTCGTTTGAAAAGAAACTAATTCCGCACGAAATTAGTATCTGATTGGTAATTTTGTTTGAAGCTAATAACGTTTGAAGGATAATCTCGTTTGAAGTTCACAATTCCGTGTGAACTAATTTCGTTTGAAAGCAAATTTTTAAAAGTTCAAAATTTTTCTAAGTGTTTGTTGATTGTTTCAGGTGCTTGAAAGATGGACGATTACACGAATCCGTTCTGTGATGTTTTTGTGTTTGCTGGAAACGGTGGTGATGATACTTCAAATGACACGTCAAACAATACAAATGATAAATCTCTGAGTGTGAGAAAGACTTTTTCGGATGCATTAAGTGTTGAGAGTGCGTATGGGACGTACAACAAACCTCCAAAACTGTTGGCAATTGAAGATTATAATAGATGGGCTACAAGATTTGACGAGTGGCTTCAAGCCTTTGCATATCCAAGCTGGAAAAGTTTAAAGATTGGTTACGTTAAAGGAGATAGTTTTGGTGAAAGTTTGACAGATACTGATGAGATTGAAAGATATATTGCTGAACAAAAGTGCATCGCGTTGATCCATCAGTCTGTGAGAGATGATATAATTTCATTGATTGAATATGAAAATTCAAAAGATCTTTGGGAGAAACTGAGGGTAAAATGTGTAGGCAGTGCTGAGATAGTAAAAAACAAAAAGAAACTGTTAAGAAAAGAGTTTGATTTATTTGGTTGTTTAAAGAACGAGTCTGTTTCCAAGATGATTGAGAGATTCGGGCATCTAAAATTGGAACTGGCAAGACACAAAATTGTATATACTCAAGAGGAGTTGGTTGACAAACTGTTCGACTCGCTGCCGAATGAACAAGATTGGTAATATTTTGCATTAATGTTGAAGAATACAATCAAGTCTGAAGAGTTGACAGTGGATCTGCTTTTCGAAAGACTGGAGAGTCACGAGTTGGAGATCAAGAAATCTTGCAAAGTCAACAACTCATCTTATCAGCAGAATGTGGAGTTATACTACAGAGGAAATCTACAAAAGACTGGTTCTCCAAGAACAACATTTTCTGCAGAGAGTTCAAATAATGTGAATCAAGAAACTCCTCACAGTGGTTTTCATAGTGGATCTTCTTCAACAACTTCAAGCCAATCTGCATCTAAGAATCTATTTCAATGTAACATTGTTGTGGATCTGAAGAACGCTCAAAATTTCAGTGAAGAGTCAGCAAAACAACAGATGGTGTTCTTAGCATCGGTATTAGAATCGTACGAGAGCCTCGTGGCGGGCAAGATTGGAGACACCAACCTGACTAAAGAGGACTATGATCAAATAGATCCTGAAGAGATGGAACTGATCGATATCAGGTGGTGTATGGCCAGTGCATGAAAAACTGCAAGTTTTGTAGTACACTTACTTACCTTAGTGATACAAAGGTTGAAGAACTGACAACAAGAGTCAGAAAGGTTGAAGATCAGATTCTAGACCGTGATAAAATGCTAAAAGCTTCAAATGATCGAGCTAAAAATTTGACTGAGAAAATTGAAAATGATAAAATTGAAGTAGAAAGAATTAGGAAAGAGAATGAAAAGCTAATTCAAGAAAATCGTCAATTCTCAGAAAATTTTGATAAACTAAAACGAACGCTCAAAGATTCTGATGAAAGAAACGGTAAAACCAATAAAGAAAATGAGCATTTAACTGTAGTTCTTAGATACAAGGAAGAGCAAATCAACCAACAACTGGATGAGATTGCTAAATTGAAGCTTCAGTTTGAAGAAGCTAAGATTGAGAATGAGCGTATCAATTTGAAATTGAAAAGTTACAACTCTGCAAGCTTTGTTTTACAACACATTGTTCCAAAACCCATCGGGAAAAACAAAGCAGGCGAAGATGTTTACTTTGATGGAACTAGGGTTGGGTTTCATCAGGTTCCACCACCAGTTCTAAACAATTTCTCAAAAAAGAAATCCGGGTTGGTTAATGATGAAGATGTTAATGAAATAAAACTTCCAGAGTCAATTGATGTGACATTTTCTTCATCTGATGATAGTGTTCAAACTGAGATTGTGTATGGCATGGCTGAAAGTGTTTTGAAATCTGATAGTGATTCAGTTGAGGATGAAGAGTGTTTTCTAGATAAATACATTCCAAAACCAAAATCTAAAAATAACTTAAATGAAGAACCTACTCTTGTCATGTACAAGATGTCGGGATCGGATAAGTTGTATTCGGATTCTGAGTTTCCACTGGAGAATGTTAATGTTGCTAAATTGAAAAATGTGTTCAAATTGGTTGTTATTGATCCGTCTGAGTTTGAAGGTCTAAAACAGATGAAGAGGCAAATGAATTTTGAAAAAGATAAAGCTTACTACAAGAAACCTGTTCTTGCACCGCGTTTTTATAACAACAATCGAAACAGATGGTCGGGTGGTTATCAGGGTGGTAGGAATTATCAGAAAAAGAATGTTCAAAACAAGAAGTTTGTAGAGAAAAAGGTGTTTGTGAACAGTTCAAGTTCACTTTCTGATGAAGAATCTGAGATTTTTTCAAAAACAAACAAAGAGTTCTTTGAGAAGAAAGCATCGCAGCCTCAGTCTGAAGGCACAAGTCGGGTAGTTGACACCCGAACATGCTTCAAATGCAATCAAGTTGGACATATTGCACGAAAGTGTACAAACTTGAAGCCTAAGACTGAAGTTGTGATGAATTCAAGAAAGAAAGATGTTGTGAAGGGAAAAGCTCCATTAGTTGTTGAGAAAAAGGTTTTGAAAAATGAAAACACCAAGATCAAAACTGAACCTGTTAAGAATATGGTAACTAAAAATGACAAATTTTACAAACGGGTTGCATCGTCACAACAAACATGGAAGCCAAAAGTCGTTGACAAGAAAGAAAGTTCATCTAAACCAAAGGTTTCAGAGACAGAAAAACAATTGTCTTCTACCACTCTGGTATAGATGGATGTTCCTTTGGATTATTATGAACAATTGGAGAAACAATCTTCTACTCCACCAGAGAAGAAGAATGTTCAAAAGACAGATCAACCAACCGGTCAACCTAAGAAAGATGAGTGTTTCTTATACAAAAAGGTTGAGGTTGGATCTGAGGAGAGCTTAAAGATGAATGACAAAAACTTTCCGTTACTTTACATTGCAAAATCTCACATCAATGTCAAGTTACCCGAGTCAAAAGAGGCTTGGGTGGCATCAAAATCTCACTAAATGTTTTTGAAATGTGCAGGAGCTTCCAAAATCCGTTTCACGTTGGATTATGGATAGTGGAGCTTCTCGGCACATGACGGGGAAGAAGACCCTATTGTATGATGTTAGAGGGTTTAATGGAGGTTACGTGGGATTCGCAGGCAATCAAGGTGGTAGAATAATTGGAGAAGGAACGTTATCCAATGGGATTGTTACGTTTGAAAGAGTTAACTACATCGCTGAGCTTGAGAATAATCTTCTGAGCATTTCGCAAATCTGTGATCTCATGTACACAACGCACTTTACAGACAAAGAATGTTTGATCTTGAAACCAGGATTTGTTGTTCCCGAAGAGTGGATTATCATGAGGGCACCTAGAGTGAATGATCTATACGTGTTGGACATGAGCGTAGCTACTACAACCACGGGTCAAGCTCACTGTTTTGTGTCAAGAGCAACGGAAAAAGAGTCAAAGTTATGGCATCGAAAGATGGGCCATATTCACTTGAGAAAAATGAATCATCTGGTGCATAACGACTTAGTTACTGGTGTTTATGTGAAAGGTTTTTATCTGGAAGGGGAGTGCATTAGCTGCATCAAAGGCAAGAAAAAGAAGAAATCACATTCTCAAAAGACAGTCAATTCAGTTTCGAGACCGTTAGAGAGACTCCATATGGATCTGTTTGGTCCAGTAAATGTCAAAAGTATTACCGGGGATCTCTACTGTCTAGTAGTAACTGATGATTATTCCAGATTTTCATGGGTATCATTTCTGAAGTCTAAAGATGAGACGTTTGATAGTTTGATGGCGTTGTTCAGAAAAATTGAAAACTTGTACCAAAGGCGTATCTGAAGAATCAGAAGTGATAATGGTACTGAGTTTAAGAACAACAAGATGGAAGAATATTGTGATGAGAGAGGTACATTGCATGAATTTAGTGCTCCTTACACTCCGCAGCAGAATGGAGTAGTTGAAAGAAAGAACAGGACACTAATCGAAACAGCCAGGGCGATGCTTGCTGATTCCAAACTACCTGTAAACTTTTGGGCAGAAGCAGTCTCAGCTGCGTGCTATACGCTCAACCGGGTTCTCACTGTAAAGAAATTCAACAAGACATGTTTCGAGCTGATCAACAACCACAAACCGAACCTGAAGTATTTAGAACTATTTGGGTCTCCCTGCACAGTTCTAGAGCCTTTTGGTAAATTTGGTGCAAAGAGCATTGAGGGAATATTTGTGGGTTATTCAAGTCCACAAAAGCGAGTCTTTGTTTCAAGCTTGAAGCAGATTATTGAAGCTCACAATGTTGAATGTCAAAGTAATACAATGCCTCCGCAGAATCCTGGAGATTCATGGCGTTTTCATTACAATACTTTATGGGATTCGTTTAACATGGAAGAAGAAAAGGAAGAAGAAGATGATTTCTTTGACGAGTTGGATATTCTGAGAGAGTATGAGTCATCGCAGGAAAGGTTCCCAGCTGAGTATTCAAGACGACCACGACAAACTTCAAATGATGATGAAGCAGGTCCAAGCAATGCTGGAGAACATGATGATATTCAACAAAATGAAGTTGCTCCTGATAGTCAGACGGCAGTCAATGATAATCTAGAATCTGATAATATGCTTGTATTTGATCATGGTGATTCAGATTCTGAAGGGGAGCAAATCCAGATCTCAAGTCAAACAGTTCCAGTCGATGAACAAGGTGCAAATCAGAATGTCACAAATTTGGAAGGCGAGGTAGATGTTCCAGGCGAGGTGATGCCAAGAACTCTTTCGTACCATCCAGAGGAGTTGATCATTGGAGAATTGCAAACAGGCGTCCGCACAAGACGACAAATTGACAAAGGCCTTATTTGTTTTTATTCTACAGTAGAACCTTTACAAACTGAGTTTTCACAAAGTTGTTTTATTTCGCAGATCGAACCGCGAACTTACAAAGAGGCGCTAACTGAAGATTATTGGGTCAATGCCATGCAAGAAGAATTGAGTCAGTTTGAGAAGTTAGGTGTGTGGAAGTTAGTAGACTTGCCTGATGGTCAGAGGAAGATAAACACCAAGTG
Organism: Helianthus tuberosus; assembly: GCA_030545235.1. Lineage (NCBI taxonomy): Eukaryota > Viridiplantae > Streptophyta > Magnoliopsida > Asterales > Asteraceae > Helianthus > Helianthus tuberosus. The sequence continues at coordinate 2,203,145 of JARYGA010011515.1, read as the reverse complement.
GGTGTTCAAGTGCAAGAGGGATGATAGAGGAGTTGTTGTTCGTAACAAAGCTCGACTCGTAGTCCAGGGCTTTAGTCAGCAGGAGGGTATAGATTTCACCGAAGTGTATGCTCCAGTGGCTAGACTAGAAGCTATCAGAATCTTCCTAGCATTTGCATCGTGAAAAAATTTCAAAGTATATCAGCTAGATGTTAAATCGGCATTTCTCTACGGGAAGGTAAAAGAGGAGGTATATGTTAGACAGCCACCGGGCTTCACCGATCCAAACCACAAAGACAAGGTCTACTTGCTAGACAAAGCTCTGTATGGTTTACACCAGGCCCCGAGAGCTTGGTACGAGACATTGTCTCAACACCTGCTAGCCAACAGCTTCATCCGTGGAAAAGTGGATGCCACTCTCTTCACCAAAGAGGTTGACGGACATCTTCTGATAGTTCAAATATACGAGGACGACATCATATTTGGGTCAACGAAAGAAATTCTGTGCAAAGATTTTGAAAGAGTTATGAAGCAGAAATTTGAAATGTCATCGATGGGTGAGATGAAATTCTTTTTGGGACTGCAGGTTGATCAATTACCCAAAGGAATTTTCATACATCAAACGAAGTACGTTCATGATATCTTGGAGAAATTCGGGATGTCAAGTTTTACTCCAGCTTCCACCCCATTAGCGACGAATCATGGGATAAACCCTGATCTCACCGGAGAGAAGGTAGATGAAACGATGTATTGTTCCATGATCGGATCGCTGATGTATTTGACATCTTCAAGACCCGATATTATGTATCCAACCTGCCTTGCAGCGCGGTTTCAGTCTAATCCTAGAGCTTCGCATATGGTGATTGTGAAAAGGATATTACGCTACCTGAAAGGAACTCCATCATTGGGGTTATGGTATCCAAGAGAAGGCGATTTCACGCTCGAAGGGTATTCTGATTCTGATTTCGGATGCTGCAAAGTTAACGCTAAATCAACAACAGCGGGGTGCCAGTTTTTCGGACCACGATTGGTCACCTGGCAATGCAAAAAGCAGACCTCTATGGCTCTATCCACATGTGAAGCGGAGTATGTATCTGCTAGCAGTTGCTGTTCTCAGATCTTGTGGATCCAGCAACAGATGCGCGTCTACGGTTTGCAATTTCTAAACACCTCTATCTTTGTTGATAATGAGTCAGCGATAAATATTATTAAAAATCCAGTACATCACGCTAAAACGAAACACATTGAAATTCGTCATCACTTCATTCGCGATTGTTTCGAGAAGAAGTTGATACGAATAGAGAAAATCCACACTGACGAGCAAAAAGCTGATTTACATACCAAAGCATTTGTTGAAACACGTTTTCATTATTTGCTAAAACTGAACGGTATGAAGCTTTTATTGGTGTCGGATGGTATTATTGGCGTTGATGAGGATAACATTGTAGATGATGATGTTGAGAAACAATCTGCAATGGTTTGTCGATTTTTTACTTGTTTTGGTATTTAGGGGGAGAGTATAGGGTAATATTTTCAGAAAATACAAAAACAGTAAAAAATGTTCAGAAAATACAAAAACATGAGATATTTTCAAAATCCAAAAACAATAGAAAACTAGAAAAGAGCTTGTGTAAAAAGGGAAAATGATAGTACATCAGCTTGACAGTTAAGGTATGCTAAAGATTTGTAATGTTTAAAAGTTTTAAACAGTCTCGCTGATGATGTGCCGATTGGTTTTTACACATTTAGTAGGTTTGTTCGGGATATAAACTTAATTTTTTACTTACTTATTTTGTGGGGAACACTACTTGAATGTATAGGTAACCCCTTAAATCTTGTTTGAAAGATCCCTCTTTCTGAGATACTAGGTCTTTATACTCAGTGATATCTGGGGTATTATCCCGGGACTTCTGATTTTGCGGAAGCAATGGCCTAGTCCTCGGAGAATACTTTACCGCTTGCTTGAAAAATAGTGTCGCCCTCAGCATAAATTGATGAGACAATAAAATTGCTAATCAATGCTGTTGTAAAAAAGATCCTCTAAAGGGGACCCCCCAAAGTCAAACCGTCATCTCTCTACTGAACGGAAGTTCTGACCTGAGCTCTCACGGTTTCGACGGTTTCATAATTTATTCCCTAGATATCATCTGTGGTATTCTAACCTGTAAGACTAAATATTGGGATCTGGATACGGGAGTATATTCAAGAGGTGGGACACATGTATAAGTTTAAGTCTCTAAAACACTTAATCCGTATCCTGGACAGATTGAAATTTGTGTGAAAATTTAAAGTGGACCAGTATATCGACAATCTAAGTGAATTGTTTAATTCTGAGTATGAAATTAAAGCTTAACGGTACTTGTGACTTGTCGAATAGCTGATATGATTCCCCAACACGCTCACCAAAAATATGTTTGTAAATAGTTTACATTTTCTGCATTTTATTTCTGTAATTCATTTCTAGTTTAGAAACTTTTTTAAAAATTCAAAAAGATTTTACATTTCTACTTTATTTTCCAACAAACCAAAGTGGAGAGTTGATCTTCAGATTCAAATCGAAGAAGATGCAGGAAGTTTCTGGGCTGGATGATGAGTTTGGAGCTAATCTTGATTAATTGAGAAATGGAAAGTCAAAACAAGTTCATTAATTTGAAACTTGTAATTTTTAGAAAAGTTTGAAAATATTTGAACAAATGTCAGTGTGAATTGTCTCAGATCAACGAAGGTCATTAAGTTGGACTTGGTAGACAAATTGAGTAATCAGGGTCATTAATTTGGACCTAAATACTTAAGTGAATTTCTAAACACTCTGAAAAGACTATCAAATGAAGTGAATGGTAAATTTGGATTGAAACTGTTATTGTCATATATCTTATATTTAGGTAGAGATTGTGCAGGAAACAGGAGTTAAAAACCCCATGGCAAAGAAAATGTCAAAGTTTGAATCATAATTCAAGTCCTAGCTTATCGAAAGGGGGAGTCTGCGAAAGGGGGAATCAGAATTCTGGATCAACATTCAAAGGGGAGATTGAAGAGTAAAGTTTGAAGATTAAAGATTGAAGGAAGCTTTTACAATGTCAAAACAATTTGGAGCAAGAGAATGATCAATCAAGACTAAAGACTGAAGACAAGATGCTAAAGACTTCGTCAACATCCAAGGGGGAGTCTGTTGGTGCACTGATGTCTGTTAACTTCGTCTTTAATGAGTCTTGTATTGTATTTGTTAGATCAGGGCACGGAAATCGAGAAACAGTATTTTAGGGTAATTCCGCACGAAATTACACTTGTGTAATTTCGCACGGAATAGTAATCTCGCTTGAAGGTTATTCCGCGTGAGTTAATTTCGCACGGAATTAAGTCTCGCGTGAACCGTTCATACGGAATTATGTAGCCTATAAATACCTGTTGTCTTTGATTCATTTTATACGGAATTATTGTGTGAGAGCTGAGGTGCTGTCGAATTTTTGTCAGAATTGTTTGTAAAAAGCTCAGGAAATCAGTAATAGATAAAGATTAGAAAGGAACAAGCTGTGTTACGTCATTTACATTGATTCCGACTTTGTACTTGATGATGAACTACTTATACTGACTATTTAGGGTCACACGGACGATCCAACAATAGCACTACCCTCAGCATAAAAAATGATGAAACACTGAAAAATGCTAATCATGTGCTGTTGAATAAAAGATTCTCTAAAGGGAACACACCAAAAGTCGAAGCCGTCATCTATCTGATTTTGCGGAAGCAATAGCCTGAGCTCTCACGGCCCTCGCATTTTAACCCTTTACAGATATCATCTAGGTATACTCACCTGTAAGACTGAATATTGGGATCTGGATACGGGAGTATATTCTGAGGTGGGACACTCGAATAAGTTCAAGTCTCTAAAACATTAATCTCGTATCTCGAAACAGTTGAATTTTGTGTAAGAATTTAAGTGGATCAGTATACTGACAATCTAAGTGAATCGTTTAGAACTGAAAAGGATTAAAGCCTAATGGTGTTGGTGATTTGTCTCAGAAACTGATATGATCCTCTTACACAAACTCACAAAAATATTGTTTGTATATATTTCTTTATTGCATTTCAAGTTTCAAAAAGTCCAAAAATATTTTAATTGTGTTTTAGCATAAATTTTGAAAAAATTCAAAAAGATTTTCGATAACTGATGTTGGAGAGCTGATTTTCAAAATTCCAAGTGCTAGACATGACGGACAAAATGTTTGGGAAAATGTATTTGAAATGTTTGAGTTGAAAAAGTGTTTGAAAAGGAAAATGTTTTTCCTACAAGTGGTTCATCAGAAATTATCATTGTAAAATCATTATTTGTTTAATATCTGCAAGTGGTATATAAATTTGTCAAATTTTAAATTTGTGAAATTTATTGTGAGGTAGAGATTGTGCAGATATGAGAGAGAGCCAAGTTCAGATTCTGATGTTTACGCAAGCTGATGATGCTGATGAAATTAAGGAATCAATAGATCTGATCAAGAGAATTAGAGTGAGATAAGAGCCAGGTGGAGATCCTGGAGATACAAAGAAGACAGAGATTGAGGATGCTTTACATTGTTAGATACTTCAGGAAGACAAAAAGACTGATAAAGACTGAAAATGTTGAAGACTCGACACTGAAGACTCATCAACATTCGAGGGGGAGTCTGTTGGTGCATACGTCTGTCGACTTCATCTTGTATCGAGTCTTGTATTAGATTAGAAAGATCAGGGCACGTAGTACGAGAGAATGTCAAAATAGGTTAGAAGGTAATTTCGCACGAAATTACAAAGTGTAATTTCGCACGAAATTAGCTCTTGGTATTTCGTACGAAATTACTGATTTCGCATGAAATCTAATTACACGTGACCCTGTTCATGCGAAATTAGAATGCCTATAAATAGATGCCTTGTGTTTTCGTTTGAAGTAGTTCTAGATATTCCGGTTTGAGAGCCGAAGTGCTGCCGAAGTGTTTACTCGCTATAAAAAGTTGTTATATCAATCTAAAGACAATTTAAAGTGATTTGCTAGCTGAATCAACTCGATACGTCTGTTTCCGCCTTTATTATTGAGCAAAAACTCTTCTGAACGACTCGTTTGGTCGTGCAAACGATCCTACAAAGTATGTAATTGTTTTAAGACCACTAAGCGTCAAATAAGGAAGTTTTCCTTAAACAAATCGTTATGAAAATTATATGTGAACCCACCCTCCTTTGTGTTGACACTTGATTTTAACGTGTTCTATAGGTACATGAGTTCGGCTTCGGAGAATCTTGGCTAGCGTTTTCATGTGGTAGTATGATGCTTGTGTAATAAAACTATGTTGGACACATTTTAAATTATCGGACCATGTTTGTAATAAGACCCTTAAGGGTCAAATTACTATGACTTGCTTATGATGATGTGGTAATATTAAAAACAATGCTTTTAAAATAACAAAATGACCAAATTAACTAAAGCATCAACCACTAAGACTTATATGGGTACCAACCTCCATCACCGCTACGTTTGTAGTTCCGCTGCGACGTTTTTGGTGTGTGACAACGATATCTCCAGTGGGTCGGGTTCTCTTCCTACGAAGGGTATAAACCTGCATAGGTGTAGTTAGGGTGTGACATTTGTGCTTGTAATCATTGCACAAACTCTAAATTGTTAAGTTATCAATAAATCAATGTGATTTGGCCCCAATGTTTGTTTATTTATGTTTGACATTTTGCACATTTTGATTTTTTTTTGTTCAATTTCAAACTCTATATCGCTTTCTGGAAAGTTATACGCAAACTGGTGCGTAAACATAATCAGTTTAATCCGAAAAACACTCCGGAACATCAATATAAGCTTAACATACCTTAAAATACCTTTACATAACTTAGAAATAAGTTTTGAAGGGTTTGGTATGGCAAAATCATGTTTATTCGCTTACAGGGACTATTTTCAACAAACTGCGAAAGTGTGCCGATTCGTGCCGTAACAAACATCATGAAACTTGATCATAAGTTAAACATAGCCGAAATATCCTTCACATAGCTTATAAATAGGCTTTGAGAGGTCTGGTATGCGAAAATAAACTTTTTGATCAAACAGGGACTAAAAGCGTCAAAAAGTGCATAAGTTTGCATTTTCGCGCGTATCTTACGTTCTGAACATATCCGGACATCCAATAATTTTTGTAATCATTAAAATATTTTATTTTAGTGATTGGAATGCGAAAACTACATTCGTTTCGCAATTTGGATCGTTTTCGCGTCCCTTACGATTTCCGTCGTAATTAACCGAACAACGCAACCGTACAGCCAAACGAAGTGACATCCGTGACATTTCTGAGCATATTTCAAGTTCCCTATGTTTTAACATCCTTATGGAGCTTAAAAATGGGCTTGACGGGTGTTAGAAGTGCCAAAACGCACCAAAAATTAAGTTCGGAGTCACAGGGGCCTGTTCTGCCAATTATTGACACCAGTTTCCTGTAAAACCCAGCTGTTCCTTTGTTTTGTACACGGTTTCCTTCAATCTATGGACTGGTTTTGGACACCCATAGAATGATAAATCAGTGGGCACACATGGAGGGCCAAGATCGAAGCTCGTAATCCAAGAAAGGATCCTAACGGTTATCCAAACTCTATAAATACCCACCTTGAATTCACTTGCATTCCCCACATTTGATCTGAATTTATACTATAAGTTGAAGCCTTTTGCTTCATACCTGAGTATTTTAGATCAAATTTTTCATCGCTTGGACCTTTTGTAAGTTTCTTTCATGCTTTTATGCGTTTTTAAGCACGAAAGTCAAACAATGTTTGTCTTTTTGCTTTGACCGGTCAATGGTCAACACGAAGTTCGTTTGAACTTCGCAACGTGAGCGTAATCACGATGGTCATAGTCCTTTGTGACTATACCTACTGATTACCACATTATTTTTTGGCATAGTGACGAGTCATAGTTTTGGTCAAAATACGCGTTTATGCGTATTTTGCAACCAAACTATTGTTGGGTATCAAAACCCTTTGTTTTGATATCAAACTTGTTTTCTAACTTAGTTAAACATGTTTTAACATGTTTAACTTGTCACTTTTAGTTTAGTGCTTATATAGGGTTGTAAGATAAGCGGTCTGAACAACCGCTTAGACTTTCGAACCCGACCCGTTTGGTCGATCATTAGGATCCGACCAAACCGGTTTTGTAACCATAGTTGTATAGGGAATAACCTTCTGAGGAAAATGACCAAAATGCCCTTTTTGCACATAAATTCATTCTAAGCATATGTGACTTAAATTTTGACATCTAAACTGATTAGGAAACATTATTAGACTTGTTAAGGCATATAATACTTTTCATAGGACTAGTTAGGCGGACCGAACGCGTTTTACGCGAACGACGTGTTAAAGTAGCGTAAGCTACCGAAACGGGTCGTAACAGGTCATAAGCACTTAGGATAGGTTCCGCTTTATAGAATATAGGCTTTGTTAAACCATATTACATGAGTTCCTATACTCATTTGGTTTGCGAAACCTCATTCTATCCGATCTTCCGTTTTTAGGTCCAGATTATTAATGTAGTTACCTATATTAGGTGCAGATTGATTCCGTGATCTCTCTAGCATTTCTTGGTTGTTATTCAAAGACTATTGAGCAATCTCAAGTGAGTACATAGACCCCTCTTTTACTGTTTTCAAATATTTTGGGGTGAAACACACGTGCCTACTTATTACTTTCGTGCTTTTCGTACTTTCATAACATATACTTGCTATGTTCATTAGTACGCATATAGTACATGATTTCCATTATGTTTTGCTATGTATATTCACTTAGCATGCTAGCACATTGATTTTCATAAACATTTTTGTTGCATATGTTCACTCAACATATGGACATATTGATTTACTTTACATTTCTATTGCATATGTTCACTCAGCATATGGACACATTGTTTTACATTTCAACTTTGTATGTTCATTTAGCATACTAGGTACATTATTTTCACATAACATGCTTAGATTTGATATGACATTTGGTTTGTTTAACAAAACTGAATACGTTCATTAACATTGATCACGCCGCTCGGTAGTAAGTAGTGGTACCATAGGATCTGAAAACTCCCATTCCTGAAATCCTAGGTTAGTTTGGACGTAAGGAATGACTGAATTCGAGAAAATTTTTTATGACCTTTGATTTGTTCTAGGGTTTATCTTCAGTTTCAAGGCTTGAATGTATACGTTTAACATTACCACATAAGTGTTTGCATCAGTAAAGCATGGATTTTGCAAAGCATTTTTTTACTTAAACTGTGATTTATATCAAATACATTGTTTTGTACATTTCTTTCTTATAGGGTTGAGTAAATGCTTTTATACACTATACATTATATTTGATTATACATGAACATTTTTACATTGGATTTAACATTACATTTTGGTGGTTTGTTTGGGTAAGTGATTTAAATAACGAGGCGTGTGTAATATGATAAACGCATGGTGGATATGCCGCTGGTACTTCCTATATGTAAGTGCTTTTATGTTATTACATATCGTAGCGTTATTTAAACCATTTCAATTTAGACATATTACATTTTACACAAATAACATATCTTCTCAAGAACATTGTTTTACAAATAACTTATTTTATACAAACTCGTTTTTACTTGGTTACTTATTTAACTATACATCTTTCTTTTATATATCATCTGATTTTCTTATCACTTTTTATATGGTTTATAAAAGAAAACATTTTCCTAAGATTCATGACTAACTTTTATAAAACAATTCTTTCAATTACAAGTCTTCAATCCTTAATCAATAAACCTATGTATCTCACAAGCATTTTTATGCTAACGTACCTATTTTCACATGTGTTTTCAGGAGCTGATGCATAGGATTGTTCAAGATAAACCTAGGCGGACTTGGGGCTTAGTGACATAAAATGAAGCAAGATTAGTTTAATTATGTTATGTACTCTTTGTTTCTTTCGTTTTAAGACAATGTACCCCTCTTTATTTCAAATAAAATGAAACTTTAAATACCATGGTTGTGAAACAATAATTCTGCCACTCCACTCCCCGATGTTTCCGCCGTGGTTTGTTGTTTTACGCGGTCGGGGTGTGATAGAAGAGTTGGTATCAGAGCCAATGGTTATAGGGAATTAGGTTATTAGTAATTGTAGGTCCCGAAATCTGAGGATCGATAACGAACCGAATCACTTGTTTATAGCAAACACGGTCACGTGTGCGGAATCCACGTAACTATGCCAAATCAAACATATAAAGCAATAACAACAAAGGATTAATCAATGAAACACACTCGATTGATTAAACGGGATGAGAACCGATTACAAACTGATACAAACACAGTTTAGACAGAATTTCGACAGAGTTTCTTTACTGGTATTATCTCATCTATCTTCAAAGTGAAAGCAGACTTGGTTTATATAGTCCCTGGGCCCAACAGTCGACGAAACACAAGGTGTCTCGGCGAAACAGCATATGGGCCACACATTGGGCTTGAAACAGCCCATTACACGACAAATTAAGTGTGATTCGTCATGACTGTCGGCGAAACAGACTTAATGAATGTTGTTCTGTTTCGTCATGATATGTTCGACGAAACAGACCTGTTTCGTCGAGGACTGCATCAGCTGTTCTGTTTGCTGTAAACAGACAGCAAACAGATAGAACATATAAACACATAATGACCATTATACCCTTGTCATGCAACATGCATTGTTCGTTAAACATTACATAACAAAATGAGACAAACAAGTCAGACACAAGCAGATAGGAGGATATCCGACTTGGTAGACATCAAATACATACTTGATAAACGTTAAAGACCGTACAAAATACATCATTAAGTACAAGACTAGTTACAGACACTAAAAATGCATCAACAAACTCCCCCTTGTCTGTTACTCGTCTTCGGTCTTCTAATCTTCCATGTCAGTGTTGTTCGGACCACGAACTGCCCGAATGTATTCCCCGGTAGAAGCAAAAACACGCTACGCGCTGAAACTTCAAAGCTTGACGAGCATCCTGATCTTCATAAAAAATGTCGTGACGATATAATCTGTTAATGTCAGCCTCTGACATGTTGACGATCCACATCGGATCCAACATCCGGTAATTTGGACGATTATCTCTAAACACAATCACGGCTTCATGCGTGTCCGAGTCGTAGCACCATAATGCCATATCTTCAAGAAAATCCTGCTGCATAGGCATCAATGGGATTTTATCTACGACCCTCAGAGGCTGGTACACAAGCTTGTATCTGCAAGTGTTGGTTTCAGGATCAAGAGTAAACTTGATCGGTTGATAGATGGGGAATTGTGGCTTGTATGATTCATCCTTCCAGCCCGACTTCTTGTTTACTTTAATCAGTCGCTCAAATAAAGTAGCGCCATCGTAGTTTGAACGATTAATAAGCTCAAGCCTCGTCAACGCAGCAACATCATAAAATGGCAAAGAAAGAATGCTCAGCAGTGAGTTGAAATACAGGATTCCGTATTCACGTTTGATGGCAACACAGTGAATATCCTTAACAAACATCCAGCATAGAATTCTTCCACTTGGCTTTGCCTTTTCAAATTGCAAGTAGTCGACTTGAGCTTTTTCAGGCACAGGCTTGGAGACTTTAGATAAAAACTCTTTTCGCCATTCAGAGAATGCATCTGTGGCTTTTTCAGACGAATTACGATTCCTTAAGTGCTCGTCTATGTCATCAATATTCTCCTTCATCCAATCTTCATCAAACGAAGCGAATTCGGTACCATCTTTTCGAACATACGTTGATTTTGTTGCTTCGCCTTCAAACACGATCTCGTCAATATCTTCCACATTAGTTGTATCAGTCTCAGTCGACATTTTATCTATCTCAGCATCATCAATTTCTCTCATAGAATGTAGAACAATCAATTTCTCCTGAGAAAGATCTTCTATTAACTCTCCTTCTTCAAGCAACTCTCCCGTAAATGGATGAATAGCCTGTAAAGCAATATCAGCACTGCTTACGACAGAAGAAGTACCTGCGATCTGTTGAACTTTTCCAGTAGAAGTTCCCTGAGATGATTCGACCACTGGTGGTTGAACTTCAATAATTTCTGAAGATGTAGCGGCTGGCTGCTTCTGTGATGTACCAGAAGTGTCAGGATTCCCTTGGTCTTCCGTATCATCATCCTTTTTCTTCAGTACTTCTTGTTGTTTACAATGATAATCCCATAGAGCAGCAATTCGTGTTTGAAGTATAGAGCTATTCTTCTCTCTCTCTTCATCAGCAGCCTTCAAACGAGCATTCTCAGCTTTAAGCGAAACAATTTCAGCTTGTTGTCTCTCTATCACCGTTTGCTGTTGACCAACGGTGGACTTCAAGTTGTTAATTTCCACCGATTGTTTAAGCTGATCATTCTTCGTGAGATTAATGAAATGAGATTGCCTTTGAATCCTATCAGCAGCTGCTTCCAGTTGAGTGAATAGGTATCTGTTCTTTTCGTCTTGAGAATATCCGGAAAATACCCTATGACGTTCAGAACTGATCTGCGAAGTGGTTGCTCTGATTGCAGAAGCCATAGTTCTTTCAGGAACTGCCTGAGGGGTAACAGATGGAGTTTCAGCAGCTGATGTAACTACTGGAGTTTCTGTAGCTGATGTAACTACAGGAGCTTCTTGTACAGGCTCCTGAGGTATAGATGAAGGCTCTTGAGGCACAGGTTTTCTAGTATAAGTACTCAAATATCTTCTTGATTTCTTCTTTTGAGTTTCAGCAGCTTTCTCAGCTCTCCTTTTTGTTCTTCTTTCACCTTCAGGATCCTCTGGAACGTATGCTGGATCATCTTCAGTTCTAATCTTTCTATATCTTTTCACTCCACGTATATCGATATACATTTCGTATCCAGGCTCGACTATATGATCACTAGAGCTAGAATCAGATTCATCATCGCCACTTGCTGAAGAACTACTAGCTGATGTACCACCAGCTGCACCCTTGCTCGATGCAACAACAGCACCAGTATCACCACCATCATCACCTTCACCACTACTGTCATCACTATCACTCCCAGACTCATCTGAATCAACCGGGTCAGGACCAAATTTCTCTATCCTTTTTCTTTCCAACTCAGGCTCTTCGTTGTCAGATTGGCTGTCATCATGATGCCATTTATCATTGGCTAGAGCAACATAATCAGGATTCTCAAGTGCGCCAAAAAGCTTCCTTGGAGGAACGCTTTCTTTGTATCTTTTGGCGGCAAGATTCTTGATTAACCTTAAAGAGTTGAAATTCATCGCCTCTATCTTCAGAAGATCATTGTCAGCTTTAGGAAGGTCAGGATGTTGAACATTCATAATCATTTGAAGAAAACGCGGATACATCCAAAACTTGTTCCCGGTTGTTCTACTTCTGTCCTTGTCATATTTTCTTTCATGTTGCAGAAAATATACTTTGAGATGCTAAACGGTTTGTTTAACACCAAAGCAACCATGAAACCAACGAGATCATCTCCAGCCATATCATATCCAGACCGTCTATTGCTGAGACACTGAATAAGAATATGCAATAAAAACTTGTAGCGTAATGGAAGATCACCTTTGTTGATTTGTTTGACGAAAATGTCTCCAGTACACTTCATCCGTAGCAAACAGCCTCGTGAACACATGATTGGGATTGAATATGGAGCATCCTGTTAATCTTGTAATTGTAAAACTTCGTTCAATATATCCGGAGAGACAACAACATCCAAATTATTCACTCGACCCCTTATAACATCTTTTCCATCCACTTGTACGACGCTTGCAGAATCCCAGAAAGCCTTGATAAGTGATTTGTAAACGGGCGTGGAGAATGTAACAGCATAATTAATACGTGACTCCCTAATCCACTTCGTGATATCTTTCAATTCCGTGAGCTTGTCATCAGGATCCAGATATGCGACTTGATTATGACGCTTCTCTGACATAATCTCCTCTTCAGTTTTGTTTTCCTTCTTTATCGCCTTCTTGCGTTTTCCTTCTTTCGGTGCCTTTGGTGCCATCTGCACATGAAAATGTCCATAATAAGCAACAATTTCATTACTTATGCATTTAGACATGTATGGATACAAGTTCATGTATCCACTTAACAGATAACCTATCAAACCATGTCTACTGTGAACTAACAGCAAAAACAGAAAACTGCTAAGGCATGGACGACGAAACAGAAACACTTCGACGAAACAGAAGATGTGCGACGAAACAGATCTGATTCGTCGTTGGTTTGATTTGCCATGTCTGTTTCGCCATTTCTGATTCGTCGTCTGTTTCGCCGTTTCTGATTCGCCGTATGTTTGATTCGCCGGAATTAGGGTTTAATCGATTCGTCGATTTGGGGGTTTTTCTGTTTCGCCGTTTTGTGGTTTAAACAAAGATCAAGTATAATACAAACACATTCAACATCAATGTTTATAACCCAAAACAACTGATAAAACCCATAAGTGATTTCCGATCAAAAACCCCTTTTTGAAACATTCAAAAACATCATCAATCAACAACCCCTGTTTTGTTCTATGAAACCCAAACCCAAAAACAAACATCAATCAATGTAAAATAACCTAAATCTAACAGTTCTTGATAAAAATCATAACAAGCACAAGTTCAGATCATTAAAACAATAAGTATGATAGGTTTCCGAGGGTTTCGAACAAAAAAAAAACGAACGGTTCAAAATGTTCGGAATGTGAACCGGAACATTTTACTACCTTTGATTTTTGTACGGTTTTTGATAAAAATAAGGGTTGGTGAACTTGGATGATAAAAGATGATGATGGGTATTGTGTGAGAAGAAGAAGGAGAAACTGTTGTTATTTTGAACACCGCCTCATTTCGACGAATCAGATACTTCGACGAAACAGGATTGGGCTCGACGAAATAGAACGAAATTGGGCTTACACTTGGGCCTGAAATTAGCCCATGACGAAACATATTTGGGCTATTGCGATTCGTCATATCTTTGACGAAACGGATGTGTTTCGTCGTCACAGTTTTGATTCGCCGTACACATTCTGTTTCGTCGACATTAATTTTTCAAAACAACAGAGGCATGAAAGATTTTTGCAGACTGAACAAATTATGATTTAAAATGAACACTTTTCCATTTTGTTTTAGTTTCCAAATGCAAGAACATGTTATGAAGTAGGTTTCAGGCTTCCGGTAGAAAACACCAAGCAACAACTTCGGCTTAATCAAAGACGAACTTTACAAATAACACTAAAAACGAATTTAAAGCGTGGTAAACTAAACGAAAATGCAATAAACTGAGAAAAACAGTAAACAACTGTACAAATGCAATCTTTTTGCGAATCTCAAGGACAAGGAATCATACCAGCTTACGGTCTTAGTCAACATGATTTTGATTTCTGTTTAAAGCTCTGGATAAGTATACTACCTCGATTATCGGTATTGTGGTCCACATAAGCTCAGACTGATCAGACGAAATCATAAGTAAGAGATACGATTAACGGTAAGGATTATACTTACAAGTCGATGTAAATCCACTCACGACACATTCCCGTATCAAGGTATGCACGAGAATTCATCTTACCGGTGAGTATACCGATTATCATCTGTTTGACCGTATAAAAATGTGAGAAACTCACTTATTTTGATTGAAAACAAGCCCTATGTGATAGAATCACTTATTGATGAGGAACTTGATTTTCAGATGCATGAGGGCACAGGAGCAAGTCCGTGAACAGGTCAGTACTTTCGTACAGCAGAGAGACGAACTTGACTCCCGCAAAGAATCTGTGATATATAATCACTTATTTTGTTTGGACATGTGATTGTTGATCACTTATTGAGGTCGAATGCAATATGTACACGTATGTATGGTATCATGGAAGATCTAGACTTCGTCTCCGTTATTTTTACGGTTTGATACAACCATGATACCCAGATGATAAGCAGCATAAAGACCGAATATTTCAGATTTCGGCAATCTCTCAAACGAAATTTCGGTACTAAGACCATATGCCTATGAATGGTTCCCACCTGACTTGAAGTCTGTTAGGTTTGTATCATCCTGCACATTTTAGTCTGATTGTGAGCCTACCGATACATCGTTAGTAGAGATACTTATCATTTTTCTTTTTGTTTTTCATTTTGAGCACGTTGACCGACCACACCAGTGAACATCATCATTTACCTTTATCCAAGAAACTCATTTTTGGTTTTTCTATTGTTTTTGAAATTTTCATTTTTCAAACGAAACGACAGAAAGTAACGACATCTTTTTGGATTTTGAAATTTTGCAATGTTTTTGTATTTTCTTGAAATTACTCCCCCTAAAATGCTAAAAGGTTACGAAAAACGAAAATCTTTTTGAATTTTTAGAGTTTATAAAGAAAATATTTACAAAAACGATCAGCCAAAGAAGTTTACTTGGGTATCACCTTAATGCCATTGACCAAAAGTAGATAATCAAAACGTGATTTATCAAAAGCTTTTGTAAACAGGTCGGCACGTTGGTGATCAGTGGGGACATGAACGACATCGATTAATCTCTTGTCAAAACAATCACGTATGAAGTGATATTTAATGTCGATGTGTTTAGTCTTGGAATGCTGCACAGGATTTCTAGTGATCTGTAAGGCAGCATTATTATCAACAAAAATATGAGTAGATAGGAATTCTAAACCATAGTCGCGTATTTGTTGTTGTATCCAAAGAACTTGGGAGCAACAACTCGAGGCAGCAATGTATTCTGCTTCACATGTTGATGTAGCAACACACGTTTGCTTCTTGCACTGCCACGTGACCAGGCGATTTCCTAAGAACTGACATCCTGCTGTTGTTGATTTGCCATCGATTTTGCAACCACCAAAGTCAGAATCACTGTATGCAATTAATTCAAAACTATCATCCTTAGGGTACCAAAGACCAAGGTCCGGGCATCCCTTCAAATAGCGAAAAATCCTTTTGACAGCTGACAGATGAGAGGCCTTCGGGTTTGCTTGATATCTTGCAAGCAGGCACGTTGGATACATTATGTCAGGCCTCGAAGCAGTGAGATACATGAGAGATCCTATCATGGCGTGATAATAAGAAGAGTTGACACTTTCTCCTTTCAAATCCGGAGTAATCCCCTGATTTTGTGGAAGTGGAGTACCAATGGGCGTTGCATCTGACATTTGGAATCGGCTCAAAATGTCACCAACATATTTAGTCTGATGGATGAATATCCCAGACTCTGTTTGTTGTACTTGTAGGCCCAAGAAGAAGTTCATCTCCCCCATAGCACTCATTTCGAACTTTTCCTGCATAACACGTTCGAATTGCCTGCACAAAGATTCATTAGTAGAACCAAATATTATATCATCAACGTATACCTGCACCAGCAGAAGATCTCCATCTAGTTCTTTGATAAAGAGTGTGCAATCAATAAGACCTCGTCGAAATCCATTCTCCAGAAGATAGTTGGATAAGGTTGCGTACCAAGCCCTAGGTGCTTGATGTAAACCATAAAGAGCTTTGTTTAGCAACCAAACCCGATCGGGGTGAATAGGATCTTCAAAACCTGGAGGTTGTTCGACATGCACCTCTTCTTGAACTATACCATGAAGAAAAGCACTTTTAACGTCCATCTGGTAAACTTTGAATCCTTTGAAAGAAGCATAAGCTAAGAAGATCCGAATAGCTTCCAGACGTGCAACAGGTGCATAAACTTCATTGTAGTCAATGCCTTCTATCTGGCGAAAACCCTGAACAACCAATCTTGCCTTGTTGCGAATAACCACTCCACGTTCGTCTTTCTTGCATTTGTAAACCCATCGAGTGCCAATTTTCTTGTAATTCTCCGGTTTTTCAACAAGCTTCCAAACACCAAGCTTTTGAAATTGTTGCAGTTCGTCCTGCATGGCTTCAACCCAAGAATTATCTTTTAAAGCTTCCTTCCAAGATTTCGGTTCTTCTTGTGAAACGTAACACGCAAAGGACCAATCGTTTTGAAGACCAGATTCTCTAATTGCTGAATATAAACCAGCATTCTGGTTATTTCTCAGCTGATTACGCATCTGCACACCGCGTTGGACATCTCCTATAATGTTCTGCTGGGGATGGGTATTGTGAATCCTCAATTCAGGATTTTCAGGAATACTAGCATTAATACCCAAATTGTTAAGATTAAGATCAGCAACCAACTCCGCACCGGGAATATGAGTGGAAGTGGATGCATTTCCTTCAGCACTATCATCATTCTGCACTTGAGGAGTTTCTAAAGAAGTGCCATGAACAGGAACAACCGGGGCAGAAGTGCCTTCAGTCGTATCAAGATATTCATCATCTTCCGATGACTCATTGTAGTCAGTGGCATCTTCAAATACCTCATTTTGAACAGTATTGTTAACTGAATTAGAACCTTGAGGGCTAACAATAACAGGTCTTACCAATGGCGAGTCAGCAGCATTGTCACTATCAAATAACATTTGAACAGCTGTAGATTCTTCATCAAAGGTAGGCAGATTAAAGGAGTCGAATATCCCATCGTAATCGAACATCCAAGGATCACCCGGAGATCTAACAGGATTTGTGTACCTTTGAACCCTTACTGTCACACCCCGACCGCGTAAAACAACAAAGCGCGGCGGAAACATCGGGGCGTGTTGCAACAGAATCATTGTTTCATAACCATGGATACAAAAAGTGTTTCGTTTTATTATACATTGAATATTTACATCGTCTGGAAATCTAAATACACAATTTAAACATAGTCTATCATTGTTATTGAGTCACTAAAGCCTCGTCCAGTCCTATGTGAGCATGCATCCTATCAATCGATATCATTCAACAATACCTGAAACATATGTGAAAACGAGGTCAGCAAAGAAATGCTGGCGAATACATATGTTTTGTAGGAGTGTCGAAATCATGGCTAGTTTAGATGTTGCAATACTTTATTAAAAACCTTGTTTTGAAAAGAGTATAATATTGCAACTTAATTACCCAACTCAAATCAAGCGGGTTATAGTTTATAAAACCTCGTAGCCATGACTCTTAACCCAAAAACATTTGTTTTAGTAAAGCAAATTGTGAAACATCTCGAAATAAATCGTTAATGAAACTCGTTAATAAATCTCGTTAAAAACTCGTATAGTTTATATC
Source organism: Helianthus tuberosus (assembly GCA_030545235.1). Classification (NCBI taxonomy): domain Eukaryota; kingdom Viridiplantae; phylum Streptophyta; class Magnoliopsida; order Asterales; family Asteraceae; genus Helianthus; species Helianthus tuberosus. The sequence goes on along the minus strand of JARYGA010011515.1, from coordinate 2,185,059 downwards.
ATATCGAAAACCTTGTTTGTGTGACATCGTTTGAAAATCGTTTACCCAAGTGAACTAAATAACCCCACAGTATGTAATATGATGAAATCACTTATATATAGGAAGTACCAGCGGCGTATCCACCATGCTTTCATCACATTACACCCGTCCCGTTATCTAAACACTTAACCAAAAACCAATCGTATATCGCTTTGAAACCAATCGTTTACCCAATCGTTAAAACATCGTGTGAAAACCAATCGTTTACCCAAATCGTATAATTCGTTTTAGGTCGTGAAATTACTTAAACGGTCGTCTCGCTAATAACATTCAAACCTTCTTGACTCGCATTAATAAACCCTTACCAAAGGATAGATTAACAATTCGCATTAATAAACCCTTACCAAAGGATAGATTAACAACTCGCATTAATAAACCATTACCAAAGAGTAAATTAACAATTACAGATTCAGTCGCTACCCACAACACCCACACATAACTACGGGTGTAGTAAATAACGGGATTTGTCAGATCCTATGGTACCATAACCTAATACTGGTCGGCTTGATCATTGCTAATGAATGTCATTTGTTATGTAAATACAACCAACAAGTTTGTTCACTTTTTGAAATCGTTATTAGTTTTGTATAAATCGTCTTAATCGTTTTTGAAACCATCGTTAAAACATCGAAAATCGTTTTGATACCATCGTTAAAACCTTGAAAACATTTAGTACGTATGAGTCACCCCAAAACAATTGAAAACAGTAAAATAGGGGAATAATGTACTCGCCTGAGAATGCTTAGAGGTCTTGAACAACAACCAAGCGAAGCTAGAGGGAGCACGGAATCAATCGGCAGTCTAAAACCATATAAATAAACCGGGTCTGAGTCGGAAGATCGGATAGAATGAGGCTTGGTAAACCAAATGAGTATTGAAACTCATATGATATGGTTTAACAAGGCCTACATACTACATGAAACTTAACCTAAGTGCTTTCGACCCATCGCGACCCATTAAGGTAGCTTATGCTACTTTAACGCGTCGTGCGCGTGAAACGCGTTCGGACCGTCTAACTAGTCCTATGACAAGTGTTATATGCCTAAACATGTTACATAATCAGTTATGTGACAAAAGTTTAGGTTACATATGCTTAATTACCAATTATACATGAAAAGGGTATTCTGGTAATTTACCTAAGGCATATAACTACCTATCATACAACTACTCAAACGATGTGACCATAGGGTATAACCTCGGAAGGTTATTCCCTACCTACTATGGTCACCTAATGTGTTTGATCGGATCCTAATGATCGACCAAATGGGTCGGGTTCGAGGTATAAGCGATTTATTAGATCGCTTACCCTACGACCCTAGACAACGTGGTAATCAGTAGGCATAGTCCCAAGGGACTATAACCAACGTGATTACACTCACGTTGCGAAGTTCAAACGAACTTCGCATTGACCATAAACTGGTCAATACAGAAAGTCAAACAAAGTTTGACTTTCAGACTCGAAAGACTCGAAAAGCAATAAAAGAACGAAAGAATACTTACGAAGGGTCCCCGAATGCTAATTTCGATTCAAAAATCTCAGGTATGAAACAATAGTTTCAACTTAGAGTTTCTCAAATCAAAATTCTAGTGATTTGAGCAATGGGGGGGCATGGGGTATTTATAGTTTTCGGTCCACCGTTAAGATCGTTTCTTGGAAAAGGGGGCACGATCAAAGCCGTACACTTGTCGGAACCTTATGGTAGCTCATTTGCCACTCACCATAGGAAATTGACACTTGGAATTGGGATTGGGGGTGCAAAACAGCTGCAAACAGGCTGTTAAACATTGAATCTGGTCTGCAGAGGCTGAGGCGGCCCGCTTCAGGATACACCAAAACTAATGCGGGCCGCATGGGGCTTCTGATCAGAAACTAAGTTTCAAAAATGACAGTTTCAGCCCCTGCACGTGTTTAAGGCCATTTCCGACACTTCTAAGGCCCGTAAAGCCAACTTTAAGGCCCTAAAATGATGCCTAAACATTGTGGACTTGAAACATGCTAAAAAATATGCCGGGTGTTGGTTCGTTTGGTCGTACGAACACGACGTTCGCTTAATTACGACGGAATGCGCATAAGCGCGAAAAACGATCCAAAAGACGCAACGAATGGATTTTTCTTAAGACAAACACTAAAGCATAATATAGTCATGCTTACATAAATTTTTGGATGTCCGGATGTATTCAGAACGTAAGTTATGCGCAAAAGTGCAAACTTGTGCGCTTTTTGACACTTTTCGTCCCTGAATGACCCAAAAGTATATTTTAGCACACCGAACCCCTCAAAGCCTATTTCTAAGCTATGTAAAGGATATTTAAGGTGTGGTTAACTTATGGTCATGTTCTGGAATGTCTGTTACAGTTCAAATTGGCATACTTTCGCAGTTTGTCATATTTAGTCCCTGTAGACGAATTAACTTGATTTTGGCATACCAAACCTTCCAAATCTTATTTCTAAGTTATGTAAAGGTTATTTAAGCTATGTTTAGCCTATTTCACTATTCCGGAGTGTTTGTTGCATTAAACTGGTTATATTTACGCATCGGTGCGCGTATAACCTTCCAGAAAGCGATTTAGAGTTTGAAATCGAACAAGAGTTGATATGTGTAAATGATACACATATTTTTATAAATCCCAAGTATGAAATACAATATTTCATTGGTTTGGTATTTGTTTGATGGCCGTGGAGGCACAGGTGTTACACTTACTTCATTCCAAAGCTCAATCTTTTTGGTGGGCAGATTCCAAACACGAAAATTCGAAGTTGCATATCCAAGGAAGAAACCTTCGATAGCTTTTGCACCAAGCTTTCCATCTGGGTCAATCATGGTACATGGACCACCAAAGGGTTCAAGGAAAGAAAGATCCGGTTTCCTTTTCTGTAGAAGTTCGAAACAGGTTTTGCCATGCCTCTTAACTGTAAGAACTCGGTTCAAAGTGTAGTAAGCAGTCGACACAGCTTCTGCCCAGAATTGAACAGGAAGCTCCGACTCTACCAACATAGTTCTTGCAGTTTCAATAATCGTGCGATTCTTCCTCTCAGCGACACCGTTTTGTTGTGGAGTATAGCGAGAACTGTATTCATGAAGAATGCCTTTAGAAGTACAGAACTCATCCATCACACGGTTTTTGAACTCAGTTCCGTTGTCGCTTCGGATCCTCTTCACTTTTAAAGTGTATAAATTTTCCAACATTGTGAGAAGATCCTTGAGGATTCCAGGAGTATCACTCTTGTGTGCCATGAAAGCTACCCAAGAAAATCTAGAATAGTCATCAGTAACAACCAGACAGTAAGCATCTCCGAATGTTGTCTTGTGCTTCATAGGTCCAAAAAGGTCCATGTGAAGACGTTCGAGAGGCATGCTAACAGTGTTGATTTTCTTCAGAGGGTGAGATTTCTTTGTTTGTTTCCCTTTCTGGCACGAAACACAGATATCTTGTAGATGAAAACTTCTCACAGGCACACCGTTCACAAGATTATTTTTCACCAAATGGTTCATTTTCCTCAAGTGAATGTGCCCCATTCTTCTGTGCCAAGAAATAGACTCCTTCTCTGTGGCTTTTGAGACAAAACATGTTACTTGCGCAGATGACGTATTAGCTTGGCTCATATCAAGAATATAAAGATCATTAACTCTTGGAACCGATAAGAGAATCCATTCATCAGGAATCTTGAATCCAGGTTTAAGCACATAACAACCGGCATCATCAAAATGCACGGTGAACTTCTTATCGCAGATTTGCGACACACTGAGAAGATTATGATCAAGTTGACGAACATAATTAATCTTTTCGAAACATACCACACCATTGGAGATCATTCCTTCTCCGGTGATATATCCGCCTTTGTCTCCTGCGAACGCGACATAGCCTCCTCTAATATTTCTCACATCGTATAGAAGCCGTAAGTCGCCCGTCATGTGCCTGGATGCCCCACTATCAACAATCCAATGACTACTGATAGTTCCTCCTGGAACACCCTGCACATATCATCCAATGATTAGTTAAGGATGGGGACCCAAGCCATAGTGGTCTTGGGTCGTCCCTGAGAGTCACGAATAGTGATCTCAATCTGTTGATGATTTTCCAAGCTAACAACTCTCCCTGAACTTTCACCCTTCTTAGGTTTCCAAGTTTGTTTTTGTTTACCAGATTGAGTTTTATAAACATATTTTGAAACTTCTGGTTTTAAAGGTGAACTTGGTTCCCTTGGAAAAGATTTGACCTCAGATTTTAAAGCCTTTTCTATTTTCTTCACATTTTGATGTCGTTGTTTCGTTTCCTGTTCTTTAACAGTTCTTTTATCATGTTTTGGCGAAACGGGACGACATTGAGGGTGAATCTTTTCAGGTGGTGCTTTCTCAACAAATTTTTCTTTAGGAGTGTTTGCACAATCTTTGATGATGTGCCCAAACTCCCCACATTTAAAACACGTTCTCCTCTCAACAAACTTAGGAGAACCGGATCGACGATCAGATGTCGAACCTGTAGAACCTGAGGTACTTGCCTTTTCAACACACCCGTTTGAATGTTGAGTGTAATTGTTTTGACTGTTACGCTTTAAAATCTTGACTTGTTGTACAAAATCGGTGTTTAATTTGTTTGCAAAAGTCTCAATTTTATCAGTACCCTCAGATGCCATAAATCTGACATCATTGTTTTTCTTTTGATAATGAGCTCCTGATGTTTCAACTTTTGACTTATAAACATTTGACCTTTGAGCTCGTTGAAATGGTTGTTTACCCTTAAGAGTAAAAGGTTGTTTCTTTGTTGGGAATTTTTGATTTCCAAATTGCTTTTTTATTTCAGCCTTAGGAATTGGATCACATTGAGTTACAGTAACTCCTTGAATCGACTTTCCCAAAAACTTACTTGTGTTATTTTCAAAAACGTTATCAATCAATGATGGATTGACATTTTTAATTGGAAAATCATTATCTGAATAGATTTTAGACTCACCAACCAAAGTATACAACACATTGTTACTCTTAATGGAAGACACAGGTTTCTTGTCATCCATGACAGGATTAATCACTTGTTTGGCAACTTCTTGCACAACAGGAATAGGAGGATCACAAAGAATATGATTCTCAATTGGAATTGGAATTTCTATTCCCTTTTTCTTGTCAAGTGATTCATCCTGGTCATTAGCATCTGTTTCATCATCAGATGAATCATAATCCTCAACAGTTGGAGGACTTTGACTCACTGTTGTTGAAGTTTCTGTTTCAACAGATGAGGTTCCCGAGGAATGGTTCAGTTTGAACCCTAATCCAGTAGTAAATTCCTCATAATTAAGAGGCACACTGGGTTCAAAACGAGGCATATCCTCTTCATCAGGTGGTGCAGCATAATTGTGTCTCAAAGGGGGCGGACATTTCTTATACCCAACACCACTATTGTTTTTCTTCAGTTGTTGAACGTCAATTATGTGATCGAGCACAAATCGGGAGTTAGAATAACTCTCCAATTTTTGCTTGATCGCATCGTGCTCGCATTTTGCAATGGCTAATTCCTTTTTGGTTTCTTCAACGATATTTATGTACTTGTTAATACTAACTTGTTTGTGATAAACAACTTTAGTAGTTTCGGAAACACTTTTCTTTAAATTTTCAATTAAAGATTTAAAGTCCTTTTCGTTTCTTGTTAAAGCCATATTTGCTTCTTTGCACTTTGACATATCAACAACCAAACTTTGATTGTGACTATGAATTTTGTCACATTCAAGTTTCACTCTATCAAATTCCTGTTTCATATAAGCACAATCAGTACATATTCTAGGAGTTTCAGATGTTACCTGACTCGAAGAGGCTGAAACATTTGCCATAAAGGCAGTTTGAAAAGAAAAAGATCCGTCTTCAGAGAAGAACTTCTCCATTTCCTTAGATGCTATCCCAGCTTTCTTGATAAGAACAAATTTCTGAGACTTCAACTCCTCTGCTTCATTCAACAAGTCATCAATAGAAGTCGCTTCTTCTTTCACATCTCCCGAAATAGAACTTTCTTCATCCGAACTCCCGGTATAACCCGAACTGTCGTCACTTTCAGAAAATTCTTCTTTATGAACGTGCTTGATGTGATTGATGATCTTTGCATAGCACGCTGTTCCTCCTCCTTCATTATCACCTCCCCCTAATTGTAAAGACCAATTACACCCTTCATCTGTTTGAACAGTCAATGCACGAGTGTTGTTAGATGGTCCAGACTGGTCCTGGTTGGTAGTATTATTCACAGCTACTATCCCTTTTCCACGATTTTCTTGAGTGCCTTGATTTGCATTTGAAGTACTTGTCTGATTTCTGAACGCATTCTGATTGCCTTGCTTGGATGGTCGGGTGCACTCACGTTTGAAGTGACCCTTTTCGCCACAATTAAAACATGTAACCGCTTCTTTATCAAACACGTACTTCGTTTCCTTCTTACTATCCAAAGAACTTCTTCCTGTTCTACTCATGAAATCCCTTTCCCTTCTAACTGCACTTGCAAACGCCCACTTTATATCCATCAACTCCATTTCATCACGATCGATTTGTTGATAATCTTCGTTGGTCATACTGATGTTCCCAATTTGACCTGCAACCAAACCGCAGTATGCACTGACCATTGTATTAATGAGTTCCATGTGCTCCTTTGCTACTTCAATGCTAACTTTTGAGAGGTTCGAAGTATCAACTTTGACAGTGTTCGTGCTTTGGGGTGGAGGATTGTTGGTATAATGTGCTTGTTGTGGTGGTGGTTGGGCTTGAGATGAGGGTATTGACTGTGAAAGATAAGTACCTAAATCAAACTCTGGTTGAGTAGTAACTTGAGGTGGAGGTTGAGATTTTAATTTGGATAGCGATTGTGAAAGATAAGCACCTAAATCAAACTCTGGTTGAGTAGGTTTGAATGGAAACGGAGATGAGTTTGTGTTGGAAACAAACGCCGTTTGAAGCTTAGGTTGCTGAATAGAACTAGAACTTGCAGAAGGAGCAAAACCAGGAAAATAAATTTCTGTGTTTTGAGGAGCTCCAATCCTTTTAGCTGTCCGATTTTCTTCTTCGTTCTTGTGCTCCAACTTCTGAACAAATCCATAGATAGTGACAGTTTCCCCCATCCAGAGCACCAGTATGCTTTAGAAGTTCAATGAATGGACTCCATACAGGAGGTAGAGCATCAGCTAAACGTGCAATCATTTCCACATGACTTACAACAACCTTATAAGAACTCATTTCACTTATCAAATGATAGAAACGAGAAGTCAAATCATTTAGAGTTTCATTTTCCAAGATTGAAATGATTCAAATTCTTTCTTCAAAAGATCATGGCGAATTTTTCTAGAAGCTGCATTTCCTTCTCCTCTTGTTTCCAATGCATCCCATAAAGCTTTTATGCTCTTACTATAAGAAAATTGATGATAGATGTCTTTATGAAGAGCTTGTGTTAGAAAAGCAAACGCCTTCTTCTCTAACTCATAGGCTTTCTTGTCTTCTTCAAGCATATGAGAAATACCAGCGGCAGTTGATGCTGCTGCTTCCAGTTCCGGACTACATTCAGTAGTGAAACATGTCCAAAGTTCAACGTTTTGCCCTTGAATGTATATGTGAAAACGACCCTTCCAAGATGGATAGTCGTTCATATGATTTAGCTTTGGCGGGCGATTGTTGCTTCCCGTCTCACTCTCACTAAGCAATAGATTTTGAATGTTTTGATTTTGATTAGAAACCATTGCCCATTGACCTGCATTTATTGATTGTTGTTTTTGTGGCAATTGATTCATTAAATCGGCAAGCGAAGGCTGATTTTCACTTGGTCTTGAGTCCGAACTCCAATCCCACAGACCTTTGTTACTCATGTTTGATATATAAATGATAATACCTGGTCAAACAGTTAAAAACAAACAATTAGAACACTTCTGCAAGTCCACTGTGTAAAATTGACACACACCCGACGAAACACTTTTCACGAAACAAACTTGTTTCGTCGAAATGAATGTTGACGAAACAGACTTGTTTTGTTGAAGATATTATGACGAAACAGATTTCTGTTTCGTCCAAGATATTTTTGACGAAACGGATTTGATTCGTCACCTACTTGTTTCGTCAAGGATAAGTCTCAGACAACTAGATATTTTTCTGACACAAGTGATGTTTGTAACACCGTTTTTCAACGCAACATGCTTTTTCAGAAACTAATTATCACAATTTTTGCACTAAAGTCAATTTAATGTATAATATGTTATAACACTTAGGTTTCAACAATTTATAGATCAAGATCACAACAATGATAAGAACACTATGAAGATTGTCAAGAACACACTCAAGAACATGAGTTTTCCGGTCAGTTGATAATTTTCCGAAACACGAAAATACACAAGATTTTCACTAAAAACCCGTTTTAAAGCATGAACAAACAATCTAACTAGGTTTTTGATAAAAATCTTTAGCAAACAACAAGAAAACAACCAGATTTTATGAATATTTTTCCAGAATTTATGATTTTTCAAGAACAAATTTTCAGAAAAACACACACAAATACTTGATAAAAACCGAACAATGTTTGATTTTAAACAAGGATTAGAGCCAAACGCTCTGATACCAATTGTAGGTCCCGAAATCTGAGGATCGATAACGAACCGAATCACTTGTTTATAGCAAACACGGTCACGTGTGCGGAATCCACGTAACTATGCCAAATCAAACATATAAAGCAATAACAACAAAGGATTAATCAATGAAACACACTCGATTGATTAAACGGGATGAGAACCGATTACAAACTGATACAAACACAGTTTAGACAGAATTTCGACAGAGTTTCTTTACTGATATTATCTCATCTATCTTCAAAGTGAAAGCAGACTTGGTTTATATAGTCCCTGGGCCCAACAGTCGACGAAACACAAGGTGTCTCGGCGAAACAGCATATGGGCCACACATTGGGCTTGAAACAGCCCATTACACGACGAATCAAGTGTGATTCGTCATGACTGTCGGCGAAACAGACTTAATGAATGTTGTTCTATTTCGTCATGATATGTTCGACGAAACAGACCTGTTTCGTCGAGGACTGCATCAGCTGTTCTGTTTGCTGTAAACAGACAGCAAACAGATAGAACATATAAACACATAATGACCATTATACCCTTGTCATGCAACATGCATTGTTCGTTAAACATTACATAACAAAATGAGACAAACAAGTCAGACACAAGCAGATAGGAGGATATCCGACTTGGTAGACATCAAATACATACTCGATAAACGTTAAAGACCGTACAAAATACATCATTAAGTATAAGACTAGTTACAGACACTAAAAATGCATCAACAGTAATGCTTTGACCTAGACTTTAACTTTTCTAGGACCCTAACACAAGTTATCTTGTGTTTAGATCTTAAAGCATACACTTCACCTATCCTTATGTGATTACCAAAACAAGAACACAATTTTCCAAAACGATTTTTGAAAATCAATCATCTATTATTAAATGAATTGTTATAAGGTTTTGAACCCTCCAATTTTCCGAATCGATTTTGAAAATTCAATCATCCAATCTTGAATGATTCTATTGGCTTAATGCCTTCAAAGTTTTCAAAATTTCGTCAAAGTTTTGGGTCTAAATAATGTGAACACGTGCAATCTGGAAGAGTGGGTGCCTGTATCTTGAGTTTTCTGTCTAGGCTAGAGTGTTCGTACAAATCCACATAATCGGACCAGTCACTCTTACCTAGGAACTCTTGGGGTGAGTATCCACTTATAGGCTAAAGCATGTCTTCACGATACGCTATTTTTGACCCATTTACTTTGATTAGTCACTGTGTGTCGTTTGTTTGCTTTGTGGTACGAACGAATGACCATCATCCATGCTTTTTCTCGATATTTGTATCATCTCATTTCTTTTCATCTAATCATCTCACTGGTTTTCTCTCATGTTTCCTCTTTTAGAATGCCTCCTCGACGTGCCAATCAGTTACCTAACGCCGAAATGGCAGCTATCATTGCGCAGCAAATGGCTGCTGTACTCCCAAACATCATTGCTCAAGTTAACCAAGCCAACAATAACCATAATGCTCCATGCAACTTTAAAAGTTTCAATTCGGCTAAACCACTCAAGTTCAGTGGTTCTGAAGGAGCAACTGGGCTCCTACAGTGGTTTGAACGCATTGAGAGTACCTTTCGTCATGTTCAGTGTCCTGATAATCGCAAAGTCGAGTTTGCTTCTAGTGTGTTTCAAAAGAGGGCTCTTACTTGGTGGAATGGAGTCATGAGGGATCGTGGTGCCAATGTCGCTTTGGGTCAGACATGGGAAGAGCTTAGGGCTCTTATGATGAGGGAATTCTATCCTCGTCATAAACAGAGGGCGTTGGAAAGAGAGTTTGATGACCTGAAACAGGATAGTGGTGAACATCAGGCTTATACCGACAGGTACGAGGAGCTGAGTTTGTTATGCCCTACAATGGTTACCCCACTTGAGAAAGCCATTGAAAGGTATGTCGATGGTCTGTCTGACCCAGTGCAAGATATCGTCACTGGTAGCAACCCTACCACAGTTCGTCAGGCAATCGAGTTAGCTGCGACTTTGACTGAGTCGCAAATCAGAAAGGGTAAGCTACACAGGAAAGGTGACAAGGATAAGAAACAATCGTCTGACAAGAGTGAGAGTAAGAAGGGTAAGAAATCTGGTTCTTCGAAGAGGTCTAGGAAGCGCAAGGCTTCCCAAAACTTTGTTGTTACAGTGCAGGCCAACCAAGCTGCTCCAAATCAGCCTACGCAACCACCTGCCAAGAAACCATACATTGGCAATGCACCTTTGTGCAACAAGTGTAACAGTCATCATCAGCCGCATATTCAGTGTCGTTATTGTACCAATTGTGGAAGATCTGGTCATCTTATCGCCACATGTCGTCTTCCTGCTAATCAGAATCAAGCAGCTCAAAACCCAGCTCAGTAAGCTGCTCAACCGCCTGCTCAACAACAGGCACAAGCTGCACGACCTCACTATCCTCATGGTTCGTGCTACAACTGTGGGGATCTGACCCACTACAGGAACCAGTGTCCAAGGTTTGTGAATGCAAATCAGGCTCAGGCTCGTGGACGAGTCTTTAACATGAATGCTATCGAGGCGCGAGTAGACAACGAGGTGGTGAACGGTATGTTCTTTGTTAATAATCAGCTTGCATCTATTATTTTTTATTCGGGTGCCGATAAGAGTTTTGTGTCTTTATCTTTCGAGCCTTTGCTTTGCATGTCTAGAACAAAACTTGGAAAACCCTTGATAGTAGAGGTAGCTAGTGGTGAACCCGTTGTTCTCGATTATGTTCTTCGAAATTGCTAGTTGAACCTTAATAACCATGTTTTTCCTATCGACCTCACGCCTATGCAACTTGGAAGCTTTGACGTTATAGTAGGAATGGATTGGTTAGCCAAGTATCACGTGGAGGTAGTTTGTTTTGAGAAGATTATTCGTGTTCCTCTTTCGTCTGGTGAGATCTTAGAGGTTCGTGGTGAGAAACCTGCTAGTAGTCTCAAACTCCTGTCTTGTACTCAAGCTCAGAAGTATCTGCGAAAGAACTATGTGGCCTTTTTGGCACATGTTGTAGCAGATAAAGGCAAAGGTAAGTCTATTCAAGATATCCCTGTTGTTCGGGATTATCCTGAAGCTTTTCCGGAAGAATTACCTGGTTTACCCCCAGCACGCCAAGTCGAGTTTCGTATTGATCTTGTACCTGGTGCAAATCCTATCGCTAGATCTCCGTATCGTCTTGCACCATCTGAGATGCAAGAGTTATCTAAGCAGCTCCAGGAGCTTTCTGACAAAGGTTTTATCCATCCTAGCTTTTCACCTTGGGGTGCTCCCGTTCTTTTTGTTAAAAAGAAAGATGGCTCTTTCAGGATGTGCATCGATTATCGTGAGCTTAATAAGCTTACCATCAAGAATCGATATCCCCTACCTTGCATTGATGATCTCTTTGATCAGTTACAGGGTGCTACTTGTTTTTCAAAGATTGATCTACGTTCTGGGTATCATCAACTTCGTGTGCTTGAAGAAGATATTCCCAAGACTGCTTTCCGCACTCGATATAGGCATTATGAGTTCACTGTTATGCCATTCGGTTTGACTAATGCTCCTGCCGTTTTCATGGACTTGATGAATAGGGTCTGCAAGCCTTATTTGGACAAGTTCATCATGGTCTTCATTGATGACATCTTGATTTATTCTAAGACTCGAGCTGATCATGAGCAACATCTTCGTCTTACTTTGGAACTCCTAAAGAAAGAACAACTTTTCGCCAAATTCTCCAAGTGCGAATTTTGGCTCAAAGAAGTTCATTTTTTTGGATATATCGTCAATGAAGAAGGTATACATGTAGATCCATCCAAGATCAGTGCGATTAAGGATTGGGATACACCTACTACACTCACCGAAGTTCATTCTTTTCTTGGTCTCGCGGGTTAATACCGCCGCTTCATCGAAAACTTCTCCAAGATTGCAGTCCCTCTAACTGCTCTAACTCAGAAGAATAAACCCTTTGAATGCGGATCCAAGCAGGAAGAATCCTTTCAGACCTTGAAACAGAAACTCTGCGATGCACCTATTCTGTCTTTACCTGAGGGCAATGATGATTTTTTCGTATACTGTGATGCATCCAAATTAGATGTTGGTTGTGTTCTCATGCAAAGAAACAAAGTCATAGCATATGCATCAAGACAGTTGAAGATACACGAGAAGAACTACACGACTCATGATCATGAGTTAGGTGCAGTTGTATTCGCTCTCAAAATCTGGAGACACTATTTGTATGGTACTAAATGTGTGGTTTTTACTGACCACAAAAGTCTTCAGCATATTTTCAATCAGAAAGAACTTAACATGAGGAAACGACGTTGGGTTTAACTTCTAAACGACTACGACTGCGAAATTCGCTACCATCCTGTAAGGCCAATGTCGTAGCCGATGCATTGAGTCGTAAAGAGTGTGTCAAGCTTCACTATGTTCAAGTTCGATCTAATATTCAAACCCGCATTTTTTAGGCTCAACATACTTGTGTCTCGCAAGACTTGATGGGTAAGGAATTACCATATCATATTAATCCTGATCTTGAACTGAAAGACAATGGATTGTATTATTTCATGGACCGTTTGTGGGTCCCAAATCAAGACAATCTCCGCACCTTTCTTATGGATGAAGCTCATAAGTCTCGTTATTCAATTCATCCTGGTGCAGATAAAATGTATAAGGATCTTCGTACTCAGTATTGGTGGCCTGGTATGAAGAAAGACATTGCCTTGTACGTATCCAAATGCCTTACTTGTCTTAAGGTTAAGGCTGAACATCAACATCCCTCTGGATTATTGGAACAACCAGAGATTCCAGTTTGGAAATTCGAAAACGTTGCTATGGATCTTATTACCAAACTTCCGCGCACTAAGAAAGGACATGATGCTATTTGGGTAGTTGTTGATCGTCTTACCAAGTCAGCGCATTTCTTGCCGATTCGTGAGGATCTATCTGCCGACAAGCTTGCTAAAATCTATGTGGATGAGATTGTATCCCGTCATGGCATTCCTTTGAACATTATATCTGATAGAGATGCTCGATTGTCATCTCGTTTTTGGAGAACCGTGCAATCTGCTATGGGAACCCAACTTAATTTGAGCACAGCTTATCATCCGCAATCAGATGGTCAATCTGAAAGAACAATCCAGAATTTGGAGGATATGCTTAGAGCTTGTGTGATCGATTTTGGTGGTAGTTGAGATTCATATCTTCCGTTGATTGAATTCTCCTACAACAATAGTTATCACTCCAGCATCAACATGGCTCTTTTCGAGGCTTTATATGGTCAAAAATGTCGTTCACTAGTCTGCTGGAATGAGATCGGTGAGGCTCAGATTACTAGACCTAACCTCATTCTAGAGACTACAGATAAGGTTAAGAAAGTTCGTGATAACCTTCAGACAGCTCGAAGCCGTCAAAAGAGTTATGTGGATGGACAACGCAAGCCCTTGGAATTTCAAGTCGGTGATCGCGTTCTACGCAAGGTTTCACCTTGGAAAAGTGTGATCAGATTTGGAAAGATAGGAAAACTTGCACCTAGATATGTTAGACCATTCAAGATCATTGAAAGAATCGGAATGGTAACCTATAGATTTAAATTACCTCTTGAACTTGGAAATGTTCATCCAACCTTCCACGTGTCCAATCTCAAAAAGTGTTTAGCTGATGAGAACCTCCACATACCGCTTGATGAAATTCGTGTTATTGACACAATGCACTTTGTCGAGAAGCCTGTGGAAATAATGGATCGTGAACTCAAATGGCTCAAATGCAAGCGCATTCCACTTGTCAAAGTTCGCTGGGAATCTAAACGTGGACCAGAATTTACTTGGGAACGTGAAGATCAAATGAAGGCGAAATATCCACATCTATTCTCACAAGCTTCCTCTAAATAAAATTTCGGGACGAAATTTTCACAAGTAGGGGAGACTGTGACGTCTGTGCTTGTAATCATTGTATAAACTCTGAATTGTTCAGTTATCAATAAAACAATGTGATTTGGCCCCAATGTTTGTTTATTTATGTTTGACATTTTGCAAATTTTGATTTTTTTTGTTCAATTTCAAACTCTATATCGCTTTCTAGAAAGTTATAGGCAAACTGGTACGTAAACGTAATCAGTTTAACACGAAAAACACTCCAAAACATCAATATAAGCTTAACATACCTTAAAATACCTTTACATAACTTAGAGATAAGTTTTGAAGGGTTTGGTATGGCAAAATCATGTTTATTCGCTTATAGGGACGATTTTCGACAAACTGCGAAAGTATGCCGATTCGTGCCGTAACGAACATTCCGAAACTTGATCATAAGTTAAACATACCCAAAATATACTTTACATAGCTTAGAAATAGGCTTTGAGGGGTTTGGAATGCAAAAACAAACTTTTTGATCAAACAGGGACTAAAATCGTCAAAAAGAGCATAACTTTGCGTTTTCACGCATATCTTACGTTTTGAACATATCCGGACATCCAAAAAATTTTGTAATCATTAAAATATTTTATTTTAGTGATTGGAATTCTAAAACTTCATTCGTTTCGCAATTTGGATCGTTTTCGCGTCCGTTACAATTTCCGTCGTAATTAACCGAACAACGCAACCGTACAGCCAAACGAAGCGACATCCGTGACATTTCTGAGCATATTTCAAGTTCCCTATGTTTTAACATCCTTATGGAGCTTAAAAATGGGCTTGACGGGTGTTAGAAGTGCCAAAACGCTTCAAAAATCAAGTTCGGAGTCACAGGAGCCTGTTCTACCAATTATTGAAACTTATTGCCAGCAACAAAGAACATACGGACCGTATTGAGTCCTTTATGGTCCGTAAAGCATCCCCAGGTCAGCAGAAACCAGTTTCCTATAAAACCCAGTTGTTCCTTTATTTTGTACATGGTTTCCTTCAATCTATGGACTGGTTTTGGACACCCATAGAATGATTAATCAGTGGGCACACATGGAGGGCCAAGATCGAAGCTCGTAATCCAAGAAACGATCCTAACGGTTGTCCAAACTTTATAAATACCCACCTTGAATTCACTTACATTCCCCACATTTGATCTGAATTTATACTCTAAGTTGAAGCCTTTTGCTTCATACCTGAGTATTTTAGATCAAATTCTTCAACGCTTGGACCTTTTGTAAGTTTCTTTCATGCTTTTATGCGTTTTTAAGCACGAAGTCAAATAGTGTTTGACTTTCTGCTTTGACCAGTCAATGGTCAACACGAAGTTCGTTTGAACTTTGCAACATGAGCGTAATCACGATGGTCATAGTCCTTTGTGACTATACCTACTGATTACCACGTTATTTAGGCATAGTGACCAGTCATAGTTTCGGTCAAAATACGCGTTTATGCGTATTTTGCAACCAAACTATTCTTAGGTATCAAAACCCTTTGTTTTGATATCAAACTTCTTTTCTAACTTAGTTAAACATGTTTTAACATGTTTAACTTGTCACTTTTAGTTTAGTGCTTATATAGGGACGTAAGATAAGCGGTCTAAACAATGCTTAGACTTTCGAACCCGACCCGTTTGATCGATCGTTAGGATCCGACCAAACCTATTTTGTGACCATAGTTGTATAGGGAATAACCTTCCAAGGTTATACTTTATGGTCACTACATTTAGTTAGCTGTATGATAGGTAGTTTATATGCCTTAGGAAAATGACCAAAATGCCCTTTTTGCGCATAAATTCATTCTAAGCATATGTAACTTAAATTTTGACGTCTAAAATGATTTAGAGACATTATTAGACTTGTTAAGGCATATAATACTTGTCATAGGACTAGTTAGGCGGACCAAATGCGTTTTACACCAACGACACGTTAAAGTAGCGTAAGCTACCGAAACGGGTCGTAACGGGTCATAAGCACTTAGGATAGGTTCCGATTTAGAATATAGGCTTTGTTAAACCATATTACATGAGTTCCTATACTCATTTGGTTTGCAAAACCTCATTCTATCTGATCTTCCATTTTTAGGTCCGGATTATTAATGTAGTTACCTATATTAGGTGCCAATTGATTCCGTGATCTCTCTAGCATTTGTTGGATGTTATTCAAAGACTATTGAGCAATCTCAAGTGAGTACATAGACCCCTCTTTTACTGTTTTCAAATGTTTGGGGGTGAAACACATGTGCCTACTTGTTACTTTCGTGCTTTTCGTGCTCTCATAACATATACTTGCTATGTTAATTAGTACGCATATAGTACATGATTTCCATTATGTTTTGCTATGTATATTCACTTAGCATGCTAGCACATTGATTTTCATAAACATTTTTGTTGCATATGTTCACTCAGTATATGGACACAATGATTTACTTTGCATTTCTATTGCATATGTTCACTCAGCATATGGACACATTGTTTTACATTTCTACTTTGTATGTTCATTTAGCATACTAGGTACATTATTTTCACATAACATGCTTACATTTGGTATGACATTTGGTTTGTTTAACGAAACTGAATACGTTCATTAACATTGATCACGCCACTCGGTAGTAAGTAGTGGTACCATAGGACCTGACAACTCCCATTCCTGAAATCCTAGGTTTGTTTGGACGTAAGGAATGACTGAATCCGAAAACATTTTTGATGACCTTTGATTTGTTCTAGGGTTTATCTTCAGTCTCAAGGCTTGAATGTATACGTTTAACGTTACCACATAAGTGTTTGTATCAGTAAAGCATGGATTTTGTAAGACATATTTTTTACTTAAACTGTGATTTATATCAATTACATTGTTTTGTACATTTCTTTCTTATTGGGTTGAGTAAATGCTTTTATTCACCATACATTACATTTGATTATACATGAACATTTTTACATTGGATTTAACATACATTTTGGTGGTTTGTTTTGGTAAGTGATTTAAATAACGAGGCGTGTGTAATATGATAAAAGCATGGTGGATACGCCGCTGGTACTTCCAATATATAAGTGCTTTTATGATATTACATATCGTAGCATTATTTAAACCATTTCAATTTAGACATATTACATTTTACACAAATAACATATCTTCTCAAGAACAATGTTTTACAAATAACTTATTTTATACAAACTCATTTTTACTTGGTTACTTATTTAACTATACATCTTTCTTTTATATATCATCTGATTTTCTTATCACTTTTTATATGGTTTATAAAAGAAAATATTTTCCTAAGATTCATGACTAACTTTTATAAAACAATTCTTTCAATTACAAGTCTTGAATCCTTAATCAATAAACCTATGTATCTCACAGGCATTTTTATGCTGACGTACCTATTTTCACATGTGTTTTCAGGAGCTGATGCATAGGATTGTTCAAGATAAACCTAGGCGGACTTAGGCCTTAGTGACATAAAATGAAGCAAGATTAGTTTAATTATGTTATGTATTCTTTGTTTCTTTCGTTTTAAGACAATGTACCCCTTTTTATTTCAAATAAAATGAAACTTTAAATACCATGGTTGTGAAACAATAATTATGCCACTCCACTCCCCGACGTTTCCGCTACGGTTTGTTGTTTTACGCAGTCGGGGTGTGACATAGAGGCTAGTGACTCAGACTGCGGAACGGACGACTGTGATATAGCCGGCGAAGGGATCTCAGACGTAGGCTCAACAGTAGGGGTGGGTGGAACTATCAATGGCTCTAAAGGTCGAGTCATGACAATAGTGGCGTCCACCATCGGTGCTACTCTAGAAGATCCTCCAATCATAAATATACCTCTATCTAACTCATCGACTACAAGCGCAGTAGCAGATGATTGTCCAATCTCAAAGACTCAGGGAGGAACAATCGAACCATCACCGTCAATCCAACTGTTACTTGTATAGGCGTAACGTAGGTCAACCTGACTGGCAAGAGCAATGGAGCCGAGATAAAATGACGAGGTAAAATCGGTCATGTTAACAAACTGTGAGGTAGTGCAACATTTGTGACACAATGTAACCGTACTAAGTAAGTGCGTGTTTAAAATGAAAAATAACACATAAGGCATAGATAAACAGATTAACTTGTATGCACATAAATTCTTTATAGTTTTCATACATGATTAAAATCCATGTTTATTTTAAATTGTTGGCTTCGTGACTTTTGGGATTAAATCTCAAAACTCTTTGGTTGAAGTCTAGCATTTTCCAAGAAAACATCTAGTTCACTAACAACCATTGGCTCTGATACCAACTTCTGTCACACCCTAAAAACGTCAAAGTGGAAATAAAAACGTGGCGGTGACGGAGATTGGTACCCATAAATATCATAGTAGACGATGCATTGTTTATTTTGGACATACAACTTATTTAAAACATGACTTTAGAGTTCAAAAATAAACACAATCCACAACCACAACATAGTAGTCTTGATCCTTATGGATCCAAATACACACGGTCCCAAATTAGTTTTTAAAAGTTGTTTAAAATATTCTTAAACACGACAAGCATCACTACCACAAGATACGCCAAAATCCCGAAGCCGAACTAATGTACCTTAAGAACACGTAAAAATCAAGTGTCAACATAGAGGAAGGTGAGTTCACATATTCAAATTTGTTACATTTGTTTAAGGAAAACTTTCTTACTCTAAATTTTAATGTTAAAACATCCATATAGTGAAGAAGGTAAATTTTATTTCCTTTGTCAAAATCCAAGGGTCAGCTATCCTGAGCTTTATCCTAAAATCCTCCGATACGATCATCTTCCCAAGTTTATTATTAAATTATTATCCAATCATTAAGATTCGTAAGTTTGTAAGACATTACGGGCTATATACTAACAGTGAGGGTATAATCAAGCTAGACACTAATCAAAATTAAATTCGCCGTTATATGGACATGGAGCTACTAGTCACGACGGGGTTGTCAACCCGATAGATCTATCAACCATCCCATGCATATTATTAATGATTAAATTGGCTCATTTGCGCCAAGCGCCTTATAATTGAGGTCAATCATTATGCCGACCTCAATGAACAATATATATATATATATATATATATATATCCTACTAAAAAGTTAAATTTAATATTTTTCAGTGTACAAGTTCCTAGCAGTCCTTATCGAGCTGTAAGCCTATCCAGGACATACTCTCGTGGGAGTTAAGGAAAGTCACACTTAGATTTAAATAATTTTTAAATCTATACGGTCGTTTTACCCCAAACACCATAATTCTCCCTGTTTCTCCCCAAAACGTATTTATATTCAATAAAATCATGTTTTCCTTGAAAAAAAACTTTATATCATTCGCATTTCCAAAACCATGTTTTTCCTCGAAAACATAACATTTCATTTCCAAATTAAATTTTACACGAAAATATATTAATAATTCATTTAAAGGCATGCTTTATACAAAAACGTATAATTATCCTTTTTGTGAGGACCGTTTCGGTGCTCCCGAATGCTCCGACCGGCTAAAACGATTCCATATCTCGTGCGGAATCCGAGTATGAAGGTGACATGCACAAGAACAAACTAATTAAACTGGTTTCTATTCAATATTTGAATTTACAAAACCACGAAACCAAATGGACAGAGTTTTCTCTCTGTTCCACCCAAAGACTACAAATGACAAGACTTGACCTCCTATTTATACGGAAGCCCATTCGCATGGACCATCTGGAACGAATGAGCCTTATGTGCGAATGGCATCTTTGGGACGGATGAGACCCCATTCGTACGAATTGCACATTCGTGCGAATGTGTACCAACATTACAAACATGTCTTGCCTAACCTACAAACCTATACAATCATCTACGACTCAATACATTGACAACTATGAACATGATTGATGGAAGCAATAGACATAATGCATTCATAAACTCCCCCTTGGATATTGCTGCAGTCAATCTTTGCTTTGTCGTAGCCAACCTTCATTTTCTACTAAGTCTTCAAAAATCTTTTAACATTTCTGAATCACAGACTCCCCCTTATTTCCTGTTTCGAAGACTCCTCTTACATAATACTCCTTGTTAGCAATCTCCCCCTTGCTTAAAGCTATCTGTATTTGATAATTTAGTATCACTTATGAGAAACACTTATGAGCTTTCTTTCTGTTTGATAATGATTATCAAGTTCATCCTAACAATCAGCTTTCTATAAGATCTCATTATCATATTTGACTTTAGAGCATGATTATCTTCATTAATCCTCATAGATAATCACGTTCAAATTAATGACCTTGAAAATCCAATTATCTACCAAGTCTAAATTAATGACCTTGGAGATAATATCAAACAATATTTGATTTTACATTTTCAAAATTCAAGTTTCAAATTAATGGACTTGTTATTTCAAGACATGTGTAACATACTTAGATTTTGAAATTCAGCTTACCAACATTGGTTGTCAAAACATAAAGTGAAATAAAATCTTTTTGTATTTTACAAACTTTATGCTAAAACACTCCTAAAATCTTTTTTGTGATTTTATCTAAAATGAAATAACAACATATTTACAAACATATTTTTGTTGAGTTTGTGTCACAGGATCATATTAGTTTTTGACAAGTCACTTACACCGTTGATCTATAAAAACTTTATGTTTTAAACAATTCACTTAGATTGTCAGTATACTTGTTTTGGTCAAAAATTACCAAAGAAATTAAGTGATCAAATTAGTTTTGTGAGGTAGTGTGCTAGTAGTGTTTGTAGAAAATATGTTGATTTGGTTGTTTGCAAAAACAGTTTTCAGGATATAGCTCAGGATACCAAGCTATATCAACAATCAAATAATGAGCAAAAATGTAAAGGTTGACACGAGATGTACGAAGAAAGCCCTTGATCAATCTAGATCTCCAGCATAAAACCTCGGGAGCTGACAATCGTCGGCTGCCTTGTTCTTCTTATTACTTGAATAACCAGGATACAGTGCAGGATAATGCCCAGATCGTTACTAAGTGTTACAATGCTTGCTAGTGGTGTGTGATTGCGAGAGAAGATGTAAGAATTCGAGAGTAGTGAGTGTGTTGTGACCTATCGATCTGATTATCCATATATTTATAGTTACAAAGAAAAACGAATTCTCCTAAAATGGTGGGATACCTCGGAATATTCCTTAGTGAACGTTGAGGACCCGGTCTTGCGGCTTCAACGTCTTCTTTCTAACTGAATGGAACGAGTATTCAGGAGAACAGGTCATAGTCAACGTTATTATCCTGCACTGGTGACCTGCATGCAGACTGTTAGTAAACACCAGGATAGAGCATCAGGATGTTACCAATATCCTGGTTCAACATCCTGGTTGTGAATAGCTATTATGTAATCAAAATATAATTCAAGATATAATCCAGGATATGGGCTCAGAATTTCACCCCTAACAATTGTCCCTAAAAATGTTACCGTTTGAGGATCCTGAGCCCTAACGGTTACATTTTTCACGATAAACGAGGTAATTAAGAGATAAGACTCCTGATTTGACTACTTGTAACTGCTCAGTCCGATTTCACTCACTACCCCCCATATCTTCTCAAGTTGATCCTATTTAATCCTTCACCAAGAAGAAAAAGGTAAAAATCTTCTCTCTCATCTTCACCTATTTTCTCCTCCCTTTTCTCAATTTCCGGTAGATTATGGCGAGACAAAATTGATCTAGCTCCTGTGACTCAGCCCCATCTTTCCTGCCGCAGAATCTTCTCCAATATCCGGAGAAGGAATGGTGATCTTTTGATAGTGCTCACCTGTCAGCCCTCCAGACTTCCGGTATCTTCCCAGAAGGGATGGTGTTCCGACCTTATGATCGGGAAATCCGATCAGACATGGCATCCACCGAGTGGCTTTGTTTCAATGCCTTCCCATTTACCGTGGGCTCTCGATTTCCCTAGCCTGATTTCATCACCGAAGTCTTCCGTATCACGGGCCTCAGCTTCAGCCAAACTATGCCGATGCTCTGGCGAGTGTTGCTCGTTCTTGATCGAATCAAGAACGCTCGCATTCCCAAGCTTTTCGTCCATGATCATCCACTAGCATACCGGCTAAGATCTCATGGGTCTAGAAGATTTCTGTTATACTCCACTTCCAACGATCCTTTGATACTCCGAGCCACCAAGAATGAAGAGGAATGGAAGTCCAAATTCTTTTTTGTGAATGGAAGTTCGATTCTTGGTGGAGCGGATTATCTGGTGAAG
Organism: Helianthus tuberosus; assembly: GCA_030545235.1. Taxonomy (NCBI): domain Eukaryota; kingdom Viridiplantae; phylum Streptophyta; class Magnoliopsida; order Asterales; family Asteraceae; genus Helianthus; species Helianthus tuberosus. Next base: position 2,162,363 of record JARYGA010011515.1, on the reverse strand, counting down.
TGGTTGAGAAGGGGTAGGATTTAGGGTTTTAGGATGATCCTCTGTAATATCGTATCTTGTATCTTGAACTAATCCTTCTTGTGTTTTATGCAGCTGACTTCAGGAAATTAGCACCCCCCCCCTTGCTGACACAGAGAAAAGAATCCAAGCCATCAGACTTCTTCCTGAAATTAAAAGAAGCTTTATTCCATACCTAGCATCCTCAAGCCAACACTCTAGTTCGAACATGTCTGGTAAGGATCCTGTTTAATATTCTGCACACATTTTATCATTTAATATACAACAAGGCTTTAAAATTACTCCCTGTATGCAGACGATAGCAAAGTTCCAATCTCCCTGGACCTTGACGAACTCGACAGCTATCCTACTCCTATCAAAGTCAAGAAGGAGACCCCAGCTGTTACCAACTCCAAACCAGTAGCAGCTCCGAAGCCAAACCCAAGAACTCGTGCTTCCATGGCAAAGAAAAAAAAAGGGTTCAGAAACCACTGCTCCAGCTTCCGAGGGGTTCTCCTATGAGGACCTCAGCTTCACTGATTCCCTAGAGCCCATGACCTCCTTTCTCCATAAGGTAATATCCTGGCTCTACATCCTACACATATATGCTGAGCATGTATCCTGGTTAGCAAAGATTTAAGCCTAACTTGTATCTTGTTTTACAGGGCCTTCAATATTTGCTGAACCTCTACACTGAGGCTTGTGAGACAACGAAGATTCAGGAGGTCAGGATCAAGAAGCTAGAGACCACCGTGGTCAACCAGGGTACAATCACTGAAGCCAAGACCCAGCACTATGAAGACAAGCTGAAGAAGGTTACAGAGGATGCCGAAGTGAAGCTGGTCGCCGCCCATGTCGAGCATGAACAAGCCATAATCTCCTTCTGAGAGGGGATGAAGAACTCCGCAATTGTCTCCCTCCTACAAGCCCAGATCAAGATGGCATACGAGGCCAAGGAGACATGCCTTGAGTGCCCAGCCTGGCCGGTTGACTCCTGGGTGGCAAAGCTCACGGAGCTTGGAGGCAATCCTGTGCCATATCCTTCAAAATCTGGAGCTAGGGAGTCTTCAAAGGCAGCTGAGGTGGTGGTTGAGGTTGGAGAGAAAAAGGATGCTAATGCTGATGCTGGTCAGGATGCTGCTCAGGATGCTGGTGCTGAGGAGGCAAAAAGGATGGTGGTGATGCTGCTGCATGAGGGCATCAAAGTGGGCAATGATGGATATTGTTGCTTAGGCCAGAGCCCACTTTCTTCTATATTTGAATGGTCTGTAATCCGAAACAATTTACTTTTTCTGCATTTATTTTTCCTGCACTTAGATACAATATGATGGCCAAAGGTGGAGGGATCCTAAGTTTCAGGATGAAGCCCTTGGTCATCAATGTTAGTACGCTTTGAACAATCAACAGTTGAAGGTGGAGGGATCATGTATTTTCAGGACGAAGCCTTCAACTATTTATGTGAATATGCTGTTGAACTAGTTCTACTTTTGGTGGATGGGTCTCGTTTTGAGATGAAGCCAAGAGTACAACCTTTTGGTCTGGTAATAATAAATAACTAACCTTTTAGTCTTATCTTTGTTGTTGTGTTTTTATTTGGCAAAATATGTTCTGAATATCCTGATCAAATATCCTGCTCAGGATACTGGTATCATGCTTGGCATTTTCGTTACTCTTTAGTCAAAAATATTAAATAAAAACTTAATTAAATATGAGTAGGAAAAAGCTTAACTTATTTAGATAAGGCTTTTGAACTTAGGAAAACAAAAAATCAAACCAGAAACACTTAGGCAATAATGTCCAACTCCAACCTTTGAATGCTTTGCAATGTCCCCAGCATGGATGTCCCGTGTCTGTGCAGGATATTGCATCAATGCATGACATACTTCAGTATTCCTTCAGTTAAACTTTGCAATATTCTATCCATAAAAGAATGTGTGTATACACAATCATAGTTTGTTTGGAACTTGTCCAAAAACTTTAGTTTTACTGGGGATAAACCCTTAATGTACTGGGAATAAACCCTTAACATCATGGGGATAAATCCTTAGTATCCTGGGGATAAACCCTTAGTATCCTGGGAATAAACCCTTATTTTCATGCGCTACAGGAGGGAGTGTATAAACTCCAAGACTTAGAAAGGTGAAAACCTTTAAACCTTAGAGAGTATGAAAATGCCCTTTCGTGAGAGAGGGTGATCAATCCTCATGTACCTTAAGGATCCAGGATATAGCCAATAATAACGAAATTGTCGGCCACTGTTACATGAACTGGTCCTGCTATCTTGAACTATTCCTGGATAACTTGCGCTCCAGGCGGGGTGTTTAAACCCAATTCGAGAGAAAGGTGAATACCTTTAGGTGAACACCTTTAAACTAAGGTGGGTGTTCGCTTGGCTTACACCCCTCCAATGCTTAAGTCGGTATTGGGTTCCAAAGAATAAATTAAATCAAACATATTTAAAAGAGATAGAATTCATACCATCCTGAGTTAGAAATTAAATTCTAAACTCACTTAAAATAAAGCTTAAGGTGTATAGGATTCCAGGATCTTGGCAACATATCCCCTTCCATATTCTTGAGTCGGTATGCTCATTTCCCAGATTCTGATTCAACTTCATAAGGTCCTTCCCATTTTGGGGCAAGCTTCCCATCAGCAGGATTCGTAGTATTTTGAAAAGCCTTCCTTAACACCCAATCTCCAACTTGAAATCTTCTAGTCCTTAAATTCTTGTTATATGATCTGGATATCCTCTGTTGATATGCTGCCATTCTTAGCTTTGCTGCATCTCTTGTTTCATCAATGGTATCCTACTCTTGACACAAGGCTTCAGGATTTGACTCAGGATCCTTGAGGCTTGATCTGGCTGTAGGTATCACCATTTCTGTTGGGATCACTGCTTCTGCCCCAAACACCAAAGAAAATGGGGTTTGACCAGTAGCATTCTTCACAGTTGTCCTATTAGCCCATAAGACAAAGGGTAGTTCTTCTGCCCATCTTCATTTCTTAGCACCTAATCTTTTCTTCAAATTGTTGACAATTATCTTGTTTGAGGATTCTGCATGTCCATTTGCTTGAGGATGTACTGGAGTTGATGTGATCATCTTGATTCCCCCAACTTTTGAAAAAAATCAGTAGTTCTCTTACTGATGAACTCAGAGCCATTATCACAAATTATCTCAGCTGGTACCCCAAATCTGGTCAGGATATTCCTCTTTATGAAGGATACCACTTCTTGATCCCTGACTTGGACAAAGGCCTCTGCTTCGACCCACTTGGAGAAATAATCTATCATTGCTAGCATAAAAACTTTACCTCCTGGAGCTTTTGGGAGTTTCGCCGCTATATCTATACCCCATTTCATGAATGGCCAAGGGGAAACAATTGGATATAATGGCTCAACAGGCTGATGTAGTATATTGTTGTGCCTCTGACATGCATTACATCTTCGCGCTTATTCTGCAACATTCTTTCTCATAGTTGGCCAGTAGTATCCCGTCCTTAATACCTTCGAGAACAATGATCTGCCCCCAGTTTGGTTTCCACAGTCTCCTTCATGTATATCCAGAAGTACCTCCTTGGTTTCAGGATCCTCCAGGCATCTTAGGTATGGACCAGTAAGAGACTTCTTATACAAAACATTATTTATAATAGTGAAACGAGATACCTTCATCCTGAAAGCCTTAGGATTCTCATCCTTTGGGATGTCTCCTTCTTTGAGGTATTTTATAATTGGAGCCATCCAGGATTCAGGATTCTTCTCAGTATATTTCTCACCAGGATCCTGGATACTTGCTACTTCCTTATCCTGAGATTTGATGTGTTCCATCTCGGTATCTGAGTTCCTTCCGGTATCCTGACAGAATATCCCAAATTTTCCAAAGCAACTGCCTCAGCATTATCCTCTCTTGGTACTTGTTCAAGTGTAAAAACCTGAAATATTTTGCTAATTTTTTGACAATTTCAAGATATTCGATTAACCTTTCACCTTTGACTGCATAGGATCCATGGAAATGGTTAGTGATTAACAAGGAATCAACATATACTTGCAAACTTTTAATATTCATATTCCTGGTCAATTCTAATCCTGCAATCAGAGCTTCATACTCTGCTTCATTATTACTGGCAAGAAATTCACACCTAGTAGCCTGGGGTAATATGTCCCCCTGTGGCGATTTTAGTAGTATACCTAATCCTACACCTCTTACATTGGATGCACCATCGGTATATAATGTCCAGGATCCTGAAGTTCCTCCAAGTTGTTGTACTTCTAGGTCTATTTCATTTTGAATGTCAATACTGAAATCAGCCACAAAGTCCGCTAGAGCCTGAGACTTTATAGCATTTCTAGGTTCATATACTAAATCATAGGCACTTAACTTTACGGACCATTTAGCCATTCTACCTGGCATCTCAGGTTTCCTAAGCATATTTTTAACAGGATAATTAGTTTTAACATGAATCATATGTGCCTGAAATTAATGTCTAAGCTTAGTCGATGCCATAACCAGGGCTAATATCATTTTTTTAAATGTTAGTATCTAGTTTCAGCATCTAACAAACTTTTACTGACATAATAAACATGATACTGCTGACCTTCATGATCCTTTACCAGAACGGCACTTACTGCACTCCCTGATACTGCAAGATACAGGGATAAGGGTTCACCATCCTCGGGCTTCATCAGCAGAGGTGCACTTGAAAGATACTGCTTCAATCGTTGTAGGGTTACTTCATGTTTTTCTCCCCACTCGAATTTCTTATTCTTCTTCTTCTTCTTCTTCAGGATATCGTAGAATTCCTTGCATTTCTCTGAAGATCTTGATATGAACCTTTTTAATGCCGCTACTCGTCCTGTTAATCTTTGCACATCTTTCATGTTGGATTGTGATTTGATATCCAGGATAGCTTTGATATGTTCTGGGCTTGCTTCTATTCCCCTCTTAGTCACCATGTATCCTAAAAACTTTCCTGCCTCCACTCCGAAATGGCACTTAGCAGGATTCAGCTTCATATTGTATTGGTCCAGGATATCGAATGCACCTTCAATATCCTGGAGATGATCCTCCGCCTTCTTGGACTTTACCACCATATCATCAATATACACCTCCATGGTGTCCTCCAGTTTGTCTTTAAACATCATATTCACCAATCTCTGGTACGTTGCACTTGCATTTTTCAAACCGAAAGGCATGGCAGTATAACAATAAATACCTGTTGGTGTCATGAAAGCACTATCCTCCTGATCGGATAGCTCCATTTGGATCTGCTGGAATCCTGAGGATGCATCCATGAAGGTCAGCATTTCATGACCAGCGGTTGCATCTACCATTAAATCTATAGGAGGCAAAGGAAATGGGTCTTTAGGACATGCTTTGTTCAGGTCTGTGTAATCTACACAAACTCTCCATTTCCCATTCTTCTTTTGAACCACTACCATGTTTGCTAGCCACTTGGGGAATTTGACTTCCCTAATCATCTTGGACTTTAATAATCTTTCAACCTCTTCCTGTATGATTGCGTTTCTTTCAGGAGCAAACTTCCTTCTTTTTTGCTGAATGGGCTTGAAAGACCTGTCAATCCCAAGCTTATGAGTTATAATATCTTTAGAAATACCTGTCATATCCTCATGCTTCCATGCAAACGTAGATATCCTGCATTTTTGAAAATTGTTTAGCTTGTTTTCAATATCCTGAGGGATATAGCTCCTACGAGCACCGAGATATCTGGATTATCCTGATCTAGGATATTTTTCTTAACATCTTGCTCTGAGGCTTCCAAGATATCCTAGCCTCATATCTTTAATTGCTATCTTGCTTTGGACTTTGTTGAATCCTTCATTGAGGAGGAATAACATTCTTTTGCCTCCTGTTGATCGCTTTCCACTTCAACTACCCCCAAGGAGTAGGGATCTTGATGCACTGCTGATAGGTTGACGGCACAGCTTTCATATCGTGAATCCATGGCCTGCCTAATATAATATTATAGCAGGATAGTGAATCCATGATGTTGGTGCATACATCTGTCGTCTTCGTCTTAAATCGAGTCTGGGTTGCATTGCGGTTCTGTACAAGTGTGATGTCATAAAGATGACATCATTACATGACATCATCACTTGAAATAGCTTGAACATGTGTGATAGCTTGAACATGTGTGATAGCTTGAACATGTCTGATAGCTTGAATTGTGTATGTGTCATTTCAAGCTGTCTAGCATGTACTATACATATGTGTCATGATTTTCATTTGAAGCGAACAGAGGAAAGATCTTAGAGAGTGTACCGAAGTGCTGCCGGTATATTTTGTGCCTGTAATCTTTGTTAAATCAATAAACAAGTTGTTTAAAGTGATAATCAAGTTGTTTCGAAGTGGGTTTATTATTTTCCGCATCTGAAACTGATAAAATCTCTTCTGAACGACTCGTTTGGGTCTCAAACCGATCCTACAAGTGGTATCAGAGCTCAGGAGGAAGAGATCTTGCCAAAACAGCCTGTTTTCATCACTTTTTCTGATTTCTACACCATTCTTTTCAAAATTAAAATTTTTTCACGGTTAAAATCGGCTCAAATTCACATATCTTGTGCGTAATCATGTATTAACAAATCCTGGAAAGTTTCAGCACTAAAATCAACTTAAAAACTGGTTATAATCATCTGCTCGCTTGAAATGTGTTCGAACTTGCTGACGTCATTGATTTTTCAAGCGAACTAAGGGTATTGAGTCCGCTTGAAATTATCTGCTCGCTTGAAATAGTTTGCTCGCTTGAAATAGTCTGCTCGCTTGAAAACACCGATCACTTGAAAATGACATACCGCTTGAAAAAGTGCATCGTGTTGTGAGAATCATTCAACAAGATGTTAGTGAGTTGAAAAGGAAATCACATGTTTGTGTCAGTTTGCATGTGATTCTCATATATTGTCATCGTTCTTTCACGTGTTGTCGGGATAGTGGTTTCATTGGTCCAATAGTTTCTTAAACTTTGTCAGCGGCATGTGCATGTAAAGATTATTATTGTTTGTTGAACTATTGTCTAGGTAGTAACAATTCAAGTGAAAATTGTCAGTAGTACATATGCTAGTTTCGGCCCAATCAAAGATTTGTGAAGTGAGACAAAGTGTCGGTAATTTGATTTGGAATTGGGTAGGTGCATGTGATCAAATTTAAAGCTTGACCCAATCATCATTTTATGTCCTCTACTCAGCCCATCTATTAACAAAAGTATTCGGCCCAATCAATGTGTTGTTTGATTCAAGTCTCGGCCCAATAGTATCAAGTCTCGGCCCATTGAAGTTGGTCAAAACAGTTTGGAAGTAATTCAGATTGTGTTGTGAGTTTTGGGTCAGTTTGCACCAAATTCAAGTCACATCAGTCTCATTCGCACAAGGTCGCTTGAAATTGATTCAGTTTGTTTGAGAAATTAATCAGTCATTTGAATTCAAACTCGATCAAGGTTGTGTGGTTTAGCTAGGTCATTGGAAAGGGTCATAGTAGTCCGCACAGTGTGTCAACCTTTAGTCCGCACAGAATATTCACCAGTTCGAGTACCAGTTTTATTCTGTTAATTGATAAATCTTTAAACTGATCGTTTGTTTGTTTCAGGTATTATTATTTTTACAAGGTGAACCAGTTTTTTTGAAAGCTTGTTTGAAAAAGTTTCTGAATCATGAGTGAAGATTTTTACAACGCGTTTGCTACTCCGACTACTCCGGCTGTCATTGCTCAGAACATGAATTTGGAAAACGAAACAGGAACTACTCAGAAACCCCCGAAGCTAATGAGTATTGAGGAGTATTATGGATGGAAAGATAGGTTCGAAAACTGGGTACAAGCTAATCATCTGAGATCTTTGTAGTGCATTCTGAAGAGATATGTTCTACCACGGACTGAGCTGGAAGTTATAAAACAAATCTCAGAGTTCAATGACAAAGAGCGTGAAATGTATAGAGCTGAAAAGATGATGATCAGTCTACTTCAACAAGCCATCAAAGAAGACATCTTTGTACTGCTTCAGCATGACAAAACATCGAAATCAATTTGGGATGCTCTTCGAATCAAATTTGAGGGTAGTGAAAAAATGATTAAGAGTAAAAAGGCACAGCTTAAGAAAGAATTTGATCTATTCACAAGTTTACCGGGTGAAGATACAAAGAAGCTAATAGAAAGATACTGCCACTTGGTGCGATCTATGTCGATGCTTAGTATAACAAAAGATCCTGAAGAATGGGTAGACAAGTCAGCTGACGCTTTACCACAAAAAGAATGGGGCACATATTTGATGATTCTGAAGAACACTGGGGTTTATGATGGGTTAACGATTTCTCGGTTTATTGAGAAGATTGAGGGTCAAGATTTGGAACAGCAAAAGATCGCTAGGATGAACAGTCCAAGTGGTCAACTGGATGTAAAAATGTACTACAAAGGCAGTGTTCCAGAAGTTGAAAGAAGCCCGAAAATCCAAACTGCTTTTAGTGCTAAAGATTCATCTGAAAAAGTTGATCAAAGTTCTAAAAACAGCAGTGGTTTCTCTTCATACCCGAGTGTCAATCCAAAAGATACTATGTCAAGCTTCCATTCTCAAAGAACAAAGACAGGAAATGGTTATGTGATACAATGCAACATTGCTTTGAATCTTCCAGACGGCCAAAGTTTTTCTGAAGAGGTTGCGAAAGATCACATGGCATTGCTTGGTTCTGTGCTGCTATCTTATGAAGGTTTAGTTGCAGGGAGGATCGGGAATCCTATGCTCACAAAGGAGGATTATGATCAGATAGATGCTAAAGAAATGGAACTTATGGATATCAAATGGTGTCTAGCTAGCGTTCTAAGAAGAGCTGAAAAATTCAAGCTGATTACAGGAAGAAATGACTTTCTTGATGCACACGTTTCTACTTTGGGTTTTGATAAATCTAAAGTTACTTGTTTTCGATGCAGGGAGAAAGGTCATTTCAAGAGAGAATGCAAGAACCGAGAAGCAAGTGACGTAAAGAATCCATTCGGAAAGGATGACTACTACCGAAAAGCCATATATCAACAGGTTGGTCAACAACAACTACAAGAACCACAAGTGGCTCATGGTAGAAAGGTGATAGAGGATTCAAAAAGAGCATGTCTGGGAAATCAAGAAAGTTTTAAGTGGAACAAATACATTCCATCTGACAGCAAGGCATGTCTAATCAATCAAGAAGATGAAAGGTTACCTAAAGGGTTCAGCTGGGATATGTTTGCAGATGAGAATAGAAATTTTAAAGCTTTCATTGCTAAAATAGTGAAAGAACCAGATATGTTTACCACATGGATGAAGTCCATTGGTGAAATGGTGAAGAATGAAGAGGAAAAGTCTATTGCATCTGAAGAAAGCTCACAAAGCTCAGATGAAAGTTCACAAAGTGATGAAAGTTCAGAAAAGGAAGTTATTTTTTATCAAACACCAGTTGATTCTGGTTCTTCGGATGATAATTCTGTCAAATCAGTAGAGTTTAATCAAATACCAACTGATGACCGTAGTGATGATGAAGAAGAACGACATATTAATGTTGCTAAAACTCATCTCTCTCCCGAAAGTTTTCATTTTTATTTTGCAGATCGCTTGGAAAAACTGAAAGAGAAACAAGCTGCAAAAGAACAAATGAAACAGAAGTCTGAAAGTGGTGATCAAACAAAGGAAGTTGTTCAGAATGAAGAAGTAAAAAGTATTGCTGAGGAAATTGCTGAACCAGAAAAGATACATGAAGCAGAAAAAGTGGTTGAGGTGGTGAAAACAATTGAAGTAGAAAAGATTGTGGAAATTATCAAGCCTTGCTCAAAGTGTTTGGAACCATGCAAGGAATGTGCAGCAAAAGAAGAGAAGCTAGCTGAGTTTGAGAAGATGAAAGAACAATTATTGTTTAATCTCAACTACGTGAAAGAATCTTATGATGTATTGAACAAAACAGTAACTGGTCTTCAAAAGACAAACTCTGAGAGAGAGGATGCTTTGACAATGATGAATGCTGTGATGATGTCGAAGCAGAAAGCTATCAACTTTTACATCGAAGAAAGTGCAAAGTGGAAGCAAGAGTTGGAAACTGAAAAAGATTGAAAATGAGAGAATCAGACGATTATTGCAGAGTTATTCTAGTTCTGATTATCTTATTCATAGAATTTATCCGACTGTTGCAGGTATGGAAGCTTTTCAAGATAAGAAGCCAAAGAAGAAGGATACTGGTAAGAAACCGACTGCTAGCTATAACAAGTGTCCGCCTCCAATCTGGGAAGGGTATTCTCCCAGAAAACCAAATGAGGAGCAAGTTGAAAAAGCAGTCAATATAAAGCTAAAAACTGATACAACTGATGATTTACCAGAAAACATTGATGTTACTTTCACATCGTCTGACACTGATCAAGAGTCTGAGTTAATCAAAAAGGTGGTCGATTAGGTGTTGGATACTGATGAGGAGTCTGAGTCAAAGTCTGAGTCTGGAGGGTCAAGTTCGTCAGTCAACAGTCCAAAGTCGTCGGTTAAACGGGCATACAGTAAAGAGTTTTTATTATCAAAAGCAAATTTGGATGATGAAACATTTGAAGTAGCATACACTTTAAATGATTCTGACAAATTATATTCTGACAAAGAGTTTCCAATAAGAAGTGTTAGATTTGAAATGATCAAAAAGGTTTTCAAAATGACAGAAATTAAGATTTCTAAAATAAAAGATTTAAATCTTATTGGAAAACCTAAAAAATACACTTCAAGAGTTCAACAACGATTAAACAAGAAAAAGGGTTACAATTCTGGTTCTGGTTTTCAAAAGAAACCAAACCATAATGGTAGCTACAAAAAGAAAGGTTTAGCTTTTATTCCACCTAAAAATTATAAAAATGAGAAAATTTCTAAAACAAACACAAAATTTGTTTCAGGAGGAAGTGCAGAAGAAGAACAGAAGAAACCGTTCCGGAGACAATCAAACCAGGAGTTTCTTGCTGAAAAGAAAAGGAATGGAACTAGAGTGTTTCATCCAAAAAAGACTCGAACCTGTTTTAAATGCAATGAAGCTGGTCACATTGCATGGAACTGTCCGAAAATTGCTAAGACTAAACAGGGAGTTTCTGAAAAACTGAAAGAAATAGTTGTTGATGTTGAACCACCAGTCGAAAAATTCAAAATATTTAAAAATTCAACTTATGAGGTTGGTGAATGTTCTAAAAAGAATTTTTACAAAAAGAAAGCAAAAGATAACCAAATGTGGGTTGTCAAGAAGGGTGATGTAAAAGTCGGCGATGATTCTGGTTCCACAAAGCCAGAAGAGCCACAAGGTGAGGTAAAAGAGGTAAATTCTGTATCTTCAGTGAATGATGATGAGTTTCCATCACTGAATTTTGAAAAGATTAAACAAAAAGTTGGGATGGTTGAAATCTCAGATCAGTTTTATTCTGATAAAAGGGAATTTGATGTTGAGAAAACATTCAATGGAAATGTTAAGAAATTTTTTGGGAAAATGCTTGATGGGAAAGTAAAAGGGGTTAAAGATTTTTACGCAACAAAGAAAGCAACTTTTAACCCAACTGAACAAGAGCAAAAGGAGCTAAAAACACCCAAGGTTGGTCAGACTTGGGTGGAAATTCTTTTTCCTTGAACATCTGACTATGCCGGAGATCCCAAGTTTGTAATCGTGGATCAGGAATCGGCATCTTTCTTGATAATTGATTTTGAGAATGAATCTTATAATGGTTAAATTTTTACAGGATAAGTGTGACTTCCCGGAGCTTCCAGGTTGGTAAGTGTGAAGCAGGAATCGGCATCTTTATTGGTAAAATGATTTTGTGTAGATGTGGTATTCCTACAAGTTGGTTGATGAAGGTTTACACCTACAAGTGGTAAATCAAGGACATTAAGTTGTACTTGTTTTTCCTACAAGTGGTTAATCAAGGTCATTAGGTTGAACTTGATTGGATCATACTTACAAGTGGTATTTGAAAGACAATGTGATGAACCAATCCCCTAACTTACAAGTGGTAAAATCAACAAAACTTATTTTCTGGAAAAATCATTTTGGTTAAAACAAACTTAAGTGTTTTGAAATCATAATGAGAAAATAGTTTTGTGAAAGGGGGAGTTCTGATTGTTTATGCCTAGTGGATGGCGAACTGAAGCGATTCGATATCGGTTGTCAAGTTTTTGTACAGTTTATTTTCAAATTTCCTTTAATGTGTTTGCATTTTAGGGGGAGTAGAATTCTGAAAATCCAAAAACATTTGAAAATTTGAAAAAGACAAAAACATGATAAAACCAAAAATGAGTTTTAGTGTCAAAGAAGAGGAAATGATAGTACATCAGTAGACAGTCACAGTATGCTAAAGAAATGTAATGATTAAATAGCGTTAAACAGTCTCACTGATGATATGCCGATAGGTTTTTACACATTTAGTAAGCTTTTTCGGGATATAAACTTAAATTCAAACTTGCTTATTTTGTGGGGAACACTACTTGGATATATAGGTAACCCTTGAAATCTCGTTTGAAAGGTCCCTCTTTCTGAGATACTAGGTCTTTATGCTCAGTGATATCTGGGGTATTATCCCGGGACTTCTGCTGAATGGAAATTCTGACCTAGTCCCCGGAGAATACTTTCCGCTTGCTTGAAATATAGCGCCGCCCTCAGCAAATTGATGAAACAATAAAATTGATAGTCATTGTTGTTGTAATTCAAAAGATCCTCTAAAGGGGACACACTCAAAAGTCGAGTCATGATCTCTCTGATGAACGGTAGTTCTGACCTGAGCTCTCATGATTCTTCATAATTTATAACCCCTTACAGATATCATCTGTGGTATATTCACCTGTAAGACTGAATATTGGGATCTGGATACGGGAGTATATTCAAGAGGTGGTACACATGAATGAGTTTAAGTCCTTAAAACATCTAACTCATATCCTGAATCGGTTGAAATTTGTGTGAGAATTTAAATGGATCAGTATATCGGCAATCTAAGTGAATTGTTTAATTCTTAATGTGTAACTAAGCTCAACGGTACTTGTGACTTGTCAAAAACTGATATGATCCTCTTACACAAACTCACAAAAATATTGTTTGTAAATATTTCTTTAATTGCATTTCTTCTTACATTCCAAAATCCAAAAAGATTTTAGTGTGTTTTAGCATAAATTTTGAAAAATTCAAAAAGATTTTCGACAACTGGTGTTGGAGAGCTAATTTTCAAAATTCCGAATGCTAAACATGATGAACAGATGGTTTGGGAGAGTGTGTTGTTTTGAAAATGAAAATGATATTCCTGCAAGTGGTTCATCAGAGATTATAAATGTTGAATCATTTTAAAAGTTTCTTTATCAGTGGTCATCAGAAAATTTATTTTTGGGTAGAGAATGTGCAGGTTATTTGAATGATAGACAGTCAGGTTCCGATACCTGAGGAATCTGTGATTTAAATATGCCAGACTGCAATCCCAGCATATCGAAAGGGGGAGTCTGAAGACATCCGAGTAAAGATTGTTCGTGGGGAGTTTGTTGATGCTGAAGAGGAGAAGGAGATAAAGTTTGAGGATGCTTACAGCATCAGATATTTCAAAGAGTTCGAAAGGACTGATAAAGACTGAAGATATAAAGACTCGACACTTAAGACTCGTCAACATCTGAGGGGGAGTCTGTTGGTGCATACATCTGTCGTCTTCGTCTTAAATCGAGTCTGGGTTGCATTGCGGTTCTGTACAAGTGTGATGTCATAAAGATGACATCATTACATGACATCGTCAGTTGAAATAGCTTGAACATGTGTGATAGCTTGAACATGTCTGATAGCTTGAATCGTGTATGTGTCATTTCAAGCTATCTAGCATGTACTATATATATGTGTCATGATTGTCATTTGAAGCGAACAGAGGAAAGATCTTAGAGAGTGTACCGAAGTGCTGTCGATATATTTTGTGCCTGTAATCTTTGTTAAATCAATACACAAGTTGTTTAAAGTGATAATCATGCTATTTCGAAGTCGGTTTCTTATTTTCTGCATCTGAAACTGATAAAATCTCTTCTGAACGACTCGTTTGGGTCTCAAACCGATCCTACACATGACACAAAATCATTGCATTGAGTTCACTCCTTCAACATATACAGGTAGTTTTATTTCTCCAACAGTGTTCTTTGCCTCTCCACTGAACCCCACAAGTACAGTGGATTTATAAGTGATCTCCATCTGGGGGATGTTCATTCTCTTCAACTTTTACAGCTGGATAATGCAGAGCTGCCGTTGTCCACCAAGATCCTTCACACAAAATGATTAGCAATATATAATGTGATTACCAAACTATCATGATGAGGATCCTGAATGGTATCCCGGTCATCACTATCAAATGTTATCACTTTGTCAGTTGTAAGGGTTGTCATCCTGGTCGGCTTGTATGCCCGTTCTGCCTTAGCCTCCTTGGCATGTATTTTTGCTGCAGAGTAAGAGGTTCCACATATGTCGGATCCTCCTGATATAAAGTTAATTATCTTGGCGTCTGGAGGCGGTGATGCTGCTCGTTCAGGATCCTTATCAGTATCCTGACCCTTATTCTTCTTTTTGCCCAGAAGATCTTTCAAATACCCCTTGCTTAACAAGTAGCTTATTTCTTTCCTCAGGGCTATGCAATCTTCTGTCACATGACCAAAATCCTCATGGAAGGCACACCACTTGGATTTATCCTTCCAATCGGACTTTTACTGGTTCTTCCTCGGCCACCTCGCTTTATCTCCCAAACCCTGCATAGCATACATTAGTTTGGGTAAGTTAACAGAAAAACAATATTCTGACAATTCAGGATACTCTTCAGTATCCTCATCCTCAACAGCATTCACTTTCTTGCTGTCATTCCTGACATACGGCTTAGAGCGGTATGGCTTGTATGAGGATTCTGACTTCCTGTTTGTTGACTCGTATGTTGAGGATGAATTCATCCTCTCTTGCATTTTCTTGTCGTCTGATATATCTCAAAGCCCTATTTCGAGCTTCATCCAGGTTCCTGCTAGGATTCATCACAAGATCCTGATAAAATTGGGAATCCTTCTGCAATCCCATTTTGAATGTCTGTACAGCTGTGGCAACATCAAGGTGTGGGATATCCAAGGATTCTCTGCTAAACTTGTTCACATAATCCCTTAAGGATTCTTTAGGACCCTGAGTTATCCTGTAGAGGTCACTTGTTAGTTTTTCAAAACTTCTACTACAAGAAAATTGAGTATTAAACGAATTAACCAAATGAGCGAATGATGTAATTGAATGAGGTGGAACGTTTAAGAGCCATTTTAAGGCTGATCCTGTTAGGGTAGAGCCGAAACCTTTGTAGAGGCAAGCTTCCTTGAGATCTGGAGGAATAGGGTTAATCTCCATCCTCTCCCTATACTGAGCAATATGCTCTTCAGGATCCGTGGTCCCGTCATAAACCTTCATATTGGGAGTTTGAATTTTTTTGGAATTTCAGCATCACATATAGGATATGCAACCCAGGATATCCTGTGGCTATCCTGGGATACTTCCGGAATAGGCTGAACAACCCCAGGTACATTGGATATCATATCCTTTAGCTTCTGAAGCTCCCTAGAGAGTGCCGATGTCACGCCTGTATCCTGCAAAGATCCAGAAGTGTTAGTAGCAGGAGTATTAATATTATTAGACATGTTACTAGTTTGAGGATTCTGGCCATATCCTGAGCCCCTCACAGTTGATACCCTGACTGTCGAGGGTATCTCAGGAGCATGACTCTGGGAGTGGCTTGGTACAACATTGCCCTGATTATCCTCAGTATACACTGCCGAACTGAAGTTCAGCGCTCTGGGTTGCAAGGGAGTGACAGTATCCTCAGTAGGTCTGTATACTACCAAACAAAGTTAGAATTTCATCTGATCATGTATACTACCAAACAAAGTTAGAATTTCATCATTAGAACCGATAATAGGAGTTCTCCCTAAGGCAACAGATCTGTGGACATTTTGAGCAGGAACAGTGTCTCGAGATGTATGAGTCTCAACCCTACTTGGAGGAGCTTGAGCCTGTGAAGGAGCTTGAATCTGTGGAGGTGGTGGAAGCACCGAACCAATTGTGGCAGAGGTTGTACCAGACATGGTAGAAGAGCTCATGTTTGATTTTGAGGCCATTGAAAATAGTTGTGCAAATGTGTCGAAAAAAGAAAACCAAGTAAATATTTTAGCAAGGTTTTTAGTAAGAATAGCACCACTTGCCCCACGGTGGGCGCCAAATTGTTTTGGTAAAAAATTACCGAAGCCATTAAGTGATCAAATTAATTTTGTGAGGTAGTGTGCTAGCAGTGTTTGTAGAAAATATGCTGATTTGGTTGTTTGCAAAAACAGTTTTCAGGATATAGCTCAGGATACTAAGCTATGTCAACAATCAAACAATGAGCAAAAATGTAAAGGTTGACATGAGATGTATGAGGAAAGCCCTTGATCAATCTAGATCTCTAGCATAAAACCTCAGGAGCTGACAATCGTCGGCTGCCTTGTTCTTCTTATTACTTGAATAACCAGGATACAGTGCAGGATAATGCCCAGGTCGTTACTAAGTGTTACAATGCTTGCTAGTAGTGTGTGATTGCGAGAGAAGATGTAAGAATTCGAGAGTAGTGAGTGTGTTGTGACCTATCGATCTGATTATCCACATATTTATAGTTACAAAGAAAAACAAATTCTCCTAAAATGGTGGGATGCCTTGGAATATTCCTTAGTGAACGTTGTAGACCCGGTCTTGCGGCTTCAACGTCTTCTTTCTAACTGAACGGAATGAGTCTTCAGGAGAACAGGTCATAGTTAACATTATTATCCTGCACTCGTGACCTGCAAGAAAACTGTTAGTAAACACCAGGATACAGGATCAGGATGTTACCAATATCCTGGTCGAGCATACTGGTTGTGAATAGCTATTATGTAATCAAGATATAATTCAAGATATAATCCAGGATATGGGCTCGGAATTTCACCCCTAACAATACTGATCCACTTAAATTTTCACACAAACTGCAATTGATTCAAGATATGAGATTAATGTTTTAAGAACTAACTTAATCACGTGTCCCACCATAGAATATACTCCCATATCAAGATTCCCTAGATTCAGTCTTACAGGTGAATATACCTAACTGATATATGTCTCTGGGTTAGTGCAAGGCCTTGAGAGCTCAGGTTGTCACACCCGCTCAGAGGCGGAAGCGTGAGGTGTGATCGTGATTGAATCTCATTGCATACGAATAAGTAAACATACTACATGAATAAAAACAAACTCCAAATGCCATTCATTAATTCAAGTGTTAAACATTCAAGTTTTAAACATAAGTTAAGTAAAGAGTTTACAGCACTTCAAAAGATAATAGTTTAAAAGTTTACAACATAGTTTCGAATTTCAAAGATCGAGGTTGTGTTCCTTATATCACCGCAAGGAGGCGGAATATAACGAATAAATCCTCCAAAAGGTGGCATGGAGTTTCTAGCACTTGACATCTTGACACATAAACCCACAAAGCTTTCACTAATTTCCTGAAATACATGTAAGTTTGAAAAATCGTCAACAAAGTTGGTGTGAATTCACGCAGTTTGTATAAAATGTATGAGTTGTATTTTTATAAAACATGGTATGTAATTGTAAAATGTATTTGTAAGATGTAATCTTTAAATGTAAGCGTAAGGAAATCGAGATCGCTAATGTTTATCTAGGACATTAAAATGTGTAACGACATAGGAAGCATCTAAACCTAGGCGATTTATACATCGATTACCTTTCGATTGTGTCCCAAAAGCACTCTTCCGCATGGGTATGTGGACCAAGAGTGAGGCTGCCAATACCCGCTAGATCTAACCTTTTGTACCTTGGTCTAAAATCAGATTAATGGAGCTTACGTATACCCTACTCGCACATGATCTATTGTATCATTCCTTAGTTTTAACATACAATTGTACATGTATTTTCCCCAAAGTTTTGAAAACAAGAAAATGTTTAAAAGTGGGGACATGAACTCACAATTTTGCGTCTTCAAGCATCTTAAACTTCACTGGTATCTTCTGGGTTTGCGACGTAACCTATAAATGTTCTACGTATGTTAATCACCTAAACTTGTAATTCACTACGTACAAGTTACCATCTTGTCTTATGTATTTGTTGTGTTTTAGATGTTTATGTTCATGAATTGTTAATATATATATTTTACAAATATATATATAGTTTTGTATTTGTTATTTATAATTATATATATTTTTATTCTCAAAAATATATATACACATATAGAATTTAAAAACGATAAGTGTTAAAAATAATTTATTTTTAACTTGTCCTCATGTATGTATACTTATATTATTTTCCAAAATAAATATAAGTAAATTGTTAAGTAATATTTTCAATATTATTTTTAGTATAAGTACACTTAGCAAGTATATATGTATTTGTGTATAAATTCTCATGTATTTGTATTGATTGTCAAAAATCATTTCTTATGATTTTTAATACTTTCCGGGATTATATTCCTTAAAAATAATATATTTTTAAGACTTGTTTGTTATATATATATATATTTTTGTCATGCTTGTTATATATATATATATATTGTCACTTGTCCGATTTTTGTATAATTTCCATTAATTGGTAATTTTTGTCCATACACGGGTGTATATTATTTATAAATATTTCCTTGTGTATTTGGTGTTTATACTCCTTGGGAGTATTTAGTGCATTTTTAAGTTCCTAAATGTACACTAATATATATTTACACATAATATACACATAGCACATAATTTGGGGACAACTAAATATCAATATATATATATAGGACAAAGATCCGTTAGGAACCACCCTTTATTGCGAGAACCGCGAGAACCAGTGTGAACACAAACCGTAATTCCTTAAAAAATCTAAAAAACACCCAAATTTTTTTTTATTTTTTTACTATTTTTTTTTTGAAAAAATCGCTATATTTTGTTAATAAAAAAATTTCAAAAAAAAAAAATTCGAGCAACAGTTATCCATGCATATGTTCATATGTATCATTTATTTGTTAAATTTCGTAATTCATTACAAATAATAGTCAATTGCACTTTCATTTACACTACCACGTGTAGTACACTACTTTTTACGTTAACAATGTTAGAAATGCACATGTGCATCTATATGTATCAACATGAAATAAGGTGTTTTAGTACACTACTTTCTCTTTTATCTATCATTCCATCCATAATACACAAGCATGCACATGTGCATTTTTGTCATTTCTTTGACAAATTCCGTAATTCATTACACATATTAGACAATTGCACTTTCATTTACACTACCATATGTAATACACTACTTTTTACATTACCAATATTATAAATGCACATGTGCATTTATATGTATCAACATGAAATAAGGTGTTTTGGTACACTACTTTGAATACACTTTCCCTTTATCTATCATACCATCCATAATACACTACTATTACCTCCTACCATCCATAATACAATATCATTACCTTCTACCATCCATAATACAATACCATTAACAATATTTTCACTTTATTACATGTATGTAAACACCATTTATACCATCCAATCAACATATTACATCAAAAATTGACAACTATAGCCAAACCATTAACCACTAGATATAACTAACCAAAAAACATGTATATGGGCCTACTTCTCCATTCAAAATCACAAACTTTTTGTACCAAAACACGTTATATCATGGTTATACCTAATGATGCACATGTGCATTTTGAATATTGGTAATGTAAAAAGTAGTGTATTACTAATCGTATTGTAAATTAAAGTGCAATTGTCTATTCCTGATAACGTATTACCGATTTTGTTGAAGTAATGATACATATGCACATGTGCGTGGATAACTGTTACTCGAAAAAAAAATTATGGTAACGAAATATAGAGATTTTTTTTAAACTATTAAAAAAAATAAAAATAAAATTGAGTGCTTTTTTTATTTTTTTTTAGATTTTATTTTGTGTTCACATTGGTTCTCGCGGTTCTCGCAATAAGGGTGGTTCTCGCATGAACCTTACCCTATATATATATATATATATATATATATATATATATATATCCCTAAAAATATACATATTTATACTTGTTTTAATTCTTGAAGAAAACTCTATTTCTCATCTTGTATTTTTGTATAAAAATTAGGGGAAAACCTTGTTTAACATACTTGAACATTTTTGTAAAAACAGTGTTGTAAAACTTTATATTTTTCTAAGTGTCAAAATTTTATAAAAATTTTGACATAGTCACCCCTGAAAATGGAGGTTTTCCCATGTTTTAAAACATGTGTTTATTTTCTTTTAATCATCAAAACTCAAGAATCAACCATTTTTGCAAGTAATCATCACTAAATTCATCATACTTTTTCATGTAGTAAACTTGAAGTTCCATGATAATGTGTAGTATTTTAGATCTACACACTAAACATGTAGATCTACTTAAATCAAAGCTCATTTGTTATTTTTTGTAAACTTTGATTAAACATTATTTTGCAAAATTGTTCATCCACATATTTAGTAGGTTTAAGAACATGATCATATCATTTTAAAGCCACTTACAAGTTCATTTTAAAGATCTTCAAGTTTACTAACATGTTTCTTCATGGATCTTTCAAGATCAATGCTTAAACTTGTTAGATCTAAGCTTCTAACAAGCTTGCATATGATGAATCTTAACAAAAAACAGAAGATCAACAACAACAACTTCATCACATACTTCAAACAACACTAGAACACTTAATTTTCTTTAGATTATGTTGTTTCTTTAATGTTCATCTTTTAAAGTTAATTTCTTTTGATGGTTTAACTTGTACATATGTAACATCCTACTAACAAGAACTAAAATGAAGATTAGAAGGCTTACTTCTAGCTCTAGTGGCTAGGGAAGTGGCAAGAAAACTATGAAGATGAAGATTATGTAAAGAAGATGGTTGAAAGCTCCACAAAGAGGTCCTTCAACTTCTAGTGCTTGAAGCTTCCTTAGATAGCCTTGAGACACCTTTGTGTATGCTTGAAATGTCTGGGAATTAGCTTGATATTGGAGGTGATATGGAGATGGTTGTGGCCGTGAGGTGAGGTGAAGGGAAGAGGAAGAGAGAATTGTTTGATTTTTTTATGTTGAAAAGTGAAGGTAGGTTGGTGATAAGCTCCTTATAATCTTCAAGTAACAATACCTTCCATTATGTAATACTAATACCCACCATTATCTTTTCCAACATTGTGAGACAACATGGGGCTTGTGGGCCACATGTTTTTGACCGTCCAACATAGGTGGGGGGGGGGGGGTAAATTGCTAAAATTTGGAAGAGGGGGTTAAGGGTGTAAATTAGATAAAATACAAGATTTTATTGAATACAAAAATATTCATATTTGTACACATGGTCCGTATTCAAAAATAAGAGAATTGGCAGACTTTTGCAGTTTGTCAAAAATATTCCCTGGGCTTGTAAAAGCGTGTTTTTGTCATACCTAACCCTTCAAAACTTATATCTAAGTTATGTAAAGGGTATTTAGGGTATCTAATTATAAGTTCGAATGGTCAAATATGTCCTATGATTAGTCTTATATGCCAAAACATGTTTGATTATGTTATAACATCAGTTTAGATGTCAAAACTTTGGTTACATATGCTTAAAACCAATTTATGCGCAAAAATGATAGTTTGGTCATTTATAAGTACATAACAATTGACTCATCATAAAACTAATAAAACCATATGACCATAAGGTATAATCTCATAGGGTTATTCCCTATACAACTATGGTCCTATAAATGCGCTTGGTCGAATCCAAAGATCGACCAAACAGGTCGAATTCGAAAGTCAAAGCGGTGGTCAAACGACTCGACTTACGACCCAAATAAAGCACTAAACTTGAAGTGACGAGTTAGACATGTTGAAACATGTCTAACTAAGTTATAAAACTGATTTGGTATAAAAACTTGGAGTTTTGATACCCGAAAATAGTTTTGTCGTAAAGTGCACATTATGCGCATCTTTGACCAAAACTTTGATCGTCACTTCGCCTAGTAAACGTGGTAATCAGAAGGTGCAATCGCAAGGGATTATAACCTTCATGATTACGATCACGTTGCAAAGTTCAACTGAACTTTGACTTGACTAATTATGGTCAGAACTGAAAGTCAAATAGAAAGTTAAACCGTTTGACTTTTAGCTCAAAAAAGGCTAAATAAATGAAATAGACTAAGGAAGAGTACTTACTTGTGTTGCGAACACTATAAGAACTCAGTTTAGGAGGTCTCCAAAGCTGGAAACAAGCTCAAATAAGATAGGAGAAAGACTTTGTGAATGAGCAAGGGAAATGGATGGATGAGGCTTGCTATTTATAGTATTTTGGATGCCACAAGATCATTACAAGAGTCCCATGAGGTGTCAATGATCAAGGGAGGTCCTAACACTTGTCAATTGAAGGAAACAAGCTGGGAAATTCGAGTTCTTGGGTTCCAAGCAAAGGAAACTAGGGGCTGTCAAAAAATATGTTGTTGGGCACCCCTTATGGACTGTAAGGGGGCCCCTTTGCGGTCCATAAGGCAAGGGGAGGGGCAGAACTTTCAGCAATTGGCAAATTTGACCCCTGGACTTGTTTAAGCGTGTTTTTTCATATCTAACCCTTCAAAACTTATATCTAAGTTATGTAAAGGGTATTTAGGGTATGTGTAGCTTGTGTCCTTGTTCCAGAGTGTACGTCAAGTTAAACTGATTATGTTTGAGTATCAGTTACGAATTACATCCAGAAAAGTTTTTGAGAGTTCAAAATTGTTCAAGGACTGAAAATGTGCAAATGTCACAACACTAGATGAGAATGACTCTGAAAAGAAAAATATTAAAAAAGGTATTGGGTTAGAGTATCATTAGGTTCCACCACCGATGGAGGGAAATTATACTTTTTATGATGGTGAGAAGGTGGAACAGGAAATAAACAAGGTTGATCAATTTCCTAATAATATTGATGTGACATACACCAAATCTGATGTTGGTGAATCAGAGTTGGTAAGAAATGTGGTTGAAAATGGTTTAAAAGATGAAAATGCAAACCATTCCACCGTAAATAAAAATTCCACATCACAAGATAAATATAAAGAAAGTTTTCCAAAAATTATTTGAAAAAATTCAAAGTCTGAATCTGAGACAAAACGAATGATGATCCTATACTGTTGGCATATCAAATGATTTGATCTGACAAATTGTTTTCATATGTTGAATTTCCGATTCAAAATGTGATTGTGGAAAAGATTGATAAAGTGTTTAAATTGGTGGAAATTGAAAAGTCAGAAATTGAAAAACTTGCCGGAAAAAACAGGAAATTTGATGGGCAATAATTTTTTTTATAACAAACCAGGAAATTCACGTTATCAAAAGAAAAATACAAGAGCTGGTTTGGGTTATAAGAAGAAAAAGAATCAAAAGAAAAGTTTTGAAAAGTTAAATTTAAAAAAAAAAGATGAACTTTGTTATTAAATTAAATGTATTACATTACATTGAAATTAGAAACAAAACATGAACAAATAAACTTTCATTGTTATTTAAGTCACTAAGGCCTCGTCCGTTCCTATGTGAGCATGCATCAATATCATCATCAAATATCACCAACTATGGTACCTGAAATACATGTGAAAATACGTCAGCATAAAATGCCGGCGAGTACATAGGATTTTATGAGAGTGTCAGATTCATGTCTCGTTTATGTTTTGAAAATATAACTTAAACACCGTAGTAAATTGATAATTAGAAAACCAAGTTTTGTAAAATGTTTGTAATGTAAATTTAAATAACTAAGTCAAAACAGATTTGTTTTATAAAACCTCGATACCATGAATCTTAACTCCAAAACATTTGTTCATATAAACCCAAATTGTAAATCGTTTTTGAAATAAAACTCGAATGTTTTATATTGTTAGAAAAACCTTGTAATATAACTTTATTTTAATAAATTTGCCCAAGTGATCTAGATAATGCAACGATATATAATGTATTAAAAGAACTTATATATAGGAAGTACCAGTAGCGTATCCACCATGTTTTAACACATTACACCCATCCCGTTACCTAATCACTTCCCTAACCCAACGGTTCAAACAATAGCAAACGGTTCACACAATCAAACAGTTACAAACGGTTCATATAAATCAAACAGTTACAAACGGTTCATATAAATCAAACAGTTACAAACGGTTCACATAATCAAACAGTTACAAACGGTTCACATAATCAAACAGTTACTAACGGTTCACATAAATCAAACAGTTCCAACGGTTCAAAATGTAAAGCAATGTGTCTATATGCTGAGTGAACATATGCAACAAAATGTAATATACAAAAAAATCAATGTGCTAGCATGTTAAATGAACATACATAGCAAAACATAATGAAATCATGTACTATATATGTACTAATGAACATAACAAGCATATGATATAAAAACATGAAAAGTATGAAAGTAACAAGTAGGCACATGTGTTTCACCCCAAAATGTTTGAAAAATGGTAAAAGAGGGGACTATGTACTCACTTGAGAATGCTTAGAAGTCTTGAATAACAACCAAGCAAAGCTAGAGAGATCACGGAAATCAAACGGCACCTAATATAGGTAACTATGTTAATAAACCGGAGCTAAATCAGAAGAACGGATAAAATGAGGTTTCGTAAACCAAATGAGTGTAGGGACTCATGTAATATGGTTTAACAAAGCCTACATTCTAAAACGAAACCTAACCTAAGTGCTTACGACCCATTATGACTCGTTAAGGTAGCTTACGCCACTTTAACGCGTCGTTCGCGTAAAACCCGTTCGGACCGCCTAATTAGCCCCATGACAAGTATTATATGCCTTAACATGTCTAATAATGTTGCCTAATCAGTTTAGATGCCAAACTTTATGTTACATATTGTTAGTATATACGTATGTAGCTTCCGTCAGCATCTAGTTATGTTTTGTATATTTGTGTCTTTGTAAAACAATTATGTATTGTATGTGTGTAGATAGATCGACAACTCAGGAAACGGGGCTTAACTGTAAAGTGTTGATTTTTGTTGATTAGTGTCATCCGATCGGATTGCCATCCGATCGGACAGCACTCATCCGACCGGACAGCATGTTATCCGTTCGGACAGGATGTCATCCGATCGGATAGCTTGTTATCCGAGTGGACAACACTTATCTCCTTTCTGAGTTGTCTATAAATACCCCGTCCGGGTATCACTTTAGAGACTTTTAACTATTGAGAGAAACTGATCAGTGTCTGTCTTCTACCGGAACTTTGTACTTTCAGAACGACTAATAGAAAGAACAGACCGTGTTTAATCATTGAATTCTATGTTGAACATCTAAGATTTGTCATAATGGATTCCGCACATTAGACAAAGTCGATTCATCTAGTTCCTTACCATCAGATCCTGTGCAAAGGGACCAACAAGTGGTATCAGAGCGTCCAGGAAGCTGAATCGAGATCTACGACACCGAATTCACCGGAATTCGAGTTTTTCTTGCCGATCAGAGTCAAATTTCACCAGAGATTTGAAAATTTCTTCTTTTTCTACTCATTTCTTACATTGTTCTTCATTCTATCACCATAAAATCAGAAAAACTTAAAATTAAACGTGAATCAATGGTTAAAACTTGATAAAATTGATATCTTTTGATTCGCAATCAATCAAAGTATAATCCTACTAAGTTTCATAATCAAATTCAATCAAAAACTAGATCAAATTCATCAAAAACTATGTTTAGCTGTTTATATATGCTGATGTCATCCACTCGCTCAGACAGCTGTCCGAACGGATTGGATTAGATAGTACCTACTAGTTGCTTGCTGATGTCTTTATGACATCATCAGCATTACTCGCTCGGATCACCATCCGAGTGGTGTGATTTAGTTTGTTCAAGATTGTTTTGTTTACGTCATCATCCCACCCGATCGAATAGCAATCCGATCGGATAGGATTTGGAAGTTCTAAGTTTTCAGTTACAAACAATTAACCTGTCATCCGGTCGGATCACCATCCGAGCTGTGAAAGGTTGTAAGTCAATTTTTCAAACTAAGGTGTGTCACTCGAACGGACGACCATCCGAGCGGATCACCATCCGATCGGATAGCCTGTGTCACTCGTTCGGATAGCAACTCGACCGGATCACCATCCGATCCAAGTGTTTCTGTTCAAAATTTTTGAAACTTGTAAAAATTGTCTAAGTGTTTGAAAATTGTTTCAGGTACTTAAAATTGGATTAATTCAAGAATCCTTTTAGTGACATATTTGCTTTTGCTGGAAACTCTGGAGATAATGCAAATGAAAATACTCCAAGTACGAAGAAAACTTTGTCCGATGCTTTAAGTGTGGAGAGTGCATAAGGTACATATAACAAACCTCCAAAGTTTATGGCGATTGAAGAGTATAATAGGTGGGCCAAAAGATTTGATGAGTGGCTAAAAGCATTTGCATATCCAAGTTGGAAAAGTTTAAAGAATGGTTTTATCAATGGAAGACTAGATTGTGAAAATCTGACAGAAACTGAAGATATAGAAAACTTTGTTGCTGAACAAAAGTGCATTGCACTGATTCATCAGTCTGTGAGAGACGACATAATTTCGTTGATTGAATATACAAATGCAAAATATCTATGGGAAAATTTAAGAGTGAAATGTGTGGGTAGTGCTGAAATAGTAAAAAACAAAAAGAAACTGTTAAGAAAAGAGTTTGATTTATTTGGCTGTTTGAAAAACGAATCTGTTTCTATGATGATTGAAAGATTTGGGCACTTGAAGTTGGAGCTGGCAAGACATAGGGTTATATATTCTCGAGAAGAATTAGTTGACAAATTGTTTGACTCGCTGCCGGATGAGATGGACTGGCAATACTTTGCTTTGATGTTAAAGAATACAATCAAGTCTGAAGAATTGACAGTGGATCTGCTTATTGAAAGATTGGAGAGCCACGAGTTGGAGATCAAGAAATCTAGCAAAGTCAACAACTCATCTTATTAGCAGAATGTGGAATTATACTACAGAGGAAATCTACCAAAGACTGGTTCTCCAAGAACAGCATTCTCTGCAGAGAGTTCAAATAAAGAGAATCAGGAAACTCCTCACAGTGGTTTTCATAGTGGATCATCTTCAACAACTCCAAGCCAATCTACATCAAAGAATCTGTTTCAATGTAACATTGTTGTGGATCTAAAGAACGCTCAAAATTTCAGTGAAGAGTCAGCAAAACAACAGATGGTGTTCTTAGCATCGGTATTAGAATCGTACGAGAGCCTCGTGGCGGGCAAGATTGGAAACACCAACCTGACTAAGGAGGACTATGATCAAATAGATCCTGAAGAGATGGAACTGATCGATATCAGGTGGTGCATGGCCAGTGCAGTCCGACGAGCACAACGGTTTATGGAGATTACTGGTAGACATTCTATAGGAGGGCCGTCCACAAAACTTGGCTTTGACAAATAAAAAGTCAAGTGCTTCAGGTGTAAACAAAAAGGACATTTCAAAAGAGAATGCCGTAACGCACCAGCTGATGATACTACAAATCCATTTCGCGAAGATTACTACAAAAGAGCAATCTATCATCAGAACAAATCAGAACCGCCCAGAATGAAGCAGATTGAGGATACCCCCAAAGAAAAATCCACAGCTCTTACTGTCATTCATGATGACGAAGGTTTTGATTGGAGCGAACTGCTACCAGAAGAGGATGCAGTCGGATATGCATTTGTGGCAAAGATTGTCCCTTTTAAAGACAACAGAACAGAAGAAGAAAAATTCATCAATAGAAGGATGAAAGCCCAAACAAGGATGAGCAGAATTTATAACACATACAAGGAAGCTAAAAGAGCAAAGAGATGGGATGCAGACAGAGAATGTTACCTTGATCCACAAGGAAACTTTGCAGTTGATCCAGAGTCCATTAGTGTTGATGCTCTCATCCAGCAATTTGCCGAAGAAGAAGAAGCCAGACAGAGAGAATGGGGGGGGAGGTGAAGAAGAGAAAGTAGTAAAGAAAGAAGAAATAGAAAAAGATGCAGAGAAGAAGCTGCAGTCAAAGAAAATTGATGATGGGATCATTGATACATCACAAGAGTTCACCGCTGAAAACTTGAAGAAAATGGCTGACAAAGTTCTTGCTGCAAAAGAACTAGAGGTAGTTTCTGGTTCTGGAACTGAGTCCAAAAACAAGGTCAGTTCAAATGATACACATGAGTCAGGTAAGAAAGTTAAATCTAAGAACGACTGCAAAAATTGCATGAAAGAGTGCAAAGTTTGCTGTACAATTGCTTACCGCAATGGTAAGAAGGTTGAAGAACTGACTGGTAGAGTCAGAAGTGTTGAAGATCAGATCTTAAACCGTGTAAATTGTTGAAAGCTTTGAACGACAGATCAAAAGAATTAACTGAAAAAATCGAAAATGATAAAACTGATATAGAAGAATAAGGAAAGAAAACGAAAAGTTGATTCTTGAAAATCGTCACATTTCAGAAAATTTTGAGAAGCTAAAACGAACGGTTAAAGATTCTGATGAAAGAAATGGTAAAACAACCAAAGAAAATCTTCAACTATCAGGTGTTCTTAGAGTGAAAGAAGAGTTAATGAATCAGCAACTGGATGAAATTGCTAAGTTGAAGCTTCAATTTCAAGAAGCTAAAATTGAAAATGAACGCATCCAGTTGAAATTGAGTAGTTACAACTCTGCAAGCTTTGTTTTGCAACACATTGTTCCCAAACCCATTGGGAAAAACAAAGCAGGCGAAGATGTATACTCTGATGGAACCGGGTGGGTTATCATCAGGTTCCACAGCGAGTTTTAAACAATTTTTCAAAGAAAAAATCAGGGTTGGTTAACAATGAGGAAGAAAATGAAGTTAAACTTCCAGAGTCAATTGATGTGACATTTTCTTCATCGTCATCTGATGATAGTGTTCAAACTGATATTGTTAAAAGCATGGCTGAAAGTGTTTTGAAGTCTGATAGCGATTCAGCTGATAATGATGAATGTTTTCTGGACAAATACATTCCGAAACCAAAATCCAAAAACAACTTAAATGAAGAACCTACTATTGTCATGTACAAGATGTCGGGATCGGATAAGTTGTATTCGGATTGCGAGTTTCCACTGGAAAATATTAATGTTGCTAAATTGAAAAATGTGTTCAAATTGATTGAAATTGATCTGTCTGGAGTAGAAGGTTTAAATCAGACAAAGAGGCAAATGAATTTCGAAAAAGATAAAGCTTACTACAAGAAACCTGTTGTTCCATCACGTTTTTATAACAACTATCAAAACAAAAGATCGGGTGGTTATCAGGGTGGTAAGAATTATCAAAGAAAGAATGTTCAAAACAAGAAGTTTGTAGAGAAGAAAGTGTTTGTTTCTAGTTCAAGTTCACTTTCTGATGAAGAATCTAAATTTTTTTCAAAATCAAACAAAGAGTTCTTTGAGAAGAAGGATTCACAGTCTCAGTCTGAAGGCACAAGTCGAGTAGTTGACACTCGAACGTGCTTCAAATGCAATCAAGTGGGACATATTGCACGAAAGTGTACCAACTTAAAGCCTAAGTCTGAAGTTGTTGAGAGCCAGAAAAAGAAAGTTGATCCAAAAAGAAAAGCTCCAATAGTTGTTGAGAAAGTGTTGAAAAATGAAAACACAAAAATCAAAACTGAACCTGTAAAAAATGTCGTAACTAAAAATGACAAATTTTACAAACGAGTTGCCTCATCTCAACAAACATGGAAGCCAAAATGTGTTGAAATGAAAACAAGTTCTCCAAAACCAAAGGTGTCTGAGACAGAAAAATCATCATCTTCAACCAAGAAGATGTATGTACCTTTGGATTTATATGAGAAACAAAATCGACTTCTGAAAAGAAGTATGTGGTAAAGAAAGACCAATCATCTAGTCAACCTCCGAGTCGAAAGAGGCTTGGGTGGCATCAAAATCTAACTAAGTATTTTTTATATGTGCAGGGGTTCCAAGATCTGTTTCACGTTGGATTATGGATAGTGGAGCTTCTCGGCACATAACAGGAGAGAAAGCCCTATTGTATGATGTTAGAGGGTTCAACGGAGGTTATGTGGGTTTTGCAGGAAATCAAGGAGGACGTATAATTGGTGAAGGAACTCTATCTAATGGCATTGTCACATTTGAAAGAGTAAATTACATCGCAGAGCTTGAAAACAATCTTCTAAGCATCTCTCAAATCTGTGATCGCATGTACACGACGCATTTCACGGATAAAGAATGTTTGATCTTGAAACCTGGGTTTGTCGTACCCGAAGAATGGATTATCATGAGAGCTCCTAGAGTCAATGACCTGTACATATTAGATATGAGTACAGCAACTACTTCAACGGGTCAGGCTCATTGTGTCATGTCTCAAGCAACTGAAAAAGAGTCACAGTTATGGCATCGAAAGATGGGGCATATTCACTTGCAAAAAATGAACTACTTGGTTCATAATGACTTAGTCAATGGAGTTCATTTGAAAGGTTTCCATCTGGAAGGAGAATGCATAAGCTGCATCAAAGGCAAACAAAAGAAGAAATCTCATCCACATAAGCAAGTTAATTCTGTTTCTAGACCGTTGGAGAGGTTACATATGGATCTTTTTGGTCCAGTAAACATCAAAAGTATAACAGACGATTATTCAAGGTTTTCATGGGTATCATTTCTGAAGACAAAGGATGAGACTTTCGAAAGTTTGATGGCGTTGTTCAGAAAAATTGAAAACCTGTACCAAGCTCGTATCAGAAGAATCAGAAGTGACAACGGTACAGAGTTTAAAAATAACCGAATGGAAGAATTTTGTGATGAGAGAGGAATATTGCATGAATTTAGTGCTCCTTACACTCCACAACAAAATGGAGTAGCAGAACGAAAGAACAGGACACTAATTGAAACGGCCAGAACAATGCTTGCTGATTCAAAGCTACCAATCAACTTTTGGGCAGAAGCAGTATCAGCCGCTTGTTATACTCTCAACCGAGTTCTCACAGTAAAGAAATTCAACAAGACATGTTTTGAGCTGATAAATCACCGCAAACCTAACCTGAAGTATTTGGAACCGTTTGGGTCACCCTGCACAGTTTTATAGCCTTTTGGGAAGTTTGGTCCAAAGAGTATTGAAGGAATATTCGTGGGTTATTCAAGTCCACAAAAACGAGTCTTTGTTCCAAGTTTAAAGCGGATTATAGAAGCACACAATGTTGAATGTCAGGGCCATACAATGCCACCGCAGAAACCCGGCGACTCATGGCATTTCAATTATGATACTTTGTGGGATTCCTTTGACATGGAGGAAGGACCAGAGTTCTTTGATGAGCTGGATATTCTAAGAGAGTACGAGTCATCACAAGAAAGGTTCCCAGCACAGTTTTCTAGAAGTCAACGGCAGACTTCAAATGATGATGAAGCCGGTCCAAGCAATGCTGGAGAACATGATGATATTCAACAAAATGAAGTTGCTCAAGATAATCAGATGGTAGAGAATGATAATCAAGAATCTGAGAACAGACCAATATTTGATCATGATGATTCAGATTCTGAGGGGGAACGAATTCAGATTTCAGATTAAACAATTCCAGTCAATGAACACGATGCAGATCAAAATGTCACAAATTTGGAAGGCGATGTAGATGTTACAGGCGAAGTGATGCCAAGAACTCTTTCATACCATCCAGAAGAGTTAATCATTGGAGAGTTGCAATCAGGAGTCCGCACCAGAGGACAAATTGACCAAGGCCTTACTTGTTTTTATTCTATTGTTGCTCCTTTACAAACAGAATTTTCACTTAGTTGTTTTATTTCGCAGATTGAACCAAGAACATACAAGGAAGCGCTAACTGAAGATTCTTGGGTCAACGCAATGCAAGAGGAGCTGAGTCAGTTTGAGAAGTTAGGTGTCTGGAAACTGGTGGACTTGCCTGATTGTCATAGGAAGATTAACACCAAGTGGGTGTTCAAGTGTAAGAGGGATGATCGAGGGGTCGTTATTCGCAATAAAGCTCGTCTCGTTGTCCAAGGCTTCAGTCAGCAGGAGGGGATATACTTCACTGAAGTATATGCTCCAGTTGCTAGACTTGAAGCAATCAGAATCTTCCTAGCATTTGCATCGTGGAAAGGATTTAAAGTGTACCAACTTGATGTAAAGTCGGAATTTCTCTATGGTAAAGTGAAGGAAGAAGTCTATGTCGGACAGCCACCAGGCTTCACCAACCCAATCCATAAAAACAAAGTTTATCTCTTGGATAAGGCGTTATATGGCTTACACCAGGCTCTGAGAGCCTGGTATGAGACTCTGTCTCAACATCTGTTAGCCAATCACTTCATCCGAGGAAAGATAGACGCCACCCTCTTCACTAAAGAAGTCGACGGACATCATCTGATAGTCCAAATTTATGTGGATGACATAATTTTCAGGTCTACAAATGAACAACTCTGCAAAGATTTTGAAAAAGTTATGAAGTAGAAGTTTGAAATGTCATCAATGGGTGAGATAAAGTTTTTCTTGGGGCTTCAGGTTGATCAACTACCCGAGGGAACGTTCATACATCAAACAAAATACGTTCATGATGTTCTGGAGAAAATCGGAATGTCAGGAATGTCACCAATGTCCACCCCGTTAGCGACAAACCATGGGATAAACCCTGATCTCACTGGAGATAAGGTAGATGAAACGCTATATCGCTCCATGATCGGATCGCTGATGTATTTGACGGCATCAAAACCGGATATTATGTATCCAACCTGCCTCGCAGCAAGATTTCAATCCAACCCGAGAGCTTCGTACATGGTAATTGTTAAAAGGATATTACGCTACCTGAAAGGAACTCCATCACTGGGGTGGTGGTATCCAAAAGATGGTGAATTCATGCTCGAAGGTTATTCCAATTCCGATTTTGGATGCTGCAAAGTGAACGCTAAATCAACAACAGCGGGGTGTCAATTTTTCGGACCACGTTTGGTCACCTGGCAATGCAAGAAGCAGACCTCTGTCGCTTTATCCACATGTGAAGCCAAATATGTATCTGCTAGCAGCTGCTGCTCTCAGATCTTGTGGATCCAGCAACAGATGCGAGACTACGGTTTGCAACTTCTTAACTCCCCTATCTTTGTTGATAACGAGGCAGCAATTAACATAACAAAAAATCCTGTTCATCACGCTAAAATGAAACACATTGAAATTCGTCATCACTTCATTCGAGACTGTTTTGAGAAGAAGTTGATACGAATAGAAAAAATCCACACCGATGAACAAAAAGCTGACTTACATACCAAAGCATTTGACAAAACTCGTTTTCAATATCTTTTGAAACTTAATGGTATGAAATTACTGTGACAACTGTGCCTCCGTGACCATCAAACAAATACTAAATGAATGAGATATTGTGTTTCATACTTGGTATTTGTAAAAAAAATATGTGTATCGTTTGCACATATCATTCTTGTTCGATTTCGGGCTTTAAATCGCTTTCTGGAAGGCTATACGCGATCTGATGCGTAAATATAACCAGTTTAATGCAACAAACACTCCGGAATAGTGAAATAGTCTTAACATACCTTAAATAACCTTTACATAACTTAGAAATAAGTTTTGGATGGTTTGGTATGCCGAAATCAAGTTAATTCGCTTACAGGGACTAAATTTGACAAACTGCGAAAGTATGCCAATTTGAACTGTAACAGACATTCCGGAACACGACCATAAGTTAAACATACCCTAAATATCTTTTACATAGCTTATAAATAGGCTTTGAGGGGTTCGGTGTGCTAAAATAAACTTTTGGGTCATTCAGGGACTAAAAGCGTTAAAAAGTGCATAAGTTCGCATTTTCGCGCATAACTTACGTTCTGAATACATCCGGACATCCAAAAATTTATGTAAGCACTAAAATATTTTATTTTAGTGTTTGGTGTAAGAAAAATCCATCCGTCGCGCAATTTGGATCGTTTTTCGCACTTATGCGCATTCCGTCGTAATTAAGCGAACATCGCGATCATACGACGAAAGGAACCGACATCCGGCATATTTTTGAGCATGTTTCATGTCCACAATGTTTAGGAATCATTTTAGGGCCTTAAAGTTGGCTTAACGGGCCTTAAACGAGTAGAAATGAGCTTTAAACACCAACAGGGACTGAAACTGTCAATATTGCAAACTTGTTTCTGATCAGAAGGGCCAGGCGGCCCGCGTAAGCTCCTGGTGTCTTCTTACGCGGCCCGTGTCAGCCTCCCAGATCAGAATAATCAGTTTTAACAGCTGTTTACAACAGCTGTTAACCACTCAAAACTCACCCACACTTGCCTCTTCCTGATAATGGGGGGCCAATTTGAGTTACCTTAGGGTTGCAACAAGTGTAGGGACAAGATCAAAGCACGGTATTCGAGGAACGATCCTAACGGTAGTCCAAATCCTATAAATACCCCTTTGATTCACTTGCAAAACCCACTTGAATTCTGAGTTTTTCTCTAAGTGGTTGTGCTTATACACTTCCTACCTAAGATTACTTGGAAGATCAAACTTGCGGGGACCCTTTGTAAGTGTTCTTTCGTTCTTTTCATTCGTTTTAGCGTTAAAGTCAAACTTTGTTTGACTTTCTGCATTGACCAGTTTATGGTCAATGCGAAGTTCGTTTGAACTTCATAACGTGAGCGTAATCACGATGGTTATAGTCCCTAGTGACTATACCTACTGATTACCACGTTATCTAGGCTCAGTGACGAGTCGTAGTTTCGGCCAAAATGCGCCTTCTTGCGTATTTTGTAACCAAACTACTCTTAGGTATCAAAACCGTTTGTTTTGATACCAAACTTGTTTTCCAAACTTAGTTAAGCATGTTTTAACATGCTTAGCTCGTCACTTTTAATTTTGTGCTTGTCTAGGGTCGTAAAGGTAAGAGATCTAAACAATCGCTTATACTTTCGAACCCGACCCGTTTGGTCGATCATTAGGATCTGACCAAACATATTAGGTGACCATAGTTGTATAGGGAATAACCTTCCGAGGTTATACCTTATGGTCACATCGTTTGAGTAGTTGTATGATAGGTAATATATATGCCTTAGGTAAATTACCAAAATGCCCTTTTTACGCCAAAATTCATTTTAAGCATATGTAACATAACTTTTGATATCTAAACTGATTTGGCAACAATATTAGACATGTTAAGGCATATTTTACTTGTCATAGAACTAGTTAGGCGGTCCGAACGCGTTTCACGCGAACGACGCTTTAAAGTAGCATAAGCTACCTAAACGGGCCGTGATGAGTCGTAAGCACTTAGGTTAGGTTTCATTTTAGTATGTAGGCTTTGTTAAACCATATTACATGAGTTTCCATGCTCATTTGGTTTACGAACCTTCATTCTATCCGATCCTCCGATATAGGTCCGTTTATTAATGTAGATACCTATATTAGGTGCCGTTTGATATTCGTGATCGTCTAGCTTTGCTTGGTGGATATCTAAAGTATATTGAGCAATCTCAAGTGAGTACATAGACCCCTCTTTTACCGTTTTCAAACTGTTTTGGGGTGAAACACATGTGCCTACTTGTTACTTTCATGCTTTCCATGTTTTCACATCATATACTTGCTATGTTCATTAGTACATTTATAGTACATGATTTACATTACATTTCATGCTATGTATGTCCATTGTGTGCATGCTTAGTACATTGTTTTACATTACATTTCATGCTATGTATGTCCATTGTGTGCATACTAATTACATTGTTTTACATTACATTTCATGCTATGTATGTCCATTGTGTGCATACTTAGTACATTGTTTTACATTACATTTCATGCTATGTATGTCCATTGTGTGCATACTTAGTACATTGTTTTACATTACATTTCATGCTATGTATGACCATTGTGTGCATACTTAGTACATTGTTTTACATTACAATTTGTTGCATATGCTCATCAAGCATATGAACACATTATATTACATTATGTGAACCATTTGTATCTATTGAACCATGTGAACCATTTGACAATAGACATTTGACTATACCTAAACATTTCTACAATTGTTAAACATTACATCTTGATGGTTTGGTTTGAGTAAGTGATTTAAGTAACGAGGCGTGTGTAATATGATACAAGCATGGTGGATACGCCGCTGGTACTTCCTATATATAAGTGTTTGTATGGTATTACATATCGTAGTGTTATTTGAATCATTTGAATTTGAGACATATAACATTTTATACAAATAACATACTTTTCACAAGACATTGTTTTACAAACAACTTATCTTATACAAACTCATTTTACTTGGTTATTCATTTAACCATACATTATTCTCTTATTTATACATATCATCTGGTCTTATTGCTTTTCAAATGATTTACAAAAACAAATCGATTTACAAGGTCCATGGCTAAATTTTATTAAACATTTTCTTAAACTTAAGTCATGAATCTTATTTTCACAAAACCTATGTATCTCACAGGCATTTTTATGCCGACGTACCTATTTTCACATGTGTTTTCAGGAATTGATGCATAGGATTGATCAAGATACACCTAGGCAGACTTGTGCCTTAGTGACTTAAAACAAAGCAAGAACTAGTTAATTTGTGTTATGTACTCTTTGTTTCTTGTTTAAAACGATGTAAACTCTCTTGTTTGATTAATAAAACGAAACTTTAATTGCCATGGATTTGAAACAATTAATTCTGTTACAACACTCCCCGATGTTTCCGCCACATTTCGTTGTCTCACGTGGTCGGGGTGTGACAGTTACTATCGGATGCGAAGGAAATCGTTGGCGTCGATGAAGGTACCACTGTAGATGATGTTGAAAAGCAATCTGCAATGGTTTGTCGATTTTTACTTGTTTTGGTCTTTAGGGGGAGATAGGTTATAATTTCAGAAAATACAAAAACAATAAAAAATTATAAATCCAAAAACAATAGAAAACCTGAAAAGAGCTTGTGTAAAAAGGGAAAATGATAGTACATCAGTTAGACAGTTACAGTATGCTAAAGAAATGGAAAGTTTAAAAAGCGATAAACAGTCTCGCTGATGATATGCCGATAGGTTTGTTCGGGATATAAACCTAAAATCTTTACTTGCTTATTTTGTGGGGAACACTACTTGTATATATAGGTAACCCCTGAAATCTCGTTTGAAAGACCCCTCTTTCTGAGATACTAGGTCTTTATACTCAATGATATCTGGGGCATTATCCCGGGACTTCTGATAAAGCGGAAGCAATGGCCTAGTCCCCGGAGAATACTTTACTACTTTGCTTGAAATATAGCGCCGCCCTCAGCATAAAATGATGAGACAATAAAATTGCTAATCAATGTTGTTGTAAAAAAGATCCTCTAAAGGGGACCCATCTAAGTCAAACCGTCATCTCTCTGCTGAACGGAAGTTCTGACCTGAGCTCTCACGGTTTCTCAATTTAACCCCATTACAGATATCATCTGTGGTATACTCACCTGTAAGACTGAATATTGGGATCTGGATACGGGAGTATATTCAAGAGGTGGGACACATGAATAAGTTTAAGTCCTTAATATACCTAATTCATATCCTGGACAGATTGAAATGTGTGTGAGAATTTAAGTGGATCAGTATATCGACAATCTAAGCGAATTGCTTAATGCTAAGTATGATATCTAGCTTAACGGTACTTGTAACTTGTCAACAGCTGATATGATTCCCTAACACGCTCACCAAAAATATGTTTGTAAATAGTTTACATTTACTGCTTTTCATTTCTGTTAAACATTCTAAATTCAAAAAGATTTCTTAGCTTTCTAGTCTAGAATATTTCTTAAAATCCAAAAAGATTTTTCATTTCTGCTTTATTTTTTCCGACAAACCAAAGTGGAGAGCTGATCTTCAGACTCACAGTTTGAGAAAGATGCAGGAAGTTTCTGAGATGGACATATGAGTTGGGAGCTTAACATGATTAATAGGGAAAATGGAAAGTCAAAAACAAGTTCATTAAGTTGAAACTTGTAATTTTTCAGAAAAATGGTTGAACAAGTATAAAGAAAATGTCAGTACGCTTTGAATCGGGTCAACCAAGGTTATTAAGTTGGACTTGGTCGACAAATTAAGTACCTAGGGTCATTGACTTGGACCTAGATACTTAAGTGGATCTCTAAAAACTGATAAAATTTGAGAAATTGTCAAAAGGTCAAAATTTCAAAGACCTAAAAGTCAAAAGTGTGCCTCACTCAGATAGCAACTCACTCGGATGACAATCCGGACGGATGGCAATCTGGTCGGATGACCATCTGACTCATGTATAACTATAAATAGAGGGTCAAAGGTCAGTCAAAGGTTACTCGCTCGGACAATCTTCATTCTCTCTCACACACTTTGATTTTCTGATCTTGTTTTCTTTGGATTTCTTTGCATGAATCATTGGATTGTTGGTTGGCACAACTTTTACAATGGCAAAGGTATGTATTTCTTACTCAAATCTATTCAAAATCGATGTTTGATGTTTGTTCTTGACGATGACGTCACTGACGGAGTCTTTAGGACAGATCGAGGTAGTTTGAGTTAGTTTTGATGAGATTTAAGCATAGGGTTGTGTTTGGAATGATCAGATCTATAGATTCACCGGATTAATTTTGGTTATAACATGTTAAAATCAAGAAGATCTGATGTTTGGATGTTACGAGTGTTGGTAGTGTTTTTGTCAAATTAAACCATGTTTAGGACGATCTAGATGACATTGAATATAGGGTTTTGATTGCGATGAGATTCTCTGTGTGGATCTGTGTTTAATTAGAAGTTTTGCCTTAGAAAAATTCTTGAATGTTCTTCAACAGTTTCTTGAATCGGATAGCAATCCGATCGGATGACAATCCGGTCGGATGGTAATCCGTTCCATTACTTGTTTCTTGAAATCTGTGCCAATGTTAATCCGGTCGGATGACAATCCGGTCGGATGACCATCCGGTCGGATGACCATCCGATCGGATACCAATGCATTCACATGACACAGATGACAATCCGGTCGGATGACCATTCGATCGGATAACCAATGCTTTCACATGATATGGATGTCAATCCGGTCAGATTACCATCCGATCAGATAGCCATTTCATTCACAAAACTCGGATAGCAATCCGGTCGGATAGCAATCCGACCGGACAGCAAAGTCAAATTCATTCAGAAGATTGTTCGCTCGGATGACAATCCGATCGGATAGCCATTTAAGCTATTCATGAATCAATCCGAACGGATGACCATCCGGTCGGATAGCTATCCGAGTCTCTGTACTATGTAGAGGGAGATCTTCAGAGTTAGAAAATTTTTGAGAAATTCCAAAAGTTTTCTTAATGGTCAAAATTTCTGCAGGACTGGGAGAAAACGCATAACATCTACTGTCTGTTAGAAAAATAATATACAGAGAAATTAGTAATTGAAGAGGTTGCAAAATTTTTTAGAGAGAGCAGAATTGCTAAGGCTTTAACTGATAAAACCATAGTTTACGAATCACATGTCAGACGATTTTGGAATTCTGGAAGATACGAAGAGAAAGATAAAAACAATCTACTCTGCAGTAACAAAGAAAGATAAAAAGGGAAAGAATGTAGATTTAGAGATAAAGATAACAGTTGGTGATGTGAGACGTGTATTAGACTTAAGAGATTCTGATAATAATCCAACCATTATCTCTGAACGTCTAGCAAAAGGTTTATGGTGCAGAATGGGTTTCACAGGGAGTATCAATGGAAAGA
Organism: Helianthus tuberosus; assembly: GCA_030545235.1. Classification (NCBI taxonomy): domain Eukaryota; kingdom Viridiplantae; phylum Streptophyta; class Magnoliopsida; order Asterales; family Asteraceae; genus Helianthus; species Helianthus tuberosus. Next base: position 2,122,645 of record JARYGA010011515.1, on the reverse strand, counting down.
TTTTGAAAACAAGTTTCAGTCATGCCTACAAGTTTTTGGTACACTGTGTTATTCATGCTTTATCACACAGGAAGGGTGCCTATGATGAAGCTTCAGACTATATATATCATGAACATTATCACTTGCCTAGTTTTAAACCGGCCATATAATGTTTCTCAAGTAATATTTGACTACATGACTGAAAATGCAAAGGCTGAAAACAAGAAGTATATTATGTATCCTCGATTTGTACAAATGTTAATTGATGATCAGTTCAAGGATCTTGAGAAGAGTAATGATGATATTTTGGGTCTGAGACACATGTCAGCAGAAACAATAAGTAGACTTATTAAGGGTCCGAACACAGGAGCAAAAAGAATGATATGCAGAATTAGCAGACCAGCTTATGTTGCACCAGAGAATGATTCTTGGAGACATCAAAACAGTGATTCTGACAATGAAGATGAGAAGATGAGTTTGTTTTCTGAAAAGAATACCAGATGGTGGTGTGTAAAAGATGGGAAGAGAAAAAGAACTCCCAAGTCATCCCCTACAGTTCAGATTCCAAAGGAACCAGTTCCTAAAATCGTTATTATGGGTACAGTGAAAGGGGGAGTAATAAGAGAAGTTAGAATGTTAAAATGTTATAATATTCTAATGACATCTTCTATGTCTATTTTGCAGAACCACAGCAGAGATTAGTGGATGACATAGTATTGGAACCATCTGCAGTTATTCGAGAGGGAGCTGATTTGCTATCATAATCTTCTGAAAGCTTTCTGAAAAGGAATGAAGTTGTTGCTGCTCAGAAAGAGAAAAGTTCAAGTGTTCAAGATAAAGGTTTCAAAGGCAAAGAACCAGAAGGTGTTGTTCAAGATGTTTCAAGTGATGAATATTCTGAAGCTACTGAGTCTGAATCAGAACTTGACCCAACTACACTTGGCAAAGGCAAAGTACAACTGAAGAAAAAGCCTTCGAAGAAACAGAAAGTATCAGACGAAGAAGACTCTTCTTTTGAACCTGATGAAACAAAGAAACTATTAAAGAAACATAAAGTAGTTCAAACCGGAGTCATACCAAGAAGTGTGCGTGCAAAGAAAGGTGAAGCTAAAGCTCAAAGAGATCAAGGTGGTAAAGGTAAAAAGCATGCTGAATCATCAAAAGGTCAGGAACCAGAAGTGCAAAATGTTAAATTGCCTGAAGTTTAAAAGAAAGTCGGTCAGGATGATTATATTGAAGTGACTGAGGGTGGAGTTTTTACTTCAAAATTTCCACCAATTCCAGAAAATATTGAGATTCCAGAATCTTCATGCCCTAAAGTTACAGATGATTTTTTTGGCAATCCTCCACCTGCAACTGGAGTATTTAGTGAAGATATTCCAGAAGATGATTACGACATGTTCAATAATGAAGCTGTAAAAGAATTACTGAAGAAAGTTGCTGCTCTCGAAAAGGCTAAAGACAAAGCTGAAGCAGATGGAGATGTTTTAAAGAAACAAGTTGAACAGCTGATGAAAGCTCATGATCAAATACGAATGGTGTTGATATATCAAGAGGAGATGATAAAGAACATGAAAGATGATGCTCATAATAATTCTAAAGTGTTCGAACTCTTGACAGCAGAGATTGCTTCATTGAATGTGAAGATAAAGAATCTTCAAGACGTGAATCAAACACTGAATCAGCTTCTCAGTGAAATGAGTGAAGCTTCATCAAATGAAATGAAGGCTATGAAGTTAGAAATGGAAGCGATGAAAGCTGATAAAGTAATGAAAGACAACCAGCTCAGCATGTTATATGCGGTTCTGGAAAGTCATCTGAAGATTGATATTCATGCTGCATTTAATAATCTTGAGGTTAGAACAACAGAAGAAAGAAGAACGGAACGAGAAAGACGACTAGCTGAATAAGCTACTCAAAAGAACAAAAGTGTTGTTGAAGAAATTCAAGAAGTTGGTGGATCTTCAAGTCAAATTGATGTTGAAATGGCTGATATTGAAAATATTCAAGAACAAGACACTGAAGATGAACAGAATCAAGACTTTATGCTGATTGGTGAGTCTTCTCTATCCATTGATACTGATGAAGTTCTTCATAGAGTTGCTGCTATTCAAAAGAAGAGAAAGGCCAAAGAGGTGTTGTTACTAGAATGGAAGACACAACAATTTGTTCTTGTTGGTAAAGCTTCTACAGTGCCTTACAACATACCAGAGATTGTTCGCAGAATGAAAATTAATGAAAGGAGAAAAGAAGCAAAGAAATCACGTGGAGAAGTTGTTAGTGATTCTGATCTAGAAATTCTTGATGATGATGAAGAGAATGAAGATGAAAATGATGATAAAGACGAGTCTAATTAGAAAGATGATAATGACAAGACGAACGATGATGATGATCAAGGGTCTTCTGGCTTGTTAATTGATAATCCTAATGTTCAAGAAAGGATTGAAGAGTTGCTAAATGATGAAATCAACGAACAGGAGGATGATACACAACATGAAGCCTCATCATCTGGAAAACAACATGCAGACCAGGTATTCCTAACAAACCCTCTTGTTATCTACCTACATGACAAACATGAGGAGATGATTGAGGTTAGGAGGTCAAGAGAAGAGATGTTGGAGGAATTAGGTTTGGAAGATGGAAAGTTTAAGTTTGATATTGAAGAAGAGATACCTGAGTCTTCTGAAGATATATTTGAGCCGAGATACGCACAAGAAGCTGATCACTACGATAATGTTATTGTTGAAGAAGCTTCAGATTCATCAGATGAAGAAACTGATTTCCACTATTCTGGTGTTGATGAGACATTTCCATCATTAGCGGAAATGTTCAAAGATCGGAATGTAGATGAGATCAGAAGAAAGATTGTTGAAAAGGTGTCTATTGAAGGTGTTCCAGAAACCATTCCCAGAGAAAATCTTGCTGAAGAAAGGAAGAAATGGTTCAAAGTTATGCCGAAGGAGAGAAAGAAACTTAGGGCACTTCAATACTTCACTCACAACAAAGATCTCTCTTGGGGTGATATTCTTTCTTGGGGTTATTTGGAAGATTTACAAGTTTATGCAATCAGACGAGAACATGGAGTGCAGTATTTCGAGTTTTTATCAGATATCAAAACTCTTCCATGGTGAGACGTAGATGAATTGGTTAAAACAAAGAACATTAAAGAATTTTATCATGGTTTGGATGTGAAGCAGCACGATCAACATTTATGGAACTATGTGAAGCTGCAAGCGAAGAAAAGGTATCCTGATTGGCAACCTCACTTTCCAGAATAGATTGTTACATATCTGGAGAATGGTGAAAAAGACATAACTCTGGATATCAAGCCTCCTCGATGTTTAAAGAATATGCCTTTACGGGCAATGAAGCAAGATTTCTATGAAGAATTTGAAGGGTGGTTGTACAATCAATCTACGGCTGAGGCAATAATTTCTCTACATAACAAGTCCACTGGAGAAGCAAGAAGGATCTGTGTGTTAGATCCCATGTGGCTTGTAAATTGCTCAAAGAAAGACATAGATTGCCTGTTCTACAACAAGATAGTCTACGAAAGGCCTGATAAAGAGCAAGCAATGCAATACCAAACAATTGTGGATGTATGTTTTGCACAAGACATCAATTCAGGAAGATACTGGAAGACAAAATGGAGAGATCTGGAGATTGACGAGTTCCTGAAAAAGTATAAGCGTGAACAAAGATCTAAAAAGATTACTGAAAGAGCTGCTGAGTTGGGCAAACGAAAGTTGGGTAAAGTGCCTCCAACAGATCAAACACCTATTGAATCAGAAGAGAACAAGATTCCCAAATGGGATCGGAAGCGTGATGGTGATCCAGTTTATAGAAAATGGTGGTTGACTGAAGGAAGACATATCAGGAAAAGAATGTTAGATGAAAAGGCAGAAAAGAGAAGACAGAAAGCGAAAGAGCGAAGACGCAATAGGAGGAATTAAATACTATGCTAGAAGGAACTACAGCTACATACGAGGGGGAGTCTGTTAGTATATACGTCTGTAGCTTCCGTCAGCATCTAGTTATGTTTTGTATATTTGTGTCTTTGTAAAACAATTATGTATTGTATGTGTGTAGATAGATCGACAACTCAGGAAACGGGGCTTAACTGTAAAGTGTTGATTTTTGTTGATTAGTGTCATCCGATCGGATTGCCATCCGATCGGACAGCACTCATCCGACCGGACAGCATGTTATCCGTTCGGACAGGATGTCATCCGATCGGATAGCTTGTTATCCGAGCGGACAACACTTATCTCCTTTCTGAGTTGTCTATAAATACCTCGTCCGGGTATCACTTTAGAGACTTTTAACTATTGAGAGAAACTGATCAGTGTCTCTCTTCTACCGGAACTTTGTACTTTCAGAACGACTAATAGAAAGAATAGACCGTGTTTAATCGTTGAATTCTGTGTTGAACATCTAAGATTTGTCATAATGGATTCCACACATTAGAAAAAGTCGATACATCTAGTTCCTTATGATCAGATCCTGTGCAAAAGGACCAACACATATGCTTAAAATGAATTTATGCGTAAAAAGGGCATTTTGGTCATTTTCCAAAGGCATATAAATTACCTATCATACAACTACTTAAACGAAGTGACCAAAAGGTAATACCCCGGAAGGTTATTCCCTATACAACCATGGTCACAATAAATGCTTGGTCGGATCCTAATGATTGACCAAACGGGTCGGGTTTGAAAGTCTAAGAGGTTGTTTAGACCGCTTATCTTACGACCCTATATAAGCACTAAACTAAAAGTGACGAGTTAAACATGTTAAAACATGTTTAACGAAGTTAGAAAACAAGTTTGATATAAAAAAAAGGTTTTGATACCTAAGAATAGTTTTGGTTGCAAAATACGCATGAATACGCATTTTGACCGAAACTATGACTCGTCACTACACCTAATCAACGTGGTAATCAGTAGGTATAGTCACAAGGGACTATAATCATCGTGATTTCACTCACGTTGCAAAGTTCAAACGAACTTTGTGTTGACCATAACCTGGTCAAAGCAGAAAGTCAAACACAGTTTGACTTTCGTGCTTAAAAACGCATAAAAGCATGAAAGAAACTTACAAAGGGTCCAAGCTAGGAAGAACTTGATCTAAATACTCAGGTATGAAGCATAAAGCTTCAACTTAGAGCATAAAATCAGATCAATGTGTGAGGAAAATGGAATGAGAGCTTGGGTATTTATAGATTTCGGAGAACCGTTAGGATCGTTTCTCGCATTTTGTTCCCTGATCTTGACCCTCCATGTGGGCACATGGTATTGCAATACAAGGGGACATGAAATACCATCAAATTTTAGCCCATATAATGCAAAACTAGGGGTTAAAAACCATCAAAACATCAAAATTGGACTAGATACAATGAATCTGGTCATTTGGGCATTTTTTGACGCTTTTAGTCCCTGTTGATCAATAAGTTTATTTTTGCGCACCAAAACACCTCAAAGCCTATTTCTAAGCTATGTAAAGTATATTTAGGGCATGTTTAACTAATGATCAAGTTCCGGAACGTTGGTTACTATACAAATCGGTATAGTTTCGCAGTTTGACGCAAATAGTCCCTACGATCGAACAAACTTGATTTCGACACACCAAACCATCCAAAACTTATTTCTAAGTTATGTAAAGGTTATTTAAGGTATGTTGAGCCTATGTAACTATCCCGGAGTGTTTTTCGCATTAAACTGGTTATATTTACGCATCAATTTGCGTATAACCTTCCAGAAAGCGATTTAAAGCTCGAAATCGAACATGAATTGATATGTGCACATGATACACATATTTATACAAATCACAAGTATGAACCCTAATATTTCATTGATTTGGTATTTTTTTGATGGTCGCAGAGGCACAGGTGTCACAGTCTCTACTACTTTAGGAAATTTCATCTAGAAATTTATTCGTAGGAGTCTGTCTATGACTTTGTGTTAAATAACCACCAAAGATATGCAAGGCATAGTCCTGTCATTTCCTCAACGGACATTCTTCAGAAATGAAAATGGAGGGACGGAGTCATTTTTTTTAACGGGTGCTTCCTCAGAAATGGAAATGAAGGAATAATCAAAAGGATATTCATTTTCTCAACGGACATTCTTCAGAAACGAAAATGAACGGACGGAGTCCTTTTCAACAGGTGCTTCATCAGAAATGGAAATGAAGGAATAATTAAAAGGATATTCATTTCCTCAACGGACATTCTTCGGAAACGAAAATGAACGGACGGAGTCATTTTCAACAGGTGCTTCATCAGAAATGGAAATGAATAGAATTAACTCAAAAGGATATTCATTTCCCTCAACGGACATTCTTTAGAAACGAAAATGAACGGACGGAGTCATTTTCAACAGGTGCTTCATCAGAAATGGAAACGAATAGAGTTAACTCTAGACACATGACAAAACTTGCTGTGGTTTCTGTGCACTAAATTCCATAATTATGTATGCATCCATAATTACGTAATTCCTTGCACAGTCCGCACAGTGCATTTCATAATGTGTAGGGGAAGAAAAATCAAACCTGTGATGAGTGTGACTAGACTACCATAGGGTCCTTTTAATTAGATCGACAAATGATCTCTTTAAATAGACCATCAAGGAGTCTTTTCAGCTATATCATCACATGACATTCCTAACCAGATTTTTGGATCAATCTGTTTAACTAGACCACTCAAGGGGTCTAATTATGGAATAGTACCTTATAATCAAGGGTCTTAACTATTACGTTGAAGCCCATTAAGGATTTGAGGTAGTACCTTTGGATATCCTACTATGAATCCCTTATACGAAGATATAGAAGATTCTACGAGGATTTGGATAACGAAAAATTCGGATCACGCAAAAACATAAAAGAGAACACATAAGCACATAATCACATAATTGTTTAACTTGACCTTTAATTTGTTATCTTTGGACATGGATATTTAAAGGATACCAGGAATCCAATCCGTGGATTTTATTTGGCACTTTAATCATTTTCAAGAATCTATCTATGAAGATAGGATGATCTTCCAAAAATTCGATTTTTGATTACAAGGAATCATAACATTCGAATTAAGGTACACAACAATTAAGGACTTACGGAAATACCCTTAAGTACCCTATCAAGGATTGGGTATTCATCCAGATTTGTAACTTGCGCCTTGTACTTCGTTTCCTTGGAAGAAACGGGTACTTAGGATTTTCGTGGAAAACACAAGAGATCATAAAAATGGAAGAATTTTGGGAGTAGTCTGTTTTTCAAGGAATACGGTTCCTTGATTGTTGGTATTGTAGGGGATATGTTGTTTATACATGCAACCACGTAAATACATTGCAATGTAAATAAAAGATTTATTTATAAACAACAACTGTTTCTTAGACCTTGACAACAAAAGAAAATAATACATAAAGCTTGATTATTTCTAAACAGCGTTGTCTTCCAATCCGTCAGATGCTCATCCCTGCGCTGGATTTGCATTAGCAAGCTTTGGGCAATCCCTTCGAAAATGGCCCATCTCACCACAGTTGAAGCAAGAACCTGGTAGAAAACGAGCTTGAGCCGGATTGTTGCCAGCTTGATTTGGTGCAGCTACAGTTGGGCAAACTCTTGCTGTATGACCAATAAGTCCACAAATTTGGCATTTGCGGCACTTCACACTAGCATGATGATGAAGGCTACATTGGTTGCATAAGTGTGCAGTTCCGTTGTATGGCATCCTAGCAGAGGGTTGAGCTGGTTGGTTAGGGACAGCTTTATCATTGTGAGCAACCATGGCGAAGTTCTAAGAAGCCTTTCGCTTCTTTGACTTCTTGGAGGATTCAGTCTGGTCATCCTTCGGTTTCGATTCCTAGATCGGTTTCTTGTCACCCTTTTGGAAAAGCTTACCTTTCCTAATCTGAGATTCAGTCAAGGTAGCGGATAGCTCAATGGCCTGTCTAACTGTAGTGGGATTACTACCAATAATAATATCTTGAACTGAGTCAGGGAGGCCATCAATGTACTTTTCGATTGCCTTATCCAAAGGCGTGACCATGTTTGGGCATAACAAGCTTAACTCCTCATAACGGTCCGTGTAAGCTCGACGCTCACCGCTATCTTGCTTAAGATTGTCGAATTCCCTTTCCAATTCCCTAATCTCATGACGAGGACAGAATTCCCTCATCATTAGAGCTCGAAGCTCTTCCCATGTTTTAGCCAGTGCCACATCGGCACCCCTATCTCTCATCACACCATTCCACCATGTCAAAGCTCGTTTCTCAAAGACGCTGGATGTGAACTCTACCTTTCGCTCGTTCGGACACTGAACATGTCTGAAGGTGCTCTCTAGACTCTCGAACCATTGCAGAAGTGAAGTTGCTCCTTGGGACCCAGAAAACTTTGATGGCTTAGCAGAGTTGAATGTCTTGAAGTTGCATGGGGAATTATTGTTGTTGAGGGCTTGGATACTTTGAACAATGATGTTTGGGATTGCAGCAGCCATTTACTACGTAATGATAGCTGCCAGTTCTTCATTAGGTATCTGATTGTCGCGTCGTGGAGGCATTCTAAAAGGGGAAACAAGAGAGAAAACAAGTGAAATGGCATTGGATAAGGATGGGATGTTACAGTTACCGACCAAAAAGCATGGGTGATGGTCATTTGTTTGAACCACGAAGCAAACAAACGACACACAAAAGCTGAATCAAAGTAAATAGGTCCTTATAATGTATCGCGAAGACATGCTCGCCTATAAGTGGACACTCACCCCAAGAGTTCCCAGGTAAGAGTGACTGGTCCGATACTGCGGATTTGTATGAACACTCTATCCTTAGACAGAAAACTCAGGATACAGGCACCCACCCTTCCAGATTGCACGTGTTCACATTAATAAGACCCAAACTTTGACGAGATTTTGAAAACTTTGAAGGTTCGAAACCTTATAATAAATCATCCTAGAACAGATGATTAGTTTTCAAAGCAGATTTGAAATTTGTGTTCTTATTGTGGTTGTCACCTAAAGATAGGCGACAGTAATGTTTTATGACTAAACGCAAGTAAACTCACGTTAGGGTCCTAGGAAGGTTATAGACTAGGTCAAAGCATTACTAATAACCTAATTCCCTATAACCATGAGCTCTGATACCAACTTTTCTGTCACACCCCGACCACGAAAAAAAAAAATCGTCGGGGAGTGTTGTAACAGAATCATTGTTTCATAACACATGGATTGAAGTTATGTTTTATTAAATTAAATGTATTACATTACATTGAAATTAGAAACAAAACATGAAAAAATAGAATTTCATTGCTATTTAAGTCACTAAGGCCCTGTCCGTTCCTATGTGAGCATGCATCAATATCATCATCAAATATCACCAACTATGGTACCTGAAACACATGTGAAAATACGTCAGCATAAAATGCCGGCGAGTACATAGGATTTTATGAGAGTGTCAGATTCATGTCTCGTTTATGTTTTGAAAATATAACTTAAACACCCTTGTAAATTGATAATTAGAAAACCAAGTTTTGTAAAATGTTTGTAATGTAAATTGAAATAACTAAGTCAAAACAGATTTGTTTTATAAAACCTCAATACCATGAATCTTAACTCCAAAACATTTGTTCATATAAACCCAAATTGTAAATCATTTTTTAAATAAAACTCGAATGTTTTATATTGTTAGAAAAACCTTGTAATATAACTTTATTTTAATAAACTTGCCCAAGTGATCTAGATAACGCAACGATATATAATGTATTAAAAGCACTTATATATAGGAAGTACCAGCGGCGTATCCACCATGCTTTTAACACATTACACCCGCCCCGTTACCTAATCACTTCCCTAACCCAACGGTTCAAACAATAGCAAACGGTTCACATAATCAAACAGTTACAAACGGTTCATATAAATCAAACAGTTACAAACGGTTCATATAAATCAAACAGTTCCAAACGGTTCACATAATCAAACAGTTACAAACAGTTCACATAATCAAACAGTTACTAACGGTTCACATAAATCAAACAGTTCCAACGGTTCAAATGTAAAGCAATGTGTCCATATGCTGAGTGAACACATGCAACAAAATGTAATATACAAAAAAATCAATGTGCTAGCATGTTAAGTGAACATACATAGCTAAACATAATGAAATCATGTACTATATATGTACTAATGAACATAACAAGCATATGATATAAAAACATGAAAAGCATGAAAGTAACAAGTAGGCACATGTGTTTCACCCCAAAATGCTTGAAAAATAGTAAAAGAGGGGACTATGTACTCACTTGAGAATGCTTAGAAGTCATGAATAACAACCAAGCAAAGCTAGAGGGATCAGGGAAATCAAACGGCACCTAATATAGGTAACTATGTTAATAAACCGGACCTAAATCAGAAGATCGGATAAAATGAGGTTTCGTAAACCAAATGAGTGTAGGGACTCATGTAATATGGTTTAACAAAGCCTACATTCTAAAACGAAACCTAACCTAAGTGCTTACGACCCATTATGACTCGTTAAGGTAGCTTACGCCACTTTAACGTGTCGTTCGTGTAAAACGCGTTCGGACCGCCTAATTAGTCCCATGACAAGTATTATATGCCTTAACATGTCTAATAATGTTTCCTAATCAGTTTAGATGCCAAAATTTATGTTACATATGCTTAAAATGAATTTATGCGTAAAAAAGGCATTTTGGTCATTTTCCTAAGGCATATAAATTACCTATCATACAACTACTTAAACGAAGTGACCATAAGGTATAACCCCAGAAGGTAATTCCCTATACAACCATGGTCACAATAAATGCTTGGTCGGATCCTAATGATCGACCAAACGGGTCGGGTTCGAAAGTCTAAGCGGTTGTTTAGACGGCTTATATTACGACCCTATGTAAGAACTAAACTAAAAGTGACGAGTTAAACATGTTTAACGAAGTTAGAAAACAAGTTTGATATCAAAACAATAGGTTTTGATACCTAAGAATTGTTTGGTTGCAAAATACGCATGAATACGCATTTTGACCGAAACTATGACTCGTCACTACACCTAATCAACGTGGTAATCAGTAGGTATAGTCACAAGGGACTATAATCATCGTGATTACGCTCACGTTGCAAAGTTCAAACAAACTTTGTGTTGATCAAAACCTGGTCAAAGCAGAAAGTCAAACACAGTTTAACTTTAGTGCTTAAAAACGCATAAAAGCATGAAAGAAATTTACAAAGGGTCCAAGCTAGGAAGAACTTGATCTAAATACTCAGGTATGAAGCATAAAGCTTCAACTTAGAGCATAAAATCAGATCAAGGTGTGAGGAAAATGGAATGAGAGCTTGGGTATTTATAGATTTCGGAGAACCGTTAGGATCGTTTCTCGCATTTCGTGCCTTGATCTTGACCCTCCATGTGGGTACATGGTATTGCAATACAAGGGGACATGAAATACCATCAAATTTTAGCCCATAGAATGCAAAACTAGGGGTTAAAAACCACTAAAACATCAAAATTGGACTAGATACAATGAATCTGGTCATTTGGGCATTTTTGACGCTTTTAGTCCCTGTTGATCAATAAGTTTATTTTTGCGCACCAAAACACCTCAAAGCCTATTTCTATTCTAAGCTATGTAAAGTATATTTAGGGCATGTTTAACTTATGGTCAAGTTCCGGAGCGTTCGTTACTATACAAATCGGTATAGTTTCGCAGTTTGAAGGAAATAGTCCCTGCGATCGAACAAACTTGATTTCGACACACCAAACTATCCAATACTTATTTCTAAGTTATGTGAAGATTATTTAAGGTATGTTGAGCCTATGTCACTATCCCGGAGTGTTTGTCGCATTAAACTGGTTATATTTACGCATCAGTTTGCGTATAACCTTCCAGAAAGAGATTTAAAGCTCGAAATCGAACATGAATTGATATGTGCACATGATACACATATTTATACAAATCCCAAGTATGAAACATAATATTTCATTGATTTGGTATTTGTTTGATGGTCGCAGAGGCACAAGTATCACACTTGGGTGTCTTCTGTTTATCAACTTTTTATTTCTTTTTCTCAACATAAATAGGCTTCAGATATTGTGGACATTTTCGACCAATATGTTCAACTTGTTTGCATTTAAAACATGTTTACTTTGAAGCATCTTTAGCCTGTTGCTGTTGCTTCTTTCGAGCATAGAATTTAGTAGATTGATTATTGTTTACCCTTTATTATTTCAAAACATTGATATTTTACATTTTAACACCTTTTCAATTCTTGTTTTATCATGTTTTATTTGTTCAGCCGTGAGGGTTCGGCATATTCCTTTTCAATTTTATTCAAAAAAATTAACAATTTAAATCAATCACATCCTGTTTTAACCATAGTTTGACTTTCTGTTTGATTTCCTGTTCTTACCTTAATTGGTCAAGTCAAAGTTCAATTGAACTTTGCAACATGATTGTAATCACGAAGGTAATAACCCCTTGCGAATGCACCTTCTAATTACCACGTTTACTAGGCAAAGTGATGCGTCAAAGTTTTGGTCAAAGATGTGCATAATGTGTATTTTACGATGAAACTATTTTCGGGTATCAAAACTCCAAGTTTTGATACCAAATCAGTTTTATAACTTATTTAGACATGTTTCAATATGTCTAACTCATCACTTCAAGTTTAGTGCTTTATTTGGGTCATAAGTCGAGCGGTTTGACCACCGCTTTGACTTTCGAATCCGATCCGTTTGGCCGATCTTTGGATTTGACCAAGTGCATTTATAGGACAATAGTTGTATAAGGAATAACCCACCGAGGTTATACCTTATGGTCTTGTGCTTTGATTAGTTTTATGATGAGTCGATTGTTATGTACTTATAAATGACTAACATACCCTTTTTGCGCATATATTGGTTTTAAGCATATATAACCAAAGTTTTGACATCTAAACAAATGTTATATCATAATTAAACATGTTTGGCATATAAGACTCATCATAGGACATATTTGACCATCCGGACTTTTAATTACGCTAATGACTCGTTAAAGTAGCGTAAACTACCTTAACGAGTCATAACGGGTCAAAAGCACTTAGCATCCTTTCCAAATCGGAATGTTAAGCTTATTAAACCATATCATACGAGTCCCAACACTCGTTTGGTTTGTAAGACTTCGTTCTATCTGATCTCCTATTTAAAGTCTCGACACACTAACATAAGTTATCTGACACATTAGGACATACTTGAGCTTTTTTATTCCATCGATCAAGGACACTTTCGCAATCCCAAGTGAGTACATAGCTCCCCTCTTTTACGCTTTCTAAATGTTTTGGGGTGACTCATATGTGCTAAATCATTTTCAAGTTTTCAAAAACAAAGTCTATGGTTTATATAAAGTAATACGATTTCAACAACTTGTTGGTGCGTTATCCATGACTCGAATGACATTCATTAACATTGATCACGCCGACCCGATAGTATGTTATGGTACCATAGTACTGACAATCCCGTTATCGGACTGTCCACTGGATTTAGTGGAAGTTTGGGTAACGACAAAAATTGTTTATGATTAACAAACCATTGGTTAGTTTGTTAATCTATTTAAAGATACCTTTTGGAGGTCTATTAAAGATACCCCTTGGGAGGTATAGTCAACACAGGTTTGAATGTGTTCATTAAAGAACGACCAAACGTTTTCACAATTAAAACACGAACGATTGATTGATGACACAGACAGATGGTTTTATGACATGGACAAATGGTTTATGACAAGGGCAAATGGTTTATAACAAGGACGATTGAACGAATGGTCTATAATAAGGGCAAATGGTTTTGAATGATGTCACATAATGATTTTCATTTAAAGATATAAACCATATAATGTTTTCTTTTAAATAGACTTATTACTCGATTTTACAAAAGAAATGTTTTTGGTCAAGATTCATGGCTACACGGTTTTTATTTTACTTATATCAACTTGTAAAGTTGGTAAAATATATTGCAGTACAACACTTTTTGATTTCAAGGTTCATACTTGTCGACTCTTGAAGCCGGATGAGGTATTCCAATACGAATACAAATCCATGAATTTGACACACAAAACCTATGTACTCGCCAGCTTTTTATGTTGACTGTCTTTTCACATATGTTTCAGGAGCTATTGTTTGATGACATAAATGCATACTTCACATAGGATGGGCGCGGGCCGTAGTGACTATAAAACATGAAAGACAATTTATTTGTATTTTGTTCTCTCTTTATCCCAAGAAAATGTAAACAATTATCTAAATAATACAAAACTTTAAATACCATGTGTTGTGAAACAATTCCTGTAACGTGACTCCCCGATATTTCCGCCGTAGTTTGTTGTTTTACACGATTGGGGTGTTATAGGTGAAATATTAAAAATATGTTCAAGAATATATGAAGAAGCATGATAACTCTGTAATTTATTATTCTTCTTTTCCTTTTCAGCCAATTTATGTTTTAGCAGAGCAATTTGATCAAGATAAAAATCTACTGTCAATTGTTTATCTTTGTAATTGGCTTCAAGATGTATTTTATCTCAGCAAGTTTCATGTTTCTTTTTTCAAGATCTTTAAAACTATTCTTCATCTCATCATATGCTTCTTTCATCCTGTGATGTGAATATTTCATCACATCATATTCTTTTTGCAACTCTTGAATATTATTTTCTTTTTGAATACACTCGTTGCATTTTGTTGAACACTTTTGCTTCAACAATTCATTTTGTTTTTCAAAAACATTGCATTTTTGTGTCAGCTCATCTTCTTTTTGTTTCAAAACTTTTTCTTTTTCAAGAATTTCTTTGCATTTTCGTATTAGAAACAGTTTTTTTTTTCTCAAACTCTGAGTGAGTTTGATTTAAATACTCTTCAAATTCAACTGCTTCTTTGCATTTTTGTTCAAGAAATTCTACTTTTTGAGCAACCTCAACATAAGTTTTGTTTAAAAAATCTTCTTTTTTCTCAAGAATTGTGCGTTTTTGTTTGAAAAACTCTTCATTTTCCGCACAGTCTTCACATGGTATTATGTCTAACTTACTCTCAGTTTTACCATTTCTACCATCATCTTCAGCTGTCTGAGCTGCCATTGCTTGATCTTTTTTCAACATCTTTTCTTTCTCTCTCTTTTCACTGTTGCATCCCATGCTGTCGTTGACTAAACCTAAAAAAATATTATAAAATTCATTAGCTATGGAAATATTAAAATTTTCAGGAATTTCATCAACACCACATTGATGTACTTAAAATGAAACATATAAATTATATCAAATACGGCGTAAAAGCAACCCTTTTTAGTACTAATGTTGGAAAAAGCTTGTGTTTTCGTTCCTTTTTAATTTTTAGGGTTAAAAGAGCTTAAATGTGCAAAAGGAGCAAAAAGACAGCAAAAACCAACATAAATGTAAAGAAGGAGGAATTTGCAGCAACTCGCCAACCCCAACTCACATCCGAACCACAAAATAGCAAGAATAGAAGACTTGACATAGGGTCGTGTCCACCAGACACGGGCCGTATCCGAAGATGGATGTTGTGTAGAAGAAAAGACAACTACAAAAGACAAAACTCGCAGCCAATACGGGGTCGTGTTAAGCCAACACAGGGCGTGGTCAACGTAAAGATTTTCAGAATCCGCAATAGTACAGCAAGTACTTTGGCCACGGGTCGTGACGTTGACACACGGGGTCGTGTTAGTACAAGATCTGACAAGAAGTTAATGAGGAAAAGGGAGAGAGATGGCCACGGGGCCATGCCAGCCAAGCACGGGCCGTGCTAGCTGGGCGTGGGCCGTGCTGAAGCCTCTGAAGACAGCTATAAATAGAAGTGCTTGGTTCCACTTTAAACCATCCCTTGGCAAACCACTTCTCTCTCACTTCCCACCACTCCACCACCACTACAACACCGTCATCCACCACCATCATCTATTTTCCATCTTTTAGAGTGTGTGTGTAGTCTCCGGATCCAAGATTGATCGTTAGAATCTTTGTCAAAAAAAGGCCATGCTTGGCTAAATTCTTACATCACTTGATGAAGACATATCTTTTATGTATTTCTTTTACGATTTCCAATCTTTGACAACTTTTTAATTGGGTATGTATTAATGACTTTAATAATTAGTTTTTTATATTGAAGGCGAATTTATTCAGCCATTCTTTATAGGTCGTTTATTCACATATCATGTCATTACGGTCTATATAAAGCATGTTAACTACTTGGAAGGGGGTTAGAAGGGTGGTTGGATTCTATCTCTCGTTCAGTGTATAGATCCTACGAGGACCTGGTTCAAGTTTAGTACTACTCCATGGATTGGCCGGGAATGACTGGCCCGACTGAGAGTAAGAAACCGCTTGAACCTCTTATTCATGAACTACTATTAAAACTTTAAACCAACCCCGCAAGGACTGTATCCCTGCTGACTCAGACCAATGGGTTGAGGGTGACCGCTACCTGGAAGGGGGCCCAACATATTTTGCATTAATAACTTACTTAATTATCTTTCAATATTCCGACCTAGTGGGATTGTATCCTTGCTGACTCAAACCACTAGGTTGAGGGTAACGTCGCCTTCAAAAGAGGGGCCAACTACTATAACTAAGATAATATCTTAAAATGCCCAAAGTGCGGAAATCATCAAAAGGGTACATGAAAGATAAGTCGGATCCAAGTGATTCATTCTTGTCTATCTAATTTTATTTTATTTTATGATATTTTCTGTTTTTATCTTTTTATTAGTTTAAAAATCTTTTCTCAAAGTTTGGTTCAATTAGACGTTGACGATAAGCCGGTATTAAAAGCTCTTGTGTCCTTGGACGACCTCGGTATCTTGCCATCACTATACTACGTCCGCGATGGGTGCACTTGCCCTAGCGTGTGTGTAGAGTGATAGTAAAATATCGTGTTTTATAAATTTAAAACTTGAAATCGGCTAGTAAAAAGAGCTAAAATATAACTAAAAATATAGACACCCGCACGCACGTCAAGTTTTTGACGTCATTGCCGGGGACACAAGGATTTTAAGAAACTTAAAATTAACGGCCTAATCTTTTTTATCTTTTCTTTTTAGGTTTTTCTTCCTTTTCTTTTAATTTATCACTTTCTGCAGATTTGACACGGGGCCGTGCTGTTCTAACACGGGGTCATGTCAACTCTCCAGCTGCTTAAAAACTATTTTCTGCCAGATACAAACTGCAGCACGGGGTCGTGTTCCCCTAACATACACGTGTCTAATTCTCTGTTTGTAAGAAAACAGTGACTGCTTGATCTCGACGGTCTAAAAAAATGTATTCCTTTGATTATTTCTACCCCCGCCACTGTTACGGTTTATGGTGAGATTATTGTGGGGAGGAGCATGAAGAATCGGAATGTGGCGTTCTAAACTTCACTCGCCACTATTTAACCCCATCATTCCTATAACGAAAACCTTGAGACAAGCGGGAGTGAGAATAATAATAAAATCCCTCTTCCTGAATCCCATCAATCCTATTACCTAGATGAGCTAGAAGACATAGGTCAACTAGAAGAGAAGGTTATCCTAATGATCAAGGAACTAAAATCCTTCATAAAGGCGTGATATTCATCAAGGAATCCATCCGAAGGAAAGTCGATGGAGGAAAAATCAGGTACATACAACAACACCAAGGTCAACCAGCCCTCTACCATAGACGACCGCGAAAACGAGAGCGATAGTCGTCTCTGTTTCGATTCAGCAATATCAGTCCCCCTTACTGAGTGTGAAACTCACTCCAACAACATGGACAGGAGCGAATAGACTCACACCTTCTTTAACAAGAGCCCGTAAAAGATAAATAAGGGAAGGTTCCATTTTCCCATTTTTAAAGAAGTTTTCTACCTTTCCGATAACCTCTTGCGTTTTTGTACCCCTCACCTAAGTCTGCGGTATATCCGACAGTACGGTGTTGTTCCAACCAGTAAGGAACCACCCGATGTCGGATGATTCCTTAAAACACGTAGACAATCTTCATAAAAACTCTGAACACGGGGTCGTGCCCAACTTTTTTCTAACAACATGGGGCGTGCCGAACTAACACGGGGCCGTGCCCCTCGCATTTTTCAGCACGGGGCCGTGTCAGCAATGACGTAGACCGTGTTCTACTAAAGGACAACATTCACTGACACATGCATTTGGCACGGGGCTGTGCTACCCAGGCACGAGGTTATGCCCGCGTGATGTCACTGTCTATAAAGTTAGCCTTTGAGAGAATGTTTAGAACCATTCCCAAAAGGCACGATCCCTGAGATTCTTCACACATACCCTTAAAGGTATGTTCTTAAAAAGGTCTCATTTGACCTTCTTGTCCTTTCCTCTTTTGTGCATTTCCCCTTCTTCA
This sequence comes from Helianthus tuberosus, assembly GCA_030545235.1. Classification (NCBI taxonomy): domain Eukaryota; kingdom Viridiplantae; phylum Streptophyta; class Magnoliopsida; order Asterales; family Asteraceae; genus Helianthus; species Helianthus tuberosus. The sequence continues at coordinate 2,104,309 of JARYGA010011515.1, read as the reverse complement.
TTCTCCATGAACTCCATTGAAGCTTGAAGCTTCAAGCATCAAAAGCTTTAATAGGAGGGTCATACTATTGATTCTTAGCTGAAAATTTTGCAAATTAACTATAATAAAACATTGTTTCAAATTATTTACGTTCAGAAAATTAAAAATCAGTCAAATCTAACTTGAAATAAAATTTTAAGAGCTAAGAATCTGGAGCAGTTGGAGCAGCACGGGGTCGTGCGGCACATTCTGATCTTCCATATCTTGTTAACGGTTGGTCATTTTCTCTAAAGATGTCATGCCAGCAAAGTGGAACGTCGTCAACAAGCTCCAGGAACCAGAGAAGAGGGAGAATGCTCTCCCTCGAGGCCACTCTCGTAAGATATGTGAGTGCCTTAAGAGAGAGTCTCGATGAGATGGCCTTAGTGGGGGAGGTTCTCATAGACCGTGTGAACTATCTTACCATGGGGCTAGAAGATTGTTTCAGAGAAATCAACCTTATACATCAAAGGTTGAATATCTTCGCTTTGCCCCCTATGGAGCCAATCTTCCCACAAAAAGATTGGAACCTAACTAATGAGATCATACAACCTACAGGATGGTAAGTCGAGATTCCGGAACCTCCCCCTATCAATGCTACCTTCGAGATCCTGATAAATCCCGCTCCACCTCAAGAGGAGGTAGAAGAGGAACCCTTCATCTTCCTACCAAGGGAGATTGAACAAATGCTCAATGACCTCTAAGTTGAGTATTCCCGCAAAAGCTCAAGTCCTCTATCATCCTACATTAGTAGATCTAGGAACGTATCTTTAGGGTTGTTTAAAATGATCTCAGGGAGGCATTTCTCAAGGTCTTATCTATCTATCTATCTATCTATCTTAGGACTATGTAGGTTTGTAATTTTTATTTTCCTTGTAATGTTTTTATTTTAAAAGAAATGGATGATTGGATGGTGGTATTTTAAATAAATGTGTTAAAGAAAGTGGAAACACCTGATGGATGGTGAAAAATGGAACCCATGCATGTAAATCAGATGCCTCCCGACTCATTAACTGCAAAACAGTGGCTGCAGCACAGGGTCGTGCTCACCAAGCACGCCCCCGTGCCCAACTTACTGTTGTTAAATATCTTATGTCCAGAAGGTGGCACGGGCCATGCTCACCCGGCACGCCCCCGTGGCCACCCTACTGTAAGTCTTCAATTTCATTTTGGCACTTTGGACACGGGGCCGTGTCCCCGTAGCACGCCCCAATGCTGCATGTGCCAGTAACAAAAAGATTTTGTTATTTTCACACTTTTTAAACATTTTACCAAAATAAATCCTACTTGGGACACATTGAGGGCAATGTGTAATTTAAGTGTGGGAGGGAGGATAATGAAAACCTTGAATCGTTTGTCCTAAATCAAGCCTTACACAAAACTCGCCTTGGAACCGCTAATCACCACAAACTTTTTCAAATTTTTCTTTTCATTTTTTTACTTATATTGATTTAGTTGGGCAAAACAAGTTCTAAAAATTACGTTTTTACGAATTTACAATTGATAGCGTCGTGATAAAAAGAACCAATTTAGAAAAATTACGAAAACGGGCATGACAAATCTTTGTAAAATTTGATTATATATACATTTTTACACTACAACCCTTTTCCCACAAAAGTGAGTTTTGAGCCATTACCGAGTATACAAATATACATCTATACTAATTGCTCAAATTTTCGTTTCTTGTGTGAATAGCCCGTTTGGTTCTCATGAATCTGGAACTTGACAATACTATGCGTTCTAAGTCTTTACCGACAAAAATCTAAGTAAGTAATTGATAGAGGCATTAGGACCAACCTGTTTTTCAAACAAACCTTTATTTTTCTTTGCTTTAACCAAAAACATCCCCCTAGTTAAACCCTTTGAACCTTAAAACCTTTTCGTTTCCAAACCCACAAAAACAAACCTTTTCATTTTTCATCTTTCATTTTTTGTAAACTTATCGGTTATGAAATTACGATTACGGCTCAGCTTCAACTTTGGCAACCAAAAAAAATAAGAAAAACATGCCAAAGTAAGTTTTGCTAAGCCACAAAGCAATAGAAAAACCGATATTTTACGCTTTTCACCCTTTTTCAATAAAACATACCAAACCAGAACCACCACATACCCTTCAAAGCCCTCTTGATATTTATAAGGATTTAACATCAAAATGAGGAGGTTTGATCAATTGTCAAGCCTATGGTAGGAGTAAGTTCCAAAAACGGGCACGAGCGTTTTCACTTAATACATCATCGGCCGAGTGTTGAGTGACCACCTGTGAGGTGTGTAAATTTGTATATAACTAAATAGAATTTTATAAAGGCATGTTTTGCCCAAAGTAAGTAATTTTTCTTAGCTTGTATTTTAAATAAATCATGACGAATAAGATTGTAAATAAAATAAAAACAAAATAAATTTAGACTTGGATTCCCGGCACTCTAAAGATAAGACAAAAACCTTCTCTTCTACATATTCTGTTTGGGTGTGTAAGCCACGTAGTAGAGTTTTGCTTGAGGACAAGCAAAGATTCAAGTGTGAGGGTATTTGATGTACTTGAAATACAACATATAAATCATATCAAATACGGTGTAAAAGCAACCTTTTTTAGTTCTTATGTTGGAAAAAGCTTGTGTTTTTGTTCCTTTTTAATTTTCAAGGTTAAAAGAGCTTAAATGTTCGAAAGGAGCAAAAAGACAACAAAAACCAACATAAATGTAAAGAAGGAGGTTTTGCCGCAACTCGCCAAGCCTCGAATCACATCCGAACCACAAAATAGCAAGAACAGAAGACTTGATACGGGGCCGTGTCCACCAGACACGGGCCGTGTCCAAAGATGATGCCATGCAGAAGAAAAGACAATTGCAAAAGACAAAACTGGCAGCCAACACGGGGTCGTGTTAAGCCAACATGGGGCGTGGTCAACTTAAAGATTTCCAGAATCTACAATAGTACAAAAAGTACTTTGGCCACGGGTCGTGTCGTTGACACACGGGGCCGTGTTAGTACAACATCTGACAAGCAGTTAATGAGGAAAAGAGAGAGATGGCCACGGGGTTGTGCTAGCTGGGCACGGGTCATGCTTAAGCCTTTGAAGACAGCTATAAATAGAAGTGCTTGGTTCCACTTCAAACCATCCCTTGGAAAACCACTTCTCTCTCACTTGCCACCACTCCACCACCACTACAACACCATCATCCGTTTTCCATCTTTTAGAGTGTGTGTTTAGTCTCGGATCCAAGATTGATAGTAAGAATCCTTGTCAAACAAAGGCCATGCTTGGCTAAATTCTTACATCACTTGATGAAGACATATCTTTTATGTATTTCTTTTATGATTTCCAATCTCTGGCAACTTTTTAATTGGATATGTATTAATGACTTTAATAATTAGTTTTTTATATAGAAGGCGAATTTATTCAGCCATTCTTCATATGTCGTTTATTCACATATTCATGTCTTTATGGTCAATATAAAGCATGTTAACTACTTAGAAGGGGATTAGAAGGGTGGTTGGGTAATTCTATGTCTCGTTCAGTGTATAGATCCTGCGAGAACCTGGTTCAAGTTTAGTACTACTCCATGGATTGGCCGGGAATGACTGGCCCGACTGAGAGTAAGAAACCGCTTAAACCCCTTATTCATGAACTACTATTAAAACTTTAAACCAACCCCACGAGGACTGTATCCCTGCTGACTCGGACCAACGGGTTGAGGGTGACCGCTACCTGGAAAGGGGCCCAACATATTTTGCATTAATAACTTAATTATCTTTCAATATTCCGACCTAGTGGGATTGTATCCTTGCTGACTTAAACCACTAAGTTGAGGGTAACGTCGCCTTCAAAAGAGGGGCCTACTACTATAACTAATGCCCAAAGTGCCGAAATCATGAAAAGGGTACATGAAAGATAAGTCGGATCCAACTGATTCTTTCTTGTCAATCTATTTTATTTTATTTTATTTTATTTTCTGTTTTTATCTTTTTATTAGTTTAAAAATCTTTTCCCAAAGTTTGGTTCGATTAGACGTTGACGATAAGCCGGTATTAAAAGCTCTTATCTCCTTGGACAACCTCAGTATCTTGCCATCACTATACTATGTCCGCGATGGGTGCACTTGCCCTAGCGTGTGTGTAGAGTGATGGTAGAATATCATGTTTTATAAATTTAAAACTTGAAATCGGCGAGTAAAAAGAGCTAAAAATATAACAAAAAATATAGACAACCGCACGCACGTCAACATTCTTCTTCACTTTCTTCAATCGTCTATTCATCTTCTCCACGAACTTCCGCAAGCATCGCTCATTCGTCAGGTTGAGAAAACATGTTATTACAGTTGAAACCTTTTTCTTCATGTATGACAACTAATGCTTTGTTTCTTCACTTTGAAGATCCAGCTTCAATCTTTGGCCTATCTTGCTTGTCATATATTGCTTTCTTGTAATAATCACTAAACGGATTGATGTTGTCTTGATTTTCTTGACCTGTACATTCTCTTTTAAAATGTCCTTTTTGTTTGCATTTAAAACATGTCACTTTTGACTTGTTAAAACCCAACTTAGAATCCGAAACAAACCCGCACTATCTCCCTGTGATTTCAGCAAATCTTTGAGCTCTTCTCATAATACTCGCCATATTCCACATGATATCCATCAGTTCAATTTCTTCTGGATCTATCTGGTCATAGTCTTCTTTAGTCATATTAAAGTTTCCAATTTTTTCAACGACAAGACTGTCATATGACTCAAGCACTGATGCCAGAAATGCCATCTGCTCTTTCATTGTGGTTTCATTCAGACCTTGAGCATTTTGCAGATTTACTGTGACATTGCATTGTAGTACATGAGACTGATTGTTTCTTTGGTTTGAATTTGTGTTTGATCCCTGTGATGACTTTTAGTTTGCATTTGAAAAATTAGATTCAATGCTCGAGAATGTTCCAAATCTACTGCCGCTTGAGTTGTTGTTTGTCGAAAAACCAGAAAATCCAGATGAACTTTCTGCATTGTATACTGTCTGTACCTTTTGACTCTAATTATCTAATGAACTACCACTTCTGTAGTACAGACTTACATCTTGTTGTTCATTCTTTAACAATCCTGCTTTTCTCAATTCTAACTTGTATGCTTCCAGTTTTTGAATTAACTTGTTAAAACTAATGGTCTCGTATTCCATATTGTTTCTCATGATCAAGATAAACGTAGACCAATCATTTTCTTTTGGAAGTGCATCAACAAGCTTATCTATCAACTCTTCCCGATGTTTTTCAATCCCAAACAATTTAAACTCTTTAATCAAATGATAAAATCTTTCAATGAGTTGTTTAACTGTTTCACCTTTCAGACACGTAAACTTCTCAAATTCTTTCTTCATTAACGCTCTCTAGCTTTTCATTACCTGCTGATTTCCTTCAGCCTTATGTTTTAAAGTATTCCATATTGAATAAGCAGTTCCATTATGTTGTAGTAAAGAAGAGTAATGTCTTTCACCAATTGTTGTATAAAACTTGTCATTTTCTTTTCATTCTTGAATTTTTCTTTTTCTTTTTCATTATATGCAATCAATGATTTCTTTTTACCATCATTCTCTAAGGGTTAATTATATTCTCTTAGGAAAACATACCAACACTCCATATGGTAAGCTTGAACCCAGTCAGAAAACCACTCTTCCCATTTTCTATAATCATCTAAGTTCATTAACCTAGGTGGTTAAGATGATGTTCCATGTTCATTTTCAAATCTTAAAGCCTAAGCCACCCAATCCGGCATGGTTGCAAATGCATTATAAAATTCAGAATCCATGATTAACACCTACAAAAATCAACTAATGATCAAACAACTTCGAAACAATATAATGATTTCTTTCGTGCTAAAGAGAAATGTTACTTCGTGCGAATGTGACAAGTATCAACAGACTAACACCAAATACACTCTTTCGTACGAACTGAACTTTTCCGTTTCGTACGAACTGAACTTTTCCGTTTCGTACGAATGTGATGACTCTTCAATAAATTGACTTTTAATCACTTTCGTACGAATGTGTCTTGTACGATTTGAATGACTGTGAAACTTCAAGTTACGTTTTTCATGGTTTTTCCAAGAATTTTCAATGAATTAGCTTTAATTTTGATCTGATTCTTTCAAGGATTGATTAGAACATGATTTCGCACATTATATCCAAAAATCAGAAAATTTTGTCCATGATTTCAAAATTAATTTTGCGTTTTAAGTTGGAAGAAGATGAGTAGAAGAGATGTGAGTAGAAAAGGTGATGAAATCAGATCCAGAACAGCTCGAATCTGCTTGTATCTTGTGTTCATAGTCCTTGAAAGCGGTCTCCAAGCTCTGATACCACTTGTGAGGACCGTTTTGGTGCTCCCGAATGCTCCGACCGGCTAAAACGACTCCATATCTCGTGCAGAATCTGAGTATGAAGGTGACATGCATAAGAATAAACTAATTAAACTGGTTTCTATTCAATATTTGAGGTTACAGAACAACGAAACCAAATGGACAGAGTTTCCTCTCTGTTCCACCCAAAGACTACAAATGACAAGACTTGACCTCCTATCTATAGGGAAGCCCATTCGCATGGACCATCTAGAACGAATGAGCCTTATGTGCAAATGGCACCTTTGGGATAGATGAGACCCCATTCGTACGAATTGCACATTCGTGCGAACGTGTACCAACATTACAAACCTGTCTTGCCTAACCTATAAACCTATATAATCAACTACGACTCAATACATTGTCAACTATGAACATGGTTGACAGAAGCAATAGACATAATGCATTCGCACTTTTAAATGCGTGTTCTTCCCCTAAAACAATATATAAAACATTATAAGAGGGGTTTAGTGACACTCACCTTTGGGTGCGTTTTTATATTATCACAATCCCTCAAATTGGTCTACATGTCCTAAATTAAGTAGGAACGATTTAATAACCAATTACTCTATTAATATCTAAGTTTCTCCAATACTTCCTATTTTTACAAAACTTTGAGATTTTCTCGAAAAGTCTTTGTTTTGATTATGTTGGCGTAATTATATATATGTGTGTTCATATATATATATATTTTAAGATTTTCAATACTTGAACGATTTTAATGGTGACCCTCAATATGTTATATCCGTTATCACATCTGCTTATGTACAAAATATCTGCTATTTGCGCTTCGTAATATATTTACATAAATATGGACATATTCGACGTATATCGTTACTCACGTATTTCATCAACTTATATATTTTATCATTTTTATAGCATTCATACACAATATAACTCATCAAGTTAACCTATGTATTATTTTCATGCTCGATCTATAAGTTATATATATTTTATGAGATATTTAATGAAATTATCGTTTTAACCGTACAAGCGTACATGCAGCGTCATAATCTATACTATCATGTAAACACTTAATATATCACACTACACATACTCATATTTACATATCACGTTGTAACACATAAAGTTCACCCTTGAACATCCCGTTTTCGCGTACACTGAAATATGCGTATTTTAACGTTTTCGGGCGTCCAAAGTCACGTATGACTAACCAAACACCATGGGTATTAATATAAGTTAAAATACTTATAATATCTTAATAATATCAGTTTATATTCTGATTTAAAACAGTTTTATAAAAATCATTTCAAAAGTCGCTTTTACCATTTTTAATGTATAGTCTTATACTGAACTTTACCGTAACCATCCCAAATCATCACGACTTGATATTTTAACACAAAACATGTTTTTAATAATTAAAATAGTGGTTATGCTCGTGATAGTGCAGATTTCATGCATGTCATATAAATCACACAATTTCACCCATTTTACTACTTTTTAAGCTTCATTTACAACATGCAAAGCTACCAAACTTATGACATAATTTTGTATCATCATGACAAATCATATAACATTATTTTTAATGTTCATATTATGTTTTTAACTCAATTTCATCATATCATTTCAAGTTCACCAACTTATGATCATTTAAGCATCATATATCACACTACTAATATACAAGTACCTAATGCATGATTATCATATCATCATCATCCAAGATTTACTTAAATGTATTTACCGTACATTTATTATAACTTTCAAATAAACCCAAGAAATCATCTTCATCTAATCATCATCAAATCATTCATAACATTAACGCATATAGCATTCTCATGTTTTATGAACTAACCAACAAATATCATATGCATGCGTACATATATATGTTTTGGTCAAAAATTACCGAAGCAATTAAGTGATCAAATTAGTTAAGTGAGGTAGTGTGCTAGAAATATGTATGAAAAATGTGTTAACAAAATTAGATATGAAAACAGTTTCAGGATACGGCTCAGGATATAGAGCTGTATCTATGATCAAACAATGAGCGAAAATGTAAAGGGTGACACGAGATGTACGAGGAAAGCCCTTGATCAATCTAGATCGCCGGCATAAAACCTCGGGAGCTGACAATCGCAGCTGCCTTGTTCTTCTATTGCTTCAAATATCAGGATACAGTGCAGGATATGGCGCAGATCAATGCTAAGTGGTACAACGATTACAAGTGTTGAGTGTTTGTGCGTGATAGAAAGAAAAAAGAAGTGTGAGTTCGAATGTGGAGAGTCAAGTGTGTGTTCCTATTGATCTGGCCTCCTATTTATAGTTACAAGTAACAAACTAACTCTCCTATTATTCCGGGATGCTGGGAATATTCCATTCTGAACGTTGGGGGACTCTTTTAACTTGTTTTCCACGTGCTTATTAACTATAAAACCGAGTCTTCAGCTCATATGACCGTTACAACCTCAATAGCATTGACCAGCATCCGATATTCTCGCGGAATATGCCTTTCTTCTATTCTGACCGTTACAAGACCCATTCTTCCACCATCAACATCCATTTTTCAACCACCTTGAGCGAATCTTCAGGTAGATCAAGTCCTTTAACGTTGGTACCTTGCTACAAAAGAAAATCGTTAGTAACTGCCAGGATACTGCGTCAGGATGTTACCAATATCCTGGTCTGATATCATGATCGATACTGCCTCAGGATGTTACCAATATCCTGGTCTGGTATCCTGATCATAAACAGCTAACATTAAATCAAGATATATTGTCAGGATATGGGCTCAGAATTTCACCCATAACAATTGTCCCCAAAAATATAACTGTTGGATATCCTAATTCCAACAGATATATTTTTCAGTCATTCCAATACGTCTGGTAAGGATATCTGTTTTGAACATTCCTGCATATGTTTGGTTAATCAGCACATAATATGATAAGATTGAAACTACTCCCTTTTCTATAGACTTTGCTAAGGTCCCTGTTGTCTTCAATCTTGAGGAGCTTGACAGTTACCCCAAGTCTGTCCTGGTAAAAAAGAAACCATCTGTTGGCACCAGCTCTAAGCCCTCCGCTGTTGCTGCCGAAAGTTTCTGTTACGATGACCTTGGTTTCATGGAATCCATCGAGTCCATGAACTCCTTCCTTAATAAGGTAAATATCCAAATCCTGTATCCCGTACACATACACTGAACCTGTATCCTGGTTAGTTTGTCTTTAATGATACCTGTATTTTGCTTTGTAGGGTTTGAATCATCTGGTCATCCTGTACTTAGAACAATTTATATTTCCTGCACTTAAGACAATACGATGGCCAAAGGTGGATGGGTCCTGAGTTTCAGGATGAAGCCTTTGGTCATCAATCAGTATGGTTTATTTTGAACAATATAACAGTTGAAGGCAATTGGGTTCTCGTGTTTTCAGGACGAAGCCTTCAACTGTTTATGTAAATATACTTTAAAAACTTAATTGTGTTCTTGGTGGATGGGTCTCTTTTTGAGATGAAACCAAGAATACAATTAATAATAAACTAACCTTTTAACCTTACATGTTGTTATTTGTTATGCATTTCTTAGTCTGAATTCCAATGTTCCAAACTTAGTGCAATTATTACTTTTTATGAAAATATCTTGATCAGTATACTCGCAAATATCCTATTAAGACTTCCGTCAAATAGGGTTTTTATAACTCAAGCAATTCAGATAAAGTTTTCAGAGAAAGAGGACAGTTCATTTTTATTTTACAAAGTTGGTTTTGAGAACACTTGTTTGACTAGAACACAGTTTCAGTTTTCAATCCAAGTATCCTGAAGTATATCCTGAGAATACATCTTGAGAATATATCCTGAGAACATATCCCGACCAGGATACTCATAAGTGTTATAGCTTCAGAAATTTAGACAATCTAGATAAGGTTTTTTTTTTAAAGAACAAAAATAGGAAAGATCATACCGAAACAGAAGACATCTCAATCCTTTCATTCCAGTCCTTTCGCAACCATTCCACCGAAGGTGTCCCCAGTCCAGGATACTTGGCGAATTATGCCCAAACTTGATCCTTTGAGTTCCTCACAATGCCTTAGTGGGATATAGTGTTGGCATAGGTTTCCTTCTTGCTCAAGCATAAATGTCCCCAGTAGGATATAGTATCAGCATACATCATGTTCTATCACGGATGTCCCCTGTCTGTGCAGGACCAGTATGTTGTACCAGGATATGATCCTTTAGCAATTCTTCAACCAGTTGTTTAAACTTAGCAATCTTTTTTCAAAAATTTATGTAGACTTGTAAATGACTATGTTTTTTGAAAATATACTTTGGGATTATCCAAAAACTTTGTATTTTATTGGGACTAAACCCATTTTCCAGGCATTTAAGCCGGAGTATAAGAACCTCAAGACTTGAAAAGGTGAAAACCTTTAAGTCTTTGAGTTTTGCTGGGGATTTTACCCACGTTTCGTGCGCTACAGGCGAGGGTGTGGAAACCCCAAAACTTAGAAAGGTGAAAACCTTTAAACCTGGGGAAAATCCCAAATTTTCATGCGCTATAGGCGGGAGTGTATAAACTCCAAGACTTAGAAAGGTGATAACCTTTAAACCTTAGAGAGTATGAAAATACCCTTTCGTGAGAGAGGGTGATCAATCCTCATATACCTTAAGGATCCAGGGTATAGCCAACAGTAACGAAATTGTCAGCCACTTTTACATGAACTGGTCCCGCCACCTTGAACTATCCCTGGATAACTTGCGCTCCAGGCGGGGTGTTTAAACCCAATTCGTGAGAAAGGTGAATACCTTTAAACCTGTGAAGGGATCAGGATCCCTTATACGTGAGAGAGGGGGCCAATCCTCTAATCTTCCGAAGTATCTTGAGTGAGCATCCTGGAGCTATATCCTGGAGCATATACTGCAAAACATCCTTAAACTAAGGTGGGTGTTACTTGGCTAACACCCCTCCGATGCTTAAGTTAGTATTGGGTTTCAAAGAATAAATTAAACCAAAACATATTTAAAAAAGATAGAATTCATACCATCCTGAGTTAGAAATTAAATTCTAAACTCACTTGAAATAAAGCTTAAGGTGTATAGCATTCCAAGATCTCGGTAGCAAATCCCCTTCCATATTCTTGAGTCTATATGCTCCTTTCCCTGCTTCTGATTCAACTTCATATGGTCCTTCCCATTTTGGAGCTAACTTGCCATCGGCAGGATTAGTAGTATTCTGAAAAGCCTTTCTCAACACCCAATCTCCAACCTTAAATCTTCTGGTCCTAATATTCTTGTTATATGCTCTGGATATTCTTTGTTGATATGCTGCCATTCTCAGCCTTGCTGCATCCCTTTTTTCATCTATAGTATCCAAATCCTGACACAAGGCTTCAGGATTCTGTTCAGGATCACTTAGGGTAGATCTTGCAGTAGGTATTGTCATTTCCGTTGGAATCATTGCTTCTGCTCCAAATACCAAGGAAAATGGGGTTTGGCCTGTTGCATTCTTTACCGTTGTCCTATCAGCCCACAAAAGAAAGGGTAATTCTTCTGCCCATCTTCCTTTTTTGGCTCCAAGTCTCTTCTTTAAGTTATTGACAATTATCTTGTTTGAGGATTCTGCTTGTCCATTCGCTTGAGGATGTACCGGAGTAGATGTTATCATTTTGATTCCCCAACTTTTGCAAAAGTCAGTGGTTCTCTTGCTTATAAACTGAGAACCATTGTCACAGATTATCTCGGCTGGTACTCCAAATCTGGTCAGGATATTTCTCTTTATGAAGGATACTACTTCTTGATCTCTAACTTGAACAAATGCTTCTGCTTCAACCCACTTGGAGAAATAATCCGTCATTGCCAACATGAAAACCTTTCCTCCTGGAGCTTTTGGAAGCTTTCCCACTATATCCATACCCCACTTCATAAATGGCCAAGGGGAAACAATAGGATACAGTGGTTCAGCAGGCTGATGTAATATGTTACTATGTCTTTGACATGCGTCACATCTTCGAGCATATTCTGCGGCGTCTTTTCTCATTGTCGGCCAATAATATCCTGTCCTTAATACTTTTGAGAATAATGACCTGCCCCCAGTATGGTTACCACAATCCCCTTCATGTATATCCTGAAGTACTTCTTTGGCTTCAGGATCCTCCAAACACCTCAAATACGGTCCTGCAAGAGATTTCTTGTATAAAACATTATTTATAATAGTGAATCGTGATACCTTCATCCTAAATGCCTTAGGATTTTCATTTTCGGGGATGTTTCCTTCCTTGAGATATCTCATGATTGGAGCCGTCCAAGATTTAGGATCCTCTTCAGGATACTCTGCTCCAGGATCCTGAATACCCGCTACTTCTTTATCCCGAGGATTCGTTGCAGGATACAAGACATGTAATATTGGTATTTGGGTTCCTTCTGATATCCTGGTCGATGATCCCAGATTTGCTAAGGCATCTGCTTCAGCATTATCCTCTCTTGGTACCTGTTCAAGTGTAAAAACATCGAAATATCCTGCTAATTTTTTGAGAATATCAAGGTATTCGATTAATTTCTCACCCTTAACTGCATAGGATCCATTAAAATTGTTAGTAATTAACAAGGAGTCAACATATACTTGCAAATTCTTGATACTCATATTCTTAGCCAATTCTAATCCTGCAATTAAAGCTTCATATTCTGCCTCATTATTAGTAGCAGGAAATTCACACCCAATAGCCTGGGGTAATATGTCCCCCTGTGGCGATTTTAGTAGTATACCTAAACCTACACCTCTTACATCGGATGCACCATCAGTATACAATGTCCAACATTCTAAGTTTTCTCCTAGCTGCTGTACTTCTAAATCCACTTCATTTTGAATGTCACTACTGAAATCAGCCACAAAGTCAGCTAAAGCCTGAGACTTTATGTCATTTCTAGGTTCATATACTAAATCATAAGCACTTAACTTTACTGACCACTTGGCCATCCTGCCTAACATCTCTGGTTTCCTAAGCACATTTTTGACAGGATAATTCGTTTTAACATGGATCCTCTGTGTCTCAAAATAATGTCTAAGCTTTGTCGATGCCATGACTAGAGCTAGTATCAATTTTTCTAAATGAGAATACCTAGTTTCAGCATCTAACAAACTTTTACTAACATAATATACAGGATATTGCTGACCTTCATGGTCTTTTATAAGAACGGCACTTACAGCATTCCCTGATACAGCGAGGTATAGGGATAGTGGTTCACCATCTTCAGGCTTCATCAATAGAGGTGCGGTTGAGAGATATCGCTTCAAATCCTGCAAGGCTGCTTCATGCTTTGCTCCCCATTCAAATTTCTTATTCTTCTTGAGGATATCATAGAATTCCTTGCATTTTTCTGAGGATCTTGAAATAAATCTATTCAAAGCTGCTACTCGGCCTGTCAACCTTTGTACGTCCTTCATATTTGAGGGTGATTTTATATCCAGGATAGCTTTGATCTGCTCTGGGCTTGCTTCTATCCCCCTTTTTGTCACCATATATCCAAGAAACTTTCCTGCCCCCACTACGAAATGGCACTTAGCAGGATTCAGCTTCATGTTGTATTGATCCAGGATATCAAACGCTCCCTTGATATCCTGGAGGTGATCCTCTAGCTTATCTTTGAACATCATGTATACCAATCTCTGGTATGTTGCACCTGCATTTTTCAAACCGAAAGGCATAGCAGTATAGCAATATATACCTGTTGGTGTCATGAAAGCAGTATCCTCCTGATCCGAAGGCTCCATTTGAATCTGCTGAAATCCTGAGGATGCGTCCATGAATGTTAACATTTCATGTCTAGCAGTAGCATCTACCATTGCATCGATATAAGGGAGAGGAAATGGATCTTTAGGACAAGCCTTGTTCAAGTCCGTGTAATCTACACAGACTCTCCATTTCCCGTTTTTCTTCTGTACCACAACTACGTTTGCTAGCCATTTTGGAAACTTGACTTCTCTGATCATCCTGGACTTCAACAATCTTTCAACTTCCTCTTGGATAATCGCATTCCGCTCAGGAACGAATTTTCTTCTTTTTTGCTGAACAGGCTTGAATGATTTGTCAATTCCAAGCTTGTTAGTGATAATGTCTTTGGATATGCCTGTCATATCCTCATGCTTCCATGAAAACGTTGACATCCTGCATTTCAAAAGGTTAGTTAACTGTTCTTCAATATCCAGAGGGATATTGGTTCCTACGAGCACCGAGATATCAGGATTATCCTGCTCCAGGATAATTTTCTTCACATCCTGCTCCGAATCCTCCACGATATCCTGGGCCCGCATCTTTAATTGTTATGCTGTACTAGGCTTAGTTGAGGATTTCATCGAGGATGAGTAGCATTCTTTCGCTTCCTATTGATCACTTTCCACCTTGACAACCCCTCAAGGGGTAGGGATCTTGATCCATTGGTGATATGTTGATGGCACAGCCTTCATATCGTGAATCCATGGTCTTCCCAGTATGATGTTATAGCAGGATAAGGAGTCCATCACACAGAAGCGTTGTATTGAGTTGACCCCTTCAACATATACTGGTAACTTTATCTCCCCTACGGTATTCCTAGCTTCTCCACTGAAACCAACGAGCACAGTGGACTTCGAAGTGATATCCATCGGAGATACATTCATCTTCTTCAATGTTTCCAGCTGAATTATATTGACAGAACTACCGTTGTCTACCAGTATCCTGCGTACAAAATGGTTAGCCACACATAATGTTATTACTAAAGCATCATGGTGAGGATCCTGAACAGTATCCCTGTCATCACTATCGAAAGTGATCACTTTATCAGTTGTGAGGGTAGTCATTCTGACTGGTCTGTCTCCCCTCTCGCTCTTAGCTTCCTTCGCATGTCTCTTGGTCGTCGAATACGAAGTCCCACGAATGTCGGATCCTCCTGAAATAAAGTTAATTATCTTGGCATCTGCTGGGGGTGATGCTGCTCGTTCAGGATCCTTCTCGGGATCCTGCCCTTTATTCTTCTTTTTTCCCAGCAAGTCCTTCAGATACCCCTTGCTTAACAGGTAACTTATCTCTTTCCTTAAAGCAATGCAATCCTCGGTCATATGTCCGAAGTCTTCGTGGAAGTCACACCATTTGGATTTATCCTTCCAATCAGCTTTCTGCTGGTTCTTTCGAGGCCACCTAGCTTTGTCCCCTAAGCCCTGCATAGCATACATTAATTCAGGTATATTAACAGAAAAGCAGTATTCAGATAAATCAGGATATTCTTCAGGATCCTCGTCTTCAATAGCGTTCACTTTCTTGTTATCATTTCTGCCATATGGCCTGGAGCGATATGGCTTATATGAGGTTTCTGATTTCCTGTTAGTTGATTCATAGGTTGAGGTAGAATTCATCCTCTCCTGCATCTTCTTGTCATCTTCCAGACGGATATATCTCAAAGCCCTGTTACGAGCTTCGTCGAGATTCCTGCAGGGATTCATTACAAGATCCTGATAAAACTGAGAATCCTTTTGCAACCCCATCTTAAAAGCTTGCACAGCTGTTGCAACATCAAGATGTGGGATATCCAAGGATTCTCGACTGAATTTGTTCACATAATCCCTCAAGGATTCCTGAGGTCCTTGAGTTATCCTGTAAAGATCATTGGTTAGTTTCTCAAAACTCCGACTACAAGAAAATTGACTGTTAAATAAATTAACCACATGAGCAAACGAAGTAATTGAGTGAGGAGGGACGTTTAACAGCCATTTTAAGGCTGATCCTGTCAGGGTAGAACCAAATCCCTTGCACAAGCATGCTTCCTTGAGCTCCGGAGGGATAGGGTTAATCTCCATTCTTTCCCTATACTGGGCAATATGCTCTTCAGGATCCGTAGTCCCATCATACAGCTTCATGTTGGGAGTCTGAAATCTTTTTGGGATTTCAGCATCACAGATGGGATATGCAAAGCGGGATATCCTGTGGCTGTCTTGGGATACTTCCGGAATTGGCTGGACCACTCCAGGTACACTGGATATCATGTCCTTCAATTTCTGGAGCTCCCTGGTAAATGTTGACGTCATACCTGCATCCTGCAAAGAGCCATCATTGTTAGTAGCAAGAATATTATTATTTGACACATTACCGTTCTGAGGATTTTGTTTATATCCTGAAGCATATCCTGAGCTTCTCACAGTCGATATCCTGACCGAAGAGGGTATCTCAGGGGTATGATTCTGAGAATGGCTTGGGACGATATTCCCCCTATTATCCTCAGTGTAAACTGCGGAACTGAAGTTCAAAGCCCTGGGTTGTATAGGAGTGACAGTTTCTTCAGCGGGTCTACTCGAGCTAGCTTTTAAGAGTTGTATTTCTCTTAACAGCATTTGGTTAGTCTCCTGTTGCTGCCTCATTTGTTCCTGTACACTTCCAAATAAAGTCAAAATTTCATCGTTAGAG
Organism: Helianthus tuberosus; assembly: GCA_030545235.1. Lineage (NCBI taxonomy): Eukaryota > Viridiplantae > Streptophyta > Magnoliopsida > Asterales > Asteraceae > Helianthus > Helianthus tuberosus. The sequence continues at coordinate 2,087,543 of JARYGA010011515.1, read as the reverse complement.
GCTAAAACGGGAGCAGATCCCTGGACACTCCGAGTAGGGATAACATCTTGAGATTGTGAAGAAAACGGCATCCTTGGAGGAGGTGGTGGAAGCACCGAACCAGTAGTAGCAGAGGTTGTAGCAGGCATAGTGGAAGAGCTCATGTTTAATCTTGAGGCCATTGTAAACAATGTGGCAAAAAGTTTTGAAAATAAAAAACCGATTAATGATTTTGCAAAGATTTTTAGTAAAAGTAGCACCACTCGCCCCACGGTGGGCGCCAAATTGTTTTGGTCAAAAATTACCGAAGCAATTAAGTGATCAAATTAGTTAAGTGAGGTAGTGTGCTAGAAATATGTATGAAAAATGTGTTAACAAAATTAGATATGAAAACAGTTTCAGGATACGGCTCAGGATATAGAGCTGTATCTATGATCAAACAATGAGCGAAAATGTAAAGGGTGACACGAGATGTACGAGGAAAGCCCTTGATCAATCTAGATCGCCGGCATAAAACCTCGGGAGCTGACAATCGCAGCTGCCTTGTTCTTCTATTGCTTCAAATATCAGGATACAGTGCAGGATATGGCGCAGATCAATGCTAAGTGGTACAACGATTACAAGTGTTGAGTGTTTGTGCGTGATAGAAAGAAAAAAGAAGTGTGAGTTCGAATGTGGAGAGTCAAGTGTGTGTTCCTATTGATCTGGCCTCCTATTTATAGTTACAAGTAACAAACTAACTCTCCTATTATTCCGGGATGCTGGGAATATTCCATTCTGAACGTTGGGGGACTCTTTTAACTTGTTTTCCACGTGCTTATTAACTATAAAACCGAGTCTTCAGCTCATATGACCGTTACAACCTCAATAGCATTGACCAGCATCCGATATTCTCGCGGAATATGCCTTTCTTCTACTCTGACCGTTACAAGACCCATTCTTCCACCATCAACGTCCATTTTTCAACCACCTTGAGCGAATCTTCAGGTAGATCAAGTCCTTTAACGTTGGTACCTTGCTACAAGAGAAAATCGTTAGTAACTGCCAGGATACTGCGTCAGGATGTTACCAATATCCTGGTCTGATATCCTGATCGATACTGCCTCAGGATGTTACCAATATCCTGGTCTGGTATCCTGATCATAAACAGCTAACATTAAATCAAGATATATTGTCAGGATATGGGCTCAGAATTTCACCCATAACAATATACATATACACAACATACATTTATACATATACATACTTTCATAAAGATCAACTTTTCGTATATTCATCTTTAATCATAAGACTTTTTATAAAAATCCTTTTTAATCATACATGCAATCACCTTTCGAGAATCATATTAATCAAAACCCAACTAATAATAAAAACACCACCAAATAACCACATGCATACATACTCATGGCTCACACACACTCACATATTTTTCCATTTTAATTTTATTTTAAAACTTTTTTCTTATTTAAAATCCAAATATGTGAAAAATCCAAGCTTTTGAGAAACTTTCCATCATCATCATCATCATCAAGAATCAAGAACAAGAACTTTAAAAATAATTTTATATCTTTCAAGAATATAAATGGGTTTTTGATGATGGTTGTTGTGATTAAAAGCTTGCACCTTCTTAAAACTCCATGGATTGACCTTCAAATCTTTGAAGAAACTTGAAAATGGCTTGGAAGGTACTTGATTCTTGCAACAAATCATCAAAATTTTTGAAATGGGAGTGGGCGTGTGTGTGTATACAGTTTTAGAGAAAGAGAATGGAAGAATTGAAAAGATTTTAGTCTTGGAAAATGATTAAAATGGATAAATTCTTTGAAGTGTAATGATTGCATGCATAATAGGCTTAACACTTGTCAAGAGAGAGAAAAGGTGGGCACTTTATGGTCGCCACCTACACATGCACACACATATCTCACATATGCATACATATATATATATATAGGAGAAGGATCCGTTAGGAACCACCCTTTATTGCGAGAACCACGAGAACCAGTATGAACACAAATAATAATACCTAAAAAAATCTAAAAAACACCCCAATTTTTTTATTTTTTTTTACAAATTCTTTTTGTAAAAATCACTATATTTCGTTTACAATAAAAGTCACAGTTATCCATGTGCATTTGTATCATTTCTTTGAAAAATTCCGTAATTCATTACAAATATTAGACAATTGCACTTTCATTTACACTACCACGTGTAATACACTACTTTTTACATTAACAATATTAGAAATGCACATGTGCATCTATATGTATCAACATGAAATAAGGTGTTTTGGTACACTATTTTCTCTTTCATCTATCATTCCATCCATAATACACAAACATGCACATGTGCATTTTTGTCATTTCTTTGACAAATTCCGTAATTCATTACAACTATTATACAATTGCACTTTCATTTACACTACCATGTATAATACAATACTTTTTACATTACCAATATTAGAAATGCACATGTGCATCTATATGTATCAACATGAAATAAGGTGTTTTGGTACGCTACTTTGAATACACTTTCCCTTTCATCTATCATACCATCCATAATACACTACCATTACCTCCAACCATCCATAATACAATACCATTACCTCCTACCATCCATAATACAATATCATTACCTCCTACCATCCATAATACAATACCATTACCAATATTTTCACTTTATTACATGTATGTAAACACCATTTATACCATCCAATCAACATATTAGATCATAAATTGACAACTACAACCAAACCATCAACCACTAGATATAACTAACAAAAAAACATGTATATTCAAAATCACAAACTTTTTGTACCAATACACGTTATATCATGGTTATACCTAATGATGCACATGTGCATTTTGAATATTGGTAATGTAAAAAGTAGTGTATTACGAATGATATTATAAATTAAAGTGCAATTGTCTATTCCTGATAACATATTACCGAATTTGTCAAAGTAATGATACATATGCACATGTGCAGGGATAACTGTTACTCGAAAAAAAAGTTTTTTTTATGGTAACGAAATATAGAGATTTTTTTCAGAAAAATATTAAAAAAAAAATTGAGTTCTTTTTTGATTTTTTTTAGATTTTATTTTGTGTTCACATTGGTTCTCGCGGTTCTTGCAATAAGGGTGGTTCTCGCATAAACCTAACCCCCCCCCCCCAAAAAAAAAAACCTAAACCCCCCTCCCCCACCCCCCAAAAAACCTAAACCCCCCCCCCCACCCCACCCCCCCCCCCCAAGCTAAAATGCTAAAAACTAAACCCCCACAAAACCTAAAAAAATCTAAAAAAAAAAATTTTTTTAATATTTTTTATGTTAAAATCGCTACTTTTAGAAGCCAAAAAAAAAAAAAAATTTTTTAATTTTTTTTTTTTTTTGCTTCGAAAAGTAGCGATTTTTTTATAAAAAATATTAAAAAAAAAAATTTGTGTGATTTTTAGCTATTTTTAGGCATTTTTTGTTGTGTTCACATTGGTTCTCGCGGTTCTCGCAATAAGAGGTGGTTCTCGCATGATCTTCTCCATATATATATATATATATATATGGGTGGAGTTACAATAGGAAGTTTATTTGGCTAAGAAGCCTAGTAAGTGATCTTGACCATCCATTTAGTTAATCAAGGGCTAAGATTAAATGATGGAAATTGAAGGGAAGAAAAGAGGCGCGTGAGTTTGTTTAGGGGCATTCTAGTCAATCCAAGCCAATAGTTTCTCTCTCCTCCAATCCCCCCCCCCCCCATTTTTAAACGTTAATAACTCTTTCATAAGACATTATTTTTTTATAAAAATTGCACCAAAAAAACTAGCGTTTTTTTATCTTTAAAACGAGTATACTATTGCTATATTTTCAAAAAAGAAATTTAAAACCTAGTTGCGTAAAACGCTATAGAAAAACCCCCAGTTACGTAAAACGCAATGAAAAAAAAACCTAAAAAATGACATTTTTCAAAAACGCAATGCACAAAAAACACAAAGAAATGACTTATTTGTAAAACGCAATGGCCAGAAAACACAAAGAAATGTCTTATTTCTAAAACGCAATATCCTAAAAACTCAAAAGAAAATGTACTTTCTAAAACGCAATAGACTAAAAACACATAAAAATGTGTTTTACCTAAAACGCAATGCACAAAAAACACATAAAAATGTGTTTTACCTAAAACGCAATGCACCAAAAACACAAAGAAATTTCTTATTTGTAAAACGTAATGGCCAGAAAACACTTAAAATGACTCATTCTAAAACGCAATGGACTGAAAACACCTAAAAAATGTGTTTTACCTAAAACGCAATGACTAAAACACTTCAAAAATGTGTTTTTACCTAAAACGCAATGAGTAAAAAAACTTAAAAATGTGTTTTTTTTTTTAAACGCAATAGCCAGAAAACACATAAAACTCTCTTATTTATAAAACGCAATGGACATAAAAAACTGTCTGGTAATTGTCTGTGACTGTGAACTGTCTGAATTGTCTATTAATTACTGTCTTCGAAATGAGCAAATTTCTGGAAAATTAATATTTCTGATGCATTTTTATTATAGCAATTTAATCAGAAAACTCAAAAGAAAATGTACTTTCTAAAATGCAATACTAAAAACACATAAAAATGTGTTTTACCTAAAACGCAATGCACCAAAAACACATAAAAATGTGTTTTACCCAAAACGCAATGCATCAACAACACAAAGAAATGTCTTATTTGTAAAACGCAATGGCCAGAAAACACTTAAAAATGACTCATTCTAAAACGTAATGGACTGAAAACACCTAAAAAATGTGTTTTACCTAAAACGCAATGACTAAACACACTTCAAAAATGTGTTTTACCTAAAATGCAATGACTAAAAACACTTAAAATGTGTTTTTTTTCTAAAACGCAATAGCCAGAAAACACATAAAAATCTCTTATTTCTAAAACGCAATGGAGAAATAAAACTGTCTGGGAACTGTCTGTGACTGTGAACTGTCTGAATTTTCTACGAATTACTGTCTTCGAAATGAGCCAATTTCTGGAAAATTATTTTTTCTGATGCATTTTTATTACAGCAATTTAATCAGAAAACTCATAAGAAAATGTACTTTCTAAAACGCAATGGACTAAAAACACATAAAAATGTGTTTTACCTAAAACGCAATGCACCAAAAACACTTAAAAATGTGTTTTACCTTAAACGCAATGCACAAAAAACACAAAGAAATGTCTTATTTGTAAAACGCAATGGCCAGAAAACACTTAAAAATGACTCATTCTAAAATGTGATGGACTGAAAACACCTAAAAAATGTGTTTTACCTAAAACGCAATGACTAAAAACACTTAAAAATGTGTTTTTTTCCTAAAACGCAATAGCCAGAAAACACATAAAACTCTCTTATTTCTAAAACGCAATGGACATATAAAACTGTCTGGGAACTGTCTGTGACTGTGAACTGTCTGAATTGTCTATGAATTACTGTCTTCGAAATGATCCAATTTCTAGAAAATTAATTTTTCTGATGCATTTTTATTACAGCAATTTAATCAGAAAACTCAAAAGAAAATGTACTTTCTAAAATGCAATACTAAAAACATATAAAAATGTGTTTTACCTAAAACGCAATGCACCAAAAACACGTAAAAATGTGTTTTACCCAAAACGCAATGCATCAACAACACAAAGAAATGTCTTATTTGTAAAACGCAATGGCCAGAAAACACTTAAAAATGACTCATTCTAAAACATAATGGACTGAAAACACCTAAAAAATGTGTTTTTACCTAAAACGCAATGACTAAAAACACTTCAAAAATGTGTTTTACCTAAAATGCAATGACTAAAAACACTTAAAATGTGTTTTTTTTGTAAAACGCAAAAGCCAGAAAACACATAAAAATCTCTTATTTCTAAAACGCAATGGACATATAAAACTGTCTGGGAACTGTCTGTGACTGTGAACTGTTTGAATTGTCTACGAATTACTGTCTTCGAAATGAGCCAAATTCTGGAAAATTATTTTTTCTGATGCATTTTTATTACAGCAATTTAATCAGAAAACTCAAAAGAAAATGTACTTTCTAAAACGCAATGGACTAAAAACACATAAAAATGTGTTTTACCTAAAATGCAATGCACCAAAAACACTTAAAAATGTGTTTTACCTAAAACGCAATGCACCAAAAACACAAAAAAATGTCTTATTTCTAAAACGCAATGGCCAGAAAACACTTAAAAATGACTCATTCTAAAACGCAATGGACTGAAAAGACCTAAAAAATGTGTTTTACCTAAAACGCAATGACTAAAAACACTTGAAAAATGTGTTTTACCTAAAACGCAATGACTAAAAACACTTAAAATGTGTTTTTTCTAAAACGCAATAGACAGAAAACACATAAAACTCTCTTATTTCTAAAACGCAATGGACATATAAAACTGTCTGGGAACTGTCTGTGACTGTGAACTGTCTGAATTGTCTACGAATTACTGTCTTCGAAATGAGCCAATTTCTGGAAAATTAATTTTTCTAATGCATTTTTATTACAGCAATTTAATCAGAAAACTCAAAAGAAAATGTACTTTCTAAAATGCAATGGACTAAAAACACATAAAAATGTGTTTTACCTAAAACGCAATGCACTAAAAACACATAAAAATATGTTTTACCTAAAACGCAATGCACAAAAAACAAAAAGAAATGTCTTATTTGTAAAGCGCAATGGCCAGAAAACTCTTAAAAATGACTCATTCTAAAACGCAATGAACTGAAAACACCTAAAAAATGTGTTTTACCTAAAACGCAATGACTAAAAACACTTCAAAAATGTGTTTTACCTAAAACGCAATGACTAAAAACACTTAAAAATGTGTTTTTTTCTAAAACGGAATAGCCAGAAAACACATAAAACTCTCTTATTTCTAAAACGCAATGGACATATAAAACTGTCTGGGAACTGTCTGTGACTTTGAACTGTCTGAATTGTCTACGAATTACTATCTTCGAAATGAGCCAATTTCTGGAAAATTAGTTTTTCTGATGCATTTTTATTACAGCAATTTAATCAGAAAACTCAAAAGAAAATGTACTTTCAAAAACGCAATGGACTAAAAACACATAAAAATGTGTTTTACCTAAAACGCAATGCAGCAAAAACACATAAAAATGTGTTTTACCTAAAACGCAATGCACCAAAAACACAAAGAAATGTCGTATTTGTAAAACGCAAAGGCCAGAAAACACTTAAAAATGACTCATTCTAAAACGCAATGGACTGAAAACACCTAAAAAATGAGTTTTACCTAAAACGCAATGACTAAAAACACTTCAAAAATGTGTTTTACCTAAAACGCAATGACTAAAAACACTTAAAATGTGTTTTTTTCTAAAACGCAATAGCCAGAAAACACATAAAACTCTCTTATTTCTAAAACGCAATGGACATATAAAACTGTCTGGGAACTGTCTGTGACTGTGCACTGTCTTAATTGTCAACGAATTACTGTCTTCGAAATGAGCCAATTTCTAGAAAATTATTTTTTCTGATGCATTTTTATTACAGCAATTTAATCAGAAAACTCAAAAGAAAATGTACATTCTAAAACGCAATGGACTAAAAACACATAAAAATGTGTTTTACCTAAAACGCAATGCACCAAAAACACAAAGAAATGTCTTATTTGTAAAAGGCAATGGCTAGAAAACACTTAAAAATGACTCATTCTAAAACGCAATGGACTGAAAACACCTAAAAAATGTGTTTTACCCAAAACGCAATGACTAAAAACACTTAAAAATGTGTTTTTTTCTAAAACGCAATAGCCAGAAAACACATAAAACACTCTTATTTCTAAAACGCAATGGACACATAAAACTGTCTGGGAACTGTCTGTGACTGTGAACTGTCTGAATTGTCTACGAATTACTGTATTCGAAATGAGCCAATTTCTGGAAAATTAATTTTTCTGATGCATTTTTATTACAGCAATTTAATCAGAAAACTCAAAAAAAAAATGTACTTTCTAAAATGCAATACTAAAAACATATAAAAATGTGTTTTACCTAAAACGCAATGCACCAAAAACACGTAAAAATGTGTTTTACCCAAAACGCAATGCATCAACAACACAAAGAAATGTCTTATTTGTAAAACGCAATGGCCAGAAAACACTTAAAAATGACTCATTCTAAAACATAATGGACTGAAAACACCTAAAAAATGTGTTTTTACCTAAAACGCAATGACTAAAAACACTTCAAAAATGTGTTTTACCTAAAATGCAATGACTAAAAACACTTAAAATGTGTTTTTTTTCTAAAACGCAAAAGCCAGAAAACACATAAAAATCTCTTATTTCTAAAACGCAATGGACATATAAAACTGTCTGGGAACTGTCTGTGACTGTGAACTGTTTGAATTGTCTACGAATTACTGTCTTCGAAATGAGCCAAATTCTGGAAAATTATTTTTTCTGATGCATTTTTATTACAGCAATTTAATCAGAAAACTCAAAAGAAAATGTACTTTCTAAAACGCAATGGACTAAAAACACATAAAAATGTGTTTTACCTAAAATGCAATGCACCAAAAACACTTAAAAATGTGTTTTACCTAAAACGCAATGCACCAAAAACACAAAAAAATGTCTTATTTCTAAAACGCAATGGCCAGAAAACACTTAAAAATGACTCATTCTAAAACGCAATGGACTGAAAAGACCTAAAAAATGTGTTTTACCTAAAACGCAATGACTAAAAACACTTGAAAAATGTGTTTTACCTAAAACGCAATGACTAAAAACACTTAAAATGTGTTTTTTCTAAAACGCAATAGACAGAAAACACATAAAACTCTCTTATTTCTAAAACGCAATGGACATATAAAACTGTCTGGGAACTGTCTGTGACTGTGAACTGTCTGAATTGTCTACGAATTACTGTCTTCGAAATGAGCCAATTTCTGGAAAATTAATCTTTCTAATGCATTTTTATTACAGCAATTTAATCAGAAAACTCAAAAGAAAATGTACTTTCTAAAACGCAATGGACTAAAAACACATAAAAATGTGTTTTACCTAAAACGCAATGCACTAAAAACACATAAAAATGTGTTTTACCTAAAACGCAATGCACCAAAAACACAAAGAAATGTCTTATTTGTAAAACGCAATGGCCAGAAAACTCTTAAAAATGACTCATTCTAAAACGCAATGAACTGAAAACACCTAAAAAATGTGTTTTACCTAAAACGCAATGACTAAAAACACTTCAAAAATGTGTTTTACCTAAAACGCAATGACTAAAAACACTTAAAAATGTGTTTTTTTCTAAAACGGAATAGCCAGAAAACACATAAAACTCTCTTATTTCTAAAACGCAATGGACATATAAAACTGTCTGGGAACTGTCTGTGACTTTGAACTGTCTGAATTGTCTACGAATTACTATCTTCGAAATGAGCCAATTTCTGGAAAATTAGTTTTTCTGATGCATTTTTATTACAGCAATTTAATCAGAAAACTCAAAAGAAAATGTACTTTCAAAAACGCAATGGACTAAAAACACATAAAAATGTGTTTTACCTAAAACGCAATGCAGCAAAAACACATAAAAATGTGTTTTACCTAAAACGCAATGCACCAAAAACACAAAGAAATGTCGTATTTGTAAAACGCAAAGGCCAGAAAACACTTAAAAATGACTCATTCTAAAACGCAATGGACTGAAAACACCTAAAAAATGAGTTTTACCTAAAACGCAATGACTAAAAACACTTCAAAAATGTGTTTTACCTAAAACGCAATGACTAAAAACACTTAAAATGTGTTTTTTTCTAAAACGCAATAGCCAGAAAACACATAAAACTCTCTTATTTCTAAAACGCAATGGACATATAAAACTGTCTGGGAACTGTCTGTGACTGTGCACTGTCTTAATTGTCAACGAATTACTGTCTTCGAAATGAGCCAATTTCTAGAAAATTATTTTTTCTGATGCATTTTTATTACAGCAATTTAATCAGAAAACTCAAAAGAAAATGTACATTCTAAAACGCAATGGACTAAAAACACATAAAAATGTGATTTACCTAAAACGCAATGCCCCAAAAACACATAAAAATGTGTTTTACCTAAAACGCAATGCACCAAAAACACAAAGAAATGTCTTATTTGTAAAAGGCAATGGCTAGAAAACACTTAAAAATGACTCATTCTAAAACGCAATGGACTGAAAACACCTAAAAAATGTGTTTTACCCAAAACGCAATGACTAAAAACACTTAAAAATGTGTTTTTTTCTAAAACGCAATAGCCAGAAAACACATAAAACACTCTTATTTCTAAAACGCAATGGACACATAAAACTGTCTGGGAACTGTCTGTGACTGTGAACTGTCTGAATTGTCTACGAATTACTGTATTCGAAATGAGCCAATTTCTGGAAAATTAGTTTTTCTGATGCATTTTTATTACAGCAATTTAATCAGAAAACTCAAAAGAAAATGTACTTTCTAAAATGCAATACTAAAAACACATAAAAATGTGTTTTAGCTAAAACGCAATGCACCAAAAACACATAAAAATGTGTTTTACCCAAAACGCAATGCATCAACAACACAAAGAAATGTCTTATTTGTACAACGCAATGGCCAGAAAACACTTAAAAATGACTCATTCTAAAACGCAATGGACTGAAAACACCTAAAAAATGTGTTTTTACCTAAAACGCAAAGACTAAAAACACTTAAAAAATGTGTTTTACCTAAAATGCAATGACTAAAACCACTTAAAATGTGTTTTTTTTTTCAAAAACGCAATAGCCAGAAAACACATAAAAATCTCTTATTTCTAAAACGCAATGGACATATAAAACTGTCTGGGAACTGTCTGTGACTGTGAACTGTCTGAATTGTCTACGAATTACTGTCTTCGAAATGAGCCAAATTCTGGAAAATTATTTTTTCTGATGCATTTTTATTACAGCAATTTAATCAGAAAACTCAAAAGAAAATGAACTTTCTAAAACGCAATGGACTAAAAACACATAAAAATGTGTTTTACCTAAAATGCAATGCACCAAAAACACTTAAAATGTGTTTTACCTAAAACGCAATGCGCCAAAAACACAAAGAAATGTGTTATTTGTAAAACGCAATGGCCAGAAAACACTTAAAAATGACTCATTCTAAAACGCAATGGACTGAGAACACCTAAAAAATGTGTTTTACCTAAGACGCAATGACTAAAAACACTTGAAAAATGTGTTTTACCTAAAACGCAATGACTAAAAACACTTAAAATGTGTTTTTTTCTAAAACGCAATAGACAGAAAACACATAAAACTCTCTTATTTCTAAAACGCAATGGACATATAAAACTGTCTGGGAACTGTCTGTGACTGTGAACTGTCTGAATTGTCTACGAATTACTGTCTTCGAAATGAGCCAATTTCTGGAAAATTAATCTTTCTAATGCATTTTTATTACAGCAATTTAATCAGAAAACTCAAAAGAAAATGTACTTTCTAAAACGCAATGGACTAAAAACACATAAAAATGTGTTTTACCTAAAACGCAATGCACTAAAAACACATAAAAATGTGTTTTACCTAAAACGCAATGCACCAAAAACACAAAGAAATGTCTTATTTGTAAAACGCAATGGCCAGAAAACTCTTAAAAATGACTCATTCTAAAACGCAATGGACTTAAAACACCTAAAAATGTGTTTTACCTAAAACGCAATGACTAAAAACACTTCAAAAATGTGTTTTTACCTAAAACGCAATGACTAAAAACACTTAAAAATTTGTTTTTTTCTAAAACGGAATAGCCAGAAAACACATAAAACTCTCTTATTTCTAAAACGCAATGGACATATAAAACTGCCTGGGAACTGTCTGTGACTGTGAACTGTCTGAATTGTCTACGAATTACTATCTTCGAAATGAGCCAATTTATGGAAAATTAGTTTTTCTGATGCATTTTTATTACAGCAATTTAATTAGAAAACTCAAAAGAAAATGTCCTTTCTAAAACGCAATGGACTAAAAACACATAAAAATGTGTTTTACCTAAAACGCAATGCAGCAAAAACACATAAAAATGTGTTTTACCTAAAACGCAATGCACCAAAAACACAAAGAAATGTCTTATTTGTAAAACGCAAAGGCCAGAAAACACTTAAAAATGACTCATTCTAAAACGCAATGGACTGAAAACACCTAAAAAATGTGTTTTACCTAAAACGCAATGACTAAAAACACTTCAAAAATGTGTTTTACCTAAAACGCAATGACTAAAAACACTTAAAATGTGTTTTTTTTCTAAAACGCAATAGCCAGAAAACACATAAAACGATCTTATTTCTAAAATGCAATGGCCATATAAAACTGTCTGGGAACTGTCTGTGACTGTGAACTGTCTGAATTGTCAACGAATTACAGTCTTCGAAATGAGCCAATTTCTGGAAAATTATTTTTTCTGATGCATTTTTATTACAGCAATTTAATCAGAAAACTCAAAATAAAATGTAGATTCTAAAACGCAATGGACTAAAAACACATAAAAATGTGTTATACCTAAAACGCAATGCACCAAAAACACATAAAAATGTGTTTTACCTAAAACGCAATGCACCAAAAACACAAAGAAATTTCTTATTTGTAAAACGCAATGGCCAGAAGACACTTAAAAATGACTCATTCTAAAACGCAATGGACTGAAAACACCTAAAAAATGTGTTTTACCCAAAACGCAATGACTAAAAACACTTAAAAATGTGTTTTACCTAAAACGCAATGACTAAAAACACTTCAAAAATGTGTTTTACCTAAAACACAATGACTAAAAACACTTAAAATGTGTTTTTTTTTTTCTAAAACGCAATAGCCAGAAAACACATAAAACTCTCCTATTTCTAAAATGCAATGGACATATAAAACTGTCTGGGAACTGTCTGTGACTGTGAGCTGTCTGAATTGTCTACGAATTACTGTCTTCGAAATGAGCCAATTTCTGGAAAATTAATTTTTCTAATGCATTTTTATTACAGCAATTTAATCAGAAAACTCAAAAGAAAATGTACTTTCTAAAACGCAATGGACTAAAAACACTTAAAAATGTGTTTTACCTAAAACGCAATGCACCAAAAACACAAGGAAATGTCTTATTTGTAAAACGCAATGGCCAGAAAACACTAAAAATGACTCATTCTAAAACGCAATGGACTGAAAACACCTAAAAAATGTGTTTTACCTAAAACGCAATGACTAAAAACACTTGAAAATGTGTTTAACCTAAAACGCAATGTCTAAAAACACTTAAAATGTGTTTTTTCTAAAACGCAATAGACAGAAAACACATAAAAATCTCTTATTTCTAAAACGCAATGGACATATAAAACTGTCTGGGAACTGTCTGTGACTGTGAACTGTCTGAATTGTCTACGAATTACTGTCTTCGAAATGAGCCAATTTCTGGAAAATTAATTTTTCTAATGCATTTTTATTACAGCAATTTAATCAGAAAACTCAAAAGAAAATGTACTTTCTAAAACGCAATGGACTAAAAACACATAAAAATGTGTTTTACCTAAAACGCAATGCACCAAAAACACAAAGAAATGTCTTATTTTTAAAACGCAATGGCCAGAAAACTCTTAAAAATGACTCATTCTAAAACGCAATGGACTGAAAACACCTAAAAAATGTGTTTTACCTAAAACGCAATGACTAAAAACACTTCAAAAATGTGTTTTACCTAAAACGCAATGACTAAAAACACTTAAAAATTTGATTTTTTCTAAAACGGAATAGCCAGAAAACACATAAAACTCTCTTATTTCTAAAACGCAATGGACATATAAAACTGCCTGGGAACTGTCTGTGACTGTGAACTGTCTGAATTGTCTACGAATTACTATCTTCGAAATGAGCCAATTTCTGGAAAATTAGTTTTTCTGATGCATTTTTATTACAGCAATTTAATTAGAAAACTCAAAAGAAAATGTCCTTTCTAAAACGCAATGGACTAAAAACACATAAAAATGTGTTTTACCTAAAACGCAATGCAGAAAAAACACATAAAAATGTGTTTTACCTAAAACGCAATGCACCAAAAACACAAAGAAATGTCTTATTTGTAAAACGCAATGGCCAGAAAACACTTAAAAATGACTCATTCTAAAACGCAATGGACTGAAAACACCTAAAAAAATGTGTTTTACCTAAAACGCAATGACTAAAAACACTTCAAAAATGTGTTTTACCTAAAACGCAATGACTAAAAACACTTAAAATGTGTTTTTTTCGAAAACGCAATAGCCAGAAAACACATAAAACTCTCTTATTTCTAAAATGCAATGGACATATAAAACTGTCTGGGAACTGTCTGTGACTGTGAACTGTCTGAATTGTCAACGAATTACAGTCTTCGAAATGAGCCAATTTCTGGAAAATTATTTTTTCTGATGCATTTTTATTACAGCAATTTAATCAGAAAACTCAAAAGAAAATGTAGATTCTAAAACGCAATGGACTAAAAACACATAAAAATGTGTTATACCTAAAACGCAATGCACCAAAAACACATAAAAATGTGTTTTACCTAAAACGCAATGCACCAAAAACACAAAGAAATTTCTTATTTGTAAAACGCAATGGCCAGAAGACACTTAAAAATGACTCATTCTAAAACGCAATGGACTGAAAACACCTAAAAAATGTGTTTTACCCAAAACGCAATGACTAAAAACACTTAAAAATGTGTTTTACCTAAAACGCAATGACTAAAAACACTTCAAAAATGTGTTTTACCTAAAACGCAATGACTAAAAACACTTAAAATGTGTTTTTTTTCTAAAACGCAATAGCCAGAAAACACATAAAACTCTCCTATTTCTAAAATGCAATGGACATATAAAACTGTCTGGGAACTGTCTGTGACTGTGAGCTGTCTGAATTGTCTACGAATTACTGTCTTCGAAATGAGCCAATTTCTGGAAAATTAATTTTTCTAATGCATTTTTATTACAGCAATTTAATCAGAAAACTCAAAAGAAAATGTACTTTCTAAAACGCAATGGACTAAAAACACTTAAAAATGTGTTTTACCTAAAACGCAATGCACCAAAAACACAAGGAAATGTCTTATTTGTAAAACGCAATGGCCAGAAAACACTAAAAATGACTCATTCTAAAACGCAATGGACTGAAAACACCTAAAAAATGTGTTTTACCTAAAACGCAATGACTAAAAACACTTGAAAATGTGTTTAACCTAAAACGCAATGTCTAAAAACACTTAAAATGTGTTTTTTCTAAAACGCAATAGACAGAAAACACATAAAAATCTCTTATTTCTAAAACGCAATGGACATATAAAACTGTCTGGGAACTGTCTGTGACTGTGAACTGTCTGAATTGTCTACGAATTACTGTCTTCGAAATGAGCCAATTTCTGGAAAATTAATTTTTCTAATGCATTTTTATTACAGCAATTTAATCAGAAAACTCAAAAGAAAATGTACTTTCTAAAACGCAATGGACTAAAAACACATAAAAATGTGTTTTACCTAAAACGCAATGCACCAAAAACACAAAGAAATGTCTTATTTTTAAAACGCAATGGCCAGAAAACTCTTAAAAATGACTCATTCTAAAACGCAATGGACTGAAAACACCTAAAAAATGTGTTTTACCTAAAACGCAATGACTAAAAACACTTCAAAAATGTGTTTTACCTAAAACGCAATGACTAAAAACACTTAAAAATTTGATTTTTTCTAAAACGGAATAGCCAGAAAACACATAAAACTCTCTTATTTCTAAAACGCAATGGACATATAAAACTGCCTGGGAACTGTCTGTGACTGTGAACTGTCTGAATTGTCTACGAATTACTATCTTCGAAATGAGCCAATTTCTGGAAAATTAGTTTTTCTGATGCATTTTTATTACAGCAATTTAATTAGAAAACTCAAAAGAAAATGTCCTTTCTAAAACGCAATGGACTAAAAACACATAAAAATGTGTTTTACCTAAAACGCAATGCAGAAAAAACACATAAAAATGTGTTTTACCTAAAACGCAATGCACCAAAAACACAAAGAAATGTCTTATTTGTAAAACGCAATGGCCAGAAAACACTTAAAAATGACTCATTCTAAAACGCAATGGACTGAAAACACCTAAAAAATGTGTTTTACCTAAAACGCAATGACTAAAAACACTTCAAAAATGTGTTTTACCTAAAACGCAATGACTAAAAACACTTAAAATGTGTTTTTTTCGAAAACGCAATAGCCAGAAAACACATAAAACTCTCTTATTTCTAAAATGCAATGGACATATAAAACTGTCTGGGAACTGTCTGTGACTGTGAACTGTCTGAATTGTCAACGAATTACAGTCTTCGAAATGAGCCAATTTCTGGAAAATTATTTTTTCTGATGCATTTTTATTACAGCAATTTAATCAGAAAACTCAAAAGAAAATGTAGATTCTAAAACGCAATGGACTAAAAACACATAAAAATGTGTTATACCTAAAACGCAATGCACCAAAAACACATAAAAATGTGTTTTACCTAAAACGCAATGCACCAAAAACACAAAGAAATTTCTTATTTGTAAAACGCAATGGCCAGAAGACACTTAAAAATGACTCATTCTAAAACGCAATGGACTGAAAACACCTAAAAAATGTGTTTTACCCAAAACGCAATGACTAAAAACACTTAAAAATGTGTTTTACCTAAAACGCAATGACTAAAAACACTTCAAAAATGTGTTTTACCTAAAACGCAATGACTAAAAACACTTAAAATGTGTTTTTTTTCTAAAACGCAATAGCCAGAAAACACATAAAACTCTCCTATTTCTAAAATGCAATGTACATATAAAACTGTCTGGGAACTGTCTGTGACTGTGAGCTGTCTGAATTGTCTACGAATTACTGTCTTCGAAATGAGCCAATTTCTGGAAAATTAATTTTTCTAATGCATTTTTATTACAGCAATTTAATCAGAAAACTCAAAAGAAAATGTACTTTCTAAAACGCAATGGACTAAAAACACTTAAAAATGTGTTTTACCTAAAACGCAATGCACCAAAAACACAAGGAAATGTCTTATTTGTAAAACGCAATGGCCAGAAAACACTAAAAAATGACTCATTCTAAAACGCAATGGACTGAAAACACCTAAAAAATGTGTTTTACCTAAAACGCAATGACTAAAAACACTTGAAAATGTGTTTTACCTAAAACGCAATGTCTAAAAACACTTAAAATGTGTTTTTTCTAAAACGCAATAGACAGAAAACACATAAAACTCTCTTATTTCTAAAACGCAATGGACATATAAAACTGTCTGGTAACTGTCTGTGACTGTGAACTGTCTGAATTGTCTACGAATTACTGTCTTCGAAATGAGCCAATTTCTGGAAAATTAATTTTTCTAATGCATTTTTATTACAGCAATTTAATCAGAAAACTCAAAAGAAAATGTACTTTCTAAAACGCAATGGACTAAAAACACATAAAAATGTGTTTTACCTAAAACGCAATGCACTAAAAACACATAAAAATGTGTTTTACCTAAAACGCAATGCACCAAAAACACAAAGAAATGTCTTATTTGTAAAACGCAATGGCCAGAAAACTCTTAAAAATGACTCATTCTAAAACGCAATGGACTGAAAACACCTAAAAAATGTGTTTTACCTAAAACGCAATGACTAAAAACACTTCAAAAATGTGTTTTACCTAAAACGCAATGACTAAAAACACTTAAAAATTTGTTTTTTTCTAAAACGGAATAGCCAGAAAACACATAAAACTCTCTTATTTCTAAAACGCAATGGACATATAAAACTGCCTGGGAACTGTCTGTGACTGTGAACTGTCTGAATTGTCTACGAATTACTATCTTCGAAATGAGCCAATTTCTGGAAAATTAGTTTTTCTGATGCATTTTTATTACAGCAATTTAATTAGAAAACTCAAAAGAAAATGTCCTTTCTAAAACGCAATGGACTAAAAACACATAAAAATGTGTTTTACCTAAAACGCAATGCAGCAAAAACACATAAAAATGTGTTTTACCTAAAACGCAATGCACCAAAAACACAAAGAAATGTCTTATTTGTAAAACGCAAAGGCCAGAAAACACTTAAAAATGACTCATTCTAAAACGCAATGGACTGAAAACACCTAAAAAATGTGTTTTACCTAAAACGCAATGACTAAAAACACTTCAAAAATGTGTTTTACCTAAAACGCAATGACTAAAAACACTTAAAATGTGTTTTTTTCTAAAACGGAATAGCCAGAAAACACATAAAACTCTCTTATTTCTATAATGCAATGGACATATAAAACTGTCTGGGAACTGTCTGTGACTGTGAACTGTCTGAATTGTCAACGAATTACAGTCTTCGAAGTGAGCCAATTTCTGGAAAATTATTTTTTCTGATGCATTTTTATTACAGCAATTTAATCAGAATACTCAAAAGAAAATGTAGATTCTAAAACGCAATGGACTAAAAACACATAAAAATGTGTTATACCTAAAACGCAATGCACCAAAAACACATAAAAATGTGTTTTACCTAAAACGCAATGCACCAAAAACACAAAGAAATTTCTTATTTGTAAAACGCAATGGCCAGAAGACACTTAAAAATGACTCATTCTAAAAGGCAATGGACTGAAAACACCTAAAAAATGTGTTTTACCCAAAACGCAATGACTAAAAACACTCAAAAATGTGTTTTACCTAAAACGCAAAGACTAAAAACACTTAAAATGTGTTTTTTTCTAAAACGCAATAGCCAGAAAACACATAAAACTCTCCTATTTCTAAAATGCAATGGACATATAAAACTGTCTGGGAACTGTCTGTGACTGTGAGCTGTCTGAATTGTCTACGAATTACTGTCTTCGAAATGAGCCAATTTCTGGAAAATTAATTTTTCTAATGCATTTTTATTACAGCAATTTAATCAGAAAACTCAAAAGAAAATGTACTTCTAAAACGCAATGGACTAAAAACACTTAAAAATGTGTTTTACCTAAAACGCAATGCACCAAAAACACAAGGAAATGTCTTATTTGTAAAACGCAATGGCCAGAAAACACTAAAAAATGACTCATTCTAAAACGCAATGGACTGAAAACACCTAAAAAATGTGTTTTACCTAAAACGCAATGACTAAAAACACTTGAAAATGTGTTTTACCTAAAACGCAATGTCTAAAAACACTTAAAATGTGTTTTTTCTAAAACGCAATAGACAGAAAACACATAAAACTCTCTTATTTCTAAAACGCAATGGACATATAAAACTGTCTGGGAACTGTCTGTGACTGTGAACTGTCTGAATTGTCTACGAATTACTGTCTTCGAAATGAGCCAATTTCTGGAAAATTAATTTTTCTAATGCATTTTTATTACAGCAATTTAATCAGAAAACTCAAAAGAAAATGTACTTTCTAAAACGCAATGGATTAAAAACACATAAAAATGTGTTTTACCTAAAACGCAATGCACTAAAAACACATAAAAATGTGTTTTACCTAAAACGCAATGCACTAAAAACACAAAGAAATGTCTTATTTGTAAAACGCAAAGGCCAGAAAACACTTAAAAATGACTCATTCTAAAACGCAAAGGACTGAAAACACAAGTAAAAAATGTGTTTTTCCTAAAACGCAATGACTAAAAACACTTCAAAAATGTGTTTTACCTAAAACGCAATGACTAAAAACACTTAAAATGTGTTTTTTTCTAAAACGCAATAGCCAGAAAACAATAAAACTCTCTTATTTCTAAAACGCAATGGACATATAAAACTGTCTGGGAACTGTCTGTGACTGTGCACTGTCTTAATTGTCAATGAATTACTGTCTTCGAAATGAGCCAATTTCTAGAAAATTATTTTTTCTGTAGCATTTTTATTACAGCAATTTAATCAGAAAACTCAAAAGAAAATGTACATTCTAAAACGCAATGGACTAAAAACACATAAAAATGTGTTTTACCTAAAACGCAATGCACCAAAAACACATAAAAATGTGTTTTACCTAAAACGCAATGCACCAAAAACACAAAGAAATGTCTTATTTGTAAAACGCAATGGCCAGAAAACACTTACAAATGACTCATTCTAAAATGTGATGGACTGAAAACACCTAAAAAATGTGTTTTACCTAAAACGCAATGACTAAAAACACTTCAAAAATGTGTTTTACCTAAAACGCAATGACTAAAAACACTTAAAAATGTGTTTTTTTTTCTAAAGCGCAATAGCCAGAAAACACATAAAACTCTCTTATTTCTAAAACGCAATGGACATATAAAACTGTCTGGGAACTGTCTGTGACTGTGAACTGTCTGAATTGTCTACGAATTACTGTCTTCGAAATGAGCCAATTTCTGGAAAATTAATTTTTCTGATGCATTTTTATTACAACAATTTAATCAGAAAACTCAAAAGAAAATGTACTTTCTAAAACGCAATAGACTAAAAACACATAAAAATGTGTTTTACCTAAAACGCAATGCACCAAAAACACATAAAAATGTGTTTTACCTAAAACGCAATGCACCAAAAACACAAAGAAATGTCTTATTTGTAAAACGCAATGGCCAGAAAACTCTTAAAAATGACTCATTTTATAACGCAATGGACTGAAAACACCTAAAAAATGAGTTTTTACCTAAAACGCAATGACTAAACACACTTCAAAAATGTGTTTTACCTAAAACGCAATGACTAAAAACACTTAAAAATGTGTTTTTTTCTAAAACGGAATAGCCAGAAAACACATAAAACTCTCTTATTTCTAAAACGCAATGGACATATAAAACTGTCTGGGAACTGTCTGTGACTGTGAACTGTCTGAATTGTCTACGAATTACTGTCTTCGAAATGAGCCAATTTCTGGAAAATTAGTTTTTCTGATGCATTTTTATTACAGCAATTTAATCAGAAAACTAAAAAGAAAATGTACTTTCTAAAACGCAATGGACTAAAAACACATAAAAATGTGTTTTACCTAAAACGCAATGCAGCAAAAACACATAAAAATGTGTTTTACCTAAAACGCAATGCACCAAAAACACAAAAAAATGTCTTATTTGTAAAAAGCAAAGGCCAGAAAACACTTAAAAATGACTCATTCTAAAACGCAATTGACTGAAAACACCTAAAAAATGTGTTTTACCTAAAACGCAATGACTAAAAACACTTCAAAAATGTGTTTTACCTAAAACGCAATGACTAAAAACACTTAGAATGTGTTTTTTTCTAAAACGCAATAGCCAGAAAACACATAAAACTCTCTTATTTCTAAAACGCAATGGACATGTAAAACTGTCTGGGAACTGTCTGTGACTGTGAACTGTCTGAATTGTCAACGAATTACTGCCTTCGAAATGAGCCAATTTCTGGAAAAATATTTTTTCTGATCCATTTTTATTACAGCAATTTAATCAGGAAACTCAAAAGAAAATGTACTTTCTAAAACGCAATGGACTAAAAACACATAAAAATGTGTTTTACCTAAAACGCAATGCACCAAAAACACATAAAAATGTGTTTTACCTAAAACGCAATGGACTAAAAACACATAAAAATGTGTTTTACCTAAAACTCATTGCACCAAAAACACATAAAAATGTGTTTTACCTAAAACGCAACGCACCAAAAACACAAAGAAATGTCTTATTTGTAAAACGCAATGGCCAGAAAACACTTACAAATGACTCATTCTGAAGCGCAATGGACTGAAAACACCTAAAAATGTGTTTTACCTAAAACGCAATGCCTAAAAACACTTCAAAAATGTGTTTTACCTAAAACGCAATGACTAAAAACACTTAAAAATGTGTTTTTTTTCTAAAGCGCAATAGCCAGAAAACACATAAAACTCTCTTATTTCTAAAACGCAATGGACATATAAAACTGTCTGGGAACTGTCTGTGACTGTGAACTGTCTGAATTGTCTACGAATTACTGTCTTCGAAATGAGCCAATTTCTGGAAAATTAATTTTTCTGATGCATTTTTATTACAGCAATTTAATCCGAGAACTCAAAAGAAAATGTACTTTCTAAAACGCAATGGACTAAAAACACATAAAAATGTGTTTTACCTAAAACGCAAAGCACCAAAAACACAAAAAATGTCTTATTTGTAAAACGCAATGGCTAGAAAACACTTAAAAATGACTCATTCTAAAACGCAATGGACTGAAAACACCTAAAAAATGTGTTTTACCTAAAACGCAATTACTAAAAACACTTCAAAAATGTGTTTTACCTAAAACGCAATGACTAAAAACACTTCAAAAATGTCTTTTACCTAAAACGCAATGACTAAAAACACTTAAAAATGTGTTTTTTTTTCTAAAACTCAATAGCCAGAAAACACATAAAACTCTCTTATTTCTAAAACGCAATGGACATATAAAACTGTCTGGGAACTGTCTGTGACTGTGAACTGTCTGAATTGTCTACGAATTACTGTCTTCGAAATGAGCCAATTTCTGGAAACTTAATTTTTCTGATGCATTTTTATTACAGCAATTTAATCAGAAAACTCAAAAGAAAATGTACTTTCTAAAACGGTATGGACTAAAAACACATAAAAATGTGTTTTACCTAAAACGCAATGCACAAAAACCATATAAAAATTTGTTTTACCTAAAACGCAATGCACCAAAAACACAAAGAAATGTCTTATTTGTAAAATGCAAAGGTCAGAAAACACTTAAAAATGACTCATTCTAAAACGCAATGGACTGAAAACACCTAAAAAATGTGTTTTACCAAAAACGCAATTACTAAAAACACTTGAAAATGTGTTTTACCTAAAACGCAATGACTAAAAACACTTAAAATGTGTTTTTTCTAAAACGCAATAGACTGAAAACACATAAAACTCTCTTATTTCTAAAACGCAATGGTCATATAAAACTGTCTGGGAACTGTCTGTGACTGTGAACTGTCTGAATTGTCTACGAATTACTGTCTTTGAATGAGCCAATTTCTGGAAAATTAATTTTTCTGACGCATTTTTATTACAACAATTTAATGAGAAAACTCAAAAGAAAATGTACTTTCTAAAACGCAATGGACTAAAAACACATAAAAATGTGTTTTACCTAAAACGCAATGGACTAAAAACACATAAAAATGGGTTTTACCTAAAACTCATTGCACCAAAAACACATAAAATGTGTTTTACCTAAAACGCAATGCACCAAAAACACAAAGAAATGTCTTATTGGTAAAACGCAATGGCCAGAAAACACTTACAAATGACTCATTCTAAAACGCAATGGACTGAAAACACCTAAAAATGTGTTTTACCTAAAACGCAATGACTAAAAACACTTCAAAAATGTGTTTTACCTAAAACGCAATGACTAAAAACACTTAAAAATGTGTTTTTTTTTTCTAAAGCGCAATAGCCAGAAAACGCATAAAACTCTCCTATTTCTAAAACGCAATGGACATATAAAACTGTCTGGGAACTGTCTGTGACTGTGAACTGTCTGAATTGTCTACGAATTACTGTCTTCGAAATGAGCCAATTTCTGGAAAATTAATTTTTCTGATTCATTTTTATTACAGCAATTTAATCAGAAAACTCAAAAGAAAATGTACTTTCTAAAACGCAATGGACTAAAAACACATAAAAATGTGTTTTACCTAAAACGCAATGCACCAAAAACACATAAAAATGTGTTTTACCTAAAACGCAATGCACCAAAAACACAAAGAAATGTCTTATTTGTAAAACGCAATGGCCAGAAAACTCTTAAAAATGACTCATTCTAAAACGCAATGGACTGAAAACACCTAAAAAATGTGTTTTACCTAAAACGCAATAACTAAAAACACTTCAAAAATGTGTTTTACCTAAAACGCAATGACTAAAAACACTTAAAAATGTGTTTTTTTCTAAAACGGAATAGCCAGAAAACACATAAAACTCTCTTATTTCTAAAACGCAATGGACATATAAAACTGTCTGGGAACTGTCTGTGACTGTGAACTGTCTGAATTGTCTACGAATTACTGTCTTCGAAATGAGCCAATTTCTGGAAAATTAGTTTTTCTGATGCATTTTTATTACAGCAATTTAATCAGAAAACTCAAAAGAAAATGTACTTTCTAAAACGCAATGGACTAAAAACACATAAAAATGTGTTTTACCTAAAATGCAATGCACCAAAAACACAAAGAAATGTCTTATTTGTAAAATGCAAAGGCCAGAAAACACTTAAAAATGACTCATTCTAAAACGCAATTGACTGAAAACACCTAAAAATGTGTTTTACCTAAAACGCAATGACTAAAAACACTTCAAAATTGTGTTTTACCTAAAACGCAATGACTAAAAACACTTAAAATGTGTTTTTTTCTAAAACGCAATAGCCAGAAAACACATAAAACTCTCTTATTTCTAAAACGCAATGGACATGTAAAACTGTCTGGGAACTGTCTGTATTGTCAACGAATTACTGTCTTCGAAATGAGCCAATTTCTGGAAAATTATTTTTTCTGATGCATTTTTATTACAGCAATTTAATCAGGAAACTCAAAAGAAAATGTACTTTCTAAAACGCAATGGACTAAAAACACATAAAAATGTGTTTTACCTAAAACGCAATGGACAAAAAACACATAAAAATGTGTTTTACCTAAAACTCATTGCACCAAAAACACATAAAAATGTGTTTTACCTAAAACGCAATGCACCAAAAACACAAAGAAATGTCTTATTTGTAAAACGCAATGGCCAGAAAACACTTACAAATGACTCATTCTAAAACACAATGGACTGAAAACACCTAAAAATGTGTTTTACCTAAAACGCAATGACTAAAAACACTTAAAAATGTGTTTTTTTTTCTAAAGCGCAATAGCCAGAAAACACATAAAACTCTCTTATTTCTAAAACGCAATGGACATATAAAACTGTCTGGGAACTGTCTGTGACTGTGAACTGTCTGAATTGTCTACGAATTACTGTCTTCGAAATGAGCCAATTTCTGGAAAATTAATTTTTCTGATTCATTTTTATTACAGCAATTTAATCAGAGAACTTAAAAGAAAATGTACTTTCTAAAACGCAATGGACTAAAAACACATAAAAATGTGTTTTACCTAAAACGCAAAGCACCAAAAACACAAAAAAATATCTTATTTGTAAAACGCAATGGCCAGAAAACAATTAAAAATGACTCATTCTAAAACGCAATGGACTGAAAACACCTAAAAAATGTGTTTTACCTAAAACGCTATTACTAAAAACACTTCAAAATGTGTTTTACCTAAAACGCAATGACTAAAAACACTTAAAAATGTGCTTTTTTTTTTCTAAAACTCAATAGCCAGAAAACACATAAAACTCTCTTATTTCTAAAACGCAATGGACATATAAAACTGTCTGGGAACTGTCTGTGACTGTGAACTATCTGAATTGCCTACGAATTACTGTCTTCGAAATGAGCCAATTTCTGGAAAATTAATTTTTCTGATGCAATTTTATTACAGCAATTTAATCAAAAAACACATAAAAATGCAATGGACTAAAAACACATAAAAATGTGTTTTACCTAAAAGGCAATGCACAAAAAACACATAAAAATGTGTTTTACCTAAAACGCAACGCACCAAAAACACAAAGAAACGTCTTATTTGTAAAACGCAATGGCCAGAAAACACTTAAAAATGACTCATTCTTAAACGCAATGGACTGAAAACACCTAAAAAATATGTTTTACCTAAAACGCAATGACTAAAAACACTTCAAAAATGTGTTTTACCTAAAACGCAACGACTAAAAACACTTAAAAATGTGTTTTTTCTAAAACGCAATAGCCAGAAAACACATAAAACTCTCTTATTTCTAAAACGCAACGGACATATAAAACTGTCTGGGAACTGTCTGTTACTGTGAACTGTCTGAATTGTCTACGAACTACTATCTTCGAAATGAGCAAATTTCTGGAAAATTAATTTTTCTGATGCATTTTTATTTCAGCAATTTAATCAGAAAACTCAAAAGAAAATGTACTTTCTAAAACGCAATGGACTAAAAACACATAAAAATGTGTTTTACCAAAAACGTAATGCACCAAAAACACATAAAAATGTGTTTTACCTAAAACGCAATGCACCAAAAACACAAATAAATGTCTTATTTGTAAAACGCAATGGCCAGAAAACACTTAAAACTGACTCATTCTAAAACGCAATGGCCTGAAAACACCTAAAAATGTGTTTTACCTAAAACGCAATAACTAAAAACACTTCAAAAATGTGTTTTACTTAAAACGCAATGACTAAAAACACTTAAAAATGTGTTTTTTTTTTTCTAAAACGCAATAGCCAGAAAACACATAAAACTCTCTTATTTCTAAAACGTAATGGACATATAAAACTGTGTGGGAACTGTCTGTGATTGTGAACTGTCTGAATTGTCTACGAATTACTATCTTCGAAATGAGCCAATTTCTGGAAAATTAATTTTTCTGATGCATTTTTATTACAGCAATTTAATCAGAAAACTCAAAAGAAAATGTACTTTCTAAAACGCAATGGACTAAAAACACATAAAAATGTGTTTTACCTAAAACGCAATGCACCAAAAACACATAAAAATGTGTTTTACCTAAAACACAATGCACCAAAAACACAAAGAAATGTCTTATTTGTAAAACGCAATGGCCAGAAAACACTTAAAAATGACTCATTCTAAAACGCAATGGACTGAAAACACCTAAAAAATGTATTTTACCCAAAACGCAATGACTAAAAACACTTCAAAAATGTGTTTTACCTAAAACGCAATGACTAAAAACACTTAAAAATGTGTTTTTTTCTAAAACGCTATAGCCAGAAAACACATAAAACTCTCTTATTTCTAAAACGCAATGGACATATAAAACTGTCTGGGAACTGTCTGTGATTGTGAACTATCTGAATTGTCTACGAATTACTGTCTTCGAAATGAGCCAATTTCTGGAAAATTTAATTTTTCTGATGCATTTTTATTACAGCAATTTAATCAGAAAACTCAAAAGAAAATGTACTTTCTAAAACGCAATGGACTAAAAACACATAAAAATGTGTTTTACCTAAAACGCAATGCACCAAAAACACATAAAAATGTGTTTTACCTAAAACGCAATGCACCAAAAACACAAAGAAATGTCTTATTTGTAAAACGCAATGGCCAGAAAACACTTAAAAATGACTCATTCTAAAACGCAATGGACTGAAAACACCTAAAAATGTGTTTTACCTAAAACGCAATGACTAAAAACACTTCAAAAATGTGTTTTACCTAAAACGCAATGACTAAAAACACTTAAAAATGTGTTTTTTTCTAATACGCAATAGCCAGAAAACACATAAAACTCTCTTATTTCTAAAACGTAATGGACATATAAAACTGTCTGGGAACTATCTGTGACTGGGAACTGTCTGAATTGTCTACGAATTACTGTCTTCGAAATGAGCCAATTTCTGGAAAATTAATTTTTCTGATGCATTTTTATTACAGCAATTTAATTAGAAAACTCAAAAGAAAATGTACTTTCTAAAACGCAATGGACTAAAAACACATAAAAATGTGTTTTACCTAAAACGCAATGCACAAAAAACATATAAAAATGTGTTTTACCTAAAACCCAATGCACTAAAAACACAAAGAAATGTCTTATTTTGTAGGATCGTTTTACCGACCAAGTTAGTCAATCAGAGGCAATACACACTGTTTGAGAGGCGGAATCAAACAAACAGAGCTGAATCAGTGAAGAATGGAGTAGAAAATAGAGTATATCACTTTAACACACGTTTCTCATGTATATTTCACTAGAAAATCAGGCAGCAGTTCGCTATACAACTTGTGATTCCGTGCCAAATGAGAAACTAGGACACCCTATTTATAGACTTGTAATTTCGCTTGAAATTACCTATGACTGTTCAAGCGAAATTACCATAACACTCTTTCAAGCGGAATTACATAAACAATATAAAATATTATTTCGTGTACATCTAAAATACTGTTTCGTGTGTGAATCATTCTATTTCGTGTATCTTATAATTCCATGATGCAAGAGTTATGTCACTTGTATGATGTCATCATCAAGAATGATGATATCATTCTTGTTCAGATCCGCAACGAAACCAAGATGATATCATTCTTGTTCAGATCCCCCTTGGATGTTGACGGAGTCTTCAGTACGAGACTTTGGTACATCAAAACTTCAGTCTTAATCAGTCTTCACGCTTTTCAAAATATTTGACGCTGAAGTATCCTTCAAACTCTCTCTTTCTCTTCAATCAACATTAACAGCTATTCTTCAGACTCTAAGTCTAGCTCTTTCACTCTTCAAATTCCCTATGCTAACAGACTTCCCCTTAATTTGTTCCGAGATCGCAGTCTGATATAGCACTTTCACAGGTTTTGTATCAGAAACCTGGCTTTAACTCTGCATAAGCTTCAACACAGGGATCTGCACAAACTCTAACCAACATTAAGATTTAACTTTATGCTTACCACTTGTATTTAAAATGATTAAATTGGATTTAAATTAATGAGCCATTTAGTCATTTAAAAAACATTTCTCATTTCAACAAACTTTCCCAACCCACAGTCATTCATCATGTTTAGCACTCGGAATTTTGAAAATCAACTTTTCAACATCAGTTGTCGAAAATAAGATGAAGTAAAATCTTTTTGATTTTTTTTCAAAATTTTATGCTAAAACACACTAAACTCTTTTTTTTTTTGAATTTTGATTTTGAAAGAAATACAGTAAAGAAATATATACAGACAATATTTTTGTGAGATTGTGTGAGAGGATCATATCAGTTTTTGAGACACATCACTAGCACCGTTAAGCTTTAAACATTTTAAGTTCTAAACAATTCACATAGATTAACGATATAGTTGTCCTCTTAAACTCAATCTAAAAACTTTCGAAATGCTTACCGATACGTTAAGGTATATTAATTTTGCACTAAATTCTTATGGACCCCACGATCTCAGCATATCCCCTCATCATGCAATACACTGACTCAAGTAATGCCTTTAAACTTTCATCAACTGTGATATGTGCGAAAATAACGCAGAGTGTTTAAACATTAACAATCAGGTCGATCTTTCGATACGCAGAGAAAGTCCAATGTTTAAACAAAATAAGAACTAAAAACAAGTTGAAATTGTTTAGGCTTTAACCACCAGTTCTGTCACACCCCCAAATTCTCACCTAGGGTATGTCCCTATTAGGAGTGCGACGATCCAACAATGAGCCACTAATTATACCAAACATGTTCAATAAAATGATAAAATACTTGATTGAACTAAAATGCTGTTTGTAAATTTAAATGAAAACCAAAGTAATCAGCGGAAGCAATAAAGTGTGTCATGTATCAATAAACCAATAAGATAAATGTGCTTATCAAGACCATATCCACTCCAGCTGCTCCAGATAGCAAGTCCCAATGTATATCAGCTAACGACCTACAAGCATGCAAACAAGTGTGTCAGACTACGCTGGTGAGTTCAAAGTTTTGTTACCGAGTTTGGTTGTCAGTCACATGTGTAAAACAGTTTAATATGTTGATTTGATGTTTCGTTGTTTTGATGATTTGATGTTATTATTACTCGATTACCGAAATGGCTACAAGATATGAATGCCCAACCCCAATGCCTCTATCAAGGCATTGGTCAAGTGGTCGAGGTAATTAGCTCAACTAATAACCTCGAGTAGATGTAAGGGGTCTTATATATACACGATGTGAATGCCCAACCCCAATGCCTCTATCTAGGCGAGAGGCATTGGTCAAGTGGTCAAGGTAATTAGTTCACGCCCGTCCTTTCGGCCTGGTGTGAGGGTGCCAAACCTAATAGCGCTACCAACTAAATACCTCGTTTCCTTACCGGCAACAATCGGTAGATGTAGGGGGTCTTACATAATAGAAACTAAGTAATAACAAACATCCCATTAACCTGCATTCCTCCCTGGAACGTTACCCGATATCCCTTCCCAGGATGCATGCTTGGAAAAGAGCAGTGAACTCACCTTAGATTTGCTGGGTATGTTATGTTACCCGTACCATACTGGTCAACCAAATCCTAATGTGTTTATCACTAATAGTCAGTTCCGTATGCAATGAAACCACATGTTCTACACGTGCAATAAACAAGTATCGTACTAGTATGTATACCCATCCTTTCACATATTATGACAGGAATTCACGTATTCATAGCATTCATCACATACACGTAATAACATACGAAAAACACACATGTTCTATGAATCACAGCAATTTATCATGTAACATTTCAGTCGGTTATCATCAGGAAATCTCATAATAGGTAGTTGGTTCACTTACGAGTTCACATTTCACAAGACACGTAATAGTTAACATTTCGTTTCATTATTCATAACGTGTTCAACTTAAACAAGTTAGCGGCTCACTCGAGAGAGTGCGATGCAAGAACCCAATATGCAATTTGTATCAGTTGTGGCCCATTCATTAATACCCAAAGTCAACCGAGTTCACACTTGCGCCGATGCATGACCCATTTTAGTTGATCGGCTCATTTCTACACCTTGGCCCAGATTCAGTATGTGGCCCAAATGTAGCATGTGAGCAGTGATTACCATGCAACCCATATATGAAGTGGCCCAATATAGATGTGTGACTAATTACGCTTGTGCAATCCAAAGTGTAATAGGCCCAATACAACCAAGACCTGTGCGATTACCATAACAGTGTGTAACCAATTAAATTAACTTTCCTAATCTCTACATGACCGTCCCCCTAATCTCAGTTCAAAAAGTTTACACAATTATCTATATTATCAACATTATCATGTGGCCTACTATTCAACTCGTTCTCTTTCCTGGCGAATTACCTATATGCGACGAAGCACCTAATTTTCGTCGGGATTACCCGTGACGTAACATGTATCTTTCGTCGAGACCCATGTTTCGTCGAGCTAAGAGAGTGACGAAAGTCCTTATATTTCAACGAGATCAGTTACACAATTCCAATCAAAACAATTTCAATTTCGATTATTATGAATCTTTATCGTTCAACACATATCCAATGGATTCCCATTCAATAGTTTTATCATTAGCGGCCCAATTAGAATTTGATTAGAATCAGAGATGTCGGCCATTATTCAATTGAGATATCATTAATTAATTGTTGTCAGAGAACTACTTGATTCAGCCCAAGACTCTTCTAACATAATCCTACTCATGAAAAATCCATAATTATTATCATCCAATCGGGATTAACCAGCATCTAAAAGATATACTAAATCAGAAACCTAGCATAGCAGATCACATGCAAGTACCAGAATTCATTCATTACACATATGTGACCCCACCACCCATTATCATGCTAATCAAGCCACAATTATAATAACACATATATTCGTACACATACTTTGATAACCAAGCCTCACATAAGCAAGATCAAATAAGTAAGTTTTAACATTAAAACGAATTCATTAACCAAGAACTCCGTTTGAATGGAATAATGCTTCGAGAAGAGGGGTTCTACAGCCGCACGATCACTTGGAAGAACAAAAGTGCTTAGGGTTTGAAACTAACTATATAACAATACACTTATTTTACGTATATTAGGAGGAAAAGGATTGGGCCAAGTTATTTAAGGCTTAGCGGGTTGGGCCGAAGAGTATCAAACCTAAAGAAGCAATCTAAGGAATTTGGGCCGAGTTGTTTAACATAAGCTGGCGGCCCAAAGCAGTTTAGGGATAAAGGCGGCCCAATAACGTAAGTGTATGTTATTTAACGAAATTATAACGGCACAGGTTACACGTCACTGAGCTTGAAAGTTCGGGTTGTCACATCATCCCCAACTTGAAAGAAATTTCGTCCCGAAATTTAACAAGCAATCCAAAACAGAGCAGTGTTAAATCAGGATGGCTGTGGCTATGGATTTTCCCCAGGTGCCACATCATCCCCAACTTGAAAGGGAATTTTCTCCCGAAATTCGCCAGTGACATCAGCCGCTACGTCTGATCTTTGCGTTCCCACATGAACTCCGGTCCACGTCTTGAGTTCCAACGAGCTCTCATGAGTGGAATTCGACTATGTTAACGAACCTTGACTTCCTCGTCCATGTTTTCGATAGACTCCACGGCAACTGCAACTTGTCTGGTAAAGGCATCACAAATGTTTCCTCGGACAAACGCTTCTATAGATTTGAGATATAATGTCATCGTGAATGTTACCTAACTCGTCAGTTAACTCGAGCTTGTGAGCCATGTCACCGATTCGATCCAGAAATCCATACGTCCCCACGTATCGTAAGCTAAGCTTGCCATGTTTTCCATAGCGTACCGCACCCTCCTAGGGTGAGACTTCCGATTATGATACGTTCGCCCACAGCGAACTCCCAGTGTTTCCTAAGTTTATCAGCTTTCCTGATGGTCACGCGTTGCCGCCAAACGATTTCCGATCCAAACAATCTTCCTAAGAGTTTCGAGTATAAGTCCTGGACTTGTGATTAGGTTGCCACCCACTTTAGTCCAACAATGAAATCGGCATTGTCGCCTAGGCAATGCCTCGAACGTAGCTGTCTGAATACTAGAATGGTAGCTACTACAATATAACTCAACTAAAGATAGGTGTCCTCCCAATTCTCATTAAAGCCAATCACGCACATGCTCGCAGCATGCCTTTAAGTGTCAGGGTGGTTCATGTCTAGACGGGAGCCATGGGTGTTGGGTGTTGCCTGTCATAAATCAAGTATAGCTCCAAATCAAAGGTAACAGGAGCTGGCACCTCGTGCCTAAAAGCCGCCTCTCTCATAGAAACATTCACAGCTGTGAGGGGTCATCAGTTTACTTGATTGTAAGAAAGTGTGCTGGTAGTGTGAGACAATCAACGATCACCCAGGTGATATTGGTTCCGTTTCGAGTTGTAGAATCCATGGCAGTCTGTTCTCATTTCCGTATGTGTGTTTCTAGTTGCTGTTTCTTCCCCTTGACTTTCTACCAGTCAAACATCATTCACATACATAGCTAAGTGGGCCTTCATGCCCGATCACCAGTGTAAGATTTATAGATCCTAGTATCTCCCACCAAAACCCAGACGACCAGAATATCAAGACAGGTGTGCTTTGCTCAACATAAATTTCCTACAGTTACTGTATGATGAGATCCACATTCGTTCCATAAAGTAGCGAATATCATCCAACTTGCCAAAAATTACTTCTCCATGCCCCGCATGGACCCATCTTAAAAGTTCTCTTCCTTCAATGCTTCGGTTTGAGTAGGGCAAATCTGATCAGGTAGGTTAGAGTCGATGGTGTGTTACAAAGCTCGTGCACGTTCAGGTTTCACAGTCGTAATTGTCCAAAAGTTCCATCCAGCGATGCCATTAACTGATTTAGCTCTTTTGGAACCAGGGTACACGGGAGGCCCTTGTGACCGGCCTAAGTAGTGCATTTGGTATCGTTCAAGTAATGCCTCCAATATAAATCCAAGGACTATGGCTTCCACCGCCGGTTGTGACTCGTGTAATTCTTCTTGTAAGTCTACTATGTAAGTTATCACCCTCTCGTGTTGCATCAGTGTGTAACTGGGACTCTGATTCGAACCATCATGGTATACCACTAAATTACCCGCACCCTCGGGTAAAGACGATGCTCAGTGCATGGCAGAGTTGGGCTTCAAAGGCTGAAAGGACGTCCTCCTGTTTTGTCTTTCACGAACACAGCACCCTGCTTTGCTAAAGAGATTTAAGCTGTGCGATCTTCGAAAATCCTGTGATGAATCTGTGATAGAATCTAGCGGAACCAAGGAATTGTTGCATCCCCGAATGAATCTTTGGTGTCGATCAGTTTCTAACAAAATGGATCCTAGCGAGATCCACGTGTATTCCCACTTCGTTGTTTATATGCCCAAAGATGTATCTCTCGAATCCAGAAGTTGCCTTTAGCAAGACTTCACGCGGAGTGGCTCCTCCCTCAGGAGCTCTAAAATAGGGTGCATATGCCACCCATGTTGTTCCTTTCTCCTGGTAAGGACCCCAAAACGTCATCAATAAACACGGTCGATTCATGCGATCCATAAAGCTGCTGGTGTGTTGATTAACCCAAATGTCATGGAATACAAAGTCGCAATGGCCGTACTGCGTTTGATATGTCGCTGTAAGAGCAATCTTCCATTGGACATCCATCTGACGACAGTTCGTTCGTTAGTCTTCCCTCGAATAGGAGCTTAGCCCTCGCAGCTGGTCGACAGGTTATCAATACATGGTTGACGCAAATGGTCCTTGACTGTCACCTGGTTGAGTTCTCGATAATTAGAACACATACGAGGAGGCTTGTCTTCATGGATATAACTGGGGCTTCCCAAACCGAAAATCTAGGTTTGACTAGACTCTTGTTTAGCAGTTCCTGTAGTTGGTTAGATGGCTCTTACAACCCTCCTGGTGCAAGACGGTAAGAGTACGAGTAATCAGGGCTGCCTCTGGCGTGAGATCAAACTGAAATTCTGCCTAATAGTTATGGAAGTAAACCTGAAAGCTCCTTGGGTAGCACACTGAGAGGAATCACGAACAATTGGTGGATCCTCGATCCTCTTTTCCTTAGCCTCAACATCAGTAACGGTTGCTAATGTAGCAGGGTGATCCCTCCGTAGACACTTCTGGGCCTTCATAGTTGATATGGCGCTAACCTTTGCACCACTCTGTTTCTTTAGAACAATTAACGATTCTCCACACAAAATTTCCTCCTCACAAGGTATGTCTGCGCGATTTCTGAATAACCAATCCACACTAACTACTGCATTGTAACGATCAGGGGTAGTAGAAGGAAGGTCTATGTCGAACACCTGTCCCCCAAGGTCGAGTTTGCATCCCAGCGAACATATAAGGCTTCAATTGACTTGCATCAGCCGACTCCACAACAGGTTCGGTTTCAGGAAGCATCAGGGTTAAACAGAGACGAAGCGAATAGCTACCCATCCAAGCTATCGTGTTGCTATTACGCCTGGTATAGCCTATGACAATACTAAATGTCCTTCCATGAGCTTCATTTCTAGCGTTGTTTTCGTCACGAGAATTTCCAGTACTGCCGCCGTTCCCTTGGTTGTCGTCACCTTGACTTAACACAGTCAATCCTGGTCGAGGTCACCTTCGTTTCCATACTGTAAGCTACGATCACGAGTACCTTGATGTTGCCGCGACTGTTGCCTCTAATACTGTTGCGTGTGATGGTGTCCTGCGTCCTTTCGCCAACAAGGTCCATCTTTTCACATTCGGTGCCACGTCCCAAGGCACTACTCATGGTGCGGGCAGTTACACAGTCCGCTCTACAGTCAATCGTCATCGATTTTGTCCCGATTGGTTCGTAAGAGTTGACTCCCATGAGTCACTGACTAGGGTTAAGAGTTCGATTAAAGTCAATCTGCTGCTGCTCGTTGCTGGTAGCCAAGGCCATCCTAATACCGAGGTTGGTGAAGTACTACGTTCATCCTCTTGTCCATCGTTCTTGCAAGTTGACTGAGTAATACACGGTATGTTTCCAGAGTGTTGCAGAAGTGATCGCACTTCAGGGTCTAAGATGTTAACGCGCTAGGTCCAAACAAACAAAGATAGGTGAGGAAGGTATAGACCAATCATTCGACGTGGAGACATCCATCTCAGGGACGTTCGTGCCAGCACCTAACATTCTACACAGTTCGCTAGGCGTTCAGATGGGTGTTCAGGTAATACTCGATAGCATCGAGATTCATAAGGATTCAGAGTGAAGTGAAAAGATCATGCTCAAGTAAGAGACAATCACTGCTATGACTCTTATAAACTGTTGTGTTTCACATTGATTTAATAACATAATGGAACCCCTTTTTCACTTGTTAAGCCTCACTGGGACTCGCATGCACCCCACAGTATTATTATGTGTGCACCCACAATAATATTGTGATTTGCATGCTCATCTCAGCTCCTCCTAACTCATGTCAAATGGTTCCTCAAACTCGTGTAGCTAGCAAAGAATATCACGAAACGCGAGTCAAGAATGTCTAAGGAAACACCATACTCACATAACGCGTGCAAGTAATGAATTCATACTGTTGTGCTAAACGTGCAATTACATGCAATGTTATATGTAAGTGTTCACCAGTTATGCAGTACAATGAGTAAACAAGAGGCGAACCTTGCGGTCTGGAGCTGAGTGTCATGGTCGTATTCGCGCTTTCAGAACTGTTCGGTTATAGTCTGGTTTTATAAAAACATTTTTTTTAAACCAAGTTCACTATAACCAGTGGCTCTGACACCAAACTGTCACACCCCCAAATTCTCACCTAGGGTATGTCCCTATTAGGAGTGCGACGATCCAACAATGAGCCACTAATTATACCAAACATGTTCAATAAAATGATAAAATACTTGATTGAACTAAAATGCTGTTTGTAAATTTAAATGAAAACCAAAGTAATCAGCGGAAGCAATAAAGTGTGTCATGTATCAATAAACCAATAAGATAAATGTGCTTATCAAGACCATATCCACTCCAGCTGCTCCAGATAGCAAGTCCCAATGTATATCAGCTAACGACCTACAAGCATGCAAACAAGTGTGTCAGACTACGCTGGTGAGTTCAAAGTTTTGTTACCGAGTTTGGTTGTCAGTCACATGTGTAAAACAGTTTAATATGTTGATTTGATGTTTCGTTGTTTTGATGATTTGATGTTGTTATTACTCGATTACCGAAATGGCTACAAGATATGAATGCCCAACCCCAATGCCTCTATCAAGGCATTGGTCAAGTGGTCGAGGTAATTAGCTCAACTAATAACCTCGAGTAGATGTAAGGGGTCTTATATATACACGATGTGAATGCCCAACCCCAATGCCTCTATCTAGGCATTGGTCAAGTGGTCAAGGTAATTAGTTCACGCCCGTCCTTTCGGCCCGGTGTGAGGGTGCCAAACCTAATAGTACTATCAACTAAATACCTCGTTGCCTTACCGGCAACAATCGGTAGATGTAGGGGGTCTTACATAATAGAAACTAAGTAATAACAAACATCCCATTAACCTGCATTCCTCCCTGGAACGTTACCCGATATCCCTTCCCGGGATGCATGCTTGGAAAAGAGCAGTGAACTCACCTTAGATTTGCTCGGTATGTTATGTTACCCGTACCATACTGGTCAACCAAATCCTAATGTGTTTATCACTAATAGTCAGTTCCGTATGCAATGAAACCACATGTTCTACACGTGCAATAAACAAGTATCGTACTAGTATGTATACCCATCCTTTCACATATTATGACAGGAATTCACGTATTCATAGCATTCATCACATACACGTAATAACATACGAAAAACACACATGTTCTATGAATCACAGCAATTTATCATGCAACATGTCAGTCGGTTATCATCAGGAAATCTCATAATAGGTAGTTGGTTCACTTACGAGTTCACATTTCACAAGACACGTAATAGTTAACATTTCGTTTCATTATTCATAACGTGTGCAACTTAAACAAGTTAGCGGCTCACTCGAGAGAGTGCGATGCAAGAACCCAATATGCAATTTGTATCAGTTGTGGCCCATTCATTAATACCCAAAGTCAACCGAGTTCACACTTGCGCCGATGCATGACCCATTTTAGTTGATCGGCTCATTTCTACACCTTGGCCCAGATTCAGTATGTGGCCCAAATGTAGCATGTGACCAGTGATTACCATACAGCCCATATATGAAGTGGCCCAATATAGATGTGTGACTAATTACGCTTGTGCAATCCAAAGTGTAATAGGCCCAATACAACCAAGACCTGTGCGATTACCATAACAGTGTGTAACCAATCAAATCAACTTTCCTAATCTCTACATGACCGTCCCCCTAATCTCAGTTCAAACAGTTTACACAATTATCTATATTATCAACATTATCATGTGGCCTACTATTCAACTTGTTCTCTTTCCTGGCGAATTACCTATATGCGACGAAGCACCTAATTTTCGTCGGGATTACCCGTGACGTAACATGTATCTTTCGTCAAGACCCATGTTTCGTCGAGCTAAGAGAGTGACGAAAGTCCTTATATTTCAACGAGATCAGTTACACAATTCCAATCAAAACAATTTCAATTTCGATTATTATGAACCTTTATCGTTCAACACATATCCAATGGATTCCCATTCAATAGTTTTATCATTAGCGGCCCAATTAGAATTTGATTAGAATCAGAGATGTCGGCCATTATTCAATTGAGATATCATTAATTAATTGTTGTCAGAGAACTACTTGATTCAGCCCAAGACTCTTCTAACACAATCCTACTCATGAAAAATCCATAATTATTATCATCCAATCGGGATTAACCAGCATCTAAAAGATATACTAAATCAGAAACCTAGCATAGCAGATCACATGCAAGTACCAGAATTCATTCATTACACATATGTGACCCCACCACCCATTATCATGCTAATCAACCCACAATTATAATAACACATATATTCGTACACATACTTTGATAACCAAGCCTCACATAAGCAAGTTCAAATAAGTAAGTTTTAACATTAAAACAAATTCACTAACCAAGAACTCCGTTTGAATGGAATAATGCTTCGAGAAGAGGGGTTCTACAGCCGCACGATCACTTGGAAGAACAAAAGTGCTTAGGGTTTGCAACTAACTATATAACAATACACTTATTTTACGTATATTAGGAGGAAAAGGATTGGGCCGAGTTATTTAAGGCTTAGCGGGTTGGGCCGAAGAGTATCAAACCTAAAGAAGCAATCTAAGGAATTTGGGCCGAGTTGTTTAACATAAGCTGGCGGCCCAAAGCAGTTTAGGGATAAAGGCGGCCCAATAACGTAAGTGTATGTTATTTAACGGAATTATAACGGCACAGGTTACACGTCACTGCGCTTGAAAGTTCGGGTTGTCACAAGTTCGATACTCCCGTATACGCAGAGGTGATCCAAAGCTTAAACGAAACACCAAAGAAAATAAAGCAGAACGTTTAGGCACTAACATCCAGTTCGATACTCACGTATACGGAGAGGATGTCCAATGCTTAAACAAAATAAAAAAATAAAACAAGTTTAAATCTTTGCAAAAAGAAATGCACAATCACAGCGACTTTTTCAGCAAGTTGTGAAAGTTCACAAACTGACCGGTTTTTATGCTCTTTAGCATTCAGCGATTACTGAGTAGGCACACAATCAAGAAGGACAAAACTAAGTACTATGCTTTCAACCGTGTTTCCCACTAGAATTAGGCTTTTTCATTTAAGTTTGTATCGTTCACAAATCTACTAGTCTAGCTGAGCCTATCGTCACATCTTTAGTGAGACCGTTTATCACATTTGACATTTCATTTCTTTAGCATGCTGTGATAGTCCAACTGATTTACTATCATTTCCTCTTTTTCACAATAAAACTCATTTTGAATTTTTCAATGTTTTTGGATTTTTCAAATTTTCTAATTTTTTTAAAAAAATTTCTCCCCCTAAAATCAAAATATGTTTCAATTTTGATTTTCTGAGAAAATTTGAAAACAAACTATACAGATAAAGTGACAACATAATATCAAATCCCTTCAATCTTTTTTTACCAAAGAAGAGTTTTCAGCTTCCACACTCGGTCCAACAACGAAAACATCACTCATTGTTTCCTTTGGCTTAACATTCTTCTTGGCTATTTACTTTTCAAATCCAATCCCTTTGTTTTTAAATTTGTTTTCATTTCTCTTGTTGTTACCACCATTTTGTCTGATTTAGGTATGAATCTGTCTAAGAAGTTACCATCTTCTTCAGAATCAGAAATCGAGTTCTCAAAATGAGTTTTCACAGTCTCAAACTTCGAATTATCACTCTCTTCGTCTAACACTTGGTCAACAACAGTTTTGATCACCTGTGACTCATTGTCAGTGTCGGACGGAGAGAATGTAACATCAATACTCTCAGATAACTCATTCTCAATGGTTCTCAGTTTGAGGTTTAAAGCAGCTTCCACCCATCTGGATACTTCTGAGTGTAACGACTCCACATTGGGGGTGGAACACTGTTAAAGACAGGTGTTGCATATGGTTGTTGCGGGACTATCTGTTCAATCACATATGAAGATGCAACATAACTCATCAACTTCTTGTCAATTCTTTCATTCTCAATTTTGATTAACTCTAATTCCTTTTTCAATGAAGCAATATAGTTTTGACGATCGAATGAGTCAATCAGAGGCAATACACAACTGTTTGAGAGGCGGAATCAAACAAACAGCTTAATCAGTGAAGAATGGAGTAGAAAACAAAGTATATCACTTTAACACACGTTTCTCATTTATATTTCACTAGAAAATCCGGCAGCAGTTCGGTATACAACTTGTGATTCCGTGCCAAATGAGAAACTAGGACACCTTATTTATAGACTTGTAATTTCGCTTGAAATTACCTATGACTGTTCAAGCGAAATTACCATAACACTCTTTCAAGGGGAATTACATAAACAATATAAAATCTTATTTCGTGTACATCTAAAATACTGTTTCGTGAGTGAATCATTCTATTTCGTGTATCTTATAATTCCATGATGCAAGAGTGATCTCACTTGTATGATGTCATCATCAAGAATGATGACATCATTCTTGTTCAGATCCGCAACGAAACCAAGACTCGATATAAGACGAAGTCAACAGACATATGCACCAACATATTTGTAAAACGCAATGGCTTGAAAACACTTAAAAATGACTCATTCTAAAACGCAATGGACTGAAAACACCTAAAAATGTGTTTTACCTAAAACGCATTGACTAAAAACACTTCAAAAATGTGTTTTACCTAAAACGCAATGACTAAAAACACCTAAAAATGTGTTTTTTTCTAAAACGCAATAGCCAGAAAACACATAAAACTCTCTTATTTCTAAAACGCAATGGACATATAAAACTGTCTGGGAACTGTCTGTGACTGTGAATTGTTTGAATTGTCTACGAATTACTGTCTTCGAAATGAGCCAATTTCTGGAAAATTAATTTTTCTGATACATTTTTATTACAGCAATTTAATCAGAAAACTCAAAAGAAAATGTACTTTCTAAAACCCAATGGACTAAAAACACATAAAAATGTGTTTTACCTAAAACGCAATGCACAAAAAACACATAAAAATGTGTTTTACCTAAAACGCAATGCACCAAAAACACAAAGAAATGTCTTATTTGTAAAATGCAAAGGTCAGAAAACACTTAAAAATGACTCATTCTAAAACGCAATGGACTGAAAACACCTAAAAAATGTGTTTTACCAAAAACGCAATTACTAAAAACACTTGAAAATGTGTTTTACCTAAAACGCAATGACTAAAAACACTTAAAATGTGTTTTTTCTAAAACGCAATAGACTGAAAACACATAAAACTCTCTTATTTCTAAAACGCAATGGACATATAAAACTGTCTGCGAACTGTCTGTGACTGTGAACTTTCTGAATTGTCTACGAATTACTGTCTTCGAAATGAGCCAATTTCTGGAAAATTAATTTTTCTGATACATTTTTATTACAGCAATTTAATCAGAAAACTCAAAAGAAAATGTACTTTCTAAAACCCAATGGACTAAAAACACATAAAAATGTGTTTTACCTAAAACGCAATGCACAAAAAACACATAAAATGTGTTCTACCTAAAACGCAATGCACCAAAAACACAAAGAAATGTCTTATTTGTAAAACGCAATGGCCAGAAAACACTTAAAATGACTCATTCTAAAACACAATGGACTGAAAACACCTAAAAAATGTGTTTTACCTAAAACGCATTGACTAAAAACACTTCAAAAATGTGTTTTTACCTAAAACGCAATGTCTAAAAACACTTAAAATGTGTTTTTTTTTCTAAAACGCAATAGCCATAAAACACATAAAACTCTCTTATTTCTAAAACGCAATGGACATATAAAACTGTCTGCGAACTGTCTGTGACTGTGAACTGTCTGAATTGTCTATGAATTACTGTCTTTGAAATGAGCCAATTTCTGGAAAATTAATTTTTCTGATACATTTTTATTACAGCAATTTAATCAGAAAACTCAAAAGAAAATGTACTTTCTAAAACGTAATGGACTAAAAACACATAAAAATGTATTTTACCTAAAACGCAATGCACCAAAAACACATAAAAATGTGTTTTACCCAAAACGCAATGCACAAAAAACACAAAGAAATGTCTTATTTGTAAAACGCAATGGCCAGAAAACACTTAAAAATGACTCATTCTAAAACGCAATGGACTGAAAACACCTAAAACATGTGTTTTACCTAAAACGCAATTACTAAAAACACTTCAAAAATGTGTTTTACCTAAAACGCAATGCAACAAAAACACAAAGAAATGTCTTATTTGTAA
This sequence comes from Helianthus tuberosus, assembly GCA_030545235.1. Taxonomy (NCBI): domain Eukaryota; kingdom Viridiplantae; phylum Streptophyta; class Magnoliopsida; order Asterales; family Asteraceae; genus Helianthus; species Helianthus tuberosus. The sequence goes on along the minus strand of JARYGA010011515.1, from coordinate 2,045,137 downwards.
AACGCAATGGCCAGAAAACACTTAAAAATGACTCATTCTAAAATGCGATGGACTGAAAACACCTAAAAATGTGTTTTACCTAAAACGCAATGACTTAAAACACTTCAAAAATGTGTTTTACCTAAAACGCAATGACTAAAAACACTTAAAAACGTGTTTTTTTCTAAAACGCAATAGTCAGAAAACACATAAAACTCTCTTATTTCTAAAACGCAATGGACATATAAAACTGTCTGGGAACTATCTATGACTGTGAACTGTCTGAGTTGTCTACGAATTACTGTCTTCGAAATGAGCCAATTTCTGGAAAATTAATTTTTCTGATGCATTTTTATTACAACAATTTAAAAAGAAATTTTTTTTCCAGGGCTCTGCCCCTTGGGAACTGTCTGTGACTGTGAACTATCTGCATTTTTATTACAGCTCAACCCTAGCCAGGGCTCTGCCCCTTGGACCCCGCCAGGGGCTGCCGCCCTTGGGACGCCGCTACCAGGGGTGCTGCCCTCAGACCCCCGCCATGATCGTAAAACGCAATGAGTAAATCAAAATCCCAGATCGTAAAAATGAAATTAAAGAATTTCTTACATGCATCGAAGTGATTTCTTCAACAATTGACGAATTTTGAATGATTGAAACACTTATCAGCGCTCGAATCGAACGAATCGAGTGATTATCTCCAAAATCACCCGAAAAAACGAGATTTTTTATGAAATTAAACTGGGTTTTCTTCAAAAAAGCTGAAGAACACGTTGATCGGGTGTTTGAATCATTGATTGGTGATGAAAATCGCACTATAATGTAGTGATTATTGAGATAGAAAGTGAAGAAATGGTTGAAGATGGTTGGTTTTGAAAATGGTGGGTTTTGAAGTTACTGGGTTTTGAAAAGGAAGAAGAAAGGGTTGGATTGACTTAAATACCCTTTTTCTTTATTTTAAATGTTGCCACATGTCCTAATCCTATTGCTTCCTACACTTCCTAGCCAAAATAAACTTCCTATTTGATCTTTTCCCTATATATATATAGGGTCAGGATTTAGTGAAAACGGTGAAAAGTGTGAGAACGCTTATGGGTCGTGTCACACCCCGACCGCGTAAAACAACAAATCGCGGCGGAAACATCGGGGCGTGTTGCAACAGAATTAATGTTTCATAACCATGGATACCAAAAAGTGTTTCGTTTTATTAAACATTGAATAATTACATCGTCTGGAAATCTAAATACACAAATTAAACGTAGTCTATCATTGTTATTGAGTCACTAAGGCCTTGTCCAGTCCTATGTGAGCATGCATCTTATCAATCGATAACATTCAACAATACCTGAAACATATGTGAAAACGAGGTCAGCAAAGAAATGCTGGCGAGTACATAGGTTTTGTGAAAATAAGATTCATGACTTCTGTTTAAGAAAATGTTTAGTCATAAACCTTGTAATTTGCTTTGCCTTTGTAAATCATTTGAAAAATAATAAGTTCAGGTGATATCTATAATAAGAGAATAATGCATGATTAAATGAATAACCATGTAAAATGAGTTTGTATAAGATAAGTTGTTTGTAAATAAATGTCTTGTGAAAAGTATGTTACTTGTATAAAATGTTCTATGTCTCAAACTGAAATGATTCAAATAACGCTACAATATGTAATACCATACAAACACTTATATATAGGAAGTACCAGCGGCGTATCCACCATGCTTGTATCATATTCCACACGCATTGTTACTTAATCACTTAATCAAACCAACCCACCAAAGTAATGTTCATGCCCAATGTAAATCATGTAATATGTAACCAAAACCCAATCGTATATCGCTTTGAAGCCAATCGTTTACCCAATCGTTAAAACATCGTGTGAAAACCAATCGTTTACCCAATCGTTAAATTCGTTTTAGGTCGTGAAACTACTTAAATGGTCGTCTCGCTAATAACATTCAAACCTTCTTGACTCGCATTAATAAACCCTTACCAAAGGATAGATTAACATCTCGCATTAATAAACCCTTACCAAAGAGTAAATTAAAAATTACAGATTCAGTAGCTACCCACAACACCCACACATAACTACGGGTGTAGTAACTAACGGGATTTGTCAGATCCTATGGTACCATAACCTAATACTGGTCGGCTTGATCATTGCTAATGAATGTCATTTGTTATGTAACTACAACCAACAAGTTTGTTCACTTTTTGAAATCGTTATTAGTTTTGTATAAATCGTCTTAATTGTTTTTGAAACCATTGTTATAACATCGAAAACATTTAGCACATATGAGTCACCCCAAAACAATTGAAAGCAGTAAAATAGGGGAATAATGTACTCGCCTGAGAATGCTTGTAGGTCTTGAACAACAACCAAACAAAGCTAGAGGGAGCACGGAATCAGTCGGCAATCTAAAACTATATAAATAAACCGGACTTAAATCGGGAGATCGGATAGGATGAGGCTTGGTAAACCAAATGAGTATTGGAACTCATATGATATGGTTTAACAAGGCCTACATACTACAATGAAACCAAACCTAAGTGCTTTCGACCCATCGCGACCCATTAAGGTAGCTTATGCTACTTTAACGCGTCGTGCGCGTGAAACGCGTTCGGACCGCCTAACTAGTCCTATGACAAGTAGAATATGCCTAAACATGTTACATAATCAGTTATGTGACAAAAGTTTAGGTTACATATGCTTAATTACCAATTATACATGAAAAAGGTATTCTGGTAATTTACCTAAGGCATATAAACTACCTATCATACAACTACTTAAACGAAGCGACCATAGGGTATAACCTCGGAAGGTTATTCCCTACCTACAATGGTCACCTAATGTATTTGGTCGGATCCTAATGATCGACCAAATGGGTCGTGTTCGAGGTATAAGCGATTTATTAGATCGCTTACCCTACGACCCTAGACAACGTGGTAATCAGTAGGCATAGTCCCAAGGGACTATAACCAACGTGATTACACTCACGTTGCGAAGTTCAAACGAACTTCGCATTGACCATTACTGGTCAACGCAGAAAGTCAAACAAAGTTTGACTTTCAGACTCGAAAAGCAATAAAAGAACGAAAGAATACTTACCCAGGGTCCCCGAATGCTAATCTCGATCCAAGAACTCAGGTATGAAACAATGGTTTCAACTTAGAGCTCTCAAATCAAGATTCTAGTGAGAAATGAAGTTGGGGATGGATGGGTATTTATAGTAAATGGTCCACCGTTAGGATCGTTTGATGGAAAACGTGCCATGATCCAAGGCGTACACTTGTCGGAAACTCATGGTGGCTAAAAGTGATCCTTATCAGCTGACTAAGCGAAAGAGAATGTGTGGTTGTGAACGAAACAGCTGGAAACTGCTGTTAGATTCGATTAATCTGGTCAGAAGGGGCCTCGCGGGCCGCTTGAGGATGTAAGGATCCTGAGGCGGGCCGCCTAGCAGTCACAGATCAGACATAAGTTTCAGAAATGACAGTTTCAGTCCCTGCACGTGTTTAAGGCCATTTCCGACACTTCTAAGGCCCGTAAAGCCAACTTTAAGGCCCTAAAATGTTTCCTAAACATTTTGGACATGAAACATGCTCAAAAATATGCCGGACATTGGTTCGTTTGGCCGTACGAACGCGATGTTCGCTTAATTACGACGGAATGCGCATAAGCGCGAAAAACGATCCAAATGACGCAACGAATGGATTTTCGACAAGCCAAACACTAAAGCATAATATAGTCATGCTTACATAAATTTTTGGATGTCCGGATGTATTCAGAACGTAAGTTATGCGTAAAAGTGCAAACTTGTGCACTTTTTGACACTTTTAGTCCCTGAATGACACAAAAGTTTATTTTAGCACACCGAACCCCTCATAGCCTATTTCTAAGCTATGTAAAGGATATTTAAGGTGTGTTTAACTTATGGTCATGTTCCGGAATGTCCGTTACAGTTCAAATTGGCATACTTTCGCAGTTTGTCAACTTTAGTCCCTGTAAGCGATTTAATTTGATTTTGCCATACCAAAGCCTTCAAAACTTATTTCTAAGTTATGTAAAGGTTATTTAAGGTATGTTAAGCCTATTTCACTATTCCGGAGTGTTCGTTGCATTAAACTGGTTATATTTACGCATTGGTGCGCGTATAACCTTCCAGAAAGCGATTTAGAGTTTGAAATTGAAATTGAACAAGAGTTGATATGTGTAAACGATACACATATTTTTACAAATCCCAAGTATGAAATACAATATTTCATTGGTTTGGCATTTGTTTGATGGCCGTGGAGGCACAGGTGTTACAGTCTCCCCTACTTTAGGAAATTTCGTCCCGAAATTTATTTAGAGGAAACTTGTGAGAGCTTGGAAATATGAAGTTGAAAAGATCAAACAACATTGGTTAGGGTTCTGAACTTCTAGTAACTTTAATAACATCATGTTTGCAATGTAAGAGGGATACTTATATACAAGTATATGAAGCGTCATTGGTGCGTCCACCGTACCTCCATTACATCGTTCTCATTTCGTTATTTTTGTCACTATCGGTTCTTACACATAATAAATCTTACTGGGTTCCTATGCACTAAATTTCATAATTGTGTACGCGTCCATAATTAGACAATTCCTTGCACAGTTCACACAGTCTATTTTATAATGTGTAGGGTAAAACCAAATGAACAAACCTGTGATGAGTGTAACTAGACCGCCATAGAGTCCTTTTAATTAAATCAATAAATGATCTAAATAGACTATCAAGGAGTCTGTTCAGCTACATCACTAGATGTCGTTCTCTAACCAAATTGTGAATCAATCTTTTTTACTAGACTACTAAGAGGGTCTCTTATGAATCATGGAGTGGTACTATATAACCCAAGGGTCTTAACTACCAGGTAGAAGCCCATAAGGATTTAAGGTAGTACCTTTTGAATATCCTACTATGAATCTCTCATATGAAAACATGAAAGATTCTATGAGGATTTGAAAATCGGATCACAGAAAATCATAGAGGAGAACACATAAACACATATCACATAACCACAAAATTGTTCGTTAATTTGTCTTGTAAATTGCGTACATGCATTTAAAGCACACTTGGAATCCATTCCGTGGATTTCATTTGGTACTTTAAACGTTATCAAGAATCCAACTATAAAGATAGAAAGATTCAAAAAGAAAATTCGATTTCGATTATTAGGAACCGAAGTGTTCGAATTAAGGTACATAAGGAATCCAATTAAGGACTCTGATTTGAATGATAATCATCCACAAGGATCTAATTGTGAAGATAAAAAGATCCCATATGAATTTTAGAAGTTGAAGATGTTTTGAAACCTTGCACTGGATGTGCTTAGGTCAAAACATGTTGTAAAATGCTTATGAAGTTTGAGATGCTTGATATGTCAAGGCGACATATGAAGCAGAATTTTGAAGGTTAAGTCAATGTATGAGGAAAATATTTTTTGAAAACTATGCATGGGGTTCTTTTAAGAAAAATGTGTTTAACGTTTTTGAAACCTTATATATAATACTTTTTGAAATCATAAAGTAGGTGTATTAGGTAGATATATTTACAAAAATATTTTAAAATCATGCGAGATGAAAGTTTGAAATTATGTATAAGGTTTTTGAAAGACATGAATGATGCTTTTCGAAATCATGCACTCGATAAGAAAATGTATTGTGTTAATATTGTCTTCAGACTATATGAAATATTTTGAAATTAGGAAGGTTGGTTTTGATAACATGGCCAATGTTTTTGAAATAACATAGACAATGCATCTAGAAAAATTGTTTTCAAACTATATGAAATGTTTTGAGATCATGAAGATTGTTTTGAAATACTTGTACTGTATATGTTGAAAAATCAAAACGGAATGGGTATGAGATTTGAAAATACCCTTAGTTATCTAACCAAGGATTTAAAGGCACAGATGTGCGAAAAGCACGATTACTCATAATGTCACTTAATTTTCTGTACTTTGTTTCTTAGAGTGAAACGAGTACTTAAAATTTTCGAGGGAATCATGAGCAATCATTTGAAAGAGAGAAATCACAAGAGTAGTTTGTAAGGTACATAGTTCCTTGATGTAGGTATCATAGGAAAAGCCATACACACCTAGCAGGGGGTTGAGCTGGTTGGTTGGGGAACTGCTTTACCATTGTGAGCGACCATGGCTAAGTTCTGAGAAGCCTTTCGCTTCTTTGACTTCTTAGGGGATCGTTCATCCATGGTCTTTGATTCCTCGATTGGTTTCTTGGCTGATGGTGTTGTCGCCTGACTAGGTCCTGCCTGTCTTGGTGACTCTTGAGTGGCTTCATCCTGGAGATGATACATGGCAGTAGCTAATTCAACAGTCTTCAGGACTACTTCGCCTATTCGCTGAGCGAATTTTGGTTGCTTGCTCAGATATCTGGGCGTCATCGTGATGAAGAGACATTCTTGAAGAAAAAGAAAGGCATAGGGAGAAACAGGTGAAAGATTATTGGACAATCAAAACAGAAAGATAACGCATGAAAATTGCGATCATTTGTTTGTTACCTAAGGCAAACAAATGAGACGGTGACTAATCAAAGTAAATGGGTCAAAAATAATGTATCGCGAAGACATGCTCGCCTATAAGTGAACACTCATCCCAAGAATTCCCAGGTAAGCACAACTGGTCTCGCGTCTGATGAGATGTATACGAAGTGCTTGCCTAGACAGAAAACCCAGAATACAGGCATTCACCCTTCCAGTTTGCACGTGTTCACATTATTTAAAACCCAAAACCTTGACGAAGTTTTGAAAACTCAAAGGGGTTCAAAACCATATAATAGAGAGTTCAAAACCTTACAATAGAGGGTTCAAAACCTAGTAATCAATCATCCTAGAACAGATGATTAGTTTTCAAAGCGGTTTGGAAATTTATGTTCTTGTTGTGGTCGTCGCCTAAGGATAGGTGACGGTATTGTTTTATGACTAAACGCAAGTAAACTCGCGTTAGGGTCCTAAGAAGGTTATAGACTAGGTCAAAGCATTACTAATAACCTAATTCCCTATAACCATTGGCTCTGATACCATCTTTTCTGTCACACCCCGACCGCGTAAAACAACAAATCGCGGCGGAAACATCGGGGCGTGTTGCAACAGAATTAATGTTTCATAACCATGGATACCAAAAAGTGTTTCGTTTTATTAAACATTGAATAATTACATCGTCTGGAAATCTAAATACACAAATTAAACGTAGTCTATCATTGTTATTGAGTCACTAAGGCCTTGTCCAGTCCTATGTGAGCATGCATCTTATCAATCGATAACATTCAACAATACCTGAAACATATGTGAAAACGAGGTCAGCAAAGAAATGCTGGCGAGTACATAGGTTTTGTGAAAATAAGATTCATGACTTCTGTTTAAGAAAATGTTTAGTCATGAACCTTGTAATTTGCTTTGCCTTTGTAAATCATTTGAAAAATAATAAGTTCAGGTGATATCTATAATAAGAGAATAATGCATGATTAAATGAATAACCATGTAAAATGAGTTTGTATAAGATAAGTTGTTTGTAAATAAATGTCTTGTGAAAAGTATGTTACTTGTATAAAATGTTCTATGTCTCAAACTGAAATGATTCAAATAACGCTACAATATGTAATACCATACAAACACTTATATATAGGAAGTACCAGCGGCGTATCCACCATGCTTGTATCATATTCCACACGCATTGTTACTTAATCACTTAATCAAACCAACCCACCAAAGTAATGTTCATGCCCAATGTAAATCATGTAATATGTAACCAAAACCCAATCGTATATCGCTTTGAAGCCAATCGTTTACCCAATCGTTAAAACATCGTGTGAAAACCAATCGTTTACCCAATCGTTAAATTCGTTTTAGGTCGTGAAACTACTTAAATGGTCGTCTCGCTAATAACATTCAAACCTTCTTGACTCGCATTAATAAACCCTTACCAAAGGATAGATTAATAATTCGCATTAATAAACCCTTACCAAAGGATAGATTAACATCTCGCATTAATAAACCCTTACCAAAGAGTAAATTAAAAATTACAGATTCAGTCGCTACCCACAACACCCACACATAACTACGGGTGTAGTAACTAACGGGATTTGTCAGATCCTATGGTACCATAACCTAATACTGGTCGGCTTGATCATTGCTAATGAATGTCATTTGTTATGTAACTACAACCAACAAGTTTGTTCACTTTTTGAAATCGTTATTAGTTTTGTATAAATCGTCTTAATTGTGTTTGAAACCATTGTTATAACATCGAAAACATTTAGCACATATGAGTCACCCCAAAACAATTGAAAGCAGTAAAATAGGGGAATAATGTACTCGCCTGAGAATGCTTGTAGGTCTTGAACAACAACCAAACAAAGCTAGAGGGAGCACGGAATCAGTCAGCAATCTAAAACTATATAAATAAACCGGACTTAAATCGGGAGATCGGATAGGATGAGGCTTGGTAAACCAAATGAGTATTGGAACTCATATGATATGGTTTAACAAGGCCTACATACTACAATGAAACCAAACCTAAGTGCTTTCGACCCATCGCGACCCATTAAGGTAGCTTATGCTACTTTAACGCGTCGTGCGCGTGAAACGCGTTCGGACCGCCTAACTAGTCCTATGACAAGTAGAATATGCCTAAACATGTTACATAATCAGTTATGTGACAAAAGTTTAGGTTACATATGCTTAATTACCAATTATACATGAAAAAGGTATTCTGGTAATTTACCTAAGGCATATAAACTACCTATCATACAACTACTTAAACGAAGCGACCATAGGGTATAACCTCGGAAGGTTATTCCCTACCTACTATGGTCACCTAATGTATTTGGTCGGATCCTAATGATCGACCAAATGGGTCGGGTTCGAGGTATAAGCGATTTATTAGATCGCTTACCCTATGACCCTAGACAACGTGGTAATCAGTAGGCATAGTCCCAAGGGACTATAACCAACGTGATTACACTCACGTTGCGAAGTTCAAACGAACTTCGCATTGACTATTACTGGTCAACGCAGATCAGACTCGAAAGACTCAAAAAGCAATAAAAGAACGAAAGAATACTTACCCAGGGTCCCCGAATGCTAATCTCGATCCAAGAACTCAGGTATGAAACAATGGTTTCAACTTAGAGCTCTCAAATCAAGATTCTAGTGAGAAATGAAGTTGGGGATGGATGGGTATTTATAGTAAATGGTCCACCGTTAGGATCGTTTGATGGAAAACGTGCCATGATCCAAGGCGTACGCTTGTCGGAAACTCATGGTGGCTAAAAGTGATCCTTATCAGCTGACTAAGCGAAAGAGAATGTGTGGTTGTGAACGAAACAGCTGGAAACTGCTGTTAGATTCGATTAATCTGGTCAGAAGGGGCCTCGCGGGCCGCCTGAGGATGTAAGGATCCTGAGGCGGGCCGCCTAGTAGTCACAGATCAGACATAAGTTTCAGAAATGACAGTTTCAGTCCCTGCACGTGTTTAAGGCCATTTCCGACACTTCTAAGGCCCGTAAAGCCAACTTTAAGGCCCTAAAATGTTGCCTAAACATTTTGGACATGAAACATGCTCAAAAATATGCCGGACATTGGTTCGTTTGGCCGTACGAACGCGATGTTCGCTTAATTACGACGGAATGCGCATAAGCGCGAAAAACGATCCAAATGACGCAACGAATGGATTTTCGACAAGCCAAACACTAAAGCATAATATAGTCATGCTTACATAAATTTTTGGATGTCCGGATGTATTCAGAACGTAAGTTATGCGTAAAAGTGCAAACTTGTGCACTTTTTGACACTTTTAGTCCCTGAATGACACAAAAGTTTATTTTAGCACACCGAACCCCTCAAAGCCTATTTCTAAGCTATGTAAAGGATATTTAAGGTGTGTTTAACTTATGGTCATGTTCCGGAATGTCCGTTACAGTTCAAATTGGCATACTTTCGCAGTTTGTCAACTTTAGTCCCTGTAAGCGATTTAATTTGATTTTGCCATTCCAAAGCCTTCAAAACTTATTTCTAAGTTATGTAAAGGTTATTTAAGGTATGTTAAGCCTATTTCACTATTCCGGAGTGTTCGTTGCATTAAACTGGTTATATTTACGCATTGGTGCGCGTATAACCTTCCAGAAAGCGATTTAGAGTTTGAAATCGAACAAGAGTTGATATGTGTAAACGATACACTTATTTTTACAAATCCCAAGTATGAAATACAATATTTTATTGGTTTGGCATTTGTTTGATGGCCGTGGAGGCACAGGTGTTACAGGCCGTCCGATCAAAACAATCCATGGACTAGATTGCGCGGTGGCGTTTTCGTAAATAACATCAATTTTATTTTATTATGTGGGACGCGCTTCATTAAGGGTAAAAGGGTCTTTTACCGCTCATATTCAAAACGCCATCAAATGATAAAACGCTATTAAAAAACGCCATTAAAACAAAACGCCAAAAATTACTCATAAAACGCGTTGGATATTACAAAAAGATGAAACAACACAGAAACTGAATTTCAGTTATTAACATTTATTAGAAGAAATTTCCTCCTAAATTACGCACCAAAAACATCATTATATAAACGAAGTAAAACATAGCTTCCATAATCACTACAATCTATCCAGTTCTATAAAAAAACATCTTTAACCAAAAACGCCAACTTAACCAAAAACGCCAAAAATGGCAACAGTTGTTTCTTGGAGATACACTCTGGGAATCAGACGATACGTCCTCCGTTTTGACAATAGAAGGAGGGTGTATGTTAAGACGGTCAGGGCAATTCTGAAGATGGAAGAAGAGATACAGAGGGCAATCTTATCACTTGGCATCGCTCTAGATAACGAATGCCATGAAACACATATGCTTATGAAAGCATTAACCAGGAAATTTGGACCAATCAAAGCAGATGTGAAGCCGGACCCTGTCATGACATCATGGCGTTTTGATGATGAAACAGACATGGTGACCGTTACTTACGACAACGGAGACCAGGAAGTTTACTGGCTAGAAAACATCATGACAAAGCAGTGTCTGGGTTTCATGGAAGAATTGCATAACGCCACTTACACCAACACAGAAATAGACTCAAAGTTGGAGTTAATGCAAGACATGTTCAAGTGGAGGCTTCATAATCTTCAGGAACAAGAAGCTGATGAAGGAGAAGGTGATGACATGGATGAAGATCCAGATGAAGACTCCGAGGAGGAAGAAGATGACGCAAGTGATGGATACTTTTCGGATAAAGTACCTTCTGACGAAGGCTTTTAATTTTTTTTCGTCTTTTTTTTCTTCTGTGTAATCTTCTTTTTATTTTTTTAAAGATAATTAAATGGTATATTTTTCTCTTTATTAGCAAAATGCCAAAAAAATACTAAAAATGGTTATTCCTTACAAAACACCAAAAATAACAAAAAATATTTTTCCTGCTTAATATTTTATTTACTCCATTATTGTATTTTGTCATCTTGGTCTGCAAAACGCCATTTAAAAAACGCCAAACTTCTATAACCTATAAAACTGATAAAAGCTGATCAACACAGTAAATACAAAAACAGTAACTGAGAAGACAGTTACTTTATTACTATCATTTATTACAATAAAAAAAGTCTCGCCTAAACTACGCGCAAAAAAACTCCTATAAGAGAGGGGTCTATACACAATGAAATTGATCACACCCAGAAAACACAAACGCCATATCCTCTAGAAACCACTCACTTTAAAACGCCACAGATGGCAAAGCTTTCACTGAAATGGATTCTTCTTCTAAGGGGGTTATCTCAATAATATTTTGCTGAATGAGATGGACAAATATTCAAGAAAAAAGAGACTGATGACAGTGATATGCCATCATGTGAGCTTTGTTCTTGATGAATATCGGCATGGAATAAAGGGATCAACACAAGTGTGAAATGCTATTTTGGACTCCATTATTATAAATAGCATAAAGCAAGAGTTGATCTTCAATGACATGCCACCAAACAAGAATATTACACCAAAACACAGGATGCCACTAAGCAGCTTCTTTTGAAAAAGACGAGGTTTATGTAGGAAAGTTGGCATCTAGCTAACGTATTCTAAAAATATTCAAAACGCCAAAACAAATTCAAGAAGATAGAGGCTGATGACAGTGAAGATTCGAAAGATAAGTTAGATTACCATTTTTTATATTCATTTAATATTGTTTTGATATCAAGTTATATGTTATTTTGTTATCTAATTCTCTATAAATAAAATACATTATTATATAAAACGCCAAAAACTACAAACACCAAAACGCTAGTAGTATGAAAACCGGGAGAACGGGTGAATTATTATAGAGAACAACACAAAACGCCAAAAAATTGACCGGAAAACGCTATAACGCCAAAATTTTTTTATCTATGTAACACAAAACAATTAATTCAACGCCAAAAAGGTTAATAAATAGAATTAACGCCAAAAAAAAACTTAAACGCCAGAAAATTTTATAGCGCGTTGGGAAAATAAAAGAAGATTGAAAAGACAAAAAACCCCCTCCGCCCTTCTCTACGTCGCGTGACACGTGTTGGGCCAGGATGCGTTCTCACCGTTCTCACACTTTTGAGCGTTTTCTCCTGATCCCGTTTCTCTCTCTCTCTCTCTCTCTCTATATATATATATATATATACACACTAGGCATAGACATGTATTTAACTGACTACCGGGTATTTTATCTCGCGTTTTAATAGCGTTTAAGGCGTTTAAAATTGTTTTTGTCATTCTATAAAATTTAACTCGCCATAATATTACTAAATAATGTTTTATTTGTCTCGACTGGCTGCATCGTTTATATTTTGTAGGATACCGTGGTATTGCAAATTACGCGTTTAAACTCGTAAAATAGAGTTTTTAAGCATTTTAATTAATTTTCCTCACGAATATTATTAAAAATAGCATTTTAATCATAACAGAATATTTTTAGGATTTTAACATTAACCGGGTGTTCACCAACATTCGTTTCGCATTTTGCTCGTTACGCGATAAGCGTTTATCTTATTATTACCAACATAATAGAGTTAATTACATAGTTAGTCCCTGTGGTTTGCACAAAATAACATACTTAGGTACTAATAGTTTAAAATCACCTTCTAGGGTATTAACTTTTCATTTTGTAACGTTTAGATGTATTAACTTCTAAGGTATTAACATAGTTAGTCACTGTGGTTTGCACAAAATAACATACTCAGGTACTAATAGAATGTGATTTTAAACCTACAAATAACGTTAATACCTCCAAACGTTACAAAATGAAAAGTTAATACCCTAGAATGTGATTTTAAACTATTAGTACCTAAATATGTTACTTTGGGCAAACCACAGGGACTAACTATGTAATTAACTCAACATAATATTTAACAAAGTTTGAATTTTCTAACACAAAAAATACCACTTAATAACACCACATTTAATAAAATATTGTCTTCATTTATTCATAACATGTGCCACGCTAGTACGATACAGACTCAAAATAGCCGAGTGTCACAAGAGAGGTTGATGTTTATTTCTTTATTTGTATAAAAAGATACGTATTTTAATATGTGGTCTAAAACTTGAAGTTAGTTACACAAATACTCCTTAAAATAGAATGGTTTCAATAAAAGCTTTAAATAAAATAAAAATAAGATAAAAGTTCCCCTGATTAACTGAGGACAATGAATGTGGTTATGTTAGTTGGATCAAAAAGACAATGGTGAAACCTTTTTGAACCCACAAGCGAAAAATAAAACCTTTAGACTATACTGGCAAAACCGCCCAAACCACAGGGATTAAAATGACACCTTACTCTAACTGTAATTGTAGAAAATTAGGGACTATAGTGAAAATGAAGCAAACCATTTTTCTTGCATATTAATGTATAAGTAATGTCTTTAAATTATTTTAAAAAACAATAATCAACCTATTAAAGCACCCAAAAAATGTGTACAACAAGTAAGCATTTACATCTCTATTCAAACTTGTTTAGTTAAGCATTAATTAAATATATAGATATGAGTTTCAATATTTGTCGAGCAAACTCGGGCATATATTAAAAAAGAAAACCTTTTAATTAGACCTTGAGATTAATCAAAATTCCAAGTTTGTTTGCAATGTTCTTGGACGTTTTGTACTTCCGTCTATCTCAATAGAATCTATGATTGATTTGAAGAGCGTCTAAGGCGTTCATTAAATCAGTATGTACGTTACTATCGTTTAAATAAGTTTTCTTCGTGAAAAGCTAAACCGATTCAAATTATAGTTGTCAAGTTAAGCCAAATTTAAAGTTCTGTACAAAGGTAAATTAACTTCTATGCACTGTGTGGATAACGACCCATTTAAGGTCCTCTTTAACTATATATGAAAAAGAAATATAAAATTATGACTGGTTATGCAAGTGGGGCCCTCTCTCTTTTTCTTCCTCAAACGCGCGCTAAAGGGCTAACAATGCTTACAAATGGCGCTTTGAAGATGGTATTTAGGACACTATTGGGATGATGTGGTGGGAGTGTGAACTCACACCGAGTAGAATAATCAGTAGCATAATCTGAAAACACATTTGAGGATTGAATTTAAAAATTTGAAACTAAGGGCATGTTTGGCTAACCTTTTTGAAACAACTTATTGACTTATTGGCTTTTTGGAAAGTCAGTATGGAATGACTTATTGGTTTTTTCCCCTCACATACACCCTCATTGCCAAACATCATTTTAAAAGCTTATAACTTTTCAAAAATCCAATCAGTCAGTAAGTTGTTTCAAAAAGATTAACCAAACATACCCTAAAGGGGTGAATATAATAAAAAAACATGAAGTGAATTGTGCTTTCGTGCTTTCCCAATGAAAGAAACTTCATGAGTGGAATCAAACATAAACACCAATTTATGATTAGATAATAGATATTGTCCTACCTACCAATCTACTTACTGCCTTTCAGATAGGCATGTGGAGGGTATTTATGTCCTTTCCATTTTTGTGAGTGGTCAAAAGGTCGTCAATAGTCATAGATGAGTAGCCATGTGAGGGTTATTAATGTCCTTTTAGTGATCTATGTATGGTCATAATAATAATGAATCAGGGGATACCATAAGGGTGTCGCCACACAATTGCCTCTGCGTACGTTGTACTCTATTTCCGAGTATTAGACTGTGTGTGGGGTGTGACGCGTGGGTTAGGGTGGGGGTGTCGGTTAGTCTTTAATGCTGGCTAGACCACATCGGGTTAGTGTTGGCTATAGCGTTGCCCTACCGGCATGGGGATTGTGCCTGCCGTGGGGTGGGGGGCTGGGTGACATGATTGGCTTTGGTTAGCTGGTCCAATATGGCTGTTGGGCTTGAGTATTAGCTTGTGGATCCCACATGGCTGGCAACGCCTAGCTAAGCGACACGCCACCACACCTCTAGTTTTTGAGCTTTAGCTTATGGATCTCACTCTCGCCACGTGCCGAGCAATGCCCCCAACCCAAGCCCCTCCACACCCCAAAGTCTTACGCCGGGTCAGTTGGGGGTCAAATACGGAACATTCTTTTAGGGTTATTGGATTTTATCACCCCCAACTATTGGCTATTGGCCGCTGCCATCCTCAAGTATCACTTTAACTCCCGTCACCCCCAACTTAACAATTAGTGTGTTCTGTCACCACATCATTAACTGATCACTAACTTTTGATCTTATTACTGTACTTTTGGGGTGTCCTAACTTTTGATCTTGTTATCTTATATCTATATTTATTCTTAATAGATTTTAATCTAAAGTATGACACTTGTCAAACATTTAAGGTATCTAAATTTTTTTCTCGTCTTATTTTTTGTTATCTTATATTAAATAAATAAATGATAAATTAATATTTAATTTTATCTATAGTATATTTAGGTAGAGGATTCTGTACACTAATCTAGAAGTGTGAGAAGTGTATTATAACACTATATATAAACACAGTATAACACTATGTAACACTATATAACACTCTAAAACAAATATAACACTATATTTTGTCTGATAGCATGTCTATGATAGATGTATAGTGTTATATATTGTTATATAGTGTTACATAGTGTTATATGGTGTTATATGGTGTTACATTATGTTATACGGTGTTTATATGATGTTATATAGTGTTATATGTAGTGTTATAATACACTTCTCACACTTCTGAATTAATGTACACTATCCCTACCCAGTATACATATATATATATATATATATATATATATATATATATAGGGGATAGTTAGATAGAAAACCCTAAAAATTTGAGAAAACCCTAGAAAACCCAACTTCCCGACGATTTTTTTTTTGAAAAAAATAACACATGTAATATACATGTTTTTAAGAGTTTTGAGCCAAAAAAACCAAAAAAGCACTGAGTGGTTTTTTTTAGAAAAAATAAATAAGTTTCAACAACTTTTTGTCTAACACATGTTAGTGATGAAAGTTACTGAAACTTGTTTATTTTTTTTAAAAACATCCACTCGGCGCTTTTTTGATTTTTTTGGCTCAAAACTCTTAAAACATGTATATTACATGTGTTATTTTTTTCAAAAAAAAAAATATGTCGGGGGGTTGGGTTTTCTAGGGTTTTCTCGAATTTTTAGGGTTTTCTATCTATCTATCTATCCATATATATATATACATATATATATATATATAGGGTAAGGTTATTGTAAAAAAAGGTTAAAAGTGTGAGAAAGGTGAGAAATATTGTGGAGATGACATGTGTCCTCCATCTAAATTAATTCAAAAGGGTAAACAAGTAATTTTATAATTAATTCAATTAATTCAAAACTTACCATAACCGCCCCCCTTAAATATAGGAACAGGATTTTTTTAAAAGATTTCTAAAAAACACTACGAATAACACTGCAACCACCATTCAGCACATATAACACCATTCAATAATTATATAACACCATTCAGCAAGTATATGACACCATTCAACAAGTATATAACACCATTCAGTAAAGAATATAACACAATTCAGTAAAGAATATATAACACCATTCAGTAAAGAATATAACACCATTCAGTACAAGAATATAACACCATTCAGTAAATAAAATATAACACCATTCAGAAAAGAAAATAACACCATTCAGAAAAGAAAAAAACACCCTTAAGAAAATATAACACCATTCAGAAAAGAAAATAACACCATTCAGTAAAGAATATAACACCATTCAGCAAGTATATAACACCATTCAGCAAGTATATAACACCATTCAGTAAAGAATATAACACCATTCAGTAAAGAATATAACATCATTCAGTAAAGAATATAACACCATTCAGTAAAGAAATATAACACCATTCAGAAAAGAAAATAACACCATTCAGAAAAGAAAATAACACCATTCAGAAAAGAAAAAAACACCCTTAAGAAAATATAACACCATTCAGAAAAGAAAATAACACCATTCGCACGACCACCACCACTGCCACTTCCGACACCACCAGTGCCGCACCACCAGTGCCGCTGCCGCTCGCCGCCGCCATTGCCGCTCGCCGCTCGGCATGGATTCAGTCACATGCACACCTCCTCTCACCGCACTATCTCGGTTCCCTCTCTCTATTCTCTGGCCAACGGCGCCGCTTTTCCGGCGGCTGCCGGCGACGGTTTCTCCAGCAAAGACACCCCAACCCCCTTCGTTCTCTCACCCTCGTTCTATCTCTTTAAAGAAACCCGACCGGTGTCGATGATGATAACGATGTTAGATGATGATGATGATGATGAGAGAGAGATCGAAATTGTAGAGATAGATCATCTGGAGAGAGAGAGAGAGAGAGATCATAATTATAGGGATTATGATTTACAGTTTCCTATTTTTGAATGGATATAAAGACTTTATTACCCCTAGAATTTTTCAATTCAGTCCAAAAAAATAAAACAAATTTTACAATTTGGTCCCTATTAATCTCAACCATTAGATCAAAGATCTAATGGTGTAGATTCTTTCTTACACTTCTCACACTTTTGGTCTTTTTTACAGGATCCTTTACCTATATATATATAAACAGGATCAGGAGAAAACGGTTGTAAGTGTGAAAACGGTGAGAACGGATCCTGGTCGAACACGTGGAAGGGGGCACTAAATGATATGCAGGGGCACGATTGTCATAGTCCACGTTCCCCTTAATAATGGCGTTATGATTCCGTTTCAAACAAAATTTCAATAGAAATGGTGTTTTGTTCTTTATGCTTGTTTCAATGGCGTTTTTTAAAGTATTTTTTTTGGAAATGACGTTTATGTTTCAATGACGTTCTACCTATATTCAACAACTATGTCGTTTTGTTCTTTTTTACTTGTTTCAATGGCGTTTTTTTTCACCGTTTTTTTAAATGTCGTTTATGTTTCAACGGTGTTCTTCCTATATTCAATATTTGGCGTTTTAAATATTAATGTTAATTGTCGTTGGGGTTCTAATATATGCTTATTGTTTATGATCAATGGCGTTTTACATCTGGTTACTATTTGCTAATTATTCAAATCATGGCGTTTTTATTGACATGTTTTATGAAGACCGTAAAACCAGTTCTTATTATTTATTATTCAACTAATGGCGTTTTCATTATGGATTACTCATCATGGCGTTTTCATGGATTTCTCATATCTAGGACAAATGTGGCACCTGAGGAAAATCTGCAACAATCTTGATTTACCGCTTCACTTCTCTGTGCTTGCTTATCAAATTTTGGGACGAAATTTCTTTCAAGTTGGGGATGCTGTGACAAACCGAACTTTCTAGGTTAGTGTTGCTCAATCTTGTGATCTTAATTTCTCAACATCCCTCTCCAATGTGTTAAACGTTCTTGCTATGTTAAACTGTTACGCATTCTGTTACATTAAACTTGTCAAGTATAAACGTACTCGTGTATGTTGAGTATGTGGTCGAGCTACTCTTAGGACGCAGGCATACTTGGGCCGCACGGGTGATGGGCCACGCACACGCATCCCCTTTAAACTCCAAATCAATTCGGCCCACACACAAGCTAGTCTTCGGCCCACTGTTATGAGTTTGTTATTTGTATATGTTGGATTATTTAAACTCTTGTTACCCTTGGCCCGGTCTCGCAAGCCCAAACCAATCCAAACCCTTTTCTCAATTACTTGTTTACGTGAAGTGTTAAATGAATACATTAATTTATTTGCAAACCCTACTATTTTCCCCACCTCTCTATCTTGGACGGTAGACGAAACCCCACTCCCCTTGAATTCTGTGTTCTTGTGTATTATAATCAGGTTAGCATATGTTTGGATTAATTACGTGATATATTTGGTTGTAAATATGTTTGTGGATTGATGTGTGAATAGAATAATAATCCATTATGGTCATGAGAGTATGAAGATATTTATTTAACTTTTGTTTAATCTTGCTCAGTGGTGTGTAAGTGTTTGATACGTGAATTTTCATAGCAATTAAGATGTAGGATAACATGCATTCTAGGATGTTTATCGTGATGCTTAATATATCATAATCAGGGTATTAGTTTATGATGATAGATAATTATATGAATAAATCCGTAGTTGTTTTGGCATGAAAGTGTGACAAGGAAATAAGGGGTGCACTTGTTGCAACACAAACTGATTAGTTATCACATACTAGTGTTCTTGTTAATCGAGGGCTAGAGTTTTATAATTTTGATGCATGGAGTGTTACTGAATTGTTGACGTTTATATGAGGGGCGATTAACAAATTAAATGCTCATAGATTGATGGTTGATGATTTCGTATCATAACTTGTATATCGATATTTTAATATGAAGTACAAATCTTGAGTTACATTTATCTTTGATTGATCTAATCTAAATCATGTTGACGTGGTTAATCATAAGTTGATAGTTAGAGCTTAGGTGTATGTGCAAATAACTGACTCGATCAGGTACCACATGAATTAGAAACTGACTTGGGCCATCTTCACAATTTGGGCCAGCAGTATTTAGGCCGCACCTCTTAGGGGATTGGGTAAACTGTGGGCTGCAATCTGATGGGCCACACCATGCTATCGGGTTACTAACTTTTGGGCTGCACTTTTTGGATTTAAACCACATCACTCGATCGTAGGTGTTATTGGGCCGGGTAGTCAATGGGTGGCACGAGGCCAGGTGTGATGGCCCAGTAAGCGTTCGGGTGAGAAGGGCTACAAACCACTGAACCAAATGCAACCAGTAATAGTAAGTGATATAATTTCTTTGTGGCCCAAATGTCTAGTGTTATGTGTATGGTATATGGTTAACAAACTAAGCGGTTGTGTGATAGTTGATACATGAACATGATATGGAAAATATTTAAAGGATTCGAATGAATATTACGTGTTGGTGGTGATGTTACGACACACAACTTGCTTGGGTGTGTTGTGCAAGGGAACACGAAATTGTTTGTCAATAATAGGATGTTATGATTAGTGCGACACATGATTTCTTATTGCTATTTGTTTAACGTGGTCTGTGTGCTACCTGAACAACACTGTGACAACTCGTATTTCAGAACTTATCTTTGTACTTAATGTAACGTATGTGAACCTTGTGTGTTAATCGGATATGTTGATGTAATGAATGTTTATGAGACTTTATGTTTGTATTATGTGAATCTTTGTATGTATATATATATATATATATATATATATATATATATATATATATATATATATATATATATATATATGACTCGGATCGCACAACACAACCCAGTCGCACAAGCCCTTGTTGGGCCACACTCCTTGCACTCGAACCATAAAGGCAAACCGTAATGGTTTCGGCCCATCCTCTTATTTGCGCATAACACTATGGGGAATGGGTATACTCCTCATAACTTGCAAAACACAACACACACAAACCCTAATACCTCTCTCTCTAGACCGACGGCATCATCCCCATCTCTTGAAGCTTTTGTGTTCGGATCAATCCTTGTTCTTTTCTCTAACCGGTTAGTGTTTTAACTATTGCTTTCATGATTGTATGATGTTGTGCTATACATGCTCTACATGATGATGTAGGAATGATTTATGTTTGATGCTGATGTAAACTGTTAATGTTGATGTTCATAAAATCGGCTCACATGTATAGTGTGTACGAATCATATAGGGTTTGATAATCGAAGGGTGCTATTGATGGTTTAGGGTCGAATGCATGATAACCGGCTGTGATGTATTTCGGATGATTAATATATTGTTATGGGTATGAATGCTAATAATCAAGAACATGAATCATGTTAATAAGTTTAAGAGTTATGATTGTTGTTGTTATGTTATTCATTAGGGTTCATATGAATTGAGTGATAGAAACCTTGTTTTGATCGAGTAATGGGTTGATTAGAAACTATTGAATGTGTTAGTTGATTTATTTTGAATATGGAAACCATTGAATGATTGTAACGGAATCGAATTTTGGAAACAATGTAACTGATTAGCATTATATTCGGATAATAAAACCAATCGCACAAGTTCACTCTCAGTCGCACAAGATCAGGTCACACAAGACCTGATCTGATCGCACAAGTGCCAGACGCACAAGTCCAGTCACACAAGGTACCAGTAGTCGCACAAGACTATTGGATCGCACAAGTTATGTTTTTGTTAACTGTTTGGGCCGTGTACATGTGGGATGGATTATTGGGCCGGGTTGGTTTCTAATTCGCACAAGCCACCCGGATCGCACAAGCTATCCGGACCGCACAAGAGATCCATGTTTATTTATTTGGGCCGTTTACATACTGGACTGCTTGTGTTTATTGGGCCGGGTTTTAGGGCTGATCGCACAACCCATTGTGGATCGCACAAGCTGTGCTGATCGCACAAGGGGTTGGGCCGGCTATTCACATTGGGCTTTGTTATTTATTTGTCTGATATTGCTTTACGTGTATGTTGTGTATACCATGTGTTCGTAACTCGCTATATCTGTGTAAACATACGTGCATTATGTGAACCTAGACCTGACTTGTATGGTAACCATGTTAGGACATGGTTGACCCTAGCAGCTCTATTGACCTTTCATTTATCTGCCGAGCTAACCTAAGGTGAGTTCACACTTTCTACAAAGCATGGGATTTCCAGGGGTTGGGAATGGGTTAAGGAATATGGATTCCTCGTCCTTCTTGGGTAGGACAGTACGGGTTCAGGAATATAATTCCTCATCCTCATGGACAGTTAACTTTCACTAGACCAAAACTCTATCACGAAGTCCCTCCTTTTATATCGACTTAATCGCCGGGCCAATGGCGAGCGGGTCATTAGTTAGATAGCGCTATTTAGGTCTGACAAGCCTCACTCCGTGCCGTAGAGGACGGGCGTGAACTAATGGATCTGGGCACGTCAATGATGATAGATATTGACGCTAAGGGTACATAAACATGACTAAAGTCAGTGGTCGATATGGTAATGAGTCTAGTAGTATATACATGGGGTAGCCCCCACGGCCGAAGAGCCAGATAATTAAACATGGGGTAGCCCCCACGGCTGGATTGCCAGAGTAAACGGGAATAAACAAATCACGTTTTCAACTATGGGGTAACCCCCACGGCAAGGATGTCAGCTAAAGGAAACTGTTTTTGGAACAACTTAAAACAAACACCCAACTGTGAACTTGCTCAACATTATTGTTGACTCGTTACTACATGCTTTGCAGGTCATTAGGTTATCAGGAGCTTGCATGGGGAAGAGTCGTTGTGGAGCATGGACATTGAGTGTTCATGATAAACTTAAACATTATTTACTTATGCCTTGGTTTTAGACATTATGCTTCCGCTTGCAACTTAAACTATGTTTTTGATTTGGACACCAATTATATTGTGTTGGATTCTACGTTTACTTATGCTTGTTCAATATGATTGGTGGCTTGATCCTGGTCAGTCACGCCTCCAAGCGGTGATACTCCGCAGGTGGATTTTGGGGGTGTGACAGATTGGTATCAGTGCCATTGGTTATAGTGAACTTGTTTTTAATAAGGGAAAAAGTTTTTGTTAAAACCAGACTATAACCTGAACAGTGCTCAACGATCCACAACGACACTTCACTTCACGTGCAAGGCTCAACACTATAGGTGATATGATCTATGTTTACATTGCCTACTTATTAGATTACATAGAACTTTGCTTATGGTATGTTTAGATAAACGTAACAACTATTGTTTGAACACATGTGTGTGCTTACTCCCTTCTGTCATTGCACTTTCGCAAACCCCTCTCACTCACGTTTCCCTTGATATGAAGATCATGGCTGGACGCGTTAACATGACACAAGCCTAGTTGACGGCTCTGATTAACCAACAAGTTGCTGCGGCACTTGCAGCCGCACAAGCAGGAGGTATACCCTGCAGTCTAAACTCACTCTAGGATCTTTAGGTCCTACTCTCGTAAACCAACACTTGTGCTTAATCTTGTCCCTTCTTACACCCACAACAGGTCAACATGCTCAGCCACCTGTGTGCACCTTCAAAACTTTTATGGACTGCCGACCTACTACTTTCAGCAGCACAGAAGGAGCTGTAGGCCTCCTCCACTGGTTTGAGAAGCTCGAGTCTATCTTCGAGATGTGTGAATGCCCTGAGGCTCGCAGGGTGAAGTATGCTACTGGTACTCTTGAGGGTATAGCGCTCACGTGGTGGAACGCTCAGGTCCAAATGCTGGGGTTGGTTGCTGCTAACGCCACCCCATGGAACGATTTCAAGGAATTGATCAAAGAAGAATACTGTAGCCGTGATGACATTCATAAGCTGGAGGTAGAGTTTTACAACATAAAGATGACGGGGTCAGAAATCGAAGCATATACGAGAAGATCAAACGAGTTGGCTATTCTGTGTCCTACTATAGTAGACCCTCCCATCAAACGTATCGAACCGTATCTCAAGGGTTTAGTGCCAGAGATTCAAAGTCATGTGACCTCAGCAAACCTTGGCACCATTCAACAGATCATCAAGTTGGCTCATCGTCTCACAGATCAGGCAGTGGAGCAGAACAGGTTACCAAAGCGCATTAGTGCTACTACTTCTGATACTCCCAGCGACAACAAGCGTAAGTGGGATGGCACTTCTAGTAAAGGTTCAACTTCTGTTCAGTCTCAGTCTCAGCAGAGAAGGACTGACGACTACAAGAGCCCTAGTCAGCAATCAACTGGTAACCAAAGTCAAGGTGGGTACAGGGGAATTCACCCCAAATGCAAACGCTGTAACCTACACCACAGCGGGCCATGCACCAGGAGTAACTGTCATCGGTGCAACAAGCCAGGCCACGCCACAAAGGATTGCAGAATTTTATACCCCGCAAACCAGAATCGTCAGCAACAAGAAGCCCCAGAGAATCAACGCCAGCAGCAGCAGCAAGGCATCAACAAAGGGTGCTTTCAGTGTGGAGCTGAGGGCCACTTCAAGAGAGATTGTCCCCAACTGAACCGGAACCAGAACAACAACAATAATAATAACAACCAGGGGAATGGAAACAACAGGGGTAGCAACGACAATGGTGCAAGTCGTCGTGTATTCGTTATTGGCCAGGGTGTAGCGAGGAATGATCCCAATGTTGTGACGGGTAAGTTCCTTCTCGACGACTTTTTTGTTACAGTTTTATTTGATTCGGGTGCCAATACTAGCTATGTGTCCTTAAAAGTTAGTTAAATGCTTAAGCGTACCCCAACACTTTTGAACACCAAGCACACTGTAGAGCTAGCTAATGGTAAGAGTTTAGAGGCCACACACGTAGTCAAGGTTGTAACCTTGTTCTTGCTAATCAGACCTTCTCTATCGACTTCATTCCTATCGTTCTGGGTAGTTTCGACGTTGTCATTGGGATGGATTGGTTATCCCAACACCAAGCAGAGATTCTTTCCAACGAGAAGATTGTCCGTATTCCTCGTTCAGGTGATGAACCCCTCATGATTCGTGGTGACTAGAGTGGTGCTGTTGTGAGCATCATCTCTTTCCTTAAGGCCCAGAAGTGTTTGCGAAAGGGACACACTGCTATTTTGGCTCTCGTTACTGATACCTCGAAGAAAGAGAAGAAGATAGAAGATTTTCCGATTGTATGCGACTATCCTGAGGTATTTCCTGAGGAACTACCTGGACTTCCGCCTCATCGACAAGTCGAATTTCAAATCGAGCTAGCTCCTGGAGCAGCGCCCCTAGCTCGAGCACCTTATCGTTTAGCCCCATCAGAACTAGAAGAGCTGTCTACGCAACTACAAGAACTCTTGGATAAGGGTTTTATTCGTCCTAGCTCTTCGCCCTGGGGAGCTCCAGTGCTATTTGTGAAGAAGAAAGACGGTACCTTCAGAATGTGTATCGACTACCATGAACTCAACAAGGTGACGGTGAAGAATCGTTATCCTCTTCCACGCATTGATGACCTATTCGACCAGCTGCAAGGGTCGAGCTTTTACTCGAAGATTGATTTGAGATCGGGATATCACCAGCTGAGAGTCCGAGAGGAGGACGTCTCCAAAAAAGCCTTTAGAACTCGTTATGGACACTACGAGTTTTTGGTTATGCCTTTTGGGCTGACAAACACACCTGCGGTTTTCATGGACCTTATGAATCGGGTGTGCAAGCCTTACCTAGATAAGTTCGTTATAGTTTTCATCGATGACATCCTGATCTATTCTAAGAGTCAGGAGGAACACGAGCAGCATCTACGACTTATTTTGGAACTCCTTCGAACAGAACAGCTTTATGCAAAGTTCTCGAAATGCGACTTCTGGCTTCGTGAGGTCCATTTCCTAGGCCACGTGGTAAACAAGGATGGGATTCACGTTGATCCATCCAAGGTAGACTTGATCAAGAATTGGCCTGTACCTAGAACACCAACGGAAATTCGCCAATTCTTGGGTTTGGCAGGTTACTACAGGAGGTTCATTAAGGATTTTTCCAAGATTGCACAACCTCTTACCTCACTAACTCAGAAAGGCGTTATTTATCGATGGGGAAATGCACAAGAATCGGCATTTCAGCACCTAAAGGATAGACTTTGCAGCGCACCTATTCTTTTATTGCCAGAGGGCACAGACGATTTTGTGGTTTACTGCGACGCACCAATTCAGGGTCTTGGTTGTGTATTGATGCAACGGGATAAAGTTATTGCGTACGCCTCACGCCAACTTAAAGTTCATGAAAGGAACTACACTACACACGATTTAGAGCTGGGAGCTGTTATTTTTGCACTTAAGATATGGAGACATTACCTGTATGGTACCAAGTGCGCCATTTACACCGATCACAGGAGTCTCGAGCATATCTTCAAACAGAAGGAGTTGAACATGCGACAACGTCGATGGGTCGAGCTACTGAATGATTACGAATGCTCGATCAGATACCATCCAGGCAAAGCCAATGTGGTGGCTGACGCCCTCAGTCGAAAGGACACTACGCCTAAACGCGTACGAGCATTACAACTCACTATTCAATCTAGTCTTCCTTCCCAGATACGAGATGCTCAGGTAGAAGCATTGAAACCAGAAAACGTCAGGGCTGAAGCCCTACGTGGCTCAAGGCAACGGTTAGAACAAAAGGAAGACGGTGCTTACTATGTAACAAGATGCATTTGGGTCCCACACTATGGCAACCTGCGAGAGCTTGTGATGGATGAGGCACACAAGTCTCGTTACTCAGTACATCCTGGTTCAGATAAGATGTACCACGACCTCAAAACCACATACTGGTGGCCTAGCATGAAGGCCCACATAGCAACTTACGTTAGCAAATGCTTGACTTGTGCGAGAGTCAAGACTGAATATCAGAAACCCTCAGGCCTACTTCAACAACCAGAGATACCACAATGGAAATGGGAGCAGATTTCCATGGATTTCGTTACTGGCCTACCTAGATCTCAACGTGGAAATGATACTATTTGGGTAATCGTGGATCGACTCACAAAATCTGCACACTTTTTGGCTATCAAGGAAACAGATAAGTTCTCCACTCTAGCAGACGTATATCTTAAGGAAGTTGTCTCGAGGCACGGGGTGCCCACCTCTATTATCTCTGATCGTGATGCATGTTTTACTTCTGAACTGTGGCAAGCAATGCACAAGTCCTTTGGCTCACGTTTAGATATGAGCACAGCTTATCACCCGTAAACGGATGGGCAGTCTGAACGCACCATCCAGACCCTTGAAGACATGCTTAGGGCATGTGTGATTGACTTTGGAAATGGCTGGGAAAAACATCTCCCACTAGTGGAATTTTCGTATAATAAGAGTTACCACACCAGTATCCGGGCCGCTCCATTTGAGGCATTGTACGGGCATAAGTGCCGATCACCTCTTTGTTGGGCAGAGGTTAGCGACAGCCAGATCACTGGCCCAGAACTCGTGGTAGACACAACAAAAAGGATTGCTCAAATACGACAACGAATGGCGGCAGCTCGTGATCGTCAGAAAAGCTACGCTGATAAGGGTAGGAAACCACTCGAGTTCCAGGTTGGGGATCGAGTGCTACTCAAAGTCTCACCCTGGAAGGGTGTTGTTTGTTTTGGCAAACGAGGCAAACTTAACCCACGATATGTTGGACCATTCGACATCATAGAGAAAATAGGCAAGGTGGCCTACAAACTGAACCTACCCACAGAACTCAGTGCAGTTCACAACGTTTTCCACGTGTCGAATCTGAAGAGGTGTCTGTCAGATGAGACCCTCATAGTTCCTTTGAAGGAACTCATTATTGACGATCAGTTGCGATTCGTCGAGGAACCAGTTGAAATCAAGGACCGGGATGTTAAGGTCCTCCAGCGCACTAGAATTCCTCTCGTTCGAGTTCATTGGAACTCACGTCGTGGCCCAGAGTTCACCTGGGAAAGCGAAGATCAGATGAAACAAAAGTATCCCCAATTGTTCGAAAACATTACAACCACTACGGAGGCTGAAGCTACTGCGGAATTTTGAAACGAAATTCCAGATCAATGGGGGGAGGATGTGACACCCCAGGAAAACCATGCAACATAACTAGCTTCCTCAGTGAGTACGTACCAAATTTCGGGACGAAATTTCTTTCAACTTGGGGATAATGTGACAACTCGTATTTCAGAACTTATCTTTGTACTTAATGTAACGTATGTGAACCTTGTGTGATAATCGGATATGTTGATGTAATGAATGTTTATGAGACTTTATGTTTGTATGTGAATCTTTGTATGTATATATATATATATATATGAATCAGATCGCACAACACAACCCAGTCGCACAAGCCCTTGTTGGGCCACACTCCTTGCACTCGAACCATAAAGGTAAACCGTAATGGTTTCGGCCCATCCTCTTATTTGCGCATAACACTATGGGGAATGGGTATACTCCTCATAACTTGCAAAACACAACACACACAAACCCTACCTCTCTCTCTAGACCGACGGCATCATCCCCATCTCTTGAAGCTTTTGTGTTCGGATCAATCCTTGTTCTTTTCTCTAACCGGTTAGTGTTTTAACTATTGCTTTCATGATTGTATGATGTTGTGCTATACATGCTCTACATGACGATGTAGGAATGATATATGTTTGATGATGATGTAAACTGTTAATGTTGATGTTCATAAAATCGGCTCACATGTATAGAATGTACCAATCATATAGGGTTTGATAATCGAAGGGTGCTAGTGATGGTTTAGGGTCGAATGCATGATAACCGGCTGTGATGTATTTCAGATGATTAATATTTTGTTATGGGAATGAATGCTAATAATCAAGAACATGAATCATGTTAATAAGTTTAAGAGTTATGATTGTTGTTGTTATGTTATTCATTAGGGTTCATATGAATTGAGTGATAAAAACCTTGTTTTGATCGAGTAATGGGTTGATTAGAAACTATTGAATGTGTTAGTTGATTTATTTTGAATATGGAAACCATTGAATGACTGTAACTGAATCGAATTTTGGAAACAATGTAATTGATTAGCATTATATTCGGATAATAAAACCAATCGCACAAGTTCACTCTCAGTCGCACAAGATCAGGTCACACAAGACCTGATCTGATCGCACTAGTGCCAGACGCACAAGTCCAGTCGCACAAGGTACCAGTAGTCGCACAAGACTATTGGATCGCACAAGTTATGTTTTTGTTAACTGTTTGGGCCGTGTACATGTGGG
The DNA here is from genome assembly GCA_030545235.1 of Helianthus tuberosus. Taxonomy (NCBI): domain Eukaryota; kingdom Viridiplantae; phylum Streptophyta; class Magnoliopsida; order Asterales; family Asteraceae; genus Helianthus; species Helianthus tuberosus. The sequence goes on along the minus strand of JARYGA010011515.1, from coordinate 2,016,078 downwards.
ATGGATTATTGGGCCGGGTTGGTTTCTAATTCGCACAAGCCATCCGGATCGCACAAGCTATCCGGACCGCACAAGAGATCCATGTTTATTTATTTGGGCCGTTTACATACAGGACTGCTTATGTTTATTGGGTCGGGTTTTAGGGCTGATCGCACAACCCATTGTGGATCGCACAAGCTGTGCTGATCGCACAAGGGGTTGGGCCGGCTATTCACATTGGGCTTTGTTATTTACTTGTCTGATATTGCTTTACGTGTATGTTGTGTATACCATGTGTTCCTAACTCGCTATCTTTGTGTAAACATACGTGCATTATGTGAACCTAGACCTGACTTGTATGGTAACCATGTTAGGACGTGGTTGACCCTAGCAGCTCGATTGACCTTTCGTTTATCTGCCGAGCTAACCTAAGGTGAGTTCACACTTTCTACAAAGCATGGGATTCCCAGGGGTTGGGAATGGGTTAAGGAATATGGATTCCTCGTCCTTCTTGGGAAGGACAGTACGGGTTCAGGAATATAATTCCTCGTCCTCATGGACAGTTAACTTTCACTAGACCAAAACTCTATCACGAAGTCCCTCCTTTTATATCGACTTAATCGCCGGGCCAATGGCGAGCGGGTCATTAGTTAGATAGCGCTATTTAGGTCTGACAAGCCTCACTCTGTGCCGCAGAGGACGGGCGTGAACTAATGGATCTGGGCACGTCAATGATGATAGACATTGACGCTAAGGGCACATAAACATGACTAAAGTCAGTGGTCGATATGGTAATGAGTCTAGTAGTATATACATGGGGTAGCCCCCACGGCCGAAGAGCCAGATAATTAAACATGGGGTAGCCCCCACGGCTGGATTGCCAGAGTAAACGGGAATAAACAAATCACATTTTCAACTATGGGGTAACCCCCACGGCAAGGATGCCAGCTAAAGGAAACTATTTTTGGAGCAACTTAAAACAAACACCCAACTGTGAACTCGCTCAACATTATTGTTGACTCGTTACTACATGCTTTGCAGGTCATTAGGTTATCAGGAGCTTGCATGGGGAAGAGTCGTTGTGGAGCATGGACATTGAGTGTTCATGATAAACTTAAACATTATTTACTTATGCCTTGGTTTTAGACATTATGCTTCCGCTTGCAACTTAAACTATGTTTTTGATTTGGACACCAATTATATTGTGTTGGATTCTACGTTTACTTATGCTTGTTCAAGATGATTGGTGGCTTGATCATGGTCAGTCATGCCTCCAAGCGGTGATACACCGCAGGTGGATTTTGGGGGTGTGACAAACACTTGTGTTGTAACTGTGAATTACGTGAATTAAAGTGCATACCAACTAATTGTCTTTGGTAACCACGGTAGGATTTGGTTGACCGACTTGGACGGGTAACATTGCATAACACACCGAGCACTCTAAGGTGAGTTTATCTCTCTTGAGCATGCGTCCCGGTGGTTGGGACAGTCTTTGGGTATCCCTGGGAGGGATAGGTTTTGGGTAACTTGTTTGGGTATTCCTGAGAGGAATACGTCTTGTTGTAAATCGGTAATGTTGGACAATATACTCATCCTATCACCTTTAAAGTCCCTCCGTGTTGTTTGGTTACCTGAGAGGTAACAAGGTATTAGTTAGTAGCGCTACTTAGGTTTGGCACCCTCACCCCGTACCTGAGAGGACGGGTGTGAATTAATGACCTAGTCATGACCAATGCTTTGATAGGAGCATTGGAGAAAGGGCAATGTAAATCATGAGCCATCTTGTATTCGGGGTATTATCAACATTAAATTCAATGGATTAACTAAACACTTGGTAACTAACGTTTTCGTAAAACTATGAACTCACCAGCGTTCTCTGATACACTTGTTGCATGCTCGCAGGTCCTTAGATGTTTTGGTTTGGAAGTTGCTGTTTGGAGTAGCTGGAGTGGTCATGGGTCGACTTGACGGATTTATGTGTTTGAACTGTTGATACTATACATTGGTTTTGAAACTGTTTAACTATGGTTTACTGTTTGCTTCCGCTGAACATGTTGGTGTTCATTTAAACTCGTTGATGGTATTTTCATTAATAATTGAGGATTTTTATTTTGAAACTTGTATGGGTTCAATGTAATTAGCGGCTCGTTGTTGGTACGTCACACGCCTAACAGGGACATTCCCTAGGTGGTATTTTGGGGGTGTGACAGTTTGGTATCAGAGCCACTGGTTATAGTGAACTTGGTTTTAAAACGTTTTTATAAAACCAGACTATAACCGAACAAGTTCTGAATACGACCATGACACTCAGCTCCAGACTGCAAGGTTTGTCTCTCGTATACTCATTATACTGCGTAACTAGTAAACACTTACATATGATATTGCATGTGATTGCACGTTTAGCACAACAGTATGAATTCGTGTACTACTTGCATGTGTTATGTGATTGATAGGGTGGTATTTCCCTAAACATTCATGACTCACGTTTCGTGATACTCTTTGTTTGCTACTCGAGTTTGAGGAACCATTTGACATGTGTTAGGAGGAGCTGAGATGAGCATGCAAATCATAATATTATTGTGGGTGCACACATAATAATAATGTGGGGTGCATGCGAGTCCCAGTGAGGCTTAACGAGTGAAAAAGGGGTTCCGTTCCGTTATTTGATCGATGTGAAACACAATAGTCTATAGGAGTCGTAGCTGTGATAGTCTCCTACTCGAACATGATCTTTTCATTTCTCACTGAATCCTTGTGAATCTCGATGCTATCGAGTATTACCTGAACACCCATCTGAATGCCTAGCAAACTGGATAGAATGTTAGGTGCTTGTACGAACATCCCTGAGTTGGATGTCGCAGTGTTGAATGCTTGGTCGATACCCTTCTCACTCCTCTTCATTGGTTGGAACTCAGTGTATTGGCGCCTTAGATCCTGAAATGCGATCACTTCTGTAACACTCTAGCAACATATCGTGTATTACTCCATCAGCTTGCAAGAACGATGGACAAGAGGATGAGCGTAGTACTTTACCGACTTCAGTATTTGGACGACCCTGACTACCAGCAACGAACATCAGCAATTTGACTCCAATCGAATCTTTAGCCCTATTCAGCGACTTATGGGAGTCAACTCTTACGAGTTCATCGGGGCATAAGCAATGACAATTGACTATAGTATGGTATGTGTAACTGCTAGCACAGTGGGTAGCGCATTAGGACGTGGCGCATAATGTGAAAAGATGGACTTTGACGGTGAAAAATCGTAGGGCTCCGTTTCAAGCGTCGACGTTAGAAACAACACTCACGGCGACATCAAGGTATTTGTAACCATGACCTACAGTATGGAAATGAAAGTGCCTACGACACGGATTGGCCGTTGTTAGAATCAAGACGACAACAACCGAGGGAGCGATGATAATAACAACACTGGAAATGACGCTCGTGGATGGGCACTTAGGATTGGCGTGGGCGACGCCTGGATTATAGCAACATGGTAGCTTGTATGGGTAGCTAACCGCTTCGTCTCTATTCCGATTAACCCTAATGTTTCTTGAAACCGAACCTGTTGTGGAATCGGCTGATGGCAAGTCAAATGAAATCTAATATGTTCGTTGGGATGCAAACTCGACCTTGTGGGACAAGTGTTCGACATCGACCTTCCTTATACTATCCCTGATGGTTACAATGCAGTAGTTAGTGTGGATTGGTTATCCAGAAATCGCGCAGACTTACCTCGTGAGGAGAAAATTTTGTGTGGAGAATCGTTAGTTGTTCTAAAGCATCAGAGTGGTGCAAAGGTTAGCGCCATTTCAACTACGGAGGGATCACCCCGCTACGTTAGCAACCCTTCACTGATGCTAAGGCTAAGGAAAAGAGGATCGAGGATCCACCAATTGTTCGTGACTCCTCTCAGTGCGCTACCCGAGGAGCTTTCAGGCTTACTTCCACAACTGTTAGGAAGAATCTCAGTTGATCTCATGACAGGGGCAACCCTGATTACTCGTACTACATACCGTCTTGCACCAGGAGGGTTGCAAGAACTATCTACAGGAACTGTTGGACAGGAGTTTTATTGGACATAGTTTTTCACTTTGGGGACCCCAGTTATATTCGGGAAGATAAAGCCTTTTCGTATATGTACTGATTATCCATAACTCAGCAAGGTGACAATCAAGAACTGTTTGCCTCGACCATGTATTGACGGAAGTCCAAGGGGGAAGGTTCCTAAAGCAGTATATCAAACGCAGTACGGCCATACGACTTTGTATTACATGACCTTTGGGTTAATCAACACACCAACAACTTTATGGATCGCATGGATCAACCGTGTTTATTGAGGACGCTTTGCATCATTTCCAAGGGAAAGGAACACCATGAACGGCACCTGTATTTTTTCCTAGAGCTCCTAGGGGAGGAGCAACTCCACGCGAAGTCTACCTAAGTGTGACTTCAGGATTTGGGAGGTACATTTTTGGTCATGTAATCAACGAAGTGGGAATACATGTGGATCTCGCTAAGATCCATTTTGTTACAAACCGATCGACACCAAAGATTCTTTCAGGGATACAACAATTTCTTGGAATTTTCGAAGATTGCGCCGCTTTAATCTCTTTAGCACAGCGTGGTGATGTAAATTCATGGGGCACAAAATGGGAGAACGCCTTTTCAGTCTTTAAAACCCAACCCTGCAATGCACTGAGCATCACTTCTATTCGAGGGTAGTGATGATTAGCGGTATACCATGATGGTTCGAATCAGAGGCCCAGTTATGCGACGATGCAACACGAGAAGGTGATGATTTATGTAGTGGAGTTACGGGAAGAATTGCACGAGTCATAACCTACGGTCCTTGGAATTAAGATGGAGGCATTACTTGGACGGTACCAATTGCACCATTTAGAACGATCACAAGGGCCTCCCGTGTACCTTTGTTTTGAGAGAGCTAATTTTGTGATGGCATCGCTGGATGAAACTCTCGAGCGAATACGACTATGGAACCTAAACGCGTATGAGCTTGCAACTCACCATCAAATCTAGCCTACCGGATCAGATTCACCCTGTTTACATCGAAGCACGGAAGGAAGATAATTTTCAAGTAGAGTCCATGCGGGGCATGGAGGAGCAACTTTTGGCAAGTTGGACGATATTCGCTACTTCATGGAACGAATATGGATCCCACCATACGGCAACCGTAGGGAACTTGTGTGGAGTGAAGTGCATCGGCCACGATATTCTAGTCATCTAGATTTTGATGGAATGTATTAGGATCTAAGGATCTTGTATTGACAACTGGGCTTGAAGGCCAACGCAGCAAAGCATGTGAACGACGTTTGACTTGTGCAAAAGTCAAGGTGGAACATCAGAAACCTTTTGGTTTGTGTCAGCAATCAGAAACACCTATTTGGAGATTGGAACAAACAGCCATGGATTTTGTCACAGGCCTACCTAAATCTCAGAACAAAACCGATATCACCTGAGTGATCGTTGATTGTCCCATGTAACCAGTACAGTCTATTGCAGTCAAGGAAACTGACGAGTCTTCACAGCTGGTGAATATTCCTCTGAGAGAGGCGGGTTTTAGGCACAAGGTGCCAACTCCTGTTATCTTTGATTTTGATCTATACCTAACTTACGACAGGCATTACCCAACATTCCTGGCTCACATTTAGACATGAGCATTACTTATCACCACCAGACAGATGGTCAGAGTCAGCGAACCCCCTGCCACTCGAAGACATGCTGCGAGCAAGTGTTGAGTTCTACTGTGGCAGTTACCATTCTAGTATTCAGATAGCTCTGTTGAGGTGTTGCATGAGCAGTTACGTTAATCTCCTTGTTGGATTAAAGTGGGTGGATGACAACCTAATCACAGGCCTAGGACTTGTACTCGAAACTCTTGGGAAGATTGTTGGGATCGGATAATACTGGAAGTTCATTGTAGGCGGTCGAATCATGTTGAAAACCCTGGGAGGGTGTGGTACGCTTGGGAAGCGTGGCAAGCTTAATGTACGTTACGTTAAGTTATTACGAATTCTGGAAAGGATCGGTCACACCGCCTACAAACTCGAGTTACCCGACGAATTGGGTAACATGCATGATATCATTTATGACTCGAATCTAAGGCAGTGTTTGTCCGATGAAACACTTGTGATACCCTTATTAGAGTCTGAGGTTAATGACAAGTTGCGGTTACTGGGAATCTACTGAAATCATGGACAGGACATCATAATTCGTTAGCACAGTCGAATTCCGATCGTTAGAATTCGTTGGAACTCAAGGCGCGGACCGGAGTTCACGTGAGAGCGCGAGGATCAGATGAAGCTCACGTATCCTCAACTTTTTCCTGATGACCAATCTAATTCTGGCATCACTGATGAATTTTGGGATGAAATTCTGCTTCAAGTTGGGGATGATGTGGCACCTGAGGAAAATCTGCAAGAATCTTGATTTACCGCTTCACTTCTCTGTGCTTGCTTATCAAATTTCAGGACGAAATTTCTTTCAAGTTGGGGATGATGTGACAAACCGAACTTTCTAGGTTAGTGTTGCTCAATCTTGTGATCTTAATTTCTCAACATCACTCTCCAATGTGTTAAACGTTCTTGCTATGTTAAACTGTTACGCATTCTGTTACATTAAACTTGTCAAGTATAAACGTACTCGTGTATGTTGAGTATGCGGTCGAGCTACTCTTAGGACGCAGGCATACTTGGGCCGCACGATTGATGGGCCACGCACACGCATCCCCTTTAAACTCCAAATCAATTCGGCCCAGACACAAGCTAGTCTTCGGCCCACTGTTATGAGTTTGTTATTTGTATATGTTGGATTATTTAAACTCTTGTTACCCTTGGCCCGGTCTCACAAGCCCAAACCAATCCGAACCCTTTTCTCAATTACTTGTTTACGTGAAGTGTTAAATGAATACATTAATTTATTTGCAAACCCTACTATTTTCCCCACCTCTCTATCTTGGACGGCAGACGAAACCCCACTCCCCTCGAATTCTGGGTTCTTGTGTATTATAATCAGGTTAGCATATGTTTGGATTAATTACGTGATATATTTGGTTGTAAATATGTTTGTGGATTGATGTGTGAATAGAATAATAATCCATTATGGTCATGAGAGTATGAAGATATTTATTTAACTTTTGTTTAATCTTGCTCAGTGGTGTGTAAGTGTTTGATACGTGAATTTTCATAGCAATTGAGATGTAGGATAACATGCATTCTAGGATGTTAATCGTGATGCTTAATATATCATAATCAGGGTATTAGTTTTTGTTGATAGATAATTATATGAATAAATCCGTAGTTGTTTTGGCAGGAAAGTGTGACAAGGAAATAAGGGGTGCACTTGTTGCAACACAAACTGATTAGTTATCACATACTAGTGTTCTTGTTAATCGAGGGCTAGAGTTTTATAATTTTGATGCATGGAGTGTTACTGAATTATTGACGTTTATATGAAGGGCGTTTAACAAATTAAATGCTCATAGATTGATGGTTGATGATTTCGTATCATAATTTTTATATTTTAATATGAAGTATAAATCTTGAGTTACATTTATCTTTGATTGATCTAATCTAAATCATGTTGACGTGGTTAATCATAAGTTGATAGTTAGAGCTTAGGTGTATGTGCAAATAACTGACTCGATCAGGTACCACATGAATTAGAAACTGACTTGGGCTATCTTCACGATTTGGGCCAGCAGTATTTGGGCCGCACCTCTTAGGGGATTGGGTAAACTGTGGGCTGCAATCTGATGGGCCACACCATGCTATCGGGTTACTAACTTTTGGGCTGCACTTTTTGGATTTAAACCACATCACTCGATCGTAGGTGTTATTGGGCCGGGTAGTCAATGGGTGGCACAAGGCCAGGTGTGATGGCCCAGTAAGCGTTCGGGTGAGAAGGGCTACGAACCACTAAACCAAATGCAACCACTAATAGTAAGTGATACAATTTCTTTGTGGCCCAAATGTCTAGTGTTATGTGTATGGTATATGGTTAACAAACTAAGCGGTTGGGTGATAGTTGATACATGAACATGATATGGAAAATATTTAAAGGATTCGAATGAATATTACGTGTTGGTGGTGACGTTACGACACACAACTTGCTAGGGTGTGTTATGCAAGGGAACACGAAACTGTTTGTCAATAATAGGATGTTATGATTAGTGCGACACATGATTTCTTATTGCTATTTGTTTAACGTGGTGTGTGTGCTACCTGAACAACACTTGTGTTGTAACTGTGACTTACGTGAATTAAAGTGCATACCAACTAATTGTCTTTGGTAACCACGGTAGGATTTGGTTGACCGACTTGGACGGGTAACATAGCATAACACACCGAGCACTCTAAGGTGAGTTCATCTCTCTTGAGCCTCCGTCCCGGTGGTTGGGACAGTCTTTGGGTATCCCTGGGAGGGATAGGTTTTGGGTAACTTGTTTGGGTATTCCTGAGAGGAATACGTCTTGTTGTAAATCGGTAATTTTGGATAATATACTCATCCTATCACCTTTAAAGTCTCTCCATGTTGTTTGGTTACCTGAGAGGTAACAAGGTATTAGTTAGTAGTGCTACTTAGGTTTGGCACCCTCACCCCGTACCTGAGAGGACGGGTGTGAACTAATGACCTAGTCATGACCAATGCTTTGATAGGAGCATTGGAGAAAGGGCAATGTAAATCAGGAGCCGTCTTGTATTCGGGGTATTATCAACATTAAATTCAATGGATTAACTAAACACTTGGTAACCAACGTTTTCGTAAAACTATGAACTCACCAGCGTTGTCTGATACACTTGTTGGATGCTCGCAGGTCCTTAGATGTTTTGGTTTGGAACTTGCTGTTTGGAGTAGCTGGAGTGGTAATGGGTCGACTGGAGGGATTTATGTGTTTTAACTATTGATACTATACATTGGTTTTGAAACTGTTTAACTATGGTTTACTGTTTGCTTCCACTGAACATGTTGGTTTTCATTGAAACTCGTTGATGGTATTTTCATTAATAATTGAGGATTTTTATTTTGAAACTTGTATGGGTTCAATGTAATTAGCGACTCGTTGTTGGTACGTCACACGCCTAACAGGGACATTCCCTAGGTGGTATTTTGGGGGTGTGATAACAAAGATTATCGAAAACCCCATAACGAAACAAATAGATGCAATAGTCTAAAAAGCAAAATACATTAGTCAACATTAAAATTATAAAACGTAAGCAATTCATGGCGTTTAAGCTAATATACATATATCTTTATCCTTTCTTCCAATATCTTATGTGCTGTTTTATATAATTCATTTATTTTTTCTCCCCCTAAATCCAAGAAGTTTCTTACATATTTGACCTTTGAACTGTGCTCTCCACTCAGCCACTACTTGGTCATTAGTTATTGACCTTCTTTTTCCCCGCACTGCCACCTCTCCATTCGACATACCCGTTAAAGAATTTATCAATTCTTCAGTGATATGTATTGTATGGTTGCCAACATTTTGGTTGTTTGTTCTTTCATTCTAATTTTCAACCAACCAGTACCCAAGCTTTGTGGGTATGATGTCTATTTTCATCCTTAGTGCAGCACCAAACCCCATGTTTTCTACTGCATGTCTTTGATTTTGATTAATATTTATAAACCAAGTAGTCAAGTTTGTAGGTTCTTGACAAAACCCTAGCCCCACTGAACTCATAAAATGGTTCTTCCTCAACCTTAACATCCTGACTTAAGGCCTTCCACTTATTGGCGTTTTGGGCCTTGCCAGTGTGTACATTAATTCTTACTCTCAACCCCTCTTCTCCTATAAAACATGATTAATTTCCATGGCGTTTTAGTTTTTCATGGCATTTAATAACACAAATGATACATAGCGTTTAATAACACACACAAATAATATATGTTGTTCAATAAGACAATCACAGATGATACATGACGTTTAATAACACAAATGATATATGTAAAAAGGCGTTCTCATACAGTTAAACAATTTTATACAAACGATACATGTTTTGGCGTTTAGTAATAAACATCATAAAAAGTAACCATCTGTACCATGTTTTGTTTCAAAGGTCAAATATGTGGAGAGCAGTGTTTTGGAGCAGATGACCCTTCCTCTTCCACGCCCATAGAAACTGCACATTTATTGATAAAATTAGAACGCCAAAAACATCATAAAACTAGCATAATGTAAATAAAGTTAACTCACTATGTTTTTTGCCTCTGGGTTTTGTTTGACCTTTATATGCCATAATATTTGTGGTTTTGCATTTTCTAAGGTTTTCGCATTTTTCGTAGGAGTTGGGGAGGTTTCTCTAGGAAGTATATATGTTTCGGTCTCGTTTGATGTGTTTTGTAGATGCACATTTACCTTTTTGCCCTTATTGAAGCGCGCCCACTTTAAAAAGTTTAGGCTATTTATGAAAACGCCACCGTGCCAATCTAATCCATAGATCGTTTTGATCAGACAGATCAGAAGCATTCTCATCGTTTTCACACTTCTCACCGTTTTCCCTAAATCTTGCCCATATATATATATATATATACATGCCAAAATATAACATTAAAATTAAAATTTCTATTCAAATTATTAATATATATTAACATAATGTATGCTCTATCCATCATATGGTTACGTAATGGAAAATAGTAATATTTTTTGCTTATATAATTCACTTAACATATTATCTATGTCTATATTTATACAATATTGATTTTATTTGTATGTTCATTTCCGGATCGATTTTATAATCCCGATGACTGCGTAGATCTCGTATCACGTGCGGGATCCGTGTACAGGAGTGGATCAGACACAAGAATGTAATTATAGTGTTGATTCTATTGATTGTTATGAAAATTATAACACCTTGAATCAATCTCCCATAAGTTCTCTCTCAAGTGGGAAAAAGTCCTAAAATGATACAAGACTCCTCCTATTTATAGTGGATGTCCATCCTCTCCAACTTGTGCATGCTCCATTCGTGAGGATGGACTCCATTTCTTAAGGATAGACTCCAAACTACAAATGGACATTATGTTTAACAAAAAAAACACTTCTAAACCTAGTCTTGATCATTTCCCAGCTATGATACATGTTTGACGGAAGTGATAGACATATGCACTCACAGACTCCGCCTTGGATATTGCTGCAGTCAATCTCGTAGCTTTCTATCTTCTCTCTGAGTCTTTTTGAAGCTTTGACTGTTTCAGCACCATAGACTCCCTAATGCTCTAACAAGCTTCTCTTGATTCTGCGTTCTGATTCCTCAGCTCCTCCTTTTGTCTGACTCTTTCTCCAGGCTCCCCCTTTCTTTAAGCTTCGGAAATTTTTAAGATCGTCACCTGGTTCTATCTCTTGATTTTAAATTTTCATCTTTCTCAGCACAGGCTCTTCATGTTTCCATGCATTTCTTGCACTGTTTTTTAGTTTCATTATCAGATTGTTTAATGATTTTTTCTTTGTTTGATGATTCAGAAGATTCCGTTTGAATTTTTACTGTTATCACACCTTCTTATGCTGTTTTCTTCAGTTTTTCATCAACCTTCTATTGACTTTCATCACCAACTTCTCCTGCTGTCTTCTTCAATTCTTCAACCAGCTTCTCAACAGTTTCTTCTTTCTTCTTCTTCTTCTTCTTCTTCTTCTTCTTCTTCTTCTTGTTCTTCTTCTTCTTTTTCAATTCCATCACCTTCGTTAGAGTCGTGTAGAACACTTCCTTTATATGCTTATACACATTTTCTTCATAATATTTCTCTATTTTCCTCCTCTTATAAAATTGTTGACAGGTTGGAATAACAGCTACCACTGCGTTAAAATCCACCTTCCTGGGATCAACCACTTGATTACCTAGAGGATCTAAGAAACATTTTCTTTCAGGATCCCATCCCTTTGCTTCCTTTGCTTCATCATAAGGATCATACAACTTATTAATTTCATATCGAGCAAAATCTTTCCTCCATCTTAGATTATCAAACTCATCCATGATCTTGAAATGCTAGGGAATAACCTGTAAACAAATACCAAACACTTAATCAGATTTGAAAATCAAAACTTTGAAAACCCTAGTTATGTTCGAATGATCAATGATTTGAAGTTTTCAAATGAGAAATAAGGATTTGCTTGATTCGTGATAAAGTGTATTATTGTAGTTATTTTCTGATCTGTGTAAAACTGGATCCGCGCAACAAACAAACCACTCTGATTTTTGACTAAACTCTTGCAATCTGACTTAGATTGTGACAACTGGCAAATAACTGGTAGTTTCGTACAATCTAATCACTATTTATATTTCTTAATCTCATGCATTTAGCGTAATTTAATTACGTAACTGTGTCGTATACTGGATAACAGTGTTAGGACAAGAAAACAAAGCTAAAACATATGTTGGTTTTCGTCGTATTGCGAAACCAAGCAAACAATGTCCTAAAAGTGTTGGTAGAAAGTGCTGCGTGCACTATTCACGGTTACACTATTCATGCCAGCAAACCGTGAAATCAGACCGAAACCCTGAAAAACGACACTCGGATAACATAACTGAGTCCATTTATATAAGAGAACAATAATTTGAAAACATATCTTGCAAAGATACAAGACTTTCCGGTATGACGCCCTAATTGCAAAAATGTCCGTTTCGGCTTAAAATATAGTATTTTTAACTCGTCTGAACCTATAACAAAGCATTTCCGGGACTTCGGAATAAATTCAATTGATGAAAAACACACTAAAACAATAAGATGATATCAACGGAATGTTCATAACCACAAGTTTCTGGTATTACATCGCTTTGCGCTAAAATAGTTCGTTAGCGAACCGAAGAACTAATAGGCGACATTTTTGTCACGAAACAAGCAAACGAAGAGTCTAACGAACTAGTTAAGCTAAATTTGAGACTCGGAATCACTCCGTACATCTTTCGAACGTAGTTTGACCACCCGCGGAAATATTCGTCGGTGCGGCATAAAAGCGTCGTAAGCACGCCGTCGACGAAACGAGAAGCGTTTTAAGCATCAAGACATGAATTTTACTAGTTTGGTAAACTAGTTAATATTAATTTTGATCCCTAATCCCTAATTACCCCTTAACAACGTAATTAAACCCCTAATCACCCTACTTCATCTAATGACCAAAATATCTATGTTTTAATCAACTTTTTATAAAATATTTTCATTTTACCCCCCCCCCCCTCATATGGGACGAAAATAGTGGGTCCCACACCCACTTGATTTTGCTTGAAGTCTTGAAGATTTGAAGCATGGTTCTTGGATTTGTTGTTGACTAATGTGATAGATGAAGATATAACACATTACCTTCCCTTCATTATTATCTTTCCACATAAAAATTAAACACTAAAACCTTCTCCACCTTCACCTTGAAATTGGCAGCCATAACACCCCATTAAACCACTTTCAAATCTTCATTTTCTTCTTATATTTCACATAATATAAGCCTTACAAGATCATCCTTTCATGGGGTAAACTTGGAGCATTATTTGGAGCACTTTTGGAGCTTAATTTCTTCTTATTTTCTTGTCTAACTAGAGCAATCTTGTAAGATCTCTAACCATCATTTTTTAAGCTCCATATTATTAGTAGATTATTATTGTACAAGTTGATTATCTTGAATTTAAAACTTAACATAATCAAAAACCCTAAACACAAAGCTAATAAACACTAAATATGAATATATTATGTGTTGATTTATGTTCATATATTTATGTTGATTATGTTATTTTTGTTGGGATTAGTAGCTTAAAGCTTATGTTTATGATGATCTTGTAAATTATATCATGTAGTATTTTATATTTGTGTTCATCTTACCATGATGAACATAAATATATGATTTAAACATGAATATGTTTAAATCTTGTAAGATCATCATACTCACTTCCATGAACTAAATATGTATTTAAAAGATTTCATAAAGAAACAAGAGTTTAAAAGGGGTTTACAACCTAATTTTGGAAGATTAGTAGACTTTGATTTTACAAGACTAGTTAAAAGACTTGATTATTACAAGATATCATCATAAAAAGCCTTGTGATCAAAGGTGTTAAAGTGTGAAACTTGATTTGAATTTATGGCAAAAATGATTTATTTAGAAGTCTAGCAAAAATATGAAAATAATTTGTCATAATCAAGTTGTTAAAATACACTTGTTAAGTTCATGGAAATGAGGGATTAAAGTGTATATTATCATGTAAGTAAAGTTGAGGTATTGAAAATTGATTGGAGAATTGATTATGATTATGGGTTAAACAGGGTTTAAACGCGTTTTTATAACGTGGGAAACGTCATAGTTTTAGGGGAAACTATGGCGAAGTTTTTCTAAAAATCTAATTGCGATTAAAGAGGGGATTAAAGGGTGATTAACAAGGTTAAAAGCGATTAGTGGTCATAAACATCATTTTGGAAACCCTAATGAGAATATTTGAATCTTAAATATTCAATAAGTTTTATGAACTTAAACTTATTCCTTTACAAAAAATAAATGGTTAAAAACGTAACCATATATGTATATATATTTTTTGGTAAAAAGTATATATTTTTGGAAACTTGCTAAGTGCTTGTAATGTGTGCTATATATGTGTATGTATTAGATACCTATAGGGTGATCAAAATAAATACACATACATGTTCCTACATGGTCCAAGAAATGCTAGTAAAATCGGACAATTAAATAGAATGGTCGAAACGGAAATACATAACACGTGATGACGACAAATTGGGCGTATCGACATCGTGAAGAAGTTACTACAAAGTCGAGTCTAAAATAACATATTTTAGACGTTAAAACGAGCACATATATAAGTGACTTATAACAGGAATCCGGAAAGTCGAAAACTATAAAAATTACCAAGTATTTTTCATAGGAAAAATGAACTTATTTAAAGTTTGCTACTTGGTAACATTTTGGTAAAAATTGCAAGATTATGTTAATGGACTCATGAAGTTAGAATTGGGCCTATCAAAGTTAGTAATGGGCTAGGCCCAAATTTCTTAATACATGGACTAGGGCCCAATGGCAATATAACATGGGCTCGGCCCAATAACATAAAAGACATGGGTTAGGCCCAATAACATAGATAACATGGGCTCGGCCCAATGACATGGGCTCGACCTAATAACATTAAAACATGGTTCAAATACGATGACATGGGCTCGGCCCAATGACATGGGCTCGACCCAATGACATGAGCAAGGGCTCAATGACATGCGTGCGCTGCACGAGGACGTGTGAAGAACGAAGCCGATCACACATAAGTCAATACACATGGAATACATGAATATGCTTATGAATTCAATATGTATAGAATATATGTATACACATAACAATCGAGCGAGTAAACTATCAACGCTCTAAAATACAAAGTTGTTCCAAAAATGACAAACGAGAACATAATAAAGAATTCAAGATGAACAACTTGTACGAGGTCCGAAAGACCTAGTGTCTAACGAGATTAGTACACATGTAGGTTATTGACATGTACGGACGCTCACTTCGATATCATAGTACACGGAACGCAAACTTGTGAGTTCATGTCCCTCCTTTCACTGATTTCAATGTTTTATTTTCAAAAACATCGAGGGGAAATACATGCTAAAACTATTGGTATGTTAGTTACGGAGTAGAAGATAACATGATCAATGTGCATAAGTAGGATGATAACATTAGTAACCATTAATCACTTAGTGACCAAGGTGCAAAAGGTGTAGATCTATTGGGCTTGAGGCACGCCCAACTCCTGGTTGGTATACCCTGGAGTGCTTTTGTGATCCCAAATGATGACAAGGTGTTCTCGGTTTGGTTATTTACTTATGGTACATTATGTCAGGGGGCTCGCTACCCACTGATAGATCCTTTACAGACTCCATGAATGAATCAGAACATACCATGATTACAAGATAACATTTATGAGATTTCATACGATAACAAATATTGCATGAACTCGCTCAACTTTTTGTTGACTTTTTAAAACTACATGTATTTCAGGAAACAGGTCTTGAGCCGGTGATTCACTATGGGATTCGGGAAAACAAATGACAACGATTGCCACTTGTGAAGGGTTTGTATTCTATATCCCAACTTCGTATGGGTATATAGGAAACAAAACCTTACTAAGTTTTATGTTAAAACTATCTTTTGTGATGTGTAAAACAATCTGATAACTATGTTATGTCTAATGCTGTGAGCATGTATGGTCTTAGTGCATACGTCTGTCGATTTCGTCTTGTATCGAGTCTTATACTAGAATTGATAGATCAGGGCACGTTATATGAGATTATAGGAGGTTTTGTGTGTTAAAGAGGTAATTTTGTTTGAAAATGACATTACCACTTTCAAACGAAATTAGAATGTTTAATTTCGTTTGAAATGGGCAATGCCACATTCAAAGGAAATTAGCCTCAGTATAAATACTCCTCATGTCTAGTTCATTTGTAACCTTCTTGATTCCGACGCCAAGGTGTTGTCGAAGTGTCTACGTGCTGTAAATCGTTTCAAAATCAATAAACAAGACAATTAATAGTGAATACAAGCTAAACAAAGACAGAATCAATGAATTCCGCCTCTGATTCTGTCTGAGCAATCTTCTGATCGACTCGTTATGTCGTTTCACGATCCTACATGTGGTATCAGAGCTCAGGAGGAAGAGTTCTTACTGATTAGCTCGTTTTCGCTGGAAAATTCTGATTTCTACACCTTCTTTTCAAAATTAATCAAGTTTTCACGGTTAAAAACAGCTGATTTTCAAATATTATGTGCGCAACACTGTTTTGATAAACCCTAGAAAGTTTCAGAACTTAAATCAACCATTTGCTTGATCAATTGGACCAAATTCAGATCGAAATTTTGACATCATGGTGATTTCGTTTGAAGGAACTTTGTGATTTCGTTTGAAATCACATATTGAGACTGATTTCGTTTGAAATTACTGAGTAATCTCGTTTGAATTCGGAATTTCGTTTGAAAAAGCTAGGTGATCTCGTTTGAAACAGATATCTCATTTGAGGATTTCGTTTGAAGCTAGCTATCTCGTTTGAAATTGATGTTTCCATTTGAAAGGTGAAATTTCGTTTGAGGGTTTTCAAACGAAATTAGTTGATTTAGTTTGAATCAGATATCTTGTTTGAAGGTGATAATTTCGTTTGAAAGGAAAGTAGTTCAAACGAAATTAGATAGTTTGTTTGAGAAAGGTATTTCGTTTGAAAGGGGATCTAGTTTGAACTTGGTATTTCGTTTGAACAGATTGTGTTTGAAATATGGCGAAAATGTTTGATGAACAAGAAAACGATTATCTTGAAAGGTTAAATGATTGGTATATGGGGTGTTTGGAAAGTAGTTATAGAAGTGAAAATGTGGATATCTGGGTTAAACGATTTGAACATTTTTTGTGTCAAAAGAATGAAACATTAAATCAGTTGGGAGATCGATTTGAAAATTTAATAGAAAATTTGTGGAAAAAGGGTATAAGAGTACAAAAAGATGAACAAATATCAAAATTGGCAGATGCATTACCTGCTAAATGGGATGAATTCTTGATTGAACTAAAAAATAAACCTATTTTTCCATAACTTCATCCAAGACAGTTCATCAATGAGGTTAATGCAGAGTTTCGAAAGGAATGTTTAAAAAAGAAGGAAGTGATAAATGAAATGGAAAAGAATTTACAAAAAATGGATTTGGATGTAATTGTTGAAATAAACAGAAGAGTTTGTGTATGTCTTGCAGCAAAAAGTGTCATGAAATACGACATTAAGAGAGGTTTTTATATAGATGAGAATGCGAATCCTCTTGATTTCGTTAAAATTTTTTGTGCAAGCATATTTTTGACAAGAACAGAGACATAGCAAGTTCCAAAGAATGAAGAATTTGTGGAGATTGGATCTTCGAATTCCGAATCAGTATGCACTAAATGTGAGAAATTTGAAGCTGACAATGCCAAACTCTTGAAAGATGCGGAAAGTTTGACATTGGAAGTCAAAAAGATGAAGGATGAGAAGCAATCTGATGATAAACAGATTCTTGTTTTGCAAGAAAATTTTGAGAAGATGAAATTTGAAAATGTTAAACTGTTACTTGATTTGGACAGTTTGACATTGGAAAACAAGATTTTGAAAGAAAAGGAAAAAGAATTTGAAAATGAAAAATTAAAATTTGAAAAAGATTTTCAAAGTCAAATGAAGATTTTAGAAGATGAGAAATCTGCTATTTTTAAAAATATTATTGAAAAACAAATTGAAATAAATTCTCATCTTCAGAAAATCATTCGGCTTGAAAATGAAACTGAATTTGCTCGGAATAAAATTGACAAGCTTGAGAGAAAATTGAAAGGTTTTGAGACTTCGTCATCAACACCAGATTATCCATGTCCAAAACCGATCAATTCAGTGCCAATAAGTGACAATGTCACAAACTTTGACAAAGTCAAAGTTGTAGATTGTGATGAGAAAACTGATGATGATGTTGAGAAAAGAAAAATATTTTTGAAATTAAATGAAATGTTTCAAGAAACTGTTTTACATTCTACTGAGAAAGGTGAATGCTCAACGCAAAAACCTGTAAAGAAGAATGTGGAACAAAAACAAAAGGATAAAAAACCAAAAAATCTTCAAAAAGAAAATAAAAGCTCATCAGTTCAATCATCCAATCGTGATAAAAAAATCACAAAAATTAGAAAATCAAAACACAAAAACTGTTGGTAATAAGTGGTGCATGTTTGACCACAGTGATCAAAAGCCAAATCCAGCATATAAGAGGAGAGATGGATATCACCAAGCCAAACAGTGCTATGACCTGAATGTTTGGGCTGAAGGTGGTGATTGGTACGATAACAGAATGTGTTACACTTATGGTGTGAGAGGACACATTGCTGTTAACTGCCAGAATTGGAGTTATGAAACAAGAAGATGCTTTGAATGCCATATCAAAGGACACATTGCCAGAGATTTCCAATGAGATCAATGAGAAAATCAAGGGCTGAATCTCAGAAAATGACAAAGAAGAAACCAGTCAAAGTTGAAGCAAAGCCCAAAGAACAGAAAGTTCTAAAACCGAAAGTGAAGCTTTCGCAGGGGCAAAAAGACAGACTGGGGAAGAAGAGGAAGAAAGCGAGAGAGTATCTGGAAAGGATTTTGTCCTCGGATACAGCTGTCAAAGCGAATAACAGTTCTGATAAATCGTCTTGCTCTCCAAAGAATGACAAGTCTAGCAAAACGGATTCATCATATACAAATCTGAGGACGAAAGGGAAATCAAAGAAAGTGGAGAATTCACTTCCTGGCGATGAATTTGTTTCTTCGAAAACCAAGGAGCCAGCTGTTGGCAATGAATCTGACTCGTTAAAGTCAGACAAGCCAAGTTCAGGCGATGAATCTAGTGTGGTAAAGCCAGAAGAGCCATGTATTGAGGTAAAAAGTGGTGATTCCGGTTTGACAATGAATGATGAAAATTTTCCATCATTGTCAAATGGAATTTCAAAAGCACCCAAGGACCATCAGGCTTGGGTGAAACTTTTTAAATAAAGAAAAACCTGACTTGCCGGAGCTTCCAGGTTGGTAAGAGTGAAGCAGGAATCGGCATATTTCTTGAGAAATTCACGAATGTGATATTTCGACTTAAAAGTGGTAAATCAGGGACATTAAGCTGTACTTGATTTTCTACAAGTGATGTTTGTGGTTTGATCTTAAAAATGTTAGTTTTTACAAGTGGTTAAAGAAAACAAGGTGATGAATGATCCCCATGTTTGAGAAATGACTCACAAAACTTATTTTCTGGAAAAACCATTTTGATTAAAATAAACTTAAGTGTTTTGAAATCACTATGGGAAAATGTTTTGTTGTCAGGGGTTGTTCTGATTGTTTATGCCAAGTGAATGGAGAATTGAAGTGATTCTCATCATGTTGTCACATTTCTTGTACAGCTTGTTTTCAAATTTTCCCAGAAAATCAAAAATTGAGACATATTTTGATTTTAGGGGGAGTAAAAATTAAAAAAAAATTAGAAAATTTGAAAATGTCAAAAACATTGAAAAATGCAAAAATGAGTTTTGTTGTAAAAAGAGGAAATGATAGTAGATCAGTGAGACTATCACAGCATGCTAAAGAATTGGAGAGATAAAATGTGATAAACGATCTTACTAAAGATGTGACGGTGGGCTCAGCTAGACTAGTAGATTTGTGATAACGATACAAACATAAAGCAAAAAGCCTAATTCTAGTGGGAAACATGGTCAAAAGCATAGTACTTAGTTTTGTCCTTCTTGATTGTGTGCCTACTCAGTAATCGCTGATTGTCGAAAGACATAAAACTGGTTAAGTTTGTGAACTTTCACAACTTTGCTGAAAAGTCGCTGTGATTGTGCATTTTATTTTGCAAAGATTTAAACTTGTTTTATTTCTTTATTTTGTTTAAGCATTGGACATCCTCTGCGTATACGTGAGTATCGATCTGGATGTTATTGCCTAAACATTCTGCTTTATTTTCTTTGGTGTTTCATTTAAGCTTTGGATCACCTCTGCGTATACGGAAGTATCGACCTGGTGGTTAAAGCCTAAACAACTTCAACTTGTTTTTATTTTCTTATTTTGTTTAAACATTGGACTTTCTCTGCGTATACGGAAGTATGGACCTGATTGTTAATGTTTAAACATTCTGCTTTGTTTTCGCACAAATCACAGTTGATAAAAGTTTAAAGGCATTACTTGAGTCAGTGTATTGCATGATGAGGGGATATGCTGAGATCGTGGGGTCCATAAGAATTTAGTGCTATCTAAATATACCTTAAATGTATCGGTAAGCATGTCGAAAGTTTTTAGATTGAGTTTAAGTGGACAACAATATCTTCAATCTATGTGAATCATTTAGAACTGAAAATGTTTAAAGCTTAACGGTGCTAGTGATTTGTCTCATAAACTGATATGATCCTCTTACACAAACTCACAAAAATATTGTTTGTAAATATTTATTTATTGCATTTCATTTCTGTTATATTCAAATATCCAAAAAGATTTTCGACAACCGATGTTGGAGAGCTGATATTCAAAATTTCAAGTGCTGAACATGATGAATAGGGTTGGGAGTGAGTGCTTAAATGAAAGAATTTATTTTGAGAAAGAAAGTTTGATTAGTTAATCAGGGTCATTAATTTGAACTTGATGTAACTATTACTAGCAAGTTTTTCTTATTGATTGAAGTAAAAACTTATGTGGTGATGAGAAAATTTGTGTAGAAGATGAGTTAATCAGAGATAAAGCCAGGGATTGATCTCAAGGTGATAGCTAATCCAGACGGCGATCCCATCATGATGAGAGGGGGAGTCTGACGAGGTTAGAGCCAAAGAGAAGATCCTGGTACATGCTAAGAAAGAGAGAAGACCGATCAAGATTGAAGAGTCGTCATGTTGAAGATTCTCACTGAAGATTCCGTCAACATTCAAGGGGGAGTCTGTTGGTGCAGTTGTCTGTCGACTTCATCTTCGTTCGGGTCTCAGATTGTGAAAGAGCCTGAAGACCGGTAAAGACTGAAGAATGAGAAGACTCGATACTTCAGACGCGTCAACATCCGAGGGGGAGTATGTTAGTGCATACGTCTGTCGATTTCGTCTTGTATCGAGTCTTATACTAGAATTGATAGATCAGGGCACGTTATACGAGATTATAGGAGGTTTTGTGTGTTAAAGAGGTAATTTCATTTGAAAATGACATTGCCACTTTCAAACGAAATTAACGAAATTAGAATGTTTAATTTCGTTTGAAATGGGCAATGCCACATTCAAACGAAATTAGCCTCACTATAAATACTCCTCATGTCTAGTTCATTTGTAACCTTCTTGATTCCGACGCCGAGGTGCTGTTGAAGTGTCTACGTGCTGTAAATCGTTTCAAAATCAATAAACAAGACAATTAATAGTGAATACAAGCTAAACAAAGACAGACTCAATGAATTCCGCCTCTGATTCTGTCTGAGCACTCTTCTGATCGACTCGTTAGGTCGTTTCACGATCCTACATATGGTACTTGAAACTACTTTTGGGAAAATATGAAAATCTTCGTTGGAATTTATATATCTATGGCATCGTTGTTGGTTCATGTTGTTAATACATTTAGATGCAATGATTGCCTTTCTTACGTCACACACAATACGCTTCCGCTACTAGCAGGGTGTGACATAGATGAATCTGTGTAACTCAGATCTGAATGTATCAGATCCGTATCAAACCTTAGAACCAGATCCGTATCAAATCCATATCAAATAGAACTGTGCAGATCGACTCGAATAGTTGGTTCATGAATAATTTCCTGATCCGTGTATGAATTAGCAACAAACAACAACAGATCTGTAACCAACTTGTTTGTATATAACCTGCTGATTTGTTTTTAACCTGCTAATTCGTGACACTTTGAATAAGTTTGACAAACAAACAACACAACTCTCCAGATTCATGCGAATGCAGATGTGCGAATGAACTGAGTTGTTTCAAGCGAACCCACTTTCAAGTGAATGAACACTAGATTCTGCGGATGAACTGAATTATGAGCGAATGGAAGAATTTCTGGTTCATGAAATCAACCTAATACTTCTGTTTTTACTCAACTCATGCGAATGTTTAAAGACACAATCCAATCTGTTCTTGATTTGTGATCCTTGTGAATCTATAATGTAGATGATTCGTGTTAACTGTTAATAAACTGATCCGTAACAACTGTTAATCCCTGATCTGTGATAACCTTCAGTTTCGTGTAGACTGAACAACTTTTTGATTACCTTGATTCGTGAACAACAAGTAACTCAGAAGTTGATTCGTTCCAACTATTCTTGATTCGTAAAATGTAGATCCGCTACTTGATCTCTATTAGTACGAATGTAATGATCTGTGAAAAAAACTCTCATTCTAGATTCATGCAAACTATAATATGCCGATTATATTCGTATGAATAGATTGTTCTGGGTTCTTTGAACTGGTATGTAACAAACTCTAGATTCCAGGTTCGTCCGAATCAGAGTTGATTCGTATCAACTGCACAAAACTGTTGATTTGTAACAACAGTAGATCCGTATGAACTACCAATTTTCTTGAACCGTATGAAAGAAGAGATATTGATTAGGACGAATCAATAAGGTAGATTCGTATGAACAAATCAGTATAGATCCGTATGAAACAGTAACCTGCTGATTCTTGAACAACACACACAAACCCTAAAACTAGATCCGTATGAACTTAGATACTAGATTCATATGAATCTACTCAAGTAGATCCGTAGTTAGTATGGTTGATCCGTAGATACACGACCTTGATCTGTACGAATCAGTTAGAGTAGATCTGTAAAAACTTCCTAGATCCGTAAAAACTTAACCTTGATTCGTTAATACCTTGATGACCTTGATTCGTATGAATCAAGGTTGATTCGTATGAAAACTTTTAGCGTGCAACTGGTTATGTTCAACACAGTTTCAGAAGATGAACAGTTTCAGAAGATGAACAGTTTCAGATTCGTAATCAACTTCCTTGATTCGTTGTTTCTAGATCCGTGTATATCACACCTGTTCATTAACGGAAGCGTGTAGTGCGAACTTGATTAGTTTTCATTGCATATGATAATAGTAAACAACTACATGATTAAAAACATACGATGTTCATCCATTGACATATGTTAAGTGTCATGACCCCCGGCCCGGTTTGACCCGGTTCAGGGCTGCGAGGCAGAAAATCCCGTGGTATTTATTTAATTGAGTTGACAGCGGAAGGTTTTAGCAGGATCTTTTTAAAACTGAAAATGCCCGTTTATTTCATTTCATAATTCGGGATAAAACCCCGTAGTTTACAAGATAGTGATTTCACTGGGAAATCCTTATTTTACAAAACATGTTTCTTTATTTATATTGAGCCACTTCCTTAAGCTTGTAGTGCTTCGCGGCACTTTTCCTGGATCACAACAGATCACCTGAAACATGTTTGAAAAAGGTTTTGTCAGTGGGAAAATACTGGTGAATCATTCTTTTTACTAAAAATGACGCATTGTTATAATTTACAGTATTAAGAGCGATTACAATGTTTATACATATCAACCATCTACCCACGGTATTTATCACTCGACCACCTATTGGCTATCTCGTTGTCCAATGGTGTCTGTGATTATGGTCATATCACCCCTTGGCTAACCCGTTGTCCAATGGTGACGGTTATCAAGTAATGTATACAAAACCCCACATACCGGTTGTAAATTGGAGATTACAAAGACTTAATCCCTGTAATTATAACTTTGAAAACAAACATGATTTTGAAAGCAATTTTGGTAAAAAGAGAATGACTTACTTTGCAGATTTAATACGAGCAGAGTCTAGCCTACTGATTAGCCTTGTTAACCTAATTCAAATAACAATGCACACGAAAACTAGGTTAGTAACTTTAATCCAACTTTTTACGACAACTCACGAGATCAAAACCTTCACAACGAATGACAAAGTGTGATACTTAAACATCCATCGAATTTACGATGAATGACAAAGTATAACCCAAATTTGAGCAGCACTTAAACATCCATTGGATTGGTTCTATCGATCGGACATTGAATCGTAGTAGTGATCGAGTTATTACGCTGTATCGTAGCAGAGGTTCGGAATTATAACTACTTTTGAACGAAGCAGTGTATAAGTGGGTGTATGTAATGAATTTTAGCGTCGAAACATGCAAACTGATCAAGTCCCAGGCCAGGGGTTTTATAGCCCGATTTGGACCCTCCTGCGAGTCGCGAAGGGATCCTCTTCCCCTGTCGCGAGTCGCGGGGCATACCCCCTAGCCTAGGGTTGCTTCGTGTCTTGTACAGCCTTGGTGAGTCGATAATTTTCGAATTTATGCGTTTTACAACCTTTTCAAACAGATAAACATAATTAGGGGAATACCCCTCTTGAGTTTTAGGGGCCCTGATCCTGATTCCAACTATTTTGAAAATTTTAGGGACTATGCAGAATTACTTGGGGGTCTCAATTAGGGTTTCCTTTCAGACAAAATAAGATAAGAAGTGGTAATTTTAATGAGAGTTGTTACATCCTCCCCACCTTATAAAAATCTCGTCCTCGAGATTTATTGGAATAAATGAGGATACTTTCGCTTCATCTCTGATTCCAGCTCCCAAGTGTATTCGGCTCCTCTTTTCGATTCCCACTTGATTTTGACTAGCACTAGTCGTTTGTGTTTGAGAAATTTGATCTTTCTGTCTTCTATCTGTAGTGGTTTCTCAACAAATTTTAATTTTTCTTTTACCTCTACATCTTGAAGAGGTACTACCAGGGATTCGTCAGATAGACATTTCTTGAGATTGGATATATGAAATACGTCATGTACTCCAGCTAACTCTTCTGGTAGTTGTAAGCGATAGGCAACTGGTCCTATTTGCTGGATTATTGGGAATGGTCCTACATACCTTGGGCTTAGCTTTCCCTTCTTTCCAAATCGAACCACTCCTTTCCAAGGAGAAACTTTCAAAAGTACCTTGGGCTTAGCTTTCCCTTCTCTCCGACTTGAAATTCCAGTGGCTTGCGTCGATTATCGGCATAGCTCTTTTGACGATCTCGAGCAGTTTTCAGTCTTTCCTTGATCTGAGTGATTTTGTCGGTGGTCTCTTGTACGATTTCAGGACCTGATAATTGGCTTTCTCCTATTTCTGCCCAACAAACTGGAGTTCTACACTTTCGTCCATACAGTGCTTCGAATGGGGCAACTTCGATGCTTGAATGATAACTATTGTTATAGGAGAATTCAATTAAGGGTAGGTGCTCATCCCAGTTTCCACCAAAATCTATCACACATGCCCTGAGCATGTCCTCCAGGGTTTGGATCGTCCTTTCACTTTGACCGTCTGTCTGAGGATGATATGCAGTACTTAGATTTAGTCGAGTTCCCATCGCTTTTTGGAAACTTGTCCAGAAGTGGGAAGTGAAACGACTATCTCTATCCGATACAATGGAGAGTGGAACTCCATGTAATGATACTACTTCATCTACATACAACTTTGCTAACCTTTCCATTGCTAAAGGTTTCTTTCATGGGTAGAAAATGAGCTGACTTGGTTAATCGATCCACAATTACCCAAATCGCATCATTACCTTTTCTGGTTTTGGGCAACTTAGTAACAAAATCCATTGTTATGAGTTCCCATTTCCATACAGGCATTTCTAGTTGTTGAAGTAGACCCGAAGGTTTCTAGTGTTCTGCTTTAACTTGTAAACAAGTAAGACACTTAGAAACATATCTAGCTATGTCCTTTTTCATTCCTATCCACCAGAAATTATTTCTTAAATCTTGGTACATTTTATTGTTTCCTGAATGCATTGTATACCTAGATTTATGAGCTTCTTCTAAAATTTTATCTCTTAATTCTCCTTGTTTAGGTACCCAAATCCTTTTCTTATGGAATCTCCAAATTCCATCATTTCCTTGCTCTAATTTTTTTATTCGTCCTTTCATTCCTTCAGCATCGTCCTTGATTGCTGTTTCTTGAACATTCTTTAGTTGTTCCATTAAATCTAACTGTAGATTTAATCTAAGAGCATGAACCCGTCGTTGTTTCTCATGATAGTTACGACTTAAGGCATCTGCAACTACATTTGCCTTTCCTTCGTGATACTGAATATCGCAGTTGTAGTCGCTTAGTATTTCCATCCATCTCCTTTATCTCATGTTTAATTCTTTTTGCCCAAATATGTACCTTAAACTTTTATGATCCGTATAGACAGTAAACTTACTTCCATACAGATAATGTCTCCAAATTTTAAGGGCAAAAATTATGGCTCCTAATTCTAAGTCGTGAGTCGTATAGTTTTCCTCGTGCTTTTTCAATTGTCTTGAAGCATACGCAATTACTGTCTTGCGTTGCATTAGCACACATCCTATTCCTATCTTAGAGGCATCACAATATACATCAAAATCTTCTGTTCCTTCCGGTAAAGCTAAGATTGGAGCATTTGTTAACTTATGCTTTAAAATCTTAAAAGCTTCTTCTTGCTTAGGTCCCCATTCAAACTTAACTGCTTTACATGTTAGCTTAGTTAATGATACAGCTATCTTAGAAAAATCCTTAATAAACCGTCTGTAATATCCGGCTAAACCTATAAAACTTCTAATTTCCATAGCTGATTGTGGAACCTTCCATTTGGTGATTGCTTCTATCTTAGCAGGATCTATGTGAATACCTTCATGATTCACCATGTGTCCTAAAAATTGCACTTCCTGTAGCCAAAATTCACACTTCGAGAATTTGGCATAAAGCTTTTCCTTTCTTAACAAATTTTAGAATGCATGCAAGTGTTGACAATGCTCCTCCTGGCTTTTGGAATAA
Organism: Helianthus tuberosus; assembly: GCA_030545235.1. Taxonomy (NCBI): domain Eukaryota; kingdom Viridiplantae; phylum Streptophyta; class Magnoliopsida; order Asterales; family Asteraceae; genus Helianthus; species Helianthus tuberosus. The sequence continues at coordinate 1,988,761 of JARYGA010011515.1, read as the reverse complement.
ATAAGTATATCATCAATGAAGACAATTACAAATTTATCCAAATACGGTTTACAGATCCGATTCATCATGTCCATGAATGCCGCATGTGCATTCGTTAGTCCGAAGGGCATGACTGTAAACTCGTAATGACCATACCTAGTTCTGAAAGCAGTTTTAGGTATGTCTTCTTCTTGTACCTTCACTTGATGATATCCGGAGCGCAAGTCTATCTTAGAAAAGTATTTAGCTCCTTGGAGTTGATCAAAAAGATCATTAATCCTAGGTAATGGGTATCGATTCTTAATGGTAACCTTATTTAATTCCCTATAATCGATACACATTCGCATCGAACCGTCCTTTTTCTTTACGAACAACACTGGTGCTCCCCAAGGGGATGAACTAGGTTGTATGAATCCTTTATTTAGTAATTCATCTAACTGCTTTTTCAATTCTAACATTTCAGTAGGTGCTAACCGATAAGGTGATTTGGCTCTCGGTGTAGTTCCAGGAATTAGATGAATCCTAAATTCTACTTCCCTGTCAGGTGGTAATCCAGGTAGTTCTTCTGGGAATACTTCTGAGTATTCTGATACTACTGGAATTTCATTAAGTTCCTTACTCTTAGTGCTAATGATTACTGAAATCATATACACTATTCCTTTTTTTCGTTCATAACTAGCAACTTTCATTACTGAAATGAACTTCATGGGTTTACGTGGCTTATCTCCTGTAATCACGATCACTTCTCCGGTGGGTGCCCGAATCTCTATAGAGTTCTTATCACAAAGGATTCGAGCATGGTTGGCTACTAACCAATCCATTCCTAACACAACATCGAACCCAGCTAAATTCATTGGTAATAGGTTTGCATGAAATTTATGACCTGAAAGTTCTATATTTTCTTTTTGCAAAACCTTATCTATGTTAATAGAATTCCCATCTGCTGTTTCGACGGTAAAAATCTGCCTAAGGTTGGTTAAGGGTAAGTTAAGAGGTGGCAGAATGAAGTATTTATAAAACTTTGGTTTGCACCAGAGTCAAATAATACTTTTGCGTAAACGTTGTGAACTAGGAACGTACCAACTATCACATCTGGGATGAGTTCTGCCTCCTGAGTAGTTAATTGGAATGCTCGAACATTCTTCTTGGCAGCTTCGTCGGTCGGTTTGGCTTTATTGTCTGCTGGTTTGACCAACTTAGGGCATTGTGGTTTGAAATGCCCAACTTCTCCACAGTTATAGCAGACCTTTGTTTTCTTCTGTAGTCTTCTTCACGATGTCCTACAACTTTGCAAAAGTTGCAGGTTACATTGCATTTTCCAAAATGTTTCTTTCTGCAATTCCTGCAGAACGGCGGAGTTGAGGATTGCCCGGTTCCTTTCTTCTTTAAGTTGCTATTATTACCCACACGAAATCCTTGGGTAATTTTCTGAGCTAATTCCTTCTTCCGGTTTTCATCTCTTGTGCGTACCAGCTCATCAGTTAGGGTGTTAGCTAATTCTACCGCATCGTCAATAGTGCGAGGTCTCGCAGCTTTAACTGTGACACCCCAGGAAAATCAGGAAAACAACGCAACTTAACTAGCTTCCTCAGTAACCACGCGCTAAATTTCAGGACGAAATTCTCTTAACAGGGGAAGAATGTGACAACCCTCAAATTTACATGTAACCGTACAATCTATTATTGCTAATTAAAGTACTTGATGACTGTGCTGAATCATTTAACTGCTCTCTGATTTCTGTATTATGCTTACATGTATTTGTTAACATACTAATAGTATACAGAAAAATTACTAAATAAGTCCGGTATGCTTTCCTGAGTGTTGAACATTAAAAACGTTACAAAAATATATATATAGGACGCTTTACGAATTAATTAAGCAGTTTAACGAAACAGTACCGAACCGAACAACCGGACTTTACCCGGAACACAAAAATATTGTCAAATACATTGTTTTTATTTTTCTAAGCTAGTTAGGGTCCCCGAACACCCTAAGACACTATATATTACACCACACATATAATCACCAACTAAACTCTTGAATTCTAACCAAGATCCTTAACCAATTAGTTGAAACCCAACTAGACACCCCCCTCCTAGCCTAATCGACCACATGCCTAAAGTGGTGGGATTTCCTTGATTTTTTTTAATTAGGATATGTATGTACTCTAAGGAACATATTATCCATTGGATTATATTGTTTTGGAGGATATAAGCACTAGCCACCATTCTCAAAACAACACACTTTCAAAACTTCTCTTCTTCTCTCCTCCTTTGAGTTCGGCAGCCACCTTCCACCATACTACCACCATCATCAAGCTCCTGTTCAATCATTCCTCATACATACAAAGGTGTAAGAGGTCCAACAACGAAGCTCGGTGCTCTCGGAAGTGGAAGGACCTTCTCCATTCGCTATTAACCATCACTTTTCTACACTCGAACTCCCCTAGCCTTGAGCTAGTTGTAAGAACTTAGATCCGTTCATTCTTTATGTTATTTAAGTGGTTAATAGATGTTTGATGATGAAAATCCATGAACACTAAAGAACCATGAACAAAGTCTTGCATATAAACTAACTTGTAATGAAATATTGATGAAACAGGATGAAGTGATGATAAACTGAAGTTGTCTTGATTATGTTACTGATTTACTTGCTGATCTACTTGTAATATTGATGTTTGACGTTGTTTTGATCACTAAACATGCTAACGGAATCAATCGAACGCGCTTTAGAGTGTTAAAGACTGAAAACAGGCTGTTTGGTAATTACAACCAACATCAGTTGGCTGTAACAGAATCGTAACTTAATGAAAAATGTATTTTCTAAAGTCTAGCATCATGTATTATGAAATACGGTTCTAATGGCACTGGAATCATAATTTTTGGACTTCGTTTACTATTTTTAAAGTCTCATTTTGTAACAGCAGCTAGAGCTGCATTTTTCTGCAGAAAATATGCGTTTTTTTTTGTCATAACTTGAGTTCTGTGTAGAGTTAGATCATGAAACTTTTACTGTAGATGACCACCGATGTATTTGTAATTCTCTCACTGGAATTTTGTAAATCGGATGCTCGATGAATTTTAAATAAATTATTCCGTGGACTGTGGTCAGAAAAAGTTAAATCTGAGTTCAGTCCGGAAAATGAATTTTTATAAAATATTAGTAATGAACTGGACCCCGATATTTTTACATAATAAAATTTGGAAAGTTTAAGACCTTCTGTAAAAATTTGGGAATTTTTGGAATAAGTTAACTATTTATTTACAATCTCCAAAAATAGCCCGGATTTGTATATTTATGCTGAAATGACATAAGCTATAATTTGCGTGTCTAAATGTCGAATATGCTATCAGTGAATGATCCAACATGATTATCTGTCAATAAAAGTGTTAGGTGCATTATCGTATATTTGTTTATGAGTGGGGAATGGATGGGAAGTTTATATGGGCATGAACCGTTAAAGTGAGGCATGTTATGTGATAGATACGTGTAGGAACTTTGTGCTCTATTTAAAAATCACTAAATGACTAACTGGTAATCATATTAGGACGTGATTGACCGACCTTGACTGTTAGCTATATTTGAGAATCTAATCGAGCAAACCGAGGTGAGTTCACACTTTCTACAAGGCATGGGATTCCCGGTGGTTTGGGAATGGGTTAAAGAATTTGAAACTAAATCTACATATCCCCTTGGGAAGATATGTACGGCCATCCTCCATAGGTAGGATGCCATAATTATTCCTACGAATTCTCCTGGTGCAGAATACGTACGTTCGTCCTCCTGGTGTAGGACAACAACCTTAAAAACTAGCTAGACAAAACTCTATCAATAAGTCCCTCTTCATTATATCGACTTAATCGCCGAGGCCAATGGCGAGCGGGTGATTAGTTAATAGCGCTATTAGGTTTAACAAACCTCACACCGTGCCGGTCAGACGGGCGTGTACTAATGGACTATGGCAGACTATCAGTGATGATAGACACTAATATAGGGCACAACTTATTTGCGTAGTAGTCGATATCATACCGTCTAGTAGTTCACACGGGGAAAGCCCCCACTGATTATGGTTATGGTTTGGGTAATGAAAAAGGAACCGGTTAAACATACTTTCAACTACGGGGTAACCCCCATGGCAATTAAGCCAACGAAAGTCAAACCACGTTTTTCAGAAACAACTTAAAACTAAACAACCAAACGTGAACTCACTCAACTTTGTTGTTGACTCGTTGTTACATGCCTTACAGGTCGCTAAAACGCTTAGAGCTTGCACGAGGAAGGAGTCGTTGTGGTGTACGGACTGTTATGTTCCGTGCTTATTATTTAAATCCTTATGAACTTATTAAACTTGCGTTTTGAACTTTAACTTACAAACTATGGACTTATGCTTTTGGATTTACTTTTATGCTTCCGCTGTTTAAACTAAACATGGTTAACTAGCTTTGGTCACCCATCGTATTGTGGTTGGTCTTATTTACTTAATTACGATGTTCAATATGATTGGTGGCTCGATCCTGGTCACGTCACGCCTCCAAGCGGTGGTACTCCGCATGGTGTATTTTGGGGGTCTGACACATTGGTATCAGAGCCATTGGTTATAGTGAACTTGGTTTTAAAAAGGGGAAAAAGCTTTTTGATAAAACCAGACTATAACCTGTACAGTGCTCAACGATCCACAACGACGCTTCGCTCCACGTGCAAGACTCGACACCATAAGTGGTATGATTTATTGTTGGTTAGATAGTTCTCACTGTGCATTAGATAACGTGATAATTGCTATTTGAACCTTGTGTGCTTACTCTCTACTATCGTCCCACACTTACGCACTTTTGTGACACCTTTCTCACTTACGTTGCTTCATTATGAAGATCATGAGCGGACGTGGAGGACGTATCAACCTCACCCAAGCCCAGTTGACGGCTTTGATCAACGAACGAGTCGCTGAGGCACTCGTAGCTAACCCTGCAGGAGGTATAACCTGCCATACCAACTCACCTTAGGACGTTTAGATCCTACCTTCGCAAACCAACCCTCATGCTTAATCTTGTCTTTTATTCTCGCGCAACAGGTCAACATGCTCAGCCTCCTGTGTGCACGTTTAAAACCTTCATGGACTGCCGACCTACTACTTTCAGTGGCACTGAAGGAGCTATAGGCCTCCTCCACTGGTTTGAGAAGCTCGAGTCTATCTTTGAGATGTGCGAATGCCCCGAGGCTCGTAGAGTGAAGTATGCTACTGGTACTCTTGAAGGAATAGCGCTCACGTGGTGGAACGCTCAGGTTCAGATGCTGGGGTTGGTTGCTGCTAATGCCACCCCATGGAACGATTTCAAGGAAATGATCAAGGAAGAGTATTGTAGCCGTGATGACATCCACAAACTAGAGGTGGAGTTTTTCAACCTGAAAATGTCGGGGTCTGAGATTGAGGCGTATACAAAAAGGTCAAATGAGCTGGCCATCTTGTGCCCTACCATGGTGGACCCTCCCATCAAACGAATTGAGCTGTATCTCAAGGGCCTTGTACCAGAGATTCAAAGTCACGTGACTTCAGCCAACCTGGGTACCATACAGCAAATCATCAAGTTGGCCCATTGACTCACTGACCAGGCGGTGGAGCAAAACAGGCTGCCCAAACGAATCAGTGCCACAGCTACTTCTGATGCACCTACCGACAACAAGCGAAAATGGGATGGGAACTCCAGTAAGGGTTCTGCTTCGATTCAGTCTCAGCAGCGAAAGACTGATGACTACCAGAGTCCTGGTCAGCAATCTTCCGGTAATAAAGGACAGGGTGGATACCGAGGAAACCACCCCAAGTGCAACCGGTGCAACAAGCATCACAGCGGGCAGTGCAACAAAGGTCGATGTCAGAGATGTCACAAGCTGGGCCATGAAGCTAGGGATTGCAGGAGCCCGCGTCCTGCAAATCAGAATCGCCAACAACAACAACAAGCTCCACAGAACCACCATCAGCAGCAACAGCAGGGCAATAAAGGATGCTTTCAGTGTGGCGCTGAAGGTCACTTTAAGAGGAACTGCCCCCAACTGAACCAGAATCAGAACAACAACAATCAAGGAGACAGGAACAACAATGGAGGCAACAACGGAGGTAACAACAATGGTAATGGAGCAAGGGGTCGTGTGTTCGTGATTGGTCAAGGTGATGCAAGGAACGATCCCAACGTTGTGATGGGTAAGTTTCTTCTGGACGACTTCTTTGTTACTATTTTATTCGATTCAGGTGCCGATACTAGTTATGTGTCCTTAAAAGTTAGCCAAATGCTTAAGCACACTCCAACACTTTTGAACACCAAACACACGATAGAACTAGCAAACGGTAAAAGTTTTGAAGCCACACACGTAGTTCAAGGTTGTAACCTCGTCTTAGCTGGTCAGACTTTCTCTATCGATCTTATCCCTATCACACTGGGTAGTTTCAACGTCGTTATTGGGATGGATTGGCTATCTCATCATCAAGCGGAGATTGTTTGCAAGGAGAAAATCGTCCGCATTCCTCGTTCTGGTGAAGAACCTCTGGTGATTCTGGGCGATAAGAGTGGTGCTGTTGTAGGCATTATCTCTTTCCTTAAGGCCCAAAAGTGTTTGTGAAAGGGCCATACTGCCATTCTAGCACTCGTTACTGACACAACAACGGAAGAGAAGAGAATCGAAGACATCCCTATTGTGCGCGATTTTCCTGAGGTATTTTCCAGAGGAATTGCCTGGTCTTCCGCCTCATCACCAAGTTGAGTTTCAAATCGAGCTAGCTCCTGGAGCAGCACCAGTAGCTCGAGCGCCATATCGTCTAGCTCCATCAGAACTTGAAGAACTGTCCACACAACTACAAGAACTCTTGGAAAAGGGTTTTATACGTCCTAGCTCTTCGCCCTGGGGAGCTCCAGTCTTGTTTGTGAAGAAGAAAGATGGTACTTTCAGAATGTGTATCGACTACCGCGAACTTAACAAGGTGACCGTGAAGAATCGTTATCCTCTCCCACGTATTGACGACTTGTTCGACCAGTTGCAAGGGTCAAGCTATTACTCCAAGATTGATTTGAGATCGGGATACCATCAGCTGAGGGTCCGAGATGAGGACATCTCCAAAATAGCATTCAGAACTCGTTACGGCCATTACGAGTTTCTGGTTATGCCATTCGGGCTGAGGAATGCACCAGCGGTCTTCATGGATCTCATGAACCGAGTATGCAAACCTTACCTGGATAAGTTCGTTATTGTGTTCATCGACGATATCCTGATCTATTCTAAGAGTCAGGAGGAACACGAGCAGCATCTACGACTTATGCTGGAACTTCTTCGAAAAGAGCAGTTGTATGCCAAGTTTTTGAAATGTGACTTCTGGCTTCGCGAAGTCCACTTTCTAGGCCATGTGGTAATCAAGGATGGGATTCATGTTGATCCATCCAAGGTTGACTCGATCAAGAACTGGCCTGCACCCCGTACACCAACAGAAATCTGCCAATTCTTGGGTTTGGCAGGATATTACAGAAGGTTTATCAAAGATTTCTCCAAGATTGCGCAACCTCTCACTTCACTGACCCAGAAGGGTGTCACCTACCATTGGGGTGATGCACAGGAATCTGCTTTTCAGCACTTAAAGGAAAGACTTTGTAGCGCACTTATTCTTTCATTGCCTGAAGGCACAGATGATTTTGTGGTTTACTGCGACGCTTCCATCCAAGGAATTGGTTGCGTGTTGATGCAATGTGACAAGGTCATTGCCTACGCATCACGCCAACTTAAAGTTCACGAAAGGAACTACACTACTCACGATCTGGAGCTGGGTGCAGTTGTTTTCGCACTCAAGATATGGAGACATTACCTGTACGGTACCAAGTGCACCATTTACACCGATCACAGGAGTCTCGAGCATATCTTCAAGCAAAAGGAGTTAAACATGCGACAACACCGATGGGTCGAGCTCTTGAATGATTACGAATGCGCGATCAAATACCATCCGGGCAAGGCCAATATTGTGGCCGACGCCCTCAGTCGAAAGGATACTATACCTAAGCGTGTACGTGCTTTACAGCTTACCATCCAATCTAACCTTCCCGCTCAAATTCGTGATGCTCAGGTCGAAGCATTGAAAGCAAAGAACATCAGGGCCGAGTCCTTGCAAGGATCGAGGCAGCGACTAGAGCAAAAGCAAAATGGTGCCTACTATGTTAACGGACGCATTTGGGTTCCACTGTATGGAGACCTACGCGAGCTTGTGATAGATGAAGCACATAAGTCTCGTTATTCGGTACATCCTGGTTCGGATAAAATGTACCACGACCTCAAGACTACGTATTGGTGGTCTGGCATGAAAGCCCACATAGCAACCTACGTCAGAAAGTGCTTGACTTGTGCGAGAGTCAAGACTGAATATCAGAAACCATCAGACCTACTTCAACAACCAGAGATACCTAAATGGAAATGGGAGAAATTTCCATGGATTTCGTTACTGGCCTGCCTAGATCCCAACGCGGAAACGATACCATTTGGGTGATCGTAGATCGACTGACCAAGTCTGCACATTTTCTGGCTATCAAAGAAATGGATAAGTTTTCTACTCTTGCAGACATTTACCTAAAGGAAGTGGTATCAAGGCACGGAGTGCCAACCTCCATCATTTCTGATCGTGACGCGCATTTTACTTCGGAATTGTGGCAAGCTATGCACAAGTCTTTTGGCTCACGTTTAGATATGAGCACCGCTTATCATCCACATACGGATGGGCAATCTGAATGCACCATCCAGACCCTTGAAGACATGCTTAGGGCGTGTGTAATCGATTTTGGTAATGGCTGGGAAAAGCACCTTCCGTTAGTGGAGTTTTCATATAACAATAGTTATCACACCAGCATTCAGGCCGCTCCGTTCGAGGTATTGTACGGACGCAAATGCCGATCACCTCTTTGTTGGGCAGAAGTTGGTGACAGTCAAATCACTGGCCCAGAACTTGTGGTAGATACCACCAAGAGAATTGCTCAGATACGACAGCGAATGGCGGCAGCTCGTGACCGTCAGAAAAGCTATGCTGATAAAGGAAGAAAACCACTCGAGTTCCAGGTTGGGGATCGAGTGCTACTCAAAGTCTCACCTTGGAAAGGTGTAGTCCGCTTTGGCAAACGAGGAAAGCTCAATCCGCGTTATGTCGGACCGTTCGATGTTAAGCTCAATCGAGAAAATTGGCAAAGTCGCCTACGGGTTGAATCTACCTGAAGAACTCAGCGGAGTTCACAATGTTTTCCATGTGTCGAATCTGAAGAAGTGTCTGTCAGATTAGACCCTCATAGTTCCTCTCAAGGAACTCACAATCGACGACCAGCTGCGATTCGTCGAGAAACCAGTAGAGATTACGGATCGAGATGTTAAGATCCTCAACCGTACCAGGATACCTCTGGTTCGAGTTCGTTGGAATGCTCGTCGTGGCCCAGAGTATACCTGGGAACGAGAAGACCAAATGAAACTCAAGTATCCCCAACTGTTTAAGAAAAACGCAACCACTACTGAGGCTGAAGCTACTGCAGAATTTCGGGACGAAATTCCAAATCAACGGGGGGATGATGTGACACCCCAGGAAAATCAGGAAAACAAAGCAACTTAACTAGCTTCCTCAGTAACCACGCGCTAAATTTCGGGACGAAATTCTCCTAACAGGGGGAGAATGTGACAACCCTCAAATTTACATGTAACCGTACAATCTATTATTGCTAATTAAAGTACTTGATGACTGTGCTGAATCATTTAACTGCTCTCTGATTTATGTATTATGCTTACATGTATTTGTTAACATACTAATAGTATACAGAAAAATTACTAAATAAGTCCGGTATGCTTTCTTGAGTGTTGAAAATTAAAAACGTTACAAAAATATATATATAGGACGCTTTACGAATTAATTAAGCAGTTTAACGAAACAGTACCGAACCGAACAACCGGACTTTACCCGGAACACAAAAATATTGTCAAATACATTGTTTTTATTTTTCTAAGCTAGTTAGGGTCCCCGAACACCCTAACACACTATATATTACACCACACATATAATCACCAACTAAACTCTTGAATTCTAACCTAGATCCTTAACCAATTAGTTGAAACCCAACTAGACACTCCCCCCCCCCCCCTCCTAGCCTAATCGACCACATGCCTAAAGTGGTGGGATCTCCTTGATTTTTTTTAATTAGGATATGTATGTACTCTAAGGAACATATTATCCATGGGATTATATTGTGTTGGAGGATATAAGCACTAGCCTTTAGAACATAACCACCATTCTCAAAACAACACACTTTCAAAACTTCTCTTCTTCTCTCCTCCTTTGAGTTCGGCAGCCACCTTCCACCATACTACCACCATCATCATGCTCGTGTTCAATCATTCCTAAAACATACAAAGGTGTAAGAGGTCCAACAACGAAGCTCGGTGCTCTCGGAAGTGGAAGGACCTTCTCCATTCGCTATTAACCATCACTTTTCTACACTCGAACTCCCCTAGCCTTGAGCTAGTGGTAAGAACTTAGATCCGTAGTTCACATGGGGAAAGCCCCCACTGATTATGGTTATGGTTTGGGTAATGAAATAGGAACTGGTCAAACATACTTTCAACTACGGGGTAACCCCCACGGCAATTAAGCCAACGAAAGTCAAACCACGTTTTTCAGAAACAACTTAAAACTAAACAACCAAACGTGAACTCACTCAACTTTGTTGTTGACTCGTTGTTACATGCCTTACTAGTCGCTAAAACGCTTGGAGCTTGCATGAGGAAGGAGTCGTTGTGGTGTACGGACTGTTATGTTCCGTGCTTATTATTTAAATCCTTATGAACTTATTAAACTTGCGTTTTGAACTTTAACTTACAAACTATGGACTTATGCTTTTGGATTTACTTTTATGCTTCCGCTGTTTAAACTAAACATGGTTAACTAGCTTTGGTCACCAATCATATTGTGGTTGGTCTTATTTACTTAATTATGATGTTCAATATGATTGGTGGCTCGATCCTGGTCACGTCACGCCTCCAAGCGGTGGTACACCGCATGGTGGATTTTGGGGGTGGGACATTAACGATATTACGGATTTCACCAATCAATCCCCAAATATAGCGAGAAATAAGTACCGGTTCTGACGAAGCCAGGGTTGGTACCACTCTAGCATATTCGAAGAATGTCGAAGTATATCCTCGACAATCAACACCAATCATTCGATGGTTTAGGAATTTATTCGCCATTTGTTCCTTTTCATATTCGGGGCAGAATTTTCTTTCTATTAGTTGCTTAAATTCTTCCCAACTCATGGCATAGGCCGTATTTCTTCCTTTGGCTTGAAGTACCGTATTCCACCATTTCTTTAAAAAGATGCGACGCATACATGACCTTGTCTTCCTCAGCACATTTACTTATCATAATTACTGCTTCGGTTTTCTCTAACCAACGCAGTGTCGCAGTCGCCCCTTCATTGCCTGCAAATCCAGCTTGTTTACAGGCAAGAAACTCCTTGTAAGTGCAACCAGGCGTTACAACTTTCATTTTCTTAGGGAGTGGGGCCTGCCGTGGATCATTATCGTGATTAGTATGGTTGCCGCCTCCGTTTACACTATTACTGAAGTTATCTTCTTGGGTACGTTTACTAGGAATAATATGTTGAGGTTCAACATGTTTCTGGCCAGCAGCAAGGATTGCTGGAATAGCATTAGCTATTCCTTGAGCAACGATATTCTCGATATCTTGCCTAGTCATAAATTGATCCTCCTGGTGTTGCTCAGATTGGTTAACCTCGTCAACTGGTTCATTATTAGCGTTTTCCATCTGATAATTAATATATATAATTTATTAGTATAGAGTAAATAACAATTATACACAAAACAATCATACAAATTTCACAACACACATATATATATATATATATATATATATATATATCCAAAATTATCGATTCCTTGATTTCCCTTTTTATATATCATATTATGTATCCGTACACACTGTTATGTTACAAAGTTTTATTTTTATTTTACAAGATTATATTTTTATTACTATTATTATTATTATTATTATTATTATACAATCACAGTTACGTTCTCACACCATCCCTTCTGCTGATATTTTAGAAACGACGCTCCCTCTCGTCGTACTTCCAGAAGATTTGCTCTCCCACCTCCCGAATCCTATTCCCTGCACCTATCAGCTCCTCACTAAAATGGCGGAGTTCAGCTAAATTTTCATTGCTCATTGGTGGTTTTGGTATAGGTTCTGGGTCGAACTGAGGGAAAAAGGTATAAGGGTTATTTAGGAGGTTTTGAAACTGCCAGTCGTTGGTCCACTATTCATCCATTTCTCCTAAAGGTTGGGTATGGATTAAAGGTTCTGGGATGGCTGGTTCCAAATTTATTGGAAGTTGAGTTTCGGCAGGATAAGGGTAAAGGTTGTTATTGATAGGTCTAATGATATCACAGCTTGCCAATATGCGATCCAACTCCTCTTGTAATGGCAACTCCTCGACTTGTTTAGAACTTTCCCCAATTTCCATTTCTACTTGCTTAGAACCTTCCCCGATCGAAATTCCTTTTCCTTTATCTATGGGATTCTCTATTTTGGGAACCTTTCTAGTTGCTGGTTTCCTTCTGCGTACACGCCTCCAGCCTACGAATCTTCTCCTTTTCTTAGGCTTTGGTTTCTCCAGAGGTGGAGCGTGGAATTCCATAGGTTCTTCCACATCGGGTATGTAACCAGTAAAGTCTTTGAAAACTTCTACTTTCACCGGATAGAGATTGAGATTCTGAAGGGCTTCAGATAACTCATTCATGCTGTTTAGCATATATGTAAAAATACTAAGTTAAAATTTTATAACAAAATTTCACAGATAACCTTCAAGTATTATTGCATACCGTGTGACTAATTTAATACAAAGGACAACTGAAAATTAAAACATACTAGGGTTTATTGTAAACTTATTTATTTACTGGGTAAAGTTTCTAGCTTGTAGATGATATGGGTGCTAGAACCGAGTCAGGGTATTTAAAGATTTGCATTTACTGCTACAGTGGCTAGCATATAGAGATCTGCCCATTTTTCATCTAACTTGTCTTCCCATGGTGGGGTACTGCCTAGTTCCTGGGTTTCCTGATTAACCCTCATTTCTTTTGGTTGTGATTTCTTTATTTTCTCCTGACTTTTCCTAATAATCAAACTTCTTTTATTAGGAGAAAGTGGTTCCTCATATTGTGCCTTTCGAACAAATATTCCTTCCTCAGTATCTGTTGGGTATTTTGTGGATGAAGTTCCTTTTTCTTTTGGTGAAGTATCTAATTTATGGTAGATATCCGAAAGTCTTTGTTTACTCATACTGTAAACAAATATTCAAAGAATAAAACACGTAATCATAAAAATGGCAATCAGTAAAATTAAGTATTTTCTAAATACTTAATTGGCGATACTTAATTGGCTTAAATCAGTGGCTCTGATACCACCTTTTCCTGTCACGACCCCCGGCCCGGTTTGACCCGGTTTAGGGCCGCGGGACAGAAAATCCCGTGGTATTTATTTAATTGAGTTGACAGCGGAAGATTTTAGCAGGATCTTTTTAAAACTGAAAATGCCCGTTTATTTCATTTCATAATTCGGGATAAAACCCCGTAGTTTACAAGATAGTGATTTCACTGGGAAATCTTTATTTTATAAAACATGTTTCTTTATTTATATTGAGCCACTTCCTTAAGCTTGTAGTGCTTCGCGACACTTTTCCTAGATCACAACAGATCACCTGAAACATGTTTGAAAAAGGTTTTGTCAGCGGGGAAATACTGGTGAATCATTCTTTTTACTAAAAACGACGCATTGTTATAATTTACACTATTAAGAGCGATTACAATGTTTATACATATCAACCATCTACCCACGATATTTATCACTCGACCACCTATTGGCTATCTCGTTGTCCAATGGTGTCTGTGATTATGGTCATATCACCCCTTGGCTAACCCGTTGTCCAATGGTGACAATTATCAAGTAATGTATACAAAACCCCACATACCGGTTGTAAATTGGAGATTACAAAGACTTAATCCCTGTAATTATAACTTTGAAAACAAACATGATTTTGAAAGCAATTTTGGTAAAAAGAGAATGACTCACTTTGCAAATTTAATACGAGCAGAGTCTAGCCTACTGATTAGCCTTGTTAACCTAATTCAAATAACAATGCACACGAAAACTAGGTTAGTAACTTTAATCCAACTTTTTACGACAACTCACAAGATCAAAACCTTCACAACGAATGACAAAGTGCGATACTTAAACATCCATCGAATTTACGATGAATGACAAAGTATAACCCAAATTTGAGCAGCACTTAAACATCCATTGGATTGGTTCTATCGATCGGACATTGAATCGTAGCAGTGATCGAGTTATTACCCTGTATCGTAGCAGAGGTTCGGGATTATAACTACTTTTGAACGAAGCAGTGTATAAGTGGGTGTACGTAACGAATTTTAGCGTCGAAACATGCAAACTGATCAAGTCCCAGGCCAGGGGTTTTATAGCCCGATTTGGACCCTCCCGCGAGTCCCGAAGGGATCCTCCTCCCCTGTCATGAGTCGCGGGGCATACCCCCTAGCCTAGGGTTGCTTCGTGTCTTGTATAGCCTTGGTGAGTCAACAATTTTCGAATTTATGCGTTTTACAACCGTTTCAAACAGATAAACATAATTAGGGGAATACCCCTCTTGAGTTTTAGGGGCCCTGATCCTGATTCCAACTATTTTGAAAATTTTAGGGACTATGTAGAATTACTTAGGGGTCTCAATTAGGGTTTCCTTTCAGACAAAATAAGATAAGAAGTGGTAATTCTAATGAGAGTTGTTACATTAAGTATTACACACCATAAGTTGTTTAAGATACACGACAACATAAGTTATAAGTTTTACAAAAGACTAGTTCAACATAAGTTAAAATACAAGTCTTTGCATCCTATATCCCATTGAAGATGGGATATATGGACCAAACCCTTCAAAGGATGACATCGATAACTTGTTAATCCAAAAGCCTTGTGAACCGACAGCACCAAGAGCCGACTAGTTTCCTGAAATACATGTAAGTTTGAAAACATCAACAAAAGTTGAGCGAGTTCATGTGTTTTAAGTTTGTATGCATCAAATGAATCTAAAAAACATTTAAAAGTTCGAGTGTTGTAAGTTGGTATGTAAAGTGTCTATGAATTTAATGATCATTAATGTTTCGCGAGGATATTAATATGTGCGCCGACATAGGAGGCACTCAACCCGGTAGACGATTTAAGTGCCGATTAACCTCGACTGGGACACTAAAGCACTCTAAGTGGCCGCACAAGGACCGTGAGTGGGGCTCGCCCGTACCCGATAGATCTACCCCTTGTTCCGTGGTCCTTAAAAGGATTAATGGTGCCTAAGTTAGCGCCTATTCGCACGTGATCCTTTAATTCATTCCATAGCTTAACTATACCCTTGTTAACATGTATTTCCCCCCAAGAGTTGTAAAACCGAAAATGTTAAAAGAAAAGGGGGACATGGACTCACAATATTGCATCCAACAATCAGTTCTAGCAACTGTGTTTCGTAAGCGTGAGTTAACCTACAAGGGTTCTAACTCATTAGACACGTCGGTCTTTTCTAGGCCTTGTACTCGTTGTTCATCTTGAACGTTTTTAGTATGCATTTGTTTTTTTTTTGGAACACTTGTGTATTTTTAGTAATATGTTGGCATTTGTTTTATGTGTATGCTTTGAGTCGAGACTGTATATTTGTTACACGAATATAATTGTATATCTTTTATAGATATAAGTGTTAAAAATATTTATTTTTAACGTTGTGAATACATCGTCGTACGTGTACGCCATCCTTTTGAGAGTACACTTCAACCAGTGTATGTGAGTACATCACCATGTACTTGAGTCTTTTATTCGTATACGTATACTGTATTTATACGTGTGGTATACCATATTTATACGGGTGGTATACCGTATTTATACATGTAAGTATACCGTATTATACGTGCAGGCATACCCTATTTATAATGTATTTTTATAATATATATTTATATAAATATACATGTATTTTTCATTGGGCCTAGCCCACATTTTGTGTCATTGGGCTTAACTGATGTTTTTATGGTAATTGGGCCTAGCCCATATTTTATGGTATTTGGGCCTAGCCCAAGTTCTATATTTTAGCTGGGCTTATATATAAGTGTTTATTGGAATGGGCCTTTGCCCATGTATTTAGGATATTGGGCCTAGCCCAATATTTATGTTATTTAAGCCTGATATCAATTTTAAAAGCCCAATGTTAGTTATGTAAGATCAAATTTAGTGTTCTTGAGTTTGTGATAAACTTTCACTAAGTATAGTATAACCATACTAGTAAACTTTTAGGACTACACTTAGTGTTGTTTTCGTTATTGAACTTTCCGGTTTTCCGTAGTCGTTAGTATATATATCAAGTGTCTAAAAATATTTTATTTCTAGACTTGTCGTAGTGTTATATAGTTCTTGTGTCAAAGTTGTCTGAATGTCGTAGTAACCTTTTGAGGTGCCGACACGTCCGTTTCGTCGATGAAACATAAGTTGTCGTCCGATGTTCGTCGTCCGATGTCCGTCGTCCGATGTCCACATCTTGTTTTAGGATACCTCATAGGTGAGTGTTTTTAGTGTTCACAAAGGTTCGTGATTGTCGTTATATTTGCGAGGTTTCCGGTTATGGTGTATGTTTATATTTTCGTAAGTATTGTATGAAATATTTTAGTATGTATTCCTAGCACTAATACATACACATAATATACACACATCATACACCAACTAAAGTGTTTAAACTATATAATTTTAACCAAAGTTATATAAACATATACCTATTATATTTTTACCTATTTATTTAGTAAATATATATACATATATATATATATATTCGTATATATATATACGTATATATATATATACGTATATATATATATGTTAGTTTATAAACACTTAGATGTTCAGGCTTAAACCTTTTCATCAAAACTTCCTCAATGCCAATTAAAGTTGCTAATCGCGTTTAACCCGGTTAATCACCCCGTTAATCTATATTTAATCGCGAATAGATATTTAGAAAATTTCGCCATAGTTTCCCCTAAACTATGACGTTTTCCCACGTTTTCAAAACGCGTTTAAAACCATTTTTCAATTTACCATCATCATCCTACTAATCTCATCAAACTACAACTTTCAAGTAAACAAATACCACCATTTATTTCCTTAATTTATGAGCTTTTACATTTTAAATTTCCTAAAAATTTCAAGGCTTTTATGTCTTGAAATTTAAGACTTTTTAAGTGTAGTTTTTGTAACCATTTGTTTAATCACTTGTTTTATTCAAAAATCACACTTATTAGTTCATAAACATCAAGTTTAGACCTTTAAAGTCCTTTATTTTTCTAGTATTAAAACTTATATATATATATATAAAGCTCATGAATATAAGGGTGATGATCCTTCTTGATTTAAACCTCTAGTTGTTTAAATCACATTTTTAGGACTAATCTAACAAGATCATCACTGATCTAGATTACTACACTAAACATACAACATGATCACCTTACATCCTAAGTTAAACAACCTACTTTAACCAAAATCAACAACATCATACAACTTATTCAACCCTAAAACACATAATAATCACATAACACTTCATGATTAATAAGTTTTTAAGTTATGTTTAGGGTTTTAAGTTAGATTTTTCTTGATTTCCAAGATGATCAACAAGTACTTTCATAATCTATGCTTAATAACAAGCTTAAAAATGGTAAGAAAGTGGCTTACAACTTTGCATAATCTTAGATTGAAGATTCGGAAGTGATTAAGCTCCACACCAAGCTCTAATGATTCTCCATGTATTAATGATGCTTAGATGGTCTTGAAAGGGCTTAATTTAGGTGAAAATGGGGTGATTTAACAAAGAAATGGTGGGTGTTCTTGGGCTTGTCTTGGCCAAGATTTAGAGAAGGAAGGAAGAGGGTGTTTGAAACTTTTTTTGAATTTGAAAGTGAAGATATGATATGATAAGTATGGTTGCAAAAATCTTTCAAGTTTCAATTAAATTCGCATACACCATGCTTCAAAATGTTGTAGGTGATTTAGGTTGGGTCCACCTTGTTGACTGATTGGGGGGGGGGTATAGATAATTTTTTTTCCATATAAAAGTTATATAAATAAGTAAGTTGTAAAGTTAATAAAAAGGTTTAGGGGTTTAAATGTTTTAGATAGGTTCTTGCACCGTTAGTGTTCCGGCAATATTTTTGACACCAAAATGAGGCTCACTAGTTCACTAGGATGTTAGTTTAGGTGTTTGGTTGACGAAAATGTCGTTAACTAGTTCGTCGGCGCAAAAACGACGAAGTTGTGATCGTTGCGACGATGTGCCGAAAACTTGTATTTCGGATATTCCATTTGTATCCACAAGCCTATTTAGGATGTATTACATTAGTTACAAGTCCTACGGACACTAAAATGCTAGATTCTAGTGTTGTGGACATTCTTATTTTGGTTATAATTTGGCGCGGAACGGACAAAGTGTAGTTAAGTGCATTTACCGGAAAGTTAATGTGTTTTAGTGTTTAGTGTCCCTAATTAGGGATTTTTACTTGTATTTCATCTATAAAGTGCGTTCATGCCCTTCGTCGCTCGTTCAGACAGTTTTCGGAACTTGCTGGCATGAATAGCGTGTTCAGGTGAATAGTGTTTTCAGCATTTTGCCAACATATTAGGACATAGTTTGCAGTTTCCTCGCGACGCGTTGATCGTATTAATATTGTTTGACATATATAACCATGTCCTATGATTGCTAGACTTTATATGACCTAATCATGCAATAATTAAATCATAATGAGTGTAATTAAGTGTTAAATCAAGTGCTTAAGTGTACGGAATTACCATTATTTTTGCCGGTTGTCACAGTGTAAAGTCTGATGTTGATTCGTATTAAACACTTGGTTTGTAGATATGCAGGTTCGTGTAAGTCTGATGTTGAATTGTATGAAACCTGAATAGTAGATCCGTATGAACACTAACCCTAGCCTTGATTCATACGAATCAACAACAATAAATCCAGATTCATACAAATCTAGTTGATTCGTTCAAAACACAGCAGCATACAACCAGTTCTGTTCGTCATGTTTTTCACCAAATTGACCCAGATTTCCTTTGAATTTGAACTTGAAACTTTTTCGTCATGTTTTTCAACACTTTTCGCACAACATATCCGAATTTCAACGTATCCGAAGTTCAAAAATATGAAGAAAGTGAGTAGAAGAAGAAATATGAAGATTTTGATCAAATTCAGCTTTGATTATGATGAAATCACTTGAATTCTTGTATCTTGAATCCGTGCAATCGATCTCCAGTTTGATACCACTTGTATATGTGACAACCAGTGATTTATGGCTCTTAATTACATGATTAACAGGTGATTAACGCAATAATAAATAGTGTTTACAACGCAAATTAACTTAATTAGGCCTTTGGAGTGCCTTGGAACGTTTATTCGACTTTACAATACGCGTATGAAGATTCACGTGGAATCTGCGGAACATCAAACAACAACGAACTGATACTGTACAAAATACTTACAATGCCACTATTATACGCCTCTTAATTTTAAAAATTTTATTCTTTCAACACTTATGGAGTTTTGGTTGCGATATCGGGTCTCGTAGGAATTACGGGCTACTTACACATGAGATGGGCTTGTGGGCCCTGGGCCCAAGCCCAAAACCCACAAGCCTAAACCTGCACATAACATATATTAGAATCCTATCAAGATCTTGCAAAATCTTATAAAATCTTATCAAAATCTTATTAAGATTTACAAAATCTATACAAGATCTTACAAGATCTCAACATCTAAACTCTATAAATAAGGGGTATTTCACCCAAACTCTTTTCATACTCAACAATTATATACACACACACAAGAAAATGTCCTTCCTCACTCTCTCTCGGTTATATATCAGACCAACAAAACACAGAGAATACACTTTCTCAAATACACAACACATACACATTCAAATCATACTCCTTTTCCAAAACCATACACACTACAACCTCTTCATAAACAAGAATCAGTCAACAACCACATCCGCATACCCCCTCCCCTCTCGGTTCCGATCTCGGCAGCAGACGCAACGCCTTGAGCGGCGGCGGTGGTGGCTCTGAGCGACGACACGACAACCCCCTCCCCTTTTCTTCTTCGATTCACAATCGGAGCACCACCACCACTGTCCGGTGGTGGTGCGGCGGCTACAACAGAGAGGCGGAGAGAAAGATCGAAGTGAGAGAGAGATAGGATAGAGAGAGAAAGCTAGTTTGGAGGAGAGCCGTGGCGGCTGTGTCGTTTCGACCGACCGACGACGCGGCGGTAAGGATGGATTTTCGACGGGTGCACGGTAACACCACTCCCTGTTATCTTTATTTTTTTTATTTAGAACGATGATGATGATCATTGTTTTCTGGTGAGGATGATGATCGGAACGACGAGTGTCGACAGTGGCGACGGGCCGACGAAGGTAGAGGTGGTGGTGGTGGTGGAAGGTTTGAGTTGGTTCAAATTCAAGAGTAGGTTAGGTTCGAGAGTTCGGGTCAGCTCAATGTTCAGGTCAACGGCTCGGTCAACAGTCAAACTTGGTCAAACCTGGTCAAAGTCAGGTTTGACTGGTTCGGGTCAACAGAAGTCAATGGTTCAGCTCGGGTCAAGCGGCTTGGTCAGACTCAGTTTCGGATTTGGTTGACTTGGTCAAACCGAGTCAACTTGATCAAACCTGGTCAACTCAGTCAACCCAGTTGACTCGATCAACTCGGTCAAACCGTTCGACGTTTCGACACTGATTTGGTAAAGATACGGCGCGATTATTTCGTTATTTTTATAGTTTATATCACGTGATAATGAGCTCAAACCGACTGATTATAATTTACATTTGATATATATTTGACAAAATTACATATAGTTTAATTGAATCTTGATTGAATATTGTTGAATTGTGATAAAATAACGACAACCTGTGTTGTCGGGGGCGTCCAAAAACAGAGGAAACTCTGCCCGTTTTTCAAGAAAAACCGTAAACAAAATATATTTTATAATAAAGGGAACTTTATGGATTCGAATTAAACTGCGAAACAAATATGTTTATCACGATTGTTTTAAACAAAATGACAATTTTATTTACGGAATGATTATAGTCATTATATTTATTCTAAATTTTGAAATCTCGACAATTCTTGTAAAAAAATAAATATAATTTATATATTTATTTCAAATATCCAACATGAACTCGTTTTATAAAAATAAATATAGTTATATATTTATTTCCGATAGTAAACAAAACAAATCCTTTTATAAATAAATATAGTGTTATATATTTATTTTAAATATCAAACGACTCGTATTTCTTTTATAAAAATAGATATAGCTTATCTATTTATTTCAAACATCCAACAACTCGATTATAATTCTATAAAATAAATATAACTTTTTATATTTATTTTAAACGCCTAAACGGCGTACTATATATCAACATACGACTTCTCAAAACGAGCTAACAAGTATAACTTCCTCGTTTCCTTCAAGATAACAACTTACCGTTGAATCGTTCGGTTAACGATTCGGTAGAGCTCGATGACACGTAGTTTAGTTACTGCGTTTATTTAGAAACTTATAAGATATTCCGTGTTAGGAATATTGTAGAATGCACGCTAGCGAATCACGCCTTGGAAACAATATCACGAAGTCGTAATTAGCTAGCTTTGCACAAGACAATCCAGGTGAGTTCATAACCCCAACATTTTTCTAAATGTTTTCGGGGTGGAAAGAAATGCACTTTTGCAAAGCATACAAGAATTACATATTTCGAAACCATTTTACAAGCAAGTTTTAACTGACACAAATGGTTTATGAAAAGCTTATGTTTCATACCGGTTTTTCAAACAAGCGTATTTTTCGAAATGTGCATACACACGAATTCTAGTTTTCTAAGCTACGGGAAAATACAAGTATAAAGAGGTACATCAAACTAAGGAATGATACATAGATCACGTGACGAATAGGGTACTATAAGTACCATTAATCAACAATATACCTAGACCGCAGAACAAAAGGTTAGTTCTAATGGGTTTCAGGCAGCCACACTCTGGGCCACGTGCTACCTGGAGTGCTTTTGTGTTTCAAGTCGTGAATCGACAAGTAAAAATGCCTAGTTTTGGTGGCTTCCTATGTCGTTACATATGTTAGTGGCCTCGCGAACCATTAGCAATCTCGTATCCCTTACATATACAGAACTCAATTTCAATACGTTTTACGAATTACATACCATGTTTTATACAAATTCAAAGCATAGGATTATGCAGGCATGAAGTCAAAGTCAGGGTGGGCATTGACGGTTATACGGACATTACAAATACAAGAGTTTACAAATACATGGTTTTACGAACATAATGCGTCACAAATACAAAGTTTCCATATAACATGACAAGAAAATGATTTTAAATTCGTTTTCTCAACAATATTTCTAAAACCGGTTATTCAAAAAGATTTATTTCAAATCTTTTTCAAAACAAACTATGAACACGCTCAATTTATGTTGATTTTTCGCATGTTTCTTTCTCAGGTTACTTTTCAAAGTTATGGCACGGTTGAATAGGAGAACCATTGGAGATACGAGTACTTAGCAGCGTTCAATTTCTAGAAGTCTTAGCCTATATATGCTTCCACTATGCAATGAAGATACCAGTCCAGTCACGCCAGCTCTGATAATTTCGGGGTGTGAATATGTTCATTTCCGGATCGAATTTGTAACACCGATGACTACGAAGATCACGTATCACGTGCGGAATCCATGTACGTGAGTGGATCAGACACACAAGAATGTAATTATAATGTGTTTTCTATTGATGATGTAACAATTTACAACCTTGAAAACACTTGTGTAGAACTTTCTCTCTCTAGATCTCCAAAAGCTCTCCAAGTTCTAAAAGTTCTAAAATGTCAAGACTAGTCCACTATTTATAGAGGATGTCCATCCTCTCCAACTTGCACATCCCATTTCGTGAGGATGGACTCCTTTCATGAGGACAGACTCAAAACTAAACATGGACATTATATTTAACATAAAAACACTTCTAAACCTTGTCTTGAACATTTCTCAGCTAAGATACGTGATTGACGGAAGCGATAGACATAATTCACTCACAACGATACATCCGAAAAGAAACTGAAACAGGGTTTCTAAATGATCTTCACCCTATATATATATAGAGTTTTTTCCTAAAAGGGTGTTGTGGGAAAAAGTATTTACCATTATGGTGTTCCTTCAAAAATATTTACCAAAATAGTATTTTTGAAGAATTTGTTTTTCTCACTCCTAATCTAATTGGACAATATATACTTAAATAAAATAACACTCCTAATCTAATTGGAAAATCTATACTTAACTAAAATAACACTTGTTCTAATAATTTAGAAAACATGATTTGCTTTTTTATTAAATATTCATATATTTCTAACATTGTTTTTAATTTTTAAATAAACCTATGTTTAAGGTTTTCTTTAGTATCATAATCTGATCTGAAAACAATGTTTATCACATCACTGGTATTAGTGAGATATGTAAAAATTGTATAATAATTTTACTTTATACAGTCTCAATTGGGATTACTAGATTAGATAAATTCCTAATTTCCTATTCTCTCAATCTATTGACTTCAAATGTGATGATTATATATTTTTAATCATTTTATTCAACTAGTGGGATACCCGCGCGTTGCGGTGGAGTAAACACTTCTCCCGTTTCTTTAAGACACCAACCCACGTTGATCCATTTCTTTGAAGTTGTCGACCCATTTTGACCCGAAAATATATGAGATGGAATTTTAATTGACCTATTTTGACCCACTGAGTGAAAATATCTTACCCAAACCAACCCATATAATTTAAAAAGCAACCCAAAGTGACCCACTTGTATTTGATCCTAATCCTTTAAGTAATATTGTTCATCTGCATCATCTACCAAGGCCAAGATTGAAAGTGAAAAACTTGCATGGTATGATAAAGTAGTTAAAACTTTTTGTACAAGAACAAGTAACATCCCAGTCAACATGACACCAAAACACTGTACCCATGCTGTTTAAAAAATGCGGCAATGGTCATGGGTCTGGATTAGAAGGTTTAACATCAATCCGCATCACAGGACCAAAAGAGAATATAACTATGTGTTGTTACCCAACCAATCCAACTGAACAAAGTGAAGAGAAATAGTAACAACCCAATCAAATATATACAATCAAGAATAATGTGGTATGCTCGAAGGCTTGATGCTATATAATATGCATTTGCATGACTGTAGGCAACACCAGAAAAATAGTGTTTAATAACTAATCTCAATGGCTCTCAAATGACCTAAAATATCATAAACTTAATATTCAGTTTTTTACTACTGAATCAATTACCCATTCAAAAGATAAAACACATATTACACTACTCATATCTTCTCAAAACCAAAACATCCTGTGACACCCGGCTTTTCAAGCCGTACCGTAAAATTGTAACACGTGTTGTGAATAGGTAAAAGGTTATATTTGACTGGTTATGATGTTTATGTGTGGAATTTAATGAGTTGGTAAAATTAAACCTTGGTAAAAATTATGTTGACAACGATAAGATAAACGCTTATCGCGTAACGGGTAAAATGCGAAACGAACGTCGGTGACCACTCGATCAGTGTTAAAATCCTAAAAATAGTCTATTATGATTAGAATAATAATTTTAATCATATTCGTGAGGAAAAATAAATTAAAACGCTAAGAAACTCTATTTTTCGAGTTTGAGCGCGTACCGCGCGATACTGCGTGATACTGCGCGCATTAGACAAAATACCATCAACGCAGCCAGTCAAGGCAACTGGTAATTATTTCAGTAATAATTTAGTGTGATTATTTTTATAGAATGATAAATATAATTTAAAACGCATTAAACGGGGTTAAAACACTAGACAAAATACCTGGTAACCAGTATTTTACCTTGTGACAACTGTAAAAAATTCAGGTATCCGTACAATTAATTAACCATGATTAGTGTTTAATGAGTGTGCTGAATTTGCAATTAACTGTTTTCTGATTGCTGCCATATACATATATGTGCATCACATATTGCTTAAGGTCATATCATCATTACATGAGAACTTTATTTACTCAAATGATGCACGGAACATAGTTAGCACAGTTATCTGATAAATCAGGAAAATGCTGACAGAACTCAGCACATAGACAGACAGTGCATTAAGACACAGAATGAGCCAGAAACTAAGTACCACACTAGTATAGTGTGTAGGAAAGTAAGGATCACAAAACTGCCTTTCTAGTGATAGTTTAAGTGCCGGAAAGTGCCTAAAACTCACCCAAAGTGCCGAATTCAGCAAAATTCAGCAAAAAATCAGCGTTTTAACAATCTATTTTTATGCAGAAAAAAGGTTAAATGGTCCTGAATGCTTTCCTAAGTGTTGGGAATCAAAAGTGTCACAAAAGGTAACATAAAGCACACTAAACTGCATAGTTTAGCACTTTAAAGAACCAGTAACCAACTGAACAACCGGACACTACCCGAAACATTAAATTTACACTAGAAGCACTGTTTTAACATTACCAAGCTTGTTATGGTCCCCGAACATCATAACACCCCATACAAATATCTAATAACTAAAACCCTTAACTAATGCTTGGATTTTAACTAGTAAGTAACTAGTTTAGTTAAAACCTATCCTACTACCCCACCCCCCATGTCTACGGCCCAACAAGGGCCCCACAGTATTGATTTGTTGTAATATTTAATTGGATCTTATATATACTTTCCTAAACACTAGAACCAAGGTTTAAACTATGAACATGGATTATAAGTAAGCATGTAAGACTTAAGCTCATTCTTACACACTTGAAACACACACAGGCTTTTCTCCTTCCCCCTTGGTGCTCTCGGCCGAACTCACCACATACACACTCACCTTCATTCATCCATCCTCATACATTCTACATATATACAAAGGTGTTAGAGATTATACAAAGAAGCTAGGAGCTTTTGGAAGATCAAAGACCTCTCTCATTTGCTTTTATCCATCTCATAACTTCTCTTGATCATCCCTAGCCTTGTGCTAGTGGTAAGAATCTTGATCTTGCTAGTTTACTTCTATTTTAAGTGGTTAAAAGAAGAATCATACTCATAACTTTGAAGAACACTAAGAATCACAATATGTAAACTTGAACATAAGCATGTTTAATGAAGGATCTATGTTGTTTATGTGTTGATTTACTTGATGATTGTTGTTTGTTCATATATATGATGTAGATCATCATATGATCTTGCTAGATCATGATTAAAAACATAATCTAGCAAGATGAGAAAGTAGAAATATTGAAGGATGATAGATCATCCACACAAAGATCATGAACTTGAAAGAACATAATGATTTCTTGAAAAATAATGATCGAAGTAAGTTGTTAACACTTGTAGATCTAAAGATTTATGGATGATTTCTAAAGAAACCAAGTTAAAAATATAAGTTTTACTAAATCTTGGTTCTTACATAAACAAACCTTATTTTTGGTAGTAAAACAAGTGTAGAAACACTTGTGAAACAAGAAGAATTCATAAGAAAACATTTTTAGAAAACATGATCATAAGTTGTAAAGATCAATCTTCTTTAAAAATGAAGCTTTTAAAGAATCACTCACACTTTAAAGTATAACAAGGCTTACTAAAGACACTAGTAAATTACTACAAATTTTTACAAATATTCAAGTTCATGAAGTAGTAGATTATGCATGATTTTGGCAAAATTGGTAAGTAAAGGTTGTTTAATATTGTTTGTGGATTGATTGTGATGATTTTTACAAAAGAAAATGATATGCTTGAAAGCATGGAAACCTCCATTTTTAGGGGAAACTATGGCAAAATTTTCTAAAAATTCAAACACTTAGAAAAATATTTCTAAACAAGTGTTTACAAGTGTATGTTAAACCATAAATTGTTACAAAAACTTTGCCATAATTTTTAGTTACAAAAATATAAATATTGGAGGTTGGTTTTTATAAATAAAAGTGACTAAATATGTATTTAGGAAATATATATTTAGAAGACACCATGTGTGTGATTATTTGTATATTTTGTGTATTAGTTATATTATTTTAGGCCATGAAATAATATAACACATCAAAATACCAAGAATTATAATCCAAAATATTACCAAAATTCCAAGGAATAAATATACACATTTACACAAAAATATTGGTGAAACCGAACTATGGAATATAACTTACAAAATATTCCGGGAATAATATTCACAAGCATAATAATATTTTGGACACCAAGAGACAAAAATATGATTTTTACAAGTATTACAAACTTATATCATATTTTGTTTACAAGAAGAAAATATATTATTTTTGGGTGAATAAAAATATGTATTTTCTTGGAAGCATTAGAAGATAAATTATTTTTGAAAGAAATATATATTTTCTCAAACAAAAACGGAATATATCATTTTTGGGAAAAAATGAGTTTATATATATATATATATATATATATATATATATATATATATATATATATATATATATATATATATATATTACAAGTTAGACATGAAAGTACATTAACTTTGAAACTTATGAGAAAATACAAATATTTTTGCAAAAGGAAAAATTATAAATAATTTTTCTAAATAATATTTATTACATATATTCTAGAAATATATATTGGTGGACTTTTATTAAAGATAATATTCCGGAAAAATTAATACGAAATTAAGTATAAGAATACTTAATGAATACAACAAAAATACGTATTCTCGTACGTATAAATACACACAGGAATACGACTCTAATACATGGCAAAAATATATAAGTGAAAGATACCACCATCCTTGGGAAGGATATACTAGTATAAATACTTGGGAAGTATTAAGTTAAAATAATTGTTTTAACAATTATTCCAAAATTTAATAAATACCATTTAAGTTAAAATATTAATTATTTTAATAAATAATTATATAACTTGGAATAATATCGAAGACACAAAAGGAACGTAACTCGAAGACATTAATACTAAATCAAGGCATGGCCCGTTCGTCTAGTAGACATTAGTACGTTGTAGGTACTCGTATACACCAGGCGGAGCTTTGAGTTACGGTGTTACGAAGAACGCAAGACTGTGAGATCATGTCCCCCTTTTCTTTAAACTATTTTGTTTTATAACTTCGGGGGTGAAGTACATGTTACAAAATGATTACAAACAATTACAATTGGTATGGTTAGCTTTGGAAAGTACAGTTAATCATGTGAATGGGTATGCGCACTCCTAAGACCATTAATCCTCGTGTTTGGACCGAGGGTCATGAGTGATAGATCTATTTGGGTGTAGAGAGCCCACACCCGTGTGGACTAGGGTGGCCCATGAGGTGACTATGTCTTACAGCTGGAGGCCCGGTACAAATCTGATAGGTTTGAGCCTTCCTACGCCGTTGCACGCATGTTAATGGCCTTGCAAACCATTAATCGATCTGTTTCCTTGTTTTGCTTTCATACCGGGATTTACAAAACATACATACATACAATGTTTACAAGGTTTTACTCTTATACACAAACAAACACATGAACTAGTTCAACTTTTGTTGATGCTTTCAAAATACATGTATATCAGGGAATTAAAAGTGGATCTGGCGGGTGTTGGATGTTTCAAGTTGCGTTAAGAATAAAGGATGTCATCCGTTGTCTTAGGGTTTGGTTAGTGTGTCTTATTCCTAGACGAGACACATCTACCAAAGCCTGATTTTATTTAGAGTCTTTTGATGAGTCTTTCAGGAACTCTAAACAATTCGTATGGTTTGTAAAACTTAAATTTGAAGTCTATGTTTAAACAATGATGTTTGTGATGTTTTTAAACTTATCTAATGGATGACCATCTATGGTTTTTATCATATAGTGGTTGTTATGATTGAATGCAATGATATTAAGGAAGTCACACCATAATCACGCTTCTGCAAAAGTCAGGGCGTGACAGCTTGGTATCAGAGCTTCGATTGTAGCGAACTAGGATTCCTTCTCGAGTCTAGACTACAATCATTAGGGCTCTCACGAAAATATTTTTACAACATGTTTTCATTGCATACGCGAAATGCCCAGATCCAGGAAAACAAACATTTTTACAAACAAAAAGACACGAAACACTTTTCAAGGTTTATGTTTATAGTTTAGTCTGAGAGACTGGGTGGTTCAGTCTGAGAGACTGGGTGGTACAGTCTGGGAGACTGAGAGGTTTAGTATGAAAGACTAGGTAGTTCATTCTAGGAGACTGGGTGGTTCAGTTTGAGAGACTGGGTGGTTCAGTCTGGGAGACTGGGAGGTTTAGTCTGGGAGACTAGGTGGTTTAGTCTGGGAGACTAGGAAGGATACATGATTATGTGATTACATTACCATTGATTGCATGTTTAGTTCTAGTAGTTGATATATGTACATATGTTGTGATTGTTTTGTTACAGACACTATGTCATCATCCGAGAGTGGACTGTCCGATACCGATGACCTATGGCTATTGACTCAGAGACGAGTGAGCCAGAGATCTTTACTTTCGATACCAAGAGTGACCCGGAGATGATGTCCGATGATGACGACGACTTTAAGCCCTTTGCGCAACCCGATTTTGGAGATGATTTACCGATTGCTGATAGTATCCCAGACGAGGATCCGTTTGTAATTCCTATTCCTGTGCACGATCATCTTATCATCGGTCACCTCGATGGTGAGTATGTCGTGGCACCGATCCTCGCTCCCGTTCCTGTCATGGTCATTCCTCCCGAGGATTGGCCATTCAACGATCTTTTTGACGATGATTTTGATCTGTTTGTTGATGGTCCTCCCGATGACGCCTATGGCGATGGGGAGCTCGATGAGGATGTTGTTGCTATACTACTACTGGGGATTCCCGTTATTGAGATTTCCTCTGATTCTAGTTTACATTCTGTTCCAGATTCCTTTGAGTCTGTGACCTCTTCCGCCCTACAGGCAGTTGGTTTACGACGTTATGTCACAGATTCTGACGATGATACAGCTATGTCAGCTGCACCGTTACCTCCACATGACATTAAGCCTGGACTTGAGCTTGATTATATTCCTGTTGATCAGCCTATTGATGCACCGCTGAATCTGAGCCAATACCTGCACCTGAGCCTTTACCTGATCATGACCCTGTTCCATTTGGCATACCTGATGTTGCACCTCTTATACCAGATCCAGTTCCTGCACTCGCTGACCCTCCTGTTATTGAGCCAGTCACTCCCCCACTTGCACCTGCACCTGTTGATGTTGCTCCTTTTCACCCAGTTGAGTCAGATGTGCACCGTGTCGACCTGCCTATTGTTTTCTTGCAGGATATACCCGCACCCCGTCCAGGGGAAGGCACTTCTAGCCAGCAGCCTGGCCATGACCCTCATGTATCAGCAGCTTTCCCTCACATGCCACAATCTGCACCTTCTGCTCATTTTACTTCTTTACCACTAGATGAGCCACTTAGATGGTTCCCACCGTACACCATCCTGATTTATGATCCCTACCATCCCTCACATTTTACTGGTTATACACGGGATGAGTTACTTCTATTATTGCAGCTCCAGTATGAGATCATGAGTCACATGATTTTAGTGCTTGAGATGATACCTCGACCTTTGCCATGTCCGTGTCAGCCTGCATTTGTTCCTCGTTCATCACCATCCCCATTTTCACATCATCCTGCACCGCTTACTCCATTTCCTGAGTTTTACTCTCGATTTCTCACTGTTGAGCAGCATATCAGTTTTCTATTGCATCATGCTTATGATCTTGAGGAGGAGCTAGCGCATGTGCGCAGCTTGCTTTTTGTTCCTCCACCTCCTCCTCCACCACCATCAGCATTGTCGGTTTTTGGTTTTATGTAGGTAGCTTGCTTTTGATGAGAGCACCGCTATTGAGCTGAGCTAGTGAAGCCTTTTGGAGACCACTTTTTGATTGTATGACTGTTATAGACTGATAGACATATTGGAAAAGGGTAGTGTAACCCTGTGATCCCTTTTGATATGATACTTTGTAAAACATGTAACAATATGCGTGGTCGATGATTAATGGAAAGCTCAATCGTAATGTTCTCATTAAATACGTTGTTAAATTACATGCTCACATTATAATTGTATTTGTCACACCCCGACCACGTAGAACATACAAAACGTGGCGGAAATGTCGGGGAGTGTTGTAACAGAATTAATTGTTTCAAATCCAAGGCAATTGAAGTTTCGTTTTATTGATTAAAAGTGTTACAATGTCTTAACAAACAAAGAAATACAACATAATTAACTAGTCTTGCATCTTTTATGGTCACTAAAGCCAAAGTCTGCCTATGTGTATCTTGATCATCTTATGCAACAGCTCCTGAAAAACACATGTGAAAATAGGTACGTCAGCATAAAAATGCCTGTGAGATACATAGGTTTTGTGAAAATAGGTTTCATGACTTATGTTTGAGAAAATGTTTAGTCATGAACCTTGTAATTTGCTTTGTTTTGTAAATCATTTGAAAAACAATGAGTTCAGATGATATGTATAAATAAGAGAATAATGTATGGTTAAATGAATAACCAAGTTAAATGAGTTTGTATAAGATAAGTTGTTTGTAAAACAATGTATTGTAAAAAGTATGTTATTTGTATAAAATGTTATATGTATTAAACTGAAATGATTCAAATAACGCTACAATATGTAATACCATACAAACACTTATATATAGGAAGTACCAGCGGCGTA
This sequence comes from Helianthus tuberosus, assembly GCA_030545235.1. NCBI lineage: Eukaryota > Viridiplantae > Streptophyta > Magnoliopsida > Asterales > Asteraceae > Helianthus > Helianthus tuberosus. The sequence goes on along the minus strand of JARYGA010011515.1, from coordinate 1,956,906 downwards.
TCCACCATGCTTGTATCATATTACACACGTATCGTTACTTAATCATTTAATCAAACCAAACCACCAAAGTAATGTTTAACAATAGAAGAAATGTTTATGTATGGTCAAATACGGTTCACAGATACAAACGGTTCACAGATACAAACGGTTCAAAGATACAAACGGTTCACAGATATAAACGGTTCACAGATACAAACGGTTCACAGATACAAACGGTTCACAGATACAAACGGTTCACAGATATAAACGGTTCACAGATACAAACGGTTCACAGATACAAACGGTTCTCAGATACAAACGGTTCACAGATACAAACGGTTCATAGTTATAAACGGTTCACAGATACAAACGGTTCACAGGTACAAACGGTTCACAGATACAAATGATTACAATGGTTCACATAGTCAAATAGTTATAAACGGTTCAAAATGTAATATAATGTGTTCATATACTGGATGAGCATATGCAACAAAATGTAATGTAAAACAATGTACTAAGTATGCCCACAATGGACATACATAGCATAAAATGTAATGAAATCATGTACTATAATGTACTAACGAACATAGCAGGTATATGATGTGAAAACGGGAAAGCATGAATGTAACAAGTAGGCACATGTGTTTCACCCCAAAACAGTTTGGAAAACAGTAAAAGAGGGGTCTATGTACTCACTTGAGATTGCTCAGAAGTCCTAGGATAACCACCAAGCAAAGCTAGAGATCACGGAATCAAACGACACCTACTATAGGTAACTACATTAATAAACCGGACCTAAATCGGAGGATCGGGTAGCATTAGGGTTTGTAAACCAAACGAGTGTAGAGACTCGTGTCATTTGGTTTAACAAAGCCTACATACTAAATGAAACTTAACCTAAGTGTTTTCGACCCATTACGACCCGTTTAGGTAGCTTATGCTACTTTAACGCGTCGTTCGCGTGAAACGCGTTCGGACCGCCTAACTAGCCCTATGACAAGTGTTATATGCCTAATCATATTACATAATCAGTTATGTGACAAAGGTTTAGGTTACATATGCTTAATTACCAATTATACATGAAAAGGGTATTCTGGTAATTTACCTAAGGCATATAAACTACCTATCATACAACTACTTAAACGATGTGACCATAGGGTATAACCTCGGAAGGTTATTCCCTACCTACTATGGTCACCTAATGTGTTTGGTCGGATCCTAATGATCGACCAAACTGGGTCGGGTTCGAGGGTATAGGCGATTTATTAGATCGCCTACCCTACGACCCTAGACAACGTGGTAATCAGTGGGCATAGTCCCAAGGAACTATAACCAACGTGATTACACTCACGTTGCGAAGTTCAAACGAACTTCGCATTGACCATAACTGGTCAATGTAGAAAGTCAAACAAAGTTTGACTTTCAGACTCGAAAGACTCGAAAAGCAATAAAAGAACGAAAGAATATTTACGAAGGGTCCCCGAATGCTAATCTCGATCCAAGAATCTCAGGTATGAAACAATGGTTTCAACTTAGAGTTCCTAAGATCAAGATTCTAGTGATTTTAGCAATGGGGGTGGATGGGTATTTATAGGAATACCCGAACCGTTAAGATCGCTTGTCGAATATCGTGCCTTAATCGCATCCGTACAAGTGTTGGAAAGTTGTGGTGACTAAAATTTGGTTCTTATCCGCTGACTAAGCAAGTTAGAATGTGTGGTTGTGAATTAAACAGCTGTTTATACATCGAATCTGGTCCCGAAAGTGCAAAACTGATATTTCTGCCCAGATAAGGTGCTCGCGTAGCGCGACGGTAAAGGCCCTATGCAGTCGCGCTACGCCACCATGCACCAGCTTCAGAAAAGTTTCAAAATTGACAGTTTTGGTCCCTGTGGTGTTTTAAGGCCTTTTTCGATGCGTTTGAACCCCGTTAACCTCATTTTAAGGCTCTAAAATGAAGTTAAAGTATAGGGAACTCAAAACATGCTCAAAAATATGCCGGAGGTTGGTTCGTTTGGCCGTACGGACGCGATGTTCGCTTAATTACGACGGAATGCGCATAAGCGCGAAAAACGATCCAAATGACGTGACGAATGGATTTTTCTTATGCCAAACACTAAAATAAAATATTTTAGTGCTTACATAAATTTTTGGATGTCCGGATGTATTCAGAACGTAAGTTATGCGCGAAAATGCAAACTTGTGCACTTTTTGACACTTTTAGTCCCTGAATGACACAAAAGTTTATTTTAGCATACCGAACACCTCAGAGCCTATTTCTAAGCTATGTAAAGGATATTTATGGTATGTTTAACTTATGGTCATGTTCCGGAATGTCTGTTACAGTTCAAATTGGCATACTTTCGCAGTTTGTCAACTTTAGTCCCTGTAAGCGATTTAACTTTGATTTCACCACACCAAACCTTCCAAAACTTATATCTAAGTTATGTAAAGGTTATTTAAGGTATGTTAAGCCTATTTCACTATTCCGGAGTGTTCGTTGCATTAAACTGGTTATATTTACGCATCAGTGCGCGTATAACCTTCCAGAAAGCGATTTAGAGTTTGAAATCGAACAAGAGTTGATATGTGCAAACGATACACATATTTTTACAAATCCCAAGTATGAAATACAATATTTCATTGGCTTGGCAGTTGTTTGATGGTCGCAGTGACACGGGTGTCACAGTCTCCCCTACTTTAGGAAATTTCGTCCCGAAATTAATTCGTAGGAGTATATTTGTGACTTTGTGTCAGATAACCACCAGAGATATGTAAGGAATAATCCTGTCATTTCCTTAACGGACATTCTTCAGAACGAAAATGAACAAACGGAGTCATTTTCCTCAACGAGTATTCTTCAGAAGCAGGAATGAAGGAATAAACAAACGGGGATTCATTTCCTTAACGGACAATCTTCGGAAACGAAAATGAACAAACGGAGTCACTTTCAACAGATGCTTCCTCAGAAACGGAAATGAAAATGATAGACAAACGGATATTCATTTCCTCAACGGACAAATCTTCAGAAACGAAAATGAACAAACGGAGTCATTTTCAACGGTTGCTTCTTCAGAAACGGAAATGAAAATGATAGATAAACGGATATTCATTTCCTCAACGGATAATCTTCAGAAACGAAAATGAACTAACGGAGTCATTTTCAATGGTTGTTTCCTCAGGTTCGGAAATGAAAATGATAGACAAACGGATATTCATTTCCTCAACGGACAAATCTTCAGAAACGAAAATGAACAAACGGAGTCATTTTCAACAGTTGCTTCTTCAGAAACGGAAATGAAAATGATAGATAAACGGATATTCATTTCCTCAACGGATAATCTTCAGAAACGAAAATGAACTAACGGAGTCATTTTCAACGGTTGTTTCCTCAGGTTCGGAAATGAAAATGATAGACAAACGGATATTAATTTCCTCAATGGACAAATCTTCAGAAACGAAAATGAACAAACGGAGTCATTTTCAACAGTTGCTTCTTCAGAAACGGAAATGAAAATGATAGATAAACGGATATTCATTTCCTCAACGGATAATCTTCAGAAACGAAAATGAACTAACGAAGTCATTTTCAACGGTTGTTTCCTCAGGTTCGGAAATGAAAATGATAGACAACGAATATTCATTTCCTGAACGGATAGTCTTCAGAAACGAAAGTGAACTAACGGAGTCATTTTCAACGGTTGTTTCCTCAGAAACGGAAATGAAAATGATAGATAAACGGATATTCATTTCCTCAACGGATAATCTTCAGAAACGAAAATGAACTAACGGAGTCATTTTCAACGGTTGTATCCTCAGGTTCGGAAATGAAGGATTAAATAAACGGATATTCATTTCCCTCGACGGATACTCTTCAGAACGAAAATGCACAAACGGAGTCATTTTCCTCAACGGATATTCTTCAGAATTGGAAATGAAGGATAAACGGATATTCATTTCCTCAACGGATATTCTTCAGAAGTGAAAAATGAATAGCTAGTTCATTTTTCCTCAACGGATACTTCATCAGAATTGGAAATTAATAGGGTTAACTTCTAGGTACATGACAAAGCTTGCTGTGGTTTCTGTGCACTAAATTCCATAATTATGTATGCATCCATAATTACGTAATTCCTTGCATAGTCCGCACAGTTTGTCTTGTAATGCTCATAAGCACATAATCACATAGTTGTTTAACTTGTTTATTAATTTGTTATCTTTTGGACGCGGATACTTAAAGTACACCAGGAATCCAATTCGTGGATTTCATTTGGCACTTTAATCATAACAAGAATCTATCTATGAAGATAGGATAATCTTAAAAGGAATTCGGCTTTGTCCTTATTGAATTGTGATGTACGTATTGAATCATACAAAGAATTCAATTAAGGACTCCGATGAATGATACCCATCCACAAGGATCTAATTATGAGGATAGAAAGATCCTACATGGATTTTTGGAGTTTGTGTAACGAGAGTGTTCCGACACCTTGCACTAGGCGTGCTTACGTCGATACACAAGGTAGAAAGTTCATGAGGTTGAGGCGCCAGATATGTCAAGCGACATATGAAGCAGAGTTTGAAGGTTGAGCAGCAGCAGGATTTGTAACAGCTTTGCTTTGGATTACAAAGCGGCACATGTTAACCAAATGTCTCCATCGTCCACCGTGGGTACATTTGAAACAAGGTATTTGATTTGAATAATGACGATGGCATTGATTGCACCAAGGAGCAGTTCCCTTATACAGCTTCATCCCTGAGGCGAGTCATGGTGATAGCTAAGTCAACGGTCTTCTGGAGTACGACGCCTATTTGTGGGGCAATTGCAGCACCTGATTCGGACATTGTTGTTGCGATGAAGAAGCATCTTGAAGATAACGAAAGGCATAGGAGGAAACAAGCGAAAGATAGTCAAAAGAAAATAACAAGGCATGTAGATTGTGACCATTTGTTTGTTACCAAAGGCAAACAAATGAGACAGTGACTAATCAAAGTTAGCGGGTCAATATAATGTATCGCGAAGACATGCTCTCCTATAAGTGAACACTCATCCCAAGAATTCCCAGGTAAGCACAACTGGTCTCGCGTCTGATGAGATGTATACGAAGTGCTTGCCTAGACAGAAAACCCAGAATACAGGCATTCACCCTTCCAGTTTGCACGTGTTCACATTATTTAAAACCCAAAACCTTGACGAGATTTTGAAAATTCAAAGGGGTTCAAAACCATATAACTGAGGGTTCAAAACCTAGTAATTAATCATCCTAGAACAGATGATTAGTTTTCGAAGTGGTTTTGAAATTTATGTTCTTATTGTGGTCGTCGCCTAAGGATAGGTGACAGTATTATTTTATGACTAAACGCAAGTAAACTCGCGTTAGGGTCCTAAGAAGGTTATAGACTAGGTCAAAGCATTACTAATAACCTAATTCCCTATAACCATTGGCTCTGATACCATCTTTTCTGTCACACCCCGACCACGTAGAACATACAAAACGTGGCGGAAATGTCGGGGAGTGTTGTAACAGAATTAATTGTTTCAAATCCAAGGCAATTGAAGTTTCGTTTTATTGATTAAAAGTGTTACAATGTCTTAACAAACAAAGAAATACAACATAATTAACTAGTCTTGCATCTTTTATGGTCACTAAAGCCAAAGTCTGCCTATGTGTATCTTGATCATCTTATGCAACAGCTCCTGAAAAACACATGTGAAAATAGGTACGTCAGCATAAAAATGCCTGTGAGATACATAGGTTTTGTGAAAATAGGTTTCATGACTTATGTTTGAGAAAATGTTTAGTCATGAACCTTGTAATTTGCTTTGTTTTGTAAATCATTTGAAAAACAATGAGTTCAGATGATATGTATAAATAAGAGAATAATGTATGGTTAAATGAATAACCAAGTTAAATGAGTTTGTATAAGATAAGTTGTTTGTAAAACAATGTATTGTAACAAGTATGTTATTTGTATAAAATGTTATATGTATTAAACTGAAATGATTCAAATAACGCTACAATATGTAATACCATACAAACACTTATATATAGGAAGTACCAGCGGCGTATCCACCATGCTTGTATCATATTACACACGTATCGTTACTTAATCATTTAATCAAACCAAACCACCAAAGTAATGTTTAACAATAGAAGAAATGTTTATGTATGGTCAAATACGGTTCACAGATACAAACGGTTCACAGATACAAACGGTTCAAAGATACAAACGGTTCACAGATACAAACGGTTCACAGATATAAACGGTTCACAGATACAAACGGTTCACAGATACAAACGGTTCACAGATACAAACGGTTCACAGATATAAACGGTTCACAGATACAAACGGTTCACAGATACAAACGGTTCTCAGATACAAACGGTTCACAGATACAAACGGTTCATAGTTATAAACGGTTCACAGATACAAACGGTTCACAGGTACAAATGGTTCACAGATACAAATGATTACAACGGTTCACATAGTCAAATAGTTATAAACGGTTCAAAATGTAATATAATGTGTTCATATACTGGATGAGCATATGCAACAAAATGTAATGTAAAACAATGTACTAAGTATGCCCACAATGGACATACATAGCATAAAATGTAATGAAATCATGTACTATAATGTACTAACGAACATAGCAGGTATATGATGTGAAAACGGGAAAGCATGAATGTAACAAGTAGCCACATGTGTTTCACCCCAAAACAGTTTGGAAAACAGTAAAAGAGGGGTCTATGTACTCACTTGAGATTGCTCAGAAGTCCTAGGATAACCACCAAGCAAAGCTAGAGATCACAGAATCAAACGACACCTACTATAGGTAACTACATTAATAAACCGGACCTAAATCGGAGGATCGGGTAGCATTAGGGTTTGTAAACCAAACGAGTGTAGAGACTCGTGTCATTTGGTTTAACAAAGCCTACATACTAAATGAAACTTAACCTAAGTGTTTTCGACCCATTACGACCCGTTTAGGTAGCTTATGCTACTTTAACGCGTCGTTCGCGTGAAACGCGTTCGGACCGCCTAACTAGCCCTATGACAAGTGTTATATGCCTAATCATATTACATAATCAGTTATGTGACAAAGGTTTAGGTTACATATGCTTAATTACCAATTATACATGAAAAGGGTATTCTGGTAATTTACCTAAGGCATATAAACTACCTATCATACAACTACTTAAACGATGTGACCATAGGGTATAACCTCGGAAGGTTATTCCCTACCTACTATGGTCACCTAATGTGTTTGGTCGGATCCTAATGATCGACCAAACTGGGTCGGGTTCGAGGGTATAGGCGATTTATTAGATCGCCTACCCTACGACCCTAGACAACGTGGTAATCAGTGGGCATAGTTCCAAGGGACTATAACCAACGTGATTACACTCACGTTGCGAAGTTCAAACGAACTTCGCATTGACCATAACTGGTCAATGTAGAAAGTCAAACAAAGTTTGACTTTCAGACTCGAAAGACTCGAAAAGCAATAAAAGAACGAAAGAATACTTACGAAGGGTCCCCGAATGCTAATCTCGATCCAAGAATCTCAGGTATGAAACAATGGTTTCAACTTAGAGTTCCTAAGATCAAGATTCTAGTGATTTTAGCAATGGGGGTGGATGGGTATTTATAGGAATACCCGAACCGTTAAGATCGCTTGTCGAATATCGTGCCTTAATCGCATCCGTACAAGTGTTGGAAAGTTGTGGTGACTAAAATTTGGTTCTTATCCGCTGACTAAGCAAGTTAGAATGTGTGGTTGTGAATTAAACAGCTGTTTATACATCGAATCTGGTCCCGAAAGTGCAAAACTGATATTTCTGCCCAGATAAGGCGCTCGCGTAGCGCGACGGTAAAGGCCCTATGCAGTCGCGCTACGCCACCATGCACCAGCTTCAGAAAAGTTTCAAAATTGACAGTTTTGGTCCCTGTGGTGTTTTAAGGCCTTTTTCGATGCGTTTGAACCCCGTTAACCTCATTTTAAGGCTCTAAAATGAAGTTAAAGTATAGGGAACTCAAAACATGCTCAAAAATATGCCGGAGGTTGGTTCGTTTGGCCGTACGGACGCGATGTTCGCTTAATTACGACGGAATGCGCATAAGCGCGAAAAACGATCCAAATGACGTGACGAATGGATTTTTCTTATGCCAAACACTAAAATAAAATATTTTAGTGCTTACATAAATTTTTGGATGTCCGGATGTATTCAGAACGTAAGTTATGCGCGAAAATGCAAACTTGTGCACTTTTTGACACTTTTAGTCCCTGAATGACACAAAAGTTTATTTTAGCATACCGAACACCTCAGAGCCTATTTCTAAGCTATGTAAAGGATATTTATGGTATGTTTAACTTATGGTCATGTTCCGGAATGTCTGTTACAGTTCAAATTGGCATACTTTCGCAGTTTGTCAACTTTAGTCCCTGTAAGCGATTTAACTTTGATTTCACCACACCAAACCTTCCAAAACTTATATCTAAGTTATGTAAAGGTTATTTAAGGTATGTTAAGCCTATTTCACTATTCCGGAGTGTTCGTTGCATTAAACTGGTTATATTTACGCATCAGTGCGCGTATAACCTTCCAGAAAGCGATTTAGAGTTTGAAATCGAACAAGAGTTGATATGTGCAAACGATACACATATTTTTACAAATCCCAAGTATGAAATACAATATTTCATTGGCTTGGCAGTTGTTTGATGGTCGCAGTGACACGGGTGTCACAGTATTGGTTACCGGATTGCTTGCTACAATAATTGCTACTACATATACATACTATATACTTATTATAAGAATAAGACCTGACCTATACAATCTTCTTTATAGAAGATGCCTCCTCGAAGGAACAATCAATTGCCCACAATAGAGGCAGAATTGCATTATCGGATTTCACAAGCAATCGCACAACATGAGGCCTTACGCTCTGAACACAGCGGAGGTACCTCAGGAAATAACCCACCTCATGGTAATGTTTAAGTCACTTAAGACACATTACGTTACGTTTGGACATTCCATGTGCGTTTGCTAATGCTTTCTGTGAATGATGTTGCTTGTACAAGCTGTACTTACAAGCAGTTCCTTGACTGCAAGCCTCTAAATTTTGACGGCACTGGAGGTGCTGTAGCTTTCGTTAGACGGGCTGAGAAAACAGATTCTTTGCTGCGAATGAGCAAGTGTGCGCCAGAACACCAGGTCACCTACATTTCTGGACTATTCCTAGACGTAGCTCTATCCTGGTGGAACCTTCAGGTTGAGACTCTAGGAGAGGAAACAACATATGGTATAACCTGGGATGAGATAAAAGAACTGATGCGCAAGAAGTACTACTCGAGAGCTGAGATTCAGAAGTTGGAAACCGAGTTCTGGAATCTGAAGATGGATGGGCCTCAGATTGCTGAGTATGTACAGAGATTCCATGACCTATCTCGTGTGGTCCCCTACATGGTAGAACCGGAATTCAAGCAAGTTGAACGCTTCATCTAGGGATTGGCACCCCAAATTATGAGCATGGTGACTACTTCGAAGCCTCCAATGATCACTGAGGCCATTGATTTGAGCGTGGCATTGACTGAAGAAGCAATTAGATTAAATAAGTTTTCGATCTCTGATGGAAATAAGAAGGAGACTCATGTTGAGTCATCAGGAGAGAACAAAAGGAAGTTCTCCAATTTCAAGAAGGGTACCTAAGGAAACAACAGTGGTAACAAGAAGAGAGATGCGAATCCACCAGCCGAGGTTAAGACTAGTGCTACTTCTGGTGCCGAGGTTAGAGGAAAATGGTATATGGGCCCCCTGCCCAAATGTGATGTGTGTCAGTTCCATCACACTGGACGATGTAGAGCTGGAAAGTGTGAAACGTGCGGAAAAGTTGGCCATGCCAAAGAGACATGCTGGTATGGTGCCGGTCATGGGAATAATGGTCAGAGAGGAAATGGTAATGGCAACGGAAACCGTGGTGCAACGGTTATGGCAACAGAAACCAAGGTGGAAACAATAATCAATTAGGTAATGGTAATCGTGGTTGTTCTGGAAAGCAAGCTGGTAATGGACACCGCACCCAAAACAACAACCAGGGCAGTAGTGGAAACAAGCAAGGATGCTTTAGTTGTGAGATGTCGGGCATTTCAAGCGAGATTGCCCAAAGAACAATCAAGCCCAAGGAAGAGTTTTCAACATTGGAGCTAGGGAAGCTCGCCAGGATCCGAACATAGTTACGGGTACGTTCCCTATCAACCAACACTTTGCATCTGTACTATTTGATACTGGTACCGACTATAGCTTCGTATCCCTAGAATTTAAGAATATACTTGGGGGTTAGTTGCCAGTAAGTTAGATATTCCGTACTCGATAGAACTGGATAATGGAAAGCTTGTAGAGGCAAACGGAGTGATTAGAGGTTGTGTAATAGAGCTCGGAGAGCATGAGTTTACACTTGATCTTCTACCAGTTGAGTTGGGAAGCTTTGACGTGGTTTTAGGAATGGATTGGTTATCAAGTAACCGAGCTGAGATCGTATGTCATGAGAAGATCATCTGAATCCCGATGATGAATGGAGAGACGATCGCAGTGCACGGAGAAAAGCATGATACGCCTCTAAGGATTATCAGTTGTTTGAAGGCCCGAAAGTTTTTACAGAAAGGATGTGTTGCCTTCTTGGCTCCCATTGTTGATAAGGAAGCCAAAGAGCCAAAGCTGGAAAATATCCCTTTGGTAAGGGAATATCCTGAAGTTTTCCCTGAAGACTTGCCAGGATTGCCGCCGCAATGGCAAGTCGAATTCCACATCGATTTAGTTCCAGGCGCCGCGCCTGTACCTAAGGCACCTTATCGACTTGCGCCTTCCGAGATGCAAGAATTATCGACGCAACTTCAAGAGCTTTTGGACAAGGGATTCATTAGACCAAGCTTCTCGCCTTGGGGAGCTCCAGTTCTGTTTGTCAAGAAGAAGGACGGTAGTTTCCGTATGTGCATTGACTACCAAGAGTTGAACAAGTTGACCATCAAGAATCGGTATCCTTTGCTGAGGATTGATGACCTCTTCGATCAACATCAAGGTTCAAGTTACTACTCCAAGATCGATCTTCGATCAGGTTATCACCAGCTGAGGATTCAAGAAGAGAGTATACCAAAGACTACCTTTAGAACTCATTATGGAGATTATGAGTTTCTAGTAATGCCGTTTGGTTTGACAAACGCGCTGGCAGTATTTATGGATCTGATGAACCGAGTTTGCAAGCCGTATCTCGATAAATTCGTGATTGTATTTATCGATGATATTTTGATCTATTCAAGGACGAAGGAAGAGCATGGGCAACACCTTAGAGTCATTTTGCAACTGCTCAAGAAGGAGAAACTATACGCAAAGTTCTCAAAGTGCGAGTTCTGGTTGCGTGAGGTACAATTCCTTGGTCATGTAGTGAATGAAGATGGTATTCACATGGATCCCACCAAGATCGAGGCGATTAAGAATTGGGAAACTCCAAAGACGCCAACCGAGATCCGACAGTTTTTAGGTTTGGCTGGGTATTATCGCCGATTCATTGAGGATTTTTCAAAAATCGCTCAACCGCTGACCTCCCTTACTCAAAAGGACAAGAAGTATGAATGGGGAGATAAACAAGAGGAAGCTTTTCAGTTGCTCAAGAATAAGCATTGCAATGCACCTATATTATCCCTACCCGAAGGCACCGATGACTTCATGGTATACTGTGATGCCTCGCGTCATGGATTGGGCTGTGTGCTGATGCAGCGACAGAAGGTTATCGTTTATGCTTCATGCCAATTAAAAGTTCATGAGAAGAACTACACCACACACGGCTTGGAGGTAGGCGCACTGGTGTTTGCTTTGAAGATCTGGCAACATTATTTGTATGGTACCCGATGCACAATCTTTAAAGATCACAAGAGCCTCCAACACATATTCGATCAGAAAGAGCTTAATATGAGACAGCGACAATGGGTAGAGCTGTTAAACGATTATGATTGCGAAATAAAATATCACCCAGGAAAGGCGAATGTGGTGGCAGACGCCTTGAGTCGAAAAGAGAGGCTTAAGCCCATAAGGGTTAGGGCTTTGGATATGATCATCCAAACTAACCTCTCATTGCGCATTCGTGCTGCACAAAGAGAAGCTCTCAAGAAGGAAAACTTGAAGGATGAATATCTCCGTGTGATGGAGAAGAAGTTGGTACCCAATGAGGAAGGAACCTTGTGTTTCATGGGACGAATTTGGGTTCCCCTCTTTGGAGGACTTAGGGATGTGATTTTCGATGAAGCTCATAAATCAAGGTACTCGATCCACCCAGGATCGTATAAGATGTACCAAGATTTGAAAGATTTCTATTGGTGGCCGAGATTGAAAGGTGATGTTGCAACTTATGTTGGAAAATGTTTGACTTGCGCCAAGGTGAAGGCCGAGTATCAGAAGCCTTCAGGTCTACTACAACAACCTGAGATACCCATGTGGAAGTGGGAGCAGATCTCAATGGATTTCATAACGAAGTTGCCAAAGACTCCTAGAGGTCATGATATGATTTGGGTAATCGTAGACCGTCTGACAAAATCTGCGAATAACACAGGTAAGCTAGCAGAGCTGTACCTAAGGGAGATAGTTGCACGTCATGGAGTGCCTATCTCGATTATATCTGACAGAGACGGGAGATTTGTGTCAAGAATTTGGCAGTCCTTCCAAGAAGCATTTGGTTCTCAGTTGAATTTGAGCACAAAATTTCATCCACAGACGGACGGTCAAAGTGAGAGGACGATTCAGATGCTTGAAGATATGTTACGAGCTTGCGTAATGGACTTGGGTGGCAGTTAGGACACTCACCTGCCATTGGTTGAGTTCTCCTATAATAACAGCTACCATACAAGCATTCAAGCTGCACCGTTTTAAGCTCTCTAAGGACGAAAGTGTCAATCGCCGTTATGCTGGGCAGATGCAGGCGATAGACAGCTAGTTGGTCCCGAATTGGTACAAGTGACGACAAATAAGATCATGCAGATCCGAAAGTTCATTAAGGCAGCTCGTGATCGATAAAAGAGTTATACGGACCAAAGAAGGAAACCTTTGGAATTTGAAGTGGCAGACATGGTTTTGTTAAAAGTCTCACCTTGGAAAGGTGTGGCACGCTTTGGGAAGCGTGGAAAGTTAAACCCACAATTTATCGGACCGTTCAAAATCCTAGAGAGGATTGGTCCTGTAGCATATAAGTTGGAGCTACCAGCAGAACTGAATGGCGTTCATGATACATTCCATGTATCTAATCTAAAGAAGAGTCCAACTCAAGAAACAGTGATCATTCCTACTGACGAAGTTCACGTTGACGACACACTCTACTTTACCGAAGAACCTACTGAGGTTACTGACTGGAAAGTTAACAAGACTCGAAGGAGTAGTGTTAAACTCGTCAAGGTTCTATGGAACGCGCGTCACGGCTTGGAGTTTACTTGGGAGTGTGAGGACCGCATGAAAGCTAAATATCCGCATTTATTCCCTAACACCCCTACAGCTAGTAGTAGAGCTTAAATTTCGGGATGAAATTTTATTAACATGGGGAGAATGTGACAACTGTCAAAAATTCAGGTATCCGTACAATTAATTAACCATGATTAGTGCTTAATGACTGTGCTGAATTTGCAATTAACTGCTTCCTGATTGCTGCCATATACATACATGTGCATCACATATTGCTTAATGTAATATCATCATTACATGAGAACTTTATTTACTCAAATGATGCACGGAACATAGTTAGCACAGTTATCTGATAAATCAGGAAAATGCTGACAGAACTCAGCACATAGACAGACAGTGCATTGAGACACAGAATGAACCAGAAACTAAGTACCACACTAGTATAGTGTGTAGGAAAGTAAGGATCACAAAACTGCCTTTCTAGTGATAGTTTAAGTGCCGGAAAGTGCCTAAAACTCACCCAAAGTGCCGAATTCAGCAAAAATCAGCATTTTAACAATCTAATTTTATGCAGATATGTGGTTAAATGGTCCTAAATGTTTTCCTATGTGTCGGGAATCAAAAGTGTCACAAAAGGTAACATAAAGCACACTAAACTGCGTAGTTTAGCACACAAAAGGTAACATAAAGCACACTAAACTATGAACATGGATTATAAGTAAGCATGTAAGACTTAAGCTCATTCTTACACACTTGAAACACACACAGGCTTTTCTCCTTCCCCCTTGGTGCTCTCGGCCGAACTCACCACATACACACTCACCTTCATTCATCCATCCTCATACATTCTACATATATACAAAGGTGTTAGAGATTATACAAAGAAGCTAGGAGCTTTCGGAAGATCAAAGACCTCTCTCATTTGCTTTTATCCATCTCATAACTTCTCTTGATCATCCCTAGCCTTGTGCTAGTGGTAAGAATCTTGATCTTGCTAGTTTAGTTCTATTTTAAGTGGTTAAAAGAAGAATCATACTCATAACTTTGAAGAACACTAAGAATCACAATATGTAAACTTGAACATAAGCATGTTTAATGAAGGAACTAAGTTGTTTATGTGTTGATTTACTTGATGATTGTTGTTTGTTCTTATATATGATGTAGATCATCATATGATCTTGCTAGATCATGATTAAAAACATAATCTAGCAAGATGAGAAAGTAGAAATATTGAAGGATGATAGATCATCCACACAAAGATCATGAACTTGAAAGAACATAATGATTTCTTGAAAAATAATGATCGAAGTAAGTTGTTAACACTTGTAGATCTAAAGATTTATGGATGATTTCTAAAGAAACCAAGTTAAAAATATAAGTTTTACTAAATCTTGGTTCTTACATAAACAAACCTTATTTTTGGTAGTTAAACAAGTGTAGAAACACTTGTGAAACAAGAAGAATTCATAAGAAAATATTATTAGAAAACATGATCATAAGTTGTAAAGATCAATCATCTTTAAAAATGAAGTTTTTAAAGAATCACTCACACTTTAAAATATAACAAGGCTTACTAACGACACTAGTAAATTACTACAAATTTTTACAAATATTCAAGTTCATGAAGTAGTAGATTATGCATGATTTTGGCAAAGTTGGTAAGTAAAGGTTGTTTAATATTGTTTATGGATTGATTGTGATGATTTTTACAAATGAAAATGGTATGCTTGAAAGCATGGAAACCTCCATTTTTAGGGGAAACTATGGAAAAATTTTTCTAAAAATTCAAACACTTAGAAGTGTATACAAGTGTATGTTAAACCATAAATTGTTATAAAAACTTTGCCATAATTTTTGGTTACAAAAATATAACTATTGGAGGTTGGTTTCTATAAATAAAAGTGACTAAATATGTATTTAGGAAATAGATATTTAGAAGATACCATGTGTGTGATTATTTATATATTTTGTGTATTAGTTATATTATTTTAGGACATGAAATAATATAACACATCAAAATACCAAGAATTACAATCCAAAATAATACCAAAATTCCAAGGAATAAATATACACATTTATACAAAAATATTGGTGAAACCGAACTATGGAATATAACTTAAAAAATATTCCGGGAATAATATTCACAAGCATATTTTGGTAAATAATATTTTGGACACCAAGAGACAAAAATATGATTTTTACAAGTATTACAAACTTATATCATATTTTGTTTACAAGAAGAAAATATATTATTTTTGGGTGAATAAAAATATGTATTTTCTTGGAAGCATTAGAAGATATATTATTTTTGAAAGAAATATATATTTTCTCAAACAAAAACGGAATATATCATTTTTGGGAAAAAATGAGTTTATATATATATATATATATATATATATATAGGGAGGGGCTCATGCGAGAACCACCCTTATTGTGAGAACCTTGAGAACCAATGTAAACACAACCTAAAAAACCTAAAAAAAATCTAAAAAAACCCCTAACCCCACCCCCCCCCCCCCAAAAAAACCTAAACCCCCCTCCCCCACCCCCCAAAAACCTAAACCCCCCCCCCCCAAGCTAAAATGCTAAAAACTAAACCCCCAAAAAACCTAAAAAAATCTAAAAAAATAAAAAAAAAATCTAAAAAATATTTTTTGAATTTTTTAATATTTTTTATGTTAAAATCGCTACTTTTAGAAGCAAAAAAAAAAAAAAAAATTTTTTTTTTGGCTTCGAAAAGTAGCGATTTTTTTATAAAAAATATTAAAAAATTCAAAATTTTTTTTTTTTTGTGATTTTTAGCTATTTTTAGGCATTTTTGGTGTGTTCACATTGGTTCTCGCGGTTCTCACAATAAGAGGTGGTTCTCGCATGATCTTCTCCCTATATATATATATATTACAAGTTAGACATGAAAGTACATTAACTTTGAAACTTATGAGAAAATACAAATATTTTTGCCAAAGGAAAAATTATAATTAATTTTTCTAAATAATATTTATTACAATATATATTCTGGAAATATATATTGGTGGACTTTTATTAAAGATAATATTCCGGAAAAATTAATACGAAATTAAGTAAAAGAATACTTAATGAATACAATAAAAATACGTATTCTCATACGTATAAATACACACCGGAATACGACCCTAATACATGGCCAAAATATACAAGTGAAAGCTACCCCCATCCTTGGGAAGGATATACAAGTATAAATACTTGGGAAGTATTAAGTTAAAATATTTGTTTTAACAATTATTCCAAAATTTAATAAATACCATTTAAGTTAAAATATTAATTATTTTAACAAATAATTATATAACTTGGAATAATATCAAAGACACAAAAGGAACGTAACTCGAAGACATTAATACTAAATCAAGGCACGGCCCGTTCGTCTAATAGACATTAGTACGTTGTAGGTAGTCGTATACGCCAGGCGGAGCTTTGAGTTACGGTGTTACGAAGAACGCAAGACTGTGAGTTCATGTCCCAATTTTCTTTAAACTGTTTTGTTTTATAACTTCGGGGGTGAAGTACATGTTACAAAATGATTACAAACAATTACAATTGGTATGGTTAGCTTTGGAAAGTACAGTAGATCATGTGAATGGGTAGGCGCACTCCTAAGACCATTAATCCTCGTGTTAGGACCGGTGGGCATGAGTGATAGATCTATTTGGGTGTAGCGAGCCCACACCCGTGTGGACCAGGGTGGCCCATGAGGTGACTATGTCTTACAGCCGGAGGCCAGGTACAAATCTGCTAGGTTGGAGCCTTCCTACGCCGTTGCACGCTTGTTAATGGCCTTGCAAACCATTAATCGATCTGTTTCCTTGTTTTGCTTTCATACCGGGATTTACAAAACATACATACATACATACAATGTTTACAAGGTTTTACTCTTATACACAAACAAACACATGAACTCGCTCAACTTTTGTTGATGTTTTCAAAATACATGTTTTTCAGGGAATTAAAAGTGGATCTGGCGGGCGTTGGATGTTTCAAGTTGCGTTAAGAATAAAGGATGTCATCCGTTGTCTTAGGGTTTGGTCAGTGTGTCTTATTCCTGGACGAGACACATCTACCAAAGCCTGATTTTATTTAGAGTCTTTTGATGAGTCTTTCAGGAACTCTAAACAATTCGTATGGTTTGTAAAACTTAAATTTGAAGTCTATGTTTAAACAATGATGTTTGTGATGTTTTTAAACTTATCTAATGGATGACCATCTATGGTTTTTATCATATAGTTGTTGTTATGATTGAATGCAATGATATTAAGAAAGTCACACCATAATCACGCTTCCACAAAAGTCAGGGTGTGACATACCTATCCTTGCCTAATATATATTATATATATGTATGCAAATGTGATGTGGGTGTGTGCAAGGGCAAGGTGGCGGCCTAAGAGCCCACCTTTTTCTCTTGAATGCCAAGTGTCTACTCTTGGTAATATAAGTTATGATTAAAACTTTACTTACACACCAAAATTCTTTCAAAACCCAAGGAAACTCTTCACCATTTTTCATCCTCTCTCTCTTCCTTGTATATCTCGGCCGAAACACCCCCTCACACACACATATTCAAAACTTTCAAATCAATCCATGAAGATTCAAAGGCATTTCATGGTGATTTCAAGCTTGTAAGTAGGTTTGGAAGTGATTTCAAGAGGATTCAAGCAAGAACAAAGCCTAATTTCATCATCATTTTCAAAAACCCACTTAGAAATCTTGAAGGTATAAACTTATTTTCAAAATTACATTCTTGATTTTTAGTGAGGATAGAGATGTTGAATGGTTTCTCTTGAACTTGGAATAAATCACAAACTTGAAAATAATAATGAACGAGATTTCAAACAAAGTAAAAATGAGTGTGTATATGTATGTGTGTATGGCCAAAAATTTGTATGAACATGTGTATTTAGTTGTATTTTGATTTTTGTTAAATGATTCTTGAATGATTTGATTTGATTCTTGAAAGATGGATTACATGCATGGTTTAAAAAGATGTCATAAAAGAAGATTCTAAAAGGGTCTTGTGATTTGAGATGAATATGATATAAAGTGAACTTTTGGAAGATTATATATATGTGTATATGTGTCGTATATATGTATATATATATGTATGCATGTATGAAAGTTTTGTCACATGTTAATAAATGAAAGAATGTTGTATTTATGTAAATATGATTAGATGATAATGGAAAATACATGTCTTGATTTACATGAACATGACATAAATATGTTCTTTGATGCATTTAAGATCATGTTAGATTATGATGTTATGTTATGGGTGCACTAGATGCATATACTTAGACATGCATGATGATATGAGATTATAAAAAGGTGATTTGAGTATGATTTAGTAAAAATGAGTTTTAATCAGATTATAAACACTAAAATAAAGTTATTTTAAAGTTTTAAGTGACATATAACTTTGTCATAATGTTTACTAGATTTGCATGTTGTACTTGGTGTATTAAAAGTTGTAAAATACGTGAAATCACATGATTTATTGACTTACACAAAAACTGCACTAATCTGATTATAACCACTATTTTAATCAGTAAATAATATGTATTGTGTTAAAATATCAAGTCATTCCAAGTTGGGATGATTATAGTAACGTTTAACGCAAAACTATGCGTTAAAACGGTCAAAAATCGGCTTTTCGAGTGATTTTTATAAAACTGATTTAGATCTATAAGTAAACTGATATTTTTAGTTTAAAAATAAGTATTTTAACTAGTTTTAAGTTTACTTGGTGTTTGGTTAGTCATACGTGACTTCCGACACCCGAAAACGTTACCGAATCGCTAAAATACGCATTTTTCAATGAACACTAGTATGGGTAAAATTTTGGGTGAACCTTATGTGTTAAGATGCGTTATGTGATTTAAACATGAGAATGTGAAAATATTTTAAGTTTTAACATGATTTTTGAAAATTTGGATTATGCATGTATACTTGTGCGTTTTGTGCTGTAGAAACGGTAAAAATGGCGTTAAATGTGTAACTTGTTTGTCGAGCATGAAATTTGATGCATATGAGATATTTTATGTATATTTGTTTTAAAAATGACAAAATAGATAGGTTAACAAGATATCGTGTGTTTCGATGATAAATTATGTGAACGTTTATGTATATATTACGAGGCGCAAATTGTAGATATATTGCGTATAAACGGGAGTGTTAATGGATTTACATGATAACGGACACCAATAAAATCGTTCAAGTCGCAAAAATATTAAAAATATATATATGGACTCATATATATATTAACGTGCCAACATAATAAAAAATAATAACTTTTCGAGAAAATCTCAAAGTTATGTGACAATTCTAAGAAAGAGAGAAACTTAGGATTTTTGTGATGTATAAATGTATATTGATTTAAAATCGATCTTATATATATATATGTATATATATATATATATCTATATATATATATATAATAGGACGTGTAGAAATCAAACTGTGGGATTGCGCTATTTAAAATACGCACCCAAAGGTGAGTGTCACTAATCCCCTCTTTTACTGCTTTGTATATCTTTTGGGGGTAGAACACACCAATAAAAGGGTTTAATAATGTTTTTGGATTAAAACATAGCTTTTTCTATAAATTGTATATTTTCGTTGAAAATATATGGAGTTTGATAAATCATACGTTTCGAGGTAAAACGTTTTTGACGAATATATGTTTGGAGGAGAGGTTGGGATGGTACGGTGTTTCTGAGGAAAAACCGACCGTGATGTTGGAACGAATATTGCTTGGTCTCAAGAGAGTAAGTATCAGCATAGGCTTACATTTTGGTGGGGATTTCAGGGGATTCGTACAACATCGTATATTAAATTTGTCATATTAGTAGGATATATATATTGTACATGAGGCAGACATCATATATTGTCTCAATATGGACCCTGCGCCAATGATGTCGTTTAATCGATTAAGTATTGCACGCGATGAATTGTTGGTAGATCTATCGGGTTGACAACCCCGTCGTGACCGGTCGCCCCGTGTCAAGTCAAGTGACGAATTTAAATTCTGGTTATTGTCTAGCATTGAGTATCCATGCATGGTAAATATATAGTTCGTATTGTCTAGCTAACATACGAGTCTGAACGTTGACGCTATGAATTTAATATACAAAACTTGGGAAAATGCCTTTATGTAGGGTTTTTGAACTACGACGGATGACCCATGGATTTTATTAAGGAAGTAAATGGACTTTCTAAAAATTATATGGATGTTTTAAAATAAACACATAATTAGAAAGTTTTCCTTTGGATCAAATTGTTTAGATTTGAATATGTGAACTCACCTTCCTTTGTGTTGACACTTGATTTTAAACGTGTTCTACAGGTACTTGAGTTTGGCTTCAAAAATTATGGTGTATCTCGTGTTTGCCGATGCATGTTTTATCACTTAAAATGTTGGACTGACTTTTAAACTTTCTGTGACAATGTAATAAGATCCGTAAGGATCAAAGACAACTATGTCACGCCATGGTTATGTTGTGTTTTGGGACTTTAAGTTTAAAATCTATGTTTTAAATAAGTAATATTGTCCAACACTAAAATGCATCATACATCAAGATAGAAATGGGCTCCAACTTCCGTCACCACTACGTTTTATATTCCGCTGCAACGTTTTTGGGGTGTGACACATCATGCCTGCAACTCAAAATAAAATTAAAAGTAACACCAAAATGAGAGTAAAAACTAAACCATTGCAATGATGATATGACAAGACAACCGAAATCAATGCAACCTCCTAGCCTCTTTTTCGGACTCGAGCAAAGTAAGAACATCACCCTCTTGGACTGGTCCTTTCACGTTCCTCATGATGAAACAGTTCTGGTCATCAAGAAACTTCACTCTCACCTGGGTAACCTGCCCTCTCGACCCGGTTCTGCCCATTACCTTCACCACAACTGCGTGCTTGATCTGAGATTCCATCTTTCACCAGCGGAAATTCAATTCGTATATGTAACCATTAGATGAAAATAACATATGTATTAAAACAAAAGATGTAAACAAGCTGAGCTACTCGAGCTCAGCTCGGGTAAAAAAACTCAAAATATCAAACAAGCTTGAGCTTATGCTTAAGTTAAAGTTGTTTAGTAAACGAGCCAACGTTTAGCTTGAAAAAAAATACTTACAAGCCAAGCTCAAGCTTTAAAAACAAAACACAAAATACATTTTCTCCATCAACAAGTGGAGCACGAAGGGAGCTGGACTTCAGAGACGCAATAGTACCAGACGTGATCCATCTCAACTTGATAACTTTCAAATGTGTCACACCCTGACTTTTGCGAAAACGTGGTTATTGGTGTGACTTCTTAATACCATAGCATTCAATTATAACAATGCTATATGATAAAACCAAAAGATATTCATCCATAAAAATTAAGTTTGAAAGTACCACAACATACTTGTTTGGAACATCGACCCCAAATTCAAATTAGAAACCAAAACATGTTTTAATGAGTTCATGAAGACTCGACAACATAACTTAAACCAACCCGAGCTTAGGACCATGTATCTCGTCCAGGACTAAGATACATCTCCTAAACCCTACGACCTCGGATGACATCTTTTATTTATAACGCATTTTGAAACACATGCATACACCTGCCAGATCCACTTAGTTTCCTGAAATACATGTAGTTTAAAAAAATCAACAAAAGTTGAGCGAGTTCATGTGTTTTGTATATGTATGTATAACCATTGTAAACAGCGTAAGTATGAATGTCCAGGTAGGATAGCAAACAAGGAAAAGATCACCAATGGTTTGCATGGCCACTGATATGTGTGACGGTGTAGGAAGACTCAAACCTAGCAAAGTTGTACCGGGCTTCCGGCTGGAAGATATAGTCACCCTATGGGCCACCCTGGTCCTCATGGGTGTGGGCTTGCTACACCCAAATAGATCTATCACTCATGCCCCTCGGTCCTGATACGAGGATTAATGGTCCCAAGTATCCGCCTACCCATTCACATGATCTATGGTTCTTTCCTAGGCTAACCATACCAATTGTATTTGTATGTAATCCTTTAGTAACATGTATTTCACCCCGAAGTAAATAAACAAAACAATTTAAAGAAGAGGGGGACATGAACTCACAGTATTGCATCTTCAGAACTAGTAACTCCGATTTCGTCAGCAAACACGACTACCTACAATGTACTAGTGTCTATTAGGCGGACGGGTCGTGCCTTTGCTTAGTATTAATGTTTTGGAGTTACGTTTCTGATGTTATTCCAAGTTGTATAATTATTTGTCAAAATAATTAATATTTCAACTTAAATTATATTTATAAATTTTGGAATATTTGTTAAACAATACTTTTGCAATAATACTTCTCAAGTATTTCCTTCCCAAGGATGGGGGTATCTCATACATGTATATTTATATTTGTAGCTCCAAAACAATATATTTTCAAGTCTTATCTTGGAAAATATATATAAACTTATTTTGTCCAAAAAATAATGTATTTCAAGAAAATATATATTTTTTCCCAAAAATCATATATCTTCTAAATATACTAAGAAAATATATTTTTACTTCCAAAATAATATATTTTCTCCTTGTCAAAAATATGATATAACTTGGTAATATTTACAAAAATCATACTTTCATTCCTTGTATCCAAAAATATCATTTACCAAAAATATATTCATAATGGTATTTTTCGGAATATTTTGTAAGTTACGTTCTATCGTTCGGTCCCACAATATTAAGTGTGTAATGTTAGTGCACTATGTCTATTGACTTCGTCTTGTATCGAGTCATGTAATAGGATATGATAGAATGACCAATGCTCAGGGTACTAGAAACGGATTTTAGCAGGTTAACTTGTAATTTCGTTTGAATGTGTCAGTGGCAAGTTCAAACGAAATTAGATTAACTAATTTCGTTTGAAAGTGTCCTGGTCAGCTTCAAACGAAATCACCATTACTATAAATAGGGCACTTGGTTTGTTCATTTGTAACTTTCGGATCTGAGCAGCGAAGCTCTGCCGAATTGTCTCTAGGTTGTAAATCAGTGTTAAATCAATAATAGAGACATTATAATTACATCAAGCGTCTGTTTCATTGATTCCGCCTCTGATTCGGATAAACAACTCTTCTGATCGACTCATTCAGGTCGTACAACGATCCTACAAGTGGTATCAGAGCTCAGGAGGAAGAGTTTAGCTTGATTACATCAATTTTCTGACTTCTACACATTCTTTTTCAAATTGACCGTGAAATCTTGGTCAAAATGGATTGAATTTTTCACAGTACATGCGAAACAATGTTTTAACAAAGCCTTGAAAGAATCAGACCTAAATACGGCTTAAAAGTGACAAAAATGGGACAATAACGTAATTCCGTTTGAACGAGACTTGTTGATTTCGTTTGAGATTGAACATTGGGACTGATTTCGTTTGAAGTTGCTTACTTATTTCGTTTGAAAGTTCACAAATTGTCTGATTTCGTTTGAAGACACCTGTTATTTCGTTTGAAAAGACCACTAATTTCGTTTGAAGATGTCAGTTAACTGCTGATTTCGTTTGAGATTGTCATATCAAGTGATTTCGTTTGAAGTTGCCAATCAAGTGATTTCGTTTGAAGTTGCCAATCAGGTGATTTCGTTTGAAGTTGCCAACCAAGTGATTTCGTTTGAAACATAATTTCGTTTGAAGACTGCTATTCCGTTTGAAGATTACAATTTCGTTTGAAAGTGGACATTTCGCTTCAAGATCATTTCACGTCAACCGATCATCAGTTTATTTCATGTTGTTTGATATTGTTTATACTGATTGTGTTTGTTTGATTGTCTTTGTCTCCAGGTAATTCAAGAATTTCAAGTCATGGCTGATTTTGATCATGATAGATGGTGGAGAAGAGATTATGCGAGATGGGAAATTGAAAAATTCAGAGAACTATTCAAAGAAGCCCAGAGAGCCAAAAGATGGAATGACGAATTGGAATGTTACATGGATCCACAGGGTAATCCAGTTGTTGACCCATCAAAGGAGGATTTTGATGCAGTAACAAATTTGTTTCCAAAACAGGCTACTTTTAACACAAGAAGGTTATCTGATAAAGGATATTTGCCGGATTTGTTGAACAAAATAAAAGAAATTTGTGAAGCAAGTCTACCAAAGGTGGTAGAAATGAAGAAGAGAAAAGAAGAAGAGGTGAAAAAGATGGTTGAAGATTTGAAGAAGAAAGCTTTAGAGGAAGTCAAAGTGGAAGCAGTAAAAAAATGAGAAAGGAAAAGAAGTTGTTACTGAAAAACAGCAGGTTTTTGAAGAAGTAATTTCAAAGAAAGAAGAATCTGAAAAACTTGTATCTGTGAAATCTGAACCAGTGATTAAGAAAGAGGTTGCAGAAGACACACCAGTCTTTGAAATTGTTCAAAAGGAGAAGAAACAGACTGAAGATATTCAAACTTTGAAAGATGAGAAGAAAGCTGATGATGAACAGATTTTGGAGTTGCGCTTGAACTGCGAAAAACTAAAATCTGAAAATGACAAACTTTTGAAGAATATTGAGAGTTTGTCATTAGAAATTTTTTTTTTAAAAAATTAGAAAATGATTTCAAAAGTCAAATAAAGATTTTAGAAGATGAGAGAGATATTTTTGGTAAAAATTATCCCGAAAAACAAAGTGCAATAAACTCTCATCTTGATAGAATCATTCGACTTGAGCATGAAGCTGAAGATGCTCAAAATAAAATTGCTGAGTTAGAGAATAAATTGAAAGGTTTTGTGACTTCTGCACCATATGTGTGTCCAAAACCAATCAATGTTGTTCCAATAAGTGACAATGTCACAAATTTTGACAAAGTCAAAATTGAAGATTGCGATGACAAAGCTGATGATGAAAAAGAAAAAGAAAAGAAAAGAAAAATATTTTTAGAATTACAAGAAAAATTTCAAAATACTGTTTTGCAGTCTACTGAAATAGGTGAATGCTCAAAGCAAAAACCTGTTAAGAAGATTGTAAAACAGAAACAAAAAGTTAAAAATTTGAAAAATATTTAAAACAAAAATAAACGCTCATCAGTTCAATCATCCAATCGTTATAAAAAATCACAAAAATTCGAAAATAAAAACTCACAAAATGTTGGTAATAAATGGTGCAGGTTTGACCACAGTGCTCAAAGGACAAATCAAGGATACAAGAGGAGAAATGACTACCACAAGGCAAAACAATGTTTTGATCTGAGTGTGTGGTACGAAAGTGGTGAAAGGTATGATAACAGAGTGTGTTATACTTGTGGTTATCAAGGACACATTGCTGTTAACTACCAAAGTTGGAGATGTGAAACAAGAAGATGTTTTGAATGCAATATCAAAGGTCACATTGCCAGAGATTGCCCAAGGAGATTAAAGGGAAGATCGAGGGTTGAATCTCAGAGAACAGTAAAGAAACCAGTCAATGTCAAACCCAAAGAACAGAAGGTTCTAGAACAGAAAGTGAAGCTTTCGCAGGGGTAAAAAGACAGACTAAGGAAAAAGAGGAAGAAAGCACGAGAGTATTTGGAAAGGATTTTGTCTTCGGGTTCACCGGTTGGTTCGAATAAGAGTTCTGATGAATCAATTCACTCGACGGCAAAGCCAAGCAAATCAAGTTCTTCAGATGCAAATCTGAGGACAAACAAGAAGAAAAAGAAAGTTATTGGCGATGAATCTGGCTCATCTGTTGGTGCACTTAGTGTCTGTTAACTACGTCTTAATTGAGTCTTAGGTCTAGATAGAATGAACGAGCACACAATAGGATAGAAATTTTGGGTTTATTATGTTAATATAGGTGAGTTCGCTTGAAATGACTTCATGTCATGTTCAAGCGAAACCAATTCATGTGAGTTTGCTTGAAAAACAACCTGTGCACATTCAAGCGAAACCTTAACATGCTAGTCTGCTTGAAAGCAATCATGTCATCTTCAAGCGAACTGCCATTGCCTATATATAGTTGTGTGTCGTGTCATTTGAAGCAAACAGAACAGGAACTTGTATGTGTGTGAGAGACAAGGTGCTGCCAAAATTTCATCAGAAATCATTGTAAAGTCTCGGAAAAGCATTAATAGAAAAGAATTAAAAGGAACAAGCTGTTGTGACTTTGTTTACTTTGATTCCGCCTCTGTAAACAAAGATGAACTGCCTTAACTGACTGTTTAGGGTCACAAACTCGGTCCAACAAGTGGTATCAGAGCTCAGGACAAGGAGTTCATACCATTACAGCTTGAAATCATCGGATTCTCATACTTCTACTCTTTCTTTTCTGATTTGGACATTGTTTTACGGTTGAAATGGCCCGAAACTCACATATATTGAGCGAAACATAGAGTTAACTAATCCCTGAGTGAATTGGACTTAAAATCGATCAAATTCATATAAAAATTTGACTTTTCGCTTGAAATCTGGTTCGAAAAAGCTGACATCATCACAGTTCGCTTGAAAATTTCAAGCGAAACATCTTAAAATAGTTAGTTCACTTGAAATATCTGTTGGTTTCACTTGAAAAGTACTTTAAAACTGTGTTCGCTTGAAAGTAATCAGTGTGTTCGCTTGATTGTGGTTCGCTTGAGTTGACATTGCAATTTCGCTTCAAGTATTCGCTTGAAGTGTTTCACTTGAACTTGTATTATCTGAGTTCGCTTGAACTTGATTTACCATTTCGCTTGAAAAGCTATCTAGCTTAAAAGCTGATTTCGCTTCAAGTGTTTCCGCTTGAATCTGTATTTTTCAAAATCAAGAAATTTCTAAGTGTTTGCTGATTTTTCAGGTACATACAAGATGGATGATTTCAATCCGTTTTATGATGCCTTTGCATTTGCTGGAAATTCTGGAGATGATACTTCTCCTAGCAACACCAATGAGAACATTCCGAATACAAAGAAAAGCTTATCGGATGCTTTGGGAATTGAAAGTGCTTTTGGAACACATAACAAACCCCCGAAGTTGATGGCTATCGAAGAGGACAGTCGGTGGGCCAAGAGGTTTGATGATTGGTTGAGGGCCTTTGCATATCCTAGCTGGAAGAGTCTAAAGAATGGATATAATGATGGAGGCAAAACTGGTGAAAGCTTGACAACATCTGAAGAAATAGAATCGTTAGTTGCTGAGCAAAAATGCATCACACTGCTATTTCAGTCTGTTCGGGAAGATATAATATCCTTGATTGAATACACTAATTCGACAGATCTCTGGAACAAGTTGAGAGCTAAATGTTTGGGAAGTGCAGAAATACTGAAAAACAAAAAGAAATTGCTTAGAAAAGAATTTGATTTATTTGGTTATTTAAAGAATGAATCAGTTTGTAAAATGATTGAGAGGTTTGGGCACCTAAAGCTGGAGCTGGCGAGACATGAAATTTTCTATTCTCAAGAAGAGCTAGTTGACAAATTGTTTGATTCATTGCCAGATGAGATGGATTGGCAATATTATGCCTTAATGTTGAAGAATACTATCAAGCCACCAGAAGTCTTGACTGTAGATTTGCTGATTGAGAGACTAGAAAGTCATGAGATGGAGTTAAAGAAAACACATAAAATCAATCACTCATCATACCAGCAGAACTTGGATTTGTATTATCCAAAAAGCATGATGCCAAAGAATACTTCTCCCAAGACTGCATTTTCTGCTGAAAATTCCTACAAATCAAACAAAGAAAGTCAAAGCAGTGGATTTCACAGTAATTCTTCGTCACATTCAAGTCAATCTGATGCAAAGAACCTATTTCAATGCAATATCGCTGTAGACTTAAAGAACGCTTAAAATTTCAGCGAGGAGTCAGCTAAACAACAGATGGTTTTCCTAGCATCGGTGCTGGAATCATATGAAAGTCTTGTGGCAGGGAAGATTGGTAACACCAACCTGACGAAAGAAGATTACGTTCAGATAGATCCTGAGGAGATGGAACTGATCGACATAAGGTGGTGTATATCCAGTGCAGTTCATCCAGCACAGCGTTTCATGGAGATAACTGGAAGAAAGTCTATTGGTGGACCATCTACCAAGTTAGGCTTTGACAAGTCTAAAGTGACATGATTCAAGTGTAAACAGAAAGGTCACTTTAAGCGCGAATGTCGAAACGCGTATGCTGATGAATCTGAAAACCCGTTCAGAGAAGATTACTACAAGAAGGCGATTTATCATCAGAATAAATCAGAACCGCCAAGGATGAAGCAGCTTGAGGATAACAAAGAGAAATCCAGAGCTCTTGCAGTGATTCATGACGATGAAGGTTTCGACTGGAGTGAGTTGTTACCTGAGGAGGATGCGGTTGGATATGCATTCATGGCAAAATCTGAACCTGTTCCTTGGAAAGAAAACAGAACTGAAGAACAAAAGTATGGTCACAGAAAGCTGATAGCACAGAACAAAATAATCAGAATATCTGGTATATATCTTGAAGCAAAAAGAGAAAATAGATGGGATCCAGACAGAGAATGTTATCTTGACCCCCAGGGAAACATTGCTATTGACCATAACACTCTTGATATGGAAACTATAATCAAGAAATGAAAGAAGAAGATGATTATTGGCAAAGAAAATGGTGGGGAAACGGAGAAGAGAAAGAGAAAGAAGAGAAAGAGAAAGAAGAAAAAGAGAAGTCAAAGAAGGTTGATACTGGAATCATTGACACGACTCAAAAGTTGAATGCTGAAAACATGGGAAAGATGGCTGACAAGGTGCTGGCTGCTAAGGCACTTGAGGTAGATTCTAAATCCGTCTCTGAGTCTAAAAGCCAGGTCAGTTCAAACGCGTCAACGGATGAGTCAGGTAAGAAAGTTAATGGTGATCTTGACTGAAAAAATTGCATCAAAGAATGCAAAGTTTGTAGTACAAACACTTATCTCAAAGGTAAGAAGATTGATAATCTGACTGCTAGAGTCAGAAGTGTTGAGGATCAAATTCTTGATCGTGATAAAATGGTGAAAGCTTCAACTGAACGTTTAAAAGAATTAACTAATAAAATTAAAACTGATAAAATTGATCAAGAAAAGGTTAGGAAAGAAAATGAGAGGCCAGTTCTTGAAAATCGTCAGATTACTGAAAAATTTGAGAAGCTTAAAAGCATGGTTAAAGATAATGATGATAGAAACGGTAAAACATACAAAGAAAATTGCCAATTGCAATGTGTTTTGAGAATTAAAGAAGAATTAATCAATCAACAATTGGATGAGATTGCTAAATTGAAACTTCAATTTGAAGAAGCTAAGATTGAGAATAAGCGAATCAATTTGAAATTGAACAGTTACAACTCTGCAAGCTTTGTTTGGCAAAACATTGTTCCCAAACCCATTGGGAAAAACAAAGCAGGCGAAGATGAATACTGTGATGGAACTGGGGTCGGGTTTCATCAAGTTCCACCACCAGTTCTAGACAATTATTCGAAAAAGCAATCTGGGTTGGTTAATCTTGAAGATGAAAATGAAGTGAGACTTCCTGATTCAATTGATGTGACATTTTCTTCTTCATCATCTAATGATAGTGTTCAAACTGAGATTGTTAAAGGCATGGCTGAAAGTGTTTTGGATAGTGATTCAGCTGAGGATGAAGAATGTTTCTTGAACAAATACATTCCAAAATCAAAGTCCAAAAACAACTTAGGTGATGAACCGGGTCTTGTGATGTACAAGATGTCTGGATCTGATAAGTTGTATTCGGATTCCGATTTTCCTCTGGAGAATGTAAATGTTTCAAAATTGACAAATGTGTTCAAAATGGTTGAAATCGATTTGTCTGAAGTAAAGAGTTTGAAACAAACAAAAAGGCAAATGAATTTTGAGAAAGATAAAGCTTACTACAAGAAACCTGTAGTTCCATCGCGTTTTTATAACAACAATCGAAACAATTGGTCGGGAGGATATCAGGGTGGTAGGAATTATCAAAGAAAGAATTTTCAAAACAAAAGGTTTGCTGAAAAGAAGGTGTTTGTGAACAGTTCAAGTTCACTTTCTGATGAGGAAAATGATTTTTTTTCAAAATCAAATGAAGAATTCTTTGAGAAGAGGGCTTCACAACCTCAGTCTGAAGGCACAAGTCGGGTAGTTGATACTCGTACATGTTTTAGATGCAACAAAGTTGGTCACATTGCAAGAAATTGCACCAACTTCAAGCCTAAGACTGAAGTTGTTGAGAATAAAAAGAAGAAGGTTGATTCAAAAGGAAAAGTTCCAATGGTTGTTGAGAAAATTTTGAAAAATGAGAAAACAAAAGTCAAAATTGAACCTGTTAAGAATGTGGTAACTAAAAATGACAAGTTTTACAAACGGGTTGCATCATCTCAACAAACATGGAAGCTAAAAGTGGTTGATAAGAAAGAAAGTTCATTTAAACCAAAGGTTTCAGAGAAAGAAAAACAATCTTCTTCTACCACACCGGTAAAGATGGATGTTCCTTTGGATTATTATGAAAAATTGGAGAAACAATCTTCTATTCCAACAGAGAAAAAGAATGTTCAAAAGAAAAAGCAACCAACCGGTCAACTTAAGATAGATGAGTTTTTCTTATACAAAAAGGTTGAGATTGGATCAGAAGAAAACTTGAAAAAGAATGATAAAAATTTCCCGCCACTTTACACTGCTAAAACTCACATTAAAGTCAAGTTACCTGAGTCAAAAGAGGCTTGGGTAGCATCAAAATCTCACTAAAGATTTTGGACTTGCCGGAGCTTCCTAGTTGGTAATTGTGAAGCATGAATCGGCATCTTTATTGAAATGTGTTTTTAAATCAAAATGTGATATGTGCATGAACTTCTGAGAGTTGTTTCACTCTGGATTATGAAGAGTGGAGCGTCTCGACATATGACAGGGAAGACTGCATTGTTGTACGATGTTAGAAATTTCAATGGTGGTTATGTGGGATTCGCAGGAAACCAAGGTGGTAGAATTGTTGGTGAAGGAACGTTATCCAATGGGATTGTGTAACACCCATCTAATTTTACTTGAATTTAATAATAAGTCACACCATTTTAGATAAAGATGTCTAGTTATAACATAGATTCCATAAGTAAGTTCAAAAGTGGCAAAACCTTAGTCAACTAACGACTAAGTTAAAACATTCAAAAGTTGTTTAACAATTTGTTTACATCCCATAAACATAGTCTATTAAAGGTTAAAATATTGCGGAAGCTTCAAAAGTCGTGTTCGGTTCTTCGACATTTGCTTGACCGCCATCCGTAAGATCCACATCGACACCTAGGGTCGAAACCACTAAAACGTTAGTTTTGACATTAATATATAATACATAAACACACCGACATCTAAATGTGATAAATAAAATACGAGTTTTCTGGGCTCCACCGTAACTTACGGTGTCTACCGTAAGTTACGGTGGACACTGAGTGATTCTAGTCTGCCGTAATACAGGAGTGAACCACCGTAACGTTTTTGTTTTCCACCGTAAATTACGGTGGAGACCGTAATTTACGGTGGACTTTGTGAATTTGCCATTTGACTATCTTATTGATTTCGCCCTGTTCCACGCGTCGTTTTAGGTGATTCTTTTCCTGTATATTTGTAAATTCATTACGGACATGTTTCTTAAGTCTGTCATACCCAACTTTGAATCTCCGAACCTTGCGGCTAAAAGCCACTTATGCTATTATTCGACCCATTCTAACTTATTCTATTTTACTACTTCTCACTAGTAAGCCTATGGCGCCTTATACCCATCATCCGGGGCTTGGTATTACTTGGAATTCTTACCAATTCCATGGTTTAACGCTTTTTGCGATTTATGACGCCATTGCTAACTAATTAAAACACCATTTCTACAATTTACACTATTGTTTGACCCATTGGCTCATCTTGTGGAATTCCTCCAATGTGATGACTACCAAACGGTTCCTTATAGGTTTTTAACTCTATTAATTTAGATAGCGATCATAGTTGCAAAAATTATCACAATTTCTATTCTAAATGCGACTATACATAATATAACCACATTTCACTTAATGTAACGGGTCAAGTTACATACCTTCAAAGTAAGCCTTTCAAACGCGGTTCACCACCTGCTTGTCCGCTTGACGCTCCTGCGCCCTTTCCTATAGAGTTCATTTATAACCTATTTAGAACTCCTTTTTAAATCATATATCGCGTATTACATCGAAACATCATAATTATGCGTTTCAACCTTGAATTTCAGTTTTAAGCCTTCTTTGAGGCATTTCAACAACACTTTAAGGGCATAATTTTACATGATTATATAGCAAATCCCTAGCTTATCATCTCACCCGAATTTTTACATCAATCAACCTATTTTACACAATTGTTAGCTTCTAAAATTCTGAAGTTACTTCACAATCGTCAAATTACACTAGGACAACACCCAATTTCCTAGTGTTTATCAAGTTCTACATAACCCACTAATCACCTACAATGGTGTTCAAGGGTTCTACTAAAATTTCACATAATCTCAACTTGTATTTGTCTAGGGTTTGTCCCTAGACACTATATTGTTCGTAGTTCATCATAAAACAAACATGCAACCATAAATTTCAGATTTTTCCCAATTTAATGAGAATTTTGAGCTGAGAGTTTTCATCAAATTTTACATACCTTGTAATCCTCTTGTGATGAGGATCAGTAATCTATGCTTGATTTCTGTTTTTTGATAAGGTTTGGACCTTTAATTTGGTTGTTTTGTGGATGTTAGGGTTTGAGAGTGGGGATGTCGCCCCCTCCTGTTCTTGATCGACCAGACCCCTCAAATGGGGTGTTTGGTTTTGTTTTTATTAAAGTTAGTAATATAAGTTTCAATTTTAACATCATTGGCTCCTCCACTTTTGTTTAACATATAGTTTTGGTTATTTTAACCCTATTTCAAGTTATTTCTAGACTTGTAGTTAACTAGGTTAAAATTCTTAGTTAGTAAATTCTTGTTTATTTATACTTTATAGTTCTAATATAAAGTTTTATATTTTCGGGGTGTTACAAGTCCACCCCCCTTAAAAAGGGTTTCGTCCCCGAAACCGAATTACGTACCAAATAATACCGGGTAGAGTCGTTGCATTTCTTCTTCGGATTCCCATGTGGTATCCGCACCCTTCCTGTGTTCCCATTTAACCTTCACTTGGTTAATCACTTTGTTCCTCAAACTCTTCTCTTTACGATCTAGTATTTGCAATTGGTTTTACTGCATAGTTGAGGCTGTTATCCACCTCGATATCATCGTAGTGGATATAAGCAGTTTCGTCCGCTAAACATTTTCGGAGATGTGACACATGGAATGTGCTATGAATCCCGCTCAACTCCTCGGGTAGTTCGAGACGATATGCTACTTTACCAACACGTTCGGTGATTCTGAATGGCCCAATGAATCTTGGGCTCAACTTTCCTCTTTTTCTGAACCGTATTATTCCCTTCCATGGCGATACCTTTAGCACTACTTTGTCGCCAACCTGGAACTCAATCGGTCTCACCCTTTTGTCAGCATACGACTTTTGTCTATCTTGAGTCGCTTTCAAGTGTGCTCGGACCACATCAATCTTTTCATTTGTGGCTCGTACTATATCTTGGTGGGCGAGTTCACGTGGACCCACTCAACTAATGGTAGGTAAACATCCCAACTTCCTCCAAAGTTGATTATACACGCCCTTAGCATGTCCTCTAATGTTTGTATTGTTCTTTCACTCTGTCCATCTGTTTGAGGATGGTACACAGTGCTAATAAACAATTTGGTTCCCATTTGCTCTTGGAAATCTCGCCAGAAATTTGAAGTGAACCAGGTATCCCTATCAGACATGATGGATACCGGTACTCCATGACGTGCTATTATCTCATTAGTGTAAACTTCTGACATCTTTTTTGACGTATAAGTCTCACGAATCGGAATGAAGTGAGCACTTTTCGTCAATCTATCCACCACTACCCATATGGCATCGAAACCGCGGTTTGTCTTTGGTAGTTTGGTTAATAGGTCCACCGTAATATGTTCCCATTTCCAAACTGGAATTTCCAACGATTGAAGTTTACCGTATGGTTTTTGGTGCTCCGCCTTGACTTGTAAACATGTCAAGCATTTTTCCACGTACTTCACCACATCTCTTTTCATTCCGGGCCACCAATAGTTTTGCTTTAAGTAGTTATACATTTTGGTCGCTCCCGGATGGATAGAATAACGGGACTTATGAGCTTCATCGAGTAGAAGCTTTTTAACTTCACATGTGTTAGGAACCCAAATTCTGTTGAAACGTGTTTTCAAACCGTGGTTGCCCACTTCGAGATCTTTAACTTGGCCAACAATCCTTTCCTTTCTCCAGTTTTCTGTCTTTACTGCTTCATCTTGTTCTTCTCGGATTCGTTCAAGTAAGCCCGAGGTCACAACGAGTTGCAATGATCGTACTCGTATCGGGACATAACCTGTCTTTCTGCTTAGGTCATCCGCCACCATGTTTGCCCTTCCGGGGTGATAGTGTATTTCACAGTCGAAATCTTTCACCATTTCTAACCATCGCCTTTGTCGCATATTTAACTCCTTTTGATCGAAGAAGTATTTCAAGCTCTTGTGATAGGTGAATATGGTGCACTTTACCCCATATAAGTAGTGCCTCCATATTTTTAATGCAAATACCACCGCAGCTAACTCAAGATCGTGCGTGGGATATTTCTTCTCGTGTATCTTCAATTTCCTCGAGGCATAAGCTATTACTTTGCCCCGTTGCATCAAAACGCATCCGAGCCCCGATAGTGAAGCATCCGAATAAACCACCAAGTCTTCGACCCCGTCCGGCAACGTCAATACCGGAGCTTGAGTTAACTTCTCTTTTAGCGTTTGAAACGCTCTTTCTTGATCTACGCCCCAAATGAACTTTTCTTCCTTTCGGGTTAGTTTTGTTAGCGGTGACACAATTTTGGAGAAATATTGAATGAATCTCCTATAGTATCCCGCAAGCCCCAAAAAGCTTCTAATTTCCGAAGGGTTCTTCGGAGGATTCCATTTTGACACGGCCTCGATCTTTGACGGATCTACTAGTACTCCATCGGCACTTATGATGTGGCCGAGAAATTGCACCTCTCGTAACCAAAAGGCACATTTAGAGAATTTCGCATACAACCTCTCTCGTCTAAGTGTCTCTAACACTTCTTGTAAATGGTGTGCATGTTCAGCTTCACTTTTTGAGTACACCAAAATATCATCGATAAACACGATGACTGATTTATCTAACATCGGTTTGCAAACCCGGTTCATGAGGTCCATGAAAGTCGCGGGTGCATTTGTCAGCCCAAATGACATCACGAGGAATTCGTAATGTCCATATCGCGTGCGGAAAGCCATCTTCGGCACATCTTCTTCCTTGACCTTTAATTGGTGATACCCCGATCTAAGGTCAATTTTCGAAAAGCAGTTCGCACCTTGTAATTGGTCGAATAAATCATCTATCCTCGGAAGCGGGTATCGATTCTTTACCGTGAGTTTGTTTAACTCCCGGTAATCGATACACATGCGCATGCTTCCGTCTTTCTTTTTCACGAACAGTACCGGTGCGCCCCAAGGAGACACACTCGGCCTTATGAATCCTTTGTCAAGCAGGTCTTGAATTTGGGACATCAACTCTTGTAATTTCGACGGTGCGAGTCGGTACGGTGCTTTTGCTATGGGTTTTGCGCCCGGAATCAATTCGATCCCGAACTCTACTTCCCGTTCAGGCGGTATCCCCAGTAAATCCTCCGGAAACACATCCTCATAGTCTCATACTACCGGTACATCTTCAATCTTCATTGATTCTTTCTCGGGCTCATTTGCGTATATCATGAATGCCTTGCATCCTCGCTTCATAAGCTTGTGAGCTTTCAACATTGAGCAAATTATGGGGTGGCCTCCTTTTTTGCCAAAGATAGTGACGAAAACACACGACCTTTGCATGGTGCTGAGATAGCCAATCCATCCCAACGACTACTTGAAATTCCCCCATTGACATCGGGATTAGGTCTATCAAGTATTCCTCATCGTCGATGCTTAATTTGCAGCCTCGACAAACATCACAAACTATAAAACTTTTGTTGTCCCCTATTTCAACTTCTAAGGGCATAGATAATTTCGTCAATACAAATGAAGGATGTCGAATAAATCCATGCGAAATGAAGGATTTATTCGCACCCGTATCAAACAATACACGTGCTGGAATTGAGTTAATTGAGAATATACCTGAGACCACATCAGGTTCTGTTTTTGCTTCAGCCGCGGTAAGTTGGAAGGATCTAGCCTTCGCTTTGGGAGCTTCTGCTGAAGACTCTTTTGTGTCTCTCTTTCCAACCAACTCGGGGCATTCAGACTTTTTGTGGCCGGGTTGATAACACTTGTAACAAACAAAAACTTTTCCGGGACATAGCGATGCAGTGTGCCCCGTCTTCCCACATACCGGACATGGCTTGTCTTTGAAGCGGCATTCACCTTTGTGCCCCTTTCCACATACTTTGCAACTTGGCGACCCGCCTTTAGCCTCCACTTTCTTCCCTGATTCAGCAGTTCTAGCTTTCTTTGTAGGCCTTGGATTCACATCCCGTGCCCTTCGCTCACCCCTTTCAACTTGTTTCTTTAACTCAATTTCCCACTCTCGAGCGGTGTTGATGATTTCCGTGAGAATTTCATATTTTGAGGGAGTCATAAACTCCCGGTATTCAGCACTCAGCATGTTGTAGTAGTAGTATATCTTTTGCTCTTCGGTGGTGACTAACTCGTCACAAAATCTCAACTTATCCATGAAGATACCCGTGATCTTATCAATTGTTTCACCCTTTTGTCTTAGTTGGATGAATTCTTTCTTAATCCTGTTAATAACCGCTTTGGGACTATGGTGTTTAAGAAACGACACCTTAAACTCGTCCCAAGTCATAATCCTTTCCGCTTCGGCTCCCATTTCCTTCTTTTTATTGTCCCACCAATCCTTGGCTTGGCCCCTCAATTGACCCGTTCCGTAAGCAACAAAGTCGCCTACTTCACAGTGGGTCCGTTCAAATACCCCTTCGACATCACTTAACCATCTTTGGCATATTATCGGGTCGACCTCCCTGTTATAGATTGGTGGTTTACATGCCATGAATTCCTTGTATGAACACCCTTTACGTTCTCCCGATTTTTCTTTTATAAGGTTGACATTATCTTCCAACCGTTTGACTCGCTCTTCGACAAGCGACAATACCGTGCTTTGAATTTTGTCTATAAACCCGGATAGACTACCTTCAATTGCCTTCCCTACTTCTTCAGCAATTATCTCTTTCATTTGTTCGGTGTTTGTTTGCACCGGATTATCATCGTTTCCATCAGACATCTTGAAACTGAAATGTTTACATTTAAACGTTAAACATTTCATTTATAACATTGCTTCATTTGTTTCGGTTTAGCCAAGTTCCCAACTTGCTTTAACTGTTCACATTTGGTGCACTTTTCCCATGCACCTATATTCATTTCTCATTTCTTACTTAAATATAATCTGTTAAAATAATAAGTTAATTCTTACCGGACGATCGATCAAGCTTGAACCGAACACTTTGTCGACAACCTTAAGCTCTGATTACCAACTTGTAACACCCATCTAATTTTACTTGAATTTAATAATAAGTCACACCATTTTAGATAAAGATGTCTAGTTATAACATAGATTCCATAAGTAAGTTCAAAAGTGGCAAAACCTTAGTCAACTAACGACTAAGTTAAAACATTCAAAAGTTGTTTAACAATTTGTTTACATCCCATAAACATAGTCTATTAAAGGTTAAAATATTGCGGAAGCTTCAAAAGTCATGTTCGGTTCTTCGACATTTGCTTGACCACCATCCGTAAGATCCACATCGACACCTAGGGTCGAAACCACTAAAACGTTAGTTTTGACATTAATATATAGTACATAAACACAAGTTCCGACATCTAAATGTGGTAAATAAAATACGAGTTTTCTGGGCTCCACCGTAACTTACGGTGTCTACCGTAAGTTACGATGGACACTGAGTGATTCTGGTCTGCCGTAATACAGGAGTAAACCACCGTAACGTTTTTGTTTTCCACCGTAAATTACGGTGGAGACCGTAATTTACGGTGGACTTTGTGAATTTTCCATTTGACTATTTTATTGATTTCGCCCTGTTCCACGCGTCGTTTTAGGTGATTCTTTTCCTGTATATTTGTAAATTCATTATGGACATGTTTCTTAAGTCTGTCATACCCAACTTTGACTCTCCGAACCTTGCGGCTAAAAGCCACTTATGCTATTATTCGACCCATTCTAACTTATTCTATTTTACTACTTCTCACTAGTAAGCCTATGGCGCCATATACCCATCATCCGGGGCTTGGTATTACTTTCAATTCTTACCAATTCCATGGTTTAACGCTTTTGCGATTTATGACGCCATTGCTAACTAATTAAAACACCATTTCTACAATTTACACTATTGTTTGACCCATTGGCTCATCTTGTGGAATTCCTCCAATGTGATGACTACCAAACGGTTCCTTATAGGTTTTTAACTCTATTAATTTAGATAGCGATCATAGTTGCAAAAATTATCACAATTTCTATTCTAAATGCGACTATACATAATATAACCACATTTCGCTTAATGTAACGGGTCAAGTTACATACCTTCAAAGTAAGCCTTTCAAACGCGGTTCACCACCTGCTTGTCCGCTTGACGCTCCTGCGCCCTTTCCTATAGAGTTCATTTATAACATATTTAGAACTCCTTTTTAAATCATATATCGCGTATTACATCGAAACATCATAATTATGCGTTTCAACCTTGAATTTCAGTTTTAAGCCTTCTTTGTGGCATTTCAACAACACTTTAAGGGCAGAATTTTACATGATTATATAGCAAATCCCTAGCTTATCATCTCGCCCGAATTTTTACATCAATCAACCTATTTTACACAATTGTTAGCTTCTAAAATTCTGAAGTTACTTCACAATCGTCAAATTACACTAGGACAACACCCAATTTCCTAGTGTTTATCAAGTTCTACATAACCCACTAATCACCTACAATGGTGTTCAAGGGTTCTACTAAAATTTCACATAATCTCAACTTGTATTTGTCTAGGGTTTGTCCCTAGACACTATATTGTTCCTAGTTCATCATAAAACAAACATGCAACCATAAAACAAAAGATTGAGTCATGATCTCTCTGCTAAACGGTAGTTCTGGCCTGAGCTCTCATGATTCTTCATAATTTATTCCCCTTACAGATGTCATTTGTGTTATAATTACCTGTAAGACTTAATATTGGGATCTGGATACGGGAGTATATTCTGAGGTGGGACACACGAATAAGTTTAAGTATCGAAGACAATAATCTCGTATCTCGAAACAGTTGAACTTTGTGTGAGAATTTAAGTGGATCAGTATACTGACAATCTAAGTGAATCGTTTAGAACTTAAAATGTATAACGCTTAACAGTGTTAGTGATTTGTCTCATAAACTGATATGATCCTCTTACACAAACTCACAAAAATATTGTATGTAAATATTTCTTTACTGCGTTTCATTCTATTAAAAAATCCAAAAAGATTTTAGTGTGTTTTAGCATAAATTTTGAAAAATTCAAAAAGATTTTAGACGACTGATGTTGAAAAGCTGATTTTCAAAATTCCGAGTGCTAAACATGACGAACAGGTTTGGATAAGTTTGTTTAAAGATGTTTGAAATGAAAATGATATATATTCATGTGGTTCATTAGAAACTTACATGAAAAATCTTTCTATTCAGGGTTGTGTTTTCAAGTTATTAGCAAAGTTTCTAAATTTGTTATATCTTATCTTTTATGAAACTTATGTTTGGGGTAGAGAATATGCAGGAGAGTCAGGTTACGATATCTGAACCTGTGAAAGTCAGACTACGATCCCAGTTCATCTTGAGGGGGAGTCTGTTAGAGAAAGAGAGTTTGAAGATGCAAGAGCTAGGAGCCAGAGATCCTGAAAGAGAATTGGAGATAGGATAGAGCCAGTTAGAGTGAAGGAAGCCCAAAGACTGATAAAGACTGAAGATTGAAAAAGACTCGACACTTAAGACTCGTCAACATCTGAGGGTGAGTCTGTTAGTGCTTTCATCTGTCGACTTCGTCTTATATCGAGTCTCGGTTGCGTTGCGGATCTGAACAAGTGTGACATCATCTTATACAAAGATGACATCATAAATATGAAATCATCATTGCATCACATCACAAAAGACAAAGAAATTTTCAAATCAGATTTATGTAGTTTGTAGGTTTCGCTTGAATATGTAATTCATATAGGTTTCGCTTGAATCTAGAAAGTGGGTTTCGCTTGATCGTCATTAGGGGGTTTCGCTTGAAGCTGACATGTGTGTCTTCAAGAAAAAGCTGGATTAGTATAAATAGGCAAGTTGTCATTTCATTTGTAATGTTTTTCAGATTTGATACCGAAGTGCTGCCGGTATTTCTCTTGAATGTAATAGCTGTTAAATCAATATACAAGAGGTTTAAAGTGTGAATCAAGCTGTTTTCACATCCGTTTCTTAGTTTCCGCCTCTGAAACGGACTAGAGCTCTTCCGAACGACTCGTTTGGGTCACAATCCGATCCTACAGAAGGAGACATTGTAGATGATGTTAAGAAGCAATCTGCAATGGTTTGTCGATTTTTTACTTGTTTTGGTATTTAGGGGGAGGTATAGGGTAATATTTCAGAAAATACAAAAACAATAAAAAATGTCAAAAATACAAAAACATGAGATATTTTTAAAATCCAAAAACA
This sequence comes from Helianthus tuberosus, assembly GCA_030545235.1. Taxonomy (NCBI): domain Eukaryota; kingdom Viridiplantae; phylum Streptophyta; class Magnoliopsida; order Asterales; family Asteraceae; genus Helianthus; species Helianthus tuberosus. The sequence continues at coordinate 1,915,760 of JARYGA010011515.1, read as the reverse complement.
ATATAAAACCAGAAAAAGAGTTTGTATAAAAAGGGAAAATGATAGTACATCGGCTTGACAGTCACAGTATGCTAAAGAAATGTAATGTTTAAAAGATTAAACAGTCTCACTGATGATATGCCGATAGGTTTTTACACATTTAGTAGGTTTGTTCGGGATATAAACCTAAATCTTTACTTACTTATTTCGTGGGGAACACTACTTGGATATATAGGTAACCCCTGAAATCTTGTTTGAAAGATTTCTTTTTCTGAAAGCGTGCGAGCATTACAACTTACTATCCAGTCTAGTCTTCCTACACAGATACGAGATGCTCAGGTAGAAGCATTGAAACCAGAAAACGTCAGGGCTGAAGCCCTACGCGGCTCAAGGAAACGTTTAGAGCAAAAGGAAGATGGCACCTACTACGTAACAGGACGCATCTGGGTCCCACTCTATGGCAATCTACGAGAACTTGTAATGGATGAAGCACATAAGTCTCGTTACTCGGTACATCCTGGTTCGGATAAGATGTACCACGATCTCAGAACTACGTATTGGTGGCCTAGCATAAAAGCTCACATAGCAACTTACGTTAGCAAGTGTTTGACTAGTGCAAGAGTCAAGACTAAATATCAGAAACCATCGGGCCTACTCCAACAACCAGAAATACCACAATGGAAATGGGAGCAAATTTCTATGGATTTCGTTACTGGCCTGCCTAGATCGCAACGTGGGAATGATACTATTTGGGTGATCGTGGATCGACTCACAAAGTCTGCACACTTCTTGGCTATCAAGGAAACGGATAAATTCTCAACCTTAGCAGATGTTTACCTTAAGGAAGTTGTCTCGAGGCACGGAGTGCCAACTTCTATTATTTCCGATCGTGATGCACGTTTTACTTCGGAATTGTGGCAAGCGATGCACAAATCTTTTGGCTCACGTTTAGACATGAGCACAGCTTACCACCCGCAAACGGATGGACAGTCTGAACGCACCATCCAAACTCTAGAAGACATGCTACGTACATGTGTAATCGATTTCGGAAACGGCTGGGAAAAACACCTCCCTTTGGTGGAGTTTTCGTATAACAACAGTTACCACACCAGCATTCAAGCCGCTCCGTTTGAGGCATTGTACGGACGTAAATTCCGATCACCTCTTTGCTGGGCAGAAGTTGGTGACAGCCAGATCACGGGTCCGGAACTTGTAGTAGACACAACGGAAATGATTGCACAGATACGACAACGAATGGCGGCAGCTCGTGATCGTCAGAAAAGCTACGCTGATAAGCGCAGGAAACCACTCGAGTTCCAGGTTTGGGATCGAGTGCTACTCAAAGTCTCACCTTGGAAAGGTGTAATTCGTTTTGGCAAACGAGGCAAGCTTAATCCGCGATATGTCGGACCGTTCGAAATCATAGAGAAAATATGCAAAGTGGCCTACAAACTAAACCTACCCGCAGAACTCAGTGCAGTTCACAACGTTTTTCACGTGTCGAATCTGAAGAAGTGTCTGTCAGATGAGACCCTCATAGTTCCTTTGTAGGAGCTCACTATCGACGATCAGTTGCGATTCATCGAGGAACCAGTTGAAATCATGGACCGAGACGTTAAGGTCCTCAAGCATACCAGAATACCTCTTGTATGAGTTCGTTAGAACTCCCGTCGTGGCCCCGAGTTTACCTGGGAACGAGAAGATCAAATGAAACTCAAGTATCCCCAGTTGTTCAGGAACAATTACAATGCAACTACCACTGAGGCTGAAGCTACTGCGGAATTTCGAGACGAAATTCCAAATCAACGGGGGGATGATATGATACCCCAGGAAAACCAGGAAACAACACAACGCAACTAGCTTCCTCAGTAACCGCGTGCTAAATTTCGGGACGAAATTTCTTTCAAGTTGGGGATAATGTGACAACTCGAGTTTCCAAGGTTTCTCCTCTATGCGTTACTTGTTTCGTACAGTGTTTTGTGATCCGTTGCATTGATATTGTGCACTATGATTTGTTTGTAAGGTGTTCATGCTTGGTATATGCTTGGGGTATTAAATTATTTGAATTGTTTAATAGTTGTGCATTGTTTGTTAGATAGGGGTGATCACCATTGTTAATGGTAATATATAATATTATGAAAGTGACGAAATCATAAAGGGATTTCGCCACAACCTGTTCGACGAAATCCAAAGGGATTTTGCCACATCCCCTCGACGAAATCAAATGGGCCCAGTAGTGGATCAGTTATATATTATTCCCAACCTTTACGTGATAGCTTAATCGCCAAACCATAGAGCCCCTATTGTTTTTTCCTGTGCGACGGCAACTGCAAGTCTCCAAACCTTTCCTCTCGATCAATCTAGTGACCCTTCATCTCGGTTAGTTGCACTGTCGCTCGAGTTATACATGATTACATATCTGTATGTATATGTTTGATTTAATACTGATGTTATATGATTATGTTATGCTTTTCCATGAATGATCTGATGATGGTATGGTGATCTTGATTGCGCAATGATGGGATAGTTTATATGAGTTCATGAATTACTTTGATCGAATTGATTTGTATGTTAGGGGTCCTTATAATATTGTTAATGTTGATGATTCTATTATGATGATAGGATGTTAGATTATTAGCAGATTAGGGTTCTGTTGTATGCGTATGTTGACTACTAAATGATCATAACAATCTTCTAATATTGAGTAATGATTGAATGACTTTATAATGTAGGAGATGTAACTGTTAGATGAGATTAGGGTTGCTGTGTTTACGTAACTGCTGTTGATGGTGATGAAGTAACCAGCGAAAACACAGGGACCATGAAAACACAAGGGTCAGACGAAAACACTTTGTGTTTTCGTCACACCTTATGTTCGACGAAAACCAAAGGGGTTTTCGCCACTAGGGATTTCGTCACTAAAGTGATTTCGCCACATGTAATTTCGTTGTGTGTTCTGGCACAGTAACTCTGTTAAAGATTATTAACTCCGTTAAACCCATTAACTCTGTTAGGCTATGTATTGTAACCCTATTAGAGTGTAACTCTGTTAAGTAGGAAACTCTCTGTTAACTCTGTTTGTTAATTCTGTTCGTTAATTAACAATGTTAGTTTATAAATCTTGTTAAGTTGCTAACTTCGTTAATCCTGTTAACCCTCTCAAGTATGTTAATGAATAACCATGTTAGTACAAACTATGAAGGACATTTATGTGAAACATAAATTGCATGAAAATTTATTAACTGCTTACGTGGTGCATGATGTCAACTGCCAAACATACCATGTGGTATTGATTGCATGTGAAACTTTACGAACTTGAACTGATTGAGTATACATGCATACTATAGGACTTGATTGATTACTTGTGAGCACATAGTTTAGCATACCGAGCAAACCAAGGTGAGTTCACACTCCTAAGGCATGGGATTCCTGGTGGGTTGGGAATGGGATTGAATAACTATTCATATTATCAACACTACTAGACTACCTACTACTGTCCTCGGATTGGGAAGGGCACGTACGTAAAACCTACGTACACTCATACTTGCTACTGTCCTCGGATTGAGAAGGGCACGTACGTAAAACCTACGTACACTCATACTTGCTACTGTCCTCAGATTGAGAAGGGCACGTACGTAAAACCTACGTACACTCATACTTACTATTGTCCTCGGATTGGGAGGGGCACGTACGTAAAACCTACGTACACTCATACTTAACACTGTCCTCGGATTGGGAAAGACACTTATGGATACGACTAGTCTAGTAACATACAACATGTGAAGCCCCCACTAAATATCGTGAAAAGGTTTTGGGAAATTAAGGATACTGGGTAATACATGGTTATGAAACAAACTTATGATTTCTGAAACGAACTCAATAACTGAACAATCAACTGTGAACTCGTTCAACTTTGTTGTTGACTCGTTGTTACATGCCTTGCAGGTCGTTAGGTATCAATGGAGCTTGCATCGGAGTGGGAAGAGTCGTTGTGGGACATGGACAGTTGTGTGCCATGCTAAACATTTGAAACGTTTAAACTTATGACTTGGTTTTAAACATTATGCTTCCACTTGCAACTTAAAGTATGTTTTGTTAGACACCAATTGTATTGTGTTGAACTTTATAAACTACATACATGCTTATTCAATATGATTGGTGGCTTGATCCTGGTCAGTCACGCCTCTAAGCGGTGATACTCTGCGTGTGGATTTTGGGGGTGTGACAAAAGGCACGGCCCGTTCGTCTAATAGACGTTAGTACACTGTAGGTAGTCGTGTTTGCTGAGGAGACTTGGGTTACACATACTGAAGACGCAATACTGTGAGTTCATGTCCCCCTTTTTCTTCTAACTGTTTTCAGTTTTATACTTCGGGGGTGAAATACATGTTAAATACTGATTACAAACGTTTTATACATGGTATGATTAGCTAAGGAATGTACTGCTAGATCACATGAATGGGTAGGCTATTGTCTTAAGACCATTAATCCTTGTATAAGGACCGAGGGGCATGAGTGATAGATCTATTGGGTGTTGCGAGCCTCACCCATGGGCCTGCGAGTGGCTGCATGTGGTGACTATGTCGTTCCGCTGGAGGGGCCGGTACGAAATACGCATACAGGTTTGAGTGCTTGTTAGGCCATGTCACTTATTAATGTTGTAGGATCGTGTTCAGACCCAAACGAGTCGATCAGAAGAGTTTTACTCAATACGAAAGGCGGAAACAGACGTATCGAGGTCAATTAAGCTAGATTATCACTTTAAACTGTCGTATTATTGATTTCACAATGATTTACAGCGAGATGACACTTCGGCAGCACTTCGTTGCACAAACCGGAAAGATTACAAATGATCTCGCTTGAACACCTATATATAAGGTTCTGATTTCGCTTGAATAGGTTCCAAGCGGAATAAGATTCCAAGCGGAATAAGATTCCAAGCAGAATCTGATTTCGCTCGAAATTACACATGTGCACATTCAAGCGGAATCACTATGTTTCAAGCGAAATTACCTTTATCTTGAAATACGTGCCCTGTTCTAACATTCTACGTATAAGACTCGATACAAGACGAAGTCGACAGACGCATGCACCAACAGACTCCCCCTCGAATGTTGACGAGCTTTAAAGCGTCGAGTCTTCGCATCTTCAGTCTTTATCAGTCCTCTCGAACTCTCTGAAGTATCTGACACTGTAAAGCATCCTTAAATCTTCTCTTCTCTTTTCATCAGCACCAACACACTCCTTCCTTTAGGTGTCTTCAGACTCCCCCTTTCAATATACTGGGATCGCAGCCTGGCTTGTTAAAATCACAGAGTCCTCAGGTATCGGAACCTGGCTCACTATCACTCAGATATCCTTCACATTCTCTACCCAAAAGTAATTTTTCTGATGACCACTTGTAAAAACAATATCACCATCAAATGAACACTTGTGGATAAGATATGCAGACAATGATTTTACAATGTTAGTCTCTGATGAACCACTTGCAGGAATAACATTTCATTTCAAAAACATCTCAAACAATTTTTACCCAAACCAATTGTTCATCATGTTTAGCACTTGGAATTTTGAAAATCAGCTCTCCAACACCAGTTGTCGAAAATCTTTTTGCATTTTTCAAAATTTATGCTAAAACACACTAAAATCTTTTTGGTTTTTTTAAACTTAGAATGAAATGCAGTAAAGAAATATTTACAAACAATATTTTTGTGAGTTCGTGTAAGAGGATCATATCAGTTTTTGACAAGTCACAAGTACCATTGAGCTTAGTTACACATTAAGAATTAAACAATTCACTTAGATTGCCAATATACTGATCCACTTAAATTTTCACACAAATTTCAATTGATTCAGGATACGAATTAGGTGTATTAAGAACTTAAAGTCATTTGTGTGTCCCACCTCTTGAATATACTCTCGTATCCAGATCCCAATATTCAGTCTTACAGGTGGGTATACCACATATGATATCTGTAAAGGGTTAATTACGAAACCGTGAGAGCTCAGGTCAGAACTTCCGTTCAGCAGAGAGATGACGGCTCGACTTATGGTGTGTCCCCTTTAGAGGATCTTTTTTTACAACAGCAATGATTATCAATTTTATTGTTTCATCATTTTTGCTGAGGGCAGCACTATATTTCAAGCAATCAGAAAGTATTCTCCGGGGACTACACCATTGCTTCCGCAAAATCAAAAGTCCCGGGATAATACCCCAGATATCACTGAGCATAAAGACCTAGTATCTCATAAAGATGGACCTTTCAAACGAAATTTCAGGGGTTACCTATATATCCAAGTAGTGTTCGCCACGAAATAAGCAAGTTTGGATTTAAGTTTATATCCCGAAAAAGCTTAGTAAATGTGTAAAAACCTATCGGCATATCATCAGTGAGACCGTTTAATGCTATTTAATCATTACATTTCTTTAGCATATGTACTATCATTTCCTCTTCTTTGACACCAAAACTCATTTTTTCATTTTATCATGTTTTTTTCTTTATCAAATTTTCAAATGTTTTTTTGGATTTTCTGAAATTTTTACTCCCCCTAAAATGCAAACACATTTAAGTAAATTTGAAAACAAACTGTACAAGTAACATGACAACTGTTATCGAATCACTTCAATTTGCCATCCACTTGGCATAAACAATCAAAACTCCCCCTTACAACAAACTATTTCCCATTGTGATCTCAAAACACTTAAGTTTGTTTTAATCAAATGGGTTTTCCGGAAAATTGGTTTTGTTGATTGATTTTACTTCTTTGTAGATTAGGGGTTCATCATATTGTTTTTCAACATACCACTTGTAAGAAAGATCCAATCAAGTTCAACTTAATGACCTTGATTAATCTACTTGTATCACAAACTCTTTTTCAACCACATGGCTTACCAACCAATACCACATGTAGGTTGAATTCTCAAGATGCCGATACCTACTCCTCACTTACCAACCTGGGAGTTCCGGCAAGTCATACTAGTGACTAAATTTCAAATTTTCAACAAAAAATATATGAAGGATGTCGATTCCTGCTCCACGATTACCAACTTGGGAGCTCCGGCAAGTCCAAGATTTTACTGTTCATAATAAGTACCATCCCAGTCACAAACCAGGGATGATACTTTACCTTGCTTCTTTGTTTTCTTCTCGTAAAAATCCTTGACTCCCTTGACTTTCCTGTCAACCATTTTTCCAAAAATATGATGTACTTTGGAATTAAACGCTTTTTCAACATCAAAATCTTTCTTTTCAGAAAAAAACTGATTTGAAATCTCAACTTTACCAATTTTCTTTTTAAAATTTTCAGCCCGAAGTGGTGGAAAATTTACATCATCCACAATCGGTACTGAGTTTTCACTTTTAATCTCAATTTGTGGCTCCTCTGATTTTGTGGAATCAGATTCATCGCCAGAAGATAGCTCCTCTGATTTTGACGAACCAGAATCATTGCTAGAACTACCGTCAGACTTCTTAATAACCCATTTCTGGTTGTCAAAGTTTGCTCTTTTCTTATAAAACCCGTTTGAACATTCACCAAACTCAAAAATCGAGTTTTTGAAATATTTAGTTCTATCAATTGGTGGTTCAAACACAACTTCTTTATCTTTCAGTTTAAGAGAAACTCCCTGTTTTGATTGTATTGCCTTGGAACAATTCTTGGCAATATGTCCAACAGTGTTGCATTTGAAACAGGTTCTTGTTTCTTTCTTCTGATCAGCAAACTTCATCTCTTCTTGCTTCTTCGCAAGGAATTCTTTATTAGATTGATTCCTGAACAGCTGCTCTTTTTGTTCTTCAGATGATTTTCCTGAAACAAATATCATTTTTGATTTAAAATCTCTAACATATTTTTCATTTTTATGATTTTCTGGTGGAATAAATCCAAGACCTTTCTTTTTGAGATTACCGTTATGGTTTGGTTTCTTTCGATAACCTGAACCAGAACTATAACCCTTTTTCTTGTTTTCTCTTTGTTGAACTGAACTCTTGAGGTGTACTTTTTAGGTTTATCACTAAGATTTACATCTTTTATTTCAGAAATATTAATTTCTGTTAGTTTGAAAACCTTTTTTATCATGTCAGGTTTGACACCTCTTATTGGAAATTCCTCATCAAAATATAATTTGTCAGAATCATTCAAAGTATATGCAACTTTAAACGTTTCGTCATCCAAATTAGATTTTGAAAACATAAATTCTTTATTGTAAACCCTTTTTTCCTATTTGACGGTTTGATTCGGAATGCTCGACTCAGACTTTGACTTTGTCACAGACTCCGAGTTTGACTCCTCGGATTCATCTTTATCCAACACCTGATCGACCACTTTCTTTATTAACTCGGACTCATGATCAGTGTCAGATGACGTAAACGTGACATCAATATTATTTGGCAAGTTAATTGAAGACTCCGACTCCCACTGTAAATTTGTTGCCTTTTCGACTCTTTTTGAATTTGGATTTCTTGGAGAATATCCATTTTCAAGCGGGGGATGGACACTTGTTGTAACTGAAACCTTGTTTCTTACCAGAATCATTCACTTTAGTATCCTTCTTCTTTACTTTCTTCTTTTCAGGAGTCTTTCCTTCAGAAGCTTTCTGTTCTTCAATTATTTCATCATCTTCAAATGCCTTCATGCCCTCAACAGTTGGATAAATCCTGTCAATGACATATGAAGTACATGAGTAACTTTTCAACAAACGATTAACTCTTTCAGTTTCAATTCTTTGTGTTTCAAGTTTCTGTTCTAGCACAGCACACTTCTCGATGTAGTTGTTCACAACTTTCTGCTTTATCATGAAAGCTCCCTGAAGTGTTTTCATGGCTGTTGCTTGTTCTTCACTTGATTGATTGTATTGATTCATGGCTTTGTTCAGAACATCATAAGATTCCTTCAGCCTGTTCATGTTGTTCATTAACTCACTGTTTTTCTTCTTTATAATCTCACAATTTTCACAAATCACCGGACTCTTCTTTGCATCAACTTCTTCACTAACTTTGAACTTTGGAACCTCCTTTATCTTTTTCTTTATCACTGGAGCTTCCTCTTCATCACTGCTGACCGGTGTTTTGACCTTTTTCTTTTTCTTTTTAGCTTTATCGTCATCACTATCGCTTTCTGCTATCAATTTCAAATCAGCTGCCAATCTTCTTGCATGATACTCTCTATCATCATCACTATCTTCTTCAACTCGAGCGACATATGATTTGTGACTTAAATCATTGTTTGGATCAAAATCATCCCAGTTGAAATTTGCCCAGCTAAAACCTTCAGGCAATTTTCATCATCTTGATTGATTAGGCATGCTTTGTTATCAGCAGAAATATATTTGTCCCAACTGAAATCTTCTTGATTCACCATACAAGCTCTCTTTGAAGATTCCTCGATTACTTTTCTACCATGTGCCACTTGTGGTTCTTGTTGTGATTGAGCAACTTGATGATAAATGGCCTTCCGGTAGTAATCATTGTTGTTGTTGAACGGATTTTGAGCTCCACTTGCTTCGCGGTTTTTGCACTCCCTCTTGAAGTGTCCTTTTTCCCTGCAACAAAAACAAGTGACTTTAGATTTATCAAAACCCAAAGTAGAAATATTAGCTGCACGTAAATCATCTCTTCCTGTGATCTGCTTAAATTTCTCATCTCGTCTTAACACACTTGCCAAACACCACTTTATGTCCATCAATTCCATCTCTTCAGCATCTATTTGATCGTAATCCTCTTTTATAAGCATTGGATTTCTGATCCGACCTGCAACAAAACTACCATAGGATTCCAACACAGTTCCCAACAAAGACATGTGACTCTTAGCAATTTCTGCTGAATAATCTTCATCATTCTCCAGATTCAGTACAATGTTGCATTGTAGCTTCTTGCCATTCTTTGTTGCAGAAATGTTTGGGTCAAATGATGGATATGATGAAAAACTTGTGTTGCTGTTTGATCCTTTAGAAGAACTTCCTGATGAACTCTTAGCATTGAATGTTGTTTCAATCTTCAGTGACATATTGGTGGTTTTATCACTAACTCCACCTTTGTAATAAAGTCCGATGTCTTGTTCACCATCAAAATCTTTCATTCTTAAAGCCTTTCTTTGTTCCATCTCCTGAGCTTCAATCTTTTCAATGAACTTGCTCAGTGTCAGATTGCTAAAACCTTTCTTGTTTCTCAACATCATGAGATATGTACCCCAAGTTTCATATGGCAGTGCATCAGCTAATTTTTCAATCAAGTCTTCATTAACTTTCTCGATGCTCAATCTCCTCATGTTGGCTAACAAATTGCAGTATCTTTCAATGATTTGCTTTGTACTTTCATTTTTCAAACCACGAAACAGATCGAATTCTTTCTTTAAAAGTGACTTTTTGTTTTTGACCATCTCTTGGCTTCCATTAAACTTTGATTTTTAAGCTTTCCAAATCGAATAAGAAGTTCCATTGTGTTGCAATAGAACCAAGATATCTTCCTTCACAGCTTGTTGTAGTAGACTTAGCATCATTTTCTCATCTTTGTATTTCTTTCTATTTTCGGTACTTAGATCTTTAATTGCAATAATCTCTTCATCGTCAGTCATCGGTCGAACATATTTCGTCTCAACACATTCCCAAGCATCTATGTAGTTTGCTTGTACCCAATTCTCAAACCATCCTTCCCAACCTTTATACTCCTCGATGTTCATGAGCTTAGGCGGTTTTTGCATATTTCCCGTTTCATTTTCCAACATCGTGTTTTGTGCAAGCGTAATCGGGGTAACTGGGGTAACGAATGCGTTATAAAATTCCTCGTCCATGTTTCGGATTTTAAAAAAATTGTCAAACAATGTTTTCAAGCGAAATCACAAACTCGAGCGAAATCTCCTTTGAAGCGAAATATCTTTACAAGCGAAATACCTTATTTCGCTTGAACTACCACTCTTTTAAACGGAATCACACAATTGAAGCGGAATAAGCAAGTCTCAAGCGGAATCAACAAAACTTTTCAAGCGAAATACTGTTGAAGCAGAATAGTGAACTTTCAAGCAGAATAAGGATGAAATTTCAAGCGGAATCCCAGTTTCAAGCGGAATTAGGCTCTAATTCCGTTTGAAATGCTGTTGATGTCATCATTCTCAAGCTGTTTTCAAGCGGAATTATGAAAATTACCAGTTTTAGATCGAGTTAAGGTCTGATTTTCTCAAGGATTTGTTAAAACACTATTGCGCACATTCTGTGAAAATTTTAGCCGATTTTAACCGTGAAAAAATTTTTATCTTGAAAAAGAAGGTGTAGAAATCAGAATTTGCAGCTGAATTGGTAAGAACTCTTCTTCCTGAGCTCTGATACCACTTGTAGGATCATTTTCAGACCCAAATGAGTTGATCAGAAGAGTTTTACTCAATACGAAAGGCGGAAATAGATGTATCGAGGTCAATTCAGCTAGATTATCACTTTAAACTGTCCTATTATTGATTTCACAATGATTTACAGCGAGACGACACTTCGGCAGCACTTCGTTGCACAAACCGGAAAGATTACAAATGATCTCGCTTGAACACCTATATATAAGGTTCTGATTTCGCTTGAATAGGTTCCAAGCAGAATAAGATTCCAAGCGGAATCTGATTTCACTCGAAATTACATATAATCACATTCAAGCGGAATCACTATGTTTCAAGCGAAATTACCTTTATCTTGAAATACGTGCCCTGTTCTAACATTCTACGTATAAGACTCGATACAAGACGAAGTCGACAGACGCATGCACCAATAAATGTATTAGCTACACATTAATTGATCTGTTTTTCCTTATTGCTACATACCAGGGACATACATTTATAAAGACATACTTTAAAGGCTTAATCATACACATACACATGAACTTGCTCAACTTTTGTTGATGTTTTTCAAACTACATGAATTTCAGGAAATTAAGTATGGATCTGGCGGGCATTGGAGTTTCAAGTCATGTTAGGTATAAAGATGTCATCCATGGTCTTTGGGTTTGGTCAATGAGTCTTAATCCTGGACCAGGCACGTCTTCCAAACTTTGATTACAACTAACATCTTCTGACGAGTCCTTAGCGAACTTTTACACAATTCATATGGTTTGTAAAACTTGAATTCGAAGTCTACGTTTTAGATAAAGTTGCTATGTTTTAAAACTCATATTATGGATGACAAATCTTGGGTTTTATCATATAGTTGTTTGATATGGTTGAATGCAATGATAACAAGAAAGTCACACCATAATCATGCTTCCGCAAAAGTCAGGGTGTGACAGCTTGGTATCAGAGCTTCGATCGTAGCGAACTAGGATTCTTCCTCGAGTCTAGACTACGATCATTAGGGCTCTCACGAAAACGTTTTACGACATGTTTTCATTGCATACACAAAACGTCCAGATCCAGGGAACAAACATTTTTACAAACAAAAGGCACAAGTGCACATTTCAAAATTTATGTTTATAATTCAGTCTTAGAGACTGAGGGAGGCTCAGTCTTAGAGACTGAGGGAGGATCAGTCTTAGAGACTGAGGGAGGATCAGTCTTAGAGAGTGAGGGAGGATCAGTCCTAGAGACTGAGGGAGGTTCGGTCTTAGAGACTGAGGGAGGATCAGTCTTAGAGACTGAGGGAGGATTAGTCTTAGAGACTAGGGAGATTTGGTCTTAGAGACCAGGGAGTTAGTCTTAGAGACTGGGGAGATTTTGGTCTTAGAGACCAGGGAGTTAGTCTTAGAGAATGGGGAGATTTGGTCTTAGAGACCAGGGAGTTAGTCTTAGATACTGGGGAGATTTGGTCTTAGAGACCAGGAAGTTAGTCTTAGAGACCAGGGAGTTAGTCTTAGAGACTGGGGAGATTTGGTCTTAGAGACCAGGGAGTTAGTCTTAGAGACTGGGGATATTTGGTCTTAGAAACCAGGAAGTTAGTCTTAGAGACCAGGGAGTTAGTCTTAGAGACTGGTGTTGGTGCACTAAATGTCTGCTGATTACGTCATAATCAAGTCTTATGTCTAGATAGAGTGTATGAGTGTGAAATAGTAATAGAATTAGGGTTTAGTTTTGATTTAAGAAGTGTTTAAAAGGGTTCCGTTTGAAATCATCGTTTGAATGAGGGTTCCGTTTGAAACAGAAGGGTTCCGTTTGAAACAGAAGGGTTCCGTTTGAATCTGATTATGTTAAGTTCAAACGGAAGGGTCTATGTCTATATATAGGAGTGTGTTAGTCTCATTTCAAATGGAATGGTCGGAACGGTTGTGTGTGTGAGCGAAGGTGCTGCCAAAATTTCGTTAGAAATCATTGTAAAAGCTCACGGTTGATAATAGAAAGAAAGATTAAAGGATACAAGTTGTTTTGGACGTTGTTTACTTTGATTCCGCCTTAGTAATCGATGTTGAACTACCTTAACTGACTTTCAGGGTCACGTACACGATCCAACAAGTGGTATCAGAGCTCAGGACGAGGAGTTCATACCAAATACAGCTTGAAATCATCGGATTATCTCACTTCTACCTTTCTTTTCTGATTTAAACTAGTTGTCGCGGTTAAAATGGCTTGAAACGTTCACATAGCAAACGAAATTCACTATTAACTAATCCTTGAAATTTTGAAACCAAAATTCGACCTAAAACTGATCGAAATCATTCAGACCAGTTGAAAATGTTCGCAAATTGATGACGTCATATCGTTTGAAATGAACAATCGTTTGAAATTGATCGTATAGTTTGAAAACTAACTGATCGTTTGACACAATCGTTTGAAAATGTTTGTCGTTTGAATATTTGTCGTTTGAAATATTTGTCGTTTGAAGTGGTCGTTTGAATTTCCATCGTTTGAAACCATTGATATTTCAAACGGAACAGTCCATTCTGTTTGAAAACAGCCCATATCGTTTGAATACCTGTTGTTTGACACTCTTGTTATTTCAAACGGAACAGCCCATTCCGTTTGAAAACAACTAGTTCGTTTGAACCATTGTTTGAACCATTCCGTTTGAACAGGTTTCTTTTGAATCTAATATTTTCCAAAACCAAAATTTTTCTAAGTGTTGTCTGATTTTACAGGTACATTTACGATGGATGATATTTTCTTAAACCCGTTTAGCGACATGTACGCGTTCGCTGGAGATTCCGGAAACAATGATACTTCATCAAGTAATGTGAATGAGAATCCACCAAAAGAGAAGAAAAAGGAAGCTTGGGAATCGGAAAGTGCCTTCGGAACGTTCAATAAACCTCCAAAGCTAATGGCTATTGAGGAATACAGTCGATGGTCAAGAAAGTTTGAAGACTGGTTGATGGCATTCGCATTTCCTAGCTGGAAGAGTTTGAAAAACGGTTATGAACATGGAAAGAAATATGGTGAAACTTTAAGAGCAGCCGAGGAGATTGAATCATTTGTAGCTGAACAAAAGTGTGTGGCATTGTTATTTCAGTCAGTCCGGGAAGACATTATTGCCTTGATCGATTATTCAAATGCAAAAGATCTTTGGGAAAAGCTTGAAAAGAAATGTATCGGTAGTCAAGAAATTAAGAAAAACAAAAAGAAACTTCTTAGAAAAGAATTTGATCTGTTTGGATGTTTAAAGAACGAGTCAGTGTGTAAAATGATAGAAAGGTTCGGTCATCTGAAGCTGGAATTAGTAAGACATGATATCGACATTCCTGAAGAAGATCTTATCGACAAATTGTTCGATTCGTTGCCTGACGAGATGGATTGGAGATATTATGCGCTGATGCTGAAGAATACCATCAAAGAACCAGAAAAGCTGACATTAGATTTGCTGATTGAGAAACTCGAGAGTCACGAGTTGCAGTTGAAAAAGACGTACAAAGTTAATCATTCATCTTATCAACAGAATCTGGATCTATACTATCCAAAAAGCATGATGCCAAAAGCAACTTCACCAAAAACTGCTTTTTCTGCTGAAAATGTGTCGACAGCTGGCAAAGAAAGTCAAAGTGGTCAAAGCAGTGGAAGTCACAGTGGTTTTCACAGTGGATCTTCATCTTCTGGAATTGCTGATGCAAAGAATCGTTTTCAGTGTAACATCGCAATAGATTTGAAGAATGCTCAAAATTTTGATGAAGAATCGGCCAAGCAGCAGATGATCTTTCTAGCATCAGTGTTGGAATCGTATGAAGGATTGGTAGCTGGAAAGATTGGCAATACAAATCTGACGAAAGAAGATTACGATCAGATTGATCCGGAGGAAATGGAACTGATCGATATTCGTTGGGCTATGGCAAGTGCTGTTCGTCGTGCACAAAGATTCATGGAAATTACTGGCAGAAAAACAATTGGTGGTGCTTCTACCAAACCGGGGTTTGATAAATCGAAGGTGACTTGTTTTAAATGTAAGCAGAAGGGTCACTTCAAACGAGAATGTCGAAACGCTTATGCTGATGAGTCGGAGAACCCTTTCAGAGATGATTACTACAAGAAGGCGATTTATCACCAGAATAAATCTGAGCCGCCTAGATTGAAGCAGGTTGAAGATAACAGAGAGAAATCTAGAGCTCTTGCGGTGATTTACGATGATGAGGGTTATGACTGGAGTCAAGAGGTTCTACCAGAAGAAGATGCGGTTGGTTACGCATTCATGGCGAAAAATGACGATCCTATTCCGTGGAAAGACGATCGAACTGAAGAGCAAAAGTATAGATACAGGAGAATGATAGCTGAAAACAAAATCATTAGAATATCTCGTATCTATCTGGAAGCAAGGAGAGCCAATAGATGGGATCCAGATAGAGAGTGCTATCTTGATGAGTATGGAAATATTGCAATTGATGATAGTACACTTGATATTGAAGTCATAATTCAGCAATACAAAGAAGATGATGAGTACTGGCAACACAAATGGTGGGGAACTCCAACTTCAAAAATGATTGAAGAAGAGAAAGAGAGAAAGGAGAAGGAAGAGATCGAGAAAGCAAAGAAGATTGATACTGGAGTTATTGACACAACGCAGGAGTTGACTGCTGAAAATCTTGGAAGAATGGCTGACAAAGTGCTAGCTGCTAAGGCACTTGAGGTAGACTCTAACTCCGTGTCTGAGTCAAAAAGCCAGGTCAGTTCAGATGTGTCAACGAATGCGTCAGGTAAGAAAATCGATGGAAATGCTGATTGCAAAAATTGCAACAAAGAGTGCAAATTTTGTAGCACAGTCACGTATCTCAATGGAAAGAAAGTTGATGATCTGACAGCCAAGGTCAGAAGCATTGAGAACCAGATTCTTGATCGTGACAAAACAGTTAAAGCTTCAACTGAACGGATAAGAGAATTAACTAAACAAATTGAAAATGATAAAATTGATCATGACAAAATTAAACAAGAAAATGAAAAGTTGATTCTTGAAAATCGTCAGATTTCTGAAAAATTTGAAAAACTCAAAAGTACATTGAAAGATTGTGATGATCGAAATGGTAAAACTTTTAAAGAAAATGAACATCTAAGAGCAGTGCTTAGAGTCAAAGAAGAATCAATCAATCAACAACTGGATGAAATCGCTAAATTGAAACTTAAAGTTCAAGAGGTTGTAATCGAAAATGAGCGAATCCAGTTGAAGCTTAACAGTTACAGCTCCGCAAGCTTTGTTTTGCAACATATCATTCCCAAACCCATCGGGAAAGATAAAGCGGGCAAAGATGTGTATTGTGATGGAACTGGGGTGGGGTTTCATCAAGTTCCACCACCTGTTCTTGATAATTACACTAAAAAGCAGTCTGGGTTGGTTGAAATTGAGGAAGAAAAAGAAGTTAAACTTCCGGAGAACATTGATGTTACTTTTACGTTATCTGATGATAGTGTTCAGATAGAGATTGTTTAGAGTACAGCTGAAAGTGTTTTGATGTCTGATTCAACTGAAGATGATGGGTGTTTCTTGGACAAATACATTCAGAAATCAAAATCCAAAAACAACTTAAGTAATGAACCGGGTCTTGTGATGTACAAGATGGCTGGATCTGATAAGTTGTATTCGGATTCTGAATTTCCCATTGAGAATGTTAATGTGAAAAAGTTGACAAATGTTTTCAAGTTAGTTGAAGTAGAATTGTCAGAAGTGAACAGTTTGAGCCAAACAAAAAGGCAAATGAATTTTGAGAAAGATAAAGCTTACTACAAAAAGCCTGTTGTACCACCACGTTTTTATAATAACAATCGAAACAATTGGTCGGGTGGTTATAAGGATAGTAAGAGTTATCAGAAGAAGAGTTTTCAAAACAAAAGGTTTGCTGAAAAGAAAGTGTTTGTGAATGGTTCAAGTTCACTTGCTGATGAAGAGAATGAAATTTTTTCAAAATCAAATAAAGAGTTCTTTGAGAAGAAGGTTTCACAACCTCAGTCTGAAGGCATAAGTCGAGTTGTTGATACTCGTACATGTTTTAGATGTAACAAAGTTGGTCACATTGCAAGAAATTGCACCAACTCCAAGCCTAAGACTGAAGTTGTTGACAGATGGTCCCAAAAGAAGAAAGTTGACATGAAGGGTAAAGCA
This sequence comes from Helianthus tuberosus, assembly GCA_030545235.1. Taxonomy (NCBI): domain Eukaryota; kingdom Viridiplantae; phylum Streptophyta; class Magnoliopsida; order Asterales; family Asteraceae; genus Helianthus; species Helianthus tuberosus. Next base: position 1,898,308 of record JARYGA010011515.1, on the reverse strand, counting down.
CCAATCATTGTTGAGAAAAAGAATGTGAAAAATGACAACATTAAATTGAAAAATGAACCCGTAAAGAAAGTTGTAACTAAAAATGACAAATTTTACAAGAGGGTTGCATTATCTCAACAAGTTTGGAAACCAAAAACTTAAATGAAAATTTCAACTTCTGAAGTGAAAAAGGCTGAAGAATCAATTTCGGTTGATTATGATGCAAATTTTCCACCTTTGAAGGCTGAAAATTTCAAAATTCAAATTGCGAGAGTCAAGGTTACACCTAAGGCTGATGAGGCCTGGGTGGACACCATGTTCGAATAAGCAGTTTGAATGGCCGGAGCTTCCTGGATCGCGAAGCATGAATCGGCATCTTTCTTAAAAGTTGGTTAATTTGAAGTTTGTTATGTGCAGGATCTTCCAATAGCCATTTCAAGATGGATCATGGATAGTGGCGCATCTCGACATATGACAGGAAAAACTGCATTACTGTATGATGTGAAGAATATCAATGGTGGTTATGTGGGATTTGCAGGTCATGAAGGTGGTAGAATTGTTGGTGAAGGAACGTTATCCAATGGGATTGTGACTTTTGAGAGAGTTAACTACATCACTGAGCTGGAGAACAATCTACTTAGTATCTCGCAGATTTGTGACAATCAGTATACTACTCACTTCACCGATAAAGAATGTTTGATTTTGAAACCTGGTTTTGTTGTTCCTGAAGAATGGATTATCATGAGGGCACCTAGAGTGAATGATTTATATGTGTTAGATATGAGTGTAGCAACTACAACTACTGGTCAAGCACATTGTTTTGTGTCTAGAGCAACTGAGAAAGAATCGAGATTGTGGCACCGTAAGATGGGGCATATTCACCTAAGGAAGATGAATCACTTGGTGTACAATGATTTGGTATTGGGTGTTAATATCAAAGGTTTTCATCTGGAAGGGGAGTGCATTAGCTGCATCAAAGGCAAGCAGAAGAAAAAGTCACACCCTACAAAGCAAGTCAATTCAGTTTCAAGACCGCTGGAAAGACTTCACATGGATTTGTTTGGTCCTGTGAATGTCAAAAGTATTACAGGAGATTACTATTGTTTGGTCGTTACTGATGATTATTCCAGATTTTCGTGGGTTTCTTTCTTGAAGACGAAAGATGAAACATTTGACAGTTTAATAGGGCTGTTCAGGAAGATTGAGAATTTGTACCAAAGGCGTATCAAGAGAATTCGAAGTGACAATGGTACTGAATTCAAGAACAGCAAGATGGAAGAATTTTGTGATGAAAGAGGTATTTTGCATGAGTTTAGTGCTCCGTACACTCCGTAGCAGAATGGAGTCGCAGAATGCAAAAATCGGACACTAATCGAGTCGGCTAGAACTATGCTCGCAGATTCAAAGTTACCGATTAATTTTTGGGCTGAAGCTGTTTCTGCCGCATGTTATACGCTCAACAGGGTTCTCACTGTCAAGAAGTTCAACAAAACATGCTTTGAGCTAATCAATAACCGCAAACCGAATTTGAAGTATCTAGAACCGTTTGGGTCACCTTGTACGGTTATAGAGCCTCATGGAAAGTTTGGTCCAAAGAGCATTGAGGGAATATTTGTTGGTTATTCAAATCCGTTACGACGTGTCTTCGTTCCAAGTGAGAAGCGGATTATTGAAGCTGCAAATGTTGAATGTCAAGGTTATACTATGCCGCCACAGAATCCTGGTGATTCATGGCGTTATCATTATGACAAACTTTGGGATTCGTTTGACATGAGAGAAGAATCAGAGGATGATGAAGATTTCTTTGATGAGTTGGATATTTTGCGTGAATATGAGTCACAGCTAAGGTTCCCAGCTGAGTATTCGAGAAGACCACGGGAAACTTCAAATGACGATGAAGCAGGTCCAAGTAATGCTGGTGAACATGATGATGTCCAACAGAATGAAGTTGCTCAGGATATTCAGTCGGTTCAGAATGATAATCTAGAAGCTGAAAATATGCTAGTCTTTGATCATGGTGATTCAGATTCTGAGGGGGAGCAAATTCAGATTTCAAGTCAAACAAACCAAGTTGGTGAACAAGATGCAGAGCAGAATGTTACTAATCTGGAGGGAAATGTAGATGTTCCAAGTGAAGTGATGCCGCGAACTTTTTCATATCATCCAGAGGAGTTGATTATAGGAGAATTGCAGACAGGCGTTCGCACTCGAAATCAGATTGATAAAGGGCTTACATGTTTTTATACAAAAGTTGCTCTTTTGCAAACTGAATTCTCATTAAGTTGTTTTATCTCGCAGGTTGAACCAAGAACTTACAAAGAGGCACTTACTGAAGACTCTTGGGTCAATGCAATGCAGGAGGAACTTAGTCAATTCGAGAAATTGGGAGTGTGGAAGTTAGTTGATTTGCCAGATGGTCAGAGGAAAATTAACACCAAGTGGGTGTTCAAGTGTAAGAGGGACGATAGAGGAGTTGTCGTAAGGAATAAAGCTCGACTCGTTGTTCAGGGATTTAGTCAACAGGAGGGAATTGATTTTACCGAAGTCTATGCTCCTGTAGCACGACTAGAGGCAATCAGAATTTTCCTAGCATTTGCGTCTTGGAAGAACTTCAAAGTTTATCAATTGGATGTTAAATCGGCGTTTCTTTACGGGAAGGTTAAAGAGGAGGTTTATGTCGGTTAGCCGCCGGGCTTTACCGATCCAATCCACAAAAACAAGGTCTACTTATTGGACAAAGCGCTGTATGGTTTGCACCAGGCCCCGAGAGCTTGGTACGAGACTTTGTCTCAACACCTACTAGCCAACAAGTTTATTCGTGGAAAAGTGGATGCCACTCTCTTCACTAAAGAGGTCGATGGTCATCTTCTGATAGTTCAGATTTATGTGGACGATATAATCTTTGGGTCGACAAATGAAAATCTATGCAAAGATTTTGAATCAGTGATGAAGCAAAAGTTTGAAATGTCATCAATGGGGGAGATGAAATTCTTTCTGGGTTTACAAGTTGAACAACTTCCTGAGGGAATTTTCATTCATTAGTCAAAGTATGTTCATGATATTCTAGAGAAATTTGGGATGTCAAGTTCTACTCCAGCTGCTACCCCACTTGCAACAAATCATGGGATTCACCCAGATCTCACTGGAGACAGGGCTGATGAAACGTTTTACCGATCCATGATAGGTTCTTTAATGTACCTAACTGCTTCACGTCCTGATATCATGTACCCAACGTGCCTCGCAGCAAGATTTCAGTCTAACCCGAGAGCATCGCATATGATCATTGTGAAAAGGATATTGCGCTACCTGAAAGGAACTCCTTCATTGGGGTTGTGGTATCCTAGGAAAGGCGACTTTATGCTCGAAGGGTATTCCGATTCGGATTTCGGATGCTGCAAAGTTAATTCAAAATCAACAACTGCAGGATGCCAGTTCTTTGGTCCTAGATTGGTTACCTGGCAGTGTAAGAAACAAACGTCTGTGGCGTTATCTACATGTGAAGCGGAGTATGTTTCTGCTAGCAGTTGCTGCTCTCAGATCTTGTGGATACAGCAACAGATGCGCGACTACGGTTTGCAGTTTCTTAACACACCTCTTTTTGTTGATAATGAGGCCGCAATAAATATAACTAAGAATCCAGTACATCACGCTAAAACTAAACACATAGAAATTCGTCATCACTTTATTCGTGATTGCTTTGAGAAAAAGTTGATACGAATTGAGAAAATCCACACTGACGAACAGAAAGCTGATTTACATACCAAAGCTTTTGATAAAAATCGGTTTAAATATTTGTTAAAACTGAATGGTATGAAGCTTTTGTCGGTGTCGGATGGCATAATTGGCGTTGATGAGAGTACTGTTGCGGATGAAGACGAGAAACAATCTGCAATGGTTTGTCGAATTTTTACTTGTTTTGGTATTTAGGGGGAGTAGATGTTTGTACATAGTTTATTTTTTCAGAAAATACAAAAACAGTAAAAAATGCAAAAATACAAAAACATGATAAAATCTGAAAAAAAGCTTGTGTATATAGGGAAAATGATAGTACATCAGCTAGACGATTACAGTATGCTAAAGATTTGAAAAGTATAAAAGAGTTAAACAGTCTCACTGATGATGTGTTGATAGGTTTTCACACATTTAGTAGATTTATTCGGGATATAAACCTAAATTCAAACTTGTGAATTCGTGGGGAACACTACTTGGATATATAGGTAACCCCTGAAATCTCGTTTGAAAGGTTTCTTAATCTGATATACTAGGTCTTTATACTCAATGATGTCTGGGGTATTATTCCGGGACTTCTGCTGAACGGTAGTTCTGACCTAGTCCCTGGCTAATACTTGCTGCAATGCTTGAAACACAGCATTAAACCCTCAGCATGCTGAAACAATAAAATTGATAAATGCTGCTGTTGTAAGCAAAAAGATCCTCTAAAGGGGACACTCCGAAAAGTCGAAGCTGATATCTCTCTGCGTATACGAAAGTATCGACCTGAGATCCCTCGGCCCTCGCATACCTAAATTATATACAGATAACATTGTAGTATTCTCACCTGTAAGACTGATTATTGAGATTCTGGATACGGGAGTATATTCAAGAGGTGGGACACATGAATGAGCTAAGTTCTTAATTCATCTAAATCGTATCCTGAGTAAATTGAAATTTGTGTGAGAATTTAAGATGGATCAGTATATCGACAATCGAGGTGAATTGTTTAAATCTGAGTATGTAATGTAGCTTAACGGTACTTGTGATTTGTCTGAAAAGCTGATATGATTCCCTGACACGCTCGCCAAAAATATGTTTGTATATAGTTTACTTTGTTTACTTTCTGCAATTTAAGTTTTCTGTATTTCATTTCTTAGTTTAGAACACTTTGATAAAATCCAAAAAGATTTTATTTCTGCTTTATTTTCCGACAAACCAAAGTGGAGAGTTGATTGTTGGATTCTCAGATGTTTGAAGCAGATGCAGGAGATTCTGGACTGAAGAATGAGGAGAGCTTACTTTGAAGAAGTTTAAATTGTTTGAAATGATAAAAACAAGTTCATTAACTTGATACTTGTTATTTTCAGAAAATGTTTGAAATTGTTGTTTTAAAATCAGTTTTGATTCGTCAAATGATCAACCAAGGTCATTAATTTGGACTTGGTAGATTAATCAAGTAATCAGGGTCATTAACTTGGACCTGAATATTTGAGTGGATTGCTATAACTGATTGAGTTTGAGAATTAATATTGAAAAGATAGAATTGTAATGTTTGTTGGTTGAGAAACAGGTTTGGACTTCATTATTCCTAATGGAAGCAAATTGTAAAAGCTTGAACCAGATATCTCAGATTCAGCATATTGAGAGGGGGAGTCTGTGAAAGGGGGAGTCTGGATCATCGGTCAAAGGGAAGATTGAAGTTTAAAGTTTAAAGATTGAAGATAGAGATTGAAGAAAGTTTTTACAATGTTTGAAGATTGTTAAAGACAAAGACTTGAAGCCAAAGACTTCATCAACATCCAAGGGGGAGTCTGTTGGTGCACTAAATGTCTGCTGATTACGTCATAATCAAGTCTTATGTCTAGATAGAGTGTATGAGTGTGAAATAGTAATAGAATTAGGGTTTAGTTTTGATTTAAGAAGTGTTTAAAAGGGTTCCGTTTGAAATCATCGTTTGAATGAGGGTTCCGTTTGAAACAGAAGGGTTCCGTTTGAATCTGATTATGTTAAGTTCAAACGGAAGGGTCTATGTCTATATATAGGAGTGTGTTAGTCTCATTTCAAACGGAATGGTCGGAACGGTTGTGTGTGTGAGCGAAGGTGCTGCCAAAATTTCGTTAGAAATCATTGTAAAAGCTCACGGTTGATAATAGAAAGAAAGATTAAAGGATACAAGTTGTTTTGGACGTTGTTTACTTTGATTCCGCCTTAGTAATCGATGTTGAACTACCTTAACTGACTTTCAGGGTCACGTACACGATCCAACAACTGGGGAGATTTGGTCTTAGAGACCAGGAAGTTAGTCTTAGAGACCAGGGAGTTAGTCTGAGAGACTAGGGAGTTCAGTCTGAGAGGCTGGGTGGGATAGTTTGGGAAGACTAGGACGAATATGTGGATACATGGTTACATTATGAATTGTCTTTATTTGCAATACAAAAAGTGTTAAAGATTACTGTGAATATGCATGCTATGACTATTATGTACCGGCACACACGTCACCTTCCTCAGGGGACGAATTGTCAGATGATAACGACCCTACGGCCACCGACACAGATGATGAGACTGTACCTGCACCGGAGATATTTACGTCAGACACTGAGAGTGACCCTGACATGCTGACCAAGGACGAGGATGACTTCCAACCGTCCGCGCTGCCAGACTTTGGCGATAAATTACCCTTGTTGATGGCTTCCTTGATGAAGATCCCTCTGTCATTCTTGTTTTGGCCCATGACTACTTCATTACTGGTCATCCCGTTGGTAAGCACACCATGGCTCCAATCCTCGATAATGCGCCTCTTGGGGACATTCCTTCCGAAGGTTGGCTACTCGACAAACAATTGATAACGACATTGACATGATATTGATGGTCCTTCCGATAACGCCCATGATGATGGAAAGTTAGACGAGAACGTCGTTACAAATATCACTTTTGAGACCCCTGTTGTCAAGTTACCCTCTGAGTTTAGTATACACCTGATTTCAGACTCCTTTGAGTCTGCGTCATTTACGGCCTTACAGACGGTCAGGTTACCGCTTTTTGCTACTGACTCAGAAAACGACCCCACTATGACTGTTGCACTACCACCTGCTCGAGATCCCTCACCCTTACACGATCTAGGGTCTGCTCCTGAGCCAGCTCCTTTTCCTATTGAGACAGCTTGATGTTGCACCTGTTGATCCCGCTTAAACATAACCTTATTTCTTTTGGACTACCATACATTGCACTCCTTGTACCAGGCCAAGTGCCTGCAACTATTGATTCTCCTTTCATTGTGACATTTACTGCTGCACCTGCACCCGCTGATGTTGCTCCTATTAAAACCGACGTCCATTGCACCGACATGCCTACCGCTTTCTTTCAGGACATACCCGCACCCCGGGAAGGTACTCCAGGTCGGCACCCGCATAACGATTCTTTTGCTAAAGCAGCATTTTTCCCGACTTCACAGGTCGCACCGTTTGCTACATTCACCTCTACAACGCTGGACGAGCCATTTCGATGGTTCCTATAATACACTATGCTGATTTTAGACCCTTGCCATCCCTCACATTATGGAGGCTACACACGGAATGAGAGCTCCTGTAACGTCAGCTACAACTTGAGGATATAAGTCGCAAAGTTTTGGAGCTTGAGCTGACACCACAACCTCCACCCTGTTTATTGCCAGTATACTTTGATCCTCCACAATTATCGAAGACTTCTTTTACGTTCTCACCTGCTGCTATAACACCTTTCCCAGGTTTTTGATGATCGTTCCCTTACTATCGAGTGGCAGATCAGTTAACTACTTTGATGTATATACAAGCTCGAGGAGGAGTTTACGCATGCTAGCAGTTACTTGTCTTTCCTCCTCCACCTCAGTCACCAGTGTAGTTGGTTTCTGGATTTATGCGGATTACATTACTCTTGGGTAAAGACTCTACAAATGGGTTGGGATTGCGGAGACTTTATAAAGTCTACTTTTGACCACGTGATTTTGATACACTAACAGATTTATTGGGCAAGGGTAGGGTGACCCTGTGTCCCATTTAATGTGATGCACTTCGTAGACAATGTGATTGTGGTTGGGGTTGGTAAATAATGAAAACTCAGTCGCTATATTCTCACTAGACACGTTATTGATTTGCATGATTGTACAGTAATTGTAATGCTACGTGCTTGCTTGTTGTGTTCTCATTAAATGTCTTCCTACCTACAAGTTGTACTATAATGATGTCGTTATATGATTGCTTATATACGTATGTAAATACACCTCTGGAGTCTTATTCATTAAGTAGAGGCTAGTGTGCTCATGTCCTTAATAAGACCTGACCTAACCGACCTTCTTCTAGGAAGATGTCGACTCAAGGGAACACCGATACCAACAACCCTCTGCCGACGCAGAGGCGGAATTTCAAGAACGCATCTTACAGGTCATCGCGCAGTACGAGGCCCTTCGCTCCGAGCGCTGCGGAGGTACCTCAGGAAATAACCTACCCAACGGCAATGTTTAGTCACTTAAGACACATTACAAAACGTTTGAACATTTTCACGAGTGCTTTGCTATTACGTTACGCGAATAATGTTGCTTATATCTGTAGGTCCCGTGAGCCGTGCGGATCGTAACAGAATCGTAGATCCAACCTAGAGTGCGGAATCCTCTGGATCAGATTTCACAGAAAAACGAGTAGAACAAGAATCAAGAACACGATACACTTTCATTCCGGTCTTCTATTGATTATCCAACACGAAGTTTACAATCAATTCAAGACCTTCACAAGAAATCTCCTAGCCACTCTCTATAGATTTCTCTAACACTCTCTCAAACTCTAGAATGTCCAACCTAAACCCTTATGCCAAGCCTTGTTTATATAGGACAAGGTTTGCACATGGGCTTTGGTCTGGGCCAGGCCATTCTCCAAGCCCATAACACTAAATAACTCCCTAACCAATAATGCTAAGCCCAATACAAAATATCCAAAGACTAAATAAACAAACTATTAAGCTGTTGTCACAAAACATGCACCAACAAACTCCCCCTTGACAATAGCTTCATAGTGTAACTTTGTCTTCAAACATCTTGTAGTCTTTTGGTCTTTGGATAGCGTCAGCTACACAGTTTCTGACATCAACAAACTCCCCCTTAGCTGATGCTACCAATCTCCAAAACTTTCATTCGTTGTAGATCAGCAAACTAGAAATCTTTGGTTAGCAACTATCTTCAATTCTTTCATATCTCTTTCTCTTTCTGCAATGTAGTAGAAGGATCCTACCATGCATCTTCACACGTTCTTCACTTCACTCTCAATCTGCACTTTACTTGTATTCTGCACTTCATTTTGATAACCGCATCAATCTGTTTAGCAACACAAGCAAGTATCTCGAAAAACTATTAGCCTTTTTCACATTTAAAGATAAACCAATATTTTATCTTAGTTTGCAAAAACAACTACCTGTCAGTTCAAAATGGGAGATCTTTTAAAAGGAAATCTTTTTGGTATTTTTGATTTTTCAAAACAAACTAACAAACTAAATTAAACTCAAAAATATTTACAATACTTCTTTTTGTGAGTATCATGTGCAAGAAGATCATATCAGCAAAATCAAACTGTTTCACACCATTAGTTAATTCTTTATATAATTTTCCGTGAAAAGCAGTTCAAGACGATTACCAGTATGTTCGTCCACCTAAACAAAAATGCATGAACATTTCAAGTACCATTACCATATGATACGTTAAGGTAATATTAATTCTGATATATTAGTGTGTCCCACTTCAGGATATACCCCCGCGATCAAGGTATGCACAAAGATTCATCGTAGTAGGAGAGTATACTGAATTCATCCGTTTTGTTTTTCAACGATAGATAATTGGTGAACAGGTCAGTACTTCCGTACAGCAGAGAGGCCAAAATATCTAACGAGGGCTAAGATAAATACCATTTTTGGTACGATTTGTGCATTTTGCACTTATTTTGAATGACTCTCTATGAGAGTGTCTTCATTTTTCAGGGTTTTGGCATTTTTAGCTCTTTTAAGATATCCTGGGTGTGTCTAGGTCAGCATGTATCTGGATGCAGCAGAAGGACACCCCTGATATCCCCAGATGAAATAACAGTATAAAGACCTAAAACTTCAGATTTTGGCAATCTATCAACGCAAGATTTAAGGTCATTAAACCATACACCACTGATGTGTTCCCCACTCATACTCAGTGCATTTAGGTTTATATCACTTTGGTAAGTTGATTATTTCATGCTTTTGCCTACTGGTACATCATATGATGAAGCTGCTATCACACTTAAGCATTTTAATTCAGTTTAAGTGTGACAGTCTAACTTGCTGATGTACTATCATTTCTTCTTTTTCACACCATGAAAACTCATTTTTGATTTTTTGATTTTCCAATGTTTTTGGATTTTTAAAATTTTATAACTTACTCCCCCTAAACACACGCACTATCTAAACTCTTTTTGGCTTAGAGGAATTTCTCCCCCTTAAATTTTTGTTTTTATGGAGTAAGTTTCAAAAACACAAATTTAAAACACACACTGACTCCCACCTTAACCTGACTACAGTTTTTCACGTTATAAGTTTAAAAACAAACAAAATGATCACAGGAGTAAATAGTTCGTTACCCATGTTAACCTACTATTCACCTCAGATGCTTTACAGGAATAACCACTGTCGAACACATCAACAGTCCTTCTTGGTCATCCTGCATTCACTCAACAATTCAGTTAGACTTAAGAACCCAAGCCCTGATAGTCTTGGGTTTTCCAAATTCATCCATTACAGGAACATCCATCCAATATCCATCACACTTCAGTGGATCCTTGGGTAACTTTTTATCTTGATACCTTCTTCTCCCATAATCATACCATGAATTTTGAAAAAATTTTGGATGTTGTTGAACATTCGAGTTACTAAAACCCCTATGTCCATTTCTTCTTTGAAAATTTCGATTTCTAGATGTCTGGTATCGATTTTGATATCCAAAATTTCTATGTTGACTTTGAAACTGATTTGATTTACCATTATAATGACTAAATTGTGGAGAAATACTTTTTGGTCTATCAAATCTTTTCGAAGTTGAGGGTTTTGAGTGAGATTCAGGTTTCTTTGTCTGACAACTTGATTTTACATTATTGCTTGACCCAACCTGATTCCCATCCTTAACCTCATCAACCTGTTGTTTACCTTTCTTCAAAGGACAACAACTCGCCACATGCCCTTTATTGTGTCATTTAAAACAGGATCTTTTCTTATAAGTTTTCCTTTTGTTTGATCCCTTTTTAAATGTGTTGGCCTTTTTGTCTTCAGTATCCTCATCCACTTTATGAGGTGTACTGTTAGACTCAACAGATTCTTTCAAAGAAACTGGACTATTTGGTAAGTCCACAGCTATCGGATCCACTACCTCTTGTGCAGTGGTTACAAAATCAATTAGCTCTTCTTCTTTTGGTAGAAAAGAGTAGTCTTGATTTCCAGAAGATGAAGCTTTAGTAAACCCCACCCCTGTTTTATCATTACTCCTTTTTAAACCCTTTTGAATTTGAGTCCTGACTAACGAAGAACTCCCAAAATTGTTTAATTTCCCCTGAAGTTCAACAATTTTGGCTTGTGCATCAGCCAATTCTGTGCACTTTTCTGAAAGCTCGTTAGTCTTTTCTTTCAGAGTTTCACGAGCCAAATCAATGATCTGTAACTGTTCATTGACTTTGCTTGTTAAACTACTGATTTCTTGTTCATTTGATTTGAGTTTTTCTAAACAATCTGACTCTCGTTTAATCAAAAGAACATTTGAATCTTTTAACTTTTCTAATTCAGCTGACTGAATTTTGTTTTGCTCCGATAGTCTGTCAACTTTAACCTGTAGTTCAGTGAAATTAAGACAAGTATGACTTACAGATTCTGATGATACCTTCACCTCTGATGTAAGTTCATTCACATCCTTCAAGCCCTTTGAAACTTCTGCACCCTTCTCTTCAGCATTCTCCTCATCTGCGTCCTTCTTTTCTTCTACCTCAGTAGCTTCCTCTCCAATCTTCACAGCAGCAAGCTCAGCTACCAATGCTTGATCACAAGTAGTTACTTTTGAAGAGATCTGATAACGTTTTTCCAAAGCTTCCCATAGAACTCTAGAATTCCCATAGTTCTTGAAGGTATGCTTAATGCCCTCAGGTAAGGATTTCTTGATCACTGCTAAAGCTCTCTTCTCAGCATCAACCAACTGTTTCTCAGATTCATCCATCTTCTCATAAGCAATTACTTTTACCCTTCCGTCAACACGACGTGTGGGAGCAACGTATCCATCAATCATACAGCTCCACATTCTCGCATCTTTACTTTGAACATATGCCTCAACCTTCTTTTTCCAGTCAGCATATTCATTTATGTTTATAAGCTTTGGCCAGTTCTTAACAACCTCACTTCCATTATCCATCTTATCCATCACGCAGCGTAAAAGTTTAAATGAATTTTGGTAACCTGAATTAAAATCCAAATCTAACTCCTATACTGGTCCTTGTCAAGCTTTTACCGTAAGCGAACTGATGAAACCGTACAAATATTATCCGAAAACTGTTTTTATCAAATTATACCGTTAGATTCGTCTCGAAATTACGATTCCAAGGATATATAATGTTGAAAACCGTTTACGGATAATTTTCTAAACACGAAACCGTGAAATTTTTCTTACGCAAGCCACGAAAAATTCCACCTTGTCCGAAATGATCAGAAAAGGTCCGAAATGGTCCTAGATTCGAAATGGTTATCCGAAATCAACTACTCTGATCCGAAATGACCACTTGCTAGTCCGAAATGAAACAAACTGATCCGAAATCAGACCTCTTTATCTGAAATGAACCCCTTACAATCCGTAATGGTCCGTAATCCTTTGATTTATCCGAAACCTGGTCCGAAATGCAGCTTATGAATCCGAAATCAAATCAAACTGGTCCGAAATCAATTCAATCTGATCCGAAATCAACTGTTTGATCCGTAATGCTTGTTACTGGTCCGAAATTGATCCGAAATGATTGATTTCCAGTCCGAAATGCAATCCTTTTGATCCGAAATGCTTAAATGCTGTCCGAAATGCAACTGTTTGATCCGTAATCCAAGCTTTCTGGTCTGAAATGATGCTGATTAATCCGAAATGGCTGAATTTTGGTCCGAAATGCAAGCCCTTTGATCAGTAATGATCCGAAATGCTTGAATTTGATCCGAAATCACCAGCAGAACACGAACACAGCCTCCGAAAACGTCCAAAAACGCCGATTTTTCTGCAGAAACGATTCTGAACCGAGCAAATCAAGAGCCGAAAGCTCTGATACCAATTGTAGGTCCCGTGAGCCGTGCGGATCGTAACCGAATCGCAGATCCAACCTAGAGTGCGGAATCCTCTAGATCAGATTTCACAGAAAAACGAGTAGAACAAGAATCAAGAACACGATACACTTTCAATCCGGTCTTCTATTGATCATCCAACACGAAGTTTACAATCAATTCAAGACCTTCACAAGAAATCTCCTAGCCACTCTCTATAGATTTCTCTAACACTCTCTCAAACTCTAGAATGTCCAACCTAAACCCTTATGCCAAGCCTTGTTTATATAGGACAAGGTTTGCACATGGGCTTTGGTCTGGGCCAGGCCATTCTCCAAGCCCATAACACTAAATAACTCCCTAACCAATAATGCTAAGCCCAATACAAAATATCCAAAGACTAAATAAACAAACTATTAAGCTGTTGTCACAAAACATGCACCAACAATATCACATGCTACACCTACAAGAAGTTCTTGGGCTGCAAGCTCCTGAATTTCGATGGCACTGGGGGTGCCGTAGCCTTCGTACGCTGGGTTGAGAAGATGGATTCTGTTTTACGTGTGAGCAAATGCGCCCCAGAGCATCATGTTACGTACGTTTCTGGATTGTTCCAAGATGGGGCTCTGTCATGGTGGAAACTCCAGGTTCAAACGATGGGCGAGGCTGCTGCGTATGCTTCGACATAGGATCAACTGAAAGAACTAATGCATAAGAAATACTGTTCGAGAACAAAAAGCCAGAAGATGGAAACTGAGTTCTGGAACTTGAAGATGGAGGGACCAAAAATAGCTGAATACGTGGAGAAATTCAATGTTCTATCGCGTATTGTCCCCTACATGGTAGAACCAGAATTTAAAAAGATTGAGCGTTTTATTTGGGGATTGGCACCCCAAATCATGAGCATGGTGACGACATTAAAGCCTGCAATGATCGCTGAGGCCATTGATCTAAGTGTGACCTTGACTGAAGAGGCAATCAGGTTGAACAAATTTTCAACCTCTGAGGAGAAGAAGGAGACTCATGTAGAGTCATCTGGAGACAACAAGAGAAAGTTCGCAAACTTCAAGCAGGGCACTCAGACGAATAGCAACAACAAGGCCAAAAAGGGAAAAGAGTACATGGGTAAACTACCTCAATGCGACAAGTGTCGACGACATCATACCGGGCGATGTAAAAATGGAAAGTGTGACAACTGTGGCAAAGTGGGGCACAGCAGGGAAACGTGTTGGCATGAGATGAAACGTGGAAAGAAAGGTAAGGGATGTTATAACTGCGGTGATATGGGGAACTTTAGGTAAGATTGCCCAAGGGAGATTAAACAAAATCATGGGAAGAATGTCTAACACCGGAGCTAGGTAAGCACGCCAGGATCCAAACATGGCTATCGGTACGCCTCATAGTAGTCAATGTTATGCGTCTGTGCTATTTGATATTGTTGTTAAATTTTAGCTTCAGAATATACTTGTTTTAATAATAAGCAAGATAGATATCCAGTACTCGATAAAACTAGCTTAAGGGAAGCTTCGACGTGATAACCCGGATGGATGGGTTGTCGAGCAATCAAGCGGAGATTGTTATCCGCATCCCGATGGCGAATGAAGGAACGATCGTGACTCATGAAGCAGGATATGCCTCCACATATTACTAATTGCTTGAAGGCTTGAAAGTTGTTGCGAATAGGATGTGATGTTTTCTTGGCTCATGTCGGGGACGAGGGAGCCGAAGAACCAAAACTCGAAGATACCCCTGTGATAAGGGAATATCCTGAAATCTTCCCCCAAAGACTTGCCCGAATTATCTCCCCGACGACAAGTCGAATTTCGCATCGACTTAATTTCGGACGTCGCGCCTGCTATTAATGCACCTTGGCGACTTACACTTTCGGAGATGCAAGGATTGTCAGTGTAACCTCAGTAGTTGATAGAGAAGGAAGATAATAGACCAAGTTTCCCGTTTTGGGTAACCCTAGTTCTGCTCGTCAAGAAGAAGGACGATGATTTTCAAATGAGCATCAACTACCAGGAGCCGAACGAGCCAACCAACAAGAGTTGATAACTCTTGCTAAGGATTAACGAATTACTTATTTAGCTAACTGTGAGGATTCAACTACTATTTCACGACTGATCGATGATCGAGTGTCATTAGCTGTGACTTCAGGAAGAAAGTAAACCGGGAAAAAAAAATTGTGGGACAATAACTTGTTTTAAACGTACACAAAAAATGGTGTTTCCTACACGATGCATAGAACCTTGTTACACAGAATACGAAACTCTGAGAATCTAGAAAACATGTACTTAGGGTCCTGGGAAGCCAGGTCCAAACTCGTAAAGGTTGTTACTTAGGAACCACATCTGTTAACTCAATCAGATACCATTAACCTGACGTATATGCCATTTCAGTCAGCCAAACAGAAAGTACTTAAATTTCTTTTGTTAAGATCATCACTTTTGCTTTTAGCGAGTAGATGTTTGCATCTCTACCCCCCTAATGGTAGTTGCATCGCGCCAATTTTCTTCGCTGAGAGCGAACATATATTTGCTTCGATACTTGGGTCATTTCTTCATTTTAGCAAATACTCATTATTTCAGGACTCGGAAACTTTTATGACACACATGCACCATTTGCTACGCATGTGGTTTCGATTCGAACAAACGCTTCATTGAAATTCAAATATTATTTTTGCTAAATCTTGTGATTCGAATGACCTGCTTTATTGTAATTGTTGGCTCTTTTGTTACCAAGTCAACACACTTTCTTGAGACTTCATTTCTTTCAAGTTACACTCATGGTTTATCTTCGTAACCATGCTGAGATTCCCTTGTTGATACATACGTTTATTGTCGGGTTATGCTGAAACCAAGTTCAATTTCTTGAACTTATCCATTTCGCATATTCAGTTTAAGACATTATATGATGTATTGAGAGCATCATATTCAAGTATTTTTGCAAAGATTCTTTCATTTCGGGTCATAGTAGACTTGGCTAGTCTACGGCCCCACTAAATCGTTGTTGGTCTCAATATCTTGCGGTGATGCTTTCACGAAATTGAAGCTTGCGCTAATTTGATTACGCACCTCATACACGGAATTAATTGTTTATTCATTGATTTGCCCTAAATCCGTTTTGTTTGTCAACTAAAGCAGTCTCAACACAGTTGTGTGTTAAGACGATGGTACATAGATTCATATTATATCACGGTGTACCTCCTAATGATTATTTCATTATCAACCGAATGCTTTGCGGTACTTGCTACTTTTTCACCTTCGATCGGAAACAGTGATGCTTTCAGCACACTTCCATTTGGTTTCAAACACGGTGAACTTGTTCAGTCACCACTATTATTGAATTATGTCGTTACGACACCTTGAGGTGTTCTCACAAACTCGTAGCTTGTGCTAATCATGGTCAACTGTCACACCCCCAAAATCCACACGCGGAGTACTACCGCTTGGAGGCGTGACATGACCAGGATCAAGCCACCAATCATATTGAACATAAGTATATAGTAAAAGTCATTCATCAATACGATAGGTGTTTCCAAAGCCAAATATAAACAAGTGTGTAGCGGAAGCATTAATGTAAAACCCAACATAAGTTTAAGTACAAAACATCATAATGTTTAACAACACATTCACGATCCACGTCCACAACGACTGGGCCTCCCGTGCAAGCTCCATTAGTACCTATAGTCCTGCAAGGCATGTAACAGAGAGTCAACAACTAGTTGAGCGAGTTCACAGAAAGTAATGCGTAATAGTAAGTTTGTTTGTAACATGTGGCTCTACTGGGCCGGTAGTAAGTTCTATTGGTGGGGGCTTCCCGTGTTGTATAACCACTAGACTATTTGTAACCATATGTGTTCTTCACAACCGAGAACAGTAATACGTACAGGTGTTACGTAGGTTTTACGTAAGTATCCTTCCCAACCGAGGATAGGGGTACGCGGGGGTTTACGTAGGTTTTACGTAAGTATCCTTCCCAACCGAGGATAGCGAATAGCATAAGTATACGTAGGTTTTACGTATGGGTCCTGCACAACCGAGGACGATGGTATGGTAGTCTAGTAATAATGTCCGCATGAATCTGTTCAACCTTATTCCTTAAATCCCATTCCCAAGCCCTGGGAATCCCATGCCTTGGTAGAAGTGTGAACTCACCTTGTTTGCTCGGTATGCTAAGTTAAGTGCTCACGGTTAATCAATCACGTCCTAAGGTATGCACGAATATATAATCAGTTTGCATTCAAGTTGTTTGCACGTAAATATCATCATCATGAACATCGCTTTAATAACACAGAGTATCACATTGCACGTATATGTAATCATACAAGTATTGCTTTTAATCATAACAGCAGTTATCTATCCCAGTTAAGTTTAACAGAATTAAAGTAGATTACTGTGTTGATTACACAGTTGGCGAAACACCCTCTATTTCGCCATGAGCCCCTTCGACGAATCACTCATGTTTCGTCAAACTAGTCTCGGCGAAACACATTGTGTTTCGCCATGTCGGTTTCAACAATATATTGTGTTTCGCCGGTACCTTTGATTCGTCGGAACACATAACAGTTTCAGCAATAATAATACTCATGTCACAAATAATCATATCACAAATCCCTTGTGGCCGACAACTAGCAATCACCTCCAATCCTCATTGGACCTTCAATAACATAAGCTGATTGGACCTTTATTATGCATTATCAATACCAACAAACATCATCAATATAGAATCGGCGGTTCACATATCCCACCCATTGACCACCGATTTTTCCACCAATCTCCATTTTAATAAACATCCCATGTTACCTTCTAAAATCTTATCCAATACCAACTGACAAACCATGTGGTGTACTTATCATACTACTAGACAACATATATACAAACAATAAACAAGTGAATCATGTATAACATATCCTGACAACACACATGGGCCGCAACTAAGAGCATTAATCAAACAAACTTTATGGTCAATAACAAGTAATCGGTTCTGTATATCACACTAACCGAGATAAAAGAACGATGAATAGGCTAAGGGGGCTTCGAGAGTTCCAAACAGCCGTCACACAGAAGAGGGGCGCTCTAGGGTTTCTATTTTGTTAACTTATGACGAATGAGACGGTTCCGTGTAATTTATATGCGTACAAGTGAACTGGGCCCTAATGGGCTTTGGTGAAACTGGGCTTCGGCGAAACACCTGTTTCGTCGAGATGCTTATGGCGAAACAGTCTATTTCGTCGGGTCCAGTCTGTTTCGTCGAGTCCTTTTAGGTGTTAACAGTTTTAAGTTTTCAACAGCTTTCATGTTATACAGCCAAACACAAAATCATGCAACCACAATGCGTTCATAAAAAAAAAAAAAAAAAAAAACGTGTACAGTTACAAGTTAAACAAGTCAAACAACTACACAGTCAAAGTCAACGTGCACTTAATACGAAAGTGAAGGTCGGAAATTCGGGTTGTCACATTATCCCCAACTTGAAAGGAATTTCGTCCCGAAATTTAGCATACGGTTACTGAGGAAGCTAAGTAAGTTGTATCGTTTACTGGTTTTCCTGGGGTGTCACATCATTCCCCCGTTGAGTTGGAATTTCGTTCCGAAATTCCGTAGTAGCTTCAGCCTCAGTAGTAGTTGTATTGTTTTCGAACAACTGGGGATATTTGAGTTCCATTTGATCTTCGCGCTCCCAGGTGAACTCTGGGCCGCGACGGGAGTTCCAACGAACTCGTACAAGAGGTATTCTAGTGTTCTTGAGGACCTTAACATCCCGGTCCGTGATTTCAACTGGTTCCTCGACGAAATGCAACCGTTCGTCGATAGTGAGCTCCTTCAAAGGAACTATGAAGGTCTCATCTGACTGCCACTTCTTCAGATTCGACACATGAAAGACGTTGTGAACTGCACTGAGTTCAGCTGGTAAGTTCAATCTGTAGGCCACTTTGCCTATCTTTTCTATGACTTCAAATGGTCCAACGTATCGTGGATTGAGTTTGCCTCGTTTGCCAAAACGAACCACACCCTTCCAGGGTGAAACTCTGAGTAGCGCTCGATCCCCAACTTGGAATTCGAGTAGTTTTCTATCTTTATCGGCGTATACTTTCTGACGGTCACGAGCTGCCGCCATGCGTTGTCGTATTTGAGCAATCTTTTCAGTAGTATCAACTACCATTTCTGGACCTGTGATCTGACTGTCACCCACCTCTGCCCAACAAAGAGGTGATCGGCATTTACGCCCGTACAATGCCTCAAATGGAGCAGCTTTAATGCTGGTGTGGTAACTGTTGTTGTATGAAAATTCCACAAGTGGCAGATGCTTTTCCCAGCCCTTGCCAAAGTCAATTACGCACGCCCGAAGCATGTCTTCTAGAGTTTGAATAGTGCGCTCAGACTGCCCATCGGTCTGAGGATGATAAGCTGTGCTCATATCTAATCGAGAGCCAAAAGATTTGTGCATTGCTTGCCACAGTTCTGAAGTAAAACGTGCATCACGATCAGAAATAATAGAGGTGGGCACCCCGTGCCTCGAGACAACTTCTTTAAGGTATATGTCTGCTAGAGTGGAGAACTTATATGTTTCCTTGATAGCCAAGAAGTGAGCAGACTTTGTGAGTCGATCCACGATCACCCAAATAGTATCATTTCCGCGCTGAGATCTAGGCAGGCCAGTAACAAAATCCATGGAAATTTGCTCCCATTTCCATTGTGGTATCTCAGGTTGTTGGAGTGGGCCTGATGGTTTCTGATATTCTGCTTTGACTCTCGCACAAGTCAAACACTTGCTAACGTAAGTTGCTATGTGGGCCTTCATGCTAGGCCACCAATATGTAGTTCTAAGGTCGTGGTACATCTTATCCGAACCAGGATGTACTGAGTAGCGAGACTTATGAGCTTCATCCATTACAAGCTCGCGTAAGTTGCCATAGAATGGGACCCAGATGCGTCCGGTTACATAATAGGCGCCGTCTGCCCTTTGTTCTAACCTTTGCCTTGAGCCGCGTAGGGCTTCAGACCTGACGTTCTCCGATTTCAATGCTTCTACCTGAGCATCTCGTATCTGTGAAGGAAGACTAGACTGAATAGTGAGTTGCAATGCTCGTACACGCCTAGGTGTAGTATCTTTTCGACTGAGGGCGTCGGCCACCACATTGGCCTTGCCTGGATGGTACTTTATAGCACATTCGTAATCGTTCAGTAACTCGACCCATCGACGTTGTCGCATGTTCAACTCTTTCTGCTTGAAGATATGCTCAAGACTCCTGTGATCGGTGTAGATGGTGCACTTGGTGCCATATAGATAATGTCGCCATATCTTGAGTGCAAAGACAACAGCTCCAAGCTCTAAATCGTGCGTAGTGTAATTCCGTTCGTGAATCTTAAGTTGGCGTGAAGCATAAGCAATAACTTTATCCCGTTGCATCAAAACACATCCAAGACCCTGGATGGATGCGTCGCAGTAGACTACAAAATCGTCCGTGCCCTCTGGCAATGAGAGGATAGGTGCGCTACAAAGTCTATCCTTTAAGTGCTGAAACGCTGTTTCCTGAGTATCACTCCAACGGTAAACAACACCTTTCTGTGTCAGTAATGTAAGCGGCTGTGCGATCTTTGAGAAGTCTTTGATAAACCGTCTGTAATAACCCGCTAAACCCAAGAATTGGCGTATTTCGGTTGGTGTACTAGGTGCAGGCCAGTTCTTGATCGAATCTACTTTGGATGGATCGACATGAATCCCATCCTTGTTTACCACGTGGCCTAGAAAGTGAACTTCACGAAGCCAGAAGTCGCATTTTGAAAACTTAGCGTACAGCTGTTCCGTTCGAAGGAGTTCCAAAATAAGTCGTAAATGCTGTTCGTGTTCCTCCCGATTCTTCGAATAAATCAGGATGTCGTCAATGAAAACAATAACACACTTGTCAAGATAAGGTTTGCACACCCTGTTCATAAGATCCATGAAAACCGCAGGCGCGTTCGTTAGCCCGAATGGCATGACTAAAAACTCGTAATGACCGTAGCGAGTTCTGAATGCTGTTTTGGAGACGTCCTCATCCCGGACTCTCAGTTGATGGTAACCTGACCTTAGATCAATCTTTGAGTAATAGCTCGACCCTTGCAACTGGTCGAATAAGTCGTCGATGCGTGGAAGTGGATAGCGATTCTTCACGGTCACCTTGTTCAGTTCGCGGTAATCTATGCACATACGAAAGGTACCGTCTTTCTTCTTTACAAATAATACTGGAGCTCCCCAGGGCGAAGAGCTAGGACGTATGAAACCTTTTTCCAAAAGTTCTTGCAATTGTTTAGACAGTTCTTCCAGTTCAGTTGGAGCTAAACGGTAAGGCGCTCGAGCTATAGGTGCTGCTCCTGGAGCTAGCTCGATCTGAAATTCGACCTGGCGATGGGGCGGTAATCCAGGTAACTCTTCAGGAAACACTTGAGGAAAGTCGCGTACTACAGGAATATTCCCAATCGTTTTCTCTGTCGTCGATGTATCAGTAACGAGTGCTAAAATAGCTATGTGGCCCTTTCGCAGACACTTCTGAGCCTTCAAAAAGGAGATGATGCCACTCACGACACCACTCTTGTCGCCTTGAACTTCGAGAGGTTCTTTGCCAGAACGAGGAATACGAATGATCTTCTCCTTGCATAGGATCTCTGCTTGCTGTTGGGATAACCAATCCATACCGATGACAATGTCGAAACTACTCAGTGTTATAGGAATGAGATCGATAGAGAAAGTCTGACCAGCGAGGATAAGATTACAACCCTGAACTATGTGTGTGGCTTCTAGACTTTTACCGTTAGCTAACTCTACGACATGTTTGGTGTTCAAAAGTGTTGGTGCGCGTTTAAGCATTTGACTAACGTTCAGAGACATATAACTGGTATCCGCACCCGAATCAAATAATACGGTAACATAAAAGTCGTCGAGAAGAAACTTACCCGTAACCACATTAGGATCGTTCCTTGCGTCACTCTGACCAATCACAAACATACGACCCTTTGCACCATTGTTGTTGTTGTTTCCCCCATTGTTGTTCCCACTGCCCTGATTGTTGTTGTTGTTGTTGTTCTGGTTTCGGTTTAACTGAGGGCAGTGTCTTTTGAAGTGACCTTCAGCACCACAATGAAAACATCCTTTGTTACCCTGTTGTTGGTTCTGCTGCGTTTGCTGCTGCTATTGATTCTGAGTTATAGGCCGTGGGCTCCTACAATCCTTGGCCTCATGGCCCATCCTGAGGCACCTCTGACAACGACCCTTGTTGCACTGGCCACTGTGATGCCTGTTACAGTTGTTACACCTTGGGAGGTTTCCTCGATAACCACCCTACCTGTGACTGCCCGAAGATTGCTGACTTGGGCTCTGATAGTCACTAGTCTTGCGCTGTTGCTGTGCTTGAGACTGTACAATAGCTGAACCCCTACTGGAATCCCCTTCCCATTTCCGCTTGTTGTCGCTGGGAGTAGCAGGAGTAGCTGGAGTGGTAACGGTAGTAGCGCTGATGCGTTTAGGCAGCCTGTTCTGTTCCACCGCCTGATCAGTGAGGCGATGAGCTAGCTTGACGATCTGTTGAATAGTGCCAAGATTCGCTGAGGTTACGTGGCTTTGAATCTCCGGCACCAGACCATTGAGATAAAGTTCGATACGCTTAATGGGAGGGTCCACCATAGTAGGACACAGAATAGCCAACTCGTTCGATCTTCTGGTGTACGCTTCAATTTCCGACCCCGTCATTTTCAAGTGGTAAAACTCTACCTCCAGCTTATGAATATCATCACGGCTACAGTATTCCTCTTTGATCAATTCCTTGAAACCGTTCCAGGGTGTGGCATTAGCAACAGCCAACCCTAACATCTGAACCTGCGCATTCCACCAAGTCAGCGCAATGCCTTCCAGAGTACCAGTGGCGTACTTCACCCTGCGAGCCTCAGGGCATTCACACATTTCAAATACTGACTCGAGCTTTTCAAACCAATGGAGGAGTCCAACCGCTCCTTCCGTGCCACTAAAAGTAGTAGGACGACAGTCCATGAAAGTTTTGAAGGTGCAAACAGGTGGCTGAGCGTGCTGACCTGTTGTGTATAAGAATCCAGGACAAGATTAAACACAAGAGTTGGTTTAGGAGTGTAGGATCTAAAGATCCTAGTGTGGGTTACAACTGCAGGGTATACCTCCTGCTTGTGCGGCTGCAACTGCCGCAGCAACTTGTTCGTTAATGAGAGCCGTCAACTGGGCTTGCGTCATGTTGATACGTCCAGACATGATCTTCATAGCAAAGATAACATATGTGAGAAAGGTTCCCGAGTAGTGCGATGACAGAAGAGAGTGAGCAAACAAGTATTCTCATGCAATAGTGTTACGTTTATCTAAGCATACCCTGAGCAAGGTTCTATGCAATTCTAGCAAGTAGGCAATAAGGCATGTACCATATTACCTAGGATGTTGAGTCTTGCACGTGGAGCGAGGCGTCGTTGTGGATCGTTGAGCACTGTTCTGGTTATAGTCTGGTTTTAATAAAAACGTTTTCCCCTTATTAAAACCGAGTTCTCTATAACCTATGGCTCTGATACCAATCTGTCACACCCCCAAAATCCACACGCGGAGTACTACCGCTTGGAGGCGTGACATGACCAGGATCAAGCCACCAATCATATTGAACATAAGTATATAGTAAAAGTCATTCATCAATACGATAGGTGTTTCCAAAGCCAAATATAAACAAGTGTGTAGCGGAAGCATTAATGTAAAACCCAACATAAGTTTAAGTACAAAACATCATAATGTTTAACAACACATTCACGATCCACGTCCACAACGACTGGGCCTCCCGTGCAAGCTCCATTAGTACCTATAGTCCTGCAAGGCATGTAACAGAGAGTCAACAACTAGTTGAGCGAGTTCACAGAAAGTAATGCGTAATAGTAAGTTTGTTTGTAACATGTGGCTCTACTGGGCCGGTAGTAAGTTCTATTGGTGGGGGCTTCCCGTGTTGTATAACCACTAGACTATTTGTAACCATATGTGTTCTTCACAACCGAGAACAGTAATACGTACAGGTGTTACGTAGGTTTTACGTAAGTATCCTTCCCAACCGAGGATAGGGGTACGCGGGGGTTTACGTAGGTTTTACGTAAGTATCCTTCCCAACCGAGGATAGGGGTACGCGGGGGTTTACGTAGGTTTTACGTAAGTATCCTTCCCAACCGAGGATAGCGAATAGCATAAGTATACGTAGGTTTTACGTATGGGTCCTGCACAACCGAGGACGATGGTATGGTAGTCTAGTAATAATGTCCGCATGAATCTGTTCAACCTTATTCCTTAAATCCCATTCCCAAGCCCTGGGAATCCCATGCCTTGGTAGAAGTGTGAACTCACCTTGTTTGCTCGGTATGCTAAGTTAAGTGCTCACGGTTAATCAATCACGTCCTAAGGTATGCACGAATATATAATCAGTTTGCATTCAAGTTGTTTGCACGTAAATATCATCATCATGAACATCGCTTTAATAACACAGAGTATCACATTGCACGTATATGTAATCATACAAGTATTGCTTTTAATCATAACAGCAGTTATCTATCCCAGTTAAGTTTAACAGAATTAAAGTAGATTACTGTGTTGATTACACAGTTGGCGAAACACCCTCTATTTCGCCATGAGCCCCTTCGACGAATCACTCATGTTTCGTCAAACTAGTCTCGGCGAAACACATTGTGTTTCGCCATGTCGGTTTCAACAATATATTGTGTTTCGCCGGTACCTTTGATTCGTCGGAACACATAACAGTTTCAGCAATAATAATACTCATGTCACAAATAATCATATCACAAATCCCTTGTGGCCGACAACTAGCAATCACCTCCAATCCTCATTGGACCTTCAATAACATAAGCTGATTGGACCTTTATTATGCATTATCAATACCAACAAACATCATCAATATAGAATCGGCGGTTCACATATCCCACCCATTGACCACCGATTTTTCCACCAATCTCCATTTTAATAAACATCCCATGTTACCTTCTAAAATCTTATCCAATACCAACTGACAAACCATGTGGTGTACTTATCATACTACTAGACAACATATATACAAACAATAAACAAGTGAATCATGTATAACATATCCTGACAACACACATGGGCCGCAACTAAGAGCATTAATCAAACAAACTTTATGGTCAATAACAAGTAATCGGTTCTGTATATCACACTAACCGAGATAAAAGAACGATGAATAGGCTAAGGGGGCTTCGAGAGTTCCAAACAGCCGTCACACAGAAGAGGGGCGCTCTAGGGTTTCTATTTTGTTAACTTATGACGAATGAGACGGTTCCGTGTAATTTATATGCGTACAAGTGAACTGGGCCCTAATGGGCTTTGGTGAAACTGGGCTTCGGCGAAACACCTGTTTCGTCGAGATGCTTATGGCGAAACAGTCTATTTCGTCGGGTCCAGTCTGTTTCGTCGAGTCCTTTTAGGTGTTAACAGTTTTAAGTTTTCAACAGCTTTCATGTTATACAGCCAAACACAAAATCATGCAACCACAATGCGTTCATAAAAAAAAAAAAAAAAAAAAAAAAAACGTGTACAGTTACAAGTTAAACAAGTCAAACAACAACACAGTCAAAGTCAACGTGCACTTAATACGAAAGTGAAGATCGGAAATTCGGGTTGTCACATCAACCATTTCACACAAAACTACATATACTTTTGTTTAACTGATTATTTAAACATTCCTGATGCAACTACGAATCAAGACAATGATACTCCAGATTCGCTTGTATTTCAGTCAGTGTATTTTCGCAATTCAAGAATGACAACACACTAATCCTTACCATTTATTTATTCGAAAGTTGACAGATCATTTTCATATTCAAGTTGTTGATTCTAAGTTCATATAGCGGATGCTATGATTTGTGAAAACTCGGTTGCATACTGTGATCAATTGATTGAGAACCCACTGGTCAAAACTCTTTTGTGGAACCCCTGTTAGCTGAGTTACACTAGATTCTATATCTACACATCTCATGTCCTTTGACATCAAATGCTAAAAGCACATACCTTTTAACCATTGGGTTCTTGTTGTCGAAATACACCCTAGGATTCACCTGATGTGAATAAGATTTCACTTGGTTTCATGGTTATCTACCTCAGTACTATTCATATGCATACACGCGTAATGAAGCCCTAAGAAGTTAAGGTAGTACAAATTTCGAGGACGGAATTTTCTTAACAGGGGGAGAATGTGACAACCGTCAAAATTGCATGTATCCGTACAATTAATTAATGTTGATTAGTGCTTAAATGACTGTGCTTAATTACAACTGATGATTTAAACTGTTTACTGATTTCTGTATCATACATACATGTGCATCACATTTCATACTGTCACACCATTCATTATATACAAACTTTAGTGACATACATGATGCACAAAGCACCGTTAGCACAGTTAGCGGATGGCTCAGAAATATACTGACAATGCCAGTACATAGACAGACAATGTTTTGAGGCCCCGTGTGAGCCAGAGACAAGGTACTACACTAGTATGGAGTGTAGGGAACTAAGGACCATAAAACTGCATCACTAGGTGATAGTTTAAGTGCCGGAAAGTGCCTAAAACCCACCTAAAGTGCAGAATTCTGCATTAATTACCAAAATTCAGCATTTTAACATGCTAGTAATGTGCAAAAATATGGCAAACTGGTCCTGTATGCTTTCCTAAGTGTCGGGAATTGAAAGTATCACAAAAAGTTACATAAAGGACACTATACGTAATAACTTAGCACTTTAACGGAACGGTATCTAACCGAACAACCGGACATTACCCGGAACACAAAAATATTGTTAAAAGTATTGTTTTTATTTTTCTGAGCTAATTATGGTTCCCGAGCACTCTAACATATTACATAATGCAAGATACACATAAATACTAGACTTTTACATCTTAACTTCCACTAAATTACCTACTTACCATCAAATTTGCACATAGACCACCTCCCCCTTGATGTAATCGGTCACAAGTATGGCCCACCTACCAAAAATCTTACAAGATCACATTAGGTCTTACTTAGATATGTAGAGATTTGTTCAAGATCTTGAATGTACTATGAGATCCATAAAGATCCTTACTAGATTATATAAGATCTAGGCCCCATTCTCATCATCATCTTCAACACAAAAACACCTCTCTCCTCCCTTCTCTAACCTACGGCCCAAACAAGCTCACCACCACCACCATTTTTCATCCATCATCTAGCCATTCCAAGATCATTTTGAGGTGTAAGAAGGTGATTCACGAAGCTTGGTGCTCACGGAACTTGAAGGACCACCTTTGTTTGCTTTTATCCACTCCATCTTCACACTTGTTTCTTCCCTAGCTTCAAGCTAGTAGTAAGATGCTTTTTCACTCTAGTTACTTCATATTTATGGTGGTTAAAAGATTCATTGTGATGAAAAACATAGAACACTAAAGATCATACGCATAAATCATGAACATAAGCTTACATAAAGATGAAACATGATGTAATATTGTTAGAATGATGTTGTTTTGATTATGTATGTTGTTTGCTTAATGATTACTAGTAATATGATGATTGATCATCATATGGAACTTGTTAGAGTATGATTAAAAATATGGTTTAACAAGTTAGGAGATGATTATGTGTTTCATGAAATAATCATCTTCTAGACTAAACATGAACTTGAAAGTAAAAATGATTTTCTTACAAAGTAATAAACCAAGTGAACTAGTAAATTTGTGAACCCAAGACTTGTGTATGATTTTCCAAGAAAAACCAAGTTTAAAAGACGGTTTTTTTAAAGATCATGATTCTTACATATACTTACACTATTTTTGGAAATAAAATAAGTATATGGATGCTAGTAAAACAAGAAGATGTGGTAAATAAATATTTTTGTAAAATGAGTTCACAAGTTGTAAACATCTAGAAATCCCGAGAATGAGATTTTAACAAAAGTAAACACCCTTTGGGGGGTGACTAAACCTACTAAACACCTCACCAAGTTACTACGCGTTTTTATAAAATATCAAGTTCATGTTGTACTATAAATGGATTAGTTTTGCACTTGGTAAGTGTAATATTGTTTAGAGTATGATTGTTGATGGTTTGAATGATTTTTTTTGAAAAGAAAATGATATGCTAAATAGCATGGACACCTCCATTTACAAAGGAAACTATGGCAAAATTTTCTAAAAATCGCAACACTTAGAAAATATTTTCTAGACAAGTGTTTTCTAGTGTATTTTAAACTATGCTTTTCAAATATAAACCTCGCCATAATTTTTGTAACAAAATACAAGTATCGGAGGTTGGTTTTTGTAAATACTAATGGATAAATAAATATTTAGAATATATATTTTATACTAAGACACTTGTGTGGATATTTGTTTATTTTGTGGAATAGTTATATTATTTTAGGGTAAAATAATATAATTTAACAAAATACCATGACATTTACAACTCCAAAATAATACCAAAAATCACAAGGAATGAAATATAAGTTACACACTTAATATTGTAAAGCTGAACGATAAAACGTAACTTATGAAATATTCCGGAAGACACCGTTACAATATATTTTTGGTAAATACTATTTTGGAAGCGAAAGGAGTGAAAATATGATTTTTGTACATATTACTAAGTATATCATATTTTCGACAAAGAGAAAATATATTATTTTTGGGGAGTTAAAATATATTTTCTTAGCATATTAGAAGATATACGAATTTGGGAAAATATATATTTTCTGGACGATACATTATTTTTGGGACAAAATAAGTTATTGTATATTTTCTAAAGTGAGACTTGAAAATATAAGTGTTTTGGAAATATATATTGGCAATATATTGACGTATTTTTATTTGGAATAATACACCGGAATACGACGCCAATACATGGCAAGATATACCAATGCAAGAATACGAATACACATGTATGAGATACCCCCATCCTTGGGAAGGAAATACGAAGTTAAAATACTTGAGAAGTACTAATACAGAAATAATGTTTAACAATTATTCCAAAATGAAATATAATTTAGAGTTAAAATAATTATTTTAACAAATAATTATAACTTGGAATAATATTGGGAACACAAGAAACGTAACTCAAAAACCTTCATACTAAGCAAAGGCACGGCACGTTCGTCTAATAGACGTTAGTACACTGTAGGTAGTCATGTTTGCTGAGGAGACTTGGGTTACACATACTGAAGACGCAATACTGTGAGTTCATGTCCCCCTTTTTCTTCTAACTGTTTTCAGTTTTATACTTCGGGGGTGAAATACATGTTACATACTGATTACAAACGTTTTACACATGGTATGATTAGCTAAGGAATGTACTGCAAGATCACGTGAATGGGTAGGCTATTGTCTTAAGACCATTAATCCTTGTATAAGGACCGAGGGGTATGAGTGATAGATCTATTGGGTGTTGCGAGCCCCACCCATGGGCCTGCGAGTGGCTGCATGTGGTGACTATGTCGTTCCGCCGGAGGGGCCGGTACAAAATACGCATACAGGTTTGAGTGCTTCCTAGGCCATGTCACTTATTAATGTATTAGCTACACATTAATTGATCTGTTTTTCCTTATTGCTACATACCAGGGACATACATTTATACAAACATACTTTAAAGGCTTATTCATACACATGCACATGAACTCGCTCCACTTTTGTTGATGTTTTTCAAACTACATGTATTTCAGGAAATTAAGTATGGATCTGGCGGGCGTTGGAGTTTCAAGTCATGTTAAGTATAAAGATGTCATCCATGGTCTTTGAGTTTGGTCAGTGAGTCTTAATCCTGGACGAGACACGTCTTCCAAACTTTGATTACAACTAATATCTTTTGACGAGTCCTTAGCGAACTTTTACACAATTCATATGGTTTGTAAAACTTGAATTCGAAGTCTACGTTTTAGATAAAGTTGTTATGTTTTAAAACTTATATTATGGATGACAAATCTTGGGTTTTATCATATAGTTGTTTGATATGGTTGAATGCAATGATAACAAGAAAGTCACACCATAATCATGCTTCCGCAAAAGTCAGGGTGTGACAGCATATCTGGGGTCTACATGGTCAGCAAATGGAGCATGGTCTGTGGGTGCAGGTAGAGGGTCAGGTAACAGTGGTGCAACAACTGGAATGTCAACAGGGTCATGCTCCGGTAGAGGATCATGAGCAGGTATGTGCTCGGGTGCAATCAAAGGCTCAGGGTTAGCTGGTGCAAGCTCAAGATCAGCGGGTATATCAAAGAGCTGATCGTCAGGAACGACAGTTACCTCAAAAGGCTGATCATCGGGGACAAACTCAATCTCATGCTCGGGGTTAAAGTCGTGTGGAAAGACTAGATAAAACTCATCATCAAACTCGAAGTCCTGCGGAGAAACAAGTGCGGTAGACATAGCTGTGTCAGAATCAGAATCTGTGGGATAACGCTGTAATCCCAGTGCGTGTAGAGTAGTAGATGACACAGGCTCGAATGAATCAGGACCAGAATGGTCAGACGAAATCTCAACTACAGGAATCTCGATAAGCGGAACAGCAATGACATCATCGACTGGGGCTCCATCATCCTGGGGACCCTCAATAAAAAGATCGATGTCATCGTCAGACATGGCGTCAAAAGGCAGATCCTCAAGAGGAAATATAGCCAGAGGAAAAGGAGTAGGGATCTGAACAAGAAGTAGATCCTCGCCAGGAAAACCATCAGCTAACGGTATATCATCGCCAAAATCTGGTAAAGCAAACCGCTGGAAGTCATCATCATCGCTACTCACAGTGTCAGATGTATAAACCTCAGGGTCCAGGACGATCTCATCATCCGAAACTATGGCCATAGGGTCTACAGTGTCAGATACTCCACTCTCAGAGGAGGACATGGTGTCTGTAACAAATCAATCACAAGTATGCACATATATCAACAATCATTAAATAAGCATGTAAGTAGTAACAATGTAAGCATGTATGCAATTCTAGTCTTCCCAAGACTATCCCACCCAGTCTCTCAGACTGAACCACCTAGTCTCTCAGACTAAATCTCCCAGTTTCTCAAACTGAACTACCCAGCCTCTCAGGTTAAACCTCCCAGTCTCTCAGACTGCCCCAACTAGTCTCTCAGACTCAATTACCCAGTCTCTCAGACTGCACTACCCAGCTAGTCTCTCAGACTGAATTTATAAACTAATTCTTTGAAATGTATTTTGTGTCTTTTATTTGTAAAAATGTTTGTTTCCTGGATCTGGACATTTTGTGTATGCAATGAAAACATGTTTGTGAAAACATTTTCGTGAGAGCCCTAATGATCGTAGTCTAGACTCGAGAAAGAATCCTAGTTCGCTACGATCGAAGCTTTGATACCAAGTTGTCACACCCTGACTTTTGCGGAAGCGTGGTTATTGGTGTGACTTCTTAATACCATAGCATTTAATCATAACAATGCTATATGGTAAAACCAAAATATATTCATCCATAAAAATTAAATTTGAAAATACCACAACATACTTGTTTGGAACATCGACACCAAATTCAAATTACAAACCATAACATGTTTTAATGAGTTCACGAAGACTCGACAACATAACTTAAACCAACCCAAGCTTAGGACCATGTATCTCATCCAGGAGTAAGATACATCTCCTAAACCCTACGACCTCGGATGACATCTTTTATTTATAACGCATATTGAAACACATGCATACACCTGCCAGATCCACTTAGTTTCCTGAAATACATGTAGTTTAAAAATATCAACAAAAGTTGAGCGAGTTCATGTGTTTTGTATATGTATGCATAACCTTTGTAAACAGTGTAAGTATGAATGTCCCGGTATGATAGCTAACAAGGAAAATATCACCAATGGTTTGCAAGGCCACTGATATGTGTGACGGTGTAGGAAGACTCAAACCTAGCAAAGTTGTACCGGGCTTCCGGCTGGAAGACATAGTCACCCTATGGGCCACCCTGGTCCTCATAGGTGTGGGCTCGCTACACCTAAATAGATCTATCACTCATGCCCCTCGGTCCTGATACGAGGATTAATGGTCCCAAGTATCCGCCTACCCATTCACATGATCTATGGTTCTTTCCTAGGCTAACCATACCAATTGTATTTGTATGTAATCCTTTAGTAACATGTATTTCACCCCCGAAGTAAATAAACAAAACAGTTTAAAGAAGAGGGGGACATGAACTCACAGTATTGCGTCTTCAGAACTAGTAACTCCGATCTCGTCAGCAAACATGACTACCTACAATGTACTAGTGTCTATTAGGCAGAGGGGTCGTGCCTTTGCTTAGTATTAATGTTTTGGAGTTACGTTTCTAATGGTATTCCAAGTTGTATAATTATTTGTCAAAATAATTAATATTTCAACTTAAATTATATTTATAAATTTTGGAATATTTGTTAAACAATACTTTTGCAATAATACTTCTCAAGTAATTCCTTCCCAAGGATGGGGGTATCTCATACATGTATATTTATATTTGTAGCTCCAACACAATATATTTTCAAGTCTTATCTTGGAAAATATATATAAACTTATTTTGTCCAAAAAATAATGTATTTCAAGAAAATATATATTTTTCCCAAAAATCATATATCTTCTAAATATACTAAGAAAATATATTTTTACTTACAAAATAATATATTGTCTCCTAGTCAAAAATATGATATAACTTTGTAATATTTACAAAAATCATACTTTCATTCCTTGTATCCAAAAATATCATTTACCAAAAATATATTCATAATGGTATTTTTCAGAATATTTTGTAAGTTACTGTCACACCCTGGCTTTCCGGAAGCGTGGGTTTATTTGGTATGACTTCTTAATACCATAGCAACAATCATAACCATACTATATGATAAAAACATGAGATATTCATCCATTAATAAAGTTAGAAAAATCCCATTTTTCAACAATCATAAAGTAACTTACAAACCTTAACTTGATTTAATTGAGTTTATAAAGACTTAGCAAAAGACTTTAAACAATACTAGGTTTAGAGATATGTAACCCGTCCAGGAAGAGGTTACACCTTCTAAACCCTGGATGACTTCTTTATTCAAACACAGCTTGAAAATACGTGCATACCGTGCCAGATCCGTTAGTTTCCTGAAATACATGTAGTTTGAAAAGTCAACATAAAGTTGAGTGAGTTCATGTGTAAGTGAGTATGTACAAACATTTGAAAATGTTGTAAGTATGTATAAAAGTCCCTGGTATGTAGCAATTAAGGAAAAAGAGAGATCACCATTGGGTTGCAAAGCCAATGATATGTGTGAAGTACCGTAGGAAGACTCAAACCTAGCGGATTTTGCGTCGGGCTCAACGTCACCACCTGGTCCACTAAGTGGGCTTAGGGGTTGGGCTCGCTACACCCAGATAGATCTACCGCTTACGACCCTCGGTCCTACAATGAGGATTAATGGCCTCAAGTTACGCCTACTCACTCACATGATCTAAGTAGTAAACCTCCTTACGCTAACCATACCATGTAAAAAGTACTCGTAATCATAGTAACATGTATTTCACCCCCGCAGTATAAAAACTGAAAACAGTTAAGAGAAAAGGGGGACATGAACTCACAGAAGTGCGTATCCAGCAACGTCAATCTCCAACTCTATCTGCTGCGTTACGACCTACACGTACTAATTCCTATTAGACGGACGGCCATGCCTTGTCTTAAGGTTTAACGTTTTTGGGAAATAGTTAGACAACTATTTCGTATTTACACTTCTTAATCATTAAATGAATATATTCCTTCCCAAGGATGGGGGTATTAATACATGTGCGTTTTATAATTCCGAATATATTTTTAAGTCTCACTTGAGAATATATTTTAATTCACTTGTCTAAAAATATTCTGTTCCCAAAATATACATATTTTTCTCAAAAATATTATATTTTACTTCACACAATTTCCAAAATATATATATTTTTCCCAAAAAATATTATATTTTATTCCATATAATTTCCCAAGATAATACTTTTATCAAAATACACATTTAAGAGTTTTAGTAATGAATATATATTCTCAATATATATTTAACAAGTTTTCATTTACATAAATCCACCTCTGACACTTGGCTATTTTGTAATAAAAATTATGCCGAAATTTATATTTTGGAAAACAAGTTAAAAATATATTTATAACACTTGTCACCAAAAACATTTCTAAGTGTTATATTTTCTGGAAAAAATTCGCCAGAGTTTCCTCTGTAAACGGAGGCGTCCACGCTTACTAGCGTATCATTTTCTTTTGTAAAATCATTCAATCCGTTCTCAATTAACCAGCCCGTCATTCAGACACGCAAAACACTACTTATATCGTTTCAGTTTTAATATACAAAACTGGGCCGTTTTCGAGTATTTTAATAAAATAGTTATCTTATTCCAAAAATTCCCAAATTTTTATAGAAAGTCTCATACGATCCAAAAATTATTTAGTAAAACTATCGGGGTCCAAATCATCACCAATATTTTATAGAAAATCATTTTCCGGACTGCATTCAGATCTACCTCTTTCTGACCACAGTCCGCGGAATAATTTATTTAAAATTCATCGGGAGTCCGATTTACGAAATTCCAGTGAGAGAGTTACAAATACATCGGTGTTCATCTACAGTATAAATT
Source organism: Helianthus tuberosus (assembly GCA_030545235.1). Lineage (NCBI taxonomy): Eukaryota > Viridiplantae > Streptophyta > Magnoliopsida > Asterales > Asteraceae > Helianthus > Helianthus tuberosus. The sequence continues at coordinate 1,863,624 of JARYGA010011515.1, read as the reverse complement.
TTATGATCTGACTCTACACGGAATTCGAGTTATGACGGAAAACATAACTCCCATTTACGGCTGTAAAAATGCAGCTCTAGCTACTGTTACAAAACGACACCTTAAAAATAGTAAACGAAGTCCAAAAATTATGATTCCGGTGCCATTAGAACCGTATTTCATAGTACATATATCTAGACTTCAGAAAATACATTTTTCGTTTAGTTAAGGACCTGGTACAGCCAGTTAAAGTCGGCTGAAAGTGCAGATCAGCTTGCTGTTTGAAGGTTAAATGTTACTAAAACGCACCCATACATTCGCCAACCTTTCTAATATGATTAAAATCAGATCATGAGTCTGTTACAGCAGATTATGGTTTGTTTATTTCAGATTTATCATGATTTATACCACTAGTTTCTTTTTAACCAACTTGTTCATCATACTTTCAAGTCTTTTAGTTTTGATCTTTAGTGCTCTCGATTTTTATACGTTAAACCTCTTATTAACCACTTTAAATAAGAACAAGAGAGTGTTTAGAAGCACTTACAACTAGCACAAGGCTAGGGAAGATCAAAGGCGTAAAAGTGGTGGTTAATAGCGATGTAGAGAGGTCCTTGCGATTCCGTAAGCACCGATCCTCCTTGTATGAACCCTTTCACCTTTGTAAGTATGTAAAATGGCAAGATTGAAACTTGAAGGTGGTGAGGTAGAGGGTGTTGGGTTCGGTCGAGATATCAAGGGAGAGAAGGAGAAAGTGTGCAATTTGTTAAGTGTGGAATGAATGAAGGTCTCGATCCCATGGTCTTATTTACAAACCATCTTAGAGTATTATCCACTAAATAACATGTCTTGAAGATATTAAGCAACTATAATAAAATAATCAAGATGTGTAAGGGTGTGTCCCCTATGGGACCGATTGGTCAAGGGGGGTGGGGTAATTAGTTGGATTTCAACTAGTTAAGTGATCTAGTTAAGTTAGTTAGGAGATTAAATTAGAGTAATAGTGTGTAGTGTTTTGTAACGGGTGTTAGGGTATTCGGGGACCCTAACTGGCTCAGAAAAAAAAAAAAAAAAAAACAATGTCATGTCAATATTTTTATGTTCCGGGTAAAGTCCGGTTGTACGGTTGGATATCAATCCGTTAATGTGCTAAATAAGTATTTAAAGTGTCATTAATATTTGTTTTAGTGACACAATGAATTCCCGACACTTTGGAAAGTGTCTAGTATTATTTTCCCATGTTTTTGCACTTTACTAGTTAGCTAAAAAAAAGCTGAATTTTTGTATAAAAGTGCAGGATTTTGTAATTAAGACATGTTTTAGGCACATCCGGTCACTATAATTATTACCTAGTGACGCAGTTCTACAAACTCAACTCCCTACACTCCCTATTAGTGTAGTAAATTATTCCCGGCTCATACTGGCCTCAGAGACAGTGCCTGTCTGGTGCTGGCTATGTCAGCATGTTTACTGGGTTATCCATTCATTGTGCTACTGTGCTTTTGTGCATCAAGTTTGTCACTATAGTTCTGTGTAAATAATAGAGTGACAGTAATAAAGTATGATGCATGTATATGTACGTATCAGAAATCAAGTAGCAGTTTAATCACAACTATAAGCAAGCACAGTAATTAAGCATTAATTAAATATTAATTAATTCGTACGGATACCTGGTTTGGTGCGGGTTGTCACATTCTCCCCCCGTTAAAGAAATTTCGTCCTCGAAATTTTGTACTACCTTATTCCTTATGGTTAAGTCACACACGTATGTATATGAATAATATCGAAGTAGATAATCATCAAATCGAAACAAACATTACTCACATTAGGTAAGTTCAAGAATATATAACAACCCGAATCCTAGGGTTGAAAGGTGTGTGCTTCTAGCATTGGATGTCAAAGGTACAAGACGCATTTGACGTATAGTCTAGTGTAATCCAGCTAGCAGGGGTTCCACAAAAGTGGAGTTTTGACTAATAAGATTTTTAATCGATCGGTTGCAATATGCAAACGAGTTTTCACAAACCATAGCACCCGCTATATGAACTCAAAAGCAACAACTCAACGTAATAGTAAAATGATCTGTTAACCCCTGAATAAATGTCTGGTAAGGTTTAGTGTGTTGACATTTTTTAATGGTGAAGATACACCGAATGAAATACCAGCGAATTTGGTGTGTCATTGTCTTGATTCGTAGTTGCATCAGAAATGTTTAAATGATAAATCAAACAAAAGTATGTGTGGTCTCATGTGAAACGGTTAACCATGATTAGCACAAGCTACAAGTTTATGATGACACCACAAGGTGTCGTAATGACATTATCCGATAATAGTGGTGACCGAACAAGTTCACCGTGTTTGAAATCAAATGAAAGTGTACTGAGGCAATCTGACGATTTGATTTATACCATGTTATAGAGTTTCCAATTAAATACGAAACATCAAAGGACCACTGTTTCCAATCGAAGATGAAAAGTAATAAGCATCGCAAGGCATTTGATTGACAACAAAAGAATCGTTAGGAGGTACATTGTGCTTATGAAATGAATATACGTACCATTGCCTTAACACACAATTGTGTTGAGACCACTTTGATCGTGAAGATCCAAAATGGATTGTTAACAACTAAATAGGGGATTGAATCCATATACGAAGTGAGTAACCAAATTAGCGCAAGCTTCAATTTGGTGAAAATATCACAGCAAGGTATCGAAACAAATCAAATGTTTTAGTGGAGTCGTAGACCAACCAAATCTACTGCGACTCGAAATGAAAGAATCTCTACAAAAATAGTTGAATATGATGCTCCTAATACATCATATAGCATTTCAAGTTAAACCTGTGAACTGGATAAGTTCAAGCAATTGAACTTGGTTTCAACGTAACCCGACAATAAACGTATGTATCAACAAGGAATTCTTGGCATGGTAGCAAAATAAACCATGAATGTAACTTGAAAGAAAGCGGTTTTAAGAAAGTGTGTTGGCTTGGTAACAAAGGAGCCAACTATAACAATAATGTAGGTTACTCGAATCAAGAATTAGTAATTAGGTTTAGCAAAATAATATGTAGATTCCAATGAAGTGTTTATTCAAAACGAAATCACATGCGTAGCATGATGCATGTATGTCAGGTAAGTTTCCCAGAAAAAGGGAACAACTAGTATATGCTAAAGTGAAGAAATGACCAGCTATTGAAGCAAATGTGTGTTCGCTCTCAGCGAAAAAAAATTATTGTGATGCAACTACCATTAAGGTGAGTAGAGATGCAAACATCTACTCGCCAGAAGTAAAAGAAATCCAAGTATTCTCTGTTTGGTCAACGGAACTGGCATATGCGCCAGGTTAATGATGGTTGATTGAGTTGACAGATATGGTTCCTAAAATAAAAAAAAAAACTTTACGATTTTGGACCTGGGTTCCCAAGGTCCTAAATATATGTTTTCTAAATCCTCCAGATTTCGTATCCCGTGTAGATCCGGTTTGTACATGGTGTAGGAAGCACCGTTTTTGTGTACGTCTAAGAACTAGTCATTGTCCCACAATTTTCATCGGCAAACTCTCTTCTTGAATTCACTGCTAACGACGCTCGATTGTCGACCTGTCGTGTAATAGTAGTTGGGTCCTCACAGTCAGTTATGTAAGGAGTTTGTTAGTCCTCAGCAAGAGCCACCGACTCTGGTTGGCTAGCTCGTCCGACTCCCGGTCATTTGAAAGTCATTCGTCCTTTCTTTTGGCGAGTAGAACTGAGGTTATCCTAAACAAAAGTTTTGGTCTGTTATCTTCTTTCTCTATCAACCACTACGGTTGCACTGTCAATCCTTGCATCTCCGGAAGTGTAAGTCGCTACAATGCATCGGCTACAGGCGTGGTGCCTGGGATTAAATCGATGCGAGACTCGACTAATCGTTGAGGAGGTGATTTCGGCAAGTCTTGGAGGAAGACTTCAGGATAATCTCTGATCACGGAGGTATCTTCGAGTTTTAGTTCTTCGGCTCCCTTGTCCCCGACATGAGCCAAGAAAACAACACATTCTTTACGCAACATCCTTTGTGCCTTAAGCAATTCGTATTCTGTGGTGACGTATCCTGCTTCAAGAGCCACGATCGTTCCTTCATTCGTCATCGAGGTGCGGATATCAACCTCCGCTTGATCGCTTGCCAACTAATGCATCCAATTACCACGTTGAAACTTCCCAACTCAACTGGCAATAGATCTAGCGTAAACTTACGCTCTCCGGGTTCTATCTTGCCGATTCCACTTACTTCGTTGGCTTCCACTAGCTTCCCCTAAGCTAGTTCTAATGGGTACTGGAATATCTACTTACTCGCTACTTAAACCAATTATACTCTCGAACTCTAGAGGTGCGAATCGTAAATTATGCAACAATATTTGGCAATATAGATGCATAACATTAAGTAATTCGGGACGTACCGATATCCATACTTGAATCCCTGGCGTGTCTCCCTAGCTCTGGTGGGGAGCTTTCATCCTTGTGCCTGATTGTTTTTAGGGCAATATCTTCTGAAATGCTTTTTGCTTCCACAGTTTAAACATCCTCGAGCACGTTTCTGTTTATAACTCATTATGCCTCGACAATTATCATTGTCGTTGTCCCCTTCGTGATTCTCACTACCGTCTTGGCCCCCATTACTATGTTCAGTATTTTGCCAACAAGTTTCCTTGACATGTCCCACCTTGCCGCAGTTAACACAATTTCCATATTTGCATCGCCCGACATGATAATGTAAACAATTGTCGCACTTAGGTAGGATACCCTTGTAATCTTTTCCGTTCTTGGCCTTCTTCTTGCTACTCCCCCGAGTAACCATCTTGAAATTTGCGTGCTTTCTCTTGTTATCCCCAGATGCCTCTATAATAGTCTCCTTTTTCTCCTCCGTAGTGGAAAATTCTCCTCGTCTAACTGCTTCTTCCGTGAGTGCTATGCTTATGTTGATAGCCTCGGTGATCGTTGAAGGTTTTGATGTTGTTACTAGGCTTAGAATCTGAGGTGCCAATCCCCTTATGAACTGTTCAATTCTCTTAAACTCTGGTGCCCCCAGGAGCATGGCAACTTGTGATAATTCGTTAAATCTCTGCACATACTCTGCTATCTTTGGTCCTTCCATTTTCAAGTTCCACAGTTCTGTTTCCAACTTCTGGACTTCTGCCCTCGAGCAATATCTCTTATGCATCAGATCTTTCAGTTCGTTCCACGTCATAGCATACGGAGCGGTCTCACCCATTGTCCGAACTTGATGGTTCCACCATGACAGAGCCTCATCTCCCAATAGTCCAGTTATATACTTGACTTGATGTTCGGGGTCACATTTGCTCAATCGTAAAACATAATCTGTCTTTTCAACCCAGCGCACGAAGGCTAAGGCACCCCAGTGCCGTCAAACTCTCGAGGCTTGTGGTCCAAGAACTGCTCGTAAGTACAGCTATTGGGTGGTTTATTTCCTGAGGTACCTCCGCCGTGTTTGGAACGAAAGGCCTCGAGGTGTGCGATGTCTTGCGATAGGTGCCCTTGCAGTTCTGACTCTGTTGTAGGTAGAGGGTTGTTGATATCGGTGTTCCCTTGAGTCGACATCTTCCTAGAAGAAAGTCGGTTAGGTCAGGTCTAATTTGCTTCGTGCGTGCATTTGGTTGTTTAGTGGTCATAAGTACATACACATAACAAGTTACCATACCAACCAATCAAATAATAGTTTAATCATAGTATGACCAAGTAATTCGGTAATTTTGTTTAATGAGAGCATAGCAAGTAAGCACGTAGTATTATAATTATAGCACACACACATAGATCAATGACGTTGTCGCATGTTTGATGATTGGCTCTCATTATTCTCCGACCGAAATTGCATTGTCTTACAAAGTATATCATATCAAAAGGGACACAGGGTCACCCTACCCTTCTCCGTTAAATATATTAGTGTATCGAAATTATGTAGTCAGATGTGGTCTTCAGAAGTTTCCACAATCTCGGCTTATCATAAATGTCCTACCCAAATGCAATGCGATCCGCATAATCTAGAAGCCAACTATACTGGTGACTGAGGTGGAGGAGGAAAGAAAAGTGATTGCTAACATGCGTGAGTCCCTCCTCGAGCTTGTATATACGTCGAAGTAACTAGCTGATCTGTTGTTTGACAGTAAAGAAACGAGCATCTGCATCCTGGGAACGATGTAATAGTAACGGTAAAGTGCGCAAAGGAATTTTGAGGTATGTGGCGGATCAAAGCATGCTGGTGATAGACAGGGTGGAGGACGTGGTGTTTTACATAAACTTTGCAGACAATATGCTGTCTTGTGATGTAGACACTTAACTCATGTTTTCGGTTATGTAATGCTTTGCATTTGAAGTTGCCAATTGTGGCGTCAGTTCAAGCTCCAACATTCTGCGACTCATATCCTCAAACTGTAGTTGGTGTTACAGGAGCAACTCATCTCGTATGTGGCCTCCCCTACGTGAGGGATAGTAAGGGTCTAAAATCTGCATAGTGTATTAAAGGATCCATCAAATCGGCTCGTACAGCGATGTAGAGGTGAAAGGTGTAAACGGTGCGGCCTGTAGGGCCATAGAAAATGCTGTTGTAGCAAAAGGATCGTTACGAGGGTACTGACCTGGAGTACCTTTCCGGGGCGTATCTTGAAAGAAAGCGATAGGCTCGTTGGCGCAATGGACGTCGGTCTTCATAAGGGAAAAAAGGAGCAACATCAGCGGTTATGGATGCCAAAAACAAACGTTTCAACCAATAAGGAGATTGTCAGGTGCTGGTACTGGGTTAGATGGTAGGGGTGCAATGTCTCGTAAACCAAAAGTATCAGGGTCACAATTAAGCAAGGGTGTAGGACCAACAGTTGCAACATCAGGCTGACTCAAAAGGTGCAGAAGCTAGCTCAACAGCAGGCCCTGGGTCTTGTAACGGTGTGGTGCCTCGAGCAGGTGATAGTGTAGCAGCCATGTCGTCGTCTTATGTCAGTAGTAGAATGCTGTACTCCAGCTGTTTGTAAGGTTGCAGGTATCACAGACTCAAAGGAGTCTGAATGCATGCTAGAATCAGAGGATGGCTTGTTAACAGGGGTCTTACGAAGTGAAGTTAGTATCAGTGTCCTCGTCTAAATTTCTATCGTCATGGGCATCGGCAGGAGGACCATTGATAAGCATGCCAACGTAGTCATATATTGTTTGTCGAGTAGCCAACCTTCAGTAGAGATGTCCGAAGGAGGCGCATCATCGAGGATTGGAGCCATGGTGTATTCATCGTTGGGATGACCAGTGATGGAGTGGTCATGGATTGAAATAAGAGTGACAAAAAGATTCTTGTCAGAGAAACCATCAGCAAGGATGAAGTATCACCAAAATCTGGTAGCACGGACTGTTAGAAGTCGTCCTCGCCCTTAGTCAGCATATCAGGATCACTCTCAGTATCTGACGTAATTGTCTCTGGCGCAGATGTAGTCTCATTATCTATGGCGGTGGTCGTAGGGTTATCAATGTCTGATAACTCGTTCTCTAATTAGAGTGACATGTGTGCCGGTGCGTAACATGTATATCCATAGTAGTTACTAACAATTAGTGTATGCGAATAACTACCGCATATGTACGTACATCAACATTAAATCAAATAAGCATGTAAGTCTCAATTAGTGTAGGCAAGTAACCCTCCTAGTCTTCCCCAGACTATCCTCCCAGTTTCTCAAACCGAACTCCCTAGTCTCTCAGACTATCCTCCCAGCCTCTTAGACTGATCCTCCTAGTCTATCAGACTATCCTCCCAGTTTCTCAAACTGAATTCTCAATCTCTCAGACTGACTTCCTGGTCTCTCAGACTAAAATCTCCCAATCTCTCAGATTGAATTCTCAGTCTCTCAGACTAAGCCTCCTAGTCCCACTAAACTACTCCCTCAGCCTCTCAGACTGAGCCTCCTAGTCCCACTAGACTACTCCCTCAGCCTCTGAGACTAAATCTCCTAGTCCCACTAGATTAACCTCCCAGCCTCTCAGACTGAATCTCCTAGTCCCACTAGATTGATCTCCCAGCCTCTCAGACTGAATCATAAATTTAAATTTGGGAATGTGTATTTGTGCCTTTTTGTTTGTAAAAAGGTCTGTTCCCTGGATCTGGACGTGTAGTGTATGCAATGTAAAAGTGTTTGAAAACGTTTTCGTGAGAGCCCTAATGATCATAGTCTAGACTCGAGAAAGAATCTTAGTTCGCTATGATCGAGGCTCTGATACCAAGCTGTCACACCCTGGCTTTGCGGAAGCGTGGGTTTATTTGGTGTGACTTCTTAATACCATAGCAACAATCATAACCATACTATATGATAAAAACATGAGATATTCATCCATTAATAAAGTTAGAAAAATCCCATTTTTTAACAATCATAAAGTAAGTTACAAACCTTAACTTGATTTAATTGAGTTTATAAAGACTTAGCAAAAGACTTTAAACAATACTAGGTTTAGAGATATGTAACCCGTCCAGGAAGAGGTTACACCTTCTAAACCCTGGATGACTTCTTTATTCAAACGCAGCTTGAAAATACGTGCATACCGTGCCAGATCCGTTAGTTTCCTGAAATACATGTAGTTTGAAAAGTCAACATAAAGTTGAGCGAGTTCATGTGTAAGTGAGTATGCACAAACATTTGAAAATGTTGTAAGCATGTATAAAAGTCCCTGGTATGTAGCAATTAAGGAAAAAGAGAGATCACCATTGGGTTGCAAAACCAATGATATGTGTGAAGTACCGTAGGAAGACTCAAACCTAGCGGATTTTGCGTCGGGCTCAAACTCACCACCTGGTCCACTAAGCGGGCTCAGGGGTTGGGCTCGCTACACCCAGATAGATCTACCGCTTACGACCCTCGGTCCTACAATGAGGATTAATGGCCTCAAGTTGCGCCTACTCACTCACATGATCTAAGTAGTAAACCTCCTTACGCTAACCATACCATGTAAAAAGTACTCGTAATCATAGTAACATGTATTTCACCCCCGCAGTATAAAAACTGAAAACAGTTAAGAGAAAAGGGGGGCATGAACTCACAGAAGTGCGTATCCAGCAACGTCAATCTCCAACTCTATCTACTGCGTGACAACCTACACGTACTAATTCCTATTAGACGGACGGCCGTGCTTTGTCTTATGGTTTAACGTTTTTGGGAAACTATTTCGTATTTACACTTCTTAATCATTAAATGAATATATTCCTTCCCAAGGATGGGGGTATTAATACACGTGCGTTTTATAATTCCGAATATATTTTTAAGTCTCGCTTGAGAATATATTTTAATTCACTTGTCTAAAAATATTCTGTTCCCAAAATATACATATTTTTCCCAAAAATATTATATTTTGCTTCACAGAATTTCCAAAATATATATATATTTTTCCCAAAAAATATTATATTTTATTCCATATAATTTCCCAAGATAATACTTTTATCAAAATACACATTTAAGAGTTTTAGTAATGAATATATATTCTCAATATATATTTAACAAGTTTTCATTTACGTAAATCCACCTTTGACACTTGGCTATTTTGTAATAAAAATCATGGCGAAATTTATATTTTAGAAAACAAGTTAAAAATATATTTATAATACTTGTCACCAAAAACATTTCTAAGTGTTATATTTTCTGGAAAAATTTCGCCAGAGTTTCCTCTGTAAACGGAGGCGTCCACGATTACTAGCGTATCATTTTCTTTTGTAAAATCATTCAATCCGTTCTCAATTAACCAACCCGTCATTGAGACATGCAAAACACTACTTATATCCTTTCAGTTTTAATATACAAAACTGGGCCGTTTTCGAGTATTTTAATAAAATAGTTATCTTATTCCAAAAATTCCCAAATTTTTATAGAATGTCTCATACGATCCAAAAATTATTGCATAAAAATATCGGGGTCCAAATCATCACCAATATTTTATAGAAAATCATTTTCCGGACTGCATTTAGATCTACCTCTTTCTGACCACAGTCCGCGGAATAATTTATTTAAAATTCATCGAGAGTCCGATTTACGAAATTCTAGTGAGAGAGTTACAAATACATCGGTTTTCATCTACAATATAAATTTTATGATCTGACTCTACACGGAATTCGAGTTATGACGGAAAACATAACTCCCATTTACGGCTGTAAAAATGCAGCTCTAGCTGCTGTTACAAAACGACACTTTAAAAATAGTAAACGAAGTCCAAAAATTATGATTCTGGTGCCATTAGAACCGTATTTCATAGTACATATATCTAGACTTCAGAAAATACATTTTTCGTTTAGTTAAGGACCTGTTACAGCCAGTTAAAGTCGGCTGAAAGTGCAGATCTGCTTGCTGTTTGAAGGTTAAATGTTACTAAAATGCACCCATACGTTCGCCAACCTTTCTAATATGATTAAAATCAGATCATGAGTCTGTTATAGCAGATTATGGTTTGTTTATTTCAGATTTATCATGATTTATACCACTAGTTTCTTTTTAACCAACTTGTTCATCATACTTTCAAGTCTTTTAGTTTTGATCTTTAGTGCTCTCGATTTTTATACGTTAAAGCTCTTATTAACCACTTTAAATAAGAACAAGAGAGTGTTTAGAAGCAATTACAACTAGCACAAGGCTAGGGAAGATCAAAGGCGTAAAAGTGGTGGTTAATAGCGATGTAGAGAGGTCCTTGCGATTCCGTAAGCACCGAGCCTCCTTGTATGAACCCTTTCACCTTTGTAAGTATGTAAAATGGCAAGATTGAAACTTGAAGGTGGTGAGGTAGAGGGTGTTGGGTTCGGCCGAGATATCAAGGGAGGGAAGGAGAAAGTGTGCAATTTGTTAAGTGTGGAATGAATGAAGGTCTCGATCCCATGGTCTTATTTACAAACCATCTTAGAGTATTATCCACTAAATCAAGATGTGTAAGGGTGTGTCCCCTATGGGACCGATTGGTCAAGGGGGTGGGGGTGGGGTAATTAGTTGGATTTCAACTAGTTAAGTGATCTAGTTAAGTTAGTTAGGAGATTAAATTAGAGTAATAGTGCGTAGTGTTTTGTAACAGGTGTTAGGGTATTCGGGGACCCTAACTGGCTCAGAAAAAAAAAAACAATGTCATGTCAATATTTTTATGTTCCGGGTAAAGTCCGGTTGTACGGTTGGATATCAGTCTGTTAATGTGCTAAATAAGTATTTAAAGTGTCGTTAATATTTGATTTAGTGACACAATGAATTCCCGACACTTTGGAAAGTGTCTAGTATTATTTTCCCATGTTTTTGCACTTTACTAGTTAGCTAAAAAAAAGCTGAATTTTTGTATAAAAGTGCAGGATTTTGTAATTAACACATGTTTTAGGCACATCCGGTCACTATAATTATTACCTAGTGACGCAGTTCTACAAACCTCAGCTCCCTACACTACCTATTAGTGTAGTAAATTATTCCCGGCTCATACTGGCCTCAGAGACAGTGTTTGTCTGATGCTGGCTATGTCAGCATGTTTACTGGGTTATCCATTCATTGTGCTACTGTGCTTTTGTGCATCAAGTTTGTCACTATAGTTCTGTGTAAATAATAGAGTGACAGTAATAAAGTATGATGCATGTATATGTACGTATCAGAAATCAAGTAGCAGTTTAATCACAACTGTAAGCAAGCACAGTAATTAAGCATTAATTAAATATTAATTAATTCGTAAGGATACCTGGTTGGTGCGGGTCGTCACAGTTACGTTCTATCGTTCGGTCCCACAATATTAAGTGTGTAACTTATATATTTATTCCTTGTGATATTTGGTATTATTTTGGATTGTAAATTTTATGGTATTTGTTAAGTTATATTATTTTACCCTAAAATAATATAACTATTTCACAACGTATACAAATATTCACACAAGTGTCCTTTATATATACATATATATATTCTAAATATATATTCACCCATTTTTATTTATAAAAACCAACCTCCAATATTTGTATTTTTGTTACAAAAATTATGGCAAAGTTTATATTGAAAACTTATGATCAAAGTACACTTGTAAATATTTGTTAGAAAATATTTTTCTAAGTGTTTATATTTTTAGAAAATTTTGCCATAGTTTCCCCTAAAAATGGAGGTGTCCATGCTATTAAAGCATATCATTTTCTTTTCAAAAATCATCATATACAATCAACAATCAATCTACACTTACCAAGTGCTAAAAGAAAGCTATCTACATAATGATCATGAACTTGAGTTTTCATAAAAACTTGTAGTAACTTGGTAATATGTTTAGTAGACTTAGTTACCATTTAAAGTGTGTTTATTTCTTTAAAAATCTCATTCTTAAAAGTTTTAAGTATTTACAACTTACTAGATGATTTTTCCAAAAATCATTCTCTTGAATTTTTCTTGTAAACAAAGTGTTCTTATACTTGTTTCGACACTAGAAACATAATTGGTTTTCTTTAAAACAATGTTTATACAAATCTTGTTATTTAACTTGGTTCCTTTGGAAAACTATTTTAGAAATCATCCACTCACAAGACTTTTATCTTGTTTAGATCATCATCTTATGAAAACAACTTTAATCATTCAAGTTCATGTAACATAAAGCATGATGATCTTGGTCTTTCACAAGATCACCACTTTAACTTACTAGATCATGTGTTTAATCACAATCTAGTAGGTTACTTATGATGTCTAGCATCACTAACACTAATAATCAATCAACAAGAAGCAAACAATCATAAATCAACAAGATTTCATATGTTTATAAGCTTATGTTAGAGATTTATGATCATGTCTTCATCATGTTTAACAATGTTCATCACTTATTAACCAACTATATATGAAAGATCAAGAGATCATAAGAGCCTTACTACTAGCACAAGGCTAGGGAAGAACACTTGATGTTGATGATGACAAAAGTGATGGATAAAAGCAATTGATGAAGGTTCTTCAAGATCCACAAGCACCAAGCTTCATTAAACACCTTCTAACACCCTTGAATGAACTTGGAATGGATGGGAATGAATTGAAAGTGATGGTGGTGTGGAGAGGGGTGTTCAGCCGAGAGCTTAAGGAGGAGAGGGAGAGATATGAAGTGTTAAGTGTGGTGATGAGAATGATCTATTATGTTATACTTATACACATGTAGAGCTTTTATCCAATGGTTTCTATGTTTCAAATAGTACATGCATGATCTTCCACCAAATCATTTAGGATTATAAAGGATCTTGCTAAGATTGAGAAGATCAAGGTGGTGGGGCCACCTTTAACCGTCCCAGGGGGGGTGTAATTAGTTGAGTTTAAATCATAAGTTAGATATTTAGTTAGAATTTAAAGTGTATTAGGTAGTGTTTATGTGTATCTTGCATTATGTAGTGTGTTAGGGTGTTTGGGGATCATAACTAGTTCAAAAATAATAAAACAATGCTTCTAGTATAATTTTGGTGTTTCGGGTAGTGTCCGGTTGTTCGGTTAGATACCGGTTCGTTAAAGTGTCAAACTTATTCATTTAGTGACATTTAAGTACCCTTTTGTGACACTTTTAATTTCCGACACTTAGGAAAGCATTAGGACCTTTTTGCCATATTTTCGCATCTTACTAGGTTGTTAAATTGCTTAAATTTGCTTAAATATGCAGAATTCTGCACTTTGTGTGGTTCTTAGGCACTTTCCGGCACTTAAACTATCACCTAGTGACGCAGTTTAATGGTCCTTACTTCCCTACACACCGTACTAGTGTAGTACCTTGTCTCTGGCCCATACTGGGTCTTAAAACACTGTTTGTCTATGTACTGAACTCCGTCAGCATTTTTCTGAGTTATCCGCTAACTGTGCTTTGTGCATCATTATGTCAATATGGTTTGCATGTAAAAGTGATATGACATTATGCAATATGTGATGCACATGTAAGTATGATGCAGTAATCAGAAAGCAGTTAATTGTAATTCAGCACAGTCATTAAGCACTTAATCATAGTTAATTAATCCTACGGATACCTGGATTTATGAGGGTTGTCACAAAATGAGTATTGCGTTGTAATCGGGCGGCTATAATTGTCCCAATCCCGCAAAAACTAAGGAAGCTAATTCCATAAACTGTAATCTAATTTTGCAATAAACAAACATTTTGGACTACTTTTGGCCAACTTGAATAGTTTCCTTAAGCTAGTTGCATAATCCGGTTGACCCGTTAAGAGACAAGACCCGAACTGACCCATTTGTAAGTGAACTATGAATTATGAATATATTAAGTTGACTTACCTGTGATGTAGAAGCACGCCTGAGACTCCATCTTCACCTTTGTCGACAGAAGAACAGAAAAGTTACAACCACAAAACAAAGACTGTTGATTTTGAGCACTAAGTAAATCAGGTATATGACGAAACAATACATAGGTATATCACAGCAAGAAAAAACGAAAACAAAAAAGAACTGCTTATCCAATTACCCTATCCCTTCATGTTGGCCAGGGGATGACACTCTTGCATACTTTTTATGGCCACCTTCTTGTGATAAAAAAATCTGTAAGCATTAGTAAAATGATTCATTAAATAGCCAAAAATCATCTACTGAGAAGAACAAATCGACTTGCATGCTACTAATGTTTCGTTATTAAATGTTCTACACAAGGCATAAGCATCACTTGGACAAATATTTTTACAAAATGGGACAGCTATATAAGTAATGTATGATAAATTAAAGGCTGAGATTTACAGAGAACTGATTGGCCATCACAGGGGAAGCTTCACATGTACCCGGAAGGATTTGGAAATTGCTGAAACTCTCCTCTAAAACCTCTAGTTATTTCGTCAAATGATTTACTTAAGTGAAATTATTTACGTATGCATTCCATTGAACACAATGTCTTCAAGTTTGGTATCAAAACCTAAAACACTCAAAAACATAAAACTATGATGGTAGGAATTTGTATTCTATAGTTCCAAAAGATTACCCATTTAATATAAACAAAATTGTATCGATATATCTATTGTAAGCTCATAAAAGAAAAATCAGTTTCTAAGAATTAGCGATTGACACACCAAGAAAAACCATAGATTCCCAGCAACAATTTTTCGGCAACCACTTCGCGAACTCAAGAGTGACTGGAACCTATCAGATGTAGCCAAAAATAGAGCATGCAGTGTGGTTGGGATTACTGTGTCTTAGCCGGAAGCAGTGTGGTTCTGGCTTTGATGGATGATCGCCTCAATAGTCATGTTCTCCAAAACAAAACGAGCTGCAAAAGATAATGCATTTTCCAGAATCTAGCTCTTTGTTATAAAACTGAACATAGTTAAAATCAAAATCTAGTGATAATAAATGCACTAATCTTGTGATCAAAATGAGCGCACACAAAACTATTTGAAAACATATGATCTTTAACAGAGGTACCAAGATGAGCATGTTACCCCACAGGCGAATCAGGCTTGAATTAAAGCGAATCACTTTTAGTATGGGATGGGCTTGGTTGACACGTAAACACTCTTTCGTCCGTTTTATATACATGATTAATGCGTTAATTATGTGCTAACCAATGAATTATTCACCTTTTAGCTAAAGGTTTTAAGATAAAACACAACCCAAATTGACCCATTCAAAATGGGTCAAAACTGCAATACTAAAATGTGGATATCTGTAATTGCATGTAATGTGTGGAAAAGTTACCTTGTGAAGATGGAACTTCACTTTATCAATGACAATAGTTATATCACTTGGCAAACCTACATTACAAAAACTGGTCCAAACAAACCAAAATTTTCAGATAAACATACCATTATAAAGAGGTATTCATATGTGCATTCAAACTGATCATTTTCGACGATGACCCTCTGGTTCATTGGCAACCCCACGACCTTCCAATGTGGAGGTCAAGGGTTCGAGTCTCGCCTCGCTTGGAGCAAAATACTCTGGGTTGAGCCAAGTGGGTCATCGGGCTGCGGGTTTCCTCTGGAACGGTGGCGGGCCGGGTCACCAGCACCATTTGCGTTCGGAGGCGTGGGTGACCTTTTGCAATTAGGTTTACCCGGGTGATCAGGCTTTTGTTGGTCGTTCAAAAAAAGAATTAAAAAATAATCATTGTGATTTACTTTAAATAAACTAACTATATCCAAATTCCAACAAATTTCGCGAACCAAACACGCACTGTATCCTATGAATTCAGATAAACATTTAGCAATTCATAAGATTAAGTAATGAATATGATCACCAACATAACTTTTTGAAGCATTCAATTACATAATAAAAATATAGACTTTACCAATCATTGGCTTCAAGAAAGACCCTAAAGCTTTTCCAGCAGGTGCCATGGCTGATCTTCACTTTCCCAAATCAAAAACATCAAAATCTTGAAACTTTTAATTTCAAAATTCTCATTGGAAACACACCACCCACAAAAAGATAACAAACAAAACATAAACAATTAAGCAACTGAGTCATGAAACCGATATGGGTCAGGTAAAACCGAATTTTAATTGGCGAGGTGCTCTTGTGGTTGCAGCCTGCAGGTGTAACAGGGTCTTTGTCACCGCCCCTCTACCTCATCTGCTATTCTTTCTCCTTCTTCCGATCCAGCGTGAAAGTTTCTTTATTTGATGGGAGAATGGATTTGATGGAAGGGAGCAGTGGGAAAGCCGATGTGGGTTACAATTCAATAGCTTAGAGTTAAATGTGAAAATCAGGGGTGGTTGAAAACGAACGTGCCTTCAGACGGTTACCGTGCTGATGCGTTGGATTAATTGTACAATGAATTGGATGGAATAATGGTACAATGAATGAATTGGTTGAATTAAATGTGATAAAAGTGTCAACAAACATAATTGTAGAACCGGAAAATACAGTGAACTCAGGACAATTTTGGAAGAACTAGATGAAAAATTAGAGAAAAAGGCATGACTGTTGACTTGCCATCTTAAAATTCTTAAGGAAATTACCTTTTTGTACATAGGAGATCTATTATATAGTATTATAGATTATAGATTAACCCAGTTATAACAATTTTCTTTTGTTTTAATCTTCAATGAACATATTATACTTTTTTTCTGTAATTTACTTCTTTATAATAACCTTTTCGTATTCATCTTTTAATCGAACCATGTTAATACAAACTAAAAGAATCACATCAAGTGAATTTAGAAAATGGATAACATAAAAAAGTGATGTATTTATGTATATTAAAAGTTGTGAAATAAACTGAAATGGTATAAACCCACAATGCAGTTTAATAGTAAAAGTATTATTATCTCTATTCATGATCGGGTTATATACAAATTGAATTCATCAAAAACATGAAAAAAGTTGTAGGTAATATAAAAAAATATCGTGCCATTCTCTTAAACATAAATTTGTATGAATTAAAATATGTTTATATTCTAAAAATAAAAGATATTACAAAACATGGGTTTATTAAATAAGAAACAAAATAGTTTTTTTTTAAATATTATACAAAGTTTTATTTTACCAAAATTATAGATTGGCCAATTAGATTAGGAGTGAAAAAAGAGTATTTTAAAAACACTATTTTGGTAAATATTTTTGAAGCAACACCATAATGATAAATGCTTTTTCAAACAACACTCTTTTGGGAAACAACTATCTCTCTCTCTCTCTATATATATATATATATATATATATATATATATATATGTTATGGGTGGAATTCTGAGCCCATATCCTGAAATTATATCTTGATTTTGTGATATCTGATTATGATCAGGATACCGGATCAGGATATTGGTAACATCTTGAGGCAGTATCCTGGTAGTTACTAATAGTTTGCTTGAAGGTCATGGCTGCAGGATCATAACGTTCACAAGGACCATTTCTCCTGAAGACTCGCTCCATTTAGTTGGAAAATGGACGTTGAAGCCGAAAGAACAGATCTCCAACGTTCAAGAGGGAATACTCCAAAGTATCCCTAGTTTATAGGAGAAGTTGTTTATTCTTGTAACTATATAAACGATAAGCCATATCGTAGGTCACTTCACTTCACTTCGAGCTCTGAAACTCATACACATTTCTCTTGCAATCGCACACTAACACTCATCACTAGCAATCATTGTAACACTTAGTAGCGATCTGAGCCTTATCCTGCACTGTATCCTGCTTATTCAAGCAATAAGAAGAACAAGGCAGCCAATGATTGTTAGCTCTCGAGGTCTTATACCGGAGATCTAGATTGATCAAGGGCTTTCCTCGTATATCCTGTGTCTACATTTACTTTTAAAGCTCAATGTTTGATTATTGGTATAGCTCAATATCCTGAAACTTTTTTCTTAAACAATCAAACCAACATATTTTTTGCAAACATTACTAGCACACTACCTCACAAACTAATTAGATCACTTAATTGCTTCGGTAATTTTTTACCTAAACAATTTGGCGACCACCGTGGGGCAAGTGGTCTATTTCTACTAAAAGCTTTGTTAAAATCGTTGCTTGGCTTCTTATCTTCAAAACTTTTTACACAACTATTTTCAATGGCCTCGAAATCAAATATGAGCTCTTCCTCCATGCCTGTACAACCTCTGCTACAACTGGTCCGGTGCTTCCTCCACCTCCACAAATTCAAGCTTCTTCACTAGTTCAAGCTCCCCCAAGAAGAAATGAAAGCCAAATATCCCGAGACACCTCTACTGCTCAGAATATCCACAGATCTGGCTTCCAATGATGAAATTTTAACTTTGTTTGGTATTGGTAGTATACAGGATCAGATAAAGCAACAGAAGGAAACTAACCAGATAGTAATGAGAGAGATACAACTCTTGAAGTCCAACTCCAAGATACCTGCTGAGGATGTTGTCACCCCCTTGTAGCCCTGGAATCTGAACTTTAGTTTAGCGGTGTATACTGATGATAATAAGGGCAATGTCGTGCCAAGCCATTCTAAGAGCAATGCTCATGAGATACCCTGAACAACCAGGATATCGACTGTGAGGGGTCCAGGATATGCTCCAGGATATGGACAGAATCACCAAACTGGTAACCTGTCTAATATTGCTAATACTCTTGCTACTAACAATCTTGGATATTCGTAGGAAACAGGTGTAACGTCAGCACTATCCAGAGAGCTCTAGAAGCTGAAGGATATGCTAACAAGTGTACCTAGGGTAGTGCAGCCCATACCGGAAGTATCCTAGGACAGTCACAGGATATCTCGGTTTGCATATCCTATCTGTGATGCTGAAATCCCAAAAAGATTCCGAACTCTCAATACGAAGATTTATGACGGGACCACAGATCCTGAGGAACATATTGCCCGGTA
Organism: Helianthus tuberosus; assembly: GCA_030545235.1. Classification (NCBI taxonomy): domain Eukaryota; kingdom Viridiplantae; phylum Streptophyta; class Magnoliopsida; order Asterales; family Asteraceae; genus Helianthus; species Helianthus tuberosus. Next base: position 1,844,398 of record JARYGA010011515.1, on the reverse strand, counting down.
TAGGGAGAGGATGGAGATTAACCTTATTCCGCCGGATCCTAAAGAAGCATACCACTACAAGGGCTTCGGCTCTACTCTAACAAGATTGGCCTTGAAGTGGCTCTTAAACGTTCTACCTCATTCAATTACATCATTTGCTCATTTGGTTAATTTGTTTAACAGTCAGTTTTCTTGCAGTAGAAGCTTTGAAAAACTAACAAGTGACCTCTACAGTATAACACAGGGACCTCAAGAATCTCTAAGGGATTATGTGAACAAATTCAAGGGGGAATCCTTGGATATCCCACACCTTGATGTTGCTACAGCCGTACAGGCATTCAAGATGGGATTGCAAAAGGATTCCCAATTTTATCAGGATCTTGTGATGAATCCTTGCAGGAACTTGGACGAAGCTCGGAACAGGGCTTTGAGATATATCAGGCTTGAAGATGACAAGAAAATGCAAGAGAGGATGAATGTATCCTCAACATATGAGTCAACAAACAGGAAGTCAAAATCCTCATATAAATCAAACCGCTCTAGGCCGTATGGTAAAAATGACAACAAGAAAGTAAACGCTGTCTAGGATGAGGATGGGGAAGAATATACTGAGTTGTCAGGACATTGTTTTTCTGTTAATATTCCTGAACTGATGTATGCCATGCAGGGTTTAGGAGATAAAGCAAGGTGGCCAAGGAAGAATAAACAAAAGGGTGATTAGAAGGATAAGTCCAAATGGTGTGCCTTCCATGAGGACTTTGGACATGTAACAGAAGATTGCATAGCCCTGAGGAAGGAGATAAGCCACTTGCTGAGCAAAGGTTACCTGAAAGATCTTCTTGGCAGGAAGAAGAATAAGGGTCAGGATACTAACAAGGATCCTGAATGAGCAGTATCACCTCCGCCAGACACCAAGATAATAAATTTCATATCCGGAGGATCTTGATATATGCGGAACCTCTTATTCTACAGCTAAGAGACATGCGAAGGAGGCAAAGGCAGAAAGAGGAGATAAACCAACGAGGATGACAACACTTACAAATGACAAAGTGATAACATTCGACAGTGACGACCGGGATAATATTCAGGATCCTCACTATGATGGTCTGGTAATCACTTTATATATTGCTAACCATTTTGTGCATAGGATATTGGTAGACAATGGCAGCTCGGTCAACATCATCCAGTTGGAAACCTTGAAGAGAATGAACATCCTGGAAATGGAGATCACTTTGAAGTCCACTGTGCTTGTAGGGTTCAGTGGAGAGGCAAAGAACACCGTTGGAGAGATAAAGTTGCTCGTATATGTTGAAGGAGTGAGTTCGATGCAACGATTTCGTGTCATGGATTCATTATCCTGCTATAATATTATATTAGGCAGACCATGGATCCACGATATGAAAGCTGTACCTTCCACCTATCAACAGTGTGTCAAGATTCCTACTCCTTGGGGGGTAGTCAAAGTGGAAAGTGATCAACAGGAGGCGAAGGAATGCTACTCTTCTTCAATGAAAGCCTCGACGAAATCCCGGGCAGGATAGCAATTAAGGAAACAAGCCCAGGATATCGTGGAATCTTTGGAGCAGGATGTTAAGAAAGGTATCCGTGATCATGATAATCCAGATATCTTGGTGCTTGTAGGGGCCAATATCCCTCAGGATATTGAAAATCATCTTACTAACTTTTTAAGATGCAGGATGTCCGCATTTGCATGGAAACACGAAGACAAGATAGGTATATCGAAAGATATTATAACTCACAAACTTGGAATTGACAAGTCTTTCAGGCCCGTTCAACAAAAGAGAAGGAAATTTTCTCTTGAAAGGAAAGCAATTATACAAGAGGAGGTTGAAAGATTGTTGAAGTCCAAGATGATTAGGGAAGTCAAGTTCCCTAAGTGGCTAGTAAACGTGGTGGTGGTCCATAAGAAAAATGGGAAGTGGAGAGTTTGTGTAAACTACACAGACCTCAATAAAGCTAGATGCAACCTCCGGGCATGAAATGCTGACCTTCATGGATGCATCCTCAAGATTTCAACAAATCCAAATGGAGCCATCTGACCAGGAAGACACAGCACTCAGAACACCCACAGGTATATACTGTCATACTGCCATGCCTTTTGGTTTAAAAAATGCAAGTGCAACATACCAGAGGCTGGTAAATATCATGTTCAAGGATAAAATGGGGGACACAATGGAAGTATATATTAATGATATGGTGGTGAAATCCAAGAAAGCAGAGGATCATCTCAAGGATCTCTAGTGTGCCTTCAATATCCTAGACCAGTATAATATAAAGCTGAATCATGCTAAGTGTCATTTCGAAGTAGGGGCAGGAAAATTTTTAGGATATATGGTGACTAAAAGGGGGATAGAAGCAAGTCCAGAATAGATTAAAGCTATCCGAGATCTCAAATCACCATCTAACATGAAGGATGTGCAAAGGTTAACTGGAAGAGTAGCAGCATTGAACAGGTTCATATCAAGATCCTTAGAAAAATGCAAGGAATTTTATGATATCCTGAAGAAGAACAAAAAATTCGAATGGGGAGAAAGACATGAAGCTGCTTTACAAGAATCGAAGCAATATCTTTCAAGTGCATCTCTGTTAATGAAACCCGAGGATGGTGAACCTCTATCCCTATATCTTGCAGCATCAGGGAATGCAGTAAGTGCTGTTCTGGTAAACGATCACGAAGGTCAGCTGTATCATGTTTATTATGTCAGTAAAAGTTTGTTAGGTGCTGAAACTAGATACTCACACTTAGAAAAATTGATATTAGCTCTAGTCATGGTATCAACTAAGCTTAAGCATTATTTTGAAACACATAGGATCCATATAATAACCAATTATCCTGTTAAAAATGTGCTTAGGAAACCCGAAATGTCTGGAAGGATGGCTAAGTGGTTCGTAAAATTAAGTGCATATGATTTAGTATATGAACCTAGAAATGCTGTAAAGTCTAAGGCTTTAGTAGACTTTGTGGCTAATTTTAGTAGTGATATTCAAGATGAAGCTGACCTAGAAGTACAAAAAGTAGGTGAAAATTCAAAATTTTGGATATCGTGTATACTGATGGTGCATCAAACATAAGAGGTGTAGGATTAGGGATACTACTAAAATCACCACAGGGGGACATATTACCCTAGGATATTAGATTTGAATTTCCTGCTACTAATAATGAAGCTGAATATGAAGCTCTGATAGCAAGACTAGAATTGGCTAAGAATATGAATATTAGATGTTTACAAGTATATGTTGATTCCCTATTGATTACTAACCATTTCAATGGATCTTATGCAGTCAAAGGTGAAAAGTTAGCTGAATATCTTGAAATTGTTAGGAAATTAGCAGGATATTTCGAAGTTTTTACACTTGAACAGGTACCAAGGGAAGAAAATGCTGAAGCAGACGCTCTAGCAAATTTAGGATCTACTGTCAGGATATCGGAGGGAACTCAGATACCAATACTACATATCCTGTATCATGGGATGGAACACTTCAAATCTCAGGATAAGGAAGTAGCAATTATCCAGGAGCCTGTTGATGGACATTCTGAGAAGAATCCTAAATCTTGGATGGCTCCAATTGTGAAGTATCTTAAAGAAGGAGATATCCCAAAGGATGAAAGTCCTAAGGCTTTCAGAATGAAGGTATCCCGTTTTACTAGTATAAATAATATTTTGTATAAGAAATCCCTTCCAGGTCCGTATCTAAGGTGCTTGGAGGATCCTGAAACCAAGGAGGTACTTCAGGCTATACACAAAGGAGACTGTGGTAACCATATTGGGGTAGATCTTTGTTCTCGAAGGTGTTGAGAACAGGATATTACTGGCCAACCATGAGAAAGGATGTTGCAGAGTATGCTCGAAAGTGCTATGCATGTCAAAGACACAACAATATACTACACCAGCCTGCTGAGCCATTGTATCCTATCGTATCCCCTTGGCCATTTATGAAGTGAGGGATGGAATAGTGGGGAAACTCCCAAAGGCTCTAGGAGGAAAGGTTTTCATGTTGGCAATAACAGATTATTTTTCCAAATGGGTTGAAGTAGAAGCCTTTGTCCAGGTTAGGGATCAAGAAGTGGTATCCTTCATAAAGAGGAATATCTTGACAAGATTTGGGGTACCGGCTGAGATAATTGGTGATGATGGTTCCCAATTCATTAGCAAGAGAACTACTGATTTTTGTAAAAGATGGGGAATCAAGATGATCACGTCAACACTAGTGCATGCTCAAGCAAATGGACAAGCAGAATCCTTAAACAAGATAATTGTCAATAACTTAAAAAAGAGGTTAGGTGCCAAAAAAGGAAGATAGGCAGAAGAACTACCATTTGTCCTATGGGCTGATAGAACAACTGTCAAGAATGCTACTAGGCAAACCCCATTTTCTTTTGTATTTGGGGCAGAAGTAGTGATCCTGATAGAAATGGTGATACCGACAGCTAGATCAAGCTTACGGGATCCTGAGTCAAGTGCTGAAGTCTTATGTCAAGAACTGGATACTGTTGATGAAACAAGATATGTGGCAAGACTGAGGATGGCAGCATATCAGCAAAGGATATCCAGGTCATATAACAAGAATTTAAGGACTAGGAGATTTCAAGTTGGAGATTGGGTGGTAAGGAAAGCTTTTCAAAATACAACCAATCCTGCTGATGAGAAGTTAGCCTTAAAATGGGTAGGACCTTATGAAATTGAATCAGAATCCGGAAAGGGAGCATACCAACTCAAGACTATGAAGGGGGATATGTAGCCAAGAACCTGGAACGATATACACCTTAAAAGCTTATTTCATGTGAGTTTAGAATTTAATATCTAACTCAGGACGGTATGAATTCGATCTCTTTTAAAAATGTGTTTGATTTAATTTATTATTCTTTGAAACCCAATACTGACTTAAGCATCAGAGGGGTGTTAGCCAAGCTAACACCCACCTTAGATTAAAGGTGTTTTGTAGGATACGCTTCAGGATATCCAGGATATATACTCAAGATGAATCGAAAGATTAGAGGATTGGCCCCCTATCTCACATTTAAGGGATTCATATCCCTTCAAAGGTTTAAAGGTATCCACCTTTCTATCGAATTGGGTTTAAACACCCCGCCTGGAGCGCAAGTTATCTTGGAATAGTTCAAGATAGCGGGACCAGTTCATGCAACAATGGCTGACAATTTCGTGATTATTGGCTATATCATGGATCCTTAAGGTATATGAGGATTGATCACCCTCTCTCATGGAAATGTATTTTTATACTCTCTAAGGTTTAAAGGTTTTCATCTTACTAAGTCTTGGAGTTTATACACTCCTGCCTGTAGCGCACGAAAACAAGGGTTTACCCCCAGGATACTAAGGGTTTATCCGCAGGATACTAAGGGTTTATCCCCAGGATACTAAGGGTTTATCCCCAGGATACTAAGGACTTATCTCCAGGATGTTAGGGGTTTATCCCCAGTAAAACTAAAGTTTTTGACAAATTCTAAAGATATGACAGACTATGATTGTGTTTACACACATTCTTTTCTAGATGAAAAGTTATAAAGTTTAATAACTAAGTACTCAAGTATGTCATGCACTGATGCAATATCCTGCACAGACAGGGGACATCCATGCTATCCATGCTGGGGACATTGCAAAGGGTTCGAAGGTTGAAGTTGGAAACTATTACATAAGTGTTTCTGGTATGATTTTTTTGTTCTTGAAGTCTTGAAAGCCTTATCTATGTGATCTAAGTTTTCTGTAAAGTTATATTCAACAAAGTTTTTGTCTAACATTTTTAAAAGATGACAAAAGTATTGAACATTTTATCAGTATCCTGAATAGGATATTCAGTCAGAATATACAAAGCATAACTTTTTAAATGAAAACATAATAACAACAGGTAATGCTAAAAGGTTAGTTTATTAACATTCCAAAAGATTGTATTCTTGGTTTCATCTCAAAACGAGACCCATCCGCCAAGAATACGATTAAGTTTTTAAAGCATATTAACATTGATGACCAAGGGCTTCGTCGTGAAACTCAAGATCCCTCCACCTTTGGCCATCATATTGTATCTAAGTGCAGGAAAGTAAATTATTCAACATGCAAGAAAAGTAAATTTTTTAACAAAAAACTTCAACCATCAAACATAAAAAAGCTAGGCATAAACATCCATCATCGCCCACTTCGCTGCTGTCAAGCAGCAGCACCTTCATCAACCACAACATCATCGCCAGCATCCGCTCCAGCATCAGCCCCGAGATCCTTGCCAGCCTCGCCACATGCGCTTACAACCACTTCAGCCACTTTGGAGGGCTCTTCAACCCTAGACTTGGCAGGATACTCCACGGGAGCACCACCGAGATCCTTCAATTTCGCCTCCCATGCTTCGACGGTCCAGGTTGGGCATTTAAAACCCGCAACTTTGGCTTCCTAGGCCATCTTCAACCTGGCATGAAGGAGGGAAATCATGACGAAACTCTTGAGGGCCTCCCTGTAGGAGATCATGTTCTGATCATGTTGGGCTTGAGCAGCATTGAGTTTTGCCCGAGCCTCCTGGGTGGCCTTCTTCAAAGCAGTTTGGGCATCCTGGGTTATCACCTTGAATTTATATTCGTAATGCTGTGACTTTGTGGCAGCGATCATTTCGTGGTCCGCGATGGTGACTTTAACCTTCTTTAACTTGGCTTCCAGCATCTTGTTGACCCTACAAGCTTCCTCGTAAAGATTCATCAGGAGCTCAAGGCCCTACAATCAAGAATCCAGGTATCAACATATGTAATCTAATCAGGATACCAATTAAGCATATATGTGCATGATACATGATAAAGATATTTACCTGGTTAAGAAAGGAAGCCATGAATCCACTGGATTCCACGAACCCGTGATTCTCATAAGGAAAAGCCTCAGGGGTAGCAGGGGAGTCTGTTTCCTTTCTTTTACGGGAACTGGAGGCATGAGGCTTTGTGGTCAGGGAAGGCTTAGGGATGACAGCAGCTTTGGAACTTCCAGGCTTAGATGTAGTGGTAGGTTTGGGACTTGGTTCTTTCTTTATAGCGACGGGACTGGAATAGCTGTCCAACTTGTCAAGATCAAAGATTTCAGGGATCTTGGCTAGTCCTACACAAGGGGAAGAATTCTGAACTTTTAAATATCTTAATATCATATTTGAATTAAACGTATGCAGGAATATTTAGAACATATATCCTTACCAGACAAGTTGGAGCTAGATTTTTGGCTTGAACTTGAGGGAAACAGGGAAAAGCTTCTTTCACTCTCCGATAGCTAGTAGATAGCCTTAACTCTTTCTTCCGATTCTGCGCTTGGAGGGGCTAATTCTTTAAAGTTTGCCGCACAAAAGACAAGAATGTTAGTTCAGGATGTAACATCAGGAAAGTCAACACCCTTGTCAATGGATTCCTTTTTTACAAAAAAAGAACTTTCGTTTCCACTTATCCTCATTTTTGGTCGCTTTGAGGATGAGGGGATTTTTAGAGGTTGAAAAACAGAAGGAATCAGCTAGAACCATGAGACCGTAAAAGATAAGTGATGGGAAGATCCTCAATGCAAAGATCAGGAACGTGATGGATCTTGATCCGGTCCAGTACCACCAAAACCCGCCAAACCATGGGCATGGTCTGGGTGAAACTAAGACCTGTGAGGTGGAAGAAACGCATGATAAATTCTGAGAAAGGGTAAGCCAAGAAACAAATCCACTCGTTAGAGGACACATCTGATCGAAGATTCCGATCAAACGACCGAATGATCGCTCCGGCGGGAAAGGCATCAGAGGCTCTGTGAGCGGCAATATTAGCGTAGTTGAAAGAACAGACTTCTTTCTCTGGGTCATTGAGGAGGTTTTGTTCTATGAAGATTGGAATGGAGTCACCGGCGTGTGATCGTGTTCGGTTGGTCATGGTGGAACGAAGAAGTAAAACAGAGAAAATAGAGAAGAAGGAAGAGAGATGATACCTGGAAATTCTAAAGTATTGTCATGAATATCTAAAGAAAATGAGAAGATATAGGCCAATGATAGGGTGTAATGAGTAAAATTCACATGGGAAGTTGCACCTAGTCACATCAACAGTCGCGTCTAATTAAGTGCATCGATCAGCGCAAAGAAAAATATACCCGTTTGAATTTCGGGATTCCAACCGTTATATTTTTGGGGACAATTGTTATGGGTGGAATTCTGAGCCCATATCCTGAAATTATATCTTGATTTTGTGATATCTGACTATGACCAGGATACCGAATCAGGATATTGGTAATATCCTGAGGCGGTATCCTGGCAGTTACTAATAGTTTGTTTGCTTGCATGTCATGGCTGCAGGATCATAACGTTCACAAGGACCATTTCTTCTGAAGACTCGCTCCATTTAGTTGGAAAAGGGACGTTGAAGCCGGAAGAACAGGTCTCCAATGTTCAAGAGGGAATATTCCAAAGTATCTCTAGTTTATAGGAGAAGTTGTTTATTCTTTTAACTATATAAACGATAAGCCAGATCGTAGGTCACTTCACTTCACTTCGAGCTCTCAAACTCATACACATTTCTCTTGCAATCGCACACGAACACTCATCACTAGCAATCATTATAACACTTAGTAGCGATCTGAGCATTATCCTACATTGTATCCTGGTTATTTAAGCAATAAGAAGAAAAAGGCAGCTGACGATTGTCAGCTCCCGAGGTCTTATGCCGGAGATCTAGATTGATCAAGGGCTTTCCTCGTATATCCTGTGTCTACATTTACTTTTACAGCTCATTGTTTGATTATTGGTATAGCTCAATATCCTGAAGCTATATCCTGAAACTGTTTTCTTAATCAATCAAACCAACATATTTTTTGCAAACATTACTAGCACACTACCTCACAAACTAATTTAATCACTTAATTGCTTCAGTAATTTTTGACCAAAACAATAAATATATATATATATATATATTGTTTTGGTCAAAAATTACTGAAGCAATTAAGTAATTAAATTAGTTCAAGGAGGAACCACTACAAGTTGCGAGAACCATGAGAACTTCTCTTGTCCAATAGAATTTTAACACATCACCTATAATCAATTTAATTTCAAAAGGGTACTTTAGTCTTTTTCTCTCAATGTTACATCCTCTCTCTCTTATTTCTAAAACAAATCACGTCATCATTAATATGTGTGACGTAACAATATCTCTCTCCTTTCATCTCTTTTATACTTTTTATATTTAAATTTGAAAAAAAAGTATCTTTGGTTTTAAATTCAAACACCAAAGTTATTACGTGATTTAGAAAATAGAAAAATATCGAAAATGATATATATTTCTTTTTACTCTATTTTTCCTAATCATGACATAATTTTCTTAATAAAATGCAAGTTATATTTGTCTTATATGTTAATTAGAAAATACAAAATTATCGAAAATGATATCTATTTCTTTTTGCTCTATTTTCCCTAATTCTGACATAATGTTCTTTATAAAATGCAAGCTATATTTGTCTTATATGTTTATTGAGAATTTTTATTTCATTCGTTAACGTTTAATGACTTTGCACTACAACTTTTTAGAAAATATCTGACAAAGTGAGTAAAAAAGTTTTAAAAAGTTTTGACAACATGCGTAAAATAGTTTTGACAACGTGCGTAAATTTTTTTTGACAACTTGCATAAACGTTTACACGAACTGAGTATGAGAACACCAATATGTCAAAAAAATAAATAAACAAAATGTTTTGTCAATGTGCGTTAAAAAACAATTTTACGCCCCTGATCGTGACCCGAGCTCCTCTAAACGTCACGCATAAATCTAATTTTCAAAAGTACGTAAAAATGGAAGGCATAAAATAGTTTTTACGTACGTTTGAAAAATGTTTTTACGTAAGTTGTCGAATGTAAAATATTTTTTTTGCGCACGGTGTTGAATGAAAAAAACATACTTTTTATGCCCCTGATCGTCAGTTCGAGCTCCTCTAAATGTCACGCGTAAATCTGTTTTTCAAACGTCTGTAAAAACGGCACGCGTAAATGTTTAGTTTTTACATACGTTTGAAAAATTGTTTATCGTATGTTGTTGAATGTAAAAAATCCACGCACGGTCTCGAATGTAAAAATAAATTCCTGTACGGTGTCGAATGTAAAGAATGTTTTTTACGCCCCTAATTGCCGACCTGAGCTCCTCTTAACGTTTTTGGAATGTAAACGCTCTGTTTTTTTCTTTGATTTTCGCAGGTGTTGTGGCTTTTACGTTTAAGTGACGAGGATGACGAATAAAAAATGAAGATCAAGATTAGAGATTGAAGACGTTTTCTCTTTATACATGTAGTGTAATTTTTTTGTATAAAAATCATTTGTTATAATTAATTATTTTTTAAATAGATAAATGTAATTTATGTAGACTTGAAGAGTTGTGTAGTCTATGATGTTTGATTGTTAGTTTGACATGAATAGTACACAAGTTAAATTTTCCAAAATACCCTTCTTGTAATATTTATTCTTTTTTAATCAATAAAATCACAACAAGACAAATCAAACTTAAATAATTCAATCACAACCACTCATACATGAGAGATCTTGGGTGGATAATGGTTCCTACGGTTCTTGCATCTAAAGGTGGTTCCTATTTTATGTAACACCCCGACCATGTAATGCAACAAACCGCGGCGGAAACGTCGGGGATCATGTCACAGAATCATTGTTTCATAACACATGGTATTTGAAATTTCGTTTTATTTCGTTAATAGACTCGTTTTTTTATACAAACCAGATAATTACAAACAATCAACAATCGTCACATAATAGAACCTGAAACATATGTGAAAAACAGTCAGCATAAAAATTTGGCGAGTACAAAGGTTTTGTATGTCAAATTCATGGCTTTGAATTCATATTTCAATACCTCGTCTAACCTAGAGAGTCGACGACTGTAATCCATGAAATCAAAAGTTGTTTGATATTGCAATGTATATATTTTATCAACTTTATAAGTTGATATAAGTAAAATAAAACCATTGTAGCCATGAATCTTGACCGAAAACATTTGTTTCGTAAAACCAAGTAGTAAATCCTCTTGAAAGTAAACATTGTATGGTTTATATCTTTAAGTAAGCATCGTTGCATGACATCGTTTTGAAAACATTCGTTCAAGTGATCTAGATAACGCTACGACATGTAATGTGATAAAAAACACTAATATATAGGAAGTACCAGCGGCGTATCCACCATGCTTTTATCACATTACACCCGTCTCGTTATCAAATCACTTACCATAAACCAATCGTCCAAATCATCCTTGTTATAAACAAATCGTCAATCGTCCGTGTTATAAACCAATCATCAATCTTCCTTGTTACAAATCAATTATCAATCGTCCTTGTTTAAACTGTGAAAAACTTTGGGTCGTTCTTAAATGAATACATTCAAACCTATGTGACTCGACTATACCACCCATGGGGTATCTTTAATAGACCCTGACAAGCCTCTTTAACATCGACTAACAAATTAATAAATGATTTGTTAAAATAACAGATTTTGTCGTTACCCCAAACTATCCACCAAATCCAGTGAATAGCCCGATAACGGGATTTTTCAAAACCTATGGTACCATAACATACTACTGGTTGGCTTGATCAAATCTAATGAATGACATTTATCTTTCGAACTAACGCACCAACAAGTTCTTTCACATTATTGAAATCGTTGAGTTTTAGATAAACCATAGTTTTTGTTTTAAAAACTTGAAACGCATTTAGCACATATGAGTCACCCCAAAATAAATAAAAGCATAAAAGAGGTCTTGTAAACCAAATTAGTGTTGGAACTCATATGAAATGGTTTAACAAAGTCTACATTCTGAGTGCTTTCAACCCGTTATGACCCGTTAGGGTAGTTTACGCTACTTTAACGTGTCATTTGTGCAAAATCGCGTTCGGATGGTTAGGCTAGTGTTGGGTGCACAATCAGGAACGGTTCTAGTAGAAGAACATGGCGGAATCGATCAATAGCGAGGTGCGAAATCCCTCGACATCGTTTGAGAAACACCAACAACAATCTCAACGCTTAACATGTCCAACTTCATTGATAGAATGTGAAAATACAAGAGTTCCAGATGACAATCAGGCAAAAGGTTTTAGACAAATAACCCTAACCCACTATTTATAGGCAACACAGGGAAGTGAGGGTGTCACCCGATCAGATGGTCATACAATCGGATGGCCATCCGTACGGATGACACATGTCATCCGTTCAGATCACATTTAATAGTTTACGTATCGTTCCCTGTTTTGTCTAGATACAAAATACATACATATACATACATATATAAAAACACACATACAGGATAAAATACATAAGACTCGATACAGACGGAAGCTACAAACATAATGCAATAATAAACTCCCCCTTGGATGTAGCTGTAGTCTTCCTTCCTGCATAGTCTTTAAGTCATCTTCCTACTACGTCTCCTAGCTTTAGCTTTCTGTCTTCTCTGTTCATCTCGTTCTGCAAGCATCTTTCGCCTCCGAGGCCTACCAACTTCATTCCAATACTTTCTACACTCAGGATCACCATCACGCTTCCTATACCACCTTGGGATCTTGTTCTCCTCCTTTTCGATTGGTGTTTGGTCAGTTGGTGGAGGTTTCATTAGCTTCCTTCTTTCCACAATTTCTGCCCTTTCAGTTATCTCCTTAAATCTTTCACTTTGCTTCTCTTTCTTCAAGAATTCCTTTAACTCAAGGTCTCGAAACTTTAACCTCCCAATATCTTCCAGAATTAATATCCTTTTCAAAACACAAATTAGCCATCCTCTGATATTGCTGAGCTTAAGCCTTATCTGGAGCATCATAAACAATCTTGTTGAAGCATAGACATTCAATGTCTTTCTTCGAGCAGTTGACCAACCACATAGGATGTAGAACACTGATAAGCCTTGATTCTCCAGTCTTCTTATCATACAAGGAGATAACCACTTCTGTCATGCTTTGATTGTACATCCAGCCTTGGAAGTCTTCATAGAAATCTTGTTCCATAGCACGCAGTGGCATATTTTTCAAGCATCGAGGCGGCTTTATCTTCAACGTAACATCTTTTTCTCCTGTGTTTAAGATTTTGACAATTTGTTTTGGAAATTGTGGCTTCCAATCAGGAAATCTAGACTTTGCCTGAAGCTTTATGTAATTCCATAACCTCTGGTCGTGCATCTTTACATCAAGACCATAATAGAATTGTTTGATATTCTTTGTCTGCACTAGCTCCTCCACATCCCACCAAGGGAGTGTCTTTATGTCCGCCAAATACTCAAAATACTGTACACCATGCTCTCTTCTAATTGCATATACCTGCAAATCTTCAAGATAACCCCAAGATAAAATGTCACCCAGCGATTTATCTGGATGATCCATGAAATACTATAGAGGCCTCTTGAACTTTCTTTCTTTCGGCATCACCTTAAACCAGTTCTTTCTACCTTCTATCAATGTTTCTTGTGGAACTGTTTCGGGAACACCTTCAGTTGATATCTTCTCGACCACTTTCCTACGTAGTTCATCTTCATTCTGTGACTTGAACATTTCAGCAAACGTAGGAAATGTCACGTCAACACCAGAGTAATGGAAGGGTGTATCTTCATCAGAAATATCCGACCCCTCTTCAACTTCAACATGATCAAAATTATCAGCTTCAGTTGCAAGTTTGAACTCATACTCTTTATCTGGTGACGATGGAATCTCATCTTCAATATCAAACTTAAGATTACCGTCATCCATCCCTAATTCCTCCAACATATCTTCCCTGGTCCTCGGTACCTCTATCTCCCCCTCAAATGAACAATTCAAGTAAATAACTTTGGGTTGTGTGAGGAATACCTGATCAGAATGTTGCTTTCCAGAAGAAGAAGTCTCTTGATGTTGATCCTCCACTTGTTCATTGATCTCATCGTTTAGAAAATCATCAAGCTTTTGTTGAACTGATGACTTTACAATTAGCAACCCCGTTGCCCCTTGATCATCATCGTCATCCTTGAAATCATCCCATGAAGGATCATAGTTATCAACTGCATCAAGGATGTCGTTCAGTTCTTCCTCTTCTTTCAAACAAAGAAGCTTTACATTAGCTGCTCTCACCTTTCCTTTCATTTGTTCAACTATCACCATACGAATAATATCATTCAAGTTGTAAGGATGGGAGAGAGCTTCACCAATAAGTACAAAGCTTGGATCTTGATCAACATCCATATGTTCCTCTTCATTCACATCAGCATCTACCATTTCAACATCACCTTCAGGATGACTCAAAGAACCTCCGGCTTCTTGAGTTTCAACAATCAAATCTTTCTTTTTCTGAGTTGCTGCCTCAGCCAACTCTTTCTCCCTCTGAGCTCTTCGTTCTTCGACTCTTTGAATCTCTAAGTCCTTGTATATAGCTTGAATGTTGATACCAAGATGATGTTCCATCACAGTGTATAACATATTCCGCTGCTCGTCTTTCACAGCCTTATATGCCCTTAGAGCTTCTATCTCTAGCTTCAACACTTTGTTTTCATTGGAAGACGCTTCATGAAGATCATCGAGCATTTGATGCAGCGTCTGATTTGTTTCATTCATGTTCTCGTACCTTGCATTTACTTCAGCTAGCTCATTAGTGAGTTGATCAATGAGTTTAGCATTATCAGCCAGATCTTTTGTCAATGCATCTATTCTTTCTACATGATCATTCACAACTGACTTCATTTCTTCATTCACTTCCACAGTCTTTTCAAGCGTTTTTTTCAACTCGTCACGTTCAGCTTCTGCTTTGGCCTTTTCTTTCTCTAGAATGCTAACTTTCTTTGTTAACTCCTTGATCATTCCATCATGAAACATCGTATTCGCCTTCAGAAAGAATGTCATCAGTAAATTCACCCTGAACATTTGGAAAACCTTCAAATAAACCAGGAGAAGTAACTTTCTTTGGCGGTGATTGCTTTGGATCATCTGGAATATGAGTGGTTAGATTTTCTAGTGGTGGTGTTGGTGTAGATACTCTTTTACCGATAATTACAACTTCATCATCATCACCAGCTTTCTTTTCAACATTCTTATCCACCTTCTCAAAGATTGGACTTTCATGAGCTTTCTTTTTCTCAGCTTCAGGTTTTTCAACACTTTGAACCTCTGGAAGTTTAACATTTTGAGCTTCAACTTTGTTGGTGTATTACGTCTATCGACTTCGTCTTGTATCGAGTCTTATATTAGAATTGTTAGATCATGGCACATTGTACGAGAAACTAGGGTTTGTGTTAAAGTGGGTAATTTCGCTTGAAACAGCCACTACCACTTTCAAGGGAAATTAACATTGTAATTCCGCTTGAAATGGTCAGTGCCACTTTCAAGGGAAATTAACATTGTAATTCTGCTTGAAATGGTCAGTGCCACTTTCAAGGGAAATTAACATTTCTAATTCCGCTTGAAAGTGTCAGTGCCACTTTCAAGCGGAATCACGTCCACTATATATAGGCTTCATGTCTAGTCATTTGTAACGGAATTAGATTGATATACCGAGGTGCTGCCGGTCTACCTAGTGATCATAAACAGTGTTAAATCAATATACAAGACGTTTAATGTGTGAATCAAGCTGTTTCCAAGTCTATACGCTGTTTCCGCCTTTTGTATAGATAAGAACTTTTCTGAACGACTCGTTTGGGTCACAAAACGATCCTACAAGTGGTATCAGAGCTCAGGAAGAAGAGTTCTTGCCAAAACAGCCATATTTTTTAACTTCTACACCTTCTTTTCAAAATTGAACAAGTTTTTACGGTTAAAATGGACTGATCTTTTGATATTACGTGTAAAATACAGTTTTAACAAACCCTTGAAAGAATCAGACCTAAATTCGGACTAAATCTGATAAAAATGGGACAAAAAGGTAATTCCGTTTGAACGAGACATCTAATTCCATTTGAAAAGTTGTGGTAATTTCAAACGAAATTTCCTGATCCCGCTTGAAATCGCTATTCCGCTTGAAAAATCATCTGATTCCGCTTGAAATCGCTATTCCGCTTGAAAAATCATCTGATTCCGCTTGAAATTGTAATTCCGTTTGAAAAGTACACCTAATTCCGCTTGAAAGTGATTCCGCTTGAAAAGTGATTCCGCTTGAAAAGTGATTCCGCTTGAAATAACCACTGCCACTTTCAAGGGAAATTAGCAAATTTTCTATATTTCGTATGAAACTTGAACTTTTGAGAAACAATTTTTCGAAACATGGAAGAGGAATTCTACAATGCGTTTGCGACAGCGATTGCTCTTGTTACAGCTGCCGAAACTTTGTACAGTGAGAATGAGATGGGAACTCACCAAAAACCGCCAAAGCTTATGTACATTGAAGATTTTCAAGGATGGAAAAATCGATTCGAGAACTGGGTGCAAGCTTACAAATTTAATGCATGGTGTTCATTGGAGAAAGATTATGAAAAACCGAAAAATGAACGTGGGCTTGAAAAGGGTTTCAGTGACTTTTCAGAGATTGATAAATTGAAGTATACAAGTGAAAAAATGATGATTAGTATTCTTCAACAAGCAATTAAAGAAGACATCTTTGTTTTACTCCAACATGAGGGTACTGCTAGGTCTATTTGGACGGCATTGATTCAAAAGTTCAAAGGAAGCGCATATATGATCAAAAATAAAAAGGCGTTATTGAAGAAATCATTTGATATGTTTGCCGCTTTTGATCATGAAACAACAAAGATGACCATTGATAGATATTGTCACCTGGTATTGGAAATGGGAAGATTGGACATTAAGAAAGATGATGATGAATGGATTGATAAACTTACTGATGCATTACCACAGCAAAACTGGGGAACTTATCTGTTGATTGTGAAACACATGAGAAAATCAGAAAATGTGAATCTGGCACAGTTTATTCAAAAGATTGAAGAGCACGAGTTGGATATTCAGAAAACGGCAATCATGAAGAATCCAAATGCTCAACAAGATGTCAATTTATATTACAGAGGGAACAAGTTTGAGGCTACTCCTAGCCCTAGCCTAAAGATCCAAACTGGTTTCAGTGCTGACAGTTCGTCTGGAATAAAGGGTAGTAATGTGACACATAGTGGTGGATCTTCATCTTCGTATTCAAGCTTTGATCCAAATCATACAACATCAAGTCCTCAAAGACAGAACTCAACAAATCTGTAGTGCAATGTCACTTTGAACATACAAAATGGTCAAAATCTGTCTCCGGAAATAGTAAAGCAACACATGGCATCACTCGTTGCTATGTTGGAATCATATGAAAGTTTGATTAGTGGAAAAATTGGAAATCCGATGCTTACCAAAGAGGATTATGACCAGATTGATGCAGAGGAACTTGAGTTGATGGATGTAAAGTGGTGCTTAGCCAGTGTTGTTCGAAGAGCAGAGAAATTTACACAAATCACTGGTAGAGATGATTTTCGGGAAATGAGTGAATCTCCGTTAGGGTTTGACAAATCAAAAGTCACATGTTTTCGTTGCAAAGGAAAAGGGACATTTTAAACGAGAATGCAAAAACAAAGAAGCAACAGGAAGACAAGATGGAAATAATGATTATTATCAGAAGTCAATTTTTCATCAGATTGATCAACAACCACAAACTGATCATGCTCGTACCATTCAAGAGAAAAGAGCTTTGTTTGGTATAATTGATCAAGATGATGAATTTGTTGCAGAGGGATTTAGTTGGGATAAATACATTCCTGCTGGTTCAGGTCTTATTGCTAGAATTCTGGATGAAGATGAGACTAGTCAGAAAAGAATCCAGATTTTTCCAGATCATGGAACTGATATAGATACAGATGATGAAGAAGAATACATTAATAAAACCATAAAATGTATAGATCCTGATAGTTTTAATTTGTTTTTTGCAGATAAAGTTGAGTTGCTGAATCAGAAAAAGATTACCAAATTGAGGAGAGAGCTGGAAGCAGCAAGAATCCTGGCTGATGAAAAGGCAAAGACAGAAACTGGAGAAGCTAATGTTGAACCAGCAACTGAGAAAGTAGTGGAGAAAATCGTTGAAGTGGAGAAAGTGGTGGAAAAAATAGTTGAAGTCGAAAAAATAGTCGAAGTTGAGAAACTTGTCGAAGTAGAGAAAATTGTCGAAATAGAAAAAATTGTTGAAGTTGAGAAACTCGTTGAAATTGAAAAGATTGTCGAGGTTGAAAAGATAAGTGAAAAAGTGGTTGAAGTTGAAAAACCATGTTTGAAGTGTTTAAAATCTTGCAAAGTTTGTGAGGAGAAAGATAAGAAGATTGCTGATTTGGAGAAGTTTAAGGAAGATTTATTGTCTGATTTGAAGTATGTAAAAGAGTCTTATGATGTTTTGAACAAGACAGTTGATGGTTTGAACAAAACAAATCGAGAAGTTGATGCTGCTATGACAATGATGAGCTCAACATTAATGACAAAGCAGAGCGTCATCAATGAGTATATCGAAGACTGTGCTAAGCTGAAGCAGGAGTTGGAACTTGAAAAGATTGAGAATGAAAGGATTAAACGATTACCGTTGAGTTATACTACTTGTGATTATTTGATTAATCGTGTTTATCCTACTGTTGCAGGTCTTGAAGCATTTCAAGATAAAGAAACTGAAGATGATACTGGTAAGAAACCAAGTGTCAAATATAACAAGTGTCCGCCCCCGATTTGGAATAGTTATTCTCCCATAAAGCCAAATGAGGAACGTTTAAATAAGGCTCTCAACATCAAGTTAAAGTCTGAAATCATTGATGAATTACCAGACAATATTGATGTCACATTCACAGCGTCTGACACTGATCATGAGTCTGAGTTATTAAAGAAAGTTGTCGATCAGGTGTTGGATATGGATGAAGAGTCAAAGTCGGAGTCTAAATCTGAAAGTCCGAGTTCGTCAGAAAAGAGTCCGAGTTCACCGGTTAAAAGGGTTTACAATAAAAATTTCTTGTTATCAAAATCTAATTTGAATGATGGATCAATCAAACTGGCTTATACTTTGAATGATTCAGACAAATTATATTCTGATAAGGAATTTACAATAAGAAGTGTCAAAACTGAGATGATTAAACAGGTTTTCAAATTAACAGAAATTAATATTTCTGAAATAAAAGATTTAAATCTTCATGAAAAACCTAAAAAGTACACTTCAAGATTGAACAAGAAAAAGGGTTACGGTTCTAGTTATGGTTTTCAACAGAGACCAAACCATAACAGTAATTTCAAAAAGAAAGGTTTAGGATTTATTCCTCCAGAAAATTATAAAAATCAGAAAAATTGTAAACCAAATACTAAATTTGTTGCAGGAACAAGTTGTGAAGAAGAGCAGAAGAAACCATTCTGGAAACAATCAAATCAAGAGTTTCTTGCTGAAGTAAAGAAGAATATGAAAAAATTTGCTCCGAGAGTTGACAGAAGAACCTGTTTCAAATGTCAAAAAGTTGGACATATTGCTTGGAATTGCCATGAGTTTAGTGATTCACAACAGGGAGTTTCTTCTAATCCTGATTTGAAAAAGAAATGTATTGATGAAAAGAAACAACCAACTGAGAAACTTAAAATGAACAAAAACTCAACTTCTGAATATAGTGAAAACTTAAAACATTTTTACAAAAGAAGAGTTGATATTAACAAACAAAAATGGGTTGTTAAGAGTCCAGAGAGTAGTTCTGACAATGAATCTGATTCCACAAAATCAGAGGAGTCATTTGTTGAGAAGAAGAGTGAAAATTCCACTCCAGAGGTGAACGATGAAAACTTTCCTAAATTGTCTAAAGAAAATTTGAAGTTGAAAGTTGGTAAAACTGAGATTTCAGGTCAATTCTTTGTGGTAACAAAGAATTTGATGCTGAAAAGGCGTTTAATGGCAAAGTTAAACATATTTTTGGGAAGATGGTTGATGGAAAGGTTAAAGGTGCAAAAGAATTTTACAAATCAAAATGTTGGTGGGATAGATGTGTACCAGAATCTCCCAAGGCTGGTCAGGCTTGGGGGAAAGTATTTCCTAACTGAAATCCTGACTTGCCGGAGCTCCCAAGTTGGTAATAGTGGAGCATGAATCGGCATCATTAAAATGTTTTGAAAATTAAAAATTGGTACAAGTGTGACTTTTCGGAGCTCCCAAGTTGGTAATAGTGGAGCATGAATCGGCATCATTCAAATGTTTTTGAAAATTAAAAATTGGTACAAGTGTGACTTGCCGGAGCTTCCAATGTGACAACCGTCACTTTTCCGTACATTCCGTACACTAATTGAACAGTAATCTGTGCTTAAATGATGGTACATGATCTGGTTTACCAGACAATTAAATTCCTGATTACTATACAAAGTAAATTCACGCACGTTTTATACTACAAGAATTAGTTTATGATAGCGTTGCGTCAAAAATATTAGTAAACTCACCGGTAAGACACTTTGTATCAACAATTCTGCAGAAAGCAGTTAGACAATAGAATTGGAGCGTAGGTGTAGGTCCGACGACAAGAATACATTAAAACCCAAGTGTACATACAAGGGTTTATATATAGACTCTCCGGAAGCTAAATTATGCACTAAAAAGCACCCGAAACGCACTTTAAGTGCAGAAATTTATTAAATTCAACTATAACCAGCTTTTAAACATATAAATATCATGCATAATTTACGTTTTATGCTCCAGAATACTTACCTAAGTGTTGGAAATTAAAAGGGTTACAAAAGGACACTATGCGGGATAATTAAACACTTTAACGGAACGGTATTTAACCGAACAACCGAACATTACCCGGAACATAAAAATATTACTTGAAGCATTGTTTTAATGTTTCTGAACTAGTTATGGTCCCCGAACTCCATAACACCCCTTATGACGACGTAATGACGCATTAAATCCCTAAACTTATTACTTGAAACTAACTCGTTTATGAAATTAGAGAATTGAAAGTTACACCTTGCCCCCCCCGCCCCCCCCCCCCCCATATGATGAACGATCAAGGGGTGGCCGCACTTTTGCTTTGTGAAATCTTGCTAAATTCCCCAAATCTTACCAAGATATATTGAGATCTCTTTAGATATGGTGTGGATATTATGTGATTTTGTTTAGATTTTGAAAAGTACTATAAGAAGATTATGATCTTACATTCTCACACACCACACTTCTTCTTCCACTCCTCCCTCCCCCCTACGGCTCCATCCATCACCACACCATACTCCCAAATCTATTTCCTAGATTATACTCTAATTTAATATTAGATTGTTGCTTGTAGACCTTGACAAAATATATGAAGTATCTACATAAAGCATGGCCTAAGATCACAACATTACTTCACATTTTCACACTTCATCTTCACACCCCAACCCCCTTCCTCTCGGCTCCCCAGAACCGCCACCATCACCACCACTAAACCACCATCTTCATCCACTTTTCAAGCTTCATTCAAGGGTAGAAGGCTATTCAAAGGAGCTTGCAACTTGGGGAACCTCAAGAAGCTTCATACACAGCTTTTCACCACCATCTTCTTCATCTTTTCATTAGAGATTCAACCCTAGCCTTTGTGCTAGTAGTAAGTTCCTTGTTACACCCTTGTTCATCTTATTTCTTGGTTAAAAGTGTAGTATGATGTTTATGTTTAAATCACTAAAGTAACAAGAACACTAAGAAGATGAACATAAATTTTAAATGAAGCTTTACATAAAAAGTTTGCTTGAAAATGAAATACTACTAGTTGATGTTGTCATGAGTATGTTGTTGGTTTATCATAAACTTTTGGTTGCGTGTTGTTAATCACCATATGATCTTGTTAAATAATGTTAGGAAACATGATTTAACAAGAAAAGGAAAATGGTTATGTGTTACGAAAAAATAACCACTTTCTAACTAGACATGAACTTGATGAAAATGATTTTTCACAAAATATAAGTTAACTAGTAAGTTGATGAGTTTGTAAATCCAAGAGTTACAAAAGGTTTTTGTGAATAAACCAAGTTAGAGTAGCGGTTCTTGGAAAATCATGAATATTACAAACACTTACACTATATTTTTTTAGAAATAAGACAAGTATGAGAATATTTTATTTACAAGAAGAGTTCAAGAGTTTAAATTTTTGTAGAAACTATTTTCAAGTTGTAAACACTAAATTATTCTATGAGAATGATTTTTAAAGAAATAAATACGCTTCGGAAGGTAACTAAGTCCACTAAAAGCTTTACCAAGTTACTACGCGTTTTCGGGATATAACAAGTTCATGATATAGCGTGATTTACATGATTTTGGCTTGTAGTAAGATTTGAATGAGTTGTTGATGTTGATGATGATTTTAAAAGAAAATAAACACATGTTTTGAAAACATGGGAAACCTCCATTTTTAGGGGAAACTCTGTCAAAATTTCTATAAATTTTGACACTTAGAAAAAATATTAATTTTGAGAAACTTATTCCCTAAAAATGTACCAAAAAGCATTTACCAAGGTTTTCCCAAATTTTTGTGTTAAGAAATGATGATTTCTTCAAGAATAAAAATTGATGCTAGTATGTATATTTTTGAGAAAATATATATATTTATTGGTCACCAGACTTTGTGCAAAGTGTATGTAGTAGGTATTATACGTGATAATGTATTAGGACTTGAAAATACACTAAATACTCTTGAGGAGTAAAAACACAAAAATACACATATAACATACAAGATACATAATGCGGGTGCAAAATACAAGCAACTTATTTTTATTTTTGAGAAAATAATGTAAGTAAGACCCTTAGTTAGAAATAGAAATTATTTTTAGCATGGGAACACATATACATAAGATAGTGACTTGTACTTGTGCGATACAAGCCAAGTGACTAACGTTAATAAACACGTTTAGGTTACGGCGCTAGATAAGCAAATCCGGTGAAGTTTACGACGTAGGAACACAAAGTTGTGAGTTCTTGCTCCCCCTTTTCTCTTAACAGTTTTCAGTTTTATAACTTCGGGGGTTAAATACATGTTACAAATAACACAATGTTTACAAATGGTATGATACAAAAACAAGAAGCACTCTTGGTGATAACGAGTACCAAGTATGATGCGTTTTTAGAAATAACATATGAATTGCCTATGAAAGGCCTATGAAATACAATACTAGATCATGTGAGCACAGACATAATACTGAAAATGCTATAAAGTCTTGGTGAAAACTAGTACCAAGCCATTAAAAACATTCATTAATTAGGGACGAAGGTTAGATCTAACGGGTACGGCCGAGCCCCACTCATGGTCACAACTAGTACCTAGTAGTGTTTCGGAGTCCCAGTCGAGGTTAATCGACACAGTCGAGGGAAATCGACACATACAAGGAGTCATAACAAGTACTCCCCATACCCTCTAGGAGCCAATACTAATGCTCCCTATGTACTCACATGCCTTTAAGGAGCCATTACGAGTGCTCCCTGTGCCTTAATGTCCTTGTACAAACATTCATTTACTACGTGGTGTACACAAGAAAACTTGATTTACACAAGAATACTTTATTTATACAAGATACATACCATGTTTTCATACAAGGTATGCAAAACGCATGAACTCGCTCAATGTTATGTTGTTGTTTTCCAAAATTACATGTATTTCAGGTAACAGGATGGATATTGGGCGCAAGTGTCGTAACAAGAAGTAAACTCCAAGTTTAGATGTCATCCACTTTTGTTGATTTGTAACCTAGACGGAGGTTGTGTATTAAAACTTAAATAACAAGTGTTTGTAATACTCAAATTTTATGAATGGATGAACATCGTTTTAATCATGTAGTTGTTTATTATGATTGAATGCAATGATATTAAACCAGTCACACATCATATGCTTCCGCAAAAGACAGGGTGTGACAGTTTGGTATCAGAGCTTCGATTGTAGTGAACTAGGATTCCTTCTCGAGTCTAGACTACAATCACTAGAGTTTTCTCACGAAAACATTTTTACAAAAAGGTTTTCATTGCATTCACGTAAGCACCAAGATCCACAAGTCAAACACTTTTCAAAAAGAGACAAGGCATGGACATTAGTAGGGAATACCCTGAAGATAAGGTGCCAATTAAGGCATAGTCTACACAAGTTAGACTTGCCAAAGATAAAATACACTCTTGGTGACCACTAGTACCAAGTAGTGACTCTGTCGTGAATCCACAACTAGAAAAATGACCCCCCCTAAAACGAGAGTTATACGTGATATAATGCATCAAATTGCTTGTTTATGCTAAGTAGCATATTTGTTATTGATATACATATATACTAATAAAGTGTATGGAATAAATATTGACGTGAATACATACAAATAAGTGTACGGTGTCACACCCCCAAAATCCACACGCGGAGTATCACCGCTTGGAGGCGTGACTGACCAGGATCAAGCCACCAATCATATTGAACATTGTAACTAATAATAAAAGTCATTGATCAATACGAAAGGTGTTCAAAACCATAACATAGTTAAGCGTTTAGCAGAAGCATAAATATGTAAACCCAACATAAGTTTAAATGTTTCAAATGTTTAGCATGGCACACAGCTGTCCATGTCCCACAACGACTCCTCTCCACTCCCATGCAAGCTCCATAGATACCTAACGACCTGCAAGGCATGTAACAGAGAGTCAACAACAAAGTTGAGCGAGTTCACAGTTGGTTGTTCAGTAATAAGTTCGTTTAATAAATCGTAAGTTCGTTTATAACCATGCCGTGTATTACTAGGCCATCTGTATGTTCATCTAGTGGGGGCTTCCCACGTTATAAGTTCAATTAGTGGGGGCTTCCCATGTTGTAAGTTACTAGACTAGTTGTATCCATAAGTATCCTTCCCAATCCGAGGATAGTAGTAAGTATAAGTTTACGTAGGTTTTACGTAAGTGCCCTTCCCAACCGAGGACAGTAGTAAGTATAAGTTTCCGTAGGTTTTACGTAAGTGCCCTTCCCAACTGAGGACAGTACGTAACGAGTACGTAGGTTTAGCGCTGGTGTCCTTCCCCATCCGAGGACAATGGTACGTAGGATTTAGGTAGGTTTTAACACTAGTGTCCTTCCCAAACCGAGGACAGTACGTAGGCTTTACGTAGATTTTGGCACAGGAATCCTTCCCAATCCGAGGACCGTGGTACGTAGTCTAGTAGTGATGTAGGTACAAGTAATCATTCAATCCCATTCCCAACCCACCGGGGAATCCCATGCCTTGGTAAGAGTGTGAACTCACCTTGGTTTGCTCGGTATGCTAAACTATGTGCTCACAAGTTATCAATCAAGTCCTATAGTAAGCACATATAATTTATCAGTTCCAGTTCGTAAAGTTTCGCATGCAATCAGTATCGCAGAGTGTGTTTAGCAGTTCACATCATATGTCACGTAAGCAGTTAATCAAGTTCGTGCAATTCCAGCTTTACATAAATGTCTCTCACAGTTTGTTCTAACATGTGTATTCATTAACATACTTGACAAAGTTAACCACTTAACAGGATTATCATACACAACAGGAATAGTAAACTGACAGAGTTAATTAGCTAACAGGGTTAACAAACCATCAGAGTTACCTACTTAACAGAGTAAATAAACTGGTAATATCATATACTTAGCCTAACAGAGTTAATGGGTTTAACAGTGTTAATAAACTTTAACAGGGTTACTGAGTCAACACACACAAGGAAATTGCATATGGCGAAAAAACAAGCTTGGGCGAAATCCCCCATGTGACGAAAACACTAGGTGTTTTCGTCTAGTGTTGTGTTTTCGTTGGTCTCCTTTAATTTCGTCTACTAGACCTCATCTTTGTTACCAGTTACCCATCCCAGAAACCTTAATCGATTACCCCATTTCACTTTACCATTAATCATTCGGTTGTATATCCAAACAAAATAGTCAATAATAATACCAATCATCATAACAAAACATCGCAGTACTGAGTATCTATCATAAACCCTAGTTATGTTCTCTAACTCAAACAGCCGTATACGATTACAATCGTAAAACACCCATTCACAACCTAAATTATATCATGTATGTATTCGATAATCAGGTTTATTCAACATAATACAATTAGTCAGACATGTTCATGAGCACCCATTAACAATCGCTCATTCAAATCAAACCAGCAACTCTAACATACACCCTAGATCAACATATTATCATCATGTAATCACCATACAACTCGCTACTGGGCCGAAGCCCACTCCTGATTTCGTTGAACATGTGGTGGACGAAAACACCAAAGTGTTTTCGCTACTTGGTATTTTCGTTGGTGGGGTGTTTTCGGCCAACATTCATATATTTTATTAATTATGCTAACACATTATACACACAAGACATATCACAAAAATGTAATGCACCATATATAGATACAAAAACAACACTTAGTGATCCAGTATTAAGTCGAGTAGAAACCTTGAAAACTCGGGTTGTCACATACGGAATGATTATTGACGTGAATAAGATACTTTCGACTCCGACCCCTATTATACGTAACTCACACGATGAAGCTATCGGCCTCGCGTTCATTGCAAAGCTCATAGCTAGAGTGATCACCAAACAAGATTCTGAGCTTGCTTCCATAGGAAATGGCTGCTCTTCCCTCTCGATCGTGAAGGTGCCTGACTACGGTGATGATGACGAGGCAGAGGCGGCAACCTTGAACGAATTCTCAATCAACGGGACGAGATCCCTCCGGCTTATGTGAAGCAAGATTGACGACATACTTGACTAGAAAAGGAAGATGAAGTATCCATCTTGAAGGTGCCCCTCCAACTGCTAGGAATTCTCTCTATTCCTATTCCATCTAATCATCGTGCCTATACGTGCGAAACGATAACGAGTGTTAGCGCGTGGACCACCGCAAAGGTCCTTTCCATGATAGAGGTATAAGGACAGTAGTGTCCCCTCCTTGATTAATCATCTGCTTGGACAAGAGAAAATTTGGGGTAACTGTGCAGGACAATTTATTATTACGGGGGCCCACGTAATAACAACTTGTAGTGCATGGAAATCCTGGTGGACTCTGCTGCCAAGCTAACGATCTCTACACAAAAATAAACTCTAGGTGTTCACACCTTCAAATGGTAGAACAATATCTAGATCGGTGCCTTAGCACCTATTAAAGTAGGAAATTTATCTTGCCTACTTCGTGACTACCCGGGTACGAGACGTTTGAGGAACGATATTTAAGCAAGAAAGGAGGAATAACATTCAGAAAGACTCAGTGACGTTACACTCTACCACTTCATGAAACTTGTATGACCAAGGCGATGTAGCCTCGAATACATTATTACAAACAATAAGCCAAGTTGGCAACCCTATGTGAAGACTTAGTAATTGTTTCCTCGCTCATACATTGATTATATATACATGTGAAATTGGGTGATTACATGATGGCTTATGGTGCTATGTACCTCATAGACAATTGTGGAATATTGTCTAACCTACTTCATACCATTTTGACAGAAGAGAATGCCGCCCAGACGAGACATAAACACCAGCACGTTACCAAGAACAGAAGTTGAGCTTCAAGAGTGAATCTCACAGGCAATTGCTTGACATGAAGCCCTCTGCTCCGAACACAGTGGTGGCATTACCAGAAATAACCCTCCAACTGGCTGCACTTATAAACAATTTCTGGACTGCAAGCCATTGAATTTTGATGGCACAGGAGGTGCCGTTGCATTTGTTCGTTGGTTAGAAAAGACTGACTCCATTCTAAGAATGAGTAACCGTTCACCCCAACAGAGTGTTACCTATATCTCAGGGTTGTTTCTGGATGGCGCACTCTCCTGGTGGAACCTTCAGGTTCAGACCCTTTGTGCAGATGCTGCTTATGCACTAAGCTGGGACGAGCTCAAGGAAATGATGGAAAAAAAAATACTGTTCTAGAGCTGAAATCCAGAAGCTCGAGGTGGAATTCTGGAATTTGAAAACGGACGGACCGAAGATTCCTGAATACGTCCAGCGATTTCACGACTTGTCTAGAGTCGTCCCCTACTTAGTCAAACCAGAATTCAAAAGGATTGAACGATTCATTTGGGGACTTGCACCTCAAATTAAGAGCTTAATTACTACCGCAAGGCCTCCAACCATCGCAGAGGCTATCGATTTGAGCGTTACGCTTACTGAAGAAGCTCTACGTGCGGGAAAATTTTCAGAATCTGAGGATAACAAGAAAGAGACTCATGTGGAGTCATCAGGCAATAAGAAAAGGAAGTATTCGAACCTAAAGGTGGGCACATAAGTCGGCTATGGGAGCTCCAAAGCAAACAAAAGAAAGAAAGTGAATCCGCCGCATGGCAGAAAAACTGATGGAGCCGCTAATAAGGCCGGTGGTAAAATTTACTCGGGGACTAAGCCAAGGTGCGGGGAATGCAACTTTCACCATGAAGGTCCATGTCTGAGGCCTAAGTGCGGAAAATGTGGAAAAGAAGGGCACATCAAGGACGCCTGTTGGGCGAAGGACCCAGATGGAAGAAATAAGAGAATACTAGGTTGCTACAGATGTGGTGAAGCAGGGCACATTAGGAAAGATTGCCCTGGGAAGAAACAAGCAAGGAAGGGTTTTCATGATCGAAACTCGTGAAGCACGCCAGGATCCAGATACGGTTACGGGTACGTTCCCTATTAACCAACCTACTGCATCTACTTTCAATTAGTACTGGCATCAACTTTAACCTTGCATGCTTAGAACTTAAGAAACTGCTTGGCCTAGTAAAATAGACGTCCCGTATTCTTTAGAAATGGACATATAGAAGGCTAGTTTAAACAGACGAAGAAATTAAGGATTGTGTTAGGGACACGGAAGGTCGGAACCTTCTGTTACCGTTGACCTAAGAAGTCATGATTTGATAGCCAGCATGGATGGGATATCCAAGTATAGAGTCTGAGAACATCCCCGTCATAGAAGAAGCTCCAGTAGCCTTTTCTAAAGACTTGCCAGGATTACCTCCAAGCGACAAGAGGAACCTCGTGCCAGGAGCGGCACCAGTGCCGAATGACGCCTTACCGACTAGCGTTGTCCGCAAAGCATGAGCCTCCGACATAACGACAAGAGCTGCTAGACAAAGGAAATTAAGGACACGACATCCTTAGTTAAGAACACGAGGAGAAAGTTGACAGTCACATTTTGCATAGATTTCAGAGAATCAGAATCCCTTGCCAAGGATTGATAACATAAAATCGTCAGGTCATAGTTACCATCCAAAGATCGGCTTGAGGACAAGATCTCCTCCGCTGTGAATACAAGAAGAAAATATCCCTAAAACGACCTTTAGGACTCGCTTCGAGCATCACGAGTTCCTTGTCGTACCATTTGGCTTAACACATGCATCGACAATATTCATGGACCTCATGAACCGAACGTGTAAGCCATACCTGGATAAATCATGATTACACTTATTGACTACATTCTTATATGGCCAACGACCAAGGAAGGTCGTGAGCAACATCTACAATTTACCTTGCAACTCTCAAAGAAAAGAACAGTTATGTGCTGTGATGACGAAAAGCGGATTTTGAATTCGCGAAGTGAGAACTTTAAGATACATGATGAATAAAAACGAGATTCATGCCAACCCTGCAAGGAAGAGCTAAGGTGTTAGAGTTGCAGTTATGAGACGCTTCTCGACAAAGTCTCAAATGCATGTCGTTGCAACGAGACCATAACATTGCATACGCGGCACATGGATTAGGGAATCATAAGAAGAAACCTTGAGCTAGATACGATTGCGCGCCGCAGATTTGACGTCATTACCTGAAAGAAAACGCTGCATGATCTTTACTGATCACAGAGATTGCAGCACGCCATTGAACGTAAGAACTTGAATATTAACATGAATAGACTGAGCTACTGAACGATGCAGACTGTATGAACACGATACGCGCTTGTGTGATAAACCTTGATGAAAAGTTGGAACACTCACTTGCCCTTAGTGGAGTCTTCCTACAACAGTATTTATCACACTGCCGTTCAAATCGTTTCGTGTGAAGCTTTAAAACATAACAAGTCGATCCCCGGAAACCGGAGATAAACAATCTACTGGCCCGGGTTGGTTAGGAAAAATCTGAGGCAAGAGCATACAGATATGTGATCATATCAAATACAGAAAGATTGCGCCAATGAGTGGCAGAAATCGTAAGAATTTAAGACAAGAAGTATGACTTAAAAGAGAGCCTCGCCTAGAGAAGGCGTAGTGTGATTTGGGAAACAAAAAGGTCGAATCCCCGGTGTAGGGATCAGAACCATTGCTCACAAGATGAAACTTCCAGAAAAAGATCAGTAGTGATCGCGACACATTCCATGTGTCTAGAGGAGTCTGACTCAAGGAACAGTCGTTGTTCCCACAAATAAGATTCACGTCAATGACAAACGACAAAATTACTATAAAACCTGTTAAGGTTTCGGACCAAGAGTCCACAATGCTATAAAACCTGTTAAGGTTACGGACCAAGAGTCCACAAGATACAAAAAAGACACGATTGATTTACTTGAGTGCGATAGAATTTATAACACGACCCAGAGATTACATGAGAACATAAAGACAAATCATAAACCTAAGTGACCATATTTGATTCACAACTCCCCTGCGACCGATGGCATCGCTTGAATTTCGGGACGAAATTCTTTTAACGGGGGGAGACTGTGACAACCGTCACTTTTCCGTACATTCCGTACACTAATTGAACAGTAATCTGTGCTTAAATGATGGTACATGATCTGGTTTACCAGACAAATAAATTCCTGATTACTATACAAAGTAAATTCATGGACGTTTTATACTACAAGAATTACTTTATGATAGCGTTGCGTCAAATATATTAGTAAACTCACCGGTAAGACACTTTGTGTCAACAATTCTGCAGAAAGCAGTTAGACAATAGAATTGGAGCC
The DNA here is from genome assembly GCA_030545235.1 of Helianthus tuberosus. Taxonomy (NCBI): domain Eukaryota; kingdom Viridiplantae; phylum Streptophyta; class Magnoliopsida; order Asterales; family Asteraceae; genus Helianthus; species Helianthus tuberosus. The sequence continues at coordinate 1,813,595 of JARYGA010011515.1, read as the reverse complement.
TAGGTGTAGGTCCAACGACAAGAATACATTAAAACCTAAGTGTATATACAAGGGTTTATATATAGACTCCCCGGAAGCTAAATTATGCACTAAAAAGCACCCGAAACGCACTTTAAGGGCAGAAATTTATTAAATTCAGCTATAACCAGCTTTTAAACATATAAATATCATGCAGAATTTACGTTTTATCATCCAGAATACTTCCCTAAGTGTTGGGAATTAAAAGGGTTACAAAAGGACACTATGCGGAATAATTAAACACTTTAACGGAACGGTATTTAACCGAACAACCGGACATTACCCGGAACATAAAAATATTACTTGAAGCATTGTTTTAATGTTTCTGAACTAGTTATGGTCCCCGAACACCATAACACCCCTTATGACGTAATGACGCATTAAATCCCAAAACTTATTACTTGAAACTAACTCGTTTATCAAATTAGAGAATTGGAAGTTACACCTCCCCCCCCCCCATATGATGAACGGTCATGGGGTGGCCCTACTTTTGATTTGTGAAATCTTGCTAAATTCCCCAAATCTTACCAAGATATATTGAGATCTCTTTAGATATGGTGTGGATATTATGTGATTTTGTTTAGATTTTGAAAAGTACTATAAGAAGATTATGATCTTACATTCTCACACACCACACTTCTTCTTCCACTCCTCCCTCCCACCTACGGCTCCATCCATCACCACACCATACTCCCAAATCTATTCCCTAGATTATACTCTAATTTAATATTAGATTGTTGCTTGTAGAACTTGACAAAATTTATGAAGTATCTACATAAAGCATGGCCTAAGATCACAACATTACTTCACATTTTCACACTTCACCTTCACACCCCAACCCCCTTCCTCTCGGCTCCCCACAACCGCCACCATCTCCACCACTAAACCACCATCTTCATCCACTTTTCAAGCTTCATTCAGTGGTAGAAGGCTATTCAAAGGAGCTTGCAACTTGGGGAACCTCAAGAAGCTTCATACATAGCTTTTCACCACCATCTTCTTCATCTTTTCATTAGAGATTCAACCCTAGCCTTTGTGCTAGTAGTAAGTTCCTTGTTACACCCTTGTTCATCCTATTTCTTGGTTAAAAGTGTAGTATGATGTTTATGTTTAAATCACTAAAGTAACAAGAACACTAAGAAGATGAACATAAAACTTTAAATGAAGCTTTACATAAAAAGTTTGCTTGAAAATGAAATACTACTAGTTGATGTTGTCATGAGTATGTTGTTGGTTTATCATAAACTTTTGGTTGCGTGTTGTTAATCACCATATGATCTTGTTAAATAATGTTAGGAAACATGATTTTACAAGAAAAGGAAAATGGTTATGTGTTACGAAAAATAACCACTTTCTAACTAGACATGAACTTGATTAAAATGATTTTTCACAAAATATAAGTTAACAAGTAAGTTGATGAGTTTGTAAATCCAAGAGTTACAAAAGGTTTTTGTGAATAAACCAAGTTAGAGTAGCGGTTCTTGGAAAATCATGAATATTACAAACACTTACACTATATTTTTTTTTAGAAATAAGACAAGTATGAGAATATTTTATTTACAAGAAGAGTTCAAGAGTTTAAATTTTTGTAGAAACTATTTACAAGTTGTAAACACTAAATTATTCTATGAGAATGATTTTTAAAGAAATAAATACGCTTCGGAAGGTAACTAAGTCCACTAAAAGCTTTACCAAGTTACTACGCGTTTTCGGGATATAACAAGTTCATGATATAGCGTGATTTACATGATTTTGGCTTGTAGTAAGACTTGAATGAGTTGTTGATGTTGATGATGATTTTAAAAGAAAATAAACACATGTTTTGAAAACATGGGAAACCTCCATTTTTATGGGAAACTCTGTCAAAATTTCTATAAATTTTGACACTTAGAAAAAATATAAGTTTTGAGAAACTTATTCCCTAAAAATGTACCAAAAAGCATTTACCAAGGTTTTCCCAAATTTTTGTGTTAAGAAATGATGATTTCTTCAAGAATAAAAATTGATGCTAGTATGTATATTTTTGAGAAAATATATATATTTATTGGTCACCAGACTTTGTGCAAAGTGTATGTAGTAGGTATTATACGAGATAGTGTATTAGGACTTGAAAATACACTAAATACTCTTGAGGAGTAAAAACACAAAAATACACAAACAACATACAAGATACATAATACGGGTGCAAAATACAAGCAACTTATATTTTTTTTTTGAGAAAATAATGTAAGTAAGACCCTTAGTTAGAAATATAAATTATTTTTAACACGGGAACACATATACATAAGATAGTGACTTGTACTTGTGCTATACAAGTCTAGTGACTAACGTTAATAAACACGTTTAGGTCATGACGCTAGATAAGCAAATCCGGTGAAGTTTACGACACAGGAACGCAAAGTTGTGAGTTCATGCTCCCCCTTTTCTCTTAACTGTTTTCAGTTTTATAACTTCGGGGTTGAAATACATGTTACAAATAATACAATGTTTACAAATGGTATGATACAAAAACAAGAAGCACTCTTGGTGATAACGAGTACCAAGTATGATGCGTTTTAAGAAATAACATATGAGTTGCCTATGAAAGGCTTATGAAATACAATACTAGATCATGTGAGCACAGACATAATACTGAAAATGCCATAAAGTCTTGGTTAAAACTAGTACCAAGCCATTAAAAACATTCATTAATTAGGGATGAAGGTTAGATCTAACGGGTACGGCCGAGCCCCACTCATGGTCACAACTAGTACCTAGTAGTGTTTCGGAGTCCCAGTCGAGGTTAATCGACACAGTCGAGGGAAATCGACACATACAAGGAGTCATAACAAGTACTTCCCATACCCTAAAGGAGCCAATACTAATGCTCCCTATGTCCTCACATGCCTTTAAGGAGCCATTATGAGTGCTCCCTGTGCCTTAATGTCCTTGTACAAACATTCATTTAGTACGTGGTGTACACAAGAAAACTTGATTTACACAAGAGTACCTTATTTATACAAGATACATACCATGTTTTCATACAAGGTATGCAAAACGCATGAACTCGCTCAACGTTATGTTGATGTTTTCCAAAATTACATGTATTTCAGGTAACAGGATGGATCTTGGGCGCAAGTGTCATAACAAGAAGTAAACTCCAAGTTTAGATGTCATCCACTTTTGTTGATTTGTAACCTAGACGGAGGTTGTGTTTTAAAACTTAAATAACAAGTGTTTGTAAAACTCAAATTTTATGAATGGATGAACATCGTTTTAATCATGTAGTTGTTTATTACGATTGAATGCAATGATATTAAACCAGTCACACATCATACGCTTCCACAAAAGACAGGGTGTGACATCCAAGTTGGTAATGGTGGAGCAGGAATAGGCATCATTCTTGAATATGTTCGGTTGGTAAATTTACAGGTGGTATCTTTATTTTGTTATAAATTTACAAGTGGTGTTAATGATGAAAACTTACAAGAGGTTGAAGAAGGTTTTCACTTTCAAAGTGGTAAATTAGGGACATTAAATTGTACTTGATTTTCTACAAGTGGTATTTTGAAAAATAGAACGATGTGATGAAATGAACCCCTAACCTACAATTGATAAAATCAACAAAACTTGTTTTCCGGAAAAACCATTTGATTAAAACAAACTTAAGTGTTTTGAAATCATAATGGGAAAATAGTTTGTTATAAGGGGGAGTTCTGATTGTTTTTGCCAAGTGGATGGCGAATTGAAGTGATTTGATATCAGTTGTCACTTTACTTGTATAGTTTGTTTTCAAATTTTAAATGATTTTGAATTTTAGGGAATTTGAAAAATTCAAAAACATGACAATATCAAAAAAGAGTTTGGTTGTGCAAAAGAGGAAATGATAGTACATCAGTGGATTGTCACAGCATGTTAAGGAAATGTGAAGTCAAAATGTGATAAATGGTCTCACTAAAGATGTGACGATAGGATCAGCTGGACTAGTAGATTTGCGATAACGATATAAACCTAAAATGAAAAAGCCTAGTTCTAGTGGGAAACATGGTCAAAAGCATAGTACTTAGTTTTGTCCTTCTTGATTGTGTGCCTGCTCGGTAATCGCTGATTGTCAAAAGACATAAAACTGGTTAAGTCTGTGAACTTTCACAACTTTACTAAAAAGTCACTGTGATTTTGCTTTTTATTTTGCAAAGACTTAAACTTGTTTTATTTCTTTATTTTGTTTAAGCATTGGACATCCTCTGCGTATACGTGAGTATCGACCTGGATGTTATTGCCTAAACGTTCTGCGTTATTTTCTTTGGTGTTTCGTTTAAGATTTGGATCACCTCTACGTATACGGAAGTATCGACCTGGTGGTTAAAGCCTAAACAACTTCAACTTAATTTTTATTTTCTTATTTTGTTTAAACATTGGACTTTCCCTGCGTATACGGAAGTATCGACCTGATTGTTAATGTTTAAACATTCTGCTTTATTTTCGCACATATCATAGTTGATGAAAGTTTAAAGGCATTACTTGAGTTTGTGTATTGCATGATGAGGGGATATGCTGAGATCGTGGGGTCCATAAGAACTTAGTGCAAATTAATATACATTAACGTATTGGGAAGAATTTCGAAAGTTTTTAGATTGAGCTTAAGTGGACAACAATATAGTCAATCAACGTGAATTGTTTAGAGCTGAAAATGTTTAAAGCTTAACGGTGCTAGTGATTGGTCTCAAAAACTGATATGATCCTCTTACACAAACTCACAAAAAAGATTGTTTGCAAATATTTCTTTACTGCATTTTAGTTAAAAACAAAATTCCAAAGAGATTTTCAGTGTGTTTTTGCATAAATTTTTGAAAATACAAAAAGATTTTCGACAACTGATGTTTGAAAAGCTGATTTTCAAAATTCCAAGTGCTAAACATGATGAACAATGTTGGATTGGGAAATGTTTGAAAAGAATTTATAATGATATTTTTACAAGTGGTCATTAGAGATGTTAAAATGTTAAATCAGTTTGAATGTTGATTTGAGTTAGTTTTTACAAGTGGTTAACAAAGTTTAAATTTGTCAAATTATAAATTTATGAAATTTATTGTGAGGTAGAGTTTGTGCAGGTTATGGCTATGAGAGAGCCAGGTTGCGATTCTTGAACCTGTAAACATGTGAGCAGAATATGAGCCTGATGATCCTGGAAATTGCAAGAGGTTGTTAAATCATCATTCGAGGGGGAGCTTAAATGATTGAGCGCCAGGATGAGAGAGAAGAAGAGATAGAGATTTGATGGATGCTTACAATTGTTAGAATTTTGAAAGAAGCCCGAAGACTGATAAAGACTGAAGATTGTGAAGACTCGACACTGAAGACTTCGTCAATATCCGAGGGGGAGTCTGTTGGTGTATTACGTCTATCGACTTCGTCTTGTATCAAGTCTTGTATTAGAATTGTTAGATCAGGGCACATTGTACGAGAAACTAGGGTTTGTGTTAAAGTGGGTAATTTCGCTTGAAACAGCCACTGCCACTTTCAAGGGAAATTAACATTGTAATTCCGCTTGAAATGGTCAGTGCCACTTTCAAGGGAAATTAACATTTCTAATTCCGCTTGAAAGTGTCAGTGCCACTTTCAAGCGGAATCACCTCCACTATATATAGGCTTCATGTCTAGTCATTTGTAACGGAATTAGATTGATATACCGAGGTGCTTCCGGTCCATCTAGTGATTATAAACAGTGTTAAATCAATATACAAGACGTTTAAAGTGTGAATCAAGTTGTTTCCAAGTCTATACGTCTGTTTCCGCCTTTCATATAGATAAGAACTCTTCTGAACGACTCGTTTGGGTCACAAAACGATCCTATAAACTTCAGGAATACTTTCTGCTTGAACCTCTAGAGTAGCTAGAGCTTGAACCTCTTGAGTTTTGCCACTTTGAACTTAAGGTGCTGAAGCTACTCCTTTTCTAGCTCTGACATTTCTAGGAATAACTTCAGTTTGAACTTTGAACTGCTTTGCGCTTCTTTCGAAGTTTCTTTGACTCTTCTGGTGTAGGAATATAAGTGGAATCCTCTTCGTCAGAATCCTTTTTCTTCTTCTGAGGTTTCTTTTTCAAAGTAATCTTTCCAACATCAATCTTCGAAGTGTCAATCTCTGGTTCTGTATCAGTTGATTCATCATTAGCATCGCTTGAATCTGTGTGAGGAACACCTTCAACATCCTTTTCTTTCAAACTTTCTGCTTGAACATGCTTAGCAGAAGATTCAACAACCTTTTCAATACTTAAGCCTTGAGTCTTTGCAGCTGTAGATTCTTCATTCTTCTTTAAGAAACTTTCCAGTGTCTCTTTCATTAGACCAACGCCTTTTTGAATAACATCTGTTGGATCAAGCACTGGTTCATCCACAAGTCTTGGTGGAGATTTCTTCTTTGAAGGCCCTGTAAAACATACATTTAAACATTCATTAGCATAATATAACATTTAATAATCTAACTTTTCTTTGTGACTCCCCCTTTCAACTTTACCCTTAACAACGATCTTTGGTGTAGTCACTGTAGCTGATGCTTTAGGAGTCCTTTTTCTCTTTCCATCCTTCACGAACCAATACCTCAACTTCTTCTCATGCATGCCACTTAATCTATCAGTCTCATCTTCTGAATTACTATTTTCATGCCTCCATGCATCATTCTTTGGAGCTACATAATTTGGATTTTCAATTTTACAAATCATTCTCTTAGCTCTTGGCTCTGGTTCATCTTTCTTCAGACCTTTATATTGATTCAATCTACTCAAAGTCTCACTTTTCATGTGATGTAGATCTAATTCATCGGCATGATCCTTTGGAAGGTCTCTCACTTGATCATCTATCAACATTTGTATGAACCTTGGATACATAATATACTTCTCCCCCTTGACATTATCCACCATGTGGTCAAATATTACTTGTGAAATGTTGTAAGGCCTGTTGAGCACCAAACAAGTAATAATATTCATGATGTAATCTGACGGTTCATCGTAGGCTCCCTTTCTGTGTGATAGAGCATGCAAGACGCAATGAACTAGGAATTTGTATGGATGACTAAATTTAGACTTGAGATATTTATCATTCACGTGCGCAGAGAATCCCATTCTAAACCATAAACCCTTGCATAGCTTTTCAGGAACGATAGTAGGGTCATCATCACCATCTCCTAAGTCCAATACTCTCCTAACGTCTCCCACATTGAACTTCACTTCAACATCAATATCCTTATCATTCTCGTCCTTTTTTGTACAACTGAATATATCATCTTTTCACTCTCTTCATACCTCACCGACCTCCAGAACATTCTAACATGTGACTCATATACTTTCGTCCTATCAGTCAATGCCTTGGCAATCCTACTCTCCCTTAAAAACTTCGCCATATCTTTGAATCGCTCCATATTTGCATAATTTTCTTCTAATATACAATAGATGTTGTGAGCGGGATGCCAATCTGATGCTCTTGTTTGCAATAACGATCAACGTTAGAGTTTGCACTAACTTCGAGACATGAAGTGAATAGTGACAAAGTTTCAAAAAAAAATCTCCAAAGTTTTTCCAACTCTGGAAACCTCACTCTATGCAGTACTGATGGATCGGATGGTCATCCGATCGGACGAGACATCACATTTAAAGATCTCATTAATCAACAACATGTGCATTTGGATCGGATGGCCATCCGATCGGATTATCATCCAATCGAATTGTCATCCATTCCAAATGACTAACAGTTCAGCATCTTTGACAAGTCAACCAAGTGAGTGAGTGTTTAGGATCGGATGGCCATCCGATCGGATTGTCATCCGATCGGATTGCCATTCGATCAATGACAGGTAAGCACAAAGCTGATCAGGCATGACATAATGTGTTTTGAATTGGGTGGCCCTCCGATTGGATTACCTTCCGATCGGATTGGCATTCGATCAAAATGAAAAACAGATAGGCACATGAATCAGATAAATATTTAAGTGAATGCTTTAGATCGGATGGCACTTCGATCGGATTACCATTCTATCCAAACCACTCTTAACAGATGAAGTATGAAACAAGCACACATCCATAACAAGTCAACACTTAGAAAATTTTTCAAACACAAATGATATGCGTTGGATCGGATGTCCATCCGATCGGATTGCCATCCGAATGGATTGCACTTCGATTCAAGTGACATTGAAGAACAGTTTGAATGTATCATGAACATCAAAAATTTTTCTAACAATTTTACAAAATTGAACACATTTTCACGTAGAGTTTTTGCCGATTTACAAAACCCTATGTTAGATTTCTCTAAAATGTCATGGTTTGGGTTTAATTTGACTTTTTGTGGTTCAGCAGCCGACAACATTCAAACATTCAATCATCAAATCTAACATGTTTTTGTACAAATTGAGACGGTAAACCAATAAATCTAAGGTCGATCTATAAATCCCTATGTTTAGACACTTACAAAAATCACTAAACAAGCCAAGATCTAAGTTCTTCATGGTAACAGTCGCCGACAGCCCTAAAACCATCAAAAAATCTTCAAAATTTAAGGTTGAAAGTTACTAATCTTACCTTTCCCATTGTGAAGGTTGAGCGTGCCAACAATCCAATGAATCTTGGAAAGCAAAAGTGTGAGAATCAAAAAAGAACAGTTGAGAGAGAGTTTGACAGTGGGACGAAAGGCACTTCGATCGAATGAGTTTGACCAGAAGACCTTTGACCCCCTTATATAGCCTTGACCACCAATCGGATGGCCATCCGATCGGATTGTCATCCGATCCAAACTCTCTTTGACTTATTGACCTTTTGACATTTTGACCTTTTGGCGTTTTATCAGGTTTCGTCAGTTTTAGAAATCCACTTAAGTATCTAGGTCCAAGTTAATGACCCTAGGTACTCAATTTGTCTACCAAGTCCAAGTTAATGACCTTGGTTGACCCGAAATGAAACAACTGCCATTTTTTTCAAAATTTTTAAACACCTTTTCTGAAATAAATTCAAGTATCAACTTAATGAAATTGTTTTGGCTTTCCGAATTCTTAATCTTTCAAAATTAGCTCCCAACCCTGTTGTCCAGTTCAGAAACTTCCTGCTTCGCTTCTCTTCACAGATTCTGAAGATCAGCTTTCCACTTTTGTCTGTCGAAAAATTAAAGTAGAAAAAATATAATCTTTTTGTGATTTTAAGAAAGTTTTTACTGAAACACACAAAAATATTTTTGGGTTTTGATGCTAGACTGAAACTAAATGCAGTAAAGAAGTAAAATTTTTACAAACATATTTTTGGTGAACGTGTTAGAGGATCATATCAGCTGCCGACAAGTTACAAGTACAGTTGAGCTTTATTACACACTAAGTATTAAACAATTCACTTAGATTGCCGATATGCTGATCTTTTTAAATATTCACACAAATTTCAACTTATTCAAGATACGATTTAGTGTTTTAAGTACTTAACTTAAACGCGTGTCCTACCTCAGAATATACTCTCGTATCCAGACTTCTATATTCAGTCTTACAGGTGAACGTACAATAATGATATCTGTAAAGGGTAGTGCGAGGCCATGAGAGCTGAAGTTAGAACTTCCGTTCAGACAAAGAGATGATGGAACGACTTTCGGTGTGTCCCGTTTAGGGATATTTTCTTCAACAGCACATGATTAGCATTTTGCAATGTGTATCATTTTTTATGCTGAGGGGAGGCTTTAAAGATTAAAGCAGTGTAGAGTATTATACGAGGACTAGGCTATTGCTTCCGCAAAATCAGAAGTCCTGGTATAATACCCCAGATATCATCAAGTTCATAGACCTAGTATGTCAGAAATAGAAAATCTTTCAAACAAGATTTCAGGGGTTACATATATATCCGAGAGATGTTCCCCACGAAATAAGCAAGAAATGATTTTATGTATATATCCCGAAACAGTCTACTAAGTGTGTAAAAACCTATTGGCATATCATCAGCGAGACTGCTTAACGCTTTTAAAACATTACATTTCTTTAGCATATTGTAACTGTCTAGCTGATGTACTATCATTTCCTCTTTTTACACAAACTCTTTTTGGTTTTCTATTGTTTTTGGATTTTGAAAATATCTCATGTTTTTGGATTTTTGCATTTTTTATTGTTTTTGTATTTTCTGAAAATATATCTATCCCCCCCTAAAGATGAAAACAACTAAAAAATTGACAAACCATCGCAGTCTGGTTCTCAACATCGTCTGCAGTGGTTTTCTCATCAAAGCTAAGTATCTCCTCCGCATCCGACAACAGCTTCATACTATTCAATTTTAATAGATACTGAAAACGAGATTTATCCAAAGCTTTGGTTTGTAAGTCTGCCTTTTGTTCGTCGGTGTGGATTTTGTCTATTCGTATCAACTTCTTCTCGAAACAATCTCGGATGAAGTGATGACGAATTTCTATATGTTTAGTTTTAGCGTGATGTACCGGATTTTTCGTTATGTTGATTGCAGTCTCATTATCAACAAATATAGGAGAAGTAAGAAATTGCAAACCATAATCGCGTATCTGTTGCTGAATCCACAGGATCTGAGAGCAGCAGCTGCTGGCATACACGTATTCTACTTCACATGTAGAAAGAGCAACAGAGGTTTGCTTCTTACACTGCCACGTGACCAAGCGAGGTCTGAAGAATTGGCATCCTGCTGTTGTTGATTTTGCGTTAACTTTGCAGCAACCGAAATCGGAGTCCGAATATCCTTCGAGCTTGAAGTCACCATCCTTGGGATACCACAACCCCAGGCTTGGGGTTCCTTTCAGGTAGCGTAGGATCCTCTTGACTATGGACATGTGCGAGGCTCTAGGACTTGACTGATATCGGGCCACGAGGCGTGTCGGGTACATTATATCAGGTCTGGATGCTGTCAGGTACATCAGCGAACGAATCCTTGAGCGGTATAGCGTCTCGTTGACCTTCTCTCCGGTGAGATCAGGGTTTATACCATGATTCGATGCTAATGGGGTGGACATTGGTGCCGTCTCGGACATTCCAAATTTCTCCAGAACATCGTAAACGTACTTTGTTTGATGTATGAAAGTTCCCTCAGGCATCTAGTCAACTTGCAGCCCTAGGAAGAACTTCATCTCACCCATTGACGACATCTCAAACTTCTTCTTCATCACTTGTTCGAAATCTTTGCATAGTTCTTTGTTTATTGACCCTAACATAATGTCATCAACGTATATCTGAACGATCAACAGATGACCAGCGACTTCCTTAGTGAAGAGAGTGGCGTCCATCTAGCTTGTATACTTTAAAACCTTTCCATGAAGCAAAAGCAAGGAATATTCTGATGGCCTCAAGTCGAGTAACTGGAGCGTAAACCTCTGTGAAATCTATCCCCTCTTGCTGACTAAAGCCCTAGACAACGAGTCGAGCTTTGCTTCTGACTATCACTCCTCGGTCGTCTCTCTTGCATTTGAACACCCATTTGGTGTATATCTTTCGGTGTCTATCAGGTAGATCCAAAAGTTTCCATACACCAAGTTTCTCGAATTGACCCAGTTCCTCCTGCATTGCATTGACCCATGATTCTTCCGTCAGTGCTTCCTTGTAGGTTCGCGGTTCGATCTGCGAAATAAAGCAACTGAGTGAGAATACGGTTTGTAATGGAGCAATTTTAGTATAAAAGCAAGTAAGGCCATGGTCAATCTGGCTTCTTGTGCGAACTCCTGATTGCAAATCTCCTATTATCAACTCCTCGGGGTGGTATGAAAGAGTCCTCGGCATAACTTCACCAGGAACATTCACCTCGCCTTCTAAATTAGTGACATTTTGGTCCGCAACTTGTTCTTCAACATGGACTGTCTGATCTGAAGATTGGATTTGCTCCCCCTCAGATTCTAAATCACCGTGATCAAAAGTAGGAATAATATCAGATTCTGAATCATCATCATTGACTGCCGTCAAATTTTCAGGAGCAGGCTCGCGTTCCGAAGTAGTCGGAGTTTGCTGAACATCATCATTCTCTTCAGCATGACTGGGACCAGCTTCATTATCATTGGAAGTTTGTTGTTGACGTTTAGAAGACCTTGCTGGAAATCTTCCCTGAGATGCTTCATATTCTCGTAAAATATCTAATTCATCAAAGTACTCTGGCTCTTTTTCTAGATCAAATAAATCCCATAAGGCATCATAGTTGAATCACCATGAGTCTGCGGGTTTCTGTGGAGGCATACTGTAGCCTTGACATTCAACGTGTTGTGCTTCGATGATCCTTCCGAGACTTGGAATGAAGACGCGTCTGAGTGGACTTGAATACCCCACAAAGATACCTTCCAAGCTCTTTGAACCAAACTTGCCATCTGGATCTCGAACTGTGCAGGGAGACCCGAACGGCTCTAGATATTCAAGATTTGGCTTGAGATTGTTGATCAGCTCGAAACATGTTTTGTTGTGCTTCTTCACAGTGATTACCCGGTTGAGTGTATAGCAAGCGGCTGATACAGCTTCTCCCCAAAAGTTGATTGGTAACTTTGAATCAGCTAGCATCGTTCACGCCGTTTTGATCAGTGTTCTGTTCTTTCTTTCTGCAACTCCATTTTGTTGTGGAGTGTATGGTGCGCTGAACTCTTGCAATATACCTTTTTGATCACATAATTCTTCCATTCTGTTGTTTTTGAATTCTGTACCATTGTCGCTTCGAAGTCTACGAATGCGGGTTTGATACAGATTCTCTATCTTTCTAAAAAGCTTCAGCAAAATCTCAAATGTCTCGTCTTTCGACTTCAAGAACATCACCCACGAGAATTGTTGGTGCATTACGTCTGTCGACTTCGTCTTGTATCGAGTCTTGTAATAGAATTGTTAGATCAGGGCACGTAGTACGAGAAAATTGGGTTTGAATGTGAAAAGCTAATTTCGCATGAAACAACATCTAGCTATTTTGCACGAAATAGCAAAATGCTATTTCGCACGAAATAGCAATCTGCTATTTCGCACGAAATAGCAAGTGTTGATTCCGTGCGAAATTACTTCCCTATATATAGGCTTGATGCTAGTTCATTTGGAACGTTCATGTTTCCGGTACCGAAGTGCTGCCGACGTGTTAACTGATCTGTAATTGTGTCAAATCAATAATACAAGAAAATTAAGTGTGAATTGAGCTGTTACAAAGTCTAATCAATGAATTCTGCCTCTGATTAGACTGAGAACTCTTCTGATAGACTCGTTTGGGTCACAGAACGATCCTACATGTGGTATCAGAGCTCAGGAAGAAGAGTTCTTACCAAAACAGCCATAATTTCTGACTTCTAAACCTTCTTTTACAAAATTCATAAGATTTCACGGTCAAAATGACTTGAATTTCACATATCGAAATGATGACGTCGTTTTTACAAAAATTCAGCTTAAAACTTGGTCATTTTTACAACAATCAGATCGAAATGATGACGTCAGCACTATTTCGTACGAAAATACCTGCTTGATTTCACACAAAATTACCTAATTTCGCTCGAAATTACCTTATTTCGCATCAGAGTGTAATTTCGTTTGAGTATTCTACACGAAATTAGATAATTTCGCACCAAATCGACATTCCGTTTGATAATTTCGCATGAAATTACATATTTCGTTTGAAAGTGTGCTATTTCACACGAAATCAGTTATTTTGCACCAAAGTGGTGTTTTCGTTTGAAAGCTGATTTCGTTTGAATCTGGTTTTTTCGCACCAAAACTGATTTCGTATCAGTGTGTGTTTTCGTTTGAAATCATATTTCGTGTGAACTTTGTTGACTTTGAACTGTGTTGACTTTGTGATATAGATTTCTGAATTATGGAAGGGGAATTGTACAATGCGTTTGCTACACCAGTTGCTCCTGTTACAGCTGCTGAAACTCTTTACAGTGAGAATGAGACTGGAACTTATCAAAAACCACCGAAGCTTATGTACATTGAAGATTTTAGAGGATGGCAAAATTGGTTTGAAAACTCGGTGCACGCTGTCACACCCCGACCACGTATAACATACAAAACGTGGCGGAAAACGTCGGGGAGTGTTGTAACAGAATTAATTGTTTCATAACCATGGCATTCAAAGTTGTATTTTATTTATCAACATAAGAGTTACATTGTCTTAAACAGGAAACAGAGAGTACATAACATAATTAAACTAATTCTATCTTCGTTTTATGTCTCTAAGGCACAGATCCGCCCTAGTGTCACGATCATTGTCCTAAGCAACAGCTCCTGAAAACACATGTGAAAATAGGAACGTCAGCATAAAAATGCCTGTGAGATATATAGGTTTTGTGAAAATAGGATTCATGACTTGGGTTTTAAAAGAAAGGTTTAATAAAAATTAGTCATGAATCTTGTTAATTGTTTTCTTTTATAAATCATATGAAAACTTGATAAGAAATCGGATTATATAAAGGAAAGGTGTATGGTTAATGAAATAACCAAGTAAAATGAGTGTATATAAAATAAACTGTTTTGTAAAACAATGTCTTGTGAAAAATATGTTATTTGTGTAAAATGTAATATGTCTATACTGAAATGATTTAAATAACGCTACGATATGTAATATTATACAAACACTTTTATATAGGAAGTACCAGCGGCGTATCCACCATGTTTGTATCATATTACACACGCCTTGTTATTCAAACCATTTACCCAAACCAACCACCAATGTAAATTGTTCATGTATAAATCAATTGTCAAGTGTTATTGTGTAAACCATATCAAAATGTCCATGTCTAATGTAAATCACCAAATGTGTATATCAATGTCAAAATGTTTATATTTAATGTAAATCATATAATGTTATCCAAAAATATCATGTATGGCATGTGAAATATATCAACTAAACCATAGGTAAAATGCACAAAAACATGGTATTGAATTAAACATCGTTTAAGTCAAAGTTATGTTTTGTGGAACAAATGCATGCTATACTGATACAAACATCTGTGCGGTATTGTTATAATGCATACATCCAAGCCTTGTGACTGTGATGATAGACCTTTAAACAAATTAAAGGTTTATCTAAGTTATGTGTATCGAATTCGGTCATTCCTTCCATCCAAACATACCTAGGATGTCAGGAACGGGAGTTGTCAATTCCTATGGTACCACTACCTACTAACGAACGGCGTAGCTAATGTTAATGAATGTACATTGTCCCATTTGAACAAACCAAATGTCATACCAAAATGTAAACATGTGAGAACAATGCACTAAGTATGTAATCAAATGAACATACATAGCGTGAAATGTAATGTAAAACAATGTACTAAGTATGCACACAATGGACATACATAGCATGAAATGTAATGCAAAACAATGTACTAAATATGCACACAATGGGCATACATAGTATGAAATGTAATGTAAAACAATGTACTAAATATGCACACAATGGGCATACATAGTATGAAATGTAATGTAAAACAATGCACTAAATATGCACACAATGGGCATACATAGTATGAAATGTAATGTAAAACAATGTACTAAATATGCACACAATGGGCATACATAGCATGAAATGTAATGTAAAACAATGTACTAAATATGCACACAATGGGCATACATAACATAAACACAATGAAATCATGTACTATAAGTGTACTATTGAACATAACAAGCATATGATATGAAAACATGGAAAAGCATGAAAGTAACAAGTAGGGACATGTGTTTCACCCCAAAATGTTTGGAAAACAGTAAAAGAGGGGTCTATGTACTCACTTGAGATTGCTTAGTAGTCCTTGAGTAACAACCAAACAATGCTAGAGATCACGGATATCAAACGACACCTAATAAAGGTAACTACATTAATAAACCGGACCTAAATCGGAAGATCGGATAGAATGAGTGTTCGTAAACCAAACGAGTATGGAGACTCATGTAATATGGTTTAACAAAGCCCACATACTAAAATGAAACCTAACCTAAGTGCTTACGACCCATTACGACCCGTTTAGGTAGCTTATGCTACTTTAACGCGTCGTTCGCGTAAAACGCGTTCGGAATGCCTAACTAGTCCTATGATAAGTAAAATATGCCTTAACATGTCTAATATTGTTGAAAAATAAGTTTAGATACCAAAAGTTATGTTACATATGCTTAATTACCAATTACACATGAAAAGGGTATTTTGGTAATTTACCTAAGGCATATCTACTACCTATCATACAACTAACTAAACATCGTGACCATAAGGTATAACCTCGGAAGGTTATTCCCTATATACTAGGGTCACCTAGTGTGTTTTGTCGGATCCTAAGGATCGACCAAACGGGTCGGGTTCGAAAGTATAAGCGATTGTTTAGATCGCTTACCTTACGACCCTATATAAGCACTAAACTAAAAGTGACGAGCTAAGCATGTTAAAACATGCTTAACTAAGTTTAGAAAACAGGTTTGGTATCAAAACAAACGGTTTTGATACCTAAGAGTAGTTTGGTTACAAAATACGCAAGAATGCGCATTTTGGCCGAAACTACGACTCGTCACTGAGCCTAGATAACGTGGTAATCAGTAGGTATAGTCACTAGGGACTATAACCATCGTGATCACGCTCACGTTATGAAGTTCAACCGAACTTCGTGTTGACCATAAACTGGTCAACGCAGAAAGTCAAACATAGTTTGACTTTCGGACTAGAAAAGCGATAAAAGAACGAAGGAACACTTACAAAGGGTCCCCGCTAGTAAAACTTGATCGAATAGCTCATATATGAAGCAATGACTCCAACTTAGAGTTTTGAGATCAGATTTGTGGGTTTTGAGTTGTGAAAGGGGTGGGTATTTATAGGATTCTTGGAACCGTTAGGATCGTTCCTCGAATACCGTGCTTTGATCTTGTCCCTACACTTGTTGCAAACTTGTGGTAGCTCAAAATGGCCCCCCAACATCAGGGATTAACATGTGGCATTGGCCTTTGGGGTGTATAAGGGCTGTTAACAGCTGTTAAACAACTTTTGCTGATCTGAAAGGGCCTCGTGTGACGCCAAGGGGGCTAGGTGTCACGCTAAGGTCCTTCTGATCAGCAACAGTTTCCAAAGTTTCCATTTCAGTCCCCGTTGTGTATTAAGGCCATTTCCGACATGTTTAAGGCTCGTTAAGTCAAATTTAAGGCCCTAATATGTTTCCTAAACATTGTGGACATGAAAAATGCTCAAAAATATCCCGGATGTTGGTTCGTTTGGTCGTACGATCGCGATGTTCGCTTAATTACGACGACATGCGCATAAGCGCGAATAACGATCCAAATTGCGCGACGAATGGATTTTTCTCATGCCAAACACTAAAATAAAATATTTTAGTGCTTACATAAATTTTTGGATGTCCGGATGTATTCAGAACGTAAGTTATGCGTGAAACCCTCAAAGCCTTTTTCTAAGCTATGTAAAGGTTATTTATGGTATGTTTAACTTATGGTCATGTTCCGGAATGTCTGTTACAGTTCAAATTGGCATACTTTCGCAGTTTGTCAAATTTAGTCCCTGTAGGCGAATTAACCTGTTTTTGCCATACCAAAGCCTTCAAAACTTATTTCTAAGTTATGTAAAGGTTATTTAAGGTATGTTAAGTATATGTTGATGTTCCGGAGTATTTTTCGCATTAAACTGATTACGTTTACGCACCAGTTTGCGTATAACTCTCCAGAAAGTGATATAGAGTTTGAAATTGAATAAAAGTCACAACATGAAAAATGTAAAACATAACCAAACAAACATTGGGATCAAATAACTTTTTTTTAATGATAACTGAATTGTTTACAATGATTTCAGACACAGATGTTACAGTCTCCCCTACTTGTGGAAATTTCGTCCCGAAATTTATTTAGAGGAAACTCGTGGAAAAAGATGTGGGTATTTCGCCTTCATTTGATCTTCGCGTTCCCAAGTAAACTCGGGTCCACGTTTAGATTCCCAGCGAACCTTGACCAAAGGAATGCGCTTGCGTTTGAGCCACTTGACTTCACGTTCCATGATTTCCACTGGCTTCTCAACAAATTTCAGTGTTTTATCAACACGAATTTCGTCAAGTGGTATGTGGAGGTTCTCATCAGCTAAACACTTCTTGAGATTGGACACGTGAAAGGTTGGATGAACATTTCCATGTTCAGGAGGTAACTTAAGTCTGTAGGCTACCTTACCGATTCTTTCGACGATCTTGAATGGTCCAACGTATCTAGGTGCAAGTTTTCCTTTCTTTCCAAATCTGATCACACCTTTCCAAGGTGAGACCTTAAGTAATACACGATCACCGACTTGAAAATCCAAGGGCTTGCGTTTTGGGTCCGCGTAACTCTTTTGACGGCTTCTAGCTGTCTAAAGGTTATCACGAACTTTCTTAATCTTGTCAGTTGTCTCTATAATGAGGGCAGGTCCAGTAAGCTGAGCCTCACTGATCTCATTCCAGCAGACTGGTGAACGACATTTTCGACCATAGAGAGCCTCGAAAGGAGCCATGTTGATGCTGGAGTGATAACTGTTGTTGTAGGAGAATTCAATCAACGGAAGATGTGAATCCCAACTACCACCAAAATCGATCACACAAGCTCTAAGCATATCCTCCAGAGTCTGGATTGTTCTCTCGGATTGACCATCCGTTTGCGGATGATAAGCTGTGCTCAGATTAAGTTGGGTCCCCATGGCAGATTGCATGGTTCTCCAAAAATGAGAAGTGAAACGAGCATCTCTGTCAGAAATGATGTTCAAAGGAACACCATGTCGAGCTACAATTTCATCCACATTGATTTTAGCAAGTTTGTCAGCAGAAAAATCCTCACGGATTGGCAAGAAATGCGCTGACTTAGTAAGATGATCAACAACTACCCAGATGGCATCATGACCTTTCTTTGTGCGCGGAAGTTTAGTAATGAGATCCATAGTAATGTTTTCCCATTTCCAAACTGGGATCTCTGGTTGCACCAATAAACCAGAAGGACGCTGATGTTCAGCCTTAACCTTAAGACAAGTAAGGCATTTTGATACATATAAGGCAATGTCTTTCTTCATACCAGGCCACCAATACTGAATACGAAGATCCTTATACATCTTATCTTAACCAGGATGAACAGAATAACGAGACTTATGGGCTTCATCCATAAGCAAGGTGCGAAGGTTATCTTGGCTTGGGACCCACAAACGGTCCATGAAGTAGTACGATCCATTGTCCTTCAGTTCCAGATCAGGGGTTATGTGATAGGGAAATTCCTTATCCATCAAACCTTGTGAAACACAAGATTGTTGAGCCTGAGAAATGCGGGCTTGGATATCAGATCGAGCTTGAATATCAGATTGAACACGAACACAATGAAGCTTAGTACGTTCCTTACGACTCAATGCATCGGCTACGACATTCGCCTTACCGGGATGGTAGCGAATTTCGCAGTCATAGTCATTTAGAAGGTCAACCCAATGTCGTTGCCTCATGTTGAGTTCTTTCTGATTGAAGATATGCTGAAGACTTTTGTAGTCTGTGAAAACCACACATTTTGTTCCGTACAAATAGTGTCTCCAGATCTTAAGAACGAAGACAACTGCACCTAACTCGAGATCATGAGTGGTGTAGTTTTTCTCATGTATCTTCAACTGCCTCGATGCATATGCTATGACTTTGTTCCTTTACATCAGAACACAGCCAAGACCCAATTTAGATGCATCGCAATAAACGACAAAATCATCATTGCCCTCAGGCAAAGTCAGAACAGGCGTGTCGCAAAGTTTTTGTTTCAAAGTCAGAAACACTTCCTCTTGTTTGAATCCCCAATCAAAGGGTTTGTTCTTCTGAGTTAGAGCAATTAGAGGAACTGCAATCTTCGAGAAGTTTTCAATGAAGCGACAGTAATAACCAGCAAGTCCAAGAAAAGAACGAATCTCAGTAGGAGTAGTAGGCGTATTCCAATCCTTAATCGCACTGATCTTGGAGGGATCTACATGAATACCTTGTTCATTGACAATATGTCCTAAGAATTGAACCTCTTTAAGCCAGAATTCACACTTGGAGAATTTGGCGAAAAGTTGTTCTTTCTTTAGCAGTTCCAGAGTAAGACGACGATGTCGCTCGTGATCAGCTCGCGTCTTAGAGTATATCAAGATGTCATCAATAAAAACAATGACGAACTGATCCAAATAAGGCTTGCAGACCCTATTCATTAAGTCCATGAAAACAGCAGGAGCATTAGTCAAACCGAATGGCATGACTGTGAACTCATAATGCCCATAACGAGTGCGGAACGCTGTCTTGGGAATGTCTTCTTCATACACCCGAAGTTGATGATATCCAGATCGCAGATCAATCTTAGAAAAATAAGAAGCACCTTGTAACTGATCAAAGAGATCATCAATGCGAGGTAGGGGATATCGATTCTTGATGGTAAGCTTGTTAAGCTCACGATAATCGATACACATCCTAAAAGATCCATCCTTCTTCTTGACAAAAAGAACGGGAGCACCCCAAGGTGAAAATGTAGGACGGATAAAACCTTTGTCAGAGAGCTCCTGAAGCTGCTTAGACAACTCTTGCATCTCAGACGGTGCAAGACGATATGGAGCTCTGGCAATGGGGTTTGTACCAGGTACGAGATCAATACGGAACTCGACTTGGCGTGCTGGAGGTAGACCAGGTAACTCTTCAGGGAATACTTCAGAATAATCCCGAACAACAGGAATATCTTGAATAGATTTACCCTTGCCCTTATCTGCTACAACATGTGCCAAAAAGGCCACATAGTTCTTTCGCAGATACTTCCGAGCTTTAGAACAAGACATGAGTTTGAAACCACCGGCAGGTTTCTCACCATGAACCTATAGGATCTCGCCTGTCGAAAGTGGCACAGGAACGATCTTCTCAAAACAAACTACCTCTGCGTGATGCTTGGCCAACCAATCCATACCCACAATAACGTCGAAGCTACCAAGTTGCATAGGCGTGAGGTCAATAGGAAAAAGATGGTCGTTGAGGTTCAACTGGCAGTTGCGAAGAACAGAATCAAGAACAATGGGTTCACCATTAGCAACCTCTACTGTCAAAGGTTTACCTAGTTTCGTTCTAGACACGCAAAGCAATGGCTCAAAAGATAATGACACAAAACTCTTATCGGCACCCGAATCAAAAAGAACAGATGCAGGCTGATTATTAATAAAGAACGTACCGTTCACCACTTCATTGTCTGCTTGTGCCTCTTGTGCATTCATATTGAAGACTCGACCTCGAGCCAGAGCCTGATTCTGATTTGGGTTAGCATTCACCAATCTTGGACACTGATTACGGTAGTGGGTCAGATCCCCACAGTTGTAACAAGAACCTGGCGGGTAGTGTGGTCGTGCAGCTTGACCCTGTTGCTGAGCAGGAGGCTGAGCAAGTCATTGAGCCGGGTTCTGAACTGCCTGATTCTGAGCAAAACGACAAACACCAGCAAGATGACCTGACTTCCTACAGTTAGTACAGAAACGGCACGGAAATTGTGGCTGATGGTGACTGTTGCATCTATTGCACAAAGGTGCATTTCCTGCATAAGGTTTCTTTGCTGGAGGCTGTGCGGGTTGGTTGGGAGCTGCCTGGTTAGCTTGGGCAGTGACAGCAAAATTTTGGGAAGCCTTACGCTTCCTTGACCTCCTTGAGGAAACAGAATCCTTTCCCTTCTTGTTTTGACCTTTTATGCCATCTTCTTTGTCAGACGCCTGCTTCTTACCCTTGTCACCCTTTTTGTGCAACTTTCCCTTTCGAACCTGTGACTCAGTCAATGTCGCTGCTAACTCGATCGCCTGACGGAGTGTGGTAGGGTTACTACCAGTAATGATGTCTTGTACTGAGTCAGGTAGACCATCGATGTACCTTTCGATAGCCTTGTCGAGTGGGGTAACCATTGTCGGGCAAAGCAGACTCAACTCTTCAAACCTATCAGTATACGCCCTGTGCTCGCCACTGTCCTGTTTCAAGTCATCAAACTCTCTCTCCAAAGCTCGCTGTTCATGACGAGGACAAAACTCCCTCATCATAAGAGCTCTAAGTTCAGCCCATGTCTGTGATAAAGCAACCTCTGCACCACGATCTCTCATAACCCCGTTCCACCACGTAAGAGCCCTCTTCTGAAACACACTCGAAGAAAACTCGACCTTGCAATTGTCAGGACACTGCACGTGATGGAAAGTATTCTCAATGCTCTCGAACCATTGAAGAAGCCCAGTTGCTCCTTCAGTACCGCTAAACTTGAGCGGTTTAGCCGAGCTAAATCTCTTGAAATTGCATGGACCATGATTGTTGTTGTTGGCTTGGTTCCATTGAGCAAACAGATTTGGGAATGCAGCAGCCATTTGCTGCGCAATGATTTCTGCCAGTTCGGCAGTCGCTATCTGGTTTTCGCGTCGAGGAGGCATTCTAAAAGAGGAAACATGAGAGGAAACGAGTGAGATGATTGAATGAAAAGAATGAGGTGATGCAAAAATTGGCAACAGCAAAGATGGTGGTCATTTGTTCGTTACCACAAGGTAAACAAACGACTCATTGTGACTAATCAAAGTAACATGCTCGCCTATAAGTGAACACTCACCCCAAGAGTTCCCAGGTAAGAGTGACTGGTCCGATTATTTAGAACCCAAAACTTTGACGAGATTTTGAAAATTCAAAGGGGTTCAAAACTTTACAACAGAGGGATAAAAACCTTGTAATAAATCATCCTAGAACAGATGATTAGTTTTCAAAGCGGATTCGAACTTGATGTTCCCGTTGTGGTTATCACCTAAGGATAGGTGAAGTGCATGTTTTAAGATCTAAACACAAGATAACTTGTGTTGGGGTCATAGAAAGGTTATAGTCTAGGTCAAAGCATTACTAATAACCTAATTCCCTATAACCATTGGCTCTGATACCAACTCTTCTGTCACACCCCGACCACGTATAACATACAAAACGTGGCGGAAAACGTCGGGGAGTGTTGTACCAGAATTAATTGTTTCATAACCATGGCATTCAAAGTTGTATTTTATTTATCAACATAAGAGTTACATTGTCTTAAACAGGAAACAGAGAGTACATAACATAATTAAACTCATTCTATATTCGTTTTATGTCTCTAAGGCACAGGTCCGCCCTAGTGTCACGATCATTATCCTAAGCAACAGCTCCTGAAAACACATGTGAAAATAGGTACGTCAGCATAAAAATGCATGTGAGATACATAGGTTTTGTGAAAATAGGATTCATGACTTGGGTTTTAAAAGAAAGGTTTAATAATAATTAGTCATGAATCTT
Organism: Helianthus tuberosus; assembly: GCA_030545235.1. Lineage (NCBI taxonomy): Eukaryota > Viridiplantae > Streptophyta > Magnoliopsida > Asterales > Asteraceae > Helianthus > Helianthus tuberosus. The sequence goes on along the minus strand of JARYGA010011515.1, from coordinate 1,790,368 downwards.
GTTAAGTGTTTTCTTTTATAAATCATATGAAAACTTGATAAGAAATCGAATTATATAAAGGAAAGGTGTATGGTTAATGAAATTAGCAAGTAAAATGAGTTTATATAATATAAACTGTTTTGTAAAACAATGTCTTGTGAAAAAATATGTTATTTGTGTAAAATGTAATATGTCTATACTGAAATGATTTAAATAACGCTACGATATGTAATATTATACAAACACTTTTATATAGGAACTACCAGCGGCGTATCCACCATGTTTGTATCATATTACACACGCCTCGTTATTCAAACCATTTACCCAAACCAACCACCAATGTAAATTGTTCATGTATAAATCAATTGTCAAGTGTTATTGTGTAAACCATATCAAAATGTCCATGTCTAATGTAAATCACCAAATGTGTATATCAATGTCAAAATGTTTATATTTAATGTAAATCATATAATGTTATCCAAAAATATCATGTATGGCATGTGAAATATATCAACTAAACCATAGGTAAAATGCACAAAAACAGGGTATTGAATTAAACATCGTTTAAGTCAAAGTTATGTTTTGTGGAACAAATGCATGCTATACTGATACAAACATCTATGTGGTATTGTTATCATGCATACATCCAAGCCTTGTGACTGTGGTGATAGACCTTTAAACAAATTAAAGGTTTATCTAAGTTATGTGTATCGAATTCGGTCATTCCTTCCATCCAAACATACCTAGGATGTCAGGAACGAGAGTTGTCAATTCCTATGGTACCACTACCTACTAACGAACGGCGTAGCTAATGTTAATGAATGTATATTGTCCCATTTGAACAAACCAAATGTCATACCAAAATGTAAACATGTGAGAACAATGCACTAAGTATGTAATCAAATGAACATACATAGCGTGAAATGTGATGTAAAACAATGTACTAAGTATGCACACAATGGACATACATAGCATGAAATGTAATGTAAAACAATGTACTAAATATGCACACAATGGGCATACATAGCATGAAATGTAATGTAAAACCATGTACTAAATATGCACACAATGGGCATACATAGTATGAAATGTAATGTAAAACAATGTACTAAATATGCACACAATGGACATACATAGCATGAAATGTAATGTAAAACAATGTACTAAATATGCACACAATGGGCATACATTGCATAAACACAATGAAATCATGTACTATAAGTGTACTATTGAACATAACAAGCATATGATATGAAAACATGGAAAAGCATGAAAGTAACAAGTAGGGACATGTGTTTCACCCCAAAATGTTTGGAAAACAGTAAAAGAAGGGTCTTTGTACTCACTTGAGATTGCTTAGTAGTCCTTGAGTAACAACCAAACAATGCTAGAGATCACGGATATCAAACGACACCTAATAAAGGTAACTACATTAATAAACCGGACCTAAATCGGAAGATCGGATAGAATGAGTGTTCGTAAACCAAACGAGTATGGAGACTCATGTAATATGGTTTAACAAAGCCCACATACTAAAATGAAACCTAACCTAAGTGGTTACGACCCATTACGACCCGTTTAGGTAGCTTATGCTACTTTAACGCGTCGTTCGCGTAAAACGCGTTCGGAATGCCTAACTAGTCCTATGATAAGTAAAATATGCCTTAACATGTCTAATATTGTTGAAAAATAAGTTTAGATACCAAAAGTTATGTTACATATGCTTAATTACCAATTACAGATGAAAAGGGTATTTTGGTAATTTACCTAAGGCATATCTACTACCTATCATACAACTAACTAAACATCGTGACCATAAGGTATAACCTCGGAAGGTTATTCCCTATATACTAGGGTCACCTAGTGTGTTTTGTCGGATCCTAAGGATCGACCAAACGGGTCGGGTTCGAAAGTATAAGCGATTGTTTAGATCGCTTACCTTACGACCCTATATAAGCACTAAACTAAAAATGATGAGCTAAGCATGTTAAAACATGCTTAACTAAGTTTAGAAAACAGGTTTGGTATCAAAACAAACGGTTTTGATACCTAAGAGTAGTTTGGTTACAAAATACGCAAGAATGCGCATTTTGGCCGAAACTACGACTCGTCACTGAGCCTAGATAACGTGGTAATCAGTAGGTATAGTCACTAGGGACTATAACCATCGTGATCACGCTCATGTTATGAAGTTCAACCGAACTTCGTGTTGACCATAAACTGGTCAACGCAGAAAGTCAAACATAGTTTAACTTTCGGACTAGAAAAGCGATAAAAGAACGAAGGAACACTTACAAAGGGTCCCCGCTAGTAAAACTTGATCGAATAGCTCAGGTATGAAGCAATGACTCCAACTTAGAGATTTGAGATCAAATTTGTGGGTTTTGAGTTGTGAAAGGGGTGGGTATTTATAGGATTCTTGGAACCGTTAGGATCGTTCCTCGAATACCGTGCTTTGATCTTGTCCCTACACTTGTTGCAAACTTGTGGTAGCTCAAAATGGCCCCCCAACATCAGGGATTAACATGTGGCATTGGCCTTTGGGGTGTATAAGGGCTGTTAACAGCTGTTAAACAACTTTTGCTGATCTGAAAGGGCCTCGCGTGATGCCAAGGGGGCTAGGTGTCACGCTAAGGTCCTTCTGATCAGCAACAGTTTCCAAAGTTTCCATTTCAGTCCCCGTTGTGTATTAAGGCCATTTCCGACATGTTTAAGGCTCGTTAAGTCAACTTTAAGGCCCTAATATGATGCCTAAACATTGTGGACATGAAAAATGCTCAAAAATATCCCGGATGTCGGTTCGTTTGGTCGTACGATCGCGATGTTCGCTTAATTACGACGACATGCGCATAAGCGCGAATAACGATCCAAATTGCGCGACGAATGGATTTTTATCATGCCAAACACTAAAATAAAATATTTTAGTGCTTACATAAATTTTTGGATGTCCGGATGTATTCAGAACGTAAGTTATGCGCGAAAGTGCAAACTTATGCACTTTTTGGCACTTTTAGTCCCCGAATGACCCAAAAGTTAATTTTAGCACACCGAACCCCTCAAAGCCTTTTTCTAAGCTATGTAAAGGTTATTTATGGTATGTTTAACTTATGGTCATGTTCCGGAATGTCTGTTACAGTTCAAATTGGCATACTTTCGCAGTTTGTCAAATTTAGTCCCTATAGGCGAATTAACTTGTTTTTGCCATACCAAAGCCTTCAAAACTTATTTCTAAGTTATGTAAAGGTTATTTAAGGTATGTTAAGTATATGTTGATGTTCCGGAGTATTTTTTGCATTAAACTGATTACGTTTACGCACCAGTTTGCGTATAACTCTCCAGAAAGCGATATAGAGTTTGAAATTGAATAAAAGTCAAAACATGAAAAATGTAAAACATAACCAAACAAACATTGGGATCAAATAACTTTGTTTTATTGATAACTAAATTGTTTACAATGATTTCAGACACAGATGTTACACAAGCTTATAAGTTTAACGCAAGGTGTTCATTAGAGAAAGATTACGAGAAACCAAAAAATGAACGTGGGCTTGAAAAAGCGTTTTGTGACTTTTCAGAAAGTGATAAATTGAAATATACAAGTGAAAAAATGATGATCAGTATTCTTCAACAAGCGATTAAAGAAGATATCTTTGTTTTGCTTCAAAATGAGGGTACTGCTAGGTCAATTTGGACGGCATTAATTCAAAAGTTTAAAGGAAGTGCAGATATGATCAAGAACAAACAAGCTTTACTTAAGAAATCATTTGACATGTTTGTAGCTTTTGAACATGAAACAACAAAAATGACCATTGATAGATATTGTCATCTTGTTTTGGAAATGGGAAGATTGGACATAAAGAAAGACGACGATGAATGGGTTGATAAACTTGCTGATGCATTACCACAGTAGAAATGGGGAACTTATTTGTTTATCCTTAAACACATGAGAAAATATGAATCAGGCACAGTTTATTCAGAAGATTGAAGAGCACGAGTTGGATATCCAGAAAACGGCAATCATGAAGAATCCAAATGCTCAACAAGATGTCAGTTTATACTACAGAGGAAACAAATTTGAAGTTACTCCCAGCCCAAAGATCCAAACTGGTTTCAGTGCTGATAGTTCTTCTGGAACGAAAGGTAGTACTGTGACTCAGAGTGGTGGACATTCATCTTCGTATTCAAGCTTTGATCTAAATCATACAACACCAAGTTCTCAACAACAGAATTCTACAAATCTGCAGTGCAATGTTACTTTAAACATTCAAAATGGTCAAAAATTTTCTCCAGAAATAGCTAAGCAACACATGGCATCACTTGTTGCTATGTTGGAATCATATGAAAGCTTGATAGCTGGCAAAATTGGAAATCCGATGCTTACTAAAGAGGATTATGACCAGATTGATGCTGAGGAACTTGAGTTGATGGATATAAAGTGGTGTTTAGCAAGTGTTGTTCGAAGGGCAGAAAAGTTTCAACAAATCACCGGAAGAGATGAGTTTAGTGAGATGTCTAGATCTCCGATAGGGTTTGATAAATCAAAGGTTACGTGTTTTCGTTGCCGAGAAAAGGTCATTTTAAGCGTGAGTGCAAAAACAAAGAAGAAAACGGAAGACCAGATCAGTCTGGAAAGAACAATTATTATCAAAAATTAATTTTTCATTAGATTGCTCAACAACCACAAACTGCACATGCACGCGCCATTGAAGAAAAAGATAAAAGAGCTTGTTATGGTATAATTGACCAAGATGATGAAAAGGTTGCAGAGGGATTTAGCTGGGATAAATACATTCCACCTGGTTCAGGTCTTGTTGCTAAAATCTTGGAAGCAGGAGAAGTCAAAGCTAAATCGAAAAGAATACCGATTTTTCCAGATTTTGGAAGTGATGTAGATACTGATGATGAAGAAGAATACATTAATAAAGCTAGAAAAGGTCTAGATCCTGATAGTTTTAATTTGTTTTTTGCAGATAAAGTTGAGATGCTGAATGAGAAGAAGATTGCCAGATTGAAGAAAGAACTGGAAGTAAGAAGAGTAGCTGATGAAAAGGCAAAGATGGAAGCAAAAGAAGGAAATGTTGAACAAGTAATTGAGAAAGTAATAGAAAAAGTCATTGAAGTGGAGAAAGTGTTAGAGAAAATTATTGAAGTCGAAAAAATAGTCGAATTTGAAAAACTCTTCGAAGTTGAGAAAATCGTCGAGGTAGAAAAAAATTGTTGAAGTTGAGAAGACTGTCGAGGTTGAAAAGATAGTTGAGGTCATTAAACCTTGTAAAAAATGTTTAGAATCTTGCAAAGATTGTGATGAGAAGGATAAGAAGATCGTTGAATTAGAAAAGATGAAAGAGAATTTGTTGTCTGATGTGAAGTATGTGAAGGAATCTTATGACGTGCTAAACATAACAGTTGGTGGTTTGAAAAAGACAAATACATAAGTTGATGCTGCTATGACAATGATGAGTTCCACTCTAATGACAAAGCAGAAAGTCATCAATGAGTATATTGAAGATTGTGCTAAACTGAAGCAGGATTTGGAACTTGAAAAGATTGAGAGTGAAAGAATTAAACGTTTGTTGTTGAGCTATACAACCTGTGATTATTTGATTGATAGAGTTTATCCTACTGTTGCAGGTCTTGAAGCATTTCAAGATAAAAAGACAGAAGATACGGATACTGGTAAGAAACAGATGTCAAGTATAACAAGTGTCCACCCCTGATTTGGAATAGTTATTCTCCCAGAAAACCAAATGAGGAACGTTTAAATAAGGCTCTCAACATCAAGTTAAAGTCTGAAACCTTTGATGAGTTACCAGATAACATTGATGTCACATTCACAATGTCTGACACTGATCATGAGTCTAAGTTGTTAAAGAAAGTGGTCGATCAGGTGTTGGATATGGATGAAGAGTCAAAGTCGGAGTCTAAATCTGAAAGTCCGAGTTCGTCAGAAAAGAGTCCGAGTTCACTGGTTGAACGGGTTTACAATAAAGAATTCCTGTTATCAAAATCTAATTTGAATGACGAACCAGTCAAAGTGGCATATAGTTTGAATGATTCAGACAAATTATATTCTAATGAGGAATTTCCAATAAGAAGTGTCAAAACTGAACAGATCATAAAGGTTTTCAAATTAACAGAAATTAATATTTCTGAAATAAAAGATTTAAATCTTCATGAAAAACCTAAAAGTACACTTCAAGAGTTCAACATAGATTGAACAAGAAAAAGGGTTACAGTTCTGGTTCAGGTTATCGAAAGAAACCAAACCATAACGGTAATTTCAAAAAGCAGGGTTTAGGATTCATTTCCTCGGAAAATCATAAAAATAAAAAAACTTATAAACCAAAAACAAAATTTGTTTCAGGTACAAGTTCAGTAGAAGAAGAGAAGAAACAATTCTGGAGACAGTCAAATCAAGAATTTCTCGCTGAGAAGAAAAAGAATATGATGATGAGAAAAGAGCAAAGAGTTGAGAGAAGAATGTGTTTCAAATGTCACAAGATTGGAGACATTTCTTGGAATTGTCCCAAGTCCAACAACACAAAATAGGAAGTCATTTCTAACTTTGAAATGAAAAAGAAATGTGTTGATGAAAAGAAACAATCAACTGAGAAATCTAAAGTTTTTAAAAATTCATCTTTCGAAAAAGGTGAGAGTTCAAAACGTTTTTACAAAAGAAAAGTTGATTTAAACAAACAAAGATGGGTTGTAAAATCTGATTCAAGTTCTGACAATGAATCTGATTCCATAAAATCGGAGGAGTCATTTGTTGAGAAAAAGAATGAGAATTCCGTTCCTGAGTTGAACGATGAAAATTTTTCACCATTGCGGGTAGAAAATTTGAAATCAAAAGGTAGGTTTGAGATTTCAGATCAATTTTTCTCTGGAAAAGGAGAATTTGATGCTGAAAAGGCTTTCAATGGGAAAGTCAAACACATCTTTGGAAAGATGGTTGATGGAAAGGTTAAAAGTGCCAAAGAATTTTATAGATCCAAAGGAGGTTGGGATGAAGTTGAATCAAAATCATCCAAGACTGGTCAGACTTGGGTGACTGCATTTTCTACTTGAAATTCTGACTTGCCGGAGCTCCCAAGTGGGTAATCGTGGAGCATGAATCGACATCATTCTTGAAAAATTGTTTTTGTGAAACATTTAAAAATTGTTAACATTCTACAGTTTGTGGAATTGCCGGAGCTTCCAGATTGGTAAGTGTGGAGCAGATATCGGCATCTTTCTTGAGAAATTCACGTTTGTGATATTTCGACTTACAAGTGGTAAATCAGGGACATTAAGTTGTACTTGATTTTCTACAAGTGGTATTTGTTGTTTGAATTTAAAATTGTTATATTTTTCAAAAGGTTGAAGATGAAAGAACAATATGATGAAAACCCCTAACCTACAAGTGGTTTGAGTAATCAACAAAACTTATTTTCCGGAAAAACCATTTGATTAAAACAAACTTAAGTGTTTTGAATTCATAATGGGTACAAGTGGTTTGAGTAATTGTTTCTGGCAATTTTTCAGCATCTGTTTTCTCACTTGTTTCAAATTCATTAGCCAACCCGGATTGTTTCTTAGACAAATTGTTGAGTACAGGTGGTGGAACTTGATGATAACCCACCCCCATTCCATCCGAGTAGACATCCTCACCAGCTTTGTTCTTCCCGATTGGTTTGGGAACAATGTGTTGAAGAACAAAGCTAGCGGAGTTGTAATTGGTCAATTTCAAGTTTATTCTCTCATTTTCAATCTTAGCTTCTTAGAATTGAAGCTTATGACTTGCGATCTCATCCAATTGCTGGTTGATTTGTTTTTCTTTTGCATGAAGAACTCCAGTCAAATGAATGTTTTCTTTGTAAGTTTTACCATTTCTTTCATTAGAATCTTTTACCGTTCTTTTTAACTTTTCAAAAATTTATGAAACTGTTCTGTTTTCACGAATTAATTTTTCATTCTCTTTCCGAAAATGTTCAGCATCACTTTTATCTTTTTCAATCTTTTCGGTTAATTCTTTGATTCTCTCACTTGAAGCTCTAACAAGTTTATCTCGATTTAAAATTTCCTTTTCAGTCCTTTCAACTTTTTCAACCAGATCCGAGATTCTTTTCTTTGAGAGATACGCTTGTGTGCTGCAGACTTTGCACTCTTTCGTGCAATTTCTGCAAACACTTTCAGTGTTAGCACAATTAGTCTTACCTGATTCATTGTTTGAACCACTACTACTGACCTTGCTTGATGACTTAGTACTAGAAGCAGACTTGGAATCTACCTCAAGTGCTTTTGCCATAAGAACATGGTCGGCCATTTTCGTCAGGTTTTCTGCCATCATTTCCTTTGTAGTGTCAATGATCCCGATGTCTACCTTCTTTGACTCTAGCCCTTCTTTTTCGGCTTTCTTTGCGTCGTCGATCTTTCTCTGTTCTTCATTTTCTACTATCGATTTTATGGGAGTTTCGACTTCAACTGATGACGGTTCTACACTGATGTTGCCTTTTGGATCTAAATAACATTCACGATCCGGATCCCATCTTCTTGACATTTTGGCTTCTTTTCAAGCTTCGTAGATCTTTTGCTTCATATGTTGTGCTATCATCTTTCTACGGATGTATGTTTTCTCTTCATTTGTTTGTTGTTCAATTTTTGTCATAAAAGTAAAACCAACTGCATCATCTTCCTGCAAGAATTCACTCCAATCAAAACCTTCTTCATCTTGAATTACTGCCAACGCTCTCGATTTTTCTTTTGGAGTCTCCTCAATTTGTTTCATTCTTGGTGGCTCCTCTCTGTTTCTATGATAAACAACTTTCTTGTAGTAATCATCATGAAAAGGATTTGCTGTTTCATCTGCTGTAGAGTTTCTACATTCACGCTTGAAGTGCCCCTTTTGCTTACACTTGAAGCAGGTCACCTTGGATTTATCAAAACCGAGTTTTGTCGAAGGACCTCCAATAGAATTTATCCCTGTGATCTCCTTGAATCGTTGTGTTCTGCGAATTACACTTGCCATCCACCAACGAATGTAAATCAACTCCATCTCCTCAGGATCTATCTGGTCGTAATCTTCTTTCGTAAGATTGGTATTTCCGATATTTCCAGCTACCAGACTCTCATACGACTCCAGAATAGTAGCAAGGAATACCATCTGCTGTTTAGCTGTCTCCTCGTTGAAATTTTGAGCGTTATTCAGGTTAACAGCAATTTTGCATTGAAAAACATTCTTAAGAGTATATTGTTGCTGCTGATTGCTTGAAGAAGAACCACTTCCATGATAACCGCTACTTGGAGACAAATTGCTTCTATTCTTTGCTTGAATCACGGTGTTTGAACTTTCAGCAGTAAAGGCGGTTCTTGGTGAAATGACTTTTGGAATCATGCTGCCACGATAGTAAAGATCAACGTTCTATTGATATGGCGTATTGTTCACTTTATTCATTTTCTTTATCTCCAATTCATAACTTTCGAGTCTCTCTATCAACCAGTCAATTGTCATACTTGCCATTGGTTTGGTATTTTTCAGCACGAGACCAAAGTATTACAAGTCTTTCTCATCTGGCAGAGATTCAAACAACTTTTCAACGATCTCATCTTTAGCTACCGTGATCCCATATCTGACAAGTTCTACCTTCAGATGGTAAAACCTTTCAATCATCTGTCGTACACTCTCATTTTTCATACATGCGAATAAATCAAACTCCTTTTTCAGTAATCTTTTCTTGTTTTTCACAATTTCCTCTCCCCCAATACATTTCTTTTCCAGTTTGGCCCATAAATCTTTTGAATTAGTATAGTGAATCAAAGATATAATGTCATCTCGGACTGATTGATGAAGTAGGGCAATACACTTTTGTTCAGTTATAAATGTTTCCTGTTCATTTTCAATCAAATTTTCATGATCTTGTCTTGTAGCCTCGAAACCATTTTTCAAGCACCTCCAGCTTTCATACGCAAAAGCCTTCAACCATCCATCAAACCTATTAGACCAATGGTTGTAATCTTCAATTGCCATCAACTTCGGTGGCTTGTTGGTGTTTGTGTTTGTGGATGTATCTCCTGTGTTGTACGCGAAAATGTCACTGAATGGGTTCAAAAAGTCGTCTCCCATCTTGAAAGTCCTGAAAAAGTCAAACACTTAGAAAAATTTCACAAATTTCAAAAACTTGAACACTTGGATTGAATGGTCGTCAGATCGAATGGTAGTTCGATCGGATGACACAGTTGAATTAATGAAACAAGTACCAAGTGTCGGATGGCACAAGTGTCGAATGGCTATCAGATCGGATGGTGATCCGATCGGTTGGTCGTTCAATCGAAGTGACTTGGATGTCAATCCGATCGAATGAGATGTGACGTCAGCAATGAAAGGTGAACAAGATCTAGTCCAATCCGATTGGATTGCAATCCGTTCGGATGAATGACGTCATCATACACGAAGAACAAGACATGGTTTTTGATCAGTTTGAAGGTGTTTTAATCTGAATTTTGGATTGAAATTTTATAGGATTGTTCTGTTATGAATGCCGATCAGAATGATACCAAATTTAGTCAATTTCGTCCGTAAAATCTAGGTCAATTTTGAGTTTTTATGATTTTTAGGTGTGAAAGTATGTAAACAGCAAGAAATGTAGAAGAAGATTGAAGAAATTGTCAGAATCTCCGGTGAGATTTGACTGAAATCTGCTGAAAAACGGTTGAAATCTCGGTGAAACTGTTGTAGCTATCTCTGATCCGTCCTCCTGTGGCTCTGATACCACTTGTTGGGTGCACAATCAGGAACGGTTCTAGTAGAAGAACGTGGCGGAATAGATCAATGGTGAGGTGCGGAATCCCTCGACATCGTATGAGAATCACCAACAACAATCTCCACGCTTAACATGTCCAACTTCATTGATAGAATTTGACAATACAAGAGTTCCAGTTGACAACGGACAGAGCTTCGCTTTGACAATAAGGAAAAAGGTTTTGGACAACGCAGAAAGTCAAACATAGTTTGACTTTCGGACTCGAAAAGCGATAAAAGAACGAAGGAACACTTACAAAGGGTCCCCGCTAGTAAATATTGATCAAACAGCTCAGGTATGAAGCAATGGCTTCAACTTAGAGAATTTAGATCAGATTTGTGGGTTTTTGGGGTTGGGATGGATGGGTATTTATAGGATTCTTCGAACCATTAAGATCGTTTATCGAATACCGTGCTCGAATCTCTTCCGTACATGTGTTGGAATGTTATGGTAACTCAATTTGCCCCCACCACCAGAGATTGACATGTGGCATTGGCCTTTGGAGTGTTGAAAAGCTGATAATAGCAGTCAAAACGAGTTTCTGCATCTGGCCCCTGCCTACAGACCGTAAGGGTGATGGCTTACGGTCCGTAAGCCATCAACTTTGGTAGAATTACACTTTTGGTCCCTGCACCTTGTTTCGTTGCGTAACGGCACTTCTAACACCCGTCAAACCCAGTTTCAAGCCCCACAATGATGTTAAGACATAGGGAACATGAAATATGCTTGAAAACATCTCGGATGTCGGTTCGTTTGGCCGTACGGTTACGATGTTCGGTTAATTACGACGGAAGTCGTAACGGACGCAAAAACGGTCCAAAATGCGTGACGAATGGATTTTTCTTATGCCAAACACTAAAATAAAATATTTTAGTGCTTACATAAATTTTTGGATGTCCGGATGTATTCAGAACATAAGTTATGCGCGAAAGTGCAAACTTGTGCACTTTTTGACGCTTTTAGTCCCTGAATGACCCAAAAGTTTATTTTAGCACACCGAACCCCTCAAAGCCTATTTCTAAGCTATGTAAAGGATATTTATGGTATGTTTAACTTATGGTCATGTTTCGGAATGTCTGTCACAGTTCAAATTGGCATACTTTCGCAGTTTGTCAAATTTAGTCCCTGTAAGCGATTAAACTTGATTTTGTCATACCAAAGCCTTCAAAACTTATTTCTAAGTTATGTAAAGGTTATTTAAGGTATGTGAAGCCTATTTCACTATTATGGAGTGTTCGTCGCATTAAACTGGTTATATTTACGCATCAGTGCGTGTATAACCTTCCGGAAAGCGATTTAGAGCCCGAAATCGAACAAGAATTGATATGTGCAAATGATACACATATTTGTACAAATCCCAAGTATGAAATACAATATTTCATTGGTTTGGTATTTGTTTGATGGTCGCAGTGACCCAGGTGTCATAGTCTCCCCTGCTTAAGGAAATTTCGTCCCGAAATTTATTCAGAGGAAACTTGTGAGAGCTTGAAACATGAAGTTGAAAAGATCAAACAACACTGGTTAGAGTCCTGAAATTCTAGTAACTTTACAATAACATCATGCTTGCAATGTGAGAGGGACACTTATATACAAGTATATAAAGCGTCATTGGTGCATCCACCGTACCTCTATTACATTGCTCACATTTCGTTATGGTCGTCACTATCGGTTCTTACACATAATAAGTCTTACTGTGGTTTCCGTGCACTGAACTTCGTAATTATGTATGCATCCATAATTACGTAATTCCTTGCATAGTCACGTAGTGCATCTTAAAATGTGTAGGGGAAGAAAACAAATGAACGAGCCTGTGATGATTGTGACTAGACCACCATAGGGTCCCTTTTATTAAATCAATAAATGATTTTAATAGATAACCAAGGAGTCTTTTTAGCTACATCAGCGCATGTCATTTTTAACCAGATTTTGATTCAATCCTTTTGACTAGACCACTAGGAGGGTCTCTTATGAATCATGGAGTGGTACTATATAATCCAAGGGTCTTAACTAACACGTAGAAGCCCAATAAGGATTTAAGGTAGTACCTTTTTGAATATCCTACTACGAATCCCTCATATGAAGATATGAAAGATTCTGCGAGGATTTGGATAACGAATACCCAGAGTATACAAAAACACAAAATGCATAAAAGAAAACACAAGATGCATAAACACATAGTCACATAACCACAAAGATTGTTTATCTAGATCTTTAATTTGTTAATTTGTTTTGCTAACAGAGCACATGTATTTAAAGCACACTAGGAATCCATCTCGTGGATTTCATTTGGTACTTTAAACATTATCAAGAATCTAACTATAAAGATAGAAAGATCTTTTAAAGAGAAAATTCGATTTCGATAATAAGGAAACGAAATGTTCGAATTAAGGTACACAAGGAATCCAATTAAGGACTCTGATTTGAATGAAAATCATCCACAAGGGTCTAATTGTGAAGATAAAAGATCCCATATTGATTTTAGAAGTTGAAGATGTTTTGAAACCTTGCACTGGATGTGCTTAAGTCAAAACATGAAGTAAAAATGCTTATGAGGTTGAGATGCTAGATATGCCAAGGCGACATATGAAGCGGAATTTGAAAGTTAAGTCAATGTATGAGGAAAAATATTTTTGAAAACTATGCATGTGGTTCTAAAAAAAAATGTGTTCAATGTTTATTAAACCTTATGTATAATACTTTTGAAATCATAAAGTAGGTGTACTAGGTAGGTATATTTATAAATGTTTTAAAATCATGTGAGATGAATTTTGAAATTATGTATAAGGTTTTTGAAAACATGATTGATGCTTTTTAAAATCATGCACTTGATAAGAAAATGTACTGTGTTAATATTGTTTTCAGACTATATGAAATGTTTTGAGATCATGAAGATTGTTTTTGAAATACTTGTACTGTGTATGTTGAAAAATCAAAACGTAATGGGTATGAGATTTGAAAATACCCTTAGTTATCTAACCAAGGATTCAAAGGCACAGATGTGCAGAAGCATGATTACTCATAATGTCACTTTATTTTCTGTACTTCGTATCTTAGAATGAAACGAGTACTTAGAATTTTCTATGGGAATCATGAGTAAACACTAAAATGGGAAAAATTCACAAGAGTAGTTTGTAAGGAACATAGTTCCTTAATGTAGGTATTATAGGGAAATGCTATACACACATGTAACTACACTTGTATATCAGAATTTGTGATCAACAATTTATTTATAAACAAAACTGATTGTTTCACATTACAAGAAAAACAAAGAAATAAAAGCATAAGATTTAAAACAGTAACATCTTATACTCAGCCAAATGCTCATCCGTGGGTCAGATTTGCATGACAATCTTTGGTCACTTGTTCCTGAAATAGCTCGTCTCGCCGTAGTTGTACCAAGTACCAGATGGTAAACGAGCTGGAGCAGGGTTGACTTGGGGTTGGTTTGGACCACCTTGGATTGGGTTGAATTGACAAGCATTTGCCAGGTGACCGAGTCATCCACATGATGCACACAGACGACACTGCAGGTAAGCTCGGTGAGGTGTATTACACTTGTTGCACATCAGTGCAGTACCGGCATAAGGTTTCCTAGCAGGAGGTTGAGCAGCAGCAAGGTTTATAACAGCTTTGTTCTGGATAGCAAAGCGGCATATGTTAACCAAATGTCCCCGCCATCCACAGTAGGTACATTTGGAGTAGGGTATGAGGTTTGAATGATGAGAGTTGCATCGTTTGCACTGAGGAACAGTTCCTTTGTATGGCTTCCTAGCAGGGGGTTGAGCTGGTTGGTTGGGGACGGCTTGACCATTGTGAGCGACCATGGCGAAGTTCTGAGAAGCCTTTCGCTTCTTTGACTTCTTAGGGGATCGTTCATCCATGGTCTTTGATTCCTCGATTGGTTTCTTGGCTGGTGGTGCTGGCTTGACTTCTGCTTCCTTTGGTGACTCTTGAGTGGCTCCATTGTTGAGACGAGACATGGCAATGCCTAAATCCACAGTCTTCAGAATCACTTCGCCTATTCACTGGGCAAATTTGGCTGTTCGCTCGGACATTTGACCGTTGCTGAGAGGAAGAGACATTCTAGAAGGAAATGAAAGACATAGGAAGAAACAGGTGAAATGTTATCGGAAAATCAAAACAAAATGACAACGCATTGGAATTGCGATCATTTGTTTATTACCTAAGGCAAACAAATGAGACGGTGACAAATCAAAGTAAACGGGTCATATTAATGTATCACTGAAGACATGCTCGCCTATAAGTGAACACTCACCCCAAGAGTTCCCAGGTAAGAGTGACTGGTCCGATACTGCGGATTTGTACGAACACTCTAGCCTTCGACAGAAAACTCAGGGTACAGGCATTCACTCTTCCAGTTTGCACGTGTTCACATTATAAGACCCAAACTTTGACGAGATTTTGAATTCAAACGGGTTGAAAACCTTACAACAGAGGGTTCAAAACCTAGTAATCAATCATCCTAGAACAGATGATTAGTTTTCAAAGCGGTTTTGAAATTTGTGTTCTTGTTGTGGTTGTCGCCTAAGGATAGGTGACCGTATTGTTTTATGACTAAACGCAAGTAAACTCACGTTAGGGTCCTAGGAAGGTTATAGACTAGGTCAAAGTATTACTAATAACCTAATTCCCTATAACCATGAGCTCTGATACCAACTTTTCTGTCACACCCCGACCACGTAAAACAACAAAACGTGGTGGAAACGTCGAGGAGTGTTGTAACAGAATCGTTGTTTCATAACAAATGGAAATTGAAATATTGTTTTATTGAATAAAAGAGTTAAAGTGTCTTGACAGTCAAAGAAATATAACATAAATAACTAGTCTTGCATCTTTTATTGTCACTAAGTCCCAAGTCCGCCTAAGTGTATCTTGATAAATCCTATGCATCATATCCTGAAACACATGTGAAAATAGGTACGTCAGCATAAAAATGCCTGTGAGATACATAGGTTTTGTGAAAATAGAATTAATGACTTACGTTTAAGAAAATGTTTAGTCATGAACCTTGTAATTTGTTTTGTCTTGTAAATCATTTGAAAAGCAATAAGATCAGATGATATGTATAAATAAGAGAATAATGTATGGTTAAATGAATAACCAAGTAAAATGAGTTTGTATAGGATAAGTCGTTTTGTAAAACAATGTCTTGTGAAAAGTATGTTATTTGTAAAAAATGTTATATGTCTTAAATTGGAATGATTCAAATAACGCTACGATATGTAATACCATACAAGCACTTATATATAGGAAGTACCAGCGGCGTATCCACCATGCTTGTATCATATTACACACGCCTCGTTACTTAAATCACTTACTCAAACCAAACCACCAAAGTAAAAATGTTTATGTAAAATCAAATGTCAAAATGTTTTGTGTATATCAATGTCAAACTGCTTATGTCTAATGTAAATCATGAATTGCGTATATCAATGTCAAAATGTTTATGTATGGTAAGTGAAATATATCAACTAAACCATATGTAAAATGCACAAAAACAAGGTATTGAAGTAAAACAAGGTTTAAATCAAAGTTATGTTTTGTGGAACAAATGCATGCTATACTGATATAAACATCTATGCGGTATTGTAAAAATTCATACATCCAAGCCTTGCGACTGTAGAATAAACCCTAGCACAAAGTCTAAGGTCCACCTAGAAATGTATTCGGATTCGGTCATTCCTTCCAATCCAAAAAAACCCGGGATTTCAGGAATGGGAGATGTCAAGTCCTATGGTACCACTACCTACTACCGAGCGGCATGATCGGTGTTAATGAATGTACATTGTCCCATTTAAATAAACCAAATGTCATACCAAAATGTAAGCATGTGATGAATAATAAATGTAATAAATATGCACACAATGGACATACATAGCATAGAATGTAATGTAAAACAATGTACTAAGTATGCACACAATGGGCGTACATAGCATGAAATGTAATGTAAAACAATGTACTAAGTATGCACACAATGGGCGTACATAGCATGAAATGTAATGTAAAACAATGTACTAAGTATGCACACAATGGACATACATAGCATGAAATGTAATGTAAAACAATGTACTAAGTATGCACACAATGGACATACATAGCATAGAATGTAATGTAAAACAATGTACTAATAGTGTACTAATGAACATAGTAAGCATATGATATGAAAACATGGAAAAGCATGAAAGTAACAAGTAGGCACATGTGTTTCACCCCAAAACAGTTTGAAAACGGTAAAAGAGGGGTCTATGTACTCACTTGAGATTTCTCAGAAGTCCTAAGATAACCACCAAGCAATGCTAGAGATCACGGAATCAAACGGCACCTAATATAGGTAACTATGTTAATGAACCGGACCTATATCGGAGGATCGGATAGAATGAGGGCTCGTAAACCAAATGAGTATGGGAACTCATGTAGTATGGTTTAACAAAGCCTACATACTAAATGAAACCTAACCTAAGTGCTTACGACCCATTACGACCCGTTAAGGTAGCTTATGCTACGTTAACGCGTCGTTCGCGTAAAACGCGTTTGGAACGCCTAACTAGCCCTATGATAAGTAAAATATGCCTTAACATGTCTAATATTGTTGCCAAATCAGTTTAGATATCAAAAGTTATGTTACATATGCTTAATATGAATTTTGGCGTAAAAAGGGCATTTTGGTAATTTACCTAAGGCATATAAACTACCTATCATACAACTACTTAAACGAAGTGACCATAAGGTATAACCTCAGAAGGCTATTCCCTTATATACTATGGTCACCTAATGTGTTTGGTCGAATCCTAATGATCGACCAAACGGGTCGGGTTCGAAAGCATAAGCGATTGTTTAGATCGCTTACCTTACGACCCTATATAAGCACTAAACTAAAAGTGACGAGCTAAGCATGTTAAAACATGCTTAACTAAGTTTAGAAAACAGGTTTGGTATCAAAACAAACGGTTTTAATACCCAAGAGTAGTTTGGTTACAAAATACGCAATAACATGTATTTTGGCCGAAACTACGACTCGTCACTGAGCCTAGATAACGTGGTAATCAGTAGGTATAGCCACTGGGGACTATAACCATCGTGATTACGCTCACGTAATGAAGTTCAAACGAACTTCGTGTTGACCATAAACTGGTCAACGCAGAAAGTCAAACATAGTTTGACTTTCGGACTCGAAAAGCGATAAAAGAACGAAGGAACATTTACAAAGGGTCCCCGCTAGTAAATATTGATCAAATAGCTCAGGTATGAAGCAATGGCTTCAACTTAGAGAATTTAGATCAGATTTGTGGGTTTTTGGGGTTGGGATGGATGGGTATTTATAGGATTCTTTGAACCGTTAAGATCGTTTATCGAATACCGTGCTCGAATCTCATCCGTACATGTGTTGGAATGTTATGGTAACTCAATTTGCCCCCACCACCAGAGATTGACATGTGGCATTGGCCTTTGGAGTGTTGAAAAGCTGATAACAGCAGTCAAAACGAGTTTCTGCATCTGGCCTCTGCTTACGGACCGTAAGGGTGATGGCTTACGGTCCGTAAGCCATCAACTTTGGAAGAATTACACTTTTGGTCCCTGCAGCTTGTTTCGTTGCGTAACGGCACTTCTAACACCCGTAAAACCCAATTTCAAGCCCCACAATGATGTTAAGACATAGGGAACATGAAATATGCTTGAAAACATCTCGGATGTCGGTTTGTTTGGCCGTACGGTTACGATGTTCGGTTAATTACGACGGAAGTCGTAACGGACGCAAAAACGGTCCAAAATGCGCGACGAATGGATTTTTCTTATGCCAAACACTAAAATAAAATATTTTAGTGCTTACATAAATTTTTGGATGTCCGGATGTATTCAGAACGTAAGTTATGCGCGAAAGTGCAAACTTGTGCACTTTTTGACGCTTTTAGTCCCTGAATGGCCCAAAAGTTTATTTTAGCACACCGAACCCCTCAAAGCCTATTTCTAAGCTATGTAAAGGATATTTATGGTATGTTTAACTTATGGTCATGTTCTGAAATGTCTGTTACAGTTCAAATTGGCATACTTTCGCGGTTTGTCAAATTTAGTCCCTGTAAGCGATTAAACTTGATTTTGTCATACTAAAGCCTTCAAAACTTATTTCTAAGTTATGTAAAGGTTATTTAAGGTATGTGAAGCCTATTTCACTATTCTAGAGTGTTCGTCGCATTAAACTAGTTATATTTACGCATCAGTGCGCGTATAACCTTCCGGAAAGCGATTTAGAGCCTGAAATCGAACAAGAATTGATATGTGCAAATGATACACATATTTGTACAAATCCCAAGTATGAAATACAATATTTCATTGGTTTGGTATTTGTTTGATGTTCGCAGTGACCCAGGTGTCACATGCATTGCCACTTGTCGCGCACCTATATCTCGGCCAATGGAATTACTTGCAAGGAACCTCTACCACTTAGGCTACATGCAAAGAAGCTCCAACACTTGGCATGAATGCAAGGATCTCCAAGTATTATATAATGGAGTGTTGGGTCTTGCATTTGAGGGTTGGAAAAACAAGCAAAGTTCTCACAACACACACACACTCCGCCGGCCAGAACCTCCGCCAGCCAGAACCGCCAGGTGTCGCCGCCACAAGACCGCTGGCCACCTCCGCCGCTACCCGAACGACTCCCGCATTTTGCTAGTTCGTATAACTAGCACTTTTTCGTTGAACCTCGGTGTCTCAACCGGTTTATTACTAACCGAAGGTATATCTAAACCCCTATGGTTTGAGTTTTTATTTTGTGTTTGAATGTCGGTGACCTTGTTCCATTACGGGTGTTCCTTGGTATAAAGGTGTTCATGTTATTTTGCTACATACGCTTCCGTTACTTAAAAATGTATATATATAATTTTAACTAGTCAAAGTTTATTTTAAACAACATATATATACGTGTACTCTTAATTGTCAAAAGTGTTTTGAATAATCTTTGTAACAAATAAACACATACATATATGAAACGGGTTCATAAAAGAAAAGTAAAATTATACCACGGACATCCTTCAGTGGTATCAGAGTCGATGCTCACCACATGCAAATCGAAACCGGTGTTTTTCACCGGAATAATAAGTCACAAACTTTAAAAGTCTAAAGTTTTTGATTTATTTTATTTTGGGCAAGATATATATATATATATATATATATATATATATATATATATTGGTCATATTTTTAATTGTTAATATTTGGTTGACCAAAACTTGCCCAAAGAAACTTTTGGTTATGTTGAATATGTAAATCAGGCCCGACCTTGTGGTTGTGTTTATGTTTGGTTTTGTTTATGGTTTTGGCCTACTTTGTGGCTCAAAGTTATAATAGACTAGTTTATGGTTTTGGCCCATTTTGTGGTTCAAGGTTGTAATAGATAGGGTTTTGTCTTTGTTATATTTACTTGTTAAATATTGTTGATACGAAGACCCGAAGCAAAATCGAATGCTAAGAGGAGTCTTGGAGTTAGTGGGAGTTGCTCAAGACAACAAGATGCACTCAAGTGTATCCTTGTGGTTGTTTTGTGTGTTGTGACTGTGACCCCTTTGATCTTGCTACTTGGCTCTAGCAAGATCATAATCATGCCCATATGATTTACATATTCATTTTGCTATTATGGTTGCCTTTAATAAATGTTATTACACTTCAACCTAATACCAAAATGCATTCTTAAAAAAAGGTTTAAAAAAATGAAATTGGGAAAGAGCAAGTTCTAGCAACTTGCATATTTTTATAACCACTAGAGATTTAAAACATGTTTTTCTCACATCTTTAAAACTCATAAACTTAATAGTCTTCACTATTAACTTTAATTAGTTATTCCAAGTCGCGACAAACTTAGTTTTATAGGTTATCTAAAACTAATTGTCCCGAGAGGTGAAAGGGTCTTTTGGTTATGTCGCAAATTTAATATTTAAATTAAAACCGACTATAACGACCCTATTTGGTAAAAATTAAAATCAATTGTTAGGATCTGAGTTTCTTTTTTAATGTGTTTTTGTTTAGAGATTAATGAAGATGAACAAGTAATTGCAGCGGGAATAAATGGAAATAAACTTTGCACACAATCAAACAGGATAAATGCTTTCAACACACATGTTTGAACATTGAACCGAATGATCAAATTTATTTCAATCACTGATTACAACTTTGCATGCATGTATTACAAACTCCCCCTCGGCCTAAGCTAACAGTGAATTGTTCATGCAGGAAGACAAGTGGTGAAAGAGCCAATAGAACAGTACAGGGTACTGTTCTATTTATAGGCACGAGCAAACCACTGAAGCATCTTGGCTGACGTCACCATGAAAGTGACATCTAACCTCTTAACAAACTCTAACTACTGATATAATACAAACACTGTTTAGCAAACTACTGATTACATTATATAACAAAGGAAAGACTAAACTACTGCCTTCTCCTTCCACTGTTGTGACTCCAGCAGTACTTGTATCATCAGCAGTGCTTGACCCATAACAGTAGATTGATCAACAAGTCTTCAATCTTCCTAAGTCTTTACATGACCAGCAGTTGTTTGTAGAACAACACTTGTATACGGACAATGGATAGAGGCCATCAAATGTTAGAATCACTTTCAAGGGGAGAGACTTGTATACATCCACTGCTTATTCTGGATCCACTGTTCTGATCCAGTTTTGGCTTTAATCAACTGTTCCTCTGGTAGGGTTCAATCCCAACAATCTCCCCCTGGAACAGATGATGCCAAAACCCTTCATTATTGTAGATCTTTATTGCCTCATCAACAGTTCCCTTATTTGTCCTTTAAGTTGTAACTCAAAGTCCAGGGCATCTGTATCATCCTCATCCCTGCACAGTGGAAGATCAAGGAGATCCTGCAGATCTTCAACACCCAGGCCCAATGCTTGTTCCCTTGATATTTTCTTCACCTCATCACTGGACTTGATCAGAGTCAGTACGTGGGTCTTTTTGTCAGATTTCCACTTTAGTACTTTTGAGTCTAGTGGGTTTCTTGGGAGAGGCTTTATTGCAGATGAGTTTGGAGATGGTGGCCTGGTGATAACTAGTTGAGCAGTGGTTGAAGTTTGTGCAGATTCAAGTCTTTCTTCAATCATCGTCTTAACCCCTTCTTTCACAAGGTAATCCTCTGCTTCTTTATCTTCTACTGTTAGTTTATCCATCTGCTTTTGTTTCCTTCTTTGGTAAAGTATGGCAGCAGGTGGAGCAGTGGATCTCCTGAATTCTTGTTTTTTGTGGCTTTTCTGGAACCACTTCTTCAGGATAGTCTGGCTTTTGTGGAATGTTAGGATTTTTCTTCCTTAGTTCTTCCATCCTTTTGGAAGAGATCATCACTTTCTCCTCTGTCCATCTTGACACTTGGTTCCTTGACCCAAAATCAGTTGTAATCAACTCTTCTTTCATCCTCTTCAGCAGCAGGGTCCTTTCTGGTACATTCTTTTTGAACTTTGCCCAGATAGGAGGAGTCTGCTTTACTTTATTCTTGATCATATCTTGAATTCTGGCTGCTTCACTTTCAAGCTCTTTAATGGTCCATTCTTTGTACATGTACCTTTCTCCCTTGTACTTCTTGTATGCCACGATGTTATCAAGATAATCCTTTCTTAGAGTTTCATCTGCCCTTTCTGATAGTTGCTGACAAAGATTTTTTTGCAAACTGCTCCAAAGTTCTGACCTGAGTTAACAGAAATTGATAGTATCTTTGGATTTCCTTGTCAGATTTACCATGTGAATTCCTTTTGGAGATATCCTCTGCTTGTTGAGCCTTTAACTTCATATATTCTTCAATGTTGCTTGGCCTAGGATATCCTTCAATAGATGGCAAACTCCTTTTAGCAGGGTCATCTTCAGTGTAGAAGGATTTGATCTCCTCTCTAACTGCTATAAGCTCTAAAGGGTACTGAACACCTGCAGGAGTGATGGCAGTGTTTGGTTTTTGAACTTGGGCTGAAGAAAGAGGAACATGGTTTGGAATAGGTACATGGGACAATGATTGTGATGATGTTGGTGGTGGTGAAGGTTCATCATTGAGTATTACCCTTCTCCTTTTAAGCTTAGGAGAGGGTGGTGTTGTTTTGGATGGTTGTGAAGTGGTGATTTGAGTGGTGGTGATTGTAGTGGAAGGTGGCTGGCTAACAACTGTTGAAACAACTGGTGTTTCAACCACTGTTGTCATTACAACATATGATGTGTCATCTGAAGTCTTCTGCTTTTTAGCAGGAGGTGATGGTGGTGATGAGGTTGTTTTTGGTGGTGAGGTGGTTTTTGGTGGTGATGGTATTTTTGGTGGGGTAGTGGTTGAAGTGGGAGCAGTTGTTGTAGTTGAAGTGGTGGTTGTAGGGTTAACAACTGCTGAAACCACTGAAGTATCAACAGTTGTTGATACAGCAGGTGTTACAACAGCTGTTGGTTTAGGAGATTGATGTTTGGAGCTTTTGGAAGGTTTGGAAGAGTGTTTTATGGATCTGGATGGTGTGGTCTTGGGTTGCCTCACTTTTCTAGTGGGCTGTTTTCTTTTCTGCTTAGGATTTTCTTCATCCTTTGGCTCAGAAGTATCCTGCTCATTCATCTCCATAAAATCTCTTTTCTCTTGCTCAAACCTGGCTTTATCCTTTGCCTTCATATCCTTTTTAACCCTTGCTTTTGCATCGGCAATGGCATTTGTGGTCACATCAATCTTTTTAGTACTATCTGGCAAGGGAATGTCTGCAAGCATGCTTGACTTGTCTGGTTCAATATACAGGCCATCTTCATATCCCTTCTTTTTCAACTGCTTCAATTTCTCCCCCTTTTTAGCATTATCTGGTGGTGGGTTATCCACAAATATGATAGAGGGAGGAGCAGTGCCAGTGGTGTTCAGCAAATGGGCCTT
The DNA here is from genome assembly GCA_030545235.1 of Helianthus tuberosus. Classification (NCBI taxonomy): domain Eukaryota; kingdom Viridiplantae; phylum Streptophyta; class Magnoliopsida; order Asterales; family Asteraceae; genus Helianthus; species Helianthus tuberosus. Next base: position 1,766,707 of record JARYGA010011515.1, on the reverse strand, counting down.
TATTGCCTTGATATCTGCCTGGGTGTCTTTAAACCTTGCTTCCATGAGATTTCTGAGCTTTTGAACTTGTATCTCATGTTGCGGATCAGCTAATTCTCTTTGATGATGGAGCAGTGGTTGAAACAAACTCCACAGCTTATTTGGAGTTGGAACAGATGTTGGAGTAGATGATGAGCTGGAGCAGCAGTGGGTGGTACCTTTTGTACTTTCAACAACTGTTGCAGCATTTCTTTGATTTCTGCAACAGATGTATCAAGCTTGTCAACTCTAGCCGTCAATTCTTGGTACATTAAACCATCACCCAACTTAATGGGATCATCTGATTTCCCACATTCAGTGGTTGTAACAGTGGTTGACTCAGGGAATGTATCCCAAAAATCATCCACTGATGCCCCTTTGTCTTGGAACTGGGGACTTCTTCCTTCAAAATGGGAAACACTTTTTAGTGAACCATTAAATACTGGATACACAAGAGTTCCCAGAGAAGAAATTTCTTTCAAGGAAGTCTTATTAATGAAACCACTGTCCAAGTGCAAACCAGTGGGTTCAGCACTTGTAGTAGCTGCTTCACTTGAACTACCACCAAGAGTTACTTGTAACTCAAGGGGTGTAACCTCCTCAGGTGTTGTTGGTGGGTTAGCAATGATTGAAACACCAGACCCAGTCACTTGTTGAGGTATATTCTCATTTACAGGTGAGTGAAAAGGACTGGTTTGTGTCTGGTTCAAATCAAGAGTATGGGTGTTGAAAACGAATTTGTCCAGGGCAGTGAGTATGGGTGTAGAAAGCGAATTTGTCCCGGGCAGTGGGCTGTGGATGATGGAAGCAAGTGATTCCAGAGCATCATATTGAGGTGTTCCTATTCTTACAACCTGTTCTTTTTTAGATGAAGCAGGAGAAGTTTAAGGCATGGGTTGAGATCTTTCTACCATCTGCTGTGAGGAAGTTGTAACAGTGGTTTCAGGTGACTTTTGTGTTGTCACTGGCAGTTGCTCCGGGATCTCATCTTCCAGAGTTGCCTTTTTTGTAGGTTTGGGGGGGGGGGGGGGGCTTTTGAGTTTTCTTTTGTCTTGGTTTTCTGGTGGTTTTAGGTGTGGGTTTCACAGCAGTTGTTTTGCTGCTGTTATCACCTAGAGCAGTGGGCTTAGTAGCAGATACCTGAGTAGCAGTGGTAGCTGCTAAATTATGCTCAGGAACCTCTGCTTTTGTTTTAGAAGGTTTTGATAGTCTTGTAAAAGTTTCAGCCGTTAAGCAATTTATTTGAAAAGATTCACCTTGGATGATCACATGAGCATCATCCTTTCCAAATTTCTTTTGAAAATAAAAGCTTAGGAACCTTGGAAATAGTAAGAATGATTTGCTAGTAACATTTTTTACCAAGTCATCAAAGATCTCCTGGGAATAGTTAAAATTTTCTTTATGTAAAATAGCATAATCCAGGTATTGGATCTTTAATGGTATTTCGTTAAAAAGCAGTTGTTTTATTTGAAACACACATCAAGAGGGTATGGAATAAAAATCTTGTTGCAGGAGGAAAGCTACCTTTTTGTAAGGTGTCCCTTTTCATTTCTGCAGCATACCCCCTCTCAATAAAATCAGTTTAATACTCGATTTTAGGAAAAGAAGTTTTACCTTGCTGATCATCGAGTTCGAATACCTCGGAGATGGATTGTGGTGTAATTTGAACTTGTTTACCCTTTATTGAGGAATTGATGGCTATGATTGTCTCACCTTGAGATTCAAGTGTAGCATTCTTCCAAAATTCTCTTCGGGTTTTTAAGTAAATCGGAGCATCAGCAGTCAACAAAGTTCTGTACTTTGAAGACGAAAGAGCGTCAATGATGGAATTGAAGGTTTCAGTTTGAGTGGGTTTTGTGAGTAGACCCAAATAATTGTGAGGAGCTTTGTATGGAATTTCGATGGCCTTTTGAGTTGATTTCTCAGGTGATGAAGACGGTGATTTTGCCATTTTGAGAAGAAGAATGATGAAAGATTTGAGAGAAATGGATTATAACTACTTTGAGAAAGGAATGTTGAATTCGATTCGACAGTAAAACCCTGTTTGGGGGTTTTGATCAGGGTTTTATATGGGAAAAAGTGAATGCTGACGTGGCAGTGGTTACAAGAGATCTGACCGCTATGTACTGTCCACGTGCCAACCCTTGATGAATAATGGAAGATAGTTGTTTTATGGAAACCGCTGATGGAACAAGATCAGTGGTTGCAACGGTTAGAATGAAAGCAGTGGGTGACTTTGACTATTAATGGATAGCCTATCAGTAGATAAAACACTGATTTTGAACAACAATGATTACCAAGGAAATGAAAGAACAGAGGTTGAGTTTCAGCAGTGGACAGCTCTTAATCAGAACAGATGTTTGAAACAAAACAGTGGTTATGGCAGACTTTTAAGGATTTAATGAAAATTTCATTTTTAGCTCTTTTTAAGGATTGATTTTTGATTTTCTGAAAACATTTTAATGCTTTTATTCATAGAAAAATAGGATTTTGCCTGTTATTCCATATTCAGCATGCCAATCCTAGAGATCAAGCTTTCAAAGGTGGATGTGTCTAATGCTTTGGTTAGCACATCTGCCAGCTGATCTTTAGTTGGAACATGGTGCTGAGAAATCAAACCTTTTTCATAGCAATCCCTCACAAAGTGATGTTTGATATCAATGTGCTTGGTGGTTGAATGGGAAACTGGATTTTTGATGATATTTTATGCTGCCTGACTGTCCAACATGAGAGGTATCTTTAGGGCAGTGATACCAAAATCCAGCAACTGATTTTGAAGCCAAAGCAGTTGGGCTGTACAGCTTGCAGCAGCTATATACTCTGCCTCAGCAGTGGATGTGGAAACATCTACTTGCTTTTTGCTTTGCCAAGACACTAAGCAACTGCCTAGGAATTGGCACCCTCCTGAAGTGGACTTCCTTGTCTTGTCACATCCAGCAAAGTCACTATCTGAGAAACCTAAAAGCTTGATATTTCCATCAGCTGTATACCAGATACCAAGTGTGGGAGCACCTTTTAGGTATCTGAATATCCTTTTTACAACAATAAGGTTTGACTTTCTAGGGGCTGATTGGGATCTTGCACAAACACATGTTGCAAACATGATGTCTAGCCTAGATGCAGTTAGGTACAATAAAGACACAATCATGCTTCTATATAGAGTTTGATCAACCAAATCATCATTTTCATCAGACATGACTATTTTATTGGTTGCAATGGGTGTACTACATGGCTTACAATCCTCTATCTCAAATTTCTTTAAAAGTTCTATGGCATATTTGCCTTGATGGATAAAGGTGCCATTTTGCAGTTGCCTTACTTGTAGACCAAGAAAGCACTAGAGTTCACCCATTGCACTCATTTCAAACTCTGCTGTCATGAGTTGCCTAAACTCTTCACACATTTTATTACATGTGCTTCCAAAAATGATGTCATCCACATAAATCTGGACTATCATCAAGTCTTTCCCTCTCCATTTTAAAAACAATGTTTTATCTATTTTACCTCTTGTGAAACCAATGGAAAGTAGAAAAGTGGAAAGAGTTTCATACCAGGCTCTTGGTGCTTGTTTCAGGACATACAAAGATTTATTTAGCTTGTAGACATGATTTGGAATAAATGGATCCTCAAAGCCTGGAGGTTGACAAACATAAACCTCTTCTTGAATCTTACCATAGAGGAATGCACATTTGATATCCATTTGATACACCTTGATGTTGTGGTTGACAGCAAAGGCCAAGAATAATCTTATAGCTTCTAATCTTGCTACAGGGGCAAATGTTTCATCATAGTCAATGCCCTCTTCCTGTCTGAACCCTTGAACCACAAGCCTGGCTTTATTCTTGACAACAACACCCCTTTCATCAGTTTTATTTTTGAAGACCCACTTTGTGCCAATAGGACTCACTCTCTCTGGCAGTGGTACAAGCTCCTAAACTTGTTGTCTCTTAAACTGTTGGAGCTCCTCTTGCATGGCTTCTACCCAGCTGTTGTCTTTTAGTGCCTCTTGGTACTTGACTGGCTGATGGAGAGATAGGAAACCAGTAAAAAGACAGATGTTTTGGGATTCACTTCTTGTGAGCACCCCTTCACTGATGTTGCCAATGATTTGGTCAGGTGGATGAGATGTCATGAAGATAAGATCTCCTTTGTATGGAACAATAGCATTTAATGGTGAGGGCTGCAGATGTGAATCATCTGAGCTAACCACTGCTGGTGACTTTGATGATCCAGCAGTGGCTTTAAATGGAGGTGGAATAGGAGGTAGTGGTGTGGACACATTGATGTGTACAAAATGCAACATATAAATTACATCAATTGTGGCATAAAACTAACCCTTTTTTTAGTACTAATGTTGGAAAAAGTGTGCTTTTGTCTCCCTTTTTGTATTTTCAGGATTAAATGAGCTCAAATTAACAAAAGAAGCAAAAAGACATCAAAATCTAACATAAATACAAGAAAGGGAATAAGACGTGACATGCCCGACTCCACGACAGCATCTTCCCAAGCAAAACAAGATAACAGAAGACTGAACACGCCCCATGCTCAGCCAGCACGGGGGCGTGCCCAAGTGTCAGCAGAAAAGACAAAGTAGTAGAAGCTTTCTATTGCCCACCACGGGGCCGTGCTCAGCAGACACGGGGCCGTGGTCAACTATAAGATTCGCACAATCCAGGAAAATCTTCATAGTACAAAGATTCTTCTGCACACGGGGTTGTGCTCAGTGGACACGGGGGCGTGGTCAACTAATAAGACAAAGCTGCATTAAATGAAGAAAGAGAAGGATGTGGACACGGGGCCGTGCCCACTGGACACGGGGCCGTGCCCGATCTTCTATTCAGCCTATAAATAGGAGTGCTTGGCTCAAGCTCAAACCATCCCTTGGCACACCACCTCTCTCACACTTAACCCACCACCCACCACCACCATAACACCATCATCCACCACCATCATCCATTGTCCATCGTAGAGTGTGTGAGTCGTCTCGGGATCCAAGATTGATCGTAAGAGTTCTTGACAATCAAGGCCATGTTTGCCTAAGTCTCTTACATCACTTGGTGAAGACAAGTGTTTAGTGTAGTACTTTTTATTTCTAATCTTTTCGCACTTGTTACTTGGTTTTGTATTAATGACTTTAATAACTAGTTTCTTATGTTGAAGGTGATCTTTCCTTATCGTTTGTCCGTGGTGTCTTGAAATTATTTTACTGTCTATATAAAATAAAAGATTTTCACCATTCATATCTCCACGGTCTATATGGAGTTATGTTGGCTACCTGGTCGGGGGTTAAGGGAACGGTTTGGTAAAGGTCTTGCCATTGTTCAGCGTTTAGAGGTCCTGCAATGGACCTGGGTCAAATTTAGTAGGACCTCCTTCAATACTTAACGGTATTGGATGGCGGGGGTCCAAACTCTTTGATCCCCTCATAAGTTAACTACTATTAATACTATAACCCGGCTATTTAGGACTGTATCCCTGCTGACTCAGACTACTTAGTCGAGGGTAACGTCACCTCCAAAAGAGGGGCCTACCATAATTTGCATTAATAACGTAATTAATTATCTTTCAATAATCCACCCTTTTAGGATTGTATCCTTGCTGACTCAAACTACTGGGGTGAGGGTAACGTCACCTTCAAAAGAGGGGCCTACTACAATAACTAAGATAATCTCTTAAATAAGTGCAAAAGTGCGGAAATAATCAAAGGTTACACTAGATACGAGTCAGAACCAAGTGATTCATCTTATCTATCTGTTTTTCTTTTTATTTTTATTTTCAGCATTTTAGTTAGTTTTTATTTTTCTTAGTTTAAAACATTTTTCTAAACCTTTTGATTTGATTAGACGTTGAGGATAAACCGATACTAAAAGCTCTTGTGTCCTTGGACGACCTCGGTATCTTGCCAACACTATACTACGCTCACGATGGGTGCACTTGCCCATATGTGTGTTTAGTGTTAGTAAAATATCGTGTTTTATAAATTTAAAACTTGGCTAAAAATAAGTGTTAAAGGGGCTTAAAATATACACCTAATATATATAACACTTCACATGCATCAAGTTTTTGGCGCCGTTGCCGGGGACACAAGGATTTTAAGAAAGTTAGGAATCAACGGCCTAATCGTTTTTCTTATTTTTCAATTTTTTTTTTAGGATTTTTTTTAGTTTTTCTGTTTCAGCAGAACTCAGCACGGGTCGTGCCTGGTCGGACACGGGCCGTGCCCAGCATCATCACTGGCAGTTTTTATTTTCTGAGTTACAGAGAGCTGAGCACGGGGCCGTGTCGGTGCAACATGGGGCCATGTCCAACTCCCAGTAACAGGGATCCGGAAAACAACTACTGTATCTCTGACCACGGGCCGTGTTCACTGAGCACGGGGCCGTGGTGAACATTCTGACCAACGTTCTTTTCTGTTTTTATTGCCGGACTTGGAACCCAGGCGCCACATTTGAACCTCCTACGTAGTGCATGAGCTCCATTTCTAGTAGAGACATAAAAGAACCTCTAGAAGAACCCGAACGCTTTCTCAGAAAAAGACTTAAAGCTAAAAATCAAGAGAAAGTTTCGAAGGACCCACTTCCAATGGCGGACCAACGTACCCTCATGGATTACCTACGGCCCACCGTAAATAATCTCGGCGCCGCTATCAATGCACCGAATGTCGAAGCCAATAACTTCGAACTTCGGCCGCATTTGATACAAATGCTCCAAAACTCTGCAACCTTCCATGGGCTTGCGGACGAGGATCCCCATCTACATATTACTAATTTCTTAGAAATATGTGATACCTTTCGGATCAATGGAGCATCAAATGACGCCATCTGCCTTCGAATGTTTCCATTTTCCCTAAAAGACCGAGCTAAGGCTTGGCTTAACACCCTCCCAGTTGGCTCGGTAAACACCTGGGAAGAACTAGCCCAAAAATTTCTATATAAGTATTTCCTTCCTGCTAAAACGGCTAAATTAATGACTGAAATTAATACATATTCACAAGAGGATGGGGAATCCTTATATGAAACTTGGGAAAGGTTCAAGGAGCTACTAAGAAAGTATCCTCATCACGGTCTTGCGGTATGGCAACAAGTATCCACTTTCTACAATGGGTTGTTGCCACACACAAGACAAACACTTGATTCTAGCTCCGGGGGACTTTTAGGTAATCGTCGCCCAAATGAAATATATAATCAAATTGAGGAAATTGCTCAAACCAATTTTCAATGGCACACTCCCCGAGGTAATAAATCTATTGCCCCGGGCGCCCATAAGGTTGATGAAAGCACTTCTTTACAAGCCCAAATCGAGGCCCTCTCTTCGAAAATCAAAAAGCTAGAAATGACAAAAACGGCCTCGGTTATGGCTTGTGAAGGGTGTGGTGGGCCACATGAAAATTGGAGTTGTATGAAAGAATTAGATGAACAAACAGAAATGGTAAACTACATTGATAACAGACCTAGGCCGTCGGGTCCTCTAACGGGTACCTACAACCAAGGATGGCGTAACCACCCAAATCTTGGTTGGAGAGATCCCAGCAATAGTAGTAACCAACAAAACCAACGAACTAACTTTCAACAACCACAAAATTTCTCTCAACAACAAGATGGAAGAGAAAGGCTTGAAGATACTGTATCTCGCCTCATCTCCGACACCGAAAAGAAAAACTTGGATCGATTTCAACAATTGGAATCGAATTTTAGAAATCAACAAGCTAGCATTCAAAACATTGAAAAACAATTAAATCAATTAGCTCAAAATTTCTCCGAGAGACTACAAGGCGCGTTACCTAGCAATACCGAAACCAACCCGAAAGCACAAGTACATCTCATCACATTGAGAAATCGAACCGTGGGTCCCGAGGAGGCTCCATTACCGCCAACTGAAAGAAGCCAATCTAGCCAACCCATGACTCCTCTCGCATCAGAAAAGGCTTCTTTACCAAATCAAGAGCCCACCAAGACTCCTCCAATTCCGTACCCCGGTAGGTTAAATCGTCAAAAGGCCGATGAGCAATTCGCAAAGTTCGAAAATTTACTAAAACAATTGCATGTTAATATTCCTTTTATTGAGGTCCTAACCCAAATGCCTAAATATGCAAAATTCATGAGGGATTTCCTCACTAACAAAAGGAAAATTGAATCATTGCAATTAGTCAACTTAGGCGAAGAATGCTCCGCCTTAGTACTCAACAAACTTCCACAAAAGAAAATCGATCCCGGAAGCTTCACAATTCCTTGCTCGATTGGGGAATCCCCCGTTCGTAATACATTAGCCGATCTTGGGGCTAGCATTAACCTCATGCCCACATCAATGTTCAAACGACTCGGCCTAGGAACAACAAGCCCTACAAAGATGAGCATACAACTTGCCGACAGATCCGTCAAATTTCCACAAGGTGCTGCTGAAAATCTATAGGTCAAAGTTGACAACTTCGTTTTCCCAACCGACTTTGTCATCCTAGACATGGTAGAAGACACCGATGTCCCTCTCATCCTCGGGAGGCCATTTCTAGCCACCGCCCAAGCAGTGGTGGATATGAATGACGGAACGTTAACATTGAAGTTTGGGGACAAGGAAGTGAAGTTTGAATGTGGAAAAAGAGTAGAGGACGAAGACCCGATCAACTACATGAAGGTCATAGACTCAAGCTTGGATGACGCGCTCCGACGGTGTAACATGGGATGCAATACATCCCACTTGGGTAACATATGACCAGGCTTTGGGTCTAGCCAAGGACCCTTATAAACGTGGCGCACCACGGAGGCATTCCGCGGAACTATCCCTAGTTTAGTTTAGATTAATTTTCATATTTTCTAGTTAGTTTTAATTTTCAGGAATAAAACACACTTGAGATGGCAAAGGATACAAGGGAAACTTGAACCAGCACCCCATGCAGAAAATAGGACCATCCAACAATTTTCTTCGTTTACAGTAAGCTCGGCACGGGCAGTGTCCGCCCAACACGGCCCCGTGCTGCACCGTCTGCAGAAAAAGACCCAGTTCAGGTAACTGGACACGGGCCATGTTGACTCAACACGCCCCCGTGTCCAGGCTTCTGTTTCTCTTGATTTAATTTTGTTACTGGCACTTGAACACGGGGCCGTGTTCAGCACCCAGTAACACAAAATTTTTGCTTTTTACACCTTTTTACACATTCAATCAACCTAAAAACTTATTTTTGGGACACATTGAGGACAATGTGTAATTTAAGTGTGGGGGGGATGCTAAAAACCTTGAATCTTGCAAGTCCTAAATACAAGCCTTACACAAAACTCTATTGGAACCGCTAATCACCCCAAATTTTTTCAAAAATTTTCATTTTTTACTTGTCTAGGTTTAACTCGGGAAATTTAAGTTCTCAAAAAGGTTATATTTTTACGAATTTACAACCGATAGCGTCGTGATAAAAAGAACCAACATAAGAAAATTATGAAAAGGCATGACAAGCTTAGTTAAAATTTAATTATATATACTTGATCACATAAAAAACCCATTCCCACAAAAGTGAGTTTTGAGCCTTTATTGAGCCTACAAATACATATCATTAAACTAAATGCTCATTTTTCGTTTCTTGTGTGAATAGCCGCTTAGTTCTTACAACTCTAGAACTTGCCATGACGATACCTTCCCGGTCCTTACCAACTTAAACCCGAGTAAGTAAATGACGGAGGCATTAGGACTAACCCTTTTTATTTCTACACCATTATTTTTTTTACCACCTAACCAAAATCCCCCTAGTTAGCCCCTTTTGAGCCTAAACCTTTTCATTTCATAACCCAAACCACACACCCTTTTTACCCACCAAAACCTTTTTCATTTTTAACCCTTTTGTTTTAGTAACTAGCTCGGTTTTTTGTATGACTTTTAAAAAAAAAAAAAAAGTGTGTTGATGATGAAGCAAAAGAAAATAAACAAACAAGTTCATCAAAAATAACTTTGTTTGAATAATAGCTTCATCAATATAAAAGTTACAAAAAAATAAAAAGTCTTACGAAAACCGACGCTTGTTACGCTTTTCGCCCTTTTTCTACTAACCACTAACCCAACCACCTACCTTTAACCCAAGCCTAACCCTTCACCCACAAAGTCCTCTTGATATTTACAAAGGTATATAAGTTAAAAAGGAGGAGGATTGATTGCTTGGCAAGCCTATGGTAGGAGTAAGTTCAATGCCGCTCTCGAGTGATCCACAAAAATACATTTTCGGCCGAGTGTTGAGTGATCCCCGTGAGGTATGTGAACTTGTATATAAATAAAATTTTAAAGAGGCATGTTATGCCCTAATAAGTAATTTATCTTATGAAAAGTTTTAAATAAATCATGACGAATAGGATTGTAAATAAATAAAAATAAAACTAAATAAAGAATCTTGGAAATCCCGACACTCTATGACAAGCCCAAAAACCTTCTTCTCTACCCATTCCATTTGGGAGTGTAATAGCCACATATTAAAGAGTTTTGCTTGAGGACAAGCAAAGATTCAAGTGTGGGGGTATTTGATGTGTACAAAATGCAACATATAAATTACATCAATTATGGCATAAAACTAACCCTTTTTTTAGTACTAATGTTGGAAAAAGTGTGCTTTTGTCTTCCTTTTGTATTTTCAGGATTAAATGAGCTCAAATTACCAAAAGAAGCAAAAAGACATCAAAATCTAACATAAATACAAGAAAAGGAACAAGATGTGACATGCCCGACTCCAGGACAGCATCTTCCCAAGCAAAACAAGATAACAGAAGATTGAACACGCCCCGTGCTCAGCCAGCACGGGGGCGTGCCCAAGTGTCAGCAAAAATGACAAAGTGGTAGAAGCTTTCTATTGCCCACCACGAGCCGTGCTCAGCGGACACTGGGCCGTGGTCAACTATAAGATTCGCACAATCCAGGCAAATCTTCATAGTACAAAGATTCTTCTGCACACCGGGTTGTGCTCAGCGGACACGGGGGCGTGGTCAACTAATAAAACAAAGATGCATTAAATGAAGGAAGAGAAGGATGTGGACACGCGGCCGTGCCCACTGGACACGGGGCCGTGCCCGAGCTTCTATTCAGCCTATAAATAGGAGTGCTTGGCTCAAGCTCAAACCATCCCTTGGCACACCATCTCTCTCACACTTCACCCACCACCCACCACCACCATAACACCATCATCCACCACCATCATCCATTGTCCATCGTAGAGTGTGTGAGTCGTCTCGGGATCCAAGATTGATCGTAAGAGTTCTTGACAATCAAGGCCATGTTTTCCTAAGTCTCTTACATCACTTGGTGAAGACAAGTGTTTAGTGTAATACTTTTTATTTCTAATCTTTTCGCACTTGTTACTTGGTTTTGTATTAATAACTTTAATAACTAGTTTCTTATGTTGAAGGTGATCTTTCCTTATCGTTTGTCCGTGGTGTCTTGAAATTATTTTACTGTCTATATAAAATAAAAGATTTTCACCATTCATATCTCCACGGTCTATATGGAGGTATGTTGGCTACCTGGTCGGGGGTTAAGGGAACGGTTTGGTAAAGGTCTTGCCATTGTTCAGCGTTTAGAGGTCCTGCAATGGACCTGGGTCAAATTTAGTAGGACCTCCTTTAATACTTAACGGTATTGGATGGCGGGGGTCCAAACTCTTTGATCCCCTCATAAGTTAACTACTATTAATACTATAACCCGGCTATTTAGGACTGTATCCCTGCTGACTCAGACTACTTAGTCGAGGGTAACGTCACCTCCAAAAGAGGGGCCTACCATAATTTGCATTAATAACTTAATTAATTATCTTTCAATAATCCACCCTTTTAGGATTGTATCCTTGCTGACTCAAACTACTGGGGTGAGGGTAACGTCACCTTCAAAAGAGGGGCCTACTACAATAACTAAGATAATCTCTTAAATAAGTGCAAAAGTGCGGAAATAATCAAAGGTTACACTAGATACGAGTCAGAACCAAGTGATTCATCTTGTCTATCTGTTTTTCTTTTTATTTTTATTTTCAGCATTTTAGTTAGTTTTTATTTTTCTTAGTTTAAAACATTTTTCTAAACCTTTTTATTTGATTAGACGTTGAGGATAAACCGGTACTAAAAGCTCTTGTGTCCTTGGACGACCTCGGTATCTTGCCAACACTATACTACGCTCACGATGGGTGCACTTGCCCATATGTGTGTTTAGTGTTAGTAAAATATCGTGTTTTATAAATTTAAAACTTGGCTAAAAATAAGTGTTAAAGGGGCTTAAAATATACATCTAATATATATAACATTTCACACGCATCACACTTGTTGACTTTTATCTACTGTTTGAGGACTTTTATCAACAGTGTTTGATGATGTGGAAGCAGGGGTTGATGGGCTACTTTGGTCAACAACTGTTGAAGTAGCAGTGGTTGAGCTTTGACAGCTGTTTTGAACATCTGCTGCTCTTCCAATTGATGCAGACTTTTGTTGTGGAATGATGACTTCATATCCATAGTTTGGTGATGAACTTTGTGATGAACCTGCATTGTTAGTCTTGACAGCAGTATTTTCAAAAGTAAATTTATCAAGATCAAACAATTCTGCAGGGTTTGTTGGGATTTTCATTGATGAAAGTTCATTGAACTTTACATTCAAAGTCTCTTCCACTATCTTAGTCCTTGTGTTAAACACTTTGTAGGCCTTAGCAGTGGTTGAGTATCCCAAATGATAACCACAATCAATTTTGGCTGCAAACTTTGAGATAGAATCTTTTAAGTTTAAAATGAAGCATGGGCAGCCAAAAACTTTGAAATATGAAATCAATGGCTTTATTTTATACAGCAGTTCATAAGCAGTCTTTTGATGTCTAGGGTTGATTAAAACTCTGTTCTGGATATAGCAAGCAGTGTTTACTACCTCTGCCCAGAAAGTTAATGGTAAACCTGAATCAGCAAGCATGGTTCTGGCAGGCTCAATCAAAGTCCTGTTCTTTCTCTCAACAACCCCGTTTTGCTCTGGTGTTCTTGGAATGCTGTACTGCCTTACAATTCCTTTTGACACACAGAAATCATCTAACTCCTTATTTCTGAACTCTGTGCCATTGTCACTCCTAAAGATTTTCACTAGAAGATCAAACTGCTTTTTAACATGTGTAACAAAGTCTTGCAGAATGCCTGCAATCTCATCATTGGAATGTAAAAAGTAAGTCCATGTAAACCTAGAAAAGTCATCAAGAATAACCAAACAATATCTTTTCTTCCTAAGACTCATGACTTTAACTGGGCCAAACAAATCCATATGAAGCATTTGCAAACACTTGGTTGTTTTGGACTCTTCAATTGATTTGTATGAGCTTTTATGTTGTTTTCCTTTTAGGCAGGAAACATAATGCTCAGGACAGGTGAACAGTTTTTGAGGTAAACCTCTTACTAACCCCTGTTTGGATATAGCAGTGATTTTCTTGAGATTTGTGTGCCCCAAACTCCTGTGCCATAATTCTGTCTCTTTGTTAGAGGCAGCTGAGAACAGACAGTCATTAGTCCTGGGGCTCTCTTTTGACATATCAACTACATAAACATTTCCACTTCTTTGAGCAACAAGTTGGGTTTTTCCATTTTTTATTATTTCTTCAATCTTTTTAACCATTTCTGGTCCAACAATCCTACAACAATCCTTTGTGAAGAATGAGCCATAGCCCTTATCACTCATTTATGAGACACTCAGGAGGTTGAATTTTAGATTGTCTATTAGATTGAAATTTTCAAATTTGACATTACCTGACTGTACTGTACCAGACCCCAAAACCTTCCCTTTACTATTATTACCAAAGGATATATCACCCCCTCCATGGATTTTGAAATCTTTGAGTAGGGCTCTACACTCTGTCATGTGCCTGGAGCCTCCACTATCTACATACCAAAGGCTATCTAAGCATGCAGAAGCTCCCTGCACATGAAGTAAAAGGATTAGTTCATTTGGGTCTCCAATGCCAACAAGGCTTTGGATGGTGTCTCAATAGTGTCTGTGTTTTATTCAGGTGGATGGACAGTGGTTAGCTCTAGGGTTTGGACAGTTTTGGTACTATTTTTCTCTAACCACTGCTGGGGGTCTTGCCCAATGATCTGTTGGTACCCAAAAGGATGCCTATTCACTCGTGGTTTAGAAGGCTTTTTTAAACCTCATAAACATGTGAGATCCTTGGGTATGGTGGTTGACCTTTACCTCTTCGGTATTGGTTGGCAGGGGTGCATCAGTCACCTGAACATCTCTTTTAACATAGGTTTGGTTCAGCTGTTTTGTAACAGCAGTTTGAACTGGCACAAACAGTGGTTGATTCTTGGTGAATTTGATAAATGATGTTGATGAACTCAAGGATGTTTTTGCAGTGTACTCATTCTTTTTTACATCAAAGAATTTGAGATACACACATTCCTGAGTTTTGTGGTTTGTTTTACCACAGATGGTGCAGCTCTCAGCAGGTGCAATAAAACTAGTTTTGTTAATATCATATGCTTTTAGATGAAAACAGTCTTTTGTTAGATGGTTCTTCTTTTCACAGAAATCACAAAACAGGTTTTTAACTTTTTCTCTTGTTTTCTTATTCTCAGACTCCTTAGCAATAGAGTTTTGAACCACTATTGGGATGTCTTTGAGAGGAATGACATTTTCTTTAGGAGCTTTTACACCATCAGTGGTTGTGAAGTCCATTGGTTTAAAATTTTCAAGAATGTCACACTCATCAGACCATGTGGGCTTAAATTGGTATTTCTCAATTTCCTCAAAGGTTAAGGATCCCACAGATCTTTCCGAAGTGATTTTGTTACCAAGTTTGTCAGTTATCTTAACTTCTTGGCCATTCTTGTTGGTTGGTGTTATTTCAACTGAACCAGCTTGTTTTGCAGCGGTGTTTTCAATTTCATCATATTTTCTAAACCCTATGCCAAATTTTACATTGCTTTCAAGCTGTTTTTCAAGCATGACCTCATAACCTTTGCAAGATTCCATCCATCTTTCACAAGTGATTTGGGTGGATTCCAACTCCTTTTTGCAAACTTGATATTTTTCTACCATTGTTTAGAGGTGGTTCTTGGTTATGCTATGCTCCTATTTTAGACTGCAGATTTCTTTATCCTTTTCAACCAATTTGTTTTTAAGTTCTTTCAAAGACTTTTCAAATTTGACTTCATCATTCAACACTCTATCCCTAGGGTTTTCATTCACCTCTTTAATGTTAGAAAATGCTATGATGCAGTTGTCTGAACACATATTTTCAAGAACCTGAGATGATACCTTAGCTGCAGCCATCATGGCATAATCACAAGTATGCTCTTTCTCATCAGTCACCTTCTCTTCCTTCTCACCATGTTTCTTCTCTTCTTCTTCAGACCAGGGATCAGACAGTGGTTCTATCAGGGGTTCTGAATTTTCTCCCAGCAGTATTTCACCAGCAACAGCAGTAACCACTGCTTCAGCAACTTCATCCACTGTTTCAACACTTAGCTGTCCTTTTTCAGCATCCAGCTCTTCTGGTATTGACTCTAATGCCATAAGACAAAATTCAACATTAGAAGCATCATTAGCAGCATAGAGTGTAAAATTTTCATCACCAAGTTCATCAGGCATACTGCTCCAGTCAACAAAGCCTTGGGTGAAAAAGCTTTGCTGATCTGGTTGAACCACTGTTGGTGGTGCAGCTTGTTGTGATGCAACTGGTTGCACTTGAACCTGAGGTACAGGAGCTTGGACATACTGAATTTGAGGGACAGTGGTTTGAACATAATGCACAGGAACAGGGTTTGCATAATGAGCGGTGTTTACATAGGCAGCAAGGGTATAATGGGAATAGTGCACAGTGCTTTGGTTTTGTGGTCTAGGGTTTGAGCTGGGATGAGTAATAATTGGACCAGTGGTTTGACTCCTACATTCCCGAGCAAAATGACCTAGCCTATTGCACTTATAGCACTTGATCTTTGACTTATCCAACCCCACTTTTAAATTCCCATGTAACCCTGGGAATTTTCTCCCTGTCCTTTTATAGAATTTGCTTGTTCTTACACTAAGCAAAGCCAATTGATGCAAAATGTCCAATTCTTCAAGATCAGTTGGATCAAAGTGTTGTAAGTCATTGAGTTCAAAGCATAGATTATCAGAGTTCTGGCTTTCTCCAATTGCTATGAAACCAAAGTTGGATGAGTGAGGATCAGAGTTGAAATTACCACCAACAGTTATGTCAATAAAATGATCATAACTTTGATCCTTACTACTGCCAGACTCTTCTTGACCCAGAAGAGCTGTGTTGCCAAATGAATAATCATCTGCAACTTTGCCAGACTCTTGCAACTTCTTTTTCTGGTTTAACTCCCTTTCATAGGTCAAGAGTCTACCATGAAGTTGGGTTAGTGTCAGATCTTTGAACTTGACAGAGTTTCTAGTTACAAAGGAAATTGTATCCCATTTTTCAGGCAGTGATCTAAGAAACCTGCTATTTTGTGTAGATTTAAGAAATTCAACTTTAACAAGTCTTAGCTCACTAATGAGATAACTGAATCGCTCAAATTGTTGAGTTAATGATTCACCCTTAATGTGACAAAAGGTTTCATACTGCTGATTCAGAATTTCCCTGTTATTTTCAATTACTTCTTCAGTCCCCCCAAATTGTTCCTTAAGTGCATCCCAGAATTCCTTGGCACTGTTACAGTGTAACAGCCCAGCATAAATTTCATTGGGTAGTGCAGATGCAATGATGCTAAATGCTTTGGCATCTAGTTCGAATTTTTGAAAATCAGTTTCAGTATAGTTTTCAGGTTTCTTAGGTTCGAACTTCTTTGTGTCCTCTGCACTCGGCACCATTGGAACATGTGGTCCAAAGACAACCGATCTCCAACATCCAGTATTCTGTTGAGCAAGTATGTGACCCATCCTTCTCTCCCAGATGTTGTATTCATTTCGTTTCAACATGGGTGGTTTGAAAAGTGAACCGATGTTATTTTTATCATCTTGTGATTGTGACGTCATCCTGGTTGTTTTACAGGTACTGATTAATCAACTTTAATCGTGATTAAACCTTACTCTGTTTTTCAACAATTGTGACCTAAACTATTTATGTCAAAATGATTGTCAGATCAAATTCGACTGTCCGAGCTCTGATACCAATTGTTAGGATCTGATTTTCTTTTTTATTGTGTTTTTATTTAGAGATTAATGAAGATGAACAAGTAATTGCAGTGGAAATAAATGGAAATAAACTTTGCACACAATCAAACAGGAGAAATGATTTCAACACACATGTTTGAACATTCAACCGAATGATTAAATTTATTTAAATCACTGATTACAACTTTGCATGCATGTAATACAAACTCCCCCTCAGCCTGAGCTCACAGTGAATTGTTCGTGCAGGAAGACAAGTGGTGAAAGAGCCAATAGAACAGTACAGGGTACTGTTCTATTTATAGGCATGAGCAAACCGCTGAAGCATCTTGGCTGACGTCACCATGAAAGTGACATCTAACCTCCTAACAAACTCTAACTACTTATATAATACAAACAATGTTTAGCAAACTACTGATTACATTATATAACAAAGGACAGACTAAACTACAGCCTTCTCCTTCTACTGTTGTGACTCCAGCAGTACTTGTATCATCAGTAGTGCTTGACCCAGAACAGTAGATTGATCAACAGGTCTTCAATCTTCATCAGTCTTTACATGACCAGCAGTTGTTTATAGAACAACACTTGTATAAGGACATTGGATAGAGGCCATCAGTTGTTAGAATCACTTTCAAGGGGAAAGACTTGTATACATCCAGTGCTTATTCTGGATCCACTGTTCTGATCCAGTTTTGGCTTTAATCAATTGTTCCTCTGGTAGGGTTCAAACCCAACATCAATGGTCTATGCCATCCTACTACTGGTAACACTTGGGGCATAATGCGAACCATCATTGTTGGAGCCACAGAACGACACTTGGTGTCTAGTTTATCCTTCCAGTGTGCAAGGGTTTCATCGACACATCCATCCCTTCCCATGTAACCGTTTTAGGACCACTATTACTTTTCTTCTCGTGCTACGTGCCCCAGCCATCTCGAGAACAAAACTGGCATAGATGAGGCCAAACGTATCAACGCAAGGACAAAGGTTGTCCTCACAGCCTCATAAATGCCGGGAGTTGTGCTTTTCTCACAATTGACAATCGTTGTCAGTCCACTTAAACCTCTTGCTAATGTTGCATGCCCTAGCTGCCTTTAGAAAGAGCTTCTAACCGGATTCTCATTCGTTATCGTCTCACCTCACAAAATAAGGAAATTACATTAAAAATACTAATTAAATAATTTTTTGCTTAACAGATGTCATCTGAAAACAACTCCTCTTTTGCTCTCAAGTCCATACTTGAGAAGGACAAACTAGATAACACCAATTTTCTTGAGTGGCACCGCAACTTGAGAATCATTCTCAAAATGGCAAAAAGGCTTTATGTTTTGGAAACCCCAATCCCAACTGCACCCGAGAACAATACTTTGGTTGCGAAGAAGGCTTTCGACAAACATAGAGAAGATGCCATGGAAGTTGCTTGCCTCATGCAAGTCACCATGTCTCCAGATCTTTAGAAGATTATGGAAGACGTGAATGCCTTCGACATGATTGAGCAACTTAAAGGCATGTTTCAGAAACAAGCCAGTCAGGAACGCTATGACACCATGAAACAACTTATAAGTTGTAGATTGGAAGAGGGTTCCTTAGTTAGTGCTCATGTTCTCAAGATGAAAGGCTACATTGACCAATTAAAAAAACTTGATTATCCTCTCCAAGCTGAGATGGCTGTTGTCTTCATTCTCAACTCTCTTTCCAGTCACTATGATCAATTTGTTATGAACTTTAACATGAATGACTGGGTAAAAACAGTGCCAGAGTTACATGGGATGCTCAAAACGGCAGAGATGAACATTTCCAACAAAGTAAGCCAAGTGTTATTGGTTTGATCTGGCGGTGTTAAAAAGCCCAAAACAAAGAAGAAGAGTTATAATAGCAAAAGCAAAGGAAAGGGTCCTGTTGATGCCAAACCTACCACCAACAAGAGCAAGCAAGCTGTGAAAGCCCCTTTTCTAGAAGAGTGGCAATGCTATGAGTGTAACAAGATGGGGCACTGGAAAAGTAACTGCCCCGAGTATCTTGCCAAGCTCCAAGTGAAGAAGGCTAATGGATAGGGATGGCAAAAAAGCGCAAGCCTGATGGGTATACCCGAAACCCGAAACATACGGGCCGGTTATACCCGAAAACTAATGGGTATGGGCCTGGTACGGGTTTTAAAAAAGAAAAAATTCGGGTACGGGTACGGGTATGGGATTTAGTGATACCCGCCCGATACCTGGCCCATTTACCTGAATAATACCCGAAAATATCATATTATAGATTTCCCTATATATAAACTTAGTACATGTACTTATTACCTTCTCTATAGTCATATGTGGATATGTATTTGAGAGGTGCTTAGTGAACAAATAACTTATTTTTGAGCATGTATATTGGATATGGAAGCTATCACCCTTTATTATGTGGATGTTTATGCAATTAGGTGGTCCTGATACAATTACTTAATTAAGTAATTGTTTTTATTTAGTTTGGTATATGTGATCTGAATGTGATATGTAAGTTATTAATCATATTTTCATTTGTTATAGTCATTAAAATAGTAAATTGTATAAACATCAAAGTAAAAATTGTACATTTGTCCCGACATGTATTTTTAAGAAATTAACGGGTATACCCGATACCCGCGGGTATGCCCGATACCCATTGGGTAATTACCCGAAAAATACCCGACGGGTAACGGGCTGGGTAAGGGACAAAGAATTACAACCGGGTACGGGCCTGGGATTACAAATACCCGACACAAGCCCGGCCCATTGCCATTCCTACTAATGGAGAAGGCACTTCTTCAGGTATTCTAATATTTGTTATCAAACTATTCACTGTTTCAAGCAACACATGGGTATTTGATACCGGGTGTGCTTATCACATCATTAATGTCTTGCAGGAGCCTGAGAAGTGGAAGAAACTGAAGCTGAGAGACATGGAGCTCACTGTTGGTGATGGGAAAAGAGTCCCAGTTCTGGCAACTGGCACATTTAATCTTACATGTCCTTCTGGTCTTGTTGTTGTTTTGAACAATTGCCTTTTTTGTAACATCTGTGCTTGTAATCATTATCAACAGTTCTATTATCAATAAAACAATGTGATTTGATCCCAATGTTTGTTTGGTTGTGTTTTACATTTTTCATGTTTTGACTTTTATTCAATTTCAAACTCTATATCGCTTTCTGGAGAGTTATACGCAAACTGGTGCGTAAACGTAACCAGTTTAACGCGAAAAATACTCCGGAACATCATCATATACTTAACATACCTTAAATAACCTTTACATAACTTAGAAATAAGTTTTGAAGGCTTTGGTATGGCAAAAACAAGTTAATTCGCTTACAGGGACTAAACTTGACAAACTACTAAAGTATGCCAATTTGAACTGTAACAGACATTCCGGAACATGACCATAAGTTAAACACACCTTAAATATCCTTTACATAGCTTAGAAATAGGCTTTGAGGTGTTCGGTGTGCTAAAATAAACTTTTGGGTCATACAGGGACTAAAAGTGTCAAAAAAAAAATGCACAAGTTTGCATTTTCGAGCATAACTTACGGTCTGAATACATCCGGACATCCAAAAATTTATGTAAGCACTAAAATATTTTATTTTAGTGTTTGGCATGAGAAAAATCCATTCGTCACGCAATTTGGATCGTTTTTCACGCTTATGCGCATTCCGTCGTAATTAACCGAACAACGCGATTGTACTGCTAAACGAACCGACATCCGGCATATTTTTGAGCATGTTTCATGTTCCCTATACTTTAACATCCTTGTGAAGCTTAAAAATGGGCTTGACGGGTGTTAGAAGTGCCAAAACACGACGATACGCGCTCAGGAACCAAAACTGCAAAACTGCAAAAAAAAATATAAAAAAAAATAAATAAATAAAAAAATGCAGCAAAAAGCCATTTTAAACATAAGTTAGCAGCCCCTAACACTTCCCAAAGGTCAAGTGCCACATTTTAATCTCCTATGGTGGCCAAAATTAGTTACCACAACATTTTGACAAGTGTACGGCCTAGATCGTGCCCCCTTTTCCAAGAAACGATCCTAACGGTTGTGGGTTTACTATAAATACCCAACCCATTTTCACTCATTCCTCACTAGAATCTGATCTAAAAGACTCTAAGTTGAAACCATTGTTTCATACCTGAGTTATTTGGATCTAGATTAGCATTCGGGGACCTTTCGTAAGTATTCTTTCGTTCTTTTATCGCTTTCGAGTCCGAAAGTCAAACTTTGTTTAACTTTCTGCATTGACCAGTTTATGGTCGATGCGAAGTTCGTTTGAACTTTATAACGTGAGCGTGATCACGATGGTTATAGTCCCTAGTGACTATACCTACTGATTACCACGTTATCTAGGCTCAGTGACGAGTCGTAGTTTCGGTCAGAATACGTATTCTTGCGTATTTTGTAACCAAACTACTTATGGGTATCAAAACCGTTTGTTTTGATACCAAACCTGTTTTCTAAACTTAGTTAAGTATGTTTTAACATGCTTAGCTCGTCAGTTTTAGTTGTGCTTGTATAGGGTCGTAAGGTAAGCGATCTAAACAATCGCTTATACTTTCGAACCCGACCCATTTGGTCGATCATTAGGATCCGACCAAATACATTAGGTGACCATAGTATATAGGGAATAACCCTCTGAGGTTATACCTTATGGTCGCTACGTTTAAGTAGTTGTATGATAGGTAATTTATATGCCTTAGGTAAATTACCAAAATACCCCTTTATGCCAAAATTCATTTTTAAACATATGTAACATAACTTTTGACATCTAAACTGATTTGACAACCATGTTAGACATGTTAAGGCATATATTACTTGTCATAGGACTAGTTAGGCGGTCCGAACGCGTTTCACGCGAACGACGCGTTAAAGTAGCATAAGCTACCTAAACGGGTCGTAATGGGTCACAAGCACTTAGGATAGGTTTCATTTAGTATGTAGGCTTTGTTAAACCATACTACATGAGTTCCCATACTCATTTGGTTTACGAACCCTCATTCTATCCGATCTTCCGATTTAGGTCCGGTTTATTAATGTAGTTACCTATATTAGGTGCCGTTTGATATTCCGAGATCTCTAGCATTGCTTGGTGGTTATCTTAGGACTTCTGAGCAATCTCAAGTGAGTACATAGACCCCTCTTTTACTGTTTTCCAAACTGTTTTGGGGTGAAACACATGTGCCTACTTGTTACTTTCGTGCTTTCTTGTTTTCACATCATATACCTGCTACGTTTGTTAGTACATTATAGTACATGATTTCATTACATTTCATGCTATGTATGTCCATTGTGTGCATACTTAGTACATTGTTTTACATTACATTTCTGCTATGTATGTTAACTGATAGCATGCTAGCACATTGATTTACATGACTTTTCTGCTTCGTATGTTAACTTAGCATACTTAGTTCATTGTTTTCATATAACATGTTCACTTTTGCTATGACATTTGGTTTGCATAAACGAGACTATTATACGTTCATTAACATTAGCTACGCCGCTCGGTAGTAAGTACTGGTACCATAGGACTTGACAAATCCCATTCCTGACATCTCGGGTTTGTTTGGATGTAAGGAATGACTGAATCCGAAAACATTACTTTTGATAACCTTGACTGAAAGGGTTATCCGACTGTCTCAAGGCTTGAATGTATGCGTTAACTTACCACATAAATGTTTGTATCAATGTAACATGCATTACTTTACAAAACATAACTTTTTGATATATTCAAATTACTTTGTTTTGTACATTTCTACATTTGGACTATTTGACAATACTTTACTTACAAGACATAACATTTTTTATACATTACTTGACTACTCTTGGACTTATAAACATTTGACATGGCTTATACAAGGACTTTTGACTATTGGTTTAAACATAGACTTTATACATTGGTGGTTTGTTTAAGTGATTTAAGTAACGAGGCATGTGTAATATGATACAAGCATGGTGGATACGCCGCTAGTACTTCCTATATATAAGTGTTTGTATGGTATTACATATTGTAGCGTTATTTAAATCATTTCAATTTGGACATATGACATTTTATACAAATAACATACTTTTCACAAGACATTGTTTTACAAAACAACTTATCGTATACAAACTCATTTTACTTGGTTATTTATTTAACCATACTTTATGATCTTATTTATACATATCATCTGATCTTATCGTTTTTCAAATGATTTACAAGACAAAACAATTTACAAGGTTCATGACTAAACATTTTCTTAAACTTAAGTCATGAATCCTATTTTCACAAACCTATGTATCTCACAGGCATTTTTATGCTGACGTACCTATTTTCACATGTGTTTTCAGGAGCTTTTCCGTAGGATGACGATCATGACACTAGGGCGGACCTGTGCCTTAGAGATTTAAAACGAAGATAGACTATGTTTAATTATGTTAAAAACTCTTTGATTCCTGTTTAAAACAATGAAACTCTTGTGTTCATAAATAAAATACAACTTTGTTTGCCATGGATTTGAAACAATTAATTCTGTTACAACACTCCCCGACGGTTTCCACCACGTCTTGTATGTTATACGTGGTCGGGGTGTGACAGAAGAGTTGGTATCAGAGCCAATGGTTATAGGGAATTAGGTTATTAGTAATGCTTTGACCTAGACTATAACCTTTCTAGGACCCTAACACAAGTTGTCTTGTGTTTAGATCTTAAAACATGCACATCACCTATCCTTAGGTGATTATCAAAACAAGAACCAAATTTTTTTCGAAACGATTTTTGAAAAACAATCATCTGCTTTTGAATAATTTATTACAAGGTTTTGAACCCTTTGTTATATGGTTTTGAACCCTTCCAGTTTGACTAAATTTTTGGCCTTGTGCCTTCAAATTTTCAAAATCTCGTCAAAGTTTTGGGTTCTAAATAGTGTGAACACGTGCAAACTGGAAGAGTGAATGCCTGTATTCTGGGTTTTCTGTCTAGGCAAGCACTTCGTATACATCTCATCAGACGCGAGACCAGTTGTGCTTACCTGGGAATTCTTGGGATGAGTGTTCACTTATAGGCGAGCATGTCTTCGCAATACATTATTTTTGATCCATTTACTTTGATTAGTCACTGTGTGTCGTTTGTTTACTTTGTGATACGGACGAATGACCACCATCTTTGCTTTGGTTGATTTTGTTTCATCTCATTCTATTCATCAAATCATCTCACTCGTTTCCTTTCATGTTTCCTCTTTTAGAATGCCTCCTCGACGCGATAATCTGATTGCGACTGCCGAACTGGCAGAAATTATTGCCGAGCAGATGGCTGCTCAATTTCCAAATCTCTTTGCTCAATGGCACCAAGCCAACAACAATGCTCCATGCAAATACAAGGATTTTAACTCGGCTAAACCACTCAAGTTTAGTGGTTCTGAGGGAGCGACTGGGCTTCTTCAATGGTTTGAGAGCATTGAGAATACTTTCCGCCACGTGCAGTGTCCGGATAATCGCAAGGTCGAGTTTTCTTCGAGCGTGTTTCAGAAGAGGGCTCTCACATGGTGGAATGGGGTTATGAGAGATCGGGGTGCAGAAGTTGCTCTAGCGCAAACTTGGGCTGAACTTAGGGCCCTTATGATGAGGGAATTATGTCCTCGTCATGAACAGCGAGCGTTGGAGAAAGAGTTTGAGGACTTGAAACAAGACAGTGGCGAGCACAGGGCTTATACTGATAGGTTTGAAGAGTTGAGTCTGCTTTGCCCAACTATGGTTACCCCACTCGACAAGGCTATCGAAAGATACATCGACGGCCTACCTGACTCGGTACAAGACATCATTACTGGTAGCAACCCTACCACACTCCGTCAGGCGATCGAGTTATCAGCGACATTGACTGAGTCGCAGATTCGAAAGGGGAAGCTGCACAAAAAGGGTGACAAGGGTAAGAAGCAGGTGTCTGATAAGGAAGATAGCAAGAAAAGTCAAAACAAGAAGGGAAAGAATTCTGGAGGGTCTAGGAAGCGGAAGGCTTCCCAAAACTATGCCGTTACTGCACAGGCCCAAGCTGCACCAAATCAGCCCGCGCAACCACTAGCCAAGAAGCCTTATCTTGGCACTGCACCTTTGTGCAACAGGTGTAACGGCCATCATCAACCACACCTCCAGTGTCGTCAGTGCACCAACTGCGGAAGATCTGGTCATCTTACTGCCGCCTGCCGCATTCCTGTTAACCAGAACCAGGCAGTTCAGAACCCGGCTTAACAAGTTGCTCAGCCTCTTGCTCAGCAACAAGGTTAAGCTACACGACCTCATTTTCCTCCTGGTTCGTGCTACAATTGTGGTGATCTGACCCACTACAGGAACCAGTGCCCAAGGCTAGCCAACCAAAATCAGAATCAGAACCAAAATCAGGCTCAGGCTCGAGGGCGAGCTTTTAACTTGAATGCCCAAGAGGCGCAGGCGGACAATAATGTGGTGAACGGTACGTTCTTTATTAATAATCAGCCTGCATCTGTTCTTTTTGATTCGGGTGCCGACAAGAGTTTTGTGTCATTGTCTTTTGAGCCATTACTTCGCGTGTCTAGAACAAAACTAGGTAAACCTTTGACAGTAGAAGTTGCTAGTGGTGAACCCATTGTTCTTGATTCTATTCTTCACAACTGCCAGTTGAACCTTAACGATCATCTTTTTCCTATTAACCTCACGCCTATGCAACTTGGAAGCTTCGACGTCATTGTGGGTATGGATTGGTTATCCAAGTATCACGCTGAGATAGTTTGTTCTGAGAAGATTGTTCGTGTGCCGCTTTCGACAGGCGAGATCCTACAGGTTCAAGGTGAGAAACCTGCCGGTGGTCTCAAACTCATGTCTTGTTTTAAGGCTCGGAAGTATCTACGGAAGAACTATGTGGCTTTCTTAGCACATGTTATAGCAGATAAAGGCAAGGGTAACTCTATTTCAGATATTCCTGTCGTTCGGGATTATTCTGAAGTTTTCCCTGAAGAG
Source organism: Helianthus tuberosus (assembly GCA_030545235.1). NCBI lineage: Eukaryota > Viridiplantae > Streptophyta > Magnoliopsida > Asterales > Asteraceae > Helianthus > Helianthus tuberosus. Next base: position 1,740,616 of record JARYGA010011515.1, on the reverse strand, counting down.
TTACCTGGTCTACCTCCAGCACGCCAAGTCGAGTTCCGCATTGATCTCGTACCTGGTGCAAATCCCATTGCCAGAGCTCCATATCATCTTGCACCGTCTGAGATGCAAGAGTTATCTAAGCAGCTTCAGGAGCTCTCTGACAAAGGTTTTATCCGTCCTAGCTTTTCACCCTGGGGTGCTCCCGTTCTTTTTGTCAAGAAGAAGGATGGATCTTTTAGGATGTGTATCGATTATCGTGAGCTTAACAAGCTTACTATCAAGAATCGATATCCCCTACCGCGCATAGACGACCTCTTTGATCAATTACAGGGCGCTTCTTATTTTTCGAAGATTGATCTACGTTCCAGATATCATCAACTTCGTGTGCATGAAGAAGATATTTCCAAGACAGCGTTCCGCACTCGTTATGGGCATTATGAATTCACAGTCATGCCATTCGGTTTGACTAATGCTCCTGCTGTTTTCATGGACTTAATGAATAGGGTATGCAAACCTTATTTGGATCAGTTCGTCATTGTTTTTATTGACGACATCTTGATTTACTCCAAGACGCGAGCTGATCACGAGCAACATCTTCGTCTTACTTTGGAACTCCTAAAGAAAGAGCAACTTTTCGCCAAATTCTCCAAGTGCGAATTTTGGCTTAAAGAAGTTCAATTTTTAGGACACATCATCAACGAACAAGGTATTCATGTAGATCCCTCCAAGATCAGTGCGATCAAGGATTGGGATACGCCTACTACTCCTACTGAGGTTCGTTCTTTTCTTGGTCTAGCGGGTTATTATCGCCGCTTCATTGAGAACTTCTCAAAGATTGCAGTTCCTCTAACTGCTCTAACACAGAAGAACAAGCCCTTTGAGTGGGGATTCAAACAAGAGGAAGCTTTTCAAAACTTGAAGCAGAAGCTTTGCGACGCGCCTGTTCTAACTTTTCCTGAGGGAAATGATGATTTCGTCGTTTATTGCGATGCATCTAAACTGGGTCTTGGCTGTGTTCTTATGCAAAGGAACAAAGTCATAGCATATGCATCAAGGCAGTTGAAGATACATGAGAAGAACTACACCACTCATGATCTTGAGTTGGGTGCAGTTGTTTTTGCTCTAAAGATCTGGAGACACTATTTGTACGGTACAAAATGTGTGGTTTTCACGGACCACAAAAGTCTTCAGCATATCTTCAACCAGAAAGAACTCAACATGAGGCAACGACGTTGGGTTGAGCTTTTAAACGACTATGACTGCGAAATTCGCTACCATCCTGGTAAGGCGAATGTCGTAGCTGATGCATTGAGTCGTAAGGAACGTACTAAGCTTCATTGTGTACGTGTTCAATCTGTTATTCAAGCTCAATCCGATATCCAAGAACGCATTTCTCAGGCTCAACAATCTTGTGTTTCACAAGGTTTAATGGATAAGGAATTTCCCTATCACATAACGCCTGCTTTGGAACTAAAGGACAATGGATCGTATTACTTCATGGACCGTTTGTGGGTCCCAAGCCAGGATGATCTTCGTACCTTACTTATGGATGAAGCCCATAAGTCGCGTTATTCTATTCATCCGGGCTCAGATAAGATGTATAAGGATCTTCGTATTCATTATTGGTGGCCTAGTATGAAGAAAGACATTGCCTTATACGTATCAAAATGCCTTACTTGTCTTAAGGTTAAGGCTGAACATCAACGTCCTTCGGGTTTATTGGAGCAACCAGAGATTCCAGTTTGGAAATGGGAAAACATTACTATGGATCTTGTTACTAAACTTCCACGCACAAAGAAAGGTCATGATGCCATCTGGGTAGTTGTTGATCGTCTTACTAAGTCAGCGCATTTCTTGCCAATCCGTGAGGATTTTCCTACTGACAGACTTGCTCAAATCTATGTGGATGAAATTGTAGCTCGACATGGTGTTCCTTTGAATATCATTTCTGACAGAGATGCTCGTTTCACTTCTCATTTTTGGAGAACCATGCAATCTGCTATGGGGACCCAACTTAATCTGAACACAGCTTATCATCCGCAAACGGATGGTCAATCTGAAAGAACAATCCAGACTCTGGAGGATATGCTAAGAGCTTGTGTGATCGATTTTGGTGGTAGTTGGGATTCACATCTTAAGTTGATTGAATTCTCCTACAACAACAGTTATCACACCAGCATCAAAATGGCTCCTTTCGAGGCTCTCTATGGTCGAAAATGTCGTTCACCAGTCTGCTGGAATGAGATCGGCGAGGCTCAACTTACTGGACCTGCCCTCATTTTAGAGACAACTGACAAGATCAAGAAAGTGGGTGATAACCTTCAGACAGCTAGAAGCCATCAGAAGAGTTACGCGGACCCAAAACGCAAGGCCTTGGAATTTCAAGTCGGTGATCGAGAATTACTTAAGGTCTCACCTTGGAAAGGTGTGATCAGATTTGGAAAGAAAGGAAAACTTGCACCTAGATACGTTGGACCATTCAAGATCGTCGAAAGAATCAGAAAGGTAGCCTACAGACTTGAGTTACCTCCTGAACTTGGAAATGTTCATCCAACTTTTCACGTATCCAATCTCAAGAGGTGTTTAGCTGATGAGAACCTCCACATACCACTTGACGAAATTCGTGTTGGTAAAACACTGAAATTTGTTGAGAAGCCAGTGGAAATCATGGAACGTGAAGTCAAGTGGCTCAAACGTAAGCGCATTCCTTTGGTTAAAGTTCGTTGGGATGCTAAACGTGGACCCGAGTTTACTTGGGAACGCGAAGATCAAATGATGGCGAAATATCCGCATCTTTTTCCACGAGTTTCCTCTAAATAAATTTCGGGACGAAATTTCCACAAGTAGGGGAGACTGTAACATCTGTGCTTGTAATCATTATGAACAGTTCTATTATCAATAAAACAATGTTATTTGATCCCAATGTTTGTTTGGTTGTGTTTTACATTTTTCATGTTTTGACTTTTATTCAATTTCAAACTCTATATCGCTTTCTAGAGAGTTATACGCAAACTGGTGCGTAAACGTAACCAGTTTAACGCGACAAATACTCCGGAACATCATCATATACTTAACATACCTTAAATAACCTTTACATAACTTAGAAATAAGTTTTGAAGGCTTTGGTATGGCAAAAACAAGTTAATTCGCTTACAGGGACTAAACTTGACAAACTACTAAAGTATGCCAATTTGAACTGTAACAGACATTCCGGAACATGACCATAAGTTAAACACACCTTAAATATCCTTTACATAGCTTAGAAATAGGCTTTGAGGTGTTCGGTGTGCTAAAATAAACTTTTGGGTCATTCAGGGACTAAAAGTGTCAAAAAAAAATGCACAAGTTTGCATTTTCGCGCATAACTTACGGTCTGAATACATCCGGACATCCAAAAATTTATGTAAGCACTAAAATATTTTAGTTTAGTGTTTGGCATGAGAAAAATCCATTCGTCACGCAATTTGGATCGTTTTTCACGCTTATGCGCATTCCGTCGTAATTAACCGAACAACGCGATTGTACTGCTAAACGAACCGACATCCGGCATATTTTTGAGCATGTTTCATGTTCCCTATACTTTAACATCCTTGTGAAGCTTAAAAATGGGCTTGACGGGTGTTAGAAGTGCCAAAACACGACGATGCGCGCTCAGGAACCAAAACTGCAAAAAAAAATATAAAAAAAAAATAAATAAATAAATAAATGCAGCAAAAAGCCATTTTAAACATAAGTTAGCAGCCCCTAACACTTCCCAAAGGTCAAGTGCCACATGTTAATCTCCTATGGTGGCCAAAATTAGTTACCACAACATTTTGACAAGTGTACGGCCTAGATCGTGCCCCCTTTTCCAAGAAACGATCCTAACGGTTGTGGGTTTACTATAAATACCCAACCCATTTTCACTCATTCCTCACTAGAATCTGATCTAAAAGACTCTAAGTTGAAACCATTGTTTCATACCTGAGTTATTTGGATCTAGATTAGCATTCGGGGACCTTTCGTAAGTATTCTTTCGTTCTTTTATCGCTTTCGAGTCTGAAAGTCAAACTTTGTTTGACTTTCTGCATTGACCAGTTTATGGTTGATGCGAAGTTCGTTTGAACTTCATAACGTGAGCGTGATCACGATGGTTATAGTCCCTAGTGACTATACCTACTGATTACCACGTTATCTAGGCTCAGTGACGAGTCGTAGTTTCGGTCAGATTACGTATTCTTGCGTATTTTGTAACCAAACTACTTATGGGTATCAAAACCGTTTGTTTTGATACCAAACCTGTTTTCTAAACTTAGTTAAGTATGTTTTAACATGCTTAGCTCGTCACTTTTAGTTGTGCTTGTATAGGGTCGTAAGGTAAGCGATCTAAACAATCGCTTATACTTTCGAACCCGACCCATTTGGTCAATCATTAGGATCCGACCAAATACATTAGGTGACCATAGTATATAGGGAATAACCCTCTGAGGTTATACCTTATGGTCGCTACGTTTAAGTAGTTGTATGATAGGTAATTTATATGCCTTAGGTAAATTACCAAAATACCCCTTTATGCCAAAATTCATTTTTAAACATATGTAACATAACTTTTGACATCTAAACTGATTTGACAACCATGTTAGACATGTTAAGGCATATATTACTTGTCATAGGACTAGTTAGGCTGTCCGAACGCGTTTCACGCTAACGACGCGTTAAAGTAGCATAAGCTACCTAAACGGGTCGTAATGGGTCACAAGCACTTAGGATATGTTTCATTTAGTATGTAGGCTTTGTTAAACCATACTACATGAGTTCCCATACTCATTTGGTTTACGAACCCTCATTCTATCCGATCTTCCGATTTAGGTCAGGTTTATTAATGTAGTTACCTATATTAGGTGCCGTTTGATATTCCGAGATCTCTAGCATTGCTTGGTGGTTATCTTAGGACTTCTGAGCAATCTCAAGTGAGTACATAGACCCCTATTTTACTGTTTTCCAAACTGTTTTGGGGTGAAACAAATGTGCCTACTTGTTACTTTCGTGCTTTCTTGTTTTCACATCATATACCTGCTATGTTTGTTAGTACATTATAGTACATGATTTCATTACATTTCATGCTATGTATGTCCATTGTGTGCATACTTAGTACATTGTTTTACATTACATTTCTGCTATGTATGTTAACTGATAGCATGCTAGCACATTGATTTACATGACTTTTCTGCTTCATATGTTAACTTAGCATACTTAGTTCATTGTTTTCATATAACATGTTCACTTTTGCTATGACATTTGGTTTGCACAAACGAGACTATTATACGTTCATTAACATTAGCTACGCCGCTCGGTAGTAAGTACTGGTACCATAGGACTTGACAAATCCCATTCCTGACATCTCGGGTTTGTTTGGATGTAAGGAATGACTGAATCCGAAAACATTACTTTTGATAACCTTGACTGAAAGGGTTATCCGACTATCTCAAGGCTTGAATGTATGCGTTAACTTACCACATAAATGTTTGTATCAATGTAACATGCATTACTTTACAAAACATAACTTTTTGATATATTCAAATTACTTTGTTTTGTACATTTCTACATTTGGACTATTTGACAATACTTTACTTACAAGACATAACATTTTTTATACATTACTTGACTACTCTTGGACTTATAAACATTTGACATGGCTTATACAAGGACTTTTGACTATTGGTTTAAACATAGACTTTATACATTGGTGGTTTGTTTAAGTGATTTAAGTAACGAGGCATGTGTAATATGATACAAGCATGGTCGATACGCCGCTAGTACTTCCTATATATAAGTGTTTGTATGGTATTACATATTGTAGCGTTATTTAAATCATTTCAATTTGGACATATGACATTTTATACAAATAACATACTTTTCACAAGACATTGTTTTACAAAACAACTTATCGTATACAAACTCATTTTACTTGGTTATTTATTTAACCATACTTTATGATCTTATTTATACATATCATCTAATCTTATCGTTTTTCAAATGATTTACAAGACAAAACAATTTACAAGGTTCATGACTAAACATTTTCTTAAACTTAAGTCATGAATCCTATTTTCACAAACCTATGTATCTCACAGGCATTTTTATGCTGACGTACCTATTTTCACATGTGTTTTCAGGAGCTTTTCCGTAGGATGACGATCATGACACTAGGGCGGACCTGTGCCTTAGAGATTTAAAACGAAGATAGACTATGTTTAATTATGTTAAAAACTCTTTGATTCCCGTTTAAAACAATGAAACTCTTGTGTTGATAAATAAAATACAACTTTGTTTGCCATGGATTTGAAACAATTAATTATGTTACAACACTCCCCGACGGTTTCCGCCACGTCTTGTATGTTATACGTGGTCGGGGTGTGACATTTTTGCACCTGGTTTGACTAGGAACATCATTTCAGTTTCATTGCTTTTTTAACAAGGATTTAGATATGTTTTTAATGGTGTTGCTATTTCTGCTTATCTAAATGGTATTTACTATTTGAGGCTAAACCTCGAAACGGTATCTATGGAATTTATGTTCAGCCTAGTAGTAACATATCTATGGTATTGAAGACTTGGCCATATAAGCAAGGCACGCGTAAAATGGCTTCAATCTGAGGGGATTCTTGAATCCACCGGAACGGACTCATTTGTTGATTGAAAGTCTTGCTTTGCTGGCAAACTCACCACGGATCCCTTCACCCATGTAGGTGAACGAGCTAGTGATCTACTAGGACTCATACACTCAGATGTATCTGGTCCTTTGAGAACCATGACTAGGAATCCTGAGAGATACTTCGTTACGTTCAACGTCGAGTATAGTCGATATGCTTATGTCTATCTCATGAAGCATAAGCATGAAACTTTTGAAAAGTTCAAAGAGTTTCAAAACGAAGTTGAAAACCAACTTAATTGAAAGATTAAAATGCTTTCTTCAGATCGAGGCGGTGAATACCTCAGCTTGGAATTTCTCGATCATTTAAAGGAACATAGAATAGTTTCACAACCCACTCCACCAGGCACACCCTATCGCAACCCCCCGACCCCTTGCCCCTAGGGGTAGGCGGTCGCGAGCTGCACAGAGCCGGTGGTACCAGTGTTTTTTTAATTTGGCAGAAGAATTTAAACATCAGGATCGTAGTTAGGAAATAGTTTATTAGAGTTAAAACACCACATTTTTATATTTAATAAATACATGGGGAAAAACCCAAGTTTCCATTACAATATGTTTATAGGGATAAACCCTAATTTGTTGAAACAAAACTTCTTTTTATTTAGGTAACTTTTATAGCCACTTTTCCAAGCTTTCAGTGCTCTCCCGCTGGCTTCTATTAGCTTCACATTAAGTTACCTGAAACGCGTTTTAAAAAGTTTTATCAGAAAGAAATACTGGCGATTGCATCCCAGTTTAATCAAAATAGGCTTTTTTAATTTTACAGTACCGAGAGCGATTACAATGTTTATATCTACCCAATTACCACCCACGGTACTGTGAATCCTGACTTATGGTCGTGCTACCATTCGCAAAAGGTAACAAGTAATGTATACAAAACCCTAACATAGACAATAATTGTAGAATACATAGACTCAATCACTGTTATCATAATTTAAAACATTTGAGGTTTTGGTAAAACAGTTTGGTAGAAAAAGAGAATGACTCACTTTGCTGACTTAGAAAATACTATAGCTTCCTAGTGATTTCCTGGTTATAATCTATTAAAATTAAAAAATGCACACGTGTTAGTAAGATAACCCAATTTACATTAGCCATACCACCGAGACAGAACTCCAACGAACTAAGTCAGGCAGAGCCTTGACATGCGTTACGTAGCCCTAGATCATTCGGGTAGAGTAACCAATACGTAATCGAGGGTTATAATACTTACAACGAGGCAGAGCTTCGCTTTTTAGGGGTATTATATCGAGCAACACTATTGCTATTATATCGAGCAACACTATTGCTCATTATTTTCTATTTTATTTGATTTTTATAAATATACAGGTATATTAGGGTTATTTTTCATATATGGAGTATATTATAGGCAGTTTAGGGCATGTTAAGGGTTTTAGTAGGGCTGTTATATCCTCCCCACCTTGTTTTAGATCTCGTCCTCGAGGTCTACTGGAACAGGTGTGGATATTTCCGTTGCATATCTGACTCAAGCTCCCAAGTGTATTCTGGTCCTCTCTTGGAAGCCCATTTCTCTTTGACTAGAAGTAATCTCTTGTGTTTGAGATTCTTGATCTTTCTATCTTCAATCTACAGCGGTTTCTCTACAAACTTACGTTTCACATTTACCTCTATGTCCTTAAGAGATATTACTAATGATTCGTCTGCTAAGCATTTCTTGAAATTACATACTTGAAATACATCATGTATTCCTGCCATTTCTTCTGGAAGTTGTAGCTTGTAAGCTACTGGTCCTATTCTTCTAATAATCTCAAAAGGTCCAACATACCTGGGGCTTAGCTTTCCCCTTTTAACGAATCTAACCACTCCTTTCCATGGAGAAACTTTTAATTATACATTATCTCCTACTTGAAATTCCAATGGTTTTGTCTACTATCAGCATAACTCTTTTGACGATCGCATGCTGCTTTTAGTCTTTCCTTGACTTGAATAGTCTTATCAGTTGTTTCTTGTACTATCTCTTATCCAGATAGTTGCTTTTCTCCAATTTCTGCCCAACAGACGGGAGTTCAGCACTTTCGTCCATAACGTGCTTAAAATGGTGTATCATTGATACTGGTATGATAGCTGTTGTTGTAGGAAATTCTATTAATGGTAAATGATCGTCCCAATTTCCTCTAAAATCAATTCCATTGTCTGAATGTCCTTTCGCTTTGTCCGTCCGTTTGAGGATGATAAGTTGTGCTTAGTTTTAACTTGGTTCCCATTGCTTTCTAGAAACTTGTCAAAAAATGAGGTGTAAAATGACTATCTCTATCAGAAACAATAGATAAATGAATTCCATGTAATGAAACTATTTCATTTACATATAACTTGGCTAATTGTTCCATACTGAAAGTTTCCTTTATAGGTAAGAAATGAGAAGATTTGGTTAATCTGTCTACAATCACCCAGATTGCATCATTACCTTTTCGAGTCTTGGGTAATTTAGTAACAAAGTCCATTGTTATTAATTCCCATTTCCATATTGGCATTTCTAGTTGCTACAATAAACCTGAGGGTTTCTGATGTTCAACTTTAACTTGTGAACAGGTTAGACACTTAGCAACATAGGTTGCTATATCCTTTTTCATTCCTATCCACCAGAAATTTTTTCTTAAGTCTTGATACATTTTATCATTACCAGTATGTATCGTATATTTAGACTTATGAGCTTCTTCTAAAATTCGGTGGCGTAGGTTTCCTTGTTTGGGTATCCAGATTCTTTTCTTATGGAATCTCTAAATTCCATCTGTTCCTTGTTCTGATTCCTTAATCATTCCTTTTAATCCTTTAGCATCGTCCTTGATTACTATTTCCTGTATTTCTCTAATTTTCTCTTTTAAATTTATTTGCGGATTTAGCTTGAGAGAACGTACTCGTCTTGGCTTTTCATGATACTTTCGACTTAAAACATCAGCTAATATATTAGCCTTTCCTGCATGATACTGGATATCACAATCATAATCACTAAGAATCTCCATCCAGCGTCTCTGTCTCATATTTAACTCTTTTTCCCAAAACCATATCTTAGACTCTTATGATCGGCGAAAACAATAAACTTGCTACCGTAAAGATAGTGTCTCCAAATCTTAAGGGCAAAAATTATGGCCCTAACTCTATATCATGGGTTGTATAATTCTTTGATGATTCTTAAGTTGTCTAGAGGCATAAGCTATAACCTTTTAAAGTTGCATTAACACACATCCATAACCTAACTTAGAAGCATCACAATAGACTATCAAGTCTTCAGTTCCATCTAGTAACGCTAGTATGGGTGCATTGGTTAACTATTGCTTCAAAATCCTAAAATCTTCCTCTTGTCTTGGTCCCCATTCAAACTTAATTGATTTGCAGGTCAATTTAGTTTAGGGAATGGCTATTCTAGAAAAATCTTGAATAAAACTCCTATAATAACCTGCTAGTCCAAGAAAACTTCTCACCTCCGTTGGTGATTCAGGGACTTTCCACTTAGTAATCGCCTCGATTTTTGTGGGATCTACATGAATTCCTTCATGATTAACCAGGTGTCCAAGGAATTGAACTTATATTAACCTAAATTCGCATTTTGAAAATTTTGCGTAAAGCTTTTCTTTTCTCAACAAATTTAGAAGTGTAAACAAATGCTCTGCATGATCTTCTTTACTGTTAGAGTAAATAAGAATATCATCTATAAAGACAATTATGAATTTATCCAGATATAGTTTACATATTATGTTCATCATGTCCATAAATGTGGCTGGGGCATTGGTTAAACTAAATGGCATGACTGTAAATTCATAATGACCATACCTTGTTCTGAAAGCAGTTTTAGGAATGTCATCTTCCTATAGTTTCAATTGATGATATCCTGAGCATAAATCGATCTTAGAAAAGAATCGAGCTCCTTGAAGTTGATCGAATAGATCATCGATTCTCGATAGTGGGTACCAATTTTTAATCGTAACCTTGTTCAATTCTCGGTAATCAATGCACATACACATTGATCCGTCCTTCTGCTTGACAAACAAGATTGGTGCTCCCCAAGGTGATGAACTAGGCTGTATGAAACCTTTTTCCAGAAGTTTGTCCAACTGTTTCTTCAGTTCCTGCATCAATGCTGGTGCTAAATGGTAAGTTGCCTTGGCAATCGGTGCTGTCCCTGGTATTAGGTGAATTCTGAATTCAACCTCTCTATCTGGCGGTAATCCAGGTAATTCTTCTGGAAAACATCTGAGAATTTAGATACTATGGGAATATCTTTTAATTCTTTTCCTTTAGTGTTAATGATTATGGAAATCATATACACTAGTGATCCTTTCCTTGCATAGCTTGCTGCTTTCATCACAGAGATGAATTTTGTGGACCTAGTTGGCTTATCTCCTTTAATTGTGATCTTTTCACCCTTTGGTGAACTTACTTGCACTGACTTTTGATCACGTAGAATGCTGGCGTGATTAGCTACCAACCAATCCATTCCTAATACAATATCAAATCCAGCCAGATTCATTGGATAACGGTTAGCAATTAAATTATGGTTTAAAATTTCTATTCTTGCTCCCTACAAGACTGCAGTAATCTTAATGGATTCTCCATTTGCTGTCTCTACCAGACAATCTTGTTGAAGTTTAGTTAATGGTTGATTGAGAAGTTTGCAGAACGAAGTATTGATAAAACTTTGGTTTGCACCAGAGTCAAATAATACTTTGGCAAAATTATCATTAACTAAAAACGTACCGGCAGTCACATCCAGAATCATCTTGGCTTCTTTAGCTGTTAGAATAAATGCTCTGGCATTCTTAGTAGTTTTGCTTTTTGTTGCTAGAGCTAGTTTCGGCCAGTTCGGTTTGATATGTCCAGTTTCTTCACAATTGAAACATAGCCTATTGCTGGGTTTCTTCCTGCAGTCTTTTTCCTTGTGTCCAGACATTTTGCATAAGTTGCAGTATGTTGAGCATCTTCCTGAGTGCTTCTTTTTGGAGTACTTATAGTAAGGTGCAGAAGTAGAACCTGCATTTTTCTCCCGGTAGGTATTTCCATAACGAAATTCTTGGGTAAGTCTTTAGGCTAGGTTCTTTCTCTGGTTCTCTTCTTGCGTACGTATCAATTCATCAATCAATGTATTGGCTAGTTCTACTGCTTCTTCTATGGTTTGTGGTCTAGCTGCCTTGACTACGTGTCTGATTTCACTAATTAATCCCCAGATGTAACGAGAGATTAATACTAGTTCTGGTGAGGCTAGGGTTGGCACTATTCTAGCATATTCAAATAATATGGTAGTGTAACCTTTGCAGTCTATTCCAGTCATTTTAAGATTTATGAATTTAATTGGGATTTGTTTTTTTTCATGAGGAGGACAAAATTTCCTTTCGACTATGTCCTTAAAGTCGGTCCATTCCATATTATAAATTTTATCACTTCCTCTAGACTGGAGAATAGTATTCCACCATTCTAAGGCTGCATTCTTAAAAAGATTAGAAGCAAACATAATCTTATCTTCATATTCACATTTGCTTATTTTTAAAACTGCTTCTGTCTTTTCAATCCAACGTAGAGCTGTAATGGCTCCTTTATTGCCAGAGAATTTATTGGTTTGCAAGACCAGAATTCTTTGTAAGAACAACCATATAACATGGTTCTTCTTCTTTTTGGAATAGGTACATGTATTAGCGGTCCATTATTCACGCTGTGACTTGGTTCATTAGGTTGTCGTTTACTTCCACTTATAGTTTTATTATTTTCTGCTTCTTTAAAAGTCTTCATAATATATGGCATAGCGTCTATAACTCCTTGGGCTAATAAATGTTGAATGGCACTGTTATCTACTTGGTTTCCATTATTATCATTATTCTGGTTTTCCTGATTTACTTCGTTGTCCATCTGGATGATAAACGTTTATCAGGTATTAATGTCACAGAATAAGATTTAATGCAAACAATCATACAAACAAATTGATCAAAAACGTCGAACATTGCGGCTTTTACTCTTTTCGTATATATATAATCATCTGCCTTTACATGACCAACAGTTGTTTGTAGAACAACACTTGTATAAGGTCATTGGATAGAGGCCATCAGTTGTAAGTGTCGTTCATCCAAAACTGCATTTCTCGCTCGTCATACTTCCACACGAGCTTCTCTCCTATCTGACTTATCCTATCTCCTCCTTCCACTAGTTCTTCACCATATGTGCGGAGTTCCTGCACATTCTCTTCACTCATGGGTGGTCGTGGTGCTGGTACTGGGTCAGGGTATCGATATATAGGTTCTCCATATGGGTACAGGTTGCTTAACACACTTCGAATATACCGGTCATCATTCTAAAACGGATCTAAAGGATTAAGGTCGGTATACTGTGCTATGGGATTTGGTATTGGTTCTTCCTGAGGATAGAGTTCCTGATATTCCCTATGGATCATATTCTAGAGGATTAGGTGCTGGAATTCTAGGTATTTCGTTAGGGTCAAATGCTGGTATTGGAAATTGGTTTTCTTGGTTAGGTTCTATCTCCATTGGTTGGGTTGGAAATAATGGCAACGGTTATGGTTCAGCTATCTGATCAATGTTTGGATCTGCTACGGTGGTGGCTAGCATATGGAAATCTGCCAACGGTCTATTAACTGCTTCCTGGGTTTGGGCATTTACTTCTCTATTGGCTTTTGCTAACGCTCTCTGTTGTTGTAACTTTGTCATCCTTTTTCTCCTCTCATGTGCTCCCCTACTAAACCATCCCCCTTTTTTTTTGGAGGGAACGGTTCCTCGGATTACACCTTAAAGATGAAAATTCCTTCCTCAGTATCAACAGAATACACCGAAGGAGTAGGCTGTGATGAGGTTCCTTCACTCGTTGGGGAACTAGCTAATTGACGGTAAGCGTCAGATGTACCTTGCTCACTCATACTGTAAACTAACAGATTGTCAAATAACACCAAATAATATTATACATTTATACACATAGTCACATAGATTATTTTCGAACATAATTGATAAAAATCTTGGTGTCAGCAAAACACTTATGTGGCTTAAACCAGTGGCTGTAGCTCTGATACCATCTCCAGTCGCAAACCCCGACCCCTTGCCCCTAGGGGCGGGCGGTCGCGAGCTGCACAGAGCCGGTGGTACCGGTGATTATTAATTTGGCAGCAGAAATTAAACATCAGGATCGTAGTTAGGAAATAGTTTATCAAAGTTAAAACACCACATTTTTATATTTAATAAATACATGGGGAAAAACCCAAGTTTCCATTACAATATGTTTATAGGGATAAACCCTAATTTATTGAAACAAACTTCTTTTTATTTAGGTAACTTTTAAAGCCACTTTTCCAAGCTTTCAGTGCTCTCCCGCTGGCTTCTTTTAGCTTCGCATTAAGTTACCTAAAACGCGTTTTAAAAAGTTTTATCAGCAAGAAATACTCGTGAGTGCATCCCAGTTTAATCAAAACAGGCTTTTTTTTTAATTTTACAGTACTGAGAGCGATTACACTGTTTATATCTACCCAATTACCACCCACGGTACTGTCAATCTTGATTTGTAGTCATGCTACCATTCGCAAATAGGAACAAGTAATGTATACAAAACCCCAACATACCGACAGTAATTGTAGAATACATAGACTCAATCACTGTTATCATAATCTAAAACATTTGAGGTTTTGGTAACACAGTTTGGTAGAAAAAGAGAATGACTCACATTTCTAACTAAGAAAATACTATAGCTTCTTGGTGATTTCCTGGTTATAATCTATTAAAATTAAACAATGCACTCGTGTTAGTAAGATAACCAAATTTACATTAGCCATACCACCAAGACAGAACTCCAACGAACTGAGTCAGGCAGAGCCTTGACATGTGTTACGGAGCCCTAGATCAATCGGGTGGAGTAACCAATACGTAACTGAGGGTTATAATACTTACAACGAGGTAGAGCTTCGCTTTTTAGGGGTATTATATCGAGCAACACTATTGCTATTATAGGGACAGAGATACAGAAAGAAATGAGCAATCGAAACTGAGGCGAGAGGCCTTCTTTTATAGGCTGGTCGAGGGTCGGCTCTTGCCCCGCGACTCCCTGTGGTTAGCCCTTTGCGGCCCGCGAGAAGGTTAGGGTAGGTCCTAGCCTTGGTGAATCAACGGTCTAGACTTTACACGCATGGGGACACGTGGCAGATTGGTGTGCCACCCGGTGGCACCGGGTCGCGGCCCACGACTCACACACCTGAATGCGTCGCGCCCCGCGAGAGCCTCATTATTTTTGTTTTTATTTGATTTTTATAAATATAAAGGTATATTAGGGTTATTTTTCGTATACGGAGTATATTATAGGGAATTTAGGGCATGTTAAGGGTTTTAGGAGGGCTGTTATACACCCCAACTTAATGGCGTGTGTGAACGGAGAAATCGAACCCTACTAAATATGATTCGATCGATGATGTGTAGAACAAATTTGCCTCACTCCTTTTAGGGTTTTGCTCTTATGACTGCTGCTCGATTCGTAAATCTAGCGCCGACCAAAAAGCTAAATAAAACTCCATATGAGATATGGCATGGGCATAAGCCGAATTTGAAGTTACCTAGGAGTATGGGGTGTGATGCTTACAACACAAGTGATTCTGATGACAAGCTCGACCCTCGAGGCGAAAAGGTTGTTTTCGTCAGATACTATAACCAATGCGGTTATTACTTCTACCATCCTGATGCAAATACGATTTCAATCAAAAGGAAGGCTAAAAGATTCCTTGAAGATGAACTTCTTAGTCGAGGAACTGGAAGTAAACTAGTGGATTTTGAAGAAGTTCAAGGACTACAAACAATCGTTGGAAAGGTCAGAACGTCTGAACCACAACAAATTGTTGATACTGAATCAGACTTGAACACAAGGCTTCGCAGGAGCATCAGGACACGTAAAGAACCCGATAGATACCTTTGGCATGTTGAGGGTTTTGAAGTCCTGACAGTAGCCAAGTCTGATGACGAGCCTACAAGTTACAAATCTGCTATTTCTAATCTATATTTTGCGAAATGGCTAGAGGCCATGGAAGCCGAGATGCAATCCATGCGTGACAATCAAGTATGGGACTTGGTTGAGCTACCCCCCGAATCTCGAGCAGTAGGGAGCAAATGGGTTTTCAAGAGAAAAACCGACATGCATGGAAATATACAAACCTATAAAGCATGGCTAGTAGCAAATGGTTTCACTCAAACTCAAGGTATTGACTATGATGAAACCTTCTCGCCCGTTGCTATGATCAAATCGATCAGGATATTACTTGCTATAGCTGCGTACTATGATTTCGAAATTTGGCAAATGAATGTTAAAACCGCCTTTCTTATTGGACATCTTTCCGAAGATATTTATATGGTTCAACCTGACGGTTTTATCGATCCAAAATATCCTAATAGGGTATGTAAGCTAAACAAGTCCATTTATGGACTCAAGCAAGCGTCTCGAAGCTGGAATCTTCCTTTTGACCATAAAGTCAAAGAGTTTTGTTTTGTCAAGAATGAAGATGAACCTTGTGTTTATAGAAAGGCTAGTGGGAGTGCTATATCATTTCTCATCTTGTATGTAGATGATATATTGATCATTGGAAACAACATCCCCATGCTTAAGGAAGTTAAACATTGGTTGGGATCTTGCTTCGCAATGAAGGATCTTGGAGAAGCCGCTTACATTCTAGGAATCAAGATCTATAGGAATAGATCTAAGCGATTTCTTGGGCTAACTCAGAGCACATACGTAGATCAAGTAATGAGATGCTTCAAGATGGAAAATTCCAAGAAAGGAGGTGTTCCAATGACTAAAGGAACTTTCTTGGACAAATCACAAGCTCCCTCTGAGGACCGTGAGATAAAGCAAATGGAAGCAGTTCCATATGCTTCAACGATTGGTTCTATCATGTATTCTATGGTATGTACTAGAGCAGACGTCTCGTATGCTTTGACCATGACCAGCCATTACCAGCAGGGCCCTGGGATTGCCCACTGGACTATAGTTAAGAACATCCTTAAGTACTTGAGAAGGACAAAAGATATGTTCTTGATATTTGGAGGAGTCAATTAGGAGCTCACTGTAAAATGTTACACTGATGCTAGTTTTCAAACTCATCGAGATACCTCTCGCTCACAAACGGGTTTCATGTTCACTCTCAACGGAGGAGCTGTCTCATGGAAAAGCTCCAAGCAGAGTGTTGTGGCTGATTCCACCACGGAATCTGAGTACATTGCCGCATCGGATGCCGCAAAGGAAGTTGCTTGGATGAAGAAGTTCATAACCGATCTCGTTGAGGTTCCAAGTATCATGAAACCCATCCAAATATTTTGTGATAACACAGGTGCTATTACTCAAGCCAAGGAGCCTAGGTCACATCACAAAGCCAAGTACATTGTGAGAAAGTTTCACTACATACGTGAGATTGTGGAACGTGGAGACATCGTTATAAGCAAAATTGGCACAGATCAAAACCTAGCTGACCCATTTACTAAGCCAATGACTTAAGAGAAACATGACTGTCACATGGACGCTATTGGGCTTAGATTAGCTAGTGAAATGTTTTGATTTAGTATTTGGATGTACGTACATCAAACAGTTGTACTCTTGTATTCATTTTGATTTACTAGTTAAATGTAATTCTTGAATCCTACAACTGTGTTGGAATTTGATATGTTTAATCCATGTATCTTGTATTCTAAATTATCCATAGTCGGTCAAACTCATGGGAACGACTCTGAATTAAGACTATTGTGATTTTAGACTCAAGGAGCTGACTTCCAAATTCATAGGCCTCATTGTGAATGACGCTGGATGTAACTCGCATCAAATCATCTTCATGGATCTTAGTCATAAGATGTTTTTGATTTAGGCATACTCATTTAGTATCCTCTGACCTGTGATATATTATAGAACTTTCGTTTACTAAAGACTATTTTTTGATCAGTGTCAACCGCTGTCGCGTAACTGCCAGTCATAAAGGCATTGGTTGGGAGTAGCTTTGAAGTTCAGTGAGAGTTGTATGTAGTCAAGATGGAATTCTGTACTCTTACATTATATGTAACAACTAGACGTCAGGGCACCCTTGTTGATTCAAACTGGTGAAGTGTAAGGCCTTACCTAAACTTACTGTGTGTTTGATTGGGTCACTTTGATTCTTGAACGAGAACAATAATGATTGAACGCCATATGATATTGAATCTGATCCATGTATCATTGTTCAATTGATGTCTTTTACAGAAAGGATAGATGACAACGATTGCCATAAGTCTATTGTCTTCAAGTAGCAAACCGTTGCTAAAGGGAAGATACCTTGGTTAGTGACTTTAAAGTGTCATGACCTGTTGGGGCCAGCTATGTGTAGCTAGAGCACCGCTGGCTGTCTGCGTTAAGATCTTATCAGAGATTGTCCAAGTGGGAGCTGTTGGATATTTATGTCCGGTTCGATAAGTCAATGCTGCCGACCGGGTCTTGGCCCGTAACAGTTACACCGTGGGCAACGAACTAAAATCCACTTAACTAATTTAACTGGTAATTACGAACAATACGCTGGTATTGAATTGAGAAACGGGTATATGGACCGGCTGAGACAAGAACACTTCTCTACGCCACTTGTCGCGCATGCATTCTTGCATCGCCACTTGTCGCGCACATAGATCTCGGCCAATGGCATTACATGCAAGGAACCTCCACCACTTAGGCTACATGCAAAGAATTTTCAACACTTGGCATGCATGCAAGGATCTCCAAGTCTTACATAATGGAGTGTTGGGTCTTGCATTTGAGGGTTGCAAAAACAAGCAAAGTTCTCACAACACACACACACCGCCGGCCAGAACCACCGCCGGCCAGAACCGTCGGGTGTCGCCGACGCAAGACCGCCGGCCACCTCCGCCGCTACTCAACCCATTCCCGCGTTTCGATAGTTCATATAACTAGCACTTGTTCGTTGAACCTCGGTGTCTCAACCGGTTTATTACTAACCGAAGGTATATCTAAACCCCATATGGTTTGAGTTTTTATTTTGTGTTTGCATGTAGGTGACCTTGTTCCATTACGGGTGTTCTTTAGTATAAAAGTGTTCATGTTATTTTCCTACATACGCTTCCGTTGTTTAAAAATGTGTATATATAATTTTAACTATTAAAAGTTTATTTTAAACAACATAGATATATACATGTACTCTTAACTGTCAAAAGTGTTTTGACTAATCTTTGTAACAAATAAAACAAACATATATGAACCGGGTTCATAAAATAAAAGTAAGATTATACCACGGACATCCTTCAAATAGTTCCCTCGTAAAATGCACATAAACGTGCATTTTGACCGAAACTTTGACTCGTCACTTCGACCAGTAAATGTGGTAATCAGTAGGTATAATCGCAAGGGATTATAACCATCGTGATTACGTTCTCGTTGCAAAGTTGAATTTAATTTTGACTTGACCAATTCATGGTCAAATCTGAAAGTCAAACAGTAGTCAAACTATTTGACTTTCAGCTTAAAATAGCTAAAATAAATAAACAAGACTAGGAAGAACACTTACTAGTGTTCTAGGATGAAAGATAACTCAGTTAGGAGGCCTCCAACAAGGTGGTAGCACTCCAATAGAGCAGATGAGGAAGAAAGAAATGAATGAGCAAAGAATTGAGCAAAGATCGTGGTATTTATACTAATCTTGGAGCTTCAAAATTATGCCAAGTGTTTTGTGTGTTCACCAAGGAAGAACAAGATCAATACAAGTGTCCAAGATCAGATTTCATACTTGTTCATCACATAAATTGACCACAAGTTTGCTAAAACTAGGAATAAAAACCAAGGCTGCTGTTGAATTGAAGTTTTCTGTTATTGGTGTCTCTCGCACCCAGCGAGAGACTTGGGCTTGTCTCTCTCCCCCCACCAGAGAGTTCAGGTCAGGTTTCAGTTTTTGATAGAAAGGTCCCTGCAACTTATAAACTTGTTTTTGATGCATTTAACCCCCGTTAACCCAAATTTTAGGCTTTATAAGGATGTTAAAGCATAGGGGACTTGAAATATGCTTGGAAATATTATGTATGTCGGTTCGTTCGGTCGTACGGTTGCGTTTTGTGCTTAATTATGACGAAAGCTCGAACGAACGCGAAAACGATCTAAATTACGGAACGAAGGACATTTTTGCATTCTCGTTACTAAAATACAATATTTTAATGATTACAAAAATTTTGGATGTGCGTATATGGTCTGAATGTAGAATATGCGCGAATTGGCATACTTTCGCAGTTTTGACGCTTTCACTCCCTATGATTTGAATAAGCATATTTTCGCATACCGAACCCTCCAAAACTTATTTCTAAGCTATGTTAAGGGTATTTACGGTATGTTTAACTTATGTTCTTGTTCCGGAGTGTACGTCGCTATGAGAATTGGTAAACTTTAGTAGTTTGACGTAAATATTCCTTCTGATCAAATAAACTTATTTTTGCTATACTGAACCCTTCAAAACTTATTTCTAAGTTATTTAAAGGATATTTAGGGTATGTTTAGCTTATGTCACTATTCCGGAGTGTACGTTGCATTAAACTGATTACGTTTGCGTAATAGTTTACGTAAAACTTCCAGAAAAGCTTCTCGAGAGTTCGAAATCATACAAGATTTGATATGTGTAAATGTCACATGTAAGTATACCATCCTGGATATGAAATACAAGATGTCATTAGATTCGTAATTGCTCGGAATTGTACAATGGTCATAAAGGCACAAATGTCACTGTCTCCCCCACTTTTAGGAAATTTCGTCCCGAAATTTAATTTGGAGAAAACTTGTGAAAACAGATGTGGATGTTTCGCTTTAAAATGATCCTCTGTTCTCTGAGTAAAGATCTGGGCTACGTTTGGATTTCCAGCAAATATTGTTAATCGTACTCGTCTGCTGTCTATAGGAAAGAGTTCAGATCCGAAGATTTTAAACTTCATTCCAATAGGGAGGTGTATGATTGTATCGAACCTCAAGAGCGTCATGTTAATGTCAAAGTGATGTCCTTATTGTAGCAAAATACGAGGAAAGTATGAACTTTGGAGTTTTGAACAACGGATGGAAGAATGTTTCCTATGAAGACTATTATAGGAAACTTGTGTGTGCTCGAAGTTGGAGTCAGAGAGTGTACGACACGATAACATTGGTCAAGGTCCAGAACTTCTCAAAACTTAAATAACGCCACGCTTGCAATGTAATAAGGAACGCTTATATATAGGAAGTACCAGCGGCATATCCACCATGCCCTTATCACATTGTTCCCGTTTCGTTATTCTTATAAGTATAGTTTCTTACACATGACAAAACTTGTTGTGGTTTCTATGCACTGAATTCCATAATTATGTAGGTATCCATAATTACATAATTCCTTGCATAGTCTACACAGTTCATTTTATGATGTGTAGGGGAAGAAAATCAAACGAGTAATCATGTGATAACTTTGACTAGACCACCATAGGGTCTCTTTAACTAGATCAATGAATGATCTCTTTAAATAGAACACCAAAGAGTCTCTTCAACTAGATTACCACATGATCTCTTTAGCTAGATCAACGAACGACCTCTTTAACTAGATCAACACATGATCTCTTCAACTAGATCGACGGACGACCTCTTTAACTAGATTGACGAACAATCTCTTTAAGTAGACCACCAAAGGGTCTCTTTAACTAGATCAACACATGGTCTCTTTATCTAGATTGATGAACAATATCTTTAACTAGACCACCAAAGGGTCTCTTTTATCTAGATCAACACATGATCTCTTTAACTAGATCCACGAACAACCTCTTTAACTAGATTGACGAACAATCCCTTTAACTAGACCACCAAAGGGTATCTTTAACTATATCAACACATGATATCTTTAACTAGATAACACATGATCTCTTTAATTTTAGAATAGTACTTTGGAATCCAAGGGTCTTAACTATTTGCATAGAGAAGCCCATTAAGGATTTAAGATAGTACTTAGGATATCCCTCTGAGAATCTAGCATATTAAAATATGGAAGACTCGACAAGGATTTGGATAGTGAGCATTTTAATCCATTAAACACATAAACACATAAACATATAATCACATAATCACATAATCGTCAACTTGGTTAACAACTTGTTATCAACTTGTTGTCAATTTGTACATACGTATTTATGTACACAAAGAATCCAATTAAGGAATTTTATTTTGCACTTTAAACATCCACAAGGATCTAACTATGAAGATAGGAAGATCCTATAAGGATTTGGGATTTGTGTAGCAAAAATTTTTCGAAACCTTGTACTAGGTATGCTAGGTCAACATACGGAGCAGAATGTCTTTGAAAATCGTGCACTACGTATGCTTAAGTCAACATACGAACATAATGTCTTTGAAAATCCTTGCATTGGATCTTTGAAAGCATGTTTGATGTTTTTGAAATCTTATATAATGTTTTTGAAATCATGCACTATGTATGTTAGGTAAATATGCCATGTAAAAATGTTTTGTAACCATGTGAAATGCCTTCAAAATCATGTATGAGGTTTTTGAAAACATAGGTAATGTATTTGAAATTATGCACTTGGTATATTAGGTAAATATACTATGTTAAAATGTTTTTAAACCATATGAAATGTTTTTGAACTCAAGTAGGATGTCTTTGAAATCATATACTATGTATAATGTTATGAAAACTAGAATGTAATGATATGTACATAAACATACTGCATAAGACCAATTAAGGACTTATGAAAAGTACCCTTAGATATCCTAGCAAAGATTTAACGTGGTACTTCGAGTATTCGTTAATAGTTATAACTTGTACCTTGTACTTTGTTTCTTAGTAGAAACGAGTGCCTAGGTTTGTTTGTGGAGATCGCGAGCGATCACAAAATGGAAGAACTATGAGAATAGTTTGATTTGTAAGGAATCATATACTTGGTGTTGATATTGTAGGGGTGTGCCACACTTCTACGTAATCACATTGATTTTGTAAATAAAATGGAAACGACCAAATTTATTTATAGAACAATCAAATTGTTTTCAAGGTTCTTGGAAAATAAACAGAAAACATAAAAGTTTAGTGTTTATTCAGACATAGCATAAGCCTTGACATTGCCAGTGTCAATCTTGTGTCCATTCATTGAGTCGTCATTTGCCAGCCAGGTCAATTGAAGTGGTTACGGTAACCACAATTGAAGCAGGTTCTTTGTGGGTAGTTAGGAAAAACATGTATCGCATGAAGAGCTGCGATAGGTTGAGTAGGAACTGCCATAGCTTGGTTTGGCGTATCAGCAAAACTATAGACATTTGTTGTATGACCAAAACGTCCACAGTTTGAACATTTTCGGCATTGGACACTGGCATAGTGATGACAATTACGTTGATTGCACAAATGAGCTTTTCCTCCGTATGGCTTCTTAGCTGTTGGTGATGCCACTTGGCTAGGTCCCACTTGGTTAAGCGGAACTGGAGCAATCGTTGTAAGATTCCTTGAAGCTTTACGCTTCCTTGATTTTCTTGAAGGCTTGGCTTTTGTCTTCTTAGGTTCCTCTTGAGTAGTTTCATCATTAAGATGAGACATGGAGACAGCTAACTCAATGGTCCCACAGAGTACTACGCTTAGTTATTGGGCGATTGTAGCAGCCAGTTGAGACTTTTGAGTATCGATGCGATGAGGAGGCATTCTAAAGATAGTGGAAAATATGAGAGAAAACAAGTGAGATGTTATTGGATAATCAAAATTGAACATTAAAAATATCGACGAAGTATAAGGATTGTGATCATTTGTTCGTTACCTAAAATAAACTAATGACACAGTGACTAATCAAAGTAAATGGGTATTTATAATGTGTCGCGAAAATATGCTTTAGCCTATAGGTGGATACTCACCCCAAGAGTTACCAGGTAAGAGTGACTGGACCGGTGATACGAATTTGTACGAACACTCTAGCCTTAGACAGAAAACTCAGGGTACAGGCATCTACCCTTCTGGGTTGCACATGTTCACGTTATTAAAGCCCAAACTTTGACAAGATTTTGAAAACACCAAAGGCTGAAAAGCCTAAAACACATCATCTAAGGATAGATGATTTCTTGTGAAGTTTTGGAAATATTTTGACTCGAGAGTATGAATTATTTTTTTGTTTTTGGTAATCACCTAAGGATAGGTGATAGTATTGTATTAAGAATCTAAACGCAAGTAAACTCGCGTTAGGGTCCTAAGAAGGTTATAGACTAGGTCAAGAGCATTACTAATAACCTAATTCCCTATAACCACGCCTCTGATACCAACTTTTCTGTAACACCCCGACCGCGTAATACAACAAACCGTGGCAGAAACGTTGGGGAGTCATGTCACAAAATCATTGTTTCATGTGACATCTGTGCTTGTAATCATTGTACAAACTTTGAATAGTTCAATTATCAATAAAACAATGTTATTTGACCCCAATGTTTGTTTATTTATGTTTAACATTTTGCATGTTTTGATTTTTGCTCAATTTCAAACTCTTTATCGCTTTCTGGAAAGTTATACGCAAACCGATGCGTAAACGTAATCACTTTAACGTGAAAAACACTCCAGAACATAAATATATGCTTAACTTACCTTAAATAACCTTTACATAACTTAAAAATAAGTTTTGAAGGCTTTGGTATGTCAAAATCAAGTCCATTCGATCGCAGGGACTATTTGTGTCAAACTGCGAAACTACGCCGATTAGTGTGGTAACGAACATTCCGGAACTTGATCATAAGTTAAAAATACCATAAATATCCGTTACATAGCTTAGAAATAGGCTTTGAGGGGTTCGGTGTGCAAAAATAAACTTTTTAGTCAATCAGGGACTAAAAGCGTCAAAAAGTGCATAAGTATGCATTTTCACGCATATCTTACGTTCTGATTATATCCGGACATCCAAAAATTTTTATAATCATTAAAATATTTTATTTTAGTGATTGGCATGCTAAAATTTCATTCATCGCGCAATTTGGATCGTTTTCGCGTCGGTTCGAGTTTTCGTCGTAATTAACCAAATAACGCAACCGTACGACCAAACGAACCGACATCCGAGATGTTTTTGAGCATATTTTAAGTTCCCTATACTTTAACTTCATTTTAGAGCCTTGAAATGGGGTTAACGGGCCTTAAACGTGCCGAAAATCAAGTTTTATGCATGCAGTGACATGTTTTGACAATTCTGGAAACTTAGAACTGACCTCCTCCGAGCCACGCGCCAGACTAGGTAATACCTGGCACGCCACGTGACAGGGACCATTTTTCAGCAACTCAGTTTCATCAACAGGGTTGATTTCCAGGGTTTATTTTGCAAAATTCTCAATACCTAGAGCTGGTTTTGGGTCCCCGTTGTATTTAAATACCATGTGCACAAATGTATGGCTAGGATTGATCCTTCTAAATACTTGTAATGATCCAATTCATCCTAAATTTCTATAAATAGCATGGGTCTTTCATTGGGTTCTTTGCTCATTTCATTCAAGATCTGCTCTAAGTTGGAGTTTTCACTTATTGAAGCTTCATACCTGAGTTTTCTTGATCTTGATTCTAGCTTGGACCTTTTGTAAGTCTCCTTCATGCTTGTTCTTGTATTTCAAGCATGAAACTCAAACAGTGTTTGACTTTCTGCTTTGATTAGTCAATGGTCAACACGAAGTTCGTATGAACTTCGCAACGTGAGCGTAATCACGATGGTCATAGTCCCTTGTGACTATACCTACTGATTACCACGTTATTTAGGCATAGTGACGAGTCATATTTTCGGTCAGAATACGCGTTTATGTGTATTTTGCAACCAAACTATTCTTGGGTATCAAAACCCTTTGTTTTTATATCAAACTTATTTACTAACTTAGTTAAACATGTTTAACTCGTCACTTTTAGTTTAGTGCTTATATAGGGTCGTAAGATAAGCGTTCTAAACAACCGCTTAGACTTCCGAACCCGACCCGTTTGGTCGATCATTACGATCTGACCAAACACATTTTGTGACCATAGTTGTATAGCGAATAACCTTCCGAGGTTATACCTTATGGTCACTACATTTAGTTAGTTGTATGATAGGTAGTTTATATGCCTTAGGAAAATGACCAAAATGCCCTTTTTGCGCATACTTTCATTTTAAGCATATGTAACTTAAATTTTAACATCTAAACTGATTAGGCAAGATTATTAGAAATTTTAAGGCATATAATACTTGTCATAGGACTAGTTAGGCGGTCCGAACACGTTTTACGCGAACGACGCGTTAGCGTAAGCTACCTAAACGAGTCGTAATGGGTCGTAAGCACTTAGGATAGGTTCCAATTTAGAATGTGGGTTTTGTTAAACCATATTACATGAGTTCCTATACTCATTTGGTTTACGAAACCTCATTTTATCTGATCTTCCGATTTAGGTTCGGTTTATTAACATAGTTACCTATATTAGGTGCCGATTGATTCCGTGATCCTTCTAACTTTGCTTGATTTTTATTCCGACTTCTAAGCTATATCAAGTGAGTACATAGACCCCTCTTTTACTGTTTTCAAACATTTTGGGGTGAAACACATGTGCTTACTTGTTACTTTCGTGCTTTTCATGTTTTTATATCATATGCTTGCTATGTTCATATAGTACATGTATAGTACATGATTTCATCCATGTTTTTGCTGTGTATGTTTTATTAACATGCTAGTACATTGATCTCATAAACACATTTGCTTCATATGTTCATTTCAGCATATGTACACATTGATTTACATCATATTCATGCTATGTATGTTCATTTTTGCATGCTTAATACATTGTTTTCACATAACATGCTTACATTTGGTATGACATTTGGTTTGATTAACGGGACAAAAGTACGTTCATTAACATTGGCCACGCCACTCGGTAGTAAGTAGTGGTACCATAGGAATTGACAACTCCCATTTCTGGCTTCCTAGGTTTGTTTGGAAGTAGGAAATGACTGAATCCGATATTCATAAATTTTGATAAACCGTTAAGTTGTTTAAGGGTTTGTCTCCAGAGTCGCAAGGCTTGAAGGTATGTGTTTTAACATTACTGCTAAATGTTTGTATCAATAAAGCATTGATTTTACAAAACATAACTTTTGATTTAAACTATTGTAACATCTGTGCTTGTAATCATCGTGAACAGTTCTATTATCAATAAAACAATGTTATTTGATCCCAATGTTTTTTTGGTTGTGTTTTACATTTTTCATGTTTTGACTTTTATTCAATTTCAAACTCTATATCGCTTTCTGGAGAGTTATACGCAAACTGGTGCGTAAACGTACTTAGTTTAACGTGACAAATACTCCGGAACATCAACATATACTTACCATACCTTAAATAACCTTTACATAACTTAGAAATAAGTTTTGAAGGCTTTGGTATAGCAAAAACAAGTTAAATCGCTTACAGGGACTAAACTTGACAAACTGCGAAAGTATGCCAATTTGAACTGTAACAGACATTCCGGAACATGACCATAAGTTAAACATACCATAAATATCCTTCACATAGCTTAGAAATAGGCTTTGAGGGGTTCGGTGTGCTAAAATAAACTTTTGGGTCATTCAGGGACTAAAAGCGTCAAAAAGTGCACAAGTTTGCACTTTCGCGCATAACTTACGTTCTGAATACATCCGGACATCCAAAAATTTATGTAAGCACTAAAATATTTTATTCTTGTGTTTGGCATAAGAAAAATCCATTCGTCACGCCATTTGGATCGTTTTTCGCGCTTATGCGCATTCCGTCGTAATTAACCGAACAACGCAATCGTACGGCTAAACGAACTGACATCCGAGATATTTTTTTAGCACATTTTAAGTTCCCTATACTTTTACTTCATTTTAGAGCTTTGAAATAGGGTTAACGGGCCTTAAACGTGTCGGAAATGAGCCTATTACACAGCAGGGACCAAAACTGTAAATCTGCCAAACTTGGTCCTTGCGCACCTCAACACTCTCGTTGTTGCGGTGCGTAAGCAGGGGTCAGATGCAGCAAAACATTTTTTTTCAGCTGTTAACTACCCTTAAACACTCTCCAAAGGCCAAGTGCCACATGTTAATCTCTTGTGGTGGCCAAAATTAGTTACCACAACATTCCGACAAGTGTACGGGCTAGATCATTCCCTCTTCTCCAAGAAACGATCCTAACAGTGAACCGAAATCTATAAATACCCATCACATTTTCACTCATTCCTCACAAGAATCTGATCTAATGTGCTCTAAGTTGAAACCTTTGTTTCATACCTGAGCTATTTTGATCTAGATTAGCATTCGGGGACCCTTTGTAAGTGTTCCTTCGTTCTTTTATTGCTTTTCGAGTCCGAAACTCAAACTTTGTTTGACTTTCTGCATTGACCAGTTTATGGTCAATGCGAAGTTCGTTTGAACTTCGCAACGTGATTGTAATCACGATGGTTATGGTCCCTTGTGACTATGCCTACTGATTACCACGTTGTCTAGGGTCGTAAGGGTAAGCGATCTAATAAATCGCTTATACCTTCGAACCCGACCCATTTGGTCGATCATTAGGATCCGACCAAACACATTAGGTGACCATAGCATATAGGGAATAACCTTCCGAGGTTATACCTTATGGTCGGTTCGTTTAAGTAGTTGTATGATAGGTAGTTTATATGCCTTAGGTAAATTACCAAAATACCCCTTTGATGCCAAAATTCATTTTAAACATATGTAACATAACTTTTGACATCTAAACTGATTTGACAACAATATTAGACATGTTAAGGCATATGTTACTTGTCATAGGACTAGTTAGGCGGTCCGAACGCATTTCACGCGAACGACGCGTTAAAGTAGCATAAGCTACCTAAACGGGTCGTAATGGGTCGTAAGCACTTATGTTAGGTTTCATTTAGTATGTAGGCTTTGTTAAACCATATTACACGCGTCTCCATACTCGTTTGGTTTACGAACCCTCATTCTATCCGATCCTCCGATATAGGTCCGGTTTATTAACATAGTTACCTATATTAGGTGCCGTTTGATTCCGTGATCTCTAGCATTGCTTGGTGGTTATCTTAGGACTTCTGAGCAATCTCAAGTGAGTACATAGAACCCCCTCTTTAACTGCTTCCAAACTGTTTTGGGGTGAAACACATGTGCCTACTTGTTACTTTCATGCTTTCCTGTTTTCACATCATATACCTGCTATGTTTGTTAGTACATTATAGTACATGATTTCATTACATTTCATGCTATGTATGCCCATTGTGTGCGTACTTAGTACATCGTTTTACAGTACATTTCATGCTATGTATGTCCATTGTGTGCATACTCAGTACATTGTTTTACTTTACATTTCTGCTATGTATGTTGACTGATAGCATGCTAGCACATTGATTTACATGACTTTTCTGCTTTGTATGTTAACTTAGCATACTTAGTACATTGTTTTCATATGACATGTATACAACTGCTATAACATTTGGTTTGCACAAACGAGACTAATATACGTTCATTAACATTAGCTACGCCACTCGGTAGTAAGTACTGGTACCATAGGACTTGACAAATCCCATTCCTGACATCCCGGGTTTGTTTGGATGTAAGGAATGACTGAATCCGAAAACATTTATTTTGATAACCTTGACTGAAAGGGTTATCCGACTGTCTCAAGGCTTGAATGTATGCGTTAACTTACCACATAAATGTTTGTATCAATGTAACATGCATTACTTTGCAAAACATAACTTTTTGATATATTCAAAATACTTTGTTTTGTACATTTCTACATTTGGATTATGGGACAATACTTTACTTACAATACATAACATTTGATACACATTACTTGACTACTTTTGGACTTATAAACATTTGACATGGCTTATACAAGGACTTTTGACTATTGGTTTAAACATAGACTTTATACATTGGTGGTTTGTTTAAGTGACTTAAGTAACGAGATGTGAGTAATATGATACAAGCATGGTGGATACGTCGCTGGTACTTCCTATATATAAGTGTTTGTATTATATTACATATCATAGCGTTATTTAAATCATTCAATTTGGACATATACATTTTACACAAGTAACACGATTTTCACAAGACTTTGTTTTGCAAACAATTTACTTTATACAACCCATTTTACTGGGTTATACATTTAACCATACATTATTCTTTTATTTATACATATCATTTGATCTTATCGCTTTTTAAATGATTTACAAAACAAAGCAAATTACAAGGTTCATGACTAAACATTTTCTAAACTCATAAGTCATGAATCCTATTTTCACAAAACCTATGTATCTCACAGGCATTTTTATGCTAACGTACCTATTTTCACATGTGTTTTCAAGAGCTTTTGCGTAGGACGATGATCGTGACACTAGGGCGGACCTGTGCCTTAGAGACTAAAAATGAAGATAGACTAGTTTAATTATGTCATGAACTCTTTGATTCCTGTTTAAAACAATGAAACTCTTATGTTGATAAATAAAATACAACTTTGTATGCCATGGTTATGAAACAATTAATTCTGTTACAACACTCCGCGACGTTTCCGCCACGTTTTGTTGTTCTACGTGGTCGGGGTGTGACAGAAGAGTTGGTATCAGAGCCAATGGTTATAGGGAATTAGGTTATTAGTAATGCTTTGACCTAGACTATAACCTTTCTAGGACCCTAACACAAGTTATCTTGTGTTTAGATTTTTAAAACATGCACATCACCTATCCTTAGGTGTTTATCAAAGCAAAAACCAAATTTTTCCGAAACGATTTTTGAAAAACAATCATCTATTTTTGGATGATTTATTACAAGGTTTTGAACCCTCTATTGTAAGGTTTTGAACCCTCTGTTATATGGTTTTGAACCCCTTTGAATTTTCAAAATCTCGTCTAAGGCTAGAGTGTTCGTACAAATCCACATAATCGGACCAGTCACTCTTACCTGGGAACTCTTGGGGTGAGTGTTCACTTATAGGCGAGCATGTCTTCGCGATACATTATTTTTCACCCATTTACTTTGATTAGTCACGGTGTGTCGTTTGTTTGCTTGGTAATGCGGACAAATGACCACCATCTTTTCTTTTGTTAATTTTGTTTCATCTCATTCTCTTCATCCAATCATCTCACTCGTTCCCTTTCATGTTTTCCTCTTTTAGAATGCCTCCTCGACGCGAAAACCAGATAGCGACTGCCGAACTGGCAGAAATCATTGCGCAGCAGATGGCTGCTCAATTCCCAAACCTCTTTGCTCAATGGAACCAAGCCAACAACAATAACAATGCTCCATGCAAATACAAGGATTTTAACTCGGTTAAACCACTCAAGTTTAGTGGTTCTGAGGGAGCGACTGGGCTTCTTCAATGGTTCGAGAGCATTGAGAATACTTTTCGCCACGTGCAGTGTCCTGACAATCGCAAGGTCGAGTTTTCTTCGAGTGTGTTTCAGAAGAGGGCTCTCACATGGTGGAATGGGGTTATGAGAGACCGAGGTGCAGAAGTTGCTCTAGCACAAACTTGGGCTGAACTTAGGGCCCTTATGATGAGGGAGTTCTGTCCTCGTCATGAATAACGAGCGTTGGAGAAAGAGTTTGATGACTTGAAACAAGACAGTGGCGAGCACAGGGCATATACTGATATATTTGAGGAGTTGAGTCTGCTTTGCGCAACAATGGTTAACCCACTCGACAAGGCTATCGAAAGGTACATCGACGGCCTACCTGACTCAGTGCAAGACATCATTACTGGTAGTAACCCTGCCACACTCCGTCAGGCGATCGAGTTAGCAGCGACATTGACTGAGTCGCAGGTTCGAAAGGGTAAGCTGCATAAAAAGGGTGACAAGGGTAAAAAGCAGGCATCTGACAAGGGGGATAGCAAGAAAGGTCAAAACAAGAAGGGAAAGAATTCTGGAGGGTCTAGGAAGCGGAAGGCTTCCCAAAACTATGTCGTTACTGCACAGGCCCAAGCTGCACCAAATCAGCCTGCGCAGCCACTAGCCAAGAAGCCTTATCTTGGCAATGCACCTTTGTGCAACAGGTGTAACGGCCATCATCCACCACACCTCCAGTGTCTTCAGTGCACAAACTGCGGAAGATCTGGTCATCTTGCCGCTACTTGTCGCATTCCTGTTAACCAGAACCAGGCAGTTCAGAACCAAGCCCAACAAGTTGCTCAGCCTCTTGCTCAGCAACAAGGTCAAGCTGCACGACCTCATTTTCCTCCTGGTTCGTGCTACAATTGTGGGGATCTGACCCACTACAGGAACCGGTGCCCAAGGCTAGTCAACCAGAACCAGAATCCAAATCAGAATCAGGCTCCGGCTCGAGGTCGAGTCTTCAACATGAATGCTCAAGAGGCACAAGCAGACAATGAAGTGGTGAACGGTACGTTAATAATCAGCCTGCATCTGTTCTCTTTGATTCGGGTGCCGATAAGAGTTTTGTGTCATTGTCTTTTGAGCCAATGCTTCGCGTGTCTAGAACGAAACTAGGTAAACCTTTGACAGTAGAGGTTGCTAGTGGTGAACCCATTGTTCTTGATTCTGTTCTTCGCAACTGCCAGTTGAACCTTAACGACCATCTTTTTCCTATTGACCTCACGCCTATGCAACTTGGAAGCTTCGACGTCATTGTGGGTATGGATTGGTTATCCAAGCATCACGCAGAGGTAGTTTGTTTTGTGAAGATCGTTCATGTGCCGCTTTCGACAGGCGAGATCCTACAGGTTCAAGGTGAGAAACCGTCTGGTGGCCTCAAGCTCATGTCTTGTTTTAAATCTCAGAAGTATCTGCGAAAGAATTATGTGGCCTTCTTGGCACATGTCACAGCAGATAAAGGCAAAGGTAAGTCTATCCAAGATATTCCCGTTGTTCGGGATTATTCTGAAGTATTCCCTGAAGCTTTACCTGGTCTACCTCCAGCACGCCAAGTCGAGTTCCGTATTGATCTCGTACCTGGTGCAAATCCCATTGCTAGAGCTCCATATCGTCTTGCACCGTCTGAGATGCAAGAGTTATCTAAACAGCTTCAGGAGCTCTCTGACAAAGGTTTTATCCGTCTTAGCTTTTCACCCTGGGGTGCTCCCGTTCTTTTTGTCAAGAAGAAGGATGGATCTTTTAGGATGTGTATCGATTATCGTGAGCTTAACAAGCTCACCATCAAGAATCGATATCCTCTACCTCGCATTGATGATCTCTTTGATCAGTTACAAGGTGCTTCTTATTTTTCGAAGATTGATCTGCGATCTGGATATCATCAACTACAGGTGCATGAAGAAGATATTCCCAAGACAGCGTTCCGCACTCGTTATGGGCATTACGAGTTCACAGTCATGCCATTCGGTTTGACTAATGCTCCTGCTGTTTTCATGGACTTAATGAATAGGGTCTGCAAACCTTATTTGGATCAGTTCGTCATTGTTTTTATTGACGACATCTTGATTTATTCTAAGACGCGAGCTGATCACAAGCAACATCTTCGTCTTACTCTGGAACTCCTAAAGAAAGAGCAACTTTTCGCCAAATTCTCCAAGTGCGAATTTTGGCTTAAAGAAGTTCAATTCTTAGGACATATTATCAACGAACAAGGTATTCATGTAGATCCCTCCAAGATCAGTGCGATTAAGGATTGGGATACGCCTATTACTCCTACTGAAGTTCGTTCTTTTCTTGGTCTAGCGGGTTATTACCGCCGCTTCATTGAGAACTTCTCAAAGATTGCATTTCCTCTAACTGCTCCAACTCAGAAGAACAAACCCTTTGATTGGGGATACAAACAAGAGGAAGCTTTTCAAAACTTGAAGAAGAAGCTTTGTGATGCGCCTGTTCTATCGTTACCTGAGGGTAATGATGATTTTGTCGTGTATTGCGATGCATCGAAATTGGGTCTTGGCTGTGTTCTGATGCAAAGGAACAAAGTCATAGCATACGCATCGAGACAGTTGAAGATACATGAGAAGAACTACACCACTCATGATCTTGAGTTGGGTGCAGTTGTTTTCGCTCTAAAGATCTGGAGACACTATTTGTACGGTACAAAATGTGTGGTTTTCACGGACCACAAAAGTCTTTAGCATATCTTCAACCAGAAAGAACTCAACAAGAGGCAACGACGTTGGGTTGAGCTTTTAAACGACTATGACTGCGAAATTCGCTACCATCCAGGTAAGGCGAATGTCGTAGCTGATGCATTGAGTCGTAAGGAACGTACTAAGCTTCATTGTGTATGTGTTCAATCTGTTATTCAAGCTTTATCCGATATCCAAGCACGCATTTCTCAGGCTCAACAATCTTGTGTTTCACTAGGTTTGATGGATAAGGAATTTCCCTATCACATAACACCTGATTTGGAACTGAAGGACAATGGATCGTATTACTTCATGGACCATTTGTGGGTCCCAAGCCTAGATAACCTTCGCACCTTGCTTATGGATGAAGCCCATAAGTCTCGCTATTCTTTCATCCTGGCTCAGATAAGATGTATAAGGATCTTCGTATTCACTATTGGTGGCCTGGTATGAAGAAAGACATTGCCTTATATGTATCAAAATGCCTTACTTGTCTTAAGGTTAAGGCTGAACATCAACGTCCTTCGGGTTTATTGGTGCAACCAGAGATCCCAGTTTGGAAATGGGAAAACATTACTATGGATCTTGTTACCAAACTTCCACGCACAAAGAAAGGTCATGATGCCATCTGGGTAGTTGTTGATCGTCTTACTAAGTCAGCGCATTTCTTGCCAATCCGTGAGGATTTTCCTGCTGACAAACTTGCAAAAATCTATGTGGATGAAATTTTAGCTCGACATGGTGTTCCTTTGAACATCATTTCTGATAGAGATGCTCGTTTCACTTCTCATTTTTGGGGAACCATGCAATCTGCTATGGGGACCCAACTTAACCTGAGCACAGCTTATCATCCGCAAACGGATGGTCAATCTGAAAGAACAATCCAGACTCTGGAGGATATGCTTAGAGCTTGTGTGATCAACTTTGGTGGTAGTTGGGATTCACATCTTCCGTTAATTGAATTCTCCTACAACAACAGTTATCACACCATCATTAAAATGGCTCATTTCGAGGCTCTCTATGGTCGAAAATGTCGTTTACCAGTCTGCTGGAATGAGATCGGCGAGGCTCAACTTACTGGACCTGCCCTCATTTTAGAGACAACTGACAAGATTAAGAAAGTTCGTGATAACCTTCAGACAGCTAGAAGCCGTCAAAAGAGTTACGCGGACCCAAAACGCAAGCCCTTGGAATTTCAAGTCGGTGATCGAGTATTACTTAAGGTCTCACCTTGGAAAGGTGTGATCAGATTTGGAAATAAAGGAAAACTTGCACCTAGATACGTTGGACCATTCAAGATTGTCGAAAGAATCGGTAAGGTAGCCTACAGACTTGAGTTACCTCATGAACTTGGAAATGTTCATCCAACTTTTCATGTGTCCAATCTCAAGAGGTGTTTAGCTGATGAGAACCTCCACATACCGCTTGACGAAATTCGTGTTGACAAAACACTGAAATTTGTTGAGAAGCCAGTGGAAATCATGGAACATGAAGTCAAGTGGCTTAAACGCAAGCGCATTCCTTTGGTCAAAGTTCACTGGGGAGCTAAAGGTAGACCCGAGTTTACTTGGGAACGCGAAGATCAAATGAAGGCGAAATATCCGCATCTTTTCCCACGAGTTTCCTCTAAATAAATTTCGGGACGAAATTTCCACAAGTAGGGGAGACTGTAACATCTGTGCTTGTAATCATTGTGAACAGTTCTATTATCAATAAAACAATGTTATTTGATCCCAATGTTTGTTTGGTTGTGTTTTACATTTTTCATGTTTTGACTTTTATTCAATTTCAAACTCTATATCGCTTTCTGGACAGTTATACGCAAACTGGTGCGTAAACGTACTTAGTTTAACGCGAAAAATACTCCGGAACATCAACATATACTTAACATACCTTAAATAACCTTTACATAACTTAGAAATAAGTTTTGAAGGCTTTGGTATGGCAAAAACAAGTTAAATCGCTTACAGGGACTAAACTTGACAAACTGCGAAAGTATGCCAATTTGAACAGTAACAGACATTCCGGAACATGACCATAAGTTAAACATACCATAAATATCCTTCACATAGCTTAGAAATAGGCTTTGAGGGGTTCGGTGTGCTAAAATAAACTTTTGGGTCATTCAGGGACTAAAAGCGTCAAAAAGTGCACAAGTTTACACTTTCGCGCATACTTACGTTCTGAATACATCCGGACATCCAAAAATTTATGTAAGCACTAAAATATTTTATTCTAGTTTTTGGCATAAGAAAAATCCATTCGTCACGCCATTTGGATCGTTTTTCGCGCTTATGCGCATTCCGTCGTAATTAACCGAACAACGCAATCGTACGGCTAAATGAACTGACATCCGAGATACTTTTTTAGCACATTTTAAGTTCCCTATACTTTAACTTCATTTTAGAGCTTTGAAATGGGGTTAACGGGCCTTAAACGTGTCGGAAATGAGCCTATTACACTGCAGGGACCAAAACTGTAAATCTGCAAAACTTGGTCCTTGCGCACCTCAACACTCTCATTGTTGCGGTGCACAAGCAGGGGTCAGATGCAGCAAAACGTTTTTTTTCAGCTGTCAACTGCCCTTAAACACTCTCCACAGGCCAAGTGCCACATGTTAATCTCTTGTGGTGGCCAAAATCAGTTACCACAACATTCCGACAAGTGTACGGGCTAGATCATTCCCTCTTCTCCAAGAAACGATCCTAACGGTGAACCAAAATCTATAAATACCCATCACATTTTCACTCATTCCTCACAAGAATCTGATCTAATGTGCGCTAAGTTAAAACCTTTGTTTCATACCTAAGCTATTTTGATCTAGATTAGCATTCGGGGACCCTTTGTAAGTGTTCCTTCGTTCTTTTATTGCTTTTCGTGTCTGAAAGTCAAACTTTGTTTGACTTTCTGCATTGACCAGTTTATGGTCAATGCGAAGTTTGTTTGAACTTCACAACGTGATAGTAATCACGATGGTTATGGTCCCTTGTGACTATGCCTACTGATTACCACGTTGTCTAGGTGTCGTAAGGGTAAGCGATCTAATAAATCGCTTATACCTTCGAACCCGACCCATTTGGTCGATCATTAGGATCCGACCAAACACATTAGGTAACCATAGCATATATGGAATAACCTTCCGAGGTTATACCTTATGGTCGCTTCGTTTAAGTAGTTGTATGATAGGTAGTTTATATGCCTTAGGTAAATTACCAAAATACCCCTTTGATGCCAAAATTCATTTTAAACATATGTAACATAACTTTTGACATCTAAACTGATTTGACAACAATATTAGACATGTTAAGGCATATGTTACTTGTCATAGGACTAGTTAGGCGGTCCGAACGCGTTTCACGCGAACGACGCGTTAAAGTAGCATAAGCTACCTAAACGGGTCGTAATGGGTCGTAAGCACTTATGTTAGGTTTCATTTACTATGTAGGCTTTGTTAAACCATATGACACGAGTCTCCATACTCGTTTGGTTTACGAACCCTCATTCTATCCGATCCTTCGATATAAGTCCGGTTTATTAACATAGTTACCTATATTAGGTGCCGTTTGATTCCGTGATCTCTAGCTTTGCTTGGTGGTTATCTTAGGACTTCTGAGAAATCTCAAGTGACTACATAGAACCCCCTCTTTAACTGCTTTCAAACTGTTTTGGGGTGAAACACATGTGCCTACTTGTTACTTTCATGCTTTCCTGTTTTCACATCATATACCTGCTATGTTTGTTAGTACATTATAGTACATGATTTCATTACATTTCATGCTATGTATGCCCATTGTGTGCGTACTTAGTACATCGTTTTACATTACATTTCATGCTATGTATGTCCATTGTGTGCATACTTAGTACATTGTTTTACTTACATTTCTGCTATGTATGTTGACTGATAGCATGCTAGCACATTGATTTACATGACTTTTCTGCTTTGTATGTTAACTTAGCATACTTAGTACATTGTTTTCATATGACATGTATACAACTGCTATAACATTTGGTTTGCACAAACGAGACTAATATACGTTCATTAACATTAGCTACGCCGCTCGGTAGTAAGTACTGGTACCATAGGACTTGACAAATCCCATTCCTGACATCCCGGGTTTGTTTGGATGTAAGGAATTACTGAATCCGAAAACATTTCTTTTGATAACCTTGACTGAAAGGGTTATCCGACTGTCTCAAGGCTTGAATGTATGCGTTAACTTACCACATAAATGTTTGTATCAATGTAACATGCATTACTTTGCAAAACATAACTTTTTGATATATTCAAAATACTTTGTTTTGTACATTTCTACATTTGGATTATGGGACAATACTTTACTTACAATACATAACATTTGATACACATTACTTGACTACTTTTGGACTTATAAACATTTAACATGGCTTATACAAGGACTTTTGACTATTGGTTTAAACATAGACTTTATACATTGGTGGTTTGTTTAAGTGACTTAAGTAACGAGATGTGAGTAATATGATACAAGCATGGTGGATACGTCGCTGGTACTTCCTATATATAAGTGTTTGTATTATATTACATATCATAGCGTTATTTAAATCATTCAATTTGGACATATACATTTTACACAGGTAACACGATTTTCACAAGACTTTGTTTTACAAACAATTTACTTTATACAACCCATTTTACTTGGTTATACATTTAACCATACATTATTCTTTTATTTATACATATCATTTGATCTTATCGCTTTTTAAATGATTTACAAAACAAAGCAAATTACAAGGTTCATGACTAAACATTTTCTAAACTCATAAGTCATGAATCCTATTTTCACAAAACCTATGTATCTCACAGGAATTTTTATGCTAACGTACCTATTTTCACATGTGTTTTCAGGAGCTTTTGCGTAGGACGATGATCGTGACACTAGGGCGGACCTGTGCCTTAGAGACTAAAAATGAAGATAGACTAGTTTAATTATGTTATGAACTCTTTGATTCCTGTTTAAAACTATGAAACTCTTATATTGATAAATAAAATACAACTTTGTATGCCATGGTTATGAAACAATTAATTCTGTTACAACACTCCCCGATGTTTCCGCCACGTTTTGTTGTTCTACGTGGTCGGGGTGTGACAACTATGATTTATTCAAACACTGTAGGATCGGGGAATCGACAAACGAGTCGATCAGAAGAGTTCTCGATCAATACGAAAGGCGGAATCAGACGTATTGATGTTGTAGCAGCTTGATTTACACTTAGAATCACTTTAACTGTCGACTGTATTGATTTGATTGTGTTTACAGATTGTTTGACACTTTGGCAGCACTTCGTCTTCGAAATCAGAATGTTTACAAATGAAAGACCCAAGACCTCCTATTTATAGAGAACACCAGGTCGCACGAACCAGTCATGTCCAGTTCGCACGAACTGGTCAGTTTGTGTGAACCTGCTGGTTCAGACCTGTTTCCTGATACTTTTGTACAACGTGTCTTGGACTATCTAATCTATTACATCACTCGATACAAGATGAAGTCAACAGACATATGCACCAACAAACTCCCCCTTGGATGTTGACGAGTCTTCAGTGTATTGAGCCTTCAGTCTTGATCGGTCTTCTCGCTCTCTCCAAATTATCTTTCTCTGTAAGCATCCTCATAAATCTCTCTCTTCTTCTATCAGAATCTCAACCTGGCTCTATTCTCTCTAATTCTCTTGATTAGGTCTCTTGATTCCTTAAACTCATCAGCAATATGCAGCTTCTATCTCGAGCTTTGTTCCAGAATCTGAATCTTGCTTTTATGTCTTCATACTCCCCCTTTCAATAAGCTGGGATCGTAGTCTGGAATTCAAAATCTGCATCTTTCACAGGTTCAGGAATCTCTCCTGGCTCTCCGTAGCAACAGGATCAGAAACCTGGCTCTAATCTGCATATGCTTATGCGGAAAGTCCTCTGGAGTCGAAACTTAGCTCTTTCAAAGCTTTTTTACCTGCACATCCTCTACCCAAAACATAAGGTTTTTTATTTATAACAATTTTAGAAACTACTTGAAACATTTTCAAATCAACATGATCTCTCATTTATGATCTCTACTTAACCACTTGTATTCGTAACACTCAAATTTGATTTCAAATTAATGAACCATTTAATCATTTCAAATTCATTTCTAATTTCAAACAAACTCTCCTAACCCTGTTGTCGTTCATCATGTTTAGCACTTGGAATTTTGAAAATCAACTTTTCAACAACAGTTGTCGAAAATAAGATGAAATAAAATCTTTTTGAATTTTCAAAATTTTATGCTAAAACATATTCTTTTTGGTTTTTTTTCTAAGATTTTCAATGTGTTAAAATGCAATAAAGAAATATTTACAGATAATATTTTTGTGAATTTGTGTAAGAGGATCATATCAGTTTATGACAAATCACTAGTACCGTTGAGCTTTAAACACTTTAAGATCTAAACGATTCACTTAGATTGTCAGTATACTGATCCACTTAAATTTTCACATAAAGTTCAATTGATTCGAGATATGAGAATTAGTGTTTTAAGGACATATACTTATTCGCGTGTCCCACCTCAGAATATACTCCCGTATCCAGACTCCTATATCCAGTCTTATAGGTGAATGTACACTAATGATATCTGTAAATGGGTAATGCGAGGCCATGAGAGCTCAGGCTAGAACTTCCGTTCAATCAGAGAGATGATGGCTCGACTTTAGGTGTGTCCCGTTTGGGGATCTTTTCTTCAACAGCACATGATTAGCATTTTTCAATGTTTCATCATTTTTTATGCTGAGGGTGGGCTTTATGATTAAAGCAGTGCAGAGTATTATACGAGGACTAGGCTATTTCTCCCGCAAAATCAGAAGTACTGGTATAATACCCCAGATATCATCACGCACAAAGACCTAGTATGTCAGAAATAGAAAGCCCTTCAAACAAGATTTCAGGGGTTACCTGTATATCAGAGAGATGTTCCCCACGAGATAAGTAAGTATTTGATATTTAGGTTTATATCTCGAAAACAATCTACTAAGCGTGTAAAAACTACTGGCATATCATCAGTGAGACTGTTTATCACATTTTAACTTTCCAATTCTTTAGCGTACTGTGATTGTCTACTAATGTACTATCATTTCCTCTTTTTCACAACAAAACTCATTTTGATTTTTCGATGTTTTTGGTTTTTAGATTTTATCATGTTTTGGGATTTTTCAAATTTTCAAAATTTCTAAATTTTTACTCCCCCTAAAATCAAAAATATGTTTCAATTTTTGATTTGCCAGGAAAATTTGAAAATATGTTACTTTTACTTTCAAATTTAAAATGATAAACTGAACAAATAAAATGACAAACTGATGTGAATTGCTTCAATTCGCCATCCACTTTGTGTAAACAATCAGAATTCCCCCTGACAACAAACTATTTTCCCATTATGATTTCAAAACACTTAAGTTTGTTTTAATCAAAATGGTTTTTCCGGAAAATTAGTTTGTTTTTCATTTCACAAACATGGGGTTTCATCACATTGTTCTTTCAATCACTTGTAAAAACTATCACTTGTAGATTTTTCACACAAAAACATTTTTCAAGAATGATGCCGATTCATGCTCCACGATTACCAACTTGGGAGCTCCGGCAAGTTAGGATTTTCAGTTAAAGAGATTCACCCAAGCCTGACGGTCCTTGGATGATTCCGAGTCATCATCACTCGGTTTCTTTCCTTTCTTATTCTTTTCATAGAATTCCTTTACCCCTTTGACCTTCCCGTCAACCATTTTTCCAAATATATTTAGAACTTTAGGGTTAAAGGCTTTTTCAACATCAAATTCTTTCTTTTCAGAAAAAAATTGATTTGAAATTTCAACTTTGCCAATTTTTTTCTTTAAGTTTCCGTTTGATAATGGTGGAAAATTTTCATCATCCATTGTCGGAACGGAAATATCACTTTTTAGCTCAACTGGTGGCTCCTCTGACTTTGACAAGTCAGATTCATCGCCAGAAAGTGGCTCTGCTTTCTTAACAACCCACTTGTGATTGTTCAGATTCACTCTTCTTTTGTAGAAACGTGTTAAACTCTCACCAACCTCAAATTTTGAATTTTTGAACACTTTAAATTGTTCGGTTGGTGGTTCATTATCAACGAACTTTTCTTTCAAGTTTTCAGAGACTCCCTGTTTCGTTCGGGTTGCCTTTGGACAATTCCGTGCAATGTGCCCAACTTTTTTACATTGATAACAGGTTCTCATTTCCTTCTTCTGAGTAACATCATTCTTCATTCCCTCTTGCTTCTTAGCAAGGAATTCTTTGTTCGTCTGCTTTCTGAACAAATTCTCTTTTTCTTCTTCAGAAGATGTTCCTGATACAAAATTAACTTTCGATTTAAAATCTTTAACATATTTTTCATTTTCTTTTGGAATAAAACCTAATCCCTTCTTTTTGAGATTACTGTTATGGTTTGGTTTCTTTCGATAACCCGAACCAGAACTGTAACCCTTTTTCTTGTTCAATCTTTGTTGAAATCTTGAAGTGTATTTTTTAGGTTTTTCAGTAAGATTTACATCTTTTATTTCAGACATTTTAATTTCTGTTAATTTGAAAACCTTGTTAATCATTTCAGTTTTAACACTTCTTATTGGAAATTCTTCATCAGAATATAATTTGTCGGAGTCATTCAAAGTATATGCTACTTTGAATGTTTC
This sequence comes from Helianthus tuberosus, assembly GCA_030545235.1. Classification (NCBI taxonomy): domain Eukaryota; kingdom Viridiplantae; phylum Streptophyta; class Magnoliopsida; order Asterales; family Asteraceae; genus Helianthus; species Helianthus tuberosus. The sequence goes on along the minus strand of JARYGA010011515.1, from coordinate 1,698,231 downwards.
GTCATTCAAATTATTTTTTGATATCAGAAAATCATTATTGTAAACCCTTTTTCCCTTTTCAATTGTTGGACTTGAAGTGTCAGACTTTGACTTTGACTCCTCGATTTTATCTTTATCTAACACATGATCCACCACTTTCTTAATCAACTCAGATTGTTGATCAGTGTCAGATGCAGTGAATGTGATGTCAATATTATCTGGCAATCCATCTGAAGGTTCAGATTCCCACTTTAAATTGGTTGCCTTTTTTACTCTTTCTGAATTAGGATTTCGTGGAGAATATCCTTCTTCAAGCGGAGGTGGACACTTTATATAATTGGTACTATGTTTCTTACCAGTATTCTTTACTTCAGATTTCTTTTCTTCAGACGCTTCCATGCCTTCTACTGTAGGGTAAATCCTATCAATCACGTAAGAAGCACATGAATAACTTTTCAATAACCTGTTTACCCTCTCAGTTTCTATCCTCTGAGTTTCCAATTTTTGTTCAAGTTTTGCACATTTCTCAATGTACTTATTTATGATTTTCTGCTTCTTCATGAATGCTCCATTGAGTGTCTTCATAGCTATCTCTTGTTCATTGCTTGACTTGCTATATTGATTCATAGCTTTGTTTAAAACATCATAAGATTCTTTCAGTCTGTTCATGTTATGAATCAATTTGTTGTTGTGCCTTTTCAAAGTATCACAATTTTCACACTTCTCAAGTATCTTTTCAGTATTTGCTTCCTTTTCAACCTTGATAGCTGGAATTTCTTTAACCTGCTTCTTTATTACTCGAACATTTTCCTCAGGTTTGACCTTTTCTATAACAGTTGCTACCTTATTATCCTTCTTTTTCGCATCTTGTCTTTCTTTGATCTCTTCCATTTTACCTGCAAAATACAAATTATACCTATCAGGTGAAAATTCTCTTTTATAATATTCAAGTTTTCGAGTTTCTTCACTATCATCATCACTCTCTTCATCTGATGAGTGATCAAAGATTGGTGCTTTTTCTGAAGCCTCTTCTGTTGAATCTGGTTCTTCTTCTTTCTTTTTAGGACTGAATTGTTGAGATTCGTAATAAGCATACGCTATTTCGTCTTCAGCAGTTGAATCTTCAAAAATATGACAAACAAATGCTTTAGAATCTGAAGTTCTGTTAGGATCATAATGATCCCAATTAAAACCTTCTGGGATTCTTTCATATTCTGGATGAAGTAGATAAGCTTTCTTTGATGGCTCTTCGATCAGATCCTTCCTAGCATGCGAAGTTTGTGGCGATTGTTGTTGATGCGGAGCAACTTGATGATAGATCGCTTTTCGATGATAATCATTGTTGCCGAATGGATTTTGAGCTCCACTTGCTTCGCGATTTGTGCATTCTCGCTTAAAGTGCTCCTTCTCCCTGCAACGAAAACAAGTAACTTTAGATTTATCAAAACCTAAAGGTGAAGTTCCAGCATCATGGAAATCATCTCTTCCAGTGATCTGTTTAAACTTCTCATCTCTTCTCAACACACTAGCCATACACCACTTTATATCCATTAGTTCCATCTTTTCAGCATCAATCTGATCATAATCCTCTTTGGTCAACATTGGATTACCAATCCTTCCGGCTACCAAACTTTCATAAGACTCTAATACGGTCACCAATAAAGACATATGACCTTTGGCAACCTCTTCAGAGAAATTCTGATCATTCTGAAGATTTAATGCAATGTTGCATTGTAGTACTTGGCCATTACTGTTGTATGAGCTTTACGGTTTAGAATTGGTTGCTGAAAAATTTGTATCAAATGATGTATATGAAGAGAATCCAGTATTGTTGTTTGATCCTTGAGATGACCCTCCAGAAGAACCGTTTGCGTTAAATGCAGTTTTGATCTTTGGTGCAATGTTAGTTGTTGGTGCATACGTCTGTCGACTTCGTCTTGTATCGAGTCTTATACTAGAATTGTTAGATCGGGGCACGTAGTTCGAGAAAACTGTCAAATATGGGTTAGAGGTAATTTCGCACGAAATTACAAGTTGTAATTCCCCACGAAATCATCAAGTCATTTCAAACGAAATCACTGATTTCGCTTGAAAGTGATTTCGTGTGGACTGGTTCAAGCGAAATCACCATCACTATAAATACCCTAGTGCTGATTTCATTTGTAACATTCATGTTTCAGGTACCGAAGTGCCGCCGACGTGTCGATTGATCTGTAAACCTGTTAAATCAATAATACAAGACAATTAGAAGTGAATCAAGCTGTTTTCAAGTCAATTCATCTGTTTTCGCCTTTTGAATTGATTAGAATTCTTCTGAACGACTCGGTTGGTCGTGAAAACGATCCTACAAGTGGTATCAGAGCTCAGGAGGAAGTGTTCTTACCAAAACAGCCATAATTTCTGACTTCTACACCTTCTTTTACAAAATTCATAAGTTTTTACGGTAAAAAAGGATTGAATTTCACATATGTCATGCGAAACAGTGTTTTAATGAATCCTTGAGAATATTGGACTTGCATTTGATCTAAAATTGGTAAAATTCATAATTTCGCTTGAAAAACATATCTAACATAATGACGTCAGCACTATTTCGTACGGAATTACCTGCTTGATTTCACACGAAATTACCTGATTTTGCTCGAACTAGATAATTTCGCTTCAGAATGTAATTTCGTTTGAAAGTTCCACATGAAATTAGCTAATTTCGCTCCAAATTGGTATTCCGTTTGAAAGTGTGCTATTTCACACGAAATCAGATTTCGCACCAAAAGTGATATTTCGCATTTAAGGGGTATTCCACTTCAAAAGTGATTTCGTTTGTGAGTTAATTCCGTTTGAATCTGTATTTCGTGTGAAACTTGATTTTTTTTAAACAATTTTCCGAAACATGGAAGAGGAATTATACAATGCGTTTGCTACTCCAGTTGCACCAGTTACAGCTGCTGAAACATTGTACAATGAGAATGAGACAGGAACTTATCAGAAACCGCCAAAGCTTATGTACATTGAAGATTTTAAAGGATGGCAGAATCGATTTGAGAACTGGGTGCAAGCTTATAAGTTTGACGCATGGTGTTCATTAGAGAAAGGTTACGAGAAACCGAAAAATGAACGTGGGCTTGAAAAAGCATTTTGTGACTTTTCAGAGAATGATAAATTGAAATATACAAGTGAAAAAATGATGATCAGTATTCTTCAACAAGCGATTAAAGAAGATATCTTTTTTTTGCTTCAACATGAGGGTACTGCTAGATTAATTTGGACGACATTGATTCAAAAGTTTAAAGGAAGTGCATATATGATCAAGAACAAAAAGGCATTATTGAAGAAATCATTTGACATGTTTGTAGCATTTGACCATGAAACAAAAAAAATGACCATTGATAGATATTGTCATCTTGTTTTGGAAGTGGGAAGATTGGACATAAAGAAAGACGACGATGAATGGGTTGATAAACTTGCTGATGCATTATCACAGCAGAAATGGGGAACATATTTGCTGATTCTTAAACATATGAGAAAATCTGAAAATGTGAATCTGGCACAGTTTATTTAGAAGATTGAAGAACACGAGTTAGATATCCAGAAAACGGCAATCATGAAGAATCCAAATTCTCAACAAGATGTCAGTTTATACTACAGAGGAAACAAATTTGAAGTTACTCCCAGCCCAAAGATCCAAACTGGTTTCAGTGCTGATAGTTCTTCTAGAACAAAGGATAGTAATGTGACTCAAAGTAGTGGACATTCGTCTTCGTATTCAAGCTTTGATCCAAATTTTACAACACCAAGTCCTCAACAAAAGAATTCTACAAATTTGCATTGCAATGTTATCTTGAACATTCAAAATGGTCAAAATCTTTCTCCGGAAATAGCTAAGCAACACATGGCATCACTAATTGCTATGTTGGAATCATATGAAAGTTTGATTGCTGGCAAAATTGGAAATCCGATGCTTACCAAAGATGATTATGACCAGATTGATGCTGAAGAACTTGAGTTGATGGGCGTCAAGTGGTGTTTAGCCAGTGCTGTTTGAAGGGCAGAAAAGTTTCAGCAAATCACCGGAAGAGATGACTTTAATGAATTGTCTAAATCTCCAATAGGATTTGACAAATCAAAGGTTACATGTTTCAGGTGTCGAGAAAAAGGTCATTTTAAGCGTGAGTGCAAAAACAAAGAAGCAAATGAAAGACAAGATCAGTCTGGAAAAAAGAATTATTATCAAAAATCAATTTTTCATCAGATTGCTCAGCAACCACAAACTGTACATGAACGTGCTATTGAAGATAGAAAGAAAGCTTGTCTTGTTAATCAAGATGATGAAAAGGTTGCAGAGGGATTTAGCTGGGATAAATATATTCCACCCAGTTCAGGTCTTGTTGCTAGAATTCTGGAAGAAGAAGATGTCAAATCTAGTCGGAAAAGAATACCGATTTTTCCTGATTTAGGAAGTGATATTGATATCGATGATGAAGAAGAATATCTTAATAAAGCCAAAAAAGGTATAGATCCTGATAGTTTTAATTTGTTTTTTGCAGATAAAGTTGAGATGCTGAATGAGAAGAAGATTGCCAGGTTGAAGAGAGAGCTAGAAGCAATAAGAATGTCTGATGAAAAGGCAAAGATGGAAGCTAAAGAAGTAAATGGTGAACCATTAATTGAGAAAGTGATAGAAAAAATCGTTGAAGTGGAAAAGGTAGTGAAGAAAATTGTTGAACTTGAAAAAATAGTAGAAGTTGAAAAACTTGTCAAAGTTGAGAAAATTGTCGAGGTAGAAAAAATTGTTGAAGTTGAGAAGGTTGTTGAGGTTGAAAAGATAGTTGAGATCATTAAACCTTGTCAGAAATGTTTAGAATCTTGCAAAGATTGTGATGAGAAGGATAAGAAGATCGGTGAATTAGAAAAGATGAAAGAGAATTTGTTGTCTGATGTGAAGTACGTGAAGGAATCTTATGACGTGCTGAACAGAACAGTTGATGGTTTGAAAAAGACAAATTTAGAAGTTAATGCTGCTATGACAATGATGAGCTCAACTTTAATGACAAAGCAAAAAGTCATCAATGAGTATATTGAAGATTGTGCTAAGCTAAAGCAGGATTTGGAACTTGAAAAAATTGAGAGTGAAAGAATCAAAAGATTGTTGTTGAGTTATACAACTTGTGATTATTTGATTGATAGAGTTTATCCTACTGTTGCAGGTCTTGAAGCTTTCCAAGATAAAGAAAAGGAAGAGCATACTGGTAAGAAACAGAGTGTTATATATAACAAGTGTCCGCCCCCGATTTGGAATAGTTATTCTCCTAGAAAGCCAAATGAGGAACGTTTAAATAAGGCTCCCAACATCAAGTTAAAGTCTGAAACCATTGATGAGTTACCAGACAATATTGATGTTACATTCACAGCGTCTGACACTGATCATGAGTCTGAGTTGTTAAAGAAAGTGGTCGATCAGGTGTTGGATATGGATGAAGAGTCAAAGTCGGAGTCTAAATCTGAAAGTTCGAGTTCATCAGAAAAGAGTCACAGTTCACCGGTTAAAAGGGTTTACAATAAAGAATTCCTATTAACAAAATCTAATTTGAATGATGGATTGATCAAAGTGGCATATACTTTGAATGATTCAGACAAATTATATTCTGATGAGGAATTTCCAATAAGAAGTGTCAAAACTGAAATGATCAAACAGGTTTTCAAATTAACAGAAATTAATATTTCTGAAATAAAAGATTTAAATCTTGATGAAAAACCTAAAAAGTACACTTCAAGAGTTCAATAGAGATTGAACAAGAAAAAAAGGTTACAGTTCTGGTTCAGGTTATCGAAAGAAACCAAACCATAACGGTAATTTCAAAAAGAATGGCTTAGGTTTTAATTCTTCATAAATTATAAAAATGATAAAAATTATAAATCAAAAACAAAATTTGTTCTCGGGGGAAGTTCTGAAGAAGAGCAGAAGAAACCATTCTGGAGACAGTCAAACCAAGAGTTTCTTGCTGAAAGGAAGAAGAATATGAAGGAATTTGTTCAAAGAGTTGAGAGAAGAACTTGTTTCAAATGTCACAAGATTGGACACATTGCTTGGAATTGCTAACAGTCCAACAACACAAAACAGGGAGTTTCTGTTAACTCAAAATTGAAAGAAATACTTGTTAATGGAAAGAAACAACCAACTGAGAAATTTAAAGTGTTTGAAAATTCAATTTTTGAAAATGGTGATGTTTCAAAACATTTTTACAAAAGAAAAGTTTATTTGAACAAACAGAGATGGGTTGTAAAATCTGAGAGTAGTTCTGACAATGAATCCGATTCCATAAAATCAGAGGAGTCATCTGTTGAGAAAAAGAATAAGAATTCCGTTCCAGAGTTGAAAGATGAAACTTTCCGGTGTTATCAAAAGAAAATCTGAAATCAAAAGGTAGATTTGAGATTTCAGATCAATTCTTCCCTGGTAAAGGAGAATTTGATGCTGAAAAGGCTTTCAATGGGAAAGTCAAACATATATTTGGGAAGATGGTAGATGGGAAAGTGAAAAGTGCAAAAGATTTTTATAGATCGAAAGGAGGTTGGGATAGAAATGAATCAAAATCACCCAAGGCTGGTCAGGCTTGGGTAACTGCTTTTTCAAACTAAAATTCTGACTTGCCGGAGCTCCCAAGTGAGTAATCATGGAGCATGTATCAGCATCATTCTTGAAAAATTGTTTTTGTGAAACATTTAAAAATTTGTTAGAATTTTACAGGTTGTGGATTTGCCGGAGTTCCCAGGTAGGTAAGAGTGGAGCAGGAATCGGCATTATTTATGAAAATGTTTGATTGGTAAACCTACAAGTGGTAGTTTTCTTGAAATTGTTATATTTCGTATTTTTCAAGTGGTTTTGGTTGAAAAGTGAACCTACATGTGGTAGAAGAAGGTTTTCAGTTACAAGTGGTAAATCAGGGACATTAAGTTGTACCTGATTTTCTACAAGTGGTATTTGTGATTTGATTTTAAAATTGTTAAAATTTTCAAGTGATTGATAGAACAAGGTGATGAATTGATCCCCTAATCTACAAGTGGTTTGTGAAAATCAACAAAACTAATTTTCTGGAAAAACCATTTGATTAAAACAAACTTAAGTGTTTTGAAATCATAATGGGAAAATAGTTTGTTGTAAGGGGGAGTTCTGATTGTTTATGCCAAGTGGATGGCGATTTGAAGCAATTCGATATCAGTTGTCATTTTATTGTATATTTTATTTTCAAATTTCCTTTAAATGATTTTGAATTTTAGGGGGAGTAAGAATTTCACAAAATCCAAAAACATTAGAAAATTTGAAAAAGGCAAAAACATGATAAAATTAAAAATGAGTTTTGTTGTAAAAAGAGGAAATGATAGTACATCAGTAGACGATCACAGCATGCTAAAGAATTGGAAAGTAAAATTGTGATAAACGGTCTCACTGATGATATGCCAGTAGGTTTTTGCACATTTAGTAGATTGTGTCGAGATATAAATCTAAATTTCAAACTTGCTTATATCATGGGGGACATCTCTCGGATATATAGGTAACCCCCGAAATCTTGTTTGAAAGATCCCTCTTTCTGAGATACTAGGTCTTTATGCTTATTGATATCTGGGGTATTATCCCGGGACTTCTGATTTTGCGGAAGCAATGGCCTAGTCCCCGTATAATACTTTCTGCTTGCTTGTAATATAGCATCGCCCTCAGTACAAAAAATGATGAAACATTGAAAAATACTAATCATGTGCTATTAAAGAAAAGATTCTCTAAAGGGAACACACCAAAAGTCGAAGCCATCATCTCTCTGATTTTACGGAAGCAATAGCCTGAGCTCTCACGGCCCTCGCATTTAATCCTTTGCAGATATCATTTAGGTATACTCACCTGTAAGACTGAATATTGGGATCTGGATACGGGAGTATATTCTGAGGTGGGACACGCAAATAAGTTTAAGTGCTTAAAACATTAATCTTGTATCTCGAAACAGTTGAACTTTGTGTGAAAATTTAAGTGGATCAGTATACTGACAATCTAAGTGAATCGTTTAGAACTGAAAATGTTTAAAGCTTAACGGTGTTGGTGATTTGTCTCAAAAACTGATATGATCCTCTTACACGAACTCACAAAAATATTGTATGTAAATATTTCTTTATTGCATTTCATTATATTCAAAAATCCAAAAATATTTTCAGAGTGTTACCATATATTTTTATAAAGGAAAAAGATTTTAGACAACTGATGTTGGAGAGCTGATTTTCAAAATTCCAAGTGCTAAACATGATAAAAAAATGGTTTGGGAGATTTTGTTTGAGATGTTTGAGATGAAAAATTGTTTGAAAAGGAAAAGGGTATTTCTTCAAGTGGTTCATCAGAAATTATAAATGTTAAATCATTTTGAATAATTGTTTCTACAAGTGGTTAGAAAAGAGTAAAATTTGTCAAATTGTTTAATTTGTAAATCTTATTTTGAGGTAGAGAATGTGCAGGTTATGGCTATGAGAGAGCCAGATTGCGATTCTTGAACCTGTGATCCTGTGAAAGCAAGACTACGATCCTGGAACAATTTAAGGGGGAGTCTGCTAGTAGATCGACATCCGAGGGGGAGAAGAGTTGATGATGCTAAGAGATCTGATCAAGAGGAATCAGAAGTTACAAGATCCAGTGATTGATCTTGAATCTGATCAAGAAATTGTAAGAGCCAGCTTCAGATCCTGGTAAAAGAGAGAAAGAAGAAGATAAGATTGAGGATGCTTAATTTGTCATATAATTTGAAAGAGCTCAAAGACTGATAAAGGCTGAAGATTGTGAAGACTCGACACTGAAGACTCATCAACATTCGAGGGGGAGTCTGTTGGTGCCTACGTCTGTCGACTTCGTCTTGTATCGAGTCTTATACTAGAATTGTTAGATCAGGGCACGTAGTTCGAGAAAACTGTCAAATATGGGTTAGAGGTAATTTCGCACGAAATTACAAGTTGTAATTCCACACGAAATCATCAAGTCATTTCAAACGAAATCACTGATTTCGCTTGAAAGTGATTTCGTGTGGACAGGTTCAAGCGAAATCACCTTCACTATAAATACCCTAGTGCTGATTTCATTTGTAACATTCATGTTTCCGCTACCGAAGTGCTGCCGACGTGTCGATTGATCTGTAAACCTGTTAAATCAATAATACAAGACAATTAGAAGTGAATCAAGCTGTTTTCAAGTAAATTCATTTGTTTTCGCCTTTTGAATTGATTAGAATTCTTCTGAACGACTCGGTTGGTCGTGAAAACGATCCTACATTAGTCTTATCAATCGTACTTCCTTTGTAGTACAGACCAATGTCATGTTCACCATTAGAATTCTTCATTTTCGCCATCTTCCGTTGTTTCATCTCTTGAACTTGGAGTTTTTCAATAAACTTGCTCAGCGATAGATTCGCAAATTTACCATTATTCTTCAAGATCATAAGATATGTGCCCCAAACATCTTGTGGCAATGCATCAGCCAACTTTTCCACCCATTCTTCTCTATCTTTCTTGATATCTAATCGCGTCATGTTAACCACCAAATTGCAATATATTTCTATAATCGTTTTGGTGTTTTCAGTTTTTAATCCACGAAATAGATCAAATTCGTTCTTAAAGAGCGATTTTTTGTTCTTGGTCATGTCTAAACTTCCAACAAACTTCGTTTTTAGTGCTTTCCACATTGAGTGTGCACTTCCGTTGTGTTGCAGTAAAATCAAAATGTCTTCCTTAATGGCTTGTTGCAATATACTGATCATCATCTTTTCACTTTTGTATTTCTTTATCTCTTTGTCATCTAAATCTTTAATAGCAACAATCTCTCCGTATTCATCAATCGGTCTAACATATCGTTCTTCAACACATTCCCACGCCTCTAAATGATTACCTTGAACCCAATTTTCCAAACGTTCCTCCCATCCACTATACTCCTCGATAGTCATGAGCTTAGGCGGTTTTTGCATGGTGCCCATTTCATTCTCTAAGTTCACATTCTGAGCCATAGTGATCGGGGTAGCAAATGCGTTGAAAAATTCAGAATCCATGTTTCGGTTTTAAAAGTTCACAATGACAGATTTTCAAACGATCTGAAAGATTATCAATCGGTCTAACATATCGTTCTTCAACACATTCCCACGCCTCTAAATGATTAGCTTGAACCCAATTTTCAAAACGTTCCTCCCATCCACTATACTCCTCGATAGTTATGAGCTTAGGCGGTTTTTGCATGGTGCCCATTTCATTCTCTAAGTTCACATTCTGAGCCATAGTGATCAGGGTAGCAAATGCGTTGAAAAATTCAGAATCCATGTTTCGGTTTTAAAAGTTCACAATGACAGATTTTCAAACGATCTGAAAGATTAAACTCTCCTCTTGCGGTCTGAAACAACAAACTCAAACGATTTGGATTAATTTGGTATGACCTGATTCAAATCAAAACGACCTGGAATTGGTACGATCTGAATTTGGTGCGATCTGGTGAATTTCAAACGAGTTGAGGTATAAACGAACTGATATTTCACTTCGTGCGACTTGGACCACTTTCAAACACCCCGTACGAACTGAACTGGTGCGATCTGACTCAAACCGTATGAACTGAATTACCTTTTCAAACGACTTGAACAATCCGTGGGACCTGGACTGTTCAGCTCGTGTGATCTGAAGAACTTCGAACGATCTGATATGTTTTTCACGCGATTTGGTCAATTTTATCAAGTTATAGGTTGAATTAGGTCCTGATTTGTTCAAGGATTGATTAAAACTCAGTTTTACGTGTTATATGTGAAATTCAGATCATTTTATCTTTGAAATCGTCCTCGGTGACTATACCTACTGATTACCACATTATCTAGGTATAGTGACGAGACATAGTTTCGGTCAAAATGCGTGTTTAAGCGTATTTTGCAACCAAACTATCTTTAGGTATCAAAACCTTTTGTTTTGATATCAAACTTGTTTTCTAAATTCGTTAAACATATTTTAACATGTTTAGCTCGTCACTTTAGGTTTAGTGCTTATATAGGGTCGTAAAGGTAAGCGGTCTAAACAACCGCTTAGACTTTCGAACCCGACCCGTTTGGTCGATCATTAGGATCCGACCAAACACATTAGGTAACCATAGTTTCATAGGGAATAACCTTCCGAGGTTATACCTTATGGTCACTACGTTTAGTTAGTTGTATGATAGGTAGTTTATATGCCTTAGGAAAATTAACAAAATGCGCTTTTTGCGCATAAATTCATTTTAAGCATATGTAACCTAAATTTTGACATCTAAACTGATTAGGAAACATTATTAGATATGTTAAGACATATAATACTTATCATAGGACTAGTTAGGCGGTCCGAACGCGTTTTACGCGAACGACGCGTTAAAGTAGCGTAAGCTACCTAAACGAGTCATAATGGGTCGTAAGCACTTAGGTTAGGTTCCGTTTTAGAATGTAGGCTTTGTTAAACCATATTACATGAGTTCCTATACTCATTTGGTTTACGAAACCACATTTTATCCAATCCTCTGATTTAGGTCCGGTTTATTAACATAGTTACCTATATTAGGTGTCGTTTGATTCCGTGATCCTCTAGCATTGCTTGGTTGTTATCCAAAGACTATTGAGCAATCTCAAGTGAGTACATAGACCCCTCTTTTACTGTTTTTCAAACATTTTGGGGTGAAACACATGTGCCTACTTGTTACTTTCGTGCTTTCCATGTTTTTATATCATACTTGCTATGTTCATTAGTACACGTATAGTACATGATTTTATCCGTGTTTTTGCTAAGTATGTCCATTTAGTGCATATTTAGTACATTGTTTTACATTACATTTCATGCTATGTATATATGTCCATTTAGTGCATACTTAGTACATTGTTTTACATTACATTTCATGCTATGTATGTCCATTTAGTGCATACTTAGTACATTATTTTACATCACATGCTTACATTTTGGTATGACATTTGGTTTGTTTAAATGGGATAAAAATACATCCATTAACATTGATCACGCTGCTTGGTAGTAAGTAATGGTACCATAGGAATTGACAACTCCCGTTCCGGAAATCCTAGGTTTGTTTGGGTGGAAGGAATAACTGAATCCAATATACATTACTTAGATAAACCTTTAATTTGTTTAAGGGTTTGTCACCACAATCGCAAGGCTTGAATGTATGCATTTTAACAATACCGCATAGATGTTTGTATCAGTAGAGCATGCAGTTATTTTACAAAACATAACTTTGATTTATTTCAATATCTTGTTTTGTACATTTTACCTATGGCTTTAGTTGACATACTTCACTTGCCATACATGACATTGGGTTACACATTACATGGTTTACATTTGACATTAGACATGGTTTACACATAAACATTTTGACATTTGATTATACATGAACATTTTTACATTGGTGGTTTGTTTGGTAAATGATTTAAGTAACGAGGCATGTGTAATACGATAAAAGCATGGTGGATATGCCGCTGGTACTTCCTATATATAAGTGCCTTTATAATATTACATATCGTGGCGTTATTTAAACCATTTCACATTAGACATATTACATTTTACACAAATAACATTTTTTCACAAGACATTGTTTTACAAACAGTTTATTTTATACAACTCATTTTACTTGGTTATTTAATTAACCATATACCTTTCTTTTATATAATCTGATTTCTTATCAAATTTTTCGTATGATTTAAAAAAGAAAACACTTAAAAAGATTTATGACTAATTTTTATTAAACATTTCTTTAAACTTAAGTCATGAATCCTATTTTAACAAAACCTATATATCTCACAGGCATTTTTATGCTGACGTACCTATTTTCACATGTGTTTTCAGGAGCTGATGCGTAGGTTTGATCTGGACACAATAGGGTGGACTCGGGCCTTAGTGACATAAAAGAAGCAAGATTAGTTTAAAAAATGTTATGTACTATTGTCTGTTTTGTTTAAAGACAACGTAACCTCTTTGTTAATAAATAAAACAAAACTTTAATTACCATGGTTGTGAAACAATAATCCTGCTGTAACACTCCCCGACGTTTCCGCCGCGGTTTGATGTTTTACGCGGTCGGGGTGTGACAGAAGAGTTGGTATCAGAGCCAATGGTTATAGGGAATTAGGTTATTAGTAATGCTTTGACCTAGACTATAACTTTTCTAGGACCCCAACACAAGTTATCTTGTGTTTAGATCTTAAAACACGCACTTCACCTATCCTTAGGTGATCTCCAAAACAAGAACACAATTTTTCAAAACGATTTTTGAAAATCAATCATCTGTTTTTAAATAATTTATTATTTTTTAGAATGATTTTGAAAATTTAATCATCCGTTTTTGAATGATTCTTTTGGCCTTGTGCCTTCCAAGTTTTCAAAATCTCGTCAAAGTTTTGGGTCTAAATAGTGTGAACACATGCAAACTAGAAGGGTGAATGCCTGTACCTCGAATTTTCTGTCTAAGGCTTGAGTGTTCGTACAAATCCTCATAATCGGACCAGTCACTCTTACCTGGGAATTCTTGGGGTGAGTGTTCACTTATAAGCGAGCATGTCTTCGCGATACATTATTTTTGACCCATTTACTTTGATTAGTCACTGTGTGTCGTTTGTTTGCTTTGTGGTACAAACAAATGACCACCATCTTTGCTTTTGTCGATTTTTGTATCATCTCATTCTTTTCATCTAATCATCTCACTCGTTTTCTCTCAGGTCTCCTCTTTTAGAATGCCTCCTCGATGCGAAAATCCGCTACCTAATGCCGAAATGGCAGCTGTCATGGCGCAGCATATGGCTTCTGTACTCCCAGACATTATTGCTCAAGTGAACCAAGCCAACAATAACGAAAATGCTCCATGCAACTTCAAGAGTTTCAATTCGGCTAAACCACTCAATTTTAGTGGTTCTGAAGGAGCAACTAGGCTCCTACAGTGGTTCGAGTGCATCGAGAGTACGTTTCATCATGTTCAATGTCCTGATAATCGCAAAGTCGAGTTTGCTTCGAGTGTGTTTCAGAAGAGGGATCTTACATGGTGGAATGGAGTTATGAGAGACCGTGGTGCTGAGGTTGCATTAGCATAGATCTGGGCAGAGCTTAGGGCTCTCATGATGAGGGAATTCTGTCCTCGTCATGAACTGGGAGCTTTAGAAAGGGAGTTTGATGACTTGAAGCAGGATAGTGGTGAGCACCGGGCATACACTGATAAGTATGAAGAGTTGAGTTTGCTATGCCCTACTAAGGTTACCCCACTCGAAAAGGCTATCGAGAGGTATATTGATGGCTTACCTGACTCCGTGCAAGACATCGTCACTTGTAGTAACCCTACCACAGTTCGTCAAGCAATCGAGTTATCTGCAGCTTTGACTGAGTCGCAGGTCCGAAAGTGTAAGCTACACAAGAAGGGTGACAAGGGTAAGAAACAGTCGTCTGATAAGGGTGAGAGCAAGAAGGGTAAGAACAAGAAGGGCAAGGATACTGGTTCCTCGAGAGGGTCTAGGAAGCGCAAGGCTTCCCAGAATTTTGCTATCACTGCCCAACCCAATCAGGCAGCTCCCAATCAGCCTACACAACCCCCAGCAAAGAAATGTTATGCTGGAAATGCACCATTGTGCAACAGATGCAATAGCCACCATCAACCGCAAGTTCAGTGTTGTTTCTGTACTATCTGTCGAAAGTCGGGACATCTTGCCGATGTTTGTCGCTTTGCTCCCAATCAAGCTGCTCATAACCCAGCTCAGCAGGCTGCTCAACCGCCTGCTCAACAACAAGCACAAGCCGCACGACCTCATTTTCCTCCTGGTTCGTGCTACAACTGTGGGGATCTGACCCACTACAAAAACCAGTGTCCAAGGTTAGCAAATGCAAATCAGAATCAAGCTCAAGCTTGAGGTCGAGTCTTCAACATGAATGCTAATGAGGCGCGAGCAGACAACGAGGTGGTGAATGGTACGTTCTTTGTTAACAATCAGTCCGCTTCTGTTCCTTTTGATTCGGGTGCCGATAAGAGTTTTGTGTTATTGTCTTTTGAGCCATTGCTTCGCATGTCTATGACAAAACTAGGAAAGCCTTTGACAGTAGAAGTTGCGAGTGGTGATCCCATTGTTCTCGATTATGTTCTTCATAGCTGCCAATTGAACCTTAACAACCATCTTTTTCCCATCGACCTCACGCCAATGCAACTTGTGAGTTTCGACGTTATAGTGGGTATGGATTGGTTAGCCAAGCATCATGCAGATGTAGTTTGTTTTTAGAAGATTGTTCGTGTTCCGCTCTCGACAGGTGAGATCCTATAAGTTCGTGGTGAGAAACCTGCTAGTAGCCTCAAGCTCATGTCTTGTACTCAGGCTCGGAAGTATCTGCGAAAGAACTATGTGGCCTTCTTGGCACATGTTGTAGCAGATAAAGGCAAAGGTAAGTCTATTCAAGATATCCATGTTGTTCGGGATTATCCAGAAGTGTTTCCTGAAGAGTTACCTGGTTTATCCCCAGCACGCCAAGTCGGATTCCATATTGATCTTGTACCTTGTGCAAATCCTATTGCCAGATCTCCATATCATCTTGCACTGTCTGAGATGCAAGAGTTGTCCAAGCAGCTTCAGGAGCTTTCTGACAAAGGTTTTATTCATCCTAGCTTTTCACCTTGGGGTGCTCCCGTTCTTTTTGTCAAGAAGAATGATGGATCTTTCAGGATGTGTATCGATTACCGTGAGCTCAAAAAGCTTACCATCAAGAATCGATATCCCCTACCTCGCATTGATCTACGTTCTGGGTATCATCAACTTCATGTACATGAAGAAGATATTCCCAAGACTGCATTCCGCACTCGTTATGGGCATTATAAGTTCACAGTTAAGCCATTCGGTCTAACTAATGCTCCTGCTGTTTTCATAAACTTGATGAATAGGGTTTGTAAGCCTTATTTAGATAAGTTCATCATCGTTTTCATTGATGACATTTTGATATACTCTAAGACGCAAGCTGATCACGAGCAACATCTTCGTCTTACTCTGGAACTCTTAAAGAAAGAACAACTTTTTGCCAAGTTCTCCAAGTGTGAATTTTGGCTTAAGGAAGTTCAATTTTTAGGACATATTGTCAACGAACAAGGTATTCACGTAGATCCCTCAAAGATCAGTGCGATTAAGGATTGGGATACGCCTACTGCTCCTACTGAGGTTCGTTCTTTTCTTGGTCTCGCGGGTTATTACCGCCGCTTCATCGAGAACTTCTCAAAGATTGCAGTACCCCTAACTGCTCTAACTCAGAAGAACAAACCCTTTGAATGGGGAACCAAACAAGAAGAAGCGTTTCAGACCTTGAAGCAGAAGCTTTGTGATGCGCCTATTCTATCATTGCCTGAGGGCAATGATGAATTTGTCATATATTGTGATGCATCAAACTTGGGTCTTGGCTGTGTTCTCATGCAAAGGAACAAAGTCATAGCACATGCATCAAGGCAGTTGAAGATACATGAGAAGAACTACACCACTCATGATCTTGAGTTAGGTGCAGTTGTTTTCGCTCTCAAAATCTGGAGACACTATTTGTATGGTACAAAATGTGTGGTTTTCACTGACCACAAGAGTCTTCAGCATATCTTTAATCAGAAAGAACTCAACATGAGGCAACGACGTTGGGTTGAACTTCTAAACGACTATGACTGTGAAATTCGCTACCATCCTGGTAAGGCGAATGTCGTGGCTGACGCTTTAAGTCGTAAGGAACGTGTCAAGCTTCACTGTGTCAAAGTTCGATCTGATATTCAAACCCGCAATTCTCAGGCTCAACATACTTGTGTTTCACAAGGTTTGATGGGTAAGGAATTACCATATCATATTAAGCCTGATATTGAATTAAAGGACAATGGATCATATTATTTCATGGACCGTTTGTGGGTCCCAAGTCAAGACAATCTGCGCACATTGCTTATGGATGAAGCTCATAAGTCTCGTTACTCTATTCATCCAGGTACAGATAAAATGTATAAGGATCTTCGTACTCAGTATTGGTGGCCTGATATGAAGAAAGACATTGCCTTATACATATCCAAATGCCTTACTTGTCTTAAGGTTAAGGCTGAACATCAACATCCTTCTGGTTTATTGGAGCAACCAGAGATTCCAGTATGGAAATGGGAAAACATTGCTATGGATCTTATTACCAAAATTCCGCGCACAAAGAGAGGTCATGATGCCATCTGGGTAGTTGTTGATCGCCTTACAAAGTCAACACATTTCTTGTCGATCCATGAGGATCTATCTGCTGACATGCTTGCTAAAATCTATGTGGATGAAATTGTATCTCGACATGGTGTTCCTTTGAACATTATTTCTGACTGAGATGCTCGATTTTCATCTCGTTTTTGGAGAACCATGCAATTTGCTATGGGGACCCAACTTAATCTGAGCACAGCTTATCATCCGCAATCAGATGGCCAAACTGAAAGAACAATCCAGACTTTGGAGGATATGCTTAGAGCTTGTGTGATCGATTTTGGTGGTAGTTGGGATTCGTATCTTCCATTGATTAAATTCTCCTACAACAACAGTTATCAATCCAGCATCAACATGGCTCCTTTCGAGGCTCTCTATGGTAAAAACTGTCGTTCACCAGTTTGCTGGATTGAGATCGGTGAGGCTCAGCTTACTGGACCTGACCTCATTCTAGAGACAACAGATAAGGTTAAGAAAGTTCGCGATAACCTTCAGACAGCTGGAAGCTGTCAAAAGAGTTTCGCGAACCGATGACGCAAGCCCTTGGAATTTCAAGTCGGTGATCGCGTGTTACTCAAGGTCTCACCTTGGAAAGGTGTGATCGGATTTGGAAAGACAGGAAAACTTGCACCTAGATATGTTGGAACCTTCAAGATCGTCGAAAGAATCGGTAAGTTAGCCTACAGACTTGAGTTACCTCCTGAACTTGGAAACATTCATCCAACCTTTCACGTCTCCAATCTCAAGAAGTGTTTAGCTGATGAGAACCTCCACATACCACTTGATGAGATTCGTGTTGATAACACGATGCATTTTGTTGAGAAACCTGTGGAAATCATAGATCGTGAAGTCAAGTGGCTTAAACGCAAGCGCATTCCTCTTGTCAAAGTTTGCTGGGAATCTAAATGTGGACCATAATTTACTTAGGAATGTGAAGATCAAATGAAGGCGAAATATCTGCGTCTTTTCTCACAAGTTTCCTCTAAATAAATTTCGGGACGAAATTTCCACAAGTAGGGGAGACTGTGACACCTGTGTTTGTAATCATTGTAAACAGTTCAGTTATCAATGAAATAACGTCATTT
This sequence comes from Helianthus tuberosus, assembly GCA_030545235.1. Lineage (NCBI taxonomy): Eukaryota > Viridiplantae > Streptophyta > Magnoliopsida > Asterales > Asteraceae > Helianthus > Helianthus tuberosus. The sequence continues at coordinate 1,679,930 of JARYGA010011515.1, read as the reverse complement.
GATCCCAATATTTGTTTTTTTATGTTTGACATTTTGCATGTTTTGATTTTCGTTCAATTTCAAACTCTATATCGCTTTCTAGAGAGTTATACGCAAACCGATGCGTAAACGTAATCAGTTTAACACGAAAAACACTTCGTAACATCAATATATTCTTAACATACCTTAAATAACCTTTACATAACTTAGAAATAAGTTTTGAAGGCTTTGGTATGGCAAAATCAAGTTTAATTGCTTACAGGGACTAATTTCGACAAACTATGAAAGTATGCCGATTCGTACTGTAACGAACATTCCGGAACTTGATCATAAGTTAAACATACCCTAAATATCCTTTACATAGCTTAGAAATAGGCTTTGAAAGGTTTGGTGTGCTAAAATAAACTTTTTGGTCATTCAGGGACTAAAATCGTCAAAAAGTGCATAAGTTTGCATTTTCGCGCATAACTTACATTCTGAATACATCCGGACATCCAAAAATTTATGTAATCATTAAAATATTTTATTTTAGTGGTTGGCATGATAAAATTCCATTCGTCGCGTAATTTGGATCGTTTTTCGCGTTCGTTCGTGTTTCATCGTAAATAACCGAATAACGTGATCGTACGGCCAAACGAACCGTCATCTGACATATTTTTGAGCATGTTTCTTGTTCCCTATGTTTAGGCATCATTGTAGAGCCTTGAAATTGGCTTAACGGGCCTTAAACGCATCAAAAATGGCCTTAAAAGCTTGCAGGGACTGAAACTGCACATTTGAAAACTTGTTGCTGAACTGTGGATCTCAGGCGCGCCGCGTAAGACCCCCCTGACTCTTACGCGGGGTGCGAGCTACTGTCAGATCAGCAAAAAATTGTTAACAGCTTGATCCAGCTGTTTCCAACACTTGCAAACGGTTTTTATACATTTCAGGGGCTATTTTGGGGCACCCATGGTATTCTAAAACCATGGGCACACATGTAAGGTCCAGATCGATGCTTCGTTTTCGATGAACGATCCTAACGGTGACCCGAAACTATATATACCCCTTCCATTTCATTTGCAAACTCACACCTTTGGTCTGATTTTGTTCTCTAAGTTGAAGTTATACACTTCATACCTGAGAATTTTCAGATCAAACTTCCATTTCTTGGACCTTTTGTAAGTATTCTTTCCTTCTTTTACACGTTTTAAGCACGAAAGTCAAACAGTGTTTGACTTTCAGCTTTGACCAGTTTATGGTCAACACAAAGTTCGTTTGAACTTCACAACGTGAGCGTAATCACCATGGTCATAGTCCTCGGTGACTATACCTACTGATTACCACGTTATCTAGGTATAGTGACGAGACATAGTTTCGGTCAAAATGTGCGTTTACACGTATTTTGCAACCAAAGTATCTTTAGGAATCAAAACCCTTTGTTTTGTTATCAAACTTGTTTTCTAAATTCATTAAACATGTTTTAACATGTTTAGCTCGTCACATTAGGTTTAGTGCTTATATAGGGTCGTAAAGGTAAGCGGTCTAAACAACCGCTTAGAATTTCGAACCCGGCCCGTTTGGTCGATCATTAGGATCCAACCAAACACATTAGGTGACCATAGTTGCATAGGGAATAACCTTCTGAGGTTTTACCTTATGGTCACTACGTTTAGTTAGTTGTATGTTAGGTAGTTTATATGCCTTAGGAAAATTACCAAAATGCCCTTTTTGCGCATAAATTCATTTTAAGCATATGTAACCTAAATTTTGACATCTAAACTTATTAAGCAACATTATTATACATGTTAAGGCATATGATACTTGTCATAGGACTAGTTAGGCGGTCCGAACGCGTTTACGTGAACGACGCGTTAAAGTAGCGTAAGCTACCTAAACGAGTCATAATGGGTTGTAAGCACTTAGGTTAGGTTCCGTTTTAGAATATAGGATTTTTTAAACCATATTACATGAGTTCCTATACTCATTTGGTTTACGAAACCACATTTTATCTGATCCTCCGATTTAGGTCCGGTTTATTAACATAGTTACATGTATTAGGTGTCGTTTGATTCTGTGATCCTCTAGCATTGCTTGGTTGTTATCCAAAGACTATTGAGCAATTTCAAGTGAGTACATAGACCCCTCTTTTACTGTTTTTCAAACATTTTGGGGTGAAACACATGTGCCTACTTGTTACTTTCGTGCTTTCCATGTTTTTTATATCATACTTGCTATGTTCATTAGTATACGTATAGTACATGATTTTTTCCGTGTTTTTGCTAAGTATGTCTATTTATTGCATATTTTGTACATCGTTTTACATTACATTACATTTCATGCTGTGTATGTCCATTTAGTGCATACTTAGTACATTGTTTTACATTACATTTCATGTTGTGTATGTCCATTTAGTGCATACTTAGTACATTGTTTTACATTACATTTCATGCATGTATGTCCATTTAGTGCATACTTAGTACATTGTTTTACATAACATTTTCTTACATTTTGGTATGACATTTGGTTTGTTTAAATGGGACTAAAATACATTCATTAACATTGATCACGCCGCTTGGTAGTAAGTAATGGTACCATAGGAATTGACAACTCCCGTTCCTGAAATCCTAGGTTTGTTTGGGTGGAAGGAATGACTGAATCCAATATACATAACTTAGATAAACCTTTAATTTGTTTAAGGGTTTATCGCCACAGTCACAAGGCTTGAATGTATGCATTTTAACAATACTGCATAGATGTTTGTATCAGTAGAGCATGCAGTTATTTTACAAAACATGACTTTGATTTATTTCAATATCTTGTTTTGTGCATTTTACCTATGGCTTTAGTTGACATATTTCTCTTGCCATACATGACATTGGTTTACACATTACATGGTTTACATTTGACGTTAGACATGGTTTACACATAAACATTTTGACATTTGATTATACATAAACATTTTTACATTGGTGGTTTGTTTGGTAAATGATTTAAGTAACGAGGCATGTGTAATACGGTAAAAGTATGGTGGATACGCTGCTGGTACTTCCTATATATAAGTGCCTTTATAATATTACATATCGTGGCGTTATTTACACCATTTTAGATTAGACATATTACATTTTACACAAATAACATATTTTCACAAGACATTGTTTTACAAACAGTTTATTTTATACAACTCATTTTACATGGTTATTTAATTAACCATATACCTTTCTTTTATATAATCTGATTTCTTATCAAATTTTTTGTATGATTTATAAAAGAAAACACTTAACAAGATTTATGACTAATTTTTATTAAACATTTATTTAAACTTAAGTCATGAATCCTATTTTAACAAAACCTATGTATTTCACAGGCCTTTTTTTGCTGACGTACCTATTTTCACATGTTTTTTCAGAACGTGATGTGTAGGTTTGATCAGGACACACTAGGGTAGACTCGGGCCTTAGTGACATAAAAGAAGCAAGATTAGTTTAAAAAATGTTATGTACTCTTGTCTCTTTTATTTAAAGACAATGTAACCTCTTTGTTAATAAATAAAACAAAACTTTAATTACCATGGTTGTGAAACAATAATTCTGTTGCAACACTACCTGACATTTCCGCCGTGGTTTGATGTTTTACGCGGTCGGGGTGTGACAACGAACTTGTTGGACGTATTTACATAACGAATAATATTCATTAATTTTGGCTGAACCGAAAATATTGTGACACCTGTGTCACTTCAACCATCATACAAATACCAAACCAATGAAATATTGTATTTCATACTTGGGATTTCTATAAATATGTGTATCATTTGCACATATCAATTCTTGTTCAATTTCGAGCTTTAAATCGCTTTCTGGAAGGTTATACGCGAACTGATGCATAAATATAACCAGTTTAATGCAACAAACACACTGGAATAGTGAAATAGGCTTAACATACCTTAAATAACCTTTACATAACTTAGAAATAAGTTTTGAAGGGTTTGGTATGGCAAAAACAAGTTTATTCGCTCACAAGGACTACTTTCGTCAACTTGCAAAAGTCTGTCGTTTCGTAAGGCAACGTATAGTCCGGAACATGATCATAAGCTAAGAATACCATAAATAACCTAAAAATATCTTAGAAATAAGCTTTGAGTGGTTCGGTGTGCGAAAATATGCTTATTTGATCTTACAGGGACTAAAAGTGTAAAAAACGGCATAAGTTTGCATTTACGCGCATATCTTACGTTCTGACACATCTGGACATCCAAAAATTTTGTGGACACTAAAATATATTTTTATTTTTGTGATCGGCATGCAAAAATATCATTCGTCGCTTAATTTGGATCGTTTCCGCGTCCGTTCGAGTTTCGTCATAATTTGACGAATAAGGTGACCGTACGACCAAACGAGCCGACATCCGAGAGTTTTCCGAGCACATTTTGAGTCCTCTAAACTTTAATGACCTTGTAGAGCCTTGAAAATGCCTTAACGAGTGTTAAAAGTGCCGAAACAGAGCTCAAACAAGTGCAGGGACTAAAGCTGTAAACATTGAAACTTTGGCTGAGCTGCAGGTAGTAGGTGGCCGACGTAAGGCCCGACCCTACTCCTACGCGCCCCGCCTAAAAGTCCCCAGCGACCAAAAATCAGTTTTCAGCAATCTGTTGCAATTTCACGGACTTTTCTTGCAATTTTCTTGTGTGGAGGCCAAGTTTAAGTGTTCTCCAAGTTCACAAATCAATTCCTAACACATGTAGGGCTATGATCTTATGCTTGTTGGCCACACAAACACATGGATTGATCTTGTTAATCCACAATTAGTATAAATAGCCATGCCTTTCATTCATTTTCCTTCACCCTTGATCTAAATTCTATAAGTTGACGTTTTATAACTTCATACCTGAGAATTGTAAGATCAAGTTCTAGCAAGGACCCTTTGTAAGCTTCCTTCATTCTTTTATCGCTTTCCTAGCGTGAAAGTCAAACAGTGTTTGACTTTCTTCTTTGACCAGTCTTTGGTCAACACGAAGTTCGTTTGAACTTCGCAACGTGAGCGTAATCACGATGGTTATAGTCCCTAGTGACTATACCTACTGATTACCACGTTGACTAGGCGTAGTGACGAGTCGTAGTTTCGGTCAAAATGCGCATTTATGCGTATTTTGCAACCAAACTACTTTAGGGTATCAAAACACTTTGTTTTGATATCAAAACCTGTTTTCTAACTTAGGTAAGCATGTTTTAACATGCTTAGCTCGTCACTTTCAGTTTAGTGCTTGTTTAGAATCGTAAGTCAAGTGGTCTAAACCACCGCTTAGACTTTCGAACTCGACCCGTTTGGTCGATCATTAGGATCCGACCAAGCATGTTTAGTGACCATAGTTGCATATGGAATAACCTTCTGAGGTTATACCTTATGGTCACATAGTTTAAGTAGTTGTATGATAGGTAGTTTATATGCCTTAGGAAAATGACCAAAATGCCCTTTTTATGCATAATTGGATTTTAAGCATATGTAACCTAAACATTTGTCACCTAACTAATTATGTATCATAATTAAACATGTTTAGGCATATAATAGTTGTCATAGGACTAGTTAGACGTCTCGAACGCGTTTTACGCAAACGACGCGTTAAAGTAGCGTAAGCTACCTTAATGGGTCGTAACGGGTCGAAAGCACTTAGGGTAGGTTCCGACCTAGAATGTAGGCTTTGTTAAACCATACTACATGAGTTCCAATACTCATTTGGTTTACAAGACCTCATTCTATCCTATCTTCCGTTTTAGGTCCGGTTTATTTACTTAGTAACCCATATTAGGTGCCGTTTGATTCCGTGATCCCTCTAGCCTTACTTGGTTGTTATTCAAGACTTCTAAGCAATCTCAAGTGAGTACATAGTTCCCCTATTTTACTGTTTTCAATGTTTTGGGGTGAAACATGTGTACCTATTTGTTATGTTCATGATTTCAAAGTATAAATTAATTATACATATTAGTACTTATCTTTTGACAAACTGAATGATTATTTATGGTTTAAACACTGATTTTTCAAAGATTATAAAATTAATTGTTGAATTGTACTTATTTTATATACACCAGACCGTTTGGTAGTATGATATAGCGCTATAGGATTTGACACCCCATTCCTGTTGTTTATGGAATGTCAGAAACCGATATTTTATCCAAATAGGAATTGCCTTCGTGGTATTTCTAGAGTCTCAAAGGTGTATTTTGATACACTAGGTCTGATTGAATTCTTAAATCACATTTTTATTGTATATTTTGTTATACTCCCAAAAGTATAGTATGATATACTCTCATATGTGATATTGTACAAAACAACATATATTTTGTTAATTACTAAAACATAGTTTGATATGTTAGTTATAAAACCAAAGCATAGTTTAATATGTTATTATTAAAACCAAAGTATACTTTTGATATACTACCGAAAACAATTATTTTGGCAACTAAAGTATATTTAATATAATATCTGTTTAACGATTTTGAAACTGAAATATATTTTAATATATTACTTATTCGACATTCTTAAAACCAAAGTATATTTTTATATATACTACAAACCTTTTTATCAAAACATTATTTTACAAACTCATTTTACTTACATATTTATTTATGCATCATCCTTTTATATCATCAAATTTCTTATAAATTTTTGCATGATTTATAAAGAAAACATTTTCAAGTTCATGACTACTTTTTGTTAAACATTCTTTGAAACTTACAAGTCATGAATCATGCATTAATAAAACCTATGTATCTCATAGGCATTTTTATGCTAACGTACCTATTTTTACACATGTTTCAGGTGCTGCTTTGTGATAATTATTGATACATTCTATACATAGGATGGACTCGTGCCTTAGTTCACTTGGGCAAACAATTTTAAAATGATGTCACACAACGATGTTTACTAAATAATATAAACCATACGAGTTTTACTACGAGATGATTTACAATTTGGTTTACTTAAACAAATGTTTTGGGTTAAGATTCATGGCTACGAGATTTTATAATCTATAACAACCTTCTTTTGAGTTGGTTAATCATGTTGTAATACTATATACTTTTCAAAACAAGGTTTTCAACTGTTAACTCTTGTAGTCTAACGAGGTATTGCAATATGCAAACGAGCCCTGAATCCGACACTCTCACAAAACCTATGTGCTCGCCGGCATTTCTTTGCTGACTTATTTTTACATATGTTTCAGGTATTGATTGAATGATGTTGATTGCTAGGATGCATGCTGTGACACCCCAGGAAACCATACAACCTAACTAGCTTTCTCAGTGAGTACATGCTAAATTTCGTGACGAAATTTCTTTCAACTTTGGGATAATGTGACAACTCGTGTTTTAGAACTATTTTGTGTGCTTTGATGTAACATGCTTTGAATGTTATGTGATTATGTGATGCATTGATTAAATGAAATGTTATGATATTGTGTTATGTGAATGTATGTGACTCGAACCACACAACTCTAATCCGATTGCACAAGCCCATTCGGGCTACACTTATTGTACTCGAAACCCAAAAGGGTAGCCCATGTATGGGTTCGGCCCATTCCCTTGTTGCGTATAACACCATGGGAAGAGAGTATACCCCTCATAACTTGCAAAACTAAATCATACACCAAACCCTACTCGCTCTTTCTCTCCTTCGAAGACCGGCGGCAGCCCCCTCATCACTCGAAGTTTTTCTGGTTCTAAACACTTAATCCGGTTAGTGTTTTATTATTACTTGATTGTATGTTGCATGATGTTGTGATCTATATGTTTTACATGATGGTTTAGGGATGATAGGCGATTGATTGTGATATAAACTGTTAGGGTTTTGTGTTCATATAATCGACACACATGTGTAGTACATATGGATCGATATAGAGTTTGATGATGCTAAGATTTGAATGATGATATAAAACGGAATGTATGTTTATCGGTTGTGAGGTGTTCATATTCGGATGATTGGTTGTGTTAAACTTGTTAGGGTGCATGCTAGAAATCGATAACATAAGCTGCGTTAATGTGTGTAAATGATTATGGTTGTTGATTATGTTTTGAATATGATTAGGGTTCATAGGGATTTGATGATAAAAACCCTTGTTTGATCGATTAATTGTACGATTGGAAACTATTAAAACTGAATCTTGCAAGTTAAATGGAAACTGTTAGGATAATTAATTGAATTGCATGATTTTAGGAAAATCTCATAACCAATCGTACAAGTTCGTCAGTCGCACAAGATCAGGTCACACAAGACCTGATCTGATCGCACATGGTGCATCGCACAAGCTTAGTGCAACTACATAAGCACAAAGTACTACTTAGTTATGCATGATCGCACAAGACCTTGTGGATCGCACAAGACAGTGCCGATCGCACAAGCCTTGGGCCACACACACAAGGTTTGGACTTTATTATGTAGGTTGGGCCTTAAAGCCCAGAACCCAGTCGCACAAGATGTTCCGAGTCGTACAAGGTTAAATGCATCGCACAATTTGATTCATGTTTATTTGTTTGGTCCGTTTACATGCTGGACTGCTTATGTTATTTGGGCCGGGTATGTTTGGATCGCACAACCAGTTGTGAGTCGCACAAGGTTGTGCTAGACGCACAACAGGTTGGGCCGATTCAAACATACCCGACCCAAATAACATAAGCAGTCCAGCATGTAAACGGCCCAAACAAATAAACATGAATCAAATTGTGCGATCCATTTAACAAGGTGACTGTGAAGAATCGCTATCCTCTTCCACGCATTGATGACCTATTCGACCAGCTGCAGGGGTCGAGCTTCTATTCAAAGATTGATCTGAGATCGGGATACCACCAGCTGAGAGTCCGAGAAGAGGACGTCTCCAAAACAGCCTTTAGAACTCGTTATGGACACTACGAGTTTTTGGTCATGCCTTTCGGGCTGACAAACGCACATGCGGTCTTCATGGATCTTATGAACCGAGTGTGCAAACCTTACTTGGACAAGTTCGTTATTGTTTTCATCGAAGACATCCTGATCTACTTTAAGAGTCAGGAAGAGCACGAGCAACACCTGAAGCTTATTTTGGAACTCCTTCGAACAGAACAACTGTATGCAAAGTTCTCAAAATGCGACTTCTGGCTTCGTGAAGTCCATTTCCTAGGCCACGTGGTAAACAAGGATGGGATTCACGTTGATCCATCCAAGGTTGACTCGATCAAGAACTGGCCTGCACCTCGTACACCAACAGAGATTCACCAATTCTTGGGTTTGGCTGGATACTACAGAAGGTTTATCAAGGATTTCTCAAAGATTGCCCAACCTCTCACTTCACTGACTCAGAAGGGTGTCACCTATCATTGGGGAGATGCACAAGAGTCCGCATTTATGCACTTAAAGGATAGACTTTGTAGCGCACCTATCCTCTCATTGCCTGAAGGCACAGATGATTTTGTGGTTTATTGCGACGCTTCTATTCAAGGACTTGGTTGCGTGTTGATGCAACGTGACAAGGTCATTGCCTACGCATCGCGCCAACTTAAAGTTCACGAAAGGAACTACACTACACACAATCTGGAGCTGGGAGCTGTTGTTTTCGCACTCAAGATATGGATACATTACCTGTACGGTACCAGGTGCACCATTTACACCGATCACAGGAGTCTCGAGCATATCTTCAAGCAAAAGGAGTTAAACATGCGACAACGTCGATGGGTCGAGCTCTTGAATGATTACGAATGCGCGATCAAGTACCATCTGGGCAAAGCCAATGTGGTGGCCGACGCCCTCAGTCGAAAGGAAATAAAACCTAAGCGAGTACGCGCGATACAACTTACCATCCAATCTAGTCTTCCTACTCAGATACGGGATGCTTAGCTAGAAGCTTTGAAAGCAGAGAACATCAGGGGGGAGTCCCTGCGAGGATCGAGGAAATGGATAGAACAAAAGGAAGAAGGCGCATACTACGTAACAGGGCGCATTTGGGTCCCACTTTATGGAAACTTACACGAACTTGTGATGGATGAAGCACACAAGTCTCGTTACTCAATACATCCTTGTTCGGATAAGATGTACCACGATCTCAAAACTACATACTGGTGGCCTAGCATGAAAGCTCACATAACAACTTACGTCAGTAAATGTTTGACTTGTGCGGGAGTCAAAGTCGAGCACCCGAAACCATCAGGCCTACTTCAACAACCAGAGATCCCAAAATGGAAATGGGAGAAAATTTCCATGGATTTCGTTACCGGCCTGCCTAGATCTCAGCGTGGAAATGAAACTATTTGGGTGATAGTGGATCGACTGACCAAGTCTGCACACTTTTTGGCTATCAAAGAAACAGACAAGCTCTCTACTTTAGCAGACGTTTACTTGAAGGAAGTGGTTTCGAGGCACGGGGTGCCAACCTCTATCATATCTAATCGTGATGCATGTTTTACCTCTGAACTGTGGCAAGCAATGCACAAGTCCTTTGGCTCACGTCTAGCCATGAGCACCGCTTATCATCCACAGACGGATGGGCAGTCTGAGCGCACTATCCAAACCTTAGAAGACATGCTTCGAGCGTGTGTAATCGATTTTGGCAATGGCTGGGAAAAGCATCTCCCGTTAGTGGAGTTCTCGTATAATAACGGTTACCGCACCAGTATTCAGGCTGCTCTGTTTGAGGCATTGTACGGACGTAAATGCCGATCACCTCTTTGCTGGGCAGAGGTTGGTGATAGCCATATCACTGGCCCAGAACTTGTCGTAGACACAACTGAGAAGATTGCTCAAATACGACAACGAATGGTGGCAGCTCGTGACCGTCAGAAAAGCTACGCGGATAAGCACAGGAAACCACTCGAGTTCCAGGTTGGGGATCGAGTGCTACTCAAAGTATCACCTTGGAAAGGTGTTGTCCGTTTTGGCAAGCGAGGCAAACTCAGCCCACGATACGTTGGACCTTTCGACATCATTGAGAAAATAGGCAAAGTGGCCTACAAACTGAATCTACCCACAGAACTCAGTGGAGTTCACAACGTTTTCCACGTGTCGAATCTGAAGAAGTGTCTGTCAGATGAGACCCTCATAGTTCCTTTGAAAGAGCTCACTATCGACGATCAGCTACGATTCGTTGAGGAACCAGTAGAGATTACCGACCGAGATGTTAAGGTTCTCAAGCGTACCAGAATACCTCTTGTTCGAGTTCGTTGGAACTCCCGTCGTGGCCCAGAGTTCACCTGGGAACGAGAAGACCAAATGAAGCACAGGTATCCCCACTTGTTCGAGAAAAGCGAAACCACTATTAAGGCTGAAGCTACTGCGGAATTTCGGGATGAAATTCCAAACCAACGGGGGAAGGATGTGACACCCCATGAAAACCAGGAAACCATACAACCTAACTAGCTTCCTCAGTGAGTACGTGCTAAATTTCGGGATGAAATTTCTTTCAACTTGGGGATAATATTGTCACACCCCGACCGCGTAAAACAACAAATCGCGGCGGAAACATCGGGGCGTGTTGCAACAGAATTAATGTTTCATAACCATGGATACCAAAAAGTGTTTCGTTTTATTAAACATTGAATAATTACATCGTCTGGAAATCTAAATACACAAATTAAACATAGTCTATCATTGTTATTGAGTCACTAAGGCCTTGTCCAGTCCTATGTGAGCATGCATCTTATCAATCGATATCATTCAACAATACCTGAAACATATGTGAAAACGAGGTCAGCAAAGAAATGCTGGCGAGTACATAGGTTTTGTGAAAATAAGATTCATGACTTCTGTTTAAGAAAATGTTTAGTCATGAACCTTGTAATTTGCTTTGCCTTTGTAAATCATTTGAAAAATAATAAGTTCAGGTGATATGTATAATAAGAGAATAATGCATGATTAAATGAATAACCATGTAAAATGAGTTTGTATAAGATAAGTTGTTTGTAAATAAATGTCTTGTGAAAAGTATGTTACTTGTATAAAGTGTTCTATGTCTCAAACTGAAATGATTCAAATAACGCTACAATATGTAATACCATACAAACACTTATATATAGGAAGTACCAGCGGCGTATCCACCATGCTTGTATCATATTTCACACGCATTGTTACTTAATCACTTAATCAAACCAACCCACCAAAGTAATGTTCATGCCCAATGTAAATCATGTAATATGTAACCAAAACCCAATCGTATATCGCTTTGAAGCCAATCGTTTACCCAATCGTTAAAACATCGTGTGAAAACCAATCGTTTACCCAATCGTTAAATTCGTTTTAGGTCGTGAAACTACTTAAATGGTCGTCTCGCTAATAACATTCAAACCTTCTTGACTCGCATTAATAAACCCTTACCAAAGGATAGATTAATAATTCGCATTAATAAACCCTTACCAAAGGATAGATTAACATCTCGCATTAATAAACCCTTACCAAAGAGTAAATTAAAAATTTCAGATTCAGTCGCTACCCACAACACCCACACATAACTACGGGTGTAGTAACTAACGGGATTTGTCAGATCCTATGGTACCATAACCTAATACTGGTCGGCTTGATCATTGCTAATGAATGTCATTTGTTATGTAACTACAACCAACAAGTTTGTTCACTTTATTGAAATCGTTATTAGTTTTGTATAAATCGTCTTAATTGTTTTTGAAACCATCGTTATAACATCAAAAACATTTAGCACATATGAGTCACCCCAAAACAATTGAAAGCAGTAAAATAGGGGAATAATGTACTCGCCTGAGAATGCTTGTAGGTCTTGAACAACAACCAAACAAACCTAGAGGGAGCACGGAATCAGTCGGCAATCTAAAACTATATAAATAAACCGGACTTAAATCGGGAGATCGGATAGGATGAGGCTTGGTAAACCAAATGAGTATTGGAACTCATATGATATGGTTTAACAAGGCCTACATACTACAATGAAACCAAACCTAAGTGCTTTCGACCCATCGCGACCCATTAAGGTAGCTTATGCTACTTTAACGCGTCGTGCGCGTGAAACGCGTTCGGACCGCCTAACTAGTCCTATGACAAGTAGAATATGCCTAAACATGTTACATAATCAGTTATGTGACAAAAGTTTAGGTTACATATGCTTAATTACCAATTATACATGAAAAGGGTATTCTGGTAATTTACCTAAGGCATATAAACTACCTATCATACAACTACTTAAACGATGTGACCATAGGGTATAACCTCGGAAGGTTATTCCCTACCTACTATGGTCACCTAATGTATTTGGTCGGATCCTAATGATCGACCAAACTGGGTCGGGTTCGAGGGTATAGGCGATTTATTAGATCGCCTACCCTACGACCCTAGACAACGTGGTAATCAGTGGGCATAGTCCCAAGGGACTATGACCAACGTGATTACACTCACGTTGCGAAGTTCAAACGAACTTCGCATTGACCATTACTGGTCAACGCTGAAAGTCAAACAAAGTTTGACTTTCTGACTCGAAAAGCAATAAAATAAGGAAAAGAACGAAAGAATACTTACGAAGGGTCCCCGAATGCTAACCTCGATTCAAAAATCTCAGGTATGAAACAATAGTTTCAACTTAGAGTTTCTCAAATCAAAGTTCTTGTAAGTTTTGCATTGGGGTGATGGGGTATTTATAGTTTTCGGGTAACCGTTAGGATCGTTTCATGGAAAACGTGCCTTAATCCCACCCGTACAAGTGTCGGGACCTTATGGTGACTAAAATTTGATCCTTATCAGCTGACTAGACAATTGGGATTGTGTGGTTGTGGATCAAACAGCTGCAATCTGCTGTTAGAAACATTTAACCTGGTCAGAAGGTCTGACGCGGGCCGCCTGGGGATTAATAGAATCTGAGGCGGGCCGCCTAGGAGTCACAGATCAGCAATAAGTTTCAGAAGTTACAGTTTTGGTCCCTGCATGTGTTTAAGCTCATTTCCGGCACTTCCAAGGCCCGTAAAGCCAACTTTAAGGCCCTAAAATGTTGCCTAAACATTGTGGACATGAAACATGCACAAAAATATGCCGGATGTTGGTTCGTTTGGTCGAACGAACGCGATGTTCGCTTAATTACGACGGAATGCGCATAAGCGCGAAAAACGATCCAAATGACGCAACGAATGGATTTTTGACAAGCCAAACACTAAAGCATAATATAGTCATGCTTACATAAATTTTTGGATGTCCGGATGTATTCAGAACGTAAGTTATGCGTAAAAGTGCAAACTTGTGCACTTTTTGACACTTTTAGTCCCTGAATGACACAAAAGTTTATTTTAGCACACCGAACCCCTCAAAGCCTATTTCTAAGCTATGTAAAGGATATTTAAGGTGTGTTTAACTTATGGTCATGTTCCGGAATGTCCGTTACAGTTCAAATTGGCATACTTTCGCAGTTTGTCAACTTTAGTCCCTGTAAGCGATTTAACTTGATTTTGCCATACCAAAGCCTTCAAAACTTATTTCTAAGTTATGTAAAGGTTATTTAAGGTATGTTAAGCCTATTTCACTATTCCGGAGTGTTCGTTGCATTAAACTGGTTATATTTACGCATTGGTGCGCGTATAACCTTCCAGAAAGCGATTTAGAGTTTGGAATCGAACAAGAATTGATATGTGCAAACGATACACATATTTTTACAAATCCCAAGTATGAAATACAATATTTCATTTGTTTGGCATTTGTTTGATGGCCGTGGAGGCACAGGTGTTACAGTCTCCCCTACTTTAGGAAATTTCGTCCCGAAATTTATTTAGAGGAAACTTGTGAGAGCTTGAAAATATGAAGTTGAAAAGATCAAACAACATTGGTTAGGGTTCTGAACTTCTAGTAACTTTAATAACATCATGTTTGCAATGTAAGAGGGATACTTATATACAAGTATATGAAGCGTCATTGGTGCGTCCACCATACCTCCATTACATCGTCCTCATTTTGTTATTGTTGTCACTATCGGTTCTTACACATAATAAACCTTACTGGGTTTCTGTGCACTAAATTTCATAATTATGTACGCGTCCATAATCAGACAATTCCTTGCACAGTTTACACAGTCTATTTTATAATATGTAGGGGAAAACCAAATGAATGAACCTGTGATGAGTGTGACTAGACCGCCATAGAGTCCTTTAAATTAAATCAATAAATGATCTAAATAGACTATCAAGGAGTCTGTTCAGCTACATCACTAGATGTCGTTCTCTAACCAAATTGTGAATCAATCTTTTTGACTAGACTACTAAGAGGGTCTCTTATGAATCATGGAGTGGTACTATATAACCCAAGGGTCTTAACTACCAGGTAGAAGCCCATAAGGATTTAAGGTAGTACCTTTTGAATATCCTACTATGAATCTCTCATATGAAAACATGAAAGATTCTATGAGGATTTGAAAATCGGATCACACAAAATCATAGAGGAGAACACATAAACACATATCACATAACCACAAAATTGTTCATTAATTTGTCTTGTAAATTGCGTATATGCATTTAAAGCACACTTGGAATCCATTCTGTGGATTTCATTTGGTACTTTAAACGTTATGAAGAATCCAACTATAAAGATAGAAAGATTCAAAAAGAAAATTCGATTTCGATTACTAGGAACCGAAGTGTTCGAATTAAGGTACATAAGGAATCCAATTAAGGACTCTGATTTGAACGATAATCATCCACAAGGATCTAATTGTAAAGATAAAAAGATCCCATATGAATTTTAGAAGTTGAAGATGTTTTGAAACCTTGCACTGGATGTGCTTAGGTCAAAACATGATGTAAAATGCTTATGAAGTTGAGATGCTTGATATGTCAAGGCGACATATGAAGCAGAATTTTGAAGGTTAAGTCAATGTATGAGGAAAATATTTTTTGAAAACTATGCATGGGGTTCTTTTAAGAAAAATGTGTTTAACGTTTTTGAAACCTTATATATAATACTTTTTGAAATCATAAAGTAGGTGTATTAGGTAGATATATTTACAAAAATGTTTTAAAATCATGCGAGATGAAAGTTTGAAATTATGTATAAGGTTTTTGAAAGACATGAATGATGCTTTTCGAAATCATGCACTCGATAAGAAAATGTATTGTGTTAATATTGTCTTCAGACTATATGAAATATTTTGAAATTAGGAAGGTTGGTTTTGATAACATGGCCAATGTTTTTGAAATAACATAGACAATGCATCTAGAAAAATTGTTTTCAAACTATATGAAATGTTTTGAGATCATGAAGATTGTTTTGAAATACTTGTACTGTATATGTTGAAAAATCAAAACGGAATGGGTATGAGATTTGAAAATACCCTTAGTTATCTAACCAAGGATTTAAAGGCACAGATGTGCGAAAAGCACGATTACTCATAATGTCACTTAATTTTCTGTACTTTGTTTCTTAGAGTGAAACGAGTACTTAAAATTTTCGAGGGAATCATGAGCAATCATTTGAAAGAGAGAAATCACAAGAGTAGTTTGTAAGGTACATAGTTCCTTGATGTAGGTATCATAGGAAAAGCCATACACACCTAGCAGGGGGTTGAGCTGGTTGGTTGGGGAACTGCTTTACCATTGTGAGCGACCATGGCGAAGTTCTGAGAAGCCTTTCGCTTCTTTGACTTCTTAGGGGATCGTTCATCCATGGTCTTTGATTCCTCGATTGGTTTCTTGGCTGATGGTGTTGTCGCCTGACTAGGTCCTGCCTGTCTTAGTGACTCTTGAGTGGCTTCATCCTGGAGATGATACATGGCAGTAGCTAATTCAACAGTCTTCAGGACTACTTCGCCTATTCGCTGAGCAAATTTGGCTGCTTGCTCAGATATCTGGGCGTCATTGTGATGAAGAGACATTCTTGAAGAAAAAGAAAGGCATAGGGAGAAACAGGTGAAAGATTATTGGACAATCAAAACAGAAAGATAACGCATGAAAATTGCGATCATTTGTTTGTTACCTAAGGCAAACAAATGAGACGGTGACTAATCAAAGTAAATGGGTCAAAAATAATGTATCGCGAAGACATGCTCGCCTATAAGTGAACACTCATCCCAAGAATTCCCAGGTAAGCACAACTGGTCTCGCATCTGATGAGATGTATACGAAGTGCTTGCCTAGACAGAAAACCCAGAATACAGGCATTCACCCTTCCAGTTTGCACGTGTTCACATTATTTAAAACCCAAAACCTTGACGAAGTTTTGAAAACTCAAAGGGGTTCAAAACCATATAATAGAGAGTTCAAAACCTTACAATAGAGGGTTCAAAACCTAGTAATCAATCATCCTAGAACAGATGATTAGTTTTCAAAGCGGTTTTGAAATTTATGTTCTTGTTGTGGTCGTCGCCTAAGGATAGGTGACGGTATTGTTTTATGACTAAACGCAAGTAAACTCGCGTTAGGGTCCTAAGAAGGTTATAGACTAGGTCAAAGCATTACTAATAACCTAATTCCCTATAACCATTGGCTCTGATACCATCTTTTCTGTCACACCCCGACCGCGTAAAACAACAAATCGCGGCGGAAACATCGGGGCGTGTTGCAACAGAATTAATGTTTCATAACCATGGATACCAAAAAGTGT
Source organism: Helianthus tuberosus (assembly GCA_030545235.1). Classification (NCBI taxonomy): domain Eukaryota; kingdom Viridiplantae; phylum Streptophyta; class Magnoliopsida; order Asterales; family Asteraceae; genus Helianthus; species Helianthus tuberosus. The sequence continues at coordinate 1,662,422 of JARYGA010011515.1, read as the reverse complement.
TTCGTTTTATTAAACATTGAATAATTACATCGTCTGGAAATCTAAATACACAAATTAAACATAGTCTATCATTGTTATTGAGTCACTAAGGCCTTGTCCAGTCCTATGTGAGCATGCATCTTATCAATCGATATCATTCAACAATACCTGAAACATATGTGAAAACGAGGTCAGCAAAGAAATGCTGGCGAGTACATAGGTTTTGTGAAAATAAGATTCATGACTTCTGTTTAAGAAAATGTTTAGTCATGAACCTTGTAATTTGCTTTGCCTTTGTAAATCATTTGAAAAATAATAAGTTCAGGTGATATGTATAATAAGAGAATAATGCATGATTAAATGAATAACCATGTAAAATGAGTTTGTATAAGATAAGTTGTTTGTAAATAAATGTCTTGTGAAAAGTATGTTACTTGTATAAAGTGTTCTATGTCTCAAACTGAAATGATTCAAATAACGCTACAATATGTAATACCATACAAACACTTATATATAGGAAGTACCAGCGGCGTATCCACCATGCTTGTATCATATTTCACACGCATTGTTACTTAATCACTTAATCAAACCAACCCACCAAAGTAATGTTCATGCCCAATGTAAATCATGTAATATGTAACCAAAACCCAATCGTATATCGCTTTGAAGCCAATCGTTTACCCAATCGTTAAAACATCGTGTGAAAACCAATCGTTTACCCAATCGTTAAATTCGTTTTAGGTCGTGAAACTACTTAAATGGTCGTCTCGCTAATAACATTCAAACCTTCTTGACTCGCATTAATAAACCCTTACCAAAGGATAGATTAATAATTCGCATTAATAAACCCTTACCAAAGGATAGATTAACATCTCGCATTAATAAACCCTTACCAAAGAGTAAATTAAAAATTTCAGATTCAGTCGCTACCCACAACACCCACACATAACTACGGGTGTAGTAACTAACGGGATTTGTCAGATCCTATGGTACCATAACCTAATACTGGTCGGCTTGATCATTGCTAATGAATGTCATTTGTTATGTAACTACAACCAACAAGTTTGTTCACTTTATTGAAATCGTTATTAGTTTTGTATAAATCGTCTTAATTGTTTTTGAAACCATCGTTATAACATCAAAAACATTTAGCACATATGAGTCACCCCAAAACAATTGAAAGCAGTAAAATAGGGGAATAATGTACTCGCCTGAGAATGCTTGTAGGTCTTGAACAACAACCAAACAAAGCTAGAGGGAGCACGGAATCAGTCGGCAATCTAAAACTATATAAATAAACCGGACTTAAATCGGGAGATCGGATAGGATGAGGCTTGGTAAACCAAATGAGTATTGGAACTCATATGATATGGTTTAACAAGGCCTACATACTACAATGAAACCAAACCTAAGTGCTTTCGACCCATCGCGACCCATTAAGGTAGCTTATGCTACTTTAACGCGTCGTGCGCGTGAAACGCGTTCGGACCGCCTAACTAGTCCTATGACAAGTAGAATATGCCTAAACATGTTACATAATCAGTTATGTGACAAAAGTTTAGGTTACATATGCTTAATTACCAATTATACATGAAAAGGGTATTCTGGTAATTTACCTAAGGCATATAAACTACCTATCATACAACTACTTAAACGATGTGACCATAGGGTATAACCTCGGAAGGTTATTCCCTACCTACTATGGTCACCTAATGTATTTGGTCGGATCCTAATGATCGACCAAACTGGGTTGGGTTCGAGGGTATAGGCGATTTATTAGATCGCCTACCCTACGACCCTAGACAACGTGGTAATCAGTGGGCATAGTCCCAAGGGACTATGACCAACGTGATTACACTCACGTTGCGAAGTTCAAACGAACTTCGCATTGACCATTACTGGTCAACGCTGAAAGTCAAACAAAGTTTGACTTTCTGACTCGAAAAGCAATAAAATAAGGAAAAGAACGAAAGAATACTTACGAAGGGTCCCCAAATGCTAACCTCGATTCAAAAATCTCAGGTATGAAACAATAGTTTCAACTTAGAGTTTCTCAAATCAAAGTTCTTGTAAGTTTTGCATTGGGGTGATGGGGTATTTATAGTTTTCGGGTAACCGTTAGGATCGTTTCATGGAAAACGTGCCTTAATCCCACCCGTACAAGTGTCGGGACCTTATGGTGACTAAAATTTGATCCTTATCAGCTGACTAGACAATTGGGATTGTGTGGTTGTGGATCAAACAGCTGCAATCTGCTGTTAGAAACATTTAACCTGGTCAGAAGGTCTGACGCGGGCCGCCTGGGGATTAACAGAATCTGAGGCGGGCCGCCTAGGAGTCACAGATCAGCAATAAGTTTCAGAAGTTACAGTTTTGGTCCCTGCATGTGTTTAAGCTCATTTCCGGCACTTCCAAGGCCCGTAAAGCCAACTTTAAGGCCCTAAAATGTTGCCTAAACATTGTGGACATGAAACATGCACAAAAATATGCCGGATGTTGGTTCGTTTGGTCGTACGAACGCGATGTTCGCTTAATTACGACGGAATGCGCATAAGCGCGAAAAATGATCCAAATGACGCAACGAATGGATTTTTGACAAGCCAAACACTAAAGCATAATATAGTCATGCTTACATAAATTTTTGGATGTCCGGATGTATTCAGAACGTAAGTTATGCGTAAAAGTGCAAACTTGTGCACTTTTTGACACTTTTAGTCCCTGAATGACACAAAAGTTTATTTTAGCACACCGAACCCCTCAAAGCCTATTTATAAGCTATGTAAAGGATATTTAAGGTGTGTTTAACTTATGGTCATGTTCCGGAATGTCCGTTACAGTTCAAATTGGCATACTTTCGCAGTTTGTCAACTTTAGTCCCTGTAAGCGATTTAACTTGATTTTGCCATACCAAAGCCTTCAAAACTTATTTCTAAGTTATGTAAAGGTTATTTAAGGTATGTTAAGCCTATTTCACTATTCCGGAGTGTTCGTTGCATTAAACTGGTTATATTTACGCATTGGTGCGCGTATAACCTTCCAGAAAGCGATTTAGAGTTTGGAATCGAACAAGAATTGATATGTGCAAACGATACACATATTTTTACAAATCCCAAGTATGAAATACAATATTTCATTTGTTTGGCATTTGTTTGATGGCCGTGGAGGCACAGGTGTTACAAATGTGACAACTCGTTTTTTAGAACTCTTTTGTGTGCTTTGATGTAACATGCTTGGAACGTTATGTGATTATGTGATGCATTGATTAAATGAAATGTTATGATATTGTGTTATGTGAATGTATGTGACTCGAACCACACGACTCTAATCCGATTGCACAAGCCCATTCGGGCTACACTTATTGTACTCGAAACCCAAAAGGGCAGCCCATGTATGGGTTCGGCCCATCTCCTTGTTGCGCATAACACCATGGGAAGAGAGTATACCCCTCATAACTTGCAAAACTAAATCATACACCAAACCCTACTCACTCTTTCTCTCCTTCGAAGACCGGCGGCAGCCCCCTCATCACTCGAAGTTTTTCAGGTTCTAAACACTTAATCCGGTTAGTGTTTTGTTATTACTTGATTGTATGTTGCATGATGTTGTGATCTATATGTTTTACATGATGGTTTAGGGATGATAGGCGATTGATTGTGATATAAACTGTTAGGGTTTTGTGTTCATATAATCGGCACACATGTGTAGTACATATGGATCGATATAGAGTTTGATGATGCTAAGATTTGAATGATGATATAAAACGAATGTATGTTTATCGGCTGTGAGGTGTTCATATTCGGATGATTGGTTGTGTTAAACTTGTTAGGGTGCATGCTAAAAATCGATAACATAAGCTGCGTTAATGTGTGTAAATGATTATGGTTGTTGATTATGTTTTGAATATGAATAGGGTTCATAGGGATTTGATGATAAAAACCCTTGTTTGATCGATTAATTGTACGATTGGAAATTGTTAAAATTGAATCTTGCAAGTTAAATGGAAATTGTTAGGATAATTAATTGAATTGCATGATTTTAGGAAAATCTCATAACCAATCGCACAAGTTCGTCAGTCGCATAAGATCAGGTCACACAAGACCTGATCTGATCGCACAAGGTGCATCGCACAAGCTTAGTGCAACTACATAAGCACAGAGTACTACTTAGTTATGCATGATCGCACATGACTTTGTGGATCGCACAAGACAGTGTCGATCGCACAAGGCTTGGGCCACACACACACTGTTTGGACTTTATTATGTAGGTTGGGCCTTAAAGCCCGGAACCCAGTCGCACAAGATGTTCCGAGTCGCACAAGGTTAAATGGATCGCACAATTTGATTCATGTTTATTTGTTTGGGCCGTTTACATGTTGGACTGCTTATGTTATTTGGGCCGGGTATGTTTGGATCGCACAACCCGTTGTGAGTCGCACAAGGTTGTGCTGGACGCACAACAGGTTGGGCCGATTGTTTTTGGGCTTCATTTATTGAATCGCACAAGACTATTGGGCTAATGAACTTGTGAGAGCCCAACCATCTGAGTCGCACAAGTCAGGCGTTATGTGGACTTGACTGTTTACGTGATTCTATGTGTTTGCCATTATCACTACGTGTTGTAACCTGTTAGGCTATGTGTAAAAATTATGTGCATTACTTGAACCTAGACCTGACTTGTATGGTAACCATGTTAGGACGTGGTTGACCACACATAGCTCAAGTGACTATTTTGCTTATCTGTCGAGCAAACCAAGGTGAGTTCACACTTTTCTACAAAGCATGGTAATTCCCGGTGGGATTGGGAATGGGTGAAGGAATAGGGATTCCTCGTCCTGTTGGGACGTGTTCAGGAATGTGAATTCCTCGTCCTGTTGAGACGGATTTAGATATACTAGACTAGAACTCTATCAATGAAGTCCCTCCTTTTGTATCGACTTAATCGCCGAGGCCAATGGCGAATGGGTCATTAGTTAAATAGCACTATTATGTTTAACAAACCTCACACCGTTCCGCAGAGGACGGGCGTGGACTAATGGACTAGGCACGTCAAGGATGATAGACATTGACGAGGGCACTTAAACAAGACGAACGTTAGTAGTCGATATGGTAACGAGTCTGGTAGTTTAAACAAGGGTAGCCCCCACGGCCAGAGTGCCGGGCTGGAATAGCCGAAGTATGAATGGGTTAACTAATAAACGTTTTCGAACTATGGGGTAACCCCCACGGCAGGATAGCCGATTAGGATCAAACTATGTTTTTGGAACAACACTAAAATGGACAACCAACTGTGAACTCGCTCAACTTTGTTGTTGATTCGTTACTACATGCTTTGCAGGTCACTAGGTTTAGCAGGAGCTTTTAGGGGGAAGAGTCGTTGTGGAGCATGGACATTGAGTGTTCATGATAAACTTAAATACTGTGAATTTATGATTTGGGTTTTGAACTATTTGCTTCCGCTGATAACTTAGACTTATTAAATTGTTTTTGGACACCAATTATATTGGGTGGTTGAACTTTTAATTACTTTACTATATTGTTCAATATGATTGGTGGCTCGATCCAGGTCAGTCACGCCTCCAAGCGGTGATACTCTTCATGGTGGATTTTGGGGGTGTGACACATGCCCACTTAGGACTGGACGAGGCCTTAGTGACTTAATAATGATGATAGACTACGTTTAACTTGTTTGTTTAAATTTCAAAACAATGTAAATACTTAACAATTCAATAAAACGAAACTTTTTCAATCCATGGTTGTGAAACAATGATTCTGTTGCTCCACTCCCTGACGTTTTCGTCGCGGTTTTGTTGTTTTAACGCGGTCGGGGTGTGACAGAAGAGTTGGTGTTAGAGCCAATGGTTATAGGGAATTAGGTTATTAGTAATACTTTGACCTAGACTATAACTTTTCTAGGACCCTAACGCAAGAAATTTGCGTTTAGATTTTAAAACAATACCGCCACCTATCTTTAGGTGATAACCACAACAAGAACACAATAACAAATCCGATTTGAAAATCAATCATTTATTCTTGAAAGAATTGTTATAAGGTTTTGAACCCTCTAAGTTGTCAAAATCCCGTCAAAGTTTGGGTCTTATAATGTGAACACGTGCAATCTGGAAGGGTGAGCGCCTGTATCCTGAGTTTTCTGTCTAAGGCTAGAGTGTTCGTACAAATCCACATAATCGGACTAGTCACTCTTACCTGGGAACTCTTGGGATGAGTGTCCACTTATAGGCTAAAGCAGGTCTTCGCGATACATTATATTGACTCATTTACTTTGATTAGTCACTGTGTGACGTTTGTTTGTTCGAGGTAACGAACGAATGATCGCCTTCCTTGTGTTTTGTCGATGTTTTCAATACCTCTTTTGTTTTTCCAATTGTCAATGTCACTCGTTTCTCATACTTCCTTGTTCTTTTTAGAATATGCCACCTAGACGTGATCTCGAACAGGATGCTGCAATCGCAGCCCTTGTCGCTCAGCAAATCGTAGCTGTGCTTCCGAATCTAGTAACTCATATTCATCAACTTTACAACAACAATAACAACAACAATGCTCAGTGCAGTTTTAAAACTTTCAATTCGGCTAAACCACTAAAGTTTTCTAGGTCTTAAGGAGCAACTACGCACCTGTAATGGTTCGAGAGCCTCGAAAGTACATTTAGACATGTTCAGTATCCGAATGAGCGTAAGGTTGTGTTTGCTTCAAGTGTGTTCGAGAAGCGTGCTCTTACATGGTGGAACAGTGTGATGCGTGATAGGGGTGCCGATGTGGCTATGGCACAAACTTGGGAAGAGCTTCGAACTCTCATGATGAAAGAGTTTTGTCCCCGTCATGAGATTAGGGCTTTGGAACGAGAATTCGATGATCTGAAACAAGATGGGGGAGAACACCGTGCTTACACAGATCGTTATGAGGAACTGAGTTTGTTGTGTCCTACTATAGTTACACTGTTGGAGAAAGCGATTAAGAGGTATATCGATGGTCTGCCCGATACTGTGCAGGATATTCTCACTAGTAGTAATCATACCACTGTTCGTCAGGCAATTGAATTGGCTGCTACTCTGACCGAGTCTCAGATCAGAAAAGGTAAACTGACCCGCAAGGGTGACAAGAAGTAGTCGGCCGATTCCGTTCAAGACAAGGGTAAAGGTAAGGGAAAGAAGAAAGGAGAGTCTTCTAAGAGGTCAAGGAAGCGCAAGGCTTCCCAGAACTTTGTTGTCACTGCACAAAATCCTTAGAACCTACCAGCACTACCTCCTGCGAAGAAACAATATGCTGGTACCGCACATCATGCACCCAACAGGCCTGTAAACAGTGTACTACTTGTGGTAAACTTGGGCATCTAGCCAACATCTGTCCTTTAGGTCAGAACCAAGCTGCTCAGAATCCAGCACAAGCTCCAGTTCAAGGGAATGCTACTAGATTCCCACCTGGCTCGTGTTACAATTGCGGAGAAATGGGTCATTTCCGCAACAATTGTTCGAGGCTTGCGAATCCGAATGCTAATGCGAATGCAAATGTCAATCCCACTCGTGGACGAGCGTACAATATGAATGCAAACGAGGCGCGTGCTGACAATGAGGTTGTTAATGGTACATTCCTTATTAGCCATCGACCTGCATTTGTTCTTTTCGATTCTGGTGCTGATAGAAGTTTTGTTTCATTACCATTCGATCCTTTGCTTGCGATACCTAGAACTAAACTGAGGAAACCCTTATCTGTCGAAGTTGCTACTGGTAAACCTCTTATACTAGATTCTGTGATTCGCGATTGTCAATTGAACCTTGATAACCATCTTTTTCCTATTGACCTCACACCAATGCAGCTAGGAAGTTTCGATATTATCGTAGGGATGGATTGGTTAACAAAACATCATGCTGAGGTAGTTTTTTCGATAAGATCGTTCATATTCCTCTTTCGTCTGGTGAAATCCTAGAGGTTCGTGGCGAGAAACCTTCAGTTGGTTTGAAACTTATGTCATGTACGAAAGCCCAAAGTTATTTACTAAAAGGATATGTCACCTTTCTGGCTCATGTCACCGAGGAGAAGGATAAGAGTAAGTGTATTCAAGATATTCCAATTGTTTGAGATTATCCAGAGGTGTTTCCTGATGAACTGCCTGGTTTGCCTCCAGTTCGTCAAGTCGAATTTCATATTGATCTTGTACCCAATGCCAAGCCGATTGCTAAAGCGCCTTATCGTCTTGCACCGTCTGAGATGCAAGAATTATCTAAACAGCTTCAAGAGTTATCTGACAAAGGATTCATCCGACCGAGTTATTCCGTGGGGCGCTCCTATCCTATTTGTGAAAAAGAAAGATGGATCTTTTCGAATGTGTATTGATTATCGTGAGCTTAATAAGCTTACCATCAAGAATCGATATCCCCTACCACGAATTGATGATCTCTTTGATCAGCTTCAAGGTGCTACATGTTTCTCCAAGATCGATTTATGTTCTGGGTATCATCAGCTTCGTGTACTCGAAGAAGATATTCCCAAAACTGCCTTCCGCACGAGATATGGACACTACGAGTTATCAGTCATGCCTTTTGGTTTGACGAATGCCCCATATATTTTCATGGACTTAATGAATAGGGTTTGTAAACCTTATTTAGACAAGTTCATCATTGTGTTCATCGATGATATTCTCATTTATTCAAAGTCTTGAGCCGATCACGAACAACATCTTCGTCTGACAATGGAACTCCTAAAGAAGGAATAACTTTTTTGCTAAATTCTCCAAGTGTAAATTCTGGGTATTCATGTGGATCCTTCCAAATATCTGCTATTAAGGATTGGAACACACCAACGACACCTACAGAAATTCGGTCTTTTCTTGGTCTTGCTGGATATTATCGTCGATTTATTTCGAACTTCTCAAAGATCACGGTTCCACTCACTACTTTGACTCAAAAGAATAAGCCTTTTGAGTGGGGACCTAAACAAGAAGAAGCGTTCCAAACGCTGAAACAAAAACTATGTGATACTCATGTGTTGTCTTTGCCCGAAGGAAACGATGATTTCATTGTCTATTGTGACGCGTCGAATCTAGGCCTTGGTTGTGTTCTTATGCAACGAGGTAAAGTTATTGCGTATGCATCAAGACAGCTAAAAGTTCACAAGGAAAACTACACGACTCATGATCTTGAGTTGGGTGCTGTGGTATTTGCTCTCAAATTCTGGAGACACTATCTTTATGGAATGAAATGTGTGGTTTTCACAGACCACAAAAGTCTCCAACAAATTCTTAATCAAAAGGAGCTGAACATGAGACAACGACGCTGGGTTGAACTCTTAAACTATTATGATTGCGAGATTCGCTACCATACTGGTAAGGAGAATGTCGTAGCCGATGCGCTAAGCCGAAAGGAACAGGTCAAGCTTCATTCTGTTCGAACTCTATCTGATATTCAAACTCATGTCCTTCAAGCACAACGATCCTGTGTAACCAAAGGCCTATTGAAATATGAGCTACCACTTCAACTTGAGCTCAAACTCGAAACGAAAGACGATGGGTTACTCTATTTCAAGGATTGTTTGTGGATTCCGAAGCAAGACGATCTTCGCACTCTAGTGATGGATGAATCTCATAAGTCTCGATATTCCATCCATCCTGGTGTGGACAAAATGTACAAGGATCTTTGTACTCAGTATTGGTGGCCTGGTATGAAGAAGGATATTGCTTTGTATGTATCGAAATGCCTAACTTGTCTTAAAGTCAAGGCTGAACATCAACGACCATCTGGTTTGCTTGTACAACCAGAGATTCCGGTTTGGAAGTGGGAGAACATTGCGATGGATCTCATCACAAAGTTACCACGTACATCTAGGGGTCACGATGCTATTTGGGTTGTTATCGATCGATTAACGAAGTCAGCTCGTTTTATACCGAATCACGAGGATCTATCTGCTGATAAACTTGCAAAGATTTATGTTGATGAGATTGTATCTCGACATGGTGTTCCTTTGGATATCATTTCTGATCGCGATGCTCGATTTTCATCTCATTTTTGGAAAACCATGCTATCTGCTTTGGGACCCCAACTAAATCTAAGCACTGCTTATCATCCCCAAACAGATGGACAATCTGAAAGGACGATACAAACACTGGAGGATATGCTTAGAGCATGCGTCCTAGACTTTGGTGGTAATTGGGACTCTCATCTGCCGTTGATCGAGTTCTCTTACAATAACAGTTATCATGCTAGTATCAATATGGCACCGTTCGAAGCTCTCTACGGTCGAAAATGTCGTTCACCTGTCTATTGGAATGAGATCGGTGAAGCTCAGCTTACTGGACCTGAGCTCATTCTGGAAACAACAGATAAAATCAAGAAAATTCACGATAATCTTGTGACAGCCAGAAGCCGTCAAAAGGGTTATGCGGATATGCGGCGCAAGCCCTTAGAATTTCAAGTCGGAGACCATGTCCTACTCAAGGTATCTCCTTGGAAGGGAGTGGTGAGATTTGGAAAGAAAGGAAAGGTTGCCTATCAACTAGAGCTACCTCCAGAGCTTGGGAATATTCACCCAACATTCCACGTGTCCAATTTGCGAAAATGTTTAGCCGACACTGATCTTCATATTCCACTTAACGAGATTCAAGTTGATGAAACGATGCACGTTGTCGAGAAACCTGTGGAAATAGTGGACCGTGAAATTAAACAGTTAAAGAACAAGAGAATTCGATTAGTCAAGGTTCGCTGGGAATCCAAACGTGGCCCAGGGTTTACTTGGGAACATGCGGACCAAATGAAAGCGAAATATCCACAATTGTTTTCACAAGTTTCCTCTAGTTAAAATTTCGGGATGAAATTTCCTAAAGTAGGGGAGACTATGACAATTGTGCTCTGTAAACGATGTACGATGTAAAACAATATCAATTATCAATAAAAAGATGTTATTTGGTGTTAATATGTATGTATTTATGTTTGATGATTTTACGTTTTGATTCGAGTTCGATTTCAAGCTTTAGATCGCTTTCTAGAAAGTTATACGCAAACTGATGCGTAAACGTAATCAATTTAACGCGAAAAAAACTCTGAAATAGTGAAATAGGCTTAACATACCTTAAATAACCTTTACATAAATTAGAAATAAGTTTTGGAGGGTTTGGTGTGTCGAAAACAAGTTTATTCGATCGCAGGGACTATTTGCATCAAACTGCGAAACTATGCCGATATGTATAGTAACGAACATTTCGGAACTTGATCATAAGTTAAACATACCCTAAATATCCTTTACATAGCTTAGAAATAGGCTTTGAAGGGTTCGGTATGCGAAAATAAACTTTTTTGATCAAACAGGGACTAAAAGCGTCAAAAAGTGCATAAGCTTGCATTTTCGTGCATATCTTACGTTCAGAACATATCAGGACATCCAAAAATTTTTGTAATCATTAAAATAATTTATTTTAGTGATTGGATTACAAAAATACCATTCGTCACGAAATTTGGATCGTTTTTGCGTCCGTTCAAGTTTTCGTCGTAATTAACCGAATAACGCAATCGTACGACCAAACGAACTGACATCCGAGATGTTTTTGAGCATATTTCATGTTCCCTATACTTTAACTTCATTGTAGAGCCTTGAAATGGGGTTAACGGGGCTTAAACGTGTCAAAAATGCATCAAAAACCAAGTTTTGGGCATGTAGGGACTAAAATTGGCAATCTGCGAAAGTTTGCTAGGAGGGGCGTGTAAGACTAAGCCTTGGTCTATGCGGCCCTCAACAGACTGTCAGACAGAAACATTGAATATGGTATTTTAAGCTGATTTTGATGGTTTTGATCCTTGTTTTGCAATACCATCTGATGGTATTTGAGTTCCCATGGTATATAAAACAATGGGTAACACTTGTAAGGTCTAGATTAAAGCACAAATTTCGAGAAACGATCCTAACGGTTCTTAGAAGTATATAAATACCTACCATTTCAATTCATTCCAACTCACAATTTGATTCAATCTGCTCTAAGTTGGGGTTTATACTCCATACATGAGTAATTTGAATCAAAACTTCCTTGCTTGGACCTTTTGTAAGTTTCTTTCATGCTTGTTATTGCTTTTCAAGCGTGAAAGTCAAAAAATGTTTGACTTTCTGCTTTGACTAGTCTTTGGTCAACACAAAGTTCGTTTGAACTTTGCAACATGAGCGTAATCACGATGGTTATAGTCCCTTATGACTATACATACTGATTACCAAGTTGATTAGTCGAAGTGACGAGTCAAAGTTTCGGTCAAAGTGTCGTTTATGCGCATTTTGAGATGAAACTATCCTTGGGTATCAAAACACTTTGTTTTGATATCAAAACCTGTTTTCCAACTTAGTTAAACATGTTAAAACATGTTTAACTTGTCACTTTTAGTCTAGTGCTTGTATAGAGTCATAAGTCAAGCGGTCTAAACAACCGCTTAGACTTTCGAACTCGACCCGTTTGGTCGATCATTAGGATCCGACCAAGCATGTTTTGTGACCATAGTTGTATAGGGAATAACCTTCCGAGGTTATACCTTATGGTCACTTAGTTTAATTAGTTGTATGATAGGTAGTTTATATGCCTTAGGTAAATGACCAAAATGCCCTTTTCATGCATAATTGGTATATAAGCATATGTAACTTAACTTTTGTCACTTAAACTAATTATGAAACATGTTTAGGCATATAATACTTGTCATAGGACTAGTTAGGTGTCTCGAACGCGCATTTGCGCGAACGACGCGTTAACGTAGCATAAGCTACCTTAATGGGTCATAACGGGTCGAAAGCACTTAGGATAGGTTCCGATTTAGAATGTAGGCTTTGTTAAACCATATCACATGAGTTCCAATACTCATTTGGTTTACAAGACCTCATTCTACCTGATCTTCGGATTTAGGTGTCGATTTATTAACTTAGCGATCCGATTACTAGATGCTACTTGATTTCCTTGGTTTGCCTGAGCTTCGTTAAGTTCATTAGATCGAGGATATTTGTAATTCAATGTGAGTACAAAGTTCCCCTATTTTACTGTTTTCAATTGTTTTGGGGTGATTCATATGTGTTAAACGATTTCGACGCTTTCAAACGATGATTTCCAAAAACGAATACTATGGTTTATATTAAACAAGAACGATTTCGATAATGTGAACGAACTTGTTGGACGTATTTACATAACGAATAATATTCATTAATTTTAGCCGAACCGACCAGTATTAGGTTATGGTACCATAGGATCTGACAAATCCCGTTATCAGAATGCACCCATGGTTATGTGTGGGGCTTATGTGGGTAACGACTGAACCTGTTATTTGTTAACTTACCCTTTGGTGGTTTGATTAATACGAGTTGAATGATGGACGAGTTACGAAGGTTTGAATGTTATTAGCGAGACGACCAAAAGTAGTTTTCACAATTAAAACGAGAACAATTTAAAAGATTTGAACAAGTTAAACAAATTGAACAAACGATTGGTTTTGGGTTGTGATTAGGTAATGGGACGGGTGTAACATGATAAAAGCATGGTAGATACGCCGCTGGTACTTCTTATATATAAGTGTTTTTATAATATTACATTCCGTGGCATTATTTAGTTCACTTGGGCAAACGATTTTAAAACGATGTCACACAACGATGTTTATTAATAATATAAACCATACGAGTTTTACTACGAGATGATTTACAATTTGGTTTACTTAAACAAATGTTTTGGGTTAAGATTCATGGCTACGAGATTTTGTAATCTATAACCAACCTGTTTTGAGTTGGTTAATCATGTTGTAATACTATATTCTTTTCAAAACAAGGTTTTCAACTATTGACTCTTGTAGTCTAACGAGGTATTGCAATATGCAAAACGAGCCATGAATCCAACACTCTCACAAAACCTATGTGCTCGCCGGCATTTCTTTGCTGACTTATTTTTACATATGTTTCAGGTATTGATTGAATGATGTGGATTGCTAGGATGCATGCCTACTTAGGACTGGACGAGGCCTTAGTGACTTAATAATGATGATAGACTATGTTTAACTTGTTTGTTTAAATTTCAAGACAATGTAAATATTGAACAATTCAATAAAACGAAACTTTTCAAATCAATGGTTGTGAAACAATGATTCTGTTGCTCCATTCCCTGACGTTTCCGCCACGGTTTCGTTGTTTTAACGCGGTCGGGGTGTGACAAGCCGTCCACTTCATACACATCCTATGAAGAACCAACGTATAAACCTTCTCCCTCGTACTCATATTTTGATGAACCGAAGTATGAGCCTTCATACTCATACTTTGAGGAGCCAAGATATGAGCCTTCACCTTCATATGAGTATTATGAAGAACCAAGTTACGACCCTTATTCATCATATACTTACAATGAGGAACAATGGTGTGAACCATCTACTTCATATGAGTATTATGAGGAACCAAGGATTAAACTTCCGAACTCAAGCTTTGAGGATCCTTATTCTATCACTCCCATAGCCGAAAAGATAATAGAACACCATAAAACTATAGAGCGCTATATAAAAGAATCTCGCGCAAGGGAAGAATTAACACGTAATAAAGAAGAGATAGTTGAAGAGGTAAAAATGGAAGAACAAGTAAGTGAAAAACCGACACATGAGGTAAACAATGAAAAAGGTGAGTCCGATAACATTAAAATTCAAGAAGAGTCTAATTTTCAAGAAATTAATCTCTTGTCGCCTTCTTTTGAAAATCATTGTTTAGTACCCACTCATGCTAAGTTTTTAAAAGAGTTAAACACTAACACTAAAATTGATGAAATGGTAAGCATTAAGTTAATAAATGATCAAACTACGCTAATAAAAGATGACCCATTTGAAATTAACATTACACCGGTTCCATGTTTCTTTCAAAATTCCTTTATTAGTAATATTACAATTGATAAAGATCTTTGTGTTAACATAATGCCAAACTACATTTTCGAAAAATTATGTATTAGTGATTTTTCTCCACTTCAAATACCCATTTTTCTATCTAATCAGAAAATAATAAAATCAATGGGAATAGTTGCAGATGTGTTAGTCCAAACAAATCAAACGGTAGTCCCAACCGACTTTGTCATCCTTGATGACGCTCCACTTGTGTTGGGACAACCTTTTGTGAAAACCCACAAAGCTTTGATTAATCGGAAGCAAAACAATTTACCCATTCGATTAGGGGCCTTCAAAAGGTATGTCGATCTCGAACAATCAATAAAATATCCAATTGGCAATGACGACCCCCTAATTGAAGATGAGCCAGAACCACCCGATAAGGTGGGTCTAGCAAAGGACCCTTATAAATGGGGCGCACCACGGAGGCATTCCGCGGAACTATCCTTCATTTTAGATAAGTTTAACTTTTATGTTTTCTAGTTTAGTCTTACTTTTCAAGAATAAATCACACCTGAAAAGGTGGATATTGCCAAAGGGACGTTAAAACCGCACCCCAGGCATGAAAAGAGAGCCTTCCGTCAACTTTTCCATCATTTCAGCATGTCCAGCACAGGGTCGTGGCCACCCAACACGCCCCCGTGCCCAAGCTCTGCAGAAAAAGTCCCAGATCAGGGAACTGACCACGGGCCGTGCTCGGTGAACACACCCCGTGGTCAACATTTTGTTCAATTTTGTTACTGGTAGTCTGACCACGGGGCCGTGCTCAGCCCACCATACCCCGTGTTCAGCTACCTAGTAACATAAAATCTTGTTTTTAACCCACTTTTAGACAATTTAATCAACCGAAAAACTTATTTTTAGGACACATTGAGGACAATGTATAATTTAAGTGGGGGGGGGGGGGGATGCTAAAACCTTGAATTTTGCAAGTCCTAATAACAAGCCTTACACAAAACTCTATTGGAACCGCTAATCACCCCAAATTTTTTCAAAAACTTTTCATTTTTTTTTACTTGTCTTGGTTTAATTTGGGAATAACAAGTTCTAAAAGGTTATATTCTTACAAATTTACAACCGATAGCGTCGTGATAAAAAGAACAACATAAAAAAATTATGAAACGGCATGACAAATCTAGTTAAAATTTGATTATATATTCTTGATCACATTATAAACCCATTCCCACAACAAGTGAGTTTTGAGCCTTTATCGAGCATACAAGTATACATCTTTAAACTAAATGCTCTTTTTCATTTCTTGTGTGAATAGCTTCTTAGTTCTTACGACTCTAGAACTTGCCACGACAATACATTCCCGGTCCTTACCAACTTAAACCCAAGTAAGTAAATGATAGAGGCATTAGGACTAACCCTTTTTCTTTTCAACACCATTAATTTTCATTTTCTTTTTCACCTACCTAAAATCCCCCTAGTTAACCCCTTTGAACCTAAGCCTTTTCGTTTCTAAACCCACAAAACAAACACCCTTTACCCACCAAAACTTTGTTTTTCTTTTAAACCCTTTATTTTTGTAAAAAGCTCGGTTGTCTTGTGACGTTCTTTATAAAAAAGAAGAAGAAGAAGTCTAGCAATAAACAAACAAGTTCCTCAAAGAAACTTTGTTTGAAAATACTTAGTTTGAATAAAAGTCACAAAAACAAAAAGTTTTACGACGACCGATGCTTTTTACTAACCACTAACCCAAAACCACCTACCTTTAACCCAAGCCTAACCCTTCCCCAAATCCTCTTGATATTTACAAAGGTTTATAGTTAAAAAGGAGGAGGATTGATTGCTTGGCAAGCATATGGTAGAAGTAAGTTCCATGCCGGTCTCAAGTGTTTCACAAAAATACATATTCGGCCGAGTGTTGAGTGATCTCCCTTAAGGTGTGTGAACTTGTATATAAATGGAATTTAAAAAAGGCATGTTATTCCCAAATAAGTACTTTCTCTTATGAAACGTTCTAAATAAATCATAACGAATAGGATTGTAAATAACATAAAAATAAAACTCAATAAAGATCTTGGATTCCCCACACTCAAGACAAGCCCAAAACTTCTCTTCTACCCATTCCATTTGGGTGTGTAAGACACAAAATAAAGAGTTTGCTTGAGGACAAGCAACAATTCAAGTGTGGGGGTATTTGATGTGTGTAAAATGCAACATAGAAATTACATCAAATGAGGCATAAACTAACCCTTTTTTAGTACTAATGTTGGAAAAAGTGTGCTTTTGTCTTCCTTTTGTATTTCCAAGACCAAATGAGCTTAAATGAACAAAAGGAACAAATATGTAGGAAAAACTAACATAAATACAAAGAAAAGGAATAAACGTGCCATGCCCGACCCCTCGACAGCATCTTCCCAAGCAAAAACAAGAAACAGAAGGCAGACCATGGCCCCGTGCCCAGCGGGCACGGGGGCGTGGCCAGGTGTCTGTAGAAAATGACAAAGTTGTAGAAGCTTCTATTCCTAGCACAGGGGCATGCCCAGCTCAACACGGGCCGTGGTCAACGCTAAGATTCGTAGAATCTTGCAAATCTTGATAGTACATATACGCTTCTGCACACGGGGCCGTGCTCAGCGAACACAGGGGCGTGTGGAGCCTAATGCAGACAATTGTAATTAATGAAGAAAGAGAAAGAGGATGGCCACGGGGCCGTGTCCGGGCTTCTGTTCAGGCTATAAATAGGGGTGCTTGGTTCACTTCAAAGGCATCCCTTGGCAAACCACCTTTCTCTCACTTTGCCACCACTCCACCACCACTACAACACCCACATCCACCACCATCATCCATCATCCACCTTAGAGTGTGTGTAGTAGTGTTGGGATCCAAGATTGATCGTAAGAGTTCTTGTCAATCAAAGGCCACGTTTGGCTAAGCCTCTTACATCACTTGGTGAAGACAAGCATTTAATGTAATACTTTTGATTTTTAATCTTTTCGCACTTTTTATTTGGTTTTGTATTAATGACTTTAATAACTAGTTTCTTATGTTGAAGGTGAAACTTCTTTATCATTTGTCCGTGGTGTCTTGGCATTACTTTACTGTCTATATAAAGTAAAGATTTTCACCATTCATATCTCTATGGTCTATATAGAGATATGTTGGCTACCTGGTTGGGGGTTAAGGGAATGGTTTAGTAAGGTTCTTGCCATGTTTAGTGTATAGATCCTGCAAGGACCTGGGTCAAGCTTACTAGGACCTCCTTCAATACCTACTGGTATTGGATGGCGGGGGTGCGAATGGCTTGATCCCCTCATATGTAAACCACTACTAATACATTAACCCGGCTACTTGGGATTGTATCCCTGCTGACTCAAACCACTTAGCCGAGGGTAACGTCGCCTTTAAAAGAGGGGCCTACCACATTATGCATTAATAACTTAATTAATTATCTTCAAATATTCCGACCCTTTGGGATTGTACCCTTGCTGACTCAAACCACTTGGTTGATGGTAACGTCACCTTCAAAAGAGGGGCCTACTACTATAACTAATATAATCTCTTAAAAAGTGCAAAAGTGAGGAAATTATAAAAGGTTACATTAAAGGCGAGTCAGATCAAAGTGATTCATCTTGTCTATCTGTTTTATTTTTATTTTTCAGGATTTTTAGTTTTATTTTTCATGTTTAAAACATTTTCTAAAATTTTTTGATTTGGTTAGACGTTGAGTATAAACCGGTACTAAAAGCTCTTGTGTCCTTGGACGACCTCGGTATCTTACCAACACCATACTATGCTCACGATAGGTGCACTTGCCCATATGTGTGTTTAGTGTTAGTAGAATATCATGTTTTATAAATTTAAAACTTGACTAATGTGTTAAAAAGGGCTTAAAATATTAATAATTATATATCACACTACACACGCATCAGTGACATATTATCTTTAGGTTATCTTGAAGATCTCAAAGTTTATGCGATAAAGAGAGAATTCGGGGTTCAATACTTCAAATTTTTGAAAGACCTGAAAACTTTACCATGGTGGGACATTGAGGAATTGGTGAAGAAAAAGAATAATGTCTATGGGGTCCAGAAGTAAGATTTCACGAATCAAGACTTTGGGATTATATTAGACAACAAGCTGAAGATGGATTTCCTGTCTTGAAACCACACTACCCAAAGCGAATAGTGAAGATTGTCCCGATACCAAGTGAAAAAGATATTACACTCCAAATAAAAAGACCGCGTTATATGAAGAATATGCCATTGAAAGAGATGGAGCAAGACTTCTACAGAGAGTTTAAGGGTGGTACTATGACCCAAAGACGTGTGAAGCGGTGATCTCATTACGAAATGAAGAAAACTGGGTGTGGAGAGGTATTCGCGTGCTTGACCCGATGTGGTTGGACAATTGCTCAAAGAAAGACATTGAATGTGTTGATGCATATTTTGTGGACACGACTCGGCTCGGTTCAACTCAGCTCAGTTCGACTTAGTTTCGACTCGAAGACACGAAGATCAAGACGAAGACTTGTGTCTGTACTTTGTCTGTAATGTGTCATGATACAAAACGATGTCTTATGTTAGATTTGTTGCTATGTGCGTTCGATGTAAGTTTGACCAAGTCAACCATCCTCCGGTTTGACTTGGCCAAACAGTTAGCACATTGGTTGAAACATGCTTGTGTCGAAGGATGTCATCGAAGGATGGTTTGTATCCTTCGATGACCTCGAAAGATAATGTCTTCGATAGATACAGATGGACCTCGAAGGATATCATCCTTCGAGGTGTATATGTGATCCTTCGATGGGATTCTGGTCGATAGATGATCCTTCGACCAGATTACCTTATCCTTCGACCACAGGTGCTGTGTCGGGTATAAATACCCATGTGTTGTGTTTATTTCATCGCAAGCACACATAGAGACGAGAGACACACAAGAGACAGATAGATACACTCGAGAGATAGGGAGAGCATTCTGTCAAGAACACACACACACATTAGAGAGTTTGCAATACAGATTTGTAAACCTTGTGCTTGTAACCGGAACCTTTCATACGCATTAATACAAGTGGTGTTAATCGTTGAACCTTGTGTGTTTTGTGTTTATACTTGTCTCAACTCGGTTTGCATGCTAGCTTGGATTCCGCACTCGCTAGTGTGTTAATATATCAAGGATAAGGTTTGACCTCATCCGAAGAGGGACCTACAAGTGGTATCAGAGCCTTGGCTCTTTTCCTTGTTAAAACCGAGTGTTTTAGAGTGTGTTTCGGACTTTTGAAGTTTATGTTTTCTGGAAATTTTGTGTTTAAAACTTCGAAAATCTGCTTGTTTTGCTAGAAGTTCTTATAAAAACCTTGTTGTTCTTCATTTTCACATGTTAAACATTGGTTTTTAGTGAAGTTTCGACCAAAACTCGTGTTCGGCAGTTGTCGGTTTTCCGGAAAATTCAAATTTTCTGGGTTTGTTCTTGATATCTTCAACTAATATTCAAGTGTTCTTCAAAGTGTTACATATTTTGATCTTGTTTTATTATTGTTGAAAGTTGTTTGTGCATTGGGAAGGGTTAATTGGTTAAAATATTCAAACCAAATCTGGTTTTGGCAGAAAGCACGTCTGAACATACCTTCTGCCGAAAGTTTTTACCAACCCGTCACCTTTCTCACCAAACTGTCAACTTTGTGTCAGTGTGTCAGTGCTCATCGAAAGATATCCTTCGGAGTCGAAAGATCATCTTTCGATCAAGGAGGTTCGACAGATACCCATCCTTCGAACATCTTTCGAAGTCAGTGAGTTATCTTTCGAGCCAAGGAATCTTTTCGAAGGATATATTGTTCGAGCTACTGTTACATTTCGAAAGATAAGGATCCTTCGTCTTGGAGAATCTTTCGAAGTCATTGTTCGAAACTCAACAGTGGTCTTTCGACACTGTTGATCCTTCGAATAGGTGTCTATCTTTCGAACAAGGGTTGATCTTTCGATCCTTAGTCTGTTTATAATTAACAGTTGTGTTTTGCAGGTCTTTCGATCCTTGATCCTTCGGCTGGTTGTTATCATTCGAAAAAAAAATTAACATAGTTTGTGAAAATTAATTTTATTTTAAATCAATTTTCACTTAATATATTAATTTTTATAAAATGGGAACAAACGGTGAGTGGTGGACTCAATTAACTTCGACTCCACAATCATCAGCTACACAACCTGAGCCAGAGTTTGACAAAAATGCATTCTTGCGAGCTATTGCCCCAACACAAGCTGCAATGATAACTGCAAATCAATGGGCATTGGTCACAAATCAAAGCAGCAGCATTCAATCTATGATGCAGAACGACAGTGAAACTGGTACAAGCACAAAACCGCCAAAGTTAAATCACATCAATGATTGGGGATGGTGGAAAGAAAGGTTGAGAACTTATGTTCAGGGGCAAGGTCAAGATCTATGGATGTGTTTCTTCACTCCATTTGACAGTGACTTGGAAGTTGCAGGATCTAATCCACAAACTTACAGCACTCTGTCTGATGAAGATAAGAAGAAGTTTGAGTTAGAAAAGAAAGCATTCATGATTCTCACACAAGCTCTTAACAGAGACATATATCACCAGTTTGTTTACTGCACGACTACTAAAAGCTTGTGGGATATGCTCACGTTACGATGTGAAGGAAATGCTCAATCAAGAAAGATCAAGCAAGATTTACTGAAGAAAGAATTTGAAGGATTCACGTGTTTGGAAAATGAGACTTTGGCAGATTTATCTACAAGGTTTCATCACTTGTTGAGCGAGATGTTTGCTTTTAAAGTCAATGCCACTCCACAAGAAATGACAAAGAGATTTGCTGATAGCTTACCAGCAAAGTGGAGCAGTTATCTTGAAATCCTTAAAGAAAATGGTGTTTTAGACACAATCACCGTTTATGATTTAATTCCAAAATTGGAGAACAAGGATGTAGAAGAAAAACTGAAGGCAAAAAGAACACTAACTCCTCAAAGTCCTGAGATGCACTTTGGGATTGCAGGGGGCATCAGTGGAGAAAAACCAGCTTCTCAACACGCGAAGCTTCAGACAGCTTTCGTCTCAAACACTGCACCTTCAACAACAGATCAGTTTGATCCTTCAGCATACTTGATGTATCCAAGACCAGATGTGAAACTGACACCGACAGCTCCGCAGCAACAACCGCAACAGCAAGGGTTTTATGGAAGCTCTTCAAACTTTCAAGCCACTTCCAATCCAAACACTGTCAGATTAGACACTTCCAACTTTTCCAAAGTCAGTGTCGAGATAGCCAAGGAGCATATGGAGATGTTGAATACCTTGGTTAGTGCTTATTGTGGATTGATCGCAGGTCAGATTGGGAATATCAATCTAACCAATGAAGATTATCAGCAAGTGGATAGAGACGAGTTTGAAATGATGGATATCAAATGGGCTCTTGCTAGTGCCATTCAAAGAGCAAAGGAGTTTATGGAAAGGACTGGGAGAACCAACTTGGAAAGCAAGAAAGACACCAAGTATGGATTCGACAAGCAAGCTGTAACGTGCTTTAACTGTGGTGAACGCGGTCATTTCAAAAGGGAATGCACAAGACCAGCTCAGCATGGAAATCAAAATCCCTTCAGAAACCAAGGCAACCAGCAGAACCAGAACAGGAACAATGTTCGTACGTTGATACCTGTCAACAACCAAAGCCAACCAGGGTCATCAAATGCCAACCGGGGACTCGTGGTTCAAATAGATGAAGGTTGTGATTGGTCGCTTCAGCTTGGAGAAGGAGGAAATGGTGGAACAGCATGTTATGCTAAAGTGACTGAGAAGGTGGTAGAACCCATGTCTGCTGGTGAATCTTCAGAAGATGAAGATAGTTCGGGTTATAGTGGGAGCACAGATGGGGAATCACTTGATGCTGGTGATTTATCAAGTGATGCTTTAGATTTGAAGGTTGATGAACTTTTGGCTGAAGCTGAAGCATTATGCAAGAGGAGATCTATTCTCTGCCAGAAATCTGCTGGAACTTCCGAGAAGCTTGCTAAGTTCTTCTCTGAAGATGGATCTTTTTCTTTCCATTCAGCCTTTACGGCTAATGTCGACAGTTCATCAGGTCAGGTAAGTGTCGATGAACCCACTGTAGTTAGCTGTGAAAATTGTGATAGTTTAAAGGTTAAATATGCTGAACAGGAAAAGCAGTTTGAAATCACAAACAAACACAATCAAGAATTGATTGTTAATCTTTCTAAAGCAACTGAAGCTAACTTGTTTTTGACGAGAAATGAAAAGGAATTTAAAGCTACAATTGCGTCATTAAAACATGATGTTTCTGAATTACAAAGGGCTGTTTTGAGAAAACAACATGCTAACAATGATTTAATTGACACAATTGAAAAGCAAATGGTAGAGTTAGCTACAGCACGATGTGAATGTGAGACAATTAAGCAGAAATTGGAAAGCTATTCCAATTCCCGCTATGTTTTGGATCACATTATTGATGTTCAAAAGAAAAAGGGGGATAGGAAGTGTAATGGATTCAAATCATGTCCTCCCCCAATGAATCACAATTACTCCAAATTGCCTGATGACGAGGATATGCCCCGTTTTGAACCTACTGTGCCACTCAATCTAGATGATTTTGCAGCAGGCCTCGGGTTCACAACTGGTACATCATCCTCGGGTCAATCTGAATCTGAGTCTGAGAATGTGACGGATTCATCATGTGTTAAGGAACAGAGTCCTCCCACTATTGAGGATACTGATTCTTCGGATGATGAATCTGATTCATCGGATGATGAGTCTGTAGAAATTGTGAATCAACAGTCTAACTCGGTTACAATAGATATTCCAATTGAGAATCACATCTTATGTGATCCACCAGTGGAACCGAGTAAGACTGAAATGTCAAAAGCAGTGGAGTCCCTTGTTTCGAGCAGTGAAGGGAATAACTTGTTGTACACGCTCAAAGGAGATGACAAAATCTACTTTAACAAAGATTTTCCAATTAAAAATGTAAATCAAGATTTAATTGAGCAAATTTTTGAAGGATGTATTGATAAGTTTTTGGGAAACAAAAGTGGCAAAGTCACCGTCACTCAATGTGATCCAATTCCGTGTGAACAAATTAGAAAACAATACGGAAACCAAAAACAACAAATTGAGCGAAAACAACAAGTCAACTCCGGAAAGGGTAAAGCACAGGGAAAGAAGGCTCAGAACAAGAATGTTCAAGCACCTAAGGTTCAACAGCCAAAGGTGCAAAACAAAAGAGCTCCTGTTAAGAAAAGAGAACAGAAAGTGAACTTTGTTGGATCCAAGGGTACAGATAAACTTGAAACATTTCAGGATAAATCTAACATTGATTTTATAAAACAAGTTAGAATTTTAAAACGAAATGATCAGAATAATTACACCCAACACACCAACGGATGTGATATAGGTTCAAGTACATCTAGATCACAAAGTTCATGGTCTGGTTCTCCGTCTGGTCATCAACATGTTTCTCCGAGGTTTGTAGAGCGGAGAATGTGTTTTGAGTGTGGCACAATTGGGCATATTGTAAGATATTGCCCATACCTGCAAAAGTTGAAGGCTCCCCAAGAAACCAATTACCAAAAACGATCAGTTTCCCCGAAACAAGACCCGCGTGTCTTGAAAGAAAGGGAAAAGAAGTTGAAACAAAAGAATCAAAAGGTAATTGAAAAGGCCTTAAAATCAGAGGTCAAAGAAGAAAAACCTGTTCAAGCAAAACCTAAAACTGCAAAACCAGTAAATGCTAAAACAATTAATACAAATACTGGTAAAGGACAAACAGCTTGGAAGCCAAAGCAGGTAATTCAGTCGGGGGGAGCACCACAGGTTCTTTTTCCTAATCATCAGGAGATTGAAATCACTTTCCTTGATGATCAAGGACGACCCAAGTCCACAAAGGCTTGGGTCCCCCTCTCCGTCTAATCTTTGAATGAGTGTGTAGGATATTCCAGGAGGAACTTTCAATAGTCGTAAGATTGTTGATAGTGGAGTGTCCATGCACAAAATAGGCGACAGAAGAAATTGTTGCCTTTGATGGAGAGAAGAAAAGAAAAGGAAAAGAGAAACAGAATTGTCTGTTGAAAGAGTTTGAAAAGCTTCGACAAAAATGCAAAGCCTTTTACAATCAAGCTTTGATCGGATCCCCAGGGTAGATTCAAATCAAAATGTACGCACCTGCAGCACGTTTGAGGTTCAAAATCAACAAGATGAACGTGCAGTGTACATTTCTACGCGGTGTGATTGAAGAAAATGTGTTTGTTGAACAAACCAACCGGGTGTGCGGATGCCTTGGCATGGGTTGAAAAACCGCACACTACTTCTGAAAGAGAAAGACAAAAACCTTCGCTGGTGAAATGTGGAAGACCAGCCGGACCCAAAGGTTTATGATCTTGTTGCTGTCAAGAGACTTCTCAGTAGCTACAAAGAATCGACTTTGAAATCCACACCGGGTGGATATCCAGTTTGGGAGAGCACTCAGATTCCTTGCAATGCACGAAGCAGTTGAAGGATACGGTTTTGAATTTCTAATCTCTCCTTTACTTGTCGATATTTAAGCTGCTTTATGATTTATTATTATCTCGTACAGCACTCTTTGGCCAGACAATGTTGTCATGGTCCGCACCGCTTACCGACGTGCCAACTGATTTTTCCAAAATTTGATAAATCTTTTCTGATTAAAAATTAATTTTGGTAAACGGCATTGAGGTAAAACATGAGTAAACCAACATCGGAAAATCATTTTTGTAAATATCTTTGTGTTTTAAATTTATTTTAGTTTGTTGATTTTAGGGGGAGTAAATCCAAATTTGGAAAATCCAAAAACATTGAAAATTTTCAAAAACACAAAAACAATAGAAAAACAAAAATGAGTTTCCTGGCGAGCAAAAGAGAAAATGATAGTACATCAGTGGTCTGTCTAAACCTCTTTAAACTTTAAATGAAAAGGCGATAAGCAGCTCTATATAAGATGTATCGGTAGGCTCACAATCATTTTAAAGTGTGCAGGGTGATATAAATCTTAATTGACTAAAGACCAGGTGGGAACCATTCATTGGCATATGGTCTTGGTACCGAAATTTCGTTTGAGAGATTGCCGAGGTTCTGAGATATTCGGTCTTTATGCTGCTTATCATCTGGGTATCATGGTTGTTTCTTTTACCGAAAAATAACGGGGACGCAAGTCTAGATCTTCCATGATACCATACATACGTGTACATATTGCATACGACCTCAATAAGTGATAAACAATCACATGTCCAAACAAATAAGTGATAATATATCACAAATTCTTTCCGGGAGTCAAGTTCGTCTCTCTGCTGTACGAAAGTACTGACCTGTTCACGGACTTGCTCCTGTGCCCTCATGCATACGAAAATCAAGTTCCTCATCAATAAGTGATTATATCACATAGGGCTTGTTTTCAAATCAAAATAAGTGAGAATCTCACATCATATACGGTCAAACAGATGATAATCGGTATACTCACCGGTAAGATGAACCCTCGTGCATACCTTGATACGGGAATGTGTCGTGATGTGGATGAACACCGGTCTGTAAGTATAAATCATACCTTAACGTATCCCCTCGCCATGAT
Source organism: Helianthus tuberosus (assembly GCA_030545235.1). Lineage (NCBI taxonomy): Eukaryota > Viridiplantae > Streptophyta > Magnoliopsida > Asterales > Asteraceae > Helianthus > Helianthus tuberosus. The sequence goes on along the minus strand of JARYGA010011515.1, from coordinate 1,636,013 downwards.
TACGAATGATAAGTTGAGCTTAAGTGGACAACAATACCGATAATCGTTATAGGATGCTTATCTTAATGTTATCTAATAGAACAACAAGAGCGTTTTGGCGTGACCGTACACTGATATGATTCTCTTACCCTCGAAACTCGCAAAAAGAATGTCTGTAGATATTTATTTACTATTTTCAGTTTATGATTCTTGTGTATATTTATTTATTGTTTTCCGTCTTTACAAATGAAAAATTTCAAAAAGATTTTAGGTGTGTTTTAATATAAACTTTATAAAATCCAAAAAGATTTTGCTTCTAGTTTATTTTTGATTGACTGATGTTGGAACTCGAGTCTATCCTACCCAAAATCCTGATCGTAAGCCGGAAAACAATTGCATCTTCATAAACTGTCGAAGTTAACTAGTTTTGAAAGTTTAAAGGACTAAAATTGTACATTTTCTAAACTTTCAAAATATTGTCGGTTGGTGTTTGATTGAGATTTGATCTCATATGTGTCGTTTGTTTAAATGATAACTATATTCCAAGCGGTTGTTCTCATTATGCGTTTAGCTTTCTTGCATGCGCAGATGCTAAAGGCGAGGAGAACATGGTCGATGACAAGCTTCGGAATGAAGACACGAAGTGGAGGCACTCAAAGGATAAAATGATCGAGTTTCCGCTGACCCTTCATCAACACCACAAGGATCTGAAGAATTGCCAAGTCAAAAGATTCACGAGTATGACTCAATGGAGAGTTCAATCTAAGGGGGAGTTTATTGACACACTACCTAAACAAAAAGGGGAGTTTGTTGATACACTCTCTACTTACGACGCGTGAAGACTTTGAAGATCCTCCGACGTGGAAGACATCGAAGTTGAACCTCACGAGTAGCGTCCAAGGGGGAGTTTGTTGATGCATATTTTGTGGACACGACTCGGCTCGGTTCAACTCAGCTCAGTTCGACTTAGTTTCGACTCGAAGACACGAAGATCAAGACGAAGACTTGTGTCTGTACTTTGTCTGTAATGTGTCATGATACAAAACGATGTCTTATGTTAGATTTGTTGCTATGTGCGTTCGATGTAAGTTTGACCAAGTCAACCATCCTCCGGTTTGACTTGGCCAAACAGTTAGCACATTGGTTGAAACATGCTTGTGTCGAAGGATGTCATCGAAGGATGGTTTGTATCCTTCGATGACCTCGAAAGATAATGTCTTCGATAGATACAGATGGACCTCGAAGGATATCATCCTTCGAGGTGTATATGTGATCCTTCGATGGGATTCTGGTCGATAGATGATCCTTCGACCAGATTACCTTATCCTTCGACCACAGGTGCTGTGTCGGGTATAAATACCCATGTGTTGTGTTCATTTCATCGCAAGCACACACAGAGACGAGAGACACACAAGAGACAGATAGATACACTCGAGAGATAGGGAGAGCATTCTGTCAAGAACACACACACACATTAGAGAGTTTGCAATACAGATTTGTAAACCTTGTGCTTGTAACCGGAACCTTTCATACGCATTAATACAAGTGGTGTTAATCGTTGAACCTTGTGTGTTTTGTGTTTATACTTGTCTCAACTCGGTTTGCATGCTAGCTTGGATTCCGCACTCGCTAGTGTGTTAATATATCAAGGATAAGGTTTGACCTCATCCGAAGAGGGACCTACAGAATGCCTATTTTTCAATAAGATTTGGTTCTTATCGGAAGATAAAGAGCAGGAATTGCTATTCCAAAAGCTGATTAACGTATGTTTCGAGAAAGATATAAATTATGGTCACTACTGGAAGTCTAACTGGAGAGAGTTGGAAAGAGAAGAATTCTTGAAAGAAGAAAGACAAAAGGAGCTGATCAACAAGAAGATTAAGAAAGCAACTTTCTTAGCAAGTCTGAAGTTTCCTAACAAGCCAGTTGCTACAGATCAAACTCCGATAGAAAAAGAAGAATAAAAGAAGGTCAGGATCAAAAAGTTCTTCGATTACAACCAACAAACCAGAGAGTGGTGGAGCAATGGAAGATTTGAAAGGCAAGCACAGCGAGAAGAGCAGAAAAGACAAAAGAAGAGATGTTATGGTAGAGCTTGATGAAGACTATACATGAAGACTAGAGCTACACCAAGTGGGAGTCTGTGAATGCATATGTCTGTAGCTTTCATCATGTATTGAGTCTTATTTTGTTTTGTATTGTATTGTATTGTTTAGATTAGATTGTGTTTCGTATGAAATGGACATGTATTATATTGTAAATGGCCCATTCGCACGAAAGGCACATTCGTACGAATGGGACATATGGTCCAATTCGTGCGAACCCACTCGCTCCTACTGGTTTCGTGCGAGTCTGTTCGCCTACAAATAGGAGTTTGGGCTGGTCATTTGTAACCTTTTTGCATTTGCAGTAAAGCTCCGCCAAAATCGTTTAACGACATTGTAATAGCTTTCAATCAATTGAAACGATTGTTCAATGGTGTCTTTGTGTATTTGTTCACTTTATACTCGGATTCCACACGAGATATGAAGATCTAATAGCCGGTCAGAGCATTCGGAGCACCGAAATGGTCCTCACACTAAAAAATTCCATATGTTGTATATGACTTTGCTATTTGAATTCTATGGTGATATTTTATTTAATAATATAGCATTACTCTTACTTCGAAGCTTATCAAGATTTGCCTATCCAAATTTATAACCGATACTAATTTAGTGTCCCATAAACAGTTATTCATTAGATTAGAGATTGTTTAGTTGAGTTTGTCATTGAACAAAGAGAAACCCTCGATTCAGGTGGAGCTTGAAAGTGTCACGCCAAAATATCGTGAGATTGTTCAGTCAATTTTTTCTGTGATAATCAAATATTCCCTTTAAACGGAAGTAAAGTAATTTTCTTACTAAATACTTGTAAGATGGTCTAACATATAATGTAAATGAGCTAAGATGCCCGTGAGTTATGGGTGATCAAGTCGCAAAAATCTCAATCCACTTGCCGTAGGCAAAGGATTTTTAAAAAAAATTCCCCACCAATTGATTATCTTGAAAGTTAGTTTATGTTTGCGATTCATATTTTTTCATTACTTGATTTTGTATTATTCATCCTCACAATTCAGTTGTTCGATTAGGTAGATAAGGTGTTTTGTGTTTTATAAATTTGTGTTTTGTGAAATTGAACTGAAAAATTAGATTTGAAAATGCACCGACTTTGAATCGATTTATCGGTAAACATAGTAGAAAGTTACCAATGGGGTGGTGGTCCATTGGCAGAGGCAAAGCCTTTAAACACTTTGGGAGAGGGAGGTCTTGGGTTCAAGTCCCACAAACGAAAAGAATAAAAAGAAATTTGCCATTAAAAAAAAAACATAGTAGAAAGTTGTTTTTTCTTTTTTTTTTAAATAACAGATCTAACCCATTTATACGTAAACACGTCGTGATTGACACGTGTAGTTATCATCATGCCAAAGATTATCTTATTATCAAGTTTGGCAGATGATGAAGCTATTTTTTAGGGAAGTCGAGATAGATGGGAGTTTACTTAATTCTATGTCGACTGAATATGAAAATTTAGTGTTAACTTTCTAAAAAAACAAATAAAAGAGCCTCTTCAATGTCTAAAATTGTTGACGCATTAGCCTATGCTCATGACAGTTGCAAAAAAAATGTTATTTTGAATTTAGAAAGGTCAACTTTTTTACTTTCTTTGCAGGTTCTACTCTGTTAACAGTTTTTCCTTTGTAGGAAGACAACACTATTCGAGGATGGAGAAGACATCGTTTTCTTTTACAAAGATACACTAAGTTGTTGATGTTTTAGTTAAGGGCTAAATATGTCATTATTAAAGTTGAAAAAGTCTTTATTAATATAAAACTGCAGTGAGTTCGAAACGTGGACTAGTTTTTGTAAAAAAAATCGGTTTTTAACCGGTTGCAAAGATCAAGAATACTAATCGGTCATAAATCGCCGGTTAAGTTTGGTCCTAAAACCGTTTAAAAAAAAAACCGGTTTCGGGTTTTTTTTCGGTTGCGGTTCTAAAACCGGTTTTTTATACACCTCTACTGATGGGTTCATGGTCTTTATGTTTGTTATTATTTACCACTCAAAAATGTAACATACTTGAAATAGAGATCGATTCATTGTGGGTGGAAATGTAGACAGGTGACGGGTGACGAGTGACGGCGATTTGGATCTAGAATTTTAAAGGGTCTCGAAGACGATGACAGAGGGCTTGGTTCCGGCAACCTAGAAATACCGGGTGTTGAGTTTTGAAGAACAACCGGGTGTTGAGTTTTGAAGAACAACCGGGTGTTGAGTTTTGAAGAACAACTGGAGTACATGAAGAGTAACTTCTATTAGCTGATTATGGTCGCTGTCACACCCGATCCCTCGTGTTTGTTGTTGTTTCGAATAAGGTATGTCCATGTGGTAGTTCATGCGCATTAAGAGCAACTGACTTTTAAAGTGAAGTGTATAGATATGTTTGGTGAATTCGATTCAGTGTTAAAACCAGTTTGGGCCAAAAACCGGTTTTAACTGGTGTTGGTGCATCCGTCTGTCGACTTCGTCTTGTATCGAGTCTTGTATTGTATTAGATAGACCAGGGCACGCAAAACGAGAAAAGTGTGTTTGTGGGTAATTTCGCACGAAATAACACATAGGTTATTCCGTACGAAATTAGGTAGTAATTTCGCACGAAATTAGATTTCGTATGAAACTAATTTCGCTTGGGCTATTCCGTGCGAAATTAGCTCTCCTATAAATACCTTTGATGCCTTGTCATTTGTAACTTTCCGGTTTCAATACCGAACTGCTGCCGAAGTGTCTACTCGCTGTAATTCTTTGTCAAATCAATCAAAAGACAGTTTAAAGTGTATATCTAGCTGAATTTAACTCGATACATTTGTTTCCGCCTCTTGTATTGAGCAAAAACTCTTCTGAACGACTCGTTTGGGTCAGAAAACGATCCTACAAGTGGTATTAGAGCTCAGGAGGAAGAGTTCATATCAATTCAGCTGCAAATTCTGATTTCTACACCTTCTTTTCAAAATTAAACTTGATTTCACGGTCAAAATGATTTGAATTTCACACATTATACGCGCAATAGTGTTTTAACAAATCCTTGAAAGTTTCAGACTTAAAATCGGACAAAAACAGCTCGAGATGATGACATCAGCAGTATTTCGTACGAAATAAGCCTTATTTCGCACCAGATTGTAATTTCGTTTGAGAGGTTCACACGAAATCAGTTATTTCACACCAAATTGGAATTTCGTTTGAGAGGTCCACACGAAATCACCTATTTCGTTTGAAAGGGTGTTATTTCGCACGAAATCAGTGATTTCGCACAGGATTGGTATTTCATTTGAACAGGGTAATTTCGCACCAAAGGATATTTCGTTTGAAGGAGTTATTTCGTTTGAAAGTGTCTGATTTGTGAAAATTTTAAAACCGAAACATGGAAGAGGAATTTTACAACGCCTTTGCTACTCCAATCAGTATTGCACAACACACAATGTTAGAAAATGAAACGGGCACCATGCAAAAACCGCCAAAACTCATGAACATCGAGGAGTATAAAGGATGGGAAGAATGATTTGAGAATTGGGTACAAGCAAATTATGTGGATGCTTGGGAATGTGTGGAAACGAAATATGTTAGACCAATGACTGATGATGAGGAGATTATTGCAATTAAAGATCTAAGTGCAGAAGAGAAAAAGAAATACAAAGATGAAAAGATGATGACGAGTTTATTGCATCAAGCTGTTAAGGAAGATATCTTGGTTTTATTGCAACATAATGGAACTGCTTATTCAATCTGGAAAGCTTTAAAATCAAAGTTTGTTGGTAGTAAAGAAATGATCAAGAACAAAAAATCACTTTTGAAAAAGGAATTTGATCTATTTCGTGGTTTGAGAACTGAAAGCACAAAGATGATTATCGAAAGATATTGCAATTTTTAGTCAACATGAAAAGAGTTAGCATCACAAAGGATAATGAAGAGTTGATTGAAAAATTAGCCGATGCATTGCCACATGAAACTTGGGGCACATATCTCAAGATGTTAAGAAGTAAGAAAGATTTTAGCAATTTGACACTGAGTAAGTTCATTGAAAAACTTGAAGCTAAGGAAATGGAACAAAGAAAGATCTCAAGAATGAAAGATTTTGATGGTGAACAAGATATCGGTCTTTATTACAAAGGAGGTATTAGTGATAAGACTAACAAGTCACCAAAGGTTGAAACTGCATTCAATGCTAAGAGTTCGTCTGGAGGTTCATCTAAAGGATCAAACAGCAAAACAAGTTTTTCTTCATATCCATCATTTGATCCAAACTTGTCAACAACAAAGAATGGCAAGATGCTTCAATGCAATATTGTATTAAACCGTGAAAATGATCAAAATTTTTCGGAAGAGGTTGCAAAAAGTCATATGTCTTTGTTGGGGACTGTGCTGGAATCATATGGAAGTCTAGTAGCAGGAAGGATCGGGAATCCAATGTTGACAAAAGAGGATTACGATCAGATTGATGCTGAAGAGATGGAATTGATGGATATAAAGTGGTGTTTGGCAAGTGTGTTGAGGAGAGCCGAAAAGTTTAAACAAATTATGGGAAGAGATGATTTCCGTGATGCAAATGTTTCTACTTTAGGTTTTGATTAATCTAAAGTTACTTGTTTTCATTGCAGGGAAAAAGGACACTTCAAGAGAGAATGCACAAATCACGAAGCAAGTGGAGCTCAAAATCCGTTCAACAACAATGATTACTATCGGAAAGCAATTTATCATCAAGTTACTCAACAACCACATCAACAACAACCACAAACTGCTCATGCCAGGAAGGAGATTGAAGAATCATCAAAGAGAGCTTGTATGGTGAATCAAGATGATAAAAAGTCAATAAAAGGATCCAGTTGGGATAAATATATTTCAGCTGACAGCAAAGCATGTCTGATAGATCAAGATGATGAAAGACTACCAGAAGGATTTAGCTGGAAAAATTTCAGTTGGGATGATTATGATCCTAACAAAACTCCAAATCACAAAGCTTTTGTCGCTCGAGTTGCTGAAGACAGTGATAATGATGATGATTATTATGCAAGGAGAATGGAAGAGCACTTAAGAATGATGGAAGAGGGTGACAGTGATGATGGAAAAGTTAAAAAGAAAAAGAAGAAAGTTAAGAAACAAGTCAGCAGTGATGATGAAGAAGCTCCTGTGATCAAAAGAAAAGTAAAAGAAGTTCCAGCTTTCAAAGTTGATGCAGAAGCTGATGCACAAAAGATTCCTGTGAAATGTGAAAATTGTGACACAATGAAGAAGCAAAACAGTACTTTGATTCATAACATGAACAGATTGAAAGAATCCTATGATGTTCTGAATAAAACAATGAATCAGTACAACTAATCAAGCAGTGAACAAGCAACAGCCATGAAAACACTTCAAGGAACTTTCATGACAAAGCAGAAAGTTGTCAACAATTACATTGAGAAATGTGCTTTGCTTGAACAGAAACTGGAAACCCAGAGGATTGAAACAAAGAGAGTAAATAGGTTGTTAAAAAGTTACTCATGTACTTCTTATGTTATTGACAGGATTTATCCAACCGTTGAAGGCATGAAGGCATTTGATGAAGAGGAAGTATCTGAAGACAAGAGTTCTGAAAAGAAGAAGGATACTGAAATGAAGATTTCTGGTAAGAAACAAGATGCCAGTTACAACAAGTGTCCACCCCCGCTAGAAAATGGATATTCTCATAGAAATCCAAATTCAGAAAGAGTAAAAAAGGCAACCAATTTACAGTAGGAGTCTGAGTCTTCAGAAAATTTGCCAGAAAACATCGATGTCACTTTTACATCGTCTGACACAGATCATGCGTCTGAATTAATAAAGAAAGTGGTCGATCAGATGTTGGATAACGATGATACCGAGGAGTCAAATTCGGAGTCAAACTCAGAGTCAAAGTCTGACAAGTCAAAGTCAACAGTCAAAAAGGAGAAACGGGTTTACAATAAAGAATTTCTGTTATCAAAGTCTAATTTGAATAACGAAATGTTCAAAATAGCTTGTACTTTGAATGTTTCTGACCAATTATATTCTGATGAAGAATTTCCAATAAGAGGTGTTAAAACTGAAATGATCAAAAAGGTTTTCAAACTGAAATGATCAAAAAGGTTTTCAAACTAACAGAAATTAATATTTCTGAAATAAAAGATGCAAATCTTTTTGAAAAACCTAAAAAGTGCACCTCCATAGATCAAGAAAGGTTAAACAAGAAAAAGGGTTACAATTCTGGTTCTGGTTTTCAAAAGAAACCAAACCATAATGGTAATTTCAAAAGAAAAGGTCTTGGTTTTATTCCACCGAAAAATCATAAAAATGAGAAAACTTATAAACCAAAAACTGTTTTTGTTTCAGGAATATCAACTGAAGAAGAAAAGGAGCAATTGTTCAGAAAGCAGACAAACAAAGAATTCCTTGCTAAGAAGCAAGAAGAGATGAAGAAGGAAGTTCCTCAAAAGACAGAGACGAGAACATGTTTTCAATGCAAAACAATTGGTCATATTGCCAGGAATTGTCCAAAGGCAATTCAAACAAAACAGGGATTTTTTCTTAAAATGAAAGAAAAGATGGTTGAAAATGAACCACCAACTAAACAATTCAAAGTTTTCAAAAATTCGAATTTTGAGGTTGGTGAATGTTCAAAAAGGTTTTACAAGAGAAAAGCAAATCTTGACAACCACAAGTGGGTTGTTAAGAAATCTGATGATAGTTCTAGCAATGATTCTGATTCGTCAAAATCAGAGGAGCTATTTTCAGGCGATGAATCTGATTCCATAAAGTCAGAGGAGCCACGTGTTGAGTTAATGTTGGAAACATCAGTACCGCCAATGGACGATGTCAATTTTCCACCATTGAGGGCTGAGAATTTTGAACAAAAAGTTGGCAAAGTTGAGATTTTAAATCAATTTTTCTCTGAAAAGAAAGAATTTGATATTGAATAAGCCTTTAACCCCACAGTTAAAAATATTTTTGGAAAAATGGTTGACGGGAAGGTCAAAGGGGAAAAGGAATTTTATGAGAAGAAAATGAAGAAACCAGGTAAAAATGGGTCATCCCAGGTTTGTGACTGTGACAACTGTGCTCTATAATCGATGAACAATGCAAAACAATGTTATTTATTAATAAAACAATGTGTTTCGGTGTTATTATGTGTGTAATTATGTTTGATTATTTTACGATTTGATTCGATTCCGATTTCAAGCTTTAAATAGCTTTCTGGAAAGTTATACGCAAACTGGTGCGTAAACGCAATCAGATTAACGCGACAAACACTCCGGAATAGTGACATAGGCTTAACATACCTAAAATAACCTTCACATAACTTAGAAATAAGTTTTGGATGGTTTGGTGTGTTGAAAATAAGTCTATTCGATCGTAGGGACTATTTGTGTCAAACTGCGAAACTATACCAATGCGTATGGTATCAAACAGTCCAGAGCTTGATCATAAGCTAAACATACCATAAATAACCTAAACATATCTTAGAAATAAGCTTTGATAGGTTCGGTGTGCGAAAACATGCTTATTTGATCTTACAGGGACTAAAAGTGTCAAAAACGGCGTAAGTTTGCATTTTCGCGCATATCTTACGTTATGACCACATCTGGACATCCAAAATTTTTGTAGACACTAAAATATTTTATTTTAGTGATCGGCATGCAAAAATACCACTCGTCGCTTAATTTGGTTCGTTTTCGCGTCCGTTTGAGTTTCGTCGTAATTTAACGAACAACACGACCGTACGACCAAACGAGCCGACATCCGAGAGTGTTTCAAGCACATTTTGAGTCCTCTAAACTTTATTGACCTTGTAGAGCCTTGAAAATGGCTTAACGGGGGTCAAAAGGGCCTGAAATGGACTCAAACATGTGCAGGGACCTGTTCAGTAATTTAACAAACTGTTGCTGAACTGGGGAGCCCAGGCGGGCCGCGTGACCCCCTCCCCATTGTTTACGCGGGCGGTATGAGTTTCCCAGTGACCAGAAAGTTTGTTTTCAGCAACTGTTTCATAATTCAGGGGCTAAACTTGCAATTTCTTTGTGTGGTGGCTAAGTTACCACCTCTCCAAGGCTTCCAACATGCTTGCAACAATTGTATGGATGAGATTTAATGCTTGGAAGCTACATAAACATGTGTAATGATCCTATGATCTTGCTACAAGTATAAATAGCCGAACAATTTCATTCATCCATTGCTCATTTCCTTCTCTTCTCTTCTACATCAGATTTGGGAGCTCTCCCAAGTGTTTGGAGCTTTCTAATCTGATTATTCTTGTAGAAAAGATAGCTAGGACCCTTTGTAAGTCTTCTTTCTTGCTTATTCTTTATGTTTAGGGAGAAAATCAAACAGTTTGGCCAACAGTTTGACTTTCGGTTTTGACCATCGATTGGTCAAGTCAAAGTTCAATTGAACTTTGCAACGTGATTGTAATCACGATGCTTATAATCCTTAGCGATTATACCCACTGATTACCACGTTAACTAGGCGTAGTGACGAGTCAAAGTTTCGGTCAAAATGCGTTTCAGCACGCATTTTGCAACGGAACTATTTTCGGGTATCAAAACCCATTGTTTTTATACCAAATCAGTTTTCTAAGTAGGTTAAACATGTTTTGACATGTTTAACTCGTCACTAATAGTTTAGTGCTTGTTTAGGGTCGTAAGTTAAGCGGTCTAAACAACCGCTTAGACTTTTGAACCCGACCCGTTTGGTCGATCTTTAGGATCCGACCAAGCTTGATTAGTGATCATAGTTGCATAGGGAATAACCACTGAGGTTATACCTTATGATCACATAGGAGTGGTTAGTCATTTGCTAGTTAGCTTGTATGCCCATAGAAAATGACCAAAACGCCCTTTTGAAGCATAAATCCATAATGTGCATATGTGAACATGTTTTTGACATATAATCTGATTTAGTAACATGTTTAGGTATTATTGGGCATGTAAGACTTGACATAGCACATAGTTAACCATCCGAACATAGTCTTGCGCGAACGACACGTTAAAGTAGCATAGGCTACATTAACGGGTCGAAAGCACTTAGGCTAGGTTCCGATTTAGGATGTAGGCTTTGTTAAACCATATCACATGAGTTCCACACTCATTTGGTTTACAAGACCACATTCTATCCGATCCTCCGATTTAGTTGTCGATTATTTACTAGTGATCCGATTAATAGGTACTACTTGAATTTCCTTGGTTTATTTGAGCTTCGCTAAGTTCTTTAGATCAAGGATACCCTTCATTCAATGTGAGTACATAGTTCCCCTATTTTACTGTTTTCAATTGTTTTGGGGTGATTCATATGTATTAAAACGATTTCGATATTTTAACGATGTTTTGAAAAACGATTAAGATGGTTTATATTAAACTAAATACGATTTCGATAATGTGAATGAAACTTGTTGGTTGTAACTACATAACGAATGACATTCATTAGCATTGATCAAGCCGACCAGTATTAGGTTATGGTACCATAGGATCTGACAAATCCCGTTATCAGACTACACCCACGGTTATGTGTGGGGGTTAAGTAGGTAACTGTAACATCTGTGCTTGTAATCATTATGAACAGTACCATTATCAATAAAACAATGTCATTTGATCCAAATGTTTGTTTGGTTATGTTTTACATTTTTCATGTTTTGACTTTTATTCAATTTCAAACTCTATATCCCTTTCTAGAGAGTTATACGCAAACTGGTGCGTAAACGTAGCCAGTTTAATGCGACAAATACTCCGGAACATCAGCATATACTTAACATACCTTAAATAACCCTTACATAACTTAGAAATAAGTTTTGAAGGCTTTGGTATGGCAAAAACAAGTTAATTCGCTTACAGGGACTAAACTTGACAAACTGCGAAAGTATGCCAATTTGACCTGTAACGAACATTCTGGAACATGAACATAAGTTAAACATACCATAAATATCCTTTACATAGCTTAGAAATAGGCTTTGAGGGGTTCGGTATGCTAAAATAAACTTTTGGGGTCATTCAGGGACTAAAATCGTCAAAAAGTGCACAAGTTTGCATTTTCGCGCATAACTTACGTTCTGAATACATCCGGACATCCAAAAATTTATGTAAGCACTAAAATATTTTATTTTAGTGTTTGGCATAAGAAAAATCCATTCGTCACGCAATTTGGATCATTTTTCGCGCTTATGCGCATTCCGTCGTAATTAACCGAACAACGTAACCGTACGGCTAAACGAACCGACACCCGAGATATTTTTGAACACATTTTAAGTTCCCTATACTTTAACTTCATTTTAGAGCTTTGAAATGGGGTTAACGGGGCTTAAACGTGTAAAAAAAACGCATCGAAAACCAAGTTTTGAGGTTGCAGGGACTGAAACTGTAAATCTGCCAAACTAGGTCCGTAAGTAGGGGCCAGATGCAGCAAAACGTTTTTTTTCAGCTGTTAACAGCCCTTAACACTCTCCAAAGGCCAAGTTCCAAGTGTCAAACTCTTATGGAGGATGGCAAATGAGTTACCACAACTTTTCAACAAGTGTACGGCTTAGATCGTGCCCCCTTTTCCAAGAAATGATCCTAACGGTGAACCGAAAACTATAAATACCCACTTCCACCCTTCACTTTTCCTCACAAGAATCTGATCTAATGTGCTTTAAGTTGAAACCTTTGTTTCATACCTGAGCTATTTTGATCTAGATTAGCATTCGGGGACCCTTTGTAAGTGTTCCTTCGTTCTTTTATTGCTTTTCGAGTCCGAAAGTCAAACTTTGTTTGACTTTCTGCATTGACCAGTTTATGGTCAATGCGAAGTTCGTTTGAACTTCGCAACGTGATTGTAATCACGATGGTTATAGTCCCTTGTGACTATGCCTAATGATTACCACGTTGCCTAGGGTCGTAAGGGTAAGCGATCTAACAAATCGCTTATACCTCGAACCCGACCCATTTGGTCGATCATTAGGATCCGACCAAACACATTAGGTGACCATAGCATATAAGGAATAACCTTCCGAGGTTATACCTTATGGTCGCTTCGTTTAAGTAGTTGTATGATAGGTAGTTTATATGCCTTAGGTAAATTACCAAAATACCCCTTTGATGCCAAAATTCATTTTAAACATATGTAACATAACTTTTGACATCTAAACTGATTTGACAACCATATTAGACATGTTAAGGCATATTTTACTTGTCATAGGACTAGTTAGGCGTTCCGAACGCGTTTCACACGAACGACGCGTTAAAGTAGCGTAAGCTACCTAAACGGGTCGTAATGGATCACAAACACTTAGGTTTAGTTTCGTTTTAGTATGTGGGCTTTGTTAAACCATATTACACGATTCTCCATACTCGTTTGGTTTACGAACCCTCACTCTATCCGATCCTCCGATATAGGTCCGGTTTATTAACATAGTTACCTATATTAGGTGCCGTTTGATTCCGTGATCTCTAGCATTGCTTGGTGGTTATCTTAGGACTTCTGAGCAATCTCAAGTGAGTACATAGACCCCTCTTTTACTGTTTTCCAAACTGTTTTGGGGTGAAACACATGTGCCTACTTGTTACTTTCATGCTTTCCATGTTTTCACATCATATACCTGCTATGTTCGTTAGTACATTATAGTACATGTTTTACATTACATTTCATGCTATGTATGCCCATTGTGTACGTACTTAGTACATTGTTTTACATTACATTTCATGCTATGTATGCCCATTGTGTGCGTACTTAGTACATTGTTTTACATTACATTTCATGCTATGTATGCCCATTGTGTGCGTACTTAGTACATTGCTTTACATTACATTTCATGCTATGTATGCCCATTGTGTGCGTACTTAGTACAGTTGTTTTCATCACATGCTTACATTTTGGTATGACATTTGGGTTGTTTAACATGGAACAATACATTCATTAACATTAGCTACGCCATTCGTTAGTAGGTAGTGGTACCATAGGAATTGACAACTCCCGTTCCTGAAATCCTGGGTTTGTTTGGATTGGAAGGAATGACCGAATTCGATGTACATAACTTAGATAAACCTTTAATTTGTTTAAGGGTTTATCGCCACAGTCTCAAGGCTTGGATGTATGCATTTTCACAATACCGCGTAAATGTTTATATCAGTAAAGCATGCATTTGTTACATAAAACATAACTTTGATTTAAACCATGTTTTACTTCAATACCTTGTTTTTGTGCATTTTACATATGGTTTAGTTGATATATTTCACTTACCATACATGATATTTTTGGGTAAACATTACATGATCTACATTAACATAAACATTTTGACATTGATATACACATTTAGTGGTTTACATTGGACATAGACATTTCAATATGGTTTACACATTAACACATGACAATTCATTTATACATGAACAATTTACATTGATGGTTGGTTTGGGTAAATGATTCGAGTAACGAGGCGTGTGTAATATAATACATGCATGGTGGATACGCCGCTGGTACTTCCTATAAATTAGTGTTTGTATGATATTTCATGTCGTAGCGTTACTTAAATCATTTCAATATTTGACATATTACATTTTACATAAACAACTTATTTTCACAAGACATTGATTTACAAAACAACTTATCTTATACAAACTCATTTTTACTTGGTTATTCATTTAACCTTACATTATTCTCTTATTTATACATATCATTGCTTTTTAATGATTTACAAAACAAAACAACTTACAAGGTTCATGACTGACTGTTATTAAACAATTTTTCCTAAACTTATAAGTCATGAATCCTATTTTCACAAAACCTATGTATCTCACAGGCATTTTTATGCTGACGTACCTATTTTCACATGTGTTTTCAGGAGCTTTTCCATAGGATGATGATCGTGACACTAGGGCGGACCTGTGCCTTAGAGACATAAAATGAAGATAGACTTAGTTTAATTATGTTCTGAACTCTTTATTTCCTGTTTAAGACAATGTAACTCTTATGTTTATAAATAAAATTACAACTTTGAATGCCATGGTTATGAAACAATTAATTCTGTCTCAACACTCCCCGACGTTTCCGCCGCGGTTGCATGTTATACGCGGTCGGGGTGTGACAGAAGAGTTGGTATCAGAGCCAATGGTTATAGGGAATTAGGTTATTAGTAATGCTTTGACCTAGACTATAACTTTTCTAGGACCCTAACACAAGTTATCTTGTGTTTAGATCTTAAAACATGCATATCACCTATCCTTAGGTGATTATCAAAACAAAAACCAAATTTTTCCGAAACGATTTTTGAAAAACAATCATCTGTTTTTGGATGATTTATTACAAGGTTTTGAACCCTCTTTTGTAAGGTTTTGAACCCTTCCAGTTTGACTAAATTTTTGGCTTTATGCCTTCAAATTTTCAAAATCTCGTCAAGGTTTTGGGTTTTAAATAATGTGAACACGTGCAAACTGGAAGAGTGAATGCCTGTATTCTGGGTTTTCTGTCTAGGCAAGCACTTCGTATATATCTCATCAGACGCGAGACCAGTTGTGCTTACCTGCGAATTCTTGGGATGAGTGTTCACTTATAGGCGAGCATGTCTTCGCGATACATTATTTTTCACCCATTTACTTTGATTAGTCACTGTGTGTCGTTTGTTTGCTTGGTAATGCGGACAAATGACCACCATCTTTTCTTTTGTTAATTTTATTTCATCTCATTCTCTTCATCCAATCATCTCACTCATTTCCTTTCATGTTTCCCTCTTTTAGAATGCCTCCTCGACGCGAAAACCAGATAGCGACTGCCGAACTGGCAGAAATTATTGCGTAGCAGATGGCTGCTCAATTCCCAAATCTCTTTGCTCAATGGCACCAAGCCAACAACAATAACAATGCTCCATGCAAATACAAGGATTTTAACTCGGCTAAACCACTCAAGTTTAGTGGTTTTGAAGGAGCGACTGGGCTTCTTCAATGGTTTGAGAGCATTGAGAATACTTTTCGCCACGTGCAGTGTCCTGACAATCGCAAGGTCGAGTTTTCTTCGAGTGTGTTTCAGAAGAGGGCTCTTACATGGTGGAATGGGGTAATGAGAGACCGTGGTGCAGAGGTTTCTCTAGCACAAACTTGGGCTGAACTTAGGGCTCTTATGATGAGGGAGTTCTGTCCATGAACAGTGAGCGTTGGAGAAGGAGTTTGATGATTTGAAGCAAGATAGTGGTGAGCACAGGGCGTATACTGATAGGTTTGAAGAGTTGAGTCTGCTTTGCCCAACCATGGTTACCCCACTCGACAAGGCTATCGAAAGGTACATCGACGGCCTACCTGACTCAGTGCAAGACATCATTACTGGTAGTAACCCTGCCACACTCCGTCAGGCGATCGAGTTATCAGCGACATTGACTGAGTCGCAGATTCGGAAGAATAAGTTACACAGGAAGGGTGACAAGGGCAAGAAACAGTCGGCTGACAAGGAAGATAGCAAGAAAGGTCAAAACAAGAATGGAAAGGATTCTGGTTCATCGAAAAGAGCAAGGAAGCGTAAGGCTTCCCAAAACTATGATGTCACTGCCCAAGCTAACCAGGCAGCTCCCAACCAACCCGCACAGCCTCCAGCAAAGAAACCGTATTCAGGGAATGCACCTTTGTGCAATAGATGCAACAGTCACCATCAGCCGCAACATCAGTGCCGTTTCTGTACTAACTGTGGGAAGTCAGGTCATCTTGCCGATGTTTGTCGGTTAGCTCAAAATCGCGCAGTTCAGAACCCGGCTCAACAAGTTGCTCAGCCTCCTGCTCAACAATAGGGTCAAGCTGCACGACCACAATACCCACCGGGTGCTTGTTATAACTGTGGGGATCTGACCCACTACCGTAACTAGTGCCCAAGATTGGTGAATGCAAACCAGAATCAGGCTCAGGCTCGAGGGCGAGCTTTTAACTTGAATGCCCAAGAGGCGCAGGCGGACGATAATGTGGTGAACGTTACGTTCTTTATTAATAATCAGCCTGCATCTGTTCTTTTTGATACGGGTGCCGATAAGAGTTTTGTGTCATTGTCTTTTGAGCCAATGCTTCGCGTGTCTAGAACAAAACTAGGTAAGCCTTTGACAGTAGAAGTTGCTAATGGTGAACCCATTGTTCTTGATTCTGTTCTTCGCAACTGCCAGTTGAACCTTAACGACCATCTTTTTCCTATTGACCTCATGTCTATGCAACTTGGAAGCTTCGACGTTATTGTGGGTATGGATTGGTTAGCCAAGCATCACGCAGAGGTAGTTTGTTTCGAGAAGATCGTGCGTGTGCCGCTTTCAACAGGCGAGATCCTACAGGTTCGTGGTGAGAAGCCTGCAGGTGGTCTCAAGCTCATGTCTTGTTTTAAAGCTCGGAAATATCTGCGGAAGAACTATGTGGCCTTTTTAGCACATGTTACAGCAGATAAAGGCAAGGGTAAGTCTATTTCAGATATTCCTGTCGTTCGGGATTTTTCCGAAGTATTCCCTGAAGACTTACCTGGTCTACCCCCAGCACGCCAAGTCGAGTTCCGCATTGATCTCGTACCTGGTGCAAATCCCATTGCCAGAGCTCCATATCGTCTTGCACCATCTGAGATGCAAGAGTTGTTTAAACAGCTTCAGGAGCTCTCTGACAAAGGTTTTATCCGTCCTAGCTTTTCACCTTGGGGTGCTCCCGTTCTTTTTGTCAAGAAGAAGGATGGATCCTTTAGGATGTGTATCGATTATCGTGAGCTTAACAAGCTTACCATCAAGAATCGATATCCCCTACCTCGCATAGACGATCTCTTTGATCAGTTACAGGGCGCTTCTTATTTTTCGAAGATCGATCTGCGATCTGGATATCATCAACTTCGTGTGCATGAGGAAGTTATTCCCAAGACAGCGTTTCGCACTCGTTATGGGCATTATGAGTTCACAGTCATGCCATTCGGTTTGACTAATGCTCCTGCTGTTTTCATGGACTTAATGAATAGGGTCTGCAAACCTTATTTGGATCAGTTCGTCATTGTTTTTATTGACGACATCTTGATATACTCTAAGACGCTAGCTGATCACGAGCAACATCTTCGTCTTACTCTGGAACTCCTAAATAAAGAGCAAATTTTCGCCAAATTCTCCAAGTGTGAATTCTGGCTTAAAGAAGTTCAATTCTTAGGACATATCATCAACGAACAAGGTATTCATGTAGATCCCTCCAAGATCAGTGCGATTAAGGATTGGGATACGCCTACTACTCCCACTGAGGTTCGTTCTTTTCTTGGTCTAGCGGGTTATTACCGCCGCTTCATTGAGAACTTCTCAAAGATTGTAGTTCCTCTAACTACTCTAACTCAGAAGAACAAACCCTTTGACTGGGGATTCAAACAAGAGGAAGCTTTTCAACACTTGAAGCGGAAGCTTTGTGACGCGCCTGTTCTAACTTTGCCTGAGGGCAATGATGATTTCGTCGTTTATTGCGATGCATCTAAATTGGGTCTTGGCTGTGTCCTGATGCAAAGGAACAAAGTCATAGCATATGCATCAAGACAGTTGAAGATACATGAGAAGAGCTACACCACTCATGATCTTGAGTTGGGTGTAGTTGTTTTCGCTCTAAAGATCTGGAGACACTATTTGTACAGTACAAAATGTGTGGTTTTCACGGACCACAAAAGTCTTCAGCATATCTTCAACCAGAAAGAACTCAACATGAGGCAACGACGTTAGGTTGAGCTCCTAAACGACTATGACTGCGAAATTCGCTACCATCCTGGTAAGGCGAATGTCGTAGCCGATGCATTGAGTCGTAAGGAACGTACTAAGCTTCATTGTGTTCGTGTCAAATCTGTTATTCAAGCTCGATCCGATATTCAAGCACGCATTTCTCAGGCTCAACAATCTTGTGTTTCACAAGGTTTAATGGATAAGGAATTTCCCTATCACATAACACCTGCTCTGGAACTGAAGGATAATGGATCGTACTACTTCATGGACCGTTTGTGGGTCCCAAGCCAGGATGATCTTCGTACCTTGCTTATGAATGAAGCCCATAAGTCTCGTTATTCTATTCATCCGGGCTCAGATAAGATGTATAAGGATCTTCGTATTCACTATTGGTGGCCTGGTATGAAGAAAGACATTGCCTTATATGTATCAAAATGCCTTACTTGTCTCAAAGTTAAGGCTGAACATCAACGTCCTTCGGGTTTATTGGTGCAACCAGAGATCCCAGTTTGGAAATGGGAAAACATTACTATGGATCTTGTTACCAAACTTCCACGCACAAAGAAAGGTCATGATGTCATCTGGGTAGTTGTTGATCGTCCTACTAAGTCAGCGCATTTCTTGCCAATCCGTGAGGATTTTTCTGCTGACAAACTTGCTAAAATCTATCTGGATGAAATAGTAGCTCGACATGGTGTTCCTTTGAACATCATTTCTGACAGAGATGCTCGCTTCACTTCTCATTTTTGGAGAACCATGCAATCTGCTATGGGGACCCAACTTAATCTGAGCACGGCTTATCATCCGCAAACGGATGGTCAATCTGAAAGAACAATCCAGACTCTGGAGGATATGCTTATAGTTTGTGTGATCGATTTTGGTGGTAGTTGGGATTCACATCTTCCGTTAATTGAATTCTCCTACAACAACAGTTATCACACCAGCATCAAAATGGCTCCTTTCGAGGCTCTCTATGGTCGAAAATGTCGTTCACCAGTCTGCTGGAATGAGATCGGCGAGGCTCAACTTACTGGACCTGCCCTCATTTTAGAGACAACTGACAAGATTAAGAAAGTACGTGATAACCTTCAGACAGCTAGAAGCCGTCAAAAGAGTTACGCGGACCCAAAACGCAAGCCCTTGGAATTTCAAGTCGGTTATCGAGTATTACTTAAGGTCTCACCTTGGAAAGGTGTGATCAGATTTGGAAAGAAAGGAAAACTTGCACCTAGATATGTTGGACCATTCAAGATCGTCGAAAGAATCGGTAAGGTAGCCTACAGACTTGAGTTACCTCCTGAACTTGGAAATGTTCATCCAACCTTTCACGTGTCCAATCTTAAGAGGTTTTTAGCTGATGAGAACCTCCACATACCACTTGACGAAATTCGTGTTGGTAAAACACTGAAATTTGTTGAGAAGCCAGTGGAAATCATGGAACGTGATGTCAAGTGGCTCAAACGCAAGCGCATTCCTTTGGTCAAAGTTCGTTGGGAAGCTAAATGTGGACCTGAGTTTACTTGGGAACGCGAAGATCAAATGAAGGCGAAATATCCACATCTTTTCCCACGAGTTTCCTCTAAATAAATTTCGGGACGAAATTTCCACAAGTAGGGGAGACTGTAACATCTGTGCTTGTAATCATTATGAACAGTACCATTATCAATAAAACAATGTCATTTGATCCCAATGTTTGTTTGGTTATGTTTTACATTTTTCATGTTTTGACTTTTATTCAATTTCAAACTCTATATCACTTTCTAGAGAGTTATACGCAAACTGGTGCGTAAACGTAGCCAGTTTAAGGCGAAAAATACTCCGGAACATCAGCATATACTTAACATACCTTAAATAACCCTTACATAACTTAGAAATAAGTTTTGAAGGCTTTGGTATGGCAAAAACAAGTTAATTCGCTTACAGGGACTAAACTTGACAAACTGCGAAAGTATGCCAATTTGAACTGTAACGAACATTCCGGAACATGACCATAAGTTAAACATACCATAAATATCCTTTACATAGCTTAGAAATAGGCTTTGAGGGGTTCGGTATGCTAAAATAAACTTTTGGGGTCATTCAGGGACTAAAAGCGTCAAAAAGTGCACAAGTTTGCATTTTCGCGCATAACTTTCGTTCTGAATACATCCGGACATCCAAAAATTTATGTAAGCACTAAAATATTTTATTTTAGTGTTTGGCATAAGAAAAATCCATTAGTCACGCCATTTGGATCATTTTTCGCGCTTCTGCGCATTCCGTCGTAATTAACCGAACAACGTAACCGTACGGCTAAACGAACCGACACCCGAGATATTTTTGAACACATTTTAAGTTCCCTATACTTTAACTTCATTTTAGAGCTTTGAAATGGGGTTAACGGGGCTTAAACGTGTCAAAAAAAACGCATCGAAAACCAAGTTTTGAGGTTGCAGGGACTGAAACTGTAAATCTGCCAAACTAGGTCCGTAAGTAGGGGCTAGATGCAGCAAAACGTTTTTTTTTCAGTTTTTAACAGCCCTTAACACTCTCCAAAGGCCAAGTGCCAAGTGTCAAACTCTTATGGTGGATGGCAAATGAGTTACCACAACTTTTCAACAAGTGTACGGCTTAGATCGTGCCCCCTTTTCCAAGAAATGATCCTAACGGTGAACCGAAAACTGTAAATACCCACCACCACCCTTCACTTTTCCTCACAAGAATCTGATCTAATGTGCTCTAAGTTGAAAGCTTTGTTTCATACCTGGGCTATTTTGATCTAGATTAGCATTCGGGGACCCTTTGTAAGTGTTCCTTCGTTCTTTTATTGTTTTTCGAGTCCGAAAGTCAAACTTTGTTTGACTTTCTGCATTGACCAGTTTATGGTCAATGCGAAGTTCGTTTGAACTTCGCAACGTGATTTTAATCACGATGGTTATAGTCCCTTGTGACTATGCCTAATGATTACCACGTTGCCTAGGGTCGTTAGGGTAAGCGATCTAATAAATCGCTTATACCTTCGAACCCGACCCATTTGGTCGATCATTAGGATCCGACCAAACACATTAGGTGACCATAGCATATAGGGAATAACCTTCCGAGGTTATACCTTATGGTCGCTTCGTTTAAGTAGTTGTATGACAGGTACTTTATATGCCTTAGGTAAATTACCAAAATACCCCTTTGATGCCAAAATTCATTTTAAACATATGTAACATAACTTTTGACATCTAAACTGATTTGACAACCATATTAGACATGTTAAGGCATATTTTACTTGTCATAGGACTAGTTAGGCGTTCCGAACGCGTTTCACGCGAACGACGCGTTAAAGTAGCGTAAGCTACCTAAACGGGTCGTAATGGGTCACAAACACTTAGGTTAAGTTTCGTTTTAGTATGTGGGCTTTATTAAACCATATTACACGAGTCTCCATACTCGTTTGGTTTACGAACCCTCATTCTATCCGATCCTCCGATATAGGTCCGGTTTATTAACATAGTTACCTATATTAGGTGCCGTTTGATTCCGTGATCTCTAGCATTGCTTGGTGGTTATCTTAGGACTTCTGAGCAATCTCAAGTGAGTACATAGACCCCTCTTTTACTGTTTTCCAAACTGTTTTGGGGTGAAACGCATGTGCCTACTTGTTACTTTCATGCTTTCCATGTTTTCACATCATATACCTGCTATGTTCGTTAGTACATTATAGTACATGTTTTACATTACATTTCATGCTATGTATGCCCATTGTGTGCGTACTTAGTACATTTTTTTACATTACATTTCTTGCTATGTATGCCCATTGTGTGCGTACTTAGTACATTGTTTTACATTACATTTCATGCTATGTATGCCCATTGTGTGCGTACTTAGTACATTGCTTTACATTACATTACATTTCATGCTATGTATGCCCATTGTGTGCGTACTTAGTACAGTTGTCTTCATCACATGCTTACATTTTGGTATGACATTTGGGTTGTTTAACATGGAACAATACATTCATTAACATTAGCTACGCCATTCGTTAGTAGGTAGTGGTACCATAGGAATTGATAACTCCCGTTCCTGAAATCCTGGGTTTGTTTCGATTGGAAGGAATGACCGAATTCGATGTACATAACTTAGATAAACCTTTAATTTGTTTAAGGGTTTATCGCCACAGTCTCAAGGCTTGGATGTATGCATTTTCACAATACCGCGTAAATGTTTATATCAGTAAAGCATGCATTTGTTACACAAAACATAACTTTGATTTAAACCATGTTTTACTTCAATACCTTGTTTTTGTGCATTTTACATATGGTTTAGTTGATATATTTCACTTACCATACATGATATTTTTGGGTAAACATTACATGATCTACATTAACATAAACATTTTGACATTGATATACACATTTAGTGGTTTACATTGGACATAGACATTTCAATATGGTTTACACATTAACACATGACAATTCATTTATACATGAACAATTTACATTGATGGTTGGTTTGGGTAAATGATTCGAGTAACGAGGCGTGTGTAATATAATACAGGCATGGTGGATACGCCGCTGGTACTTCCTATAAATTAGTGTTTGTATGATATTTCATGTCGTAGCGTTACTTAAATCATTTCAATATTTGACATATTACATTTTACATAAACAACTTATTTTCACAAGACATTGATTTACAAAACAACTTATCTTATACAAACTCATTTTTACTTGGTTATTCATTTAACCTTACATTATTCTCTTATTTATACATATCATTGCTTTTTAATGATTTACAAAACAAAACAACTTACAAGGTTCATGACTGACTGTTATTAAACAATTTTTCCTAAACTTATAAGTCATGAATCCTATTTTCACAAAACCTATGTATCTCACAGGCATTTTTATGCTGACGTACCTATTTTCACATGTGTTTTCAGGAGCTTTTCCGTAGGATGATGATCGTGACACTAGGGCGGACCTGTCTCTTAGAGACATAAAATGAAGATAGACGTAGTTTAATTATGTTCTGAACTCTTTATTTCCTGTTTAAGACAATGTAACTCTTATGTTTATAAATAAAATTACAACTTTGAATGCCATGGTTATGAAACAATTAATTCTGTCTCAACACTCCCCGACATTTCCGTCGCGGTTGCACGTTATACGCGGTCGGGGTGTGACAATAACGACCAAATCTGATGATTGTTAACTTACCCTTTGGTGGTTTGTTAATACGAGAAGCGAGGTAGTCGAGTCACGAAGGTTTGAATGTTATTAGCGAGATGACCAAAAGTAGTTTCACAATTAAAACGAATACGATTTTGGGATGAATTAAGCGATTTGGAACGACTTAAGCGAGATAAAACGATTTGAACGAACGATTGGTTTGGGTTGTGATTAGGTAATGGGATGGGTGTAACATGATAAAAGCATGGTAGATACGCCGCTGGTACATCTTATATATAAGTGCTTTTATCATATTACATTTCATGTCATTATTTAGTTCACTTGGGAAACGATTTGAAACGATGTCACACAACGAGGTTTTCGAAATGATATAAACCATACGAGTTTTATTAACGAGTGTTTAACACGATGTTTAACGAATTGGCTTACTAAAGCAAATGTTTTGAGGTTAAGAATCATGGCTACGAGATTTTATAAACTTTAACCATCTTGATTTAAGTTGGTTAATCATGTTGCAATATTATATACTTTTCAAAACAAGGTTTTCGAGGGATTGCAATATATATAAACGAGTCATGATTATGATACTCTTATAAAACCTATGTACTCGCCAGCATTTCTTTGCTGACTTTGCTTTTACATATGTTTCAGGTGATGTTGCGTGATGATTGCTAGGGAGCATGTTCACTTAGGATCTGGACGTGGCCTTAGTGACATAAAAAAACGATAGTAGACGATGTTTAATTTGTTTGTTTGGTTTTAAGACAATGTACATTACTTAATGAATCAATAAAACAAAACTTTTAACTACCATGGTTGTTGAAACGATGATTCTGTTACAACACTCCCAGACGTTTCCGCCACGGTTTTGTTGTTTTAACGTGGTCGGGGTGTGACAGAAGAGTTGGTATCAGAGCCAATGGTTATATGGAATTAGGTTATTAGCATTGCTTTGACCTAGACTATAACTTTCTAGGACCCTAACGCGAGTTATCTTGCGTTTAGATTTAAAAACAATACCATCACCTATCCTTAGGTGATAACCATAACGAGAACACAATAACAAATTCGCTTCAAAAATTAATCATCTATCCTT
This sequence comes from Helianthus tuberosus, assembly GCA_030545235.1. NCBI lineage: Eukaryota > Viridiplantae > Streptophyta > Magnoliopsida > Asterales > Asteraceae > Helianthus > Helianthus tuberosus. The sequence continues at coordinate 1,611,050 of JARYGA010011515.1, read as the reverse complement.
GGATGATTGATTGTAAGGTTTTGAACCCTCTCAGTTTTCAAAATCTCGTCAAAGTTTGGGTCTAAATAATGTGAACACGTGCAAACTGGAAGAGTGGATGCCTGTACCCTGAGTTTTCTGTCTAAGGCTAGAGTGTTCGTACAAATCCGCAGTATCGGACCAGTCACTCTTACCTGGGAACTCTTGGGGTGAGTGTTCACTTGTAGGCGAGCATGTCTTCAGCGATACATTATTATGACCTATTTACTTTGATTAGTTACTGTGTGTCGTTTGTTTGTTCGAGGTAATGAACAAATGATCACACTCCTTGTGTTTTGTCGATGTTTTCAATACCTCTTTTGTTTCCCCAATTGTCAACCTCACTCGTTTCTCATGTTTCCTTGTTAGACAATGCCTCCTCGACGCGATGCTCAAACTTTAACTGCTGAAGAAATCACAGCTCTTGTCTCTCAGCAAATGGCTGCTGTACTTCCAGGCGTTGTGACCCAAATCCACGAGCTATACAACAACAATAATAATAACAACAATAACGCATAATGTAATTTCAAGAATTTCAATTCTGCTAAGCCGCTTAAGTTTTCTGGGTCACAAAGAGCAACTGCGCTCCTACAGTGGTTTGAGAGTATCGAGAGCACATTCAGACATGCGCAGTGTCCGAATGCGCGTAAAGTTGAGTTTGCTTCAAGCGTGTTTGAGAAGCGAGCTCTTACATGGTGGAACGGAGTGATGCGTGATAGGGGTGCCGAAGTGGCATTAGTGCAAACTTGGGATGAGCTTCGAGCTCTCATGATGAGAGAGTTCTGTCCCCGTCACGAGATTCGAGCTTTGGAGCGAGAATTCAATGATTTGAAACAAGACGGGGGAGAACACCGTGCCTATACGGATCGATTCGAGGAGCTTAGTTTGTTGTGTCCCACTATGGTTACCCCACTGGAGAAAGCAATCGAGAGATATATCGATGGTTTACCCGATTCCATTCAGGATATAGTGACCGGTGTTAATCCTACTACCATTCGTCACGCGATCGAGTTGTCGGCTACCCTGACTGAGTCCCAAGTCAGGAAGGGTAAACTCACCCGCAAGGGTGATAAAAAGAAGTCGACCGATTCTGACAAGGAAATGGGTAAAGGAAAGAAGCAGGGTGAGTCTTCTAAAAGGTCAAGGAAGCGCAAGGCTTCCCAGAACTTTGCTGTCACCAACCAGACTGCTCAGAACCCACCGACTCAACCTCCTGCAAAGAAAGCATATGCTAGTACTGCACCACACTGTACACGATGTAATGGTCACCATGTTGCCCAACAGGCCTGTAAACAGTGTGCTACATGTGGTAGACTTGGGCATTTGGCCAACATTTGTCGTTTTGGTCAAAATCAAGCTGCCCAGGTTCCAGCACAAGCTCAAGGGAATGCTATGAGATTCCCACCTGGTTCGTGTTTTAATTGCGGAGAAATGGGTCATTTCTGCAACAATTGCCCAAGATTGGTAAATGCGAATGCAAATCCAAATGCAAACGCGAACGCAAATGTGAATCTCGTTCGTGGATGGGTATACAATCTAAACGCGAACGAGGCAAGGGCGGACAACGAAGTTGTTAACGGTACGTTTCTTGTTAACAATCAACTTGCATCTGTTCTTTTCGATTCTGGTGCTGATAGGAGTTTTGTTTCGTTATCCTTTGAGCCTTTACTTACGATACCTAGAACTAAACTGAGGAAACCCTTATCTGTCGAGGTTGCTACTGGTAAACCACTCGTACTCGATTCTGTTCTTCATGGCTGTCAATTGAACCTCGATAACCATCTTTTTCCTATTGACCTCGTACCGATTCAACTTGGGAGTTTCGACATTATCGTGGGGATGGATTGGTTAACCAAACACCATGCTGAGGTGGTTTATTTTATTAAGATCATTTGTATTCCTCTTTCTCCTGGTGATGTCCTAGAGGTTCGTGGCGAGAAACCATCTGGTGGATTGAAACTCATGTCGTGCACAAAAGCTCAAACCTATCTACGAAAAGGATATGTTGCTTTTCTGGCACATGTCACCGAGGAGAAAGGCAAGAGCAAGAATATTCAGGATATTCCGATTGTTCGGGATTATCCAGAGGTGTTTCCTGATGAACTGCTTGGTTTGCCTCCAGTTCGTCAAGTCGAGTTTCATATTGATCTTATACCCAATGCCAACCCGATTGCGAAAGCACCTTATCGTCTTGCACCGTCTGAGATGCAAGAGTTATTGAAACAGCTTCAAGAGTTATCTGATAAAGGATTCATCCGTCCAAGCTTTTCGCCCTGGGGTGCTCCTGTCCTCTTCGTGAAAAAGAAAGATGGATCTTTTCGAATGTGTATAGATTATCGTGAGCTTAATAAGCTTACCATCAAGAATTGGTATCCCTACCTCGAATCGATGATCTCTTTGATCAGCTGCAAGGTGCTACCTGTTTTTCCAAAATCGATCTGTGTTCTGGGTATCATCAGCTTCGTGTATTCGAAGAAGATATTCCCAAAACTGCTTTCCGCACGAGATATGGGCATTACGAGTTCACAGTCATGCCTTTTGGTTTGATGAATGCTCCAGCTATCTTTATGGACTTAATGAATAGGGTTTGTAAACCTTATTTAGACAAGTTCATCATTGTGTTCATCGACGATATTCTCATTTATTCAAAGTCTCGAGCCGATCACGAGCAACACCTTCGTTTGACATTAGAACTCCTGAAGAAGGAACAAATTTTTGCTAAATTCTCCAAGTGTGAATTCTGGTTAAAGATGTTCAATTCTTGGGTCATATAGTCAACGAGCAAGGTATTCATGTGGTTCCATCCAAGATTGTTGCAATAAAGGATTGGAATACACCAACGACACCGACAGAGATTCGTTCTTTTCTTGGTCTCGCTGGCTATTATCGTCGATTCATTTCTAATTTCTCGAAGATTGCGGTTCCACTCACTGCTTTTACTCAAAAGAATAAGCCTTTTGAGTGGGGACCCAAACAAGAAGAAGCGTTCCAAACGCTGAAACGGAAGCTCTGTGATGCTCCTATTTTATCTTTTCCCGAGGGAAACGATGATTTCGTTGTCTACTGTGATGCGTCCAACTTAGGCCTTGGTTGTGTTCTTATGCAACGAGGTAAAGTTATAGCATATGCATCTAGACAATTGAAAGTTCACGAGAAGAACTACACGACTCATGATCTTGAGTTAGGTGTTGTAGTTTTCGCTCTCAAAATCTGGAGACACTATCTTTATGGCATGAAGTGTGTGGTTTTCACAGACCACAAAAGTCTCCAGCACATTCTTAATCAGAAGGAGTTGAACATGAGGCAACGACGTTGGGTTGAACTCTTAAACGATTACGATTGCGAGATTCGCTACCATCCTGGTAAGGCGAATGTCGTAGCCAATGCACTTAGTCGAAAGGAGCGAGTCAAGCTTCATTCTGTTCGAACTCTAACTGATCTCCAAACTCGTGTTCTTTAAGCTCAGCAATCTTGTGTTTCACAAAATTTGATAGGTAAGGAATTACCACATCAGCTTGAGCTTAAACTCGAAGTAAAGGATGATGGTCTACTCTATTTCAAGGATCGTTTGTGGATTCCGAAACAAGACGATCTTCGCACTTTAGTGATGGACGAATCTCATAAGTCTCGATATTCTATCCATCCTGGTGCTGATAAAATGTACAACGATCTTCGTACTAAGTTCTGGTGGCCTGGTATAAAGAAAGATGTTGCCTTGTATGTATCGAAATGCCTAACTTGTCTCAAAGTCAAGGCTGAACATCAACGACCTTCTGGTTTGCTTGTACAACCAGAGATACCGGTTTGGAAGTGGGAGAACATTGCAATGGATCTCATCACTAAATTACCGCGTACATCTAAAGGTCATGACGCGATTTGGGTTGTTATCGATCGATTAATGAAGTCAGCTCATTTTATTCCGATTCGCGAGGATCTATCTGCTGATAAACTTGCAAAGATTTATGTTGATGAGATTGTATCACGACATGGTATTCCTTTGGATATCATTTCCGACCGTGATGCTCGATTTTCATCTCATTTCTGGAAGACCATGCAATCTGCTATGGGAACCCAACTAAATCTAAGCACTGCTTATCATCCCCAAACAGATGGACAATCTGAGAGAACGATTCAAACTTTGGAGGATATGCTTAGAGCATGGGTGATAGACTTTTGTGGTAATTGGGATTCTCATCTACAATTGATCGAGTTCTCTTACAACAATAGTTATCATGCTAGCATTAATATGGCACCATTCGAAGCTCTCTACGGTCGAAAATGTCGTTCACCTGTTTGATGGAACGAGACCGGTGAAGCTTAGCTTACTGGGCCGGAGCTTGTTCTGGAAACAACAGACAAAATCAAGAAAATTCGCGATAATCTTGTGACAGCCAGATGCCGTCAAAAGAGTTATGCGGATTTAGGATGCAAGTCCTTAGAATTTCAAGTCGGAGACCATGTCCTACTCAAGGTGTCTCCTTGGAAGGGAGTGGTGAGATTTGGAAAGAAAGGAAAACTTGCACCACGATATGTTGGACCATTTAAGATTGTTGAAAGGGTTGGAAACGTTGCCTATCGACTAGAGCTACCTCCAGAGCTTGGAAATATTCATCCAACTTTTCACGTGTCCAATCTGCGAAAGTGTTTAGCTGACGCTGATCTTCACATTCCACTCGACGAAATCCAAATCGACGAAACAATGCACTTTGTCGAGAAACCTGTGGAGATAGTGGACCGTACATACAAACAGTTGAAGAACAAAGGAATTCATTTGGTCAAGGTTCGCTGGGAATCCAAACGTGGCCCAGAGTTTACTTTGGAACGTAAGGACCAAATGAAGGCGAAATATCCACAATTGTTCTCACAAGTATCCTCTAGTTAAAATTTTGGGACGAAATTTCCTAAAGTAGGGGAGACTGTGACAACTGTGCTCTGTAATCGATGAACAATGCAAAACAATGTTATTTATTAATAAAACAATGTGTTTTGGTTATTATTATGTGTGTAATTATGTTTGATTATTTTACGATTTGATTCGATTCCGATTTCAAGCTTTAAATCACTTTCTGGAAAGTTATACGCAAACTGGTGTGTAAACGCAGTCAGATTAACGCGACAAACACTACGGAATAGTGACATAGGCTTAACATACCTAAAATAACCTTCACATAACTTAGAAATAAGTTTTGGATGGTTTGGTGTGTTGAAAATAAGTCTATTCGATCGCAGGGACTATTTGTGTTAAACTGCGAAACTATACCAATGCGTATGGTATAAAACAGTCCGGAACTTGATCATAAGCTAAACATACCATAAATAACCTAAACATAGCTTAGAAATAAGCTTTGATAGGTTCGGTGTGCGAAAACATGCTTATTTGTTCTTACAGGGACTAAAAGTGTCAAAAACGGCGTAAGTTTGCATTTTCGCGCATATCTTACGTTCTGACCACATCTGGACATCCAAAATTTTTGTAGACACTAAAATATTTTTATTTTAGTGATCGGCATGCAAAAATACCACTCGTCGCTTAATTTGGTTCGTTTTCGCGTCCGTTTGAGTTTCGTCGTAATATAACGATCAACGAGACCGTACGACCAAACGAGTCGACATCCGAGAGTGTTCCAAGAACATTTTGAGTCCTCTAAACTTTATTGACCTTGTAGAGCCTTGAAAATGGCTTAACGGGGGTCAAAAGGGCCTGAAATGGACTCAAACAAGTGTAGGGACCTGTTCTGTAATTTAACAAACTGTTGCTGAACTGGGGAGCCCAGGCGGGCCGCGTGACCCCCTCCCCATTGTTTACACGGGTGGTATGAGTTGCCCAGCTACCAGAAAGTTTGTTTTCAGCAACTGTTTCATAATTCAGGGGCTAGACTTGCAATTTCTTTGTGTGGTAGCCAAGTTACCACCTCTCCAAGGCTTCCAACCTGCTTGCAACAATTGTATGTATGAGATTTAATGCTTGGAAGCTACACAAACATGTGTAATGATCCTATGATCTTGCTATAAGTATAAATAGCCCAACAATTTCATTCATCCATTGCTCATTTCCTTATCTTCTCTTCTACATCTGATTTGGGAGCTCTCCCAAGTGTTTGGAGCTTTCTAGTCTGATTATGTAAGTCTTCTTTCTTGCTTATTCTTTATGTTTAGGCAGAAAGTCAAACAGTTTGGCCAACCGTTTGACTTTCGGATTTGACCATCGATTGGTTAAGTCAAAGTTCAATTGAACTTTGCAACGTGATTGTAATCACGATGGTTATAATCGTTAGCGATTATACCCACTGATTACCACGTTAACTAGGCGTAGTGACGAGTCAAAGTTTCGGTCAAAATGCGTTTTAGCACGCATTTTGCAACGTAACTATTTTCGGGTATCAAAACCCATTGTTTTGATACCAAATCAGTTTTCTAAGTAGGTTAAACATGTTTTGACATGTTTAACTCGTCACTAATAGTTTAGTGCTTGTTTAGGGTCGTAAGTTAAGCGGTCTAAACAACCGCTTAGACTTTCGAACCCGACCCATTTGGTCGATCTTTAGGATCCGACCAAGCTTGATTAGTGATCATAGTTGCATAGGGAATAACCACTGAGGTTATACCTTATGATCACATCGGAGTGGTTAGTCATTTTCTAGTTAGCTTGTATGCCCATAGAAAATGACCAAAACGCCCTTTTGAAGCATAAATCCATAATGTGCATATGTGAACATGTTTTTGACATATAATCTGATTTAGTAACATGTTTAGGTATTATTGGGCATGTAAGACTTGACATAGCACATAGTTAACCATCCGAACATAGTCTTGCGCGAATGACACGTTAAAGTAGCATAAGCTACCTTAACGGGTCGTAACGGGTCGAAAGCACTTAGGCTAGGTTCCGATTTAGGATGTAGGCTTTGTTAAACCATATCACATGAGTTCCACACTCATTTGGTTTACAAGACCACATTCTATCCGATCCTCCGATTTAGTTGTCGATTATTTACTAGTGATCCGATTACTAGGTACTACTTGAATTTCCTTGGTTTGTCTGAGCTTCGCTAAGTTCTTTAGATCAAGGATACCCTTCATTCAATGTGAGTACATAGTTCCCCTATTTTACTGTTTTCAATTGTTTTGGGGTGATTCATATGTATTAAAACGATTTCGATATTTTAACGATGTTTTCAAAAATGATTAAGATGGTTTATATTAAACTAAATACGATTTCGATAATGTGAACGAAACTTGTTGGTTGTAACTACATAACGAATGACATTCATTAGCATTGATCAAGCCGACCAGTATTAGGTTATGGTACCATAGGATCTGACAAATCCCGTTATCAGACTACACCCATGGTTATGTGTGGGGGTTAAGTAGGTAACGACCGAATCTGATGATTGTTAACTTACCCTTTGGTGGTTTGTTAATACGAGAAGCAAGGTAGTCGAGTCACGAAGGTTTGAATGTTATTAGCGAGACGACCAAAAGTAGTTTCACAATTAAAACGAATACGATTTTGGGACGAATTAAGCGATTTGGAACGACTTAAGCGAGATAAAACGATTTGAACGAACGATTGGTTTGGGTTGTGATTAGGTAATGGGATGGGTGTAACATGATAAAAGCATGGTAGATACGCCGCTGGTACATCTTATATATAAGTGCTTTTATCATATTACATTTCATGTCATTATTTAGTTCACTTGGGAAACGATTTGAAACGATGTCACACAACGAGGTTTTCGAAATGATATAAACCATACGAGTTTTATTAACGAGTTTTTAACAAGATGTTTAACGACTTGGCTTACTAAAGCAAATGTTTTGAGGTTAAGAATCATGGCTACGAGATTTTATAAACTTTAACCATCTTGATTTAAGTTGGTTAATCATGTTGCAATATTATATACTTTTCAAAACAAGGTTTTTGAGGTATTTCAATATATATAAACGAGTCATGATTCCGATACTCTTATAAAACCTATGTACTCGCCAGCATTTCTTTGCTGACTTTGCTTTTACATATGTTTCAGGTGATGTTGCGTGATGATTTCTAGGGAGCATGTTCACTTAGGATCTGGACGTGGCCTTAGTGACATAAAAAAACGGATAGTAGACGATGTTTAATTTGTTTGTTTGGTTTTAAGACAATGTACATTACTTAATGAATCAATAAAACAAAACTTTTAACTACCATGGTTGTTGAAACGATGATTCTGTTACAACACTCCCCGACGTTTCCGCCACGGTTTTGTTGTTTTAACGTGGTCCGGGTGTGACAGTGACTGGGATGGAACCTATTATGATTGAAAACCAGGAGTTGCCGGAGCTCCCAGGTTGGTAAGAGTGGAGCATGAATCGGGATCTTTCTTGAGAAATTCACTTCGGTGATATTTCGACCTACGAGTGGTAGTTATTTTTTAAAATTGTTATATTTTGATTTACATTTGGTATGGTTGGTAAGTGAATATACAAGTGATTGAAGAAGGTTTTCACCTTCAAGAGGTAAATCAAGGTCATTAAATTGAACTTGATTTAACTTTCATTCAAGTGGTTGAGGAAACAAAGTGATGAATGAATCCCCAATGTTACAAGTGGTTTTATCAAATCAACAAAACTATTTTTCCGAAAAAACCATTTTGATTAAAACAAACTTAAGTGTTTTGAAATCATAATGGGAAAATAGTTTGTAGTCAGGGGGAGTTCTGATTGTTTATGCCAAGTGGATGGCGAATTGAAGTGATTCGATGTCAGTTGTCACTTTACTTGTACGGTTTGTTTTCAAATTTCTGTTTAATGATTTTGAATTTTAGGGGGAGTAAGAAATTTCAGAAAATCCAAAAACATTTGAAAATTTGAAAAAGCCAAAAACATGATAAAGTCAAAAATGAGTTTTGTTGTGAAAAAGAGGAAATGATAGTACATCAGTGGACTATCACAGCATGCTAAAGAATTGGAAAGTCAAATGTGATAAACGGTCTCACTGATGATGTGCTAGTAGGTTTTTGCACATTTAGTAGATTGTGACGAGATATAAACCTAAATTTCAAACTTACTTTATTCGTGGGGAACATCTCTCAGATATATGGGTAACCCCCGAAATCTTGTTTGAAAGGTTCCTCTTTCTGAGATACTAGGTCTTTATGCTCAGTGATATCTGAGGTATTATCCCGGGACTTCTGATTTTGCGGAAGCAATGGCCTAGTCCCCGTATAATACTTTTCACTTGCTTGAAATATAGCACCCCCCTCAGCATAAAAATGATGATTTGTCTGATAAACTGATATGATCCTCTTACACAAACTCACAAAAATGTTGTTTGTATATATTTCTTTACTGCATTTCATTATTACTCAAAATCTAAAAAGATTTTCGGAGTGTTTTAGCATAAATTTTGAAAATTTCAAAAAGATTTTCGACAACTGATAACGAAAAGCTGATTTTCAAAATTCCAAGTGCTAAACATGACGAACAGGTTTGGGAAAGTGTGTTTAGAAAAATGTTTTGCTTACAGATGATCATCAGAGTGTGTTAACTAATTAAATCAATTGTGAATTTGTTTCTACAAGTGGAAAGCAGAAAAGTTTAAATTTGTCAAAATCTAAATTTGTGAAATTTACTTTGAGGTAGAGATTTGTGCAGGACTCCGTGTATAAACCTAAGCAGAAGGTGAGCTAGGTTTTTCGATCCCGAAACAACTTAAGGGGGAGTTTGCTAGTAAATCAACATCTGAGGGGGAGAAGAGTCTGAAGATACAAGAGCCAGTATTTGATCATGAATCTGATTAAGAGAATTAGAGTAAGAAAAAGCCAGATGGAGATCCTGGAGATAGAAAGATGATTGAGCTAGGGTCACGATTCTGGAAATGACAGAAAGAAGAAGAGACAGAGATAGAGGATGCTTTCACTGTCAGATATTTGAAAGAAGCCCAAAGACTGATAAAGACTGAAGATTGTGAAGACTCGACACTGAAGACTCATCAACATCCGAGGGGGAGTCTGTTGGTGCATACGTTTGTCGACTTCGTCTTGTATCGAGTCTTGTACTAGAATTGTTAGATCAGTGCACGTAGTTCGAGAAATTAGGGTTTTTAGGTATTTCGCATGAAATGTATGATAGGGTAATTTCGTATGGAATTACTTAGTAATTTCGCATGAAATTAAATTTCGTTTGTATCTAATTTCTCTTGGAATGTTCATGCGAAATTAGCTCCCCTATATATACCCTAGGTGCGAAATCATTTGTAAGGTTCATGTTTCCGATACCGAAGTGTTGCCGACGTGTCTACTGATCTGTAAACGTGTTAAATCAATAATACAAGACAATTAGAAGTATTTCAAGCTGTTTACAAAGGCTAATCATTGAATTCCGCCTCTGATTAGACCGAGAACTCTTCTGATAGACTCGTTTGGGTCACAAATATATACCCTAGGTGCGAAATCATTTGTAAGGTTCATGTTTCCGATACCGAAGTGCTGCCGATGTGTCTACTGGTCTGTAAACGTGATAAATCAATAATACAAGACAATTAGAAGTATTTCAAGCTGTTTACAAAGTCTAATCATTGAATTTCGCCTCTGATTAGACCGATAACTCTTTTGATAGACTCATTTGGGTCACAGAACGATCCTACACATATGCTAAGTAAACATATGCAACAAATGTGTAATATATCAATGTGCTAGCATGCATAATATACATAGCAAAACATAGTTGAAATCATGTACTATAAGTGTACTAGGTGAATCTAGCATGTTTATGTCATGAAAACAATGAAAACACAAAAGTAACACGTATGTACGTGTGTATCACCCCAAAGTAGTTGAAAGCGGTAAAAGAGGGGAACTATGTACTCACTTGGGATTGCTTATTAGTCTTGAGAATAAGAGCAAATTAAGCTCCAAGGATCACGAAATCAACAAGGCACCTAATATAAGTAACTATGTTAATAATCGGATCCTAAATCGGGAGATATGATAGAATGATGTTCTATAAATCAAATGAGTATTTGAACTCATATGGTATGATATAATAGAGCTAACATTCTGATTTGAAAGTCTACCTAAGTGCTTTTGACCCGTTTCGACCCATTATGGTAGTATAAGCTACTATGATGCGTCGTTTGCGTAAAACTAAGGTCGGATGGTTAACTATGTGCTATGTCAAGTCTTACATGCCCAATTATGCCTAAACATGTTACTAAATCAGATTATATGTCAAAAATATGTTCACATAGGCAAAATATGGACTTATGCTTCAAAAGGGCATTTTGGTCATTTCCTATGGGCATATAAGCTAACTAACAAATAACTAACCAATCCTATGTGATCATAAGGTATAACCTCAGAGGTTATTCCCTATGCAACTATGATCACTAATCATGCTTGGTCGGATCCTAATGATCGACCAAACGGGTCGGGTTCGAAAGTCTAAGCGGTTGTCTAGACCGCTTAACTTACGACCCTAAACAAGCACTAAACTAGTAGTGATGAGTTAAACATGTCAAAACATGTTTAACTAACTTAGAAAACTGATTTGGTATCAAAACAAAGTGTTTTGATACCTAAAAGTAGTTCCGTTGCAAAATGCGTGCTAAAACGCATTTTGACCGAAACTTTGACTCGTCACTACACCTAGTTAACGTAGTAATCAGTAGGCATAATCGCTAAGGATTATAACCATCGTAATTACAATCACGTTGCAAAGTTCAAACGAACTTTGCGTTGACCATTGATTGGTCAAAGTTGAAAGTCAAACACTGTTTGACTTTCCAGCTAGAAAAGCGATAAAAGAACGAAAGAAGCTTACAAAGGGTCCAAGCTAGGGAGAACTTGATCTAAATAATCTCAGGGATGAAGTTTATAACCCCAACTTAGAGAAAATCAGATCAAGGGTGAATGAAATGGAGTGAATGCTTGGCTATTTATACTTGTAGTAAGTTCACAAGATCATGCCATGTGTTTGTGTAACTTCTAAGCATAAAATCTCAGCCATACATGTGTTTAGAGCAGATAATATGCCTTGGAGAGGTGTTAACTATGACAACTTTGCTCTGTAATCGATGTACAATGTAAAACAATGTTAATTATCAATAAAAAAAATGTGTTTTTGTGTTATTATGTGTGTATTTGTGTTTGATGATTTTACGATTCGATTCTTTTCCAATTTCAAGCTTTAAATCACTTTCTGGAAAGTTATACGCAAACTGGTGCGTAAATGTAGTCAGTTTAACGCAACAAACACTCCAGAATAGTGACATAGGCTTAACATACCTTAAATAACCTTCACATAACTTAGACATAAGTTTTGGATGGTTTGGTGTGTCGAAAACTAGTTTATTCGATTGTAGGTACTATTTGTGTCAAACTTCAAAACTATGCTGATTTGTATAGTAACGAACATTCTGAAACTTGATCATAAGTTAAACATACCCCAAATATCCTTTACATAGCTTAGAAATAGGCTTTGAGGGGTTCGGTATGCTAAAATAAACTTATTTGATCAATAGGGACTAAAAGCGTCAAAAAGTGCATAAGTTTGCATTTTTGCGCATATCTTACGTTCTGAATATATCTGGACACCCAAAATTTTTATTTTAGTATCGGCATGCAAAAATACCATTCGTCGCTTAATTTGGGTCGTTTTCGCGTCCGTTCGAGTTTCGTCGTAATTTGACGAATAACGTGACCGTACGACCAAACGAGCCGACATTCGAGACTTTTCCGAGCATATTTTCAGTCCTCTATACTTTGATCACCTTGTAGGGACTTGAAAATGGCTTAACGGGTGTTAAAAGTTCCAAAAATGGGTCAAACACATGCAGGGACCAAAGCTGTTAATGTTGAAACTTGTGCTGAACTGCAGATTTTACACGGGCCGCGTAAGCCCTGTCCCTCAGCTTACGCGGGCCGCCTAAAAGTGCCCAGTTCCAGAAAATCCATTTTCAGCAAACTGTATGATGTCCAGGGGCTGTTTATGCAAATTTTCTTGTGTGTTAACCAAGTTAACACCTCTCCAAGGCTTCTAATCTGCTCTTAACACTTGTATGGCTATGATTATTGCTTGGAGGTTACACAAACACGTGTCTTGATCTTGTGAGTTTCCAACAACTATAAATAGCATGCCATTTCATTTGTTTCAACTCACCCTTGATCTGATTTCTCTAAGTTGAAGTTACAATACTTCATACCTGATATTTTAAGATCAAGTTCTCCGTAGCAAGGACCCTTTGTAAGCTTCCTTCGTTCTTTTATCGCTTTCCTAGCTTAAAAGTCAAACAGTGTTTGACTTTCAGCTTTGACCAGTCAATGGTCAACGCAAAGTTCGTTTGAACTTCGCAACGTGAGCGTAATCACGATTGTTATAGTCCCTAGTGACTATACCTACTGATTACCACATTGACTAGGAGTAGTGACGAGTCGTAGTTTCGGTCAAAATGCGCATTTATGCGTATTTTGCAACAAACTATTCTTGGGTAACAAAACACTTTGTTTTGATATCATAACCTGCTTTCTAACTTAGGTAAGCATGTTTTAACATGCTTAGCTCGTCACTTTTAGGTTTGTGCTTGTTTAGAGTCGTAAGTCAAGCGGTCTAAACCACCGCTTAGACTTTCGAACTCGACCCGTTTGGTCGATCATTAGGACCCGACCAAGCATGTTTAGTAACCATAGTTGCATAGGGAATAACCTTCCGAGGTTATACCTTATGGTCACATATTTTAAGTAGTTATATGATAGGTAGTTTATATGTCATAGGTAAATGACCAAAATGCCTTTTTCATGCATAATTGGATTTTAAGCATATGTATCCTAAACATTTGTCACCTAACTAATTATGCAACATAATTAAACATGTTTAGGCATATAATACTTGTCATAGGACTAGTTAGACGTCTCGACCGCGCTTTTGCGCAAACGACGCGTTAAAGTGGCGTAAGTCACCTTAATGGGTCGTAACGGGTCGAAAGCACTTAGGTTAGGTTCCGATTTAGAATGTAGGCTTTGTTAAACCATATCATATGAGTTCCAATACTCATTTGGTTTACAAAACCTCATTCTATCCGATCTTCCGATTTAGGTGTCGATTCATTAACTAGGCGATCCGATTAATAGGTGCAACTTGATTTCCTTGGTTTGCCTGAGCTTCGGTGAGTTCTCTAGATCAAGGATACTTGCACTTCGATGTGAGTACACAGTTCCCCTATTTTATTGTTTCCAAATGTTTTGGGGTGATTCATATGTGTTAAATGATTTTGATGTTTTAACGATGGTTTCAAAAATGGTTAAAATGGTTTATATTAAATTAATAACGATTTTGATAAAGTGAACAAACTTGTTGGTTGTATTTACGTAACGAATAACATTCATTAGTTTTGGCCGAACCGACCAGTATTAGGTTATGGTACCATAGGATCTGACAAATCCCGTTATCAGACTACACCCATGGTTATGTGTGGGGGTTATATAGGTAACGACCGAATCTGATGATTGTTAACTTACCCTTTGGTGGTTTGTTAATACGAGTTTCGAGATAGTCGAGTCACGAAGGTTTGAATGTTATTAGCGAGATGACCAAAAGTAGTTTCACAATTAAAACGAGAACAATTTTGGAATCGAGTTAAACGATTTGAAACGACTTAAACGAGATAAACGAATTGCATAAATGATTGGTTTTGGGTAGTGATTAGATAATGGGATGGGTGTAGCATGATAAAAGCATGGTAGATACGCCGCAGGTACATCTTATATATAAGTGCTCTTATCATATTACCTTTCATGTCATTATTTAGTTCACTTGGGAAACTATTTTGAAACAATGTCACACAACGAGGTTTTCCAAATGATATAAACCATACGAGTTCTATTAACGAGTTTTTACGAGATATTTTACGAGTTGGTTTACTAAAACAAATGTTTTAGGGTTAAGAATCATGGCTACGAGATTTTATAAACTATAACCGACTTGATTTGAGTTGGTTAATCATGTTGCAATACACTTTACAAAACGAGGTTTGTACTTTTGACTGTTGTAGTCTAATGAGGTACTGCAACATATAAACGAGCCATGAATCCGACACTCTCACAAAACCTATGTGCTTGCCAGCATTTCTTTGTTGACTTTGTTTTTACATATGTTTCAGGTGGTGTTGCTTGATGTTGATTGCTAGGATGCTTGAGTCACATAGGATCTGGACGAGGCCTTAGTGACATAAAAACAATGATAGACGATGTGTAGCTTGTTTGTTTTGGTTTTAAGACAATGTACATTATTTAATAAATCAATAAAAAGAAACTTTTTGTATCTATGGTTGTGAAACAATAATTCTATTATAACACTCCCCGACGTTTCCGCCATGATTTGTTGTTTTACGTGGTGGGGGTGTGACAGAAGAATTGGTATCAGAGCCAATGGTTATAGGGAATTAGGTTATTAGTAATGCTTTTACCTAGACTATAACTTTCTAGGACCCCAACGCAAGTGTTCTTGCGTTTAGATTTTAAAACAATACCGTCACCTATCATTAGGTGATAACCACAACAAGAACACAATAACAAATCTGCTTTGACAATTAATCATCTATCCTTGGATGATTGATTACAAGGTTTTGATCCCTCTTAGTTTTCAAAATCTCGTCAAAGTTTGGGTCTAAATAATGTGAACACGTGCAAACTGGAAGACTGAATGCCTGTACCTTGAGTTTTCTATCTAAGGCTAGAGTGTTCGTACAAATCCGCAGTATCGGACCAGTCACTCTTACCTGGGAACTCTTGGGGTGAGTGTTCACTTATAGGCGAGCATGTCTTCAGTGATACATTATATTGACCCATTTACTTTGATTTGTCATTGCGTGTCGTTTGTTTGTTCGAGGTAACGAACGAATGATCGCCTTCCTTATGTTTTGTCGATGTTTTCAATACCTCTTTTGTTTTTCCAATTGTCGATCTCACTCGATTCCCCTGTTTCTTTGTTAGACAATGCCTCATTGACGTGATGCTCAACCTTTTACTGCTGAAGAAGTCACAGCCCTTGTCGCTCAGCAAATGGCTGCAGTACTTCCTGGCGTAGTAACCCAGATCCATGAGTTATATAACAACAATAACAACAGTAACGCACAATGTAGTTTCAAGAACTTCAATTCGGCTAAATCGTTGAAATTTTATGGGTCTCAAGGAGCGCGGTGGTTCGAAAGTCTGGAAAGCACATTCCGACATGTGCAATGTCCGAATGAGCGTAAGGTTGAGTTTGCATCTAGTATGTTCGAGAAGCGTGCTCTTACATGGTGGAACAGAGTGATGCGTGATAGGGGTGCCGATGTGGCGATGGCACAAACTTGGGAAGAGCTCCGAGCTCTCATGATGAGAGAGTTCTGTCCCCGTCATGAAATTCGAGCTTTGGAACGAGAATTCGATGATTTGAAACAAGACGGGGGAGAACACCGTGCATATACGGATCGTTATGACGAGCTCAGCTTGTTGTGTCCTATGGTAACCCTGTTGGAGAAAGCGATTGAGAGGTATATCGATGGATTACTCGATTCTGTGCAAGATATTGTGACTGGCAGTAACCCTACCACTGTCCGTCAAGCGATTGAGTTGGCTGCTACACTGACCGAGTCTCAGGTCAGAAAAGGGAAACTAACCCATAAGGGTGATAAGAAGAAGAAGACAGTTGATTCTGCACAAGACAAGGGTAAGGGTAAGGGTAAGGGTAAGAAGTAGGGTGAGTCTTCAAAAAAGTCAAGGAAGCGCAAGGCTTCCCAGAACTTTGTTGTCACCAACCAGAACCCTCAGAACCCACCAGCCATACCTCCTGCGAAGAATCAATATGCTGGTACTGCACCTCACTGTGGTCGATGCAACGGTCATCAGGTTGCCCAACAGGCTTGCAAGCAGTGCACTACGTGTGGTAGACTTGGGCATCTGGCCAAAATTTGTCGTGTTGGTGCATGTTATGTGACAACAGCTTTGGATTGGTCTTTGGATATTAAACAGAAGATTGGATCATGAAGACTTAAAGAAAAACGAGTTCTATGAAGCCCAATCAGTCCAAGTTTGTATTAAGTCTATTAGGCCCAAGTTATGTAACAAATGTAATATGGGCAAAGCCCAATTCGCAGGTCTTGGCTGTGTGTATATAAACAGCCTTAGACTAGAGTTTTGGGTTAGACACATAAGACACCATAGACACTTTAGATAACAAAAGAGAGCATTCAAGTTTGAGAGTGGAAGAACAAAACAGAAATCGGCTGTTAGGTTCTTGTAGATCTTAGTGATTGTAAAACGTTTTCTAAGGGTTTGATAATCACAGAAGATCAGTTTGAAAGTTTGTGTGTTTGAGTTTCGTGTTCTTGTTCATCTACATATTCTCGTTTCTGTGTTCGAAGATCAATCAAGGGGATTCCGCACCCTTGATAGATTAACAGTCTTGTTACGATCCATACGGGATTACGGGGACCTACATTTGGTATCAGAGCGTTTGCTCTTGTGCTTGGTTCAAGACTGATCGAAAGGATTCAAGTTATGTTTCGGTTGAAGAAATTTTGGTGTCTCACTCATAACTTTCGTGAAGAACAAGGAAGAACAGTTCAAAATTCTGAGTTTTGATCTGTTTTGGTAGTTGGTTGTTTGGAAATTTCGAGTTAAATTTCTGGGTTGTTGCGAAGAACAGGAAGAACACTTGAAGAACAGGAAGAACAGTTGAAGAACAGTTTAAATTCGTGTATTTTAATCTGTTTTGATCATTGTTTTTTACTGTTTTTGTGTTTGTAGGGAAGACTTTGCTTGGATTTCGTGGGAAAAACAGCTGCTGCAATTATCAGGAGCTGCTGATTAAGTTCTGGATTGTCAGCTGCTGCATGTTTCAGGATTGGGTGGCTGGGTGGCCCAATCAGCTGATCAGCGATTTTAACAGATTCGCAGATTCGGTGACCGGCGAAGTTAAATCCAAAGGCGACTTTGGTAACCGTGTAATCGTCCTCAGCGAGATTATTACGGTTTTTCGGCGATTTTACTGATCATTGTAATAGCGAAATTGGCAGCGAATTTGACTGTTTAGCGACAAAATCAGCGAAATTGGACAACTTACTGATCAGCGAAATTAATCACTAATCCAGCGAATTTACCAGCAAACTTAAAATCAGCAAACTTAAAAAGGTGGAATTTCAGTTGGCAAGCGTCGATATCCCGAATTCGGTTTTCGACATTAGATATCATTGGATTCGTCTTTTCGAGACGATTCTAACGGTGTAATTTGGTAACCACTGTGTTCGAAAAAATTTTGTACGGTTTTAACAGCCTGCAACGTTAAAAATGTCGAACATGTCTAGTTTGAATGAGCTTTTGAGAATGGAGCATGAGGTTGGCACTACCAACAAACCACCTAAGATGATGAAGGTGGAGAATTATTTGACATGGAAGGATCGTTTCCAATCCTTCATTGAATATCAGGATACGCGCATGTGGATATGCATCGAAGATGGGTACGTGAATCCTACACACGACTTTGAGGGCAGACCACGTAGAACAGAATATGTGAACATGCAAGATAATGATAAAAAGATGTATGAGGCTGAAAAGAGAGCCTTGGCTGCAATCAAAATGTTGTTACCTGATAGCATCAAACATACCTTCAAGAAGTACACTAACTCAAAGGATATGTGGGATGCTTTGGAGAAGAGATACGCTGGAAATGCTGATGTCAAGAAGAACAAGATTGATCTACTGAAGAAGCAGTTTGCCGTTTTCAAGTACATGAAGCATGAGTCACTTGAAGACGTCATCACTCGTTACTACCATCTGATGTCAGAAATGGACAATTATGAGATCGATTGCTATTCTGACGTAGAGAAGAATGACAAGCTGCTAGATGTTTTGCCTACTAAGTGGGATATCTACACTCTTATGATCAAGGGTGAAGCAGATTATGAAACAAAAGAGCTTGAAGAGGTGGTAGGAAAGTTGAGGGCTTATGAGCTCAGCATGAAGAAGAAAGATACTGGATATGATCAGGTTCAAGATCCGGCGGTTTACAATGGGCTTACATCTTCTTCATCTCACAACGCTTCTAGCGACTCTGCTACTGCGTTTTTATCAAGTGAAAATGAGCAGGTTATGGTGAATCAGGATGGTGATGTGTGTTTTGTAGCTGCTGCAGGAGGATCAACAGGAGTCAAGAGAACATCAACTTCAAAGCAAAGTAGTAGTGCAAAGTCAATGCCTATGAGTGTGAAGTCTGCTGAAGAACATCTTGCTCTACTTGCTTCTTTTGTTGCGTCTTATGAGAACTACATTCAAGGGAAAATATCTGATCCTGCCACGTTAGATGAAGATTATGATCAGATTGACCCTGATGATCTAGAAGAGATGGATCTACAATGGCAGATGGCCATGATCTCGAGACGTGTGAAGAGGTTCATGAACAGAACTGGAAGGAAGTTTGTAGGAAAGAGTGTAGGTTTTGACAAGACCAAAGACAGTGCAAGACTACATGAAGATTGCAAGATGACTGAAGACAAAGTTATTTTATGAAGCTATTGTCAAGGGGGAGTTTGTTGGTGCATGTTTGTGACAACAGCTTAGATTTGGTCTTTGGATATCTTGTAATTAGTTAAACGATAAACAGTTAGCGGGTTTAGCTTTGTAATAGTTAGTTGTAATGTTTGGGCTAAACAAAACCCATACTTATGGGGATGTGGGAAACGAATTGGGCTTTGACAAATTCGCAGTCCATGATGTTTAACCTTGGCCCAAGTAGTAACCTTGTGTTATATAAACAAGGTTAGGCTTTAGGGTTTAGGTTAATCAGCTAATTAGCCAAAACAGGTTGTGTGAGAGAATTCGTGAAGGCTCTAGGGTTTGGACGAATTTGTGGTCTTGATTGATTGTAATTCGTTAAGATTGATAATCAATAAAGACCGGTTTGAAAGTGATTAGCTGTTTCTGTTTCCTACACGTTTTCTGCTTATTCTGATCAAGAGGATTCCGCACTCTTGATTGGAAAGACAATTCTGTGAAAGATCCATACGAATAGGGGACCTACAATTGGTATCAGAGCCAACTCAGACAAAGTTTTAACTGGGGAGAAGCTGTGAATACAGCTTGCTACGTCCTAAACAAAGTTTTGACTGTTAAACGTTTTAACAAAACATGTCATGAATTAATGTTTAACAAGAAACCAAACTTAGAAGGCTTTGAACCATTTGGATTACCCTGCACCATTGTGCGTAATAAAGATAAACAAAAATTCGGTGAGGTGGCTGACGAAGGCTACTTTCTAGGTTACGTACCTGGCGCACCGAATAAAAGGGTTTTTAATCTAAAAACTGGTAAAATTGAGGTTGTTTATAATGTGGAAATTACTTCATACAAACCTCAACAATCAACGAGTGGTCCAGCTATATTATATGATTATGAAAGCACTTTTAAGTCATTTAATATTCCTGAGTTTCCAAATGCAGATGATTCTCATTTGATTCAAACAATGATTGGTGGAGACGATGAAGGCGAGTTCATGCCTAGATCGAATGTTGATATGACAGATGCTGCGGAAACTTCCCATGGTGCTGCTGATCCTGATTCGAGTGATAGTGACTCTGAACCCATTGAGGGGGAGGATTTCATTAATCCATTTGCAGATCAGATCATTCAGGGGGAGGTTGGATCAAACCTGGGTGATAATCTTGAAGTTGATACCGTTGCTACTACACGAGCAAATAGAGATCATCCAGTTGACATGATACTTGGAGATCCTACTGCAGGTGTTCAGACGAGAAGGAGGATAGCAGCGAATTCTGGTTTATTTGTGTCGATTGAGAAGACTGGGATTGTGAATGAGTGCTTGTATAGCTGTTTTATTTCCCAAGAGGAGCCGAAGAACATTCATATGGCTCTTAAAGATAATTCATGGGTTGAAGCTATGCAAGAGGAATTGGCTCAGTTTGCTAAGTTGAAGGTTTGGGAGTTGGTTGACCTTCCTAAAGGTGAGAGAGAGATAGGAACTAAATGGGTGTTTAAGTGCAAGAAGGATGACAGAGGGATAGTGACGCGAAACAAGGCTCGATTGGTGGTAAAAGGTTTCAATCAGCAGGAAGGGATTGATTACAATGAAGTGTTTGCACCAGTGGCAAGGTTGGAGGCAATTCGTTTGTTTTTAGCCTTCGCAACATTCAAGGGCTTTAAAGTTTACCAACTAGACGTGAAGAGTGCATTTCTTTACGGGAAAGTCCAAGAAGTGGTGTATGTCTCACAACCAGATGGGTTCGTTGATCCAGATTATCCAGATCGAGTGTACAAACTTGATAAGGCTTTATATGGGTTACATCAAGCTCCCAGGGCGTGGTACGAGACACTGTCTACACATCTGATCAAGAATGGTTTTGAAAGAGGTCAGATTGACAGTACACTGTTCATCAAGCGAAAGAAGGAAGATTTTCTGCTAGTACAGGTGTACGTGGATGACATAATCTTTGGGTCATCAGATGAGAGCATGTGTAAGGAGTTTGAGCAGGTGATGAAGAGTAAGTTCGAAATGAGCGCTATGGGTGAGCTGTCTTACTTTCTGGGATTACAAGTTGAACAGAAGGAGGATGGGATGTTTATTCATCAAACAAAGTATGTGTATGACATCTTGAGTCGGTTCAAGATGAATGATTGCTCTACTTTCAACACACCCATTTGTGAAAATCACAATCTTGGCCCAGATCATGAAAGTACTGAAGACGTTGATCCTACTCAATACAGGGCGATGATTGGTTCTCTAATGTACTTGACTGCTTCAAGACCTGACATTATGTTTGCAGTATGCTTGTGTGCTAGATATCAGGCGAATCCAAAAGAGTCACACATGAAAGCAGTGAAGCGTATTCTTCGTTACTTGAAGGGGAAACCTAAACTTGGGTTGTGGTATCCAGCTGATAGTGATTTGAATTTTTTTGCTTACACTGACTCAGACTTTAGAGGATGCAAGTCGAACAGAAAGTCTACAACAGGTGGTTGTCAGTTCTTAGGAGGCAGGATCGTGTCTTGGCAATGCAAGAAGCAATCCTGTGTGTCTACATCTACATGTGAAGCTGAATATATTGCTGCGGGTAGCTGCTGCTCTCAGGTTCTCTGGATACAACAGCAGATGCGCGATTACGGTTTGGATTTCACTCGTACTCCTATTATGATAGACAATAATGCCACAATTTCTATAACTAATAATCCCGTGAAACACAGTCGCACAAAACATATTGACATACGTCATCATTTTATACGGGATTGTGCTGAAAAACGACTAATTGAATTACATCGAGTTGACACAGAAGATAACCTGGCAGATCTTTATACCAAAGCTTTTCACAGGGCTCGCTTTGAACACTTAGTCGAACTCAACGGGATGAGGAATCCTGAATAACTGGTTTTTCATAAGAATTTTTGTAAATAGTTTCTTGCTTTTCTTAAAAAATCAAAAAAAAAAAAAAAAAAATTGAAAAATCAAAAAAAAAAAAAAAAACATAAAAAAATAGAAAAACAAAAATGAGTTATCACTGTGTGAAAAAGAAGAAATGATAGTACATCGGCAAGTTAGACTGTCACACTAAATTGAACCATAAAATTGCTTAAAGTGTGATAGCAGCTTCATTATATGATGTACCAGTAGACAAAAGCATGAAATAATCAACTTACCAAAGTGATATAAACCTAAATGCACTGAGTATGAGTGGGGAACACATCAGTGGTGTATGGTTTAATGACCTTAAATCTTGCGTTGATAGATTGCCAAAGTCTGAGGTTTTCGGTCTTTATGCTGCTTATCATATGGGTATCATGGTTGTTTCTTTTACCGAAACAAACGGAGACGAAGTCTAGATCTTCCATGATACCATACATACGTAAACATACTGCATTCGACCTCAATAAGTGATCAACAATCACATGTCCCTCAAATAAGTGATAAAATATCACATTTATCCGGGAGTCAAGTTCGTCTCTCTGCTGTACGAAAGTACTGACCTGTTCACGGACTTGCTCTTGTGCCCTCATGCATATGAAAATCAAGTTCCTCATCAATAAGTGATTCTATCACATAGGGCTTGTTTTCAATCAAAATAAGTGAGTTTCTCACATCATTTATACGGTCAAACAGATGATAATCAGTATACTCACCGACTACGATGAATCTTTGTGCATACCTTGATCGCGGGGGTATATCCTGAAGTGGGTCACACTAGTATTTCGGTATAATAAAATTACCTTAACGTATCATACGGTAATGGTACTTGAAATGTTCATGCATTTTGTTTAGGTGGACAAACATACTGGTAATCGTCTTGAACTGCTTTTCACTAAAAATTAAATAAAGAATTATCTAATAGTGTGAAAACAGTTTGATTGTGCTGATATGATCTTCTTACCGGTGATTCTCACAAAAATAGAGTGTTTATTGCTTTTCGTACTTATCTGCTTTCAGAAAATATAAAAATCCAAAAATAGTGTCTTTTTTCTGTTAAAATTCTTAATGTACGGAAAACTGTTATTCTTGGAGGAATTGTTACCGATAGGGGGAGACTGTGTTAGAAAGTGGGTTCAAAATGTTTTAAATCATGCAGGTTATAAGGTGTTTGTTTAAAATTTGTGCGTGTTGGTGCTAAATTTGAAAAAGCTTAATCTGATACAGTATAACAAATCTCTTGGATAATAATAATTCTTTAACTATGTTGAAAAATTCTTATGGTTTCTCGAGATATCTGTTTTATAGTATACAGATTGAAGCAGTTTTGTTGATGAGAAGTTGCTGTGAAGAGAGGAGGAGTTTGTTGCTGCTTGGTAGAATCCTCCTTCTACAATGCAGAGTGGATGCTAACATTGAATGCTGACTCAAAACTTGGAAGATTTGGTGATTAGATGCATCAGCTTAGGGGGAGTCTGTTGCTGACAAAGATGTTGCTGACAAAGACAGAATTCATGTTGAAGCTGACGCTATCCAAAGACCAAAGACTGTGAGATTCTGAAGACTAAAGTTTCCTTTGCAAGCTATTGTCAAGGGGGAGTTTGTTGGTGCATGTTATGTGACAACAGCTTTGGATTGGTCTTTGGATATTAAACAGAAGATTGGATCATGAAGACTTAAAGAAAAACGAGTTCTATGAAGCCCAATCAGTCCAAGTTTGTATTAAGTCTATTAGGCCCAAGTTATGTAACAAATGTAATATGGGCAAAGCCCAATTCGCAGGTCTTGGCTGTGTGTATATAAACAGCCTTAGACTAGAGTTTTGGGTTAGACACATAAGACACCATAGACACTTTAGATAACAAAAGAGAGCATTCAAGTTTGAGAGTGGAAGAACAAAACAGAAATCGGCTGTTAGGTTCTTGTAGATCTTAGTGATTGTAAAACGTTTTCTAAGGGTTTGATAATCACAGAAGATCAGTTTGAAAGTTTGTGTGTTTGAGTTTCGTGTTCTTGTTCATCTACATATTCTCGTTTCTGTGTTCGAAGATCAATCAAGGGGATTCCGCACCCTTGATAGATTAACAGTCTTGTTACGATCCATACGGGATTACGGGGACCTACATGTCGTTTTGGCCAAAATCATGCTGCTCAGGTTCCAGCACAAGCTCAAGGGAATGCTGCGAGATTCCCACCTGGTTCGTGTTTCAATTACGGAGAAATGGGTCATTTCCGCAACAACTGCCCAAGGTTGATAAATGCAAATGAGAATCCTAACGCACTCGTGATTGTGAATCCCGCTCGTGGACGAGCATTCAATCTAAACACGAATGAGGCGAGGGCGGACAAAGAGGTTGTTAACGGTGTGTTCCTTGTTAACAATCAACTTGCATATGTTCTTTTCGATTCTAGTGCCGATAGGAGTTTTGTTCCTTTATTCTTTGAGCCTTTACTTGCGATACCTAGAACTAAACTGAGTAAACCCTTATCTGTTGAGGTTGCTACTGGTAAACCACTCATACTTGATTCTGTTCTTCGTGGTTGTCAAATGAACCTCGATAACCATCTTTTTCCTATTGACCTCACGCCGATGCAACTTGGGAGTTTCGACATTATCGTGGGGATGGATTGGTTAACCAAACATCATGCTGAGGTGATTTGTTTCGATAAGATCATTCGTATTCCTCTTTCGTCTGGCGATGTTCTGGAAGTTCATGGCGAGAAACCATCTGTTGTTTTGAAACTCATGTCGTGTACGAAAGCCCGAAGTTATTTACGAAAAGGATATGTTGCTTTTCTGGCACATGTCACCGAGGAGAAAGGTAGGAGCAAGAGTATTCAGGATATTCCGATTGTTCGGGATTATCCAGAGGTGTTTCCTGATGAACTGCCTGGTTTGCCTCCAGTTCGTCAAGTCGAGTTTCATATTGACCTTGTACCCAATGCCAACCCGATTGCGAATGCACCTTATCGTCTTGCACCATCTGAGATGCAAGAGTTATCGAAACAGCTTCAAGAGTTATCTGATAAAGGATTCATCCGAGAAAGTTATTCACCATGGGGTGCTCTTGTCCTCTTTGTGAAAAAGAAAGATGGATCTTTTCGAATATGTATCGATTACCGTGAGCTTAATAAGCTTACCATCAAGAATCGATATCCCCTACCTCGAATCGATGATCTCTTTGATCAGCTGCAAGGTGCTACCTGTTTTTCCAAGATCGATCTGCATTCTGGGTATCATCAGCTTCGTGTACTCGAAGAAGATATTCCCAAAACTGCTTTCCGCACGAGATATGGGCACTACGAGTTTACTGTCATGCCTTTTGGTTTGAAAAATGCCCTAGCTATTTTCATGGACTTAATGAATAGGGTCTGTAAATCTTATTTAGACAAGTTCATCATTGTGTTCATCGATGTATTTCTCATTTATTCGAAGTATCGAGCCGATCACGAGCAACACCTTCATTTGACATTGTAGTTTTGTGTTCTTCAAGCGCAGCAATTTTGTGTTTCACAAAATTTTATAGGTAAGGAATTACGAAGTCAACTTGAGCTTAAACTCAAAGCGAAGGACGATGGTTTACTCTATTTCAAGGATCGTTTGTGGATTCCGAAACATGACGATCTCACTTTAGTAATGGATGAATCTCACAAGTCTCGATATTCTATCCATCCTGGTGCTGATAAAATGTACAAGGATCTTCGTACTCAGTATTGGTGGCCTGGTATGAAGAAGGATATTGCCTTGTATGTATCGAAATGCCTAACTTGTCTCAAAGTCAAGGCTGAACATCAACGACCTTCTGGTTTGCTCGTACAACCAGAAATACCGGTTTGGAAATGGGAGAACATTGTGATGGATCTCATCACTAAATTACCGCATACATTTAAAGGTCACGATGCTATTTGGGTTGTTATCGATCGATTAACGAAGTCAGCTCATTTTATTCCGATTTGTGAGGATCTATCTGCTGATAAACTTGCAAAGATTTATGTTAATGAGATTGTATCTCGACATGGTGTTCCTTTGGACATCATTACCGATCGTGATGCTCGATTTTCATCTCATTTTTGGAAGACCATGCAATCTACTACGGAACCCAACTAAATCTAAGTACTGCTTATCATCCCCAAACAGATGGACAATCTGAGAGGACGATTCAAACTTTGGAGGATATGCTTAGAGCATGCGTGATTGACTTTGGTGGTAATTGGGATTCTCATCTGCCATTGATCGAGTTCTCTTACAACAATAGTTATCATGCTAGCATCAATATGGCACCGTTCGAAGCTCTTTACGGTCGAAAATGTCGTCCACCTGTCTGTTGGAATGAGATCGGCGAAGCTCAGCTTACTGGACCTGAGCTCATTCTGGAAACAACATACAAAATCAAGAAGATCCGCGATAATCTTGTGACAGCTAGAAGCCGTCAAAAGAGTTATGCGGATATGCGATGCAAGCCCTTAGAATTTCAAGTCGGAGACCATGTCCTACTCAAGGTGTCACCTTGGAAGGGAGTTGTGAGATTTGGAAAGAAAGGAAAACTTGCACCTCGATATGTTGGACCATTTAAGATTGTTGAAAAAGTTGGAAATGTTGCCTATCGACTAGAGCTACCTCCAGAGCTTGGAAATATTCATCCGACTTTTCACGTGTCTAATTTGCGAAATTTTTAGCTGACGCTAATCTTCACATTCCACTCGACGAAATCCAACTTGATGAAACGATGCACTTTGTCAAGAAACCTATGGAGATAGTGGACCGTGCAGTCAAACAGTTGAAGAACAAACGGATTCGATTGGTCAAGGTTCGCTGGGAATCCAAACCTGGCCCAGATTTTACTTGGCAACGTGAGGACCAAATGAAGGCGAAATATCCGCAATTGTTCTCACAAGTTTCCTCTAGTTAAAATTTCGGGACGAAATTTCCTAAAGTAGGGGGGACTGTGACAACTGTGCTCTGTAATCGATGTACAATGTAAAACAATGTTAATTGTTAATAAAACAATGTGTTTTTCTGTTATTATGTGTGTGTATGTGTTTGATGATTTTACGATTCGATTCGATTCCGATTTCAAGTTTTAAATCGCTTTCTAGAAAGTTATACGCAAACTGGTGCGTAACCGCAGTCAGTTTAACGCAACAAACACTCTGGAATAGTGACGTAGGCTTAACATTTCTTAAATAACCTTCACATAACTTAGAAATAAGTTTTGGATGGTTTGGTGTGTCAAAAACAAGTTTATTCGATCACAAGGACTATTTATGTCAAACTGCGAAACTATGCCGATTTGTATAGTAACGAACATTCCGGAAGTTGATCATAAGTTAAACATACCCCAAATATCCTTTACATAGCTTAGAAATAGGCTTTGAGGGGTTCAGTATGCTAAAATAAATTTATTTGATCAATAGGGACTAAAAGCGTCAAAAAGTCTATAAGTTTGCATTTTCGCGCATATCTTACGTTCTGAAAATATCTGGACACCCAAATTTTTTGTAGACACTAAAATATTTTTATTTTAGTGATCGGCATGCAAAAATACCATTCGTCGCTTAATTTGGGTCGTTTTCGCGTCCGTTCGAGTTTTGTCATAATTTGACGAATAATGTGACCGTACGACCAAACGAGCCGACATCCGAGAGTTTTCCGAGCATATTTTGAGTCCTCTATTCTTTGATCACCCTATAGGGCCTTGAAAATGGCTTAACGGGTGTTAAAAGTGCCAAAAATGGACTCAAAAACATGCAGGGACCAAAGCTGTTAATGTTGAAACTTGTGCTGAACTGCAGATTTTACACAGGCCACGTAAGCCCTGTCGCTTAGCTTACGCGGGCTGCCTAAAAGTGCCCAGTTCCAGAAAATCCATTTTCAGCAAACTGTTTGATGTCAAGGGGCTGTTTATGCAAATTTTCTTGTGTGTTAACCAAGTTAACACCTCTCCAAGGCTTCTAATCTACTCTTAACACTTGTATGGCTATGATTATTGCTTGGAAGTTACACAAACACATGTCTTGATCTTGTGAGTTTCCAACAAGTACAAATAGCATGCCATTTCATTTGTTTCAACTCACCCTTGATCTGATTTCTCTAAGTTAAAGTTACAATACTTCATACCTGAGATTTTAAGATCAAGTTCTCCCTAGCAAGGACCCTTTGTAAGCTTCCTTCGTTCTTTTATCTCTTTCCTAGCTTAAAAGTCAAACAGTGTTTGAATTTCAGCTTTGACCAGTCAATGGTCAACGCGAAGTTCGTTTAAACTTCGCAACATGAGCGTAATCACGATGGTTATAGTCCCTAGTGACTATACCTACCGATTACCACGTTGATTAGGCATAGTGATGAGTCGTAGTTTCGGTCAAAATGCACATTTATGTGTATTTTGCAACCAAACTACTCTTGGGTATCAAAACACTTTGTTTTGATATCAAAACCTGTTTTCTAACTTAGTTAAGCATGTTTTAACATGCTTAGCTCGTCACTTTTAGTTTTGTGCTTGTTTAGAGTCGTAAGTCAAGCGATCTAAACCACCGCTTAGACTTTCGAACTCGACCTGTTTGGTCGATCATTAGGATCTGACCAAGCATGTTTAGTGACCATAGCTGCATAGGGAATAACCTTCTGAGGTTATACCTTATGGTCACATAGTTTAGGCATAATTAAACATAATTAAACATGTTTAGGCATATAATACTTGTCATAGGACTAGTTAGACGTCTCGAACGCGCTTTTGCGCAAACGACACGTTAAAGTGGCGTAAGTCACCTTAATGGGTCGTAACGGGTCGAAAGCACTTAGGTTTGGTTCCGATTTAGAATGTAGGCTTTGTTAAACCATATCATTTGAGTTCCAATACTCATTTGGTTTACAAAACCTCATTCTATCTGATCTTCCGATTTAGGTGTCGATTCATTAACTAGGCGATCCGATTAATAGGTGCAACTTGATTTCCTTGGTTTGCCTGAGCTTCGTTGAGTTCTCTAGATCAAGGATACTTGCACTTCGATGTGAGTACATAGTTCCCCTATTTTACTGTTTCCAAATGTTTTGGGGTGATTCATATGTGTTAAATGATTTCGATGTTTTAACGATGGTTTCGAAAATGGTTAAAATGGTTTATATTAAATTAATAACGATTTTGATAAAGTGAACAAACTTGTTGGTTGTATTTACGTAACGAATAACATTCATTAGTTTTGGCCGAACCGACCAGTATTAGGTTATGGTACCATAGGATCTGACAAATCCCGTTATCAGACTACACCCATGGTTATGTGTGGGGGTTATGTAGGTAACGGCCGAATCTGATGATTGTTAAGTTACCCCTTGGTGGTTTGTTAATACGAGTTTCGAGATAGTCGAGTCACGAAGGTTTGAATGTTATTAGCGAGATGACCAAAAGTAGTTTCACAATTAAAATGATAACAATTTTGGAAATGAGTTAAACGATTTGAAACGACTTAAACGATTGGTTTTGGGTAGTGATTAGATAATAGGATGGGTGTAGCATGATAAAAGTGCTCATATATATAAGTGCTCTTATCATATTACATTTCATGTCATTATTTAGTTCACTTGGAAAACGATTTTGAAACGATGTCACACAACGAGGTTTTCGAAATGATATAAACCATACGAGTTCTGTTAACGAGTTTTTACGAGATATTTTACGAGTTGGTTTACTAAAACAAACGTTTTAGGGTTAAGAATCATGGCTATGAGATTTTATAAACTATAACCTACTTGATTTGAGTTGGTTAATCATGTTGTAATACACTTTACAAAACGAGGTTTGTACTTTTAACTATGGTAGTCTAATGAGGTACTGTAACATATAAACGAGCCATGAATCCGACACTCTCACAAAACCTATGTGCTCGGTAGCATTTCTTTGCTGACTTTGTTTTTACATATGTTTCAGGTGGTGTTGCTTGATGTTGATTGCTAGGATGCTTGAGTCACATAGGATATGGACGAGGCTTTAGTGACATAAAAACAATGATAGACGATATGTAGCTTGTTTGTTTTGGTTTTAAGACAATGTACATTATTTAATAAATCAATAAAACGAAACTTTTTGTATCCATGGTTGTGAAACAATAATTCTGTTACAACACTCCCCGACGTTTTCGCCATGATTTGTTGTTTTACGTGGTCGGGGAGTGACATTAACTTGGTTAACACACAAAGAAAATGGCAAAAACAGTCCCTGAAGTATCAACAGTTTGCTAAAACTTATTTTCTGTCGCTAGGAATTCTTACGCACCCCACGTAAGATATAAGCTGGGCTTACGCGGCCCGCGTACTCCTTGCAGATCAGCACAAGTTTCACTTTTGATAGTTTTGGTCCCTGCACGTGCATAAGCCCATTTTTTGCACTTTTAACACCCGTTAAGCCATTTTCAAGGCTCTACAAGGTGGTCAAAGTACAGAGGACTCAAAATATGCTCGGAAAAGTCCCAGATGTCGGTTTGTTTGGTCGTACGGTCGCGTTATTCGTCTAATTACGACGAAACTCGAACGGACGCGAAAACGATCCAAATTAAGCGACGAATGGTATTTTTGAAAGCCGATCACTAAAATAAAAATATTTTAGTGTCTACAAAAATTTTAGATGACCAGAAGTGGTCAGAACGTAAGATATGCGCGTAAATGCAAACTTACGCCGTTTTTGACACTTTTAGTCCCTGTATGATCAAATAAGCATATTTTCGCACACCGAACCACTCAAAGCTTATTTCTAAGCTATGTTTAGGTTAAATATGGTATGTTTAGCTTATGATCATATTCCGTACTGTATGTTGCCTTACGAAACGGCAGACTTTCGTTGTTTGACGCAAATAGTCCCTGTGAGCGAATAAACTTGTTTTTGCCATACCTGTGACAACTCGAGTTTCCAAGATTTCCATCTTCGCATTAATTGCACGTTAATTGTTTAAGTTGTTTGTTTACATGACTTGTTTGTTTCACAACTGTACACGTTTGTAATATGTTAAATTGTATTGTGATTGATATGTTTTATATGGTGTGCCTTATAAGTGTGTATGTTTGTTTGAGTGAAAACCCATGGGCATATTGGATTGAAATTGGCCCAATGAATAAGCTTCTAGACCCGGACCTAAATCTGTTCCACATTGTGTGTGATACCGGCCCAATCCATGGTTTGGATTAGCAGCCATAACCGGCCCAACACATTGTTTTGGCTATCTTAAGCAACCGGCCCAAACCTCTTATCCATATAACTATATGTTACGTAGATAGGAATTGATAGTAGAATAAACCCTACCCTCACATCCATTGTGCGACGGCAGGATCAAGACCCCCCCTCCCCTCTCGTGAGATATCATGTTGGTCGCCTAGATTCATTGTCGGGTTAGTGTAATTCCACTATATTGCAATTTAAATTCTTTTGTCATACATAGTGGCTTTGATATGTGATTGTTGTCATGAGTCATGCGCATGCAGAATGTGATGTGTGTTATAATTATTTGCATGAGTAATATGATGTCATGATATTATCATACATAGGGCAATGCAAATTAAAGACTGTCCACTAAATACACAAACTTCAAGTAACCGATTTTGATATATCTATGGTCTTTAAAGGTCCAATAATATTGAAGGTAAATGATCTAATGAGTGGATAACCTTTACTAAATATGGCGGCCCATGTGCTGATCTAATCAACTAATATAAACATTTTGATAAGGATGTCAGTAATGATATTACGTATATTAAATGATTAGATGAGGTAGGGTTGTTGAATTTGGATAGGGTCATGCTTGCAAATGCGAATTTATGATAATCACCCACTGAAAGGATTGTGTGTTTATGTTTTAAGAATTGTTTTGATGTCCTATTAGGGATTTTGATTTGCATGATGATAACCTGTTGATTTGGGGTGTATGTTATAGTTGCTGGTTTGATTTGAATGAGTGGTTATTTGATGATCTTGATGTAACAGATAGTTAATCACCAAGTTGTAGTTGTGTATTTGTTAATTGGTGGAAACCCTATTTCACGAAATCACAAACCGGACGAAATCCCTCACCCGACGAAATCAAATCCAGACGAAAACAGTAAGTGTTTCCGCCAAACTTGGAGTTCGACGAAAACCCTTGGGATTTCGTCGCACAAAGGGTTTTCGCCACTAAGTGTTTTCGCCCAACTAGTGTTTTCGTCAGAAGGGTTTTCGCCCTGTATGGATTTCGTCTAGTGTGACATCAGTAACTCTGTTTAGTCTGTTAACTGAGTTAAGTTTATTAACTCTGTTAACTTTATTAACTCTATTAAATTTGGTATGTAACTCTGTTTAGTAGGTAACTCTAGTTACTCTGTTAGTTTATTATTCCTGTCATGTCAAGTATGTTAATGAATAACCATGTTAGAATAAACCGTGAAAGACAGTTATGTGAAACATGAATTGCATGAATTTGACTAATTAATAACGTGATACATGATGTTAACTGCCAAGCACACTACGTGATGTTTGATTTGCATGTGAGCCGTGACGAATGTAAACTGATTGAGTATACGTGCATACTATAGGACTTGACTGATTACTTGTGAGCACATAGTTTAGCATACCGAGCAAACCAAGGTGAGTTCACACTCTATCCAAGGCATGGGATTCCCAAGGGTTGGGAATGGGTTAAAGAACTGAACGGTAACTACAAACTTGCGTATTCCCCATACAACAGGATACGTACGACCATAAGACCATCACTCTATCATTTGAAGTCCCTCATTTATCGTCTTAATCGCCAAGGCCTATGGCGAGCGGGTCATTAGTAGATAGCGCTATTAGGTTTAACAAACCTCACACCGTGTCGTCCGAACGGGCGTGTACTAATGGACTATGGGCAAAGGGTCAATGCTGATAGACATTGACTTAGGGCACCTCTTACATTTTCGTAGCAGTCGATACGCGTGGTCTAGTAACACATGGGAAGCCCCCACTAATCTTCGTAAACATGTCTGGGAGGCCGCAATACGAATTAATATGATACATGGTTAACAAAACGAACATATGTTTTACGAAACAAATACTATAACTAAACAACCAACTGTGAACTCGCTCAACTTTGTTGTTGACTTGTTGTTACATGCCTTGCAGGTCGTTAGGTACTCATGGAGCTTGCACAGGGTGGCGCGGTCGTTGTGGGACATGGCAGTGTGTGCCATGCTAAAAAAACATTACTTTATTTAGTACTTAATACTTACATTGGGTTTTACGATTATGCTTCCGCTAAACACTTAACTACGTTTTTGATTTGAAACACCTTTCATATTGTGTGGTTGAATTTCACCTATTACTTGTTATGTTCAATATGATTGGTGGCTTGATCCTTGTCAGTCATGCCTCCAAGCGGCGATACTCCGCATGTGGATTTTGGGGGTGTGACAGATTGGTATAAGAGCCATTGGTTATAGTGAACTTGGTTTTAATAAGGGGAAAAAGTTTTTGTTAAAACCAGACTATAACCTGAACAGTGCTCAACGATCCCCAACGACGCTTCGCTCCACGTGCAAGACTCGACATTCTAGGTGATATGATTTATGTTTACATTGCCTACTTGCTAGATTACATAGAACTTTGCTCATGGTATGCTTAGATAAATGTAACAACTATTGTTTGAAAACACGTGTGTGCTTACTCTTTTCTGTCATCGCATTTTCGCGAACCTCTCTCACTCATGCTTCCTTTGATATGAAGATCATGAGTGGACGCGTTAACCTAACTCAAGCCCAGTTGTTGGCTTTGATCACTGAACAAGTTACTGCAGCGCTCGCAGCTGCCCAGGCAGGAGGTCAACACGCTCAGCCACCTATGTGCACATTCAAGACGTTCATGGACTGTCGTCCTAGTACTTTCAGTGGAACTGAAGGAGCCGTAGGACTCCTCCACTGGTTCGAGAAGCTCGAGTCGGTCTTCAAAATGTGTGAATGCCCTGAGGCTCGTAGGGTGAATTATGCCATTGGAACTCTCGAAGGCGTTGCGCTGACTTGGTGGAATGCGCAAGTTCAGTTGCTGGGGCTGGCGGCTGCTAATGCCACCCCATGGAACGATTTTAAGGAACTGATCAAGCGGGAATACTATAGTCATGATGACATCCACAAGTTGGAAGTGGAGTTCTTTAACCTGAAGATGACAGGGTCAGAGATAGAGGCGTATACGAAAAGGTCAAACGAGCTGGCCATCTTGTGTCCAACTATAGTGGATCCTCCCATCAAGCGTATTGAGCTGTATCTCAGGGGTCTTGTACCAGAAATTCAAAGCCATGTGACTTCGGCTAACCTTGCTACCATCTAGGATGTTACTCGTCTTGCTCATCGTCTCACAGACCAGGCAATGGAACAGAACAGGCTGCCTAAGCGCATTGGTGCCACTACTATTACTACTTCTGCTACTCCCAGTGACAACAAACGAAAGTGGGATGGAACCTCTAGCAAGGGTTCGACTACGGTTCAGTCCCAGGCACAGCAGAGAAAGATCGATGACTACCAGAGTCCTGGTCAGCAATCTTCTGGTAGTCAAGGGCAGGGTGGATATCGAGGAAACCTCCCAAAGTGCAACAAATGCAACAGATACCACAATGGTCAGTGCAACAGGGGTCCTTGCCAGAGGTGTCTCAAGATGGGTCATGAAGCTAAGGATTGCAGGAGCTCACGACCTGCGAATCAGAACCAACAACAACAACCACCAGCTCCACAGAACCAGCCGTGACAACGAGGTAACAGGGGATGCTTTCAGTGTGGTGCTGAAGGCCACTTCAAGCGGGACTACCCCCAGTTAAATCAAAATCCGACCAACAACAACAACAATAATCAGGGCAATGGGAACAACAACGGGGGAAACAATGGTGCCAGGGGTCGAGTGTTCGTGCTGGGTCAGGGTGACGCAAGGAATGATCCTAACGTGGTGATGGGTAAGTTCCTTCTCGACGACTTTTATGTTACTGTTTTATTTGATTCGGATGTCGATACCAGTTATGTGTCTCTAAAAGTTAGTCAAATGCTTAAACGCACAACAACTCCCTTAAACACCAAGCATGTCGTAGAGTTAGCAAACAGTAAGAGTGTAGAAGCCACACATATAGTTAAGGGTTGTAATCTCGCCTTAGCTGGTCAGACCTTCTCTATCGATCTCATTCCTATAGTTCTGGGTAGTTTCGACATCGTCATTGGGATGGATTGGTTATCCCAACAGCAAGCAGAGATCCTATGCAAAGAGAAGATTGTTCGTATTCCCCGTTCTTGCAAAGAACCTCTCGAAATTCAGGGCGACAAGAGTGGTGCTGTAGTGGGCATCATCTCCTTCCTTAAGGCCCAGAAGTGTTTGTGAAAGGGCCACACCGCTATCTTAGCACTTGTTACTTACGCATCAACGAGAGTGGAGAGAATAGAGGATATTCCAGTGGTACGCGACTTTCCTCAGGTGTTTCCTGAAGATTTACCTGGACTACCGCCTCATCGCCAAGTCGAATTTCAGATCGAGCTAGCTCCTGGAGTAGCACCCATAGCTCGCGCACGTTATCGCATAGCTCCAACCGAACTAGAAGAACTGTCCAAGCAGTTGCAAGAACTCTTGGATAAGGGTTTCATTCGTCCTAGCTCTTCGCCCTGGGGAGCTCCAGTATTATTTGTGAAGAAGAAAGACGGTACCTTCCGCATGTGCATAGATTACCGCAAACTGAACAAGGTGACCGTGAAGAATCGCTATCCTCTCCCACGCATTGACGACTTGTTCGATCAGCTGTAAGGGTCGAGCTACTATTCAAAGATTGATCTGAGGTCAGGCTACCATCAACTGAGAGTCTGGGACGAGGACGTCTCCAAAACAGCATTCAGAACACGCTACGGCCATTACGAGTTTCTGGTCATGCCATTCGGGTTAACAAACGTGCTTGCAGTCTTCATGGATCTTATGAACAGAGTGTGCAAGCCTTACTTGGATAAGTTTGTTATTGTTTTCATCGACGACATCCTGATCTATTCTAAGAGTCAGGAGGAACACGAGCAGCATCTGCGGATTATTTTGGAACTGCTTCAAACAGAGCAACTTTATGCTAAGTTTTCGAAATGCGACTTCTGGCTTCGTGAAGTACATTTCCTAGGCCATGTGGTAAACAAGGATGGGATTCATGTTGATCCATCCAAGGTAGATTCGATCAGGAACTGGCCTGCACCCCGTATACCAACAGAAATCCGCCAATTCTTGGGTTTGGCGGGTTACTACAGGAGGTTCATCAAGGATTTTTCCAAGATTGCGCAACCTCTCACTTTACTAACTCAGAAAGGAGGCACCTACCGTTGGGGTGAGCCACAAGAATCTACATTTCAGCACCTAAAGGGTAGACTTTGTAGTGCCCCTATTCTCTCATTACCTGAAGGCACAGACGACTTTGTAGTTTATTGTGACGCATCCATTCAGGGTCTTGGGTGTGTGTTGATGCAACGTGACAAGGTTATTGCTTATGCGTCACGTCAATTTAAGGTTCACGAAAGGAATTACACTACACACGATTTGGAGCTGGGAGCTGTTGTCTTCGCATTCAAGATATGGAGACATTACCTGTACGGTACCAAGTGCACCATCTACGCCGATCACAGGAGTCTCGAGCATATCTTCAAACGGGAGGAATTAAACATGCGTCAGCGTCGATGGGTCGAGCTTTTAAACGATTGCGAATGTGCTATAAAGTACCATCCGGGCAAAGCCAATGTGGTGGCTGATGCCCTCAGTCGAAAGGATACTACACCTAGGCGTGTACGAGCGTTGCAACTCACTATTCAGTCTAGTCTCCCTTCTTAGATACGAGATGCTCTGGTAGAAGCATTGAAACCCGAAAACTTCAAGGATGAAGCCCTACGCGGCTCAAGACAACGGTTAGAACAAAAGGAAGACGGCGCCTACTATGTAACAGGACGCATCTGGGTCCCACTCTATGGCAATTTACGAGAACTTGTAATGGATGAAGTACATAAGTCTCGCTACTCAGTACATCCTGGTTCAGATAAGATGTACCACGATCTCAGAACTACGTATTGGTGGCCTAGCATGAAAGCTCACATAGCAACTTACGTTAGCAAATGTTTGACTTGTGCGAGAGTCAAGACTGAATATCAGAAACCATCAGGCCTACTCCAACAACCAGAGATACCACAATGGAAATGGGAGCAAATTTCCATGGATTTCGTTACTGGCCTGCCTAGATCTCAACGTGGGAATGATATTATTTGGGTGATCGTGGATCGACTCACTAAGTCCGCACACTTCTTGGCTATCAAGGAAACTGACAAGTCCTCTACATTAGCAGACATTTACTTAAAAGAAGTGGTTTCGAGGCACGGGGTGCCAACCTCTATTATCTCTGATCGTGATGCACGTTTTACTTCAGAACTGTGGCAAGGGATGCACAAATCTTTTTGGCTCACGGTTAGACATGAGCACAGCTTACCACCCGCAAATGGATGGGCAGTCTGAACGCACCATCCAAACCGTAGAAGACATGCTGCGGGCATGTGTAATCGATTTTGGCAACGGCTGGGAAAAACATCTCCCGTTAGTGGAGTTTTCGTATAACAACAGTTACCACACCAGCATTCAAGCCGCTCCATTTGAGGCTTTGTACGGGCGTAAATGCCGATCACCTCTTTGTTGGGCAGAGGTGGGTGACAGTCAGATCACAGGTCCAGAACTTGTAGTAGATGCAAAGGAAAGGATTGCTCAGATACGACAACGAATGGCGGCAGCTCGTGACCGTCAGAAAAGCTACGCTAATAAGCGCAGGAAACCACTTGAATTCCAGGTTGGGGATCGAGTGCTACGCAAAGTCTCACCTTGGAAAGGTGTAGTTCGTTTTGGCAAACGAGGCAAGCTCAATCCGCGATATGTCAGACCGTTTGAAATCATTGAGAAAATAGGCAAGGTGGCCTACAAACTAAACCTGCCCGCAGAACTCAGTGCAGTTCACAACGTTTTTCACATGTCAAATCTGAAGAAGTGTCTGTCAGATGAGACCCTCATAGTTCCTTTGAAGGAGCTCTCTATCGACGATCAGTTGCGATTTGTCGAGGAACCAGTTGAAATCACGGACCGAGACGTTAAGGTCCTCAAGCACACCAGAATACCTCTTGTTCGAGTTCGTTGGAAATCCCGTCGTGGCCCAGAGTTTACCTGGGAACGAGAAGATCAAATGAAACTCAAGTATCCCCAGTTATTCAGAAACAGTGCAACCACTACTGAGGCTGAAGCTACTACAGAATTTCGGGACGAAATTCCAAATCAACGGGGGGATGATGTGACACCCCAGGAAAACCAGTAAACTACACAACACAACTAGCTTCCTCAGTAACCACGTTCTAAATTTCGGGACGAAATTTCTTTCAAGTTGGGGATAACGTGCCAACTCGAGTTTCAAAGATTTCCATCTTCGCATTAATTGCACATTAATTGTTTAAGTTGTTTGTTTACACGACTTGTTTGTTTCACAACTGTACACGTTTGTAATATGTTAAATCGTATTGTGATTAATATGTTTTATATGGTGTGCCTTATAAGTGTGTATGTTTGTTTGAGCGAAAACCCGTGAGCATATTGGATTGAACTTGGCCCAATGAATAAGCTTCTAGACCCGGACCCAAAACTGTTCCACATTGTGTGTGATACCGGCCCAATCCATGGTTTGGATTAGCAGCCATAACCAGCCCAACACATTGTTTTGGCTATCTTAAGCAACCGGCCCAAACCTCTTATCCATATAACTATATGTTACGTAGATAGGAATTGATAGTAGAATAAACCCTACCCTCACATCCATTGTGCGACGGCAGGATCAAGACCCCCCCCTCGTGAGATATCATCTTGGTCACCTAGATTCATTGTCGGGTTAGTGTAATTCCACTATATTGCAATTTAAATTCTTTTGTCATACATAGTGGCTTTGATATGTGATTGTTGTCATGAGTCATGCGCATGCAGAATGTGATGTGTGTTATAATTATTTGCATGAGTAATATGATTTCATGATATTATAATACATAGGGCAATGAAAATTAAAGACTGTCCACTAAATACACAAACTTCAAGTAACCGATTTTGATATATCTATGTTCTTTAAAAGTCCAATAATATTGAAGGTAAATGATCTAATGAGTGGATAACCTTTACTAAATATGGCGGCCCATGTGCTGATCTAATCAACTAATATAAACATTTTGATAAGGATGTCAGTAATGATATTACGTATATTAAATGATTAGAT
The DNA here is from genome assembly GCA_030545235.1 of Helianthus tuberosus. NCBI lineage: Eukaryota > Viridiplantae > Streptophyta > Magnoliopsida > Asterales > Asteraceae > Helianthus > Helianthus tuberosus. The sequence continues at coordinate 1,571,339 of JARYGA010011515.1, read as the reverse complement.
GAGGTAGGGTTGTTGAATTTGGATAGGGTCATGCTTGCAAATGCGAATTTATGATAATCACCCACTGAAAGGATTGTGTGTTTATGTTTTAAGAATTGTTTTGATGTCCTATTAGCGATTTTGATTTGCATGATGATAACCTGTTGATTTGGGTGTATGTTATAGTTGCTGGTTTGATTTGAATGAGTAGTTGTTTGATGATCTAGATGTAACCGATAGTTAATCACCAAGTTGTAGTTGTGTATTTGTTAATTGGTGGAAACCCTATTTCACGAAATCACCAACCGGACGAAATCCCTCACCCGACGAAATCAAATCCAGACGAAAACAGTAAGTGTTTTCGCCAAACTTGGAGTTCGACGAAAACCCTTGGGATTTCGTCGCCCAAAGGGTTTTCGCCACTAAGTGTTTTCGCCCAACTAGTGTTTTCGTCACAAGGGTTTTCGCCATGTATGGATTTCGTCTAGTGTGACATCAGTAACTCTGTTTAGTCTGTTAACTGAGTTAAGTTTATTAACTATGTTAACTTTATTAACTCTATTAAATTTGGTATGTAACTCTGTTTAGTAGGTAACTCTAGTTACTCTGTTAGTTTATTATTCATGTCATGTCAAGTATGTTAATGAATAACCATGTTAGAATAAACCGTGAAAGACAGTTATGTGAAACATGAATTGCATGAATTTGACTAATTAATAACGTGATACATGATGTTAACTGCCAAGCACACTACGTGATGTTTGATTTGAATGTGAGCCGTTACGAATGTAAACTGATTGAGTATACGTGCATACTATAGGACCTGACTGATTACTTGTGAGCACATTGTTTAGCATACCGAGCAAACCAAGGTGAGTTGACACTCTATCCAAGGCATGGGATTCCCAAGTGTTGGGAATGGGTTAAAGAACTGAACCGTAACTACAAACTTGCATATTCCCCATACAACAGGATACGTACGACCATAAGACCATCACTCTATCATTTGAAGTCCCTCATTTATCGACTTAATCGCCGAGGCCTATAGCGAGCGGGTCATTAGTAGATAGCGCTATTAGGTTTAACAAACCTCACACCGTGTCGTCCGAACGGGCGTGTACTAATGGACTATGGGCAAGGGGTCAATGCTGATAGACATTGACTTAGGGCACCTCTTACATTTTCGTAGCAGTCGATACGCGTGGTCTAGTAACACATGGGAAGCCCCCACTAATCTTCGCAAACATGTCTTGGAGACCACGATACGAATTAATACGATACATGGTTTACAAAACGAACATATGTTTTACGAAACGAATACTATAACTAAACAACCAACTGTGAACTCGCTCAACTTTGTTGTTGACTCGTTGTTACATGCCTTGCAGGTCGTGAGGTACTTATGGAGCTTGCACAGGGTGGCGCGGTCGTTGTGGGACATGGCAGTGTGTGCCATGCTAAAAAAACATTACTTTATTTAGTACTTAATACTTACATTGGGTTTTACGATTATGCTTCCGCTAAACACTTAACTACGTTTTTGATTTGAAACACCTTTCATATTGTGTGGTTGAATTTCACCTATTACTTGTTATGTTCAATATGATTGGTGGCTTGATCCTGGTCAGTCACGCCTCCAAGCGGCGATACTCCGCATGTGGATTTTGGGGGTGTGACAATACCAATCCCTTTAAAACTTATTTCTAAGTTATGTAAAGATTATTTAAGGTATGTTAAGCCTATGTTGCTGTTCCGGAGTGTTTGTTGCATTAAACTGATTACGTTTATGCATCAGTTTGCGTATAATTCCCAGAAAGCGATATAGAGTTTAAAATCGATCAAAAATCAAAACGAGCAACGTGTCAAACATAATTAACAAACATTGGGATCAAAATACATTGTTTTATTGATATTGAATTGTTCAGAGTTTGTACAATGATAACACAAGCACAGATGTCACAGTCTCCCCTACTTTAGGAAATTTCGTCCCGAAATTTATTTAGAGGAAACTTGTGAGAATAGATGTGGATATTTCGCTTTCATCTGATCTTCATATTCCCAAGTAAATTCTGGGCCACGTTTAGATTCCCAACGAACTTTGACAATAGGTATGTGATGTGTGCAAAATGCAACATATAAATTACATCAATTGTGGCATAAAACTAACCCTTCTTTTAGTACTAATGTTGGAAAAAGTGTGTTTTTGTCTTCCTTTTGTATTTTCAGGATTAAATGAGCTCAAATTAACAAAAGAAGCAAAAAGGAAACTAAATCTAACATAAATACAAGAAAAGGAACAAACGTGACATGCCCGACCTCCCCGAAAGCATCTTCCCAAGCAAAAACAAGAGAACAGAAGGCTGAACATGCCCCGTGCTCTGTGAACACGGGGGCGTGCCCAAGTGTCAGCATAAAAGACAAAGTTGTAGAAGCTTCCATCACCCACCACGGGGCCGTGCTCAGCGGACACGGGGCCGTGGTCAACTATAAGATTCGCAGAATCCAGGCAAATCTTGATAGTACAGATATGCTTCTGCACACGGGGTCGTGCCCAGCGGACACGGGGCCGTGGTCAACTAATAAAGACAAGAGCAATTAATGAAGACAGAGAAGAGGATGGACACGGGGCAGTGCCCGAGCTTCTGTTCAGCCTATAAATAGGAGTGCTTGACTCAAGCTCAAACCATCCCTTGGCACACCACCTCTCTCACACTTCACCCACCACCCACCACCCACCACCACCATAACACCATCATCCACCACCATCATCCATTGTCCATCATAGAGTGTGTGAGTCGTCTCGGGATCCAAGATTGATCGTAAGAGTTCTTGACAATCAAGGCCATGTTTGCCTAAGTCTCTTACATCACTTGGTATTAATGACTTTAATAACTAGTTTCTTATGTTGAAGGGGATTTTTCCTTATCGTTTGTCTGTGGTGTCTTGGCATTATTTTACTGTCTATATAAAATAAAAGATTTTCACCATTCATATCTCCACGGTCTATATGGAGGTATGTTGGCTACCTGGTTGGGGGTTAAGGGAATGGTTTGGTAAGAGTCTTGCCATTGTTCAGTGTATAGATCCTGCAAAGGACCTGGGTCAAATTTAGTAGGACCTCCTTCAATACTTAACGGTATTGGATGGCGGGGGTCCAAACTCTTTGATCCCCTCATAAGTTAAACTACTATTAAAACTTTAACCCGGCTACTTAGGACTGTATCCCTGCTGACTCAGACTACTTAGCCGAGGGTAACGTCGCCTTCAAAAGAGGGGCCTACCACATTATGCATTAATAACTTAATTAATTATCTTTCAATAATCCGACCCTTTAGGATTGTATCCTTGCTGACTCAAACTACTGGGTTGAGGGTAACGTCACCTTCAAAAGTGTGACAACTCGAACTTTCAAGATTAGTTATATTTTAATCTTGTGATCCTAACTCCGTTAAACTTAAACGCTTGTTAACTGGGTTATATAACTTAGTGGAATTTATTGGGCCGCATATATTTGGGTTTGATAGTTATACTTTTCCTGTAGCACTTAACGGCCCAAAATTTGATCCCCTGAGCCCAAAACATGTTCCTTGTATGTTGATTTAGTTGGCTCAATATTTGCAGCCGAAATAGCTAGGTTGTTCGGCCCATTTTGTTTGGTTGTTGCCATTATATTGGCATAGGTAGCATGTACGTAAATTTCTTGAAAACCCTAAACCACATAACAAACCCTAGCCTCCTCTATCAATTCGTGTAAGGCATAGCTGATTCCCCCTCTCGATACGTCATCTTGTTCCATCAAGGCTACTGGTTAGTAACTCCATATCTACGATAATTAAAAATTGATGATTGTATTTTTGTGTGATCTTGACTTGATATGGTATGGGTATGTTTATAAAGGTGTGGAACTTATGTCATATTAATCATGTATGGGTATGTTTGTGTGCGGCTAGATATTAATGCCGATAGGTTAAGGGTTCACATGTATGATTTAGTAATGTAAAAACTTGTGACTTTGACTTCCTGATATATGCATGAAATCGGTCAAGAAAGAGATGAATATTAATGTGATTTGATTGAGGGTATTGTATGAATACTTGCTAAACTTGAGTTAGAAGTGGCGGCCCATGTGCATGTGTAGTCTTGGTCTCATCAAACCATGTGCACTTTCTAATCATATTGTCAGGATAGTTATAATACTTAAATCTTATCAATTATTTTGAGAACTACATGATCTTGTGTCTTGTGCATGGTTATTAATGGGAAGAACATAATGATAATAATTGTGTGAAATTGAGAATTGTTATGATTGATCTATGTTGCATGTCAGAATGTATGGGGTGAATTGGATTTAATCAATTAGGACATACATGAGGTTGACATAAGGATCTGATCATGTGATCGCACATGTATGGGGCCTCCACATGCTTTCTTTTGTACAGCCACAACCCACAAAAACATGTATGTCAATTATATGCATGAATCAATTGAAAGTATAAGAATCAAAATTCCATTTTTCCATTTTATATTGAGATGTTGATTTGGCCGTTTCACATAAACAACAAAACACTTAGTTTCTTTGGGCCTGGCTTTCGCATGACGGGTCTGCGGGCCGCGAGTGGCACATAAACTCATACATTGTTTTATGTTTGGAATGAAATGTTACTTGAAACGTGGTATGAAAAGTTTAAACTCTTTATGTGTAGCACCTAGTATGCGAACATATTTTATATGATGGAATTAGTGCAAGACTAAGTGATATAGCCTGTTTGTCGATGAATGCATGTTATGGGTATATATGTGAACTACATGTAGTAAGCTTAAAACTGATTGATATTGGTACTCCTGCTAGGACGTGTTTGTCCAACTGTTAATCAAGTAAACAATCTAACCGAGCAAAACCTGTCACACCCCGACCACGTAAAACAACAAATCGCGGCGGAAACATCGGGGCGTGTTGCAACAGAATTAATGTTTCATAACCATGGATATCAAAAGTGTTTCGTTTTATTAAACATTGAGTAATTACATCGTCTGGAAATCTAATTACACTATTTAAACATAGTCTATCATTGTTATTGAGTCACTAAGGCCTTGTCCAGTCCTATGTGAGCATGCATCTTATCAATCGATATCTTCCAATACCTGAAACATATGTGAAAACGAGGTCAGCAAAGAAATGCTGGCGAGATACATAGGTTTTGTGAAAATAAGATTCATGACTTCTGTTTTAAGAAAATGTTTAGTCATGAACCTTTTTGTTTGCTTTGTCTTTGTAAATCATTTGAAAAATAATAAGTTCGGATGATAAGTATAAATAAGAGAATAATGCATGATTAATTGAATAACCATGTAAAATGAGTTTGTGTAAGATAAGTTGTTTGTAAATCAATGTCTTGTGAAAAGTATGTTACTTGTATAAAATGTTCTATGTCTCAAACTGAAATGATTCAAATAACGCTACAATATGTAATACCATACAAACACTTATATATAGGAAGTACCAGCGGCGTATCCACCATGCTTGTATCATATTACACCCGCATCGTTACTTAATCATTTACTCAAACCAAACCAACCAATGTAAGAAGTCTATGTTTAAATCAATTGTCAAAAGTATTGGGTAATATGTCAAAGTGTTCATGTCAAGATGTAAATCATATCAAAATGTCTATGTCAAATATCCATGTCAAATGTCTATGTCAAAATGTCATGTATGGCAAGTGAAATGTCTCAACTAAACCATATGCACAAAAACAAAGTATTGAAGTAAAACTTGGTTTAAATCAAAGTTATGTTTTGTGGGAAACGCATGATCAAATGTCAATCATGTTAAAATGTTTACCCAACCGTTAACCCTTTTTGTAAAATCGTTCTAGTCGTTCTTGTTTTAATTGTGAAACTACTTTATGGTCGATTCTCTAATAACATTCAAACCTTCTTGACGCGTTCCTCGTTCCAACTCGCTCTCGTTCTCGTTCTTAACAAACCCTTACCAAAGGATAAGTTAATAATTACAGATTCAGTCGCTACCCACAACCCCCACACATAACAATGGGTGCAGTAAATAACGGGATTTGTCAGATCCTATGGTACCATAACCTAATACTGGTCGGCTTGATCATTGCTAATGAATGTCATCGGTCATGTAAACTACAACCAACAACTTTGTTCACTTTTTGAAATTTGTTATTAGTTTTTGAAATCACTGTATTCGTTCTTGAAATCATTGTTAGCGTTCTTGAAATAATTGTAATTGTTCTTGAAACCACATTGTAATTGTTATTGAAATCATTGATAAAGCATTTAGCACATATGAGTCACCCCAAAACAGTTGAAAATAGTAAAAGAGGGGAATAATGTACTCGCCTGGGAGTGCTTAGGAGTCTTGGACAACTACCAAGTAAGCTAGAGGAGTCCCGGAAATCAAACGGTACCTAACATAGGTAACTACATAATTAACCCGGACCTAAATCGGAAGACTGGGTAGCAGGAGGGTTTGTAACCCAAATGAGTGTAGGAACTCATATGATATGGTTTAACAAAGCCTACATACTAAATGAAACTTAACCTAAGTACTTTCGACCCATCGCGACTCATTAAGGTAACTTATGCTACTTTAACGCGTCGTGCGCGTGAAACGCGTTCGGACCGTCTAACTAGCCCTATGACAAGTGTTATATGCCTAAACATGTTACATAATCAGTTATGTGACAAAGGTTTAGGTTACATATGCTTAATTACCAATTATACATGAAAAGGGTATTCTGGTAATTTACCTAAGGCATATAAACCACCTATCATACAACTACTCAAACGATGTGACCATAGGGTATAACCTCGGAAGGTTATTCCCTACCTATTATGGTCACCTAATGTATTTGGTCGGATCCTAATGATCGACCAAACTGGGTCGGGTTCGAAGGTATAAGCGATTTATCAGATCGCTTACCCTACGACCCTAGACAACGTGGTAATCAGTAGGCATAGTCCCAAGGGACTATAACCAACGTGATTACACTCACGTTGCGAAGTTCAAAAGAACTTCGCATTGACCATTACTGGTCAACGCTGAAAGTCAAACAAAGTTTGACTTTCGGACTCGAAAAGCAATAAAATAAGGAAAAGAACGAAAGAATACTTACGAAGGGTCCCCGAATGCTAATCCCGATTCAAGAATCTCAGGTATGAAACAATGGTTTCAACTTAGAGGTTCTCAAATCAGAATTCTAGTAATTTTAGCAATGGGGGGGTATGGGGTATTTATAGGAATACCCGAACCGTTAAGATCGTTTCATGGAAAACGTGCCTTAATCCCATCCGTACATGTGTTGAAATGTCATGGTGTTTAGGTGTTTAAATTCCATCCATACATGTGTTGAAATGTCATGGTGTTTAGGTGTTTAAATTCCATCCATACATGTGTTGAAATGTCATGGTGTTTAGGTGTTTAAATTCCATCCATACATGTGTTGAAATGTCATGGTGTTTAGGTGTTTAAATTCCATCCATACATGTGTTGAAATGTCATGGTGCCTAAATTCCATCCTTATCCGCTGACTAAGCATGTTAGAATGTGTGGTTGTGAATTAAACAACGGCTAATACATCGAATCTGGTCCCGAATGCGAAAAACGATCCAAATGACGTGACGAATGGATTTTTCTTATGGCGAACACTAAAATAAAATATTTTAGTGCTTACATAAATTTTTGGATGTCCGGATGTATTCAGAACGTAAGTTATGCGCGAAAATGCAAACTTGTGCACTTTTTGACACTTTTAGTCCCTGAATGACCCAAAAGTTTATTTTAGCACACCGAACCCCTCAAAGCCTATTTCTAAGCTATGTTAAGGATATTTATGGTATGTTTAACTTATGGTCATGTTCCGGAAGGTCTGTTACAGTTCAAATTGGCATACTTTCGCAGTTTGTCAACTTTAGTCCCTATAAGCGATTTAACTTGATTTCACCACACCAAACCTTCCAAAACTTATATATAAGTTATGTAAAGGTTATTCAAGGTATGTTAAGCCTATTTCACTATTCCGGAGTGTTCGTTGGATTAAAGTGGTTATATTTACGCATTAGTGCGCGTATAACCTTCCAGAAAGCGATTTAGAGTTTGAAATCGAACAAGAGTTGATATGTGCAAAAGATACACATATTTATACAAGTCCAAAGTATGAAATACAATATTTCATTGGTTTGGCATTTGTTTGATGGCCGTGGAGGCACAGGTGTTACAAAACCAAGGTGAGTTCACACTTTATACAAAGCATGGGATTCCCAGGGGTTGGGAATGGGTTAAGGAATATGGATTCCTCGTCCTTTCTTGGGTAGGACAGTACTGGTTCAGGAATATAATTCCTCGTCCTCATGGATAGTTAACTTTCACTAGACCAAAACTCTATCACGAAGTCCCTCCTTTTTATATCGACTTACTCGCCGGGCCAATGGCGAGCGGGTCATTAGTTAGATAGCGCTATTTAGGTTTGACAAACCTCACACCGTGCCGCAGACGACGGGCGTGAACTAATGGATCTGGGCACGTCAATGATGATAGACATTGACAGTTCAGGGCACATAAACATGACTACAGTCAGCAGTCGATATGGTAACGAGTCTAGTATATGCATGGGGTAGCCCCCACGGCCGAAAAGCCAGATAACTAAACATGGGGTAGCCCCCATGGCTGGATTGCCAGAGTAATCGGGAATAAACAAATCACGTTTTCAACTATGGGGTAACCCCACGGCAGGATGCCAGTTAAAGGAAACTGTTTTCGAAACAACTTAAAACGAACACCCAACTGTGAACTCGCTCAACATTATTGTTGACTCGTTACTACATGCTTTGTAGGTCAATAGGTACTTAGCTGGAGCTTGCATGCGGAAGAGTCGTTGTGGGACATGGACAACTGTGTGCCATGTTAAACTTTGAAACATTTAAACTTATATTTTTGGTTTTGGATTTAATCGTTATGCTTTCGCTTACAACTTAAACTATGTTTTGTTTGGACACCAATTGTATTGGTTGAACTTTTATAATTACTTACTTGCTTGTTCAATATGATTGGTGGCTGGATCCTGGTCAGTCACGCCTCCAAGCGGTGATACTCCGCAGGTGGATTTTGGGGGTGTGACAGATTGGTATCAGAGTCATTGGTTATAGAGAACTTGGTTTTAATAAGGGAAAACGTTTTTGTTAAAACCAGATTATAACCTGTACAGTGCTCTACGATCCACAACGACGCTTCGCTCCACGTGCAAGACTCGACATTCTAGGTGATGTGGTTTATGTTTTATTGCCTACTTGCTAGATTACATAGAACTTTGCTTATGGTATGCATAGATAAACATAGCAACTATAATTTGCAAACACATGTGTGCTTACTCTCTTCTGTCATCGCACTTTCGCGAACCCTTCTCACTCATGTTTCCCTTGATATGAAGATCATGTCTGGACGCGTTAACATGACACAAGCCCAGTTGACGGCTCTGATTAACCAACAAGTTGCTACGGCACTTGCAGCTGCACAAGCAGGAGGTATACCTTGCAGTTTAAACTCATTCTAGGATCTTTAGGTCCTACTCTCGTGAACCAACCTTTGTGTTAAACTTTGTCCTTTCTTACTCTCACGGCAGGTCAACCTGCACAACCTCCCGTGTGCACTTTCAAAACTTTTATGGACTGCCGACCAACTACTTTCAGCGGCACTGAAGGAGCCGTAGGTCTCCTCCACTGGTTTGAAAAGCTCGAATCTGTTTTCGAGATGTGTGAATGCCCTGAGGCTCGCAGGGTGAAGTATGCTACCGGTACTCTCGAGGGTTTAGCGCTCATGTGGTGGAACGCTCAGGTTCAAATGCTGGGGTTGGTTGCTGCTAACGCCACCCCATGGAACAACTTTAAGGAAATGATCAAGGAGGAGTATTGCAATCGTGATGAAATTTACAAACTGGAAGTCGAGTTCTTCAACCTCAAGATGACGGGGTCAGAAATTGAAGCGTACACGAAAAGAACGAATGAGCTTGCTATTCTGTGTCCTACTATGGTGGACCCTCCAATCAAACGCATCGAACTATACCTTAAGGGCTTAGTGCCAGAGATCCAAAGTCATGTGACTTCGGCTAACCTCGCCACCATCCAGCAAGTTGTTCAATTAGCTCATCGTCTCACTGACCAGGCGGTGATGCAGAACAGGTTACCAAAGCGCATAGGTGCCGCAACTACTTCAGATGCTCCTAGTGACAACAAACGGAAATGGGATGGAGCTTCAAGCAAGGGTTCGACTTCTGTTCAATCTCAGTCTCAGCAGAGAAGGACTGACGACTAGAAGAGCCCTAGTCAGCAAACATCTGGTGGTCAAAGTCATGGTGGGTACAAGGGAAACCACCCCAAATGCAATCGCTGCAACCTACATCACAGCGGGCCATGCACCAGGGGTAACTATCATCGGTGCAACAAGCCAGGCCACGCCACAAAGGATTGCAGGAGTTTATACCCCGCAAACCAGAATCGTCAGCAACAACAAGCCCAACAGAATCAACGCCAGCAGCAGCAAGGTAACAACAAAGGGTGCTTTCAGTGTGGAGCTGAAGGCCACTTCAAGAGAGATTGTCCCCAACTGAACAGGAACCAGAACAACAACAACAATAATAACAACAAGGGGAATGGAAACAACGGGGGTAATAACGGCAATGGTGCAAGGGTCGTGTGTTCGTTATTGGCCAAGGTGAAGCAAGGAACGATCCCAACGTGGTGACAGGTAAGTTCCTTCTCGACGACTTTTACGTTACTGTATTATTTTATTCGGGTGCTGATACTAGCTACGTGTCCTTAAAAGTTAGTCAAATGCTTAAGCGTACCCCAACACCTTTGAACCCAAGCACACGGTAGAGTTAGCTAATGGTAAGAATCTAGAGGTCACACATGTAGTCAAGGGTTGTAACATTGTTCTTGCTGGTCACACCTTCTCCATCGACCTCCTCCCTATCACTCTGGGTAGTTTCGACGTTGTCATTGAGATGGACTGGTTATCCCAACACCAAGCAGAGATTCTTTGCAACGAAAAGATTGTCCGTATTCCTCGCTCAGGTGATGAACCTCTCATGATTCGTGGCGACAAGAGTGGTGCTGTTGTGAGTATCATCTCTTTCCTTAAGGCCCAGAAGTGTTTGAGAAAGGGCCACACTACTATTCTGGCTCTCGTTACTGACACCTCGAAGAAAGAGAAGAAGATTGAAGATTTTCCGATTGTACGTGACTATCCTGAGGTATTTCCTGAGGAACTACCTGGTCTTCCGCCTCATCGTCAAGTCGAGTTTCAAATCGAGCTAGCTCCTGGAGCAGCACCTATAGCTCGTGCACCTTATCGCTTAGCTCCATCAGAATTGGAAGAACTCTCTACGCAACTACAAGAACTCTTGGATAAGGGTTTTATTCGTCCTAGCTCTTCGCCCTGGGAGCTCCAGTGCTATTCGTAAAGAAGAAAGACGGTACCTTCAGAATGTGCATCGACTACCGTGAACTCAACAAGGTGACGGCGAAGAATCGCTATCCTCTTCCACGCATCGACGACCTATTCGACCAGCTACAAGGGTCGAGCTTTTACTCGAAGATTGATTTGAGATCAGGATATCACCAGCTGAAAGTCCGAGAAGAGGACGTCTCCAAAACAACCTTTAGAACTCGTTATGGACACTACGAGTTTTTGGTCATGCCTTTTGGGCTAACAAACGCACCTGCGGTTTTCATGGACCTTATGAACAGAGTATGCAAGCCCTACCTAGAGAAGTTCGTTATAGTATTCATCGACGACATCCTGAACTATTCTAAGAGTCAGGAGGAACACGAGCAGCATCTACGACTCATTTTGGAACTTCTTTGAACATAACAGCTTTATGCAAAGCTCTCGAAATGCGACTTCTGGCTTCGTGAAGTCCATTTCCTAGGCCACGTGGTAAACAAGTATGGGATCCATGTTGATCCATCCAAGGTAGATTCGATCAGGAACTGGCCTGCACCTAGAACACCAACAGAAACTCGCCAATTCTTGGGCTTGGCAGGTTACTACAGAAGGTTTATCAAGGATTTCTCCAAGATTGCGTAACCTCTCACCTCACTAACTCAGAAAGGTGTCACCTATCGTTGGGGTGATACACAGAAAACGACGTTTCAGCACCTAAAGGATAGACTTTGCAGCGCACCTATCCTCTCATTGCCTGAAGGCACAGATGATTTTGTGGTATATTGTGACGCATCCATTCAGGGACTTGGATGTGTGTTGATGCAACGTGACAAGGTTATTGCTTATGCGACACGCCAACTTAAGATCCATGGGCGAAACTACACTACACATGATTTGGAGCTGGGAGTTGTTGTTCTCGCACTCAAGATATGGATACATTACCTGTACGGTACCAGGTGCACCATTTACACCGATCACAGGAGTCTCGAGCATATCTTCTAACAGAAGGAGTTGAACATGCGTCAACGTCGATGGGTTGAGCTATTGAACGATTATGAATGTGCCATCAAGTACCATCCTGGCAAAGCCAATGTTGTGGCTGACGCCCTCAGTCGAAAGGACACTATGCCTAAGCGCGTGCGAGCATTACAACTCACCATTCAGTCTAGTCTTCCTACACAGATACGAGATGCTCAGGTAGAAGCATTGAAACCAGAAAATGTCAGGGCTGAAGCCCTACGTGGCTCAAGGAAACGGTTAGAACAAAAGGAAGACGGCGCTTACTATGTAACAGGATGCATTTGGTTCCCACTCTATGGTAACCTATGAGAGCTTGTGATGGATGAGGCACACAAGTCTCGTTACTCAGTACATCCTGGTTCGGATAAGATGTACCACGACCTCAGAACTACATACTGGAGGCCTAGCATGAAAGCCCACATAGCAACATACGTTAGTAAATGTCTGACTTGTGCGAGAGTCAAAGTCGAGTACCAGAAACCTTCAGGCCTACTCCAACAACCAGAGATACCACAATGGAAATGGGAGCAAATTTCCATGGATTTTGTTACTGGCCTGCCTAGATCCCAGCGGGGAAATGATACTATTTGGGTGATCGTGGATCGACTCACAAAGTCTGCACACTTCTTGGCTATCAAGGAAACGGATAAGTTCTCCGCTTTAGCAGACGTATATCTTAAGGAAGTTGTCTCGTGGCACAGGGTGCCCACCTCTATTATCTCTGATCATGACGCACATTTCACTTCAGAACTTTGGCAAGCGATGCACAAATCCTTTGGCTCACGATTAGACATGAGCACAGCTTATCACCCGCAAATGGATGGGCAGTCTGAACGCACCATCCAGACCCTTGAAGACATGCTTGGGGCATGTGTGGAATTTTCGTACAATAACAGCTACCACACCAGCATTAAAGCTGCTCCGTTTGAGGCATTGTACGGGCGTAAATGCCGGTCACCTCTTTGTTGGGCAGAGGTGGGGGATAGTCAGATCACAGGCCCAGAACTTGTGGTAGACACAACAGAAAGGATGGCTCAGATACGACAACACATGGCGGAAGCACGTGACCGTCAGAAAAGCTACGCCGATAAGGGCAGGAAACCACTCGAGCTCCAGGTTGGGGATCGAGTGCCGCTCAAAGTTTCACCCTGGAAGGGTGTGGTTCGCTTTGGCAAACGAGGCAAACTTAACCCACGATATGTTGGACCATTCGACATCATAGAGAAAATAGGCAGGGTGGCCTACAAACTGAACCTACCAACAGAACTCAGTGCTGTTCACAACGTATTACACGTGTCAAATCTGAAGAAGTGTCTGTCAGATGAGACCCTCGTAGTTCCTTTGAAGGAGCTCACTATCGATGAACAGTTGCGATTCGTCGAGGAACCAATTGAAATCACGGACCGGGATGTCAAGGTCCTCAAGCGCACTAGAATACCTCTCGTTCGAGTTCGTTGGAACTCACGTCGTGGCCCAGAGTTCACCTGGCAACGCGAAGATCAGATGAAACAAAAGTATCCCCAACTATTTGCAAACAGTACAACCACTACTGAGGCTGAAGCTACGGAATTTCGGGACAAAATTCCAGATCAACGGGGGGAGGATGTGACACCCCAGGAAAACCATGCAACTTAACTAGCTTCCTCAGTGAGTACGTACCAAATTTCGGGACGGAATTTCTTTCAACTTAGGGATAATGTGACAACTCGAACATTCAAGATTAGTTATATTTTAATCTTGTGATCCAAACTCCGTTAAACTTAAACGCTTGTTAACTTATATAACTTAGTGGAATTTATTGGGCCGCATATATTTGGGTTTGATAGTTATACTTTTCCTGTAGCACTTAACGGCCCAAAAGTTGATCCCCTGAGCCCAAAACATGTTCCTTGTATGTTGATTTAGTTGGCTCAATATTTGCAGCCGAAATAGCTAGGTTGTTCGGCCCATTTTTTTTGGTTGTTGCCATTATATTGGCATAGGTAGCAGGTACGTAAATTTCTTGAAAACCCTAAACCACATAACAAACCCTAGCCTCCTCTCTCAATTCGTGTAAGGCATAGCTGATTCCCCCTCTCGATACGTCATCTTGTTCCATCAAGGCTACTGGTTAGTAACTCCATATCTACGATAATTAAAAATTGATGATTGTATTTTTGTGTGATCTTGACTTGATATGGTATGGGTATGTTTATAAAGGTGTGGAACTTATGTCATATTAATCATGTATGGGTATGTTTGTGTGCGGCTAGATATTAATGCCGATAGGTTAAGGGTTCACATGTATGATTTAGTAATGTAAAAACTTGTGACTATGACTTCCTGATATATGCATGAAATCGGTCAAGAAAGAGATGAATATTAATGTGATTTGATTGAGGGTATTGTATGAATACTTGCTAAACTTGAGTTAGAAGTGGCGGCCCATGTGCATGTGTAGTCTTGGTCTCATCAAACCATGTGCACTTTCTAATCATATTGTCAGGATAGTTATAATACTTAAATCTTATCAATTATTTTGAGAACTACATGATCTTGTGTCTTGTGCATGGTTATTAATGGGAAGAACATAATGAAAATAATTGTGTGAAATTGAGAATTGTTATGATTGATCCATGTTGCATGTCAGAATGTATGGGGTGAATTGGATTTAATCAATTAGGACATACATGAGGTTGACATAAGGATCTGATCATGTGATCGCACATGTATGGGGCCCCCACATGCTTTCTTTTGTACAGCCACAACCCACAAAAACATGTATGTCAATTATATGCATGAATCAATTGAAAGTATAAGAATCAAAATTCCATTTTTCCATTTTATATTGAGACGTTGCTTGGGCCGTTTCACGTAAACAACAAAACAGTTAGTTTCTTTGGGCCTGGGTTTCGCATGACGGGTCTGCGGGCCGCGAGTGGCACATAAACTCGTACATTGTTTTATGTTTAGAATGAAATGTTACTTGAAACGTGGTATGCAAAGTTTAAACTCTTTATGTGTAGCACCTAGTATGCGAACATATTTTATATGATGGAATTAGTGCAAGACTAAGTGATATAGCCTGTTTGTCGATGAATGCATGTGATGGGTATATATGTGAACTACATGTAGTAAGCTTAAAACTGATTGATACTGGTACTCCTGCTAGGACGTGTTTGTTCAACTGTTAATCAAATAAACAATCTAACCGAGCAAAACCAAGGTGAGTTCACACTCTCTGCAAAGCATGGGATTCCCAGGGGTTGGGAATGGGTTAACGAATATGGATTCCTCGTCCTTTCTTGGGTAGGACAGTACTAGTTCAGGAATATAATTCCTCGTCCTCATGGACAGTTAACTTTCACTAGACCAAAACTCTATCACGAAGTCCCTCCTTTTTATATCGACTTAATCGCCGGGCCAATGGCGAGCGGGTCATTAGTTAGATAGCGCTATTTAGGTTTGACAAACCTCACACCGTGCCGTAGAGGACGAGCGTGAACTAATGGATCTGGGCACGTCAATGATGATAGACATTGACAGTTCAGGGCACATAAACATGACTACAGTCAGCAGTCGATATGGTAACGAGTCTAGTATATGCATGGGGTAGCCCCCACGGCCGAAAAGCCAGATAACTAAACATGGGGTAGCCCCCACGGCTGGATTACCAGAGTAATCGGGAATAAACAAATCACGTTTTCAACTATGGGGTAACCCCCACGGCAGGATGCCAGTTAAAGGAAACTGTTTTCGAAACAACTTAAAACGAACACCCAACTGTGAACTCGCTCAACATTATTGTTGACTCGTTACTACATGCTTTGCAGGTCAATAGGTACTTAGCTGGAGCTTGCATGCGGAAGAGCCGTTGTGGGACATGGACAACTGTGTGCCATGTTAAACTTTGAAACATTTAAACTTATATTTTTGGTTTTGGATTTAATCGTTATGCTTCCGCTTACAACTTAAACTATGTTTTGTTTGGACACCAATTGTATTGGTTGAACTTTTATAATTACTTACTTGCTTGTTCAATATGATTGGTGGCTGGATCCTGGTCAGTCATGCCTCCAAGCGGTGATACTCCGCAGGTGGATTTTGGGGTTGTGACAAAAAGAGGGGCCTACTACAATAACTAAGATAATCTCTTAAATAGTGCAAAGTGCGGAAATAATCAAAGGTTACACTAAACACGAGTCGGAGCCAAGTGATTCATCTTGTCTATCTGTTTTTTTCTTTTATTTTTATTTTTCAGCATTTTAGTTAGTTTTTATTTTCTTAGTTTAAAACATTTTCCTAAACTTTTGATTTGATTAGACGTTGAGGATAAACCGGTATTAAAAGCTCTTGTGTCCTTGGACGAGCTCGGTATCTTACCAACACTATACTACGCTCACGATGGGTGCACTTGCCCATATGTGTGTTTAGTGTTAGTAAATATCGTGTTTTATAAATTTAAAACTTGGCTAAAGAAAGTGTAAAAGGGCTTAAAATAAACATTAAAATCATAACACACTTCACGCACATCATGTTTTTGGCGCCGTTTCTGGGGACACAAGGATTTTAAGAAAGCTTAAAATCGACGACCTAACCAGTTTTTCAAAACCTATTTAAAACGCGCGCACATTTTTCTGCATTTTAGTTTAGTTTTGCATTTACAGTATCCTGAACACGGGCCGTGCTCACTGAACACGAGGCCGTGCTGCACATTTTCGTAAAACACCCAGTAACAGTAGCTTGAACAATGGCCGTGTTCACTGAACACGCCCCGTGCTCAACGAAATCAGTAACTTTAATTAAAACGCCCAGATACAGATTCTGTACACGGGGCCGTGTCCACTGAACACGGGGCCGTGTCCAGCCTCTGTTTCCGTTTTTATTTTTGTTTTCTGATATCGAGACTTGGTTGTGGTCTGCTAACTGATTCTTATGGATCAATACTCAGGAGGTTACAACTACACCTATGAGGAGGATGATTATAGGAGTAACTATTGCACTAATTGTAGTAATCCGCACTCGGTTCAATATTGTCACTCATATCAACCATCCAATTCATACACCTACTATGAGGAGCCCAGGTACGAGCCATCAACTTCATACACATCCTATGAAGACCAAAGGTATGAACCTCCTCCCTCATACACATATTTTGATGAACCTAGGTATGAGCCTTCTTACTCATACTTTGAGGAACCAAGATATGAGCCACCACCTTCGTATGCTTATTATGAGGAGCCATGGCGTGAACAACCTACCTCATATGAGTATTATGAAGAACACAATTATGACCCTTATCCATCATATGCTTACAATGAAGAACAATGGTGTGAACCATCTACTTCATATGGGTATTATGAGGAATAAAGGATCGAACAACCGGATTCAAGCTCTGAAAATCCCGATCCATTTTCTATAACCGAAGTGACCGATAGGATATTAGAACACCTTAGAGTTATCGATCGCTATATAAAAGAATCTCGCGCAAGGGAAAAGGAGTCCCTTGCAAGAGAACAATTAAATAAAGAGGAGATAACTGAAAGTGTAAAAATGGAAGAACAAATAAGTGAAAAACCGACACATGAGTTAAACAACGAAAAAGGTGAGTCCGACAACGTTAAAATTCAAGAAGAGTCTAATTTTGAAGAAATTAATCTCTTGTCACCTTCTTTTGAAAATCATTGTTTAGTACCCACTCATGCTAAGTTTTTAAAAGAGTTAAACACTAACACTAAAATTGACGAAACGGTAAGTGTTAAGTTAACTATTGATCAAACCTCACTAATAAAAGAAGACCCATTTGAAATTAACATTACACCGGTTCCATGTTTCTTTCAAAATTCATTTATTAGTAATGTCACAATCGATAAAGATCTTTGTGTTAACATAATGCCTAACTACATTTTCGAAAAATTAAGTATTAGTGATTTTTCTCCACTTCAAATACCCATTTTCCTATCCAATCGGAAGGTAATAAAATCAATCGGTGTAGTTGAGGATGTCTTGGTTCAAACAAATCAAATAGTAGTCCCCACCGACTTCGTCAACCTCGATGACACTCCTCTAGTGTTGGGACGACCATTTGTAAAAACTCACGAAGCTTTGAAAAAACCGGAAGTTCAACAATCTACCTCTTCAATTAGGGGCATTTAAAAAAAGTGTCGATCTTGAACGGTCAATGAAATATCCATTCGGCAACAATGACCTCCTAATTGAAGATGAAGATGAACCACCCGATACAAGTGAAAAGTTTGACCACTTTGTTGAAGAAGAGGTCGCCATAGAACAAAATTTTAAGGTTCTTGATCAAAATGAGCAACCAAATAAGGAGTCTCCTAAAGACCCACCTCTTGAGCTCAAAGAACTTCCAATAGGTTTGGAATATGCTTTTCTAGACAAAGATGGTAAATTACCTGTAATTATTTCATCTAAATTAGATAGTTTAGAAAAAGAAAAATTAATTAGTCTTTTGAAAAAACATAAAAATGCGATCGCTTGGAAGCTTGTAGATATTAAAGGAATAAGTCCTTCCATGTGCACGCACAAAATTCTAATGAATGATGACTACAAATCAGTAATACAACCACAACGTCAAGTAAATCCAAATGTTCAAGAAGTGGTTAAAAACGAAGTCATCAAATTACTTGACGCCAGACTTATTTATCCTATCTCCGATAGTCCTTGGGTAAGTCCCGTCCAAGTTGTTCCGAAGAAAGGAGGTATGACGGTAATAACTAATGAAAAGAATGAACTAATACCAACAAGAACCGTCACGGGATGGAGAGTGTGTATAGATTATAGACGATTAAATGAGGCGACAAGGAAAGATCACTTTCCTTTACCCTTCATTGATCAAATGTTAGAAAGATTATCCGGTCATAAATTTTACTGTTTCTTGGATGGTTTTTCAGGTTACTTTCAAATTCCGATAGCACCCGAAGACCAAGAAAAGACAACCTTCACATGTCCCTATGGAACTTTTGCTTATCGACGCATGCCGTTTGGTCTATGTAATGCCCCCGCAACATTCCAACGTTGCATGGTAGCCATCTTCCACGACAGGATAGAAAAGACAATGGAAGTCTTCATGGACGACTTTTCTATCTTTGGGAATTCATACGACCGATGCCTCGATAACCTTGAACGAATGCTATCCCGATGTGAGGAAACTAACCTCGCTCTTAATTGGGAAAAATGCCATTTCATGGTAACGGAGGGAATAGTACTCGGTCACAAAATCTCAAGCGAAGGAATGGAGGTGGATCGAGCCAAAATAGATACCATTTCTCGACTACCACCCCCATCCTCCGTTAGAGCTATCAGGAGCTTCCTAGGGCATGCCGTATTTTATAGGCGGTTTATCAAAGACTTTTCTAAAATCTCAAGGCCTCTAACAAAATTACTTGAAAAAGATGCTCCTTTCATCTTTGACAAGGATTGCAATCAAGCATTTCTAACCTTAAAGGAAATGCTAGTCAATGCACCTATCATGATAGCGCCTGATTGGAAATTTCCTTTCGAAATCATGTGTGATGCTAGTGACTTTGCAGTTGGAGCTGTCTTGGGACAAAGAAAAGAAAAGCATTTCCACCCAATTTATTATGCTAGTAAAACACTTAACGATGCACAAGAAAATTACATAACAACTGAAAAAGAATTACTAGCTGTGGTATTTGCTTTTGATAAATTTCGTTCTTATCTTGTTCTTTCTAAAACTATAGTCTATACAGATCATGCAGCCATTCGATGTCTCTTCAAAAAGAAGGACGCAAAACCATGTTTGATTCGGTGGATTCTACTCCTCCAAGAATTTGATATTGAAATCAAAGATAAAAGAGGAGCAGAAAACACCGCAGCAGATCATCTTTCACGCTTAGAAGACCAAACTTTGGAGGCAACCAGGGACGAGCAAATCAACGAAAAATTTCCAACGACTATGCTAACTACCTAGCTAGCGGTATAGTCGCTAAGGGTTGGCCACATCATCAAAGAAAAAAATTCTTTGCCAATGTGAAACACTATTTTTGGGAAGATCCATATCTTTTCAAAATGTGTGCCGACCAACTCATCCGACGATGCGTACATGGTAGTGAAGCACGAAGAATTCTCCGCCATTGTCATGAAGGTCCATACGGAGGGCATCATGGTGCCGCAAGTACCGCACGAAAGGTATTTGATTCAGGATTTTATTGGCCAACCATTTACCAAGACGCCCAAAGTCTTGTCAAGACTTGCGATGCTTGCCAAAGAACAGGTAATATTTCTTCCAAAAACGAAATGCCACAAAATGGCATTCTTGTTTGGGAAATTTTTGATGTGTGGGGACTCGACTTTATGGGACCTTTCCCACCGTCAAAAGGAAACAAATATATACTTGTGGCAGTAGACTACTTGTCTAAATGGGCCGAGGCGGAGGCACTTCCAACAAATGATGGAAGAGTAGTGGTAAGATTTCTGAAAAAATTATTCTCTCATTTTGGCACACCTAAAGCATTAATAAGTGATAGAGGTACCCATTTTTGCAACCATCAACTTGAAATTTTTTTAACAAGATATGGGGTCTATCACCGGGTCTCAACATCATATTACCCTCAAACAAACGGACAAGCCGAAGTGACTAATAGAGGTTTAAAACGAATACTCGAAAAAACCATAGGGTTAAATAAAAAGTAATGGGCAGATAAATTAGATGATGCTTTATGGGCTTTTCGAACTGCTTATAAAACAACAATAGGTACAACCCCATATAAGCTAGTCTAAGGAAAAAGCTGTCACTTGCCAGTAGAAATTGCACACAAAGCCTACTGGGCAATTAAAAATGTAAACTTAGATTTAGAATTTGCTGGTAAAAATCGATTTTGCCAATTAAATGAATTAGACGAACTTAGGAATTATGCATACTCGAACTCAGAAATTTACAAGGAAAGAATGAAAAACTTGCATGACAAACATATTAAACCTAATGAATTTCGAGTGGGAAATCAAGTTCTTTTGTTTAATTCACGACTTCGATTGTTTCCTGGTAAATTAAAGTCTAGGTGGTCAGGACCTTTTTCCATCACCCATATTTTCCCACACGGTGCAGTAGAAATTAAATCTCGGAATGGACCTCCATTCAAAGTCAATGGCCAACGGCTGAAACTCTATCAAGGATTTATTGAGGATGAAGAGGAAGAAATCTCGCTTCCAACGGTGGATGAGTAAAGGGAACAACATCATACGTGGTAAGTTACGAACCAATGGGATGACATCATAATCGGTAAGTCTTCTAACCAAGTTTTGGGAAAAACGAGGGCACTCACACGAGCACTAAAAAAAAAATTTGCTCGGCACGAGGCCGTGTCCGCGCTACTGTCGGGATAAATTCCCCTTTTCATAACAGTTACTTCATTCCACACGCCCCGTTTCCCCGAAAACGCTCTGGTTCCAGGCGATTTTCCACAGATTTTCAACGTCTCCTATCATTCTAACAACATCAAGGTATGATTCTATCACTATCATTAGTTAGATTTAGCATTTGCATGTAGTTAAAACTTCAAAAATTTGGGGAAAAATCTAGGGTTCTTGAACTACACCCGGATCGAACCTCAAATTTTTGCTTTAATCTGTTAGCATTTAGTTAGATTAGTGTTATAGGAAGTAAACCCACTTGTATTGTTCAAAGATTCGCCTGATTTCTAACAAAAACCCCAAACCCTTGTTTTTGAACCGAAAAAGATAAAATTGAATGGGTAAACGGGTTGTTTTGAAAAAAACGACACTTGGGGTTTCATTTTCGGGGGAAACCGCACCTATTGGACCAAAAATTTTCAAGTTTTCGAAACCGGGTCGAAAAATGATGTTTTTGAGTAACAGACGCCTGGACACGGGGCCGTGTCCGCTAAACACGGGGTCGTGTCCAGCACACTGTTTGCAGTTTTGAGCGAAAATTCTAATTTTTTGTGCTAACTTTTGGTGTACTCTTTCAGATGGCAAGGAAGTTCACAAGGTTTAACGCAAATGAGCTCGATGCTAGGGCTAGATACGAAGTACTTCAAACAAGACCAGAGGAATACCCAAGGCAAGCATGCACGGATTTGTTAGCATTGGTGAACCAACTCGACCGCTTCAACAACCTTGTCACAGGCCCACTAAGAGTCGCTTTAACAACTCCACTTCGTTCCGTCCACGAATGGACTTTGGAATTCTATAGCACCTTCACATTCAATTCAAGGTGCGACCCATTCGACAATGATGGGGTAGCATGTGACAACTCGTATTTCCGAACTTGTCTATGTGCTTAATGTAACGTACCTGAACACTTTGTGATTATATGAACTTGATAATTAATGAGACGATATCTGTTTATGTGTAATGTATGTATGTATGTATCGAATGACCCGATCACACAACACAAGCCCCTTCGGGCCATACTTTGGGTTCGGCCCACAACTCCCATATGTCGCATAACAATTAGGAGATAGGGTATACTCCTCATATTTTGCAAATCACCTTACACACAAAAACCCTAGCTCTCTTCCTTCTCTCTAGAACCCGACGGCAGCCAAACATTCTCTCCATCAAAGATCTTTGTGTTTGGATCAATCCTCTACTCCTTCTTTAATTGGTTAGTGCTTCATGTTATGTGTTTTATTCGATTGATGTTTATATAATGATGTGTTGTTATAGTGGTATGAATAATATGTGTTAGATCTTGAATATATGAAATCGGCCTTATACATGTTTGGATCCGAATGGTTTGATGTTGTGCTAGTATGATTTGGAATTGATGATGATGAATGAAGAACCGAATGCTTGTTAAATCGGCTGTAACATGTTTCGGATGATTAATATATTGTTATAGTTATGAATGTTGTTAATCGAGATTATGAAGCATGTTGATATAATTGGTGTTATGATTACTGTTCGTGTATTGATTATGTTATTCATTAGTGTTCATATGAATTGGATGATTTAAAAACTCTTGTTTGATCGAATATGAGCTAAATGTGAAACTGTTAATTTGATTGATCGAGTATATAGAAACTGTGGATTGATTATTGTTAATTTGGAAATGGTTAAATGGTTGTAATCGAATGGCAAGATATTTAGATGTCTAATCTGATCGTACAAGACCTCTTGGTCACACAAGAGGTCCACTCGCACAAGACTCCGGGTCACACAAGTCATGACCAGTCGCACAAGTCATGGCCAGTCGCACAAGTCATGACCAGTCGCACAAATGAAATGTTAATTGACTATTGGGTCGGGTATATGTTTGGACCGGATTAACCCAACCGCACAAGAGTATGGATCGCACAAGATTGTTTGTTGTTTGTTTGTTATTGGGCCGCATGTTTATATGTATTGGGCTGGGTAACAAGGCCGATCGCACAAGAAGTATGGATCGCACAAGATGGATTATTGGCTGATATGTTGGGCTGTGAATATGCATGTGGATGTATTTGGGCTTTCTGATTTTTGGGTCGAGTAGTATTGGGTTCTAATGGGTGACTCGCACAAGGTCATTAGGCTTGTGCGAGCCCGACCTTTAATACGTTATTAATTGTTGAACATGATGATGTATGTTGCCATGATCTGCGTGTGTTCCTTATATGCTATCTCATGTGATACTTATGTTCTTACTTAAACCCAAACCTGACATGTATGATGACCATGTTAGGACGTGGTTGACCACTAGCTGCTAGACTTGACTTTCGTTTACCTACGGAGCAATCTAAGGTGAGTTCACACTCTACAAAGTATGGGATTCCTAGGGGTTGGGAATGGGGTTAAGGAATATGGATTCCTCGTCCTTTCTTGGGTAGGACAGTACTGGTTCAGGAATGAAATTCCTCGTCCTTACGGACAGATAACTTTTACTAGACCAAAACTCTATCACGAAGTCCCTCCTTTTTATATCGACTTAATCGCCGGGCCAATGGCGAGCGGGTCATTAGTTAGATAGCGCTATTTAGGTCTGACAAGCCTCACACCGTGCCGAAGAGGACGGGCGTGAACTAATGGATCTGGGCACGTCAATGCTGATAGACATTGACAGTTCAGGGCACATAAACATGACTTTAGTCAGCAGTCGATATGGTAACGAGTCTAGTGCATACATGGGGTAGCCCCCACGGCCGAAATGCCAGATAACTATCATGGGGTAGCCCCCACGGCTGGATTGCCAGAGTTAATGGGTTAAATAAATCACGTTTTCAATTATGGGTTAACCCCCACGGCAGGGATGCCAGCTAAAGGAATTATTTTTGGAACAACTAAAACCAACACCCAACTGTGAACTCGCTCAACATTATTGTTGACTCGTTACTACATGCTTTGCAGGGAATAGGTACTTAGCTGGAGCTTGCACAAGGGAGAGTCATTTTGGGACATGGACAACTGTGTGCCATGATTAACCTTTGGATATTTAAACTTATGTTTTGGGTTTTTAAACATTTATGCTTCCGCTCATAACTTAAACTATTGTTGTTTTGGACACTAATTATGTTGGTTGGACTTTTACAATTAATTACTTGCTTGTTCAATATGATTAGTGGTTTGATCCTGGTCAGTCACGCCTCCAAGCGGTGATACTCCGCGTGTGGATTTTGGGGGTGTGACAGATTGGTATCAGAGCCATTGGTTATAGTGAACTTGGTTTTAATAAGGGAAAAAGTTTTTGTTAAAACCAGACTATAACCTGAACAGTGCTCAACGATCCACAACGACGCTTCGCTCCACGCGCAAGACTCGACATTCTAGGTGATATGGTTTATGTTTTATTACCTACATGATAGATATCGTAGAACTTTGCTCATGATATGCTTAGTTAGTATAGCTATTGCTGCTTGAACACATGTGTGCTTACTCTCTTCTGTCATCGCACTTTTGCGAACCCTTCTCACTCATGTTTCCTTGATATGAAGATCATGTCTGGACGCATTAACATGACTCAAGTCCAGTTGACGGCTCTGATTAACGAACAGGTCGCTGCGGCACTTGCAGCCGCACAGGCAGGAGGTATACCCTGCAGTTTAAAACTCATTCTAGGATCTTTAGATCCTACTCTCGTGAACCTATCTTTGTGTTAAACTTTGTCCTTTCTTACAACCATAATAGGTCAGCATGCTCAGCCACCTGTGTGCACCTTCAAAACTTTTATGGACTGCCGACCCACTACTTTTAGCGGCACTGAAGGAGCAGTAGGTCTCCTCCACTGGTTTGAGAAACTAGAATCTGTGTTTGAAATGTGTGAATGCCCTGAGGCGCGCAGGGTGAAGTATGCTACCGGTACCCTCGAGGGTTTAGCCCTCACATGGTGGAACGCTCAAGTCCAAATGCTGGGGTTGGTTGCTGCTAACGCCACCCCATGGAACAATTTTAAAGAGATGATCAAGGAGGAATACTGCAGTCGTGATGACATCCATAAGTTGGAAGTCGAGTTCTTCAACCTCAAGATGACGGGGTCGGAAATTGAGGCGTATACTAAGATATCTAATGAGCTTGCACTACTGTGTCCTACTATGGTGGACCCTCTAATTAAACGTATTGAACTTTATCTTAAGGGCCTAGTGCCAGAAATCCAGAGTCATGTGACATCAGCAAACCTCGCCACCATCCAGCAGGTTGTTCAGTTGGCTCACCGTCTCACTGATCAGGCGGTGGAGCAGAACAGGTTACCCAAGCATTTAAGTGCTACAGCTACTTCGGATGCTCCTAGTGACAACAAGAGAAAATGGGATGGAGCTTCGAGCAAAGGTTCAACTTCTGTGCAATCTCAGTCTCAGCAGAGGAGGACTGACGATTTTAAGAGTCCTAGTCAGCAATCATCTGGTAGCCAAAGCCGTGGTGTGTACAAGGGAAATCACCCTAAATGCAATTGCTGTAACCAACATCACAGCGGGCCATGCACCAGGGGTAACTATCATCGGTGCAACAAGCCAGGCCACGCAGCAAAGGATTATAGAAGTTTATACCCCGCAAACCAGAATCATCAGCAACAACAAGCTCAACAGAATCAACGCCAACAACAGCAGCCGCAGGGTAACAACAAGGGGTGCTTTCAGTGTGGAGCTGAAGGCCATTTCAAGAGAGATTGTCCCCAGCTGAACAGGAACCAGAACAACAATAACAACAACAACCAGGGGAATGGGAACAACGGGGGTAACAATGGCAATGGTGCAAGGGGTCGTGCGTTCGTTATTGGCAATGGAGAAGCTAGGAATGATCCCAATGTTGTGACGGGTAAGTTCCTTCTCGACGACTTTTACGTTACTGTCTTATTTGATTCGGGTGCTGATACTAGTTATGTGTCCCTAAAAGTTAGTCAACTGCTTAAGCGTACCCCAACACCTTTGAACCCCAAACACGCTGTAGAGTTAGCTAATGGTAAAAGTATAGAGGTCACACACGTAGTCAAAGGTTGTAATCTTGTTCTTGCTGATCACACTTTTTCGATCGACCTCCTTCCTATCACTCTGGGTAGTTTCGACGTTGTCATTGGGATGGACTGGTTATCCCAACATCAAGCAGAGATTCTTTGCAACGAAAAGATTGTCCGTATTCCTCGCCCAGGCGATGAACCTCTCATGATTCGTGGCGACAAGAGTGGTGCTGTTGTAAGCATCATTTCTTCCCTTAAGGCCCAAAAGTGTTTGCGTAAGGGCCACACTGCCTTTCTGGCTCTCGTTACTGACACCTCGAAGAAAGAGAAAAAGATAGAAGACTTTCCTATTGTACGCGACTATCCTGAGGTATTTCCTGAGGAACTACCTGGCCTCACGCCTCATCGCAAGGTCGAGTTCCAAATCGAACTAGCTCCTGGAGGAGCGCCCATAGCTCGTGCATCGTATCGCTTAGCTCCATCAGAGTTGAAAGAGTTATATACGCAACTACAAGAACTCTTGGATAAGGGTTTTATTCGTCCTAGCTCTTCGCCCTGGGGAGCTCCAGTGCTATTTGTGAAGAAGAAAGACAGTACGTTCAGAATGTGCATCGACTATCATGAACTGAACAAGGTGACTGTGAAGAATCG
Source organism: Helianthus tuberosus (assembly GCA_030545235.1). Classification (NCBI taxonomy): domain Eukaryota; kingdom Viridiplantae; phylum Streptophyta; class Magnoliopsida; order Asterales; family Asteraceae; genus Helianthus; species Helianthus tuberosus. The sequence continues at coordinate 1,543,875 of JARYGA010011515.1, read as the reverse complement.
CTATCCTCTTCCACGCATTGACGACTTGTTCGACCAGTTGCAAGGGTCGAGCTACTATTCAAAGATTGATTTGAGATCAGGATATCACCAGCTGAGAGTCCGGGAAGAGGACGTCTCCAAAACAGCCTTTAGAACTCGATATGGCCACTATGAGTTCTTGGTCATGCCTTTTGGGCTGACAAACGCACCTGCGGTCTTCATGGACTTGATGAATCGAGTGTGCAAGCCGTACCTAGACAAGTTTGTCATAGTTTTCATCGACGACATCCTGATCTATTCGAAGAGTCAGGAGGAACACGAGCTGTCACACCCTGGCTTTGCGGAAGCGTGGTTAATTTTGGTGTGACTTCTTAATACCATAGCTTAATCATAACAAAGCTATATGAAATAAAATCATGCAAGATCATCCATTTGATTAAGTTTTAAAGCCAGAATAACATAACATTGTCTTAGAGACTTACAACATCATAACATAAAACATTGTTTTGGAAAACATAAACATTAACTTGAAATAGACGCAGTTTAAGATTTGTGACTTGTCCAGGAAAGAGTCACATTTCCTAAACTGGGATGACCTTGGAACCCTTATGCAGCGGGAAAACATAACATACCGCGCCAGATCTTTAATTTCCTGAAATACATGTAAGTTGAAAAATCAACAATAATGTTGAGCGAGTTCATGTGTAAGTGAGTATGTAAAACACTTGTAAGTATAAAAATTCCCTGGTATGTAGCAAATAAGGAAAAAGAGATCACCAACGGTTTGCAAGGCCATTGATATGTGTGAAGTGCAAGTAGGAAGACTCAAACCTTGCGATTTTGCGTCGGGGCACAAAGTCACCCCGAGGTCCGTACTGTTGGACCTGGGGTTGGGCTCGCTACACCCAGATAGATCTACCGCTTACGTCCCTCGGTCCTATAATGAGGATTAATGGCCTCCAGTTCATGCCTACCCACTCACATGATCTAAGTAGTAACCCTCCTTACGCTAACCATACCATGTAAAAAGTACTCGTAATCATAGTAACATGTATTTCACCCCCGCAGTTTAGAAAACTGAAAACAGTTCAGAGAAAAGGGGGACATGAACTCACAGTGGTGCGTCTCTACCAAGTATGCCTCCAAATCGATCAGCTGTATGACGACCTACACGTGTTATCTCTATTAGACGGATGGCCGTGCCTTAGCTTTATGGTTTAAGTTTTTGGGAAATAGTTAGGCAACTATTTCGTGTTTACATTCTGTATACTTGGTAGTTATTCTCCTTCACAAGGATGGGGGATTTAATACATGTGTGTTCGTAACATTCAGATTTCACTATTAAGTCTCACTTAATATATTTTATTTCCAACTTCAAAATATAAATATTCTTCCCAAAAATATTATATTTTAATACATGTGATTTTCCCAAAATAATACTTAGTAATATTATTTTTACCCTAAAAATAATATTTATGTAGTTCACAAAATAATCATAAACACTTATACAAGTGATGTTGTGAAAAATATATACTAAATATATTTATGTATCACGTTTTATTTTGTGAAATCCCACCTCCGATATTTTATAAATAAAGTCGTGGCGAAATTCATAGTTTGAAAACAAGTCGACAAGTATCTCTAACACTTATAGTGAAAATATTTCTAAGTGTTAGGTTTTTGGAAAAATTTCGCCAGAGTTTCCTCTGTAACTGGAGGTGGCCACGCTTTCAAGCGTATCATTTTCTTTTATAAATCAAACCAACCATTTTTATCATTCAATCAAAACAATGTTCAAACCACAAACTAGTCAAAATATGTATATAAATCGCATAAATTTCATGAACTTGTGATTTATTCAAACTATGAAGTAAATCCCATTACTTTTAGTGGATCTTTATATAAAACTATTTGATTTTGTAAAAACCTCGTTTTTATGGAAGTTCTGTCTTTACAACTTCTCGTCATCTTTTTCAAAAATAGCTATTTTGTCGAAACTTTGTGTTACACAAGTGTTTACGCACTTGTGTGTTCTAAAAACCATTCTTGTTAGTGTAAGATTCGTCTTTAGAAAAACATGATTTCTTGACACTCGGTCCTTTAAAAATACCACCCGTAGATCCGTAGATCTACTAGTTTTAATCACTATTTTACAAGCTAAAACACTTTTACATAAGTTCATGATTCGAGTGTGGTAGAGATTCATCTTCTAACCCTTGTTATACTTAAACAAGCTTTATGTCATAATCCAAGATCATGACTAAACCGGGTTAAATGATGATCCGAGCTACCACAACATAGATCGGGTCCAAATAATCACACAAATCAAATACTACATGATTTACACAACATATGAGCTTTTAACCAACATTTTAGTGTTTTTAGTAGACTTTAAAGCGTTATCTTGTAAGATTTCGAGTTTTAACCGTTACACATCGTTTTAACCACTTCAAAATAGTTTGAGTAGGTGATTTAAGCAACTTACCACTAGCTCGAGGCTAGGGAAGAATCTAGACGTAAATCGGGTGGATAAAAGCAAGATAAAGAGGTCCTTCGCCTTCCGTTTGCACCAAGACTCCTTATATGCGACCCTTAGCACTTGTAGATGATTGGAATGTGATGATCAAAATCGAAAGGTGGTGGTGGTGTTGCTTGTGTCTTCGGCCGAGAACCAAAGGGAGGGAGAGAGAAGTGTGAGTGGTGAGTTGTGAGATGTAAGTTATGTTGTGTTATGGATCTAACTTATAGACAAATCACAAGTTAATTACCCAATGGTTTATATGTCTTCTAGATTTTAAGCACAAGAGATTATGATAATCTATCAAGTACAAGGGTGTCCCCTCTAGTTGGGGACGGTTAGAGAGGGGGGGGGTTCTAGTCCATTTCCAACCATTAGTTAAGTATATAGTTAGGTTAAGTAAGTTAGTTAAGTGCTTAACCCGGTTAGTTGTGTGTCACGCGTTACAATGGGTGTTAGGGTATTCAAGGACCCTAACTGGCCCAGAAAAAGATAAATAATGAAAATAACAATATTTTCATGTCCGGGTATAGTCCGGTTGTTCGGTTGGATAGTAATCCGTTAAAATGCTTAACAAAGCTTTAAAGTGTCGTTAATACCCTTTTTAGTGACACAACTCATTTCTGACACTTTGGAAAGTGTCTAGTAATATTTTTCTCATGTTTTGGCACTTTATTAGTTAGCTAAAAGCTGAATTATTATGTAAAGTGCTGAATTCTATACTTAGAGTACGTTTTAGGCACATCCAGTCATTGTAACTTATTCCTAGAGACGCAGTTCTACAACCCTTATATCCCTACACTCACCACTAGTGTAGCAAAATATTTCTGGCTCATACAGGCCTTAGAGGCAGTGTTTGCCTGATGCTGGCTTTATCAGCATGTTCAATAGGTTATCCGTTATAGTGCTACTGTGCTTTTTGTGCATCATGTTGGTCACTAAGGTTCAGCATGTAAATAATGTATTGACGATAAGTAAAGTATGATGCAAATAAGTGCATGTATCAGTAATCAAGTAGCAGTTTATTCACAAGTTCAAGCAAGCACAGTAATTAAGCAGTAATTAATTATTAATTAAGTCGTACGGATACCTGGTTTAGTAAGGGTTGTCACATTCTCCCCCCGTTAGAAAAATTTCGTCCCGAAATTTTAAGTTCTACTTGTAGATGCAGGGTTCTTAGGAAATAAGTGGGGGTACTTCTCCTTCATCCGGTCCTCACGCTCCCAGGTGTACTCAGGACTGTGTCTGGCATTCCAACGAACTTTGACGAGCTTGACACTGCTCCGGCGGGTCTTGTTTACTTTCCAATCCGTAACTTCAACCGGTTCTTCAACGAAATGGAGCGTGTCGTCAACATGAATCTCGTCGATGGGAATGGCAATGTCATCTTGAGTTGGACTTTTCTTCAGGTTGGATACATGAAATGTATCGTGAACAGAATGGAGTTCAGCAGGTAGGTCCAACTTGTATGCTACTAGTCCTATTCTTTCCAAAATCCTGAAAGGACCAATGTAGCGCGGATTTAACTTCCCACGCTTTCCGAAGCGTGCCACACCCTTCCAGGGTGAGACTTTCAACAAAACCCTTTCTCCCACTTGAAATTCCACATGTTTCCGGTTTGGATCCGCATAGGCCTTCTGTCTGTGCCGAGCTGCTTCGATGCGTTTAAGAATTTGCGCAATCTTGTCTGTCATCTCTTGGACGATTTCGGGACCAGCAAGCTGCCTGTCACCTGCGTCAGCCCAGCATAGGGGTGATCGGCACTTGCGTCCGTAAAGGGATTCAAATGGCGCGACACCAATACTGGTGTGGTAGCTGTTGTTGGATGAAAATTCGACCAAAGGCAAATGCTTGTCCCAGCTACCGCCCAAATCCATAACACACGCTCTCAGCATGTCTTCCAAAGTCTGTATCGTTCGCTCGCTTTGACCGTCAGTTTGCGGATGAAACGCTGTGCTTAGATTCAATTGCGATCCAAAAGCTTCTTGGAAGGATTGCCATATCCTTGACACAAACCTTCCGTCTCTATCAGAGATGACCGAGAGAGGTACTCCATGACGTGCGACGATCTCTCTCATATAAATTTCAGCCAATTTGCTCGTATTATCCTTCTCTCTGATAGGTAAGAAGTGTGCTGACTTTGTTAATCGATCCACTATCACCCAGATAGTGTCATGGCCTCTTGGCGTTCTTGGCAACTTTGTAACAAAATCCATTGAGATTTGTTCCCATTTCCACTTGGGAATCTTAGGTTGTTGCAGAAGTCCTGAAGGCTTCTGGTATTCCGCTTTCACCTTAGCGCATGTTAAACATTTGCTCACATAAACAGCAACATCGCCTTTCATCCTAGGCCACCAATAATAATCTTTGAGATCCTGGTACATCTTATCCGCTCCAGGGTGGAAAGAGTACCGCGACTTGTGAGCTTCATCGAAAATAACCTTCCTTAAACCTCCAAACCAAGGAACCCAAATCCTTTTCTCAAAACATAACGTTCCTTCCTCGTTTGGTACCAGTAGCTTCTCCATCCCACGGAGGTATTCTTCTTCAAGGTTTCCTTCCTTGAGAGCTTCTTTCTGCGCGGCACGAATGCGTAAAGAAAGATCGGTTCGGGTAATCATTTCTAAAGCCCTAACCCTTATGGGCTTGATCCTTTCCTTTCGACTTAGGGCATCGGCGACCACATTCGCCTTCCCTGGATGATACTTTATCTCGCAGTCGTAATCATTCAACAACTCAACCCATCGTATTTGCCTCATATTCAGCTCCTTCTTGTTGAATATGTGTTGTAGGCTCTTGTGATCTGTAAAGACTGTACACTTTGTACCATAAAGGTAGTGTCTCCAGATCTTTAATGCAAATACCACTGCGCCAAGCTCCAAATCATGTGTGGTATAGTTCTTTTCGTGCACTTTCAATTGACGTGATGCGTAAGCAATAACCTTTTGGCGTTGCATCAACACACAACCTAATCCTTGACACGAAGCGTCGCAGTATACCACAAAATCATATGTACCTTCCGGTAGTGCTAAGATTGGCGCATTGCAGAGCTTATCCTTCAATATCTGGAACGCTTCTTCCTGTTTGATTCCCCAATCAAACTTCTTATCTTTCTGCGTGAGGAGCGTCAATGGTTGAGCGATTTTTGAAAAATCCTCAATGAACCTTCGATAGTAGCCAGCCAAACCCAAGAATTGTCGAATCTCGGTTGGCGTCTTTCGCGTTTCCCAATTCTTGATCGCTTCGATCTTTGTTGGATCCACGTGGATTCCATCTCCCTTTACCACGTGTCCAAGAAATTGGACTTCACGTAGCCAAAACTCGCACTTAGAGAACTTGGCATACAACTGTTCCTTCTTCAGCAACTCCAAAATAGCTCTTAAATGCTGTTCGTGTTCAGCCTTAGTCCTTGAATAAATCAAGATGTCGTCGATAAACACAATCACGAACTTGTCCAAGTACGGCTTGCAAACTCTATTCATGAAGTCCATGAAAACTGCAGGTGCGTTTGTCAAACCAAACGGCATAACAAGGAACTCGTAGTGTCCATAACGAGTTCTGAAGGCTGTCTTCGGGATACTCTCCTCTTGTATCCTTAACTGATGGTATCCAGATCGAAGATCGATCTTTGAATAAAAACTTGAACCTTGCAGTTGGTCGAACAGATCATCAATTCTTGGCAGAGGATATCTATTCTTGATCGTCAGCTTGTTCAGCTCCCGGTAGTCGATGCACATACGAAAACTACCGTCCTTCTTCTTGACAAACAGGACCGGAGCTCCCCAAGGCGAGAAGCTTGGTCGGATGAATCCCTTGTCTAACAACTCTTGAAGTTGTGTCGACAGTTCCTGCATCTCAGACGGAGCAAGTCTATAAGGTGCCTAAGCCACGGGCGCGGCGCCTGGAACTAAGTCAATGTGAAACTCTACCTGCCTCTGAGGTGGCAGTCCAGGTAAGTCCTCTGGGAAGACTTTTGGATATTCCCTCACGACAGGGATGTCTTCGATCTTTGGCTCAGCAGCCTTCTTATCCACAATGTGTGCCAGGAAGGCAACACATCCCTTCTGCAAACACTTTCGCGCTTTCAGGCAGCTGATAATTCTCAACGGCGTATCACGCTTTTCACCGTGAACCACAATTGTTTCGCCATCTTCGGTTGTGATACGAACAACCTTTTCGTGATAAACTATCTCAGCCTTGTTTCCTGATAACCAATCCATTCCTACTACTACGTCAAAGCTCCCCAGCTGGACTGGTAGTAGATCCAAAGCAAACTCACGCTCTCCCAATTCGATCACACAACCTCTGATAACTTCATTGGCTTCTACTAACTTCCCATTAGCCAATTCGATTGAGTAGGGAATATCTAACTTATTAGCGGCTAAACCAAGCATATTCTTAAACTCTAACGACATGAAGCTATAATCGGCACTAGTATCAAATAGAACGGATGCATAGCGTTGGTTTACAGGGAACGTACCAGTAACGACATTGGGGTCCTGGCGCGCCTCCCTTGCTTCGATTTGGAACACTCTTTCACGGGCTTGGTTCAACTCTGGGCAGTTCTTCTTAAAGTGCCCAATATCGCCACAGTTAAAGCATCCAAGTCTTTACCCGTTTCCACCTCCATTTCTAGCTTGGTTATGATTCATGGCGCCTGCTTGATTAGCATTGTTGCCTCGATTCCCGTTTCCTCCATTGTTTCCTTGTGGGCGATTCCCAATACCACCACGATTATTATTTCTATTCCCAAATCCTCCTTGGCCTCCCCGGCCAGCACTAGCCCAACAAGAATCCTTCAAGTGACCAGTCTTTCCACAAGCTTCACATACTTTTGGCCCGCATCGGCCAGAGTGATGGCGTTGGCAAGAGTTACACTTGGGATGTGCACCCATATATCCCTTACCTTTCCTCCTACCACCAGCTGTATCCTGAGCTGGCACGTTTTGCTCTCCTTTCTTAACAACCACACTGGCGCCTTGCTTGAAGTTCGAGAACTTCCGTTTGTTACCTCCTGATGACTCGACGTGAGTCTCTTTCTTCTTTTGCTCAACATCACCAAACTTGTCCAGGCGAATAGCCTCCTCAGTGAGAGCTACGTTCAAATCAATCGCCTCAGTAATGGTCGCAGGCTTGGATAAGGTTACCATGCTTATGATTTGAGGAGCTAATCCCCAAATGAAACGTTCAATCCTCTTGAACTCCGGAGTGACCATGTAGGGTACCACATGCGATAAGTCATGGAACCTTTGAACGTATTCTGCGATCTTTGGACCGTCCATTTTCAAGTGCCAGAACTCGGTTTCCAATCTTTGGATTTCCGCGCGAGAGCAGTACTTCCTGCGCATAAGTTCCTTCAGTTCGGTCCAGGTTAGCGCGTAGGCAGCAGCTTCACCAAGTGTCTGTACTTGCAGATTCCACCAAGAGAGGGCTCCATCCAAGAATAGCCCTGAGATATAGGTGACTTGCTGATCCGGTGCGCATTTGCTCATGCGAAGAACAGATTCAGTTTTCTCGGCCCAACGAACAAAGGCGACAGCACCTCCTGTGCCATCAAAGTTGACCGGTTTGCAGTCTAGAAACTGCTTGTAGGTGCACCCTGCACATACACTATAACATACGATCGACATTAGCATCTTTGCTATAGATATCCAATTAGATCATGGTATGTCTAAATGACTTAGTATTACCATGAGGTGGATTATTGTTGTTGCCAGTGTTGTTTGAGCTGCTTCCGCTGGGTCCTCCTTGCGAAGCGGCGTATTGTGCGATGGCATCAGCGATGACTTGTTGGAGTTCTGCCTCATTGGTAGGCATGCGTGTCTCACGTCTCGGCGACATCTTCTAAAAGATGTGTTTACGTCGGTCAGGCCATAGTTATAATACATATGCTTTATGATAGTAATAGTACATAACATCTCATGTTATAATCATATCAATCACACAACATCCCATGTCACAAACATCAATCACACAACATCCCATGTTACAAACATCAATCACACAACATCCCATGTCACAAACATCAATCACACAACATCCCATGTTACAAACATCAATCACACAACATCCCATGTCCTAGAATACAAATAACCAAATCAAGCATCAAATATGATGAGAATACTGCGATTGCCATATATTGAGACCACATAGTAAGCGTACAAGTACATCACAGTGTTATACAACATCAGTCGACTAAGGGCTACATCACCCTAGTCCAAAAACTATATCAAATCAGTGTCGATACATCAAACACATGTCAACAAAAGTCAGAATCATAATGTAGTCTCCAAAAATGCTGTGCAGTCAAAAGCATTCACCGTCTTCTCACCAATGTCTACCTATACGGTACTGAAGAGCTCTACACGGATGGCGGTGGAGGAGGGGGAAAGTGAGTGTAAAACAAACGGCGCAAATGGAGCCAGTCCTCCTCCATGGCTCTCTGGGTACGCAAGAATGAAGCAACCTGCTGCTCTAGGGCAAAAAGGCGTGCAGCATAGTCTGGTGGTACAGGTCGAGAGGGCTGCAACGGAGAGTGGGTCTGACCCTGGCACTGACACGGCGGCGTCTGAGCTCTCTCAAGCTCCTGAATGCGCTGTGTGTGTGCCTCGTGCTGGGCGACAAAAGACATCAAAATGTCCTCAATAGTATACCCCATATGGAAAGAATGGTAGGGGTCAGTCGGTGGCATAGCAGAAGATGATGTCCAAAGGAACGGCTCACTGGTGGGATCGAAAGGTGCCACATGAAATGGAGAAACAGGGGGAAAAGTAGTAGACGGTAGTATAGCAGGGATAGATACCGGTATGTGTCTAAAAGGGTGAGCCGAAGAACCTTCTCCAGCTCGTGCTGGAGGTGTAAACCAAGGAAATGAAAAGGAGGTATCAATGTGACGGGTATCAGTGATCTGAGGGGGAATAGGTGGGACCTCGTCATCAGCAGGAATCCACCCACACTGGGCGTGCTCATCTCGTGGGTCCACCTGTGCCTCGAAAAGTGCATGGTCAAACTGAACTGGCATAGGATCATGGTGAGGTGCAACAAGAGGGTCAACTGGTGCATCAGCAAAAAGTGGGGGATCAACACGATCAGCAACAAAGACATGATCGCCCTCCAATAAAGGAGCATCTATAGGATGATCATCAATAGGTGGGTCAGCAATGACAGGCTCAATAATAGGTGCGTCAGCATGAACTAGGTCATGCTCAAGTACTGGGTCAGGAGCAGGGTCAAGTGGCTGCTCGGGCTCATCAAAGGCCATCTCAAAATCAAACTCGGGATCGATGGGATCAACTGGGTCAACTGGATCCTCCATAGGCTGATCCATGGGTATAAACTCTATATCCTCATCTGGGTCGAATCCTGGGGGAAAGTCAGGATCGGAATCCTCTACATCATCGTGGTCGAAAGCAAAGCTAGGAATAGGGGCAACAGAGGATGCCTGGTCGGGGTCTGATCCATGTGAGAAGTTCTGCGCACTCTGAGTGTGTGAAGGTGCGGAGGCCACAGACTCGAAAGAGTCTGGGACCGGAGAGTGAGCAGGTGACTCCTCAGCGGGAGCATCTGCGATGATCAAAAGATCTCCAGTAGCAAGAAGGGCCTCGCCCTGAACCTCGTCCTCTAAGGGCTCGTCATCAAAAAGATCGACGTCGTCGTCAGCGTCGGCGTCGAGGAGTAAATCGTAAGCAGGATATGAAGCAAGCGGTATGGGAGCAGGGATCTCCACTAACGGTAGGTCCCCGGCCAAAGGGCCATCAGCGAGCTCATCAGCACCATCAGGTAAAGCGAAGGGCTGGAAATCATCCTCGTCCGTGCTCGTAACGTCGGATGTGTGAACCTCGCGCTCAGAAGACTCTAGGTCGTCCGATACTATAGGTCTAGGTCCTGTGGTGTCTGAATCACCAGTGCCAGAGGTGTCCATGGTGTCTGTAACATAAACACAAACATGCACAAACAGTCAATCATACAATCAGATAATCACATAAGTTACCAAGTAAGCATTCAAATAGTTCTCCTAGTCCCACTAGCCTCCCAGCCTCTCAGACTGCTCTTCCTAGTCCCACTAGCCAAATTCTCCCAGCCTCTCAGACTGCTCTTCCTAGTCCCACTAGCCTCCCAGCCTCTCAGACTACTCTTCCTAGTCCCACTAGCCAATTCTCCTAGTCCCACTAGCCAACTACTTCGATCTCCCAGACCGAGCCTCGGCCTCTCAGACCGAGCCTCAGCCTTTCTAGACTGAGCCTATAAATAATAAATAAAATGTGCTCAACATTTGTTTGTAAAAACGTTTTGGATCTGGACTTAAGTGGTATGCAGTAAAAATGTTTTCGTGAGAGCCCTAGTGATCATAGTCTAGACTCGAGAAAGAATCCTAGTTCACTATGATCAGAGCTCTGATACCAAGCTGTCACACCCTGGCTTTGCGGAAGCGTGGTTAATTTTGGTGTGACTTCTTAATACCATAGCTTAATCATAACAAAGCTATATGAAATAAAATCATGCAAGATCATCCATTTGATTAAGTTTTAAAGCCAGAATAACATAACATTGTCTTAGAGACTTACAACATCATAACATAAAACATTGTTTTGGAAAACATAAACATTAACTTGAAATAGACGCAGTTTAAGATTTGTGACTTGTCCAGGAAAGAGTCACATTTCCTAAACTGGGATGACCTTGGAACCCTTATGCAGCGGGAAAACATAACATACCGCGCCAGATCTTTAATTTCCTGAAATACATGTAAGTTGAAAAATCAACAATAATGTTGAGCGAGTTCATGTGTAAGTGAGTATGTAAAACACTTGTAAGTATAAAAATTCCCTGGTATGTAGCAAATAAGGAAAAAGAGATCACCAACGGTTTGCAAGGCCATTGATATGTGTGAAGTGCAAGTAGGAAGACTGAAACCTTGCGATTTTGCGTCGGGGCACAAAGTCACCCCGAGGTCCGTACTGTTGGACCTGGGGTTGGGCTCGCTACACCCAGATAGATCTACCGCTTACGTCCCTCGGTCCTATAATGAGGATTAATGGCCTCCAGTTCATGCCTACCCACTCACATGATCTAAGTAGTAACCCTCCTTACGCTAACCATACCATGTAAAAAGTACTCGTAATCATAGTAACATGTATTTCACCCCCGCAGTTTAGAAAACTGAAAACAGTTAAGAGAAAAGGGGGACATGAACTCACAGTGGTGCGTCTCTACCAAGTATGCCTCCAAATCGATCAGCTGTATGACGACCTACACGTGCTATCTCTATTAGACGGATGGCCGTGCCTTAGCTTTATGGTTTAAGTTTTTGGGAAATGGTTAGGCAACTATTTCGTGTTTACATTCTGTATACTTGGTAGTTATTCTCCTTCCCAAGGATGGGGGATTTAATACATGTGTGTTCGTAACATTCAGATTTCACTATTAAGTCTCACTTAATATATTTTATTTCCAACTTCAAAATATAAATATTCTTCCCAAAAATATTATATTTTAATACATGTGATTTTCCCAAAATAATACTTAGTAATATTATTTTTACCCTAAAAATAATATTTATGTAGTTCACAAAATAATCATAAACAGTTATACAAGTGATGTTGTGAAAAATATATACTAAATATATTTATGTATCACGTTTTATTTTGTGAAATCCCACCTCCGATATTTTATAAATAAAGTCGTGGCGAAATTCATAGTTTGAAAACAAGTCGACAAGTATCTCTAACACTTATAGTGAAAATATTTCTAAGTGTTAGGTTTTTGGAAAAATTTCGCCAGAGTTTCCTCTGTAACTGGAGGTGGCCACGCTTTCAAGCGTATCATTTTCTTTTATAAATCAAATCAACCATTTTTATCATTCAATCAAAACAATGTTCAAACCACAAACTAGTCAAAATATGTATATAAATCGCATAAATTTCATGAACTTGTGATTTATTCAAACTATGAAGTAAATCCCATTACTTTTAGTGGATCTTTATATAAAACTATCCGATTTTGTAAAAACCTCGTTTTTATGGAAGTTCCGTCTTTACAACTTCTCGTCATCTTTTTCAAAAATAGCTATTTTGTCGAAACTTTGTGTTACACAAGTGTTTACGCACTTGTGTGTTCTAAAAACCATTCTTGTTAGTGTAAGATTCGTCTTTAGAAAAACATGATTTCTTGACACTCGGTCCTTTAAAAATACCACCCGTAGATCCGTAGATCTACTAGTTTTAATCACTATTTTACAAGCTAAAACACTTTTACACAAGTTCATGATTCGAGTGTGGTAGAGTTTCATCTTCTAACCCTTGTTATACTTAAACAAGCTTTATGTCATAATCCAAGATCATGACTAAACCGGGTTAAATGATGATCCGAGCTACCACAACATAGATTGGGTCCAAATAATCACACAAATCAAATACTACATGATTTACACAACATATGAGCTTTTAACCAACATTTTAGTGTTTTTAGTAGACTTTAAAGCGTTATCTTGTAAGATTTCGAGTTTTAACCGTTACACATCGTTTTAACCACTTCAAAATAGTTTGAGTAGGTGATTTAAGCAACTTACCACTAGCTCGAGGCTAGGGAAGAATCTAGACGTAAATCGGGTGGATAAAAGCAAGATAAAGAGGTCCTTCGCCTTCCGTTTGCACCAAGACTCCTTATATGCGACCCTTAGCACTTGTAGATGATTGGAATGTGATGATCAAAATCGAAAGGTGGTGGTGGTGTTGCTTGTGTCTTCGGCCGAGAACCAAAGGGAGGGAGAGAGAAGTGTGAGTGGTGAGTTGTGAGATGTAAGTTATGTTGTGTTATGGATCTAACTTATAGACAAATCACAAGTTAATTACCCAATGGTTTATATGTCTTCTAGATTTTAAGCACAAGAGATTATGATAATCTATCAAGTACAAGGGTGTCCCCTCTAGTTGGGGACGGTTAGAGAGGGGGGGGGGGGTTCTAGTCCATTTCCAACCATTAGTTAAGTATATAGTTAGGTTAAGTAAGTTAGTTAAGTGCTTAACCCGGTTAGTTGTGTGTCACGCGTTACAATGGGTGTTAGGGTATTCAGGGACCCTAACTGGCCCAGAAAAAGATAAATAATGAAAATAACAATATTTTCATGTCCGGGTATAGTCCGGTTGTTCGGTTGGATAGTAATCCATTAAAATGCTTAACAAAGCTTTAAAGTGTCGTTAATACCCTTTTTAGTGACACAACTCATTTCTGACACTTTGGAAAGTGTCTAGTAATATTTTTCTCATGTTTTGGCACTTTATTAGTTAGCTAAAAGCTGAATTATTATGTAAAGTGCTGAATTTTGTACTTAGAGTACGTTTTAGGCACATCCAGTCATTGTAACTTATTCCTAGAGACGCAGTTCTACAACCCTTATATCCCTACACTCACCACTAGTGTAGCAAAATATTTCTGGCTCATACAGGCCTTAGAGGCAGTGTTTGCCTGATGCTGGCTTTATCAGCATGTTCAATAGGTTATCCGTTATAGTGCTACTGTGCTTTTTGTGCATCATGTTGGTCACTAAGGTTCAGCATGTAAATAATGTAGTGACGATAAGTAAAGTATGATGCAAATAAGTGCATGTATCAGTAATCAAGTAGCAGTTTATTCACAAGTTCAAGCAAGCACAGTAATTAAGCAGTAATTAATTATTAATTAAGTCGTACGGATACCTGGTTTAGTGAGGGTTGTCACACGAGCAACATCTACGACTCATTTTGGAACTCCTTCGAGCAGAACAGCTATATGCCAAGTTTTCAAAATGCGACTTCTGGCTTCGTGAAGTCCATTTCTTAGGCCATGTAGTGAACAAGGATGGGATTCACGTTGATCCATCCAAGGTAGATTCGATCAAGAGCTGGCCTGCACCTCGTACACCAACGGAAATTCGCCAATTCTTGGGATTGGAAGGTTACTACAGGAGGTTTATTAAGGATTTTTCCAAGATTGCACAGCCTCTTACTTCACTAACGCAGAAGGGTGTTGTTTATCGTTGGGGAAATGCACAGGAGTTAGCGTTTCAGCACTTAAAGGATAGACTTTGCAGTGCACATATCCTTTCATTGCTAGAGGGCACAGACGACTTCGTGGTTTACTGCGACGCATCCATTCAGGGTCTTGGTTGCGTATTGATGCAGCGGGATAAAGTTATAGCCTACGCTCTTCACGCCAACTCAAAGTTCATGAAAAGAACTACACTACACATGATTTAGAGCTGGGAGCTGTTGTTTTTGCACTTAAGATATGGCGACATTACCTGTACGGTACCAAATGTGCTATCTACACTGATCACAGGAGCCTCGAGCATATCTTCAAACAGAAGGAACTCCATATGCGACAGCGACGATGGGTCGAGCTACTGAATGACTACGAATGCTCGATCAAGTATCACCCAGGCAAAGCCAATGTTGTGGCTGACGCCCTCAGTCGAAAGGACACTGCGCCCAAGCGCGTACAAGCTTTACAACTTACTATACAGTCTAGTCTTCCTTCTCAAATACGAAATGCTCAGGCAGAAGCATTGAAATCAGAAAACGTCAGGGCTGAAGCCCTACGCGGCTCAAGGCAACGCTTAGAACAGAAGGAAGACGATGCTTACTACGTAACAGGACGCATTTGGGTCCCACTTTATGGCAACCTACGAGAGCTTGTGATGGATGAGGCACACAAGTCTCGCTACTCGGTACATCCTGGTTCGGATAAAATGTACCATGATATCAAAACTGCATATTGGTGGCCTAGCATGAAGGCCCACATAGCAACGTACGTTAGCAAGTGCTTGACTTGTGCGAGAGTCAAGGCGGAATACCAGAAACCTTCAGGCCCACTTCAACAACCAGAGATACCACAATGGAAATGGGAGCAAATTTCCATGGATTTTGTTACTGGCCTGCCTAGATCTCAACGTGGTAACGATACTATCTGGGTGATCGTGGATCGACTCACAAAGTCTGCTCACTTCTTGGCTATCAAGGAAACGGATAAGTTCTCCACCCTAGCAGACGTATATCTTAAGGAAGTCATCTCGAGGCACGGAGTGCCCACTTCCATTATCTCGGATCGAGATGCACGTTTTACATCAGAACTGTGGCAAGCAATGCACAAGTCCTTTGGCTCACGATTAGATACGAGCACAGCTTATCACCCGCAAACGGATGGGCAATCCGAACGTACCATCCAGACCCTCGAAGACATGCTTAGGGCATGTGTGATTGACTTTGGCAACGGTTGGGAAAAGCATCTGCCACTTGTGGAATTTTCATACAATAACAGCTACCACACCAGCATTAAAGCTGCTCCGTTTGAGGCATTATACGGGCGTAAATGCCGGTCACCTCTTTGTTGGGCAGGGGTGGGGGATAGTCAGATTACTGGTCCAGAACTTGTGGTAGACACAACAGAGCGAATTGCTCAGATACGACAACGAATGGCGGCAGCTCGTGAACGTCAGAAGGTCTACGCCGATAAGGGCAGAAAACCATTAGAGCTCCAGGTTGGGGAGCGGGTACTACTCAAAGTTTCACCCTGGAAGGGTGTGGTTCGTTTTGGGAAACGAGGCAAACTTAACCCATGATACGTTGGACCTTTCGAAGTCATTGAGAAAATAGGCAAGGTGGCCTACAGACTGAACTTACCAGCAGAACTCAGTGCAGTTCACAATGTTTTCCACGTGTCAAATCTGAAGAAGTGTCTGTCAGATGAGACCCACATAGTTCCTTTGAAGGAGCTCACTATCGACGAGCAGCTACGATTCGTCGAGGAACCAGTCGAAATCACGGACCGGGATCTTAAGGTCCTCAAGCGTACTAGAATACCTCTCGTTCGAATTCGTTGGAACTCACGTCGCGGCCCAGAGTTCACCTGGGAACGCGAAGATCAGATGAAACAAAAGTATCCCCAACTGTTCGCAAACGGTACAACCACTACTGGGGCTGAAGCTACGGAATTTCGGGACGAAATTCCAGATCAACGGGGGGAGGATGTGACACCCCAGGAAAACCATGCAACTTAACTAGGTTCCTCAGTGAGTACGTGCTAAATTTCGGGACGAAATTTCTTTCAACTTGGGGATAATGTGACAACTCGTATTTCCGAACTTATCTATGTGCTTAATGTAACGTACGTGAACACTTTGTGATTATATGAACTTGATAATTAATGAGACGATATCTGTTTATGTGTAATGTATGTATGTATGTATCGAATGACCCGATCACACAACACAAGCCCCTTCGAGCCATACTTTGGGTTCGGCCCACAACTCCCATATGTCGCATAACAATTAGGAGATAGGGTATACTCCTCATATTTTGCAAATCACCTTACACACAAAAACCCTAGCTCTCTTCCTTCTCTCTAGAACCCGACGGCAGCCAAACATTCTCTCCATCAAAGATCTTTGTGTTCGGATCAATCCTCTACTCCTTCTTTAATCGGTTAGTGCTTCATGTTATGTGTTTTGTTCGATTGATGTTTATATAATGATGTGTTGTTATAGTGGTATGAATAGTACGTGTTAGATCATGAATATATGAAATCGGCCATATACATGTTTGGATCCGAATGGTTTGATGTTGTGCTAGTATGATTTGGAATTGATGATGATGAATGAAGAACCGAATGCTTGTTAAATCGGCTGTAACATGTTTCGGATGATTAATATATTGTTATAGTTATGAATGTTGTTAATCGAGATTATGAAGCATGTTGATATAATTGGTGTTATGATTACTGTTCGTGTATTGATTATGTTATTCATTAGTGTTCATATGAATTGGATGATTTAAAAACTTTTGTTTGATCGAATATGAGCTAAATGTGAAACTGTTAATTTGATTGATCGAGTAAATAGAAACTGTGGATGGATTATTGTAAATTTGGAAATGGTTAAATGGTTGTAACCGAATGGCAAGATATTCGGATGTCTAATCTGATCGTACAAGACCTCTTGGTCACACAAGAGGTCAACTCGCACAAGACTCCAGGTCACACAAGTCATGACCAGTCGCACAAGTCATGACCAGTCGCACAAGTGATGACCAGTCGCACAAGTCATGACCAGTCGCACAAATGAAATGTTAATTGACTATTGGGCCGGGTATATGTGTAACATCTATGCTTGTAATCATTATGAACAGTTCTATTATCAATAAAACAATGTTATTTGATCCCAATGTTTGTTTGGTTGTGTTTTACATTTTTCATGTTTTGACTTTTATGTAATTTCAAACTCTACATCGCTTTCTGGAGAGTTATACGCAAACTGATGCGTAAACGTACTCAGTTTAATGCGAAAAATACTCCGGAACATCAACATATACTCAACATACCTTAAATAACCTTTACATAACTTAGAAATAAGTTTTAAAGGCTTTGGTATGGCAAAAACAAGTTAATTCGTTTACAGGGACTAAACTTGACAAACTGCGAAAGTATGCCAATTTGAACTGTAACGAACATTCCGGAACATGACCATAAGTTAAACATACCATAAATATCCTTTACATAGTTTAGAAATAGGCTTTGAGGGGTTCGGTATGCTAAAATAAACTTTTGGGTCATTCAGGGACTAAAAGTGTCAAAAAGTGCACAAGTTTGCACTTTCGCGCATAACTTACGTTCTGAATACATCCGGACATCCAAAAATTTATGTAAGCATGATTATATTGTGCTTTAGTGTTTGGCTTGCCAAAAATCCATTCGTCGCGTCATTTGGATCGTTTTTCGCGCTTGTGCGCATTCCGTCGTAATTAAGCGAACATCGCGTTCGTACGACCAAACAAACCAATGTCCGGCATATTTTTGAGCATGTTTCATGTCCACAATATTTAGGAAACATTTTAGGGCCTTAAAGTTGGCTTTACGGGCCTTAGAAGTGCCGAAAATGGGCTTAAACACGTGCAGGGACCAAAACTGTCATTTATCAAACTTATTTCTGATCTGTGCAGGCCAGGCGGCCCGCCTCAGTTTCTGAACATCCTCACGCGGGCCGCGTCCCACTATCAGACCAGATTAACTGCATTTAACAGCAGATTGCAGCTGGTTGATCCACACCCACACATTCCCAATTGTCTAGTCAGCTGATAAGGATCAATTTCTAGCTACCATAACTTTCCAACACTTGTACGGTTACGATTAAAGCACGGTTTCCATGAAACGATCCTAACGGTTACCCGAAAACTATAAATACCCCATCACCCCATTGCTCAAATCACTAGAATTTTGATTTGAGAAACTCTAAGTTGAAACTATTGTTTCATACCTGAGATTTTTGAATCGAAATTAGCATTCGGGGACCCTTCGTAAGTATTCTTTCGTTCTTTTATTGCTTTTCGAGTCTTTCGAGTCTGAAAGTCAAACTTTGTTTGACTTTCTGCATTGACCAGTTTATGGTCAATGCGAAGTTCGTTTGAACTTCGCAACGTGAGTGTAATCACGTTGGTTATAGTCCCTTGGGACTATGCCCACTGATTACCACGTTGTCTAGGGTCGTAGGGTAGGCGATCTGATAAATCGCCTATACCTTCGAACCCGACCCTTTTTGGTCGATCATTAGGATCCGACCAAATACATTAGGTGACCATAGTAGGTAGGGAATAACCTTCCGAGGTTATACCCTATGGTCACATCGTTTGAGTAGTTATATGATAGGTAGTTTATATGCCTTAGGTAAATTACCAGAATACCCTTTTCATGTATAATTGGTAATTAAGCATATGTAACCTAAACTTTTGTCACATAACTGATTATGTAACATGTTTAGGCATATAACACTTGTCATAGGGCTAGTTAGGCGGTCCGAACGCGTTTCACGCGAACGACGCGTTAAAGTAGCATAAGCTACCTAAACGGGTCGTAATGGGTCGGAGGCACTTATGATAGGTTTCAATTAGTATGTAGGCTTTGTTAAACCAAATGACACGAGTCTCTACACTCGTTTGGTTTACAAACCCTCACTTTACCCGATCTTCCGATTTAGGTCCGGTTTATTAACATAGTTACCTATATTAGGTGCCGTTTGATTCCGTGATCACTATCATTGTTTGATTATCACTCCAGGACTACTGAGTAATCACAAGTGAGTACATAGACCCCTCTTTTACTGTTTTTCAAATTGTTTTGGGGTGAAACACATGTGCCTACTTGTTACTTTCATGCTTTCCTGTTTTCACATCATATACCGGCTATGTTTGTTAGTACATTATAGTACATGATTTCATTACATTTCATGCTATGTATGTCCATTGTGTGCATACTTAGTACATCGTTTTACATTACATTTCTGCTATGTATGTTGACTGATAGCATGCTAGCACATTGATTTACATGACTTTTCTGCTTTGTATGTTAACTTAGCATACTTAGTACATTGTTTTCATATGACATGTATACAACTGCTATAACATTTGGTTTGCACAAACGGGTCTGTATTACGTTCATTAACATTTGCTACGCCGGTGGGGAGTAAGTAGTGGTACCATAGGACTTGACAAATCCCATTCCTGACATCCCGGGTTTGTTTGGATGTAAGGAATGACTGAATCCGAAAACATTTCTTTTGATAACCTTGACTGAAAAGGTTATCCGACTGTCTCAAGGCTTGAATGTATGCGTTAACTTACCACATAAATGTTTGTATCAATGTATCATGCATCACTTTGCAAAACATAACTTTTTGATATATTCAAAATACTTTGTTTTGTACATTTTTACTTATGGTTTAAGTAGTCTTATTTTTACTTACCATACATAACATTTGTTACACATTACTTGATTACTTTTGGACTATCAACATTTGACATGGTTTATACAAGGACTTTTGACTATTGGTTTAAACATAGACATCTTACATTGTTTGGTTTGGTTTGATTAAGTGATTAAGTAACGATGCGTGTGTAATATGATACAAGCACGGTGGATACGCCGCTGGTACTTCCTATATATAAGTGTTTGTATGGTATTATATATCGTAGCGTTATTTGAATCATTTCAGTTTGATACATATAACATTTTATACAAATAACATACTTTTCACAATACATTGTTTTACAAACAACTTATCTTATACAAACTCAGTTTACAATGGTTATTCATTTAACCATACATTATTCTCTTATTTATACATATCATCTGATCTTATCGTTTTTCAAGTGATTTACAAAACAAATCAAATTACAAGGTTCATGACTAAACATTTTCTCAAACATAAGTCATGAATCTTATTTTTCACAAACCTATGTATCTCACAGGCATTTTTATGCTGACGTACCTATTTTCACATGTGTTTTCAGGTGCTTTTCCATAGGATGACGATCATGACACTAGGGCGGACCTGTGCCTTAGAGACTAAAAACGATGATAGACTTTGTTTAATTATGTTATAAACTATGTATTTCCTGTGTTAAGACAATGAAACTCTTGTTTAATAAATAAAATACAACTTTGTTTGCCATGGATTTGAAACAATTAATTCTGTTTCAACACTCCCCGACATTTTCCGCCACGTCTTGTATGTTATACGTGGTCGGGGTGTGACAGAAGAGTTGGTATCAGAGCCAATGGTTATAGGGAATTAGGTTATTAGTAATGCTTTGACCTAGACTATAACCTTTCTAGGAACCTAACACAAGTTATCTTGTGTTTAGATCTTAAAACATGCACGTCACCTATCCTTAGGTGATTATCAAAACGAAAACCAAATTTTCCGAAACGATTTTCGAAAAACAATCTTCTGTTTTTGGATAATTTATTACAAGGTTTTGAATCCTCTGTTATATGGTTTTGAACCCTTCTAGTTTGATTAAATTTTTTGCCTTGTGCCTTCGAATTTTCAAAATCTCGTCAACGTTTTGGGTCTTAAATAATGTGAACATGTGCAAACTGGAAGGGTGAATGCCTGTATTTTGGGTTTTCTGTCTAGGCAAGCACTTCGTATACATCTCAACCAGACGCGAGACCAGTTGTGCTTACCTGGGAATTCTTGGGATGAGTGTTCACTTATAGGCGAGCATGTCTTCGAAATACATTATTTTTGATCCATTTACTTTGATTAGTCACTGTGTGCCGTTTGTTTACTTTGTGATACGGACAAATGACCACCATCTTTGCTTTTGTTGATTTCGTTTCATCTCATTTCTCTTCATCCAATCATCTCACTCGTTTCTTTTCATGTTTTCCTCTTTTAGAATGCCTCCTCGACGCGAGAACCAGATAGCAACTGCCGAACTGGCAGAAATCATTGCGCAGCAGATGGCTGCTCAATTCCTAAATCTCTTTGCTCAATGGCAACAAGCCAACAACAACAACAATGCTCCATGTAAATACAAGGATTTTAACTCAGCTAAACCACTCAAGTTTAGTGGTTCTGAAGGAGCGACTGGGCTTCTTCAGTGGTTTGAGAGCATTGAAAATACTTTCTGCCACGTGCAGTGTCTTGAAAATCGCAAAGTCGAGTTTGCTTCGAGCGTATTTCAGAAGAGGGCTTTGACATGGTGGAACGGGGTTATGAGGGACCAAGGTGCAGAAGTTGCTCTCGCGCAGACATGGGCTGAACTTAGAGCCCTAATGATGAGGGAATTCTGTCCTCGTCATGAGCAGCGAGCTTTGGAGAAAGAGTTTGATAATTTGAAGCAAGATAGTGGTGAGCACAGGGCATATACTGACAGGTTTGAGGAGTTGAGTCTGCTTTGCCCGACTATGGTTACCCCACTCGACAAGGCCATCGAAAGGTACATCGACGGCCTACCTGACTCAGTGCAGGACATCCTTACTGGTAGTGACCCTGCCACACTCCGTCAGGCGATCGAGTTATCAGCGACACTGACTGAGTCGCAGGTTCGTAAGGGAAAGCTGCATAAGAATGGTGACAAGGGTAAGAAGCAGGCATCTGGCAAAGGGGATGGTAAGAAGGGTGAAAACAAGAATGGGAAGAATTCTGGTTCCTCAAAGAATTCTAGGAAGCGAAAGGCTTCCCAAAATTTTGCCGTTACTGCACAGGCTCAAGCTACACCAAATTAGCCTGCGCAACCAACCGCCAAGAAGCCTTATTTTGGCAATGCACCTTTGTGCAACAGGTATAACGGCCATCACCAACCACATCTCCAGTGTCGTCAGTGCACCAACTGCGGAAGATCTGGTCATCTTGCTGTCAACTGCCGCATTCCTGTTAACCAGAACCAGGCAGTTCATAACCAAGCTCAACAAGTTGCTCACCCTCTAGCTCAGCAACAAGGTCAAGCTGCACGACCTCATTTTCCTCCTGGTTCGTGCTACAATTGTGGGGATCTGACCCACTACAGGAACCGGTGCCCAAGGCTAGCCAACCAGAATCCGAATCAGGCTCCGGCTCGAGGCCGAGCCTTTAACATGAATGCCCAAGAGGCGCAGGCGGATGATAACGTGGTGAACGGTACGTTCTTTATTAATAATCAGCCTGCATCTGTTCATTTTGATTCGGGTGCCGACAAGAGTTTTGTTTCATTGTCTTTTGAGCCAATGCTTCGCGTGTCTAGAACAAAACTAGGCAAATCTTTGACAGTAGAGGTTGCTAGTGGTGAACCCATTATTCTTGATTCTGTTCTACGCAACTGCCAGTTGAACCTTAACGATCATCTTTTTCCTATCGACCTCACGCCAATGCAACTTGGAATCTTTGACGTCATTGTGGGTATGGATTGGTTATCTAAGCATCACGCAGAGATAGTTTGTTCTGAGAAGATTGTTCGTGTGCCGCTTTCGACAGGCGAGATCCTACAGGTTCAAGGTGAGAAACCGTCTGGTGGTCTCAAGCTCATGTCTTGTTTTAAAGCTCGGAAGTATCTGCGGAAGAACTATGTGGCTTTCTTAGCACATGTTACAGAAGATAAAGGCAAGGGTAAGTCTATTTCAGATATTCCTGTCGTTCGGGATTATTCTGAAGTTTTCCCTGAAGATTTACCTGGTATACCTCCAGCTCGCCCAGTCGAGTTCCGAATTGATCTCGTACCTGGTGCAAATCCCGTTGCCAGAGCTCCATATCGTCTTGCACCGTCTGAGATGCAAGAGTTATCTAAGCAGCTGCAGGAACTCTCTGACAAAGGTTTTATCCGTCCCAGCTTTTCACCCTGGGGTGCT
The DNA here is from genome assembly GCA_030545235.1 of Helianthus tuberosus. NCBI lineage: Eukaryota > Viridiplantae > Streptophyta > Magnoliopsida > Asterales > Asteraceae > Helianthus > Helianthus tuberosus. The sequence continues at coordinate 1,520,246 of JARYGA010011515.1, read as the reverse complement.
CCCATTCTTTTTGTCAAGAAGAAGGATGGATCCTTTAGGATGTGTATCGATTATCGTGAGCTTAACAAGCTTACCATCAAAAATCGATATCCCCTACCTCGCATAGATGATCTCTTTGATCAGCTACAGGGCGCTTCTTATTTTTCGAAGATTGATCTACGTTCTGGGTATCATCAACTTCGGGTGCACGAAGAAGATATTCCCAAGACAGCGTTCCGTACTCGTTATGGGCACTATGAGTTCACAGTCATGCCATTCGGTGTGACTAATGCTCCTGCTGTTTTCATGGACTTAATGAATAGGGTCTGCAAACCTTATTTGGATCAGTTCGTCATTGTTTTTATTGACGACATCTTGATTTACTCTAAGACGCGAGCTGATCACGAGCAACATCTTCGTCTTACTTTGGAACTCCTAAAGAAAGAGCAACTTTTCGCCAAATTCTCCAAGTGTGAATTCTGGCTTAAAGAAGTTCAATTCTTAGGACATATCATCAACGAACAAGGTATTCATGTAGATCCCTCCAAGATCAGTGCGATCAAGGATTGGGATACGCCTACTACTCCTACTGAAGTTCATTCTTTTCTTGGTCTGGCGGGTTATTACCACCGCTTCATTGAGAAATTCTCAAAGATTGCAGTTCCTCTAACTGCTCTAACTCAGAAGAACAAACCCTTTGATTGGGGATTTAAACAAGAGGAAGCTTTTCAACACTTGAAGCGGAAGCTTTGCGACGCGCCTGTTCTAACTTTGCCTGAGGACAATGATGATTTCGTCATTTATTGCGATGCATCTAAACTGGGTCTTGGTTGTGTTCTGATGCAAAGGAATAAAGTCATAGCTTATGCATCGAGGCAGTTGAAGATACATGAGAAGAACTACACCACTCATGATCTTGAGTTGGGTGCAGTTGTTTTCGCTCTAAAGATCTGGAGACACTATTTGTACGGTACAAAATGTGTGGTTTTCACTGACCACAAAAGTCTTCAGCATATCTTCAACCAGAAAGAACTCAACATGAGGCAACGACGTTGGGTTGAGCTTCTAAACGACTATGACTGCGAAATTCACTACCATCCTGGTAAGGCGAATGTCGTAGCTGATGCATTGAGTCGTAAGGAACGTACTACGCTTCATTGTGTACGTGTTCAATCTATTATTCAAGCTCGATCCGATATCCAAGCACGCATTTCTCAGGCGCAACAATCTTGTGTTTCACAGGGTTTGATGGATAAGGAATTTCCCTATCACATAACACCTGCTCTGGAACTGAAGGACAATGGATCGTATTACTTCATGGACCGTTTGTGGGTCCCAAGCCAGGATAATCTGCGTACCTTGCTTATGGATGAAGCCCATAAGTCGCGTTATTCTATTCATCCGGGCTCAGATAAGATGTATAAGGATCTTCGTATTAATTATTGGTGGCCTGGTATGAAGAAAGACATTGCCTTATACGTATCAAAATGCCTTACTTGTCTTAAGGTTAAGGCTGAACATCAGCGTCCTTCTGGTTTATTGGTGCAACCAGAGATCCCAGTTTGGAAATGGGAAAACATTACTATGGATCTTGTTACTAAACTTCCACGCACAAAGAAAGGTCATGATGCCATCTGGGTAGTTGTTGATCGTCTTACGAAGTCAGCTCATTTCTTGCCAATCCGCGAGGATTTTCCTGCTGACAGACTTGCTCAAATCTATGTAGATGAAATTGTGGCTCGACATGGTGTTCCTTTGAACATCATTTCTGACAGAGATGCTCGTTTCACTTCTCACGTTTGGAGAACCATGCAATCTGCTATGGGGACCCAACTTAATCTGAGCACAGCTTATCATCCGCAAACGGATGGTCAATCTGAGAGAACAATCCAGACTCTGGAGGATATGCTTAGAGCTTGTGTGATCGATTTTGGTGGTAGTTGGGATTCACATCTTAAATTGATTGAATTCTCCTACAACAACAGTTATCACACTAGCATCAAAATGGCTCCTTTCGAGGCTCTCTATGGTCGAAAATGTCGTTCACCAGTCTGCTGGAATGAGATCGGCGAGGCTCAACTTACTGGACCTGCCCTCATTTTAGAGACAACTGACAAGGTCAAGAAAGTTCGCGATAACCTTCAGACAGCTATGAGCCGTCAGAAGAGTTACGCGGATCCAAAACGCAAACCCTTGGAATTTCAAGTCGGTGATCGAGTATTACTTAAGGTCTCACCTTGGAAAGGTGTGATCAGATTTGGAAAGAAAGGAAAACTTGCACCTAGATACGTTGGACCATTCAAGATCGTCGAAAGAATCGGAAAGGTAGCCTACAGACTTGAGTTACCTCCTGAACTTGGAAATGTTCATCCAACTTTTCACGTGTCCAATCTCAAAAGGTGTTTAGCTGATGAGAACCTCCACATACCGCTTGACGAAATTCGTGTTGGCAAAACACTGAAATTTGTTGAGAAGCCAGTGGAAATCATGGAACGTGAAGTCAAGTGGCTTAAACGCAAGCGCATTCCTTTGGTCAAAGTTCGTTGGGAAGCTAAACGTGGACCCGAGTTTACTTGGGAACGCGAAGATCAAATGAAAGCGAAATATTCACATCTTTTTCCACAAGTAGGGGAGACTGTAACATCTGTGCTTGTAATCATTATGAACAGTTCTATTATCAATAAAACAATGTTATTTGATCCCAATGTTTGTTTGGTTGTGTTTTACATTTTTCATGTTTTGACTTTTATGTAATTTCAAACTCTACATCGCTTTCTGGAGAGTTATACGCAAACTGATGCGTAAACGTACTCAGTTTAACGCGACAAATACTCCGGAACATCAACATATACTCAACATACCTTAAATAACCTTTACATAACTTAGAAATAAGTTTTAAAGGCTTTGGTATGGCAACAACAAGTTAATTCGTTTACAGGGACTAAACTTGACAAACTACGAAAGTATGCCAATTTGAACTGTAACGAACATTCCGGAACATGACCATAAGTTAAACATACCATAAATATCCTTTACATAGTTTAGAAATAGGCTTTGAGGGGTTCGGTATGCTAAAATAAACTTTTGGGTCATTCAGGGACTAAAAGTGTCAAAAAGTGCACAAGTTTGCACTTTCGCGCATAACTTACGTTCTGAATACATCCGGAGATCCAAAAATTTATGTAAGCATGACTATATTATGCTTTAGTGTTTGGCTTGCCAAAAATCCATTCGTCGCGTCATTTGGATCATTTTTCGCGCTTGTGCGCATTCCGTCGTAATTAAGCGAACATCGCGTTCGTACGACCAAACGAACCAATGTCCGGCATATTTTTTAGCATGTTTCATGTCCACAATGTTTAGGCAACATTTTAGGGCCTTAAAGTTGGCTTTACGGGCCTTAGAAGTGCCGAAAATGGGCTTAAACACGTGCAGGGACCAAAACTATCATTTATCAAACTTATTTCTGATCTGTGCAGGCCAGGCGGCCCGCCTCAGTTTCTGAACATCCTCACGCGGGCCGCGTCCCACTATCAGACCAGATTAACTGCATTTAACAGCAGATTGCAGCTGGTTGATCCACACCCACACATTCCCAATTGTCTAGTCAGCTGATAAGGATCAATTTCTAGCTACCATAACTTTCCAACACTTGTACGGTTATGATTAAAGCACGGTTTCCATGAAACGATCCTAACGGTTACCCGAAAACTATAAATACCCCATCACCCCATTGCTCAAATCACTAGAATTTTGATTTGAGAAACTCTAAGTTGAAACTATTGTTTCATACCTGAGATTTTTGAATCGAAATTAGCATTCGGGGACCCTTCGTAAGTATTCTTTCGTTCTTTTATTGCTTTTCGAGTCTTTCGAGTCTGAAAGTCAAACTTTGTTTGACTTTCTGCATTGACCAGTTTATGGTCAATGCGAAGTTCGTTTGAACTTCGCAACGTGAGTGTAATCACGTTGGTTATAGTCCCTTGGGACTATGCCCACTGATTACCACGTTGTCTAGGGTCGTAGGGTAGGCGATCTGATAAATCGCCTATACCTTCGAACCCGACCCTTTTTGGTCGATCATTAGGATCCGACCAAATACATTAGGTGACCATAGTAGGTAGGGAATAACCTTCCGAGGTTATACCCTATGGTCACATCGTTTGAGTAGTTATATGATAGGTAGTTTATATGCCTTAGGTAAATTACCAGAATACCCTTTTCATGTATAATTGGTAATTAAGCATATGTAACCTAAACTTTTGTCACATAACTGATTATGTAACATGTTTAGGCATATAACACTTGTCATAGGGCTAGTTAGGCGGTCCGAACGCGTTTCACGCGAACGACGCGTTAAAGTAGCATAAGCTACCTAAACGGGTCGTAATGGGTCGGAGGCACTTATGATAGGTTTCAATTAGTATGTAGGCTTTGTTAAACCAAATGACACGAGTCTCTACACTCGTTTGGTTTACAAACCCTCACTTTACCCGATCTTCCGATTTAGGTCCGGTTTATTAACATAGTTACCTATATTAGGTGCCGTTTGATTCCGTGATCACTATCATTGTTTGATTATCACTCCAGGACTACTGAGTAATCACAAGTGAGTACATAGACCCCTCTTTTACTGTTTTTCAAATTGTTTTGGGGTGAAACACATGTGCCTACTTGTTACTTTCATGCTTTCCTGTTTTCACATCATATACCGGCTATGTTTGTTAGTACATTATAGTACATGATTTCATTACATTTCATGCTATGTATGTCCATTGTGTGCATACTTAGTACATCGTTTTACATTACATTTCTGCTATGTATGTTGACTGATAGCATGCTAGCACATTGATTTACATGACTTTTCTGCTTTGTATGTTAACTTAGCATACTTAGTACATTGTTTTCATATGACATGTATACAACTGCTATAACATTTGGTTTGCACAAACGGGTCTGTATTACGTTCATTAACATTTGCTACGCCGGTGGGGAGTAAGTAGTGGTACCATAGGACTTGACAAATCCCATTCCTGACATCCCGGGTTTGTTTGGATGTAAGGAATGACTGAATCCGAAAACATTTCTTTTGATAACCTTGACTGAAAAGGTTATCCGACTGTCTCAAGGCTTGAATGTATGCGTTAACTTACCACATAAATGTTTGTATCAATGTATCATGCATCACTTTGCAAAACATAACTTTTTGATATATTCAAAATACTTTGTTTTGTACATTTTTACTTATGGTTTAAGTAGTCTTATTTTTACTTACCATACATAACATTTGTTACACATTACTTGATTACTTTTGGACTATCAACATTTGACATGGTTTATACAAGGACTTTTGACTATTGGTTTAAACATAGACATCTTACATTGTTTGGTTTGGTTTGATTAAGTGATTAAGTAACGATGCGTGTGTAATATGATACAAGCATGGTGGATACTCCGCTGGTACTTCCTATATATAAGTGTTTGTATGGTATTATATATCGTAGCGTTATTTGAATCATTTCAGTTTGATACATATAACATTTTATACAAATAACATACTTTTCACAATACATTGTTTTACTAACAACTTATCTTATACAAACTCAGTTTACAATGGTTATTCATTTAACCATACATTATTCTCTTTTGTATACATATCATCTGATCTTATCGTTTTTCAAGTGATTTACAAAATAAATCAAATTACAAGGTTCATGACTAAACATTTTCTCAAACATAAGTCATGAATCTTATTTTTCACAAACCTATGTATCTCACAGGCATTTTTATGCTGACGTACCTATTTTCACATGTGTTTTCAGGTGCTTTTCCATAGGATGACGATCATGACACTAGGGCGGACCTGTGCCTTAGAGACTAAAAACGATGATAGACTTTGTTTAATTATGTTATAAACTCTGTATTTCCTGTGTTAAGACAATGTAACTCTTGTTTAATAAATAAAATACAACTTTGTTTGCCATGGATTTGAAACAATTAATTCTGTTTCAACACTCCCCGACATTTTCCGCCACGTCTTGTATGTTATACGTGGTCGGGGTGTGACAATATGTTTGGGCCGGATTAACCCAACCGCACAAGAGTATGGATCGCACAAGATTGTTTGTTGTTGGGCCGCATGTTTATATGTATTGGGCTGGGTAACAAGGCCGATCGCACAAGAAGTATGGATCGCACAAGATGGATTATTGGCTGATATGTTGGGCCATGAATATGCATGTGGATGTATTTGGGCTTTCTGATTTTTGGGTCGAGTAGTATTGGGTTCTAACGGGTGACTCGCACAAGGTCATTAGGCTTGTGCGAGCCCGACCTTTAATACGCTATTAATTGTTGAACATGATGATGTATGTTGCCATGATCTGCGTGTGTTCCTTATATGCTATCTCATGTGATACTTATGTGCTTACTTGAACCCAAACCTGACATGTATGATGACCATGTTAGGACGTGGTTGACCACTAGCTGCTAGACTTGACTTTCGTTTACCTACCGAGCAATCTAAGGTGAGTTCACAATCTACAAAGCATGGGATTCCCAGGGGTTGGGAATGGGGTTAAGGAATATGGATTCCTCTTCCTTTCTTGGGTAGGACAGTACTGGTTCAGGAATGAAATTCCTCGTCCTTACGGACAGATAACTTTTACTAGACCAAAACTCTATCACGAAGTCCCTCCTTTTTATATCGACTTAATCGCCGGGCCAATGGCGAGCGGGTCATTAGTTAGATAGCGCTATTTAGGTCTGACAAGCCTCACACCGTGCCGCAGAGGACGGGCGTGAACTAATGGATCTGGGCACGTCAATGCTGATAGACATTGACAGTTCAGGGCACTTAAACATGACTTTAGTCAGCAGTCGATATGGTAACGAGTCTAGTGTATACATGGGGTAGCCCCCACGGCCGAAATGCCATATAACTATCATGGGGTAGCCCCCACGGCTGGATTGCCAGAGTTAATGGGTTAAATAAATCACGTTTTCAACTATGGGGTAACCCCCACGGCAGGGATGCCAGCTAAAGGAACTATTTTTGGAACAACTAAAACCAACACCCAACTGTGAACTCGCTCAACATTATTGTTGACTCGTTACTACATGCTTTGCAGGTCAATAGGTACTTAGCTGGAGCTTGCACAAGGGAGAGTCGTTGTGGGACATGGACAGCTGTGTGCCATGATTAACCTTTGGATATTTAAACTTTTGTTTTGGGTTTTTAAACATTTATGCTTCTGCTCATAACTTAAACTAAGGTTGTTTTGGACACTAATTATGTTGGTTGGACTTTTACAATTAATTACATGCTTGTTCAATATGATTAGTGGTTTGATCCTGGTCAGTCACGCCTCCAAGCGGTGATACTCCGCGTGTGGATTTTGGGGGTGTGACATAGCATTCCGATGTGGTGGAACTAGGTATTTGATCTCTATGGCACAATTTGGGTCGATTGACGGGTTGTATGCGGAGGAAGATGCGGGTAACGAGGAAAATACTGGAGGTATGCGAGAGATAGATGAGAACGATCGCCAAGCCGCGTTGCCTCAGATTGGTGAAGGGCACTACAATCCGAGCAGCACTAAGAGCACTAAGTTGAGGGATCCGCTCTACCGATACATCCATAGGCTCCTTGGCTACTCTCTTAGCCAAAGGCATGATAGCGGTGGCGTTGTTGGGTTAAGAGATTTAGTTGTCCTCCATTGCATCCTTAACCGCAGACACCTCGATGTTCCATTCCTCATGCTCCGTAACATGCATCTGAACCGGCTTGCTACTTCACCAACACCTATCTTTTTTGGAGGATGGGTATACCGTCTCTTCAAGCACTTCACCAACATACCTAGGTCATTCGGAAGGAGCCCATGGTCGGGAAGGGTAGATATACATATTTGCCGCTCAATGAACCTAATTTATGAGGCTGAAGACGGGACGGTTAGCTTCCAAAGGATGCAAGGGCATGCATGGAACCCGCAAGAGGCACTTGTCCTTCACGCTCCATAACATCATCAGTACCAGTACCAGCCCCATGGTGATCCAGGCCAGTCATCCTCAGGAGGCGGTTTTCCTAATTTCCAAAGTTTACATGATTTGTTGCAGGAAAACCTCATGTGCACCAGGAACACCTATAACATGGCGAGCAACACGTACAACCGGGTTGGAGCAATCGAAAGAAACATATCCGATATCCAAGATGATATTGGAAATATCTGGGAGTACATTGCGGACCATGGTGGAGATGATGATGATGAGGATGAGGACATGGACTAAGCGGGAGGAGCGGAGGCGGAAGCGGTTGGTTGGTGATCTTACAGGTTAACCCCCTGTTATCTTGAACAATTTCCGGGCTGCGTGCCATGTGTCGAACAATTTACTTTCCTTTAACTCTTTTATTTTCTGCATTTCTTTTTCTTTCTAACTTTGTGATGGATGGGATGTTGAACATTGGTAATCTAGGATGTTTGCTATGTTTTGGCGTAGTGTTTATTGATAAAACAGGTACATACGAGGCTTAGAGCACTAAACCTTAGTGCTACTAAAGCCGGGATAGGAAAACCAGAACCAGAAACCTGTTTCTCAACCTTGCAGACTGTCTACACGGGGTCATGTCCAGCCGACAAGCCCCCGTGCCAACTACCCCAGACCTGCTGTTTGTCTAAACATGCAGACTTTTGCTAGACACGGGGTCGTGTCCAGCCGACACGCCCCCGTGTCCACCTTCTGTAAGTTTTCGTTACTGGCACCTGAACACGGGGTCGTGTCCATCAGACACGGGGTCGTGTCCATGCGCCAAGTAACACAATTTTTATTTTTTTTTTGCTTTTTCACACCTTTTTACACATTCAATCAACCTAAAAATTTATTTTTGGGACACATTGAGGACAGTGTGTAATTTAAGTGAGGGGGGGATGCTAAAACCTTGAATCTTGCAAGTCCTAACTACAAGCCTTACACAAAACTATATTTGAACCGCTAATCACCCCAAATTTTTTCCAAAAATTTTCATTTTTTTTACTTGTCTTGGTTTAACTTGGGAATTTCAAAATTCTAAAAAGGTTATATTTTTACAAATTTACAACCGATAGCGTCGTGATAAAAAGAACCAATATATGAAAATTATGAAAAGGCATGACAAGCTTAGTTAAAATTTAATTATATATACTTGATCACATAAAAACCCATTCCCATGAAAGTGAGTTTTGAGCCTTTATTGAGCATACAAATACATATCTTTAAATTAAATGCTCATTTTTCGTTTCTTGTGTGAATAGCCGCTTGGTTCTTACAACTCTAGAACTTGCCACGACGATACATTCCCGATCCTTACCAACTTAAACCCGAGTAAGTAAATGATGGAGGCATTAGGACTAACCCTTTTTATTTCTACACCATTATTTTTTTTACCACCTACCCAAAATCTCCCTAGTTAACCCCTTTGAGCCTAGACATTTTCATTTCTTAACCCAAACCAAACACCCTTTTACCCACCAAAACCTTTTTCTATTTTTAACCCTTTGTTTTAGTAACAAGCTCGATTTTTCGTATGACTTTAAAAAAAAAAAAATTATGATGAAGCAAAAGAAATAAACAAACAAGTTCATCAAAAAAATAACTTTGTTTGAATAATAGCTTCATCAAAATAAAAAAAATTGCAAAAATAAAAAGTCTTTCGAAAACCGACGCTTTTTACGTTTTTTCGCCCTTTTATACTAACCACTAACCCAACCACCTACCTTTAACCCAAGCCTAACCCTTCACCCAAAAAGTCCTCTTGATATTTACAAAGGTATATAGTTAAGAAGGAGGAGGATTGATTGCTTGGCAAGCTTATGGTAGGAGTAAGTTCCATGCCGCTCTCGAGTGATTCACTAAAATACATCTTCGGCCGAGTGTTGAGTGATCCCCCGTGAGGTATGTGAACTTGTATATAAATAAAATTTTAAAGAGGCATGTTATGCTCTAATAAGTAATTTATCTTATGAAAAGTTTTAAATAAATCATGATGAACAGGATTGTAAATAAATAAAAATAAAAGTTAATAAAGAATCTTGGAAATCCCGACACTCTATGAGATGCCCAAAAACCTTCTCTTCTACCCGTTCCATTTGGGAGTGTGAACCCACATTATAAAGAGTTTTGCTTGAGGACAAGCAAAGATTCAAGTGTGGGGGTATTTGATGTGTGCAAAATGCAACATATAAATTACATCAATTGTGGCATAAAACTAACCCCTTTTTAGTACTAATGTTGGAAAAAATGTGTTTTTGTCTTCCTTTTGTATTTTCAGGATTAAATGAGCTCAAATTAACAAAAGAAGCAAAAAGGAAACTAAATCTAACATAAATACAAGAAAACGAACAAACGTGGCATGCCCGACCTCCCCGAAAGCGTCTTCCCAAGCAAAACAAGAGAACAGAAGGTTGAACACGCCCCGTGCTCAGTGAACACGGGGGCGTGCCCAAGTGTCAGCATAAAATACAAGGTTGTAGAAGCTTCCATCACCCACCACGGGGCCGTGCTCAGCGGACACGGGGCCGTGGTCAACTATAAGATTCGCAGAATCTAGGAAAATCTTAATAGTACAGATATGCTTCTGCACACGGGTTCGTGCTCAGCGGACACAGGGACGTAGTCAACTAATAAAGACAAGAGCAATTAATGAAGACAGAGAAGAGGATGGACACGGGGCCGTGCCCACTGGACACGGGGCCGTGCCCACTGGACACGGGGCCGTGCCCGAGCTTCTGTTCAGCCTATAAATAGGAGTGCTTGGCTCAAGCTCAAACCATCCCTTGGCACACCACCTCTCTCACACTTCACCCACCACCCACCACCACCATAACACCATCATCCACCACCATCATCCATTGTCCATCATAGAGTGTGTGAGTTGTCTCGGGGTCCAAGATTGATCGTAAGAGTTCTTGACAATCAAGGCCATGTTTGCCTAAGTCTCTTACATCACTTGGTGAAGACAAAATGTCTAGTGTAATACTTTTTATTTTTAATCTTTTCACACTTTTTAATTGGTTATGTATTAATGACTTTAATAACTAGTTTCTTATGTTGAAGGTGATTTTTCCGTATCGTTTGTCCGTGGTGTCTTGGCATTATTTTACTGCCTATATAAAATAAAAGATTTTCACCATTCATATCTCCACGCTCTATATGGAGGTATGTTGGCTACCTGGTCGGGGGTTAAGGGAACGGTTTGGTAAGAGTCTTGCCATTGTTCAGTGTATAGATCCTGCAAAGGACCTGGGTCAAATTTAGTAGGACCTCCTTCAATACTTAACGGTATTGGATGGCGGGGGTCCAAACTCTTTGATCCCCTCATAAGTTAAACTACTATTAAAACATTAACCCGGCTACTTAGGACTGTATCCCTGCTGACTCAGACTACTTAGCCGAGGGTAACGTCTCCTTCAAAAGAGGGGCCTACTACATTATGCATTAATAACTTAATTAATTATCTTTCAATAATCCGACCCTTTAGGATTGTATCCTTGCTTACTCAAACTACTGGGTTGAGGGTAACGTCACCTTCAAAAGAGGGGCCAACTACAATAACTAAGATAATCTCTTAAATAGTACAAAAGTGCGGAAATAATCAAAGGTTACACTAAACACGAGTCGGAGCCAAGTGATTCATCTTGTCTATCTGTTTTTTTTTCGTTTTTTTTTTCTTTTTCAGCATTTTAGTTAGTTTTTATTTTCTTAGTTTAAAACATTTTTCTAAACTTTTGATTTGATTAGACGTTGAGGATAAACCGGTATTAAAAGCTCCTGTGTCCTTGGACGACCTCGGTATCTTACCAACACTATACTACGCTCACGATGGGTGCATTTGCCCATATATGTGTTTAGTGTTAGTAAATATCATGTTTTATAAATTTAAAACTAGGTTAAAGAAAGTGTAAAAGGGATTAAAATAAACATTAAAACATAACACACTTCACGCACATCAGTATGCGCTTGTGTTTGAGCTTTTTGACTTCACGGTCCATGATTTCCACAGGTTTCTCAACGAAGTGCATCGTGTTATCAACACGAATTTCATCAAGTGGTATGTGGAGGTTCTCATCAGCTAAACATTTCTTGAGATTGGACACGTGAAATGTTGGATGAACATTTCCAAGTTCAGGAGGTAGCTCAAGTCTGTAGGCTACTTTTCCGATTCTTTCAACGATCTTGAATGGTCCAACATAGCGTGGTGCAAGTTTTCCTTTCTTTCAAAATCTAATCACACCTTTCCAAGGGGATACCTTGAGTAGGACGTGATCACCGACTTGAAATTCTAAGGGCTTGCGTCGTCGATCCGCGTAACTCTTTTGACGGCTTCTAGCTGTCTGAAGGTTATCACAAATCTTCTTGACCTTATATGTAGTCTCCAGAATGAGTTCAGGTCCAGTAAGCTGAGCTTCACCTATCTCATTCCAGCAGACCGGTGAATGACATTTTCGAACGTATAAAGCTTCGAAAGGAGCCATGTTGATGCTAGAGTGATAACTATTGTTGTAGGGGAATTCGATCAACGGTAGATGCAAATCGCAACTACCACCAAAATTGATCACACAAGCTCTAAGCATATCCTCCAGTGTCTGGATTGTTCTCTCAGATTGACCATCCATTTGGGGATGATATCCTGTGCTCAAATTAAGTTGGGTTCCCATGGCAGATTGCATGGTTCTCCAAAAGCGAGACGAGAATCGAGCATCTCTGTCAGATATAATGTTCAAAGGAATACCATGTCGAGATACAATCTCATCAACATAGATTTTAGCAAGCTTGTCAGCAGATAGATCCTCATGGATCGGTAAGAAATGTGCTGACTTTGTAAGACTATCAACAACTACCCAAATGGCGTCATGACCTCTTTTAGTGCGTGGCAGCTTGGTAATGAGATCCATAGCAATGTTTTCACATTTCCAAACTGGTATCTCTGGTTATTCCAATAATCCAGAGGGATGTTGATGTTCTGCCTTAACCTTAAGACAAGTAAGGCATTTAGAGACATATAAGGCAATGTCTTTCTTCATACCCGGCCACCAATACTGGGTTCGAAGATCCTTATACATTTTGTTCGCACCAGGATGAATAGAATAACTAGACTTATGAGCTTCATCCATTAGCAAAGTGCGAAGATTGTCTATACTTGGGACCCACAAACGGCCCATGAAATAGAACAACCCAAAGTCTCTCAGTTCAAGCTCAGGTTTAATATGACATGGTAATTCTTTACCCATCAAGTCTTGTATAACACAAGTATGTTGAGCCTGAGAAATGCGGGTTTGAATATCAGATCGAACTTGAACACAATGAAGCTTGACACGTTCCTTACGACTCAATGCATCAGCCAGGACATTCGCCTTACCAGGATGGTAGCGAATTTTGAAGTCGTAGTCGTTTAGAAGTTCAACCCAACGTCGTTGCCTTATGTTAAGTTCTTTCTGATTGAAAATATGTTGGACACTCTTGTGGTCAGTAAACACTACACACTTTGTACCATAAAGGTAGTGTCTCCAAATTTTGAGAGCAAAAACAACAGCGCCTAACTCAAGATCATGAGTCGTATAGTTTTCTCATGTACCTTTAGCTGTCTTGATGCATAAGCTATGACTTTGTTTATTTGCATAAGAACGCAGCCAAGGCCTAAATTGGATGCATCACAGTATACGACAAAATCGTTGTTGCCTTCAGGTAAAGATAGAATTGGTGTATCGCAGAGCTTCTGTTTCAAGGTCTGAAAAGCTTCCTCCTGTTTGGGTCCCCACTCAAAAGGTTTATTCTTCTGAGTTAAAGCAGTGAGAGGAACCGCAATCTTGGAGAAGTTTTCAATGAAACGGCGGTAATAACCCGCTAGACCAAGAAACGAACGAACCTCGGTAGGAGTAATAGGTGAATCCCAATCCTTAATCGCACTGATTTTGGCGGGATCTACATGAATACCTTGTTTGTTAACGATGTGTCCCAAAAATTGAACTTCTTTAAGCCAGAATTCGCACTTGGAGAATTTGGCGAAAAGCTGTTCTTTCTTTAGGAGCTCCATTGTAAGACGGAGATGTTGTTCATTATCAGCTCGCGTCTTAGAATAGATCAGAATGTCATCAATGAAAACGATGATGAACTTGTCCAAATAAGTCTTACAAACCCTATTCATCAAGTCCATGAAAACAGCAGGAGCATTAGTTAGACCAAAAGGCATAACAGTGAACTCATAATGCCCATATCTCGTACGAAAAGCTGTCTTAGGAATATCTTCTTCAAGCACTCGAAGTTGATGATACCCGGAACGCAGATCAATCTTTGAAAAGCAAGTACCGCCCTGTAGCTTATCAAAGAGATCATCAATTTGAGGTAGGGGATATCGATTCTTGATCGTAAGCTTGTTAAGCTCACGATAATCGATACACATCCTAAATGATCCATTTTTATTTTTCACAAATAGGACAGGAGCGCCCTAAGGTGAAAAGCTAGGACGAATGAATCCTTTATCAGAAAGCTCTTGAAGCTGATTAGATAACTCTTGCATCTCAGATGGTGCAAGACGGTAAGGTGATTTAGCAATAGGATTTGCACCAGGTATGAGATCGATACGAAACTCAACTTGGCGTACAGGGGGTAAACCAGGTAATTCTTCAGGAAATACCTCAGGATAATCCCGAACAACAGGGATATCTTGGATAGTCTTACCTTTGCCTTTATCCTCTACGACATGTGCCAAGAATGCAACATACTTCTTTCGTAGGTATTTTTGGGCTTGGGTACAAGAGATGAGTTTAAGGCTACTAGCAGGTTTCTCCCCATGAACTTCTAAGATCTCACCAGTCGAAAGCGGTATACGGACCAACTTCTCAAAACATACCACCTCAGCATGGTACTTGGATAACCAATCCATCCCTACTATAACATCGAAGCTCCCGAGTTGCATCGGTGTGAGGTCAATAGGAAAAAGAAGGTTATTAAGGTTCAACTGGAAATTTCGAAGAACAGAGTCGAGTACAACAGGTTCACCACTAGCTACTTCTACTGTCAAGGGCTTTCCTAGTTTTGTTCTAGTCATCGAAAGCATAGGCTCAAAAGCTAAGGACACAAAACTCTTATCGGCACCCGAATCGAATAGAATAGAAGCAGGATGGTTATTAACAAGGAACGTACCGTTCACCACTTCGTTATCTACGCATGTCTCATTTGAATTTAGATTGAAAGCTCTACCACGAGCCGATGCCTGATTTGCGTTTGCCAACCTCGGGCAGTTGTTCCTGTAGTGGGTCAGATCCCCACAATTGAAACATGAATCAGGCGGGTAGTGAGGTCGTGCAGGATTCTGGGCAGGGTTTTGTGCTGCTTGGTTTTGGTTTGGAGCAAAACGGCAGGTATTTGCAAGATGACCAGACTTGCCACAGTTTGTGCAAATACGAAATTGCACCTATGGTTGATGGTGGCTATTACATCTGTTGCATAAAGGTGCATTACCAGCTAGCTCAATGGCTTGTCAGACGGTAGTGGGGTTACTACCAGTGACAATATCCTGAACAGGATCTGGCAAACCATCTATGTATTTCTCAATAGCCTTATCCAAAGGCGTGACCATTGTAGGACAGAGCAAGCTTAACTCCTCGTATCTATCAATGTAAGCCCGATGTTCACCACTGTCTTGCTTAAGGTCATGGAACTCATTTTCAAGTGCTCTCTGCTCGTGACGAGGGCAGAACTCTCTCATCATAAGAGCTCTAAATTCCTCCCATGTCTGACCCAAAGCAACATCAGCACCTCAGTCTCTCATTACCCCATTCCACCATGTGAGAGCCCTCTTTTGGAATACACTCGAAGCAAACTCGAACGTACGGCTGTTAGAACACTGAACATGGTGAAAGGTACTCTCAAGACACTCAAACCACTGTAGGAGCCCTGTTGCTCCTTCAGAACCACTAAACTTGAGCGGTTTAGCCGAGTTAAAACTTTTGAAGTTGCACGGAGCAGGTGCATTAACATTGTTATTGTTATTGTTATTGTTGGCTTGGTTTATTTGAGTGATGAGATTAGGTAGCATAGCAGCCATCTGCTGTGCTATAATAGCTGCCAGTTCGGCTTTGGGTTCCTGAATGTTACGTCGAGGAGGCATTCTAAAAGAGGAAACATGAGAGAAAACGAGTGAGATGATGTGAGAAAAGAAATGAGATATCT
Organism: Helianthus tuberosus; assembly: GCA_030545235.1. Classification (NCBI taxonomy): domain Eukaryota; kingdom Viridiplantae; phylum Streptophyta; class Magnoliopsida; order Asterales; family Asteraceae; genus Helianthus; species Helianthus tuberosus. Next base: position 1,504,064 of record JARYGA010011515.1, on the reverse strand, counting down.
ACAAAAATTGACAAAATGAAAGGATGGTGGTCATTTGTTCATTAACTCGTAACAAACAGTCGACACACAGTGACAAATCAAAGTAAATGAGCCATAATAATGTATCACCGAAGAGATGCTCGCCTATAAGTGAACACTCACCCCAAGAGTTCCCAGGTAAGAGTGACTGGTCCGATACTACGGATTTGTACGAACACTCTAGCCTTAGACAGAAAACTCAGGGTAAAGGCATTCACCCTTCCAGTTTGCATGTGTTCACATTATTTAGACCCAAACTTTGATGAGATTTTGAAAATTTGGAAGGCATTAAGCTAAAAGAAATCATCTAAGGATAGATGATTGATTTAAAAATCATTTTGGAATTTGTGTTCATGTTTTGGTAATCACCTAAGGATAGGTGACGTGTATTGTTTTAAGATCTAAACACAAGAAAACTTGTGTTAGGGTCCTAGAAAGTTATAGTCTAGGTCAAAGCATTACTAATAAACTAATTCCCTATAACCATTGGCTCTGATACCAACTCTTCTGTCACACCCCGACCGCGTAAAACAACAAACCGCGGCGGAAACGTCGGGGAGTGATGCGACAGAATTATTGTTTCAACAACCTTGGTAATTAAAGTTTTTGTATTATTAGGATTAAGGTTTACATTGTCTTTGAGTTCAAACAAAACATAATATAATAACTGTCTTTTAAGTCACTAAGGCCCAAGTCCGCCTAAGTGAAGCACAAACATCATCATGCATTAGCACCTGAAACACATGTAAAAATAGGAACGTCAGCATAAAAATGCCTGTGAGATACATAGGTTTTGTTTATGCAGGATTCATGACTTGTAGTTAAATGAAGTGTTTAATAAAAATGTAGTCATGAACCTTATAAAATGTTTTCCTTTACAAAATCAAATGAAAATCGATATGAAAATCAAATGAAATTAAAAGGATAATGCATGGTTAGATGAATAACCAAGTAAAAGTGAATTTGTATAAAATATGTAATTTGTAAAACAATGTCGTGTCCTTGTATAAAATGTTTCATGTCTTTGTCAAAGTGGTTTAGATAACGCAACAATGTGTAATACAATAAAAGCACTTATATATAGGAAGTACCAGCGGCGTATCCACCATTCTTTTATTATATAACACATAGCTCCGTTACATAAGTCACTTATCAATAACCAACCAAAATGTTTTGTTCAATGTCAAAATGTTTATGCGTAAACTATGTTCAATGTCATGTGAGAAATGTATCATGTATAACCAAATGTCATGCAAAGCAAGTAGAAAGTATCTACTCAAACTATGTGATAATGTTAATGTGAAAATAAATATCATGTATGGTGAATAACTAGTAATTACTCAACCCCATAGGAAAATGTACAAAAAAATATTTTTGAATAAACCTAAGTTTAACTCAAATGTTATGTTTTGCAGAAAACAATGCTTTATGATTACAAACATTTATGCAGTAATGTTAATCGCATACATTCAAGCCTTGCGACTGTGGCGACAAACCCTTAAACAAATTAAAGGTTTATCTAAATTATGTATATCGGATTCTGTCATTTCCAACTTCCAAATAAACCTAGGAAGTCGGAAACGGGATTTGTCAAGTCCTATGGTACCATTACATACTACCAAGCGGCGTGATCAATGTTAATGAATGTATTATTGTCCCGATTATACACACCAAATGTCATAACCAATGTAGCATGTGAAAACCATGTACTAAGTATGCTAAGTAAACAAACATAGTAGAAATGTTCATGAAATCAATGTGCTAGCATGCTAAGTAAACATACATAGCAGAAATGTTTATGTAAAACAATGTGTCCATATGCTAAGTAAACATATGCAACAAACGTGTAATATATCAATGTGCTAGCATGCATAATATACATAGCAAAACATAGTTGAAATCAGGTACTATAAGTGTACTAGGTGAATCTAGCATGTTTATGTCATGAAAACAATGAAAACACAAAAGTAACACGTATGTACGTGTGTATCACCCCAAAGTAGTTGAAAGCGGTAAAAGAGAGGAACTATGTACTCACTTGGGATTGCTTATTAGTCTTGAGAATAAGACCAAATTAAGCTCCAAGTATCACGGAATCAACAAGGCACCTAATATAAGTAACTATGTTAATAATCGGATCCGAAATCGGGAGATAGGATAGAATTATGTTCTATAAATCAAATGAGTATTTGAACTCATATGGTATGATTTAGTAGAGCTAACATTCTGATTTGAAAGTCTACCTAAGTGCTTTTGACCCGTTTCAACCCATTATGGTAGTATAAGCTACTTTAATGCGTCGTTTGCGTAAAACGAAGGTCAGATGCTTAACTATGTGCTATGTCAAGTCTTACATTCCCAATTATGCCTAAACATGTTACTAAATCAGATTATATGTCAAAAATATGTTCACATAGGAAAAATACGGATTTATGCTTCAAAAGGGCATTTTGGTCATTTCCCATGGGCATATAAGCTAACTAACAAATAACTAACCAATCCTATGTGATCATAAGGTATAACCTCAGAGGTTATTCCCTATGCAACTATGATCACTAATCATGCTTGGTCGGATCCTAATGATCGACCAAATGGGTCGGGTTCGAAAGTCTAAGCGGTTGTCTAGACCGCTTAACTTACGACCCTAAACAAACACTAAACTAGTAGTGACGAGTTAAACACGTCAAAACATGTTTAACTAACTTAGAAAACTGATTTGGTATCAAAACAAAGTGTTTTGATACCTAAAAGTTGTTCCGTTGCAAAATGCGTGCTAAAACGCATTTTGACCGAAACTTTGACTCGTCACTACACCTAGTTAACGTAGTAATCAGTAGGCATAATCGCTAAGGATTATAACCATCGTGATTACAATCATGTTGCAAAGTTCAAACGAAATTTGCGTTGACCATTGACTGGTCAAAGCTGAAAGTCAAACACTGTTTGACTTTCCAGCTAGAAAAGCGATAAAAGAACGAAAGAAGCTTACAAAGGGTCCAAGCTAGGGAGAACTTGATCTAAATAATCTCAGGTATGAAGTTTATAACTCCAACTTAGAGAAAATCAGATCAAGGGTGATTGAAATGGAGTGAATGCTTGGCTATTTATACTTGTAGTAAGTTCACAAGACCATGCCATGTGTTTGTGTATCATCCAAGCATAAAATCTCAGCCATACATGTGTTTAGAGCAGATAATATGCCTTGGAGAGGTGTTAACTTCGTTAACACACAAAGAAAATAGCAAAAACAGTCCCTAAAGTATCAACAGATTGCTAAAACTGATTTTCTGTTGCTGGGCATTCTTACGCACCCCGCGTAAGATATAAGATGGGCTTATGCGGCCCGCGTACTCCTTGCAGATCTGCACAAGTTTCACTTTTGACAGTTTTGGTCCCTACACATGCGTAAGCCCATTTTTGGCACTCTTAACACCCGTTAAGCCATTTTTAAGGCTCTACAAGGTGGTCAAAGTATAGAGGACTCAAAATATGTTTGGAAAAGTCCCGGATGTCGGTTCGTTTGGTCGTACGGTCGCGTTATTCGTCTAATTACGACGAAACTCAAACGGACGCGAAAACGATCCAAATTAAGCGACGAATGGTATTTTTGCATGTCGATCACTAAAATAAAAATATTTTAGTGTCTACAAAAATTTTGGATGACCAGATATGGTCAGAACGTAAGATATGCGCGTAAATGCAAACTTACGCTGTTTTTGACACTTTTAGGAATGTTTTCACACGAAATGAGCTATTTCATACGAAATGTTGCTGACGTCATACAATCAGACATGATTTTGGCACAACTGATCAAGATTTAGGTTGATTTTAGGTCTAATTCTTTCAAGGATTGATTAAAACAGTATTACGCGTGATATATGTGAAATTCAATCCATTTTAACCGTAAAATCTTGTTAATTTTGAAAAAGAAGGTGTGGAAGTCAGAATGTTGATGAAATCAAGCTGATTTGGTAAGAACTCTTCCTCCTGAGCTCTGATACCACATGTAGGATCGTTTGTACGACCAAAACGAGTCGTTCAGAAGAGTTCTAATCAATACGAGAGGCGGAAACTAACGTATAGACTTCGAATCAGCTTGATTTACACACAAAATCACTTTTAATGTCTTGTATATAGATATAACACTGTTTTACAGTCAGTAGACACCTCGGCAGCACTTCGGTACCGGAATCAGAACTCTACCAAACAAAATGAAGACTCAGGTATTTATAGGGGAGGCATTTCGCATGAAATGGCCAAGATCCATTTCGTGCGAAATGGACAATGTCCATTTCGTGCGAAATGGATTCTTCCATTTCGTGCGGAATGGTCCAATAACACTAAAACCCTATTTTCCTGGTACAACGAGCCCTGATCTATCATTCCTATTACAAGACACGATACAAGACGAAGTCTACAGACATATGCACCAACAGACTCCCCCTTGGATGTTGACGAAGTCTTCAGTGTCGAGTCTTTAGTATGTCACATCTTCAGTCTTTATCTGTCTTCGAGCTCTTTCCAAAGCATCTGATAGTGTAAGCTTCCTTCAATCGCTTTCTCTTCTCGAATCTCATCCTGGCTCTTTATCATTCAAACTCCCCTTTGCTAGCAGACTCCCCCTTAAGTTGTTCCTGGATAACAATCTGACTTAGCTTTTTCACAGGTTCAGGTCGTCTCCTGGCTCTCCGTAGCAACAGGGTCAGGAACATTGTCACACACCCAAAATCCACACACGGAGTATCACCGCTTGGAGGCGTGACTGACCAGGATCAAGCCACCAATCATATTGAACAAGAATATAAGTAAACATAATTCAACCAACCAATATGAAAGGTGTTCAAAAACCAAAGCTTAGTTAAGTGTTTAGCGGAAGCATAATTTGTAAAACCCATAGCAAGCATTTAATATGAAATGAAGTAATGTTTAAAACATGGCACACCTCGCCATGTCCCACAACGACCGTTCCTCCCTGTGCAAGCTCCATGGGTACCTAATGACCTGCAAGGCATGTAGCAACGAATCAACAACAAAGTTGAGCGAGTTCACAGATAGTTGTTTGGTTAAAGTATTCATTTCATAAACCGTATATATTCGTTTTGTAAACCATGTATCGTATAAACCCTTGCTGCCAGTCCAGGCATGCATACGATGATTAGTGGGGGCTTCCCATGTGTTACAAGACCACGCGTATTGACTGCTACGAAATATAAGAGCCCTAAGTCAATGTCTATCAGCATTGACCCTTTGCCCATAGTCCATTAGTACACGCCCGTCCGACTGGCATGGTGTGAGGTTTGTTAAACCTAATAGCGCTATTAACTAATGACCCGCTCGCCCTAGGCCTCGGCGATTAAGTCGATAATTGAGGGACTTCCTTTGATAGAGGTGATGGTCTTAAGATCGTGTACGTAGGCTTTACGTACGTGCCCTTCGATCTGAGGACAGTAGTAAGTATAACTGTACGTAGGTTTTACACGTGCCCTTCAACCGAGGACAGTAATAATTAGTTTAACAGTAATAGTTGTACGAGTAGTTATTCAATCCTATTCCCAACCCCTGGGAATCCCATGCCTTGGCTAGTGTGAACTCACCTTGGTTTGCTCGGCAGATACACAGAAAGGTCAAGTCTAGCTGCTAGTGGTCAACCACGTCCTAGCATGGTTACCATACAAGTCAGGTTTGGTTCAAATAGTGCACGTATGATTACACATAGTTTAACAGGTAAAGGACACACACTGATCATGGCAACCACACAATGCACATTAACACATTAGCAGTCAATTACATAACATCTGGTACTTGTACGATCCAACGGTAAAGCCCAATAACAGGCGGCCCAACATGTTGTGCGGTCGGCACAGCCTTGTGCGACCCACATCATGTTGTGCGATTCAGATAAACACTCGGCCCGAATAGTCAAAAGCCCAAACATAAAATACACGGCCCAATCCAATAACATGTAATCCGGATGAGTTTGTACAATCCGGATGGCTTGTGCGAATCAACCGACTTGTACGATGAAGACAAGCCCAGCCCAATATGTATACCCGGCCCAACATAGCAACTTGTGCGACCCCACAGTCTTGTGCGACTGTGGGTGTCTTGTGCGACTTGCCTTTACTTATCCGAAATTTATGCTATTTAGTTATATCATTCATCAGTTTCCATCTTTACCCAATAATCAATCAATACAATTAACAGTTTCCAACCATGCATTGAATCGATCAAATAAGTGTTTTAACATCAAATATTTATGAACCCTAAACATGTTTCAAGAACACAACCTATCATAACATTCAATCGGATTAACTAGGAAAATCAAATAAACCCTACAATCATCCATACGATCCGAACCGTCATCCAAATGTCATGTACACGGAATCATCTTTCAGTTCAACAATCAACATTCATACCTAGTATCCAGTTGGTTAATATATATATATATATGACGAAATCGAATACTAATCATCATGTTAATATGCTTTCGGGTCCTTATCACATCAATATTAATCCATATAAATCTTTCAATAATATAAATTCTCAAACCCTAGGTCAACACCAACTCACATATATAAAAGAATATATAGTTGATCATGTCATGCATACACAAATCGAAATCATCTATACTCCTACTGACACTTCATTAAATGTCCATATGCTTTTGTCTGATCGCACATGGCCCCCATGTTCCTATTCAGATTTTTAGATATTTGTGCAACCATGTAACATCACTCTATGGGTCTCACCACCGATTGCCATTAATTATCCATTTGTACACCCACACACAAACCGATATCGGCCACTTAACAAGCAATATCAATTTCATGCAACTCATACAAACTACTCAATCATTCGTGAAATCAAGATCATCATCATCTAAACATTTTGTAAACATCAACACTTAAACATACACCTACACGTATAATCCAGTCGATCATGTTTAGCAATACGAATAATCAAATAATAATCACATCATTGTTAGCACATACATATCATATAAAAATATAGTTAACACGTTTAGATCGGATCACAAGCAATCATCGATACATCAATACATGATCGCATATAACCAAAATTCAATCAAAGTAAACGAACACGAGGTAATACTAACCAGAACTCGACTGATCCAAGTACTTTCTCGAACAGGGGGGTTTCTCCTGTCGTTCACGAATCAAGGGGGAAATAGGGTTTTGTTTTGTTGTAACTTGTGAGATATGAGCATAATACGTATTCTTAGTTATAGAGCCAATTAGATAAAATAGTTGGGCCAGGATCCAATTAACATTAGTTGGAAAACAATGAGCCGAGAAGCATTAGTTCCTAACATACAAAATACATAGGAAGGTCCATATATGCAAATCTAATCGGAACAAGTGGGCCGAGAGTGGTGAAGGACCAAAGCCCAAAGGCTTGTGCGATTCGAATAGTGTTGTGCGATACCTTATACATACATTCACATCACATATATAACACATAGCATGATAAACGTAACATTCTGTTGAAACCAAGTACATTAACTAGTCATGTATGTTCAAATAAGTTGCATCAAAGCATAGCAAGGAGGTTCTAAAATACGAGTTGTCACATTATCCCCAAGTTGAAAGAAATTTCGTCCCGAAATTTAGCATGTACTCACTGAGGAAGCTAGTTAAGTTGCATGGTTTTTCCTGGTTTTCCTGGGGTGTCACATCCTCCCCCCGTTGATCTGGAATTTTGTCCCGAAATTCCGTAGCTTCAGCCTCAGTAGTGGTTGTACCGTTTGTGAATAGTTGGGGATACTTTTGTTTCATCTGATCTTCGCGTTCCCAGGTGAACTCTGGGCCGCGACATGAGTTCCAACGAACTCGAACGAGAGGTATCCTAGTGCGCTTGAGGACCTTAACATCCCGGTCCGTGATTTCAACAGGTTCCTCGATGAATCGTAACTGCTCGTCGATAGTGAGCTCCTTCAAAGGAACTACGTGGGTCTCATCTGACAGGCACTTCTTCAGGTTTGACACATGGAAAACGTTGTGAACTGCACTGAGTACTGCTGGTAAGTTCAGTTTGTAGGCCACCTCGCCTATTTTCTCACTGACTCCGAAAGGTCCAACGTATCGTGGGTTAAGTTTGCCCCGTTTACCAAAACCCACCACACCCTTCCAGGGTGAAACTTTAAGTAGTACACGCTCCCCAATCTGGAGCTCTAGTGGTTTTCTGCCCTTATCGGCGTAGGCTTTCTGACGGTCACGAGCTGCCGCCATTCGTTGTCGTATCTGAGCAATTCGCTCTGTTGTGTCTACCACAAGTTCTGGACCAGTAATCTGACTATCCCCCACCTCTGCCCAACAAAGAGGTGACCGGCATTTACGCCCGTACAATGCCTCAAACGGAGTAGCTTTAATGCTGGTGTGGTAGCTGTTATTGTATGAAAGTTCCACAAGTGGCAGATGCTTTTCCCAGCCGTTGCCAAAGTCAATCACATATGCTCTAAGCATGCCTTCGAGTGTCTGGATGGTACGTTCCGACTGCCTATCCGTTTGCGGGTGATAAGTTGTGCTCATATCTAATTGTGAGCCAAAGGATTTGTGCATTGCTTGCCACAGTTCTGATGTAAAACGTGCATCTCGATCCGAGATAATAGAGGTGGGCACTCCGTGCCTCGAGACAACTTCCTTAAGATATACGTCTGCTAGCGTGGAGAACTTATCTGTTTCCTTGATAGCCAAGAATTGAGCAGGCTTTGTGAGTCGATCCATGATCACCCAGATAGTATCGTTACCACGTTGAGATCTAGGCAGGCCAGTAACAAAATCCATGGAAATTTGCTCCTATTTCCATTGTGGTATCTCTGGTTGTTGAAGTGGGCTTGAAGGTTTCTGGTATTCCGCCTTGACTCTCGCACAAGTCAAGCACTTGCTAACATACGTTGCTATGTGGGCCTTCATGCTAGGCCACCAATATGTAGTTTTGATATCGTGGTACATTTTATCCGAACCAGGATGTACTGAGTAGCGAGACTTATGTGCCTCATCCATCACAAGATCTCGTAGGTTGCCATAAAATGGGACCCAGATGCGTCCCGTTACATAGTAAGCACCGTCTTCCTTCTGTTCTAAGCGTTGCCTTGAGCCGCGTAGGGCTTCAGCCCTGACGTTTTCTGGTTTCCATGCTTCTACATGAGCATCTCGTATCTGAGAAGGAAGACTAGACCGTATAATGAGTTGTAAAGCTCGTACGCGCTTGGGCGCAGTGTCCTTTCGACTGAGGGCGTCAGCCACAACATTGGCTTTGCCTGGGTGATACCTGATCGAGCATTCGTAGTCATTCAGTAGTTCGATCCATCGTCGCTGTCGCATATTGAGTTCTTTCTGTTTGAAAATATGCTCGAGGCTCCTGTGATCAGTGTAGATGGCACATTTGGTACCGTACAGGTAATGTCGCCATATCTTGAGTGCAAAAACAACAGCTCCCAGCTCTAAATCATGCGTAGTGTAGTTCTTTTCATGAACTTTGAGTTGGCGTGAGGCGTAGGCTATAACTTTATCCCGCTGCATCAATACACAACCAAGACCCTGAATGGATGCGTCACAATAAACCACGAAGTCGTCTGTGCCCTCTGGCAATGAAAGGATAGGTGCGCTGCACAGTCTATCTTTTAAGTGCTGAAACGCTAACTCCTGTGCATTTCCCCAACGATAAACAACTCCCTTCTGCGTTAGTGAGGTGAGAGGCTGTGCAATCTTGGAAAAATCCTTAATAAACCTCCGGTAGTAACATGCCAATCCCAAGAATTGGCGAATTTCCGTTGGCGTACGAGGTGCAGGCCAGCTCTTGATCGATTCTACCTTGGATGGATCAACGTGGATCCCATCCTTGTTCACTACATGGCTTAAGAAATGGAGTTCACGAAGCCAGAAGTCGCATTTTGAAAACTTGGCGTACAGCTGTTCTGCTCGAAGGAGTTCCAAAATGAGTCGTAAATGTTGCTCGTGTTCCTCCTGACTCTTCGAATAGATTAGGATGTCATCGATGAATACAATAACGAACTTGTCTAAGTAAGGCGTGCACACTCGATTCATCAAGTCCATGAAGACCGCAGGTGCGTTTGTCAGCCCAAAAGCATGACCAAAAACTCATAGTGTCCATAACGGGTTCTAAAGGCGGTTTTAGAGACGTCCTCTTCTCGGACTCTCAGCTGGTGATATCCCGATCTCAAATCGATCTTTGAATAGTAGCTCGACCCTTGCAGCTGGTCGAACAAGTCGTCAATACGTGGAAGAGGATAGCGATTCTTCACAGTCACCTTGTTCAGTTCACGGTAGTCGATGCACATTCTGAACGTACCGTCTTTCTTTTTCACGAATAGCACTGGAGCTCCCCAGGGCGATGAGCTAGGACGAATAAAACCCTTATCCAAGAGTTCTTGTAGTTGTGTAGAGAGTTCTTTCAACTCTGATGGAGCTAAACGATACGATGCACGAGCTATGGGCGCTGCTCCAGGAGCTTGTTACTATGAATTACCAAAGGTTCTCAACCAGCACGAGGAACGCGGACGATCCTTTCTTTGCAAAGAATCTCAGCTCGATGTTGAGGTAGCCAATTTATACCAATATCGATGTCGAAACCATCATAACGTTGGGGTCATTCCTAGTATCACCGAACCGATCAAGAACACCCGACCCCTGGCACCAATGCCGTCGTTATTACCCCCATTGTTGCCTCCATTATTGTTCCCGTTTCCTTGGTTGTGGTTCTGATTCTGGTTCTGGTTCAACTGTGGGCAGTGTCTCTTAAAGTGATCTTCAGCACCCCACTGGTAGCGTCCCTTGCTACCCTGTTGTTGCTACTGCTGCTGTGGAGCTCGTGGCTGCTGTCATCAGTTCTTGTTTGCAGGACGTGAGCTTCTACAATCTTTGGCTTCATGACCAAGCTTGTTGCATCTCTGACAACGATCTTTGTTGCACGGCCGCTGTGGTGTAAATTACATCGATTCCACCCTGCCCTTAACTACCAGAAGATTGCTGACCAAGACTCTGGTAGTCATCGATCTTTCGCAGTTGTGCTTGGGACTGAACCGTAGTCGAACCCTTGCTGGAGGTTTCATCCCACTTCCGTTTGTTGTCACAGGAAGTAGCAGAAGTAGTAGTAGTAGCACCGATACGTTTAGGCAGCTTGTTCTGTTTCAGTGCTTGGTCTGGGAGACGATGAGCAAGACGAGTAACATCCTGGATAGTAGCAAGGTTAGCAGAAGTCACATGACTTTGAATCTCTGGTACTAAACCTTTGAGGTACAGCTCAATGCGCTTGATGGGAGGATCTACCATAGTTGGACATAACACTGCCAGTTCGTTGGATCGTTTCGTGTACGCTTCTATCTCTGACTTCCACTTCCAGTTTGTGGATGTCATCCCAGTTACAGTATTCTCGCTTGATCAGTTCCTTAAAATTGTTCCATGGGGTGGCGTTAGCAGAAACCAACCCCAGCATTTGAACCTGAGCGTTCCACCATGTGAGCGCTATACCCTCGAGGGTACCAGTAGCATACTTCACCCTGCGAGCCTCAGGGCAATCACACATCTCTAAGACAGACTCGAGCTTTTCAAACCAATGGAGGAGTCCTACGGCTCCTTTAGTGCCACTGAAAGTACTTGGATGACAGTCCATGAACGTCTTAAATGTGCATACAGGCGGCTGAGCGTTCTGACCTTGTTGCACGAGGAAGAAAAGACAGGATTAAGCGCGAGAATTGGGTCATGAGAGTAGGATCTAACATCCTGGGTTAGGTTCGGAATAGCAGGTTAAACCTCCTGCCTGAGCGGCTGCGAGTGCTGTCGTAACTTGTTCGTTGATAAGAGCCGTCAGCTGGCTTGAGTTAGGTTCACACGTTCCCTCATGATCTTCACATCGAACGGAACACAAATAGGAAAAGTGTCGCGAATGTGTGTAAGTGTGGAGTGACAGAAGGAAGCAAGCACACATGTGTTTTCAAACTATAGTTGCTACGTTTATCTAAGCATACCATGAGCATAGTTCTATGCAATCTAGCAAGTAGGCAATATAAAACGTAAACCATATCACCTAGAATGTCGAGCCTTGCACGTGGAGTGAAGCGTCGTTGTGGATCATAGAGCACTGTACAGGTTATAGTCTGGTTTTAACAAAAACGTTTTCCTTTATTAAAACTAAGTTCTCTATAACCAATGGCTCTGATACCAATCTGTCACACCCCCAAAATCCACACACGGAGTATCACCGCTTGGAGGAGTGACTGACCAGGATCAAGCCACCAATCATATTGAACAAGCATATAAGTAACCATAATTCAACCAACCAATATGAAAGGTGTTCAAAAACCAAAGCTTAGTTAAGTGTTTAGCGGAAGCATAATTTGTAAAACCCATAGCAAGCATTTAATATGAAATGAAGCAATGTTTAAAACATGGCACACATCGCCATGTCCCACAACGACCGTTCCTCCCTGTGCAAGCTCCATGGGTACCTAATGACCTGCAAGGCATGTAGCAACGAATCAACAACAAAGTTGAGCGAGTTCACAGATAGTTGTTTGGTTAAAGTATTCATTTCATAAACCGTATATATTCGTTTTGTAAACCATGTATCGTATAAACCCTTGCTGCCAGTCCAGGCATGCGTACGATGATTAGTGGGGGCTTCCCATGTATTACAAGACCACGCGTATCGACTGCTACGAAATATAAGAGGTGCCCTAAGTCAATGTCTATCAGCATTGACCCTTTGCCCATAGTCCATTAGTACACGCCCGTCCGACTGGCACGGTGTGAGGTTTGTTAAACCTAATAGCGCTATTAACTAATGACCCGCTCGCCCTAGGCCTCGGCGATTAAGTCGATAATTGAGGGACTTCCTTTGATAGAGGTGATGGTCTTAAGATCGTGTACGTAGGCTTTACGTACGTGCCCTTCGATCCGAGGACAGTAGTAAGTATAACTGTACGTAGGTTTTACGTACGTGCCCTTCAACCGAGGACAGTAATAATTAGTTTAACAGTAATAGTTGTACGAGTAGTTAGTCAATCCTATTCCCAACCCCTGGGAATCCCATGCCTTGGCTAGTGTGAACTCACCTTGGTTTGCTCGGCAGATACACAGAAAGGTCAAGTCTAGCTGCTAGTGGTCAACCACGTCCTAGCATGGTTACCATACAAGTCAGGTTTGGTTCAAATAGTGCACGTATGATTACACATAGTTTAACAGGTAAAGGACACACACTGATCATGGCAACCACACAATGCACGTTAACACATTAGCAGTCAATTACATAACATCTGGTACTTGTACGATCCAACGGTAAAGCCCAATAACAGGCGGCCCAACATGTTGTGCGGTCGGCACAGCCTTGTGCGACCCACATCATGTTGTGCGATTCAGATAAACACTCGGCCCGAATAGTCAAAAGCCCAAACATAAAATACACGGCCCAATCCAATAACATGTAACAGTCTTGTGCGATCCGGATGAGTTTGTACAATCCGGATGGCTTGTGCGAATCAACCGACTTGTACGATGAAGACAAGCCCAGCCCAATATGTATACCCGGCCCAACATAGCAACTTGTGCGACCCCACAGTCTTGTGCGACTGTGGGTGTCTTGTGCGACTTGCCTTTACTTATCCGAAATTTATGCTATTTAGTTATATCATTCATCAGTTTCCATCTTTACCCAATAATCAATCAATATAATTAACAGTTTCCAACCATGCATTTAATCGATCAAATAAGTGTTTTAACATCAAATATTTATGAAACCTAAACATGTTTCAAGAACACAACCTATCATAACATTCAATCGGATTAACTAGGAAAATCAAATAAACCCTACAATCATCCATACGATCCAAACCGTCATCCAAATGTCATGTACACGGAATCATCTTTCAGTTCAACAATCAACATTTATACCTAGTATCCAGTTGGTTAATATATATATATATATATATATGACGAAATCGAATACTAATCATCATGTTAATATGCTTTCGGGTCCTTATCACATCGATATTAATCCATATAAATCTTTCAATAATATAAATTCTCAAACCCTAGGTCAACACCAACTCACATATATAAAAGAATATATAGTTGATCATGTCATGCATACACAAATCGAAATCATCTATACTCCTACTGACACTTCATTAAATGTCCATATGCTTTTGTCTGATCGCACATGGCCCCCATGTTCCTATTCAGATTTTTAGATCTTTGTGCAACCATGTAACATCACTCTACGGGTCTCACCACCGATTGCCATTAATTATCCATTTGTACACCCACACACAAACCGATATCAACCACTTAACAAGCAATATCAATTTCATGCAACTCATACAAACTACTCAATCATTCGTGAAATCAAGATCATCATCATCTAAACATTTTGTAAACATCAACACTTAAACATACACCTACACGTATAATCCAGTCGATCATGTTTAGCAATACGAATAATCAAATAATAATCACATCATTGTTAGCACAGACATATCATATAAAAATATAGTTAACACGTTTAGATCGGATCACAAGCAATCATCGATACATCAATACATGATCGCATATAACCAGCATTCAATCAAAGTAAACGAACACGAGGTAATACTAACCAGAACTCGACTGATCCAAGTACTTTCTCGAACAGGGGGGTTTCTCCTGTCGTTCATGAATCAAGGGGGAAATAGGGTTTTGTTTTGTTGTAACTTGTGAGATATGAGCATAATACGTATTCTTAGTTATAGAGCCAATTAGATAAAATAGTTGGGCCAGGATCCAATTAACATTAGTTGGAAAACAATGGGCCGAGAAGCATTAGTTCCTAACATACAAAATACATAGGAAGGTCCATATATGCAAATCTAATCGGAACAAGTGGGCCGAGAGTGGTGAAGGACCAAAGCCCAAAGGCTTGTGCGATTCGAATAGTGTTGTGCGATACCTTATACATACATTCACATCACATATATAACACATAGCATGATAAACGTAACATTCTGTTGAAACCAAGTACATTAACTAGTCACGTATGTTCAAATAAGTCGCATCAAAGCATAGCAAGGAGGTTCTAAAATACGAGTTGTCACAAACATGGCTAACCTGCATAGACTCTACCTCAAAATAAATTTCACAAATTTAGCAATTTGACAAATTTATATATCACTTGAAGACATCATTCAAAATGATTTAACATTTTAAAATCTTTGATGACCACTTTGAAAAAATATCAATTTTTCTCTTTCTTCAAACCAACTTTCCCAAACCAGTTGTTTGTCATGTTTAGCACTCGGAATTTTGAAAATCAGCTTTTCCAACATCAGTTGTCGAAAATCTTTTTGACTTTTTCAAAATTTTATGTTAAAACACACTGAAAATCTTTTTGGATTTTGTTTCTAATGAAATGCAGTAAAGAAATATTTACAAGCAATATTTTTATGAGTTTGTGTAAGAGGATCATATCAGATTATGAGACAAATCACTAACACCGTTAAGCTTTAAAAATTTTTAGTTCTAAACGATTCACTTAGATTGTCAGTATACTGATCCACTTAAATTTTCACACAAAGTTCAACTGTTTCGGGATACGAGATTAATGTTTTAAGCACTTAAACTTATTCGCGTGTCCCACCTCAGAATATACTCCCGTATCCAGACTCCTATATTCAGTCTTACAGGTGAATGTACACTAATGATATCTGTAAGGGGTTAAATGCGAAACCATGAGAGCTCAGGCTATTGCTTCCGCAAAATCAGATAGATGATGGTTCGACTTTAGGTGTGTTCACTTTAGAGAATCTTTTCTTCAATAGCACATGATTAGCATTTTTCAATGTTTCATCATTTTTATGCTGAGGGCAAGCTTTAAGATTAAAGCAATGCAAAGTATTATACGAGGACTAGGCTATTGCTCCCGTAAAATCTGAAGTCCAGATATAATACCCCAGATATCACCACGCACAAAGACCTAGTATGTCAGAAATAGAAAGCCCTTCAAACAGGATTTCAGGGGTTACCTATATATCCGAGAGATGTTCCCCACGAAATAAGCAAGTTTGATATTTAGGTTTATATCTCGAACACAATCAACTAAGCGTGTAAAAATCTACTGGCACATCATCAGTGAGACCGTTTATCACATTTTGACTTTCCAATTCTTTAGCGTGCTGTGATAGTCCACTGATGTACTATCATTTCCTCTTTTTCACAACAAAACTCATTTTTGAATTTTTTCAATGTTTTTGGCTTTATAGATTTTATCTTGTTTTTTGCTTTTTCAAATTTTCGAAATTACTCCCCCTGAAATCAAAAATATGTTTCAATTTTTGATTTTCAAAGAAAATTTGAAAACAAACTGTACAAACAAACTGACAAACTAATTCGAATTGCTTCAATTCGCCATCCACTTGGCATAAACAATCAGAACTCCCATGACAACAAACTAACTTCCCATTATGATTTCAAAACACTTAAGTTTGTTTTAATCAAAATGGTTTTTCCAGAAAATAAGTTTTGTTGATTACCATTTGTAAGATCGGGGATATGTTCATCACATTGTTTTTCTCAACCAATTGAATGAAAGTTAAATCAAGTTCACCTTAATGACCTTGATTAACCACTTGTCGGTGAAAACCCATTTTCAACCACTTGTAGGTTCACTTATCAACCATACCACTTGAAAATCGAAATATGACATTTTTAAATTTTGAGAAAGATGCCGATACATGCTCCATGATTACCAACTTGGGAGCTCCGGCAAGTCAGGATTTTAAGTAGAAAATGCTGTCACCCAAGCCTGACTAGTCTTGGGTGATCTCCATCTCTTTGATTCATAATGTGACAACTCGAGTTTTCAAGGTCTTTTCTCTATGCAATACTTGTTTTATTCTCACTTGTACATGCTAATTTGTGATCTATGTTTATGTGTTTAGTGTTATAAACTTATGATCTGTTAAGAACCCTAACTTAATGACACTTAGGTTTCATTCCTTGTAAGCTCGGGGAAACCTTAGAGGGTTTCGCCACTAGTCTGCTCGACGAAACCTTAGGGGGTTTCGCCATTTCCTCACTAGACGAAACCTGGGGTTTCACCGGCCCAGGGATTCGCCAAAGCCCATTAAGCCCAGTACACTTATGTGCGTATAAATTACGTGAAACGGCTTCATTCGTCACACTTTTAGCAGAAGTGAAAACCCTAGAGTTCCCTCTTCCGTGTGACGGCAACTTTGTGTTCTCCAAGCCCTCTCTAGCGATCAATCCATTATTCCTCTATCTCGGTTAGCTACACTCTCGTTTAATTGATTGCATGATTCTTTGACTGATTGATACATGTTTATATATATGTGTTTGATTGATGAAAAGTTCTGTGAATATAGGTTTTTGCTATAGAAATTACGATCATATGTTGCGTTGATTAGGGTTTCATGAATCTTATATAAAATCAATTGTGGTGCATGTTAATGAATGCTAGTGTAGAATCTGATCATACTATTTAGATCATAACCATATGATGATCCTTTATAATAGAGAACCAACAGATCTGAATGATTATCAATCGTATATATTTAATGATTGTATAGATCGTATGAATGTTTAGCAAACTGTTATGCATAGGGTACAGGTTACATATATGATGATCAATGATAACTGCGTTGTATGATGACTGTTTGTTCGATGATAGTGTGAAACGGCTGTTAATGAGGATTAGGGTTTTTGTGTAATTAATTGATGTCAGACGTAACTTGTGAATTCTGACGAAACTTGGATTGCGACGAAACTTGGGAGTTTCCTCAGCATAAATCACGATGAAAACCTGGGGGTTTCGCCAAGGGGTATACGACGAAACCTTATGGTTTCGTCAAATGGGAATCATGACGAAGCAGGGAGTTTCGTCAAGTGGGTAAACTGCACAGTACCTCAGTTAAGTCTGTTAAGGGTTAACTATGTTAGTTATGTGTTGTTAAATATAAAGCATCGGTTGCATAAGCTTGTATAACTGTTAAATGCTATGTGTTAGTTGTTGCTCGAATATACGTTATGATCATGACTGTTACTTAAACTAAGTGATTATCAACTGATTACGCATGTATGAACACTATAGGCTTGGATTGAATTATTTGTGAGCGAGTAGTAATCTTACCGAGCAAACCGAGGTGAGTTCACACACTTTCTAAGGCATGGGATTCCCGATGGTTGGGAATGGGTTAAAGAATTAAAACAGAACCTACATATCCTCCTTGGGTAGGATATGTACCGCCATCCTCCTTGGGTAGGATGCCAATATTAATCCTGTGTATTCTCCTTGGGTAGAATACATACGTTCGTCCTCCTTGGGTAGGACAACAACCTTAAACTTACTAGACAAAACTCTATCATTAAGTCCGTCATTTTTATATCGACTTAATCGCCGAGGCCGATGGCGAGCGGGTCGTTAGTTAATAGCGCTATTAGGTTTGACAAACCTCACACCGTGCCTGTTGGACGGGTGTGTACTAATGGATCATGGCAAACTGTCAATGATGATAGACATTGACGTAGGGCACAACTATTGTTCGTCAGTTGTCGATATGGTAATGGTCTAGTGGTTCTCATGGGGAAGCCCCCACTGATTATGGATATGGTTTGGGAAATTAAGGAACTGGTTAACTCGTGGTTTATGAAACAACTTGTGGTTTTCAAAACAAACTGGTACAACTAAACAACCAACTGTGAACTCGCTCAACTTTGTTGTTGACTCGTTGTTACATGCCTTGCAGGTCGTTAGATGCTTATGGACCTTGCACGAGGAGGAGGTCGTTGTGGGATATGGACTGTTATGTCCCGTACTTAACATTTGAACTTTAAACTATGTTTTGGTTATTTAAACATTACTATGCTTCCGCTGATTGCATAAACATGTTTGGTTTCTTTTAAACACCAATTATATTGGGTTTGGTTTTATTTACTTGATTGCATAGTTCAATATGATTGGTTGCTGGATCCTGGTCAGTCACGCCTCCAAGCGGTGATACTCCGCATGTGGATTTTGGGGGTGTGACAGATTGGTATCAGAGCCGTTGGTTATGTGAACTTGGTTTTAAAAAGGGGAAAAGCTTTTTGATAAAACCAGACTATAACCTGTACAATGCTCAACGATCCACAACGACGCTTCGCTCCACGTGCAAGACTCAACATTCTAGGTGATATGGTTTATGTTTATATTACCTACCTGTTAGTTACATAGTACATTGTTCATGATATACTTAGATGAATGTAGCAACTATTGTTTGGAACACATATGTGTTTACTCCCTTCTGACACCGCACTTTCGCGACACCTTTCTCACTCATGTATCCTTTGATATGAAGATCATGAGTGGACGTGTCAACCTAACTCAAGCCCAGCTGACGGCTTTAATCAATGAACAAGTTACTGCAGCACTCGCAGCCGCTCAGGCAGGAGGTCAACATGATCAGCCTCCTGTTTGTACCTTCAAAACTTTTATGGACTGCCGACCTACTACTTTCAACAGCACTGAGGGAGCTGTAGGCCTCCTTCACTGGTTTGAGAAGCTCGAGTCTGTTTTCGAGATGTGTGAATGCCCTGAGGCTCGTAGGGTGAAGTATGCTACTGGTACTCTTGAGGGTGTAGCACTCACGTGTTCAGATGCTGGGGTTGGTTGCTGCTAATGCCACCCCATGGAACGATTTCAAGGAATTAATAAGAGTACTGTAATCGTGATGACATCCACAAGCTGGAGGTAGAGTTCTTCAACTTAAAGATGACGGGGTCAGAAATTGAAACGTGCACGAAAAGATCGAACGAGCTGGCTATCTTGTGTCCTACTATGGTGGATCCTCCTATTAAACATATAGAGCTGTACCTTAAAGGTTTAGTGCCAGAGATCCAGAGCCATGTGACTGCAGCGAACCTCGCCACTACCCAGCAAGTTATTCATTTGGCTCATCATCTCACTGATCAGGCAGTCGAGCATAACAGGCTGCCCGAGCGTATTGGTACTACCACTACTACTACTACTACTTCTGATGCCCCCAGTGACAACAAGCGCAAATGGGATGGACTCTCAAGCAAGGGTTCAACATCAGCTCATTCTCAGTCTCAGCAGTGAAAGACTGATGACTACCAGAGTCCTGGTCAGCAATCTTTTGGCAGTCAAGGGCAGGGTGGATACAGGGGAAACCACCACAAGTGCAACCGATGTAACAAGCATCATAGTGGGCAGTGCAACAAGGGTCGTTGTCTGAGGTGTAACAAGTTTGGTCATGAAGCAAAGGATTGTAGGGGCGCACGACCTGCAAATCAGAATCGTCAACAACAGCCACCAGCTCCACAGAATCAGCCGCAGCAACAGCAGGGTAACAGGGGATGCTATCAGTGTGCTGCTGAAGGTCACTTCAAGAGGAACTGTCCCCAGTTGAACCAAAATCAGAACAACAACAATAATCAGGGGAATGGGAACAATAACGGGGGTAACAATGATGGCAATGGTGCCAGGGGACGTGCTTTCGTGATTGGTCAGGGTGACGCGAGGAATGATCCCAACGTCGTGATGGGTAAGTTCCTACTGGACGAATTTTATGTTACTATTTTATTTGATTCGGGTGCCGATACTAGTTATGTGTCTTTAAAAGTTAGTCAAATGCTTAAGCGCACTCCAACACTTTTGAACACCAAACACACGGTAGAACTAGCAAACGGTAAAAGTCTCGAGGCCACACACATAGTTAAGGGTTGTGATCTCGTCTTAGCTGGTCAGACTTTCTCTATCGATCTTATTCCCATCGTTCTTGGTAGTTTCGACGTCGTTATTGGGATGGATTGGCTGTCTCAACAGCAAGCGGAAATTATTTGCAAGGAGAAGATCGTCCGCATTCCTCGTTCTGGTGAAGAACCTCTCATGATTCATGGCGACAAGAGTGGTGCTGTTGTGGGCATCATCTCTTTCCGTAAGGCCCAGAAGTGTTTGCGAAAGGGCCACACTGCTATTTTAGCCCTCGTCACTGGCACCTCAAAGAAAGAGAAGAAGATAGAAGATATCCCGATCGTACGTGACTTTCCTGAGGTATTTCCTGAAGAATTACCTGGTCTTCCGCCTCATTATAAAGTTGAATTTCAAATCGAGCTAGCTCCTTGAGCAGCTCCCATAGCTCGAGCACCTTATCGTCTAGCTCCATCAGAACTTGAAGAACTGCCCACGCAACTACAAGAACTCTTGGATAAAGGTTTTATTCGTCCTAGCTCTTCGCCTTGGGGACCTCCAGTGTAATTTGTGAAAAAGAAAGACGGTACCTTCAGAATGTGTATTGACTACCGCGAACTCAACAAGGTGACTGTGAAGAATCGTTATCCTCTACCACGCATTGATGATTTATTCGACCAGTTGCAAGGGTCGAGTTTCTACTCCAAGATTGACCTGAGGTCAGGTTGCCATCAACTGAGAGTCCGAGACAAGGATATCTCTAAGACACCATTCAGGACTCGGTTTGGGTATTACGAGTTTTTAGTTATGCCATTTGGATTGACGAATGTACCTACGGTCTTCATGGATCTTATGAACAGAGTGTGCAAGCCTTACCTGGATAAGTTTGTCATAGTTTTCATCAACGACATCCTCCTCTATTCGAAGAGTCAGGAGGAACACGAGCATCACCTTAGACTTATTTTGGAACTCCTTCGAACAGAGCAGTTGTATGCCAAATTTTGGAAATGTGACTTCTGGCTTCACGAAGTCCATTTTCTAGGCCACGTGGTAAACAAGGATGGGATTCATGTTGATCCAACCAAGGTAGACTCGATCAAGAATTGGCCTGCACCCCGTACGCCAACAGAAATCTGCCAATTCTTGGGTTTGGCGGGCTATTACAGAAGGTTCATCAAGGATATCTCCAAGATTGCACAACCCCTCACTTCACTAACTCAAAAGGGTGTCACCTATCGTTGGGGTGATGCACAGGAATCTGCATTTCAGCACTTGAAAGATAGACTATGTAGTGCACCTATCCTCTCATTGCCTGAGGGCACATACGATTTTGTGGTTTATTGTGACGCGTCCATTCAGGGACTTGGCCGCGTGTTGATGCAATGTGACAGGGCCATTGCTTATGCATCGCGAAAAATTAAGGTTCACGAGAAAAATTACACTACACACGACTTGGAGTTGGGAGCCGTGGTTTTTGCTCTTAAGATATAGAGACATTACCTGTACGGTACCAGTGCACCATTTACACCGATCACAGGAGTCTCGAGCATATCTTCAAGCAAAAGGAGTTAAACATGAGACAACGTTGTTGGGTCGAACTCTTGAATGATTATGAATGCGTGATCAAGTACCATCCGGGCAAAGCCAATGTTGTGGCCGATGCCCTCAGTCGAAAGGATACTACACCAAAACGCGTGTGAGCGTTACAACTTACCATCCTATCTAGTCTCCCTACTCAGATACGAGATGCTCAAGTTGAAGCATTGAGAGCAGAGAACATCAGGGCGGAGTCCCTATGAGGATCAAGGAAACGGTTAGAAGAAAAGGAAAACGGCGCCTATTACGTAACAGGGCGTATTTGGGTCCCACTTACAGAAACTTACGCGAGCTTGTGATGAATGAAGCGCATAAGTCTCGTTACTCAGTACATCCTGGTTCGGATAAGATGTACCACGACTTAAAGACTACATACTGGTGGCCTAGCATGAAAGCCAACATAGCAACTTACGTCAGTAAATGTTTGACTTGTGCGAGAGTCAAGATTGAATATCAGAAACCATCAGGCCTACTCCAACAACCAGAGATCCCGACATGGAAATGGGAGAAAATTTCCATGGATTTCGTTACTGGCCTGCCTAGATCTCAACGCGGAAACGATACTATTTGGGTGATTGTGGATCGACTCACAAAGTCTGCACACTTCTTGGCTATCAAAGAAACAGACAAGTTTTCTACTTTAGCAGACGTTTACTTAAAGGAAGTGGTTTCGAGGCATGGGGTGCCAACCTCTATTATTTCCGATTGTGATGCTCGTTTTACTTCTGAACTGTGGCAGGCAATGCACAGGTCTTTTGGCTCTCGATTAGAAATGAGCACAGCATATCACCCGCAAACTGATGGGCAGTCTGAACACACCATCCAAACCCTTGAAGACATGCTTCGAGCATGTGTAATCGATTTTGGCAATGGTTGGGAAAAGCACCTTCCTTTGGTGGAGTTTTCGTACAACAACAGTTATCACACCAGCATCCAAGCTACTCTGTTTGAGGCATTGTACGGGCGTAAATTCCGATCACCTCTCTGTTGGGCAGAGGTTGGGGACAGCCAAATCACAGGTCTAGAACTCGTCGTCGACACGACAGAAAAGATTGCCTAGATACGACAACGGATGGTGGCAGATCATGATCGTCAGAAAAGCTACGCTGATAAGCGCAGGAAACCACTCGAGTTCCAGGTTGGGGATCGAGTGCTACTCAAAGTCTCACCTTGGAAGGGTGTTGTTCGTTTTGGCAAACGAGGCAAACTCAATCCGCGTTATGTCGGACCTTTTGATATCACTGAGCGAATTGGCAAAGTCGCTTACAAGTTGAATCTACCTGAAGAACTCAGTGGAGTTCACAACGTTTTCCACGTGTCAAATCTGAAGAAGTGCATGTCAGATGAGACCCTCATAGTTCCTTTGAAGGAGCTCACAATCGACGATCAGTTGCGATTTGTCGAGGAACCCGTAGAGATCACAGACCGAGATATTAAGGTTCTCAAGCGCACCAGAATCCCACTTGTTCGAGTTCGTTGGAACTCTCGTCGTGGCCCAGAGTTTACCTGGGAATGAGAAGACCAAATGAAACTCAAGTATCCCCAGTTGTTCGAGAACTGTGCAACCACTACTGAGGCTGAAGCTACTACAGAATTTCGGGACGAAATTCCAAACCAACGGGGGGATGATGTGACACCCTAGGAAAAACAGGAAACCACGCAACACAATTAGCTTCCTCAGCAACCACGTGCTAAATTTCGGGACGAAATTTCTTTCAAGTTGGGGATGATGTGATAACTCGAGTTTTCAAGGTCTTTTCTCTATGCAATACTTGTTTTATTCTCACTTGTACAAGCTAATTTGTGATCAATGTGTTTATGTGTTTAGTGTTATAAACTTATGATCTGTTAAGAACCCTAACTTAATGACACTTAGGTTTCATTCCTTGTAAGCTCGATGAAACCTTAGAGGGTTTCGCCACTAGTCTGCTCGACGAAACCTTAGGGGGTTTAGCCATTTCCTCACTAGACGAAACCTGGGGTTTCGCCGGCCCAGGGATTCGCCGAATCCCATTAAGCCTAGTACACTTATGTGCGTATAAATTACGTGAAACGGCTTCATTCGTCACACTTTTAGCAGAAGTGAAAACCCTAGAGTTCCCTCTCCTGTCTGACGACAGCTTTGTGTTCTCCAAACCCTCTCTAGCGATCAATCCATTATTCCTCTATCTCAGTTAGCTACACTTTCGTTTAATTGATTGCATGATTCTTTGACTGATTGATACATGTTTATATATATGTGTTTGATTGATGAAAAGTTCTGTGAATATAGGTTTTTGCTATAGAAATTACGATCATATGTTGCGTTGATTAGGGTTTCATGAATCTTATATATAATCATTTGTGGTGCATGTTATTGAATGCTAGTGTAGAATCTGATCATACTATTTAGATCATAACCATATGATGATCCTTTATAATAGAGAACCAACATATTTGAATGATTATCAATCGTATATATGTAATGATTATGTAGATCGTATGAATGTTTAGCAAACTGTTATGCATAGGGTACATGTTACATATATGATGATCAATGATTACTGCGTTGTATGATAACTGTTTGTTCGGTGATAGTGTGAAACGACTGTTAATGAGGATTAGGGTTTCAGTGTAATTAACTGATGTCAGACGTAACTTGTGAATTCTGACGAAACCTGGATGGCGACGAAACTTGGGAGTTTCGTCATCATAAATCACGATGAAAACCTAGGGGTTTCGCCAAGGGGTATACGACGAAACCTTAGGGTTTCCTCAAATGGGAATCATGACGAAACAGGGAGTTTCGTCAAGTGGGTAAACTGCACAGTAACTCAGTTAAGTCTGTTAAGGGTTAACTATGTTAGTTATGTGTTGTTAAATATAAAGCATCGGTTGCATGAGCTTGTATAACAGTTAAATGCTATGTGTTAGTTGTTGCTCGAATATACGTTATGATCATGACTATTACTTGAACTAAGTGATTATCAACTGATTACGCATGTATGAACACTATAGGCTTGGATTGAATTATTTGTGAGCGAGTAGTAATCTTACCGAGCAAACCGAGGTGAGTTCACACACTTTCTAAGGCATGGGATTCCCGATGGTTGGGAATGGGTTAAAGAATTAAAACAGAACCTACATATCCTCCTTGGGTAGGATATGTACCGCCATCCTCCTTGGGTAGGATGCCAATATTAATCCTGTGTATTCTCCTTGGGTAGAATACGTACGTTCGTCCTCCTTGGGTAGGACAACAACCTTAAACTTACTAGACAAAACTCTATCATTAAGTCCGTCATTTTTATATCGACTTAATCGCCGAGGCCGATGGCGAGCGGGTCATTAGTTAATAGTGCTATTAGGTTTGACAAACCTCACACCGTGCCGGTAGGACGTGCGTGTACTAATGGATCATGGCAAACTGTCAATGATGATAGACATTGACGTAGGGCATAACTATTGTTCATCAGTTGTCGATATGGTAACGGTCTAGTGGTTCTCATGGGGAAGCCCCCACTGATTATGGATATGGTTTGGGAAATAAAGGAACTGGTTAACTCGTGATTTACAAAACAACTTGTGGTTTTCAAAACAAACTGGTACAACTAAACAACCAACTGTGAACTCGCTCAACTTTGTTGTTGACTCGTTGTTACATGCCTTGCAGGTCGTTAGATGCTTATGGAGCTTGCACGAGGAGGAAGTCGCTGTGGGATATGGACTGTTATGTCCCGTACTTAACATTTGAACTTTAAACTATGTTTTGGTTATTTAAACATTACTATGCTTCCGCTGATTGCTTAAACATGTTTGGTTTCTTTTAAACACCAATTATATTGGGTTTGGTTTTATTTACTTGATTGCATAGTTCAATATGATTGGTGGTTGGATCCTGGTCAGTCACGCCTCCAAGCGGTGATACTCCGCATGTGGATTTTGGGGGGTGTGACACATAAAATTCGTTTGCTCCTTTTACCTTTCCGCCGACCATCTTCCCAAAAATATATTTCACATTTCCATTAAAAGCGTTTTCAGCATCAAACTCTTCTTTACCAGGGAAGAATTGATCTGAAATCTCAATCTTTCCAACTTTTGATTTCAAATTATCTTTTGACAATGGCGGAAAGTTTTCATCGTTCATTTCTGGAACGGAATTCACATCATTTTTCATAACAAATGACTCCTCTGACTTTGACGAGTCAGATTCATTGTCAGAACTAGTTTCAGATTTAACAACCCATTTTGTTTGTTCAAATCGACTCTTCTTTTGTAAAAACGTTTCGAACTTTCACCAACTTCGAAAGTCAAATTTTTGAACTCTTTGAATTTTTTCATTTGTTGTTCTGTTTTATCAACATTTTTCTTTTTCAAATTTGAGTTAGAAGTAACTCCCTGTTTTTTATAAGTGGACTTTGGGCAATTCCAAGCGATGTGTCCAACTTCTTGGCATTTGAAACAGGTTCTTCGTTCAACTCTCATCTCAGATTCCTTCACCGTATTCTTCCTTTTTTCGGTGAGAAACTCTTTGTTTATCTGTCTCCAGAATGGTTTCTTCTCTTCTTCTTCTGAACTTGTACCTGAAACAAATTTAATTTTTTATTTATAAGTTTTCTCATTTTTATGATTTTCTGGGGGAATGAAACCTAAACCCTTCTTTTTGAAATTATTGTTATGGTTTGGTTTCTTTTGAAAACCTGAACCAGAACTGTAACCTTTCTTCTTGTTCAATCTCTGTTGAACTCTTGAAGTGTATTTTTTAGGTTTTTCAGCAAGATTTAAAACTTTTGTGACAACCCTCATAATTCCATGTATTCCGTACAATTTACTAATAATAATTAATGTGCTTGACGACTGTGTGGAATTACGTAACTGCTTTCTGATATCTGTGTTATATTTACATGCGCCTGTTAACACACTAGTAATGTACAGAAAAGTCATTAAATAGTCCGTTATGATTTCCTGAGTATTAAAAAGTAAAAACGTCACAAAATATATATATAGGACGCTTTACGGATTAATTAAGCGCTTTAACGGAACAATATCCAACCGTACAACCGGACTTAACCCGGGACATAAAAATATTGACATGACATTGTTTTTCCTTTTCTGAGCTAGTTAGGGTACCCGAACACCCTAACACCCGTTATAATTTACTACACACTAATATTTAAATTAAACCCCCCTAACTAAATTAACTAGCCTAAACTACCTAGTTAATTTCCAACCAATTACCCTCCCCCCCCCCCCCAACAAGTTTGGTTCCCATGAGGGGACAACCACTTACACATTTTGATTATAATAATCCTCATGTCTAATATCCACTAAACACATTATCTAGTGGTTATTTAGGATGGATTGGTTATAAATAAATTACAAGGGTTAAAGGCTTTCATTTTCATTTCACCAACTCAAACTCAAACACTTTCTTTCCCCTTTGGCACTTACGGCCGAGAACCACAAGCACAGCACCATCACTTTTTGATTTCATTCAAGGCATTCTACATTCATTCAAGTGTGAAGGATCACGCACAAGGAAGCCCGGTGCTTGCGGATTGCCAAGGACCTCTCTACGGCGCTTTTAACCACCCGTTTTTCGACTAGTTTCTTCCCTGGCCTTGAGCTAGTAGTAAGTGACTCTAAACACCTTCTTGATCTATTCTAAAGTGGTTAATAAGAGTTTTGTCAGTTAAAAATTATGAACATATAAGATCAAAGTCTAAAAGTCTACTAAAGTGATGAACAAGGTGGTTAATGGATGAATATTAGTGTAAATCATGTAGATCTTGTGTGATTATGATTATTGGTTGATTATCTGATGTTTTGCTGATTAATATTAATATGTGATGTTGTTACGGTCACCAAACATGATTAACGGAATCAATCGAACACAAGTTAGTAAGTTAGAAAGTGAAAACAGAATCTGTCCCGGTTTTACAGCCAACTTCAGTTGGCTGTAAACAGGTCATAAACTCAACGAAAAACCGATATTTTGAATCTAAAATATGTTATTATGAAATACGGTTCTAATGGCACCGGAATCATAATTTTTGGACTTCGTTTACTATTTTAATGTGTCGATTTGTAACAACAGCTTAAGCTGAATTTGGACAGCAATAAATGGGAGTCATACTTTCAGTCATAACCTGAGTTTTGTGATGAATCGGACCATAAAATTTGTACAGTAGATGACAACCGATGCATTTGTAATTACCCCACTGGAATTTCGTAAATCGGACGCTCTATGAATTTTTAATAAATTGTTCCGTGGACTGTGGTCAGAAATATATAAATCTGAGTTCAGTCCGGAATATGAATTTTTATAAAATATTGGTAATGAACTAGACCCCGATATTTCTAGGTTATAAAACTAGGAACGTTTAAGACATCCTGTAAAAATTTGGGAATTTTTGGAATAATTTAACTATTTTATTAAAATGTCAGAAAACAGCCGGTTTTGAATATAAATGCTGAAATGACATAAGTTGTGACTCGCGTGTCTAAATGTCGAGTATGCTATCTGTGAATGATCTAACATGTTATATATGTTATGTGCATTATCGTATGTTTGATTTTGAGTGGGGAATGGATGGGAAACTTAGATGGGCATAAACCGTTAAAGTGATGCATGTTGTGTGATAGATACGTGTAGGAACTTTGTGTTCTATTTGAAAGCCACTAAATGACTAACTGGTAAATCATACTAGGACGTGATTGACCGACCTTGACTGTTAGCTATATTGAGAATCTAACCGAGCAAACCGAGGTGAGTTCACACACTTTCTACAAGGCATGGGATTCCCGGTGGTTTGGGAATGGGTTAAGAAATTAAAATTGGAATCTACATATCCTCCTTGGGTAGGATATATACGACCATCCTCCATAGGTAGGATGCCATTATTAAACCTACGAATTCTCCTGGTGCAGAATGCGTACGTTCGTCCTCCTTGGGTAGGACAATAACCTTAAAACTAGCTAGACAAAACTCTATCATGAAGTCCCAAAATTTATATCGACTTAATCGTCGAGGCCAATGGCGAGCGGGTCATTAGTTAATAGCGCTATTAGGTTTAACAAACCTCACACCGTGCCAGTCGGACGGGCGTGTACTAATGGACTATGGCAGGTTGTCAGTGATGATAGAAACTGATATAGGGCACAACTTATTTGCGTAGCAGTCGATATCATACCGTCTAGTAGTTCACACGGGGAAAGCCCCCACTAATTATGGATACGGTTTGGGTAAAGAAAAAGGAAATGGTTAAACATACTTTCAACTTTGGGGTAACCCCCACGGCAATTAAGCCAACGAAAGTCAAACCACGTTTTTCAGAAACAACTTAAAACCAAACAACCAAACGTGAACTCACTCAACTTTGTTGTTGACTCGTTGTTACATGCCTTACAAGTTACTAAACGCTTGGAGCTTGCACGAGGAAGGAGTCGTTGTGGTGTACGGACTGTTATGTTCTGTGCTTAATGTTTAACTCCTTATGAACATATTAAACTTGTGTTCTGAAACTTAAAATTTATGAACTGTGAACTTATGTTTCGAACTTACGTTTTATGCTTCCGCTGTTATCTTAAAATCGGTCACCTTCATTAGGTCACCAATCGTATTGTAGTTGGTTTCATTTACTTAATTGTGTTGTTCAATATGATTGGTGGCTCGATCCTGGTCACGTCACGCCTCCAAGCGGTGGTACTCAGCATGGTGGATTTTGGGGGTGTGACAGATTGGTATCAGAGCCATTGGTTATAGTGAACTTGGTTTTAAAAGGGAAAAGTTTTTTATAAAACCAGACTATAACCAGTACAGTGCTCAATGATCCACAACGACGCTTCGCTCCACGTGCAAGACTCGACACCATAAGTGGTATGATTTATGTTATATTGTCGGTTAGATAGTTCTCACTGTGCATTAGATAATGTGATAATTGCTAATTGAACCTTGTGTGCTTACTCTCTAATGTCGTCCCACACTTACGCACTTTCGCGACACTTTTTTCTCACTTACGTTGCTTCGTTATGAAGATCATGAGCGGACGCGAAGGACGTATCAACCTCACTCAAGCCCAGTTGACGGCTTTGATCAATGAACGAGTTGCGGAGGCACTCGCAGCTAACCCTGCAGGAGGTATAACCTGCCATATCAACCCACCTTAGGACGTTTAGATCCTACCTTCGCAAACCAACCCTCGAGCTTAATCTTGTCTTTTATTCTCGCGCAACAGGTCAACATGCTCAAACTCCTGTGTGCACATTCAAAACGTTCATGGACTGCCGACCTACTACTTTCAGTGGCACCGAAGGAGCAGTGGGCCTTCTTCACTGGTTTGAAAAGCTTGAGTCAGTTTTCGAGATGTGCGAATGCCCCGAAGACCGTAGGGTGAAATATGCTACCAGAACACTTGAAGGAGCTGCGTTAACCTGGTGGAAGGCACAGGTTCAACTATTAGGACTAGCAGTTGCTAATGCCACACCCTGGAATGGTTTTAAGGAGCTGATCAAGGAGGAGTACTCTAGTCGGGATGACATCCACAAGCTAGAAGTGGAATTTTACAATCTGAAGATGACGGGGTCTGAGATTGAGGCGTATACTAAGAGGTCAAACGAATTGAGTTGTATCTCAAGGGCCTTGTACCAGAGATTCAAAGTCACGTAACTTCAGCCAACCTGGGTACCATACAGCAAATCGTCAAGTTGGCCCATCGACTCACTGACCAGGCAGTGGAGCAAAACAGACTGCCCAAACGAATCAGTGCCACAGCTACTTCTGATGCACCTACCGACAACAAGCGAAAATGGGATGGGAACTCCAGTAAGGGTTCTACTTCGGTTCACTCTCAGCAGCGAAAGACTGATGACTACCAGAGTCCTAGTCAGCACTCTTCCGGTAATCAAGGACAGGGTGGGTACCGAGGGAACCACCCTAAATGCAACCGGTGCAACAAGCATCACAGCGGGCAGTGCAACAAAGGTCGTTGTCAGAGATGTCATAAGTTGGGTCATGAAGCTAGGGATTACAGGAGCCCGCGTCCTGCGAATCAGAATCGCCAACAACAACAAGCCCCACAGAACTACCAACAGCAACATCAGCAGGGAAATAAAGGATTCTTTCAGTGTGGCGCTGAAGGCCACTTTAAGAGGAACTGCCCCCAGCTGAACCAAAACCAGAACAATAACCAAAGAAACGGGAACCATAATGGAAACAACAACGGAGGTAACAATGGAGGCGGCAATGGGGGAAACAACAATGGTAATGGAGCAAGGGGTCGTGTGTTCATGATTGGTCAGGGAGAAGCAAGAAACGATCCCAACGTTGTAATGGGTAAGTTTCTTCTGGATGACTTCTTTGTTACTGTTTTATTCCATTCGGGTGCCGATACTAGTTATGTGTCCTTAAAAGTTAGCCAAATGCTTAAGCGCACTCCAACACTTCTGAACACCAAACACATGGTAGAACTAGCTAACGGTAAAAGTCTTGAAGCCACACACGTAGTTAAAGGTTGTAACCTCGTCTTAGCTGGTCAGACTTTCTCTATCGACCTTATTCCTATCACACTGGGTAGTTTCGACGTCGTTATTGGGATGGATTGGCTATCTCATCATCAAGCGGAGATTGTTTGCAAGGAGAAAATCGTCCGCATTCCTCGTTCTGGTGAAGAACCCCTCATGATTCATGGCGACAAGAGTGATGCTGTCGAAGGCATCATCTCTTTCCTTAAGGCCCAGAAATGTTTGCGAATGGGCCACACTGCCATTCTGGCACTCGTTACTGACACATCCACGGAAGAGAAGAGAATTGAAGACATTCCTATAGTGCGCGACTTTCCTGAGGTATTTCCTGAGGAATTACCTGGTCTTCTGCCTCATCGCCAAGTTGAGTTTCAAATCGAGCTAGCTCCTGAAGCAGCGCCAATAGCTCGAGCACCATATCGTCTAGCTCCATCAGAACTTGAAGAACTGTCCACGCAATTCCAGGAACTCTTGGAAAAGGGTTTTATACGTCCTAGCTCTTCGCCCTGGGGAACTCCAGTCTTGTTCGTAAAGAAGAAATATGGTACTTTCAGAATGTGAATTGACTATCGCGAACTTAACAAGGTGACTGTGAAGAATTGTTATCCTCTTCCACGTATTGACGACTTATTCGACCAGCTGCAAGGGTCGAGCTATTACTCCAAGATTGACTTGAGATCGGGATACCATCAGCTGAGGGTCCAAGATGAGGACGTCTCCAAAACAGCATTCAGAACTCGTTACGGCCATTACGAGTTTCTGGTTATGCCATTCGGGCTGACGAATGCACCAGCGGTCTTCATGGATCTCATGAACTGAGTGTGCAAGCCTTACCTGGATAAGTTCGTTATTGTGTTCATCGACGATATCCTGATCTATTCTAAGAGTCAGGAGGAACACGAGCAGCATCTACGACTTATGCTGGAACTTCTTCGAAAAGAACAGTTGTATGCCAAGTTTTCGAAATGTGACTTCTGGCTTCACGAAGTCCACTTTTTAGGCCATGTGGTAAACAAGGATGGAATTCATGTGGATCCAACTAAGGTTGAATCGATCAAGAATTGGCCTACACCCCGCACACCAACAGAAATCCGCCAATTCTTGGGTTTGGCAGGATACTACAGAAGGTTTATCAAAGATTTCTCCAACATTGCGCAACCTCTCACTTCACTGACTCAGAAAGGTGTCATCTGCCGTTGGGGTGATGCACAGGAGTCCGCATTTCAACACCTAAAGGATAGACTTTGTAGCGCACCTATCCTCTCATTGCCCGAAGGCACCGATGATTTCGTGGTTTATTACGACGCTTCCATCCAAGGACTTGGTTGCGTATTGATGCAACGTGACAAGGTCATTGCCTACGCATCGCGCCAACTTAAAGTTCACAAAAGGAACTACACTACACATGACTTGGAACTGGGAGCAGTTGTTTTCGCACTTAAGATATGGAGACATTACCTGTACGGTACCAAGTGCACCATTTACACCGATCACAGGAGTCTCGAGCATATCTTCAAGCAAAAGGAGTTAAACATGCGTCAACGCCGATGGGTTGAACTCTTGAACGATTATGAATGCGCAATCAAGTATCATCCGGGCAAGGCCAATGTTGTGGCCGACGCCCTCAGTCGAAAGGATACCCTAACTAAGAGTGTACGTGCTTTATAACTTACCATCCAGTCTAACCTTCCCGCTCAGATTCGTGATGCTCAGGTTGAAGCATTGAAAGCAGAGAACATCAGGGCTGAATCCCTACGAGGATCGAGGCAGCGGGTAGAACAAAAGGAAGACGGTGCCTACTATGTTAACGGACGCATCTGGGTTCCACTTTATGGAAACTTACGCGAGCTCGTGATGGATGAAACACATAAGTCTCGTTATTCGGTACATCCTGGTTCGGATAAAATGTACCACGATCTTAAGACTACGTATTGGTGGCCTGGCATGAAAGCCCACATAGCAACCTACGTCAGTAAGTGCTTGACTTGTGCGAGAGTCAAGACTGAATATCAGAAACCATCAGGCCTGCTTCAACAACCGGAGATCCCGAAATGGAAATGGGAGCAAATTTCCATGGATTTCGTTACCAGCCTACCTAGATCTCAACGCGGAAACGATACCATTTGGGTGATCGTAGATCGACTGACCAAGTCTGCACATTTTCTGGCTATCAAAGAAACGGATAAGTTTTCTACTCTTGCAGACATTTACCTAAAGGAAGTGGTATCAAGGCACGGGGTGCCAACCTCTATTATATCTGATCGTGACGCGCGTTTTACTTCTGAACTGTGGTAAGCAATGCACAAGTCCTTTGGCTCACGTTTAGATATGAGCACCGCTTATCACCCACAGACGGATGGGCAATCTGAACGCACCATCCAAACCTTGGAAGACATGCTTAGGGCATGCGTAATCGACTTCGGCAATGGCTGGGAAAAACACCTCCCGTTAGTGGAGTTTTCATATAACAACAGCTACCACACCAGCATCCAAGCCGCTCCATTCGAGGCATTGTACGGACGCAAATGCCGATCACCTCTCTGTTGGGCAGAAGTTGGTGACAGCCAAATCACTGGCCCAGAACTTGTGATAGATACCACCGAGAGAATTGCTCAGATACGACATCGAATGGCGGCAACTCGTGACCGTCAGAAAAGCTATGCTGATAAGGGAAGAAAACCACTCGAGCTCCAGGTTGGGGATCGAGTGCTACTCAAAGTCTCACCTTGGAAAGGTGTAGTCCGCTTTAGCAAACGAGGCAAACTCAATCCGCGTTATGTCGGACCATTCGATGTCACCGAGAAAATTGGCAAAGTCGCCTACAGGTTGAATTTACCTGAAGAACTCAGCGGAGTTCACAATGTTTTCCATGTGTCGAATCTGAAGAAGTGTCTGTCAGATGAGACCCTCATAGTTCCCTTAAAGGAGCTCACAATCGACGACCAGCTACGATTCGTCGAGGAACCGGTGGAGATTACGGATCGAGATGTTAAAATCCTCAAGAGTACCAGGATACCTCTGGTTCGAGTTCGTTGGAATGCTCGTCGTGGCCCAGAGTATACCTGGGAACGAGAAGACCAAATGAAACTCAAGTATCCCCAACTGTTAAAGAAAAACGCAACCACTACTGAGGCTGAAGCTACTGCAGAATTTCGGGATGAAATTCCAAATCAACGGGGGGATGATGTGACAACCTAGGAAAATCAGGAAAACAACGCAACATTACTAGCTTCCTCAGTAACCACGCGCTAAATTTCGGGACGAAATTCTCTTAACAGGGGGAGAATGTGACAACCCTCATAATTCCATGTATTCCGTACAATTTACTAATAATAATTAATGTGCTTGACGACTGTGTGGAATTACGTAACTGCTTTCTGATATCTGTGTTATATTTACATGCGCCTGTTAACACACTAGTAATGTACAGAAAAGTCATTAAATAGTCCGTTATGATTTCCTGAGTATTGAAAAGTAAAAACGTCACAAAATATATATATAGGACGCTTTACGGATTAATTAAGCGCTTTAACGGAACAATATCCAACCGTACAACCGGACTTAACCCGGGACATAAAAATATTGACATGACATTGTTTTTCCTTTTCTGAGCTAGTTAGGGTACCCGAACACCCTAACACCCGTTATAATTTACTACACACTAATATTTAAATTAAACCCCCTAACTAAATTAACTAGCCTAAACTACCTAGTTAATTTCCAACCAATTACCCTCCCCCCCCCCCCCCCCAACAAGTTTGGTTCCCATGAGGGGACAACCACTTACACATTTTGATTATAATAATCCTCATGTCTAATATCCACTAAACACATTATCTAGTGGTTATTTAGGATGGATTGGTTATAAATAAATTACAAGGGTTAAAGGCTTTCATTTTCATTTCACCAACTCAAACTCAAACACTTTCTTTCCCCTTTGGCACTTACGGCCGAGAACCACAAGCACACCACCATCACTTTTTGATTTCATTCAAGGCATTCTACATTCATTCAAGTGTGAAGGATCACGCACAAGGAAGCCCGGTGCTTGCGGATTGCCAAGGACCTCTCTACGGCGCTTTTAACCACCCGTTTTTCGACTAGTTTCTTCCCTAGCCTTGAGCTAGTAGTAAGTGACTCTAACCACCTTCTTGATCTATTCTAAAGTAGTTAATAAGAGTTTTGTCGGTTAAAAATTATGAACATATAAAAGTCTAAATGTCTACTAAAGTGATGAACAAGGTGGTTAATGGATGAATATTAGTGTAAATAATGTAGATCTTGTGTGATTATGATTATTGGTTGATTATCTGATGTTTTGCTGATTAATATTAATATGTGATGTTGTTACGGTCACCAAACATGATTAACGGAATCAATCGAACACAAGTTAGTAAGTTAGAAAGTGAAAACAGAATCTGTCCCGGTTTTACAGCCAACTTCAGTTGGCTGTAAACAGGTCATAAACTCAACGAAAAACCGATATTTTGAATCTAAAATATGTTATTATGAAATACGGTTCTAATGGCACCGGAATCGTAATTTTTGGACTTCGTTTACTATTTTTAATGTGTCGATTTGTAACAACAGCTTAAGCTGAATTTGGACAGCAATAAATGGGTGTCATACTTTCAGTCATAACCTGAGTTTTTTGATGAATCGGACCATGAAATTTGTACAGTAGATGACAACCGATGCATTTGTAATTACCCCACTGTAATTTCGTAAATCAGACGCTCGATGAATTTTAAATAAATTGTTCCGTGGACTGTGGTCAGAAATATATAAATCTGAGTTCAGTCCGAAATATGAATTTTTATAAAATATTGATAATGAACTGGACCCCGATATTTTTAGGTTATAAAATTTGGAACGTTTAAGACATCCTGTAAAAATTTGGGAATTTTTGGAATAATTTAACTATTTTATTAAAATGTCCGAAAACAACCGGTTTTGAATATAAATGCTGAAATGACATAAGTTGTGACTCGCGTGTCTAAATGTCGAGTATGCTATCTGTGAATGATCTAACATGTTATATATGTTATGTGCATTATCGTATGTTTGATTTTGAGTGGGGAATGGATGGGAAACTTAGATGGGCATAAACCGTTAAAGTGATGCATGTTGTGTGATAGATACGTGTAGGAACTTTGTGTTCTATTTGAAAGCCACTAAATGACTAACTGGTAAATCATACTAGGACGTGATTGACCGACCTTGACTGTTAGCTATATTGAGAATCTAACCGAGCAAACCGAGGTGAGTTCACACACTTTCTACAAGGCATGGGATTCCCGGTGGTTTGGGAATGGGTTAAGAAATTAAAATTGGAATCTACATATCCTCCTTGGGTAGGATATATACGGCCATCCTCCATAGGTAGGATGCCATTATTAAACATACGAATTCTCCTGGTGCAGAATACGTACGTTCGTCCTCCTTGGGTAGGACAATAACCTTAAAACTAGCTAGACAAAACTCTATCATGAAGTCCCTCAATTTATATCGACTTAATCGCCGAGGCCAATGGCGAGCGGGTCATTAGTTAATAGCGCTATTAGGTTTAACAAACCTCACGATTATGACCTTCATTAGGTCACCAATCGTATTGTAGTTGGTTTCATTTACTTAATTGTGTTGTTCAATATGATTGGTGGCTCGATCCTGGTCACGTCACGCCTCCAAGCGGTGGTACTCCGCATGGTGGATTTTGGGGGTGTGACATCTTTTATTTCAGAAATATTAATTTCTGTTAATTTGAAAACCTGTTTGATCATTTCAGTTTTGACACTTCTTATTGGAAATTCTTCATCAGAAAATAATTTGTCAGAATCTTTCAAAGTATATGCTTCTTTGAATGTTTCATCATTCAATTTATTTTTCGACATCAGAAATTCTTTATTGTAAACCCGTTTGACCGGTGAACTTGGACTCTTGTCTGATGAACTTGAACTTTCAGATTTAGACTCCGACTTTGACTCGTTATCCATATCCAACACTTAATCGACCACTTTCTTTAATAACTCAGACTCTTGATCAGTGTCAGACGCTGTGAATGTAACGTCAATGTTGTCTGGTAACTCATCAATGGTTTCAGACTTTAACTTTATGTTGACTGCCTTTTTTAATCGTTCCTCATTTGGCTTTCTAGGAGAATAACTTTCCCAGATTGGAGGCGGACACTTGTTATACTTGACACTTTGTTTCTTACCAGTATCCGTTTCTTCCGTCTTTTTATCTTGAAAAGCCTCAAGACCTGCAACAGTAGGATAAACTCTGTCAATCAAATAATCACAAGTTGTATAACTCAGCAGCAATCGTTTGATTCTCTCATTTTCAATCTTTTCGAGTTCCAAATCCTACTTCATTTTAGCACAATCTTCTATATACTCATTGATGACCTTCTGCTTCGTCATTAATGTTGAACTCATCATCGTCTGAGCAGCTCCCATTTCTAGGTTTGTCTTGTTCAAACTATCAACCGTTCTGTTCAGCACATCATATGATTCTTTTACCTACTTCACATCAAACAACAGTTTTTCTTTCAACTCTTCTAGTTCACGATACTTCTTGTCTTTCTCCTCACAATATTTGCATGGTTTCAAGCATTTCAGACAAGGTTTCATGACCTCAACAATCTTCTCAACTTCGACAATCTTTTCAACTTTAATAATTCTTTCAACTATTTTCTCCACTTCAACAATTTTCTCCACCACCTTCTCAATCATTTGGTTCTTCATCAAATTCTACTTTTACCTCACACTCTTCATCTTCACCTTCTCAATCATTGGTTCTTCATCAAATTGCTTTTTCAGCTTCCATTTTTGCCTTTTCTTCAGCAATTCTTCTTGCTTCCAACTCTCTCTTCATTCTAGCAGCCTTCTTCTCATTCAACATCTCGATATTATCTGCAAAAACCAAATTAAAACTGAATGAGTCTAAATTTTTTCTAGCATTATTAATGTACTCTTCCTCATCATCAGTATCTTCATCACTTTCTGATGATCTGAAAATCTTCGTTCTTTTTGGCTTTGATTTGATTGCTTCTTCTTCCAAGATTTGAGCAACAAATGCTGAATCAGCCGGAACGTATTTGTCCCAGCTAAATCCCTCTGGTAATCTTTCATCATCCTGATTTACTAGATAAGCTTTCTTCTTTTCATTTTCAATAACACGGGAGGATGACGGTTGTTGAGCAATTTGATGATAAATTGATTTTCGATGATAATCGTTGTTTCCAAACGGATCTTGTCTTCCGGTTGCTTCTTTATCTATACACTCTCGTTTAAAATGCCCCTTTTCTCTGCAACGAAAGCAAGTAACCTTTGATTTGTCAAATCCTAACGGAGATGTAGCAACATCACGAAAATCATCTCTTCCGGTGATTTGTTGGAATTTTTCCGCTCTTCTTACAGCACTGGCTAAACACCACTTGATGTCCATCAACTCAAGTTCTTTAGAATCAATCTGGTCATAATCCTCCTTAGTAAGCATTGGATTTCCGATTCTTCCAGCAACTAAGCTTTTGTAAGACTCTAACATAGTAACAAGTGATGCCATGTGTTGCTTAGCCACCTCTGGAGAGAGATTTTGACCATTTTGAATATTCAATGTAACATTGCATTGCAGATTTGTTGAACTCTGTCGTTGAGAACTTGATGTTGTAAAATTCGGATCAAAACTTGAATACGATGACGAATATCCATCACTCTGAGTTGTAGTGCTAACATTTGTTCCAAAAGAACCATCAGCACTGAAAGCAGTCTTAATCTTCGGACTCGGAGTAGTCTCAAATTTGCTTCCTCTGTAGTATAGACTAACATCCTGTTGAGCATTTGGATTATTCATGATAGCAGTTTTCTGAACATCCAATTCATGTTCTTCAATCTTCTGAATGAACTTACTCAAATTCATACTTTCAGATTTTCTCATATGTTTCAAAATCAACAAATATGTTCCCCATTTATTCTATGGTAGTGCATCAGCAAGCTTATCAACCCATTCATCGTCTTCTTTCTTGATCTCCAATCTTCTCATTTCCTGAACAAGATGACAATATCTATCGATAGTCTTCTTAGTCATCTCATCTTCAAAAGCTACAAACATATCAAATGATTTCTTTAGTAATGCACGTTTATTTTTTATCATATCAGCACTTCCCTTAAACTTTTGAATCAATGCCAACCAAATTGATCTAACAGTGTCCTCATGTTGAAGCAAAACAAGATATCTTCTTTTACTGCTTGTTGGAGAATGCTAATCATCATTTTTTCACTGGTGTATTTTAACTTCTCAGCTGCTGAATAATCACTTAAAGATTTTTCATTTCCACGGTCATCTATCGGTTTAACGTAATTTTTGTCCAACAAAACCCATGCATCAAACTTGTAAGCTTGCGCCCATGTTTCAAAACGTTTTTGCCATCCTTTAAAATCCTCGATATACATAAGCTTTGGAGGCTTTTGAGACGCTCCCGTTTCATTTTCAATTTCAAGAGTTCCGGCAACTGTGATTGGAGCAGCTGGAGTGGTAGCAAACGCATTATAAAACTCTTCTTCCATGTTTCGGTTTTGAAAATTCACAAACTTCAAACAAAATGGAGTTTCAAACGAAATGGACTTTGGTGCGAAATGGCCTTTTCAAGCGAAATGGCAACTTTCAAGCGAATTTGAGATCTGGTGCAAAATGAAGATTCCTTTCAAGCGAAATGACACTTTGGAGTGAAATGGGGTTCCAATTCGTGCGAAATGCAATCTGTTACGATCAATTCGTGCGAAATGGGATCTATATTGTCCAATCCGTGCGAAATAGGAATGTTTTCACACGAAATGAGCTATTTCGTACAAAATGTTGCTGACGTCATACAACCGGACATGATTTTGGCACAATTGATCAAGATTTAGGTCGATTTTAGGTCTAATTCTTTCAAGGATTGATTAAAACAATATTACGCGTGATATATGTGAAATTCAATCCATTTTAACCGTAAAATCTTGTAAATTTTGAAAAAGAAGGTGTAGAAGTAAGAATGTTGATGAAATCAAGCTGATTTGGTAAGAACTCTTCCTCCTGAGCTCTGATACCACATGTAGGATCGTTTGCACGACCAAAACGAGTTGTTCAGAAGAGTTCTAATCAATACGAGAGGCGGAAACTAACGTATAGACTTCGAATCAGCTTGATTTACACACAGAATCACTTTTAATTTCTTGTATATTGATATAATATTGTTTTACAGTCAGTAAACACCACCGCAGCACTTTGGTTGTGACAACTGTCAAATTTGCATGTATCCGTACGTATAATTAATATTAATTTCTGCTTAATGACTGTGCTTAGTTACAACTGCTGATTAAACTACTTTCTGATTTCTGTTAGATACATATACATGCATCACATTCATATTGTCACTCCATTTATTTCACACAACCGTTAGTGACAAACTTGATGCACAGAGCACAGTTAGCACAGTGAGCGGATAACCCAGAAACATGCTGACAATGCCAGCACCTAGACGGACAATGCTTTTGAGGCCAGTATGAGCCAGAGACAGGGTACTACACTAGTAGGGAGTGTAGGGAAGTGAGGACCATCAAACTGCGTCACTAGGTGATAGATATAGTGCCGGGAAGTGCCTAAAACACACTCTAAATGCAGAATTCTGCACTTAATAACAAAATTCAGCATTTAACTATGCTAGTAATGTGCAAAAACTGGACAAAATGGTCCTAGATACTTTCCAAAGTGTTAGGAATTAAAAATGCCACTAAAAGTATTATAAAAGACACCTTACGGATTAATTAAGCACTTTAACGGAACGACGCCCAACCGAACATTACCCAGAACACTAAAATATTACCAGAGACATTATTTTATTTTTCTGAGCTAGCATTGGTTCCCGAACACTTAAACACATTACATAAGACATGGTACATACTAAACACTAAACTTTTACCACATACCCCTAAGTATTCACCACTTACCACAACAAATTACATTTTAACCCCCCCCCCCCCCCCCCTTCTCTTGTAACTGTCCCCAACCATGACCCCACTTCAAGATTTAGTTACATCTTCCATGATCCCCATATGATCTCTTATTGGAATTGGCTAGATTTGTTTAGATATGTATGTCCTTTGGGAAACACACTACCTAGTGGATAATAACACTAAATGAGATTATAATAACATAACCACTTACCATCATCACCAACTCAACATTTCCTTCCTCCCACAAAAGGCTACGGCCGTGACTTCTCCCACCAACACCAAATTTTTTTGTTGTTGCAATCTCATCCAATCCAAGTGTGTCACAAGGTGTAACAAGGTGATTAACGAAGCTCGGTGTGTTCGGAAGCTCAAGGACCTCTTTCATCTTCTTTTATCCACCACTTTTACACTCTTGAACTCCCCTAGCCTTGTGCTAGTGGTAAGTGTCTTAGATCTTCATCCTCTTCATATTTTTGATGGTTAATAGTTAAAAGAATGATGGAACCTCAAGAAACACTAAAAACATAAACAAAGTCTTGAAACATAAACTAACAAAGTGATGAAGTTTAGGCAGTATTTTATTATGATAAATGCTAGTAATAAAGTATCCGTCGTTTCAGTTACTGTTTGTATTTACTGTTTTGTTCAGCTTTATCTGTTAAGGCTGTAATACATCCCATCTTTTAAGTTTGACGTTTTATATTTAATGGCGTTGTGTATACCAAGATGATAAAATACACTAACAAAAACATAGAAAAAATTACACAGAAAAAATAGTTTTTATTATTTGGCGTTTTGTATTTAATAAAATCCTAAATTTAATCATAATTAACCTTTGTCACATCAGCAATCATAATTTTATTACTTGACTTTCAGTTACTGTTTGTTCCATCTATCTGCTAAGTCTGCAACGCGTTTTATAATTAAGATTTGTCGTTTTGTATTAATGGTGTTTTAGTCGTTTTGAATGGTGTCTTGCTCATTAGTTTGGCGTTTTGAATTTGAGCAGCAAAAAGACTTTTTTACCCTTAATGAAGCATGTTCAACTATTAAAACTGATGTTATTTACGAAAACGCCACTGCGCCAATCTAGTCCATCAATTGTTTTGATTTGACGATCCATAAGCGTTCTCAACATTATCATATTTTTCACCGTTTTCCCTAAATCCTGACCATATATATATATATATTTAAACTTGGTCTACAACCAGGTAAATTTTAATTTAAATCATATAACCTAGAATTAAAGCATGGGATTGGTAAGCATTGATGAAATTGACATCATGGTCAATGAATTCCTTTTCAGGCTTTGTTTTAAATATACCGACTGTCAATAAGAATGCATTTAGTAGTACTGCAATGCTACTAAATTCTCACTTTATCCTTTTTACTTTTCGAGGAAATAATAATATTAAATACTCGATATGAAAATTTGGTATTCGTAAATATTCTAAAACCGATTATATACCTAAACAGTTTTTGATAAATGATGTAATTTCTTGTAATTGTACTTTGAAATTAAACTAAAATTGGGTAAAAGTTCTTTTCCGCGAACTTTTAATAAGTTATGAGATGTGGAATTTGTCGATCTCGTTTGTTAAAGTCATCATTATAGAAAAAAGGATGAGTAGTGTTGAAATCTTTCTAATGAACATTTGATAGAAAGAAAACCAAAGATTGATAAGTTCACATCATATTATGGTATGTCAAATTTACATTTCACTTTTTTGTTTAATAAGGGTTTTTAAAGTCAGTACTTTACCTCAAAATAACTATCTACTAATTAAAAATGCTTAGTTGTAGAGAAATATGTTTATAATTTTATATGTATTATAAGATAGCTAACGGAGCACGGGGCACCTTGCGCGTAAGCTTCCCTGGGTAGGAACCCGAGAGAGCACACCGCCGCCACCCCCACGGGTAGGCTGGGCGGGTGTGTTGGCCAGCTCACAAACCCGCTCACCATTTCACTTTTTGACCGTTGACAATAGTATATGACCGTTTACTTAAAAAAAGTTTTTTATTTAATTTTTAAACTCTATAAATAACTATCTCTTAACTCATTTCACTTCCATCTCATTTCATTCTCTATATGTAAAACTTTATACTCATTTTCATTCTCATGGCTAATCATTCGTACGAATAGTTGGGTATTTACCTACCCCCAAACGATTTCGAAGATTATTTTTCAATCGATAGTAGCCTAGCTTTTTTCATGGAGAAGCCAGAGGTACTCGAAGCGGAAGACACGACCACTTCGTCGGTCGTTCCAAAAAAATTGTCAGACGTGAACGTATACAAGGTAATCATAATCTATGAACGATTATTTTGTTGATGAGCCAAATTATGATGAATATTAAAATACCATTTTCGTATGTCGAAACGTTTCTTTTTTAAATTGTTGGTGATTTTGAAAGTCAATATCCTTGGTTTCAAGAAGGATATGACAGGCGGTTGACAAAAATTTTAAGGCGATACAAAAAGTTACATCCGCAATCAAACAACTCTTGACCGATAATACTCCCGATGAGAACGACGAGTATTTAAAAATGTTCGAAAGCACTGACGTCACCAATTTATACAAAAACCACGAGGAAAAACACAACATTCCAGGGATGTTAGGTAGTATTGATTGTACGCCTCTTGTGTGGAGAATGTGTCCCACGCCATTACGAGGCCAGAATATGAGAGGTGATCACGAATATCCAACGGTCATGGTCGAAGCCGTTGCATCACAAGATTTATGGTTTTGGCATGCATATTGTGGATCGCCCGGTTCACTGAATGACATCAATATTCTCCAACAGTCTCCAATATTCCTCGCTGAATGGAATATAACCGCACCAAGTCTCCATTTCAATTGAATGGACATACATACAATCGAGGATACTATTTAACGAACGGGATCTACCCTACTTGGTCAACGTTTATGAAAACGTTTCCGTGTCCAGTCGATCCGAATGAAAAGAAGTTCAAGAAACAGCAAGAAGGTGCAAGAAAAGATGTGGAGCGGGCTTTTGGTGCCCTAAAAGGAAAATGGGGGATACTTAGGAGATCCATACGTGCTATGACGGTGAACAAGATTATTAGCGAGACGTAGACGTGCATGATACTTCACAATATGATCTTAAAAGGCGAGGGGCATGCGTACTCATCGGTCCACATTA
The DNA here is from genome assembly GCA_030545235.1 of Helianthus tuberosus. NCBI lineage: Eukaryota > Viridiplantae > Streptophyta > Magnoliopsida > Asterales > Asteraceae > Helianthus > Helianthus tuberosus. The sequence continues at coordinate 1,459,078 of JARYGA010011515.1, read as the reverse complement.
GGGATCCGGTCGTCGAACTCGTTTTTAACGACGCAACACTTACGGAGTTGATGGAACAAGATACACATTTTCGACTTAAAAATGATCTTCTTATTCATATTGCAGCCCAAGATCTACCACACCTTGAGGAGAAAGATGATGTTTAGGATTAATTTTTAGATTTTATTATTACTCGTTTGTGTTGAGTTATTTAGTTTTATTTTAAGTTAATGAAATTAATTTTCTATATTACATTTGACTATATTTAAATAAAAAAAAATAAAAAAAATTGTTCGGGTCTAGGGTTGGGGCCGTCACCACTTATTAGTTAATGGGTACTTGGTGCACTTTTTAAGTTGGCGAGTGGTGTTTGGTCAGGCTAGGGTACTTACCCTAAAGTGCCCCATCCTCCCTAATAATTTTGTGAGGACCGTTTTGGGTTCCCGAATGCTCCGACCGGTCAAAAAGTCTTCATATCATGCACGGAATTCGTGTAGTTAGATGACTAACACACATAAATATCGTTTGAACACTGATTCTATAGATATAATGAACATACAAAGCCAAGAAATCAGTTTGGCAGAGCTTCGCTTCAAGTTGCCAAAAGTTACAAATGAGAGACCCAAGGTCTCTATTTATAGACCTGCCCATTCGTCTAAAGTCACCTGGGACGAGTAGGCAACTTGCACGAAAAAACTTTGATGGCCCTTTCACACGAAAGACTCTTTCATGCGAAAGGGTCATTTACATTCAGTTCTGACCTTTTCGATGTGATATACATTCTAATCTATATATTACAATACCTAATAAAACAAGGCTCGACACATGATGAAGGCTGCAGACATATGCATTCACAGACTTGCCCTTGGATGTAGCCGCAGTCATCACGTTCAGTCTGCATGGGTCACCTTGTACCTTGCCTCAACCCTATTCCTAATGAGTTCCATGTGGGTGTTATGGTTGATGTCAGCCAAATTCATGTGGGTGTTATCTCAATTCATCAACTAATTTAATAGGATCATCTAAATCCTACCTGAGGTAGTTGTATTTGGTTTGATAATAGGAGAAGTCTCCAAATCATCAAAACCAAATGCCCCTGTGTCTTGGTACTAGGGACTTCCAACGACAATAGAGGATACAATTGAAGCCTCAATCGTTGTTGCCTTCAAGGGAGTCTTAAAGATGTAACCACTGTCCAACTGAAAACAATGGGTTCACCAGTTGTAGTGGCTGCTCCACTTGAAATACCACCAAGATTTTCTTGAAACTCAAGGGGTGTAGCCTCCTTAATTGATGCTTGGGGTTTAGCAGATTGAGATTGTTCAGACTCAGACACTTGTGGGAGTGTACTCTCGATAATGGGTGGTTGAGAGGAACTTAGTTGTATCTGAGTCTCAATTGCATCAAGCAAGGGTATAAATGTAGGTGGAATTGATGGAGAGGGTTGTGGGGTGGAAAGATATATAGCCCTTGGAGAGGGGCTTTTAAGAATACTTTCAAGTAAAAGGTCTACTTCTTGATGTGGTGTCCCTGTGCTTACAACTTAATCCTTTTGTAAGGATTCCAAAGGAGTTTGGTTAAGTGGAGATCTTACCATCTGTTGTGAGGAAGTAGCAACAGTGGTTTCAAGTGACGTTTGTGTTGTAACAGGGTTAACCTCCGGGATCTCATCTTCCTGAGGACCATTTTTATTTTGTTTTGTTTTGGTGGGCTTTTTGGAGATGGAAGGTTTCTTTTTTGTTTTTTGCTGGTGTGGGTTTCACAACACCGGTTGTGGTGTCATGATCACCAGGAGCAGTGGGCTCAACAACAGAGGTTTAAGCAATAGATGTGGACGCATCTAAAACAGACTCGTCCCCCTTTGTTTGTGTTTTGGAAACTTTTGACTATTTTTCCATTAGTCTAGTAAAAGTTTCACTTGTAAGACAATTTATTTGAAAAGCTACACCTTGTTGAAAATCTATTTGTGACACTAGTTTTTGAAGCTAATAGCTTAAAAGTCTTGGGTACATGAGAAAAGCATTATTTGCACCCTTTTGAACATTCTTCACATTTGCCACCAAGTCTGAAAACAGTGCTTGGGATAAATTGTAGTCATATTTTCTTAAAATAGCATATCCCAAATATTGGATTTTGAGTGGTATCTCATAAAATGCAGTGGTCTTGGCAGAGGGACAAATTAAGAGAGTATGGAAAAAATATTTCATCTCAGCAGGGAAGTTTGGTTTAAAAATAGTAACTCTCTTTAATTTACCATCATACCCCCTCTCAATGAACTTTGTGTGAATTTCATGTTTTTCAAAAGATATTTTACCTGCCTGGTCGTCCAATGCAAACGTTGTGGATATTGAGGATGGGGAAATTTGAACCAGGGTTTTTCCGACTTTAGATGTGATAGAATAGAGCTGTTTATTTTGTGATAGCATAGAGCTGTTTATTTAAACTAGGGTATTTTCGTATAAATGGGAGCATCGGAAGTGAGTATCGCTTTATATTTTGATGACGATAAAACTGTCACACCCCAACCGATAACGGAAACATCGGGGCGCGCCACTGAGCGAAACAAATTGTCCAGGAGAAATTCCATAACAACTAAATTTACGGATAGTTAATATTATGTCCCATACCATAACCCATCAAGTATATCAGTTATTATAGACATAGTTATCTCAAAGATAAATAAAGGTTGTTCCGACAACTCATAAATAAATAAATTGTTTGTTTGTTTCTAGACTCCATCCTAACTTGATTTCCAGCAACTAACAAGCAAAGCATCCTAAGCACCTGTCACATACGTTAAAACAGAGGTCAATACACATAGTGTAAATGTGAGCATACAAGTGTGACAACTCGAAATTTAGAACCTTTCGTTGTACGCTTGAACGCTAAGTGACTAACTAAATTGATGATTTAATGAATGATATATGTGAACTTATATGATTATGTGTGTGATTGTATGTATGCGAGTATGTATATGAACCGAGACAACAAGAACCCGACTCGAGACCATGTGGTCTCGAGTGAACAGTAACATATGGGCCGGTTGGGCCACACACACACACACACTTAGCCTATTTCGAAAACCCATTAGGGTGCACCCATGTGGAACAACTATATAACCTTAGTGATAGCCACACTTGGCATTTTTTGGGCAAACAACACTCATACTCCTCTAACACACACACTCTCCACTCTCCCTCACTAAAACCCTAAACCACAACACTTCCTCTCCTTCATTCTCGGATTCAACCGGCCGACCGCAAGAGGGTTCTCGGACTAGCTTGTGCTCACCAAGAAAAGCTTCATCTTTCACCACTACTTCTCCAACCGGTTAGTGACTTATGTTATGTGTGATATTTCGGTTGAAGGTGATATGTTTCGGTTGATAGTTATGCATGATGAAATCATATGACAATATGTGTGCTTGTTGAGTTTCATACATGATTAGGGTATTGATTATGTGATGATGTGCTCCATGACTATTTTTTGAATATGACAAAGGTGTTTGTGGATCTAATGAGCTCTTGGTGATTAAATGATACATGCTTAGTTACGACCCTTATAATGAACTTGATATCTTTGGTAGAGATATAAGTTTTGTATGATAAAAGAATGATAATGATTATCCGATTCATGAGGATATAGAAAAAATGCTTGGTTTGCAATATGAGCTTGATATCTAGTTTAGATAATATAACTCTTGTCCGAAAAATGCAAAATATGTTTAAATAAGGGCTGTTTGTGTTTGATGAACATGATGAATGTATGAAGAACTTGTTGAATATCATATGAACATGATATGAATATTTGAAATTTATGTGTTTGATCCGTTTTTGGTTAGGGTTAGACAAATAAACATGTTTATGAGGATAGTACATAATGTTGCATGAAATCAAAATCCAATTGGATAGTACACTGTGCAGATTCAGCTTATGTCCAGTCGAGACCTTCGGTTGCGACTCGAGACCACCGCATGATGAGTCGAAATCCCCCGGTTGCGACATCGGTTGTGAGTCGCAAACACCTGGTTGCGACTCGAAACCACATGTGATCAGCACACAAACCTTATGACTCGAAATCTCAGTTACGAGTCCGGTTGCGACTCGAGACCAAAACAGCATGAACCGAGACCGTGTTTGCGAGTCCGGTTGCGACTCGAGACCATGTGCATGTACACACTGTTTGGACTCTCACTGTTACGGGCCGAAGTGCTTGGGCCGGACTGTTGGGCTTTGTTCGCTTGTATACTTGAACTCATAGGTGTCTTTGTGAACCGTTATGTTTATGCGTGTATGCCATAAATTATACCTGCATGCTACTTGCTAGTATACGTGTAGAACATACGTGCACAACTTGGATACGAACCTGACTTGTATGGTACAACTATGTTAGGACGCGAGTGACCACAATATTGCTTGTTTGACTTTTCTGTGTATCTACCGAGCAAACCAAGGTGAGTTCACACCCTCTACAAAGCATGGGATTCCCAGGGGTCGGGAATTGGGGTTAAGGAACGTGGGTTCCTCGTCCTCCTTGGGTAGGACAGCAAAGGTTCAGGAATGTAAATTCCTCGTCCTCACGGACAGATAACTCGTACTAGACCAAAACTCTATCACGAAGTCCCTCCTTTTTATATCGACTTAATCGCCGGGCCAATGGCGAGCGGGTCATTAGTTAGATAGCGCTATTTAGGTCTGACAAACCTCACACCGTGCCGCAGAGGACGGGCGTGAACTAATGGATCTGGGGCACGTCAATGATGATAGACATTGACAGTTTCAGGGCACATAAACATGACTACAGTCAGCAGTCGATATGGTAACGAGTCTAGTGTATACATGGGGTAGCCCCCACGGCCGAAATGCCAGATAACTAACACGGGGTAGCCCCCACGGCTGGATTGCCAGAGTAACCGGGAATAAACAAGTCACACTTTTTAACTATGGGGTAACCCCCACGGCAGGATGCCAGATAAAGGAAACTGTTTTCGAAACAACTTAAAACGAACACCCAACCGTGAACTCACTCAACTTGTTGTTGACTCGTTACTACATGCTTTGCAGGTCCTTAGGTTCTTAGCTGGAGCTTGCATGGAGGAGGATCGTCGTGGGACATGGACGACTGTGTGCCATGTTAAACTTTGAACAATTAAACTTATGTTTTGATTTAAGACTTATGCTTCCGCTTGCAACTTAACTATGTTTTGTGTGGACACCAATTGTATTGGTTGAACTTTTATAATTACTTACATGCTTGTTCAATATGATTGGTGGCTGGATCCTGGTCAGTCACGCCTCTAAGCGGTGGTATTCCGCAGGTGGATTTTGGGGGTGTGACAGATTGGTATCAGAGCCATTGGTTATAGTGAACTTGGTTTTAATAAAGGGGAAAACGTTTTTGTTAAAACCAGACTATAACCTGTACAGTGCTCGACGGTCCACAATGACGCTTCACTCCACATGCAAGGCTCGACATTCTAGGTGATATGATCTGTGTATATATTGCCTACTTGTTAGTTACATAGTACATTGCTTATGGTATGCTTGGTTAGTATAACTACTGTTGCTTGAACACGTGCGCGCTTGCTCTATTTTATCGTCGTACTTTCGCGAACCCCTCTCACTCACGTTCTTCTTGATATGAAGATCATGTCTGGACGCGTTAACCTGACACAAGCCCAGTTGACGGCTCTGATCAACGAACGAGTTGCCGCAGCACTTGCAGCTGCACACGCAGGAGGTATATCCTGCAGTCCGAACTCATTCTAGGATCTTTAGGATCCCACTCTCGTGAACCAACCTTTGTGTTAAACTCTGTCTTTTCTTTCACCCACGATAGGTCAGCATGCTCAGCCACCCGTGTGCACTTTTAAGACTTTCATGGACTGCCGACCAACTACTTTTAGCGGCACTGAAGGAGCAGTAGGTCTCCTACATTGGTTTGAGAAGCTAGAATCTGTGTTCGAAATGTCCGAATGCCCTGAGGCGCGCAGGGTGAAGTATGCTACTGGTACTCTCGAGGGTTTAGCCCTCACATGGTGGAACGCTCAAGTTCAGATGCTAGGGCTGGTTGCTGCCAACGCCACCCCATGGGAAAACTTCAAAGAGATGATCAAGGAGGAATACTGCAGTCGTGATGAGATTCACAAACTAGAAGTGGAGTTCTTCAACCTCAAGATGACGGGGTCCGAAATTGAAGCTTATGTGTAAAGGTCGAACGAACTGGCGATTCTGTGCCCTACTATGGTGGATCCTCCCATCAAACGCATCGAACTATTTCTTCAGGGCTTAGTGCCAGAAATCCAAAGTCATGTGACTTCAGCGAACCTCGCCACCTACCAGCAAACTGTTCAGTTGGCTCACCGTCTCACGGACCAGGCGGTGGAGCAGAACAAGTTACCAAAACGCATAGGTGCTGCAACTACTTCTGGTACCTCTAGTGACAACAAACGGAAATGGGATGGAACTTCAAGTAAGGGTTCGACTTCTGTTCAGTCCCAGTCTCAGCAGAGAAAGACTGATGACTACAAGAGCCCTAATCAGCAATCGTCTGGTGGTCAAGGCCATGGTGGGTACAAAGGAAATCATCCCAAATGCAATCGCTGCAGCCTGCACCACAGCGGGCCATGCACCAGGGGCAACTATCATCGGTGCAACAAGCCTGGTCACGCTGCAAAGGATTGCAGGAGCTTATACCCCGCCAATCAGAATCGTCAGCAAGCTCAACGGAACCAGCGCCAGCAGCAGCAGCAGCAGGGTGATAACAAAGGGTGCTTTCAGTGTGGAGCTGAGGGCCACTTCAAGAGAGACTGTCCCCAACTGAACAGGAACCAGAACAACAACAACAACAATAACAACAATCAGGGGAATGGTAACAATGGGAACAACAACAACAATGGCGCCAGGGGGCGGGTGTTTGTGATTGGCCAAGGTGAAGCAAGGAATGACCCCAATGTTGTGGCGGGTAAGTTCCTTCTCGACGACTTTTATGTTTCAGTTTTATTTGATTCGGGTGCCGATACTAGCTACATGTCACTAGAAGTTAGTCGAATGCTTAAGCGTATTCCAACACCTTTGAACAACAAGCACACCGTAGAGCTAGCAAATGGTAAGAGTTTAGAAGCCACACACGTAGTCAAGGGTTGTAAACTTACTCTCGCTGACCAGACCTTCTCTATCGACCTCATTCCTATTGTCTTGGGTAGTTTCGACGTTGTCATTGGGATGGATTGGTTATCCCAACACCGAGCAGAGATTCTTTGCAACGAGAAGGTTGTCCGTATTCCAGGTTCCGGTGGTGAACCTCTCATAATTCATGGCGACAAGAGGAGCGCTGTTGAGAACGTCATTTCTCTCCTTAAGGCCCAAAAGTGCTTGCGAAAGGGCCACACTGCCATTTTGGCTCTCGTTACTGACACCTCAGAAAAAGAAAAGAAGATAGAAGATTTTCCAGTTGTACGCAAGTATCCAGAGGTATTTCCTGAGGAATTACCTGGTCTTCCGCCTCATCGCCAAGTCGAGTTTCAGATCGAACTAGCTCCTGGAGCTGCGCCCATAGCCCGTGCACCTTATCGTTTAGCCCCATCAGAGTTGAAGGAACTCTCTACGCAACTACAAGAGCTCCTGGATAAGGGTTTTATTCGTCCAAGCTCATCGCCCTGGGGAGCTCCAGTATTATTTGTGAAGAAGAAAGACGGTACCTTCAGAATGTGCATCGACTACCGGGAACTCAACAAGGTGACGGTGAAGAATCGTTATCCTCTACCGCGTATCGACGACTTGTTCGACCAGCTGCAAGGGTCGAGCTACTATTCGAAGATCGATTTGAGATCGGGTTATCACCAGCTGAGAGTCCGAGAAGATGACGTCTCCAAAACAGCTTTCAGAACTCGATACGGGCACTATGAGTTTTTGGTCATGCCTTTTGGGATGACAAACGCACCTGCGGTTTTCATGGACTTGATGAACCGAGTGTGCAAGCCTTACCTGGACAAGTTCGTTATAGTCTTCATTGACGACATCCTGATCTATTCCAAGAGTCGGGAGGAACACGGGCAGCATCTGCGACTTATTCTGGAACTCCTTCGAACAGAACAACTTTATGCAAAGTTCTCGAAATGCGACTTCTGGCTTCGAGAAGTCCATTTCCTAGGCCACGTGGTAAACAAGGATGGGATTCACGTTGATCCATCCAAGATAGACTCGATTAAGAACTGGCCTGCACCTCGTACACCAAAGGAAATTCGCCAATTCTTGGGTTTGGCGGGATACTACCAGAGATTCATTAAGGATTTTTCTAAGATTGCACAGCCTCTCACCTCACTAACACAGAAGGGCGTATTTATCACTGGGGAAATGCACAGGAGTTAGCATTTCAGCACTTAAAGGATAGACTTTGCAGTGCACCTATCCTTTCATTGCCAGAGGGCACAGACGACTTCGTGGTCTACTGCGACGCATCAATTCAGGGTCTTGGTTGCGTGTTGATGCAACGAGACAAAGTTATAGCCTACGCCTCACGCCAACTTAAGGTTCATGAAAATAACTACACTACGCACGACTTAGAGCTGGGAGCTGTTGTTTTTGCACTTAAGTTATGGCGGCATTACCTGTATGGTACCAAGTGCGCCATCTACACTGACCACAGGAGCCTCGAGCATATCTTCAAGCAGAAGGAACTGAATATGCGACAACGACGGTGGGTTGAACTACTGAATGACTACGAGTGCTCGATCAGGTATCACCCGGGCAAAGCCAATGTTGTGGCTGACGCCCTCAGTCGGAAGGACACCGCGCCTAAGCGCGTGCGAGCTTTACAACTCACGATCCACTCTAGTCTCCCTTCCCAAATACGAGCAGCTCAGATAGAAGCACTGAAACCAGAAAACGTCAGGGCTGAAGCCCTACGCGGATCAAGGCAACGATTAGAACAGAAGGAAGACGGTGCTTACTACGTGACGGGACGCGTTTGGGTCCCACTCTACGGCAACCTACGAGAGCTTGTGATGGACGAAGCACACAAGTCTCGCTACTCGGTACATCCTGGATCGGATAAAATGTACCATGATATCAAAACTACGTATTGGTGGCCTAGCATGAAGGCCCACATAGCGACCTACGTCAGCAAGTGTTTGACTTGTGCGAGAGTCAAGTCGGAATACCAGAAACCATCAGGCCTACTCCAACAACCCGAGATACCTCAATGGAAATGGGAGCAAATTTCCATGGATTTTGTCACTGGCCTGCCTAGATCCCAGCGCGGGAACGATACTATTTGGGTGATCGTGGATCGACTTACAAAATCTGCACACTTCCTGGCTATCAAGGAGACGGATAAATTCTCCACTCTTGCGGAAATATACCTCAAAGAAGTTGTTTCGAGGCACGGGGTGCCCACCTCCATTATCTCGGATCGAGATGCGCGTTTTACTTCAGAGTTGTGGCAAGCGATGCACAAATCCTTTGGCTCACGACTAGACATGAGCACAGCGTATCACCCTCAGACGGACGGGCAGTCCGAGCGCACTATTCAAACCCTAGAAGACATGCTTCGTGCATGTGTAATCGACTTTGGCAACCGCTGGGAAAAGCATCTGCCACTTGTGGAATTCTCGTACAATAACAGCTACCACACCAGCATTAAAGCTGCTCCATTTGAGGCATTGTACGGACGTAAATGCCGGTCACCTCTTTGCTGGGCAGAGGTGGGAGATAGTCAGATCACTGGTCCAGAATATGTGGTAGACACGACCGAACAAATTGCTCAAATACGAAAACGCATGACGGCAGCTCGCGAACGTCAGAAAGTTTACGCCGACATGGGCAGGAAACCGCTTGAGCTCCAGGTTGGGGAGCGGGTACTACTCAAAGTTTCACCCTGGAAGGGTGTGGTTCGTTTTGGTAAACGCGGCAAACTTAACCCACGATACGTTGGACCTTTCGAGGTCATTGAGAAAATAGGCAGGGTGGCCTACAGACTAAACTTACCAGCGGAACTCGGTGCAGTTCACAACGTTTTTCACGTGTCGAATCTGAAGAAGTGTCCGTCAGATGAGACCCACGTAGTTCCTCTGAAGGAACTCACTATCGACGAACAGTTACGATTCGTCGAGGAACCAGTCGAAATCACGGACCAGGATGTTAAGGTCCTCAAGAGCACCAGAATACCTCTCGTTCGAGTTCGTTGGAACTCACGTCGCGGCCCAGAGTTCACCTGGGAGCGCGAAGATCAGATGAAACAAAAGTATCCCCAACTGTTCGCGAACAGTACAACCACTACTGAGGCTGAAGCTACGGAATTTCGGGACGAAATTCCAGATCAACGGGGGGTGGATGTGACACCCCAGGAAAACCAGGAAAACCATACAACTTAACTAGCTTCCTCAGTGAGTGCCTACCAAATTTCGGGACGAAATTTCTTTCAACTTGGGGATGATGTGACAACTCGAAATTTAGAACCTTTCGTTGTACGCTTGAACGCTAAGTGACTAACTAAATTGATGATTTAATGAATGATATATGTGAACTTATATGATTATGTGTGTGATTGTATGTATGCGAGTATATATATGAACCGAGACAACAAGAACCCGACTCGAGACCATGTGGTCTCGAGTGAACAGTAACATATGGGCCGGTTGGGCCACACACACACACACACTTAGCCTATTTCGAAAACCCATTAGGGTGCACCCATGTGGAACAACTATATAACCTTAGTGATAGCCACACTTGGCATTTTTTGGGCAAACAACACTCATACTCCTCTAACACACACACTCTCCACTGTCCCTCACTAAAACCCTAAACCACAACACTTCCTCTCCTTCATTCTTGGATTCAACCGGCCGACCGCAAGAGGGTTCTCGGACTAGCTTGTGCTCACCAAGAAAAGCTTCATCTTTCACCACTACTTCTCCAACCGGTTAGTGACTTATGTTATGTGTGATATTTCGGTTGAAGGTGATATGTTTCGGTTGATAGTTATGCATGATGAAATCATATGACAATATGTGTGCTTGTTGAGTTTCATACATGATTAGGGTATTGATTATGTGATGATGTGCTCCATGACTATTGTTTGAATATGACAAAGGTGTTTGTGGATCTAATGAGCTCTTGGTGATTAAATGATACATGCTTAGTTACGACCCTTATAATGAACTTGATATCTTTGGTAGAGATATAAGTTTTGTATGATAAAAGAATGATAATGATTATCCGATTCATGAGGATATAGAACAAATGCTTGGTTTGCAATATGAGCTTGATATCTAGTTTAGATAATATAACTCTTGTCCGAAAAATGCAAAATATGTTTAAATAAGGGCTGTTTGTGTTTGATGAACATGATGAATGTATGAAGAACTTGTTGAATATCATATGAACATGATATGAATATTTGAAATTTATGTGTTTGATCCGTTTTTGGTTAGGGTTAGACAAATAAACATGTTTATGAGGATAGTACATAATGTTGCATGAAATCAAAATCCAATTGGATAGTACACTGTGCAGATTCAGCTTATGTCCAGTCGAGACCTTCGGTTGCGACTCGAGACCACCGCATGATGAGTCGAAATCCCCCGGTTGCGACATCGGTTGCGAGTCGCAAACACCTGGTTGCGACTCGAAACCACATGTGATCAGCACACAAACCTTATGACTCGAAATCTCAGTTACGAGTCCGGTTGCGACTCGAGACCAAAACAGCATGAACCGAGACCGTGTTTGCGAGTCCGGTTGCGACTCGAGACCATGTGCATGTACACACTGTTTGGACTCTCACTGTTACGGGCCGAAGTGCTTGGGCCGGACTGTTGGGCTTTGTTCGCTTGTATACTTGAACTCATAGGTGTCTTTGTGAACCGTTATGTTTATGCGTGTATGCCATAAATTATACCTGCATGCTACTTGCTAGTATACGTGTAGAACATACGTGCACAACTTGGATACGAACCTGACTTGTATGGTACAACTATGTTAGGACGCGAGTGACCACAATATTGCTTGTTTGACTTTTCTGTGTATCTACCGAGCAAACCAAGGTGAGTTCACACCCTCTACAAAGCATGGGATTCCCAGGGGTCGGGAATTGGGGTTAAGGAACGTGGGTTCCTCGTCCTCCTTGGGTAGGACAGCAAAGGTTCAGGAATGTAAATTCCTCGTCCTCACGGACAGATAACTCGTACTAGACCAAAACTCTATCACGAAGTCCCTCCTTTTTATATCGACTTAATCGCCGGGCCAATGGCGAGCGGGTCATTAGTTAGATAGCGCTATTTAGGTCTGACAAACCTCACACCGTGCCGCAGAGGACGGGCGTGAACTAATGGATCTGGGGCACGTCAATGATGATAGACATTGACAGTTTCAGGGCACATAAACATGACTACAGTCAGCAGTCGATATGGTAACGAGTCTAGTGTATACATGGGGTAGCCCCCACGGCCGAAATGCCAGATAACTAACACGGGGTAGCCCCCACGGCTGGATTGCCAGAGTAACCGGGAATAAACAAGTCACACTTTTTAACTATGGGGTAACCCCCACGGCAGGATGCCAGATAAAGGAAACTGTTTTCGAAACAACTTAAAACGAACACCCAACCGTGAACTCACTCAACTTGTTGTTGACTCGTTACTACATGCTTTGCAGGTCCTTAGGTTCTTAGCTGGAGCTTGCATGGAGGAGGATCGTCGTGGGACATGGACGACTGTGTGCCATGTTAAACTTTGAACAATTAAACTTATGTTTTGATTTAAGACTTATGCTTCCGCTTGCAACTTAACTATGTTTTGTGTGGACACCAATTGTATTGGTTGAACTTTTATAATTACTTACATGCTTGTTCAATATGATTGGTGGCTGGATCCTGGTCAGTCACGCCTCTAAGCGGTGGTATTCCGCAGGTGGATTTTGGGGGTGTGACAACAAGTTTGATAGTAATAGTAGAGTTCGAAAGCGTTTACGCATAACCAGCATGTAACATGTATAGTGTGAAGCTAGTAGGTTATCGACAATGAAATATGCACAGACAAGACTGCGAGTTGTAGAATGCGCAACACATATCACCACTGTGACACGTGAAGAGGAAACCTTAACAACCCCTATCCACGATAGGTGCTGAGTCCAAACAAATAGTACTATCGTTGCTAAGGCGTCAGGCAACAATCACTGTGTTAACATAACATACAAGCATTCATCGAGTAACAAGTAACATGCAGTAACGGTCAGAGTATAAATAGTTTTTGCGTTGTGTGTCGATGTGATTTAGAATAAGTAACATATTTAACACCCAAAAGTGCATAAAGCAAAAAGGGATCGAGTATACTCACAGCGATGGAAATGAATTGAAGGGAGTGCTAAAGTGATTAGCCTGAACAGTTAACGATAGCATAAGCGAATGAACGACGTGTAAAACAGTGCAAGTGAACCAAGTGTTGAACAGTAATCCGATCGGATGGCAATCCGATAGGATGGTCACTCGATCGGGTGTCAATCCGTTCGGATGGCCATTCGGTTGGATTGACATTCGTTTGGCAAGGAAGTGTTTGTGTATGATGGCTTTGAAGTTTTCGTTGTAGCATTTTAAAAATAGAGAAGTGTCTCTACCCTTTAGGTCGATCGATCAGACGGTCGTTCGATCGGATAGCGATCCGATTGGCGGGACACTAAGTGAGAACAAGTTCACAGCAGGATAGTCACTCGATTGGATAGCAATCCGATCGGTTGGCAATCCGTTAGAAACTGATGTTCTTTGATATTTATAGAAATGATTAAGTATTGGGGCTCAATTGCAATCCAGTCGGATTGCAGTTCGATCGGATGGAAATCCGATCGGATAGCAATTCGATTAGACGACCATCCGTCCCAACGAACCTGATCGTCTTGAATTTCTTTATATTGCTAAGTTTTGAAAAGTTTTGCGGTTTGCTCGAGACGGTATGACAACGTGCCAAACAATGGAAACTCCATCAGACTAAGGCTATCCGATCGAACGGGAATCACCCCAACCTGATCAGTTAACTGTTCGTGGCGGGTGGTTTTATGTTCGACCAGAAATCAGTTGTCTCGTTGAAAGGATTCAGATCTCAGACCGGCACGTCACTAAGGAAGAGTAGAAGGCATGAATGAGCTCCGATTCTATCCGTTTTGAGTGTATTGAGTGTAAAAGAGTTGAAAGAAAGTTTGGAAAATATCTTTCAATACTCTTAACTTTGAAAATGTTTAGATCTAGATGAAAATAGTGTTAAATCATGTGGAAATCCTTCAGATCTGAGTTCTTCTTGGTGGAATGAGGCCAAAACTTGAAGTTCATAAGAACTCCATGATGACGTCATCATAAGACACCTCAAATCAGTTGATTTCACGGTTAAAAGTTAAGATTCAAAGGTGAAAATGATGAAGGAGTGTGTGTAGATCATAGAAGTATAAGATTTGAGTTGGAAACTTACAAGAATCGCGAGAAATCGAGAGAAAGAAGGCTTGAGCGTGCTGGTCGAGTGAGAGGGAGCTATCACATCACAAGTGATGTGACAGGAGGGGTATTTATAGGTTGCCAAAAATAGAAAGGAGGAGCAAGGGTCAGATGGTGCACCGATCGGACGGCGCCTCGATCGGATTTCCATTCGATCGATTGGCTATTCGATCGAGTGGCCATTCGATAGAATTGCGATTGCGATTGCGATAAAACACCTCAACATAAACATAACATGCACAAGTAACACATAATAGCACACACACGTAAAACAATATCCAAAACACATAATTCGAGTTGCGATGCGATAGCGATGCGAATACCGATAAGTAGATTAGCGATTAAACATGTGAGTAAGTCTCGGTTATTAATAGATACTTCACATAATACAACTAAAGCAAATAAATAATAGAATTCGATTACAAGTCAAGAAGCACAATCTACTAGTCAAGCAAGGAGTGACAGATCACAATTAGCAATCTTTTCTTCCTTAGGCTTTGACTTTAACTTGTACTTTGACTTTCCTAAAACTGGGTTGTGATAGCGTCCCCTACTTTAGGAAATTTCGTCCTGAAATTTAAGAAGTAGGCGTAACAAACAGTTGCGGGTACTTCGCCTTCATGTCACTTTCGAGTTCCCAGGTAAACTCGGCACCGCGTTTGCCTTCCTAGCGAACCTTCAGAATGGGAATACGTGAGCGTCTGAACACCTTGGTTTCTCGTCCCATGATCTCGATAGGCTTTTCCATGAAGTGTAATGTTTCGTCCACTTGTAGATCTTCGAGAGGGACATATAATTCCTGGTCGGCTAAGCACTTTCTGAGGTTCGAAACGTGGAAAGTCGGGTGGACATTACTAAGTTCCTCCGGTAGTTCGAGTCTGTAGGCCACTTTTCCAATCCTTTCCAAAATCTTAAAGGGTCCAACATATCGAGGCGCGAGCTTTCCTTTCTTGCCGAATCTGATCAACCCCTTCCAAGGTGCAACCTTTAGGAGTACGTGATTGCCAACGTCAAATTCAAGGGGCTTGCGGCGTCTATCGACGTAACTTTTCTGACGACTCCGAGCTTTCAGCAGATTGTCTAGAATTTGGAGGACTTTGTCAGTCGTTTCTTGAAACAGCTCAGGACCGGTAATTTACGCGTCTCCGATCTCGTGCCATACAATAGGCGATCGACATTTCCTTCCGTATAATGCCTCAAATGGTGCCATTTAGATGCTAGAATGATAACTGTTATTGTACAATAATTCGACTAAAGGTAAGTGAGCGTCCCAATTACCACCGAAATCAATGACACACGAGCGAAGCATGTCTTCAAGGGTGCGAATCGTTCTTTCAGTCTGACCGTCGGTTTGGGGATGGAAAGCGGTACTTAGATTAAGAGTAGTACCGAGAGCAGATTGAAATGTTTCCCAAAGACGTGAGGTAAACCGACCATCGCGGTCAGAGATGATGTCACGAGGCGTCCCGTGTCGACAAATGATCTCATCGGTGTAGATTCGGGCTAATTTTTCTACCTTAAAGTCTTCTCGTATCGGGAGGAAGTGAGCAGATTTAGTCAAACAGTCAATGACAACCCAGATGCTATCGTGTCCTGATGTTGTGCGCGGAAGTTTCGTTATAAAGTCCATAGCTCTACTCTCCCATTTCCACATAGGGATCTGGGGTTGTACGAGTAAGCCAGATGGGCATTGATGCTCAGCCTTGACTTTGGAACAAGTCAGACATTTCAAAACATAGAGAGCGATATCCTTCTTCATGCCCGGCCACCAGTACTTGTAGCGCATGTCCTGGTACATTTTGTCAGCACTGGGATGAATGGAATATCGAGATTTGTGGGCTTCGTCCATCAGAAGTTGTCGCAAATTGGTACGCTTGGGAATCCAAATTCGGTATAAATAATGAAAGATACCATTCGATTTATTCTCGAGTTGGGTGCCATCGTTTAGAATTATTTCCTTCTTCAAAGTACGTTCGGTAAAACAAGCGTGTTGTGCATCACAGATAAGAGCTTCGAGATTATGTTGGGCTTGAGAATTACGAACGCTATGCAAATAGCTTCATCGACTGAGAGCATCAGCGACGACGTTTGCTTTACCTGGATGGTAACGAATCTCACAGTCGTAATCGTTGAGGAGTTCTACCCACCGGCGTTGATGCATATTCAGTTCTTTCTGGTCAAAGATATGTCGTAGGCTCCTATGATTGGTGAAGATCATACACTTGGAACCATAAAGGTAGTGTCGCCAAATCTTTAATGCAAAAACAACTGTGCCAAGCTCGAGGTCGTGTGTGGTATAGTTCTTCTCGTGCATCTTGAGCTGTCGAGAAGCGTACGCGATAACCTTGTCTCGTTACATGAGAACACAACCAAGACCAAGGTTCGAGGCATCGCGGTAGACTACGAAATCATCGTTTCCATCGGGCAGTGAGAGCACGGGAGCATTGCAAAGCATAGCCTTGAGAGTTTGAAAGGCTTCCTCCTGTTTAGTACCCCAAACAAAAGGTCTATTCTTATGCGTAAGAGAGGTAAGCGGCACAACGATTTTAGAGAAACCTTCAATAAATCGGCAATAATAGCCTGCTAGTCTGAGAAAAGAACGGACTTTAGACGGGTTCTTGGGTGTAACCCAACTCTTAACAGCTTCGATCTTCGTGGGGTCAACGTGAATACCTTGACTATTGACAATGCGACCCCGGAATTGGACCTCCTCCAGCCAAAATTCACACTTGGAGAACTTGGCATAGAGACGGTTTCCCTGGAGTAACTCAAGAACCAAACGTAGATGCTGCGAGTGTTCGACTTTTGACTTGGAATAGATCAGGATATCATCGATGAACACGAGGATGAAGCGGTCAAGAAAGGGTTTGCATATGAGATTCATTAGATCCATGAAAACTGCGGGAGCATTGGTCAAACCAAAAGGCATAACAACAAACTCGTAATGACCGTATCGGGTTCGAAAAGCGGTTTTGGGAATATCCTCCTCTTGAATGCGTAACTGGTGTTAGCCTGAGCATAGATCGATCTTCGAAAAACATGTAGCACCTTGTAACTGATCAAAAAAATCATCGATTTGAGGCAAGGGATAGCGATTCTTGATTGTCAGCTTATTCAACTCCCTATAATTGATGCACATCCAGAACGATCCATCCTTCTTTTTGACGAAAAGGACAGGCCGCCCCACGGAGAGGTGCTACAGCGAATGAAGCCTTTATCAAGTAGTTCCTGAAGCTGACTCGAGAGTTCGCGCATTTCAGAAGGAGCGAGATGATAAGGCACTTTAGCAACAGGATTTGCTCTAGGAATGAGGTCGATTCAGAAATCGTTATCACGAGTAGGAGGTAAACCAGGTAAATCGTCAGGAAATACGTTAGGGAATTCACAAACAACTGGAACATCTTTCACTCCTGGGTTTCCTTTCTTTTCCTTCTCCACTACTACAATGTTAGCCAAGAAAGCTTTGTATTCCTTGCGGAGATACTTGCTTGCTTGGACACATGACATGGGGTTGAGACCTTTCGAAGGAGTTTCGCCATACACACAAAGTTGATCACCATTAGCGAGCGAGAAACGAATCATTTTATCGAAGCAAACAACTTTAGCATGATTCTCGCAAAGAAAATCCATGCCTACTATGATGTCAAAACTACCGAGCTACATCGGAATAAGGTCGATAGGGAAGACGTGATTGTTGAGTTCAAGCGTACAATCACATAGGACAGAATTGACAGCGACGGTCCTTCCGGTGGCAACTTCAACATCGAACGTCAAGGGTAGATGGGCGCGCTTACGATTAAGGAGCTTTTCGAATTCAAACGATACAAAACAGTTATCGGCTCTAGTATCAAATAAACACGAAGCATATATACCATTCACAAGGAACGTACCATTAACCACATTGTTGTCTGCTTGAGCATGGCGAGCGTTGATGTTGAAAGCATGTCCACGGGCTGCTGGGGCTCTTATTTCACCACTCTGTTAGGGCACTTGTTTGCAAAGTGGTTAGGTTCACCACATGCAAAGCAAGCTCGAGCGTGAGCCGCGGGTGCAAGAGCTGCTTGATGGCCTTGGGGAGCAGGAAGTAGAGCTTGTGGTGCAGAAGCTTAACCTTGAGCTGGAGCTGGAGCTTGACGTGGACCTGTACGACAGTTTACGGTGAAGTGGCCGTACATATTGCAATGAACACAGAACCGACATGCGATACCCACCGGGTGATGATAAGTACAAGTAGGGTAAAGCGGGTGTGGTCCAGTGTATGCACGCTTGGCAGGCGGTGCATTGACCACAGGCACCGCTACTTAGCGGTGTTGAGGTTGTGGTTGGGCAGGTACTGTTTGGAGCGGGGCAGCAGTAACTGCACAATTCTTGTTGCTGGAACTGCTGTTGTTCTTCCTCTTACGGTGTGAGAGCTTTGAAGATTATGGTGCGGTGGTGGTTTCAGCGGTGGGAGTAGCGGTGGCTTGATGCAGATTCTTGGAGGCTTTGTCGAAATAACCAGCCCTGACTGGCTTATCGTTGATCTCAATGGCGAGCAGGTAGGTTTCCTCAATTGTTGTCGTCTTTGTGGCCTGAACAAAATTTGCAGCGCAATCCGGAAGAGAACGGATATACTTCTTGATTGTAATATCAGGGGTAGTAACCTGACCAGGGAAAATAATACTCAACTGCTTGAAGCAAGCAGTTAAACCAACGTTATCTCCACCATCCTGCTTAATGTGCCAGAATTCATCCTCGAGCTTTTGGAGTTCATGGGGAGGAGAGAACTCTTGCATCATGATGTTCTTTAACTCATCTCATGATAACCCGAAAACTGCATCGTTTCCTCGTTTGTTCCTCTCGGCCGTCCACCAATCAAGAGCGCGGGATTGGAAGACGCCGGTAGAATTGACAGTGCGCAGGTTTTCAAGACAGCCACTATGGCGCAGGGTGACTTCGATTGAATCGAACCATTGAAACATGGCCATAGGACCATCCTCGCCGGTAAATTATTTTGGACCGCAGGCTTTGAACTGCTTGAAGCTAAAAGCGGCTTTAGGAGTATCGGTCCTGGACTCCTCTAATGATTTGCTAGCATTCTCATTCAGCTCACTAACGATCCGTGGGATGACTTTCGCCATTTGCTTAGAGACGAGAGCGGCGATTCGTTTGTCATCATTGTTTCGGCGAGCTGCTCGTGAGTGGAATGATCCAAACGACGATATTGTCTGCAACAGACATCGCCATAGGACTCAAACACAATTTTGATTACTCCTAGTATAGTCTAGCGATTCACCATAAAGCTCAGGAACACAGTCATTCACAAAATCACGTAGGCACATTACCACAGAATCACATAAGCACATAAACACATAAGCACATAAGCTAACCTAAGCACATATTTTGCACGTATTCACCTATCCTTTATAGTAGCGTATAGCGATTAAGCATAGTGACTGCGATTAGCGAGTTCAAAGCGAGTGGCATAGCGAGTAGTATAGCACGCGATTTGTTAATCGTGGTGTGAATTGTGTGTGTTTCGGCAGAGCGAGAAACGTGGAATCGAAACCATTAGTACCACCGTACTATTTATCTCAATACGCTAACAAATAAACACATAAAACACATAGATTTCACATAAAATCGATCATAAAAGCGATAAATCACAGAGTTAGTAGCAACAAAATCCAGAATCAAACACATAAAATCGAAGAGAGATTGTCTTGGGTGTGTAGACATCGACTACCCAAAGTGATTCGACTATCCACAAGGACCTTAAGTGCACACTTTGGCCTTCTGGACTGTGCTCTCACTTCAATTTGAGAGATCGGCACGCATCCTTCCAGTTATAGCGTGACCCAAGTCATTGGAGTCTGTCGAGACTTTGGTGAGAGTTTTGTAAAACCAAAAGAATAGAGCGGAACGAGTCATCAAGGTTCGGGTTTCACCCCTGACTTAACAACTACATCCTTGTTTGTATGATAAAATCACGAGATAGATAAGGAGATTTGCGTCAAAGTATGGATTTCACTCCCGATTCAACGCAAATTCTCTTGTTTCATAGTAAAAATAGCAATTCGAATGAGTGACCTGGTCTAGAGTTTGTAGTTTTCACACCTAATCTTAACCATATCATCTGTTTGTATGTGTGTTCAGCCTTAGGAAAGGTTGATCCTGCGCGGAACTGTAGTATGCGATGTTTGCACAAGAGTGTAGTGCACAGCGAGTTCGAACCAGAAATAGCGAATAAGCTCGTACAAAACACATACTAGGTATGCACAAGTCGGTCTCTTGGTACTTAGACTATAGACTAGGTCGTTTCTAAGACATCGACCCGGACTAGGTCGAGTCTTGCCTAATTCCCTATATTTATGGCTCTGATACCAATCTTTCATACCCCAACCGACGACGAAAACATCGGGGCGTGGCACTGAGCGAAACAGATTATCCAAGAGAAATTCCATAACAACTAAATTGCCGGATAGTTAATATTATGTCCCATACCATAACCCATCAAGTATATCAGTTATTACAGACATAGTTATCTCAAAGACAAATAAAGGCTGTTTCGACAACTCATAAATAAATAAATTGTTTGTTTGTTTCTAGACTCCATCCTAACTTGATTTCCAGCAAGTAACAAGCAAAGCATCCTAAGCACCTGTTACATACGTTAAAATAGAGGTCAATACACATAGTGTAAAGGTGAGCATACAAGTTTGATAGTAATAGTAGAGTTTGAAAGCGTTTACGCATAACCAGCATGTAACATGTATAGTGTGAAGCTAGTAGGTTAGCGACAATGAAATATGCACAGACTAGATTGCGAGTTGTAGAATGCGCAACACATATCACCACTGTGACACGTGAAGAGGTAACCTTAACAACCCCTGTCCATGACAGGTGCTGAGTCCAAACAAATAGTACTATCGCTGCTAAGGCGTCAGGCAACAATCACTGTGTTAACATAACATACAAGCATTCATCGAGTAACAAGTAACATGCAGTAACGGTCAGCGTATAAATAGTGTTTGAGTTGTGTGTCGATGTGATTTAGAATAAGTAACGTATGTAACACCCAAAAGTGCATAAAGCAAAAAGGGATCGAGTATACTCACAGCGATGGAAATGGATTGAAGGGAGCGCTAGAATGATTAGCCTGAACAGTTAACGGTAGCATAAGCAAATGAATGGCGCATAAAACTGTGCAAGTGAACCAAGTGTCAAATAGTAATCTGATTGGATGGAAATCCGATCGGATGGTCATTCGTTTGGCAAGGATGTGTTGGTGTATGATGGCTTTGAAGTTTTTGTTGTAGAATTTTAAAAATAGAGAAGTATCTCTACCCTTCAGGTAGATCGATCAGACGGTCGTTCGATCAGATAGCGATCTGATTGGCGGGACACTTAGTGAGAACAGGTTCACAGCAGGATGGTCACTCGATCGGATAGCAATCCAATCGGTTGGCAATCCGTTAGAAACTGATGTTCTTTGAGAATTATAGAAATGATTAAGTATTAGGGCTCAAGTGCAATCCGATCGGAATGTAGTTCGATCGGATGGCTATCCGATCGGATAGCAATCTGATCGGACAACAATCCGTCCCAACGAACCTGATCGTCTTGAACTTGATTATTTTGCTAAGTTTTGAAAAGTTTTGCGGTTTGCTCGAGACGGTATGACAACATGCCAAACAATGGAAACTCCATCCGACTCAGGCTATCCGATCGAACGGGAATCACCCCAATCCGATCAGTTAACTGTTCGTGATGGGTGTTTTCATGTTCGACCAGAAATCAGTTGTCTCGTTGAAAGGATTCAGATCTCAAACCGGTACATCACTAGGGAAGAGTAGAAGGCATGAATGAGCTCGGCTTCTATCGGTTTTGAGTGTATTGAGTGTAAAAGAGTTGAAAGAAAGTTTGGAAAACATCTTTCAATCCTTTTAACTTTGAAAATGTTTAGATCCAGATGAAAATAGTGTTCAATCATGTGGAAATCCTTCAGGTCTAAGTTGTTCTTGGTGGAATGAGGCCAAAACTTGAAGTTCATAAGAAATCCATGATGACGTCATCCTAAAACACCGCAAATCCGTTGATTTCATGGTTAAAAGTTAAGATTCAAAGGTGAAAATGATGAAGGAGTATGTGTAGATCATAGAAGTACAAGATTTGAGTTGGAAACTTACAAGAATCGCGAGAAATCGAGAGAAAGAAGGCTTGAGCGTGCTGATCGAGTGAGAGGGAGCTGTCACATCCCAAGTGATGTGACAGGAGGGGTATTTATTGGTTGCCAAAAATAGAAAGGAGGAGCAAGGGTCGGATGGTGTACCGACCGGATGGCGCCTCGATCGGATGGTAATCCGATTGGATGGCAATCCGATCGGATGGCAATCCGATCGATTGGCCATTCGATCGATTGGCCGTTCGATCGAGTGGTTCCGACGATTTGCGCTTTGGCGTCTCGTTTTACGTGTTGAGCATTGCGATGCGTTTTGAGTGAGCGATGAGATTGTATTACTCATTAGTTACACAAATAACCTAACTACTATATCTAACATACGATCACTACAAATAGCTTGCGTTTAGCGTTTGCGATTAGATTGCGATGAGATAGAATTGCGATTGCGATTGCGATTACGATAAAACACGTCAACATAAACATAACATGCACAAGTAACACATAATAGCACACACACGTAAAATAATATCCAGAACACATAATTCGAGTTGCGATGCGATTACCGATAAGTCGATTAGCGATTAAGCATGCGAGTAAGTCTTGGTTATTAATAGATACTCCACATAATACAACTTAAGCAAATAAATAATAGAATTCGATTACAAGTCAAGAAGCACAGTCTACTAGTCAATCAAGGAGTGACAGATCACAGTTAGCAATCTTTTCTTCCTTTGGCTTTGACTTTGACTTATACTTTGACTTTCCAAAAAGCGGGTTGTTACAAAAACGTCAATTATTGAGTGAAAGGTAGTAGTTTTGGTAGTTTTCTCGATGTTAGGAAGGTAGTTGGGGGAGTTTTTGATGATCAGTACCATGATCATAGAAGAGAGTGAGTAGGGTTTAAAGAAGATGATAATGGAAACCGCTTTTGAGAATTTTGAATTCGAGACAGCAGTAAAAGCTCTGTTTGGGGATGAAATAGGGTTTTTTTAGGGTGAAAAAGTGAATGCTGACGTGTTAGCGGTTACAAAGATCTGATGGCTAACATCTATCCACGTGGCAACCTCTATTAGACAACAACGTAGGTTGGGAACAGTGAAATGAACAGTGGGTGATTTTATTCTATGAGTGGACAGACATCAGAGGTTAGGACCAACAGCTGTTTGATCAACAGAGGTCATGAATAGTGGTAAATGGAAAACAGAGGATACCTTTCAACAGTGGATGAATTTTTAGCCAATCAGAGGTTGTAAATATAGTGGTTATGGAAACAGACTTTTAAGGATTCTTGAAAAACTTTTTCAATCAAAGCTATTTTAAGGATGGATTTTTGATTTTTCTAAAAACATTTTAATGCTTTTTATTCAAGGAAAACAAAATTTTTCTTTTATTCCATGTATTGCATGCCAATCCTAGATATCAAGCATTCAAAGGTAGATGTGTCTAAATCTTTTGACAACACATCTGACATGTGATCCTTAGTTGGAACATGATGTAGAGAAATCAAACTTTTTTCATAGTTATCCCTCAAAAAGTGATGTCTGGTGTCAATTTATTTGGTGGTGGAATGGGAGACTAGCTTTTTATGATATTTTCAGTTGCTTGACTATCCAACATGAGAGGAGTCTTTGTCACACCCCTTTCTAAGGCAGAAGCATGAGGTGTGATCCTGAAAGGTTCTCATTGCATACGAATAGTAAACATTCTACATGATTATAAAATAACTCCAAATTGCCATTCATAGTTTAACATTCAAAACAAAAGTTAAGTTAAAGTTTACATAAGAACATAAGATAATTATTTGAAAAGTTTACAACTTCATTTTAAAACAAAGATCAAGGTTTTGTTCACTATATCACCGCAAGGAGGCGGGATATAACAAACAAATCCATCAAAAGTGGCAACGGAGCATAGACACATGATAACTTGAAACACAGCAACATTCTTGAGCAAAGAGACCGCGCGCACATCCACTTAGTTCCCTGAAATACATGTAAGTTTTGAAAATCGTCAACAAAAGTTGGTGTGAATTCATGCAGTTTTGTGTAAAACATATGAGTAATTGTTGTAAGAATCATGGTATGTAATTGTAAAATGTACTTGAAAAAAATGTATTATATAAATGTAAGGAAATTGAGATCATTAATTTTTCGCGAGGACATTAACATTTGTCACGACATAGGAAGCATCCAAACCATAGGCATTTTCCCGTCGATTTACGACTCGAGACACAAAAGCACTCTAGGTAGAACTTGGCCAAGAGTGTGGCTGCCTGAAACCCATTAGATTTAACCTTTTGTTATGCGGTCTTGGTATATAGTTGATTAATGGTACTTAAGTCTCACCCTATTCGTCACATGATTTATATGTCATTCCTTAATTTTGTTTCTACATACCATAGCACTTGTATTTTCCCAAGTTTAGAAAACAAGAAAATGTTTAAAAGTGGGGACATGAACTCACTGATTTGCGTATCCTGCATCGAAAACTTCACCGGTCTTGTCTTGTAGGCGTCGTAACCTATATGTGTTCTATATACGTTAAACACTAGACTTGTAACTCACTAAGTACAAGTCACCATCTTAAGTTAAGTATTTGTTTTGTGTAAGTTCATCATTTGTGAGGGTCGTGCCATTGTTTGTCGGGTCTTGCCCGTTTGTCGTGTTACTATAATTTGAATTTGTATTTGTATTGTTCACTTCTAAATATATATTTTACTTCCAAAAATATATATTTGTATATGTAGGATTTGAAAAACGGTTTGTGTTAAAAATAATCTATATTTTTAACTTATCCAAAATATGATACTTATATTATTTTCCAAAAATAAATATAAGTATTTTGTTAAGTAATATTTTCAAAATTATTTTTGTGTAAGTATACTTAGGGAAGTATACTTGTATTTTTATGTAAATACTTGTGTATTTTATATTATTTGTCAAAAATCAATACTTTCCGGAATTATATGTCTTAAAAACAAAATATATTTAAGGTTTGTTTGAAATATATATAATTTGTTGCGCTTGTAATATATATATATATATATATATTCATTTTTGTCATTGACCCGATTTTTGTATAATTTTCATTAGTTGGTAATAATTATATATATATGTCCAAATATATATTTATGTCCAAAAATGTCCAATATTTGTCCAAATCCATATGTTTTGAGGAATATATTTATGTTAATATGTATTTTGTTCATTGTCCAAATACCCCTTTTTATGGGTATTCTTGTATATATATTTATAAATACTTCCTTATATATTTTTGTGTGTATTTTGGTATTTATACTCCTTGGGAGTATTTAGTGTATTTTAAAGTTCCTATTACACTACTACATATAATACACATAATATACACTTAGCACAAAATTGGGTAACCACTAAATATATATATATTCCCTAAAAATATATATACTTAGTATTGAATTTTAACCTTGAAGAAATCCTTATTTCTTGAATTGAAATTTTGTACAAAAATTAGGAAACCTTAGTAAATATTTTTAGGTGAATTTTTAGGGAATAAGTTTCACCAAAACATATATTTTTCTAAGTGTCAAAATTTTAAAATGATTTTGACATAGTTTCCCCTAAAAATGGAGGTTTCCCATGTTTTCAAAACATGTGTTTATTATCTTTTCATCACCAAAAATCAATTTCCAACAATCTCATAATTTACATACACTAATTTCATCATGTAAAATCCTAGGACGAACTTGTTTATTTTGTAAAAACATGTAGTCTTGTAAATCTGTACTTAACATACATGGTTCTTTCAAGAATAAGCTTCTTGATGAAATTTTCATGAACTTTTTATAAAACTTAGTTTCATAGGTTAATCATCCATAAACATAGTTACTTCAAGATCATGAGAACATGCTTTAAAACCATTTTTCATGTTTACATAAAGACTTTTCAAGTTCATCTTCAAGTTTAACCATGGATCTTTCAAGATCCATGCTTAAACTTGTTAGATCTAAGCTTCTAACAATCTTACACATGATGGATCTAACTAAAAACACAAGATCAACATTCACAACTTCACATCATACATCAAACAACTTCATAACAACTTGCTTTCACCTTGATTATGTTAGATTTACATATCTTCATCTTTTAAAGTTTGGTTTCTTAGATTATGTAACTTGTACATAGCATGAACATGAAGTAAAAATGGATGTATGAAGCATACCACTAGCTTTTGTGGCTAGGGAAGTGGCAAGAACTCAAGAAGAAGAAGAATGAAGAAGATGTGGTGGTTAAAAGCTCCTTAGCAAGGTCCTTCGCCTTCCAATGCTTCATACCTTCCTTAAACACCTTCTAGCACCTTTGTATAACCTTAGATTGCCTTGATTATGAGTTAAAGATGGTGATGTATAGAGTTATGGGTGTGGCCGTGAGGTGAAGAGAGGGAGAGGGAAGAAGATGAAAGTTTGAAAGTGTGAAATGTGAAGTGGTGATGTTTATCTTACTTATGGTTTACACTTTTAACTTTCCAACATCTCATTGTCCATGGGTTCATATGTTAAGTATCTTGACCACGACAAAAAATATTTTAATGGGGAAGTGGGGGGGCCACTTTTGGGGCCAGTTTGAAGAGGGGGGAGTGCAAAGTTTTGGAAGTTGTGGGTTAAAGATGTAAGTTAGAAGGTTAACAGTATGTTTGGCAACAAGCTTTTAGGAACTTTTAAGAGCTTCAAGCTTCAGGCTTTAAAGAAAAAGCTCCACGCCCAATAAAAGCCTTGTTTGGTTGAAACAGGCTTCAGGCTTTTAAATTAGTTGAAAAGCTCTTTTTGAAATGCTGGTGGAAGTAGCGTTTAAAAAACCTGCAAGCTTTTAGGGTTTAAATTACTTAAATAACCTACAATCCTCATCATCCCAGATTGAAGAAAGGATCGACAATAAGCAAAAGCTAGGTATGCATGTTCTTATTTAATTCAACTGAATATCATCTTTTGTCTTCTTATGTATTGCAATTTTCAAATTGGAACGTGAATTATTAAAGAATCGATAGCAAGCAAAAGCCATGATAATGGTCTCTGTTTGATATGATGCATATATTAATAGACAAAGCATTGATAAGAGCAGTTTAAATGGGTATGACTTGAATTTCAATGGGTATGACGTGAATTATTCATCCTTTTGTAAGAGCAAAAATTCCTTTTGCTAGATCATTATGAGTGCTCGTAGTATGATCGATCTGATGCATATATTAATTAGGTAGATTGAAGGTTACCTAAATTGAATAACGAACATAAAAAATCTTTACATGTAGTAAATAAATATCATGCGAAAGATCAAAGATTAGTGTTTCGTAGACTTTGAAGTTTGAAACTGAGATCACACACTTAGCTCGACATTGGTGCACCTCGAGAGCTACCCGGGATCGGATTGGTAAAAATCTCGAATGAGTCGAGCTTTAACGAGTCCGAGCCCGAGCTTTGCATACAAAGATCGTTTAGGCTCACGAGCCTAAATGAGCCTAAACATAATTTTATATTAATTATAAATATATATATTATATAACATTGGTGGGCCGAGCTCGAGCCGAGCTTTGAGTCGTTTAAGCTATATTGAAGCAAGCTCTAGCCGAGCTTGGAACTTGTTTAAAATTGTTCTCAAATAATATCGAGCCGAGCCGAGCCGGACTCGATCTTTGGATTTTACTTATGAGCCGAGCTCGAGCTCAAAATTTTAGGCTCGAACCGAGCCGAGCTCGAGCTTCACAAAAACATCACGAGTCGAGCCGAGCTCAACAGATAAACAAATCGCCTCCCATAGAACGGAATCACGCTAGAGCTTCACAAAAATATGCACAAAGTATGCATATTACCACCAAAAGAAGGGTTGGAAACCAGCTTTGGTGTGTGCAAATAAATTTAGGGCTGGTGCTTTTGACCAGTTGAAGCAGAATGCAACAAAAGCAAAGATTCTTCCTCTATGGGAGGTGATTTATTAGAATTAAATTAACATGGATTTACCAACAGACCTGTATTATGTTTTATTGACTCTGCCAGTTACCTAACTTTTTATATATAAAAAGTGCTGTAAAAGTTAAAAATAAAATAGCCGAATCCACATGTTCAGCCCTGGTTGGCTTCATTGACCACGTGGAACAAAAGGAAATAGTCACTGTACAACTTCTTTGAATATGTATGGTTATATAACTAGTTTCATAATATATCATTAATTGTTGTTATTTTGTAAACTGTAAATGTACTTTTATTAATCACAAAAATGGCCCCTAGACTTTTGTTTGATTTTTCATGTTTTGTCGTTCTGGGATGACTTTTATTCTTCTTCTTTCATGATCCCCGAATAATATGCAGGAAGCTTTCAACCATTCGCATTCATCTTTACGAAGTCATATTGAGAGGTCATTTGGAATTTTGAAGAAACGATTGAAGATACTTGGTAAAATGCCCAAGTATAGCGTGCAAACACAAATTGATGTTATCATGGCTACATTTGCATTGCATAACTATATACGTAATTCTCAAGAAGATTTCATGTTTATTGCAATCGAGCAACATCCAAACTACATACCACGAGATGAACTGCATGATGTTCGTAACCATGACACAAGCACTAGCGGTCTATTTGAAGGAACATCGAATGAGATGAAACATGTTCGCAACGAAATTGCTACTTTGATATGGAATGCACGACATTAATGATTTAATACTACTATTATATTATCTTATGACTGTTTGTCAATAACTATGTTTTATTTAATTGAAAATGATTATGTTTTATTCATTTGAGAAATAACTTATATGTTTGTGTGTGTGTGTGTGTGTGATTACGTTTAGTATTATGTTTTTTTTATTTATGCCCATTTTGGTCATTTTATACATTTTATTAAAAGCTCCAGCTACTCTGCCAAACATCTTAATATCTAAAAGCTACAACTACCAGCTACCAACTTCCAGATATAAGCTAACAGCTACCAGCTTCCAGCTTCCAGCCACTAGCTTCCAGCTACCAGCTAGTTTTGCCAAACATACCCTAAATGTGAAGTTAAGTGTGTTTAAGTGTTTTTATTATTTTTAAGGTGTTCTATCACCATAACTAGCTTTAAATCATAAAACTATATTTCTAGTCTAGTTTTGGTGTTTTGGGTAGTGTCCGGTTAATCGTTCGGTTATCGGTTCGTTAAAGTGCTAAATTGTGAATTTTACAAGGTATGAAGTATCTTTTGTGACAGTTTTTATTCCCGACACTTTACAAGTTATTCTGGATGCTTAAACATTAATTTTGCATGTTATTTTGATGCTTAAATGCTGATTTTTGCTGAATTCTGCAGAATTCTGCATTTAAAGTGCGTTTCGTATAGTTTTTAGTGCTTATTTTTGTTTCTAGAAAGTGTTTATGTTAACCCTTGTTCACACACTTGGGTTTTAATGTGTTTTTAATGTTGGACCTACATCTATATCCTAAATCTATCATTTAACTGCATGCTGAAGCTGTGCTGACACAGCTTGTCTATTCGGTAAGTTTACTAATCGTTTCGATGCAATGCTTAATGTATTGCACAATGCGATAAATGAAGTATGAAACATGCATGAATTCATATTTATAGCATGTAAGCATATATTGTTGACGTCTAAACACATAAATGCAAGAAATAAATATTTATTAAAATTGTACAGAAATTACCGGTTTCGTGCCAGTTCTCACAGTCTCCCCCCGTTAAAAGATTTTCATCCCGAAATTCATGCTGAGTTATCTCTTGCAGGAGCTTCCTCGAATAGGTGGGGGTACTTGGCTTTGAATTGATCAATCACGTTCCCAAGTATACTCAGGCCCGTGTCGAGAGTTCCAACGTACTTTGACTAGTTTTATGCGACTTCTCCATGTTTTCTGGACCTTCCAGTCCATCACCTCAATAGGTTCTTCTGTGAATCGGAGTTTGTTGTCAATGTATACCTCATCCGCATGGATGATGACTGTTTCTTGGATTGGACTCTTTTTGTGGTTTGACACGTGGAACGTATCATGTACGCCATTCAGTTCCTCCGGTAACTCCAGTTTGTACACTACAGTACCAATCTTTTCCAAGATCTTGAATGGTCCCATATACCATGGATTCAACTTTCCACGCTTCCCGAACCTTGCTACACCTTTCAAAAGTGAGACTTTTAATAACACTTTGTCTCCCACCTCAAAGGCTAAAGATTTTCATCTTCGATCGACGTAGCTCTTCTGGCGATCACGATCCGCCTTGATATGGTCTCGAATCTGAAGGATTTTGTCAGTCGTTTCCTGAACCGGTTCGGGACCAATCAATTGTTTGTCTCCAGCTTCTGCCCAACACAGCGGTGAGCGACACTTGTGACCACATAGAGCTTCAAACGGTGCGGCCTTTATGCTCGTATGATAAATGTTATTATAGGAAAAATCGACCAAGGGTAGGTGAGTATCCCAGCTGCCGCCTAGATCGATTACACACGAGCGAAGCATGTCTTCAAGAGTTTTTATGGTCCGTTCGCTCTGGCTGTCTGTTTGCGGATGGAAGGCCGTGCTTAGATCCAATTGAGATCCAAAGGCCTCTTGAAAGGATTGCCAGATTCTTGATACAAAGCGTCCATCTCTGTCTGAAATTATTGAAATAGGCACTCCGTGACGTGCCACAATTTATTTAAGGTACAACTTAGCAAGCTTTCCTGTGCTATCTTTCTCCCGAATTGGTAAATGTGCGCAGACTTTGTTAATGGATCGACTATCACCCATATCATATCGTTTCCTCTAGGGGTCCTGGGTAATTTCTTTATAAAGTCCATCGATATTGTGAATGCATATGTCTGTAGCTTACGTAGAGTATCGAGTCTATATATGTAATTGTATTAACTTGTTTGGTTTTGTTATGTAAAGGTTGCCTTCATACGAAGGGACCTAGTTAGACAAGTTAGTGTGTCATAGATCAAGACATGGCTTCGGACGAAGCCACAGGGCCTTCGTATGAAGGCATGCATTGTCTATAAATAGGGGTCTTGGGTTCTTAGAAAATGTAACTTTTGGTGAGACGAAGCGAAGCTCTGCCAAAATTCTCCCGGTTTTGTAACTTTGCAATTATCAATGAGAAGTGATTTAAACGGTATCTGCATGGTTCTTATTTCAATCACTAGCACGGATTCCGCACGTTGCTTGTAGATAACCGAACCGGTTGGAGCGCAAATAGAAGGCGATTACGGTCCTCACAAGTGGTATCAGAGTTGGAGGCCAGATTTGTGACAGAGGATCATCATTTACTAGAGATATCTACTTGATTTCAGCCAACTCAAATCAAATTTCATCTTACTTCTACTCTTTCTTCAATTTTCGAACTTTTGAGACTTTGGACATCAAATTCACGTTGAATCCACAGATAGATTCAACTAAATTTGTGATATACTGTGCAAAACACATCATTAAACAATCCTCTAAAGTTCCAGACCTAAATTCAATCTAAATCTTTCAAAATCAGCAAAAAAACATGAAAAACACAACAACTTTTCTCGCAGCTTAGCTTCGTACGAAGGAAGCTTTGTACGAACCCAGTGTTCTTGTTGTGATTTTTGAAGAAGTTTCAGTTTTTTGAAGCAACTGTTCTAGCTTCATACGAAGACATGACGGCTTCATACGAATGCACAGTATCCTGACTGATTAGCTTGTATTTCTTGGCTTCGTACGAACGCAAGATTCCAGCTTCGTATGAAGACATTGTTCTTGTTATTTTCACTTCAAAAATTTGTCTAAGTGTTTGAAATTTTCAGTTACTTTCAATCATGTTTGATGAATTCCTGTACCCATTTTACGATGCTTTCACTACGTCAGCACTGAAATCTACGTCCACGTCCAACCCGAAGAACGTGTCAAGTGTCATCTCCGAGACACTAAATGTAGACAATGCGTATGGTAACTACCTGTTGGTGCATACATCTGTCGACTTCGTCTTGTATCGAGTCTTAGATTAGATATGTTAGATTAGGGCATGTTGTACGAGAAAATGTCAAAATTTAGGTTGTATAGGTGCTGATTCCGCTCCAAACAGCACATGCATGTGATTCCGCCCGAAATGGTTTCGAGCGAAATCAACATGTTGCTGATTTCGCTCCAAATGGTTCTGGTGTCATTCTGGGCGAAATCAAGACCCTATATATAGGTGTCTCAGGAGCGAAATCAGTGTGTGTGTCCTTGTTTCCGATACCGAACTGCTGCCGAATTGCCGTTTGACTGTAATCTCTGTAATATCATCAATACAAGGCAGATTTAAGTATTACAAGCTATTTTTACAAGTCCGTTTCTTATTTTCCGCATCTGAAACGGATAAGAGCTCATCCAATTGACTCGTTTGAGTCAGCACGCGATCCTACAAGTGGTATCAGAGCTCAGAACGAGGAGTTCTTTCCAAAAACAGCTTCATTTTCTTTATTCTACACCTTCTTTCATTGATTCAGATAGTTTTAACGGTCAAAATCAGTTCAAATTTTCACAAACTATGTAAAAGGACATATAGAAAAACCCTTGAAAGTTACACTGCTAAAATCGGACTAAAAATGGACAAAATTGGATCCCGAGTTGATTCCGCTCGAACTGATCTTTTCTGATTCCGCCCGAAACAGTCTGATTCCGCTCTAGATTGCTTGATTTAGTCTGAAAAGGTTGCTTCCGCTCCAAAATAGAATCTGATTTTGCTCCAAGCTACCAAACCAGTGGTTCCGCTCCAACTTAGTGTCTAATTCCTCTCCAAAACCACCAAATCAGTAATTCCGCTCCAGAAACTTGTGTCTGATTTCGCTCCTATCAAACCAAGCATCTGATTTTGCTCCAAGTCATATCTGTGATTCCGCTCCAACTTTTATTTCACTCGAAAGTACCTGTTATTGAAAAACGTGCTACTAAACAATGGTTGAAGAGTTTTACAATGCATTCGCGACACCTGTTGCCCCGGTGACTGCTGCTGAAACAGTGTATAGTGAGAATGAGACGGGTACTCATCAGAAACCACCAAAGTTGATGTACATTGAGGATTTTCAGGGATGGGAAAACCGATTTGAGAACTGGGTTCAAGCTTACAGATTTGATGCATGGTGTTCATTGCTAAAAGATTACGAAAGACCAAAGAATGAACATGGGCTTGAAAAAGGTTTTAATGATTTTACAGAAGCTGACAAGTTGAAATATACAAGTGAAAAGATGATGATAAGTATTCTACACCAAGCAGTTAAAGAAGATATCTTTGTCTTGCTTCAACATAATGGTACAACAAGATCAATTTGGGAGGCTTTGATTCAGAAATTCAGAGGGAGTGCTGATTTGATCAAAAACAAAAAGGCCTTATTGAAGAAATCGTTTGACATGTTTACTGCATTTGATCATGAAACAACCAAACAGACCATTGATAGATACTGTCACCTGGTTCTGGAAATGGGAAGATTAGACATTCAGAAAGAGGATGATGAGTGGGTCGATAAGTTAGCCGAAGCGTTGCCACAGCACAAGTGGGGAACTTATTTGATGGTTGTGAAACTCATGAGAAAGTCCGAGAGTATGAATTTGGCACAATTCATTGAGAAGATTGAAGAACATGTGCTGGATATTCAAAAGACAACTATCATGACAAATCCAAACGCCAAACAAGATGTTAGTTTGTATTACCGAGGAAACAAGTTTGAGGCTGCCCCCAGCCAGAGTTCAAAGATCAGTACTGCTTTTAGTGCTGATGGATCATCTAGTCCAAATGCTAGCACTACAACTCAAAGTGGTGGATATACTTCATCATTCTCAAGCTTTGATCCAAACAGCAACACACCTAGCCCTCATAAGCAAAATTCTACAAATTTGCAGTGCAATGTGACCTTGAACATTCAGAATGGTCAAAATCTATCTCCTGAAGTGGCAAAACAACACATGGCATCTCTTGTCGCCATGTTAGAGTCGTATGAAAGCTTGATTGCAGGACGAATTGGTAATCCAATGCTCACGAAAGAAGATTACGACCAAATAGATGCTGAAGAACTTGAGCTGATGGATGTGAAGTGGTGTTTGGCTAGTGCGTGTAGGAGAGCTGAAAAATTTCAACAAATTACACGCAGAGATGAGTTTCGAGGAATGGCTACCTCTCCATTGGGTTTTGATAAATCCAAAGTAACATGTTTTCGTTGTAAAGGAAAGGGTCATTTTAAACGAGAGTGTAAAAACCAAGAAGCAACTGGGAATCAAGAAAAGAACAATTATTATCAGAAATCAATCTTTCATCAGATCGATCAACAACCTCAACAAAAGGATCAAAAAACTGCTCATGGAAAAATGATCGAAGAAGCAAATAAGAAAGCTTATTTTGGGATAATAGATCAAGGTGATGAGTTTGTTGCAGAGGGATTTAGCTGGGACAATTACATACCTGATATGGATATACCTAATGTGGCTCTTGTTGCTAGAATTTTGGGTGAAGATGAAACTAGTCAAAAAAGAATCCCGATGTTTCCAGATCTTGGAAGTGATGTTGATACTGATGATGAGGAAGAATATCTTAACAAATGTAGAAAAAGTATTGATCCTGATAGTTTTAATTTTTTCTATGCAGATAAAGTTGAGATGCTGAATCAAAAGAAGATTGACAGGTTGAAGAGAGAGCTTGAAGCAGCAAAGTTACTCGCTGATGAAAAAGCAAAGACAGAAGCTGGTGAAACAAAAGTTGAAGCAGTAACTGAGAATACAAAAGAGAAGATAGTCGAAGTTGAGAAAATTGTTGAAAAGATTGTCGAAATAGAAAAAATTGTTGAAGTCGAGAAACTTGTTGAAGTAGAAAAGATTATCGAAGTTGAGAAGATAGTTGAAAAAGTGGTTGAAGTTGAAAAACCATGTTTGAAATGTTCAGAATCTTGTAAAGTTTGTGAAGAGAAAGACAAAAAGATTGCTGAATTTGAAAAGATTAAAGAAGATTTATTGTCTGATGTGAAGTACGTGAAGGAGTCATACGATGTACTGAACAGAACTGTTGATAGCTTGAAAAAGACGAATTCAGAAATTGAAAAATCAATGGAGAAAATGAGTGCAACGTTAATGACAAAACAAAGCGTCATCAATGATTATATTGAAGATTGTGCTAAGCTGAAGCAGGATTTGGAACTTGAGAAAATTGAGAGTGAAAGGATTAAACGATTATTATTGAGTTATACTACTTGTGATTATTTGATTGATCGTGTTTATCCTAATGTTGCAGGACTGGAAGCTTTCAAGAAAGAAAAGACTGAAGATACTGATATTGGTAAGAAATCAAGTGTCAAGTATAACAGATGTCCATCCCCGATCCATGAAAGTTATTCCCCAGGAATCCAAACGAAGAGCGTCTAAAAAAGGCAGTCAACATTAAGTTAAAGTCTGAAATCATTGATGAATTACCAGACAATATTGATGTTACATTCACAGCGTCTGACACTGATCATGAGTCTGAGTTAGTAAAGAAAGTTGTCGATCAGGTGTTAGATACGGATGAAGAGTTAAAGTCGGAGTCTAAGTCTGATAGTCCAAGTTCGTCAGAAAAGAGTCCGAGTTCACCGGTTAAGAGGGTTTACAACAAATAATTTTTATTATCAAAATCTAATTTGAATGATGAATCAATCAATTTGGCTTATATTTTAAATGATTCAGACAAATTATATTCTGATAATGAATTCCCAATAAGAAGTGTAAAAACTGAAATGATCAAACAGGTTTTCAAATTGACAGAAATTAATATTTCTGAAATAAAAGATTTAAATCTTTCTGAAAAACCTAAACCTTACACTTCAAGGATTCAACAAAGAGTAAACAAGAAAATGGGTTATAATTGTGGTTATGGTTTTCAAAAGAAATCAAACCATAATGGCAATCTCAAAAAGAAAGGTCTTGGTTTTATTTCATCAGAAAATTATAAAAATCAGAAAACTTATAAACCAAAAACAAAATTTGTTTCAGGAGGAAGTTCAGAGGATGAACAGAAGAAACCGTTCTGGAAGCAGTCAAACCAGGAGTTTCTTGCTGAAGTGAAGAAGAATGTGAGAAAGTTTGCTCAAAGAGTTGACAGAAGAACCTGTTTTAAATGCCAAGAAGTTGGACACATAGCTTGGAATTGCCCCAAGACCAACTACCAAAAACAGGAAGTTTCTTCTAACTCTGTTCTGAGAAAGACTTGTGTTGATAAGAAAGAACAACCTGTGAAAAATGTTAAAAAGTTTGAAAATTCTACTTCTGAGGAAGGAGAAAGTTCAAAACGGTTTTACAAAAGAAGAGGTGATTTGAGTAAGCAAAAGTGGGTTGTTAAAACAGATAGTTGTTCTGACAATGAATCTGATTCCATAAAATCAGAGGAGTCTTTGGTTGAGAAAAAGGTTGTGAGTTCCGTTCCAGAGGTGAATGATGAGGATTTTCCTCCATTGTCAAAAGAAAATTTGATGAAGAAAGTGGGAAAGGTAGAGATCTCAAATCAATTCTTCGCTGATAAGGGAGAATTTGATGTTGAGAATGTTTTCAATGGAAAAGTCAAGCATATTTTTGGTAAGATGGTTGACAGAAAGGTTAAAAGTGCAAAAGATTTTTATAAATCAAAATGTTGGTGGGATAGAAGTGTCCCAGAATCTCCCAATGCTGGTCAGGCTTAGGGGAAAGTTTTTCTAAACTAAAATTCCTGACTTGCCGGAGCTCCCAGGTTGGTAAGAGTGGAGCAGGAATCGCCATCTTTCTTAGCAAATGATTCTACAAGTGGTATAGTTGGTAAAAGTACAGGTGGTATATTTAAATTGTTATATTTTGATTTACAAGTGGTTATGGTTAGTGAGTGAACCTGTAAGTGGTTGAAAGAGGTTTTCATTGACAAGTGGTTAATCAAGGTCATTAAGTTGAACTTGATTGGACCATACTTACAAGTGGTATTTTGGAGAACAAAATGATGAGTTCATCCCCTAACTTACAAGTGGTAAAATTAACGAAACTTATTTTTCGGAAAAACCATTTGATTAAAACAAACTTAAGTGTTTTGAAATCACAATGGGAAAATAGTTTGTTGAGAGGGGGAGTTCTGATTGTTTACGCCAAGTGAATGGAGAATTGAAGTGATTTGATATCGGTTGTCACTTTATTGTATTGTTTGCTTTCATATTTCCTAAAATGTGTTTGCATTTTAGGGGGAGTAAAAATTTCAGAAAAGCCAAAAACATGATAAAATCAAAAAACGAGTTTTGTTGTATAAAAGAGGAAATGATAGTACATCAGTGGACGATCACAACATGCTAAAGAAATGGAAAGTTAAAAAGTGATAAACGGTCTCACTGATGATGTGTCAGTTGGTTTTTGCACATTTAATAGATTGTGACGAGATATAAACCTAAATTCAAACTTGCTTAATTCGTGGGTAACATCTCTCGGATATATGGGTAACCCTCGAAATCTTGTTTGAAGGACCCCTCTTTCTAAGATACTAGGTCTTTATGCTTAGTGATATCTGGGGTATTATCCCGGGACTTCTGATAATGCGGAAGCAATGGCCTAGTCCCCGGAGAATACTTTACGCTTGCTTGAAAAATAGTGCCTCCCTCAGCAATAATAGACAATAAAATTGCTAATTAATGCTGTTGTAAAAAAAGATCCTCTAAAGGGGATCCACCAAAAGTCGAGCCGTCATCTCTCTGATGAACGGAAGTTCTGACCTGAGCTCTCACGGTTTCGCAATTTAACCCCTTACAGATATCATATTGGTATACTCACCTGTAAGACTGAATATTGGGATCTGGATACGGGAGTATATTCTGAGGTGGGACACGCGAATAAGTTTAAGTACTTAAGACATTAATATCGTATCTCGGATCAGTTGAACTTTGTGTGAAAATTTAAGTGGATTAGTATACTAACAATCTAAGTGAATCGTTTAGAACTTAAAATGTTTAAAGCTTAACGGTGTTGGTGATTTGTCTCAAAAACTGATATGATCCTCTTACGCAAACTCACAAAAATATTGTATGTAAATATTTCCTTACTGCATTTCATTTCTGTTATATAAAAATCCAAAAAGATTTTCAGTGTGTTTTAGTATAATTTTTGAAAAATTCAAAAAGATTTTAGATGACAGATGTTGAAAAGCTGATTTTCAAAATTCCGAGTGCTAAACATGACGAACAAGTTTGGGAAATTTTGTTTGAAGATGTGTGAAATGAAAATGATATTTTTTTTTCAAGTGGTTCATCAGAAATTGACATGATAAATCATTTTGTTTGATACTTGAAAATGATGTATTCAGGGTTGTGTCTTCAAGTGTTTAGCAAAGTTTCTAAATTTGTTATATCATTACCTTTTATGAAACTTATGTTTTGGGTAGAGGATTTGCAGGAAAACACACCCAGTGCTGGATTCTGTTTGAGAGTAGCGAGCCAAGTTGCGATCCTGATTCTGTAAAAGTCAGACTACGATCCCAGCAAGTGTTGAGGGAGAGTCTGTTAGAGAAAGAATTTGAAGATGCAAGAGATAGATAGAGATATTGGAAGTCCAAAGACTGATCAAGACTGAAGATGCGAAGACTCGACACAGTCAGACTCGTCAACATCTGAGGGGGAGTCTGTGTACATCTGTCGACTTCGTCTTGTATCGAGTCTTAGATTAGATATGTTAGATTAGGGCATGTTGTACGAGAAAATGTCAAAATTTAGGTTGTATAGGTGCTGATTCCGCTCCAAACAGCACATGCATGTAATTCCGCCCGAAATGGTTTCGAGCGAAATCAGCATGTTGCTGATTTCGCTCCAAATGGTTCTGGTGTCATTCTGGGCGAAATCAAGACCCTATATATATAGGTGTCTCAGGAGCGAAATCGGTGTGTGTGTCCTTGTTTCCGATACCGAACTGCGGCCGAAGTGCCATTTGACTGTAATCTCTGTAATATCATCAATACAAGGCAGATTTAAGTATTACAAGCTGTTTTTACAAGTCCGTTTCTTATTTTCCGCATCTGAAATGGATAAGAGCTCATCCAATTGACTCGTTTGAGTCAGCACGCGATCCTACACTACCAAAAGCTGCCTAAGCTAATGAATATTGAGGAATACAATCGATGGGCACCGAGGTTCATCAACTGACTAAAGCCTTATGCGTACGAGAGTTGGAAATATTTGGAGATCGGGTATCCTATACCTGTCACACCACAAGGAGAAAGAATTCCATTCACAGCGTTGCAAAAACAAGATTAGGAGAATTTTGCTGCCGAACAACGTGGGATAGCTCTTATTCACCATTCGGTTTGTGATGACATCATATCTCTGCATAAATATGATAATACAACTAAAGGGCTGTGGGAGTCGTTAAAGAAGAAGTGTACTGGTGGTGACGAGATTGTTAAAAGCAAGAAATCGTTGTTGGAAAAAGAGTTTGATTATTTTAGCTGTATGAAAGGTGAGTGTTTAAAACAAATGATTGAACGTTTTTGTCACTTGAAAGTTGAGCTAGATAGGTTCGGTATTCAAAAGACAGATGAAGAGGTTAACGAGAAGCTGATTAATGCACTTCCAGATGAGGATGACTTGAAGTATTATGTGTTGATACTGAAAAGCAATACGAATTTGGAACATTCAGTCTGGATACATTGATCGAAAAGTTAGAGGGACATGAACTGGATATAAGAAAGCAAAGCAAGTCGAATACCTCTAACTACCATCAAAATGTGAATCTCTACTACATAGGTAGTCTTCTGTCACCGAATGTTCAGTCACCGAAGATAGGGACATCGTTCAGTGTCGGTAGTTCAAACGAGACACCAAGCAGTGATTCTAGCAGTGGATCGTCAGGGAGTAGCGGATTTGGTTATCAGGCTTCAAACTCAACTCCACAATCACAGCCTACACCAAGCGCCCAACAGAATCAAAATAATTCCAACACCAATGTAGTTCAATGCTACATAGCCGTAAATCTTTGCAATGCACAGAGTCTAAGTGTAGAAACGACTAAGCAGCAAATGGTGTTCCTCGCATCTATTCTTGAGTCTTACGAAAGTTTGGTTGCTGGCAAGATTGGCAACTCAATGATGATGAAAGACGACTACGATCAAGTAGATCTAGAGGAAATGGAGCTAATTGACATACGCTAGTGCATGGCTAGTGTAATCTGTCGTGCTCAGAGGTTTATAGAGACTACAGGTTGTGAGTGTGTGGGTGGTCCGAATATCAAATTGGGTTTCGACAAGTCAAAGGTCACTTGCTTCAAATGCAAACAAAAGGGGCATTTCAAACGTGAATGCCAAAATCAAAGTGTGAGCGCTAGTGTCAACCCATTCAATGAAGATTACTACAAGAAAGAGATCTACCATTGCAACCGGGAACAAACTCCAAAAGTCAACCGTCCACATATCAAAGAGGGATCATCACCTAAAGACAAAACTAGGGCGTTGATTGTCACGCAGGAAGATGAGGGGTTTGATTGGAGCAAGTATATACCCGATGAGGGTCTGAGCACATTGGTTGCTAAGTGGGTGTATAATCGAGAAGAAGATATTGCTCGGAAGAAGCTTGAGGAGAATGAAATGATCTATAAAGATGCAAAGGAGTAAAATAGGTGGGTTGAGGAGAGACAGTGTAACTTGGATCGAGAGGAAAATATAGCAACTGATCCAGCAAGAATCAATTTTGATGCACTGGTCAAAACGATTCCAACTGTCAAAGAAGAATACAAAGA
Organism: Helianthus tuberosus; assembly: GCA_030545235.1. Lineage (NCBI taxonomy): Eukaryota > Viridiplantae > Streptophyta > Magnoliopsida > Asterales > Asteraceae > Helianthus > Helianthus tuberosus. Next base: position 1,417,780 of record JARYGA010011515.1, on the reverse strand, counting down.
GGTATTAGCTGCTATGAGAAAAGAGAAAGCCAAGAAAGAGGCGAAGTTTAATGCTGCTAAAAATGGTCCAGAGATCATTGATGTGAAGTAGGAGCTGACAGCCGAAACCCTAAGGAAGATGGCGAATAATGCTTTAATGGCCAAATAAAACGAGGTAGAATCTTCAACCGTGTCTGCTGAGTCATCAAACCAGGTTAAGTCTGATGAGAAGTGCAGGCATTGCATAAAAATGTGCAAAATCTGTACTGAAAAAAAAAATGGTTTGAAATCCAAGATTGATGAACTCACCCAAACAGAAAAAGTTTTGAAAGAAGAAAATCAAAAAATTGATTCGTTGAAAGATGAACTTATTCTAAAAGACAAATTAATCAAAGGTTCTAAAGATAAAATTGATCTTTTGGAAGAAAATATAAGAAAGGTGAATCAGAAATCGAAAGATTTCGAGAAACGAATGAAATGCTCATTTTCGAATCTAGATCAATTAATGAAGCATATGATGAACTGAAAAGAGTTGTTTCTGAGGCAGAAGATCGTGATTATCAAAGAAGAGAATTAAATAATAAACTCCAAAACACTCTTGAGGAAAAAGAAAAATCAATAAACATGTTTCTTGATGAAATTGCAAAATTAAAACCTCAACTTGAAGAGGCTAAAATTGAAAATGAGCGTATCAATCTAAAGCTGAAAAGCTACTATTCGTCCAGCTTTGTTCTTGATTATGTGATTCCAAAACCGATTGGAAAGAACAAAGATGGAGAAGATTTTTATAGCAATGGAAGCGGTATTGGTTACAATCGCGTTCCACCACCCATGAATGGTGATTTTTCTAGAAGTAACTTGGGGGTGGATAAAGCTTTGAACATCAAAATTGAAACTGAAATTGACAAGTTACCAGAAAACCTTGACGTCACTTTTGAGAAATCTTCTGATGAAGAAAAACATAATTCATAATTGGTTAAAAAGTGGTAAATGATGTCTTAAAAAGTGAAAGTGACAATCCAAATGAATGTTTTGAAGATGACGAGTGTTTTATGAATAATTACATTCCCAAATCCAAAAACAACTTAGATGACGAACCTACTCTGGTCATGTACCAGATGTATGGATCTGATAAGTTGTATTTGGATCAAGATTTTCCAATTCAAAACATTAATTTGGATAAAATTGAGAAGGTTTTCAAGTGGGTTGAAATTGAAGTGTCAGAAGTTAAAAACTTGTCAAGTTTGAAAGGATTCATGAAGGCTAAAACTTATTACACCAAACCTAGACCACAATTTCAAAATAAAAATCAATCTGGTGGTAATGGGCATTGGGGTGGTAAGTCGAACTAGAAACGAAGTTTTCAGAAATCAAATTATGTGACGAGAACTGAATTTGTTAAGAGTTCAAATTCTTTCGGTGATCAAGAGTCCGAAATTTTCAAGAAATTAAACGAGGAGTTCTTTGCTAATAAAGCAACACATAAACAGTCTGAGGGCACAAGTCGGGTTCCCGACAACCGAACTTGTTTCAAGTGTAATGAGATTGGTCAGATAGCATGAAAGTGTACCAACTCTAGGCCTAAGACTGTTATTGTTGAGAACAAATGGAGACCTAACGATGTGAAAGGAAAGGCTCACATGTTTGTTGAAAAACCAGTAAAACAAGTTTTTAAATCTAGACAAACTGGTAAACTTTCAAAACAAATGTTCAAAACCAACAAACATGGAAGTCAAAATTTCAAGCTAAAACATCGTTTGCTCAAAAATCGAAACAATCTCCTTCGACTTCACATGTGAAGAATAATGTTCTGAAGGTCTCTATAACTGAAACAAGAAAGAGACAAACTTCTCCAACCGTTCTGGTTGGAAAGTATGTACCTAAAGTTTTAGGTGGTGATAAAAACAAACAAACTTCTTCGACCCCACAGGTCAAGAAGTATGTCCCAAAATCTGTTCAACCGAATGTTCCAAAATCTGATGTTTTTGAAAAGGTTGAGGTTAAACAGAGAATGTTTTGGAAGTAAATGATAAGAATTTCCCTATTCTTTCCACAATTCGTCTCAATGTTAAGCTACCCGAGTAAAAAGAGGCTTTAGTTGCTTCATTCAACTGATCAAATCTGATGCGTGCAGGAGCTCCCGAGATCAATCTCCAAGTGGATAATAGATAGTGAAGCATCCAAGCACATGACAGGGATGCTCGCCCTGCTGTATGATATTCGAGCGATTAGAGGTGGTTATGTTGGTTTTGCGGGAAATCATGGTGGAAGGATTATTGGATAAGGAACTTTATCGAATGGAAATATGTCTTTTGAGAACGTAACCTACATTGTTGAATTGGAAAAAAATCTGCTGAGTATCTCGCAGATCCGTGACAAGAAGTTTACTGCACACTTTAATGACCAAGAATGTCTGATACTCAAACCGGGATTTGTCATCCCTGAAGAGTGGGTTCTGATGAGGGCGTCGAAAGAGAACGATCTTTATGTTCTTGATATGAGCATCGCGATAACTATAGATTACACACCGCAATGCTTCGTATCTAAGGCAACTGAAAAGGAATCAATATTGTGGCACCGTAAAATGGTGCATATCCATTTACGGAAAATGAATAATCTTGTGCATAATAATCTGGTTGAGGGTGTCAACATAAAGAATTTTCAACTGGGCGACGCATGCATTAGCTGCAAGAAGGGGAAACAAACCAAAAAGTCGCTTCTGAGGAAACTCTTAAACTCGATCAAGAAGCCACTAGAGAGACTTCACATGGATCTCTTTGGTCCTGTGAACGTGAAGAGCATATCAGGAGATCTGTATTGTCTGGTGGTTACGGATGATTACTTGAGATTTTCTTGGGTACTGTTTCTGGAGACTAAAGATGAGGTGATGAAGTTGTTCAAGAAGCTGGAGACTCAGTACAAAAGTCCGATTAGATGAATCAGAAGTGATAATGGTACTGAATTCAAAAACAGTAGAATGGCAAAATTTTGTGACGAAAAGGGTATTTTACACGAGTTCAGCGCTTCGTATACTCCATAACAGAATGGAGTAGCAAAACGAAAGAATCAGACGTTGATTGAGGCTGCTCGTACTATGTTGGCAGTGTAACACCTGTGTCATTTCAACCATCAAACAAATTCCAAACCAATGAAATATTGTATTTCATACTTTGGACTTGTATAAATATGTGTATCTTTTGCACATATAAACTCTTGTTCGATTTCAAGCTCTAAATCGCTTTCTGGAAGGTTATACACGCACTGATGCGTAAATATAACCAGTTTAATGCAACGAACACTCCGGAATGGTGAAATAGGCTTAACATACCTTATATAACCTTTACATAACTTAGATATAAGTTTTGGAAGGTTTGGTGTGGTGAAATCAAAGTTTAATCGCTTACAGGGACTAAAGTTGACAAACTGCGAAAGTATGCCAATTTGAACTGTAACAGACATTCCGGAACATGACCATAAGTTAAACACACCATAAATATCCTTTACATAGCTTAGAAATAGGCTTTAATGGGTTCGGTGTGCTAAAATAAACTTTTGGGTCATTCAGGGACTAAAAGTGTCAAAAAGTGCACAAGTTTGCATTTTCGCGCATAACTTACGTTCTGAATACATCCGGACATCCAAAAATTTATGTAAGCACTAAAATATTTTATTTTAGTGTTCGCCATAAGAAAACATGCAGAAACTCAGTTTTTCGCATTCGGGACCAGATTCGATGTATTAGCCGTTGTTTAAATCACAACCACACATTCTAAACATGCTTAGTCAGCGGATAAGGATGGAATTTAGGCACCATAACTTTGCAACACATGTATGGATGGAATTTAAGCACCTAAACACCATAACTTTGCAACACATGTATGGATGGAATTTAAACACCTAAACACCATAACTTTGCAACACATGTACGGATGGGATTAAGGCACGTTTTCCATGAAACGATCTTAACGGTTCGGGTATTCCTATAAATACCCCATACCCCCCATTGCTAAAATCACTAGAAACTTGATTTGAGAAACTCTAAGTTGAAACATTTGTTTCATACCTGAGATTTTTGAATCGAGTTTAGCATTCGGGGACCCTTCGTAAGTATTCTTTCGTTCTTTTCCTTATTTACTGCTTTTCGAGTCAGAAAGTCAAACTTTGTTTGACTTTCAGCGTTGACCAGTAATGGTCAATGCGAAGTTCGTTTGAACTTCGCAACGTGAGTGTAATCACGTTGGTCATAGTCCCTTGGGACTATGCCCACTGATTACCACGTTGTCTAGGGTCGTAGGGTAAGCGATCTGATAAATCGCTTATACCTCGAACCCGACCCATTTGGTCGATCATTAGGATCCGACCAAACACATTAGGTGACCATAGTAGGTAGGGAATAACCTTCCGAGGTTATACCCTATGGTCACGTCGTTTGAGTAGTTGTATGATAGGTAGTTTATATGCCTTAGGTAAATTACCAGAATACCCTTTTCATGTATAATTGGTAATTAAGCATATGTAACCTAAACCTTTGTCACATAACTGATTATGTAATATGTTTAGGCATATAACACTTGTCATAGGGCTAGTTAGGCGGTCCGAACGCGTTTCACGCGAACGACGCGTTAAAGTAGCATAAGCTACCTAAACGGGTCGTAATGGGTCGTAGACACTTAAGTTAAGTTTCATTTAGTATGTAGGCTTTGTTAAACCAAATGACACGAGTCTCTACACTCGTTTGGTTTACAAACCCTAATACTACCCGATCTTCCGATCTAGGTCCGGTTAATTAACATAGTTACCTATATTAGGTGCCGTTTGATATCCGCGATCTCTAGCATTGTTTAGTTGTCACTCCAGAACTACTGAGCAATCTCAGGTGAGTACATAGACCCCTCTTTTACTGTTTTCCAAACTGTTTTGGGGTGGAACACATGTGCCTACTTGTTACTTTCATGCTTTCCTGTTTTGACATCATATACTTGCTATGTCCATTAGTACATTATAGTACATGATTTCATTACATCTTATGCTAGGTGTGCCCATTGTGTGCATTACTTAGTACATTGTTTTACATTACATTTTATGCTATGTATGTCCATTGTGTGCATACTTAGTACATTGTTTTACATTACATTTTGTTGCATATGCTCATCCAGTATATGAACACATTATATTACATTTTGAACCGTTTATAACTATTTGACTATGTGAACCGTTGTAATCATTTGTATCTGTGAACCGTTTGTATCTGTGAACCGTTTGTATCAGTGAACCGTTTGTATCTGTGAACCGTTTATATCTGTGAACCGTTTATATCTGTGAACCGTTTGTATCAGTGAACCGTTTGTATCTGTGAACCGTTTGTATCTGTGAACCGTTTGTATCTGTGAACCGTTTGTATCTGTGAACCGTTTGTATCTGCGAACCGTGTGAACCGTATTTGACCATACATAAACACTTCTACTATTGTTAAACATTATTTTGGTGGTTTGGTTTGATTAAATGATTAAGTAACGATGCGTGTGTAATATGATACAAGCATGGTGGATACGCCGCTGGTACTTCCTATATATAAGTGTTTGTATGGTATTACATATTGTAGCATTATTTGAATCATTTCAGTTTGAGACATAGAACATTTTATACAAATAACATACTTTTCACAAAACATTGTTTTACAAACAACTTATCTTATACAAACTCATCTTACATGGTTATTTATTTAACCATACATTATTCATTTATTTATACTTATCATCTGATCTTATCGATTTTCAAATGATTTACAAAACAAAGCAAATAACAAGGTTCATGACTAAACATTTTCTCAAACATAAGTCATGAAACCTATTTTCACAAAACCTATGTATCTCACAGGCATTTTTATGCTGACGTACCTATTTTCACATGTGTTTTTCAGGAACTGTTGCATAAGATGATCAAGATACACATAGGCAGACTTGGGCTTTAGTGACAATAAAAGATACAAGACTAGTTAATTATGTTGTATTTCCTTGTTTGTTAAGACATTGTAACACTTTTAATCAATAAAACGAAACTTCAATTGCCATGGATTTGAAACAATTAATTCTGTTACAACACTCCCCGACATTTCCGCCACGTTTTGTATGTTCCACGTGGTCGGGGTGTGACAGAAAAGATGGTATCAGAGCTAATGGTTATAGGGAATTAGGTTATTAGTAATGCTTTGACCTAGTCTATAACTTTCTTAGGACCCTAACGCGAGTTTACTTGCGTTTAGTCATAAAACAATACTGTCACCTATCCTTAGGCGACGACCACAACAAGAACATAAATTTCAAAACCGCTTTGAAAACTAATCATCTGTTCAAGGATGATTTATTACAAGGTTTTGAACCCTCTATTGTAAGGTTTTGAACCCTCTGTTATATGGTTTTGAACCCCTTTGAATTTTCAAAATCTCGTCAAGGTTTTGGGTTTTAAATAATGTGAACACGTGCAAACTGGAAGGGTGAATGCCTGTATTCTGGGTTTTCTGCCTAGGCAAGCACTTCGTATACATCTCATCAGACGCGAGACCAGTTGTGCTTACCTGGGAATTCTTGGGATGAGTGTTCACTTATAGGCGAGCATGTCTTCGCGATACATTATATTGACCCGCTTACTTTGATTAGTCACTATCTCATTTGTTTGCCTTTGGTAACAAACAAATGGTCACAATCTACATGCCTTGTCATTTTCTTTTGACTATCTTTCGCTTGTTTCCTCCTATGCCTTTCGTTATCTTCAAGATGCTTCTTCATCGCAACAACAATGTCCGAATCAGGTGCTGCAATTGCCCAACAAATAGGCGTCGTACTCCAGAGGACCGTTGACTTAGCTATCACCATGACTCGCCTCAGGGATGAAGCCGTAAGGGAACTGCTCCTTGGTGCAATCAATGCAACTGTCATCATCCAAACCAAATACCCTGTTTCAAATGTACCCACGGTGGACGATGGAGACATTTGGTTATCATGTGCCGCTTTGCAATCCAAAGCAAAGCTGTTACAAATCCTGCTACTGCTCAACCTTCAAACTCTGCTTCATATGTTGCTTGGCATATCTGGCGCCTCAACCTCATGAACTTTCTACCTTGTGTATCGAATTAAGCACGCCTAGTGCAAGGTGTCGGAACACCTCTCGTTACACAAATTCCAAAATCCATGTAGGATCTTTCTATCCTCATAATTAGATCCTTGTGGATGGGTATCATTCATCGGAATCCTTAATTGAATTCCTTGTATGATTCAATACGTACAAAACAACTCAATTAGGACAAACCGAATTCCTTTTAAGATCTTCCTATCTTCATAGTTAGATTCTTGAAAATATTTAAAGTGCCAAAGGAAATCCACGGATTGGGTTTCTGGTATGCTTTAAATACCCGTGTCCAAAGATAACAAATTAATAACCAAGTTAAACAACTATGTGATTATGTGCTTATGTGTTCTCTTTTTATGTTTTTGTGTGATCCAAATTCTTGTCATCCAAATCCTCGTAGAATCTTCCATATCTTTGGGTGCTATATTAAATCCTCAACGGGCTTGTACGTAATAGTAAAGACCCTTGGATTATATTGTACCATTCCATAATTAGACCTTGAGAGGTCTAGGTAAACAGATTGATCCAAAAATCTGGTTAGGAATATCATGTGATGATATAGCTGAAAGGACTCCTTGGTGGCCTAATTTAAAAGGATCCTTTGTCGATCTAATTAAAAGGACCCTATGGTAGTTTAGTCAAACTCATCATCAGGTTTGATTTTTCCTCCCCTTCACATTTCAGACAAATGTCGCGGACTATGCAAGGAATTGCGTAATTATGGATGCATACATAATTATGAAATTCAGTGCACAGAAACCACAGTGAATTTTGTCATGTGTCTAGAGTCTATTCCGTTCATTTTTGTTTCTGAAGATGTAAAATGACTATTCCGTTCATTTTTGTTTCTGAAGATGTAAAATGACTATTCCGTTCATTTTTGTTTCTAAAGATGTAAAATGACTATTCCGTTCATTTTTGTTTCTGAAGATGTAAAATGACTATTCCGTTCATTTTTGTTTCTGAAGATGTAAAATGACTATTCCGTTCATTTTTGTTTCTAAAGATGTAAAATGACTATTCCGTTCATTTTTGTTTCTGAAGATGTAAAATGACTATTCCGTTCATTTTTGTTTCTAAAGATGTAAAATGACTATTCTGTTCATTTTTGTTTCTAAAGATGTAAAATGACTATTCCGTTCATTTTTGTTTCTGAAGATGTAAAATGACTATTCCGTTCATTTTTGTTTCTAAAGATGTAAAATGACTATTCTGTTCATTTTTGTTTCTGAAGATGTAAAATGACTATTCCGTTCATTTTTGTTTCTGAAGATGTAAAATGACTATTCTGTTCATTTTTGTTTCTAAAGAATGCCTGTTGAAAATAACTCGGTTCATTTTTCATTTCTGAAAAATGTTCGTTAAAGAGAAATTACAGGATTACGTCTTGTTCATCTTTGATGGTTATTTAACACAAAGTCACAAATAGACTCCTACGAATTAATTTCGGGACGAAATTTCCTAAAGTAGGGGAGACTGTAACACCTGTGTCATTTCAACCATCAAACAAATTCCAAACCAATGAAATATTGTATTTCATACTTTGGACTTGTATAAATATGTGTATCTTTTGCACATATCAACTCTTGTTCGATTTCAAGCTCTAAATCGCTTTCTGGAAGGTTATACACGCACTGATGCGTAAATATAACCAGTTTAATGCAACGAACACTCCGGAATGGTGAAATAGGCTTAACATACCTTATATAACCTTTACATAACTTAGATATAAGTTTTGGAAGGTTTGGTGTGGTGAAATCAAAGTTTAATCGCTTACAGGGACTAAAGTTGACAAACTGCGAAAGTATGCCAATTTGAACTGTAACAGACATTCCAGAACATGACCATAAGTTAAACACACCATAAATATCCTTTACATAGCTTAGAAATAGGCTTTAATGGGTTCGGTGTGCTAAAATAAACTTTTGGGTCATTCAGGGACTAAAAGTGTCAAAAAGTGCACAAGTTTGCATTTTCGCGCATAACTTACGTTCTGAATACATCCGGACATCCAAAAATTTATGTAAGCACTAAAATATTTTATTTTAGTGTTCGCCATAAGAAAACATGCAGAAACTCAGTTTTTCGCATTCGGGACCAGATTCGATGTATTAGCCGTTGTTTAAATCACAACCACACATTCTAAACATGCTTAGTCAGCGGATAAGGATGGAATTTAGGCACCATAACTTTGCAACACATGTATGGATGGAATTTAAGCACCTAAACACCATAACTTTGCAACACATGTATGGATGGAATTTAAACACCTAAACACCATAACTTTGCAACACATGTACGGATGGGATTAAGGCACGTTTTCCATGAAACGATCTTAACGGTTCGGGTATTCCTATAAATACCCCATACCCCCCATTGCTAAAATCACTAGAAACTTGATTTGAGAAACTCTAAGTTGAAACATTTGTTTCATACCTAAGATTTTTGAATCGAGTTTAGCATTCGGGGACCCTTCGTAAGTATTCTTTCGTTCTTTTCCTTATTTTACTGCTTTTCGAGTCAGAAAGTCAAACTTTGTTTGACTTTCAGCGTTGACCAGTAATGGTCAATGCGAAGTTCGTTTGAACTTCGCAACGTGAGTGTAATCACGTTGGTCATAGTCCCTTGGGACTATGCCCACTGATTACCACGTTGTCTAGGGTCGTAGGGTAAGCGATCTGATAAATCGCTTATACCTCGAACCCGACCCATTTGGTCGATCATTAGGATCCGACCAAACACATTAGGTGACCATAGTAGGTAGGGAATAACCTTCCGAGGTTATACCCTATGGTCACGTCGTTTGAGTAGTTGTATGATAGGTAGTTTATATGCCTTAGGTAAATTACCAGAATACCCTTTTCATGTATAATTGGTAATTAAGCATATGTAACCTAAACCTTTGTCACATAACTGATTATGTAATATGTTTAGGCATATAACACTTGTCATAGGGCTAGTTAGGCGGTCCGAACGCGTTTCACGCGAACGACGCGTTAAAGTAGCATAAGCTACCTAAACGGGTCGTAATGGGTCGTAGACACTTAAGTTAAGTTTCATTTAGTATGTAGGCTTTGTTAAACCAAATGACACGAGTCTCTACACTCGTTTGGTTTACAAACCCTAATACTACCCGATCTTCCGATCTAGGTCCGGTTAATTAACATAGTTACCTATATTAGGTGCCGTTTGATATCCGCGATCTCTAGCATTGTTTAGTTGTCACTCCAGAACTACTGAGCAATCTCAGGTGAGTACATAGACCCCTCTTTTACTGTTTTCCAAACTGTTTTGGGGTGGAACACATGTGCCTACTTGTTACTTTCATGCTTTCCTGTTTTGACATCATATACTTGCTATGTCCATTAGTACATTATAGTACATGATTTCATTACATCTTATGCTAGGTGTGCCCATTGTGTGCATTACTTAGTACATTGTTTTACATTACATTTTATGCTATGTATGTCCATTGTGTGCATACTTAGTACATTGTTTTACATTACATTTTGTTGCATATGCTCATCCAGTATATGAACACATTATATTACATTTTGAACCGTTTATAACTATTTGACTATGTGAACCGTTGTAATCATTTGTATCTGTGAACCGTTTGTATCTGTGAACCGTTTGTATCAGTGAACCGTTTGTATCTGTGAACCGTTTATATCTGTGAACCGTTTATATCTGTGAACCGTTTGTATCAGTGAACCGTTTGTATCAGTGAACCGTTTGTATCTGTGAACCGTTTGTATCTGTGAACCGTTTGTATCTGTGAACCGTTTGTATCTGTGAACCGTTTGTATCTGCGAACCGTGTGAACCGTATTTGACCATACATAAACACTTCTACTATTGTTAAACATTATTTTGGTGGTTTGGTTTGATTAAATGATTAAGTAACGATGCGTGTGTAATATGATACAAGCATGGTGGATACGCCGCTGGTACTTCCTATATATAAGTGTTTGTATGGTATTACATATTGTAGCATTATTTGAATCATTTCAGTTTGAGACATAGAACATTTTATACAAATAACATACTTTTCACAAGACATTGTTTTACAAACAACTTATCTTATACAAACTCATCTTACATGGTTATTTATTTAACCATACATTATTCATTTATTTATACTTATCATCTGATCTTATCGATTTTCAAATGATTTACAAAACAAAGCAAATAACAAGGTTCATGACTAAACATTTTCTCAAACATAAGTCATGAAACCTATTTTCACAAAACCTATGTATCTCACAGGCATTTTTATGCTGACGTACCTATTTTCACATGTGTTTTTCAGGAACTGTTGCATAAGATGATCAAGATACACATAGGCAGACTTGGGCTTTAGTGACAATAAAAGATACAAGACTAGTTAATTATGTTGTATTTCCTTGTTTGTTAAGACATTGTAACACTTTTAATCAATAAAACGAAACTTCAATTGCCATGGATTTGAAACAATTAATTCTGTTACAACACTCCCCGACATTTCCGCCACGTTTTGTATGTTCCACGTGGTCGGGGTGTGACAGGCAGATTCAAACCTCCTAGTGAGCTTCTGGAACAAAGCAGTGTCCTATGCGTGTTAAACCCTGAACCGAGTGTTGACTGTCAAGCAGCACAATAAAACATGTTTTCAGTTGTTGATGAACCGGAAGCAAAATATGAAGTACCTTGAACCTTTTGGTTCACCGTGCACAGTTATAGATCCAGACGGCAAATTCGGGTAAAATATTTTGGAGGGATACTTCGTTGGATATGCTAGTCCACTCCGACGGGTATTTGTTCCAACTCTCAAATGAATAATCGAAGCTCAACATGTTGAGTGCCGGGCGTATTCTATGCCTGTTCAAAAACCTGGTGCAGTGTGGATGTTCGACTATGATGGCCTGTGGGATTCTTTCAAGCTTCCAGAGGAACCGTCAGATGAGGAATTGGTGAAACTATTTTAGCAACATTTGTCTTCCTCGCAAGAACAAGCGCCAAGACTGATGGTGGTTACTGAAGATCATCTAGGAGGTGCAAATGATTCGGAAGCTGGCCCTAGTCACACTCAGAATGATTCTCAAACTCAGACAATAGAAACAGTTGCTCTAGCAGAATATGCTCCGGCCATAGTGGTTGACAACGCAAATGATTCTGATTCAGAAAGTCCCACATTTGATCAGGTAGATACTGACTCTGAGGGGGGGTAGATCTAGCTTGATATTCAGTCAAACGAGGTCATTCAAGAAGCAGAGTAGAATGTTACTAATCTAGAGAACGAGGTGATGGTATCTGATGAGGTGATGCCACAGACACTTTCTTATCACCCAAAGGAGTTTATCATAGGAGAGCTTCAATCTGGTGTTCAAAATTGATCAGGGCCTTTCGTGCTTTTACACTAAGATTGCTCCATTACAAAACAAACTGACGGAGGAATCATGGGTAAATGCGATGCAAGAAGAACTTGGTCTATTTGAGAAGCTAGGGGTATGGAAGTTAGTCGATTTACCTGACGGCCATAGAAAGATAAACACAAAGTGGGTTTTTAAGTGCAAGTGAGATGACAGAGGAGTCGTTGTACGTAATAAAGCTTGCCTGGTCGTTTAGGGATTCAGTCAGCAAGAGGGAATTAATTTCACCAAAGTGTATGCCCCAGTTTCTTGAATTGAAGCGATTAGAATCTTTCTCGCATTTGCATCATGGAAGGGTTTCAAGGTATATCAGTTAGATGTTAAATCGGCGTTCCTATATGAAAAAGAGAAAGAGGAGGGGTATATCGATCAGCCACCGGGCTTCACTGACCCTATCCATAAAGATAAGGTCTATCTTCTCGACAAAGCCTTGTACGAGTTGCACCATGTAACAACTCTTGCCAAAATTATTATTTCTTATTTTAATAATGTCCATTAGGAAACCCTAATTGAGACCCCTAAGTAGTATGGCATGACCCATAATTTTTAAAACGGTCAAAGCTAGGATCAGGACCCCCAAAAACTCGAGGGGGGTAACCCCAAATTGATAATTATCTCTAAAAACGAATATAAATCTCACAAATTTCGTTTAAACTGACTCAGCAAGGCTAAGCAGGACACCAGGCACCCCTAGCCTAGGTGTGTCTCTGTCGCGACATGCACCATGATCTAGGGGACCTGGCGCGACACGCGAGGGAGGTCCAAATTCAGTATATAATGCTGGGGTTTGGCACTTGCATGGCAGCTCTGTTACAACATAAAAATTTGTTACGTACAAGAAGTTATACATTGTTTCGTTCAAAAACACACACAAGCACGAATATCTGCCACGACAACAGGGTAATAACTCGATCACTGCTACGATACAATGTCCGATCGATTGAAACCAATCCGATGGATGTTTAAGTGCTGCCCGAATTTGGGCTATACTTTGTCATTCGTCGTGAGGGTTTTGATTTCGTGAGTTTATCGTAAAAGTTGTATTAAGTTGCTAACCTAGTTTCGTGTGCATTGTTATTTAACTAGGTTACAAGGCAAAATTAGTAGGCAAAGTTCTGTCTAACTAAATTTGCAATGTGAGTCATTCTCTTTTTACCAAATTGTTTCCAAAACCCTATTTATTTTCAAAGTTATAATTACAGGGATTAAGTCTTTGTAGTCTTCAATTATAGCCGGTATGTGGGGTTTTGTATACATTACTTGATAATCGTCACCATTGGACAACGGGTAGCCAATGGATGATATGTCCATAGTCACAGAATCGGGTCGAGTGACAAATACCGTTGGGTAATTGGTTGATATAAACATTGTAATCGCCCTTAATACTGTAAATTATAACAATGTGTCGTTTTGTGAAATTTGAATCACTCGCCAGTATTTCCCCGCTGATAAATTTTTTTAAACATGTTTCAGGTGATTTACTGTGAATTAGGGAAAAGTGCCGCGTAGCACTACCAGCTTGAAGAAAGTGGCTCAGTAAATAAATAAACATGTTCTTGTAAAACAGGGATTTTCCAGTAAAATTTCCTTTATTGTGAAATAAAATAAATTGGGCATTTTCAATTAAAAAGATCCTTTTAAAATTTCCGCTACCAAAATAAACATTACCACAGGTATCTGTCCCGCGGTTCCGGAAACGGGTAAAACCGGGTCAGGGGCCATGACAAAAAAGGTGGTATCAGAGCCACTGATTTAAGGTATTTAAGTATTTAGAAATACTTAATTTTTCTAATTGCCATTCTGTGATTCAAAGAAAAAATTTAATTTACAATAAATAAAAATTTTAACTTAAATTTGTGTGTGTTTCTTCATGTGTGCTAACATCATGAATGAACTGTCGGAGGCACTCCGAAACTTTACTATCCATAGCACCGATATGGATACCACAGGAAACCCATCTGGCTACCTGGCAGATATGGAGGAACCACTAACATTCCAGGCCCAGGCCCAGGAGAAACCAAAGCCGAAAAAGAGTAGGAGAATCTTGGACAGGAAACGTGGGCGTAGGAAGAAGCCAGCTGCACAGAAGGTTAAAAAACTGAGGATCCGAAGGATAAAGGGAAAGGAAAAGAGATCGGGGAGAGTTCCGGGCAAGCGCAGGAAATGCCACCATGGGAGGAGCTGTCACACCCCGACCACGAAAAACAACAAATCATGGCGGAAACGTCGGGGAGTGTTGTAACAGAATCATTGTTTCATAACACATGGATTGAAGTTCTGTTTTATTAAATTAAATGTATTACATTACATTGAAATTTGAAACAAAACATGAACAAATAGACTTTCATTGTTATTAAGTCACTAAGGCCTTGTCCGTTCCTATGTGAGCATGCATCAATATCATCATCAAATATCACCAACTATGGTACCTGAAACACATGTGAAAATACGTCAACATAAAATGCCGGCGAGTACATAGGATTTTATGAGAGTGTCAGATTCATGGCTCGTTTATGTTTTGAAAATATAACTTAAACACCTTTGTAAATTGATAATTAGAAAACCAAGTTTTGTAAAATGTTTGTAATGTGAATTGAAATAACTAAGTCAAAACAGATTTGTTTTATAAAACCTCGATACCATGAATCTTAACTCCAAAACATTTGTTCATAGAAACCCAAATTGTAAATCGTTTTTGAAATAAAACTCAAATGTTTTATATTGTTAGAAAAACCTTGTAATATAACTTTGTTTTGATAAACTTGCCCAAGTGATCTAGATAACGCAATGATATATAATATATTAAAAGCACCTATATATAGGAAGTACCAGCGGCGTATCCACCATGCTTTTAACACATTATACCCGCCCCGTTACCTAATCACTTCCATAACCCAACGGTTCAAACAATGCCAAACGGTTCACATAATCAAAAAGTTACAAACGGTTCATATAAATCAAACAGTTACAAACGGTTCACATAATCAAACAGTTACAAACGGTTCACATAATCAAACAGTTACTAATAGTTCATATAAATCAAACAGTTACAAACGGTTCAAAATGTAAAACAATGTGTCCATATGCTGAGTGAACATATGCAACAAAATGTAATATACAAAAATCAATGTGCTAGCATGTTAAGTGAACATACATAGCAAAACATAATGAAATCATGTACTATATTTATACTAATGAACATAACAAGCATATGATATAAAATCATGAAAAACACGAAAGTAACAAGTAGGCACATGTGTTTCACCCCAAAACATTTGAAAACAGTAAAATAGGGGTCTATGTACTCACTTGAGGATGCTTAGAAGTCTTGACTAACAACCAAGCAAAGCTAGAGGGATCACGGAAATCAAACGGCACCTAATATAGGTAACTATGTTAATAAACGGACCAAAATCGGAGGATCGGATAAAATGAGGTTTCGTAAACCAAATGAGTGTAGGGACTCATGTAATATGGTTTAACAAAGCCTACATTCTAAAAAAAAATCTAACCTAAGTGCTTACTACCCATTACGACTCGTTAAGGTAGCTTATGCCACTTTAACGCGTCGTTCACGTAAAACGCGTTCGTACCGTCTAACTAGTCCTATGGCAAGTATTATATGTGTTAACATGTCTAATAATGTTGCCTAATGAGTTTAGATGTCAAAATTTAAGTTACATATGCTTAAAATGAATTTATGCGTAAAAAGGGCATTTTGGTCATTTTCCTAAGGCATATAAACTACCTATCATACAACTAACTAAACGAAGTGACCATAAGGTATAACCTCGGAAGGTTATTCCCTATTCAACTATGGTCACAATAAATGCTTGGTCGGATCCTAATGATCGACCAAACGGGTCGGGTACGAAAGTATAAGCGGTTGTTTAGACCGCTTATCTTACGACCCTATATAAGCACTAAACTAAAAGCGACGAGTTAAACATGTTAAAACATGTTTAACGAAGTTAGAAAACAAGTTTGATATCAAAACAAAAGGTTTTGATACCCAAGAATAGTTTGGTTGCAAAATACGCATGAATACGCATTTTGACCGAAACTATGACTCGTCACTACACCTAATCAACGTGGTAATCAGTAGGTATAGTCACAAGGGACTATAACCATCATGATTACGCTCATGTATGAAGCATAAAAACGTATAAAAGCATGAAAGAAACTTACAACGGGTCCAAGCTAGGAAGAACTTGATTTAAATACTCAGGTATGAAGCATAAAGCTTCAACTTAGAGCATAAAATCAGATCAAGGTGTGAGGAAAATTGAAAGGGAGCTTGGGTATTTATAGATTTCGGAGAACCGTTAGGATCGTTTCTCGCAAATCGTACTTTGATCTTGACCTTACAAGTGGGCACATGGTTTTCTAAACCATGGGTACATCAAAAACAAGCAAAATCCATCAAATGGTATTGAAAAACTATGATCAAAACCATCAAAACATCAAAATTGGACTAGATACAACGAATCTGGTCATTTGGGCACTTTTTGACGTTTTTAGTCCCTATTGATCAAGAAAGTTTATTTTTGCGCACCAAACACCTCAAAGCCTATTTCTAAGCCATGTAAAGGATATTTAGGGCATATTTAACTTATGATCAAGTTCCGGATTTTTGTTACAGTACGAATCGGCATACTTTCGCAGTTTGTCGAAATTAGTCCCTGCAAGCGAATAAACTTGATTTTACCACACCAAACCCTCCAAAACTTATTTCTAAGTTATGTAAAGGTTATATAAGGTATGTTAAGCCCATGTCACTGTTCCGGAGTGTTTTTTGCATTAAACTGGTTATATTTACGCATCAGTTCACGTATAACCTTCTAGAAAGCGATTTAAAGCTCGAAATCGAACATGAATTGATATGTGCACATGATACACATATTTATACAAATATCAAGTATGAAACACAATATTTCATTGATTTGGTATTTGTTTGATGGTCGCAGAGGCATAGGTGTCACAGTCTCCCCTACTTTAGTAAATTTCGTCCCGAAATTTATTCGAAGGAGTCTGTCTGTGACTTTGTGTTAAATAACCACCAAATATATACAAGGCATAATCCTGTCATTTCCTCAAGGGACATTCTTCAGAAACGAAAATGAACGGATGGAGTCCTTTTAAACGGGTGCTTCCTCAGAAATGGAAATGATGGAATAAACAAAAGGATATTCATTTCCTCAACGGGCATGTGACAACTGTGTTCTGTAATCAACGTACAATGTAAAACAATGTTAATAATCAATAAAACAATGTGATTTGGTGTTATTATATGTGTTTTGGTGTTATTATGTGTGTATATGTGTTTGATGATTTTAAAATTTGATTCGATTCCGATTTCAAGCTTTAAATCGCTTTCTGGAAGGTTATATGCGCACTGATGCGTAAATATAACCAGTTTAATGAAACAAACACTCTGGAATAGTGAAATAGGATTAACATACCTTAAATAACCTTTACATAACTTAGAAATAAGTTTTGGAGGGTTTGGTGTGGCGAAATCAAGTTTATTCACTTACAGGGACTAATTTGGTCAAACTGTGAAACTATACCGATTTGTATAGTAACGAACATTCCGGAACTTGATCATAAGTTAAACATACCCTATATATCCTTTACATAGCTTATAAATAGGCTTTGAGGGGTTCGGTATGCTAAAATAAACTTTATTGATCAATAGGGACTAAAATCGTCAAAAAGTGCACAAGTTTGCATTTTTGCGCATATCTTACGTTCTGAAAATATCCGGACATCCAAAAATTTATATAATCATTAAAATATTTTATTTTAGTGATTGGCATGATAAAATTCTATTCGTCGCTTGATTTGGATCTTTATGCGTTCATTACGACTTCCGTCGTAATTAGCCGAACAACGCAACTGTACGACCAAACGAGCCAACATCCGAAATGTTTTTGAGCACATTTTAAGTTCCCTATAATTTAACTTCATTTTAGAGCTTTGAAATGGGGTTAATGGGGCTAAAACGTGTCAAAAATGCATCGAAAATCAAGTTTCTCACGTGCAAGGACTAAATTGTCAATTTGTGAAACTTCCTGACCTACAGGGTCGCTCGTTTGGACACTGAACGTGTCTGAAGGTGCTCTCTAGACTCTCGAACCATTGCAGAAGTGCAGTCGCTCCTTGAGACCCAAAAAATTTTGATGGCTTGGCAGAGTTGAATGTCTTGAAGTTGCATCGGGCATTATTGTTGTTGAGGGCTAGGTTACATTGAGCAATGATGTTAGGGATTGCAGCAGCCATTTGTTGTGTATTGATAGCCGCCAGTTCTTCATTAGGTACCTAATTGTCGCGTCGTGGAGGCATTCTAAAAGGGGAAACAAGAGAGAAAACAAGTGAAAAGGCTTTGGGTAAGAATGGGATGTTACAGTTACCGACCAAAAAGCATGGGTGACCGTCATTTGTTCGAACCACGAAGCAAACAAACGACACATAAAATCTGAATCAAAGTAAATATGTCTTCATAATGTATCGCGAAGACATGCTCGCCTATAAGTGGACACTTACCCCAAGAGTTCCCAGGTAAGAGCGACTGGTCCGATACTGCGAATTTGTACGAACACTCTAGCCTTAGACAGAAGACTCAGGGTACAGGCACCCACCCTTCCATTTTGCACGTGTTCACATTATTTAGACCCAAACTTTGATGAGATTTTGAAAACTTTGAAGGTTCAAAATGTGACAACTGGCACCAAATCGGTAAATTCCGTACACATTATTTATTATTTAATGACAGCAATTTTGTGCTTAAATGTCAACATTGTCTGATTACATACTAAACAAGTGAATTCATGCATGTTTTATACTACAAAAATTGCTTTATGCATTAATGATAGCGTTGCGTCAGAAATACTAGTAAACTCACCGGCAAGACACATTGTGTCAACAATTCTACAGAAAGCAGTTAGACAATAGAATTGGAGCCTAGGTGTAGGTCCAAAGACAAGAATACATTAAAACCCAAGAGTACATACAAGGGTTAACATATAGACTTTCCGGAAGCTAAAATACGCACTAAAAAGCACTCGAAACGCACTTTAAATGCAGAAATCTGCATAATTCAGCTATAAATCAGCTATAACCAGCTTTTTAACACATGAATATTATGGAGAATTCATGTTTTGTTATCCAGAATACCCTCCTAAGTGTTGGGAATTAAAATGGTTACAAAAGGGTACTTAAAGGACACTAAACGGTGCAATTTAGCACTTTAACGAACCGGTGTTTAACCGAACAACCGGACATTACCCGGAACATAAAAATATTGCTGAAAGCATTGTTTTACTTTTTCTGAGCTAGTTATGGTTCCCGAATACTTAAACATACTACATAATACACCTTACACATTAAACACTAGATATTACATTTAACCTTCCACTAGCTACCTACTTACCATTAAAATTACACATTACCACCCCCCTTAGATTGTATACGGTCATATGGGGTGGCCCCACCTCAAGATCATCTAAATCTTCACTAAAATATCAACTTGATCTTTTCTTGGATTTGGAAAGATTTATTTTGATATTATAGGATCTTGTAAGATATGGAAAGATCTATAAGATGATATGTGCTCACTTCATCTTCTTCACACACCACCACACTCCTCCCCTTGCCCCCACCTTCGGCCGTGAACCCCCATCACCACCACCCTCACTTTCAATTAAATCCCATCTATTCCAAGCTCCTCACAAGGTGATAGATACAAGATTAGAAGGCTCGGTGCTCACGGAACTTGAAGGACCTCCTTTGCTAGCTTTTATCCACTCCATATTCTTCATTGTTCTTCCCTAACTTGAAGCTAGTGGTAAGGCTCTTTTGATCTTTGTTTACTTCACATTTTTAGTGGTTAAAAGATATATATTGTTAAACACAAGAACAATAAAGAATATGAACATGAATCTTTAACATAAAGCTTTGCATATGATGATATCTTGATGAAATGATGATGTTTAGTAGATGTATAATGTTTGCTTGTTGATTACTAGGAATATTGATGTTGATCAATACATGAAACTTGTTAGATTGTGATTAAACACATGAACTAACAAGTTAGAGGATGATTATGTATTTACACAAGAAGATCATCCTCATGTATAAACATGAACTTGATGAATAAAAGATTTCTTGGAAAATAATAAACAAAGTAAGCTAGTAAACTTATAAATCTAAGATGTATGAATGGTTTTTCTAAAAGAACCAAGTTTAAAATGTGATTTTTAGAAGATCTTGGTTTTTACATAAACTTACACTATTTTTATTAGAAAGACAAGTGTATAAACACTTATGAAACAAGAAAAATACAAAAGAAGTATTTTTAGAAAAATCATCTTACAAGTTGTAAATGACTAAATCCTTCAAAAATGAGATTTACAAACAAGTAACCATGTTTTTAAGGGTAACTAAACCTACTAAATAAATGGTAAGTTACTACAAGTCTTTACAAAAACTTCAAGTTCATGATATAGTGTAACTTACTTGATTTTGACACCCGGCAAGTGTTAAATGAGTTGTTAATTGTTGTGATGATATTAAAAGAAAATAAACACATGTTTTGAAAACATGGGAAACCTCCATTTTTAGGGGAAACTCTGTTAAAATTTCTATTAATTTTGACACTTAGAAAAATATAAGTTTTGAGAAACTTATTCCCTAAAAATGTATCTAATAATATTTACCAAGGTTTCCCTAATTTTTGTGTTAAGAAATGATGATTTCTTCAAGATTAAAATTGATACTAAGTATGTATATTTTTGAGAAAAATATATATATTTATTGATCACCAACTTTTGTGCTAAGTGTATGTAGTATGTATTATACGTGATAGTGTATTAGAACTTGAAAATACACTAAATACTCCTAAGGAGTGAACATACAAAAATACACATACAACAAGCTTAGACAAATACAAGAGAATATATTTATGAAAATATATTTCTTGATAGAATAAATAACTTGGACAAGTTATGAACATGAAATGAAGTTTTGGACAAAGTACATAATTCGGGTGAAAAATACAAAATACTTATATTTATTTTTGAGAAAATAATATAAGTAAGACACTTAATTAAAAATATAAATTATTTTTAACACAAGAATACATACACAAAAAGATAGTGACTTGTACTTGTGCAATACAAGTCTAGTGACTAACGTTAATAAAACACGTTTAGGTCACGATGCTAGATAAGCAAATCCGGTGAAGTTTACGACGCAAGGAACGCAAAGTTGTGAGTTCATGCTCCCCCTTTTCTTTAACTGTTTTTGGTTTTATAACTTCGGGGGTGAAATACATGTTACAAATGTTACAATGTTTACAAATGGTATGATGTAGCACAAAAACATTCAAGTGGAACATTATAGATCATGTCCCAAATAGGGTACCATAAGCACCATTAATCAACGTATACATTCAGACCGCGGAACAAAAGGTTAGATCTAATGGGTTTCAGGCAACCTCACTCTTGGCCTACTTCTACCAATGAGTGCTTCTGTGTCTCAGTCAAAGTCGACAAAAATGCCTAGGTTTGGTGGCTTCATATGTCGTGACACATGTTAGTGGCCCTGCAAACCACTAGAGATCTCAAACATTCATAGTACTCAGTTACATATACGTTTTACAAGTTACATTCAAACATTCACAGTACTCAGTTACAGATACAAGTTACATACCATGTTTTCATTCAAGTATTTAAACATTCAATACAAACACTGCATGAATTCACACCAACATTATGTTGACGTTTTTCCAAAAACTCACATGTATTTCAGGTAACTAAAAGTGGATGTGCGCGTGGTCTTACTCATGCTCTTGGATGTTGTTTATGTTTATCCTTAAATAAAGTTGTAAACTTTTCAGACAAAATGTTGTCTTGTGATGTAAACACTTAAACTATGTTTTCAGTTATGTATTGTTTGGCATTTGAAGTTATTTTTTTGAGCATGTAGTATGTTTACCATTCGCATGCAATGAGAACCTTTCATGATCACACCTCGTGCTTCCGCCTTGGAAAGGGGTGTGACAGATTAGTTTCAAAGCTGCGATTGTAGTGAACCAGGATTCCTTCTCGAGTCTAGACTACAATCTCTAGGATCCTTTCACGAAAACAATTTTTCAAAGTTTTTCATTGCATAAAACTTTCCGTGACATCCACTACCTGAAACTATTTACAAAGAGTCAAGAAAAGACACCACGAGACTTAGGGTGCACTGGAGTAGCACTTGTCTTTGATTAAGAATTACTTGCGATTATGTGTTTACATATTCCAGAAGTAGAAAACCACAAGAATGCGTGACTTTACCTGAGAACAATGGCCTATCTGAAGGAAGAGATACGAGGATGAAACGAACTGTGCGGACTGTGCAAGGAGTTACGTAATTATGGATGCGTACATAATTATGGAATTCAGTGCACAAAAACCACAGCAAGTGTGACACCTGTGTCACTTCAACCATCAAACAAATGCTAAACTAATGAAATATTGTATTTCATACTTTGGACTTGTATAAATATGTGTATCTTTTGCACATATCAATTCTTGTTCGATTTCAAGCTCTAAATCGCTTTCTGGAAGGTTATACGCGAACTGATGTGTAAATATAACCAGTTTAATGCAACAAACACTCCGGAATAGTGACATATACTTAAAATACCTTAAATAACCTTTACATAACTTAGAAATAAGTTTTGAAGGCTTTGGTATGTCAAAAACAAGTTAATTCGCTTATAGGGACTAAACTTGACAAACTGCGAAAGTATGCCAATTTGAACAGTAACGAACATTCCGGAACATGACCATAAGTTAAACACACCTTAAATATCCTTTACATAGCTTAGAAATAGGCTTTGAGGGGTTCGGTGTGCTAAAATAAACTTTTGGGTCATTCAGGGACTAAAAGTGTCAAAAAAGTGCATAAGTTTGCACTTTCGCGCATAACTTACGTTCTGAACACATCCGGACATCCAAAAATTTATGTAAGCACTAAAACATTTTATTTTAGTGTTTGGCATAAGAAAAATCCATTCGTCACGCCATTTGGATCGTTTTTCGCGCTTATGCGCATTCCGTCGTAATTAACCGAACATCGCAACCGTACGGCTAAACGAACTGACATCCGAGATATTTTTGAGCACATTTTAAGTTCCCTATACTTTAACTTCATTTTAGAGCTTTGAAATGGGGTTAACGGGGCTTAAAAGTGTCAAAAATGCATCAAATAGCAAGTTTGGAGCTTCAGGGGCCTGTTCTGCCACTTTTGAAAGTGTCTGGTCTGCAAGGTGCTTGCGCACCTCAACACAAAAACCCTTACGGTGCGCAAGCAGGGGTCAGGTATGCAGAATATCGTTTTCTCAGCTATTAACAGCCTTTAACCCCTCCAAAGGCCAAGGCCAAGTGTCAAATTCTTGTGGTGGGAGCAATATGAGTTACCACAACATTTCGACAAGTGTACGGCTTAGATCGTGCCCTCTTCTCCAAGAAACGATCCTAACGGTGAACCGAAAACTATAAATACCCACCTCCACCCTTCACTTTTCCTCACAAGAATCTGATTAAATGTGCTCTAAGTTGAAACCTTTGTTTCATACCTGAGCTATTTTGATCTAGATTAGCATTCGGGGACCCTTTGTAAGTGTTCCTTCGTTCTTTTATTGTTTTTCGAGTCCAAAAGTCAAACTTTGTTTGACTTTCTTCGTTGACCAGTTTATGGTCAATGCGAAGTTCGTTTGAACTTCGCAACGTGATTGTAATCACGATGGTTATAGTCCCTTGTGACTATGCCTACTGATTACCACGTTGTCTAGGGTCGTAAGGGTAAGCGATCTAATAAATCTCTTATACCTTCAAACCCGACCCATTTGGTCGATCATTAGGATCCGGCCAAACACATTAGGTGACCATAGCATATAGGGAATAACCTTCCGAGGTTATACCTTATGGTCGCTTCGTTTAAGTAGTTGTATGATAGGTAGTTTATATGCCTTAGGTAAATTACCAAAATACCCCTTTGATGCCTAAATTCATTTTAAACATATGTAACATAACTTTTGACATCTAAACTGATTTGACAACAATATTAGACATGATTAAGGCATATGTTACTTGTCATAGGACTAGTTAGGCGGTCCGAACGCGTTTTACGCGAACGACGCGTTAAAGTAGCATAAGCTACCTAAACGGGTCGTAATGGGTTGTAAGCACTTAGGTTAGGTTTCATTTAGTATGTAGGCCTTGTTAAACCATACTACATGAGTTCCAATACTCATTTGGTTTACGAGCCCTCATTCTATCCAATCTTCCGATACAGGTCCGGATTATTAACATAGTTACCTATATTAGGTGCCGTTTGATATCCATGATCTCTAGCATTGCTTGGTGGTTATCTTAGGACTTCTGAGCAATCTCAAGTGAGTACATAGACCCCTCTTTTACTGTTTTCCAAACATTTTGGGGTGGAACACATGTGCCTACTTGTTACTTTCATGCTTTCCATGCTTTCACATCATATACCTGCTATGTTCGTTAGTACATTATAGTACACGATTTTATTACGTTTCATGCTATGTATGTCCATTGTGTGCGTACTTAGTACATCGTTTTACATTACATGCTATGTATGCCCATTGTGTGCGTACTTAGTACATCGTTTTACATTACATGCTATGTATGCCCATTGTGTGCGTACTTAGTACATCGTTCTACATTACATTTCATGCTATGTATGTCCATTGTGTGCATACTTAGTACATTGTTTTACATTGCATTTCTGTTGCATATACTCATCCAGCATATAAACACATTATACTACATTTTGAACCGTTGTAACTATTTGACTATGTGAACCGTCGTAACCCTTTGATTATATGAACCGTTTGTAACTGTTGAACCGTGTGAACCATTTCTATCTGTTGACATGATTTACATTTGACAATAGACATTTGACTATACATAAACATTTCTACAATCCTTAATCATTACATCTTGGTGGTTTGGTTGGAGTAAGTGATTTAAGTAACGAGGCGTGTGTAATATGATACAAGCATGGTGGATACGCCGCTGGTACTTCCAATATATAAGTGTTTGTATGGTATTACATATTGTAGCGTTATTTGAATCATTTCAATTTGAGACATATAACATTTTATACAAATAACATACTTTTAACAAGACATTGATTTACAAACAACTTATCATATACAAACTCATTTTACACGGTTATTTATTTAACCATACAATATTCTCGTATTTATACATATTATCTGATCTAATCGTTTTTCAAATGATTTACAAGACAAAGCAAATTACAAGGTTCATGACTAAACATTTTCTCAAACATAAGTCATGAATTCTGTTTTCACAAAACCTATGTATCTCACAGGCATTTTTATGCTGACGTACCTATTTTCACATGTGTTTTCAGGAAATGATGCATAGGACTTATCAAGACATACTTAGGCGGACCTGTGCCTTAGTGACTTAAAACGAGACAAGAACTAGTTAATTTTTGTTATGTACTCTTTATTTCTTGTTTAAAGACAATGTAACTCGCTTGTTTGATGAATAAAACGGAACTTTAATTTTCCATGGTTGTGAAACATTAATTCTGTTACAACACTCCCCGACGTTTCCGCCACGTTACGTTGTCTCACGTGGTCGGGGTGTGACAGAAAAGATGGTATCAGAGCCAATGGTTATAGGGAATTAGGTTATTAGTAATACTATGACCTAGTCTATAACCTTCTTAGGACCCTAACGCGAGTTTACTTGCGTTTAGTCATAAAACAATACCGTCACCTATCCTTAGGCGACAATCACAACAAGAACATAAATTTCAAAACCGCTTTGAAAACTAATCATCTGTTCTAGGATGATTGATTACTAGGTTTTGAACCCTCTATTGTAAGGTTTTGAACCCTCTATTGTAAGGTTTTGAACCTTCTGTTATAAGGTTTTGAACCCCTTTGAGTTTTCAAAATCTCGTAAAAGTTTTGGGTCCTAAATAGTGTGAACACGTGCAAACTGGAAGAGTGAATGCCTGTACCCTGAGTTTTATGTCTAAGGCTAGAGTGTTCGTACAAATCAACATAATCGGACCAGTCACTCTTACCTGGGAACTCTTGGGGTGAGTGTCCACTTATAGGCGAGTATGTCTTCGCGATACACTATGAGGATCGATTTGCTTTGATTCAGCCTTTGTGTTGTTTGTTTGCTTCATGGTTCAAACAAATTACCATCAACCATGATTTTGGTCGGTACTTGTAACATCCTATTCTTACCCAATGCCATTTCATTTGTTTTCTCTCTTGTTTCCCTTTTTTTTAGAATGCCTCCTCGACGCAAAAATCCGGTATCTATTGAAGAGCTGGCAGCTGTCATTACACAGCAAATGACTGCTGCAATCCCGAACATCGTTGCTCAATGTCACCAAGCTCTCAACAACAATAATGCCCTCTGCAACTTCAAGACGTTCAACTCAGCTAAGCCATCAAAGTTTTCTGGGTCTCAAGGAGCGACTGCACTTCTGCAATGGTTCAAGAGTCTAGAGAGCACCTTCAGGCATGTTCAATGTCCAAACGAGCGAAAGGTAGATTTCGCATCTAGTGTCTTTGAGAAACGAGCTTTGACGTGGTGGAACGGTGTGGTGAGAGATAGGGGTGCCGAAGTGGCACTGGCTCAAATGTGGGAAGAACTTAGAACACTGATGATTAAGGAATTCTGTCCTCGTCACGATATCAGGGCCTTGGAAAGGGAATTCGACAATCTTAAGCAAGACAGCGGTGAACATCGAGCCTACACTGATCGATATGAGGAGTTGAGCCTGTTGTGTCCTACCATGGTCATGCCTTTGGATAAGGCGATCGAAAAATACATTGATGGTCTCCCTGACTCAGTTCAGGACATTGTTACTGGTAGTAACCCACTACGGTTAGGCAGGCCATTGAGCTAGCTGCAACCTTGAGTGAATCTCAGATCATGAAACGTAAGCTTTTCCGAAAGGGTGACAAGAAACCGGTCGAGGAATCGAAACCAATCGAGGAATCAAAGACCATGGATGAACAGACTGGATCCCCTAAGAAGTCAATGAAGCGAAAGGCTTCTCAGAACTTCGCCATGGTTACTCACAATGATCAAGCCGTCCCCAACCAACCAGCTCAACCCCCTGCTGGAAGCCATACAATGGAAATTCACCCTTGTGCAACCAATGTAACCTTCATCATCATGGTAATGTGAAGTGCCGCGAATGCCAAATTTGTGGACTTAAAGGTCATACAACAAAAGTTTTCCGAGCTGCGGTTGCACCAAATCAAGTTGGCAACAATCCTGCTCAAGCTCGCTTTCCACTAGGTTCTTGCTACAATTGTGGCGAGATGGGTCATTTCCGAAGAAATTGCCCAAAGCTTGCTAATGCTAATCCAGCACAGGGATGAGCATCTGACCGACTAGAAGACAACACCCTTTAGAAATAATCATGTCTTGTGTATTATTTTCTTTTGTTGTCAAGGTCCATGAAACAGTTGTTATCATTGTTTATAAATAAATCTTTTATTTACATTGGAATGTATTTATGAGGTTGTATGTATAAACAACATATCCCTTTCAATACCGACAATTAAGGAATCGTATTCCTTGAAAAGCAAACTACCACCCAATTTTTTTTCCATTTTATGATATCTTGCGTTTCCACGAAGATCCTAAGTACTTGTTTCTTCTAAGGAAAACGAAGTACAAGGCGCAAGTTACAACACTGGACGAATACCCAAAGTACCACTATAAATCCTTAATAGGGTACCTAAGGGTATTTCCGTAAATCCTAAAATTATTGTGTTCCTTAATTCGAATATTACGTTTATTTGAAAACAAAATCGAATTTTTGGGAGATCTTTCTATCTTTCCAGATAGATCCCAGAGGACATTGAAGTCCATCGACTGGTTTCCATATCCATTCTTAATCGAGAATAAGTTAATAACAAATTAATAACTGAGTTAAGCAACTATGTGATTATGTGCTTATGGGTTCCCTTTCATGTTTTTTTTTGGTGTAATCCAAGTTTTTTGGTATCTAAAATCCTTAATGGACTTCTATGTTGTAGTTAAGTCCCTTGGGTTTATAAAGTACTACTCCATAATTAGACCCCTTGAGTGGTCTAGTTAAACAGATTGATCCAAAAATCTGGTTAGGAACATCATGTGATGATATAGCTGAAAGGACTCCCTGGTGGCCAAATTAATAAGATCATCTGTTGATCTAATTAAAAGGACCCTATGGTAGTCTAGTCACCCTCATCACAGGTTTGATTTTCCTCCCCTAAACATTACAAGACAAACTGTGCGGACTGTGCAAGGAACTACGTAATTATGGATGCATACATAATTATGAAATTCAGTGCACAGAAATCACATCAAGTTTGGTCGTGTGTCCAGAAATGACTCATTTCGTGCATTTTCATTTCTGAAGGAATTGTGGAAAATGACTCATTCCGTTCATTTTCGTTCCGGAAGAAATTGTGGAAAATGACTCATCCCGTTCATTTTCGTTTCTGAAGGAATTGTGGAAAATGACTCATTCCGTTCATTTTCATTCCTGAAGAAATTGTAGAAAATGACTCACTCCGTTCATTTTCGTTCCTGAAGAAATTGTGGAAAATGACTCATCCCGTTCATTTTCGTTCCTAAAGAAATTGTGGAAAATGACTCATTCTGTTCATTTTCATTCCTGAAGAAATTGTAGAAAATGACTCATTCCGTTCATTTTCGTTCCTAAAGAAATCGTGGAAAATGACTCATTCCGTTCATTTTCGTTTCTGAAGAAATTCATTCTGTTCATTTTCGTTTCTGAAGAAATTGTGGAAAATGACTCATTCCGTTCATTTTCGTTTCTGAAGAATGTCCGTTAAGGAAATGTCAGGATTATGCCTTTCATATCTCTGGTGGTTATTTAACACAAAGTCACAGATAGACTCCTACGAATAAATTTCGGGATGAAATTTCCTAAAGTAGGGGAGACTGTGACACCTGTGTCACTTCAACCATCAAACAAATTCTAAACCAATGAAATATTGTATTTCATACTTTGGACTTGTATAAATATGTGTATCTTTTGCACATATCAATTCTTGTTCGATTTCAAGCTCTAAATCGCTTTCTGGAAGGTTATACGCGCACTGCTGGGTAAATATAACCAGTTTAATGCAACAAACACTCCGGAATAGTGACATATACTTAACATACCTTAAATAACCTTTACATAACTTAGAAATAAGTGTTGAAGGCCTTGGTATGTCAAAAACAAGTTAATTCGCTTATAGGGACTAAACTTGACAAACTGCGAAAGTATGCCAATTTGAACAGTAACGAACATTCCGAAACATGACCATAAGTTAAACAAACCTTAAATATCCTTTACATAGCTTAGAAATAGGCTTTGAGGGGTTCGGTGTGCTAAAATAAACTTTTGGGTCATTTAGGGACTAAAAGTGTCAAAAAAGTGCATAAGTTTGCACTTTCGCGCATAACTTACGTTCTGAACACATCCGGACATCCAAAAATTTATGTAAGCACTAAAACATTTTATTTTAGTGTTTGGCATAAGAAAAATCCATTCGTCACGCCATTTGGATCGTTTTTCGCGCTTATGCGCATTCCGTCGTAATTAACCGAACATCGCAACCGTACGGCTAAACGAACCGACATCCGAGATATTTTTTAGCACATTTTAAGTTCCCTATACTTTAACTTAATTTTATAGCTTTGAAATGGGGTTAACGGGGCTTAAACGTGTCAAAAATGCATCAAATAGCAAGTTTGGAGCTTTAGGGGCCTGTTCTGCCACTTTTGAAAGTGTCTGGTCTGCAAGGTGCTTGCGCACCTCAACACAAAAACCCTTACGGTGCGCAAGCAGGGGTCAGGTATGCAGAAAATCGTTTTCTCAGCAGTTAACAGCCTTTAACCCTCCAAAGGCCAAGGCCAAGTGTCAAATTCTTGTGGTGGGAGCAATATGAGTTACCATAACATTTCGACAAGTGTACGGCTTAGATCGTGCCCTCTTCTCCACGAAACGATCCTAACGGTGAACCAAAAACTATAAATACCCACCTCCACCCTTCACTTTTCCTCACAAGAATCTGATTAAATGTGCTCTAAGTTGAAACCTTTGTTTCATACCTGAGCTATTTTGATCTAGATTAGCATTCGGGGACCCTTTGTAAGTGTTCCTTCGTTCTTTTATTGTTTTTCGAGTCCGAAAGTCTAACTTTGTTTGACTTTCTTCGTTGACCAGTTTATGGTCAATGCGAAGTTCGTTTGAACTTCGCAACGTGATTGTAGTCACGATGGTTATGGTCCCTTGTGACTATGCCTACTGATTACCACGTTGTCTAGGGTCGTAAGGGTAAGCGATCTAATAAATCGCTTATACCTTCGAACCCGACCCATTTGGTCGATCATTAGGATCCGGCCAAACACATTAGGTGACCATAGCATATAGGGAATAACCTTCCGAGGTTATACCTTATGGTCGCTTCGTTTAAGTAGTTGTATGATAGGTAGTTTATATGCCTTAGGTAAATTACCAAAATACCCCTTTGATGCCAAAATTCATTTTAAACATATGTAACATAACTTTTCACATCTAAACTAATTTGACAACAATATTAGACATGATTAAGGCATATGTTACTTGTCATAGGACTAGTTAGGCGGTCCGAACGCGTTTTACGCGAACGACGCGTTAAAGTAGCATAAGCTACCTAAACGGGTCGTAATGGGTCGTAAGCACTTAGGTTAGGTTTCATTTAATATGTAGGGCTTGTTAAACCATACTACATGAGTTCCAATACTCATTTGGTTTACGAGCCCTCATTCTATCCAATCTTCCGATACAGGTCCGGATTATTAACATAGTTACCTATATTAGGTGCCGTTTGATATCCGTGATCTCTAGCATTGCTTGGTGGTTATCTTAGGACTTCTGAGCAATCTCAAGTGAGTACATAGACCCCTCTTTTACTGTTTTCCAAACATTTTGGGGTGGAACACATGTGCCTACTTGTTACTTTCATGCTTTCCATGCTTTCACATCATATACCTGCTATGTTCGTTAGTACATTATAGTACACGATTTCATTACATTTCATGCTATGTATGCCCATTGTGTGCGTACTTAGTACATCGTTTTACATTACATGCTATGTATGCCCATTGTGTGCGTACTTAGTACATCGTTTTACATTACATGCTATGTATGCCCATTGTGTGCGTACTTAGTACATCGTTCAACATTACATTTCATGCTATGTATGTCCATTGTGTGCATACTTAGTACATTGTTTTACATTGCATTTCTGTTGCATATGCTCATCCAGCATATGAACACATTATACTACATTTTGAACCGTTGTAACTATTTGACTATGTGAACCGTCGTAACCCTTTGATTATATGAACCGTTTGTAACTGTTGAACCGTGTGAACCATTTCTATCTGTTGACATGATTTACATTTGACAATAGACATTTGACTATACATAAACATTTCTACAATCCTTAATCATTACATCTTGGTGGTTTGGTTGGAGTAAGTGATTTAAGTAACGAGGCGTGTGTAATATGATACAAGCATGGTGGATACGCCGCTGGTACTTCCAATATATAAGTGTTTGTATGGTATTACATATTGTAGCGTTATTTGAATCATTTCAATTTGAGACATATAACATTTTATACAAATAACATACTTTTCACAAGACATTGATTTACAAACAACTTATCTTATACAAACTCATTTTACACGGTTATTTATTTAACCATACAATATTCTCGTATTTATACATATCATTTGATCTAATCGTTTTTCAAATGATTTACAAGACAAAGCAAATTACAAGGTTCATGACTAAACATTTTCTCAAACATAAGTCATGAATTCTGTTTTCACAAAACCTATGTATCTCACAGGCATTATTATGCTGACGTACCTATTTTCACATGTGTTTTCAGGAAATGATGCGTAGGACTTATCAAGACATACTTAGGCGGACCTGTGCCTTAGTGACTTAAAACGAGACAAGAACTAGTTAATTTTTGTTATGTACTCTTTATTTCTTGTTTAAGGACAATGTAACTCGCTTGTTTGATGAATAAAACGGAACTTTAATTTTCCATGGTTGTGAAACATTAATTCTGTTACAACACTCCCTGACGTTTCCGCCACGTTACGTTGTCTCACGTGGTCGGGGTGTGACAGCAAGTCTTGTCACGTACAGATTCCTTCAATACCAGAAAAGGTCAAACGAGAATACCCTCACCCCTCTCCCAGCCTACTATGTACTTTGTTGGAATAATAATTGTTTGTTGTCACTTATGTGGTATATGCGTATATATATATACTACTACTGTCTCATAAGACGATATCAAACAAATATCTAACCCTGCTGTGTTGTGTTCTGATAGAACATGGCGCCCAGGAAAGTTGTGAATGCTCGCAATGATAATCAACCTCCTCCTCCCCCACTGCCAAGAACTGCTGAAGAGCTTAACGCTCTACTGGAAGAAAGGATCTCCGCAGCTATCACCCAATACGAGGCAAACCGTACTGAAGACAGTGGAGGACCAAGCAATGCAAGACATAATGGGAACGGAGATTCATCTAGAGGAAACGCAGCTCAGGGCTGCACCTTCAAGCAGTTCCTCGACTGCAAACCGCTGAACTAGGACGGCACTGGAGGTGCGGTGGCATTTGTACGCTGGACGGTAAAGACTGAAGCCACTATCAGTATGAGCAAGTGTACCGCGGATCAGCAAGTCACTTTTGCTACTGGGATGTTTGTTGATGAAGCGTTGACTTGGTGGAACTTGCAAGTCCAGACCCTGGGTGATGATGCCGCTTGTGACCTAACTTGGGATGAACTGAAGGAACGAATGAGAGAAAAGTATTGCTCTCGTGCTGAACTCCAAAGGTTGGAGACTGAGTTTTGGCACTTGACCATGGAAGGTGCTGACATCACTGGTTACACACGAAGATTCCACGATTTGTCTAGGGTGATCCCTTACATGGTGACTCCTGAATTTAAGCGCGTAGAACGCTACATTTGGGGACTGGCCCCAGAGTTTCGCGGCAGCCTTACTGAAGATGCTGTAACTCAGGCTGTCAGCCTTACTGAAGATGCTGTTCGAATGAAGAAACTATCGTTGAACCTAACTGAGAAGACCGAGACACCTGCTGAGTCGTCTGGTGACAAAAAGAGAAAGCATTCAAATCTGAACCAAGCAACCCGCAGCAACAACAAGGGTTCGAACTACAAGAAACGTGATACTAACCCACCTATGGAGGCAAAAGCCTTTGCGGCTGCAAGCAATACAAGAACTAAGAAGTATCAGGGTACTCTGCCCAAATGCAACCGCTGTGACTTTCACCACGTGGGAAATTGTCGCGTTGGGAAATGCGAGAACTGCGGGAAGTCAGGCCACCGTAACGAAGATTGTTGGGGAAGAGGTATTGGAGGCCGCAATAGTAATGGTAATAGAAACAATGGTGGAAATAGAAATGGTAACCGGAATGGTAATAGAGATGGGCAAAAACAAGGATGCTTCAGTTGTGGAAGCAACGATCATTTCATGAAGGACTGCCCAAAAGGAAACAATGCTCAGGCTTGAGCATTTGTGATTGGAGGAAGGAACGCACGCGAGGACCCTAATGTGGTCACCGGTACGTTTCTCGTTAACAATCACTTTGCATCCATATTATTTGACACTGGTGCCGACTATAGCTTCATGTCTATGGAATTTAAACGTATGCTTGGAATAGAATCTAGTAGATTAGATATTCCTTATTCTATAGAGCTAGCCAATGGTAAACTCATTGAATTAGACGAAGTTGTTAGAGGCTGCACATTAGAACTTGGTGAACGAAGATTTAGCATCGATCTCTTACCTATTCAATTGGGTAGCTTCGATGTTGTGATCGGAATGGACTGGTTATCCAAGAACAAAGCTGAAGTTTTTTGTCACGAGAAAGTCATTCGCATCCCTCTGGCGAATGATGAAACTCTCATCGTACATGGAGAAAAGCGAGACGTGCCTCTACGAATCATCAGTTGTATGAAGGCACAGAAGTGCTTAAGGAAAGGATGTGTTGCTTTCCTGGCACACATTGTAGATAAGAAGGCTGAGGAGCCAAAACTCGAAGACATTCCTGTGGTTAAGGAATTCCCTGATGTTTTTCCTGAAGATGTACCAGGACTACCTCCGCAACGACAAGTCGAATTCCGTATAGACTTGGTTCCAGGAGCCGCTCCTGTAGCCAAGGCACCCTATCGGCTTGCGCCATCCGAAATGGAGGAATTATCTACACAACTCCAGGAGTTGTTGGATAAAGGATTCATAAGGCCAAGCTTCTCACCTTGGGGAGCTCCAGTATTGTTCGTGAAAAAGAAGGACGGAACACTGGGAATGTGTATCGACTACAGAGAATTGAACAAGCTCACTATCAAGAATCGGTACCTACTACCGAGGATTGATGACTTATTTGATCAATTGCAAGGATCGAGCTACTATTCCAAGATTGACCTTCGATCTGGATACCATCAGTTAAGGATTCAAGAGGAAAGTGTACCGAAGACTGCATTCCGAACGCGTTATAGGTATTACGAATTTCTTGTGATGCCATTCGGACTGACGAACGCGCCAGCGGTATTTATGGACCTGATGAACCGTGTATGCAAACCATATCTCGATAAATTCGTGATTGTATTTATCGATGATATCCTGATTTACTCACGAACGAGAGAAGAAAACGAGCAACACCTCAGGACCATTCTGGAACTACTAAAGAAAGAGAAACTTTATGCAAAGTTTTCAAAGTGCGAATTCTGGATTCGCGAAGTAAAGTTCCTTGGTCACGTAGTGAACGAGAAAGGCATTCATGTAGACACATCCAAGATTGAAGCAATAAATAATTGCGAAGCTCCCAAGACCCCAACTGAAGTTCGACAATTTTTGGGCTTAGCGGGCTATTACCGACGATTTATTGAGAATTTCTCAAAGATAGCTCAACCGCTGACTACCCTTACACAGAAAGACAAGAAGTACGACTGGGGTGATAAGCAGAAAGAAGCCTTCCAGCTGCTTAAAAATAAGCTATGCGATGCACCGATACTATCTTTACCGGAAGGCCCTGAAGACTTCATGGTATACTGCGACGCTTCGCGTCAAGGTTTGGGCTGTGTGCTTATGCAACGCCAGAAAGTCATCGCTTACACTTCAAGACAATTGAAGGTGCATGAAAGGAACTACACCACTCATGACCTGGAGCTAGGCGCAGTGGTATTCGCCTTGAAGATTTGGCGACATTATTTATATGGTACTCGATGTACAATCTTCACAGATCACAAAAGCCTACAACACATATTTGATCAGAAGGAATTAAATATGCGTCAATGACGTTGGGTCAAACTGTTAAACGATTATGACTATGAGATTAAGTACCATCCTGGAAAGGCAAACGTTGTAGCAGACGCGTTAAGCCGAAAAGAAAGGGTTAAGCCCCTAAGGGTTCGAGCTTTGGAAATGACTATTCAAACGAACCTCACTACGCGGATTCGAGACGCACAACAAGAAGCCCTTAAGATGAAAAACCGTAAAGCCGAATACCTCCGGGGTATGTTGAAATATTTGGTGCCAAACGGAGAGGGAACCTTGTACTTCAAGGGTCGTATTTGGGTTGCGCTCTATGGCGGTATGCGAGAAGTCATCCTTAATGAAGCTCACAAATCGAGATACTCGATCCATCCAGGATCAGACAAAATGTATCAAGACTTAAAGGAATACTATTGGTGGCCGAGACTCAAGAGCGACATTGCTATTTATGTTGGAAAATGCCTAACCTGTGCTAAGGTTAAGGCTGAATATCAGAAACCGTCTGGCCTAGTGCAACAACCAGAGATACCCATGTGGAAGTGGGAGCAAATCTCGATGGACTTCATAACAAAATTACCCAGGACCCCGAGAGGGCACGATATGATATGGGTGATAGTCGATCGGTTAACGAAATCTGCGCATTTCCTACCTATCCGAGAGAAGGATAGCACTGGAAAGCTTGCTGAGATATACTTAAAAGAAATTGTGGCACGTCATGGAGTGCCTATCTCAATCATTTCAGACAGAGATGGACGCTTTGTCTCAAGAATCTGGCAATCCTTTCAGGAAGCCTTTGGATCTCAGCTAGATCTAAGCACGACATTCCATCCACAAACAGACGGTCAGAGCGAGCGGACTATACAAACGCTAGAAGATATGCTTCGCGTATGTGTCATGGACCTAGGCGGCAGCTGGGATACTCATCTACCTTTAGTTGAGTTTTCCTACAATAACAGTTATCATACAAGCATAAAAGTCGCACCGTTCAAAGCTCTGTATGGCCGCTCGCCATTATGTTGGGCAGACGATGGAGACAAATGCATGGTTGGTCCTGAACTTGTACAAGAGACAACCGACAAGATTATGCAGATCCGAGAGCGCATTAAGGCGGCTCGAGATCGACAAAAGAGCTACGCTGATCGAAGATGAAAACCATTAGAATTCGAGGTGGGAGAAAAATTTTTGTTGAAGGTCTCACCTTGGAAGGGCGTAGTAAGATTCGGAAAACGTGGGAAGCTGAATCCCCGATACATCGGACCATTCAAGATCTTGGAAAGAATTGGTACCGTGGCATACAAGTTGGAATTACCGGAAGAACTTAATGGAGTACATGATACGTTCCATGTATCCAACCTCAAGAAGAGTCCAACACAAGAAAACGTGATCATCCATGCGGATGAAGTGCATATTGATGACACCCTCCGATTTACAGAACAACCCGTTGAGGTTACCGACTGGAAAGTCAACAAGACCAGAAGGAGCAGTGTCAAACTTGTCAAAGTACGTTGGAACTCTAAGCACGGACCCGAGTACACGTGGAAACGTGAAGACCAGTTTAAAGAAAAGTACCCCCACCTGTTCAAGAAGACTCCTGCGAGAGTTAGTTCAGCCTGAATTTCGGGACAAAATTCTTTTAACGGGGGGAGACTACGACAACCGGCACCAAACCAGTAAATTCCGTACACATTAATTATTATTTAATGAATGCAATTTTGTGCTTAAATGTCAACATTGTCTGATTACGTACTAAACAAGTGAATTCAT
Source organism: Helianthus tuberosus (assembly GCA_030545235.1). NCBI lineage: Eukaryota > Viridiplantae > Streptophyta > Magnoliopsida > Asterales > Asteraceae > Helianthus > Helianthus tuberosus. The sequence continues at coordinate 1,380,053 of JARYGA010011515.1, read as the reverse complement.
GTATGTTTTATACTACAAAAATTGCTTTATGCATTAATGATAGCGTTGCGTCAGAAATACTAGTAAACTCACCGGCAAGACACATTGTGTTAACAATTCTGCAGAAAGCAGTTAGACAATAGAATTGGAGCCTAGGTGTAGGTCCAATGACAAGAATACATTAAAACCCAAGAGTACATGCAAGGGTTAACATATAGACTTTCCGGAAGCTAAAATCCGCACTAAAAAGCATCCGAAACGCACTTTAAATGCAGAAATCTGCATAATTCAGCTATAAATCAGCTATAACCAGCTTTTTAACACATAAATATAATGCAGAATTCATGTTTTATTATCCAGAATACCCTCCTAAGTGTTGGTAATTAAAATGGTTACGAAAGGGTACTTAAAGGACACTAAACGGTGCAATTTAGCACTTTGACGAAACGGTATTTAACCGAACAACCGGACATTACCCGGAACATAAAAATATTGCTGAAAGCATTGTTTTACTTTTTCTGAGCTAGTTATGGTTCCCGAATACTTAAACATACTACATAATACACCTTACACATTAAATACTAGATATTACATTTAACCTTCCACTAGGTACCTACTTACCATTAAAATTACACACTACCCCCCCCCCCCCCCCCTTATATTGTATATGGTCATATGGGGTGGCCCCACCTCAAGATCATCTAAATCTTCACTAAAATCTCAACTTGATCTTTTCTTGGATTTGGAAAGATTTACTTTGATATTATAGGATCTTGTAAGATATGGAAAGATCTATAAGAAGATATGTGCTCACTTCATCTTCTTCACACACCACCACACTCCTCCCCTTGCCCCCACCTTCAGCCGTGAACCCCCATCACCACCACCCTCACTTTCAATTAAATCTCATCTATTCCAAGCTCCTCACAAGGTGAAAGATACAAGATTAGAAGGCTCGGTGCTCACGGAACTTGAAGGACCTCCTTTGCTAGCTTTTATCCACTCCATATTCTTCATTTTTCTTCCCTAACTTGAAGTTAGTGGTAAGGCTCTTTTGATCTTTGTTTACTTCACATTTTTAGTGGTTAAAAGATATATATTGTTAAACACAAGAACACTAAAGAATATGAACATGAATCTTTAACATAAAGCTTTGCATATGATGATATCTTGATGAAATGATGATGTTTAGTAGATGTATAATGTTTGCTTGTTGATTACCAGGAATATTGATGTTGATCAATACATGAAGCTTGTTAGATTGTGATTAAACACATGAACTAACAAGTTAGAGGATGATTATGTATTTACACAAGAAAATCATCCTCATGTATAAACATGAACTTGATGAATAAAAGATTTCTTGGAAAATAATAAACAAAGTAAGCTAGTAAACTTATAAATCTAAGATGTATGAATGGTTTTTCTAAAAGAACCAAGTTTAAAATGTGATTTTTAGAAGATCTTGGTTTTTACATAAAGTTACACTATTTTTATTAGAAAGACAAGTGTATAAACACTTATGAAACAAGAAAAATACAAAAGAAGTATTTTTAGAAAAATCAACTTACAAGTTGTAAATGACTAAATTCTTCAAGAATGAGATTTACAAACAAGTAACCATGTTTTTAAGGGTAACTAAACCTACTAAATAACATGGTAAGTTACTACAAGTCTTTACAAAAACTTCAAGTTCATGATATAGTGTAACTTACTTGATTTTGACACCCGACAAGTGTTAAATGAGTTGTTAATTGTTGTGATGATATTAAAAGAAAATAAACACATCTTTTGAAAACATTGAAAACCTCCATTTTTAGGGGAAACTCTGTCAAAATTTCTATAAATTTAGACACTTAGAAAAATATAAGTTTTGAGAAACTTATTCCCTAAAAATGTATCTAATAATATTTACCAAGGTTACCCTAATTTTTGTGTTAAGAAATGATGATTTCTTCAAAATTAAAATTGATACTAAGTATGTATATTTTTGAGAAAAATATATATATTTATTGATCACCAACTTTTGTGCTAAGTGTATGTAGTATGTATTATACGTGATAGTGTATTAGAACTTGAAAATACACTAAATACTCCTAAGGAGTGAACATACAAAAAATACACATACAACATGCCTAGACAAATACAAGAGAATATATTTATGAAAATATATTTCTTGATAGAATAAATAACTTGGACAAGTTATGAACATGAAATGAAGTTTTGGACAAAGTATATAATTCGGGTGAAAAATACAAAATACTTATATTTATTTTTGAGAAAATAATATAAGTAAGACACATAGTTAAAAATATAAATTATTTTTAACACAAGAATACATACACAAAAAGATAGTGACTTGTACTTGTGCGATACAAGTCTAGTGACTAACGTTAATCAAACACGTTCAGGTCACGACGCTAGATAAGCAAATCCGGTGAAGTTTACGACGCAAGGAACGCATAGTTGTGAGTTCATGCTCCCCCTTTTCTTTAACTGTTTTTGGTTTTATAACTTCGGGGGTGAAATACATGTTACAAATGTTACAATGTTTACAAATGGTATGATGGAGCACAAAAACATTCAAGTGAGACATTCTAGATCATGTCCCGAATAGGGTACCATAAGCACCATTAATCAACGTATACATTCAGACCGCGGAACAAAAGGTTAGATCTAATGAGTTTCAGGCAACCCCACTCTTGGCCTACTTCTACTAATGAGTGCTTCTGTGTCTCAGTCAAATTCGACAAAAATGCCTAGGTTTGGTGGCTTTCTATGTCGTGACACATGTCAGTGGCCTTGCAAACCACTAGTGATCTCAAACATTTATAGTACTCAGTTACAAATACATTTTACAAGTTACATTCAAACTTTCACAGTACTCAGTTACATATACAAGTTACATACCATGTTTTCATTCAATTATTTAAACATTCAATACAAGCAATGCATGAATTCACACCAACATTATGTTGACGTTTTTCCAAAAACTCACATGTATTTCAGGTAACTAAAAGTGGATGTGCACGCGGTCTTACTCATGCTCTTGGATGTTGTTTATCTTTATCCTTAAATAAAGTTGTAAACATTTCAGACAAAATGTTGTCTTGTGATGTAAACACTTAAACTATGTTTTCAGTTATGTATTGTTTGGCATTTGAAGTTATTTTTTTGAGCATGTAGTATGTTTACCATTCGCATGCAATGAGAACCTTTCATGATCACACCTCGTGCTTCCGCCTAAGAAAGGGGTGTGACACAAAACCTTATAATAAATCATCCTAGAACAGATGACTAGTTTTCAAAGCGGATTCGAAATTTACGTTCTCATTGTGGTTGTCACCTAAAGATAGGTGACGGTATTGTTTTATAAATAAACGCAAGTAAACTCGCGTTAGGGTCCTAGGAAGGTTATAGACTAGGTCAAAGTATTACTAATAACCTAATTCCCTATAACCATGAGCTCTGATACCAAATTTTCTGTCACACCCCGACCACGAAAGATAACAAATCGCGGCGGAAACGTCGGGGAGTGTTGTAACAGAATCATTGTTTCATAACACATGGATTGAAGTTTTGTTTTATTCAATTAAATGTATTACATTACATTGAAATTAGAAACAAAACATGAACAAATAGACTTTCATTGTTATTAAGTCACTAAGGCCTCGTTCGTTCCTATGTGAGCATGCATCAATATCATCATCAAATATCACCAACTATGGTACCTGAAACACATGTGAAAATACGTCAGCATAAAATGCCGGCGAGTACATAGGATTTTATGAGAGTGTCAGATTCATGGCTCGTTTATGTTTTGAAAATATAACTTAAACACCTTTGTAAATTTATAATTAGAAAACCAAGTTTTGTAAAATGTTTGTAATGTAAATTGAAATAACTAAGTCAAAACATATTTGTTTTATTAAACCTCGATACCATGAATCTTGACTCCAAAACATTTGTTCATAGAAACCCAAATTGTAAATCGTTTTTGAAATAAAACTCGAATGTTTTATATTGTTAGAAAAACCTTGTAATATAACTTTGTTTTGATAAACTTGCCCAAGTGATCTAGATAACGCAACGATATATAATGTATTAAAAGCACTTATATATAGGAAGTACCAGCGGCGTATCCACCATGTTTTTAACACATTACACCCGCCCCGTTACCTAATCACTTCCCTAACCCAACGGTTCAAACAATACCAAACGGTTCACATAATCAAACAGTTACAAACGGTTCATATAAATCAAACAGTTACAAACGGTTCACATAATCAAACAGTTACAAACGGTTCACATAATCAAACAGTTACTAACAGTTCATATAAATCAAACAGTTACAAACGGTTCAAAATGTAAAACAATGTGTCCATATACTAAGTGAACATATGCAACAAAATGTAATATACAAAAATCAATTCCCTAGCATGTTAAGTGAACGTACATAGCAAAACATAATGAAATCATGTACTATATATGTACTAATGAACATAACAAGCATATGATATAAAATCATGCAAAACACGAAAGTAACAAGTAGGGACATGTGTTTCACCCCAAAACATTTGAAAACAGTAAAAGAGGGGTCTATGTACTCACTTGAGGATGCTTAGAAGTCTTGACTAACAACCAAGCAAAGCTAGAGGGATCACGGAAATCAAACGGCACCTAATATAGGTAACTATGTTAATAAACGGATCTAAATCGGAGGATCGGATAAAATGAGGTTTCGTAAACCAAATGAGTGTAGGGACTTATGTAATATGGTTTAACAAAGCCTACATTCTAAAACGAAACCTAACCTAAGTGCTTACGACCCATTACGACTCGTTAAGGTAGCTTACGCCACTTTAACACGTCGTTTGCGTAAAACGTGTTCGGACCGTCTAACTAGTCCTATGACAAGTATTATATGCGTTAACATGTCTAATAACGTTGCCTAATCAGTATAGATGTCAAAATTTAGTGTTGGTGCATATATCTGTCGACTTCGTCTTGTATCGAGTCGTGTAATAGATTAGAAAGATCAGGGCACGTTATACGAGAAAAGTGTGAAACATGTGGGATGTGACCATTTCGCACGAAATGGATCTTGGCTATTTCGCACGAAATAGATTCCCTATAAATACCTGTCTTGTCATTTCATTTGTAGAACTTTCTGATTCCGGTGCCGAGGTGCTGCCGAAGTGTCTCCAGGCTGTAAAACATTGTTATATCAATAAAACAAGACAATTAGAGTGTAAATCATGCTGATTCAAAGTCGATATGTTAGTTTTCGCCTCTCGTATTGACTAGAACTCTTCGGAATGACTCGTTTTGGTCGTGTAAACGATCCTACAAGTGGTATCAGAACTCAGGAGGAAGAGTTCTTACCGATTCAGCTTGATTTCATCAAAATTCTGCTTTCTACAACTTCTTTTACACGATTTTTCAAAATTAAATAAGTTTTCACGGTTAAAATGGACTGATTTTCACATATAACGTGCAAAACACTGTTTTAACAAATCCTTGAAAGAATTAGACCTAAAATCAACCTAAAACCTAATCAATTTGACAAAAATCTGGCCGAGAGTATGTCATCAGCACCATTTCGCACGGATTGAATCTTCCATTTCGCACGAAATGACCCATTTCGTTTGAAAGGTGCCATTTTGCTTGAACATCCATTTCGCACAAATTGAAACCCAAGGTTCTCCATTTCGCACGAATTGAACAATCGGGCCATTTCGCACCAAGTCATTTCGCACGGATTGAATTTTGAGTCCATTTCGTTTGAATAGGTCCATTTTGTTTGAAGAAGTTCATTTCGTTTGAAGAGGTCCATTCCGCACCAAATCCAATTCGTTTGAATTTGACAATTTCGTTTGAACAGTCTAAGTTTGTAAATTTTTTACCGAAACATGGAAGAAGAGTTTTACAATGAGTTTGCTACTGCCCCGAGTACTCCGGTTACCATTGCTCAGAATGTGAACATGGAAAATGAAACAGGAACGTTATAGAAACCTCCAAAGTTGATGGGCATTGAAGAATACTATGGTTGGAAAGACCGGTTCGAAAATTGGGTTCAAGCAAATCATTTGAGGTCTTGGGAGTGTATTGAGAAAAAGTATGTTAAACCTCGTACAGATGTGGGAGTTATCAAAACTATTTCTGAATTGACGGATAAAGAGAGAGATATGTATAAGGCAGAAAAAATGATGATCAGTTTACTCCAGCAAGCTGTGAAAGAAGACATGTTCATATACTTCAACACGATGGTACTTCACGTTCGATTTGGGAAGCACTTCGAATTAAGTTTGAGGGAAGTACAGAGATGATCAGGAGTAAGAAATCATTGTTAAAGAAAGAATTTGACTTGTTTACTAGTTTGCAGGGTGAAACTACAAAGAAACTGATTGAGAGATATTGTCATTTAGTGCGTTCAATGACACTTTTGGATATAAACAAAGATCGAGAAGAATGGGTTGACAAATTAGCTGATGCTTTACCTCAGAATGAATGGGGTACATATCTTATGATCTTGAAGAATACCGGAGAGTAGGTTGGTTTGACAATTGCTCAGTTCATTGAAAAACTCAAAGGATAAGATCTTGAACAACAAAAGATTGCTAGAATGAACAATCCAAGTGGTCAACAAGATAGCAAAATGTATTACAAAGGGAACATTCAGAATGTTGAAGCAAGTCCGAAGGTCCAAACCGCTTTCAGCGCAGAAAACTCGTCCGGATCATTCAATCAAAGTCCAATCAGCAACGGTGGATTTTCTTCATACTCGAGTGTTAATCCAAATGTTTCAACTCCAAATCATCAGTTCCAAAGCTCAAACAACAGTAATGGTCATGTGTTACACTGCAACATTGCGTTGCATCTTCAGAATGGTCAAAATTTATCTGAAGAAGTTGCTAAATGTCATATGGCATTACTAGCTACAATGTTAGAATCATATGAGGGTTTGGTTGCAGGAAGGATCGGAAATCCTATGTTGACAAAAGAGGATTACGATCAGATCGATGTTGAGGAAATGGAGCTTATGGATATTAAGTGATGTTTAGCGAGTGTGTTGAGGAGAGCTGAGAAATTTAAGCTGATTACAGGAAGAGATGACTTCCGTGATGCTAATGTTTCTACTTTAGGTTTTGATAAATCTAAAGTTACTTGTTTTCGATACAGGGAAAAAGGACATTTCAAGAGGGAATGTACCAATCGAGAAGCAGGAGGATCTCAGAATCCGTTCGGGAATAATGATTATTATCGAAAAGCTATATATCAACAAGTTGCTCAACAACTGTCATCATCCCATGCTATTAAAGATGCAAAGAAGAAAGCTTATCTAGTTAATCAAGATGATGAAAGAATGGCAGAAGGTTTTAGCTGGGACAAATACATTCGGGCTGATTCAAAGTTTGGAGCATTCATTGCACAAATAGTTCGAGAACCGGATTTGATGAAGGAATGGATGGATGTGTTTGCTAATGATGAGAAAAGTCAAGATAAAGAGTATGTCTCTTCAGAAGAAAGCTCAGAAAAGACAACAGTCTTTGATCAATCATCAACTGATAACAGTGATGATGAAGAAGAAATACAAATAAACATTGGAAAAACTCAATTATCTCCTAAAAGTTTTAAATTTTATTTTGCAGATAGATTGGAAAAGCTAAAGGAGAAACGAACAGCAAAGAATCAGAAAAAGGTAAAATGTGATAATGTTGCTCATGAGGAGAAGTCTGAACAAAGTAAAGAAGTTAAAGCTGAGAAGGTGGTTGAAGTTGAAAAGGTGGTTGAAGTTGAAAAAATTGTTGAGATCACGAAACCTTGTCTAAAATGTTTGGAACCATGCAAACATTGTGAAGAAAAAGATGAGAAGTTTAGTGAGCTTGATAAGATGAAAGAAACATTATTGTTCGATGTTAAATATGTGAAAGAATCGTATGATATGTTGAACAGAACTGTGAATAGTCTGCAAAAGACAAACTCAGAAAGAGAAGATGCCTTAACCATGATGAATGCAGTGATGATGTCTAAGCAGAAGGCTATCAATCACTATATTCAGGAGTGTGCAAAGTTGAAGCAGGAGTTGGAGACAGAAAAAATAGAAAATGAAAGAATCAGACGATTGCTGCAAAGTTATTCAAGTTCTGATTATTTAATTGATAGAATTTATCCAACTGTTGCAGCTTTTGAAGCCTTTCAGGACAAGAAGTCAGAAAAGAAGGATACTGGTAAGAAACAAAGTTCAAATTATAACAAGTGTCCGCCTCTGATCTGGGAAGGTTATTCTCCCAGAAAACCAAATGAGGAACAAGTCAAAAAGACAATCAATATAAAATTGAAGTCTGAAACAACTGATGAGTTACCAGAAAATATTGACGTCACGTTCACATCGTCTGACACCGATCATGAGTCTTTGTTTATAAAGAAAGTGGTCGATTAGGTGTTGGATAAGGATGAGGAGTCAGAGTCAAAGTCTGAGTATGTAAGCTCAAGTTCATCAGTTAACAGTCCAAAATCGTCGGTTAATGTCACACCCCGACCACGTATAACATACAAAACGTGGCGGAAGACGTCGGGGAGTGTTGTAACAGAATTAATTGTTTCATAACCATGGCATACAAAGTTGTATTTTATTTATCAACATAAGAGTTACATTGTTTTAAACAGGAATCAAAGAGTTTATAACATAATTATACTAGTCTATCTTCATTTTTATTCTCTAAGGCACAAGTCCGCCCTAGTGTCACAATCATCATCCTACGCAAAAGCTCCTGAAAACACATGTGAAAATAGGTACGTCAGCATAAAAATGCCTGTGAGATACATAGGATTTATGAAAATAGGATTCATGACTTATAAGTTTAGGAAAAGTTGTTTAACAAAAGTCAGTCATGAACCTTGTAAGTTGTTTTGTTTTGTAAATCATTCAAAAAGCGATGATATGTATAAATAAGAGAATAATGTAAGATTAAATGAATAACCAAGTAAAATGAGTTTGTATAAGATAAGTTGTTTTGTAAATCAATGTCTTGTGAAAATAAGTTGTTTATGTAAAACGTAATATGTCAAATATTGAAATGATTTAAGTAACGCTACGACATGTAATGTCATACAAACACTTATATATAGGAAGTACCAGCGGCGTATCCACCATGCTTGTATCATATTACACACGCCTCGTTACTCAAATCACTACTCAAACCAACCACCAATGTAAATCGTTTATATATGAATGAAATGTCATGTGTTAATGTGTAAACCATATCGAAATGTCTATGTCCAATGTAAACCACTAAATGTGTATATAAATGTCAAAATGTTTATGTTTAATGTAGATCATGTAATGTGTACCCAAAAATATCATGTATGGTAAGTGAAATATATCAACTAAACCATATGTAAAATGCACAAAAACAAGGTATTGAAGTAAAACATGGTTTAAATCAAAGTTATGTTTTGTGGAACAAATGCATGCTATACTGATACAAACATTTATGCGGTATTGTGAAAATGCATACATCCAAGCCTTGAGACTGTGGTGATAAACCCTTAAACAAATTAAAGGTTTATCTAAGTTATGTATATCGAATTCGGTTATTCCTTTCATCCAAACCTACCCAGGATATCCAGAACGGGAGTTGTCAATTCCTATGGTACCACTACCTACTAACGAACGGCGTGATCAATGTTAATGAATGTATATTGTCCCATTTGAACAAACCAAATGTCATACCCAAAATGTAAGCATGTGATGAATAACAAATGTACTAAGTATGCACACAATGGGCACACATAGCATAAAATGTAATGTACAACGATGTACTAAATATGCACACAATGGGCATACATAGCATGAAATGCAATGTAAAACGATTGTAACACCCCGAAAACGGGTTTGGTAATCAAACCCGGTTAATACTAAGAGACGGGTTATAACTCCCGGAATCCAATAAGTTAACTAGGAATAATAATAATCTAGTTAGAAGAGAAGTCTTGTAGTGACATACTAGTGGGTTAAAAACCTTATAACTAGGAAAATATAAAACTTTATATTAAAATTATAAAGTTTTAAATAAACAAGGACAAACTAACTAGGACAAATTAACCCAGTTAGTCTTGAGACTTGTAAATTACTTACTAGAAGGTTAAAACACCTTAAATAAATAACTTAATGATAATGGAGGGACAAAAGGTGTTAAAACTAAAACTAATAATAATAAAAACAAGGTTTAAACACCAAACACACTAAAAGAAGTGTGTCTGGTCGATCAAAACATCAGGAGCGAACAGGAGCTTCCCTACCAAACCCTAACTTGTGCAAATTTATCAAATTGGGGCTTCAAATCAGTTCCAAATCGATTTCCAAGCACGAAATTGTCATCTCCTCTAAAAAGGGATCATAAGGTATGTAATTTCAATGCAAAATCTTCACCCAAATCTCTGAGTGAATTCATGGAATTCAAGAATTGATGTTGCATGTTAGTTGTTTTGAAAGACATAGTGACTAGGGACAAACCCTAGTTAATTACTTGTTGAAATTTTGCTTAATTCTAGTGAATTCCATAATCACCATTGAAGGTGATAAGTGGGTTTTGTAGGAGCATGTAAAACACTAGAATTTGATTGTTTTTCTAGTATAATTTGAATTCTAGGAAGTAAATTCAGATATTGATAATGTGAAAATTGATATGAGCATGCTTAGTAGATGCTAATATTGGCTAAATAACAAGCCATGAACATGATTATAAGCTTTGAGAAATCATGCCCATAAGGTGCTCGTTAAAATGCCCAAGTGAATCGTGTTGTCTACTAGTTTGTATGTAGAGCTTGATTTGATGATTTCATGAGTAGTGGGTTTATGACAAATCTTTGATTTGTATGAAATTAAACATGATGGTGTATGAGAATCACCAAATAGGACTTGAATATATGTTAATTTTAGTTCTAGTTCTTAAATTGACAAAGATGATAAAATTAAGATTCATATAATGACTTCTTGAAATAGATGATGTTTTTGACATCTCTTAGCCTACAATCACTGTGTTATAGGTTTCTAACCATTACCAAGAGTTTAATAAGGGTTTTAGCCATGGAAATGGGTTGCATTTGATGGTTTGGTTCGAATTTAAAATGACCCTAAACATGATTTCCGCAGCTTTTTATATGGATTTCGACTAATCTTAAAAAAATAATATAAAATCAACCGTTTATCCGATTTGGGTGTTCTATACCTTTTTGGAAAGCTTATGAAGTAAATTTTTACTGTTTTCAATCATAAGAAACAAATGTGGTTGTTAAATAGGCCAAAAGAATGAATTAAACCGCTGTTCAAAACCTTGAAAGCTGTTTGAAAAATGAAAATATAGTTGCTGTGCTAATTTTATAAAAATCATATAAAATCATAGAAAATTCGTTAGAAGGTGTACCTTATATGCTTGCGAAGGTATTGAAGTTTTCTACGATCCATCTTTGAACATGTTAATCTAGTTCGGACTTTGAATGGGTCATAATGGTCAATTACAGCAGCTGTATAGAAAATCGCTGCACATTAATAATGTCATTATTAATCCAGAAAAAGACATATGATTGCGTATACTTGACTTAGTCATGAAGTATTTATTGTTAGGAACAAATAACACTTTATGTGACATGTTTAAAGTGTTCAAAATCACTTACTAACTAGTTCGTAGTTCGTATAAGTAACTTGACTGACGGGTCAAACGGTTAGTGAATGGAAAGAGTTATAAAAAAAATATAGTTGTTGAATAAATAGCATACTTTGATGAATAAGTGTGTGAATCCATAAGGTGTGGTGGTCATGTTAATGTTGACTAATCTAATCATCTTGTGGATATGATATGGTAGTTTGACTCTGACAAGCTAGATAGGAGCTTGGAAATGAACGGGTCAAATGGATACAAGTTCAAGTATGAAGCTCGCAAGGATGCAAGGTAAGTAAAGCTTACACCCTTTTTTTTATGGATACGTATTTGCTTTATAGATTATAAACACGACCAAGGTTATATCCAAAATATGGGTTCCGACACGAAATGATACGGGTCGGGACGAATAAAATGATCAAAAAAAGTATGTTTAATGGCAAAAGGGGCGAAATGGGTTAAATAATGAAATGGAAAATAAATACCATTCAAATATAAGTGCAAAATGTTTGGTCATTTAGACTAAGCGGGTCAAATGGTAATGTTAACACCATTTGATGAATAATGACTAATAAGTGCTTGTCGAGTCCGATGCTCACAGGGTAAAACGGATTATGGAATTTGCGTTGCTATGAATCAGTAAATTATTAAGGCAAGGTATTAAAACGGGTCAATACTTTGACCCGAGCCAGGTACGCGTAAATTGGCGGAGTATAAGTAGACATATTAACGTGGAAATGTGATGTGTGGAAAGAGAAGAGCGAGATTTGAACTTAAATGTTTAAATCTCCTAAACGGGTCAAAATGAATTATGCGCATAGCTTGGGCATTGGTCGCATAATTCATAAAAGTTATGTTCACGAGTTAAAGATTTTTGAGTTAACAAGTAGTCCAAGGTTCTATGATGATTTAAAAATGATTTAGAAACAATTCGTTTAATAGATTATGAAACGGGTCGAATAATTGTATAAGAGATTTATAAGCTGTTAGCTTATAAATCAGCATCGTTACAAACCTTAGTGTTGATTACATAGAAGACTGCATTACGGTCAATACGAAATAAAAATCGCGTAAAACGGATGTGTCGTTTGAAAGTTATGCATGTTTATGTAAAAAAAATGCAGGTTGCAAAAACAAACCTGCTGGAAAATGTGACCCTCGCGCCACGCGAAGGACCAAGATGGTTGGGGCGCGACACGCGACAGAATTAGGGAACCCTGTCGCGGTACGCGACAGGGGTACAACTTGCAGATTTTGTTTGTTTCACTTATTTGGCTCAAAGTACTTGAAGAAACATGTTACATAATTATCAAAACTAACGTTTGTGTTGGTTTTGATTACAGGTAAATGATATATGCTATCCGGATGAAGATCAAGCGCCTAACAAGAACCGAACACACGATAAATGAAGCTTCCGCATTTGAGTTTAAACCTTGTTATCGAAAGTGAACTATGTAAACAATTGTTACTATCTTTTGAATGTTTTAATCATGTATGAATGATAACTTATAAAAGTTTTTGAAAGGTCGCATTTTCATGTAAAATGCGTAGTTTATTAATATAATCTTGATAAATTAAGACGGGTCTTACAAGTTGGTAATCAGAGCTCATGGTTAAAGAGTAAAGTGTGTTCGGTTCGAGGCTTGATCGCAAATCCGGTAAGTACATGTATATTAATGGTTTGGTATGTGTTGAAATGTTGTGAACAACACATAGAGTTATCGTGTGATACACGTTACCTCAATTAAATGATAAATATAGTTGACAAAATTGCGCGCGTTGACGCGTATAGTAGAAAAGCCTTGTATTATAATACGGGCGATTATTGAAGTTGATATTACTAATTTTTGTAAATGTTTTAATTGAAGGACACTCGCATCTGAAGATAGCGAGAGTTTAACAAATTGCGGATATGATGATGGAACGGTCCGAGATGTGACAAGAAGAGCATACTCATCAAGGACCTAAATCGCGTAACGATCGCAAATAAGTAATGGCAAGGAATGCCCGTCGGGGCAAGCATTACCAGGTGCACATTTTAAACTTATAGTACAAACAGTAATATGCAACGAATACATAGTGAATGACAGTTGCATATAGAATATGAAACTTGGAAAACCTGGATAGGTTACCTATCCAGGATGACGTTTCCAAGAGAAATTCAGTAGAGAATATGTATTATTCACAAATTGTGAATAACAAGACAATAACAGAATTCAGTTTATATAGAAACTTGGACGAGAGTGATCATCCAAGTAAGTATTCTCAATATAAATCCTATTGAGAAAAGTAATGATCACATCAACGAATGTGAATAAATGTTTATAAAAAGGGACATTTTACATGTTCAAGGATAAACGACTAAAACTAATAATTGTTAACTAACAATTAAATAAAGTTTTACCAAATGAAATCATAAATATGGAAATAATTTGAGGAGTTACTTACATGGGACGTGATGTGGTAATTATAATAAGGTCACGCGTACCATGTGTTGATCGCTTACTCTGGCCAAGTAAGTAGTGAACACATGATAGCATGAGCTTCTTATAATGAGCGCAGTTATGTCCGATGTAGTAAGGTCAAGATGAATGAAAATTTAAAGGATCCTTAGGGTCAAGAAATCTTATGGGCATACTCGTATAAATGGTTTTCGCGGGAACCATAAAAACGACGTATGGCGCACATAGAAATAAATGACCCAAGGAAATTCGTGACATAAGTCATTTATACAAAACAACCATGGTAGACAAAAAGGGCATTGTAAAACCAAAGTATAAATGACCCGCGGGGTCATAGAAACAAAGGTATTGCCCACATGGGAAAAACGATCAAAAACCATGGTAGACAAAAAGGGCATTGTAAAACCAAAGTATAAATGACCCGCGAGGTCATAGAAACAAAGGTATTGCCCACATGAAAAAAAAAGAGAGAGTGCTTTGACACCAAATATATATTTTAATAAAGACACGAGTAAAAAGAATGATCTACGGGATCATCATAACCTTCGGGTTATAAACAGTGTAAAGGTCTACGGGACCAAAATGACCTACGGGTCATGAATAAAAAGGAAAAAGGATCATAAAGGACTCGCCTTAAATAGGTGAGAGCCTAAAGAAATAGCCTACGAGGCTAAGTGAATGAACCTATGGGTTATCTAGACATAGCGAGGGAACTGGTTGAGAATCCCCGCATAAAATAAGAATGAAAAAGAATAAATTCTTAATTTTCAATTTCTTGATATGAGTAATTGACGAAAGTTAAAGAGAAGACGTTAAATTAAACTTCAAGTTTTAGTGAGAAACAACGTTTTAACAAATATGAATACTACAAGACGATTTTGGAAATAACAAATATCAAAGAGTATGGGTCTTAACATCGATAGGTGCAAGACGATATATTCGAAAAAGTGGTATTTTCGAAAATGAAAGGTTGATATAAATTAAACATGACGTGACACGATCACGGTCAAGAAATGCAATGTGAAGTGGAATCACATTATCACCAGGCGAGCGGTAAAAAGCAACTGGACTAATAAGTCTAGTTAGTGAGACCGGTTAAGGTCATTTAAGTAAGTTGGTTGCTTGTAAGCGGTGGATTCGGTATAACTGAACCGAATAAATGAATTTGAAAACAAAAGAAATAGTTGCTAAAAGAGAAAGATTTCACTAAAGACCTTTAAACGGGTCAAGGTAACGGATTCACAAAGAGTTCGATAATATATGAAAGCGATGGATATCGCTAAGTTAACTAAACTAGTGGAAATAACGAGATTACGTTATTTCGAAGTTACACTATGTCGTATGAGATATGTAGACAATTAGTAACCAAAAAGATGTTACCGTACTTTTCGGGTAGTACTAACGATTGGTTAAAAAGTATAAGTAATGTTTAAAAGATTACTCAGGTCAAACACATTGAGTTTAGAACTCGATGAACTATGTAAGAAAGGTTTCGAGGACGAAACCTCTTTAAGGGGGGTAGACTTGTAACACCCCGAAAACGGGTTTGGTAATCAAACCCGGTTAATACTAAGAGACGGGTTATAACTCCCGGAATCCAATAAGTTAACTAGGAATAATAATAATCTAGTTAGAAGAGAAGTCTTGTAGTGACATACTAGTGGGTTAAAAACCTTATAACTAGGAAAATATAAAACTTTATATTAAAATTATAAAGTTTTAAATAAACAAGGACAAACTAACTAGGACAAATTAACCCAGTTAGTCTTGAGACTTGTAAATTACTTACTAGAAGGTTAAAACACCTTAAATAAATAACTTAATGATAATGGAGGGACTAAAGGTGTTAAAACTAAAACTAATAATAATAAAAACAAGGTTTAAACACCAAACACACTAAAAGAAGTGTGTCTGGTCGATCAAAACATCAGGAGCGAACAGGAGCTTCCCTACCAAACCCTAACTTGTGCAAATTTATCAAATTGGGGCTTCAAATCAGTTCCAAATCGATTTCCAAGCACGAAATTGTCATCTCCTCTAAAAAGGGATCATAAGGTATGTAATTTCAATGCAAAATCTTCACCCAAATCTCTGAGTGAATTCATGGAATTCAAGAATTGATGTTGCATGTTAGTTGTTTTGAAAGACATAGTGACTAGGGACAAACCCTAGTTAATTACTTGTTGAAATTTTGCTTAATTCTAGTGAATTCCATAATCACCATTGAAGGTGATAAGTGGGTTTTGTAGGAGCATGTAAAACACTAGAATTTGATTGTTTTTCTAGTATAATTTGAATTCTAGGAAGTAAATTCAGATATTGATAATGTGAAAATTGATATGAGCATGCTTAGTAGATGCTAATATTGGCTAAATAACAAGCCATGAACATGATTATAAGCTTTGAGAAATCATGCCCATAAGGTGCTCGTTAAAATGCCCAAGTGAATCGTGTTGTCTACTAGTTTGTATGTAGAGCTTGATTTGATGATTTCATGAGTAGTGGGTTTATGACAAATCTTTGATTTGTATGAAATTAAACATGATGGTGTATGAGAATCACCAAATAGGACTTGAATATATGTTAATTTTAGTTCTAGTTCTTAAATTGACAAAGATGATAAAATTAAGATTCATATGATGACTTCTTGAAATAGATGATGTTTTTGACATCTCTTAGCCTACAATCACTGTGTTATATGTTTCTAACCATTACCAAGAGTTTAATAAAGATTTTAGCCATGGAAATGGGTTGCATTTGATGGTTTGGTTCGAATTTAAAATGACCCTAAACATGATTTCCGCAGCTTTTTATATGGATTTCGACTAATCTTAAAAAAATCATATAAAATCAACCGTTTATCCGATTTGGGTGTTCTATACCTTTTCGGAAAGCTTATGAAGTAAATTTTTACTGTTTTCAATCATAAGAAACAAATGTGGTTGTTAAATAGGCCAAAAGAATGAATTAAACCGCTGTTCAAAACCTTGAAAGCTGTTTGAAAAATGAAAATATAGTTGCTGTGCTAATTTTATAAAAATCATATAAAATCATAGAAAATTCGTTAGAAGGTGTACCTTATATGCTTGCGAAGGTATTGAAGTTTTCTACGATCCATCTTTGAACATGTTAATCTAGTTCGGACTTTGAATGGGTCATAATGGTCAATTACAGCAGCTGTATAGAAAATCGCTGCACATTAATAATGTCATTATTAATCCAGAAAAAGACATATGATTGCGTATACTTGACTTAGTCATGAAGTATTTATTGTTAGGAACAAATAACACTTTATGTGACATGTTTAAAGTGTTCAAAATCACTTACTAACTAGTTCGTAGTTCGTATAAGTAACTTGACTGACGGGTCAAACGGTTAGTGAATGGAAAGAGTTATAAAAAAAATATAGTTGTTGAATAAATAGCATACTTTGATGAATAAGTGTGTGAATCCATAAGGTGTGGTGGTCATGTTAATGTTGACTAATCTAATCATCTTGTGGATATGATATGGTAGTTTGACTCTGACAAGCTAGATAGGAGCTTGGAAATGAACGGGTCAAATGGATACAAGTTCAAGTATGAAGCTCGCAAGGATGCAAGGTAAGTAAAGCTTACACCATTTTTTTTTATGGATACGTATTTGCTTTATAGATTATAAACACGACCAAGGTTATATCCAAAATATGGGTTCTGACACGAAATGATACGGGTCGGGACGAATAAAATGATAAAAAAAAGTATGTTTAATGGCAAAAGGGGCGAAATGGGTTAAATAATGAAATGGAAAATAAATACCATTCAAATATAAGTGCAAAATGTTTGGTCATTTAGACTAAGCGGGTCAAATGGTAATGTTAACACCATTTGATGAATAATGACTAATAAGTGCTTGTCGAGTCCGATGCTCACAGGGTAAAACGGATTATGGAATTTGCGTTGCTATGAATCAGTAAATTATTAAGGCAAGGTAATAAAATGGGTCAATACTTTGACCCGAGCCAGGTACGCGTAAATTGGCGGAGTATAAGTAGACATATTAACGTGGAAATGTGATGTGTGGAAAGAGAAGAGCGAGATTTGAACTTAAATGTTTAAATCTCCTAAACGGGTCAAAATGAATTATGCGCATAGCTTGGGCATTGGTCGCATAATTCATAAAAGTTATGTTCACGAGTTAAAGATTTTTGAGTTAACAAGTAGTTCAAGGTTCTATGATGATTTAAAAATGATTTAGAAACAAGTCGTTTAATAGATTATGAAACGGGTCGAATAATTGTATAAGAGATTTATAAGCCGTTAGCTTATAAATCAGCATCGTTACAAACCTTAGTGTTGATTACATAGAAGACTGCATTACGGTCAATACGAAATAAAAATCGCGTAAAATGGATGTGTCGTTTGAAAGTTATGCATGTTTATGTAAAAAAAATGCAGGTTGCAAAAACAAACCTGCTGGAAAATGTGACCCTCGCGCCACGCGAAGGACCAAGATGGTTAGGGCGCGACACGCGACCACGGTCGCGGCACGCGACAGAATTAGGGAACCCTGTCGCGGTACGCGACAGGGGTACAACTTGCAGATTTTGTTTGTTTCACTTATTTGGCTCAAAGTACTTGAAGAAACATGTTACATAATTATCAAAACTTACGTTTGTGTTGGTTTTGATTAGAGGTAAATGATATATGCTATCCGGATGAAGATCAAGCGCCTAACAAGAACCGAACACACGATAAATGAAGCTTCCGCATTTGAGTTTAAACCTTGTTATCGAAAGTGAACTATGTAAACAATTGTTACTATCTTTTGAATGTTTTAATCATGTATGAATGATAACTTATAAAAGTTTTTGAAAGGTCGCATTTTCATGTAAAATGCGTAGTTTATTAATATAATCTTGATAAATTAAGACGGGTCTTACAACGATGTACTAAATATGTACACAATGGGCATACATAGCAGGAGATGTAATGTAAAACGATGTACTAAATATGCACACAATGGGCATACATAGCATGAAATGTAATGTAAAACAATGTACTAAATATGCACACAATGGGCATACATAGCATGAACACAATGAAATCATGTACTATAAATGTACTAATGAACATAGCAAGTATACGATGTGAAAGCAGGAAAGCACGAAAGTAACAAGTAGGCACATGTGTTTCACCCCAAAACAGTTTGGAAAACAGTAAAAGAGGGGTCTATGTACTCACTTGAGATTTCTCAGAAGTCCTAAGATAACCACCAAGCAATGCTAGAGATCACGAAATCAAACGGCACCTAATATAGGTAACTATGTTAATAAACCGGACCTATATTGGATGATCGGATAGAATGAGGGCTCGTAAACCAAATGAGTATGGGAACTCATGTAGTATGGTTTAACAAAGCCTACATACTAAATGAAACCTAATCTAAGTGCTTACGACCCATTACGGCCCGCTTAGGTAGCTTATGCTACTTTAACGCGTCGTTCGTGTAAAACGCGTTTGGAACGCCTAACTAGTCCTATGACAAGTAAAATATGCCTTAACATATCTAATATTGTTACCAAATCAGTTTAGATACCAAAAGTTATGTTACATATGCTTAAAATGAATTTTGGCGTAAAAAGGGCATTTTGGTAATTTACCTAAGGCATATAAACTACCTATCATACAACTACTTCAACGAAGCGACCATAAGGTATAACCTCGGAAGGTTATTCCCTATATACTATGGTCACCTAATGTGTTTGGTCGGATCCTAATGATCGACCAAATGGGTCGGGTTCGAAGGTATAAGCGATTTATTAGATCGCTTACCCTTACGACCCTAGACAACGTGGTAATCAGTAGGCATAGTCACAAGGGACTATAACCATCGTGATTACGCTCACGTTGCGAAGTTCAAACGAACTTCGCATTGACCATAAACTGGTCAATGCAGAAAGTCAAACAAAGTTTGACTTTCGGACTCGAAAAGCAATAAAAGAACGAAGGAACACTTACGAAGGGTCCCCGAATGCTAATCTTGATTCAAGTAGCTCAGGTATGAAACAAAGGTTTCAACTTAGAGCTTCTCAAATCAGATTCTTGTGAGGAATGAGTGAAGTTGAGGTGGGTATTTATAGATTTCGGTTCACCGTTAGGATCGTTTCTTGGAGAAGAGGGAATGATCACATCCGTACATGTGTTGGAATGTTGTGGTGGCTCATTTTGCTTCCACCATAAGAGTTTGACACTTGGCATTGGCCTTTGGAGGGTTTAAGGGCTATTAACATGTGTTTAAAATGGCTTTTTCTGATCAGAAGAGGCCTAGCGTGACGCCAAGGGGGCTAGGTGTCACGCTAAGGTCCTCCTGATCAGCAACCACTTTCCAATGTTCCCCTTTCAGTCCCCGTTGAGTATTAAGGCCATTTCTGACATGTTTAAGGCTCGTTAAATCATTTTCAAGGCTCCACAAGGATGCCTAAACATTGTGGGCATGAAACATGCTCAAAAATATGCCGGATGTTGGTTCGTTTGGTCGTACGATCGCGATGTTCGCTTAATTACGACGGAATGCGCATAAGCGCGAAAAACGATCCAAATTGCGCGACGAATGGATTTTTCTTTTGTCAAACACTAAAATAAAATATTTTAGTGCTTACATAAATTTTTGGATGTCCGGAGGTATTCAGAACGTAAGTTATGCGCGAAAATGCAAACTTGTGCACTTTTTGACGCTTTTGGTCCCTGAATGACTCAAAAGTTTATTTTAGCATACCGAACCCCTCCAAGCCTATTTCTAAGCTATGTAAAGGATATTTATGGTATGTTTAACTTATGGTCATGTTCCGGAACGTTCGTTACAGTTCAAATTGGCATACTTTCGCAGTTTGTCAAGTTTAGTCCCCGTAAGCGAATTAACTTGTTTTTTCCATACCAAAGCCTTCAAAACTTATTTCTAAGTTATGTAAAGGTTATTTAAGGTATGTTAAGCATATTTTGATGTTTCGGAGTATTTGTCGCATTAAACTGATTACGTTTACACACCAGTTTGCGTATAATCCTCCAGAAAGCGATATAGAGTTTGAAATTGAATAAAAGTCAAAACATGAAAAATGTCAAACATAAATAAACAACATTGGGATCAAATAACTTTGTTTTATTGATAATTGAACTGTTCACAATGATTACAAGCGCAGATGTTACAGTTAAAAGGGTTTACAATAAAGAATTTTTGTTATCAAAATCTAATTTGAATGACGAACCAATCAAAGTGGCATATACTTTGAATGATTCAGACAAATTATATTCTGATGAAGAATTTCCAATAAGAAGTGTTCAAATTGAAAAGATTAAAAAGGTTTTCAAATTAACAGAAATTAATATTTCTGAAATAAAAGATGTAAATCTTACTGATAAACCTAAAAAGTACATTTCAAGAGTTCAACAAAGATTGAACAAGAAAAAAGGTTACAATTGTGGTTCTTGTTTTCAAAATAAACAAAACCATAACAGTAATTTCTAAAAGAAGGGATTAGGTTTTATTCCATCCGTAAATCATAAAAATGAGAAAATTTCTAAAACAAAAACAGTATTTGTTTCAGGGCCAAGTTCTGAGGAAGAAGAAAAGAGCTCATTCTGGAAGCAGTCAAACAAAGAGTTCTTTGCAGAAAAACAAAAGTTTGAGAAAAATGGAGTTTATAAGAGAAAGGAGACAAGAACCTGTTACCGATGTCAAGAAGTTGGTCACATCGCCTAGAATTGTCCAAAGGCAACCAACACAAAACAGGAAGTTGTTTCTAAACTCAAAGAAAAAGTTATTGATAAAACTGAACCACCAACTGAAAAATTCAAAGTGTTTAAAAATTCAATATATGAAGTTGGTGAATGTTAGAAAAGGTTTTACAAAAGAAGGGTGAATCTTGACAACCAAATGTGGGTTGTTAAGAAATCAGATGTTAAGTCTGGGGATGAATCTGACTCGTCAAAGTCAGAGGAGCCACAAGTTGAGGTAAATAGAGAAAATTCAGTTCCATCAATGGATGACGTTAACTTTCCACCATTGAGGGCTGAAAATTTTAAACAAAAGGTTGGAAAAGTGGAAATTTCGAATCAATTCTATTCTAAGAAGAAAGATTTTGATGTCAAAAAGGCTTTCAATAACAAAGTTAAACATATTTTTGGAAAAATGGTCGAGGGTAAGGCCAAAGGGGTAAAAGATCTTTATGAAGAAAAAAGGAATGTTCAAACCCCGAGTGAAGTTGAGAAGGTCACACCCAAAGCTGGTTAGGCTTGGGTGTCGGTATTTCATATGTAAACATCCTGACTTGCCGGAGCTCCCAAGTTGGTAATCGTGGAGCAGGAATCGGCATCTTTCTCGAAATTCAAAATTGTCATATTTCAATTTTCAAATAGTAAAGTGGTTGGAAAATATGGGTTTTCACCAACAAGTGGTTAATCAAGGTCATTAAGTTGAACTTGATTTAACTTTTATTCATGTGGTAATTGGAAAACAATGTGATGATCATATCCCCAATCTTACAAATGGTAAAATCAACAAAACTAATTTTCCGGAAAAACCATTTTGATTAAAACAAACTTAAGTGTTTTGAAATCATAATGGGAAAATAGTTTGTTGTCAGGGTGAGTTCTGATTGTTTATGTCAAGTGGATGGCGAATTTGAAGCAATTCACATCAGTTTGTCAAAATTTTATTTAAATGGTTTTGATTTTTAGGGGGAGTAAGTAATTTCAGAAAATTCAAAAACATTAGAAGATTTGAAAATGTCAAAAACATTGAAAATTCAAAAATTAGTTTTGTTGTGAAAAAGAGGAAATGATAGTACATCAGTGGACTATCACAGCAGGCTAAAGAATTGGAAAGTCAAATGTGATAAACGGTCTCACTGATGATGTGCTAGTAGGTTTTCGCACGCTTAGTAGATTGTTGTCGAGATATAAACCATAATATCAAACTTGCTTATTTTGTGGGGAACATCTCTCGGATATATAGGTAACCCCTGAAATCTTGTTTGAAGGGCTTTCTATTTCTGTCATACTAGGTCTTTGTGCGTGGTGATATCTGGGGTATTATACCTGGACTTCTGATTTTGCGGTAGCAAAAGCCTAGTCCTCGTATAATACTTTGCATTGCTTTATTCTTAAAGCTCGCCCTCAGCATAAAAAATGATGAAACATTGAAAAATGCTAATAATGTGATGTTGAAGAAAAGATTCTCTAAAGGGAACCCACCTAAAGTCGAACCATCATCTCTTTGATTTTGCGGAAGCAATAGACTGAGCTCTCATGGTCACGCATTTAACCCTTACAGATATCATTAGTGTACATTCACCTGTAAGACTGAATATAGGAGTCTGGATACGGAAGTATATTCTGAGGTGGGACACGCGAATAAGTTTAAGTCCTTAAAACACTAATCTCGTATCTCGAAACAGTTGAACTTTGTGTGAAAATTTAAGTGGATCAGTATACTGACAATCTAAGTGAATTGTTTAGTACTTAAAATGTTTAAAACTTAACGGTGCTAGTGATTGGTCTCAAAAACTGATATGATCCTCTTACCCAAACTCGCAAAAATATTGTCGGTAAATATTTCTTTACTGCATTTCATTAAAAACAAAAATCCAAAAAGATTTTCGGAGTGTTTTAGCATAAAATTTTGAAAAATTCAAAAAGATTTTATTTCTTTTTTTTTCGACAACTGATGTTGGAGAGCTGATTTTCAAAGTTTCGAGTGCTGAACATGATGAACAACAGGGTTAGAAGAGTCTGTTGAATTGAAAAATGTTTTTAAAATGATTAAATGGTTCAAATTTGAATGTTATTCCTACATGTGGTCATCAGAAATTATAAATGTTAAATCATTTTGAACGATATCTGCAAGTGGTATATAAATTTGTGAAATTTTTAAATTTGTGAAATTTATTTTGAGGTAGAGGATGTGAAGGTTAGCCAGGTTCCGATACCTGAGGATTTTCCGCAAAAGGATATGCAGACTGCGATCGCAGCATATTGAAAGGGGGAGTCTGAAGACATCAAGAGAGAGTCTAAGGACGTAAGTGCCAGATTCAGATCCAGGAACAATGTTCAAGATATAAGTTGATGATGCTGAAGAACTTAAGGAATCAAGAGATCTGATCAAGAGAATTAGAGAGAAGATAGAGTCAGATTGAGATTCTGGAAGAGTGAGAGAGAAGAAGAAATAGAATTTGAGGATACTTACACTGTCAGATACTTTGGAAGAGCACGAAGACTGATAAAGATTGAAGACTCGACATACTGAAGACTTGTACTGAAGACTCGTCGACATCCAAGGGGGAGTCTGTTGGTGCATATGTCTGTCGACTTCGTCTTGTATCGAGTCGTGTAATAGATTAGAAAGATCAGGGCAGGTTATACGAGAAAAGTGTGAAACATGTGGGATGTGACCATTTCGCACGAAATGGAAAGGCCATTTCGTACGAAATGGACATTGTGCATTTCGCACGAAATGGATCTTGGCTATTTTACACGAAATGGATTCCCTATAAATACCTGTCTTGTCATTTCATTTGTAGAACTTTCTGATTCCGGTGCCGAGGTGCTGCCGAAGTGTCTCCAGGCTGTAAAACGATGTTATATCAAGAAAACAAGAAAATTTGTTAGGAGCGGTTTTGACTCCGTTTTGATTGCGAACCGAGTCGTGTAACGTGTGGAATCCGTACACGAACGTGACCGAACACACGAGAACGTAATTATAATATGTGATTCGATATAAGATCTGAAAATGTACAGCACCTGAATCACATACACGGAACTTTCTCTCTCTAAGCTTTCTCTCTCTAGATCTTAGCTCTCCAAAGCTCCAAGTCTCAAATGTGGCAAAAAGTTCTAAATGAGAACCCTAATGGTTCTATTTATAGGCCAAGGTTATAAGGATATTCTCCTTATTTACAGTTATGCCACCTTGCCTTTTTCTATCTAATATTACAATATAAGCACTAGAATTAAACTATTTCAGCTACAGTCTTGAGATGACGGAGGTGATAGACATACTGCACTAACAGACTCCCCCTTGGATATTGCCGCAGTCAATCTCAATCATTGAGTCAAACTCGTAGCTTCTGGTCTTTCTCTCTCTCACTGAGTCTTCTTGAAGCTTTAACACGTTTTCAGCAACGAAGACTCCCTCTTGCTTGAACAGAATCCCCGTGGATCTGTCTTCAGTTTCAGCTCCTCCTTTCGGTAGACTCCTTCTTCAGGCTCCCCCTTTCGTCAAGCTTCCGTGCTTTTGGGATCGTCACCTGGCATTCCGGTTACAAGCTCCTCTGGGATATATACCTGGCTCCTTGCACGCTTCCCTTTGCGTTGAGCTCGTCTTCAGACTCCCCCTTAGACTCGGCTATTTGGATCGTAGTCTAGAATCTGCAATCCTCAAACATTTATAAGTAACAATGTTTTGATTGACCAATTGTCCAGGAATCATATCCTGGCTCTATTAAACTATCTAAATCAAGATCCTGGCACTAAGATATAATAATATGAATATATCCAGGATTACTTGAATCTCTCCCCCTATCAACAATCTTTAAGGATTTGGCAGTTTCAGCGAACCGGATCGAAAACTGGCTCTTTTATAGATTCTAATAATATAAGCATCCAAATCCCTCACAGTTAATCATCCAAGTCCAAATTAATGACCTTGGAGATATCACAAACTGTTTTTTATTTTGAATTTTAATTCAAGTTTCAAATTAATGAACTTGTTTTATTTTCAGAAACACGATCAGCTTACTTAGATTTTGACACTCAGCATCTCAGACATCGGTTGTCGAAAATAAAGCAGAAATCAAAATCTTTTTGTATTTTTCTGAAAACATAAAGCAATAAAGAAATATTTACAGACAATATTTTTGTTTGAGTATGCGTCAGAGGATCATATCAGTTTTTGACAAGTCACAAGTACCATTGAGCTTAGTTACACATTAAGAATTAAACAATTCACTTAGATTGTCGATATACTGATCCACTTAAATTTTCACACAAATTTCAACTGATTCAGGATACGAATTAGATGTTTTAGGAACTTAAACTCATTCATGTGTCCCACCTCTTGAATATACTCCCGTATCCAGATCCCAATATTCAGTCTTACAGGTGAGTATACCTAGATGATATCTGTAAGGGGAATAAATTATAGTACGAAACCGTGAGAGCTCAGGTCAGAACTTCCGTTCAGCAAAGAGATGACGACGCGACCTTTGGTGTGTCTTCTTTAGAGGATCTTTTGTATTACAACATCAATGACTATCAATTTTATTGTTTCATCAATTTGCTGAGGGAGGCGCTATATTTCAAGCATGCGGAAAGTATTCTCCGGGGACTAGGCCATTGCTTCCACAAAATCAGAAGTCCCGGGATAATACCCCAGATATCACTGAGTATAAAGACCTAGCATCTCAGAAAGAGGGGTCCTTCAAATGAGATTTCAGGGGTTACCTATATATCCAAGTAATGTTCCCCACAAAATAAGCAAGTTTGAATTTAGGTTTATATCCCGAAAAAGTTTATTAAATGTATAAAAATCTATCGGCATATCATCAGTGAGACTGTTTAACGCTATTTAAACATAACATTTCTTTAGCATACTGTAACTGTCTACTGATGTACTATCATTTCCTCTTTTTACGCAAAAACTCAATTTTTGAATTTTATCATGTTTTTGGCTTTTTTCAAATTTTCTAATGTTTTTGGATTTTCTGACAATATTACTCGCTCTAAAATGCAAAATCATTTAAAGAAAATTTGACAACCTGATACTGATAGCTTTGCCTCGCCATCCATTTTCTGCTTAAAGTGCTCTGATTTCCAGAAAATATACGCATGAGAAGCAGAAATTATAACGTACCCCCATGATTTACAACGCATTGATATTTTACAGTTTGAAAACCGTTTTTCAATCTTGTGAAAGTAATCATGTTTGTTCAGCCGTGATGGTTTCGGCGTATTCAATTAACATATTTTTGAATTTTTCAAATTTTTGACAAAATAAAAAATATATTTTTGGTTTTTAAATTTTAAATTTTTAGGGTTTTGAAATATTGTTTATTTATGTACAGAAACCAAACAAACTCCCTGTTCAACCAAACCAGGGTTCAGCAGCCTCATCTCCTCGTTGTGACAGGCTGCTCCGACATCCATTTTCACAATCTTCAGTTGTCTTGAGCACCTGCACATTCAAATTACTTGATTACTTGAACAATTTAGCCCAGGCCTGCTTGACCTTAGGCATTTCAACACAATAAACTTCATTCAATGCCGGAAAGTCTTTGTCATATTTCACAAAGACCTTATCAACTTTGACTTCAACTTTTTCATCTTTTACAAAAATTATCGGTTTCTTAATACTCCATGTTTGACCTTTCGGAGTACCTCGTTTGTAAAAATGTGAATCTTTTTGAACATTTTGATTTTGAACAACAGTTTTTGGTTTCTAAAACTGGTTTGGTTTTGTTGCATCAACAGTTGTTTTCCAACTTTGTGTTGTTCTAAGTCTAGACGTCACTGGTTTCCAGGTTTGTTGTGAGTCAACCTTTGACATTTTCGGCTTCCAAGTTTGCTTAGAATCAAACTTGGTTGACTTCTGAGTCACATCTTCAGATTTCTGTTTCTCAACATTTTCAGACTTCTTTTTGTCAACATCCACAGGTTTCAGGTTTGGACACTTTCGTGCAAGATGTCCAGTTTGATCACATTTGAAACATGTTCTCTTGGACACATCCTTGACCTGTGGTTGTTGCCTTTTCTTTTGAGCACATAAATCTTCATTAGACTGTTGTATAACTTGGAGTTCTTTCTCTTCTTCTAAATTTATTCCTTGAACAAAATTCAATTTTGTCTGAAAATTTGATTTTTCATTTTTCATCCAATTATGTTTCTTTTTATAACCCAACCCAGCCTTCATGTTTTTCTTCTTGTAACCAGGTTTGTTATAAAAAATTTTGTGACCTTTTCCAGCGAACTTTGGAATTTCAGATTTATCAATCTCAACCATTTTGAAAACTTTATCAACCTTTTCTGATATCACATTCTGAATCGGGAAAACAACATCTAAGAATAATTTGTCCGATCCAATCATGGTATATACCAATCCTTTTGAATCATCACTCAAATTTTTCTCGGATTTTGTGTTTTTCAGATATCCATCATGAAAATTACCTTCATTTTCATCCTGTGATTCAGATTTACCTGTATCAACTGACTCTTCTTTCAATACACTTTCAACGACCTTACCTACCACATTTGAATCACTAGAATCATCAGATTTGGAATAGGTTACGTCAATGTTATCTGGCAATTGATCTATCATGTTGAAAGCTTTTTCGACCTTTTCATCATCATAAAATGCAAATTTTCCCGGTGGTGGAACTTGATGAAACTCTGAGCCAATGCCTTTCTTGTTTTGCTCAGACTCACCATCTCCCGGTTTTATATTGAAAATACGTTCAAGCACATATGACGACACGTGTTAACTCTTTAACTTGTTGTTATCCTGTTCTAACTCAGCAATCTGACGCTTTAGCTTAGCAACATCCTCAATATAGGAATTAACAACACCTTGTTTTATTTCATACATTCGCTTAAGCTCTTTAGTTGTTTCAGAATGATAATTCATTCTTGATTGAGCAAATTTCATTTCATCTTTCACTTTTTCATATGACTCTTTTGTAATGTGATATGTCAATTTTATTGAATCATATTCTTTCTTCATTTCTTGGCAAACAATTTTTTTTTGATCACATTCTTCTGTCTTTTTCAAAACATTTTCTTTCAAACCTTCATTTTCTTTTTCTAACTTTTTACATTTTTCCAAAAGTTTTTCTTCATTATCTTTCAAAACTTTTTCGTTTTCTAACATTTCTTTGCATTTATTTTTGAAAACTTCTTCAATTTTATTAAATTGTTTGTCTTTTTCAGTACAAGCACTGCACGTTTCCATGCATTTCTTGCACTGTTCAACAGTTTTCAAGATTTCAGAGTTAGAATTTACCTCAGTGATTGGAACTTCGGTATTTACAGCAACTTCTGTCGGATCAGCAACATTCTGCTTTTCTTCAACACCAACACCAACCTCATCAACATCTGTTGAACTTTCAACCTTCACTTCTTCTTCTTCTTCTTTCTTCACATCTTCTCCAACCTGCTGTTCTTCAGTAACAGCTTCTTTCATAACTTCTTCAATCACCACATCCTTTTCAACAACCTTTTCTTCTACCTTCACATTCTCTATTTTCACATCTTCATCTTTCACTTCTTCTTCAACCTTGACCCCCTCAGCAACTTTCTTCAAATCATCAACCATCTTCTCAATATTCTTCTTCATTCTCTCTTCATCTCTCTTTTTCAAAATTGATATCATGACTTCTCTTATGAGTTTTTCCAGCTTTTCCTCATAATTTTTGTCTTTTACAACATTTGAATAAAATTCACCAACCCGAGGAATTACTAGAAGAACATCATCAAAAACTATGTCCTTCTTGGAAACAACAGGTTCACCATATCTGTTGACATAACACTTTCGTTTCTTATCCCATCTTTTGTATCTGACAGCTTCATCATATTCTCTTTGCATATCATTCATTCTGTTCGCAGCCATTCTTATTTCTCTGTCTGTTTTCTCACTCAGAATTTCTTCTCTGGTTTTCTTTTTAGCCTCAGCAACAACCTTTTCTTCTTTGTTTTCATCTTTGATTTCAGCAACAAAGGAGTAATTGTTTTTCTTTAATATAGCTTTGCCATGAGCTGTTTTTCGAACATCAACTCGATCTTCTTCTGGATAGATCTGGCTCCAATCATATCCTTCATCATCGTGAATCACAGCATAAGCTCTTGACTTCTCTCTGGGTTTGTCTTCAATCATCTTTGGCTCTTCTCTGCTACGGTGGTAAATTGCCTTTCGGTAGTAATCATCATTGAACGGATGTTCATTTCCACCAACCGCAGAATTGTTGCACTCTCTTTTGAAATGACCTTTTTGCTTACATTTGAAGCAGGTCAGTTTGGACTTATCAAATCCAAGCTTTATAGATGCACCACCGAGAGATTGCTTCCCAGTAATTTCCATATATCTCTGAGCTCTGCGGATGCAGCTTGCCAAACACCAACGGATGTCAATGAGTTCCATCTCTTCCGGATCAATCTGGTCGTAGTCTTCTTTGGTTAACTCAGAGTTACCAATCTTGCCTGCAACTAGACCTTCATACAATTCCAGAACAGATGCAAGGAAGCTCATTTGTTGCTTAGCTGCATTTATGCTCATTGTCGGGGAATTCTTCAATTTGAGAGCAATGTTGCACAGAACTTGTCACACCCCGACCACGTGGTAACATACAAAACGTGGCGGAAAACGTCGGTGAGTGTTTTAACAGAATTAATTTTTTCATAACCATGGCATTCGAAGTTGTATTTTATTATTCAACATAAAAGTTACATCGTTTTAAACAGGAATCAAAGAGTTTATAACATAATTAAACTAAGTCTATCTTCATTTTATGTCTCTATGGCACAGGTCCGCCTTAGTGTCACGATCATCATCCTACGCAAAAGCTCCTGAAAACACATGTGAAAATAGGTACGTCAGCATAAAAATGCATGTGAGATACATAGCTTTTGTGAAAATAGGATTCATGACTTATAAGTTTAGAAAAAGTTGTTTAGCAAAAGTCAGTCATGAACCTTGTAAATTGTTTTGTTTTGTAAATCATTTAAAAAGCGATAAGATCAAATGATATGTATAAATAAAAGAATAATGTGTGGTTAAATGTATAACCAAGTAAAATGTGTTGTATAAAGTAAGTTGTTTGTAAAGCAATGTCTTGTGAAAGATAGGTTATTTGTATAAAATGTTATATGTCTAAATTGAAATGATTCAAATAACGCTACGATATGTAATACCATACAAACACTTATATATAGGAAGTACTAGCGGCGTATCCACCATGCTTGTATCATATTACACACGCCTCGTTACTTAAATCACTTAAACAAAACCACCAATATGTAAAGTCTATGTTTAAACCAATAGTCAAAAGTACTTGTATAAGCCATGTCAAATGTTTAAAAGTCCAAATGTAGTCAAGTAAAGTGTAACAGATGTTATGTATTGTAAGTAAAGTATTGTCACATAGTCCAAATGTAGAAATGTACAAAACAAAGTATTTTGAATATATCAAAAAGTTATGTTTTGCAAAGTAATGCATGTTACATTGATACAAACATTTATGTGGTAGTTAACGCATACATTCAAGCCTTGAGACAGTCGGATAACCCTTTCAGTCAAGGTTATCAAAAGAAATATTTTTGGATCCTGTCATTCCTTACATCCAAACAAACCCGAGATGTCAGGAATGGGATTTGTCAAGTCCTATGGTACCACTACTTACTCCCGAGCGGTGTAGCAAATGTTAATGAACGTATAAAAGTCTCGTTTGTGCAAACCAAATGTTATAGCAAATTGTATACATGTCATATGAAAACAATGTACTAAATATGCACACAATGGACGTACATAGCATGAAATGTAATGTAAAATGATGTACTAAGTACGCACACAATGGGCATACATAGCATGAAATGTAATGAAATCATGTACGATAATGTACTAACGAACATAGCAAGTATATGATGTGAAAACAGGAAAGCATGAAAGTAACAAGTAGGCACATGTGTTTCACCCCAAAATGTTTGGAAAACAATAAAAGAGGGGTCTATGTACTCACTTGAGATTGCTTAGTAGTCCTTGAGTAACAACCAAACAATGCTAGTGATCACGGGTATCAAACGACACCTAATATAGGTAACTACATTAATAAACCGGACCTAAATCGGACGATCGGATAGAATGTGATTTAGACCCGACAAGTTTGAAGACTTGTTTAATATGGGTATTTCATACACATTCAGGATTTCTCGATAAAACCGATAAGGTTTGACCTACTTTGGCTAATTTATGTAAACTAGTTATATAAACCGAACCAAACGCGTAATAAGCGTAACGGGTATCCGTAAGAGTCATATACAGGTTTCCTAAGTTAATATGCTTCAAATATGTTGTGACATCAGTAAGATGTCTTTTATTATGCCCGAAACGTATTTAAACACAAACTATGCACCGTAAGGGCATTTTGGAAATTTCACGTAAGCCGTGAAGCTCAAAACTGGTGTGACACCTGTGTCACTGCGACCATCAAACAAATACCAAACCAATGAAATATTGTATTTCATACTTGGGATCTGTATAAATATGTGTATCTTTTGCACATATCAATTCTTGTTCAATTTCAAGCTCTAAATCGCTTTCTGGAAGGTTATACGCGCACTGATGCGTAAATATAACCAGTTTAATGCAACAAACACTCCGGAATACTGAAATAGGCTTAACATACCTTAAATACCCTTTACATGACTTAGAAATAAGTTTTGAAGGCTTTGGTATGGCAAAATCAAGTTAAATCGCTTACAGGGACTAAACTTGACAAACTGTGAAAGTATGCCAATTTGAACTGTAACGAACATTCCAGAACATGACAATAAGTTAAAAACACCCTAAATATCCTTTACATAGCTTAGAAATAGGCTTTGAGGGGTTCGGTGTGCTAAATTAAACTTTTGGGTCATTCAGGGACTAAAAGTGTCAAAAAGTGCACAAGTTTGCATTTTCGCGCATAACATACGTTCTGAATACATCCGGACATCCAAAAATTTATGTAAGCACTAAAATATTTTATTTTAGTGTTTTGCATAAGAAAAATCCATTCATCACGCCATTTGGATCGTTTTTCGCGCTTATGCGCACTCCGTCGTAATTAACCGAACATCGCGATCGTACGGCCAAACGAACCGACATCCGAGATAATTTTTAGCACATTTTAAGTTCCCTATACTTTAACTTCATTTTTGAGCTTTGAAATGGGGTTAACGGGGCTTAAACGTGTCAAAAATGCATCAAATAGCAAGTTTGGAGCTTCAGGGGCCTGTTTTGCCATTTTTGAAACATTCTGGTCTGCAGGTGCTTGCGCACCTCAACACTCTCATTGTTACGGTGCGCAAGCAGGGGTCAGATATGCAGAAAATTGTTTTCTCAGCTGTTAACAGGCTTTAACCCCTCCAAAGGCCAAGGCCAAGTGTCAAACTCTTGTGGTGGGAGCAATATGAGTTACCACAACTTTCCGACAAGTGTACGGCTTAGATCGTGCCCTCTTTTCCAAGAAACGATCCTAACGGTCTTGGTTTTAGTATAAATACCCAACCCACTTCATTGCAAACCCACTTGAAATCTGAGATTTCTCTAAGTTGGGGTGTTTCATCACCTCATACCTTAGAATACTTGGATTATCAATCTTGCGGGGACCCTTTGTAAGTGTTCCTTCGTTCTTTTATTGCTTTTCTAGTCTGAAAGTAAAACTTTGTTTGACTTTCTACATTGACCAGTTTATGGTCGATGCGAAGTTCGTTTGAACTTCATAACGTGAGCGTGATCACGATGGTTATAGTCCCTAGTGACTATACCTACTGATTACCACGTTACTAGGCTCAGTGACGAGCCGTAGTTTCGGCCAGAATACGTATTCTTGCGTATTTTGTAACCAAACTACTCTTAGGTATCAAGACTGTTTGTTTTGATACCAAACTTGTTTAGTTAAGCATGTTTCAACATGCTTAGCTCGTCACTTTTAGTTTAGTGCTTGTATAGGGTCGTAAGGTAAGCGATCTAAACAATCGCTTATACTTTCGAACCCGACCCGTTTGGTCGATCTTTAGGATCCGACCAAATACATTAGGTGACCATAGTATATAGGGAATAACCTTCCGAGGTTATACCTTATGGTCGCTTCGTTTAAGTAGTTGTATGATAGGTAGTTTATATGCCTTAGGTAAATTACCAAAATGCCCTTTTTATGCCAAAATTCATTTTAAGCATATGTAAAATAACTTTTGGTATCTAAACTGATTTAATAACAATATTAGACATGTTAAGGCATATTTTACTTGTCATAGGACTAGTTAGGCGTTCCGAACGCGTTTCACGCGAACGACGCGTTAAAGTAGCATAAGCTACCTAAACGGGTTGTAACGGCTCATGAGCACTTAGGTTAGGTTTCATTTAGTATGTAGGCTTTGTTAAACCATATTACACGAGTCACCATACTCGTTTGGCTTACGAACCCTCATTCTATCCGATCCTCCGAGTTAGGTCCGGTTTATTAACATAGTTACCTATATTAGGTGCCGTTTGATTCCGTGATCTCTAGCATTGCTTGGTGGTTATCTTAGGACTTCTGAGAAATCTCAAGTGAGTACATAGACCCCTCTTTTACTATTTTCCAAACTGTTTTGGGGTGAAACACATGTGCCTACTTGTTACTTTCATGCTTTCCATGTTTTCACATCATATACTTGTTATGTTCATTAGTACACTATTAGTACATGATTTACATTACATTTCTGCTATGTATGTTGACTGATAACATGCTAGCACATTGATTTGCATGACTTTTCTGCTTTGTATGTTAACTTAGCATACTTAGTACATCACTTTACAATACATTTCATGTTATGTACGCCCATTGTGTGCATACTTAGTACATTGTTTTACATTACACTTATGCTATGTATGTCCATTACGTGCATACTTAGTACATTGTTCTACATTGCATTTCTGTTGCATATGCTCATCCAGCATATGAACACATTATACTACATTTTGAACCGTTGTAACCATTTGACTATGTGAACCGTCGTAACCCTTTGATTATACGAACCGTTTGTAACTATTGAACCGTGTGTGTCACACCCCGACCACGTGAGACAACGAAACGTGGCGGAAACGTCGGGGAGTGTTGTAACAGAATTTATGTTTCACAACCATGGAAATTTAAAGTTTCGTTTTATTCAACAAAGAAGCGAGTTACGTTGTCTTTAAACAAGAAATAAAGAGTACATAACAAAAATTAACTAGTTCTTGTCTCGTTTTAAGTCACTAAGGCACAAGTCCGCCTAAGTATGTCTTGATAAGTCCTATGCATCATCTCCTGAAAACACATGTGAAAATAGGTACGTCAGCAAATAAATGCCTGTGAGATACATAGGTTTTGTGAAAATAGAATTCATGACTTATGTTTGAGAAAATGTTTAGTCATGAACCTTGTAATTTGCTTTGTCTTGTAAATCATTTGAAAAACGATAAGATCAGATGATATGTATAAATAAGAGAATAATGTATGGTTAAATGAATAACCATGTAAGATGAGTTTGTATAAGATAAGTTGTTTGTAAATCAATGTCTTGTGAAAAGTATGTTATTTGTATAAAATGTTATATGTCTCAAATTGAAATGATTCAAATAACGCTACGATATGTAATACCATACAAACACTTATATATAGGAAGTACTAGCGGCGTATCCACCATGCTTGTATCATATTACACACGCCTCGTTACTTAAATCACTTACTCAAACCAAACCACCAAGATGTAATGTTTAACAATTGTAGAAAATGTTTATGTAAAATCAAATGTCACAATGTTTGTGTGAAAACCATGTCGAATGTCTATGTCTAATGTAAATCATAAATTGTGTCTATAAATGTCAAAAGGTAAGTATGTGATGAATAACAAATGTACTAAGTATGCACACAATGGGCATACATAGCATAAAATGTAATGTAAGACAATGTACTAAGTATGCACACAATGGACATACATAGCATAAGTGTAATGTAAAATAATGTATAAAGTATGCACACAATGGGCATACATAGCATGAATTGTAATGTGAAGCGATGTACTAAGTACGCACACAATGGGCATATATAGCATGAAATGTAATGTGAAACAATGTACTAAGTACGCCCACAATGGGCATACGTAGCATGAAATGTAATGTGAAACAATGTACTAAGTACGCACACAATGGGCATACGTAGCATGAAATGTAATGTGAAACAATGTACTAAGTACGCACACAATGGGCATACATAGCATGAATTGTAATGAAATCATGTACTATAATGTACTAACGAACATAGCAGGTATATGATGTGAAAACAGGAAAGCATGAAAGTAACAAGTAGGCACATGTGTTCCACCCCAAAATGTTTGGAAAACAGTAAAAGAGGGGTCTATGTACTCACCTGAGATTGTTTAGTAGTCCTTGAGTAACAACCAAACAATGCTAGAGATCACGGATATCAAACGGCACCTAATATAGGTAACTATGTTAATAAACCGGACTTATATCGGAGGATCGGATAGAATGAGGGCTCGTAAACCAAATGAGTATGGGAACTCATGTAGTATGGTTTAACAAAGCCTACATACTAAATGAAACCTATCCTAAGTGCTTTCGACCCATCGCGACCCATTAAGGTAGCTTATGCTACTTTAACGCGTCGTGCGCGCAAAAGCGCACTCGGGATGTCTAACTAGCCCTATGACAAGTGTTATATGCCTAAACATGTTACAAAATCAGTTATGTGACAAAAGTTTAGGTTACATATGCTTAATTACCAATTATACATGAAAAGGGTATTATGGTAATTTACCTAAGGCATATAAAATACCTATCATACAACTACTCAAACGATGTGACCATAGGGTATAACCTCGGAAGGTTATTCCCTATACACTATGGTCACCTAAGGTATTTGGTCGGATCCTAATGATCGACCAAATGGGTCGGGTTCAAAGGTATAAGCGATTTATTAGATCGCTTACCCTTACGACCCTAGACAACGTGGTAATCAGTAGCCATAGTCCCAAGGGACTATAACCATCGTGATTACAATCACGTTGCGAAGTTCAAATGAACTTCGCATTAACCATAAACTGGTCAACACAGAAAGTCAAACAAAGTTAGACTTTCGGACTCGAAAAGCAATTAAAAGAACGAAGGAATACTTACGAAGGGTCCCCGAATGCTAATCGTGATCCAAGTAGCTCAGGTATGAAACAATGGTTTCAACTTAGAGCTTCTAAGATCAGATTCTTGTGGGTTTAGAAGTTGGGGGATGTGGGTATTTATAGGATTTCCCGAACTGTTAGGATCGTTTCTTGGAAAATGTGATCGAATCTAAGGCGTACACTTGTTGGAAAGTTGTGGTAGGTTAATTGGCCACCCACCATAAGAAATCAACAGGTGGAAAGGAGTTTGGGAGTGCACGACAGCTGGAAACAGGCTGTTCGGAAGCTTTTGATGTTCTGCAGACCTCTTACGGACTGTAAGGGTTAGGCTTACGGTCCGTAAGCCTTCAAGTTTGGCAGAATGGAAGATTTGGTCCCTGTTATGTAATAAGGCCATTTCCGACACGTTTAAGGCCCGTTAACCCCATTTCAAAGCTCTAAAATGAAGTTAAAGTATAGGGAACTTAAAATGTGCTCAAAAATATCTCGGATGTCGGTTCGTTTGGCCGTACGATCGCGATGTTCGCTTAATTACGACGGAATGCGCATAAGCGCGAAAAACGATCCAAATGACGCGACGAATGGATTTTTCTTATGCCAAACACTAAAATAAAATATTTTAGTGCTTACATAAATTTTTGGATGTCCGGATGTATTCAGAACGTAAGTTATGCGCGAAAATACAAACTTGTGCACTTTTTTGACGCTTTTAGTCCCTGAATGACCCAAAAGTTTATTTTAGCACACCAAACACCTCAAAGCCTATTTCTAAGCTATGTAAAGGATATTTATGGTATGTGTAACTTATGGTCATGTTCTGAAATGTCTGTTATAGTTCAAATTGGCATACTTTCGCAGTTTGTCAACTTTAGTCCCTGTAAGCGATTTAACTCGATTTTGCCATACCAAAGCCTTCAAAACTTATTTATAAGTTATGTAAAGGTTATTTAAGGTATGTTAAGCCTATTTCACTATTCCGGAGTGTTCGTTGAATTAAACTGGTTATATCTACGCATCAGTGCGTGTATAACCATCCAGAAAGCGATTTAAAGCTTGAAATCGAACAAGAATTGATATGTGCAAATGATACACATATTTTTTTACAAATCCCAAGTATGAAATACAATATTTCATTGGTTTGGAATTTGTTGGATGGTTGAAGTGACACAGGTGTCACAGTCTCCCCTACTTTAGGAAATTTCATCCCGAAATTTAATTTTAGGAGAAACTTGTGAGGACGACGGTGATGTTTTCGCTTTGAATGAACCCCTTGAACCCTAAGTAGAACTCTGAGCCATGATAGGGTTCTTAGAGAAGTTGTCAATCCCTCAAAGTGAAGTCCTTGTAGCAGCAAAACATGGAGTTTCAAACTATGGATAGGAGAACGTTTCCCATGAAGACTTATCATAGGAAACTTAAATTTACGATTGGGAAGTGTAAGATAAAATGACATCGGTCAAAGTCCAAGACTTCTCCTGTATCATTACTCTTTCCACTATTGGACTTTACACATGACAAAACTTCTTGTGGTTTCTGTGCACTGAATTCCATAATTATGTAGGCCTCCATAATTACGTACTTCCTTGCACAGTCCGCACAGTTCATTTCATAATGCGTATGGGAAAAAAAATTAAACGAATAATCCTGTGGTGATTTAACTTGACTGCAATTGAGTCTCTTTAACTAGGTCACCAAAGGATTAGATCAACGAATAATCTCTTCAGCTAAACTACCGAAGAGAAATATTTAACTACATCAACGTAGGAGGTCTTTAACTAGATTGTCGAACCAATCTATTTAACTTCGATCGACGTAGGATCTCTTTAACTAGACCACCAGAGGGCCTTTTTAACTATATCAACGCATGATATATTCAACTAGATTGTCGAACCAATCACTTAGATCAACGAATGATCTATTTAACTAAACTACCCACGGGGAATATTTAACTACATCGACGTAGGATGTCTTTAACTAGATTGTCGAACCAATCTCTTCAACTATATCAACACATGTTGTCCTTAAACTTTGGAATAGTACTTTATAATCCAAGGGACTTAACTACAACGTAGAAGTCCATTAAGGATTTAAGATAGTACCTTTTTGAATATCCTACTACGAATCCCTCATATGAAGGTATGAAAGATTCTACGAGGATTTGGATAGTGAATATCCAGAGTATACAAAAACACAAAATGCATAAATGGAAAGACAAGATGCATAAACACATAGTCACATAACCACAAAATTGTTTATCTAGATCTTTAATTTGTAAGTTTTGTTTTGTTAATTACGTACATGCATTTAAAGCACACTAGGAATCCATTTCATGGATTTCATTTGGTACTTTAAACATTAGCAAGAATCTAACTATGAAGATAGAACGATCTTCCAAAAATTCGATTTCGTTTTCAAGAAAACGCAATATTCGAATTAAGGTACAATAATTTGAATATACGGAAATACCCTTAGGTACCCTATTAAGAATTTATAGTGGTACTTTGGGTATTCGTACAGAGTTGTAACTTGCACCTTGTACTTCGTTTCCTTGGAAGAAACGGGTACTTTGGATTTCCGTGGAAAACACAAGAGATAATAAAATGGAAGAAATTACGGGGTAGTCTGTTCTTCAAGGAATACGGTTCCTTGATTGTCCGTATTGTAGAGGATACGTTGTTTATACATGCCATCACATTTGTACATTGCAATGTAAAATAAAAAAGATTTATTTATAAACAACAACAACTGTTTCATGACTACAAAAGAAAATAATACATAAGGCTTGATTATCTCTAAACAACATTGTCTTCTAGTTGGTCCGATGCTCATCCCTACGCTGGATTCACATTAGCAAGCTTTGGGCAATTTCTTCGGAAATGGCCCATCTCGCTACAGTTAAAGCAAGGTCCTTGTGGAAGACGAGCTTGAGCAGGATTTACTTGAGGTTGGTTTGGACCACCTTGGTTTGGGGTAAGTCGACAAGCATTTGCCAGGTGACCGAGTCACCCACATGATGCACATAAACGACACTGTAGGTGAGCTAAGGGGTGTGCATTACATTTGTCGCATATCGGTGCAGTACCGGCATAAGGTTTCTTTGCAGGAGGTTGAGTTGGTTGGTTGCGGGTGTTTTGATTGGGTTGAGCAGCATTCGCACAATTCTGGGAAGCCTTATGCTTCTTAGACTTCTCAGGGGATCCAGTCTGTTCATCCATGGTCTTTGATTCCTCGATTGCCTTCTTGTCACCCTTTCGAAAAAGTTTATGCTTTCTGATCTGAGATTCAGTCAAGGTTGCAGATAGTTCAATGGCCTGCCTAACCGTAGTGGGGTTACTACCAGTAACAATGTCCTGAACTGAGTCAGGGAGACCATCAATGTATTTCTCGATCGCCTTATCCAAAGGCGTAACCATGGTAGGGCACAACAGGCTCAGCTCTTCATATCGATCAGTGTATGCTCGATGTTCACCGCTGTCTTGCTTAAGATCGTCGAATTCCCTTTCCAAGGCCCTGATCTCATGACGAGGACAGAATTCCTTCATCATCAGTGCTCGAAGCTCTTCCCATGTCTGAGCCAGTGCCACATCGGCACCCCTATCTCTCACCACACCGTTCCACCATGTCAAAGCTCGTTTCTCAAAGACACTAGATGCGAAATCTACCTTTCGCTCGTTTGGGCATTGAACATGTCTGAAGGTGCTCTCTAGACTCTCGAACCATTGTAGAAGTGCAGTCGCTCCTTGAGACCCAGAAAACTTTGATGGCTTAGCCGAGTTGAACGTCTTGAAGTTGCAGAGGGCATTATTTTTGTTGAGAGCTTGGTGACATTGGGCAACGATGTTCGGGATTGCAGCATTTAATTGTTGTGTAATGACAGCTGCCAGATCTTCAATAGATACCGGATTTTCGCGTCGTGGAGGCATTCTAAAAGGGGAAACAAGAAAGAAAACAAATGAAATGGCATTGGGTACGAAGAGGATGTTACAATTTCCGACCAAAATCATGGGTGATGGTCATTTGTTTGAACCATGAAGCAAACAAACAACACAAAGGCTGAGTCAAAGCAAATAGATCCTCATAATGTATCGCGAAGACATGCCCGCCTATAAGTGGACACTCACCCCAAGAGTTCCCAGGTAAGAGTGACTGGTCCGATTATGTGGATTTGTACGAACACTCTAGCCTTAGACAGAAAACCCAGGGTACAGGCATCCACTCTTCCAGTTTGCACGTGTTCACACTTTTTAGGACCCAAAACTTTGACCAGATTTTGAAAACTCAAAGGGTTCAAAACCTTATAACAGAGGGTTCAAAACCTTACAATAGAGGGTTTAAAACCTAGTAATCAATCATCCTAGAACAGATGATTAGTTTTCAAAGCGGTTTTGAAATTTATGTTCTTGTTGTGATTGTCGCCTAAGGATAGGTGACGGTATTGTTTTATGACTAAACGCAAGTAAACTCGCGTTAGGGTCCTAAGAAGGTTATAGACTAGGTCAAAGTATTACTAATAACCTAATTCCCTATAACCATTGGCTCTGATACCATCTTTTATGTCACACCCCGACCACGTGAGACAACGAAACGTGGCGGAAACGTCGGGGAGTGTTGTAACAGAATTTATGTTTCACTACCATGGAAATTTAAAGTTTCGTTTTATTCAACAAACAAGCGAGTTACATTGTCTTTAAACAAGAAATAAAGAGTACATAACAAAAATTAACTAGTTCTTGTCT
Source organism: Helianthus tuberosus (assembly GCA_030545235.1). NCBI lineage: Eukaryota > Viridiplantae > Streptophyta > Magnoliopsida > Asterales > Asteraceae > Helianthus > Helianthus tuberosus. The sequence goes on along the minus strand of JARYGA010011515.1, from coordinate 1,338,276 downwards.
CGTTTTAAGTCACTAAGGCACAGGTCCGCCTAAATATGTCTTGATAAGTCCTATGCATCATCTCCTGAAAACACATGTGAAAATAGGTACGTCAGCATAAAAATGCCTGTGAGATACATAGGTTTTGTGAAAATAGAATTCATGACTTATGTTTGAGAAAATGTTTAGTCATGAACCTTGTAATTTGCTTTGTCTTGTAAATCATTTGAAAAACGATAAGATCAGATGATATGTATAAATAAGAGAATAATGTATGGTTAAATGAATAACCATGTAAGATGAGTTTGTATAAGATAAGTTGTTTGTAAATCAATGTCTTGTGAAAAGTATGTTATTTGTATAAAATGTTATATGTCTCAAATTGAAATGATTCAAATAACGCTACGATATGTAATACCATACAAACACTTATATATAGGAAGTACCAGCGGCGTATCCACCATGCTTGTATCATATTACACACGCCTCGTTACTTAAATCACTTACTCAAACCAAACCATCAAGATGTAATGTTTAACAATTGTAGAAAATGTTTATGTATAATCAAATGTCACAATGTTTGTGTGAAAACCATGTCGAATGTCTATGTCTAATGTAAATCATGAATTGTGTCTATAAATGTCAAAAGGTAAGTATGTGATGAATAACAAATGTACTAAGTATGCACACAATGGGCATACATAGCATAAAATGTAATGTAAGACAATGTACTAAGTATGCACACAATGGACATACATAGCATAAGTGTAATGTAAAATAATGTATAAAGTATGCACATAATGGGCATACCTAGCATGAATTGTAATGTGAAGCGATGTACTAAGTACTCACACAATGGGCATATATAGCATGAAATGTAATGTGTAACAATGTACTAAGTACGCACACAATGGGAATACGTAGCATGAAATGTAATGTGAAACAATGTACTAAGTACGCACACAATGGGCATACGTAGCATGAAATGTAATGTGAAACAATGTACTAAGTACGCACACAATGGGCATACATAGCATGAATTGTAATGAAATCATGTACTATAATGTACTAACGAACATAGCAGGTATATGATGTGAAAACAGGAAAACATGAAAGTAACAAGTAGGCACATGTGTTCCACCCCAAAATGTTTGGAAAATAGTAAAAGATGGGTCTATGTACTCACCTGAGATTGTTTAGTAGTCCTTGAGTAACAACCAAACAATGCTAGAGATCACGGATATCAAACGGCACCTAATATAGGTAACTATGTTAATAAACCGGACTTATATCGAAGGATCGGATAGAATGAGGGCTCGTAAACCAAATGAGTATCGAATCTAAGGCGTACACTTGTTGGAAAGTTGTGGTAGGTTAATTGGCCACCCACCATAAGAAATCAACAGGTGGAAAGGAGTTTGGGAGTGCACGACAGCTAGAAACAGGCTGTTCGGAAGCTTCTGATGTTCTGCAGACCCCTTACGGACCGTAAGGGTTAGGCTTACGGTCCGTAAGCCTTCAAGTTTGGCAGAATGGCAGATTTGGTCCCTGTTATGTAATAAGGCCATTTCCGACACGTTTAAGGCCCGTTAACCCCATTTCAAAGCTCTAAAATGAAGTTAAAGTATAGGGAACTTAAAATGTGCTCAAAAATATCTCGGATGTCGGTTCGTTTGGCCGTACGATCGCGATGTTCGCTTAATTACGACGGAATGCGCATAAGCGCGAAAAACGATCCAAATGACGCGACGAATGGATTTTTCTTATGCCAAACACTAAAATAAAATATTTTAGTGCTTACATAAATTTTTGGATGTCCGGATGTATTCAGAACGTAAGTTATGCGCGAAAATACAAACTTGTGCACTTTTTTGACGCTTTTAGTCCCTGAATGACCCAAAAGTTTATTTTAGCACACCGAACACCTCAAAGCCTATTTCTAAGCTATGTAAAGGATATTTATGGTATTTTTAACTTATGGTCATGTTCCGGAATGTTTGTTATAGTTCAAATTGGCATACTTTCGCAGTTTGTCAACTTTAGTCCCTGTAAGCGATTTAACTCGATTTTGCCATACCAAAGCCTTCAAAACTTATTTATAAGTTATGTTATCACACCCCCAAAATCCACCATGCGGAGTTCCACCGCTTGGAGGCGTGACGTGACCAGGATCGAGCCACCAATCATACTGAATAACGTACTTAAGTAAATAAAGACAACCAAAATACGATTGGTGACCAAAAACTAGTTAACCAAGTTTTTTTTTTTTTAATTTAGACAGCGGAAGCATAAACGTAAAGTTCAAAACATAAGTTCGCAGTTCATAAGTTTAAAGTCCAACACATAGGTTTAATAAGTTCATAATGTTTTAAACATTAACTACTGGACATAACCGTCCGCACACCACAACGACTCCTTCCTCGTGCAAGCTCCAAATGTTTAGCAACCTGTAAGGCATGTAACAACGAGTCAACAACAAAGTTGAGTGAGTTCACGTTTGGTTGTTTAGTTATAGCATTCGTTTCGTAAATCATATGTTCGTTTTGTAAACCATGTATCGTATAAGTTTGCATCGCGGTCTTTCTGACATGTTTGCGAAGATTAGTGGGGGTTTCCCATGTGTTACTAGACCACGCGTATCGACTGCTACGGAAATATAAGAGGTGCCCTAAGTCAATGTCTATCAGCATTGACCCTTTGCCCATAGTCCATTAGTACACGCCCGTCCGACTGGCACGGTGTGAGGTTTGTTAAACCTAATAGCGCTATTAACTAATGACCCGCTCGCCATAGGCCTCGGCGATTAAGTCGATAATTGAGGGACTTAAAGTGATAGAATTGATGGTCTTATGATCGTGTACGTAGGTTTTACGTACGTGCCCTTTCAATCCGAGGACAGTAGTAAGTATGAGTGTACGTAGGTTTTACGTACGTGCCCTTCAATCCGAGGACAGTAAAAAGTAGTTTAATAGTAATGATAGTACAAGTAGTTATTCAATCCCATTCCCAACCCCTGGGAACCCCATGCCTTAGAAAGAGTGTGAACTCACCTCGGTTTGCTCGGTTAGGTTCTCAAATATAGTTAACAGTCAAGGTCGGTCAGTCACGTCCTAATAAGGTACGGATAACAATCAGTTTCTCATGCATAACACGTATCCTACGTATGGTTTATTTGCACATTACTTCGTCCACATAACAGGTACACACTTTAACGATTTATACCCATATAAACTTCCCATCCATTCCCCACTCATAAACAAACATACGATATTGCACGTAACACATATAACATGTTAGATCATTCACCGATAGCATACTTGACATTTAGACACGCAAGTCACAACTTATGTCAATTCAGCATTAATATTCGAAACCGGCTGTTTTCGGACATTTAAATAAAATAGTTAAATTATTCCAAAAATTCCCAAATTTTTACAGGATGTCTTAAACGTTCCATATTTTATTGTGTAAAAATATCGGGGTCCGGTTCATTACCAATATTTTATAGAAAATCGTCTACCGAACTGTGATCAGATTTGTCACATTCTGATCACAGTTTACGGAATAATTCGTCTAAAATTCCTCGGAAGTCCGTTTGACAAAATTCCAGATCGAGGGTCACAAATACATCAGTGACCATCTTTGATAAAAGTTTCAGGGGCTGGTTTGGTTCAGGTTTTAAGTTGTGATCGAAAACGCACAGCCCAATTTACTGCAGTAAAAATCAGCCTTAGCTGCTGTCATGAAAACAGATTTTTAAAATAGTAACCGACATCAGAAAAATACGATTCTAGCACCATTTTCTTGGTTTTTCGAAAAGACACGATTTAGGCTTTTGAAATTCCGTTTTTCGAGTTTTTAAAGTCCGTTTACAGCCTGTTGAAGGCGGCTGGAAAAGTACATCAGCATGTTATTTCACGGTTTAAACGTCACTAAATCGCATTAACGAGTGTCCGAACAATGGATTTAGCAAGGAAACAACTTTTAAACATCAAGTATGATTTAACCAACCCTCAAACCCACAAGATTCCGCTTCATAATTCAGTCACAAGTAAACTTTTATGTAGCTTTTATGCTCATAACACATGTTTCATATTTTCTAGTATCCTTGTAATTTAGTGATTTAAACAACAAAACATCATACTACATATCATAAATTTTCGAACAAGATGAAATCAACTGTAAGGAAACTTACTACTAGCCTCTAGCTAGGGAAGAATCAAATGAAAAAGTGATGAGAAAATGATGGTGAGAAGGACTAGAACAAGCTCCTATGAAGTCCCTTCAAGTTGCACCTTCCATGGATGGAAACTAAGCTTTGAATGGACAATGTAATGAAGAAGATGATGATGTTTAAGGTGGTGATGGTGTTCTTGGTTTGGGGCAGCCGAATGAGAGAGAGAGTGGTGAGCAGAGAGAGAGTGAATATTGTGGAATGACAATGTGATCTATGCACCATGCTTATAACATTACTTCCATATATCATGTCCAAGATTACAAGCAAGAATTAAATGAAATCCAAGATATGATCTACAAGAGTATGGGGGTGATATTTGGTGGGTCCCTTGACCGATTTTATACATGGGGGGGGGGGGGGGGAGGGTCTTGTTTGCAAAGTTATAACTAGATGGTTATTTATTAGCTAGGAACCAAGTGTACGTTTATTAGAGTTAGTTACTAGGTATTTAGTGGGTGTTATGGTGCACGGGGACCATGACAAGCCATGAATAATAAAATAATGTCCATGACAAAAATTTAGTGTTCCGGGTAATGTCCGGTTGTACGGTCGGATACTGTTCTGTTAAAGTGTTTAATTGTACCGTAAAGTGTCTTATTTATATATTTTTGTAACGAAATAAATTCCTAACACATAGGAAAATATACCGGACCATTTAGTGACTTTTCTGTATACTACCAGTATGTTAACATGCTCATGTAAGTATAGTTCAGTAATCAGAGAGCAGTTAAATATTTCAACACAGTCACCAAGCACTTAAATTATTATTAAATAAATTGTACGGAATACATGTAAATTGAGGGTTGTCACATTCTCCCCCTGTTAAGAGAATTTCGTCCCGAAATTTAGCGCGTGGTTACTGAGGAAGCTAGTTAAGTTGCGTTGTTTTCCTGATTTTCCTGGGGTGTCACATCATCCCCCCGTTGATTTGGAATTTCGTCCCGAAATTCTGCAGTAGCTTCAGCCTCAGTAGTGGTTGCGTTTTTCTTAAACAGTTGGGGATACTTGAGTTTCATTTGGTCTTCTCGTTCCCAGGTATACTCTGGGCTACGACGAGCATTCCAACAAACTCGGACCAGAGGTATCCTGGTATGCTTGAGGATCTTAACATCTTGACCCGTAATCTCTACTGGTTCCTCGACGAATCGCAGCTGTTCGTCGATAGTGAGTTCCTTCAGAGGAACTATGAGGGTCTCATCTGACAGACACTTCTTCAGATTCGACACATGGAAAACATTGTGAACTCCGCTGAGTTCTTCAGGAAGATCCAACCTGTAGGCGACTTTGCCAATTTTCTCAATGACTTCGAATGGTCCGACATAACGCGGATTGAGTTTACCTCGTTTGCCAAAGCGAACTACACCTTTCCAAGGTGAGACTTTGAGTAGCACTCGATCCCCAACCTGGAGCTCGAGTTGTTTTCTTCCCTTATCAGCATAGCTTTTCTGACGGTCACGAGCTGCCGCCATTCGCTGTCGTATCTGAGCAATTTTCTCGGTGGTATCTACCACAAGTTCTGGGCCAGTGATTTGGCTGTCACCAACTTCTGCCCAACAGAGAGGTGATCGGCATTTGCGTCCGTACAATGCCTCAAACGGAGCGGCTTGGATGCTGGTGTGGTAGCTGTTGTTGTACGAAAACTCCACTAGCGGGAGGCGCCTTTCCCAGCCATTACCAAAATCGATTACACATGCCCTAAGCATGTCTTCAAGGGTTTGGATGGTGCATTCAGATTGCCCATCCGTCTGCGGGTGATAAGCGGTGCTCATATCTAAACGTGAGCCAAAGGACTTGTGCATTGCTTGCCACAGTTCAGAAGTAAAACGTGCGTCACGATCAGAAATGATGGAGGTTGGCACTCCGTGCTTCGATACCACTTCCTTTAGGTAAATGTCTGCAAGAGTAGAAAACTTATCCGTTTCTTTGATAGCCATAAAATGTGCAAACTTGGTTAGTCGATCTACGATCACCCAAATGGTATCGTTTTCGCGTTGGGATCTGGGCAGGCCGGTAACGAAATCCATGGAAATTTGCTCCCATTTCCATTTCGGGATCTCCGGTTGTTGAAGTAAGCCTGATGGTTTCTGATATTCAGACTTGACTCTCGCACAAGTCAAGCACTTGCTGACGTAGGTTGCTATGTGGGCTCTCATGCCAGGCCACCAGTATGTGGTCTTTAAGTCGTGGTACATCTTATCCGAACCAGGATGTACTGAATAACGAGACTTATGTGCTTCATCCATCACAAGCTCGCGTAAGTTGCCATAGAGTGGAACCCAAATACGCCCTGTTACATAGTAGGCGCCGTCTTCCTTTTGTTCTAGCCGTTGCCTCGATCCTCGTAGGGATTCAGCCCTGATGTTTTCTGCTTTCAATGCTTCGACCTGAGCATCGCGAATCTGAGCGGGAAGGTTAGATTGGATGGTAAGCTGTAGAGCACGTACACGCCTAGGTATGGTATCCTTTCGACTGAGGGCGTCTGCCACCACATTGGCTTTGCCCGGATGGTACTTGATTGCGCATTCATAATCGTTCAAGAGCTCAACCCATCGGCGTTGACGCATGTTTAACTCCTTTTGCTTGAAGATATGCTCGAGACTCCTGTGATCGGTGTAAATGGTGCACTTGGTACCGTACAAGTAATGTCTCCATATCTTAAGCGCGAATACAACTGCTCCCAGCTCCAGATCGTGAGTAGTGTAATTTCTTTCGTGAACCTTGAGTTGGCGTGATGCGTAGGCAATGACCTTGTCACGTTGCATCAACACGCAACCAAGTCCTTGAATGGAAGCATCGCAGTAAACCACGAAATCATCGGTGCCTTCGGGCAATGAGAGGATAGGCGCGCTACAAAGTCTATCCTTTAGATGTTGAAATGCGGACTCTTGTGCATCTCCCCAACGATAGATGACACCCTTCTGAGTTAGTGAAGTGAGAGGTTGCGCAATCTTGGAGAAGTCTTTGATAAACCTTCTGTAATATCCTACTAAACCCAAGAATTGGCGGATTTCTTTTGGTGTGCGGGGTGCAGGCCAGTTCTTGATTGAGTCAACATTGGATGGATCAACATGAATCCCATCCTTGTTTACCACATGGCCTAGAAAGTGGACTTCGCGAAGCCAGAAGTCACATTTTGAAAACTTGGCATACAATTGCTCTTTTCGAAGAAGTTCCAACATAAGTCGTAGATGCTGCTCGTGTTCCTCCTGACTCTTAGAATAGATCAGGATATCGTCAACGAACACAATAACGAACTTATCCAGGTAAGGCTTGCACACTCGGTTCATGAGATCCATGAAGACCGCTGGTGCATTCGTCAGCCCGAATGGGATAACCAGGAACTCGTAATGGCCGTAACGAGTTCTGAATGCTGTTTTGGAGACGTCCTCATCTCGGACCCTCAGCTGATGGTATCCCGATCTCAAGTCAATCTTGGAGTAATAGCTCGACCCTTGCAACTGGTCGAACAAGTCGTCAATACGTGGAAGAGGATAACGATTCTTCACAGTCACCTTGTTGAGCTCGCGGTAGTCAATACATATTCGGAAGGTACCATCTTTCTTCTTTACGAACAAGACTGGAGCTCCCCAGGGCGAAGAGCTAGGACGAATAAAACCCTTTTCCAAGAGTTCTTGTAGTTGTGTGGACAGTTCTTCGAGTTCTGATGGAGCTAGACGATATGGTGCTCGAGCTACTGGCGCTGCTCCAGGAGCTAGCTCGATTTGAAATTCAACTTGGCGGTGAGGAGGAAGACCAGGTAATTCCTCAGGGAATACCTCAGGAAAATCGCGTACAACAGGTATGTCTTCAATTCTCTTCTCTTCCGTTGATGTGTCGGTAACGAGTGCTAGAATGGCAGTGTGGCCCTTTCGTAGACATTTCTGGGCCTTAAGGAAAGAGATAATGCCTTCGACAGAACCACTCTTGTCGCCACGAATCACAAGAGGGTCTTCACCAGAACGAGGAATGCGGATGATTTTCTCCTTGCAAACAATCTCCGCTTGATAACGAGGTAGCCAATCCATTCCAATAACGACGTCGAAACTACCCAGTGTGATAGGAATAAGATCGATAGAGAAAATCTGACCGGCTAAGACAAGGTTACAACCTTTAACTACGTGTGTGGCTTCAAGACTCTTACCATTTGCTAGCTCTACCGCGTGTTTGGTGTTCAAAAGTGTTGGGGTACGTTTAAGCATTTGACTAACTTTTAGAGACACATAACTGGTATCGGCACCCGAATCGAATAAAACAGTAACAAAGAAGTCATCCAGAAGAAACTTACCCATCACAACGTTGGGATCGTTCCTTGCATCACCCTGACCAATCACGAAAGCACGACCTCTTGCTCCATTACCATTGTTGTTACCCCCGTTGTTACCTCCATTGTTGTTCCTGTTTCCCTGGTTGTTGTTGTTGTTCTGATTCTGGTTAAGCTGGGGACAGTTCTTCTTAAAGTGGCCTTCAGCGCCACACTGAAAGCATCCTTTATTTCCCTGCTGATGTTGCTGCTGGTGGTTCTGTGGGGCTTGTTGTTGTTGGCGATTCTGATTCGCAGGACGCGGGCTCATGCAATCCCTAGCTTCATGACCCAACTTATGACATCTCTGACAACGACCTTTGTTGCACTGACCACTATGGTGTCTGTTACTTTGTTGCACTTTGGGTGGTTTCCTCGATACCCACCCTGTCCTTGATTACCGGAGGATTGCTGACCCGGACTCTAGTAGTCGTCAGTCCTTCGCTGCTGAGACTGACCCGAAGCAGAACCCTTACTGGAGTTTCCATCCCATTTTCGCTTGTTGTCGGTAAGTACATCAGAAGTAGCTGTGGCACTGATACGTTTGGGCAGCCTGTTTTGCTCCACCGCCTGGTCGGTGAGACGATGAGCCAACTTGATAATTTGCTGAATGGTACCCAGGTTGGCTGAAGTTACGTGACTTTGAATCTCTGGTACAAGGCCATTGAGGTACAGCTCGATTCGTTTGATGGGAGGGTCCATCATAGTTGGACACAGGATGGCCAGCTCGTTTGACCTCTTAGTATACGCTTCAATCTCAGACCCCGTCATCTTTAGATGGTAAAATTCCACTTCTAGTTTGTGGATGTCATCCCGACTACAGTACTCCTCCTTGATCAGCTCTTTAAAACCATTCCAGGGTGTGGCATTAGCAACTGCCAGTCCTAGTAGTTGAACCTGCGCCTTCCACCAGGTTAACGCAGCTCCTTCAAGTGTTCCGGTAGCATATTTCACCCTACGGTCTTCGGGGCATTCGCACATCTCGAAAACTGACTCAAGCTTTTCAAACCAGTGAAGAAGGCCCACTGCTCCTTCGGTGCCACTAAAAGTGGTAGGTCGGCAGTCCATGAACATCTTGAATGTGCACACAGGAGGCTGAGCATGTTGACCTGTTGCGCGAGAATAAAAGACAAAGTTAAGCACGAGCGTTGGTTTGGCGGAGGTAGGATCTAAACATCCTAAGGTGAGTTGATATGGCAGGTTATACCTCCTGCAGGAACAGCTGTGAGTGCCTCAGCAACTCGTTCGTTGATCAAATCCGTTAGCTGGGCTTGAGTTAGGTTCAAACGTCCACCCATGATCTTCACAACGAAATAACGTAGGTAAGAAAAGTGTCGCGAAAGTGCGTAAGTGTGGGACGATAGTGGAGAGTAAGCACGCAAGGTTCAAATAGCAATTACCACATTATCTAATGCACAGTGAGAACTATCTAACCGACAATATAACATAAATCATACCACTTATGGTGTCGAGTCTTGCACGTGGAGCGAAGCGTCGTTGTGGATCGTTGAGCACTGTACAGGTTATAGTCTGGTTTTATCAAAAAGTTTTTCCCTTTTTAAAACCAAGTTCACTATAACCAATGGCTCTGATACCAATCTGTCACACCCCCAAAATCCACCATGCGGAGTTCCACCGCTTGGAGGCGTGACGTGACCAGGATCGAGCCACCAATCATACTGAATAACGTACTTAAGTAAATAAAGACAACCAAAATACGATTGGTGACCAAAAACTAGTTAACCAAGTTTTTTTTTTTTTTTTTTTTTTAATTTAGACAGCGGAAGCATAAACGTAAAGTTCAAAACATAAGTTCGCAGTTCATAAGTTTAAAGTCCAACACATAGGTTTAATAAGTTCATAATGTTTTAAACATTAACTACTGGACATAACCGTCCGCACACCACAACGACTCCTTCCTCGTGCAAGCTCCAAATGTTTAGCGACATGTAAGGCATGTAACAACGAGTCAACAACAAAGTTGAGTGAGTTCACGTTAGGTTGTTTAGTTATAGCATTCGTTTCGTAAATCATATGTTCGTTTTGTAAACCATGTATCGTATAAGTTTGCATCGCGGTCTTTCTGACACGTTTGCGAAGATTAGTGGGGGTTTCCCATGTGTTACTAGACCACGCGTATCGACTGCTACGAAAGTATAAGAGGTGCCCTAAGTCAATGTCTATCAGCATTGACCCTTTGCCCGTAGTCCATTAGTACACGCCCGTCCGACTGGCACGGTGTGAGGTTTGTTAAACCTAATAGCGCTATTAACTAATGACCCGCTCGCCATAGGCCTCGGCGATTAAGTCGATAATTGAGGGACTTAAAGTGATAGAGTTGATGGTCTTATGATCGTGTACGTAGGTTTTACGTACGTGCCCTTTCAATTCGAGGACAGTAGTAAGTATGAGTGTACGTAGGTTTTACGTACGTGCCCTTCAATCCGAGGACAGTAAAAAGTAGTTTAATAGTAATGATAGTACAAGTAGTTATTCAATCCCATTCCCAACCCCTGGGAACCCCATGCCTTAGAAAGAGTGTGAAGTCACCTCGGTTTGCTCGGTTAGGTTCTCAAATATAGTTAACAGTCAAGGTCGGTCAGTCACGTCCTAATAAGGTACGGATAACAATCAGTTTCTCATGCATAACACGTATCCTACGTATGGTTTATTTGCACATTACTTCGTCCACATAACAGGTACACACTTTAACGATTTATACCCATATAAACTTCCCATCCATTCCCCACTCATAAAAAAACATACGATATTGCACGTAACACATATAACATGTTAGATCATTCACCGATAGCATACTTGACATTTAGACACGCAAGTCACAACTTATGTCAATTCAGCATTAATATTCGAAACCGGCTGTTTTCGGACATTTAAATAAAATAGTTAAATTATTCCAAAAATTCCCAAATTTTTACAGGATGTCTTAAACGTTCCATATTTTATTGTGTAAAAATATCGGGGTCCGGTTCATCACCAATATTTTATAGAAAATCGTCTACCGAACTGTGATCAGATTTGTCACATTCTGATCACAGTTTACGGAATAATTCGTCTAAAATTCCTCGGAAGTCCGTTTGACAAAATTCCAGATCGAGGGTCACAAATACATCAGTGACCATCTTTGATAAAAGTTTCAGGGGCTGGCTTGGTTCAGGTTTTAAGTTGTGATCGAAAACGCACAGCCCAATTTACTGCAGTAAAAATCAGCCTTAGCTGCTGTCACGAAAACAGATTTTTAAAATAGTAACCGACATCATAAAAATACGATTCCAGCGCCATTTTCTTGGTTTTTCAAAAAGACACGATTTAGGCTTTTGAAATTCCGTTTTTCGAGTTTTTAAAGTCCGTTTACAGCCTGTTGAAGGCGGCTGGAAAAGACATCAGCATGTTATTTCACGGTTTAAACGTCACTAAATCGCATTAACGAGTGTCCGAACAATGGATTTAGCAAGGAAACAACTTTTAAACATCAAGTATGATTTAACCAACCCTCAAACCCACAAGATTCCGCTTCATAATTCAGTCACAAGTAAACTTTTATGTAGCTTTTATGCTCATAACACATGTTTCATATTTTCTAGTATCCTTGTAATTTAGTGATTTAAACAACAAAACATCATACTACATATCATAAATTTTCGAACAAGATGAAATCAAGTGTAAGGAAACTTACTACTAGCCTCTAGCTAGGGAAGAATCAAATGAAAAAGTGATGAGAAAATGATGGTGAGAAGGACTAGAACAAGCTCCTATGAAGTCCCTTCAAGTTGCACCTTCTATGGATGGAAACTAAGCTTTGAATGGACAATGTAATGAAGAAGATGATGATGTTTAAGGTGGTGATGGTGTTCTTGGTTTGGGGCAGCCGAATGAGAGAGAGAGTGGTGAGGAGAGAGAGAGTGAATATTGTGGAATGACAATGTGATCTATGCACCATGCTTATAACATTACTTCCATATATCATGTCCAAGATTACAAGCAAGAATTAAATGAAATCCAAGATATGATCTACAAGAGTATGGGGGTGATATTTGGTGGGTCCCTTGACCGATTTTATACATGGGGGGGGGGAGGGTCTTGTTTGCAAAGTTATAACTAGATGGTTATTTATTAGCTAGGAACCAAGTGTACGTTTATTAGAGTTAGTTACTAGGTATTTAGTGGGTGTTATGGTGCATGGGGACCATGACAAGCCAAGAATAATAAAATAATGTCCATGACAAAAATTTAGTGTTCCGGGTAATGTCCGGTTGTACGGTCGGATACTGTTCCGTTAAAGTGTTTAATTGTACCGTAAAGTGTCTTATTTATATATTTTTGTAACGAAATAAATTCCTAACACATAGGAAAATATACCGGACCATTTAGTGACTTTTTTGTATACTACCAGTATGTTAACATGCTCATGTAAGTATAATTCAGTAATCAGAGAGCAGTTAAATATTTCAACACAGTCACCAAGCACTTAAATTATTATTAAATAAATTGTACGGAATACATGTAAATTGAGGGTTGTCACATATGTAAAGGTTATTTAAGGTATGTTAAGCCTATTTCACTATTACGGAGTGTTCGTTGCATTAAACTGGTTATATCTACGCATCAGTGCGTGTATAACCTTCCAGAAAGCGATTTAAAGCTTGAAATCGAACAAGAATTGATATGTGCAAATGATACACATATTTTTTTACAAATCCCAAGTATGAAATACAATATTTCATTGGTTTGGAATTTGTTGGATGGTTGAAGTGACACAGGTGTCACTGTGTGAACCAGTTGTATCTGTTGACATGATTTACATTTGACAATAGACATTTGACTATACATAAACATTTCTACAATTGTTAAACATTTCATCTTGATGGTTTGGTTTGAGTAAGTGATTTAAGTATCGAGGCGTGTGTAATATGATACAAGCATGGTGGATACACCGCTGGTACTTCCTATATATAAGTGTTTGTATGGTACTACATATCGTAGCGTTATTTGAACCATTTCAATTTGAGAAATATAACATTTTATACAAATAACATACTTTTCACAAGACATTAATTTACAAACAACTTATCTTATACAAACTCATTTTACATGGTTATTCATTTAACCATACATTATTCTCTTATTTATACATATCATCTGATTTTATTGTTTTTCAAATGATTTACAAGACAAAGCAAATTACAAGGTTCATGACTAAACATTTTCTCAAACATAAGTCATGAATTCTGTTTTCACAAAAACCTATGTATTTCACAGGCATTTTTATGCTGACGTACCTATTTTCACATGTGTTTTCAGGAGATGATGCATAGGACTTATCGAGACATACTTAGGCGGACCTGTGCCTTAGTGACTTAAAACGAGACAAGAACTAGTTAATTTATGTTATGTACTCTTTGGTTCTTGTTTAAAACAATGTAAACTTGCATGTTTGATTAATAAAACGAAACTTCAATTGCCATGGATTTGAAACAATTAATTCTGTTACAACGCTCCCCGACGTTTCCGCCACGTTTTGTATGTTCTACGTGGTCGGGGTGTGACAGAAAAGTTGGTATCAGAGCCAATGGTTATAGGGAATTAGGTTATTAGTAATACTTTGACCTAGTCTATAACCTTTCTAGGACCCTAACGCGAGTTTACTTGCGTTTAGTCATAAAACAATACCGTCACCTATCCTTAGGCGACGACCACAACAAGAACATAAATTTCAAAACCGCTTTGAAAACTAATCATCGGTTCTAGGATGATTGATTACTAGGTTTTGAACCCTCTGTTATAAGGTTTTGAACCCCTTTGAGTTCTCAAAACCTCGTCAAAGTTTTGGGTCCTAAATAGTGTGAACACGTGCGAACTGGAAGAGTGGATGCCTGTACCCTGAGTTTTCTGTCTAAGGCTAGAGTGTTCGTACAAATCCACATAATCGGACCAGTCACTCTTACCTGGGAACTCTTGGGGTGAGTGTCTACTTATAGGCGAGCATGTCTTCGCGATACACTATGAGGATCTATTTGCTTTGATTCAGCCTTAGTGTTGTTTGTTTGCTTCGTGGTTCAAACAAATGACCATCAACCATGATTATGGTCGGTAATTGTAACATCCTATTCTTACCCAATGCCATTTCATTTGTTTTCTTTCTTGTTTCTCTTTTAGAATGCCTCCTCGACGCGAAAACCAGATAGCGACTTCCGAACTGGCAGAAATCATTGCGCAGCAAATGGTTGCTCAATTCCCAAACCTCTTTGCTCAATGGAACCAAGCCAACAACAACAACAATGGTCCATGCAATTTCAAGAGTTTTAACTCGGCTAAACCACTCAAGTTTAGTGGTTCTGAGGGAGCGACTGGGCTTTTTCAATGGTTCGAGAGCATTGAGAATACTTTCCGCCACGTGCAGTGTCCTGACAAACGCAAGGTCGAGTTTTCTTCGAGTGTGTTCCAGAAGAGGGCCCTTACGTGGTGGAACGGGGTTGTGAGAGATCGTGGTGCAGAAGTTGCTCTAGCACAGACATGGGCTGAACTTAGGGCCCTTATGATGAAGGAATTCTGTCCTCGTCACGAGATCAGGGCCTTGGAAAGGGAATTTTACAATCTTACGCAAGATAGCGGTGAGCATCGAGCCTACACGGACCGTTAGAAGGAGTTAAGTCTGTTACGCCCAAACATGGTCACGCCTTTGGATTAGGCAATCGAAAAGTACATTGATGGCCTCCCTGACTCAATACAAGACATTGTGACCGTTAGCAACCCTACTACAGTTAGACAGGCCATTGAGCTATCTACAACCTTGACTGAATCAAAGATCAGGAAAGGTAAACTTTTCCGAAAAGGTGACAAGAAACCGGTCGAGGAATCGAACCCAATCGAGGAATCAAAGACCATGGATGAACAGACTGGATCCACTAAGAAGTCGAAGAAGAAAAAGGCTTCTCAGAACTTCGCCATGGTTACTCACGATGATCAAGCCATCCCCAACCAACCAGCTCAACCCCCTGCCAGGAAACCCTACAACGGAACTGCACCCTTGTGCAACCAATGTGGCCTACATCATCATGCTGGTGTGAAGTGCCGCACATGCCAAGTTTGCGGACTTATAGGTCATACAGCAAGGGTTTGCCCAACAGCAGCTGCACCAAATCAAGTTAACAACAATCCTGCTCAAGCTCATTTTCCACCGGGGTCTTGCTACAACTGTGGCGAGATGGGCCATTTTCGTAGGAATTGCCCAAAGCTTGCTAATGCAAATCCAGCGCAGGGATGAGTATCTGACCGACAGAAGATAACGCTGTATAGAAAATAATCGAGCCTTGTGTATTATTTTCTTTTGTTATCACGATCTATGAAACAGTTGTTGTTATTGTTGTTATAAATAAATCTTTCATTTACATTTTAATATGTTTATGTGGTTGCATGTATAAACATATCCTCTACAATACCAACTATCAAGGAACCATATTCCTTGAAGAACAGACTACCCCCAAATTTCTTCCATTGTATGATCTCTTGCGTTTTCCACGAAAATCCTAAGTACCCGTTTCTTCCAAGAGAAACGAAGTACGAGGTGCCAAGTTAATAGCAATCAATAACAAGATAATAACAATTAAACAATTATGTGATTATGTGCTTATGTGTTCCCTTTTATGTGTCATGTGATCCAAATTATGTTATCCAAATCCTCGTAGAATCTTACATATCCTTGTACAAGAGATTCATAGTAGGATACCCAAAGGTACTACCTAAAATCCTTAATGGACTTCTACGCTGTAGTTAAGTCCCTTGGATTATAAAGTACTACTTCATAATTAGACCCCTTTAGTGGTCTAGTTAAACTGATCGATCCAAAAATCTGGTTAGGAATATTATGTGATGATATAGATGAAAGGACTCCTTGGTGGCCTAATTAAGAAGATCCTCTGTCGATCTAATTAAAAGGACCCTATGGTAGTCTAGTCACCCTCATCACAAGTTTGATATCCTTCCCCACAACATTACAAAACGAACTGTGCGGACTGTGCAAGGAATTATGTAATTATGGATGCATACATAATTATGGAATTTAGTGCACAGAAATCACAGCAAGTTCTATCATGTATCTAAGATAACCCAATTCATTTCCAATTCTGATGAAGCATCTGTTGAGGAAAAATGAACTAGCTATTCATTTTTCACTTCTGAGGAATATCCGTTGAGGAAATGAATATCCGTTTATCTTTCATTTCCGTACCTGAGGAAGCAACCGTTGAAAATGACTCCGTTAGTTCATTTTCGTTTCTAAAGATTATCCGTTGAGGAAATGAATATCTGTTGTTAAATCTTTCATTTCCGTACCTGAGGAAGCAACCGTTGAAAATGACTCCGTTAGTTCATTTTCGTTTCTGAAGATTATCCGTTGAGGAAATGAATATCCGTTGATTATTCCTTCATTTCAAATTCTGAAGAATAACCGTTGAGGAAAATGACCCCGTTTGTTCATTTTCGTTCTGAAGAATATCCATTGAGAGAAATGAATATCCGTGGATTATTCCTTCATTCCCGTTTCTGATGAAGGACCCGTTGAGGAAGAATGAACCATCCATTCGTTTTCACTTCTGAAGAATATCCGTTGAGGGAAATGTATATCCGTTTAAGTTAAAAATCCTTTATTTTCCATTTCCGAAGAACCCGTTGAAGAAAATGACTCCGTTCGTTCATTTTCGCTTCTGAAAAATATCCGTTGAGGAAAATAACAAAATTTTGCTTTACATATCTTTGATGGCTATTTAACACAAAGTCACAGACATACTTCTACGAATAAATTTCGGGACGAAATTTCCTTAAGTAGGGGAGACTGTGACACCTGTGTCACTGCGACCATCAAACAAATACCAAACCAATAAAATATTGTATTTCATACTTGGGATCTGTACAAATATGTGTATCTTTTGCACATATCAATTCTTGTTCAATTTCAAGCTCTAAATCTCTTTCTGGAAGGTTATACGCGCAGTGATGCGTAAATATAACCAGTTTAATGCAACAAACACTCCGGAATAGTGAAATAGGCTTAACATACCTTAAATAACCTTTACATGACTTAGAAATAAGTTTTGAAGGCTTTGGTATGGCAAAATCAAGTTAAATCGCTTACAGGGACTAAACTTGACAAACTGCAAAAGTATGCCAATTTGAACTGTAACGAACATTCCGGAACATGACAATAAGTTAAACACACCCTAAATATCCTTTACATAGCTTAGAAATAGGCTTTGAGGGGTTCGGTGTGCTAAAATAAACTTCTGAATACCTCCGGACATCCAAAAATTTATGTAAGCACTAAAATATTTTATTTTAGTGTTTGGCATAAGAAAAATCCATTCATCACTCCATTTGGATCGTTTTTCGCGCTTATGCGCATTCCGTCGTAATTAACCGAACATCGCGATATTACGGCCAAACGAACCGACATCCGAGATAATTTTTAGCACATTTTAAGTTCCCTATACTTTAACTTCATTTTTGAGCTTTGAAATGGGGTTAACGGGGCTTAAACGTGTCAAAAATGCATCAAATAGCAAGTTTGGAGCTTCAGGGGCCTGTTTTGCCATTTTTGAAACATTCTGGTCTGCAGGTGCTTGCGCACCTCAACACTCTCATTGTTGCGGTGCGCAAGCAGGGGTCAGATATGCAGAAAATCGTTTTCTAAGCTGTTAACAGCCTTTAACCCCTCCAAAGGCCAAGGCCAAGTGTCAAACTCTTGTGGTGGGAGCAATATGAGTTACCACAACCTTCCGACAAGTGTACGGCTTAGATCGTGCCCTCTTTTCCAAGAAATGATCCTAACGGTCTTGGTTTTACTATAAATACCCAACCCACTTCATTGCAAACCCACTTGAAATCTGAGATTTCTCTAAGTTGGGGTGTTTCATCACCTCATACCTGAGAATACTTGGATTATCAATCTTGCGGGGACCCTTTGTAAGTTTTCCTTCGTTTTTTTATTGCTTTTTGAGTCCGAAAGTCAAACTTTGTTTGACTTTCTGCATTGACCAGTTTATGGTCGATGCGAAGTTCGTTTGAACTTCATAACGTGAGCGTGATCACGATGGTTATAGTCCCTAGTGACTATACCTACTGATTACCACGTTACTAGGCTCAGTGACGAGCCGTAGTTTCGGCCAGAATACGTATTCTTGCGTATTTTGTAACCAAACTACTCTTAGGTATCAAGACTGTTTGTGTTGATACCAAACTTGTTTAGTTAAGCATGTTTCAACATGCTTAGCTCGTCACTTTTAGTTTAGTGCTTGTATAGGGTCGTAAGGTAAGCGATCTAAACAATCGCTTATACTTTCGAACCCGACCCGTTTGGTCAATCTTTAGGATCCGACCAAATACATTAGGTGACCATAGTATATAGGGAATAACCTTCCGAGGTTATACCTTATGGTCGCTTCGTTTAAGTAGTTGTATGATAGGTAGTTTATATGCCTTAGGTAAATTACCAAAATGCCCTTTTTATGCCAAAATTCATTTTAAGCATATGTAACATAACTTTTGGTATCTAAACTGATTTAATAACAATATTAGACATGTTAAGGCATATTTTACTTGTCCTAGGACTAGTTAGGCGTTCCGAACGCGTTTCACGCGAACGACGCGTTAAAGTAGCATAAGCTACCTAAACGGGTCGTAACGGGTCATGAGCACTTAGGTTAGGTTTCATTTAGTATGTAGGCTTTGTTAAACCATATTACACGAGTCACCATACTCGTTTGGTTTACGAACCCTCATTCTATCCGATCCTCCGAGTTAGGTCCGGTTTATTAACAAAGTTACCTATATTAGGTGTCGTTTGATTCCGTGATCTCTAGCATTGCTTGGTGGTTATCTTAGGACTTCTGAGCAATCTCAAGTGAGTACATAGACCCCTCTTTTACTGTTTTCCAAACTGTTTTGGGGTGAAACACATGTGCCTACTTGTTACTTTCATGCTTTCCATGTTTTCACATCATATACTTGTTATGTTCATTAGTACACTATTAGTACATGATTTACATTACATTTCTGCTATGTATGTTGACTGATAGCATGCTAGCACATTGATTTACATGACTTTTCTGCTTTGTATGTTAACTTAGCATACTTAGTACATCACTTTACAATACATTTCATGCTATGTACGCCCATTGTGTGCGTACTTAGTACATTGTTTTACATTACACTTATGCTATGTATGTCCATTACGTGCATACTTAGTACATTGTTTTACATTGCATTTCTGTTGCATATGCTCATCCAGCATATGAACACATTATACTACATTTTGAACCGTTGTAACCATTTGACTATGTGAACCGTCGTAACCCTTTAATTATATGAACCGTTTGTAACTATTGAACCGTGTGAACCAGTTGTATCTGTTGACATGATTTACATTTGACAATAGACATTTGACTATACATAAACATTTCTATAATTGTTAAACATTTCATCTTGATGGTTTGGTTTGAGTAAGTGATTTAAGTATCGAGGCGTGTGTAATATGATACAAGCATGGTGGATACGCCGCTGGTACTTCCTATATATAAGTGTTTGTATGGTACTACATATCGTAGCGTTATTTGAACCATTTCAATTTGAGACATATAACATTTTATACAAATAACATACTTTTCACAAGACATTAATTTACAAACAACTTATCTTATACAAACTCATTTTACATGGTTATTCATTTAACAATACATTATTCTCTTATTTATACATATCATCTGATCTTATTGTTTTTCAAATGATTTACAAGACAAAGCAAATTACAAGGTTCATGACTAAACATTTTCTCAAACATAAGTCATGAATTCTGTTTTCACAAAAACCTATGTATCTCACAGGCATTTTTATGCTGACGTACCTATTTTCACATGTGTTTTCAGGAGATGATGCATAGGACTTATCGAGACATACTTAGGCGGACCTGTACCTTAGTGACTTAAAACGAGACAAGAACTAGTTAATTTATGTTATGTACTTTTTGGTTCTTGTTTAAAACAATGTAAACTTGCATGTTTGATTAATAAAACGAAACTTCAATTGCCATGGATTTGAAACAATTAATTCTGTTACAACACTCCCCGACGTTTCCGCCACGTTTTGTATGTTCTACGTGGTCGGGGTATGACAACTGGAGTCTGTGTTAAACAACTTTTTCTTATTGTTAAAACATTATAATTTACCCAAAAATATCAGTAGGTACCAACCCTTGTATGTCTAAAATAGTTCTAGTACATACTATGCGTGAAAAACGCTTAGAAAGGCGATTAGGAGCCGTTTCCGGGTTATATACATAAAGCTGATATTTTTATTATTCCAGAAGGCTTAAAATAATTTATTTATCATTTAAGATCGGTAGCAAAAGGTTTGGAGTCGTTTAGATATGTAAAACTCATTTTATAGCCCATGAGGGCAAAACCGACAATTACCGGATTAAGCCTATGACTATGAGTTATGCTCGGCCTAAAATTAATTAAAAATCTTCAAAAATCCCAAAATAATATATTACATCAGTGGGTAATAAGTTTGATAACAAAAAGTAGGCGTAACTAGGCTATACCCTAATTACGCCATTTAATTAACATAAAGCTTTCATTTTGCGCTAATGAGCATAACTCTCAATCTACACCATCAATTGATCTCAAATTTTGGGTACAAGTTTATATATCGGTAACAAAGGTTTCTACTCTTTTACATTTTCAAAAATCACGTTTTAAGGTAAAAAGGGCATAATGGTCAACATATGAGCAATTAACGGAAACATGCATATTAATTGGATAACTAATGAAACAAGGTGTATAATCATAGAGGGTTATACTAGTATGTAACCTAGTCCAATTAAAGCTCTGAGGCATTTCTAAAACATGCCTAAACGGGTCAGAACTGAAAGTTAAAGCAAAATTCAAACTATGCGACTTTCGGTTCCGAACCGGGTCTAAACAGGAAATTGTCGGGTTGAACATGTTTAGACATGTTCTTACACTAATTACCAAGTTATAATAATGATCAAACAGGTTGTATATGTTCTACATTGCTAATTATGCATAAATTAGAATTTAAGCTTCCTGTTGACATTTTTATTAGCAAGTTTGACCCGACTTTTGACCTAGTTAGAGTGGGAATCAGGGGGAACCCTTTTAAGGGTTTATTACCCACATAATTACCAACTTATAAATACTTTTGATTCGACTAATCACTGGACCATTAGTGATTAATCTTAAAGTCAACCGTTAATTACGACGGTTTGACTTTTAAGCTAAAACTAAGCAAAAACTAAACTAAGGAAGGTTAGGCAAACTTACAGGAGTCCTATGAACGACCAGAGATCACTTGAGAGGAGTCTTGTGCTCCAGAAATGCTCCAGAAATGCAGGAGTGAGGTGTGTTCAATGTTTGCAACTCATTGGCCTTTTATAGTGATTTCAACACCACAAAATGTTGACACACAAGCCTACAACTGACCACAACATTCCCACAAGTGTCCCTAGTGCTCTAGGAGTCGTTTAGGGGCCATCCAAGATGAGGAAAATCGTTTAAAGGTCGAATATGCGCGAAAATAGGCAGCTGTCATAAGTTTCTGCATCTGATGGTCTGACACGGCCCGCGTAAAGTCATGTTAACCTTTACGCGGCCCGCCTCAGTCTTGTAATCAGGCAAAAACGTTTTCAAGTTGTTGCATCTCGTCTCTTGGCCCTTCCGAAAGGTCAACTAACTTATTTCTTGCAATTTGAACCCCCTAATTTGTCATATAAGGGCTTCAAGATATTTACCCACTTTGTTAAGTCCTCGGTTAACTTTATTGTTACTCGAAAGGTCCTAAACTTCAACGTTGACGCTTTAACCCCTTGTACACGGATTTGATCATAACTTTCTCGTACGATAACGAAACATTATGAAATTTATATCGTGCATTCTAGTGAGCATAATTAACCGTTACAAAGCTTCGGGTTTGTCAAGTTTAGTCCCTGTAAGCGAATTAACTTGTTTTTGCCATACCAAAGCCTTCAAAACTTATTTCTAAGTTATGTAAGGGTTATTTAAGGTATGTTAAGTATATGTTGAAGTTCTAGAGTATTTGTCACATTAAACTGATTACGTTTACGCACCAGTTTGCGTATGAATCTCCAGAAAGCGATGTAGAGTTTGAAATTGAGCAAAAGTCAAAACATGAAAAATGTAAAACACAACCAAACAAACATTGGGATCAAATAACATTGTTTTATTGATAATTGAACTGTTCATAATGATTACAAGCACAGATGTTACAGTCTCCCCTACTTGTGGAAATTTCGTCCCGAAATTTATTTAGAGGAAACTCGTGGGAAAAGATGCGGATACTTCGCCTTCATTTGATCTTCGCGTTCCCAAGTAAACTCGGGTCCACGTTTAGCTTCCCAGCGAACTTTGACCAAAGGAATGCGCTTGCGTTTGAGCCACTTGACTTCACGTTCCATGATTTCCACTGGCTTCTCAACAAATTTCAGTGTTTTATCAACACGAATTTCGTCAAGTGGTATGTGGAGGTTCTCATCAGCTAAACACCTCTTGAGATTGGACACGTGAAAGGTTGGATGAATATTTCCAAGTTCAGGAGGTAACTCAAGTCTATAGGCTACTTTACCGATTCTTTCGACGATCTTGAATGGTCCAACGTATCTAGGTGCAAGTTTTCCTTTCTTTCCAAATCTGATCACACCTTTCCAAGGCGAGACCTTAAGTAATACTCGATCACCGACTTGAAATTCCAAGGGCTTGCGTTTTGGGTCCGCGTAACTCTTTTGACGGCTTCTAGCTGTCTGAAGGTTATCACGAACTTTCTTAATCTTGTCAGTTGTCTCTAAAATGAGGGCAGGTCCAGTAAGCTGAGCCTCGCCGATCTCATTCCAGCAGACTGGTGAACGACATTTTCGACCATAGAGTGCCTCGAAAGGAGCCATTTTGATGCTGGTGTGATAACTGTTGTTGTAGGAGAATTCAATTAACGGAAGATGTGAATCCCAACTACCACCAAAGTCGATCACACAAGCTCTAAGCATATCCTCTAGTGTCTGGATTGTTCTTTCAGATTGACCATCCGTTTGCGGATGATAAGCCGTGCTGAGGTTAAGTTGGGTCCCCATAGCAGATTGCATGGTTCTCCAAAAATGAGAAGTGAAACGAGCATCTCTGTCAGAAATGATGTTCAAAGGAACACCATGTCGAGCTACAATTTCATCCACATAGATTTTAGCAAGTTTTTCAGCAGGAAAATCCTCACGGATTGGCAAGAAATGCGCTGACTTAGTAAGACGATCAACAACTATCCAGATGGCATCATGACCTTTCTTTGTGCGCGGAAGTTTAGTAATGAGATCCATAGTAATGTTTTCCCATTTCCAAACTGGGATCTCTGGTTGCACCAATAAACCCGAAGGACGTTGATGTTCAGCCTTAACCTTAAGACAAGTAAGGCATTTTGATACGTATAAGGCAATGTCTTTCTTCATACCAGGCCACCAATAGTGAATACGAAGATCCTTATACATCTTATCTGAGCCAGGATGAACAGAATAACGCGACTTATGGGCTTCATCCATAAGCAAGGTGCGAAGGTTATCTTGGATTGGGACCCACAAACGGTCCATGAAGTAATACGATCCATTGTCCTTCAGTTCCAGATCAGGTGTTATGTGATAAGGAAATTCCTTATCCATCAAACCTTGTGAAACACAAGATTGTTGAGACTGAGAAATGCGGGCTTGGATATCAGATCGAGCTTGAATAACAGATTGAACTCGAACACAATGAAGCTTAGTACGTTCCTTACGACTCAATGCATCTGCTACAACATTCGCCTTACCAGGATGGTAGCGAATTTCGCAGTCATAGTCGTTTAGAAGCTCGACCCAATGTCGTTGCCTCATGTTGAGTTCTTTCTGGTTGAAGATATGCTGAAGACTTTTGTGGTCTGTGAAAACCACACATTTTGTACCGTACAAATAGTGTCTCCAGATCTTTAGAGCGAAGACAACTGCACCCAACTCAAGATCATGAGTGGTGTAGTTTTTCTCATGTATCTTCAACTGCCTCGATGGATATGCTATAACTTTGTTCCTTTGCATCAGAACACAGCCAAGACCCAATTTAGAAGCATCGCAATAAACGACGAAATCGTCATTGCCCTTAGGCAAAGTTAGAACAGGCGCGTCGCAAAGCTTTTGCTTCAAGTGTTGAAAAGCTTCCTCTTGCTTGAATCCCCAATCAAAGGGTTTGTTCTTCTGAGTTAGAGCAGTTAGAGGAACTGCAATCTTTGAGAAGTTCTCAATGAAGCGGCGGTAATAACCTGCTAGTCCAAGAAAAGATCGAACTTCAGTAGGAGTAGTAGGCGTATCCCAATCCTTAATCGCACTGATCTTGGAGGGATCTACATGAATACCTTGTTTGTTGACAATGTGCCCCAAAAATTGGACTTCTTTAAGCCAAAATTCGCACTTGGATAATTTGGGGAAAAGTTGCTCTTTCTTTAGGAGTTCCAAAGTAAGACGAAGGTGTTGCTCGTGATCAGCTCGCGTCTTGGAGTAAATCAAGATGTCATCAATAAAAACAATGACGAACTAATCCAAATAAGGCTTGCAGACCCTATTCATTAAGTCCATGAAAACAGCAGGAGCATTAGTCAATCCAAATGGCATGACTGTGAATTCATAATGCCCATAACGAGTGCGGAACGCTGTCTTGGGAATATCTTCTTCATGCACACGAAGTTGATGATATCCAGATCGCAGATCGATCTTCGAAAAATAAGAAGCGCCTTGTAACTGATCAAAGAGATCATCAATGCGAGGTAGGGGATATCGATTCTTGATGGTAAGCTTGTTAAGCTCACGATAATCGATACGCATCCTGAATGATCCATCCTTCTTCTTGACAAAAAGAACGGGAGCACCCCAAGGTGAAAAGCTAGGACGGATAAAACCTTTCTCAGAGAGCTCCTGAAGCTGCTTAGCCAACTCATGCATCTCAGACGGTGTAAGGCGATATGGAGATCTGGCAATGGGATTTGCACCAGGTACGAGATCAATACGGAACTCGACTTGGCGTGCCGGGGGTAGACCAGGTAAATCTTCAGGGAATACTTCAGAATAATCCCGAACAACAGGAATATCTTGAATAGACTTACCTTTGCCTTTATCTGCTGTGACATGTGCCAAAAAGGTCACATAGTTCTTTCGCAGATACTTCCGAGCTTTAAAACAAGACATGAGTTTGAGACCATCGGCAGGTTTCTCACCACGAACCTGTAGGATCTCGCATGTCGAAAGCGGCACACGAACAAACTTCTCAAAACAGACTACCTCTGCGCGATGCTTGGATAACCAAACCATACCCACTATAACGTCGAAGCTTCCAAGTTGTATAGGCGTGCGGTCAATAGGAAAAAGATGGTCATTAAGGTTCAACTGGCAGTTACGAAGAACAGAATCAAGAACAATGGGTTCACCACTAGCAACCTCTACTGTCAAAGGTTTACCTAGTTTCGTTCTAGACACGCGAAGTAATGGCTCAAAAGATAAAGACACAAAACTCTTATTAGCACCCGAATCAAAGAGAACAGATGCAGGCTGATTATTAATAAAGAACGTACCGTTCACCACTTCATTGTCTGCTTGTGCCTCCTGTGCATTCATGTTGAAGACTCGACCTCGAGCCTGAGCCTGATTCTGATTTGGATTCTGATTCTGGTTGGCTAGCCTTGGGCACCGGTTCCTGTAGTGGGTCAGATCCCCACAATTGTAGCACGAACCGGGAGGAAAGTGAGGTCGTGCAGCTTGACCTTGTTGCTGAGCAAGAGGCTGAGCAACTTGTTGGGCTTGGTTCTGAACTGCCTGGTTCTGGTTGACTGGAATGCGGCACGTAGCGGCAAGATGACCAATTCTCCCACAGTTAGTGCAATGACGACATTGGAGATGTGGTAGGTGATGGCCGTTACACCTGTTGCACAAAGGCGCAGTGCCAAGATATGGCTTCTTGGCTAGTGGTTGCGCAGGCTGATTTGGTGCAGCTTGGGCCTGTGCAGTAACGGCATAGTTTTGGGAAGGCTTTCGCTTCCTAGAACCCTTTGAGGAACCAGAATTCTTTCCATTCTTGTTTTGACCTTTCTTGCTATCCCCTTTGTCAGACGCCTGCTTCTTACCCTTGTCACCCTTTTTATGCAGCTTTCCCTTTCGAACCTGCGACTCAGTCAATGTCGCTGCTAATTCGATCGCCTGACGGAGTGTGGCAGGGTTACTACCAGTAATGATGTCTTGCACTGAGTCAGGTAGGCCGTTGATGTAACTTTCGATAGCCTTGTCGAGTGGAGTAACCATTGTTGGGCAAAGCAGACTCAACTCCTCAAACCTATCAGTATATGCCCTGTGCTCGCCACTGCCTTGTTTTAAGTCATCAAACTCTTTCTCCAACGCTCGCTGTTCATGACGAGGACAGAACTCCCTCGTCATAAGGGCCCTAAGTTCAGCCCAAGTTTGTGCTAGAGCAACTTCTGCACCACGATCTCTCATAACCCCGTTCCACCATGTGAGAGCCCTCTTCTGAAACACACTTGAAGAAAACTCGACCTTGCGATTGTCAGGACACTGCATGTGGCGGAAAGTATTCTCAATGCTCTCGAACCATTGAAGAAGCCCAGTCGCTCCCTCAGAACCACTAAACTTGAGTGGTTTAGCCGAGTTAAAATCCTTGAATTTGCATGGAGCATTGTTGTTGTTATTGGCTTGGTTCCATTGAGCAAAGAGGTTTGGAAATTGAGCAGCCATCTGCTGCGCAATGATTTCTGCCAGTTCGGCTGTTGCTATCTGGGTTTCGCGTTGAGGAGGCATTCTAAAAGCGGAAACATGAAAGGAAACGGGTGAGATGTTTGGGTGAAAAGAATGAGATGATGCAAAAATTGATAATGGCAAAGATGGTGGTCATTTGTTTGTCACGACACATTGTGACTAATCAAAGTAAATGGGTGAAAAATAATATATCGCGAAGACATGCTCGCCTATAAGTGAACACTCACCCCAAGAGTTCCCAGGTAAGAGTGACTGGTCCGATTATGTGGATTTGTATGAACACTCTAGCCTTAGACAGAAAACCAAGGGTACAGGCATTCACTCTTCCAGTTTGCACGTGTTCACATTATTTAAAAACCTAGACCTTGACGAGATTTTGAAAACTCAAAGGGGTTCAAAACCTTATAACAGAGGGTTCAAAACCTTACAATAGAGGGTTCAAAACCTAGTAATTAATCATCCAAAAACAGATGATTAATTTTCAAAGCGGATTCGAACTTGATGTTCCCGTTGTGGTTATCACCTAAGGATAGGTGAAGTGCATGTTTTAAAATCTAAACACAAGATAACTTGTGTTGGGGTCCTAGAAAGGTTATAGTCTAGGTCAAAGAATTACTAATAACCTAATTCCCTATAACCATTGGCTCTGATACCAACTCTTCTGTCACACCCCGACCACGTGGCAACATACAAAACGTGGCGGAAAACGTCGGGGAGTGTTGTAACAGAATTAATTGTTTCATAACCATGGCATTTGAAGTTGTATTTTATTATTCAACATAAAAGTTACATCATTTTAAACAGGAATCAAAGAGTTTATAACATAATTAAACTAAGTCTATCTTCATTTTATGTCTCTAAGGCACAGGTCCGCCCTAGTGTCACGATCATCATCCTACGCAAAAGCTCCTGAAAACACATTTGAAAATAGGTACGTCAGCATAAAAATGCCTGTGAGATACATAGGTTTTGTGAAAATAGGATTCATGACTTATAAGTTTAGAAAAAGTTGTTTAGCAAAAGTCAGTCATGAACCTTGTAAATTGTTTTGTTTTGTAAATCATTTAAAAAGCGATAAGATCAAATGATATGTATAAATAAAAGAATAATGTGTGGTTAAATGTATAACCAAGTAAAATGTGTTGTATAAAGTAAGTTGTTTGTAAAGCAATGTCTTGTGAAAGATAGGTTATTTGTATAAAATGTTATATATCTAAATTGAAATGATTCAAATAACGCTACGTTATGTAATACCATACAAACAATTATATATAGGAAGTACTAGCGGCGTATCCACCATGCTTGTATCATATTACACACGCCTCGTTACTTAAATCACTTAAACAAAACCACCAATGTGTAAAGTCTATGTTTAAACCAATAGTCAAAAGTACTTGTATAAGCCATGTCAAATGTTTAAAAGTCCAAATGTAGTCAAGTAATGTGTAACAGATGTTATGTATTGTAAGTAAAGTATTGTCACATAGTCCAAATGTAGAAATGTACAAAAAAAAGTATTTTGAATATATCCAAAAGTTATGTTTTGCAAAGTAATGCATGTTACATTGATACAAACATTTATGTGGTAGTTAACGCATACATTCAAGCCTTGAGACAGTCGGATAACCCTTTCAGTCAAGGTTATCAAAAGAAATGTTTTCGGATTCAGTCATTCCTTACATCCAAACAAACCCGAGATGTCAGGAATGGGATTTGTCAAGTCCTATGGTTCCACTACTTACTCCCGAGCGGCGTAGCAAATGTTAATGAACGTATAAAAGTCTCGTTTGTGCAAACCAAATGTTATAGCAAATTGTATACATGTCATATGAAAACAATGTACTAAATATGCACACAATGGACGTACATAGCATGAAATGTAATGTAAAACGATGTACTAAGTACGCACACAATGGGCATACATAGCATGAAATGTAATGAAATCATGTACGATAATGTACTAACGAACATAGAAAGTATATGATGTGAAAACAGGAAAGCATGAAAGTAACAAGTAGGCACATGTGTTTCACCCCAAAATGTTTGGAAAACAGTAAAAGAGGGGTCTATGTACTCACTTGAGATTGCTTAGTAGTCCTTGAGTAACAACCAAACAATGCTAGAGATCACAGGTATCAAACGACACCTAATATAGGTAACTACATTAATAAACCGGACCTAAATCGGATGATCGGATAGAATGTGATTTAGATCCGACAAGTTTGAAGACTTGTTTAATATGGGTATTTCATACACATTCTGGATTTCTAGAAAAAACCGATAAGGTTTGACCCACTTCGGCTAATTTATGTAAACTAGTTATATAAACCGAACCGAACGCGTAATAAGCGTAACGGGTATCCGTAAGAGCCATATACAGGTTTCCTAAGTTAATATGCTTCAAATATGTTGTGACATCAGTAAGATGTCTTTTATTATGCCCGAAACGTATTTAAACACAAACTATGCACCGTAAGGGCATTTTGGAAATTTCACGTAAGCCGTGAAGCTCAAAACTGGAGTCTGAGTTAAACAGCTTTTTCTTACTGTTAAAACATTATAATTTACCCAAAAATATCAGTAGGTATCAACCCTTGTATGTCTAAAATAGTTCTAGTACATACTATGCGTGAAAAACGCTTAGAAAGGCGATTAGGAGCCGTTTCCGGGTTATATACGTAAAGCTGATATTTTTATTATTCTAGAAGGCTTAAAATAATTTATTTATCATTTAAGATCGGTAGCAAAAGGTTTGGAGTCGTTTAGATATGTAAAACTCATTTTATAGCCCGTAAGGGCAAAACCGACAATTACCGGATTAAGCCTATGACTATGAGTTATGCTCGGCCTAAAATTAATTAAAAATATTCAAAAATCCCAAAATAATATATTACATTAGTGGGTAATAAGTTTGATAACAAAAAGTAGGCTTAACTAGGCTATACGCTAATTACGCCATTTAATTAACAAAAAGCTTTCATTTTGCGCTAATGAGCATAACTCTCAATCTACACCATCAATTGATCTCAAATTTTGGGTACAAGTTTATATATCAGTAACAAAGGTTTCTACTCTTTTACATTTTCAAAAATCACGTTTTAAGGTAAAAAGGGCATAATGGTCAACATATGAGCAATTAACGGAAACATGCATATTAATTGGATAACTAATGAACCAAGGTGTATAATCACAGAGGGTTATACTAGTATGTAACCTAGTCCAATTAAAGCTCTGAGGAATTTCTAAAACATGCCTAAACGGGTCAGAACTGAAAGTCAAAGCAAAAGTCAAACTATGCGACTTTCGGTTCCGAACCGGGTCTAAACAGGAAATTGTCGGGTTGAACATGTTTAGACATGTTCTTACACTAATTACCAAGTTATAATATGATCAAACAGGTTGTATATGTTCTACATTGCTAATTATGCATAAATTAGAATTTAAGCTTCCTGTTGACTTTTTTATTAGCAAGTTTGACCCGACTTTTGACCTAGTTAGAGTGGGAATCAGGGGGAACCCTTTTAAGGGTTTATTACCCACATAATTACCAACTTATAACTACTTTTGATTCGACTAATCACTAGACCATTAGTGATTAATCTTAAAGTCAACCGTTAATTACGACGGTTTGACTTTTAAGCTAAAACTAAGCAAAAACTAAACTAAGGAAGGTTAGGCAAACTTAGTCCTATGAACGACCAGAGATCACTTGAGAGGAGTCTTGTGCTCTAGAAATGCTCCAGAAATGCAGGAGTGAGGTGTGTTCAATGTTTGCAACTCATTGGCCTTTTATAGTGATTTCAACACCACAAAATGTTGACACACAAGCCTACAACTGACCACAACATTCCTACAAGTGTCCCTAGTGCTCTAGGAGTCGTTTAGGGGCCATCCAAGATGAGGAAAACCGTTTAAAGGTCGAATATGCACGAAAACAGGCAGCTGTCAAAAGTTTCTGCATCTGATGGTCTGACGCGGCCCGCGTAAAGTCATGTTAACCTTTACGCGGCCCGCCTCAGTCTTGTAATAAGGCAAAAACGTTTTCAAGTTGTTGCATCTCGTCTCTTGGCCCTTCCAAAAGGTCAACTAACTTATTTCTTGCAATTTGAACCCCCCTAATTTGTCATATAAGGGCTTCAAGATATTTACCCACTTTGTTAAGTCCTCGGTTAACTTTATTGTTACTCGAAAGGTCCTAAACTTCAACGTTGACGCTTTAACCCCTTGTACACGGATTTGATCATAACTTTCTCGTACGATAACGAAACTTTATGAAATTTATATCGTGCATTCTAGTGAGAATAATTAACCGTTACAAAGCTTCGGGTTTGTCAAGTTTAGTCCCTGTAAGCGAATTAACTTGTTTTTGCCATACCAAAGCCTTCAAAACTTATTTCTAAGTTATGTAAGGGTTATTTAAGGTATGTTAAGTATATGTTGAAGTTCCGGAGTATTTTTCGCATTAAACTGATTACGTTTACGCACGAGTTTGCGTATGAATCTCCAGAAGGCGATGTAGAGTTTGAAATTGAGCAAAAGTCAAAACATGAAAAATGTAAAACACAACCAAATAAACATTGGGATCAAATAACATTGTTTTATTGATAATTGAACTGTTCATAATGATTACAAGCACAAATGTTACAGAACTTCTTCAGATTCTTCAGAACTACCTTTTGAAGCAGATGAATGATAACCCGGATCGTAACTTGATGAGCTTTTCTGAGGTTCTTTTGTCCTCTCACCACTGAATGCTGTCTGTGGTGATCTATCAGCTTTCACCGAAGGTATATTACCTTTATAATAAAGACCAACATTCTGCTGATGCGAAGAACTGCTCATCTTATCCTGCTTTTGCAACTCAAGTTCATGACTCTCTATCTTTTCTATCAAGACATCAAGAGAAATTGTATCATATAAAGCATCATTTTTCAGGATAAAAACAAATGTTTGCCACTGATCAGCTCGTGGTAACGCTTCTATAAGTTTGTCTATTATTTCTTCTCTTGTTTTTTCAATCTTAAATCTTTCTAGTTCGATTTTTAGATGACAAAAAAGTCCAATCATTTGACGAACTGATTCACCATTAAGACTATCAAACAAATCAAATTCTTTTTTTAATAAAGCAATTTTGTTCTTCCTGATTTGTTTACCACCCTCTGCCTTAACCCGTAAAGCCTCCCAAACTGATTTTGAAGTTCCATCATGTTGCAGTAAAGCAAACATGTCATTTCTGATTGCCAACTGGATCAAAGCAATCATTCTTTGTTCTGCTGAGAATTCTGCTTTGTCATCTTTAGGTAAGTCTTTGAGTGGAAGCTCTTCTCCTTTATCCTTAGTCGGCCTTTTGTACCCAAACTCCAAACAAAACCAGCTCTCGTGAGCATAGGCTTTTGCCCAACCAATGAACCTCTCTTTCCACCACGTGTAATCTTCAATGCTTTCCAGAGTTGGTGGCTTCGAGTGTGTTCCGTAGAAGTTATCATGCTTGATGTTTTCATTGATTGCTTTTGTAATCGACTTTGGTGTGACCGTTGATGTTTCGGAAGATTCGGTTGTGAATGCATTGTAAAACGTATTGTAGAACTCTTCAGCCATGATTTGAAATTCTTGAATCACATTTAATATCACCTTTTGCCTTTCTCTCTCTACTTTCTCTCTCTAGCTCCAATCTCCTCAAATGTAGAAAATGGCAAAAGTTCTAAACTCTAACCCTAACACATCTATTTATAGGCCAAGGCTTATAAGAGCTTTCCTCTTATTTACAATATTGCCACCTTGCCTTTTACTCTAAATATTACAATATAAGGCTAGATTTAAAATGTTTCAGCTACGGTCTTGAGATGACGGAGGCGATAGACATACTGCACTAACAGACTGTCTGCTTCTGATCAGCCTCTTTCTGTTACCTTCTACTTCATGCTCAAGTCGAATGATTTTATCAAGATGAGAATTTACCGCACATTGTTTTTCGAGATTATTTTTACCAAAAATATCTCTCTCATCATTTAAAATCTTTAACTGACTTTTGAAATCATTTTCTAATTTTTAAAAATTTTTGTTTTCTGATGACAAACTCTCAACATTCTTCAAAAGTTTGTCATTTTCAGATCTCAATTTCTCGTAGTTCAAATGCAACTCCAGAATCTGTTCATCATACATTTTAGCCATATTGAATCACCTGAATCAAGAACAAACAAACACAATCAGTTTAAACAATATCAAACAAATGAATCGGACGGGTATCCAATCGAGTAAGTCAACACAAGTCAACAGTGAAAATAATCAGTGTTGTTCGATCGGGCGGGAAAGCTGTTCGATCGGACGGGAAAGCTGTTCGATCGGACGAGAAAGCTGTCCGATCGGCTGGGATTGTTGTCCGATCGGCTGTGATTCTTGAATCGGATGGTTGTCCGATCGGCTGGCACTATACGACAAATATGCTGTCCGATCGGCTGGCGTTTTGACTTGAATAGAGTGAGCTGTCCGATCGGCTGGCGCTACACGACAAATATGCTGTCCGATCGGTTGGCTCAAGTGACTTGGAATCAGTTGACAACCCGCATGACCCTCTGTTCGATCGGTTGACACAAAACGACAAAAATTTATACTGTTCGATCGATCAGCACTACACCACAAAACAATATGATGTCCGATCGGCTTGCACTAGACGACAAAATGCTTGGTCGATCGGCTGGCACGTTGATGCTGTCCGTTTGATGTCACAAAACGACAAAATTCTTGATCGATCGGTTGGCGTTGTCACTTTGACTTTCAAAACAACATCACATGCAAACTAATGATTCTTCAACAGTCACCGTTAAGTCCTTTAATACATCACATGCCAATCCTTATTAAATCATTATTTCACATGCAAACTATGAATATGTGTAATGGCCGACAATATCTTTATCAATTAAATTTATGGATCTGACAATTCACATGGATTGTAATGCTATATGTAAACTTGTAATTTGACCTCAATTATTTTCATCACATGGGTTGTTAGGACCGGTTTTGACTCCGAAACGATTGCGAACCGACTCGTGTAACGTGCGAAATCCGTACACGAACGTGACCGAACACACGAGAACGTAATTATAATCTGTGATTCGATATAAGATCTGAAAACGTACAGCACCTGAATCACATACACGGAACTTTCTCTCTCTAAGCTTTCTCTCTCTAGATCTTAGCTCTCCAAAGCTCCAAGTCTCAAATGTGGCAAAAAGTTCTAAATGAGAACCCTAATGGTTCTATTTATAGGCCAAGGTTATAAGGAGATTCTCCTTATTTACAGTTATACCACCTTGCCTTTTTCTATCTAATATTACAATATAAGCACTAGAATTAAACTATTTCAGCTACGGTCTTGAGATGATGTAGGCGATAGACATACTGCACTAACACAATTAGAGTGTAAATCAAGTCGATTCAAAATCGATATGTTAGTTTCCACCTCTCGTATTGACTAGAACTCTTCTGAACGACTCGTTTTGGTCGTGTAAACGATCCTACATCTAGGTTACATATGATTAAAATGAATTTATGCTTAAAAATGGCATTTTGGTCATTTTCCTAAGGCATATAAACTACCTATCATACAACTAACTAAACGAAGTGACCATAAGGTATAACCTCGGAAGGTTATTCCCTATACAACAATGGTCACAATAAATGCTTGGTCTGATCCTAATGATCGATCAAACGGGTCAGGTTCGAAAGTCTAAGCTGTTGTTTAGACCGCTTATCTTACGACCCTATATAAGCACTAAACTAAAAGCGACGAGTTAAACATGTTAAAACATGTTTAACGAAGTTAGAAAACAACTTTGATATCAAAACAAAAGGTTTTGATACCCAAGAATAGTTTGGTTGCAAAATACGCATGAATACGCATTTTGACCGAAACTATGACTCGTCACTACACCTAATCAACGTGGTAATCAGTAGGTATAGTCACAAGGTACTATAACCATCATGATTACGCTCATGTTGCGAAGTTCAAACGAACTTTGTTTTGACCAAAGACTGGTCAAAGCAGAAAGTCAAACACAGTTTGACTTTTGTGCTTAAAAACGCAAAAAAAGCATGAAAGAAACTTACAACGGGTCCAAACTAGGAAGAACTTGATCTAAATACTTAGGTATGAAGCATAAAGCTTCAACTTAGAGCATAAAATCAGATCAAGGTGTGAGGAAAATGGAATGGGAGCTTGGGTATTTATAGATTTCGGAGAACCGTTAGGATCGTTTCTCGTAAATCGTGCTTTGATCTTGACCTTACAAGTGGGAACATGGTTTTCTAAACCATGCGAACATAAAAAACAAGCAAAATCCATCAAATGGTATTGAAAAACTATGATCAAAACATCAAAATTGGACTAGATACAATGAATCTGGTCATTTGGGCACTTTTTGACGCTTTCAGTCCCTTTTAATCAAGAAAGTTTATTTTTGCGCACCAAACACCTCAATGCCTATTTCTAAGCTATGTAAAGGATATTTAGGGAATATTTAACTTATGATCAAGTTCCATAATGTTCGTTACAGTACGAATCGGCATACTTTCGCAGTTTGTCGAAATTAGTCCCTGCAAGGGAATAAACTTGATTTTGCGACACCAAACCCTCCAAAACTTATTTCTAAGTTATGTAAAGGTTATTTAAGGTATGTTAAGCCTATGTCACTATTCTGGAGTGTTTGTTGCATTAAACTGGTTATATTTACGCATCAGTTCGCGTATAACCTTCCAGAAAGCGATTTAAAGCTCGAAATCGAACATGAATTGATATGTGCACATGATACACATATTTATACAAATCTCAAGTATGAAACACAATATTTCATCGATTTGGTATTTGTTTGATGGTCGCAGAGGCACAGGTGTCACAGGAGCTGGATCGCAAACTGGCGAATTGTGACCTTTGATACGTGGTTGAAAACCGGTGCTCGTAAACGTGTAACTTTATGTTTTTATATGAGTTTTAATCTTGAATGGCCTACTTTTAATTAGATTTGTGTTTATGCAGGTTTAACGAAGTTTAAGGAGCTTTTCGGGAGCTTTACGAGTCACCGGGTCGAAAACCAGAGCACCGGGACGCGTTACGGATCAACTGGAAGTGCGAGATGTGAAAAATGGGAAGTTGGTATTCAAGAACCCGTCGGTGACGGGGTATAACCCATCCCGGACGGGCTCCAGATAACCCCGTATGCCAGAATCACCCGTAGACAGACTAATAGGCCGCCGGCCATATTTCAAGAATTGGGAACCCGTCGGCGACGGGCAACGATTTCACAAAACGGGATTTTTGTTATTTTGTTGGTTGAAATGATTCTTATTGGTTCAAGGGGCATTGAACTCGGCAGTTACATGGAAATGGGAGTTTGAAACTTGATCTTGGAGCCAAGACAATCTACCATTCACCAACCATTCCATCATCAATCATCACTACATCACCCGAATCAAGAGCTTCGCCATCAACAATCCATCTACACAATCAATTCATCAAAACCCTAATTCTCCATACTTCACCATTACCAATCATTCCACAAACCCTAATCATCCACCATTCATTCATCCATCAAGCTTCAAGATGTTCTCATTCACGTTCCAAACATCCGGTGATCAAAGTTCTGCCAAGCTCTTAAGAAACCCTTAACCAAACTTAGGCAGATTTATACGGTAGAAACGGCAGATGGAAATTCTGTTAATATAGATAAGATTTTGAAAAAAAGGTAAGATAGAACTTTTAGGCCACAAATTTTCTGAAACCTGCTACCTATGAATTTAGCTGGATTCGATGTTGTGTTAGGAATGGATTGGTTAGTAGCCAACCATGCTGAATCCTCTGTGATAAGAATTCCATAGAAATTCATACACCCGCCGAAGAAATAATTGTGGTTACAGGAGATAAGTCGCAGAAACCAATAAAGTTCATTTCAGTAATGAAAGTTGCTAGTTATGAACGAAAACAAGGAATAGTGTATATGATTTCAGTAATCATTAACACTAAAAGTAAAGAACTTAAGGAAATTCCTGTAATATCCGAATACCCAGATGTATTTTTCGGAAGAACTACCAGGATTACCACCAGATAGGGAAGTAGAATTTAGAATTCATCTAATTCCTGGAACTACACCAATAGCTAAGGCATCCTATCGGTTAGCACCCACCGAAACGTTAGAACTGAAAAAACAGTTAGATGAATTGCTCAGTAAAGGATTTATACAACGTAGTTCTTCCCCTTGGGGAGCACCAGTGTTGTTTGTGAAAAAGAAGGATGGGTCGATGCGAATGTGTATCAATTATAGAGAATTGAATAAGGTTACAATTAAGAATCGATACCCATTACCTAGGATTGACGATCTTTTTGATCAACTTCAAGGAGCGAGATATTTTTCCAAGATAGATTTACGCTCCGGATATCACCAGTTGAAGGTACAAGAAGAAGACATACCTAAAACCGCTTTCAGAACTAGGTATGGTCACTACGAGTTTACAGTCATGCCATTTGGACTAACAAATGCTCCTGCAGCTTTTATGGACATGATGAATAGAATCTGTAAGCCGTACTTGGATAAATTTATGATTTTCTTCATCGACGATATACTTATTTATTCCAAAAGTCAGGACGAACATTGTGTGCATCTATGAGCACTCTTAACTTTGTTAAGAAAGGAAAAGCTTTACGCCAAATTCTCAAAGTGTGAATTTTCGCTACAGGAGGTGCAATTTTTAGGACACATGGTGAATCACGAAGGTATTCACGTAGATCCCTCCAAAATAGAAGCAATCACCAATTGGAAGGTCCCATAATCAGCTACCGAAGTTAGAAGTTTTCTAGGATTAGCTGTTTATTATAGACGATTCATTAAGGATTTCTCTAAGATAGCTGTTCCATTAACTAAGTTAACTTGTAAAGCAGTCAAGTTTGAATGGGGACCTAGGCAAGAAGAGGCCTTTAAGATTTTAAAACAAAGGTTAACAAACACCCCAATTCTTGCTTTACTAGAAGGAACATAAAATTTTGAAATTTACTGTGATGCTTCTAAGTTAGGGTTAGGATGTGTACTAATGCAACGCAAGAAGGTAATTGCATATGCATCAAGACAGTTGAAAAAGCACGAGGAAAATTATACGACTCATGACTTAGAGTTAGGAGCAATAATTTTTGCCCTTAAGATCCGGAGACATTATCTATACGGAAGTAAGTATACAGTCTATACAGATCATAAGAGTTTAAGATACATATTTGGGCAAAAAGAATTAAACATGAGGCAAAGGAGATGGATGGAGATTCTAAGTGACTACGACTGTGATATTCAATATCATGAAGGAAAGGCAAATGTAGTAGCAGATGCCTTAAGTCGT
This sequence comes from Helianthus tuberosus, assembly GCA_030545235.1. NCBI lineage: Eukaryota > Viridiplantae > Streptophyta > Magnoliopsida > Asterales > Asteraceae > Helianthus > Helianthus tuberosus. The sequence goes on along the minus strand of JARYGA010011515.1, from coordinate 1,299,522 downwards.
AAGTATCATGAAAAGCAAAGACGAGTTCGTGCTCTTAGATTAAATCTACATCTAGATTTAATGGAATAACTGAAGAACGTTCAAGAAACAACAATCAAGGATTATGCTGAAGGAATGAAAGGAAGAATAAAAGAATTAGAACAAGGGACTGATGGAATTTGGAGATTCCACAAGAAAAGGATTTGGGTACCTAAGCAAGGAAATTTAAGAGATAAAATTTTAGAGGAAGCCCATAAATCTAGATATACCATGCACCCTGGAAACAACAAGATGTACCAAGATTTAAGAAATAACTTCTGGGGGATAGGAATGAAAAAGGACATAGCTAGATATGTCACACCCTGACTTTTGCGGAAGCGTGGTTTATTTGGTGTGACTTCTTAATACCATAGCAACAATCATAACAATGCTATATGATAAAATTATGAGATGTTTGTCCATTAATAAAGTTTAGAAACTACCACAATACCATTGTTTGAAAACATCAAAAACAAATAAGTTACAAACTGTGACATGTTTAAATGAGTTCACAATGACTCAGCAACAGTACTTAAATAATACCTGAGTTTAAAAATTTGTATCCTGTCCAGGAAAGGGATACACCCTCTAAACTCAACAACCCTGGATGACATCTTTTATTCAAAACACAGCTTGACACATGCATACCCCGCCAGATCCACTAGTTCCCTGAAATACATGTAGTTTGAAAAATCAACATAAAGTTGAGCAAGTTCATGTGTAAGTGAGTATGTATAAACCTTTGTAATGTGTCTGTATGTATGAAAATCCCTGGTATGTAGCAATTAAGGAAAAAGAGACCACCATTGGGTTGCAAAGCCAATGATATATGTGAAATGATGCAGGAAGACTCAAACCTAGCAGATTTGTGCGTCGGGCACTTAGTCACCTCATGGTCCACTCAGCGGACTCAGGAGTGGGGCTCGCTATACCCAAATAGATCTATCACTAATGTCCCTCTGTCCTACAACGAGGATTAATGGCCTTAAGTGTCATGCCCACCACTCACATGATCGCGTAATAAAAACCCTCCTTAAGCTAACCATACCATATAAGTAAATGTCTGTAATAATTGTAACATGTATTTCACCCCCGAAGTATAAAACTGAAAACAGTTAAGAGAAAAGGGGGACATGAACTCACAGTATTGCGTCTTCGGTACTCGTAACCCAGATCTCCTCACCAAACACGACTACCTACAATGGTCTAACGTCTATTAGATGAACGGGTCGTGCCTTGTCTTAGTATTGATTAGTGCCTTTGAGTTACGTTTTAAAGTGTAGGATCGATTTCGGACCTAAATGAGTCGATTAGAAGAGCTATTTCTGATTTGAACGGCGGAAACAGACAAATCAGATTCAATTCAGCAAGAATTCACTTTAATCTGTTGATTCTATTAATCTAAATGACGTTTACAATCAAATCAACACTTCGGCAGCACTTCGTGGCTCACCGGAAGAACACACCTCTAACTCTCTTCTGATTTCGCTCCTAAAGACCCTATTTATAAGGGATCTGATTTCGCTCCTATGTACACTATGACAACAAGAGTGGAATCAGCATGATATATCTATGAGCGAAATCACCTACACGTGATTACGGGCGAAATCAGCAACTATAACTAATGAGCGAAATCTGATCTAACTTTATGAACGAAAACAACATCTAAGATCATAAATGCTTTTGTCTTCTTGTGATGTTGCAATGATGATGACATCACACTCTTTCAGATCCGCAACGAGACTGAGACTCGACATAAGACGAAGACGACAGATGAATGCACCAACAGACTCCCCCTCAGATGTTGACGAGTCTTAAGTGTTGAGTCTTCGCATCTTCAGTCTTTATCAGTCTCTTTTCTTTCTTAGCATATACCAGGATCTTCTCTTTGGCTCTAACCTCGTCAGACTCCCCCTCTCATCATGATGGGATCGCTATCTGGAATTAGCTATCACCTTGAGATCAATCCCTGGCTTTAACTCTGTTTAAGCTCATCACCTACACAATTTTCTCATCAAAAACATAAGTTTTTACTTAAATCAATAAGAAAAACTTACTGGATATAGTTACATCAAGTTCAAATTAATAACCCTGATTAACTAAAACTCAATTTCTTTCTTAAATCAAAATTTTTCAATTCAGTACACACACTCCCAAACCAGTTCATCTTGTTTAGCACTTGGAATTTTGAAAATCAGCTCATCAACATCAGTTGTCGAAAATCTTTTTGATTTTTTAAAAGTTTATGCTAAAACACACTCAAAATCTTTTTGAAATTTTTAATGCAGAAATGAAATACAGTAAAGAAATATTTACAGACACTATTTTTGTGAGTTTGCGTAAGAGGATCATATCAGTTTATGAGACACATCACCAACACCGTTAAGCTTTAAACATTTTAAGTTCTAAACGATTCACGTTGATTGACGATATTGTTGTCCACATAAACTCAATCTAAAAACTTTCGACATGCTTACCGATACTTTAAGGTATATTAAGATAGCACTAAGTTCTTATGGACCCCACAATCTCAGCATATCCCCTCATTATGCAATACACTGACTCAAGTAATGCCTTTAAACTTTATCAACTGTGATTTGTGCAAAAACAAAGTAGAATGTTTAAACATTAACAATCAGGTCGATACTTCCGTATACGCAGAGAAAGTCCAATGTTTAAACAAAATAAGAAAAATAAAACAAGTTGAAATTGTTTAGGCTTTAACCACCAGGTCGATACTCCCGTATACGCAGAGGTGATCCAAAGCTTAAACGAAACACCAAAGAAAATAAAGCAGAACTTTTAGGCAACAACATCCAGGTCGATACTCACGTATACGCAGAGGATGTCCGATGCTTAAACAAAATAAAGAAAATAAAACAAGTTTAAATCTTTGCAAAATGAAATGCACAATCACAGCGACTTTTCAGCAAAGTTGTGAAAGTTCACAAACTTAACCAGTTTTATGTCTTTCGACAATCAGCGATTACTGAGTAGGCACACAGTCAAGAAGGACAAAACTAAGTACTATGCTTTTGACCATGTTTCTCACTAGAACAAGGCTTTTTCATTTAAGTTTGTATCGTTATCGCAAATCTACTAATCTAGCTGAGCCTATCGTCATATTTTTAGTGAGATCGTTTATCACATTTGACATTTACATTTCTTTAGCATGCTGTGACAGTCCAACTGAACTACTATCATTTCCTCTTTTTGACAACAAAACTCATTTTTGCATTTTTCAATGTTTTTTGCATTTTCAAATTTTCTAATTTTTTTAAAATTTTTACACCCCCTAAAATCAAAATATGTTTCAATTTTGATTTTCTGGGAAAATTTGAAAAACAACTGTACAAAAAAAAACTGACAACATGATGAGAATCACTTCAATTCTCCATTCACTTGGCATAAACAATCAGAACTCCCCCTCACAACAAACTATTTCCCCATTATGATTTCAAAACACTTAAGTTTGTTTTAATCAAAATGGTTTTTCCGGAAAAATTAGTTTGTTTACAAATCATTTGTAAATTCGGGGTCACTTCATCACATTGTTTTCTTCGTACACATGACAGATTTTACAATTTCAATTTTAGATCTCAAACATCACTTGTAGAAAATCAAGTACAACTTAATGTCCCTGATTTACCACTTGTAAGTTCGAAATATCACAAACGTGAATTTCTCAAGAAATGTGCCGATTCATGTTCCACGCTTACCAACCCGAGAACTCCGGCAAGTCAGGTTTTTCATTTAAACAGATTCACCCAAGCCTGACTGTCCTTGGGTGATTTTGAATTCTTGTTCAACAATGGTGGAAAATTTGCATCATCCATTGTTAGACCATAATTCTCAACTTTTACCTCAACACATGGCTCTTCTGGTTTTACCACACCAGATTCATCGCCTGAACGTGGCTTGTCTAACTTTGAGGAGCCAGATTCATCGCCGACATGTGGCTCCTTTGTTTCCGAAGAAACAGATTCATCACCACAAACTTTCTTCTTCTTCTTTCCCTCTTTCGTCCTCAGATTTGTATCTGATGAATTCGTCTTGCTTGACTTTGCCATCGAGGGAGTCGATTCATCAGAACTCTTATTTTTATCAACAGATGAACCCGATGACAAGATCTTCTCGAGATACTCTCTCGCCTTCTTTCTCTTCTTCCTCAGTCTGTCTTTCTGCCCCTGAGAAAGTTTCACTTTCGTTTCTTGAACTTTAGGTTCTTGAACCTTCTGTTCTTTGGGCTTGACATTGACTGATTTCCTTGCCATCTTCTGAGAATTAACCCTCAATCTTTCATTTGATCTCCTTGGGCAATCTCTGGCAATGTGACCTCTGATATGGCAGTTATAGCATCTCCTCGTCTCATAACTCCAACTCTGGCAGTTAACATCAATGTGTCCTTGATAGCCGCATCCGTAACACACTCTGTTATCGTACCAATAACCATTTTCAGCCCAAATGCTCAAATCATAGCATTGTTTGGCTTGGTGATAATCCTTCCTCATGTTTTCTAAATTTGACTGTTGAGCACTTTGGTCCAACCTGCACCACTTATTGCCAACAATTTTAGAGTTTTCATTTTTTACTTTTTGTAATTTTTCATTGCGATTGGATGATCGATCTGATGAGTTTTTATTTTCTTTTTGTACATTTTTCAAAATATTCTCTTTTTGTTTTTGTTCCACTTTCTTCTTCAAAGGTTTTTGCTTAGAGCATTCTCCCTTTTCAGTTGATTTTGGAACAGTTTCTTGAAACTTTTCTTTTAATTTCAAAAATAAATTCTTTTTCTTCATTTTTTCATTTTCATCATCAGATTTCTCATCACAATCTTCAACTTTGACATTGTCAAAGTTTGTGACATTGTCACTTATTGGAACTGAATTTAAAGGTTTTGGGCAATGAATAGTTGAAGTATTCACAAAAACCTTCAACTTTTCTTCCCATTCATTGATTTTCTTTTGAGCATATTCTGCCTCTTTCTCAAGTCGAATAATCTTTTCAAGATGAGAATTGATTGCAATTTGTTTTTCAAGATTGTTTTTACCAAACAAATCTCTCTCATCTTCTAAAATTTTTATCTGACTTTGAAAATCTTTCTCAATCTTTGATTTTTCATTATCAAAACTTTTAATTTTTTCTTCAAAAATTTTGTTTTCTGATGTCAAACTGTTCAAGTCATTTAACAGTTTAACATTTTCAACTTTCAGCTTTTCACAATTTCCCTGTAAATCCAGAATCTTTTTTACATCAGTTTGCTTCTCATCTTTCAACTTGTCGACTTCCGATTTCAAACTTTTTGCATCCTTCAAGATTTTGTCATTGTCAGTCTTAAAGTTGTCACATTTGAAACAAACTGAGTCAGAACTTGAGGAATCAATCTACACAGATTCTTCATTCTTTTGAACTTGCTCCGTCTTCATCTTGTATGTTCCTTCACAAAAGATTTTAACGAAGTCAAGAGGATTCATATTCTCATCAATATAACAACCCCTCTTCATATCGTATTTCATAACATCTTTTGCACTAAGACACACACAGACTCTTTTGTTCAGTTCTACAACCACATCCAAACTTAATTTTTTCAAATTATTTCCTATCCTATTCAACAATTCTTTCTTTTTCTCTTCATTATCATATCTATGTGTTGTAAGTTTACTAATGAATTTACTTAAAGATAATTTTGAGAAACTAGAATTCTTTCTTAGATTTTCCAAAAAATCATTCCATTCAGCTGGTAATCCATTAGCAAACTTTGATACTCTTTCAGCTTCTGATATCATTATCTGGTTTTCTTTCAAATGATCAATCAAACAGTCAAATCTCTTCTCCAAATCAACTAATTTCTCATCTTTCTTACATAGAAAACATTCGAACCGTTTAGCCCAAACATTCTTGGACAAATCTTGATAATGACTACTGAAATATCCTTGATACCAATCATTTATCCTTTCAAGATAATGGTTTTCTGTCTCATTAAAAACCACTTCCATTTTAAACAATCTGACAGGGCATTCACTGATTTGGACAATGATAATGAAACTTGGGCCTTTGATCGATGAAAATAACAAGCCGACAACAAATAGTATCGAGATAATATGATTGGGCCGCTGATATGGACCAATCACATGGGCTGAACACTTTCACTTGAATTGTAGGATAAACGCTGATATGATCAAATTGATTAACTGACAACAACTTCTTCAATGTGATTGGGTCATGTGATGGGCTGACAACACTCAATTAGTCACAATTCTATTTGACCTCTAAATCTGATCAATATGTTCACATGTATTTCAAACAATGTCCAACAAATTTTAATACCAAACTTGACTTCATTGGAACTTGAACTCCACTAAACCAAACAAGCAATATTTAATGATCACATGAAATGATGGGTCGATCAGTTTCACCAACGTTGAATGCACACTTTGACTTAATCTTGTGAATATGTCAAGTGGCCGACAACTGATGATAGTAATTGATTCGAAATTTATCCGCAAGTCTTGATCAAAGTAATATGCACATGCGGATTGTTTAAACCGAGATATTCATATGCAATCTGACTTAATTCACATGATCTCTTATCTCAATTACTGACACCTTGTAAAATATTATACACAGCTCGATGTATTTTCCAAACGGTTCACACTTTTCAATGAACTTTTTCTAGTGAAAAACAATTTTTGGATCGGAAACAACAATGTACTCAAGAGCGGAATCACGATGACCGAAAGAGCGGAATCAACAATGTACACATGAGCGGAATTAAACTGTTCACATAAGCGAAATCAAATTGTTCACATAAGCTGAATCAGTTCGGAGATCAATTTGATTCATTTTTAAGTCGATTTTAGCTATGAAACTTTCAAGGCTTTGTTAACTATCAATTCCGAGCACACTGTGAAAATTTGAACCGATTCTGACCGTAAAAAAATTTAATTTTTGGAAAAGAATGGTGTAGAAACAGAATTATCGGCTGAATTTTATAGAACTCTTCTTCACTGGCTCTAATACCAATTGTAGGATCGATTTCGGACCTAAATGAGTCGATTAGAAGAGCTATTTCTGATTTGAACGGTGGAAACAGACAATTCGGATTCAATTCAGTGAGAATTCACTTTAATATGTTGATTCTACTAATCTAAATGACGTTTACAATCAAATCAACACTTCGGCAGCAGTTCGTGGCTCACCGGAAGAACACACCTCTAACTCTCTTCTGATTTCGCTCCTAAAGACCCTATTTATAAGGGATCTGATTTCGCTCCTATGTACACTATGACAACAAGAGCGGAATCAGCATGATATATCTATGAGCGAAATCACCTACACGTGATTACGGGCGAAATCTGCAACTATGACTAATGAGTGAAATCTGATCTAACTTTATGAACGAAAACAACATCTAAGATCATAAATGCTTTTGTCTTCTTGTGATGTTGCAATGATGACTTCATCATTTTGATGTCATCATCAAAGATGATGACATCACACTCTTTCAGATCCGCAACGAGACTGAGACTCGACATAAGACGAAGACGACAGATGAATGCACCAACATAAAGTGTCTTCAATATTTTAGTAATAATACTTCTCATACTTGTGTATTCGTATTTCCTTCCCAAGGTTGGGATATTTTACATATGTCTGTTCGTATTGGAATTATATTTTTAAGTCCCATTTTAGAGAATACATATTTAACCATATTCCTGTATAAAACCAACCTCTGATACTCCGTATTTCGTTAAAAAAATTATGGCGAGTTTTATACTTGAAAAACATAGTCTAGAATATACTAGTAAACACTTGTCCAGAAAATATTTACTAAGTGTTAGGATTTTCGGAAAATTTCGCCATAGTCTCCCTTGTAAATGGAGGCGTCCATGCTTAATAGCATATCATTTTCTTTTACATATATCCCGTAGATTGTTCTCACATAACCAATCCGACAATTAGACATGCAATACACTACTTATGTCATTTCAGCTTTATTAATCAAAACTGGACTGTTTTCGAGCATTTTAATAAAATAGTTAAGCTTCTCCGAAAATTCCCAAATTTTGACAGAATGCCAAAAACGATCCAAATTTTATTGTGTAAAAATTTCGGGATCCAGTTCATTACCAATATTTTATTGAAATTCATTTACCGGACTGCAATCAGATTTGTCACTTTCTGACTGCAGTCTACAGAATAATTCACTAAAAATTAATCGTAAGTCCGATTGACGAAATTCCAGTGGGAGAATTACGGAGACAAAAGTGACCATCTACAGTAAAAATTCCATGAGCTAATTCTACTCAGTTTTTATGTTATGACTCCGAATACAACACACTTTTTCTGCAGTAAAAACACAGCTTGAGCTGCTGTCCAAAAATAGTCCTTTAAAAATAGTAGATGACCTCGAAAAATTACGATTCCAGTGCCATTTGATCTGTTTTTCGAAAATGCATATTTTAGGCTTCAGAAAATCAGTTTTTCGATTTATAATGATCCAGTTACAGCCTGTTAAAGTTGGCTGAAAATACTAATCAGCCTGCTTTTTAGGGTGTAAATGTTACTAAAACGCGTCAACAATTGTTCTAACAACGGTTTTATCGAGAAATCAATGATCAAACAACATGCATGCTTATACCAACATAATCCAACCAGATTTTATCATTATATAAGTTCATGTTTAGGTTCCTTGTTCATTTTCTCTTTGTGTTCATATTTTAAACTTCAAACAACAATCTTTCGAACAATCAACGTAGAAGTGATTCAAGAGTTAAATCGAAGACTTACAACTAGCACAAGGGTTAGGGATGAACTTTGTGAACAAGAAATGATGATGAAAATGGCGTGAGAATGCAAGGGGTGATGTTTCTTCAAGATCCCAAGCTCCAAGCTTCACAAGGTTCCTTCTATCACTTGATTTGGACTTGAAAATGGATCAAAGGAGTGAAAGTTGAAATGGTGAGGGTGGTGGCGGATGTAGGCAGCCAAGAGGGAGAGAGAGAGAGTGAGTTTGAGTGTGGTGAATTGTTCTTGTGAAGGTGATGATGATATAAGGTGCATTGGAACTCACTAAGCCACCCTATGTAATCCTAGAGAAATGATTACTTAGATTTTTGGCCAACCACAATTAATAAAATAATAAAAATAAAATCCAAAGAATATATTGTGATGATGATGACTGAGATTTGCTAGGGGGGGGGGTAATTTGTAAAATTTGATAATTAATGGGTAAATAATTAGGAGGTTAAGGGTATTTTCTAAAGTAGTAAGTGTATGACATATTTCTATAGTGTGTTGGGATTTTTGGAACCATTATTAGTTAAAAATAATAATATAATGTTTCTGACAAAAATTTGGTGCCCCGGGTAATGTCCGGTTGTTCGGTTAAGTACCGTTCAGTTAAAGTGTTAAATTGTACCGTATAGTGTCTTTTATGCATCTTTTTGTAACGATATTAATTCCAACACTTAGGAAAGCGTTCAGGACCATTTAGTCAATTTTCCGAATAATACGAGTATGTTAAAAGCTGAATTGTTGCTGAAATTACAGAATTCCGTATTTAAAATGAGTTTTAGGCACTTTCCGGCACTCAAACTATCACCTAGTGACACAGTCTTATGGTTCTCACTTCCCTACACCCATACTAGTGTAGCACTTTGTCCCTGGCTCATACTGGCCTCAATATAGTTTCTGTCTATGTGCTGGCATTGTCAGCACGTGTCTGAGTTATCCGCTCACTGTGCTAACTGTGCTTTGTGCATCAGGTTTGTCACTAAGAGTCTGTATGAAATAAATGGAGCGACTGTATGTAAAGTGATGCACATGTATGTATGTAACATAAATCAATAAGCAGTTTAAGGTGTCAGTTGTAATCAAGCACAGTCATTAAGCACATAATCGAAATTAATTAATTTGTACAATACCTGTAATTGTGAGGGTTGTCACATTCTCCCCCCGTTAAGAAAATTTCATCCTCGAAATTTGTACTACCTTAATTCCTTAGGGTTTCGTTATGCATGTATGTATATGAATAGTACCGAGGTAGATAATCACCAAACCGAATCAAACCTTATTCACATCAAGTGAGTCCAAGAATATATATATAACATCACGAATCCAATGGTTAAAAGGTATATGCTTTTAGCATTTGGTGTCGAGGGTACAAGACGTATCGACGTATAGTCTAGTGTAATCCAGTTAACAGGGGTTCCACAAAAGAGGAGTTTTGTCCAATAGGATTCTCAAACAATCTGTCACGATAGGCAAACGAGTTTTCACGAACCATAGCCTCCGCTATATGAACTCAAAATCAATGATTTGGATGCGATAGTATTATGAAAATGATCTGTCAACTTTTGAATAAATAAATGGTAAGGATTTGTGTGTTGACATTCTCGAATTGCAAAAATACACCGAGTGAGGTACAAGCGAAACCGGTGTATCATTGTTTTAATTCGTAGTTGCATCAGAAATGTTTATATGACAAGTTAACAAAAGTATATGTAGTTTTTTGTGAAACAGTTGACCATGATTAGCACAAGCTAATGACACCACAAGGTGTCGAAATGACGAGATTCAATAATAATGGTGACTGAACAAGTTTACCGTGCCTGAAATCAAGTGAACGTGGACCGAGACAATCTGAAGATTTGATTTACGCAATGTCGTAGAGTTTCCAGTTGAATATGAAATATCAAAGAGCCACTGTTTTTGATCGAAGGTGAAAAGTATTAAGTACCGCAAGGTATTCGATTGACAATGAAAGTATCGTTAGGAGGTACATTGGGCTTATGAAATGAATCTATGTACCATTGCCTTAACACACAATCGTGTTGAGACTGCTTTAATCGCGATAAACCAGACGGATTTAGGGCAAGTTATCAAATACTCAATTAAATCCGTGTAAGAAGTAAGTAACCAAATTAGCGCAAGCTTCAATCCCGTGAAAGTATCATCGTAAGGTATCGAAATCAACAAATGATTTGGTGGGGTCGTAGACCAACCAAGTCCACTACGACTCGAAACAAAAGAACCCTTGAAAAATGTTTGAATATGATGCTCTCAACACATCATACGGTGTCTTAAATTGAATGTGTGAAATGGATAGGTTCAAGAAGTTGAACTTAGTTTCAGTGTAACCCAACAATAAACGTATGTATCAATCAAAGGAAATCTCGGCATGGTAACAAAAATAAACCATGAATGTAATTTGAAACAAAAGAAGTTTCAAGAGACTGTGTTGACTTGATAGCAAAAGAGCCAACAATTACAATAATGTATGTCATCCGAATCACAAACCAGTAATTTAGATTTAGCAACAAAATATTTGAACTTCAATGAAGCGTTTGAAATGAAATCGCATGCGTAGCAGATGGTGCATGCGTAACATGTGAGTTTTGAAATAATGAGTGTTTACTAAAATGGAGAAACGACCAAGTATTCGAAGTAATTGAGTGTTCTCTTTCAGCGAAGAAAATCAACGTGATGCAACTACCATTAGGGGAGTAGAGATGCAAACATCTACTTGCTAGAAGCAAAAGTGAAGGTTTCGACAAGAGAAGTTTAAGTACTTTCTGTTTGGGTTAACTGAAATAGTATGTATGTCAGGTTAATGGTGTTTGCTTGGGTTAACAAGTGTGGTCCCTAGGTAACAACTTTTACGAGTTTGGACCTGGGTTCCCAAAGGTCCTAAGCATAAGCTTTCTAAATCCCCAAGGTTTCGTATTTTGTGTAACTCTGTTTGTGCATAGTCTAGGAAACACCATTTTTGAGTATGTTTAGAAACAAATTATTGTCCCACAATCTCCCCGATATACTTTATTACTGAATTTACAGCTAATGACATCGATCGTCGATCAGTTGTGAAATAGTAGTTCAACCCTCATAGTCAGTTTAGTAAGAAATTTGTTGATCCTTATCAAGAGTTATCGACTCTCGTGGGTTAGCTCATCCGGATCCTGGTTGTTTGATGTTTGTATGAAAGCTATCGTCCTTCTTATTGACAAGCAGAAAGGGGGTTGCCCAAAAGTGAATTTTGGTCTGTTATCTTCCTTCTCCATCCACCTCTGAGGTTACACTGCCAATCCTTGCATCTCCGAAGGTGTAAGTCGCTAAGGTGCAGCAACTACAGGCGCAGTGCCTGGAATAAGATCGATGCGAGATTCGACTAATTGTTGAGGAGATAATTCTGGTAAGTCTTCGGGAAGAACTTTCAGGATATTCCTTATCACAGGAATATCTTCGAGTTTTGGTTCTTCGGCTCCCTTGTCCCCGACATGAGCCAAGAAAACAACTCATCCTTTACGCAACAGCTTTCGTGCCCTCCAGCAATTTGTAATTTGTAGGGGCGTATCCTGTTTCATGAGTCACGATCGTTCCTTTATTCACCATCGGGGTGCGGACATCAATCTCCACTTGATCACTTGGAAATTAATCCATCCCAATTACCTCGTTGAAGGCTCCCAACCCAATTGGTAGTAGAGTAACCGTAAACTTATGCCCTCCGGGTTCTATCTTGTCGTCTCTAGTTACTGCGTTGGCTTCCACTAGCTTCCCATTAGGTAGTTCTTTCGAGTGCGGATTATCTACTTAATTACTACTAAAATATGTACACTTTCAAACTCTGAAGCTAAATTTGTAATAATAACAAGTAGCACAGATGCATCGTGTTGACTATTATGGGACGTACCGATATCCACGCATGGATTCCTGGTGTGCTCCCCTAGCTCTGCTACTGAGCTTTTATCCTCGTGCCTGATTCTTCTTAGGGCAGTATCTTCAGAAATGCTTTTTGCTTCCACAGTTAAGGCAACCTTGAGCACGTTTTTGTTTGTCACTCATCCTTCCTTGATAGTTGTCGTTGTCGTTGTTTTCTCCGTGATTCTCACTACCATCTTGGCCCCCATTTCTACTTTCAGTAGCTTGCCTACAAGTTTCCTTAGGATGCCCCCTCTTGCCACAGTTATCACATTTTGCGTATTTACATCGCCCGACAAGATAACGTAAACATTTGTCACACTTAGGTAGGATACCCTTGTAATCCTTTCCCTTTTTGGCCTTCTTCTCATTACTTACCCGAGTAACCTTCTTGAAATTCATGAGTTTTCTCTTGTTATCCCCAGATGACTCTACAGGAGCCTCGTTTTTCTCTTCCGGAGTGGAAAATTTTCCTTGTCTAATCGCTTCTTCAGTGAGCGCCACGCTCATGTCGATTGCTTCGATAATTGTTGAAGGCTTAGATGTTGTTACCAGGCTTAGAATCTGCGGTGCTAGTCTCCCGATGAAAAGTTCGATCTTCCTAGATTCTGGTTCCACCAAACGCGATGCAACTTGTGATAACTCACCAAATCTCTGCACATATTCAGCTATCTTTGGACCTTCCATTCTCAAGTTCCACAATTCAGTTTCCAACTTCTGGACTTCCGCCCTAGAGCAATATCTTTTTCGCACTAGTTCCTTCAGTTCATCCCACGTCATAGCATACGCAGCGGCCTCGCCCATTGCCTGAATTTGAAGGTTCCACCATGACAGAGCCCCATCTACAAATAGCCCCGCTATGTACGTAACCTGATGTTCTGGGGCGCATTTGCTCAATCGTAAGACAGAATTCGTCTTCTCCACCCAACGCACAAATGCTAAGGCACCCCCAGTGCCGTCGAATTCTCGAGGTTTGTGGTTCAAGAACTGCTCGTAGGTGCAGCCGTTGGTTGGGTTATTTCCTGAGGTACCTCCGCCGTGTTCGGAGCGAAGGGCCTCGAGTTGTGCGATGGCTTGCGAGATGCGCCCTTGCAGTTCTGACTCTGCTGTTTTCGGCAGAGGGTTGATGGTATCGACGTTCCCTTGTATCGACATCTTCTGAGAAGAAGGTTGGTTAGGTCAGGTCTCATTCGTTCGGGGAGTGCATATAGTTGTTTAGAGATCATATGTACACACACATATTAGGTTATCATACCAACCAATCAAGCAATAGTATAATAAGAGTATAACCAAGAAATTTGGTAATTATGTTTAATAAGAGCATAGTAAGCAAGCACGTAGCATTATAATTATTGTACACACATATAGATTAATAACGTGCTTAACGGATACATAGCGACGGAGTTTCGTTGGTCATTGGCCATAAAGTATTGTCGCATGTTTTATAATGATTGGACCCTCATTATTCCCTGATCACAATTGTATTGCCTTCCAAAATGTATCACATCAATAGGGACACAGGGTCACCCTACCCTTGTCCATTAAATGTATTAGTGTATCAAAATCACATAGTCTGAAGTGGTCTTTAAAAGTCTCCACAAACCCGACTTATCATTAGTGTCTTTACTTGAAAGCAATGTAACCCGCATAATCCAGAAATCACTATACCAGTGTCTGAGGTGGAGGAGGAAAGAAAAGTAAACTTGTTAACATGCATGGACTTCCTCCTTGGGCTTGTGTACACGTCGAAGTCATTATCTGCTCTGCCGCTCGATAGTAAAGAAATGAGCATCAGAATCCTGGGAACGGTGTAATAGTAATGGTTGAGAGCGCAAAAAGGAACCTTGATAAATGTGGAGGATCAAAGTATGCTGGCAATAAACAGGGTGGAGGACTTGGTGTCTTACATAAATTTTTTAGACAATATGCTGTCTTGTGATGTAAATACTTACATCATGTTTTCAGTTATGTAATGTTTGGCATTTGAAGTTACTGAATGTGGTGTTAGCTCAAGCTCCAACACTCTGCGACTCATATCCTCAAACTGTAGCTCATGTTACAGGAGCAACTCATCTCGTGTGTGGCCTCCATTATGTGAGGATCTAACATTAGCGTAGTGTATGATAAGAACCATCAAAATGGTTTATCCAGTGCCGTAGGGGTGAAAGTAGCAAATGGTGCGGTCTGTGAGGTCATAGAAAATGTTGCTGTAGCCGATGGGATCGTTACGCGGGTGCTGATCTAGAGTACCTTCTTGGGGTGCGGGTATATATTGAAGGAAAGCGTTAGGCATCTTGGCGCAGTGGATGTCGGTCTTCACAAGAGCAACATTAGAGGGTGAAGGTGCAGGAACAAACGTCTCGACCGATAAGGAGACCATCAGTCACAGGTACTGGGTCAGATATAAGGGGTGTAATGTCCGGTATACCATAATCAAGCAAGGGTGCAGGATCAGCAGGTGCAACATCAAGCGGACCCAAAAGGTGCAGGAGCTAGCTCAGGTGTAGGCTCTGGGTCGTGTAACGGTATGGTGCCTCGAGCAGGGGATCGTGCAGCAGCTATGTCATCGTCATCTGCGTTAGTAGTAGAAAGCTGTAATCCAGTTGTTTGTAAGGTTGCAGGTGTCACAGACTCAAAGGAGTCTAAAATCGAGTGTACACACCAAAATCAGAGGATAACTTGATAACAGGGGTCTCAGAAGTGAAATGTGTAATAATGTTCTCGTCTAACTTTCTATTATCATGGGCGTCACCAGGAGGACCCTCAATAAACATGTCAACGTCATCATCAATTGTCTGTCGAGTAGCCAACCTTCGGAAGGAATGCCCACAGGAGGCGCATCGTCGAGGATCGGAGCCATGGTGTGCTCATCATCGGGATGTCCAGTGATGAAGTTGTCATGGGCCGAATCATGAATAACAGAGGGATCTTCATCAAGAAGGCCATCAACAAGGGTAATTCATCGCCAAAGTCTGGCAGCGAAGACGGTTGGAAGTCGTCCTCGTCCTTCGTCAGCATGTCAGGGTCACTCTCAGTGTCTAACGTAAACACCTCTGGCGTAGGCACAGTCTCATCATTTGTGGCGGTGGCCGTGGGGTCGTTATCAACTGACAATTTGTTCCCTGAGGAAGGTGACGTGTGTGCCAGTATATGGTAGTCATTGTCACACCCCCAAAATCCACCGGCGGAGTTCTACTGCCTGGAGGCGTGACTGACCAGGATCCAGCTACCAATCATATTGAACAAGCATATAAGTAGTTATAAAATCCAACCAATACAATTGGTGTCCAAACAAAACATAGTTTAAGTTGCAAGCGGAAGCATAATGTTTAAAACCAAAACATGAGTTCAATTGTTCAAAGTTTAACATGGCACACAGCTGTCCATGTCCCACAACGACCCTCTTCCATGCAAGCTCCAGCTAAGTACCTAAAGACCTGCAAAGCATGTAGTAACGAGTCAACAACAAGTTGAGTGAGTTCACAGTTGGGTGTTCGTTTTAAGTTGTTTCGAAAACAGTTTCCTTTATCTGGCATCCTGCCGTGGGGGTTACCCCATAGTTGAAAAACGTGACTTGTTTATTCCCGGTTACCCTGGCACTCTGGCCGTGGGGGCTACCCCATGTTAGTTATCCGGCATTTCGGCCGTGGGGGCTACCCCATGTATACACTAGACTCGTTACCATATCGACTGCTGACTGTAGTCATGTTTATGTGCCCTGAGCTGTCAGTGTCTATCATCATTGACGTGCCCAGATCCATTAGTTCACGCCCGTCCTCTGCGGCTCGGTGTGAGGCTTGTCAGACCTAAATAGCGCTATCTAACTAATGACCCGCTCGCCATTGGCCCGGGGATTAAGTCGATATAAAAATGAGGGACTTCGTGATAGAGTTTTGGTCTAGTACGAGTTATCTGTCCATGAGGACGAGGAAATTACATTCCTGAATCAATACCGTCCTACCCAAGAAAGGACGAGGAATCCACATTCCTTAACCCCATTCCCAACCCAGGGAATCCCATGCTTTGTAGAGGGTGTGAACTCACCTTGATTTGCTCGGCAGATACACGAAAAAGTCAATCAAGCTAGTTGTGGTCAACCACGTCCTAGTATGGTTACCATGCAAGTTAGATACAACCAAGTGATGCACATACATTTTCTACACGTATACTAGCAAGTTGCATGCAGGTATTATTCATGGCATGGCGGTTTTCAACAGTATCATGCATATAAATAAACAAAACCCAAAAGCCCGGCCCAATAACTTGGCCTGTAACGGCATGCAAGTCCAACCAGAAGGTGCATTTTTGTGGTCTCGAGTCGAGACTAAGGATCTCGAGTCGAGATGGCGTGGTCTCGGGTTGAAGTCCTAGAGTTCTCGAGTCGCAACAAGGAGATCCCGGGCCATGTCTCGAGTCGCAACAAGACTCGCAACCATGGTCTCGAGTCATGCTGTTTTGTGTGAGGGAGCTGTGGTCTCGAGTCGAGACTAGAGGTTCTCGACTCGCAACCCCTGATCTCGAGCTGGCTTCTAGATGGTCTCGAGTCGAAACCAGAGGTCTCGACTCCCAGCACCTGCTGATTCTACAAAGTGTACTAACCAATAGAATTTCCATTTCATGCAACCTTATGTACTATCCATATAAACATGTTTTCTTGTCTAACAATTTACTAAAATGGATCAAACAACTAGTTTTCAAATGTTCAAGACACATTCATATCATGTTCATGTTGTTCTTCATATATTCAAGTAGTTCATCAAATATTCATAACACAATCAACCCTTATTAATCATTTACAAGCATGTTCATTCAAGTCAACCTAAATCTCTAAACAAATGAAAATCCGATTTTATGAATAACGACTCCCTCATTCAACCTAAACATGACCAAACCTTTCGGATCCAACCATATAGAACCGATTACCAACATTCATGATCAATCCCGTATTATCTCTACCAAACCGACCTTACATCATCATATAACAACAATCTTAGTACCGTATATTCAAGAAGGATATATTCATTATGCATAAACTTAACAAGTAGGCACATTATCAAATAACTTCATCATACATAACTATCAACCGAAACACATCATTATCAACCGAAATATCACACATCATCATCAACCGAGATATAACACATAACATAAATCACTAACCGGTTAAGTTTTCAAGGGAGATCTTAAGATTGAACCGAGAGCTCTTGTGTTGCCGGTTGGATCCGAGAATGAGGGAAGAAGGATGTTGAGACTTAGGGTTTAGTGAGAGAGAATGTGGGAGTGTGTGTGTAGGAGAGTGTGTGTTGTCCAAAGAATGGCAAAGTTGGCTAGGAGTATAAGTTATATACTAGCTCTTAAGTTGGTTCACCCTAGTGGGTTTTTGAGTGGGGTGAAGAGGGACATGGCCCAACCGGCCCAACAGTTACACTATTCACTCGAGACCGCATGGTCTCGAGTCGGGTTCTTGTGTCTCGGGTCGCATACATGCAAGCATACATATAAACATAACACATAATCACATAGGATGTTCACTTATATCATTACACCAACAAGTCAACTAGTCACATAACGTTCAAGCATGTTGCATCGGGATACAATGAAGGTTTCTAAATTACGAGTTGTCAAATTATCCCCAAGTTGAAAGAAATTTCATCCCGAAATTTGGTAAGCACTCACTGAGGAAGCTAGTTAAGTTGTATGGTTTTCCCGGTTTTCCTGGGGTGTCACATCCTCCCCCCATTGATCTGGAATTTCGTCCCGAAATTCCGTAGCTTCAGCCTCAGTAGTGGTTGTACTGTTTGCGAACAGTTGGGGATACTTTTGTTTCATCTGATCTTCGCGTTCCCAGGTGAACTCTGGGCCGCGACGTGAGTTCCAACGAACTCGAACGAGAGGTATTCTAGTGCTCTTGAGGACCTTAACATCCCGGTCCGTGATTTCAACTGGTTCCTCGATGAATCGTAACTGCTCGTCGATAGTGAGTTCCTTCAGAGGAACTATGTGGGTCTCATCTGACAGACACTTCTTCAGATTCGACACGTGAAAAACGTTGTGAACTGCACCGAGTTCTGCTGGTAAGTTCAGTCTGTAGGCCACCCTGCCTATTTTCTCGATGATTTCGAAAGGTCCGACGTATCGTGGGTTAAGTTTGCCTTGTTTACCAAAACGAACCACACCCTTCCAGGGTGAAACTTTGAGTAGTACCCGCTCCCCAACCTGGAGCTCTAGTGGTTTCCTGCCCTTATCGGCGTAGACTTTCTGACGGTCACGAGCTGCCGCCATGCGTTGTCGTATTTGAGCAATTCGTTCGGTTGTGTCAACCACATGTTCTGGACCAGTGATCTGACTATCCCCCACCTCTGCCCAGCAAAGAGGTGACCGGCATTTACGCCCGTACAATGCCTCAAATGGAGCAGCTTTAATGCTGGTGTGGTAGCTGTTATTGTACGAGAATTCCACAAGTGGCAGATGCTTTTCCTAGCTGTTGCCAAAGTCGATTACAAATGCACGAAGCATGTCTTCTAAGGTTTGAATAGTGCGCTCGGACTGCCCGTCCGTCTAAGGGTGATACGCTGTGCTCATATCTAAACGTGAGCCAAAGGATTTGTGCATTGCTTGCCACAGTTCTGAAGTAAAACGTGCATCTCGATCTGAGATAATAGAGGTGGGCACCCCGTGCCTCGAAACAACTTCCTTAAGGTATACGTCTGCTAGAGTGGAGAACTTATCCGTTTCCTTGATAGCCAAGAAGTGAGCAGACTTTGTGAGTGGATCCACGATCACCCAAATAGTATCGTTACCACGTTGAGATCTAGGTAGGCCAGTGACAAAATCCATGGAAATTTGCTCCCATTTCCATTGCGGTATCTCTGGTTGTTGGAGTAGGCCTGAGGGTTTCTGGTATTCAGACTTGACTCTCGCACAAGTCAAACACTTGCTGACGTAAGTTGCTATGTGGGCCTTCATGCTAGGCCACCAATATGTAGTTTTGATATCGTGGTACATCTTATCCGAACCAGGGTGTACCGAGTAGCGAGACTTGTGTGCTTCATCCATCACAAGCTCTCGTAAGTTGCCATAGAGTGGGACCCAAATGCGTCCCGTGACGTAGTAGGCACCGTCTTCCTTCTGTTCTAAGCGTTGCCTTGAGCCGCGTAGGGCTTCAGCCTTGACGTTTTCTGGTTTCAATGCTTCTTCCTGAGCGTCTCGTATTTGGGAAGGAAGACTATAATGTATAGTGAGTTGTAAAGCTCGCACGCGCTTAGGCGCGATGTCCTTTCGACTGAGGGCGTCGGCCACAACATTGGCCTTGCCCGGGTGATACCTGATCGAGCACTCGTAGTCATTCAGTAGTTCGACCCATCGTCGTTGTCGCATATTCAGTTCTTTCTGTTTGAAGATGTGCTCGAGGCTCCTGTGGTCGGTGTAGATGGCACACTTGGTACCATACAGGTAATGTCGCCATATCGTAAGTGCAAAAACAACAGCTCCCAACTCTAAATCATGCGTGGTGTAGTTCCTTTCATGAACCTTAAGTTGGCGCGAAGCGTAGGCTATAACTTTATCTTGTTGCATCAATACACAACCAAGACCCTGAATTGATGCGTCGCAGTAGACCACGAAGTCGTCTGTGCCCTCTGGCAAGGAAAGGATAGGTGCGCTGCAAAGTATATCCTTTAGATGCTGAAATGCTAATTCCTGTGCATTTCCCCATCGATAAACAACGCCTTTCTGCGTTAGTGAGGTGAGAGGCTGTGCAATCTTGGAAAAATCCTTAATGAACCTCCTGTAGTAACCTGCCAAACCCAAGAATTGGCGAATTTCCTTTGGTGTACGAGGTGCAGGCCAGTTCTTAATCGAGTCCACCTTGGATGGATCAACATGAATCCCATCCTCGTTTACCACATGGCCTAGGAAATGGACCTCATGGAGCCAGAAGTCGCATTTCGAGAACTTCGCATAAAGTTGTTCCGTTCGAAGGAGTTCCAAAACAAGTCGTAGATGCTGCTCATGCTCCTCCTGACTCTTAGAATAGATCAGGATGTCGTCGATGAAGACTATAACGAACTTGTCCAGGTAAGGCTTGCACACTCGATTCATCAAGTCCATGAAGATCACAGGTGCGTTTGTCAGCCCAAAAGGCATGACCAAAAACTCATAGTGCCCGTAGCGAGTTCTAAAGGCTGTTTTAGAGACATCCTCTTCTCGGCTCTCAACTGGTGATATCCCGATCTCAAGTCAATCTTTGAATAGTAGCTCGATCCCTGCAGCTGGTCGAACAAGTCGTCAATGCGTGGTAGAGGATAACGATTCTTCACCGTCACCTTGTTGAGTTCCCGGTAGTCGATGCATATTCTGAAGGTACCATCTTTCTTCTTCACAAATAGCACTGGAGCTCCCCAGGGCGATGAGCTAGGACTAATAAAACCCTTATCCAAGAGTTCTTGTAGTTGCATAGAGAGTTCTTCCAACTCTGATGGAGCTAAGCTATAAGGTGCACGAGCTATAGGCGCAGCTCCATGTGACAACCCTCAAAATTTCAGGTACTGTACAAATTAATTAATTTCGATTATGTGCTTAATGACTGTGCTTGATTACAACTGATGATTTAAACTGCTCTATGATTCTATATCATATATACATGCATCATATTTTATACAGTCACTCAATTCATTACACACCTACATTAGTGACATACTTGATGCACTCAGCACAGCTGACACACTGAACGGTTGATTCAGAAATAATACTGACAATACCAGCACTTAGACAGACAATATTATTATGGCCAGTATGAGCCAGGGATAGAGTACTACACTGGTTTGTAGTGTAGGGAAGTGAGGACCATAAGACTGCGTCATTAGGGGATAGATATAGTGCCGGGAAGTGCCTAAAACATGCGTTAAATACAGAATTCCGCATTCTTTTATATAATTCAGCATTTTATTATACACAAATATGGCAGAGTAGTCCTGTATACTTTCCTAAGTGCCAGGAATGATTTCGTTACAAAAAGATGCATAAAAGACACTTTACGGTACAATTTAACACTTTAACGGAACGATACGTAACCGAACAACCGGACATTACCCGGGACACTAAATTTTTGTCAATAGTATTGTTTTACTATTTTCGGTTAGTCATGATACCCATTTGCCATAACACCCATTAAAAATCATTTTACCACCCATACAAGTTCATACTTACCATTTAACTAACTAGTTACCATTAGTCACAATTTTTGCAAACTACACCCCCCCCCCCCCAACCGATTTCCAGCCATGGGGACCCCACCCTAATCATGTTCTTCATGCCTCCTTGCTCCATTGGTGGGAAATTTGTGCATTGCTTAAGGGACTTGTCAAATATTGTAAGGAATCTTACATTTTCCAAAGGAACTCATCATTTCTATCAAGCTCCACACTCAACCTCTCTCCTTCCCCTCTTAATTTCGGCTCACACCCCCCCCCCCTCTCTCCATAACCGAAAATCACCACCACCATTACTTACACACCTTAATCTTCTTCATACAAGTCCCTCTCCAAGCTTGAAGAACATTCTAAGTAGTTACAAGTTGAAGGATTCACAAAGAAGCTTTGTTCAAGTCTCTAGCACCACCATCTCCATCATCTTTGCCCTAAGATTGTTACCCTAGCCTTGTGCTAGTAGTGAGTCCCTTCACACCTTTGTTCCATCTTGTTCTTGTTATGTTTTGTTTAAATGTTTATGGCACACAAAAGCTAAAACACTAAAAATATGAACTTGAAATTCTGCATAAAAACCCTACATAAAGAGTTTGTATAAAGTTAAAATCAGGTTGGTTTGAGTTTGAATAATACATGCACATTGTTTGATCTTTAAGTTATTATCGAATCAAGGTTAGGACACTCGTTGATATGTTTTTAGAATCATTAAACCTGAAAACAGCATGCTGATTGGATTTTCCCGCCAACTTCAACAGGCTGTAACTGGGTCATTTTTAATCGAAAAACTGAGTTTCTGGAGTCTAAATTGTGTAATTTTGAACAACCGAACAAATGGCACTGGAATCGTAATTTTTCGAAATCGTTTACTATTTTTAAAGAATTATTTTTAGACAGCAGCTCAAGCTGAAATATTTCTGCTGAAAAAGTGTGTTGAACTCAGAGTCAAAACTTAAAACCTGAGCAGAATCAGCTCATGGAATTTTTACTGTAGATTTTCACTGCTGTTCCCGTGACCCTCCAACTGGAATTTCGTCGATCCGACTTACGGTTGATTTTTAGTGAATTTTTCCGTAAAACTGCAATCAGAAAGTAACAAATCTGATTGCAGACGGGTAAAAGAATTTTTTTATAAAATGAGTAAGGAACTGATCTCCGAAATTTTTACACAATAAATCATGGATTATATATGACATTCTGTAAAAATTTGAGAATTTTTGGAAAAGGTTAACTATTTTATTTAAATACTCGAAAACAGTCCCGTATTAGTTAATAAAGCTGAAAAGACGTAAATAGGGCATTGCATGTATGATTGTCGGGTTGGTTATGTGGGAACACTCTACGAGATATTTGTAAAAGAAAATGATATGCTCTTAAGCATGGACACCCCTATTTACAGAGGAGGCTATGGCGAAATTTTCCGAAAATTATAACACTTAGTAAAATATTTGCTTTCTTTCTAAGACTAAAATTTACTAGAACATTGAACGAACAAATATTTAGCACGCGGAACATTAAGTTCTAAGCCAAGGCACGGCCCGTTCGTCTAACAGACATTAGTACGTGTAGGTTGTCGTGTAGCAGTCAGAGTTTGAGATTCGGTACAAGACGCACTACAGTGAGTTCATGTCCCCCTTTTCTCTCAACTGTTTTCAGTTTTATACTTCGGGGGTGAAATACATGTTACAATTATTTACAGACATTTACATACTTTTCAGACATTTACAGACATTTACAGATATTTACAGACTTTTCAGACATTTACAGACATTTACAGACATTTATTTACATGGTATGATTAGCTAAGGAATTTACTTCTAGATCACGTGAATGGATAGGCTATTATCGTAAGACCATTAATCCTTTTATAAGGACCGAGAGGCATGAGTGATAGATCTATTGGGTGTTGCGAGCCCCACGCATGGGCCAGCGTGTGGCTGCATGTGGTGACTATGTCGTTCCGCCGGAAGGACCGGTACGAAATACGCGTTACAGGTTTGAGTGCTTCCTAGGCCATGTCACTTATTAATGTATTAGCTACACATTAATTGATCTACTTTTCTTTTTCCTCATTGCTACATACCAAGGACATACATTTATACAGACACATTTAAACGATTTATGCAGACACACATTAACGATTTATACAGACTCACATACACATGAACTCGCTCAACTTTTGTTGATGTTTTTCAAACTACATGTATTTCAGGAAATTAAGTATGGATCTGGCGGGCGTTGGAGTTACAAGTCATGTTAAGTATAAAGATGTCATCCATGGTCTTTGGGTTTGGCTAGTGTGTCTTAATCCTGGACGAGACACGTCTTCCAAACTTTGATTACAACTAATATCTTTTGAAGAATCCTTAGCGAACTTTTACACAATTTATATGGTTTGTAAAACTTAAATTTGAAGTCTACGTTTTAGACAATGTTAGTATGTTTTTAACTCATTTTATGGATGACAAATCTTTATTTTATCATATAGTTGTTGGATATGGTTGAATGCAATGATAACAAGTAAGTCACACCATAATCACGCTTCCGCAAAAGTCAGGGTGTGACAGCTTGGTATCAGAGCTTCGATCGTAGCGAACTAGGATTCTTTCTCGAGTCTAGACTACGATCATTAGGGCTCTCACGAAAACGTTTTACAACATGTTTTCATTGCCTACACTAAACGTCCAGATCCAGGGAACACACATTTTTACAAACAAAAAGGCACAAATACACTTTCCAAACTTATATTTATAGTTTAGTCTTAGAGACTGGGAGGATGGTCTTAGAGACCAGGGATTTAGTCTTAGAGACTGGGAGGATGGTCTTAGAGACCAGAGATTTAGTCTTAGAGACTGGGAGGATGGTCTTAGAGACCAGGGATTTGGTCTTAGAGACCAGAGATTTAGTCTTAGAGACTGGGATGATGGTCTTAGAGACCAGGGATTTAGTCTTAGAGACTGGGAGGATGGCCTTAGAGACCAGGGAGTTAGTCTGAGAGACTAGGGAATCTAGTCTGAGAGATAGGGTAGGATAGTCTGGGGAAGACTAGGATGATTACTTGCTTACATTGATTGTGACTACATGCCTTCATTTTTACTACATACATGCTAAATGGCTAATTATTGATAAACACGCATATGTGGTAGTGGTTTGCATACACTAATTGTGAGTAATTACCATGGATATACAAGCTACACACCGGCACACATGTCACTCTACTTAGAGAACGAGTTATCAGGCATTGATAACCCTACGACCACCGCCACAGATAATGAGACTACAACTGCGCCAGAGACATTTACGTCGGACACTGAGAGTGATCCTGATATGCTGACTAAGGACGAGAACGACTTCCAACAGTCCGCGCTACCAGATTTTGGTGATACTTTATCTTTACTAATGGTTTCTCTGACAAGAATCTTTCTGTCACTCTTGTTTCAATCCATGACCACTCTATCACTGGTCATCCTGATGGTGGGCACACAAAGACTCCGATCCTCGATGATGCGCCTCATGTGGACATTTCTACTGAAGGTTGACTACCTGACAAACAATTTATGACGACGTTGACATGTTTTATCAATGGTCCTCCTGCCGACGCCCATGATGATAGAAGATTAGACGAGAACACTGCTGCAAATTTCACTTCTTAAGACCCCTGTTAACAAGCTACCCTCTGATTCTAGCATGCACTCAGACTCCCTTGAGTCTGTGATATCTGCAAACCTTACAAACAGCTGGATTACAGCTTTCTACCACTAACGCGGACAACGATGACATGGCTGCTGCTCTATCACCTGCTCGAGGCACCACACTGTTACACGACCCAGAGCTTGCTCTTGAGCTAGTTTCTGCACCTTTTGGGTCAAGCTCAATGCTGCACCTGCTGAACCTACACCTTTACGTAATCACGATCCTGTTCCCTTCTGGTCTACCATACATTGCACCCCTTATATCTGACCCAGTACCTGCACAGATGGTTTCCTTATTGGTTGAGACATATGTTCCTGCACCTTTAACTGCTGATGTTGCTCCGGTGAGGACCAACATCCTTTGCACCAACATGCCTATCATTTTCTTCCAGGGCCTAACCCCACCCTAGAAGGGTATTCCAGGCCAGCAACCGTATAACAATCCTTTCGCTACAGCAGCATTTTCTGCAGGCCGCACCAATTGCTGCTCTCACCTCTACAACGCTGGACAAGTCATTTCGCTGGTTCCTATGCTGATATTAGACCCTTGTCGTCCCTCACATTATGGAGGCTACACACGGAATGAGTGCTCACGTAACGACAGCTACAGTTTAAGGATAAGTCGCAAAGTTTTGGAGCTTGAGTTGACACCACAACCTTCACCCTGTTTATTGCCAGTATACCTTAATCCTTCACAATTATCAAAGACTTCTTTTACACTCTCATCTGCTGCGATAACGCCTTTCCCAGGTTTTTCTTTTGATGCTCGTTCCTTTACTATCGAGCGGCAAATTAGTTGATTACTTCGACGTATATACAAGTTCGCGGGGGAGTTCACGCACATTAACATTTTGCTTTTCTTTCCTCCTCCACCTCAATCACCAGTGTAGTTGGTTTCTGGATTTATGTGGATTACATTACACTTGGGTAAAGACACTAATGATAAGCCGGGATTGCGGAGACTTTTGAAGACCACTTCTGACTACGTAATTTTGATACGCTAATATACTTGTTGGGCAAGGGTAGAGTGACCCTGTGTCCCATCTGATGTGATAAATTTTGTAAGACACAGTGATTGTGGCCGGAGGATAACGGAAGCCCAATCATCTTTAAACATGCGACAATACTTATGACTAATAACTAATGAAGAACTCAGTCGCTATATTCCCACTAAGCACGCTGTTGATCTGCATATTTATACTACAACTATAATACTACATGCTTACTTGCTACGTTCCTATTTACAAGTTGTGCAATAATTGCGATGATATATGATTGAATGTTATAACGGCTGCATATATACATATATGTAATACACCTCTGAGGTCTTATTCGTTAATTAGAGGCTCGTGTGCTCGTGCCCTTAACAAGACCTGACCTAACCGACTTTCTTCTAAGAAGATGTCGACTCAAGGGAACACCAACACCAACAACCCTCTACCGATGACGGAGGCGGAATTTCAAGAACGCATCTTTCAGGTCATCGCATAGTACGAGGCCCATCGCTCCGAGCGCAACGGAGGTACCTCAGGAAATAACCCACCCAACGGCTGCACTTACAAGCAGTTCTTAGGCTGCCAGCCCCTACATTTCGACGGCACTGGGGGTGCCGTAGCCTTCATGCGCTGGGTTGAGAAGACGGACTCTGTTTTGCGTGCGAGCAAATGCGCCCCAGAGCATCAAGTCACGTACATTTCCGGACTATTCCAAGATGGGGCTCTGTCATGGTGGAAACTCCAGGTTCAGATGATGGGTGAGGCTGCTGCGTATGCTTTATCATGGGAGGAGCTGAAAGAGCTAATGCATAAAAAGTACTGTTCGAGAACAGAAAGCCAGAAGGTGGAAACTGAGTTCTGGAACTTGAAGATGGAAGGTCCAAAAATATATGAGTACGTGGAGAAGTTCCAAGTTCTGTCACGTATCGTTCCCTACATGGTAGATCCAGAGTTTAAAAAGATTGAGCGTTTCATTTGGGGATTGGCACCCCAAATCATGAGCATGGTGACGACATCAAAGCCTGCAACAATCACTGAGGCCATCAATCTAAGTGTGGCCTTGACTGAAGAGGCAATCAGGATGAACAAATTTTCAACCTCTGAGAAGAAGAAGGAGACTCATGTGGAGTCATCTGGGGACAACAAGAGAAAGTTTGCAAATTTCAAACAGGGTACTCAGACGAACAGCAACAACAAGACCAGAAAGAGAAAAGGAAACATGGGTAAACTACCTAAATGCGATAAATGCCGACGTCATCATACCGGGCGATGTAAAAATGGGAAGTGTGACAACTGTGGCAAAGTGGGACACAACAGGGAAACGTGTTGGCGTGAGACGGAGCGTGGAAGGAAAGGAAAGGGGAAAGATAAGGGATGTTATACCTGCGGGGATATGAGGCACTATAGGAAAGATTGCCCAAGGGAGATTAAGCAAAATCATGGGAAAGATGTCTAACACCGGAGCCAGGGAAGCACGCCAGGAATCCAAGCATAGATATCGGTACGTCCCATATTACTCAACATTATGCATCTGTGCTGCTAGATACTGTTGCAAATTTTAGCCTCGCATCTCTAGAAGTTGAGAGTATGCTTGGTTTAGTAACAAGTAAATAATCCGCACACGCTAGTACTAGCTAACGGAAAACTAGTGGAAGCCAACGAAGTGATTGGAATCGATAGGATAGAACCCTGAGAACGTAAGTTTATGCTCGATCTACTGCCAGTGAATTGGGAGACTTCAACAAGGTAGTTGGAGGGATTGGTTGACAAATGATCAATAGGAGATTGATAACCGCACCACATTGGCGACGAAGAAGCGATCCTGACTCACGAAGCGGGATACGCCTTTGCAAATTACAAAATTGCTTGAAGGCACGAAGAATATTGCATAAAGGATGTGTTGCATTCTTGGCTCATGTCGGGGACAGGAGGAGCCGAAGAATCAAAGCATGAAGATATTCTCATGATAAGGAAATACCCTAAGGTCTTCCTCGAAGACTTGCCAGGATTATCTCCTCAACGATTAGTTGAGTTGCACGTCTATTAGATTCCAGGCGTCACGCCTGAAATCGATGCATCTTAGCGACTTACATTTTCGGAGATGCAAGGATTGACAGTGTAGTTTCAGTAGTAAATAGAGGAAGATAACAGACCAAATTCCCTTTTGGGTAACCTCAGTTCCGCTCATCAAGAAAAAGGACGATGACTTTTAAATGATCGGAAGTCGGACGAGCTAGCCAACCAGGGTCGGTGGCTCTTGCTAAGGATTGACGAATTACTTATTTGACTGACTGTGAGGACCCGACTACTAATACACGACGGATCGACGATCGAGTGGCATTAGCTGTAAATTCAGGAAGAAAGCGTACCGGGGGAAATTGTGGGACAATAACTTGTTTTTCTTAAACGTCACGAAGATGGTGCTTCCTACACCATGCCCAAACCAGCCTACGCGGGATACGAAATCGGGAGGATTTAGAAAACATATACTTAGGACCCTTGTGAACCCAGGTCCAAACTCGTAAGGGTTTTTATTTAGGAACCATATCTGTCAACTAAATCAACCATCATTAATCTGGCGCATATGCCAGTCCCGTTGACCAAACAGAGAGTACTTGGATTTCTTTTACTTCTAGCGAGTAGACATTTACATCTCTACTCCCCTAAATGGTAGTCGCATCATGTTGATTTTCTTCGCTGAGAGGGAGCACACATTTGCTTCGATAGCTAGTCATTTCATCCCTTTAGCAGATACTCGTTGTTCCTTTTCTAGGAAACTTATCTGACATACATGCATCATGCTACGCATGTGATTTCGTTTTGAATAAACACTCCGTTGGAATTTACACGTCATTTTGCTAAACCTGATTACTAATCCCTGATTCGAGTGACCTACATTGTTGTTGTTAGTGGCTCTTTTGTTACCAAGCCAACGCACTTTCTTGAAACCGCTTTCTTTCAAGTTACAGTCATGGTTTATTTTTGCTACCATGACGAGAATTCCTTGTTGATTCATACGTTTATTGTCGGGTTACGTTGAAACCAAGTTCAATTGCTTGAACTTATCCAGTTCACAGGATTAATTTGAAACGCTATATGATGTATTGGGAGCATCATATTCAACTATTTTTGCAGAGGTTCTTTCATTTCAAGTTGTAGTACGACTCCACTAAAACGTTTGATTTGTTTCGATACCTTGCGGTGATATTTTCACAAAATTGAAGCTTGCGCAAATTTGATTACTCACTTCGTACACGAAATTCAATTCCCTATTTAGTTGTTAACAATCCATTTTGGACCTTCACGATCAAAGCGGTCTCAACACAATTGTATGTTAAGGTAACGGTACATATATTCATTTCATAAGCACAATGTACCTCCTAACGATTCTTTCGTTGTCAATCAAATGCCTTGCGATACTCATTACTTTTCATCTTCGATTGGAAACAGTGGTCCTTTGATGTTCCGTATTAAATTGGAAACTCTATAACATGGTATAAATCAAATCTTCAGATTGTCTCAGTGCACTTTCATTTGATTTCAAACGCGGTGAACTTGTTCAATCACCACTATTATTGGATAATGCCATTACGACACCTTGTGGTGTCGTCATAAACTTGTAGCTTGTGCTAATCATGGTTAACCGTTTCACACAAAACGACTTATACTTTTGTTTGACTTGTCATTTAAACATTTCTGATGCAACTACGAATTAAGACAATGATACACCAGATTCGCTTGTACTTCATACGGTGTATTTTCACAATTCGAGAATGTCAACACACAGATTCTTATCATTTACTTATTCGCCAGTTGGCAGGTCATTTTCATCTCCAAGTTGTTGATTTTGAGTTCTTATAGCGGATGCTATGGTTTGTGTAAATTTGCACACTATGACAAATCATTTGAAAACTCTATTGGACAAAACTCCTCTTTTCTTTTGTGGAACACTGCTAGCTGGATTACACTAGACTATACGTCAAATGCGTACTGTACCTTTGACATTAAATGCTAAAAGCACATACCTTTTAACTATTGGAATTGTGATGTTATATATATATATATATATATATATATATATATATATATATATATATATATATATATATATATATATATATATATATATCCTAGACTCACTTGATGTGAAAAAGGTTTGAATTGGTTTGATGGTTATCTACCTCGGTACTATTCATATACATACATGTATAACGAAACCCTAAGGAATTAAGGTAGTACAAATTTCGAGGACGAAATTTTCTTAACGGGGGGAGAATGTGACAACCCTCAAAATTTCAGGTACTGTACAAATTAATTAATTGCGATTATGTGCTTAATGACTGTGCTTGATTACAACTGATGATTTAAACTGCTCTATGATTCTATATCATATATACATGCATCATATTTTATACAGTCACTCCATTCATTACACACCTACATTAGTGACATACTTGATGCACTCAGCACAGCTGACACACTGAACGGTTGATTCAGAAATAATACTGACAATACCAGCACTTAGACAGACAATATTATTATGGCCAGTATGAGCCAGGGATAGAGTACTACACTGGTTTGTAGTGTAGGGAAGTGAGGACCATAAGACTGCGTCATTAGGGGATAGATATAGTGCCGGGAAGTGCCTAAAACATGCGTTAAATACAGAATTCCGCATTCTTTTATATAATTCAGCATTTTATTATACACAAATATGGCAGAGTAGTCCTGTATACTTTCCTAAGTGCCAGGAATGATTTCGTTACAAAAAGATGCATAAAAGACACTTTACGGTACAATTTAACACTTTAACGGAACGATACGTAACCGAACAACCGGACATTACCCGGGACACTAAATTTTTGTCAATAGTATTGTTTTACTATTTTCGGTTAGTCATGATACCCGTTTGCCATAACACCCATTAAAAATCATTTTACCACCCATACAAGTTCATACTTACCATTTAACTAACTAGTTACCATTAGTCACAATTTTTGCAAACTACACCCCCCCCAACCGATTTCCAGCCATGGGGACCCCACCCTAATCATGTTCCTCATGCCTCCTTGCTCCATTGGTGGGAAATTTGTGCATTGCTTAAGGGACTTGTCAAATATTGTAAGGAATCTTACATTTTCCAAAGGAACTCATCATTTCTATCAAGCTCCACACTCAACCTCTCTCCTTCCCCTCTTAATTTCGGCTCACACCCCCCCCCCTCTCTCCATAACCGAAAATCACCACCACCATTACTTACACACCTTAATCTTCTTCATACAAGTCCCTCTCCAAGCTTGAAGAACATTCTAAGTAGTTACAAGTTGAAGGATTCACAAAGAAGCTTTGTTCAAGTCTCTAGCACCACCATCTCCATCATCTTTGCCCTAAGATTGTTACCCTAGCCTTGTGCTAGTAGTGAGTCCCTTCACACCTTTGTTCCATCTTGTTCTTGTTATGTTTTGCTTAAATGTTTATGGCACACAAAAGCTAAAACACTAAAAATATGAACTTGAAATTCTGCATAAAAACCCTACATAAAGAGTTTGTATAAAGTTAAAATCAGGTTGGTTTGAGTTTGAATAATACATGCACAATGTTTTATCTTTAAGTTATTATCGAATCAAGGTTAGGACACTCGTTGATATGTTTTTAGAATCATTAAACCTGAAAACAGCATGCTGATTGGATTTTCCCGCCAACTTCAACAGGCTGTAACTAGGTCATTTTTAATCGAAAAACTGAGTTTCTGGAGTCTAAATTGTGTAATTTTGAACAACCGAACAAATGGCACTGGAATCATAATTTTTTGAAATCGTTTATTATTTTTAAAAAATTATTTTTAGACAGCAGCTCAAGCTGAAATATTTCTGCTGAAAAAGTGTGTTGAACTCAGAGTCAAAACTTAAAACCTGAGCAGAATCAGCTCATGGAATTTTTACTGTAGATTTTCACTGTTGTTCCCGTGACCCTCCAACTGGAATTTCGTCGATCCGACTTACGGTTGATTTTTAGTGAATTTTTCCGTAAAACTGCAATCAGAAAGTTACAAATCTGATTGCTGACGGGTAAAAGAATTTTTATATAAAATGGGTAACGAACTGATCTCCGAAATTTTTACACAATAAATCGTAGATTATATGTGACATTCTGTAAAAATTTGAGAATTTTTGGAAAAGGTTAACTATTTTATTTAAATACTCGAAAACAGTCCCGTATTAGTTAATAAAGCTGAAAAGACGTAAATAGGGCATTGCATGTATGATTGTCGGGTTGGTTATGTGGGAACACTCTACGAGATATTTGTAAAATAAAATTATATGCTCTTAAGAATGAACACCTCTATTTACAGAGGAGGCTATGGCGAAATTTTCCGAAAATTATAACACTTAGTAAAATATTTGCTTTCTTTCTAAGACTAAAATTTACTAGAACATTGAACGAACAAATATTTAGCACGCGGAACATTAAGTTCTAAGCCAAGGCACGGCCCGTTCGTCTAACAGACATTAGTACGTGTAGGTTGTCGTGTAGCAGTCAGAGTTTGAGATTCGGTACAAGACGCACTACAGTGAGTTCATGTCCCCCTTTTCTCTCAACTGTTTTCAGTTTTATACTTCGGGGGTGAAATACATGTTACAATTATTTACAGACATTCACATACTTTTCAGACATTTACAGACATTTACAGACATTTACAGACTTTTCAGACATTTACAGACATTTACAGACATTTATTTACATGGTATGATTAGCTAAGGAATTTACTTCTAGATCACGTGAATGGATAGGCTATTATCGTAAGACCATTAATCCTTTTATAAGGACCGAGAGGCATGAGTGATAGATCTATTGGGTGTTGCGAGCCCCACGCATGGGCCAGCGTGTGGCTGCGTGTGGTGACTATGTCGTTCCGCCGGAAGGACCGGTACGAAATACGCGTTACAGGTTTGAGTGCTTCCTAGGCCATGTCACTTATTAATGTATTAGCTACACATTAATTGATCTACTTTTCTTTTTCCTCATTGCTACATACCAAGGACATACATTTATACAGACACATTTAAACGATTTATGCAGACACACATTAACGATTTATACAGACTCACATACACATGAACTCGCTCAACTTTTGTTGATGTTTTTCAAACTACATGTATTTCAGGAAATTAAGTATGGATCTGGCGGGCGTTGGAGTTACAAGTCATGTTAAGTATAAAGATGTCATCCATGGTCTTTGGGTTTGGCTAGTGTGTCTTAATCCTGGACGAGACACGTCTTCCAAACTTTGATTACAACTAATATCTTTTGAAGAATCCTTAGCGAACTTTTACACAATTTATATGGTTTGTAAAACTTAAATTTGAAGTCTACGTTTTAGACAATGTTAGTATGTTTTTAACTCATTTTATGGATGACAAATCTTTATTTTATCATATAGTTGTTTGATATCGTTGAATGCAATGATAACAAGTAAGTCACACCATAATCACGCTTCCGCAAAAGTCAGGGTGTGACACTCCAGGAGCTAGTTCAATTTGAAACTCGACCTGGCCCGGGATCTCCTTGTTGCGACTCGAGACATGGCCCGGGATCTCCTTGTTGCGACTCGAGAACTTTAGGACTTCAACCCGAGACCACGCCATCTCGACTCGAGATCCTTAGTCTCGACTCGAGACCACAAAAACGCACCTTCTGGTTGGACTTGCATGCCGTTACAGGCCAAGTTATTGGGCCGGGCTTTTGGGTTTTGTTTATTTGTATGCATGATACTGTTGAAAACCGCCATGCCATGAATAATACCTGCATGCAACTTGCTAGTATACGTGTAGAAAATGTATGTGCATCACTTGGTTGTATCTAACTTGCGTGGTAACCATACTAGGACGTGGTTGACCACAACTAGCTTGATTGACTGTTCCATGTATCTGCCGAGCAAATCAAGGTGAGTTCACACCCTCTACAAAGCATGGGATTCCCTGGGTTGGGAATAGGGTTAAGGAACGTGGATTCCTCGTCCTTTCTTGGGTAGGACGGTATTGATTCAGGAATGTAATTTCCTCGTCCTCATGGACAGATAACTCGTACTAGACCAAAACTCTATCACGAAGTCCCTCATTTTTATATCGACTTAATCGCCGGGCCAATGGCGAGCGGGTCATTAGTTAGATAGCGCTATTTAGGTCTGACAAGCCTCACACCGAGCCGCAGAGGACGGGCGTGAACTAATGGATCTGGGCACGTCAATGATGATAGACATTGACAGTTCATGGCACATAAACATGACTATAGTCAGCAGTCGATATGGTAACGAGTCTAGTGTATACATGGGGTAGCCCCCACGGACGAAATGCCAGATAACTAACATGGGGTAGCCCCTACGGCCGGAGTGCCAGAGTAACCGGGAATAAACAAGTCACGTTTTTCAACTATGGGGTAACCCCCACGGCAGGATGCCAGATAAAGGAAACTGTTTTCGAAACAACTTAAAACGAACACCCAACTGTGAACTCACTCAACTTGTTGTTGACTCGTTACTACATGCTTTGCAGGTCTTTAGGTACTTAGCTGGAGCTTGCATGGAAGAGGGTCGTTGTGGGACATGGACAGCTGTGTGCCATGTTAAACTTTGAACAATTGAACTCATGTTTTGGTTTTAAACATTATGCTTCCGCTTGCAACTTAAACTATGTTTTGTTTGGACACCAATTGTATTGGTTGGATTTTATAACTACTTATATGGTTGTTCAATATGATTGGTGGTTGGATCCTTGTCAGTCACGCCTCCAGGCGGTAGAACTCCGCAGGTGGATTTTGGGGGTGTGACAGTTATAGCATGCATATTTACAGTAATCTTTAACACTTTGTCTATTGCAAATAAAGACAATTCATAATGTAATCATGTATCCACATATTCGTCCTTGTCTTCCCAGACTATCCTACCCAGTCTCTCAGACTAAACTCCCTGGTCTCTCAGACTAACTCCCTGGTCTCTAAGACCAACTCCCTGGTCTCTAAGACCAACTTTCCTAGCCTCTCAGACTAAATTCCCGATCTCTAAGACCAACCTCCCCGTGTCTAAGACTAAATCCCTGGTCTCTAAGACCAACCTCCCAGTCTCTAAGACTAAATCCCTGTTCTCTAAGACTAACCTCCCAGTCTCTAAGACTAAGTCCCTGGTCTCTAAGACCAACTCCCTGGCCTCTAAGACCAATCCTCCCAGTCTCTAAGACTAATTATCCCCAGCCTCTAAGGTTGATCCTCCCTCAGCCTCTAAGGCTGAACCTCCCTCAGTCTCTAAGACTGAACCTCCCTCAGTCTCTAAGACTGGACCTCCCTCAGTCTCTAAGACTGAACTATAAATATAAAATTGAAATGTGTATGTGTGCCTTTTGTTTGTAAAAATGTTTGTTCCCTGGATCTGGACGTTTTGTGTATGCAATGAAAAACAAGTCGTGAAAACATTTTCGTGAGAGCCCTAATGATCGTAGTCTAGACTCGAGAAAGAATCCTAGTTCGCTACGATCGAAGCTCTGATACCAAGCTGTCACACCCTGACTTTTTGCAGAAGCGTGGTTTATTTGGTGTGACTTCTTAATACCATAGCAACAATCATAACAATGCTATATGATAAAATTATGAGATGTTTGTCCATTAATAAAGTTTAGAAACTACCACAATACCATTGTTTGAAAACATCAATAACAAATAAGTTACAAACTGTGACATGTTTAAATGAGTTCACAATGACTCAGCAAAAGTACTTAAATAAAACCTGAGTTTAAAATTTTGTATCCTCTCTAGGAAAGGGATACACCCTCTAAACTCAACAACCCTGGATGACATCTTTTATTCAAAACGCAGCTTGACACATGCATACCCCGCCAGATCCACTAGTTCCCCGAAATACATGTAGTTTGAAAAATCAACATAAAGTTGAGCGAGTTCATGTGTAAGTGAGTATGTATAAACCTTTGTAATGTGTCTGTCTGTATGAAAATCCCTGGTATGTAGCAATTAAGGAAAAAGAGACCACCATTGGGTTGCAAAGCCAATGATATATGTGAAATGATGCAGGAAGACTCAAACCTAGCAGATTTGTGCGTCGGGCACTTAGTCACCTCATGGTCCACTCAGCGGACTCAGGAGTGGGGCTCGCTACACCCAAATAGATCTATCGCTAATGTCCCTCGGTCCTACAATGAGGATTAATGGCCTTAAGTGTCATGCCCACCACTTACATGATCGCGTAATAAAAAATCTCCTTAAGCTAACCATACCATATAAGTAAATGTCTGTAATAATTGTAACATGTATTTCACCCCCGAAGTATAAAACTGAAAACAGTTAGGAGAAAAGGGGGACATGAACTCACAGTATTGCGTCTTCGGTACTTGTAACCCAAATATCCTCAGCAAACACGACTACCTACAATGGTCTAACGTCTATTAGACGAACGGGTTGTGCCTTGTCTTAGTATTGATTAGTGCCTTTGAGTTACGTTTTAAAGTGTCTTCAATATTTTAGTAATAATACTTCTCATACTTGTGTATTCGTATTTCCTTCCCAAGGATGGGATATTTTAGATATGTCTGTTCGTATTGGAATTATATTTTTAAGTCCCATTTTAGAGAATACATATTTAACCATATTCCTGTATAAAACCAACCTCCGATACTCCGTATTTCGTTATAAAAATTATGGCGAGTTTTATACTTGAAAAACATAGTCTAGAATATACTAGTAAACACTTGTCCATAAAATATTTACTAAGTGTTAGGATTTTTGGAAAATTTCGCCATAGTCTCCCTTGTAAATGGAGGCGTCCATGCTTAATAGCATATCATTTTCTTTTACATATATCCCGTATATTGTTCTCACATAACCAATCCGACAATTAGACATGCAATATACTACTTATGTCATTTCAGCTTTATTAAAAACACAGCTTGAGCTGCTGTCCAATTCTACTCAGTTTTTATGTTATGACTCCGACTACAACACAATTTTTCTGCAGTACAAACACAGCTTGAGCTGCTGTCCAAAAATAGTCCTTTAAAAATAGTAGATGACCTCGAAAAATTACGATTCCAGTGCCATTTGATCCGTTTTTCGAAAATGCATATTTTAGGCTTCAGAAAATCAGTTTTTTGATTAATAATGATCCAGTTACAGCCTGTTGAAGTTGGCTGAAAATACTAATCAGCCTGCTTTTTAGGGTGTCAATGTTACTAAAACGCGTCAACAATTGTTCTAACAACGGGTTTATCGAGAAATCAATGATCAAACAACATGCATGCTTATACCAACATAATCCAACCAGATTTTATCATTATATAAGTTCATGTTTAGGTTCCTTGTTCATTTTCTCTTTGTGTTCTTATTTTAAACTTCAAACAACAATGTTTCGAACAATCAATGTAGAAGTGATTCAAGAGTTAAATCGAAGACTTACAACTAGCACAAGGGTTAGGGATGAACTTTGTGAACAATAAATGATGATGAAAATGGCATGAGAATGCAAGGGGTGATGTTTCGTCAAGATCCCAAGCTCCAAGCTTCACAAGGTTCCTTCTATCACTTGATTTGGACTTGAAAATGGATCAAAGGAGTGAAAGTTGAAGTGGTGAGGGTGGTGGCGGATGTAGGCAACCAAGAGGGAGAGAGAGAGTGTGAGTTTGAGTGTGGTGAATTGTTCTTGTGAAGGTGATGATGATGATATTAGGTGCATTGGAACTCACTAAGCCACCCTATGTAATCCTAGAGAAATGATTACTTAGATTTTTGGCCAACCACAATTAAGAAAATAAAAAAAATAAAATCCAAAGAATATATTGTGATGATGATGACCGAGATTTGCTGGGGGGAGGGGGTAATTTGTAAAATTTGATAATTAATGTGTAAATAATTAGGAGGTTCAGGGTATTTTCTAAAGTAGTAAGGGTATGACATATTTCTGTAGTGTGTTGGGATTTTTGGAACCATTATTAGTTAAAAATAATTATATAATGTTTCTGGCAAAACCGGGTAATGTCCGGTTGTTCGGTTAAGTACCGTTCCGTTAAAGTGTTAAATTGTACCGTATAGTGTCTTTTATGCATCTTTTTGTAACGAAATTAATTCCAACACTTAGGAAAGCGTTCAGGACCATTTAGTCAATTTTCTGAATAATACGAGTATGTTAAAAGATGAATTGTTGCTGAAATTGCAGAATTCCGTAATTAAAATGAGTTTTAGGCACTTTCCGACACTCAAACTATCACCTAGTGACACAGTCTGTTGGATCTGAGTTTGATTCTGATTGTATTTTGTGTTTGTAATTAAAATGAAAATGGATGAGTGTGCAGCGGAATTATGATGAAAACAAACTTTGCATACAATCAAACGAGAGTAATACTTTGATCAAACATCTTTTCACAATGAATCGGAAGATTGAATTTATTTCAATAACGATTACAATGATTGATGAATGAATGCAAACTCCCCCTCAGCCAGAGCTCAGTTGTTTGTTCGTGTAAAGAAGACGATGATGCAAAAGAGCTAATAGAACAGTACAAAGTACTGAACTATTTATAGGCACTAGCAAACCATTGAGCATCTTAGCTGACGTCACCATGAAAGTGACATCTAACCTCCTAACAAACTCTAACCTCTGATCTATACAAACACTGCTATGTTAACTACTGCTATTACATTACATTACAAAACAGACTATAGATCAGCTGCTGCACCCTTCCACTGCTGTGAACCCAGCAGTACTTGTCCGGATCAGCAGTGCTTGACTCAAGGCAGTAGATTGAATCAGCAGGGCTTTAGTCTTTCATCAGTTCTTTACTTGAGCAGCAGTTGTAGGTCAGCAGTTTGCAAGATCAGCAGATAGGAGGTCAGCAGATGTTGAAATCACTTTCAAGGGGAGAGACTTGTATGTAATCATCTGCTTATTCTGGATCCACTGCTCTGATCCAGTTTTGGCTTTAATTATCTGTTCCTCTGATAGGGTTCAATCCCAACAATCTCCCCCTGGAACAGATAATGCCAAAACTCTTCATTATTGTGGACATTTATTGCCTCATCAACAGTTCCCTTATCTGACCTTTAAATTGTAGTTCAAAGTCAAGGGCATCTGTGTCTTCATCATCCCTGCTAAGTGGAAGATCAAGGAGATCCGGCAAATCTTCAAGACTCAGGCCAAGAGCTTGTTCCCTTGATATTTTCTCCACTTCTCCACCAGACCTGAGCAAAGTCAATACGCAGGTGTGTTTATCAGTTTCCCACTTTTGTATTTTTAAGCCTGGTGGGTTTCTTGGGAGATGTTTATTTGCAGAGGTATTTGGTGAGGCTGGCCTATTCATAACTGGCTGAGCAGTACTTGCAGTTTGATCCAAACCAAGAGTTTCTATGATCATTTTCTTTATGCCTTCTTTTACAAGGTCATCTCCTTTTATCATCTCTTGGATGGTTTCACCTCCCAACTGTTTGTGTGTCCTGCTTTAATAGATGGCAGCACCAGTTGGAGCAGTGGCTCTCCTGATTTGCAGCTTTGATGGTCTTTTTGAAACCTTTGCTTCAGGATAGTCAGGCTTTTGAGGAACTTTTGGATCTTTCTTTCTTAATTCCTCCAACCTTTTATAGGTGATCCTGACCACATCTTCTTTCCATCTAGCAATTTGTCTTTTGTTTCCATATTCAGCAGCAACCAGTTCTTCTTTCATTCTTTTCAGTTCTACCTGTTTGTCAGGTGCATTCTTTCGAAACTTTGCCCAGTCAGGATGAGTGTGGGTGACTTTCCTGTTTATCATGTCTTGAGTTCTTGCAGCTTCATTTTCAAGCTCAGGAACAGTCCACTCTTTGTACATGTATCTCTCTCCTTTGTATTTCTTGTGAGCCATGATGCTTTCAATGTAGTCTTTCTTCAAAGTTTCAGCTGCTCTTTCTGAAATTTGTTGACTGACATTTTTTGCAAATTGTTCTAGGGATCTGACTTGTGTGAGCAGATATTGATAATTTCTTGAAATTTCTTTGTCAGATTTCCCTTGTGTATTTCTTTTTGAGATATCCTCTGCTTGCTTGACCTTGATTTTCAAATATTCATCAACATTTTTAGGCCAGGGATATCCTTTTATTGATGGCAAACTCCTTTTGGCAGGGCCATCCTCATAGTAAAAAGATTTTATTTCTTCTTTAACAGCTGCTAGTTCAAGAGGAAATTGAACACCTGCAGGAGGTAAGGGCTTGTGCATTCGAACTGAAGAGAGAGGAACTGGTTTTGGTATTGTGACAAGAGCCAAATATTTTGAAGATGTTTGTGGTGGTGAAGTGTCATCATCTTTGAGAATTAGCCTTCTCCTCTTTGTTTGAGGAGGGGCTGATGATGTTTTGGATGGAACAGTGGTGGTGGATGTAGTGGCAGTGGTTTGTGATTGACTAACAGTTGTTGAAACAACTGGTGTTCCAACCACTGTTGTCTTTACAGCAGATGTTGTAACAACTGTTGTCTTCTGCCTTTTGGCAGGAGGTGATTTTGTTTTTGGTGGTGATGGTGGTAAAGCAGTGGATGTGGTGTGTGTTGAAGTGGTGTGTGTTGAAGTGGGAGCAGATGTTGAAACAACTGAAGTACCAACAGTAGTGGGTACGACAGGAGTTACAACAAGATTTTGAACGTCTGGTTGGAATGGATTTGGGTAACCTTACTCTTCTTGTAGGCTTCTTCTTTTCATCAACAAGATTTTCATCGTCTTTTGACCCTGAAGTACCCTGATCCGGATAATCCACCATGGCTTTCTTTTTGGCCTCTCTATCCCTTTTTACACTTGCAACTGCTTCTGCCAGTGCATTTGTGGTCACATCAATTTTCTTGCTTCCATCTGGCAGAGACCATCCTCTATTCCCTTCTTTTTCCACTCCTGAATTTTCTCCCCCTTTTTGGCATTATCTGGGGAAGTTGATCAATGAAGAGAACTGTTGGAGGAGCAGTGCCAGTGTTGTGCAGGATCTGAGTTTTGAGAGCCTTTAGATTAGCCTGAGTGTTCTTGAACCTTGACTCCATTGCATTTCTCAGCTGTTGGACATGTTTTTCATGTTGCTGATCTGCTATTTGTGCTTGTTGATGGAGAAAAGGTTGAAATAGATTCCAGAGCTCATTTGTAGCAGGTGCCTGTTGTGGAGCAGGTGCTTGAGGTGGAACAGCAGTGGATTGTACCTTTTGTACTTGTAACAACTGTTGTAGCATATCTTTGAGTTCTGCAACAGAGTTATCAAGATTTTCAACACGATCCGTCAATTTCTGGTACTTTAAACCATCACCCAATTTAATAGGATCATCTGATTTCCCACTAACAGTGGTTTTATCAGTGATAGAGGTAGGGAGTATACTCCAAACATTAACCACTGATGCCCCTTTTTCTTGGTACTGGGGTCTTCTCCCTTCAACACTTGACAACCTTTTGATGTTGCCAGTAGGATAAATAAATCCATTGGTGGTTGGCAGAGGTGCTATAAAAGGAATTGCCTCCAAGGAAGTCTTATTGATGTAACCACTGTCCAACTGTAAACCAGTGGGTTCAACAGTTGTAGTGGCTGCTTCACTTGGATTACCACCAAGAGTTACTTGTAACTCAAGGGGTCTAACCTCCTCAGGTTGTGTTGGTGGGTTAGCAAAGATTGATACATCAGAACCAGTCAGTTGTTGAGGTATATTCTCATTGATAGGTGATTGAGAAGGACTGGTTAGTGCCTGGTTCAAATCAATTGCATCCAACAACAGTTTAGTTGGTGGGGGAATTGTGGATGTGATGTTTGGTGAAGAAATAGGATTTGCTTTGGGAATTGAGCTGTGGATGATGGAAACGAGTGTTTCCAGAGCATCATGATGTGGTGTCCCAATGTGTACAACCTGTTCTTTTTGTGAAGAAGCAGGAGGAGTTTCGGTTATGGGTTGAGATATTTGTACCAACTGCTGTGAGGAAGTAGCAGCAGTGGTTTCTTGTGACATTTGTGCTGTCACAGGCAGTAGCTCTGGTATCTCATCCTCCAGAGTTGCCTTTTTGATTGGTTTGGGGGGGTTTTGATTTTTCTTTTTGTTTGGCTTTTTGGGATTTGTAGGTGTGGGTTTCAAAACAGTTGGTATGCTGCTTTGATCACCTTGAGCAGTGGGCTCAGCAGCAGATACCTGAGGAGCAGTGGTTGCTCCTAAATTCTGCTCAGGCACCTCTGCTTGTGTTTTGCAAGGTGCTAACATTCTTGAAAATGTTTCAGTTGTTAAACTGTTTATTTGAGTAGAATCACCTTGATTTACTTCTGCTAAATCATTCTTACTGAATTTCTTTTCAAAATAGTAACTTAAAAACCTTGGAAACAGTCAGAATGATTTTGTTTCAACATTATTAACCAAATCTTTAAAGATTTCCCGAGAATAGTTAAAATTTTCTTCTTGAAGAATTGCATATCCCAGATGTTGAATCTTTAAAGGAATTTCATTGAAAGAAGTGGTTTTGTTTGAAACACATAGTAGGAGGGTATGAAATAAAAATCTGGTTGCAGAAGGAAAATAACCTTTTTGTAAGGTAAGTTTCTTCATCATTGTGGCTTCATACCCTCTTTCATTGAAGTCAGTTTGTAACTCGTTTTTAGTGAAAGAAGTTTTACCTTCCTGATCATCGAGTTGAAAGACCTCTGAAATGGATTGTGGCGTGATGTGGACAGCTTTACCCTTTATAGAAGAGTGTATGGTGGTTGCAGTGTCTCCTTGTTTTTCAAGGGTTGCATTCTTCCAGAACTCTCTTTGGGTCTCCAAATAGATTGGTGCATCGGCGGTGAACAAAGTTTTGTATTTTGATTTTGTCATGGTGTTAATGATGGAATCGAAAACATTGGTGGTTCCTGGTTTTGTGAGAAGACCCAGGAGATTGTGAGATGGTTTATATGGGATTTCAGTGGAGATTGCCTTTTGAGAGGCTGTTTTCGATGATGATTTGGAAGTGGGTTTTGTGGATGGCTTCGATTTTGTCATTTTTGAATAGAATGATC
The DNA here is from genome assembly GCA_030545235.1 of Helianthus tuberosus. Lineage (NCBI taxonomy): Eukaryota > Viridiplantae > Streptophyta > Magnoliopsida > Asterales > Asteraceae > Helianthus > Helianthus tuberosus. The sequence continues at coordinate 1,255,890 of JARYGA010011515.1, read as the reverse complement.
GAAGAAATTTGTGAAAGATGAGATGAAAAACTGCTTTGAGAAGATAATTTTTAAGAATTCAATTCGACAATAAAACCCTGTTTTGGTGGTGAGTGGGGGATTTTATAGGGAAGAAAGTGAATGCTGACGTGACAGCAGTTACAAAAGGTCTGACCACTATGTACTGCCCACGTGACAACCCCTGGTGAAAGTGAAGGACAGTACTTTTATGAGAGTGACTGATGAAGGCAGTGGTATGAAAGCAGTGGATGATTTTCACTATCAGTGGATAAGACACTGCTTTTGAACAACAGAGTTTATCAAAGGAATGAGAGAACAGGGGTTGACTTTCAGCAGTGGACAGACTTTTGAAGTAGAGCAGGCTTTTGAACAATCAGTGGTTATGACAGACTTTTAAGGATTTTAATGAAAATTTCATTGTTAGCTATTTTTAAGGATGGATTTTTGATTTTCTAAAAACATTTTGTTGCTTTTATTCATAGAAAAACAAGATGTTGCTTGTTATTCCATGTTCAGCATCCCAATTCTAGAGACCAAGCTTTCAAAGGTGGTTGTATCAAGTGCTTTTGTGAGCACATCTGCCAACTGGTCTTTAGTTAGGACATGATGCAGAGAAATCAAACCTTTTTCATAGCAATCCCTCACAAAGTGATGTCTGATGTCGATGTGTTTGGTGGTAGAATGGGAAACTGGATTTTTGATTATATTTTCTGCTGCCTGGCTATCCAACATGAGTGGTGTCTTTAAGGCAGTGATACCAAAATCCAGTAACTGATTTTGAAGCCACAGGAGTTGGGCTGTACAGCTTGCAGCAGCAATGTATTCAGCTTCAGCAGTGGATGTTGAAACTGCTGCTTGCTTTTTGCTTTGCCAAGAAACCAAGCAATCACCTAGAAACTGGCACCCTCCTGATGTGGACTTCCTTGTGGTGTGACATCCAGCAAAGTCACTGTCTGAAAAACCTGAAAGCTTGATCTTCCCATTAGCTGGATACCAGATACCAAGTGTGTGAGCACCTTTTATGTATATGAAGATCCTTTTTACAGCAATGAGATTTGATTTTCTGGGAGCTGATTGACTTCTTGCACAGATACATGTTGCAAACATGATGTCTGGTCTAGATGCAGTTAGGTACAATAAAGACCCAATCATGCTTCTATAAAGTGTTTGGTCAATCAGCTCATCTTTTTCATCAGACATGACCAGCTTATTTGTTACCATGGGTGTGCTGCATGGTTTACAGTCATTCATATCAAATTTGGTCAAAAGTTCTTTAGCATATTTACTTTGATGAATGAAAGTTCCATTTTGCATTTGCTGTACTTGGAGACCAAGAAAGCAGTGCATCTCACCCATTGCACTCATTTCAAACTCAGCTGTCATGAGTTCTCTAAACTCTTCACACATTGTGTTACATGTGCTTCCAAAAATAATGTCATCCACATAAATTTGGACAATCATTAAATCCTTCCCTCTCCATTTTAGAAACAGTGTTTTATCAATGGTACCTCTTTTGAAACCATTTGAGAGTAGGAAGTTGGAAAGAGTTTCATACCAGGCCCTTGGTGCTTGTTTCAGGCCATACAGGGCTTTGTTCAGCCTGTAGACATGATCTGGATAAAATGGATCCTCAAAACCTGGAGGTTGACAAACATACACCTCTTTTTGAATTGCACCATAGAGGAAAGCACTTTTGATATCCATTTGAAACACCTTCATATTGTGGTTGACAGCAAAGGCCAGGAACAGTCTAATGGCTTCCAATCTTGCAACAGGGGCGAATGTTTCATCATAATCAATCCCCTCTTCCTGTCTGTAACCTTGAACCACAAGCCTGGCTTTATTCTTGACAACAATACCCCTTTCATCAGTTTTGTTCTTAAAGACTCACTTTGTGCCAATGGGACTAACCTCTTCTGGCAGTGGTACAAGCTCCCATACTTGTTGTCTTTTAAACTGTTGGAGCTCCTCTTGCATGGCTTCTACCCAGCTGTTGTCTTTCAGTGCCTCTTGGTACTTGACTGGCTGATGGAGTGATAGAAAACCAGCAAAAAGACAAATGTTTTGGGTTTGGCTTCTTGTGAGCACCCCTTCATTTATGTTGCCAATGATTTGATCAGGTGGATGAGATCTCAAGAAGATTAAATCTCCTTGGTATGGTATGATGGCATTTGTTGTTGAAGGCTGCAAATGTGTATCATCTGAGCTAACCACTGCTGGTGACTTTGATGACCCAGCAGTGGCTTCAAAAGGTGGTGGAATAGGAGGTAATGAAGTGGAAAACTGCTGACTTTTATCCACTGTTTGAGGACTTTTGTCAGCAGTGTTTGAGGATGTGGAAGCAGTGGTGGATGGGCTACTTTGGTCAACAACTGTTGAGGTAGCAGTGGTTGAGCTTTGACAACTGTTTTGAACAGCTGGTGCTTTTCCCTTTATGGCAGACCTTTGAGGGATGATGATTTCATACCCATAGTCTGGTGTTGTATCCTCTGATGGACCTGCACTGTTAGTCTTGACAGCAGTATTTTCAAAAGTAAAATTTTCAAGATCAAACAGATCTGCAGGGTTTGCTGGGATTTTCATTGATGAAAGTTCATTGAACTTAACATTCAAAGTCTCCTCCACTGCCTTGGTCCGTGTATTGAACACTTTGTAGGCCTTGGCAGTGGTTGAGTATCCCAGATGATAACCACAATCAATTTTGGCTGCAAATTTTGAAATGGAATCTTTTAAGTTCAAAATAAAGCATGGGCAGCCAAACACCTTGAAATATGAGATCAGTGGTTTGATTTTATACAGAATTTCATAAGCAGTCTTTTTGTGCCTGGGGTTTATTAAAACTCTGTTCTGGACATAGCAAGCAGTGTTTACTGCCTCTACCCAGAAAGTTAATGGCAAACCTGAATCTGCAAGCATAGTTCTGGCAGCCTCAATCAAAGTTCTGTTCTTTCTTTCAACAACCCCATTTTGCTCTGGTGTTCTAGGGATGCTATACTGCCTTACAATCCCTTTCTTCACACAAAAGGCATCCAACTCCTTATTTTTAAATTCTGTGCCATTGTCACTCCTGAAGCTTTTCACTGGAAGGTCAAATTGCTTTTCAACCTGTGTCACAAAGTCTTGCAAAATGCCTGCAGTCTCATCTTTTGAGTGTAAAAAGAAAGTCCATGTAAACCTAGAAAAGTCATCAACAATAACCAAACAATATCTTTTCTTCTTGAGGCTCATGACTTGAACTGGGCCAAACAAATCCATGTGTAACATTTGCAAACACTGGGTTGTTTTGGACTCTTCAATGGACTTGTAAGAACTCTTATGTTATTTTCCTTTTAAACAGGAAATGCAATGTTCAGAACATGAAAACAATTTTTGTGGTAGGCCTCTCACCAAACCAATTTTTGAAATTTCAGTGATTGTCTTAAGATTTGTGTGCCCCAGCCTTCTGTGCCAAAGTTCTGTCTCTTTGTTAGAGGCAGCTGAGAACAGACAGGCATCAGCTCTGGGACACCCTTTTGACATATCAACAACATAAACATTGCCACTTCTTTGAGCAACAATTTTAGTTTGACCAGTTTGGATTATTGCTTCAATCTTTTTGACCATTTCTTGTCCAACAATCCTACTACAATCTTTTGTGAAGAATGACCCAAACCCTTTGTCACTCATTTGTGATACACTCAGAAGGTTGAATTTTAGATTGTCTATCAGATTGACATTTTCAAATTTTACATTTCCAGATTGCACTGTACCAGACCCCAGAACTTTCCCTTTACAATTATTCCCAAAGGATATATCACCCCCTCCATGGATTTTAAAGTCTTTGAGGAGGGCTTTACATCCTGTCATGTGCCTGGAGCCTCCACTATCTACATACCAAAGACTATCAAAGCATGCAGAAGCTCCCTGCACATGAAGTAAAAGGATTAGTTCATTAGGGTCTCCAAAGCCAGCAAGGCTTTGGATGGGGTCTCAACAGTGTCTGGGATAGATGCAGAATGATGGACAGTGGTTAGGTCAGGGGTTTGAACTGTTTTAGGACAGTTCTTCTCTAACCACTGTTATGGGTCCTGACCAATCACCTGCTGGTAACCAAAAGGATGCCTGTTCACTCTGGGTTTAGAGGGCCTTTTTTAGGCCTCATAAACGTGTGGAATCCTTTGGTAAGACTGTTTTTCCTTGCCTTTTCTGAACTGATTGGCAGGGGGTGCATCAGTAACCTGAACATCACTTTTGACAGATGTTTAGTTCAGTTGTTTTGTGACAGTTATTTGAACTGGCACAAATAGTGGTTGTTTCTTGGTGAATTTGACAGATGATGATGATGATGATGATGAACTCAAGGATGTTTTAGCAATGTACTCATTCTTTTTCACATCAAAGCTTTTGAGATACACACATGCTTGAGTTTTGTGGTTTGTTTTACCACAAACAATGCAACTTTCAGCTGAAACAATAACACTTGTTCTGTTTAAATCATAAGCTTTTAAGTGGAAACACTCTTTTGTTAGATGATTCCTTTTCTCACAGAATTCACGAAACAAGTTATCAATTTTTTCTTTCTTCTTTCTCTTTTCAGACTCCTTTGCAGCAGAGGTTTTAACCACTGCTGGGATGTCCTTGAGAGGTATGACTTTAGCTTTTGGAGCTTTAACACCATCAGTTGATGTAAAGTCCATTGGCTTGAAATTTTCATGAATATCACACTCATCAGACCATTTTGGTTTAAACTGATAATCTTCAAGCTCCTCAAAAGTAGAGGATTCCATTGGTCTGTCAAGTGTGATTTTGTTACCAAGTTTGTCAGTGATTTTCACTTCTTGGCCATTCTTGTTTGTGGGGATGAACTCAGTGATTACATCAGTGGTTTGAACAGATTTTCCAAAAGCAGTGTTTTCATCATCATGTTTTCTATAACCAACCCCAAATTTCACATTGCTTTTTATCTGTTTTCCAAGCATAACCTCATACCTTTGCATAATTCCACCCATCCCTCACATGTGATCTGGGTGGACTCTAACTCCTTTTTGCAAACTTGGTATTTTTCTACCATAGTTTGGAGTTGGGTTTTGGTTATGCTCTGCTCTTCTTTCATGCTGCTAATCTCTTTCTCTTTTTCAGCCAATTTGTTTTTAAGTTCTTTTAGAGATCTTTCAAATTTGACTTCATCAGTTAAGATTTTATCCCGAAGGTTTTCATTCACCTCTTTGATGTTAGCAAAAGCAATAATGCAATTGTCAGAACACAGTTTTTCAAGAACTTGAGGTGATACCTTGGCAGCAGCCATCATTGCACAATCACATTGAGGATTTTCTTCATCTTCAGCTCTTTCTTCTTTCTCACCTGCCTTTTCTTCTTTCTTTTCTTCCTTGTTCTCTTCGGACCATGGGTCTGTCAGTGGTTCAATCAGGGTACCTGAACTTTCTCCCAACAGTAGTTCACCAGCCACAGCAGTAGCCACTGCTTCAGTCACCTCATCCACTGTTTCAATACTCAGCTGTTCCTCTTCAGTTTCAACCCCCTCCTGTATTGACTCTAATGCCATCAAACAAAATTCATTATGAGAAGAATCATTAGAAGCATAGAGTGCAAAATTTTCATCACTAAGGTCTTCAGGCATGCTGCTCCAGTCAACAAACCCTTGAGTGAAAAAACTTTGTTGATCTGGTTGTACTGCTGCTGGAGCAGTGATTTGAGGTGCAGGCTGCACTTGTGCCTACGGGACAGGGGTTTGAACATATTGGATCTATGGAACAGTAGTTTGGACATAGTGCACTGGCACAGGGGCAGCAGCATAGTGAGCAGTGTTCACTTGAGCTGCTGGGGCATATTGGGCATAGTGCACAGTGCCTTAATTTTGAGGTCTAGGATTCGAGCTAGGATGAGTGATTATGGGACCAGTAGTTTGACTCCTACATTCCCTAGCGAAGTGTCCCAACCTATTACACTTGTAGCACTTGATTTTCGATTTATCCAACCCAACCCTTAGATTCCCATGCAAACCTGGGAATTTTCGCCCTGTTCTTTTGTAAAATTTGCTAGTTCTAACACTTAGCAAGGCCAGTTGGTGCAGGATGTCCATTCCCTCTAAGTCAGTGGGATCAAAATGTTGTAGATCATTGAGTTCAAAGCACAGATTATCTGACATCTGGTTTTCATTAGCTGTAAATGCATAGCTTGCAGAGTGAGGATCAGGGTTGTTAAAATTTGCACCAGCAGTTATGTCAATGAAGTGATCAAAACCCTGATCCTTACCACTGCTCCCAGATTCTTCTTGACCCAGAAGAGCAGTGTTACCGAAAGTGTAATCATCAGTAACTTTTCCTGACTCTTGCAACCTCTTTTTCTGGTTCAACTCCCTTTCGTAGGTCAGGAGTCGATCGTGAAGTTGGGTCAAGGTCAGATCCTTGAACTCAGGTGAGTTTCGGGTGACCAAAGCTATGGTGTCCCATTTTTCTGGCAGTGACCTGAGGAACCTGCTATTTTGAGTTGAGTTTGTAAAAGTGGTGTTAACAAGCCTCAGTTCACTGATGAGACAGCTGAAACGCTCAAATTGTTGCGTTAGTGATTCACCTTTAACGTAACAAAATGTTTCGTATTGTTGGTTCAGGATTTCCCTATTGTTTTCTCTGACTTCTTCGGTTCCCCCAAAGTGTTCCTTAAGCGCGTCCCATAACTCTTTGGCACTGTTACAGTGTAACAGTCCAGCATATATCTCATTGGGCAGCGCTGATGCTATGATGCTAAACGCTTTAGCATCTAGTTCGAACTTTTGACAGTCGGTTTCGGTATAATTTTCAACTGGTTTTGGAACGAACTTTTTAGCATCTTCAGCGCTTGGCACTGTGGGAACGTGGGGACCATAAATGACAGACCTCCAACAACCTGTGCTTTCTTGAGCGAGGATGTGACCCATCCTCCTCTGCCAGATGTTGTACTCATTTCTTTTTAGCATAGGTGGTTTAAAAAGCGAACCGATGTTGTTTTTATCATCCTGAGATTGTGACGTCATTCTTGTTGTTTTACAGACACTGAGAAATCAACTTTAATGGTGATTAATCCTTGCTCTGTTTTTCAACAAACGAATAAACGATCAGTATCAACTGTTATGAGCTGAACTATTTACGTCAAAATGATTGTTAAATCAAATTTGACTGTCCAAGCTCTGATACCAATTGTTGGATCTGAGTTTGATTCTGATTGTATTTTGTGTTTGTAATTAAAATGAAAATGGATGAGTGTGCAGCGGAATTATGATGAAAACAAACTTTGCATACAATCAAACAAGAGTAATACTTTGATCAAACATCTTTTCACAATGAATCGGAAGATTGAATTTTTTTCAATAACGATTACAATGATTGATGAATGAATGCAAACTCCCCCTCAGCCAGAGCTCAGTTGTTTGTTCGTGCAAAGAAGACGATGATGCAAAAGAGCTAATAGAACAGTACAAAGTACTGAACTATTTATAGGCACTAGCAAACCACTGAGCATCTTAGCTGACGTCACCATGAAAGTGACATCTAACCTCCTAACAAACTCTAACCTCTGATCTATACAAACACTGCTATGTTAACTACTGCTATTACATTACATTACAAAACAGACTATAGATCAGCTGCTGCACCCTTCCACTGCTGTGAACCCAGCAGTACTTGTCCGGATCAGCAGTGCTTGACTCAAGGCAGTAGATTGAATCAGCAGGGCTTTAGTCTTTCATCAGTTCTTTACTTGAGCAGCAGTTGTAGGTCAGCAGTTTGCAAGATCAACAGATAGGAGGTCAGCAGATGTTGAAATCACTTTCAAAGGGAGAGACTTGTATGTAATCATCTGCTTATTCTGGATCCACTGCTCTGATCCAGTTTTGGCTTTAATTATCTGTTCCTCTGATAGGGTTCAATCCCAACACAGTCTTATGGTCCTCACTTCCCTACACCCATACTAGTGTAGTACTTTGTCCCTGGCTCATACTGGCCTCAATATAGTGTCTGTCTATGTGCTGGCATTGTCAGCACGTGTCTGAGTTATCCGCTCACTGTGCTAACTGTGCTTTGTGCATCAGGTTTGTCACTAAGAGTCTGTATGAAATAAATGGAGCGACTGTATGTAAAGTGATGCACATGTATGTATGTAACATAAATCAATAAGCAGTTTAAGGTGTCAGTTGTAATCAAGCACAGTCATTAAGTACATAATCGAAATTAATTAATTTGTACAGTACCTGTAATTGTGAGGGTTGACACAAGATATGTATCTAGTGTCTGACCTGTTCACAAGTTAAGGCAGAACATCAGAAACCTTCAGGGTTACTCCAACAATTAGAAATGCCTGTATGGAAATGGGAACTAATAACAATGGATTTTGTTACTAAGTTGCCCAAAACCAGAAAAGGTAACAACGCGATTTGGGTAATTGTGGATCGATTGACCAAATCAGCTCATTTTCTACCCATGAAGGAAACCTTTAGCATGGAAAGATTAGCAAAGTTATACGTAGATGAGGTAGTATCCTTACATGGAGTTCCACTCTCCGTAGTATCAGATAGGGATAGTAGTTTCACCTCGCACTTTTGGACAAGTTTCCAAGAAGCAATGGGGACCTGATTAAACTTGAGTACTGCATACCATCCCCAAACAGACGGACAAAGTGAAAGGACGATCCAAACCATGGAAGACATGCTCAAAGCATGTGTAATAGATTTTGGTGGAAACTGGGATAACCACCTACCCTTAATCAAATTCTCCTATAACAATAGTTATCATGCAAGCATCGAAGCTGCCCCTTTCAAAGCACTGTATGGACGAAAGTGTAGAACTCCAGTTTGCTGGGCAGAAATAGGAGAAAGTCAATTATCAGGTCCTGAAATTGTACAAGAAACCACCGACAAGATAACTCAAATCAAGGAAAGACTGAAGATGGCTCGAGATCGCCAGAAAAGTTATGCAGACAATCAACGTAAGCCGCTAGAATTTCAAGTAGGAGACAAGGTACTCTTGAAAGTTTCTCCTTGGAAAGGGGTGGTTCGGTTCGGTAAGAAAGGAAAACTAAGTCCAAGGTACATAGGACCATTTACCATCACCCAACGGATAGGACCAGTTGCCTATCGCTTACAACTACCAGAAGAAGTAGCAGGGGTACATGACGTATTCCATGTATCCAACCTCAAGAAATGTTTATCTGATGAGTCCCTGGTAGTACCTATTCAAGATATAGAGGTAAATGAAAAGCTGAAATTCGTGGAGAAACCTTTTCAAATAGAAGACCGAAAAGTCAAGTTCCTCAAGCACAAGAGACTGGTACTGGTCAAAGTAAAATGGGATTCGAAAAGAGGACCAGAGTATACCTGGGAACTAGAATCCGAGATGAAACGAAAGTACCCGTCCTTATTCCAGTAAATCTCGAGGACGAGATTTTAAACAAAGTGGGGAGGATGTAACAACTCTTGCCAAAATTGTTATTTCTTATTTTAATAATGTCCATTAGGAAACCCTAATTGAGACCCCCAAGTAGTATGGCATGACCCATAATTTTTAAAACGGTCAAAGCTAGGATTAGGACCCCCTAAAACTCGAGGGGGGTAACCCCTAATTGATAATTATCTCTAAAAATGAAGATAAATATCACAAATTTCGTTCAAACTGACTCAGCAAGGCTAAGCAGGACACCAGGCACCCCTAGCCTAGGTGTGTCTCTGTCGCAACACACGCCAGGATCTAGGGGACCTGGCGCGACACGCGGGGGAGGTCCAAATTCAGTATATAATGCTGGGTTTTTGGCACTTGCATGGCAGCTTTGTTATGACGGAAAAATTTGTTACGTACAAGAAGTTATACACTGTTTCGTTCAAAAACACACACAAGCGTGAATCTCTGCCCCGACAACAGGGTAATAACTCGATCACTACTACGATACAATGTCCGATCGATTGAAACCAATTCGATGGATGTTTAAGTGCTTCCAGTATCCAGGCTATACTTTGTCATTCGTCGTGAGGGTTTTGATTTTGTGAGTTTATCGTAAAAGTTGTATTAAGTTGCTAACCTAGTTTCGTGTGCATTGTTATTTAACTAGGTTACAATGCTAAATCAGTAGGCAAAGTTCTGTCCAACTAAATTTGCAATGTGAGTCATTCTCTTTTTACCAAATTGTTTCCAAAACCCTATTTATTTTCAAAGTTATAATTACAGGGATTAAGTCCTTGTAGTCTTGCATTACAGCCGGTATGTGGGGTTTTGTATACATTACTTGATAATCGTCACCATTGGACAACGGGTTAGCCAATGGGTGATATGACCATAGTCACAGAATCGGGTCGAGTGACAAATACCGTTGGGTAATTGGTTGATATAAACATTGTAATCGCCCTTAATACTGTAAATTATAACAATGTGTCGTTTTGTGAAATTTGAATGACTCACCAGTATTTCCCCGTTGATAAAAAAAATTTTTAAACATGTTTCAGGTGATTTACTGTGAATCAGGGAAAAGTGCAGCGTAGCACTACTAGCTTGAAGAAAGTGGCTCAGTAAATAAATAAACATGTTCTTGTAAAACAGGGATTTTCCAGTAAAATTTCCTTTATTGTAAATTATGGGGTTTGTCCCAAATTGTGAAATAAAATAAATTGGGCATTTTCAATTAAAAAGATCCTGTTAAAATTTCCGCTGCCAAAATAAACAATACCACAGGTTTTCTGTCCCGTGGCTCCGGAAACGGGTAAAACTGGGTCGGGGGCCGTGACACACCAGGCCTCGAGAGCCTGGTACGAGACGCTCTCTTAGCACTTGTTATCGAACGACTTCACGCGAGGGAAGGTAGATGCAACTCTCTTCATAAAGGAAGTCGGTGGTTATCTTATAATCGTACAAATTTACGTTGATGACATTATATTTGGGTCTACCAATGATGAGCTCTACAAAGAATTTGAGAAAGTTATGAAGCAGAAGTTCTTGATGACATTATATTTGGGTCTACCAATGATGAGCTCTACAAAGAATTTGAGAAAGTTATGAAGCAGAAGTTCGAAATGAGCTCAATGGGCGAAATGAAGTTCTTCCTCAGCTTGCAGGTCGATCAACTGCCAGAGGGAATCTTTGTCCATCAAACGAAGTACGTTCATGATGTATCAGAGAAATTCAGTAAGTCAAGGACCTCTGCTATGTCCACCCCATTAACAACTAACCATGGTATCAATCCGGATATCACAGGAGAAAAGGTTGACGAAACCTTGTACCGGTCCATGATTGGTTCGCTTATGTACATAACCGCATCAAGACCTGATATAATGTACCCAACTTGCCTCGCGGCCCGATATTAGTCAATTCAAAGAGTCTCACAACTCATGATCGTGAAAAGGATCTTACGCTACCTAAAAGGAAGTCCAAGCTTAGGCTTGTGGTATCCCAAAGATGTCGATTTCAGACTTGAGGGCTACTCAGACTCGGATTTCAGTTGTTGCAAGCTAAATTCAATGTCTACAACTTTAAGTTGCCAATTTTTCGGTCCACGACAGGTAACTTGGCAGCGTAAGAAACAAACCACAGTCGTGCTCTCCACATGCGAAGCTGAGTATGTCTCAGCTAGCAGTTGTTGTTCACAGATTCTGTGGATCCAGCAGCAAATGAGGGACTATGGTTTGCAATTTCTTACCTCGCCTATTTTTGTAGATAACGAGGCTACAATAAATATAACCAAAAACCCAGTACATCACGCTAAAACAAAACATATTGAAATTCGACATCACTTCATCCGTGACTGTTACGTGAAGAAGTTGATTCGAATTGAAAAAATCCACACCGACGAACAAAAGGCTGATCTTCACACTAAACCGTTTTATAAAACTCGTTTTCATTATCTTTTGAAACTAAACGGTATGAAGCTTTTGTCGTCAGGGGGGAGACATTGTTGGTGTTGATGAAGAATCCAAAGCAGAGGATGTTAGGAAGCAATCTGCTCTGGTTTATCACATTTTTAAATGTTTTGGTCTTTAGGGGGAGAAAATGTTGTACAAAATACAAAAACATAAAAAAATGTAAAAATACAAAAACAATAAAAAATGCAAAAATGTAAAAAAACATAGAAAAACTCAAAAAGAGTTATTGTAAAAAGAGGAAATGATAGTACACCAGCTAGACTGTCACGGTACGCTAAAGATTTGGAAAGATAAAAAGTGTTAAACGGTCTCACTGATGATATGTCGGTAGGTTTTTACACGTTTAGTAGACTGAATTCGGGATATAAACATAAAATCAATATCTTGCTTATTTCATGGGGAACATCTCTCTGATATATGGGTAACCCCTGAAATCTTGTTTGAAAGATTGGCTAATTCTGAGATACTAGGTTTTCATACATAGTGATATCTAGCGTATTATACATGGTTTTCTGATATTGCGGAAGCAATAGCCTAGACCTCGTATAATACTTTAGGCGCTTTAATTAAAGCTTTCCCTCAGCATAAAAATTGATAAAATATCGAAAGATACAAATCAAGTGTTGTTGTAAAGAAGATCCCTAAGTAGGACACACCTAAAGTCGAGCCATCATCTCTCTAACTGAACGAAAGTTCTAACCTAAGCTCTCTTGGTCTCGCACTACCCAGAGAACATATATCATTATAGTATAGTCACCTGTAAGACTGAATATGGGGAATCTGAATACGAGAGTATATTCTGAGGAGGGACACACGAATAAGTTAAATGCTTAAAACATTAATCCCGTATCTTGAAACAGTTGAACTCTGTGTGAGAATTTAAGTGGATCAGTATACTAACAATCTAGGTGAATCCTTTAAAACTTAGTGTGTTATAAGCTCAACGGTGCTTGTGACTCGTCGGCAGCTGATATGATCCTCTAACACAACTCACAAAAATATGTTTGTAAATAGTTTATTGTTGTTTCATTTCAGATTTAAACCCAAAAAAGATTTTCATTATGTTTTAGCTTAAAGTTTTTTAAAATACAAAAAGATTTTATTTCTGCATTATTTTTGACGAACTAGTGTTGGAGAGCTGATCTTCCGAATCTCAGATGCAGAGAAAGATCCTGAATGATTGGGTGGGAGCTAATCTGAAGAGTTGGGAAACTTGAAAAGTTGAACAAGTTCATGAAGTTGAAACTTGTAAATTTCTTGAAAAATTGATGTTTTTGAACAAAAATGTCAGACGGTTCGTAAATTAGGTTAACCAAGGTCATTAACTTGGACTTGGTTGATAAATCGAGTAACCAGGGTCATTAACTTGGACCTGGATACCCGAGTGGATATAAAATCTGACTAAAACTGAATTGGTTTGAAAAGTTTGAAATTTTTAAAACTTAGTGCCGTCGTACGAAGGCACAAGAAGCTTCGAACAAAAGGAAATTGAGAGTATTTCGTGGCTTCGTACGAAGTCACCACAACCTTATATATTACCCGGGCTTCATACGAAGGCTCATAACTTCAACAGTGCCTTCGTGATATTCTCTCTCAAACCTAGCCATCACTCTGCCAATATTTTTTCCAGAAATTCTCTTTGGGGTGTTGATTAGCACAACACTTTCAATGGGAAAGGTACACATCTCTGAATTTCATGCTTTAAATCGTCTAATTTTGTGTTTAGAAACTGCCGGCTCATATTTTCTTTGTTCTACACCATTCTAACAGTTCGATGATGAAATTGAACATGCAAATCTGTTAATCGGCACTTTTAGTTTAGTTCGGTAGCTTCAATTTGATGATAACATAGCATATTGTGATCTTTGATTCTTGAATTGTTCATGAACTGTTGGTTTGAAGTCATTGGCTTCGTACGAAGCCAGCCTAGCTGTTTTATGTCACACCCCAACCGATGACGGAAACATAGGGGCATGGCATTGAGCGAAACAGATTGTCAAGAGAAATTCCATAACCACTAAATTACCAAATAGTGAATATTATGTCCCATACCATAACCCATTAAGTAATCTAATTATTACAGACATAGATATTCTCAAAACAAACATGTTCCGATGACTAAGATTCAAATAAAATATAAATTGTCTTTGTTTCTAGACTCTCGGTCCTACTTGATTCCACAAAAATAGGTAAGCAACATCCTATGCATTCAAACACCTGTCACATACGTTAAAATAGAGGTCAATACACATAGTGTAAGGGTGAGCATACCTGTTTGATACTGACATAATAGATTTCGAAATCGTTTACGCGTAACCAGCATGTACAACGTATAATGTGAAGTATGTAAGTTATCGACAAAGATCCTATCAATACTAATGACTGCGAGTTGACTGCGAATAGCGAGTGCGCATCACATGTTCACCACTGCGAACACGTGAAGTATTGTCCTTAACAACCCCTGAGTGAACAGGTGTTGAGTCCAAACTATAGTACTATCGTTGCTAAGGCAGGTAGACAACAATCAATGTGTTAACATAACAAACAGGCATTCATTGAGTCACGTATAACATGCATTAGAGGTCAGCGTATAAATAGTGTTTGCGTAGTGTGTTCCATGTGATTTAGAATAAGTAACGTATGTAACACCCAAAAGTGCATAAAGCAAAAAGGGATCGAGTATACTCACACATAGTGTTTAACTTAATAAACACTGCCTTCGATTAAAGGGAGCGCTGAGAGAGATTAGCCTGAACAGTTAACGATAGCATAAACGATGAGTGGCACGTAAATCGATGCAAAAGTACCAAGTATCGGATGGTAACCCAATTGGATGGCAATCTGATCGGATGGCCAGTCGATCGGATGTCAATCAGTTTGGGTGGTCATCCAATCGAATGGCCATTCGATTGGATTGACACCTTTTTTGGTAAGGGTGTGTTTGTGTATGATGGTTTGTCCTTTGAAGTTTTCGTTGTAGCATTTTGAAAATAGAGAAGTATCTCTACCCTTCAGGTCGGTCGATCGGACGGCGGTTCGATCGGACGGCGATCCGATTGGCGAGGCTTCTTAGTTGAGAACAAGTTCATAACAGGACGGTCACTCGAACGGATGGCAATCCGATCGGGTGGCAATCCGTTAGTAACTGATGATCTTTGAAAATTGATCAAGTACCAAAGTTCCAGACGTCACTCGAACGGACGGTCGTTCGATCGGGTGGCAATCCGATAGGACGGCAATCCGTTCGACGTTCAGAGCCTTGGAAGTTTGAATGAAAAGTTTAAGTGTGGAACCAAATGAAACCCGGCAATCCGATCAGACGGCAATCCGTCCCATCGTCCTGATCGTCTTGTTACTTGATTTCGTTGAAGATTTTTGCAGTTTTGAACGAGACGTTATGATAACTTGCTTAAACAACAGAAATCCCATCTCGACCCAAGTGATCCGATCGAACAGGAACCACCCCAGTCCGGCCAGTTCACCGTTCGAGACGGTTGTTCATGTCCAAACCCGAAATCAATATCTCTCGGATAGAATTCAGATCTTGAACTAACCCATCACTAAGAAAGAGTAGAAGATCAGAACGAGCTTTGATTCTATCGGTTTTGAGTGCTTTGAGTGTAAAAGAGTTGAAAGAAAGTTGAAAAACCTTCTTTCAATCCTTTTAACCATGAATAAGTGTAGATCTATGCAAAAACATTGATTATTCATGTGGAAATCCTTCAGATCTGAGTTGTTCTTGGTGGAATGAAGCCAATCCTTGAAGTTCATAGGAACTCCATGATGACATCACCCTAGAACCCCTCAAATCCGGTGATTTCACGGTTAAAAGTTTTGATTCAAAGGTGAAAATGATGTAGAAGTGTGTGTAGATCATAGAAGTACAAGATTTAGGTTGGAAACTTACAAGAATCGAGAGAAATCGAGAGATATGAGAGCTTGAGGTCGGCTGGTCGAAGGAGGAGCTGTCACATCACAAATGATGTGACAGGTGGGTATTTATAGGGTTTCCCAAAAAAGGAAAGTGGTGAAAGTGTCGGGTCGATCAGGTGGTAATCCGATCGGGTGGCAGCCCGATCGGGTGACAACTCGATCGGATGACAACTCGATCAGATGGCAATCCGGTCGGATGGCCACTCGATCTGTTGGCCACTCGATCCTAGTGTCTGGCGCGACGACTTTTGTTGTTTCGATTCGCGTGTTGAGCGTTACGATGCGATTTAAGTGAGTGATGCGATAGTATTATCCATTAGTTACACAAATAATATAACTACTATATCTAACATACAATCACTATAATTAACTTGCGTTTAGCGTTTGTGATTCGATTGCGATGCGATAGATTTACGATTGCGATTAACACCTCAACATAAACATAACATGCGCAAGTAACACATAAACAACACACACATGTAAAACAATATCCAGAACACATAATTCGAGTTGCGAATGCGATAAGTCGATTAGCGAAAAATATGCGATTAAATTGCGATTAAACCTCGATTAATAATAGATACTCCACATAATACAACTAAAGAAAATAAATAAATAGGTTCGGTTACAAGTCAAAGAAGTCAAAACAGTAGTGGAGCAAGGAGTGACAGATCGCAATTAGCAATATCTTCTCCCTTTGACTTCAATCTTGACTTTGACTTTGACTTTCGAAACACGGGGTGTTACATTTTAAAATGTTGGATTTGTTAGGTGTTGATTGATACGTGTTATAACATCTTTAAATCTGAACAGTAATTGTATAATGTGGCTTCGTAGATCTAGGGCTTCGTAGAACTGTGCCGTCATAGATAGGTGGCCTCATACAAGCAAGCATGTAAACCTGGCTTCGTACGAAGGCAGGAATACCAAACTTGAAAAATTTCTAAGTGTTGGAAATTTTTTCTAAGTGTTCAAGTGTTATACTTTCTCAATAAACGTGCAATGATCAGTAATTGTTTTATGTTGTTTGCAACCTAAAAGTACGAACTTTGATGCTCGGCATAACATCTGTTGCATGCTGGATAAAAGTTTACTGAGAATGGAACCTTTTAAGGATGTAATTGATTTTATAGATCGCATCAGGATCAAAAAGGCACTGACAGACAAGCACAAATGCTACAGAACTCACATAGAAAGATTCTGGAACAATGAGAGATATGATGATGAATCAAAGGCGATAGTTTCTGCATTGAAGATCAAGGACGAGAACAATAAAGACATAGATATTGAAGTGAAGTTCAAGGTTGAGGATGTGAGGAGGGTCTTAGAGTTTCAAGATATGGATAAGGATCCGATCCAAGTGCCAGAAATATTAGTGAAAGGATTGTGGACGCGGATGGGATACACAGGATACGTGAATGAAACATCGTAAAACAAGTCAAAGCTTTCAAGGCCTTATAAATTTCTGGTTCACTTAACAATACATGATTTACATCACAGAAAAGGAGCATTTGATTTGTCTTCGGACTTTGTTATGTGTGTTCTAACTTGTTTGATTCTTAATCGTCCATTTAACATCTCGCAAGCAATATTCAACCACATGGTTGATAATATTCATGGAGAAAAGTTCTTGCAATATCCGCGTTTCATACAAGTGATCTTGGATGATCAAGTCAACAACTTACCAAAGATTGATGCTGATGAGTTGATGCTAGATCACATGGATGTCGAGATGTTGAAAAGATTGAATGTGTATCAAGGAGTTGAGAAAGATAATGAACCTCCATCCAGGAAGCAATTTGCATCTATCCTGAAGCCATATTATGTTGCTCCGGCTCATGATAAGTGGAGACACGACGAAAGCAACTCTGATTCAGAAGATAAGAAGATGGAGCCTTTCTCAAACAAACGTGGAAAATTCTGGCTAAAAGCCAAAGATAAAAAGAGGAAAAGAGATGTAACACCAAAAGCTTCAAAGCCTACAACACCAAAACCTACACCACAGAGATCATCAAAGAAGAAATCTCCTCCACACTTGGTTGATGAACCAGTTATTCCTCCAGAGAATGTAACTGGTGATCTTCTTAATATGACGTTTGTTGAATATGAAAAGCTATCAACTGCTCAGGTTGCTCGAGATGCTGAGAAAGCTAAATTGTTGAATAGGCGGGTGGTGAGAATGTAGAAGCTACGGCAGGTGGTGAATCAGTGAAAGAAACATTGGTTGAAGGTGTTGTTCACACGGATTCCAGTGAAACAGACACCGTTATAGATGTTACTCAAATGGCACCGACAACATATGTTGGTGGCAAATTCAAAATCAAAGGGCCATCCAGGAAGAAAAAGGGATCTGATGAAGAAGATGCGCCTTATGTGCCAACTGCTGCTGAAGCTGAGAAGGTAAAGAGAGGTAGAGGTATAAAGAGAAGTGCTAAACCATCTGGTGCTACTCCTCGAAAGCAAAAGGTTAAAAAGATTGTGGTGAAACCTATTAAAGAAAAAGCTGGTGCATCTTCAAAAGCTACAGAGAAGGTGACTGTGGAAGTTCCAATTGTTGAAGCACAAGTTCATGTTCCTTCACCTCCAAGAGCACCGATTCCAGAATCTATTCCAGTACAAGCAAACGTTCATTCAACTCCTCCTCAACAAACGATACATACTGAAGAGCCTGGTTCTACTACAAAGAAAACTACAACTCCGATTCCTCAGAGTTCAAGTCAAAGTTTTCCGGAGATGCCTTCATTGGCCCAGGTCCAACGAGTTTGGAAGATGTTGGATTCTTTGGTGATGAAAGAGTTGATGGTATAATCAAAAGAGTTCTTTTTTCTGGAAAAGGCGAAATCAGAATCAGAAGAAAGGTTGAAAGCAACTAAAGCTTAACTTAAAGGAACAAAAGAGAAGCTGAAAAGGGTTGAAGTTGAAAATGTGGTTTTAAAGAATGAACTGACGGCGATGAACGGGAAGGTATTGGATGATGAAGCCAGAATTAATGTGTTGAACGAAATGTTTGATGAGATTCTATCTACAAACGTTGATCTAAATGATGCGAACACAACGATGAGTCATGCGAGTGAGATCATGAAGAAAGAGATAGAAGATTTGAAAGCTAGAGAAAAGAACAAGTCGAAGCAGATAGAAATGTTGTGTGATGTTATAGAAGATAGACTTGGGATCAACGTTCATGCAGCTTATGATGATATTGGCGTCCAAAGAGCTGAGGCTCGGAGGATGGAACATCAAAGGCTAGAAGAGGAAGAAGCTGCAAGAGCTGCACAAAATAAGGGGAAGAATATAGCTGAGGAAGAAGTTTTAGAATCTTCGAATCAACAAGAGCAAAAACAACCAGTTGCTGAAGTAAATGTTGCAGAGGATGAAGCTAATGAAGAAAATGCTCTGGTCTTTGCTTAGTTTTTCACTCTTGTTGGAAAACCAAAGACGGTACTTTACAGCAAAGAGGATAATCTAAGAAGAATTGAAGTTGAGAGACGACGTCTAAAAGCTAAGCAAAGAAAGTATGAGATTGTTGATGAAGATGATGATGATGAAGAGTTAAAAGAATGGTTTGGTGGTGATGATGATGATCACCATGATGGTAAAGATGATGATAAAGGTGACGATGATGATCAGGGTGGTAACAGTGGTGATATTGCGGTAAGTCGAACGAGTAATCAACAAGACCTTGACTCTCTGAATGACACACAGAAACGAAGAAGTAGAGGATGTTTATCCTCAGGGGGAGTCATCATCAGGTACGAAACATTCTTATGCTCCTAAGATTATTTACTTACAACATGACGTAGAGGAAGGTGAATTAGTCAAAAACTGGAAGAGGGAGTCGATGAAAAAGGCTCTTGGTCTGAATGAAGATGATAAGTTTACATTTGACTTTGAAAAAGATATAGAAGATCATGGTCCATAAGGTGAATATGTGTTCGAGTTCGTTGAGGAAGCTGACAATTTTAATGATGTGGTGGTTGAAAGTGATTCTGACTCAGACCATGAAGAACAGATGCATTATTCAGGTTGAGATTCAGATTTTCCTACATTCGTTGAACTATTCAAAACTCATAATGAAGACAATTTGATATGAAAGATCATTGAAAATCTTAGTGAAGAAGGTATACCTGAAGGTAGTGAATGTGTGTTTCGAAAAAGATATTAATTCAGGGCGCTACTGGGAGTCAAAGTGGAGAGATCTTGAACATGAAGAGTTTATGAAAGAGTTGCGCCATAATGAAAGAATGGATAAGAAGATGGCTGATGCAGCTAAGCTTGCAAGATAGAGACTGGGAATAGGGAGTTTTGAGACTGACCAGACTCCGATTGAATCTGAAGAACGCAAAATTCCCAAGTGGTCAAAGTCTATAGATGGTATAAAAGAGTATAGAGAATGGTGGTTAAATGTAGGGAGGCATAAGCGACAGTAGATGTTAGCTGAAAGAGCTGAAGAACAAAAAAGGAAGTACAGGGAGAGAATGAATAGCAGAGAGTGCTGATTGAAGACTATACAAGACGACTACAAATACATCCAAGGGGGAGTCTGTGAATGCATATGTCTGTAGCTTACGTCGAGTATCGAGTCTATATATGTAATTCTATTAACTTGTTTGGTTTTGTTATATAAAGGTTGCCTTTGTACGAAGGGACCTAGTTAGACAAGTTAGTGTGTCATAGATCAAGACCTGGCTTCGTACGAAGCCACAGGGATTTCGTACGAAGGCATGCATTGTCTATAAATAGGGGTCTTGGGTTCTTAGAAAATGTAACTTTTGGTGAGATGAAGCAAAGCTCTGCCAAAATTCTCTCGGGTCTGTAACTTTGCAATTATCAATGAGAAGTGATTTAAACGGTATCTGCATGGTTCTTATGTCAATCACTAGCACAGATTTCGCGCGTTGCTTGTAGATAGCCAAACCGGTTGGAGCGCAAATAAAAGGCGATTATGGTCCTCATAGATATTTATTCCCACTTCCAAATGGGTATTTCTAGTTGTTGTAGTAGACCTGACAGTTTTGGATACTCGGCCTTAACCTTAGCGCAGGTTAGGCACTTTCCAACGTAAGCGGCAATGTTTTTCTTGAGATTTTGCCACCAATAGTATTCCTTCAAGTCTTGATACATTTTGTCTGATCCTGGGTGGATCGAGTATCTTGAATTGTGGGCTTCATCAAATAGTATCTCTCGAACACCGCCATAGTGTGGAACCCATATGCATCCCATGAAATATAGGGTCCCCTCTTAGTTTGGCACCAATTGTTTCTCCATACCCCAGAGAAACTCAGCTTTAAGATTTTCCTCCTTGAGTGCTTCTTGTTGTGCATCATGAATGCGCGAAGTGAGATTCGTTCGAATCGTCATCTCCAAAGTTCGAACCCTTAGGGTTTAAAGCATTTCCTTTCGACTTAAGGAGTCTGCTACCACGTTTGCCTTTCCACGGTGGTACTTGATCTCACAGTCATAATCATTCAACAATTCAACCCATCGATGCTGATACATATTTAATTCCTTCTGGTTAAATATGTGCTGCAAGCTCTTGTGGTCTGTGAAGATAGTACACTGAGTACCATACAGATAATGTCGTCAAATCTTCAAAGCAAATACCACCGCGCCTAGTTCTAGGTCGTGGGTGGTATAATTCTTCTCACGAACCTTCAATTGTCGTGATGCATGGGCGATGCTTTTGGCATTGCATGAGCACGCAACCCAAACCTTAACGCGAAGCGTCACAATATACCACAAAGTCTTCAGTACCTTTGGGTAGGCATAGGATCGGTGCATCCCATAGCTTTTCTTTGAGTAGTTGGAAGGCTTTTTCCTGTTTGTCTCCCAGTCAAACTTCTTGTCTTTCTATGTAAGGGAAGTTAACGGTTGAGCAATCTTGGAAAAATTCTCAATAAATCTTCGGTAATAGCCCACTAACCCCAAAAACTGTCGTACTATAGTCGGAGTTTTGTGCGCTTCCCAATTCTTGATCGCTTCAATCTTTGACGGGTCTACATAAATACCATTCTCGTTTACCACGTGACCAAGGAACTGTACCTTGCGAATCCAAAATTCGCACTTTGAGAACTTCGCATAAAGCTTTTCCTTCTTTAATAGTTCCAAAATGGTTCTTAGATGTTGCGCGTGCTCTTCCTTCGTTCGCGAATAGATCAGGATATCATTGATAAATACAATCACAAATTTATCGAGATATGGTTTGCATACATGATTCATTAGGTCCATGAAAACTACACAAGGGTTTGTTAATCCAAACGGCATGACGAGGAACTCATAGTGCCCATAACGACTCCTGGACACTGTCTTGGGTATGCTCTCCTCTTGAATTCTCAACTGACGATAGCCAGACCGAAGGTCTATCTTGGAGTAATAGCTTGAACCTTGTAGCTGGTCGAATAAATCATCAATCCTCGGCAATGGATACCAATTCTTGGCCGTAAGTTTATTCAACTCTCTATAATCGATGCACATCCGAAACGTTTCATCCTTTTTCTTCATGAACAACATTGGAGCTCCCTAAGGCGAGAAGGTTGGTCTTATGAATCCCTTATCCAACAACTCCTGGAGTTGCGTGGATAATTCTTGCATCACGGATGGCGCAAGTCGATACGGTGCCTTGGCCACGGGCGCGGCTCCCGGAACCAAGTCAATATGGAACTCGACTTGTCTCTGCGGAGGTAATCCTGGCAAGTCTTCGGGGAAGACTTCAGGGAAATCCTTCACTACAGGAATAGCTTCAAGCTTCGGTTCCTCGGCTTTCTTGTCTACCACATGCGCTAAAAAGGCAACACATCCTTTTCGCAAGCATTTCTGGGCTTTCATGCAGTTGATGATTCACAGGGGCGTGTCGCGCTTCTCCTCGTATACTGACGTGTGAGTATATATACATAATTTTGCAATGAAATTACACACGATTTGGTTTTAAATTTATAAAAGTGATTATTACTTTTACATCAAAACACACACGAAAGAGGCAAGTGTACCCCGTCATATATGTAGTAAAGTATCGGTAAGAACCAAGTATCGATCCAAGGAAATGGGCGGAGAAATAATACTAGACCTTTATCACTAAAAACATGAGTTGTTTGATTTTTTAATAAACTAAAGTAAGCATAAACAACTACTTATAAAACATAGTAGAAAATAGATAAATAGCCTTGCTTAATACACAACCCAAGTATGTCAACTAAGTCTGTTTTGGCACTAGAAGCATTCGGTCAATTTTCCATTTTAAGACAATTAGTATCCCTTTCGGGAATCCTAACATGACAATCATTCGGAAAGCTAAAACGATAGACACACTTTAACCACCTAAAACTGTTCTTTAACGTGCAATTGATAAATGTCTATGAAAATCTCTTAAAAATAAGTTAGTCATCCGTTAGGAGTTTTCTAACCGCACTTAATCAAGGAAAGCGACACCGATAAACACAATGCAACCACCGAGCCAAGCATAAACTAGATTAAATCACAACCGAGTTCATTTTACAAATCTTACACATAAATTCACCAAGATAGCAATTTTGGCCTAAACTACTAACTAAGTTAACAAATCATGGCAAGAATTCATAACGACACCATTTAACCCATTTAGGTCCTTACGTAACGGAAAGCTTTCTTGATTAACAATAATTACATTTTATTAAATCGCTAACCATTTCTAGTATCATGATGCACACACTTAAACCAAGCTAAACTAGTTAACCAAGTTCAAAGTTTACTAATACAAGATTAATTAAGCTTCATTTTTCAACTATCTTAACTAACCAAATACCAATCATCCAACACAATTACTTATAATAAAGAAATCAATATCAATAACAAGGTTGCAAACTAATCATCAAAGATTAACATAGAAAATACTTCCAAATGTCATTACAAACAAAGATTAACACACTAATGGTTATAATCAAGCAAGGGATTGTTGTGTTTTTGCCCAAAGGCTACCATAATACATAAACATTAATCTAAATGCTTGAAAGATTAACAAAATCATGGAAAGATTAGAAAACCAAACCATAAACAAGCATAAGATTAAGAATCTGGAAGATAACGAAGCTAATCGGCACAATGTGGCTTGAATCCGGGTGAAAGCAGAAGCCTCCGGAGCCTGAAAATCACCAGAATTGCTTCCAAAATGTCCAGAGTTACGAGCAGAATGTTTCTGCAGGTTTTTATATTTTTTCGATGTCGCACGGTCGTGCGTCCTGTTGCACGACCGTTCACTTTAAGCAATTATTGTAGGTATGGCGCACCATACTGCATGACGTCACAAATCTTGACTGGTCTTCGGGCTCGCACGACCGTTCTTCAGATGGCACGGTCGTTCGTTTCCGGGTTCTTGTTGCACGCCTAGTCGCACTGGTCGTTCAGTTCCGAGGTTTGGCTGTATCATCGGATCCGCACGGGGTACAAGATATGGAACGCCCGTGCATCATCGGGATGGCCTTGAATGCCTTGCACGCTGTGTCGCACCCTCGTTCATTGCCGGACTGATTTTCATTTGTCGGAGATGCACGGTTGTGCATTAGGTCGCACGACCGTTCCACACGCCCATGTCATTTTTCTTAACAGAATGTTCGCAGCTTCGTCGTTTTGTCCGGAAAGTCCTCGTTTTCGCTATCATCTTGTCTGGTATGCTGTTTTAGGCCTGTAAACAAAAGTGTAGATGATTAAGCATCCGAATGACGGTTTTACGGCCGAAAACGCATAAAATAGGGGTAAAACGGGGAACTAAAATATGTGTAAATTAGCGAATATCAAATCTCCCCACACTTGAACCTTGCTTGTCCTCAAGCAAGCTAAACTAAAATGCAATAAAACATAGAATCAAACAATAACGATAATTTACACAATATTTTATTGAAACTACTACAAACGGTTAGTCGGTTTTTCGAAAGACAACATCAAAAGACTCAAACCCAACAAGCATATGCAAATATATAGCGACAACCAAAAAGCTGTGACTTCACATTTAATTGACTCAACATGTTAATCTTCACACAACTCACAATGTTCACACACACTCGGTTTTATTTATGAAACATACATAAAATGTGTACGTGCAAACACTCAATGCCTCGTCAATGAAATGTGTAATATCATAAGCTTGTCATAAGATCTCGTCTCCACCAACTAACATGCGAAAAAGTGTAAATCAGGAGGTCTTTACGGGTTGTAACGTTAGGCTTGGGCGAAGGGTATGGAAATGGATATTTAAAATGGCGAAAATGGTTAAAACTCGGTAGTGGCGTTTAACTAGCAACAAACAATACAACTATACATACATATGCCTTAAAAAGGCGACTATTGCGCAATCGAGCTCATCAACTATATTTTAACATTTAAGCATTCAAAATTGCTCGATTTTCGTCGACTTCACCCTATTTTAGGGTGTTTTATTTTCTGTTTTTTTTTTCAAAAAACTAGATATATACTAAACAATAAACTACAACAAACGCTAGTTAAACGATTATTTTGACCGAGTTTCAACACTAAAAAGGTTTAAAACATAAAAAGGCTAAATTTGGCTAAGTGGGCGATAATGTGGGTAAACAAAGGTAAACGAGAAGGCTCAACATGGTTAATCCTAAAGGTAATGTAAGGTTTACGGGAAACACAACACAAAGAACAAGGTTAACAACAAAGGGGTAATCTAAATGCCTCTATCACTTCTACACAATTCCGCAAGTTCATGGTCTTAACAAGCATACTAGTGACAAGTTCTAAATTACACATGACATCCGGCTCACTCCTACATCCGAAATGAACAAATATATAACAATTTCAAGGCTCCAACATGCTCACGTAACGGAAGGAATGGGTAAAAGTGTGAAAACTATCATGCAAGTCTTTCTTTGTTTGTCACGCTTTCCGGTTTTCTTTTTCAAATTTTATTTTGCTTGTCGAGTTTTTATCATGTCCGAAGCTTTTTAAAACCCAACCAACCGGTTTATTTACTAAAATATATACAAAATACAGGTATTTTTGAATGATTTTTCTGATTTTCTGATTTTTTTTTAGAGGACAAACAAAGTTAACAAAGTTAACCCCCTCCCCACACTTGAACTTTGCATTGTCCCCAATGCGAGACCCGAAATATAGAGAAAGGGATAATAGTACTCCCCTTAAGATGATGTCTGATGAACCGAGACTTCCAAAGCTGTATCTGTCATGTGCTCTAGTCCAAGATATGTCGGATCTGCAAGTATGTCACATGTACACCAAAACAGAATAGAAACAGAATAAACACAAATAAACCATAATGTACATAAATATAAGTACTACAATCCAAACAAATACAAGACATAAAGTAAATTGTCTGAAAATAAAGTACATAACCGGGGTGTTTGAAATAACAGTCAAAATAAACACCCAAAATAAACAAAGTACGGAAATAATAAAACCACAAACAACCAACTCCACCAACTCCTACTCGTCATCACCATCATCCTCTCTCGTGAAGGACGGCCCCGCATCTCCGTAACCAGGTGGGTTCCATGGTGGGAACTGTGGAGGATGCTGAAAGTAGTCTGGATAGGCATGATGCATCTCCCCAAACAGGTATGAAAATCCAGCACTCACCCCCTGATACAAACTATCTTGGTTCTGCCTAAGCTGATCCTGAGTGGCCCTGAGCTGATCCTGACTAGCCCTGATCTGGTCCTGACTAGTCCTAATCTGGTTAATATAAGTCCCATGTTGCTCCTGCGTAACTCGCATCTGTTGGAACTGCTGGTAGAACTCTGGCCACACCTGATGCTGGTGGTAATCATGGTGCGGCGGCGAGTGTGGTGGTGTATGTGGTGGTGGTTGGTGCAGCTCCGGATGCTCCTGATCATGCATCACCTCATCCTCATTTTCCTCCACAGCTGGAGGCAACGGGTCCCAGACCTCGTTGTTTAACCCCTTCAACCTATCCCCGTGAGGCAACTCAGCAATCACTCCCATCGCCTTCAGTGACCAAATGTCAACATAAACACCCTCGGTTATCAGAGTGAGACACTGAAGTACCTCGTCAGTCATCATATTCAGATTATAAGCAATTTCAATCACGTACTGACCGCCGTGGATTTGACTGTTGGGCTTCCGCCCCGAGCACTTCACGAAGTATTCAGCCATCCTTGCGGCTAGGTTGATATGGACTCCCTCAACCAGCGCATAGAGAAAAATCAAATCTGGTGTTGGACAGTTCCCAAGACTGTCTATGCGCCCGCAAATTGTGTGGCTAAACACATGATGCGTCACCCGAACCAAAGGGTCCCTCAGTCGTGAAGCCTTCGACATTCTTGGGTCGTAAGGGTCACCAATAGCATTTTCAGCCCAAAACTTGTTCCTATCTGCATCAGATGGAAAGGTAAACTGATCCGTGAAGACATCGGAATCCATGTCTTCTCTTGTGTAGATCCCGAGCTTCCTACCCAATCGACCCACTGTCCAAGTATGCCATCGTCCACCTAATCTGAAAGTTATCCGATCCTTATATCGGAATTTGGGCCTTCTATGAGCAACTGGTTTTTCGTAGGCATAAGTGGAGAAAAACTCTATTGTCAGCTCAAGGTAAACGGGTCGGTTGATAGATATTAAACGCGAAAGTGGGAAAGTGAGCATGCCATCAAGTCTTTCACTCTGGTTTAGCTCCCCCATAACTTCCCAATCCAGCCACCTAGGGACTCCGAATTGCCCTCGCCTTGCCCATAAGGCATCACGTCTCGGGATGCAAAGAGCCTCTCGCTCATCTTCGGGATTAAATTGCAGAAAAGGATGGTCCATCTGTATAAGATATATCGTTAGAAAGATGGGATCAGGAAAAATTTTAAGCGAAAACAGCCGAGCAGACAGTTATGAAGATTCTATGAATCTGATCTGGGCCTGTGGCACGGGCGTGCGACGAGACGCACCGTCGTGCGTCACCGAGAACAAGCACCAGTGGCCCAAATCTGTCGGAACTGCACGGCGTGCGACTAACGGCACCACCGTGTAACACCGACCAACAAGCAGATATTGTGAATCAGCCGGAATCGCACGACCGTTCCATCCAAGGAACGTCCGTGCGACACAGTTTCTGCAGTTTTCAAAACCCTGAACTATGAATAGCCTGATTTTCTCAAAATCAACAACGTTTTTTTTTACAAACAGTGGTCGGAAACTTAACCGGATGTTCACGATACGAATGGTTCTTGCAAGGGTTAGGGTTTCGCTTGTATTTATGAAGGGAACCCTAAAACTCCTTGAAGAAACGGATGAATCTACCCTAGAAAGCGAAACAACAGATAATCTACAAGATGGAACGTACCGTGCGAAGTCGTGTGTGAAACCGTGCGAAGAGATCGTGCGATTTGAAGCAATATCGCTCTGGAACGGCTGCAGATGGTTAGGGTTCGCGAATGAAGGGTTTGGAAGGAGATGGGGGTTTTTATAATGTGCAAAAGACCAAACTGCCCCTGCCTCTCGCACGGTCGTGCGACAGCTCGCACGGTCGTGCGTCACCTACATTTTGCAACCCATGTATGCTGTTCTCGGAGATGCACCGGGGGTGCGACTCACCGTGCCGGCCTGCTCGGAAACGAACGGTCGTGCGATTCGTGGCATGGTCGTGCAACAGCTGCAGATCAGAATTTTCCACAGAAGCCATTTCCAGCAACTGTTTTGGCCGTTTTCACCATTTTTTTCGACACACAAACTGTTTAAACAATATTTCAACATAGAACCTTCGCCCGACACGTATGAAAATTATACAAACTAACGGAAACTACCTAACTTACCTAAATTACGCTAAAACTAGAAAAACTCCTAAAAAGATGAAACTACCCCTAAAGCGCAAAATACGCTCTTGCTACATTTTTGATCTGCGAGTCAGTAGCGTAGACTCTCTCCTCCCCACACTTATGATGTGTGCGGGGTTTGGAGCTCAATTACCTCTACCGCCGACTCTATCGGCCCGGCAATGTACAACTTCAACCGGTGACCATTTACCTTGAATGTAACGCCATCTGCGTTCTCTACTGCAACAGTACCATACGAAAATACCTCCTTAACTGTGTATGGTCCTGTCCAGCGTGAATGAAGCTTCCCAGGAAACAAGCACAGCCGTGAATTGTACAGAAGAACAAGATCACCCGCTTGGAATTCTTTGTGGTCCTTCAAGCGTTTGTTGTGAAGTTTCTTCGTGCGCTCTTTGTAGAGTACGGAGCTTTCATAGGCTTGTTGTCGCAATTCTTCCAAATCATGAATTTGGAGAAACCGGGCTTCACCTCCGGTTTTAAGGTCCAAATTCGCGGTTTTCAAAGCCCACGTAGCCTTGTGCTCCAACTCCACCGGTAAATGGCATCCCTTTCCGTATACCAACCTAAAGGGGGTGGTCCCTATAGGGGTCTTATAAGCTGTACGGAATGCCCACAATGCCTCCTCAAGTTTGTCCGACCACTCCTTATGGTTTGCACCAACAGACCGCTCGAGGATGCGCTTAAGCCCACGGTTCGTGACTTCCACCTGCCCGCTCGTCTGCGGAGGATAGGGCGTGGACAAACGGTGATGCACACCGTATCGGGACAAAGCCTTTTCAAGCTGTGTGTTACAGAAATGAGTCCCTCGGTCACTAATAAGCGCTTTCGGAGCGCCAAATCGGGCGAACAAACTTTTCAAGAATCTCACGACCACCCTGGTGTCATTTGTGGGTAAGGCTTTCGCCTCCGCCCACTTTGATACGTAGTCAACTGCGACCAGGATGTATTTGTTACCTCGTGAGGGGGGAAACGGTCCCATGAAGTCTATCCCCCATACATCAAAGACTTCACAAAATTGTATCCAGTTCTGGGGCATTTCGCCGCGTACCGATATGTTCGTCGCCCTCTGACAAGCATCGCACGCTTTCACCCAACTCTGCGCGTCACGGAAAATGGTCGGCCAGTAAAACCCGGAATCCAACACCTTCTTCGCGGTGAAGTTGGCTCCGTGGTGGCCTCCGGTAGGTCCCTCATGACACTGGCGCAGAATATTGGTCGCCTCAGTCCCAGATACACATCTTCTGATAACCTGATCAGCACCCTCCTTAAATAAGAAAGGGTCATCCCAAATGTAGTGCTTGAGATCTGAAAAGAATTTCCTCTTTTGCTGGTGAGTCAACCCTTTAATCAGAATCCCGCAAGCAAGATAGTTCTCAAAGTCGGCGAACCAAGGCGACTCATCGCATATCTCAACACTCATCAACGACTCGAGTGGGAAATTGTCATTGATTGAATCCCAACGCGAGTCCTCGATATCTCCATGCCCTAACCGAGATAGATGGTCAGCCGCTACATTCAACGCACCCTTTTTATCTTGAATTTCTATATTAAACTCTTGCAGCAACAAGATCCATCTGATTAGACGCGGTTTAGCGTCCTGTTTGCTGAAGAGGTATCTGATGGCTGCGTGATCAGTATACACAACGGTTTTCGAAAGCACCAAATACGATCTAAATTTGTCAAATGCGAAAACAACTGCCAAGAGCTCTTTTTCAGTCGTGGTATAGTGCTCCTGAGTGTCGTGAAGAGTCTTGCTCGCATAATAGATCGGGTGAAAGTGCTTTTCTTTCTTTTGTCCTAAAACGGCCCCTATAGCGTAATCACTCGCGTCGCACATGATTTCAAACGGGAGAGACTCCAGTCCGGTGCAACTAAAATAGGGGCCTCAATCAACTTTTGCTTGAGAAGGTCAAAAACCCTCAAGCAATCATCTCCAAATATGAACGGAGCGTCTTTCTCCAACAAACGGGTCATAGGTCTAGCGATTTTTGAAAAGTCCTTTATGAATCGCCTGTAGAACCCTGCATGACCAAGAAAGCTCCGTATCACTCTCACAGAGGTGGGAGGCGGAAGTTGTGAAATAACGTCAACTTTAGCTGGATCGACTTCCATACCCGCATGAGAAATCTTATGTCCCAAAACTATGCCCTCCTTCACCATGAAGTGGCACTTCTCCCAGTTTAGGACCAGATTCGTCTCCTCACACCTCTTCAACATCTTTCTCAAATTTTCCAAGCAATGATCGAAGGAATCCCCAAATACCGAAAAATCATCCATGAAAACCTCCATGGAATCCTTGATCATGTCATGGAAAATTGCAACCATGCATCTCTGGAAGGTCGCTGGTGCATTACACAAACCAAAAGGCATCCGCCAGTAGGCGAATGTGCCGAAGGAGCAGGTAAAGGTAGTCTTCTCCTGATCCTCAAGAGCGATAGGAATTTGGAAGTACCCAGAGAACCCGTCCAAGAAACAGTAATACAACTTCCCCGACAGACGTTCCAACATCTGGTCGATGAATGGAAGCGGGAAGTGATCCTTACGAGTAGCATCGTTGAGTTTGCGGTAATCAATGCAAACTCGCCACCCAGTGACGGTACGGGTAGGAATTAACTCATTCCTATCATTTGAGACTACAGTCATACCACCTTTCTTAGGTACAACCTGCACTGGACTAACCCACACAGAGTCGGATATAGGATAAATCATCCCGGCATCCAACAACTTAATCACTTCTTTCTTCACCACGTCTTGCATATTTGGATTTAAACGCCTCTGATGCTGTGCACATGGTTTGTACTCGTCTTCCATCAGAATCTTGTGAGTACAGAAAGAAGGATTGATGCCCTTGATATTCATGATTTTCCATGCATTGGCTCTCTTATGAAGTCTTAGAACCTCAAGAAGCTAATTCTTCTCAACCTTTTCCAATGATTCCGAAATTATGACCGGTAAGCGACGCTCCTCGTCAAGAAATGCATACTCGAGATGTGGCGGGAGTTCTTTCAACTCCAAAGACGGTGGATCTTCAACCGACGGTTTTGCTTTCTCTTCTTCTACGTGAACAATTTCAAGAAATCTCTCCGGACTCTGGGAACCATCGTCACTAATCTGATAGACTGGCTGCTCGAAATCGTGGCCCTCCTGCGTAATGCCAATCAGGTCCCCACACGACAGACATGTGCCCGAATCAATCTCGTCAACAGTACCTTGAAAATGAGAGCACACACATGCATCGACAATGTCGACGTAATAAAGCTTGTCATCGTGACATTGCGGATGCTGCATCGATCTTTTGATATCGAATGTCACGTGCTCATCATTCACTCGGAGCGTGATTTGGCCAGCTGCCACATCAACAATCGTCCTCGCTGTATTGAGGAAAGGGCGTCCAAGTATCAAAGGTACTCTTGAATCCTCGTCCATGTCAAGAATAAGAAAATCCATGGGGAAAACAAATTTATCGATTTTTACAAGCATGTTTTCCACAAATCCACGCGGATACTTGATTGAACGGTCTGCCAACTGAATGCTCATCCTAGTAGGTGACGGCTCACCCAGATCCAGTTTAGTAAAAACCTTATAAGGCATAAGGTTGATACTCGCTCCCAAGTCAGCCAATGCATGGCTAACAGACATGTTTCCAATCAAACACGGGAGCGTAAAACTACCCGGATCTCCCATTTTCAAGGGTAAACGGTTTTGTAGAACGGCAGAACAAGTTTCATTCATCACCACACATGATATATCCTCGAGCTTCTGTTTATTCGAGAGGATATCCTTAAGGAATTTCGCATACTTTGGCATCTGGGCCAAGGCTTCAACAAACGGTATATTAATGTGTAGTTGCTTAAACAACTCAAGGAACTTACTGTATTGTTCGTCATTCTTCTACTTCTTCAGCCTGCCTGGATAAGGTACTGGAGGAGTGTAATCTTTGACCGGCTCCTGGACTTGTGCTGTACTTACTGGGCATAGCCTGGCTTACACCTCGTCCGGTGTGTCAGTCGGGACCGCTTCAGTGATCGGTGCTGAGTCCGATATGACGGGTCCGGTAGTTTTTCCACTCCTGGTCATGATCGCATTCACATGCCCGCCCAGGTTTGGTTCTGTATTGCCCGGAAGACCACCCTGGGGTCTTTTAGACATCATCTGTGCCAGCTGACCAACCTGATTCTCGATATTTTGAATCGAGGCTTTATGACTCCTCATTTCTCCCTCGTGAGAAAGAAAACGATCCTCGCTCTGTTCGTAGCGTTTTTCAGCCAACTGATTTGCACTCGAGGAGCTAGTAAGAAGCTGAGCCATCATATCCTCCAGCTTGGAACTAGACTGAGGGGCCTGCTGCTGGGAGCTACTCCCAGTGCCCTGATTCTGATATGAATATGGACGCTGCTGATAAGGTTGGTTGTATTGCTGGAACTGCTGACCCTGACCTTGCTGCGGTGCCGGAGCACGCGGATTGAACCCCAATGGGTTTTGATTTCCTGTATTCGCTCGCCACCCAAAATTTGGGTGATTTCTCCAACCGGGATTGTAGGTGTTACTGTACGGGTTGTTCTGCGGCCTCACCTGATTACTAACGAAATCTACTTCTTCGTGGCCCTCATATACGACTCCCTGAAAACATGCACCAGGCTCGTGTAACACTCCACACTGGTCACATCCCGAGCCAGCCTGCGCAATCATCTAGGACCTGTCGAATCTCGATGCAAGAGCTGAGATTTGTGCAGTAATGGCCGTATAGTCGTCTACAGCATGAACTCATGCGCGAGATGATGATGATGTTGCCCGGCCTCTATCTCCTTCCCGACGCGAGCTGGATTTCAACGCAGCTTTTTCTATGATATCGTACGCCTCAGTCGGCGTCTTAGTTCCTAGATCGCCTCCTGCGTTCACGTCTAATCGCTCCTGCGTGTTGTAACTGAGCCCCTGATAGAACGTCAACACCAGCTGTCTCTTGGAGAAACCATGATGTGGCACATCAATAAAAAAATCCTTGAATCTCTCCCAAGCCGCATGCAACGACTCGCCCTCGTCCTGGCGAAAGGAAACAATTCGGTTCCGTAGCTTGTTTGTTTTCTCAGGTGGAAAATATTTCTGCATAAACTGCTCTGCCAACTTATTCCAGGTCCTGATGGACCCGGCTGGGAGTGACATAAGCCAAGCTCTAGCTTTGTCACGTAACGAGAACGGAAACAACCTCAACCGAATTGCATCCTCTGAAACACCTGTAATCTTAAACGTGGAACAAATGTGGAGAAAAGCCGCTATATGTCGTCCGGGATCCTCATGCTCACGCCCGTCAAACTGTACTGAATTCTGCACCATATTAATAATACTAGATCTAATTTCAAAAGTAGGTGCATCAATAGTAGGCTGAAGGATACTCGGCTCCAGGCCCGTTCTTTCGGGCTGATTTGTCTCATTCAAAGGTCGCTCATCGTCCGCCATGGTTCTGTCTCCTGCTGCCCCGAAGCCTTCGGCTTCAGCGGGTACCACCTTCTCCTGCTCACCAGATGCGAGCAGTAGCCCAACCGCACGCCCTCTCGCGCGAAGACGTCTCCTCAGATCACGCTCGGGCTCGTCTGACGGTTCAAGAACTTCTGGAGCGGGGGTCGAGAACATTAACCTGCAAACGGAATATTGACACAATGAATATTTTATTAATATAATAATACTTTTTTTTTTGCTGAAAATAAACAGAATATTATTTAAAATGGGCTGAAAATTTTATAAAAATTCGAAAATGGGCCCGAAATTTTTATAAAAATCATAATGAATCAAATAATCGAATCGGCTAGTATAAAAAAAATTGATTTTTAGGAGCCGAAAACTCAAAGAATAAATAAATAATAAATCCAGAATCGAACAAATTAAAAGAATAAAAATTTACAAGTGTACAAAATAATCACTAAAATGAATAAAATGAATTAAAATCAAGAAATATTAACAAATAAATAAACAAATAAATAATCAAGAAAGTATACACAAATATTAACAAGTATATACACCGATAACACAATGACTCGGGTCGTTCCTAAAACTCGCCATTTCCCCGGCAACGGCGCCAAAAACTTGACGTGTGCGTATATATACATAATTTTGCAATGAAATTACACACGATTTGGTTTTAAATTTATAAAAGTGATTATTACTTTTACATCAAAACACACACGAAAGAGGCAAGTGTACCCCGTCATATATGTAGTAAAGTATCGGTAAGAACCAAGTATCGATCCAAGGAAATGGGCGGAGAAATAATACTAGACCTTTGTCACTAAACTACCGGTAAAAACATGAGTTGTTTGATTTTTTAATAAACTAAAGTAAGCATAAACAACTACTTATAAAACATAGTAGAAAATAGATAAATAGCCTTGCTTAATACACAACCCAAGTATGTCAACTAAGTCTGTTTTGGCACTAGAAGCATTTGGTCAATTTTCCATTTTAAGACAATTAGTATCCCTTTCGGGAATCCTAACATGACAATCATTCGGAAAGCTAAAACGATAAACACACTTTAACCACCTAAAACTGTTCTTTAACGTGCAATTGATAAATGTCTATGAAAATCTCTTAAAAATAAGTTAGTCATCCGTTAGGAGTTTTCTAACCGCACTTAATCAAGGAAAGCGACACCGATAAACACAATGCAACCACCGAGACAAGCATAAACTAGATTAAAACACAACCGAGTTCATTTTACAAATCTTACACATAAATTCACCAAGATAGCAATTTTGGCCTAAACTACTAACTAAGTTAACAAATCATGGCAAGAATTCATAACGACACCATTTAACCCGTTTAGGTCGTTACGTGACGGCAAGCTTTCTTGATTAACAATAACTACATTTTATTTAATCGCTAACCATTTCTAGTATCATGATGCACACATTTAAACCAAGCTAAACTAGTTAACCAAGTTCAAAGTTTACTAATACAAGATTAATTAAGCTTCATTTTTCAACTATCTTAACTAACCAAATACCAAATACCAATCATCCAACACAATTACTTATAATAAAGAAATCAATATCAATAACAAGGTTGCAAACTAATCATCAAAGATTAACATAGAAATTACTTCCAAATGTCATTACAAACAAAGATTAACACACTAATGGTTATAATCAAGCAAGGGATTGTTGTGTTTTTGCCCAAAGGCTACAATAATACATAAACATTAATCTAAATGCTTGAAAGATTAACAAAATCATGGAAAGATTAGAAAACCAAACCATAAACAAGCATAAGATTAAGAATCTGGAAGATAACGAAGCTAATCGGCACAATGTGGCTTGAATCCGGGTGAAAGCAGAAGCCTCCGGAGCCTGAAAATCGCCAGAATCACTTCCAAAATGTCTAGAGTTACGAGCAGAATGTTTCTGCAGGTTTTTATATTTTTTCGATGTCGCACGGTCGTTCGTCCTGTTGCACGACCGTTCACTTTAAGCAATTATTGTAGGTATGGTGCACCATACTACATGACGTCACAGATCTTGACTGGTCTTCGGTCTCGCACGACCGTTCTTCAGATGGCACGGTCGTTCGTTTCCGGGTTCTTGTTGCACGCCTAGTCGCACTGGTCGTTCAGTTCCGAGGTTTGCCTGGATCATCGGATCCGTACGGTGTGCAAGATATGGAACGCACGTGCATCACCGAGATGCCCTTGAATGCCTTGCACGCTGAGTCGCACCCTCGTTCATTGCCGGACTGATTTTCATTTGTCGGAGATGCACGGTCGTGCATTAGGTCGCACGACCGTTCCACACGCCCAGGTCAGTTTTCTTAACAGAATGTTCGCAGCTTCGTCGTTTTGTCCGGAAAGTCCTCGTTTTCGCTATCATCTTGTCTGGTATGTTGTTTTAGCCCTGTAAACAAAAGTGTAGATGATTAAGCATCCGAATGACGGTTTTACGTCCGAAAACGCATAAAATAGGGGTAAAACGGGGGACTAAAATATGTGTAAATTAGCGAATATCATATACTATGAGTGTTTCATCGTTCGCAAGAGGGATGCGAATGATTATCTCATGGAAAACAACTTCGGCTCTATTCTTGGATAGCCAATCCATGCCGACTACAACATCAAAGCTATCAAACTGGACAGGTAAAAGATCGATGCTAAATTTTCGTTCTCCAAGTTCCAATGGACACCCCTTAACAACTTCACCCGATTCGACAAGTTAACCATCGGCTAATTCTATGGAATGAGGAATGTCTAACCTAATAGACTCAACTCCAAGCATATGTTTGAATTCACAGTCATGAAACTAAAATCAGCACCGGTGTCAAATAGTATAGATGCAAAGTGATTGTTAACTAGAAACATACCGGTGACCACATTAGGGTCTTTGCGGGCGTTCCTTGCTCCTATGACAAATGCTCGACCTTGAGCGTTGTTCTCCTTCGGGCAATCTTTCTTGAAGTGTTCATTACTACCACAACCATAACATCCTTGATTTCACCCTTTTCCATTTCCATTCCGATTTCCAGTACCGTTGCCGTTGCCATTACCATTGCCATTCCCATTTCTAGCACCATTTCCATTTTTATTCCCACTACCATTGCCATTAAGGCCTTTAATCCCTTTTCCCCAACAATCTTCGGTACGATGACCCGATTTCCCACATTGATCGCACCTTCCAATGCGACAAGTTTTCACATGATGAAACTTGCACTTGTTACATTTGGGCAGAGTGCCCTAATACCTCTTAGCTCTAATATCATTTGTAGCTGCAAATGTTTTCGCCTCCTTAGGCGCGTTGGTGGCATGTTTCTTGTTGTTGTTGGAGCTTTTGTTGTTGTTGTGGGTTGCTTGATTCAGATTCGAGTGCTTTTTTTCTTATCGCCAGATGACTTAGCGTGCGTTTCAACTTTTTCAGTGACCTTCAACGATAACTTCTTCATACGAACAACATCTTCAGTAAGACTGGCAGCCAGAGTTACAGCCTGAGTAATTGTTGCATGGTTTTCTGAAGTAACCATACTATGAATCTCTGGAGCCAATCCCCAGATGTAGCGCTCGATGCGCTTCAACTTAGGTGTTACAAGATTAGGGATTACTCGCGAGAGATCGTCGAACCTTTGAGTGTACCCTATGATGTCCGCACCGACCATGGACAAATTCCAGAACTCGGTTTCCAGCTTTTGAAGTTCGGCACGCGGACAATACTTTTCCCTTATCCTTTCCTTCAATTCGTCCAATGACATACCATATGCCGCGTCATCACCCAAAGTCTGAACTTGTAAGTTCCACCAAGTTAGGGCTTCAGCCACAAATAGCTCGGTAACAAAAGTAACTTGTTGATCCGCAGTACACTAGCTCATTCGGGTCGTGGAATCAGTCTTTTCTGTCCAACGCATGAAAGCTACTGCACCTCCAATTCCGTCATAATTCAGTGGCTTGCAGTCTAGAAACTGCTTATAGGTGCATCCTGGAATTCACACAACCGATTCATGAATGAGCAGATAATGAAACAATGACCGTTCATAAGGTCCATTAAATTGTAGCAAATCAACTCATTGTTATCTTGATTGGGGTTTCCTCCAGATGAATCTCCGTGGGCGTTTCTGCCGGAGCCTCCTGTGCCGCCACTGTGTTCGGCATAGTTCGCCTCGTACTGGGCGATGGCTTCAGAAATTCTTTCTTCAAGAAGAGAGTTCAACTCTTCAGCAGTCCTCGGCATTTGTGGGGGTGGTGGTAATCTGATCCCCGGGTATTCACCATTCTCCTGGGTGCCATGTTTCTTCCAAAACATAACACACAATGATTAGGCATTTATCGGATACCACCATACTTTTATTAACTATATAATAATAGAATATATATATGTATGTATATATAACCAAACAATCCACCAAACATATAAATCAATTCATACATGCAAACAAGCATGCATAAACAGATAAATAATAATGCGTCGTAAAGATAATCATCGAGTTTTTATATATATCAAGACAACTTGTTACATGATTGTTTGTAAAGGAAACAAAAATGCATATGGGCTACATCACCCAATCAATACAATTTTAATACATATAAATGGAAAAATATCGTCCTTCAAATTGGCGATCATATTCTACAAGTTGTCCTCAAAACTCGGCTTCAATCTTCATATCCAAAAATGACTGCTCCAAGCAAAAGCACCTGCAAGGAAAACCTAACGGGCTGGGGAGATGGTGGGGGTGTAGGAAAGACCAAGCTGTGGAGATGGGCTACCTCCTCCTCGAGCTCGTATACTCGACGAATCAGGTAGCTCACCTGCTGCTCAAGTGTCAGAACTCGAGCAGCCCAACCGCAACTGGTACATGAGCAGGTGGTGGTGGTGATGCTGGGGTAGTTGTGGTGAAGATGGTGGTGTGGTGTAGCTGGTGGTAGGTAGTCCGGTGGTGGTCTTCTGGCATCAGACTCCTTCTCAAGGTCATAGATCCTTCGACACAGGATCTCGACCTGGAGCTCGAGTGACAAAAGAAGATCATCTGTGATATATCCAGAGTGGTGTGAGGGAGGATACGGGTCGAATGGTGGCATAGCATGCGGTGGGGATGGTGGAAAAGGTCAGGATAGCTGGTAATGTGGGCTCATCTCAGGTGGTGGAATGTGGGGGTGTCTTGAGGGCTCTCCCTTATCAGTAGGGAGGATATGTGAGAATACCGACGCAAAACGGACGCGTCATATCCAGCTAGAGGGGCCTACCTGGATGGGTGGCTGTGATGATCCATCGCTAGTAGCATGGGTAGGGGTACGTGGGGGTGTATCAATAGGAGTGGAAGCAAGAACGGGTGTAGTAGGTGCAGCTGACATAGCATCATCGTCATCTACAGGATACGCCTCTAGGCCTCTGGCCCGGAGCATGGATGATGTCACTGACTCCTAAGAGTCAGTATCAGAATCAAGGTCAGAGTCAGAGAAGATATCGATAACTAAAACAACCGGTGACGCTACATCCAAAATAGTGATGTCAAAAACATCTCCATCGCCAAGATCCTCATCGGGATGGTTGACCTGAAATACTGGGATCTCAGCATCGTCATCTAAGTCAATGAGGAATGGCCAATCCTCAGCGGGGATGCAGCAAGTGGGATAGCAGGAATGGGTATAGGCTCGACAACATGCTCTCCATCGGGATGCCCAATGATGAGCTGGTCGTGGATGGGTAAGGGCAGGGTAAGAACATTGTCCTCAAAAGGAATGTCGTCTCCAAAGTCAGGCAAAGCGAAAGGCTGGAAATCGTCCAAGTCCTCGTCATAAGACATCATCTTGGGATCGAACTCAGAGTCGGAAGTGAAGACCTCTGGGACTGGTGCTACCTCATCATCAGAGACGATCGCCATAGGATCATGCTCATCGGACAGACCGCTACTCTCAGAAAATGACATGAGTACCTGTAACATAAAAGTCATGACATATGTACATATATTAATTATTGTTACTTAATATATATATATATATATATATATATATATATATATATATATATATATATATAGTTACACACAAGAATGCAAGTAGCACGTATATATACTTTAAGTTATCCTATTTATGTCGTGTGGACTAACTTAAGTTCCTACGTCTACTCTTGTGTGTGGTCTAATGTCATGTAATCATCCTCGCTTTGTTTTTGAAAAACAAGTTTATGTAGTGGATGTCGCAGAATGTTTTATGCAATGAAAACTTTTTGTTTTGTAAATAAATATTTTATGAGAGGATCCTAAGGATTATAGACTAGACTCGAGAAAGAAACCTGGTTCACTACAATCGAAGCTCTGATACCAATCTATCACACCCCTTTATAAGCTGGAAGCACGAGGTGTGATCCTGAAAGGTTCTCATTGCATACGAATAGTAAACATTCTACATGATTATAAAATAAATACAAATTGCCATTCATAGTTCAACATTTAACACAAAAGTTAAGTTAAAGTTTACAGCACAACATAATATAATTGTTTGAAAAGTTTACAACTTCATTTCAAAACAAAGATCAAGGTTTACTTCACTATATCACCGCAA
The DNA here is from genome assembly GCA_030545235.1 of Helianthus tuberosus. NCBI lineage: Eukaryota > Viridiplantae > Streptophyta > Magnoliopsida > Asterales > Asteraceae > Helianthus > Helianthus tuberosus. The sequence continues at coordinate 1,215,275 of JARYGA010011515.1, read as the reverse complement.
GGAGGCGGGATATAACAAACAATGTAACACCTGTGCCTCCACGGCCATCAAACAAATACCAAACCAATGAAATATTGTATTTCATACTTGGGATTTGTAAAAATATGTGTATCATTTGCACATATCAATTTTTGTTCAAATTCAAACTCTAAATCGCTTTCTAGAAGGTTATACGCGCACCGGCGCGTAAATATAACAAGTTTAATGCAACAAACACTCCGGAACAGTGACATAGGCTTAACATACCTTAAATAACCTTTACATAACTTAGAAATAAGTTTTGAAGGCTTTGGTATGGCAAAATCAAGTTAATACGCTTACAGGGACTAAAGTTGACAAACTACGAAAGTATGCCAATTTGAACTATAACAGACATTCCGGATCATGGCCATAAGTTAAACATACGATAAATATCCTTTAAATAGCTTAGAAATAGGCTTTGAGAGGTTCGGTATGCTAAAATAAAATTTTAGGGTCATTCAGGGACTAAAAGCGTCAAAAAGTGCACAAGTTTGCATTTTCGCGCATAACTTACGTTCTGAATACATCCGGACATCCAAAAATTTATGTAAGCACTAAAATATTTTATTTTAGTGTTTGGCATAAGAAAAATCCATTCGTCACGCCATTTGGATCATTTTTCGCGCTTATGCGCATTCCGTCGTAATTAACCGAACAACGTAACCGTACGGCTAAACGAACCGACACCCGAGATATTTTTGAACACATTTTAAGTTCCCTATACTTTAACTTCATTTTAGAGCTTTGAAATGGGGTTAACGGGGCTTAAACGTGTCAAAAAAAAAACGCATCGAAAACCAAGTTTTGAGGTTGCAGGGACTGAAACTGTAAATCTGCCAAACTAGGTCCGTAAACAGGGGCCAGATGCAGCAAAACGTTTTTTTTTTCAACTGTTAACAGCCCTTAACACTCTCCAAAGGCCAAGTGTCAAACTCTTATGGTGGATGGCAAAAGAGTTACCACAACTTTCCAACAAGTGTACGGCTTAGATCGTGCCCCCTTTTCCAAGAAATGATCCTAACGGTTGTCCATTTACTATAAATACCCACCCCCACCTTCACTCATTCGTCACAAAATCTGATCTAAAGTGTTCTAAGTTGAAGCCTTTACTTCATACCTGAACTATTTGGGTCTAGATTGCTTGCGGAGACCCTTTGTAAGTGTTCCTTCGTCCTTTTATTGCTTTTCGAGTCCGAAAGTCAAACTTTGTTTGACTTTCTGCGTTGACCAGTTTATGGTCAATGCGAAGTTCGTTTGAACTTCATAACGTGAGCGTAATCACGATGGTTATAGTCCCTAGTGACTATACCTACTGATTACCACGTTATCTAGGCTCAGTGACGAGCCGTACTATCGGTCAGAATACGTATTCTTGCGTATTTTGTAACCAAACTACTTATGGGTATCAAAACCGTTTGTTTTGATACCAAACCTGTTTCTAAACTTAGGTAAGCATGTTTTAACATGCTTAGCTCGTCACTTTTAGTTTAGTGCTTGTATAGGGTCGTAAGGTAAGCGATCTAAACAATCACTTATACTTTCGAACCCGACCCGTTTGGTCGATCATTAGGATCTGACCAAGCACATTAGGTGACCATAGCATATAGGGAATAACCTTCCGAGGTTATACCTTATGGTCGCTTCGTTTAAGTAGTTGTATGATAGGTAGTTTATATGCCTTAGGTAAATTACCAAAATGCCCTTTTGACGCCAAAATTCATTTTAAGCATATGTAACATAAATTTTGGTATCTAAACTGTTTTGGTAACAATATTAGATATGTTAAGGCATATTTTACTTGTCATAGGACTAGTCAAGCGGTCCGAACGCGTTTCACGCAAACGACGCGTTAAAGTAGCATAAGCTACCTAAACGGGTCGTAATGGGTCGTAAGCACTTATGTTAGGTTTCATTTAGTATGTAGGCTTTGTTAAACCATGTTACACGAGTTCCTACACTCAATTGGTTTACAAACCCTCATGCTACCCGATCTTCCGATTATAGGTCCGGTTTATTAATGTAGTTACCTATATTAGGTGCCGTTTGATATCCGCGATCTCTAGCATTGCTTGGTGGTTATCTTAGGACTTCTGAGCAATCTCAAGTGAGTACATAGACCCCTCTTTTACTTTTTTCCAAACATTTTGGGGTGGAACACATGTGCCTACTTGTTACTTTCATGCTTTCCATGTTTTCACATCATATACCTGCTATGTTCGTTAGTACATTATAGTACATGATTTCATTACATTTCATGCTATGTATGCCCATTGTGTGCGTACTTAGTACATTGTTTTACATTTTATGCTATGTATGTCCATTTAGTTCATACTTAGTACATCGTTTTACATTACATTTTATGCTATGTATGTCCATTTAGTTCATACTTAGTACATCGTTTTACATTACATTTTATGCTATGTATGTCCATTTAGTTCATACTTAGTACATTGTTTCACATCACATCACATGCTATGTATGTTCATCTATTGCATACTTAGTACATTTGTTTTCATCACATGCTTACATTTTGACATGATATTTGGTTTGTATAAATGGAACAATACATTCATTAACACCGATCACGCCGTTCGTTAGTAGGTAGTGGTACCATAGGAATTGACAACTCCCGTTCTGGACATCCTGGGTAGGTGGGGATGAAAGGAATGACCAAATTCGATATACATTTACAACAAGATAAACCTTTAATTTGTTTAAGGGTTTATCGCCACAGTCTCAAGGCTTTGATGTATGCATTTTCACAATACCGCATAGATATTTGTATCAGTATAGCATGCATTTCCACAGAACATAACTTTGATTTAAACCAAGTTTTACTTCAATACTTCGTTTTGTGCATTTTACCTATGGTTTAGTTGATGCATTTCACTAGCCATACATATCATTTTTGGTTACACATTACATGATTTACATTTGACAAATAAACATTTTCGACATTGGTTATACATTGCATGATTTACATCTTGACATAAACATTTTGACATATTATTCAATACATTTGGCAATTTGTTTAAACATAGACATCTTACATTGGTGGTTTGGTTTGGTTTGAGTAAGTGATTTAAGTAACGAGGCGTGTGTAATATGATACAAGCATGGTGGATACGCCACTGGTACTTCCTATATATAAGTGATTGTATGGTATTACATAACGTAGCGTTATTTGAATCATTTCAATTTGGACATATAACATTTTATACAAATAACATACTTTTCACAATACATTGTTTTACAAACAACTTAACTTATACAAACTCATTTCACATGGTTATTCACTTAACCATGTATTATTCTTTTATTCATATATAACATTTGGTTTATTTATCACTTTTCAAATGATTTACAAGACAAAGCAAATTACAAGGTTCATGACTAAACATTTTCTCAAACAATAAGTCATGAATCCTATTTTCATAAACCTATGTATCTCACAGGCATTTTTATGCTGACGTACCTATTTTCACATGTGTTTCAGGATATGATGCATAGGATTTATCAAGATACACTTAGGCGGACTTGGGCCTTAGCGACAATAAAAGATGCAAGACTAGTTATTTATGTTATGTTTCTTTGATTGTCAAGACATTGTAACTCTTTAATCAATAAAAAAATATTTCAATTTCCATGTGTTATGAAACAATGATTCTGTTACAACACTCCCCGACGTTTTCCGCCACGTTTTGTTGTTCTACGTGGTCGGGGTGTGACAGAAAAGTTGGTATCAGAGCCCATGGTTATGGAGAATTAGGTTATTAGTAATACTTTGACCTAGTCTATAACCTTCTTAGGACCCTAACGCGAGTTTACTTGCGTTTAGTCATAAAACAATACTGTCACCTATCCTTAGGCGACAACCACAACAAGAACATAAATTTCAAAACCGCTTTGAAAACTAATCATCTGTTCTAGGATGATTGATTACTAGGTTTTGAACCCTCTATTGTAAGGTTTTGAACCCTCTGTTATAAGGTTTTGAACCCCTTTGAGCTTTCAAATCTCGTCAAAGTTTGGGTCGTATAAATATGAACACGTGCAAACTGGAAGAGTGAATGCCTGTACCCTGAGTTTTCTGTCGAAGGCTAGAGTGTTCGTACAAATCCGCAGTATCGGACCAGTCACTCTTACCTGGGAACTCTTGGGGTGAGTGTTCACTTATAGGCGAGCATGTCTTCAGTAATACATTAATATGACCCGTTTACTTTGATTTGTCACCATCTCATTTGTTTGCCTTAGGTAACAAACAAATGATTGCAATTTTCATTCGTTACCATTCTGTATTGATTATCCAATAACCTTTCACCTGTTTCTTCCTATGTCTTTCATTTTCTTCTAGAATGTCTCTTCCTCTCAGCACTGGTCAAATGTCCGAGCGAACAGCCAAATTTGCCCAGCAAATAGGCGAAGTGATTCAGAAGACTGTGGATTTAGGCATTGCCATGGCTCGTCTCAACAATGAAGCCTCTCGTCTCGATAATGAAGCCACTCAAGAGCCACCAAAGGAAGCAGAAGTCAAGCCAGCACCAAAATCAAGGAAGCGTAAGGCTTCAAGGAAACCCGCAGCGGTTACACCTAATCAAGCGGGACCTAGCCATGTGGCAAGGCCACCAGCTAGGAAGCCATACATAGGAACTGCCCCTTTATGCAAACGATGCAACCGTCATCATTCAAACCTCATACCCTGCTCCAAATGTACCTACTGTGGACGGAGGGGACATTTGGTCAACACATGCCACTTCGCTATCCAAAACAAAGCTGCTATAAACCTTGCTGCTACCCAACTCCAAGTCAACCCTACTCAAGCTCGTTTTCCGTCTGGTACTTGCTACAACTGTGGCGAGACGAGCCATTTCAGGAACAACTGCCCAAAGCTTGCTAATACAAATCCAACCCACGAATGAGCAGTTGGCTGACTAGAAGATGTTGCTGTCTTATGCTTTTATTCTCCTGTTTTCTTGTAATGTGAAACAATCTGTTTTGTTTATAAATAAATTATTGTTCACAATTCTGATATACAAGTGTAGTTACATGTGTGTATGACTTTTCCTATGATACCTACATCAAGAAACTATGTACCTTGCAAACTACTCTTGTGATTTCTCTCTTTCAAATGACCGCTCATGATTACCTCAAAAATTTTAAGTACTCGTTTCATTCTAAGAAATGAAGTACATGAAATAAAGTGAAATTATGAGTAATCGTGCTTTTTACACATCTGTGCCATTAAATCCTTGGTTAGATAACTAAGGGTAGTTTCAAATCTCATACCCATTACGTTTTGATTTTTTTCAACATACACAGTACAAGTATTTCAAAAACAACCTTCATGATCTCAAAACATTTCATATAGTTTGAAAACAATTTTTTTTTTCAAATGCATTGTCTATGTTATTTCAAAAACATTGGTTATGTTTTCAAAAAAAAAAAACAACTTTCATAATTTCAGAATATTTCATATAGTCTGAAAAAAATATTAACACAGTATATTTTCTTATCAAGTGCATGATTTCAAAAGCATCATTCATGTTTTCCAAAAACCTTATACATAATTTCAAAAATTCATTTCGCATGATTTTAAAACATTTTTATAAATATACTTATCTAAAAACCTACTTTATGATTTCAAAAGTATTATATATAAGGTTTCAAAAACATTTTTAGAACCCCATGCATAGTTTTCCAAATATATTTTCCTCATACATTTACTTAACCTTCAAATTCTGCTTCATATGTTGCCTTGGCATATCTAGCATCTCAACTTCATAAGCATTTTTACTTCATGTTTTGACATAAGCACGTTCAGTGCAAGGTTTCAAAACATCTTCAACTTCTAAAATCCATATGGGATCTTTTTATCTTCACATTTAGACCCTTGTGGATGATCATCATTCAAATCAGAGTCCTTAATTGGATTCCTTATGTACCTGAATTCGAACATTTCGGTTCCTTATAATCGAAATCGAATTTCTCTTTTAAAAATCTTTCTATCTTTATAGATAGATTCTTGTAAATGTTTAAAGTGCCAAATGAAATCCACGAGATGGATTCCTATTGTACTTTAAATGCATGTGCTCTATCAACAAAACAAATTAACAAATAAACAATCTTTGTGGTTATACGACTATGTGTTTATTCATCTTATGTTTTCTTTTATGCATTTTGTGTTTTTATACTCTGGATATTCGTTATCCAAATCCTCGCAGGATCTTTCATATCTCCATATGAGGGATTCGTAGCAGGGTAGTCAAAAGGTGCTACCTTAAATCCTTAATGGGCTACTATGTAAGAGTTAAGACCCTTGGATTATATAGTACCACTCCATGATTCATAAGAGACCCTTTAGAGGTCATGTCAAAAAGATTGATTCACAATTTGGTTAAAGGACGACATCTAGTGATGTAGCTGGACAGACTCCTTGATAGTCTATTTAGATCATTTATTGATTTAGTTAAAAGGACTCTATGGCGGTCTAGTCACACTCATCACAGGATTGTTCATTTGGTTTTAACCTACACATTATAAAATAGACAGTGTGAACTGTGCAAGGAATTGTCTAATTATGGACGCGTACATAATTATGAAATTTAGTGCACAGAAACCCAGTAAAATTTATTATGTGTAAGAACCGATAGCGACAACAATAACAAAATGAGAACGATGTAATGGAGGTACGGTGGACGCACCAATGACGCTTCATATACTTGTATATATAAGTGTTGTAACACCTGTGCCTTCACGGCCATCAAACAAATACCAAAGCAATGAAATATTGTATTTCATACTTGGTATTTGTAAAAATATGTGTATCATTTGCACATATCAATTCTTGTTCAATTTCAAACTCTAAATCACTTTCTGGAAGGTTATACGCGCACCGATGCGTAAATATAACCAGTTTAATGCAACAAACACTCCGGAATAGTGACATTGGCTTAACATACCTTAAATAACCTTTACATAACTTAGAAATAAGTTTTGAAGGCTTTGGTATGGCAAAATCAAGTTAAATCGCTTACAGGGACTAAAGTTGACAAACTGCGAAAGTATGCCAATTTGAACTGTAACAGACATTCTGGAACATAACCATAAGTTAAACACACCTTAAATATCCTTTACATAGCTTAGAAATAGGCTTTGAGGGGTTCGGTGTGCTAAAATAAACTTTTGGGTCATTCAGGGACTAAAAGTGTCAAAAAGTGCACAAGTTTGCATTTTCGCGCATAACTTACGTTCTGAATACATCTGGACATCCAAAAATTTATGTAAGCATGACTACATTATATTTTAGTGTTCGCCTTAAGAAAAATCCATTCGTTGCGTCATTTGGATCGTTTTTCGCGCTTGTGCGCATTCCGTCGTAATTAAGCGAACATCGCGTTCGTACGACCAAACGAACCATCATCCGACATATTTTTGAACATGTTTCATGTCCACAATGTTTAGGCAACATTTTAGGGCCTTAAACTTGGCTTTACGGGCCTTAGAAGTGTCGGAAATGGCCTTAAACACGTGCAGGGACTGAAACTGTCATTTTTCAAACATATGTGCAGATCAGAAGGGCCATGCGGCCCGCATTGTCTTTGGCTGATCCTGAAGCGGGCCGCTTCCCACTATCAGACCAGATTAAGTGTATTTAACAGCTGTTTGCAGCTGTTTTGCACTCCCTAACCCCTTGCCAAGTGTTGATTCCTTATGGTGGTGAGCATTTTGAGGCACCATAACTTTCCGACAAGTGTACGGCCTTGATCGTGCCCTCTTTTCCATGAAACGATCCTAACGGTTACCCGAATACTATAAATACCCATGCCATCCAACCTCATTACTTACAAGAATCTGATCTATTTGACTCTAAGTTGGAACCATTGTTCCATACCTGAGTTATTGTGATCACGATTAGCATTCGGGGACCCTTCGTAAGTATTCTTTCGTTCTTTTCCTTATTTTTACTGCTTTTCGAGTCAGAAAGTCAAACTTTGTTTGACTTTCAGCGTTGACCAGTGATGGTCAATGCGAAGATCGTAAGAACTTCGCAACGTGATTGTAATCACGATGGTCATAGTCCCTTGGGACTATGCCTACTGATTACCACGTTGTCTAGGGTCGTAGGGTAGGCGATCTAATAAATCGCCTATACCTTCGAACTCGACCCATTTGGTCGATCATTAGGATCCGACCAAATACATTAGGTGACCATAGTTGGTAGGGAATAACCTTCCGAGGTTATACCCTATGGTCACATCGTTTAAGTAGTTGTATGATAGGTAGTTTATATGCCTTAGGTAAATTACCAGAATACCCTTTTCATGTATAATTGGTAATTAAGCATATGTAACCTAAACTTTTGCCACATAACTGATTATGTAACATGTTTAGGCATATAACACTTGTCATAGGACTAGTTAGGCGGTCCGAACGCGTTACACGCAAACGACGCGTTAAAGTAGCATAAGCTTCCTAAACGGGTCGTAATGGGTCGTAGACACTTAGGTTAAGTTTCATTTAGTATGTAGGCTTTGTTAAACCATATCATATGAGTTCCTACACTCATTTGGTTTACAAACCCTAATGCTACCCAATCTTCCGATTTAGGTCCGGTTAATTAACATAGTTACCTATATTAGGTGCCGTTTGATTTCCGTGATCTCTAGCATTATTTGGTTGTTACTCAAGGACTACTGAGCATTCTCAAGTGAGTACATAGACCCCTCTTTTACTGTTTTCCAAACTGTTTTGGGGTGGAACACATGTGCCTACTTGTTACTTTCATGCTTTCCTGTTTTCACATCATATACCGACTATGTTTGTTAGTACATTATAGTACATTGATTTACATGACTTTTCTGCTATGTATGTTGACTGATAACATGCTAAGCACATTGATTTACATTACCTTTCTGCTACGTATGTTGACTGATAGCATGCTAGCACATTGATTTACATTACCTTTCTGCTACGTATGTTGACTGATAGCATGCTAGCACATTGATTTACAAGACTTTTCTACTTTGTATGTTAACTTAGCATACTTAGTACATTGTTTTCATATGACATGTATACAACTACTATGACATTTGGTTTGCACAAACGGGTCTTTATTACGTTCATTAACATTTGCTACGCCGCTCGGGAGTAAGTAGTGGTACCATAGGACTTGACAAATCCCATTCCTGACATCCCGGGTTTGTTTGGATGTAAGGAATGACTGAATCCGAATACAATTCTTTTGATAACCTTGACTGAAAGGGTTATCCGACTGTCTCAAGGCTTGAATGTTTGCGTTTAACATACTGCATAAGTGTTCATATTCAGTATAGCATGCATATGTCTTACAAAACATAACTTTGATTTAAACCAGTTTTACTTCAATACTTTGTTTTGTACATTTTTACTTATGGTTTAAGTAGTCTACATTTTTACTTACCATACATATCATTTTGGGTTACACATTACATGATTTACATTGATCATGCATTTACACAAAACATAACATTGATTTAAACCGAGTTTTACTTCGATACTATGTTCTTGTGCATATGGTTTAGTTGATACCTTTCACTAGCCATACATATCATTTTGGTTATACATTACTTGACTACTTTTGGACTATCAACATTTGACATGGTTTATACAAGGACTTTTGATTATTGGTTTAAACATAGACTTATTACATTGTTTGGTTTGGTTTGATTAAGTGATTAAATAACGATGGGTGTGTAATATGATACAAGCATGGTGGATACGCCGCTGGTACTTCCTATATATAAGTGTTTGTATGGTATTACATATCGTAGCGTTATTTGAATCATTTCAGTTTGATACATATAACATTTTATACAAATAACATATTTTTCACAAGACATTGTTTTACAGAACAACTTATCTTTTACAAACTCATTTAACTTGGTTATTCATTTAACCATACATTATTCACTTATTTATACATATCATCTGAACTCATTGTTTTTCAAATGATTTACAAAACAAAGCAAATAACAAGGTTCATGACTAAACATTTTCTCAAACATAAGTCATGACACCTATTTTCACAAAACCTATGTATCTCACCGGCATTTTTATGCTGACGTACCATATTTTCACATGTGTTTTTCAGGAAATGAAGCATAGGATTGATCAAGATACACTTAGACAGACTTGGGCTTTAGTGAAAATAAAAGATGCAAGACTAGTTAATTATGTTGTTTTTCCTTGTTTGTTAAGACATTGTAACACTTCTAATGAATAAAACGAAATTTCAATTGCCATGGATTTGAAACATTAATTCTGTTACAACACGCCTCGATGTTTCCGCCACGTTTTGTTGTTTTACGTGGTCGGGGTGTGACAGAAAAGATGGTATCAGAGCTAATGGTTATAGGGAATTAGGTTATTAGTAATGCTTTGACCTAGTCTATAACCTTCTTAGGACCCTAACGCGAGTTTACTTGCGTTTAGTCATAAAACAATACCGTCACCTATCCTTAGGCGACGATCACAACAAGAATATAAATTTCAAAACCGCTTTGAAAACTAATCATCTGTTCTAGGATGATTGATTACTAGGTTTTGAACCCTCTATTGTAAGGTTTTGAACTCTCTATTATATGGTTTTGAACCCTTTGAGTTTTCAAAATCTCGTCAAGGTTTTGGGTTTTTAATAATGTGAACACGTGCAAACTGGAAGGGTGAATGCCTGTATTCTGGGTTTTTCTGGCTAGGCAAGCACTTCGTATACATCTCATCAGACGCGAGACCAGTTGTGCTTACCTGGGAATTCTTGGGATGAGTGTTCACTTATAGGCGAGCATGTCTTCGCAATACATTATTTTTGACCCATTTACTTTTATTAGTCACCGTCTCATTTGTTTGCCTTAGGTAACAAACAAATGATCGCAATCTTCATGCGTTATCCTTCTGTTTTGATTGTCCAATAATCTTTCACCTGTTTCTCCCTATGCCTTTCTTTTTCTTCAAGAATGTCTCTTCATCACGATGACGCCCAGATATCTGAGCAAGCAGCCAAATTCGCTTAGCGAATAGGCGAAGTAGTCCTGAAGACTGTGGAATTAGCTACTGCCATGTATCGTCTCCTGGATGAAGCCACTCAAGAGTCACCAAGACAGGCAGGACCTAGTCAGGTGACAACACCATCAGCCAATAAACCAATCGAGGAATCAAAGACCATGGATGAACAACCCCCTAAGAAGTCAAAGAAGCGAAAGGCTTCTCAGAACTTCGCCATTGTCGCTCACAATGGTCAAGCCTTTCCCAACCAACCAGCTCAGCCACCTGCAAAGAAAGCATATACCGGTACTGCACCTCTTTGTGCACGCTGCAACGGTCATCACGCGTTACAACAAGTCTGCTGGCAATGCACGATGTGTGGTAAACTTGGGCATTTGGCCAAAGTTTGTCGTTTGGGACAAAATCAGGCTGCTCAGGTTCAAGCTCCGGTTCAAGGGAACGCTGCGAAATTCCCACTGGGTTCATGTTTCAACTGCGGAGAGATTGGTCACTTCCGCCACAACTGCCCAAAGCTTACTAATGCAAATCCAACCCTTGGATGAGCATTCGGCTGAACAAAGGATATTGCTGTCTTATGCCTTTGTTTCTTTTGTTCTCATGTATTGTGAAACAATATGTCTTGTTCATAAATAAAAGTAGTTGTTCACAGATTCTGATGTACAATTGTAGTTACATATGTGTAGGATTTTCTTATGATACCTACATCAAGGAACTATGTTCCTTACAAACTACTCTTGTGATTCTCTCTTTCAAATGATCGCTCGTGATTCCCTCGAACATTTTAAGTACTCGTTTCATTCTAAGAAACAAAGTACAGAAGATAAAGTGACATTATGAGTGATCATGCTTCTGCACATCAGTGCCTTTGAATCCTTGGTTAGATAACTAAGGGTGTTTTCAAATCTCATACCCATTACGTTTTAATTTTTCAACATACACAGTACCAGTATTTCAAAACAATCTTCATGATCTCAAAACATTTCATATAGTTTGAAAACAATTTTTCTAGATACATTGTCTATGTTATTTCAAAAACATTGGCCATGTTATCAAAACCAACCTTTCAAATTTCAAAATATTTCATATAGTCTGAAGACAATATTAACACAATACATTTTCTTATCAAGTGCATGATTTCGAAAAAGCATCATATAATTTTTTTCAAAAACCTTATACATAATTTCAAAATTCATCTCGCATGATTTTAAAACATTTTTGTAAATATATCTACCTAATACACCTACTTTATGATTTCAAAAAGTATTATATATAAGGTTTCAAAAACGTTAAACACATTTTTCTTAAAAGAACCCCATGCATAGTTTTCAAAAATATTTTCCTCATACATTGACTTAACCTTCAAATTCCGCTTCATATGTCGCCTTGACATATCAGGCATCTCAACTTCATAAGCATTTTACTTCATGTTTTGACTTAATCACATCCCGTGCAAGATTTCAAAACATCTTCAACTTCTAAAATCCATAAGGGATCTTTTTATCCTCACAATTAGATCCTTGTGGATGATTATTATTCAAATCAGAGTCCTTAATTGGATTCCTTATGTACCTTAATTCGAACACTTCGGTTCCAAATAATCGAAGTCGAATTTTCTTTTTGAATCTTTCTATCTTTATAGTTGGATTCTTGATAACGTTTAAAGTACCAAATGAAATCCACGGAATGGATTCCTAGTGTGCTTTAAATGCATGTACGCAATTTACAAGGCAAATTAACAAACAATTTTGTGGTTATGTGACTATGTGTTTACTCATCTTATGTTTTCTTTTATGCATTTTTGGTGTTTTTACTACTCTGGATATTCTATATCCAAATCCTTGCAGGATCTTTCATATCTTCATATGAGGGATTCGTAGCAGGATATTCAAAAGGTACTACCTTTAATCCTTAAATGGGCTTCTATGTAATAGTTAAGACCCTTGGATTATATAGTACCACTCCAAGATTCATAAGAGACCCTTTAGTGGTCTAGTCAAAAAGATTGATTCACAATTTGGTAAAAAAAAAAAATGACATCTAGTGATGTAGCTGAACAGACTCCTTGATAGTCTATTTAAATCATTTGTTGATTTAGTCTAAAGGACTCTATGGCGGTCTAAGTCACGCTCATCACAGGATTGTTCATTTGGTTTTACCCTACGCATTATAAAATAGACTGTGTGAACTGTGCAAGGAATTGTCTAATTATGGAGGCCTACATAATTATGAAATTTAGTGCACAGAAACCCAGTAAGATTTATTATGTGAAGGAACCGATAGCGACAACAATAACAAAATGAGGACGATGTAATGGAGGTACGGTGGACGCACCAATGACGCTTCATATACTTGTATATAAGTGTCCCTCTTACATTGCAAGCATAATGTTATTAAAGTTACTAGAAGTTCAGAACCCTAACCAATGTTGTTCGATCTTTTCAACTTCATGCTTTCAAGCTCTCACAAGTTTCCTCTAAATAAATTTCGGGACGAAATTTCCTAAAGTAGGGGAGACTGTAACACCTGTGCCTTCACGGCCATCAAACAAATACCAAAGCAATGAAATATTGTATTTCATACTTGGTATTTGTAAAAATATGTGTATCATTTGCACATATCAATTCTTGTTCAATTTCAAACTCTAAATCACTTTCTGGAAGGTTATACGCGCACCGATGCGTAAATATAACCAGTTTAATGCAACAAACACTCCGGAATAGTGACATTGGCTTAACATACCTTAAATAACCTTTACATAACTTAGAAATAAGTTTTGAAGGCTTTGGTATGGCAAAATCAAGTTAAATCGCTTACAGGGACTAAAGTTGACAAACTGCGAAAGTATGCCAATTTGAACTGTAACAGACATTCTGGAACATAACCATAAGTTAAACACACCTTAAATATCCTTTACATAGCTTAGAAATAGGCTTTGAGGGGTTCGGTGTGCTAAAATAAACTTTTGGGTCATTCAGGGACTAAAAGTGTCAAAAAGTGCACAAGTTTGCATTTTCGCGCATAACTTACGTTCTGAATACATCTGGACATCCAAAAATTTATGTAAGCATGACTACATTATATTTTAGTGTTCGCCTTAAGAAAAATCCATTCGTTGCGTCATTTGGATCGTTTTTCGCGCTTGTGCGCATTCCGTCGTAATTAAGCGAACATCGCGTTCGTACGACCAAACGAACCATCATCCGACATATTTTTGAACATGTTTCATGTCCACAATGTTTAGGCAACATTTTAGGGCCTTAAACTTGGCTTTACGGGCCTTAGAAGTGTCGGAAATGGCCTTAAACACGTGCAGGGACTGAAACTGTCATTTTTCAAACATATGTGCAGATCAGAAGGGCCATGCGGCCCGCATTGTCTTTGGCTGATCCTGAAGCGGGCCGCTTCCCACTATCAGACCAGATTAAGTGTATTTAACAGCTGTTTGCAGCTGTTTTGCACTCCCTAACCCCTTGCCAAGTGTTGATTCCTTATGGTGGTGAGCATTTTGAGGCACCATAACTTTCCGACAAGTGTACGGCCTTGATCGTGCCCTCTTTTCCATGAAACGATCCTAACGGTTACCCGAATACTATAAATACCCATGCCATCCAACCTCATTACTTACAAGAATCTGATCTATTTGACTCTAAGTTGGAACCATTGTTCCATACCTGAGTTATTGTGATCACGATTAGCATTCGGGGACCCTTCGTAAGTATTCTTTCGTTCTTTTCCTTATTTTTACTGCTTTTCGAGTCAGAAAGTCAAACTTTGTTTGACTTTCAGCGTTGACCAGTGATGGTCAATGCGAAGATCGTAAGAACTTCGCAACGTGATTGTAATCACGATGGTCATAGTCCCTTGGGACTATGCCTACTGATTACCACGTTGTCTAGGGTCGTAGGGTAGGCGATCTAATAAATCGCCTATACCTTCGAACTCGACCCATTTGGTCGATCATTAGGATCTGACCAAATACATTAGGTGACCATAGTAGGTAGGGAATAACCTTCCGAGGTTATACCCTATGGTCACATCGTTTAAGTAGTTGTATGATAGGTAGTTTATATGCCTTAGGTAAATTACCAGAATACCCTTTTCATGTATAATTGGTAATTAAGCATATGTAACCTAAACTTTTGCCACATAACTGATTATGTAACATGTTTAGGCATATAACACTTGTCATAGGACTAGTTAGGCGGTCCGAACGCGTTACACGCAAACGACGCGTTAAAGTAGCATAAGCTTCCTAAACGGGTCGTAATGGGTCGTAGACACTTAGGTTAAGTTTCATTTAGTATGTAGGCTTTGTTAAACCATATCATATGAGTTCCTACACTCATTTGGTTTACAAACCCTAATGCTACCCAATCTTCCGATTTAGGTCCGGTTAATTAACATAGTTACCTATATTAGGTGCCGTTTGATTTCCGTGATCTCTAGCATTATTTGGTTGTTACTCAAGGACTACTGAGCATTCTCAAGTGAGTACATAGACCCCTCTTTTACTGTTTTCCAAACTGTTTTGGGGTGGAACACATGTGCCTACTTGTTACTTTCATGCTTTCCTGTTTTCACATCATATACCGACTATGTTTGTTAGTACATTATAGTACATTGATTTACATGACTTTTCTGCTATGTATGTTGACTGATAACATGCTAAGCACATTGATTTACATTACCTTTCTGCTACGTATGTTGACTGATAGCATGCTAGCACATTGATTTACATTACCTTTCTGCTACGTATGTTGACTGATAGCATGCTAGCACATTGATTTACAAGACTTTTCTACTTTGTATGTTAACTTAGCATACTTAGTACATTGTTTTCATATGAGATGTATACAACTACTATGACATTTGGTTTGCACAAACGGGTCTTTATTACGTTCATTAACATTTGCTACGCCGCTCGGGAGTAAGTAGTGGTACCATAGGACTTGACAAATCCCATTCCTGACATCCCGGGTTTGTTTGGATGTAAGGAATGACTGAATCCGAATACAATTCTTTTGATAACCTTGACTGAAAGGGTTATCCGACTGTCTCAAGGCTTGAATGTTTGCGTTTAACATACTGCATAAGTGTTCATATTCAGTATAGCATGCATATGTCTTACAAAACATAACTTTGATTTAAACCAGTTTTACTTCAATACTTTGTTTTGTACATTTTTACTTATGGTTTAAGTAGTCTACATTTTTACTTACCATACATATCATTTTGGGTTACACATTACATGATTTACATTGATCATGCATTTACACAAAACATAACATTGATTTAAACCGAGTTTTACTTCGATACTATGTTCTTGTGCATATGGTTTAGTTGATACCTTTCACTAGCCATACATATCATTTTGGTTATACATTACTTGACTACTTTTGGACTATCAACATTTGACATGGTTTATACAAGGACTTTTGATTATTGGTTTAAACATAGACTTATTACATTGTTTGGTTTGGTTTGATTAAGTGATTAAATAACGATGGGTGTGTAATATGATACAAGCATGGTGGATACGCCGCTGGTACTTCCTATATATAAGTGTTTGTATGGTATTACATATCGTAGCGTTATTTGAATCATTTCAGTTTGATACATATAACATTTTATACAAATAACATATTTTTCACAAGACATTGTTTTACAGAACAACTTATCTTTTACAAACTCATTTAACTTGGTTATTCATTTAACCATACATTATTCACTTATTTATACATATCATCTGAACTCATTGTTTTTCAAATGATTTACAAAACAAAGCAAATAACAAGGTTCATGACTAAACATTTTCTCAAACATAAGTCATGACACCTATTTTCACAAAACCTATGTATCTCACCGGCATTTTTATGCTGACGTACCATATTTTCACATGTGTTTTTCAGGAAATGAAGCATAGGATTGATCAAGATACACTTAGACAGACTTGGGCTTTAGTGAAAATAAAAGATGCAAGACTAGTTAATTATGTTGTTTTTCCTTGTTTGTTAAGACATTGTAACACTTCTAATGAATAAAACGAAATTTCAATTGCCATGGATTTGAAACATTAATTCTGTTACAACACGCCTCGATGTTTCCGCCACGTTTTGTTGTTTTACGTGGTCGGGGTGTGACAAGTGTCCCTCTTACATTGTAAGCATAATGTTATTAAGGTTACTAGAAGTTCAAGAACCCTAACCAATGTTGTTCGATCTTTTCAACTTCATGTTTTAAACTCTCACAAGTTTCCTCTAAATAAATTTCGGGACGAAATTTCCTAGAGTAGGGGAGACTGTAACACCTATGCCTCCACGGCCATCAAACAAATACCAAACCAATGAAATATTGTATTTCATACATGGGATTTGTAAAAATATGTGTATCATTTGCACATATCAATTTTTGTTCAAATTCAAACTCTAAATCGCTTTCTGGAAGGTTATACGCGCACCGACGCGTAAATATAACAAATTTAATGCAACAAACACTCCGGAACAGTGACATAGGCTTAACATACCTTAAATAACCTTTACATAACTTAGAAATAAGTTTTGAAGGCTTTGGTATGGCAAAATCAAGTTAATACGCTTACAGGGACTAAAGTTGACAAACTGCGAAAGTATGCCAATTTGAACTATAACAGACATTCCGGATCATGGCCATAAGTTAAACATACCATAAATATCCTTTACATAGCTTAGAAATAGGCTTTGAGAGGTTCGGTATGCTAAAATAAACTTTTGGGGTCATTCAGGGACTAAAAGCGTCAAAAAGTGCACAAGTTTGCATTTTCGCGCATAACTTACATTCTGAATACATCCGGACATCCAAAAATTTATGTAAGCACTAAAATATTTTATTTTAGTGTTTGGCATAAGAAAAATCCATTCGTCACGCCCTTTGGATCATTTTTCGCGCTTATGCGCATTCCGTCGTAATTAACCGAACAACGTAACCGTACGGCTAAACGAACCGACACCCGAGATATTTTTGAACACATTTTAAGTTCCCTATACTTTAACTTCATTTTAGAGCTTTGAAATGGGGTTAACGGGGCTTAAACGTGTCAAAAAAAACGCATCGAAAACCAAGTTTTGAGGTTGCAGGGACTGAAACTGTAAATCTGCCAAACTAGGTCCGTAAACAGGGGCCAGATGCAGCAAAACGTTTTTTTTTTCAGCTGTTAACAGCCCTTAACACTCTCCAAAGGCCAAGTGCCAAGTGTCAAACTCTTATGGTGGATGGCAAATGAGTTACCACAACTTTCCAACAAGTGTACGGCTTAGATCGTGCCCCCTTTCCAAGAAATGATCCTAACGGTTGTCCATTTACTATAAATACCCACCCCCATCTTCACTCATTCCTCACAAAATTTGATCTAAAGTGTTCTAAGTTGAAGCCTTTGCTTCATACCTGAACTATTTGGGTCTAGATTGCTTGCGGGGACCCTTTGTAAGTGTTCCTTCGTCCTTTTATTGCTTTTCGAGTCCTAAAGTCAAACTTTGTTTGACTTTCTGCGTTGACAAGTTTATGGTCAATGCGAAGTTCGTTTGAACTTCATAACGTGAGCGTAATCACGATGGTTATAGTCCCTAGTGACTATACCTACTGATTACCACGTTATCTAGGCTCAGTGACGAGCCGTAGTTTCGGTCAGAATACGTATTCTTGCGTATTTTGTAACCAAACTACTTATGGGTATCAAAACCGTTTGTTTTGATACCAAACCTATTTCTAAACTTAGTTAAGCATGTTTTAACATGCTTAGCTCGTCACTTTTAGTTTAGTGCTTGTATAGGGTCGTAAGGTAAGCGATCTAAACAATCGCTTATACTATCGAACCCGACCCGTTTGGTCGATCATTAGGATCTGACCAAGCACATTAGGTGACCATAGCATATAGGGAATAACCTTCCGAGGTTATACCTTTTGGTCGCTTCGTTTAAGTAGTTGTATGATAGGTAGTTTATATGCCTTAGGTAAATTACCAAAATGCCCTTTTGACGCCAAAATTCATTTTAAGCATATGTAACATAAATTTTGGTATCTAAACTATTTTGGTAACAATATTAGATATGTTAAGGCATATTTTACTTGTCATAGGACTAGTTAAGCGGTCCGAACGCGTTTCACGCAAACGACGCGTTAAAGTAGCATAAGCTACCTAAACGAGTCGTAATGGGTCGTAAGCACTTATGTTAGGTTTCATTTAGTATGTAGGCTTTGTTAAACCATGTTACATGAGTTCCTACACTCATTTGGTTTACAAACCCTCATGCTACCCAATCTTCCGATTATTGGTCCGGTTTATTAATGTAGTTACCTATATTAGGTGTCGTTTGATATCCGCGATCTCTAGCATTGCTTGGTGGTTATCTTAGGACTTCTGAGCAATCTCAAGTGAGTACATAGACCCCTCTTTTACTTTTTTCCAAACATTTTGGGGTGGAACACATGTGCCTACTTGTTACTTTCATGCTTTCCATGTTTTCACATCATATACCTGCTATGTTCGTTAGTACATTATAGTACATGATTTCATTACATTTCATGCTATGTATGCCCATTGTGTGCGTACTTAGTACATCGTTTTACATTTTATGCTATGTATGTCCATTTAGTTCATACTTAGTACATCGTTTTACATTACATTTTATGCTATGTATGTCCATTTAGTTCATACTTAGTACATCGTTTCACATCACATCACATGCTATGTATGTTCATCTATTGCATACTTAGTACATTTGTTTTCATCACATGCTTACATTTTGACATGATATTTGGTTTGTATAAATGGAACAATACATTCATTAACACCGATCACGCCGTTCGTTAGTAGGTAGTGGTACCATAGGAATTGACAACTCCCGTTCCGGACATCCTGGGTAGGTGGGGATGAAAGGAATGACCGAATTCGATATACATTTACAACAAGATAAACCTTTAATTTGTTTAAGGGTTTATCGCCACAGTCTCAAGGCTTGGATGTATGCATTTTCACAATACCGCATAGATATTTGTATCAGTATAGCATGCATTTCCACATAACATAACTTTGATTTAAACCAAGTTTTACTTCAATACTTCGTTTTGTGCATTTTACCTATGGTTTAGTTGATGCATTTCACTAGCCATACATATCATTTTTGGTTACACATTACATGATTTACATTTGACACATAAACATTTTCGACATTGGTTATACATTGCATGATTTACATCTTGACATAAACATTTTGACATATTATTCAATACATTTGGCAATTTGTTTAAACATAGACATCTTACATTGGTGGTTTGGTTTGAGTAAGTGATTTAAGTAACGAGGCGTGTGTAATATGATACAAGCATGGTGGATACGCCGCTGGTACTTCCTATATATAAGTGATTGTATGGTATTACATAACGTAGCGTTATTTGAATCATTTCAATTTGGACATATAACATTTTATACAAATAACATACTTTTCACAATACATTGTTTTACAAACAACTTAACTTATACAAACTCATTTCACATGGTTATTCACTTAACCATGTATTATTCTTTTATACATATATAACATTTGGTTTATTTATCACTTTTCAAATGATTTACAAGACAAAGCAAATTACAAGGTTCATGACTAAACATTTTCTCAAACAATAAGTCATGAATCCTATTTTCATAAACCTATGTATCTCACAGGCATTTTTATGCTGACGTGCCTATTTTCACATGTGTTTCAGGATATGATGCATAGGATTTATCAAGATACACTTAGGCGGACTTGGGCCTTAGCGACAATAAAAGATGCAAGACTAGTTATTTATGTTATGTTTCTTTGATTGTCAAGACATTGTAACTCTTTAATCAATAAAACAATATTTCAATTTCCATGTGTTATGAAACAATGATTCTGTTACAACACTCCCCGACGTTTTCCGCCACGTTTTGTTGTTCTACGTGGTCGGGGTGTGACAAACAAATCCATCAAAAGTGGCAACGGAGTAGAGACACATGATAACTTGTAACACAAATAATATTCTTGAGCAAAGAGATCGCTCGCACATCCACTTAGTTCCCTGAAATACATGTAAGTTTTGAAAATCGTCAACAAAAGTTGGTGTGAATTCATGCAGTTTTGTGTAAAACATATGAGTAATTGTTGTAAGAATCATGGTATGTACTTGTAAAATGTACTTGAAAAAAATGTATTCTGTAAATGCAAGGCAATTGAGATCATTAATGTTTCGCGAGGACATTAACATTTGTCACGACATAGGAAGTATCCAAACCATAGGCATTTTCACGTCGATTTACGACTTGAGACACAAATGCACTCTTGGTAGAACGTGGCTAAGAGTGTGGCTACCTAAACCCATTAGATCTAACCTTTTGTTCCGCGGTCTGGGCTACCTAAACCCATTAGATCTACCTAAACCCGTTGATTAATGGTTCTTAAGTCTCACCCTATTCTTCACATGATCTATACGTCATTCCTAAGTTTTGTTTCTACATACCAAAGTACATGTATTTTACCCAAGTTTAGAAAACAAGAAAATGTTTAAAAGTGGAGACATGAACTCACTAATTTGCGTATCCTGCGTCGAAAACTTCACCGGGCTTGTCTTGTAGGCGTCGTAACCTGTATGTGTTCTATATACGTTAATCACTAGACTTGTAACTCACTAAGTACAAGTCAACATCTTAAGTTAAGTATTTGTTTTGTGTAAGTTCATCTTTTGTGAGGGTCGTGCCCTTGTTTGTCGGGTCACGCCCGTTTGTCACGTTATTATAATTTGAATTTTTATTGTTCACTTGTAAATATATATTTTACTTCCAAAAATATATATTTGTATATGTAGGATTTGAAAAACGGTATGTGTTAAAAATAATCTATATTTTTAACTTATCCAAAATATGATACTTGTATTATTTTCCAAAAATAAATATAAGTATTTTGTTAAATAATATTTTCAATATTATTTTTGTGTAAGTATACTTAGGGAAGTATACTTGTATTTTTAGGTAAATACTTGTGTATTTTACATTATTTGTCAAAAATCAATACTTTGATTCTTAATACTTTTTGGAATTATATTTCTTAAAAACAATATATTTTTAAGGTTTGTTTCAAATATATATACTTTGTTATGCTTGTAAAATATATATATTCATTTTTGTCATTTACCCGATTTTTTTATAATTTTCATTACTTGGTAATAATTACATATATTTGTCCGAAAATGTCCAATATTTGTCCAAGTCCATATGTTTTGAGGAATATATTTATGTTAATATATATTTTGTTCATTGTCCATATACCCCTTTTTAAGGGTAATTCTTGTATATATATTTATAAATACTTCCTTGTATATTTTTGTGTGTATTTTGGTATTAATACTCCTTGGGAGTATTTAGTGTATTTTCAAGTTCCTAATGCACTACTACATATAATACACATAATATACACTTAGCACAAAATTGGGTGACCACTATATATATATATATATTCCCTAAAAATATACATACTTAATATTGAATTTTAACCTTGAAGAAATCCTTATTTCTTGACTTGAAATTTTGTACAAAAATTAGGAAACCTTAATAAATATTTTTAGGTGATTTTTGGGGAATAAGTTTCACCAAAACTTATATTTTTGTAAGTGTCAAAATTTTATAAAAATTTTGACATAGTTCCCCTAAAAACGGTGGTTTCCCATGTTTTCAAAACATGTATTTATTTTCTTTTCATCACTAAAAATCAATTTCCAACAATCTCACAAGTTACATACACTAATTTCATCATGTAAAACCCATAGATGAACTTGTTTATTTTGTAAAAACATGTAGTGTTGTAAATTTATACTTAACATACTTGGTTCTTTCAAGAATAAGCTTCTTGATGAATTTTTCATTAACTTTTTATAAAACTTAGTTTCATAAGTTAACCATCCATAAACTTAGTTACTTCAAGAATATGAGAACATGCTTTAAAACCATTTTTCATGTTTACATAAAGACTTTTCAAGTTCATCTTCAAGTTTAACCATGGATCTTTCAAGATCCATGCTTAAACTTGTTAGATCAAAGCTTCTAACAAGCTTACACATGATGGATCTAACTAAAAACACAAGATCAACATTCACAACTTCACATCATACATCAAACAACTTCATAACAACTTGTTTTCACCTTGATTTTGTTAGATTTACATATTTTCATCTTTTAAAGTTTGGTTTCTTAGATTATGTAACTTGTACATAGCATGAACATGAAGTACAAATCGATGTATGAAGCTTACCACTAGCTATTGTGGCTAGGGAAGTGGCAAGAACTCAAGAGAAGAAGAAGAATGAAGAAGATGTGGTGGTTAAAAGCTCCTTAGCAAGGTCCTTCACCTTCCAATGCTTCACACCTTCCTTAAACACCTTCTAGAACCTTTGTATAACCTTAGATTTCCTTGGTTATGAGTGAAAGAGGGTGATGTATGGAGTTACGGGTGTGGCCGTGAGGTGAAGAGAGGGAGAGGGGAAGAAGATGAAACTTTGAAAGTGTGAAATGTGAAGTGGTGATGTTTATCTTACTAATGGTCTACACTTATAACTTTCCAACATCTCATTTTCCATGTATTATGTTTATTATCTTGACCACAACAAACAATATTTTAATGGGGAACTGGTTGGGCCACTTTTGGGCCGGTTAGAAGAGAGGGGGTGGGTAAAGTGCAAAGTTTTGGAAGTTGTGGGTTGAAGATGTAAGTTAGAAGGTTAAATGTGAAGTTAAGTGTGTTTAACTGTTTTTATGATTTTTAAGGTGTTCTATCACCATAACTAGCTTTAAAACATAAAATCTATATTTCTAGTCTAGTTTTGGTGTTTCGGGTAGTGTCTGGTTAATCGTTCGGTTGTCGGTTCGTTAAAGTGCTAAATTGTGAATTTTACAAGGTATGAAGTACCTTTTGTGACAGTTTTCATTCCCAACACTTTACATTTTATTCTGGACAGTTAAACATTAATTCTGCATGTTATTTGGATGTTTAAATGCTGATTTTTGCTGAATTCTGCAGAATTCTGCATTTAAAGTGCGTTTCGGATAGTTTTTAGTGCTTATTTTAGTTTCCGGAAAGTGTTTATATTAACCCTTGTTCACACACTTGGGTTTTAATGTATTTTTGATGTTGATCCTATATCTACGTCCTAAATCTATCGTTTAACTGAATGCAGAAGCTGTGTTGACACAGCTTGTCAATCCGGTAAGTTTACTAATCGTTTTGACGCAACGCTTAATGTATTGCACAATGCGATAAATGAAGTATGAAACATGCATGAATTCATATGTATAACATGTAAGCCTATAATGTTGACGTTTAAACATATAAATGCAGGAAATAAATAATTATTAAAATTGTACGGAAATTACCGGTTTCGTGCCAGTTGTCACAGTCTTTAGAGCAGTTACACCAAAATCCAGCTATTGATTTTGAAGCCACAAAAGTTGGGTTGTACAGCTTGTAGAAGCAATGTATTCAGCCTCTGTTGTGGATGTTGAAATAGCTGCTTGATTTTTGCTTTGCCAAGAAACTAAGCAATTGCCTAGAAATTGACACCCACCTGATGTGGACTTCCTTGTTGCATTGCAACCAGCAAAATCACTGTCTGAAAAAACCCTGAAAGCTCAATATTCCCTTTACCAGGATACCAGATACCAAGTGTTGGAGCACCCTTTAAGTATCTGAATATTATTTTCACAACTATAAGATTTGACTTCCTAGGTGCTGACTTGTATCGTGCACAAACACATGTTGCAAACATGACGTCTAGCCTAGATGCAGTTAGGTACAATAAAGACCCAATCATGGTTCTATACAATTTTTGATCAACCAAGTCATTTTTTTCATCTACAGTGACCAGCTTTGTGGTTGCCATAGGTGTACTACATGGTTTACAATCATTCATATCAAATTTTGTTAAAAGTTCTTTGACATATTTGCTTTGATGAATGAATGTTCCATTTTGCAATTGTTTAAGATGGAGACCAAGAAAGCATTGAAGTTCACCCATAACACTCATTTCAAACTCTGTTGTCATGAGTTTTCTGAAATCTTCACACATGGAGGTACATATGGATCCAAAGATGATGTCATCAACATAAATTTGGACAATTATCAAATGCTTTCCTTTCCATTTTAAAAATAGTGTTTTATCAATTTTACTTCTTGTAAACCCAATGGATAAGAGAAAGTTGGAAAGAGTTTCGTACCAGGCTCTAGGTGCTTGATTCAAACCATACAAAGCTATGTTGAGCTTGTATACATGATCAGGATAAATGGTATCTTCAAAACCAAGAGGTTGGCAAACATATACCTCGTCTTGAATCTTACCATACAGGAATGCACAATTGATATTCATTTGATACACCTTGATGTTGTGGTTGACGTCAAAGGCTAAGAATAATCTGATGGCCTCTAGTCTAGCTACAAGAGCAAAGGTTTCATCATAATCTATGCCCTCTTCTTGTCTAAAGCCTTGAATCACAAGCCTGGCTTTGTTTTTTTACAACAATGCCCCTTTCATCAGTTTTGTTTTTGAAGACCCATTTTGTGCCAATTGGACATACATCCTTTGGCAATGATACAGTTCCCATACTTGTTGTCTTTTAAACTGTTGGAGCTCCTCTTGCATAGCTTCTACCCAACTATTGTCTTTCAGTGCCTCTTGGTACTTGACTGGTTGGATGAGTGATATAAAGCCAGCAAAAAGACAAATGTTTTGGGATTGACTTCTTGTGAGAACCCCTTCATTGATGTTGCCAATAACTTGATCTGGTGGATGAGATTTAAGGAAGATTAGATCTCCCTTGTATGGAACAATGGCATTGAGAGGTGAAGGCTGTAGATGTGAATCATCTGAGCCAACATCTGTTGGTAATTTAGAAGAGCCAACATCTGTTGGAAGTAGAGGTGGAGGAATAGGAGGAATGAGCGTGAAACTGTGTTGACTTTTATCCACAGATTATGGACTTTTATCAACATAGGTTTGTCTTGATGAAGGGGTAGATGTTTGATCAACAACTGTTGATACAATAGTGGCAGAGTTTTGGCAGTTGTTTGAACATTTGCTTCTCTGGTGGTGGAATAGACATTGTATTGTGGAATCACAATGTCAATTCCATAATCTTGTGGGAAAGATTTTCATGTACCTGCAGGGTTAGTATTGACAGATACATCTTCAAATGTAAATTTATCTAGGTTAAACAGTTCAGCAGGATTTGCTGGCATTTTTAATGAAGAAAGTTCATTGAACTTTACATTCAAGGTCTCTTCCACACACCTATTGCTTGTGTTAAACACTTTCTAGGGCTTGGCAGTGGTTGAGTATCCAGAAAATAACCACAATCCACTTTGGCTGCAAATTTTGAAATTGAATCTTCTAAATTTAAAATGAAGCATGGGCAGCCAAAGATTTTAAAGTATGAGATCAATGGTTTTATCTTGAACAGAGTTTCATAGGTAGTCTTTTGATGTCTGGGGTTGATTAAAACTCTGTTCGGCACATAGCAAGCAGTGTTTATAGCCTCTGCCCAAAAGGTTACAGGTAAACCTGAGTCTGTAAGCATTGTTCTGGCAGCTTCAATCAATGTTCTGTTTTTTCATTTCAACCACCCCATTTTGTTCTGGTGTTATTGGTGTGTTGTACTGCCTGATAATCCCTTTTAACACACAGAAATCATCCAACTACTTGTTCCTAAACTCTGTTCCATTGTCACTCCTAAAGACTTTTACTAGCAGATCAAATTGCTTTTCAACTTGTTTTACAAAGTCCGGAAAAATACCTGTAGTCTCATCTTTGGAGTGCAAAAGGTAACTCCATGTAAACCTTGAAAAATCATCAACAATAACAAGACAATATATCTTCCTTTTCAGACTCATGATTTTTACAGGGCTAAACAAGTCCATGTGCCACAATTGTATACATTGGCTTGTTTTGGACTCTTCACTGGACTTATATGAACTTTTATGTTGTTTAGCTTTTAAATAGGAAACACAATATTTATCTCAAGTGAAAAGTTTTGGTGGAAGGCCGCTTACAAGGCCTTATTTTGAGAGTGTGGTGATTGTTTTAAGATTTCTGTGTCCAAGTCTCCTGTGCCATAGTTTTGTCTCCTTGGTAGAGCCATCTGAGAATAGAAAGGCATCAGACATTGGATTATCCTTCAACATATCAACCACATACACATTGCCACTCCTTTGAGCAACAGGTTGTGTTTTACTCCCTGCTATGACTTACTCAATCTTTTTAACCACTTCTGGCCTAACAATCTTACAAGTTTCCTTTGTGAAGAATGATCCATAGCCCTTGTCACTCATTTCAGACACACTAAGGAGATTAAATTTAAGATTATCAATAAGATTGACATTTTCAAACTTGAGTTTCCTAGCCTGTACAGTCCCTAACCACAACACCTTCCCCTATGAATTGTTACCAAAAGATATATCACCCCCTCCATGTTTTATGAAATCTTTGAGAAGGGCTCTACATCCAGTCAAGTGCTTGGAGCCTCCAGTATCTACATACCATAAACTATCTAAGTATAGAAGCTCCCTACACATCAATTCATCCTCAAGTCCAGGAGAATGGTCTGAGGTTTGAGCATATTCTTTTAACATCTGTTGGGGACCATTTCCTGTCAAATGATGGTAACCATTTCCTGTCAAATGAGGTGCAGGCATAATCACACTTGTTTTGTTAATGTCATATGTTTTTAGAAGAAAACAGTTTTTAGTGACATGATACTTCTTTTCACAGAAATCACAAAACAATTTTTTGACCTTCTCTTTCTTCTTCCCTTTTCTAGCCTCCTTTTCAATAGATGTTATAACATCTGTTGGAAGGTCTTTCAATGGAATGGTTTTCACTTTGGGTGCTTTGACACCATCAATTGTTGAGAAGTCCATTGGCTTGAAATTTTCAAGAATGTCACACTCATCAGACCAAGTGGTTTGAAGTGGTACTTTTCAATTTCCTCAAAAGTTGAGGATCCCTCAGATTTTTCCAAAACAATTTTCTTTCCATTAGGATATGTGACTTTTATTTCTTGACCAGCCAAATTTGTGGGAATGATTTCAACTAAGACAAATTCATTTACAGTAGTGTTTTCAGAAATTTGGTCATTTTTCCTAAAGCCTTGCCAAATTTCACATTGCATTGGATCTGCTTTTCACGCATCAACTCATAACCTTTACAAGATTCTACCCATTTTTCACAAGTGATTTGGGTAGATTCAAGCTCCTTTTTGCAACTATGGTATTTTTCTACCATTATTTGGAGTTAATTATTGGTTATGCTTGATTCATGTTTGAGACTGCTGCTTTTATTTTCTTTTTCAAACAATTTTGATGTTAATTCTTTAAAAGTTTTCTCAAATTGTACTTCATCATTTAAGATCTTGTTTCTAAGGTTTTCATTCACCTCTTTGATGTTAGCAAAAGCAATAATTCATTTATCTGAACACAAGCCTTTGAGGACTAGTGGTGATACCTTAGCAGTAGCCATCATGGCACAATCATATTCTCAATCACATACACTGGAATCCCATGGGTCTGACAGAGGTTCCAACAGAGGTTCTTGCTCTTCACTAACTTTTTATTCCTAAACAGATGTTTCAGCATTCTCACATACCACATCTGATTTAGACTCCACTTCCTCAGATTCAAGCCCTTTATGTATTGTTTCTAGTGCCATAAAGCAAAATTTATCAGGTTTCTTATCAAAATTAGCAACTAGAGCAAAGTTTTCATCAGTTAGATCCTCAGGTAAGCTACTCCAATCAATAAATCCTTGTGTAAAGAAGTTATGTTGACTGGTTTCTGCCTGACCAGATGTTTGAGCAGGTTGCACTTGGACCTGAGGGGCTGGGGCTTGAACATATTGGATTTTTGGAACAGTGGTTTGGACATACTGAAAAGGAACAATGTTTACAGGGTGTGTAAAGTGAGCAGTGCTTTGCATGTGAAGTGCAGGGGTATATTGGGAATAATCGAAAGTGTTTTGAGTGCTTTGAGATCTAGGACTTGGGTGTGTAACTATAGGACCACTGGTTTGGATCCTACATTCTCTAGCAAAGTGACCAAGCCTTTTACACTTATAACACTTTATCTTTGATTTATCCAACCCAACTTTTAAATTCCCATGCAACCCTGGAAATTTCCTGCCAGATCTCTTGTAAAACTTTCTTGTTCTAACACTTAACAATGCAAGTTGATGTAAAATGTCCATTTCTTCTAGATATGTGGGGTCAAAATGTTGAAGGTCACTTAATTCAAAGGACAAGTTCTTAGAAACTTGGTTTTCCCTAGTTGCTGCAAAAGCATAATTGGGTGAGTAAGAATCAGAGTTAAATGCTCCACCAGATGTTATGTCAATGAAATGATCATAACTCGGATCCTTACTACCACCAGAGGTTTCTTCCTAACCAAAAAGTGTTGTGCTAACAAAAGCATAGTCATCAGCCACTTTTCCTAACTCTTGTAGTTTCTTTTTCTCGTTAAGCTCTCTCTCATAAGTGAGGAGCCTAACATGAAGTTGAGTCAAACTCATCTCCTTAAAACCAACAGAGTTTCTAGTTACAAAGGCTATAGTATCCCATTTTTATGGTAGTGATCTAAGAAATCTCCTATTCAAAGTTGAATTAGCATACTCAACGTTTACAAGTTTTAACTCACTAATCAAACAACTAAAACTCTCAAACTGTTGGATTAATGACTCTCCTTTCACATGACAAAACGTTTCATATTGTTGACTCAAAACTTCTCTATTGTTTTCAATAACCTCCTCTGTACCACCGAATTGCTCTTTCAGTGCATCCTATAACTCCGTAGCAACGATGCTAAATGCTTTGGCAACTAACACAATTTTCTGAAAATCCTGCTCGGAGTAATTTTTAGGTTTCTTAGGTACTTGGACCTTGGGATCTTCAGCACTCAGTACCATAGGACCATGTGGTCCGAAGATAACGAATTTCCAGTAACCAGTGTTTTGCTGGTAAGTACATGACCCATCTGACATTGCCAGATATTATACTCCGATCTGACAAGCATCTGTGGTTTATACATGGTACCAATGTTATGCGGATCTTGTGTGTTTTGAGACATTTTGATTGTTTTGCATAGTTATTGTTTAAACCACTTTGAAACGTGAATAAACTTTTACTCTGTTTTTCAATTCCTACAAACAAACGATATCAGTAGAATGAGCTGATCTTTTATATCAAATTAATTGTTAAATTGAAATTGATTGAGCAAGCTCTGATACCAATTGTAATGATTCGAGCTTGAATTGTTGTGAATGTTTAAGATGAATGATGTAAGAATACACAAATATGGAAATAATGTAGCAGAAGAATAAACTTTGAATCAAAACAATGGAAGATTTTCTTTCATCATGATACTTTAATAGAAAGATTGTAAAATACAATAGTTCACGCATGCATGAATTACAAACTCCCCCTCAGCCTGATCACTCTAATTTGTTCATACAAAATGTCAAGAAGAAGTGATAATAGAATAGTACATGCACTATTTTATTTATAGTAGAAATCGAACCTCTGAGGAATCTAAGCTGACGTCACCTAGACAGTGACATCCAACAACTTCTAACAAACTCTAACATCTGCTAACACTAAACACTGTTGTATTGAAAACTCTGATATACAGCATCTGTTGAGCCTTAGTAGACCTTGCTTCATCAGACTTTAACTTCTTCAGCAGAGGGTGATCAGACCTTTGCTATCAGCAGACTTTGTCCTCATCAGTGGTTTACTTTGCCAGACCTTTGATTCAACAGATTTGTCTTCAACAAACTTTAGCTTTTGCAAACCTTTTAGTGTATCAGTTGTTGATGCCTTTTCCATTTTCCACTGGGAGGAGTATGTTCTTCAAAGCACTATTTATTGTTGATCAGATGATGTAGATTATTTTCGCTTTCTATCATCTGTTCTTTTGGCTGGGTCCACAAGATCCAACATGTATTATCTTTTCTTATTATTTTTATGGTTACAGCCAAGTTACGAAGCCAATAGCATAACATATTTACATATAATTTTATTTAATTTTACAAATTTATTTATCGGTTATCATGGTATGCTATACGTTCTGAATTCTAACTGCATCCCTACGCAATGGATGGTAACTGCGACCCTAATATGTGTGAATTTAGACTAATGGAGTTGTTTTTGCTGTCTTGGTGTTTGCAACTCTTGTATTTTAGGGGTGGTTTTATTAATGAAATTAACCTTTCCTAATAAAAACAAAAGATTATAAAATGAAATTATGATGTAACTGTATTAACATAGTTTCCGAATTTCTTATCATAATCTTAGAATAAGCATTATTAAATGAGTAGTGTTTATAGATTAAATAAATTGAACTTGTATGAGTTTATGAATCTTACACGAATTGAAACTTGACATGAACCTAAAATTGTGTTAAACATGAAAACTAAAACTACTAATCAGGGCCGGCTGGATGGTATATCTAACCCAAGTTAGGGTTTGGGCCCTTCCTAAAAAATAGGACCCCATTAAAAAAATGTATTTATAGTAAGTAAAATTTCCTGAAAAAATAGCTTATGTGTTATATTTTTTTAGAGTAGTAAGAAATCAAGGTCTTAACTTTTGAATATTAAGAGCGACACAATGTAATTTTATGGAACTAAAACCACACAATCAGTTGTTGGTGCATATTGTGTATGTATGCCACTATGCGAATAAGCTAAATAGAGCTTGTGCTGAATATTGTATAGATTAGTGTGTATAATGGATAAGGTTTTGTATGGAACAAAGTCCATTCGGACGGATGAGCCATCCGGATGAATGGAAAACAAGTCCATCCGTTAATACCCATTCGTCCCTATAGGTTTTATATTGTCAAAGTCCATCTGGACAGATGGAGTCCATCCAGACGGATGGACAGTGGTCGTTTTGGACAGATGGCCATTATCTATATATAGGGATGAGGGGTTCCCATTTGGACAAGCTTTGGTTCCCTGAGGGGAGATGTTGTCCAACTGGTTTCACGGGTATGTAAATTTGAATCATTGAATAGAAACTAGATTAAATTGATGGTGTCGGTTCTACTTCTACTCATTTCTTATCACTAAACCGGTAATCTTGGAACCAAAACTCTGTCAAAATCACCGGATCCTGGACTCTCAATTGGTATCAGAGCTACGGTACCGATTCAATCGATCTAACAGTTGATTAAATCACCCACGCTTCTAGGTTTTGGATTTATAGGGAGTTTTGACATAAAAATCGAATAAACATCAAATAGAAGGTCAATTCATGGATAGAATTTGAAATTGAAGATATCATTATGTTCGTGATTGATTTTCGCATAATCCTGTGAAGTTTCATCATGAAATTGAAAGAAATAAGGATTTTGGATCGAAAAATGTGATTTAGAATGTTCTTGAGAGGTTCAGAACTTTTTGAGCGGATGCACTCATCTGAGCGGATGCACCCGTCCGGATGGATGAACATATGCACATCTGAACGGAAGGATATATGCACATCCGGACGGATGGGAAAATACAGATACGGACAAATGAATGAGGAAATTGTCAAGTTTTCAACTGAGAATTTGTAGATTCGCACGATTAGACCTCTTGGTTCGGACGGATCAGCAATGTTGATTCACACGAATAGACAATCAGGATTAACAAGTTTACTCGTTCCAAAGTTCAAAAATCAAATATGATGATGCGATCACAGATTGTTGAAATTAGTGGGGTAATCATGATACTGGTGCAGAATGATTTTCATCTAGGTTATCTGACTATTAATGGGCCGTTACGTAAAATCCACAATGATGAAAAACTGACGTTTGGGAAAAAATTTATAGATTCAGCATAGTTAAGTTTTTTAGAAATGAGAGAAGAATGAATTGCTCAGTTTGAGGGGGAATTCAGTGGTAAGCCATTAGAATTTGCAAAAATGAGGGGGAATCATTTAAAACTGTCATATTTAAATTCCGGCATTTTTGAAATTTGTGACGATGCAACAGTATTTGGGTGGTTCCGACTTCAGATTGTCTAGGAATGTGAATCTGATCGTGATTAAAAGCTTCTGAGATCCAGATTATCCAAGAGAGTGAATCTGATTGTGGACGAAAGCTTCTGAGATCTGAATGCGTATCCAATGAAGAGTTGTTTGATTGTGGAAAATATCATTTATAGGGATCTATCATTCTTGATGGTGCTTAAAGTTGATAACGGAAAACGGGATTTCAGATTTTCATGGGTAATCACAGATTTGAAGTTAACCAGTGGGGTATTTGAAGTTTCTATCAATTGTCAGTTGGGTTTTTGTACATTAAACAGATCAAGTAGGCGGAATGCGCGATCGATGGTACTGAAACGTTATATCAAAATCCGAATGCGGATGTGGTTAAAGTAGAAACAAAGAAGCTGCATTGATTAGTTTCAAGTTGGTGATTATTCATGAAGATTGTAGTTTAGCAAATCAGAGGAAGAGTCGTGAACTGTGCAAACAAAAACCTGATGATTTATTTAAGGGGGAACGCGTGCATAACACTGTTAAAGCAAACCCGGATCATAAATCAAGGGGGAATCTATTGAGGATTTCAAGATGCCTGATTGAAGTTGCAAAATATTCAAAACACGGCTCAAGGTTTTCAAAATGACGATTCAACAGTGACGGCCAAGGGAGAATCTGTTGGTGCATATTGTGTATGTCTGCCACTGTGCGAATAGGCTAGATAGAGCATGTGTTGAATATTTTATAGATTAGTGTGTATAATGGATAAGGTTTTGTAAGGAACAAAGTCCATTCGGACGGATGAGCCATCCGGACGAATGGACAACAAGTCCATCCGTTAATTCCCATTCGTCCCTATCGGTTTTATATTGTCAAAGTCCATCCGGACAGATGGCCATTATCTATATATAGGGATGAGGGGTTCCCATTTGGAGAAGCTTTGGTTCCCTGAGGGGAGATGTTGTCCAACTGGTTTCATGGGTATCTATATTTGAATCATTGAATAGAAACAATATTAAATTGACTTGTTCGGTGTCGTTTCTACTTCTACTCATTTCTTATCACCGAACCGGTTCTCTCGAGACCAAAACTCTGTCAAAATCGCCGGATCCTTGACTCTCATCAGTTATGTTTATCTCTAGCTTTGTTAAATTCATTGTTGTGATTCTTTTTACAATCTTAATACATAAAATTGATTTGTAGTTACATAAATTTTCCATTGTAGTTTGGAACCTGTTTAAGATCCTAGCTCTTTGGCAGAGCACCCAAGCATTAGGTTTGTCTAATTGTCAAAAGGAGTACTTAACAAAATCAATGTATTAGTAGAAGCCAGTTTATATAAGTGCCCTTTCATCTTTGGTGCATTCGTCTCACACTATTAGAGATGAGATGACATGTTGATTTTCAATCGAGGTCTCTATTGTTCCCAAAGATGAAGTAAGCCATTCATGGTTCACAGGTATGTAATTTTACACATTTTTAAATCCAACAACTTCATTACATTATTTTTGAACTAATTAGTTGGTGTCAATATTATATCAGATTAGGATGTAAATGTTGCGAACAATTGTGGTTTGAAAGCAAAATAATTAACTTTTTTTCTTTCTAAAGGTGCCTCAAATTTGAAGTTCGCCTTAGGCCCTTAAAGTGGTTAAACCGGCCATGCTACTTGTTGGTGCATATTTTGTACGTCTACCACTGTGCGAATAGCTAAATAGAGCGTGTGTTAAATATTGTATAGATTAGTGAAAGTTGGACACGGTATTGTACTATTAAGGTCCATCCGGACGGATGGACAACATATAGTCCAATCGATTCCCCATCAGGATATAGGTTATATTAATGTAAAGTCCATCCGGACGGATGGAGTCCATCCAGACGGATGGACATTAGCTGATCCGGACATATGTAGGTTGTTGCCTATAAATAGGGAGTTCGGGTTCCCATTTGGACAAGCTTTGGGATCCCTGAGGGGACATGCTTTCCGACTGGTCTCACGGTGTCGCAACCCCCGACCCTTTGCCCCAAGGGGCGGGCGGCCGCGAGCAGCACACAGAGCCGGTGGTATTGGTGTTTATTAATTTGGTAATGGAAATTAACATCAGGATCGTAGTTAGGAAATAGTTTATTAGAGTTAAAACACCAC
Source organism: Helianthus tuberosus (assembly GCA_030545235.1). Classification (NCBI taxonomy): domain Eukaryota; kingdom Viridiplantae; phylum Streptophyta; class Magnoliopsida; order Asterales; family Asteraceae; genus Helianthus; species Helianthus tuberosus. The sequence goes on along the minus strand of JARYGA010011515.1, from coordinate 1,180,020 downwards.
ACTTTTATAAATAATAAATACATGGGAAAAACCCAAGTTTCCATTATAATATGTTTATAGGGATAAACTCTAATTTATTGAAATAAAACTTCATTCTTATTTAGGTAACTTTTATAGCCACTTTTCCAAGCCTTTAGTGCTCTCCAGCTGGCTTCTATTAGCTTCACATTAAGTTACCTGAAACGCGTTTTAAAAAGTTTTATCAGCAAGAAATACTGGCGAGTGTATCCGAGTTTTATCAAAACAAGCTTTTATCATTTTATAGTATTGAGGGCGATTACAATGTTATATCTACCCAATTACCACCCACGGTACTGACAATCCTGACTTGTGGTCATGCTACTATTCACACTATAGTAACAAGTAATGTATACAAAACCCCAACATACTAACAATAATTGTAGAATACATAGACTCAATCATTGTTATCATAATTTAAAACAATTGAGGTTTTGGTAAAACAGTTTGACTTACAAAAATGGTTTACAAAAAGAGAATGTACTCACTTTGGTAACTTAGATAATACTACTGCTTTCTGGTGACTTCCTGGTTATAATCTATTAAAATTAAACAATGCACACGTGTTAGTAAGATAACCCAATTTACATTAGCCATACCCCCGAGACAGAACTCCAACGACTGAGTTAGGCAGAGCCTTGACATGCGTTACGGAGCCCTAGATCAATCAGGTAGAGTAACTAATACTTAACTAGTGTCACATCCCAAAAACGTCGCAGTGGAATATTTAAACGTAGTGGAGACGGAAGTTGGTTCCCATTTATATATTGTCGAGCGATGCATCTTATTGTTGGACATATTGGTTTATTTTAAACATAAGTTATTTAAACATTACGTTTTAAGTCATGACACAACTACATAGTTAAGATGTCATTGATCCTCGCGGATCTTATTACAAAAGTCCCAGAAAGTTTAAAAGTTGTCCAACATTTTCAAACAAACGAGAACCAATTTTTGTTGAAAAAAAGTGCTAATTCCTATTTTTTTTACAAATTTAACCTTAACTTCCAACTAATTATAAATTTGTCATTACTCCAATCTCAGCGGTTAAATTAGTTTAATCAGAGACTCAAATTTTATTAAGTACAAACTAAACTATTTTGATGAAATCGACTTTGTATTACAATCTCTATCTATATATATACACACACGTAGAGTTTTAGTTAAAAAACTTGAATTATGTATTTTATCAACATGATAAGGTTTATCGAAGAAACATGCATCATTCAAACTCAAGATACGCAATGATTTCCTGAAGCCAACTTCATGTACCTATAGAACACGTTAAAATCAAGTTTCAACACAAAGGAAGGTGAGTTCACTTATTTGTTTACTAACAGATTTTATTTCAAGGAAAACTTTCTGATTAGGTGTTTATTCGAAAAGAATCCATGTAGTTTTAGAAATCCCATTTTATTTCCTTAATAAAATCCATGGGCCATCCATCGGTTCATTACTCCGACGATTGTAGTACTACCCAGGTTTTGTATATTAAATTCTAGTGTCAACTTTCAGACTCGTATGTTAGCTAGATGATACGAACTAAATATTAACCAAGCAGGGATAATCAATGCTAGACAATAAACAGAATCTTAATTCATCGTTTGACATTGACACGGGGCGACCTGTCACGACGGGGTTGTCAACCCGATAGATCTACCAACAATTCCTCGCGTACCATACTTAACTGATTAAACGACATCATGGGTGCAGGGTTCTTTCTCGAAGAACAATATGATGTCTGCCTCATGTACATTATATATATCCTACTAATATGACAATTTAATATACTATGACTTAGGAATTCCCCTGTCACTCAAATGTTGAGACTCAGTCCGGAATTCATTCCTATTTCGTACGGTCTCGTTTCTCTTAAGAAATACCGCACTCATCATATTCATTCTTCAAAATTGTTTTACTTCGAAACGTATGACTTATCAAATTCATATATTTTCAGCGAAAATATATAATTTATATTAAAAGGTATGTTTTATTTCGAAGACATTATAAAACCCTTTTAACAACGTGTTCCACCCCCAAAATATATATAAAGCAGTAAAAAGAGGGGTTTAGTAACACTCACCTTTGGGTGCGTATTTTAATACCGCAATCCCAGAAATTGATCATATATGTCCTAATATGGGAACAATTCTAAATCAATATACATTTAATCACAAAAATCCTAAGTTTCTCCGTTTCTTAGAATTATCACATAACTTTGATTTTCTCGAAAAGTTGTCATTTTTTATTATGTTGGCGTGTTAATATATATATGAGTCCATATATATATTTATATAAATTTTTGCAATTTGAACGATTTTATTGGTGACTATTATTGTGTAAGCTCGTTAACTTTCCCGTTGATACGTAATATATTTATGATTTGCGCGCAGTTTTCATATACACATAAACGTTCACAGAATTTAATACCGATCACGCAAAATATTACTAACTTATCTGTTTTATCATTTTTAAAGAAATTATGCATAAAACATCTCATAAGTTACAAATTTCATGCTCGACAAACAAATTACACATCTAACGCAGTTTTACCGTTTCTACCTTACAAAACGTACATGCATACATACATAATCTAAATTTCCTATTATTAGATTAAAACTTAAAATATTATCACATTTATAAGTCTAAATCACTTAACGCATTTTATCACAAAAGATTCACTCAAAATTCACCCATACTAATGTTTATTGAAAAATGTGTATTTTAGCGATTCGGTAACGTTTTCGGGCGTCGGAATCACGTATGACCATCCAAACACCAAGTAAACTTAGAATTAGTTAAAATACTTGTTTTTTAACTAAAAACATCAGTTTATTCGCTGATCTAAATCAGTTTTATAAAAATCACCCGAAAAGCCGATTTTTGACCGTTTTAACGCATAGTTTTGCGTTAAACGTTACCGTAACCATCCCAACTCGAAATGATTTGATATTTTAACACTATACATGTTATTTACTGATTAAAATAGTGCTTATAATCAGATTAGTGCAGTTTTATATAAGTCACATAAATCATGCGATTTCATGTATTTTTCAACACTTTAGGCACAATGTCCTACATGCAAAGCTAGTAAACTTTATGACAAGTATCATACTACTTTAACACATGAAATAACTTTATTTTTAAGGTGTATAATCTGATCTAAAACTATTTTTTTCATAACATCATTTATTCATCATTTTAAGTACATACACCTACATGCATGACTATGTACAAGCACTTAACGCACATATATCATATCATCATTATCTTACATAACCTTAAATGCATCTAAGGATACATTTACTTCATGTTCTTATAAATCACAACATGTTCATCTCATCATCATTAGATCATTTCACATAAATGCATCATTCCCTCTTTATTTACAAATGACAAAATTTAGTGTATACACTTACATATACATATATACATACACGACATACACACATATACACATGCATAAACTTCCAAAACCTCACTTTTTAACACATCTTCTTTAAATCATGGAATCTTTTTAAGTACTTTCTTTTATGACTCTTTTACAACACATGCATATAATAAACTTTCAAGAATCTCATCAATCAAGAATCAACTAAAATGAAAACACAACTAAATACCCACATACATACAAGCTATGGCCACACATACATATGTACACACATCCATTTTTAATCTCTTTGAAAATCCATTTGTTATTTGTTCTAAGTTAGTGTTTAAACTCAAGAACAAGAGAAACTTCCATCATTATTTTAGATCATCAAGAATCAAAACAAGATTTATGAAATAAATTTTATACCTACAAGATTATAAACGGGTTTTTGAGACTAGATAATGCGATGGAGGTTGTTCTTGCTTGAAATCACTTCCAAACACCCTTTTTAGCTTGAAATCATCTTGAAAGAACCTTGAATCTTCATGAAAATAGTTTGAAATTTTTGAATGTGTGTGTGTAAGGGGGTGTTTTGTCCGAGATTTTCAAGAGAGAGAGAGTAGATGAAAAATGGTGAAAGGTTGTCTTGGAAATGAGACACATATGGAAGAATTGTGATGTGTAATCATCATGCACACCCCCAATCACCAACACATGGAGGAGAGAGAGAGTAAAGACAATTCTATGGCTGCCACATATCCCATATCCCATATACTCACACATTTCGAATATATCTATACTACTTTATAATACATATAGGAAGGACTTCTTAAAGTCCATAAAAATTCACTTAAAACACCCCTAAAGCATGCTGTACAAGTCTTTTAAACACTATAAAATATCACTTTCCACTTATACCCTTATTAACTTAAACAAAAACACAAAGATAATGATCCTACCGTCCATCACTATCATGATTCTATCCTACCGTCCATTAACTCCACACGGATCATGATCCGCGCATCTCACATACAATTACAATCCCCAGATCTCATTTCAAAATTCAAATCCACAGCTCCCTTCCCTTTTCATTCTCTCTCCGATTTTGGATCTGGATTTGCTTTGTCTTTGCCTTGCGTTCACCATAAGCCACTACTCCATGGCTGTTCGAGCTTGTGTGAATCGGGAGAACACAAAAGACGAAAACCATTTTGCACTGCCGCTCAATTACCTCAGGTATTTGGTTCATACATCCGCCAATAATTTCACAATTTTTCAATGATTTCATTCAATATGTTTAACTAAATCATTTTCAATTTTTGTGTATCCGATTTGAATTACAGCATCCTTCGTTTCCGTACGTCGGCGAAGCAATTAGAAACCCTAGCTGGTGTCACGTGTCACCAGCATCAAAGTAAGAGGAATTCATCATCATATGTTCATGTATTTTCATATTATGAGGTTAATTGTGTGTTCGAAATCGTGAACAAAATCTCCTGAATTACATAACTCGCAGGTTCAATTCTTTTTTGCTGCTACTTTTGCTATTGTTTCTGACCGTCATCAAATAACGAGAGTCTACTGTGTAGAATTTCAGTGAATTTTGGGATGCAAGATGTGATTTGAAGAAGACAATGAGAGTATGCAGTTCATGCAATCTTTAGGGTTTATCTGGAGATTTTATGAGGTAAGAGACACAATTTCAGCTTTAATTATAGTGATTTATATGTTGTATTGTTTGTATGTTTTTTTATTAAACCGTTTTAATGTATAAACAATTTCAGAATCTTTGTTTCTTTTCTCTTTTTGTTTGTTTTTCATTCTTTCAGCAAGATTTCATGTTATATCTAGAAATGCTACTCTTTAAATGATTAAAGAACTTGTTAAAAGTCACCATCTTTTTTCAGATTGTTACCCAATTGGGTGCTTTATTCTTCTTTATTTTGATGATGAATTTCCTGTTTATGGTGTGTTCTGATGTGGGTCTTAAGTTGTTTGACCATTTGAGTATTATATAGCTGACCAAACATTTTGCATTATATTTGCAGAATGTTCATCAGGGACATATAATTGAAACTTTGGAGAGGTTTCTAAAAGCAAGAGAAGGGAATGTTTCCAAAGCATACAAAATTGTTCGCTTCATGACCCTTAACACTTATATCTCATGATAAAACTTATTATTATTTTTAATTTAATTAATTTATTTTTGCTATTTTGTGTAATTTGCAGTTGGTAGATAGCTTGCAGTGGAGGCTGCAAAATGAGATAGATGACATACTAGCTGTAAGTGTGACAGAACAAAAAATAGAGTGTGCTTCTGATCATCTTTCATTGTGATTTTTGCGTTTTGGAATCGATTATCATGATATGAAGTCACACTAATGAGTTATTGATATGTATATAAATAGAGTGTGCTTCTAATTATCTATCATTTAGAGGTCAAATAATCTGTTTTAGATAATATTTTAATCTAATTTGAGTTTATTTCCATTACATAAACCGTCTCTACTCTCTTTAAAAAAATATTCCTTTTTGTCACTTCATCTAATATCTGTTAAATTATTAATATCTTGATTAATCTGGATTTATCAAATACTTAAAGATCTTATTATCACACTGAAATCACATCCATACATTATAGTGATATCCCGTTTTAGTAAAGCCGTTTATCTGATTCCTTCATCATTTGATATCACATAGACCAATTTCAAGACGTGCATCCAAACACCACCCCCTATTTGGTGTAATAATATACTGACCAGTGAGTTTTCTTACGCAGAAACCCATAATTCCTGCTAATTTCTACCGAGGGGTTCGTGATTCGCAGCTGATCGGATTATCCGGTTACACAAAAGAGGTTATATTTATTCATTATTCCATTGTTTTTGGTCTTCGGTTGGAAAGTTTTCATTTTGCTCACTTATTTCTATTTGTGACAGGGCCTTCGGGTTTTTGCTATCGGTGCAGGCCTCAGCTTAGTCAACACACATTAATGTACTAATTTTAGTCAATAAGATTGATACTTGTATTGTGTGATTATTATAAAGCCATTTTATGTATTTGACTAATAAGTAGTCCAACTTTTACTAGGTTCTGAAGAATGGAGTTGAAGTGAAGCTGCAAAGGAATGCTTTGAGTATTCTTGAAGCACCAACTGGTCATGAAGAAGATGATGAATACGAATTTGATATTTCAAGCAGTGGCTCGGATGTTAACGAGTTTTGTAAGCTTACACAAACTCAAAACCCTGTAAATTCTTGCAAATATCAGTAAAATGTTTAGCTTAGTTAATTGATTTTAAGTTGGTTTGCTCCTCATTGACAGCCACCCCTAATGAGTTCAGCAAACTAAACAAGCCAAAAGTTTGATATGCAAGACTGTGGGGCCTATCTCCATCGATGATGAAGTCTGGTAGCCGTAATGTGTTATCCTGTAAGTTGACTTTTGTGGTCAAATATACGTATTTGTAAATTTAAATATAATATATTCTTCAAATCTAGCAATATGAATTAAAGTAACATTTCAGAACCTAAAACATTAGTTAGTTTGACCTAAATATTTGACATGCATAACCAAATATGATCTAATAGTTGTTATGTATGTGGATGAACAGAAAGTGAACTTCTAAAAGCTAGGAACCAACACGTTATGGCGATATTACAGTACATTTAACCTCGTGAGTCTCATATATAAAACTATCCACACCCATGTGTTTCTTGTTTGTCGTAATTCATTTTAATTGTAATTTTTTGTTCCTTTTTTAGGGAAATATTCACTCTAATCTGACAAAGGAACAACTGGTTCATGCAGTCCACAAGCATTTTGCTTCCCAGGTCCCATTCTCTAGCTCTTTTGCTATTTTTAGATTCTTGCAAACTGTAGAACTGGTATTGTCGACCCATTTATATACAAATGGGTCAATACGGGTTATCTATACATATCTTGTTTAAGCTAAAGGATTTTCAAAAGAAAAGAAACACATTTAATTGTATAAGACCTTTAATCAGCAAATGAGGATTCGCCTAAACGCCATCGAAGATTCACTACTGAGAGGATACACTACTGAGAGGAGTATGAACCTAATTACGTTTTGCTATCGGTATACACTACTGTGAGGAGTGTGATTATCAGTTAACAGAAAAATGACCAAAAACTAATTTGGATCTTTTCATGGGTAGTGGAATGTTCTCCAAACACGAAATTGATCACATTGTTTCCATTGGTTACCTTAACAAGATTAGTAATCTTTAGTGATTGGAATGCATGTCATAAAGGGTAAGTTTTGGTTGCTTTTTTGTTGACTTAGTGCCTGAGCCTTTTTATATGTACTGATATTCTCTTACTCTAATCATACTTTTTACAGTTAGTTTGATGGAATTTTACTTTGGAGTTAAATCAATATTTAATGTGATATATAGAAGCACGTGTAGCGTGGTGAACTACGAGTCTAGAACCAGCTAACTTTGTTGCTCACCATATAGTTTTTGATCTTTTTTAAGTGTTAGGATTAAAATTTGGGTTGTATCATGGTTATGTTTGATGTGATTTTGGACTTAACCAAGCTTGGCAGCTCATCCCAGTTATCATCAACAAATTGCATGTAGATTTTTTGGGTTACTTATTTATTTGGTTAATCTTTAGTAAAAATGAGTCGTTTTTATAGCAACTGGCCAACCACATATTACTGTTATTTGTCACCGTTACCTTGGGGTCTCTACCTATGCTTCCATCAACATCCGACTTTAATAAAAGCAAATATGGTGTGTGAACCTATTTTAAAATGAGACTATTCAACTTGGGATGTTTTATTTCCAAAATGTTACTAGCCAGCCAAATTACTTTTTCAAAAATTCTTTTGTTTATAGTCTTTTTTTTTTTGTGAAATGTTATATTAGTTCTCTTAGCAAATTGATATTAAAAATAAATTACGTGAAAGCCGTCAATCAACGTGCGTCTATAAAAAAACAAATAAAATAGTAGGTGGGCCCGTTTAGAGCCAACCTCATTTGACCTGATTTCAAAGCTACCTAATATGGCTCAAAACATATTTCAACTTGTTAGACAACCCAGCTCGGCCCACCTGTTTTGCCACTCATAATAAATATTAAGCAAAGCATGTCATGTAAAGCGTATTCAGATGCTTATAACTTGGTAAAGTGGTTTCATCAAATAGGGTCAGACTAATATTTTAATAATATAGTTTCTTAATCATACATATTGTATAATGTATAATTTATGATTAAACATTTTTGGTGCTTGGTTGCAGCAAGTTTTTGATCACGACACATTCTCGGCTGACGATATAATGGGAGAAGCGGAAATTGATATCCAACCGTTGATAACATTTGCAATGACGTTTGGGGATGCGGGGATATTAGAAGATATGCAGATAGGAAAATGGCTGATATCGGAGGATAATGCATTGTTAGAAGATAGCATTGTGAACATTATTGATGGGAAGGTGATACAAGAGGTCACACTTAAACTCCAAAACATTGAATCTGGTGAAATAGACCTGCGAATTGATTGGATGCCAATTCATGTTTAATATTTTACTGTTATTCCTTTTTTTATTAATTCAATGAGTAAGAAAATTCTTTGATTGTAATTAATGATATGACCACCATGTATTGTATTTAAACTTTTTAATTTGTGTTCGTTCTTTTTTTTTTTGGTGAGAGCTGTGAACTTTATTAAACCAACTACACCACACTCAGCTCAAATTTACACCATTTAACCCACTCATGGACTTACACGTTGACCTATTCTTGAAACAAAGGAAGGACAAAGACTGTACCTCATCTTCAATCCTCACTTCTTTAACGCCTCCTTCCTAATCTCCCCAAACCTGAATGAGTGTACACACATCTGGACTGTAAAAACATGGTCAATGGTTGATAATCTATTATTTTAAGAGAACACCGGGTCGGTTTGTTTACATCCTTTTAAAACTCTTTAAATCCCCATGACCGATTCTGAAGTACCTTAACTGAAAAATTTAGATTTTAATTATGACCCAACTGAACTGAACTTTCTTATGCACACCCTTAGAATTACTAACAAGTGTTGTGTTTTCCATTGCATCGCGAATTTGGTTTTGGTTATGGCTCAAAACCGAACCGCCCCGTACGCCCTAAACTCACCAACGTAAGTGATATGTTTCCTGCCGCATCGCGCGGGTAAACGGCTAGTATATATATATACATATGTAATATTAAGTAAAGACTAGTATTTAACCGATTACCGGGTATTTTATCTAGCGTTTTAATCTCGTTTTTGTTCGTTTTAAATTATTTTTATCATTCTATAAAAATAATCTCTTAAAATTGTTACTGAAATAATTAACAGTTGCCTCGACTGGCTATGTTGTCGGTATTTGGCAGTATGGGCGCTGTGCAGCGCGGTACACGTTAAAAACCGCAAAAATAGGAATTTAAGCGTTTTTATTTATTTTTGTCATTCTTCAAGAATAAATTTATCAAATTATTGCTAAAATGATTTTCAGTTGCCTTGTCGGGCGGTGTTGACAGTTTTTTGTCGGTATACGCATTGCATTACGATGTACGCGCTTAAACTCGAAAAATAGAGTTTCTTAGCATTTTAATTTACTTTTTCTCACGAATAGGATTAAAATTATTATTCTAATCATAACAGACTATTTTTAGGATTTTAACACTGTCTGGCTGGTCACCGTCATTCGTTTCGCATTTTAAACGTTAAGCGATAAGTGTTTATCTTACCGTTGACCACATAATTTTTATCAAAGTTTAATTTTATCAATACACTAAATTTCACATATAAATATCATAATCAGTCAAATATAGTCATGTTACCTATTCACAATACGTGCTACAATTGTACGGTACGGCCTGAAAAGTCGGGTGTCACAGTCTCCCCCTTTTTAGGAAATTTCGTCCCCGAAATTTTACTTTACAGGTTTTGTTTTCGCACTAAATAAAATTATAAATGAATCTATTGAAAATAGTCTCATAGTTTCTGCGAGAAACTTGGATTCTTCAGATGAATCCTTGTAGATCTATATTACGCACGTTCTTGATTCCTATACTCTCATCATCCTTCTTTATTCCACCAAGGCAGATGCCTCATAAGACGAAAAGCTCAATCGAATGAAATCCTTTTCCAAAAGCTCCTAAAACTATCTCGTCATTTCTATCACTTCAGGCGGTGCTTACTCTGTATGAAGATTGTGCAATTGGGCGCAGCACCGTAAGTCAGATCAATTCGAGGTTCGATCCATCTCGCAGGGAAGATCCAGGTAAGTCTTTTTAGTAAGACTTCCGGATAGTTGCGTTTGATAGAAATCTCTCCGACGTTCCATCATTCGGTTTTTGCATCCATCACGTTTATTGCAAATACTAGATAGCCCTTTCTTAACAACTCAGCATCGTCACAATACTGACCACTCCCGATTATCAATACTCAACACTCGACTCTATCAATCCTCGCGAACAGCTTCCGCCTTTCCATAGTCATCAGGATGAAAGATTCCAACTAGCTTCTTCGAGCGATAGTCCCCACTTCTTCCCCGGAAGGTGAATTCATTCTTGCATTTTCATCAAAATTTCTCAATTCCACTGATGATAACCCAATGTCTAGAACTACAATCGCTTAACTAAATATTATAACTACGAACGATCTTGTTAGTTTCTATCAATTCACCAACTATTAGTTCTATCGGACACTTTATATTTGGCTTACTTATAGGTGAACACAACAATGGTTCATAATTTCTTGAACGAAACTCAAGTCGGCTTTAGTATCATAAGTATGAACATAAATTGGCTTGTGATTTGAAACATACCGGTAATAGTAGCAGGGCTCTCAATTGCCTTCCTGATACTTGTCCCAACGGAATTACTCTTAACGTCCCGTCCTTTCGAATTCGGGCATTCCCTTTTGTAGTGTCCTTGTCCACCGCATGTAAAGCATCCTTCAAGCACAGCTCCATCCAATGTACTCTTAGCGTAACACTGGGAAGTCACATGTCCGGTTCGGCTACATCTGGCGCACTTCTCCTGTCCATAGCCGTCCTTACCCTTTCCTGAATCTTGAGGGTTAGCTGCACTTGCTTTCTCCAATTTGCGTTTCTTCCTACTTCCAACTTCGAGAGTCTTCTTGGAGCTCTCGGGTTTGCGCTTCTTCGAATTTACAATTTCAGGTTCAGACCGCTGAAATACTCGGATAACTGACTCATTCTGACAGCTTTATATCACGCATATCGAGGTCACATCATTGCATAGAACACAAGTAAATGATCTTTGGCTACAACCCTGGATTGTTTTGTGTACGCTCCGGTGCACTGTTCTTATGGTTAATAGAAACCAGGAATACGTTCCAATGAGATCATGACAAATGAACAACAAAAACTTTTCGATCATTATTTTACCTGAAGGTTTTCCAATCTGTGTCCCACCAAGATCCTGCCCAGGGGTATCACAGTCACGTTTCTGACCGTTATTTTGGTTAGCATTACGCTGTTCCAAGGCAATATTAACGTGTTGGGTTATGAGTCGTGCCAACTCCTCTGGAGTGGCAGGTAGTCCAGTATCCGATTTTGCTTTTGGCGGCATTTTCGTCGTTTCTATTATTTACAACAATAATAATCACATGAGACGATAACCAAAATAAAAATAATTCAATCATTAAACATTAGTGGACCAAACATAGCGCATGTATAATATCCACATTTTAATGAGAACAATTTTTAAACCAAAAGTTAATTATCTGATATTATCATAGAAATTAACAACTTGTTTTTCGGTACATCATGTCTATCATTGGCGTGTCTACATCGACACCCATAACAAGTTTTTCACGAAATTTCTACCTAATATCACATAATATAAATGGCACGCAGGCCCCCCAAAAAGCGTTAAAAAGAGTATCCAGACACAACAACCAAAAACAAACAACCACCAACAAACAACCACCAACAAACATAAACAACATCTAACGCTTCATTCCTATGAAATCTAGCATCTTCCTAACCAACTCCTCCAAATCCACAATCCTATAATGCATCTGACTCATCGCGCTATCATCTAACTCCTTCAACTCATCAAACCAGTCGATCTGCCCCTCGAGGTCCTTCAGCTTTCCCTTGGTCGTTTCCAGCTCTTCACGTATGGCAGCGAACTGTAGGTCACAATGGCAACATCGATCCACCCAAACTCCTTTATGCTTCTTAGAAGCAAATACAGTCTTAGCTTGTGACGTAGAAGCTACCTCTCCAGCAGGCCAAACTCTCTTTCTGCGGCGATAATACACTAATAGAGGCGTAGAAGATGCGCGTGTCTCAATGACAGGTAAAGGTGTAGGGACATCAGCAACGGGCTTGAACACAGTAGCAGGTGGAGCAACAATCGGCTCTAATGGTCGAGCTATAACAATAGTGGCATCCACTGCTGGTGCAATACTGAAAGGTCCTCCAAACACAGGGACATCTCTGATCACGTCATCGATAATTGGTACTATGCCAGATGATTGTCCTGTCTCATGGATCGAGAGATGAGCGTCATCGTTGTCATCAATCCACCCGTTGCTCGTGAAAGCATATCGGGGGTCTACCTAACTAGTGAAAGCAGGGTCGACACGGAATGATGAAGCAAACTCAGCCATACCAACCATCGGTGGGGTCGTGATAGGTACCTCGGGTAAAATAGATCTGGGTGAAGTCTCGAAATCTAGCTCGCTTCTTGAGTCGTTGATCTCGATGACCTCGTGCTTGTGTGACATCCGTGACACATATATAACAGTACAAGTAAGTGTGTGATCAACATAAATAGTAACAAATAAGGCTCAAAATAAGCAGAAAATCACGTACGCACATAAAACACATAATGGTTTTCACACATGATAAAATATTTTCTATGTTTATTTAGAAATCTTGGCTTCGAGAATTTTGGACTTTATATTTCAAAATTCTTCGGTTGAAGCCTAGTGTTTTTCACGAAAACATCTAATTCGCTAACAACCAATGGCTCTGATACCAACTTCTGTCACATCCCAAAAACGTCACAGCAGAATATTTAAACGTAGTGGAGACGGAAGTTGGTGCCCATTTATATCTTGTCGAGCGATGCATCTTATTGTTGGACATATTAGTTTATTTTAAACATATGTTATTTAAACATTACGTTTTAATTCACGACAAAACTACATAATTAAGATGTCGTTGATCCTCGCGGATCTTATTACAAAAGTCCCAGAAAGTTTAAAAGTTGACCAACATTTTCAAACAAACGACATGCATCATTCAAACACAAGATACGCCATGATTTCCCGAAGCCGACTTCATGTACATGTAGAACACGTTAAAATCAAGTGTCAACCCAAAGGAAGGTGAGTTCACTTATTTGTTTACTAACAGATTTTATTTCACGGAAAACTTTCAGATTTGGTGTTTATTCGAAAACAATCCACGTAATTTTAGAAAGTCCATTTTATTTCCTTAATAAAATCCATGGGCCTTCCATTGGTTCATTACTCTGACGATTGTAGTACTGCCCAGGTTTTGTATATTAAATTATAGTGTCAACTTTCAGACTCGTATATTAGCTAGAATATACGAACTATATATTAACCATGCAGGGATAATCAATGCTAGACAATAAACATAATCTTAATTCGTCGTTTGACATTGACACGGGGCGACCGACCACGACGGGGTTGTCAACCCGATAGATCTACCAACAATTCCTCGCATACCATACTTTACTGATTAAACGACATCATGGGCGCAAGGTTCTTTCTCGAAGAACAATATGATGTCTGCCTCACGTACATTATATATATCCTAATAATATGACAATTTAATATACTACGACTTACGAATTCCCCTGTCACTCAAATGTTGAGACTCAGTCCGGAATTCATTCCCATTTCGTACGGTCTCGTTTCTCTTAAGAAATAACGCACTCATCATATTCATTCTTCAAAATCGTTTTACTTCGAAATGTATGACTTATCAAATTCATATATTTTCAGCGAAAATATATATTTTATATTAAAAAGGTATGTTTTATTTCGAAAACATTATTAAACCCTTTTAACAACGTGTTCCACCCCCAAAATATATATAAAGCAGTAAAAAGAGGGGTTTAGTGACACTCACCTTTGGGTGCCTATTTTAATACCGCAATCCCAGAAATTGATCATATGCGTCCTAATATGGGAACAATTCTAAATCAATATACATTTAATCACAAAAATCCTAAGTTTCTCCGTTTCTTAGAATTATCACATAACTTTGAGATTTTCTCGAAAAGTTGTCATTTTTTATTATGTTGGCGTGTTAATATATATGAGTCCATATATATATATATATATATATAAAATTTTGTGATTTGAACGATTTTATTGGTGACCATTATTGTGTAAGCTCGTTAACTTTCTCGTTGATACGTAATATAATTATGATTTGCGCGCAGTTTTCATATACAAATAAACATTCACATAATTTAATACCGATCACGCAAAATATTACTAACTTATCTATTTTATCATTTTTAAAGCAATTATGCATAAAACATCTCATAAGTACCAAATTTCATGCTCGACAAACAAATTACACATCTAACGCAGTTTTACCGTTTCTACCGCACAAAACGTACATGCATACATACTGTCACACCCCGACCACGTGGAACATACAAAACGTGGCGGAAATGTCGGGGAGTGTTGTAACAGAATTAATTGTTTCAAATCCATGGCAATTGAAGTTTCGTTTTATTGATTAGAAGTGTTACAATGTCATAACAAACAAGGAAATACAACATAATTAACTAGTCTTGCATCTTTTATTGTCACTAAAGCCCAAGTCTGCCTATGTGTATCTTGATCATCTTATGCAACAGCTCCTGAAAAACACATGTGAAAATAGGTACGTCAGCATAAAAATGCCTGTGAGATACATAGGTTTTGTGAAAATAGGTTTCATGACTTATGTTTGAGAAAATGTTTAGTCATGAACCTTGTAATTTGCTTTGTCTTGTAAATCATTTGAAAAACGATAAGATCAGATGATATGTATAAATAAGTGAATAATGTATGGTTAAATGAATAACCATCAAAAATGTGTTTGTATAAGATAAGTTGTTTATAACTCAATGTCTTGTGAAAAGTATGTTATTTGTATAAAATGTTCTATGTCTCAAACTGAAATGATTCAAATAACGCTACAATATGTGATACCATACAAACACTTATATATAGGAAGTACCAGCGGCGTATCCACCGTGCTTGTATCATATTACATACGCCTCGTTACTTAAATCACTTACTCAAACCAAACTACTAAAGTAAAATGTTCATGTCTAATGTAAATCATGTAATATGTATCCAAAATGTAATCATGTGATGAATAACAAATGTACTAAGTATGCAACAATAGACATGCGTAGCATGAGACCTGTACTAAGTATGCAACAATAGACATACGTAGCATGTGACCTGTACTAAGTATGCAACAATAGACATACGTAGCATGTGACCTGTACTAAGTATGCAACAATAGACATACGTAGCATGTGACCTGTACTAAGTATGCAACAATAGACATACGTAGCATGTGACCTGTACTAAGTATGCAACAATAGACATACGTAGCATGTGACCTGTACTAAGTATGCAACAATAGACATACGTAGCATGTAATGTAATGTAGAACGATGTACTAAGTACGTACACAATGGGCATACATAGCATGAAATGTAATGAAATCATGTACTATAATGAACTAACAAACATAGCCGGTATATGACGTGAAAACAGGAAAGCAGGAAAGTAACAAGTAGGCACATGTGTTCCACCCCAAAACAGTTTGGAAAACAGTAAAAGAGGGGTCTATGTACTCACTTGAGATTGCTCAGAAGTCCTAAGATAACCACCAAGCAAGCTAGAGATCGCGGATATCAAACGGCACCTAATTATAGGTAACTATGTTAATAACCGGACCTAAATCGGAAGATCTGATAGAATGAGGGTTCGTAAACCAAACGAGTATAGAGACTCGTGTCATATGGTTTAACAAAGCCTACATACTAAATGAAACCTTAATCTAAGTGCTTTTGACCCATTACGACCCGTTTAAGTAGCTTATGCTACTTTAACGCGTCGTTTGCGTGAAACGCGTTCGGACCGCCTAACTAGTCCTATGACAAGTATTATATGCCTAAACATGTTACATTATCAGTTATGTGACAAAAGTTTAGGTTACATATGCTTAATTACCAATTATACATGAAAAGGGTATTTTGGTAATTTACCTAAGGCATATAAACTACCTATCATACAACTACTTAAACGAAGCGACCATAAGGTATAACCTCGTAAGGTTATTCCCTATATACTATGGTCACCTAATGTATTTGGTCGGATCCTAATGATCGACCAAACTGGGTCGGGTTCGAAGGTATAAGCGATTTATTAGATCGCTTACCCTTACGACCCTAGACAACGTGGTAATCAGTAGGCATAGTCACAAGGGACTATAACCATCGTGATTACAATCACGTTGCGAAGTTCAAACGAACTTCGCATTGACCATAAGCTGGTCAACGCTGAAAGTCAAACAAAGTTTGACTTTCGGACTCGAAAAGCAATAAAAGAACGAAAGAATACTTATGAAGGGTCCCCGAATGCTAATCTAGATCAAAATAACTCAGGTATGAAACAATGGTTCCAACTTAGAGTCACTTAGATCAGATTCTTGTGATTTTTGAAGTTAAATGGGTTGGGTATTTATAGGAATACCCGAACCGTTAAGATCGTTTGTCGAATATCGTGCCTTAATCACATCCGTACAAGTGTTGCAAAGTTGTGGTGGCTAAAAATGGGTCTAAATGAGCTGAATGTGCAGTTGAGAATGTGTGGGTGAGGATCAAACAGCTTGTAACACCTGTGCCTCCACGGCCATCAAACAAATACCAAACCAATGAAATATTATATTTCATACTTGGGATTTGTAAAAATATGTGTATCATTTGCACATATCAATTCTTGTTCAATTTCAAACTCTAAATCGCTTTCTGGAAGGTTATACGCGCACTGATGCGTAAATATAACCAGTTTAAATGCAACAAACACTCCGGAATAGTGACATAGGCTTAACATACCTTAAATAACCTTTACATAACTTAGATATAAGTTTTGGAAGGTTTGGTGTGGTGAAATCAAAGTTTAATCGCTTACAGGGACTAAAGTTGACAAACTGCGAAAGTATGCCAATTTGAACTGTAACAGACATTCCGGAACATGACCATAAGTTAAACATACCATAAATATCCTTCACATAGCTTAGAAATAGGCTTTGAGGTGTTCGGTATGCTAAAATAAACTTTTGTGTCATTCAGGGACTAAAAGCGTCAAAAAGTGCACAAGTTTGCATTTTTACGCGTAACTTACGTTCTGAATACATCCGGACATCCAAAAATTTATGTAAGCACTAAAATATTTTATTTTAGTGTTCGTCATAAGAAAAATCCATTCGTCGCGTCATTTGGTTCGTTTTTCGTGCTTATGCGCATTCCGTCGTAATTAAGCGAACATCGCGACCGTACGGCCAAACGAACCGACATCCGAGATATTTTTGAACATGTTTTAAGTTCCCTATACTTTAACTTCATTTTAGAGCTTTGAAATGGGGTTAACGGGCCTTAAACGTGTCGAAAATGGGCTGAATGCATGACAGGGACTAAAAGTGTAATTCTGCCAAACTATGGCTAGCGGTGCGCTACACTTTTAGTGTAGCGGTGCGCTAGCCTTGCACAGACCAGATGCAGTGTTTCTTAACAGCCTGTTTGCAGCTGATTAACCACACCCACATGTTTCCAATTATCTAGTCATGAAGATAAGGATCATTTTTAGTCACCATAAGGTTCCGACAAGTGTACGCCTTGGATCATGGCACGTTTTACATGAAACGATCCTAACGGTTCGGGTATTCCTATAAATACCCAACCCATTCCATAGCTAAAATCACTAGAATCCTGATTTGAGAGCTCTAAGTTGAAACCATTGTTTCATACCTGAGTTCTTGGATCGGGATTAGCATTCGGGGACCCTTCGTAAGTATTCTTTTGTTCTTTTCCTTATTTTATTGCTTTTCGAGTCAGAAAGTCAAACTTTGTTTGACTTTCAGCGTTGACCAGTAATGGTCAATGCGAAGTTCGTTTGAACTTCGCAACATGAGTGTAATCACGTTGGTTATAGTCCCTTGGGACTATGCCTACTGATTACCACGTTGTCTAGGGTCGTAGGGTAAGCGATCTGATAAATCGCTTATACCTCGAACCCGACCCAGTTTGGTCGATCATTAGGATCCGACCAAATACATTAGGTGACCATAGTAGGTAGGGAATAACCTTCCGAGGTTATACCCTATGGTCACATCGTTTGAGTAGTTGTATGATAGGTAGTTTATATGCCTTAGGTAAATTACCAGAATACCCTTTTCATGTATAATTGGTAATTAAGCATATGTAACCTAAACCTTTGTCACATAACTGATTATGTAACATGTTTAGGCATATTCTACTTATCATAGGACTAGTTAGGCGGTCCGAACGCGTTTCACGCGCACGACGCGTTAAAGTAGCATAAGCTACCTTAATGGGTCGCGATGGGTCGAAAGCAATTAGGTTTGGTTTCATTGTAGTATGTAGGCCTTGTTAAACCATATCATATGATTTCCAACACTCATTTGGTTTACCAAGCCTCATCCTATCCGATCTCTCGATTTAAGTCCGGTTTATTTATATAGTGTTAGATTGCCGACTGATTCCGTGCTCCCTCAAGAATTGTTTGGTTGTTGTTCAAGACCTCTAAGCATTCTCAGGCGAGTACATTATTCCCCTCTTTTACTGTTTTCCAAACTGTTTTGGGGTGACTCATATGTGCTAAATGCTTTATCAATGATTTCAATAACAATTACTATGTGGTTTCAAGAACAATAACAATTATTTCAAGAACGCTAACAATGATTTCAAGAACGAATACAATGATTTCAAGAACGAATACAATGATTTCAAGAACGAATACAATGATTTCAAAAACTAACAACAATTTCAATAAAGTGAACGAACTTGTTGGTTGTAGTTTACATGACCGATGACATTCATTAGCAATGATCAAGCCGACCAGTATTAGGTTATGGTACCATAGGATCTGACAAATCCCGTTATTTACTGCACCCATTGTTATGTGTGGGGGTTGTGGGTAGCGACTGAATCTGTAATTATTAACTTATCCTTTGGTAAGGGTTTGTTAAGAACGAAATTATTAACTTATCCTTTGGTAAGGGTTTGTTAAGAACGAGAGCGAGAGCGAGATGGACCGAGGAACGCGTCAAGAAGGTTTGAATGTTATTAGAGAATCGACCATAAAGTAGTTCACAATTAAAACAAGGACGATTAGAACGATTAAAACAAGAACGATCTGAACGAATGGGTAACGATTGGGTAAACATTTTAACATGATTGACATTTGATCATGTATTTCCCACAAAACATAACTTTGATTTAAACCAAGTTTTACTTCAATACTTTGTTTTGTGCATATGGTTTAGTTGAGACATTTCACTTGCCATACATGGATATTTGACATAGACATTTGACATGGATATTTAAACATAGACATTTTACATTGTTTGGTTTGGTTTGAGTAAATGATTAAGTAACGATGCGGGTGTAATATGATACAAGCATGGTGGATACGCCGCTGGTACTTCCTATATATAAGTGTTTGTATGGTATTACATGTCGTAGCGTTATTTGAATCATTTCAGTTTGATACATATAACATTTTATACAAATAACATACTTTTCACAAGACATTGTTTTACAAAACAATTTATCTTTTACAAACTCATTCAACTTGGTTATTCATTTAACCATGCATTATTTTCTTATTTATACATATCATCTGAACTTATTGTTTTTCAAATGATTTACAAAGACAAAGCAAATTACAAGGTTCATGACTAAACATTTTCTTAAAACAGAAGTCATGAATCTTATTTTCACAAAACCTATGTATCTCGCCAGCATTTCTTTGCTGACCTCGTTTTCACATATGTTTCAGGTATTGTTGGATGATATCGATTGATAAGATGCATGCTCACATAGGACTGGACAAGGCCTTAGTGACTCAATAACAATGATAGACTATGTTTAATTAGTGTATTTAGATTTCCAGACGATGTAATTACTCAATGTTTAATAAAACGAAACACTTTTGATATCCATGGTTATGAAACATTAATTCTGTTGCAACACGCCCCGATGTTTCCGTCGCGATTTGTTGTTTTACGCGTTCGGGGTGTGACAGAAAAGATGGTATCAGAGCCAATGGTTATAGGGAATTAGGTTATTAGTAATGCTTTGACCTAGTCTATAACTTTCTTAGGACCCTAACGCGAGTTTACTTGCGTTTCGTCATAAAACAATACCGTCACCTATCCTTAGGCGACGACCACAACAAGAACATAAATTTCAAAACCGCTTTGAAAACTAATCATCTGTTCTAGGATGGTTAATTTCTAGGTTTTGAACCCTCTATTATAAGGTTTTGAACTCTCTGTTATATGGTTTTGAACCTCTTTGAGTTTTCAAAACTTCGTCAAGGTTTTAGGTTTTAAATAATGTGAACACGTGCAAACTGGAAGGGTGAATGCCTGTATTCTGGGTTTTCTGTCTAGGAAAGCACTTCGTATACATCTCATCAGACGCGAGACCAGTTGTGCTTACCTGGGAATTCTTGGGATGAGTGTTCACTTATAGGCGAGCATGTCTTCGCGATACATTATTTTTGACCCATTTACTTTGATCAGTCACCGTCTCATTTGTTTGCCTTAGGTAACAAACAAATGATCGCAATTTTCATGCGTTATCATTCTGTTTTGATTGTCCAATAATCTTTCACCTGTTTCTCCCTATGCCTTTCTTTTTCTTCAAGAATGTCTCTTCATCACGATGACGCCCAGATATCTGAGCAAGCAGCCAAAATTCGCTCAGCGAATAGGCGAAGTAGTCCTGAAGACTTTTGAATTAGCTACTGCCATGTATCATCTCCAGGATGAAGCCACTCAAGAGTCACCAAGACAGGCAGGACCTAGTCAGGCGACAACACCATCAGCCAATAAACCAATCGAGGAATCAAAGACCATGGATGAACGATCCCCTAAGAAGTCAAAGAAGCGAAAGGCTTCTCAGAACTTCGCCATGGTCGCTCACAATGGTAAAGCAGTCCCCAACCAACCAGCTCAACCCCTTGCTAGGTGTGTATGGTTTTTCCTATGATACCTACATCAAGGAACTATGTACCTTACAAACTACTCTTGTGATTTCTCTCTTTCAAATGATTGCTCATGATTCCCTCAAAAATTTTAAGTACTCGTTTCACTCTAAGAAACAAAGTACAGAAAATTAAGTGACATTATGAGTAATCGTGCTTTTCGCACATCTGTGCCTTTAAATCCTTGGTTAGATAACTAAGGGTATTTTCAAATCTCATACCCATTACGTTTTGATTTTTCAACATACACAGTACCAATATTTCAAAACAATCTTCATGATCTCAAAACATTTCATATAGTTTGAAAACAATTTTTCTAGATGCATTGTCTATGTTATTTCAAAAACATTGGCCATGTTATCAAAACCAACCTTTCTAATTTCAAAATATTTCATATAGTCTGAAGACAATATTAACACAATACATTTTCTGATCAAGTGCATGATTTCGAAAAGCATCATTCATGTCTTTCAAAAACCTTATACATAATTTCAAAATTCATCTCGCATGATTTTAAAACATTTTTGTAAATATATCTACCTAATACACCTACTTTATGATTTCAAAAAGTATTATATATAAGGTTTCAAAAACGTTAAACACATTTTTCTTAAAAGAATCCCATGCATAGTTTTCAAAAATATTTTCCTCATACATTGACTTAACCTTCAAAATTCTGCTTCATATGTCGCCTTGACATATCAAGCATCTCAACTTCATAAGCATTTTACATCATGTTTTGACCTAAGCACATCCAGTGCAAGGTTTTAAAACATCTCCAACTTCTAAAATTCATATGGGATCTTTTTATCTTTATAATTAGATCCTTGTGGATGATTATTGTTCAAATCAGAGTCCTTAATCGGATTCCTTATGTACCTTAATTCGAACACTTCGGTTCCTAATAATCGAAATCGAATTTTCTTTTTGAATCTTTCTATCTTTATAGTTGGATTCTTGATAACGTTTAAAGTACCAAATGAAATCCACGGAATGGATTCCTAGTGTGCTTTAAATGCATGTACGCAATTTACAAGACAAAATAACAAACAATTTTGTGGTTATGTGATATGTGTTTATGTGTTCTCCTCTATGATTTTTTGTGTTTTTGTATACTCTGGATATTCGTTATCCAAATCCTCGTAGAATCTTTCATATCTTCATATGATGGATTCGTAGTAGGATATTCAAAAGGTACTACCTTAAATCCTTAATGGACTTCTATGTAATAGTTAAGACCCTTGGATTATATAGTACCACTCCATGATTCTTAAGAGACCTTAAGTGGTCTAGTCAAAAAGATTGATTCACAATCTGGTTAAAGAATGACATCTAGTGATGTAGCTGGACAGACTCCTTGATAGTCTCTTTAGATCATTTATTGATTTAATTAAAAGGACTCTATGGGATCTAGTCACACTCATCACAGGATTGTTCATTTGGTTTTCCCCTACACACTATAAAATAGACTGTGTGTACTGTGCAAGGAATTGTCTGATTATGGACGCGTACATAATTATGAAATTTAGTGCATAGGAACCCAGTAAGATTTATTATGTGTAAGAACCGATAGTGACAAAAATAACGAAATGAGAACGATGTAATGGAGGTACGGTGGACGCACCAATGACGCTTCATATACTTGTATATAAGTGTCCCTCTTACATTGCAAACATAATGTTATTAAGGTTACTAGAAGTTCAAGAACCCTAACCAATGTTGTTCGATCTTTTCAACTTCATATTTCCAAGCTCTTACAAGTTTCCTCTAAATAAATTTCGGGACGAAATTTCCTAAAGTAGGGGAGACTGTAACACCTGTGCCTCCACGGCCATCAAACAAATACCAAACCAATGAAATATTATATTTCATACTTGGGATTTGTAAAAATATGTGTATCATTTGCACATATCAATTCTTGTTCAATTTCAAACTCTAAATCGCTTTCTGGAAGGTTATACGCGCACTGATGCGTAAATATAACCAGTTTAAATGCAACAAACACTCCGGAATAGTGACATAGGCTTAACATACCTTAAATAACCTTTACATAACTTAGATATAAGTTTTGGAAGGTTTGGTGTGGTGAAATCAAAGTTTAATCGCTTACAGGGACTAAAGTTGACAAACTGCGAAAGTATGCCAATTTGAACTGTAACAGACATTCCGGAACATGACCATAAGTTAAACATACCATAAATATCCTTCACATAGCTTAGAAATAGGCTTTGAGGTGTTCGGTATGCTAAAATAAACTTTTGTGTCATTCAGGGACTAAAAGCGTCAAAAAGTGCACAAGTTTGCATTTTTACGCGTAACTTACGTTCTGAATACATCCGGACATCCAAAAATTTATGTAAGCACTAAAATATTTTATTTTAGTGTTCGTCATAAGAAAAATCCATTCGTCGCGTCATTTGGTTCGTTTTTCGTGCTTATGCGCATTCCGTCGTAATTAAGCGAACATCGCGACCGTACGGCCAAACGAACCGACATCCGAGATATTTTTGAACATGTTTTAAGTTCCCTATACTTTAACTTCATTTTAGAGCTTTGAAATGGGGTTAACGGGCCTTAAACGTGTCGAAAATGGGCTGAATGCATGACAGGGACTAAAAGTGTAATTCTGCCAAACTATGGCTAGCGGTGCGCTAGCCTTGCACAGACCAGATGCAGTGTTTCTTAACAGCCTGTTTGCAGCTGATTAACCACACCCACATGTTTCCAATTATCTAGTCATGAAGATAAGGATCATTTTTAGTCACCATAAGGTTCCGACAAGTGTACGCCTTGGATCATGGCACGTTTTACATGAAACGATCCTAACGGTTTGGGTATTCCTATAAATACCCAACCCATTCCATAGCTAAAATCACTAGAATCCTGATTTGAGAGCTCTAAGTTGAAACCATTGTTTCATACCTGAGTTCTTGGATCGGGATTAGCATTCGGGGACCCTTCGTAAGTATTCTTTCGTTCTTTTCCTTATTTTATTGCTTTTCGAGTCAGAAAGTCAAACTTTGTTTGACTTTCAGCGTTGACCAGTAATGGTCAATGCGAAGTTCGTTTGAACTTCGCAACATGAGTGTAATCACGTTGGTTATAGTCCCTTGGGACTATGCCTACTGATTACCACGTTGTCTAGGGTCGTAGGGTAAGCGATCTGATAAATCGCTTATACCTCGAACCCGACCCAGTTTGGTCGATCATTAGGATCCGACCAAATACATTAGGTGACCATAGTAGGTAGGGAATAACCTTCCGAGGTTATACCCTATGGTCACATCGTTTGAGTAGTTGTATGATAGGTAGTTTATATGCCTTAGGTAAATTACCAGAATACCCTTTTCATGTATAATTGGTAATTAAGCATATGTAACCTAAACCTTTGTCACATAACTGATTATGTAACATGTTTAGGCATATTCTACTTATCATAGGACTAGTTAGGCGGTCCGAACGCGTTTCACGCGCACGACGCGTTAAAGTAGCATAAGCTACCTTAATGGGTCGCGATGGGTCGAAAGCAATTAGGTTTGGTTTCATTGTAGTATGTAGGCCTTGTTAAACCATATCATATGAGTTCCAACACTCATTTGGTTTACCAAGCCTCATCCTATCCGATCTCTCGATTTAAGTCCGGTTTATTTATATAGTGTTAGATTGCCGACTGATTCCGTGCTCCCTCAAGAATTGTTTGGTTGTTGTTCAAGACCTCTAAGCATTCTCAGGCGAGTACATTATTCCCCTCTTTTACTGTTTTCCAAACTGTTTTGGGGTGACTCATATGTGCTAAATGCTTTATCAATGATTTCAATAACAATTACTATGTGGTTTCAAGAACAATAACAATTATTTCAAGAACGCTAACAATGATTTCAAGAACGAATACAATGATTTCAAGAACGAATACAATGATTTCAAGAACGAATACAATGATTTCAAAAACTAACAACAATTTCAATAAAGTGAACGAACTTGTTGGTTGTAGTTTACATGACCGATGACATTCATTAGCAATGATCAAGCCGACCAGTATTAGGTTATGGTACCATAGGATCTGACAAATCCCGTTATTTACTGCACCCATTGTTATGTGTGGGGGTTGTGGGTAGCGACTGAATCTGTAATTATTAACTTATCCTTTGGTAAGGGTTTGTTAAGAACGAAATTATTAACTTATCCTTTGGTAAGGGTTTGTTAAGAACGAGAGCGAGAGCGAGATGGACCGAGGAACGCGTCAAGAAGGTTTGAATGTTATTAGAGAATCGACCATAAAGTAGTTCACAATTAAAACAAGGACGATTAGAACGATTAAAACAAGAACGATCTGAACGAATGGGTAACGATTGGGTAAACATTTTAACATGATTGACATTTGATCATGTATTTCCCACAAAACATAACTTTGATTTAAACCAAGTTTTACTTCAATACTTTGTTTTGTGCATATGGTTTAGTTGAGACATTTCACTTGCCATACATGGATATTTGACATAGACATTTGACATGGATATTTAAACATAGACATTTTACATTGTTTGGTTTGGTTTGAGTAAATGATTAAGTAACGATGCGGGTGTAATATGATACAAGCATGGTGGATACGCCGCTGGTACTTCCTATATATAAGTGTTTGTATGGTATTACATGTCGTAGCGTTATTTGAATCATTTCAGTTTGATACATATAACATTTTATACAAATAACATACTTTTCACAAGACATTGTTTTACAAAACAATTTATCTTTTACAAACTCATTCAACTTGGTTATTCATTTAACCATGCATTATTTTCTTATTTATACATATCATCTGAACTTATTGTTTTTCAAATGATTTACAAAGACAAAGCAAATTACAAGGTTCATGACTAAACATTTTCTTAAAACAGAAGTCATGAATCTTATTTTCACAAAACCTATGTATCTCGCCAGCATTTCTTTGCTGACCTCGTTTTCACATATGTTTCAGGTATTGTTGGATGATATCGATTGATAAGATGCATGCTCACATAGGACTGGACAAGGCCTTAGTGACTCAATAACAATGATAGACTATGTTTAATTAGTGTATTTAGATTTCCAGACGATGTAATTACTCAATGTTTAATAAAACGAAACACTTTTGATATCCATGGTTATGAAACATTAATTCTGTTGCAACACGCCCCGATGTTTCCGCCGCGATTTGTTGTTTTACGCGGTCGGGTTGTGACACAGCTGGAAACTGCTGACTGTTCGATCTAATCTGATCAGGGAGGCGGACGCGGCCCGCTTCAGCATGTGTAGAATCTCAGGCGGGCCGCCTGGGACTTCTGATCAGCAAACATGTTTCCATTTTGACAGTTTCAGTCCCTGCATGTGTTTAAGGCCATTTCCGACACTTCTAAGGCCCGTAAAGCCAACTTTAAGGCCCTAAAATGATGCCTAAACATTGTGGACATGAAACATGCTCAAAAATATGCCGGAGGTTGGTTCGTTTGGCCGTACGAACGCGATGTTCGCTTAATTACGACGGAATGCGCATAAGCGCGAAAAACGATCCAAATGACGAAACGAATGGATTTTTCTTATGCCAAACACTAAAATAAAATATTTTAGTGCTTACATAAATTTTTGGATGTCCGGATGTATTCAGAACGTAAGTTATGCGCGAAAGTGCAAACTTGTGCACTTTTTGACGCTTTTAGTCCCTGAATGACACAAAAGTTTATTTTAGCATACCGAACACCTCAAAGCCTATTTCTAAGCTATGTAAAGGATATTTATGGTATGTTTAACTTATGGTCGTGTTCCAGAATGTCTGTTACAGTTCAAATTGGCATACTTTCGCAGTTTGTCAACTTTAGTCCCTGTAAGCGATTTAACTTGATTTTGCCATACCAAAGCCTTCAAAACTTATTTCTAAGTTATGTAAAGGTTATTTAAGGTATGTTAAGTATATGTCACTATTCCGGAGTGTTCGTTGCATTAAACTGGTTATATTTACGCATCGGTGCGCGTATAACCTTCTAGAAAGCGATTTAGAGTTTGGAATTGAACAAGAGTTTATATGTGCAAACTGTAACACCTGTGCCTCCACGGCCATCAAACAAATACCGAACCAATGAAATATTATATTTCATACTTGGTATTTGTAAAAAAATATGTGTATCATTTGCACATATCAATTCTTGTTCAATTTCAAACTCTAAATCGCTTTCTGGAAGGTTATACGCGCACCGATGCGTAAATATAACCAGTTTAATGCAACAAACACTCTGGAATAGTGACATAGGCTTAAAATACCTTAAATAACCTTTACATAACTTAGAAATAAGTTTTAAAGGCTTTGGTATGGCAAAATCAAGTTAAATCGCTTACAGGGACTAAATTTGACAAACTGCGAAAGTATGCCAATTTGAACTGTAACAGACATTCCGGAGCATGACCATAAGTTAAACATACCATAAATATCCTTCACATAGCTTAGAAATAGGCTTTGAGGTGTTCGGTATGCTAAAATAAACTTTTGTGTCATTCAGGGACTAAAAGTGTCAAAAAGTGCACAAGTTTGCATTTTCGCGCATAACTTCCGTTCTGAATACATCCGGACATCCAAAAATTTATGTAAGCATGACTATATTATACTTTAGTGTTTGGCTTGCCAAAAATCCATTCGTCGCGTCATTTGGATCGTTTTTCGCGCTTATGCGCATTCCGTCGTAATTAAGCGAACATCGCGTTCGTACGACCAATTGAACCAACACCCGGCATATTTTTGAGCATGTTTCATGTCCTCAATGTTTAGGCAACATTTTAGGGCCTTAAAGTTGGCTTTACGGGCCTTAGAAGTGTCGGAAATGGCCTTAAACACGTGCAGGGACTGAAACTGACATTTCTGAAACTTTGTTCTGATCTGTGACTCCTAGGCGGCCCGCCTCAGGATCTTAACATCCTTAGGCGGCCCGCGTTAGACCTTCTAACCAGGTTAAATGTTTCTAACAGCAGATTGCAGCTGTTTGATCCACCACCACACATTCTCATTTGTCTAGTCAGCTGATAAGAACCATTTTCTAGTCACCATAAGGTTCCAACACTTGTACGGTTACGATTAAGGCACGTTTTCCATGAAACGAACTTAACGGTGGACCTTTTACTATAAATACCCCACCCCCCATGCTTCAAAATTACAAGAATTCTGATTTGAGAACCTCTAAGTTGAAACCATTGTTTCATACCTGAGATTCTTGAATCGGGATTAGCATTCGGGGACCCTTCGTAAGTATTCTTTCGTTCTTTTCTTTATTTTATTGCTTTTAGAGTCAGAAAGTCAAACTTTGTTTGACTTTCAGCGTTGACCAGCTTATGGTCAATGCGAAGTTCGTTTGAACTTCGCAACGTGATTGTAATCACGTTGGTCATAGTCCCTTGGGACTATGCCCACTGATTACCACGTTGTCTAGGGTCGTAGGGTAGGCGATCTAATAAATCGCCTATACCTTCGAACCCGGCCCATTTGGTCGATCATTAGGATCCGACCAAATACATTAGGTGACCATAGTAGGTAGGGAATAACCTTCTGAGGTTATACCCTATGGTCGCTTCGTTTAAGTAGTTGTATGATAGGTAGTTTATATGCCTTAGGTAAATTACCAGAATACCTTTTTCATGTATAATTGGTAATTAAGCATATGTAACCTAAACTTTTGTCACATAACTAATTATGTAACATGTTTAGGCATATAACACTTGTCATAGGACTAGTTAGACGGTCCGAACGCGTTTCACGCGCACGACGCGTTAAAGTAGCATAAGCTACCTTAATGGGTCGCGATGGGTCGTAAACAATTATGTTAGGTTTCATTTAGCACGTAGGCTTTGATAAACCATATGACACGAGTCTCTATACTCGTTTGGTTTACGAAACCTCATTCTATCCGATCTTCCGATTTAGGTCCGGTTTATTTATATAGTTTTAGATTGCCGACTGATTCCGTGCTCTCTCTAGCTTTGTTTGGTTGTTGTTCAAGACCTCCAAGCATTCTCAGGAGAGTACATTATTCCCCTATTTTACTGCTTTCAATTGTTTTGGGGTGACTCATATGTGCTAAATGTTTTCGATGTTATAACAATGGTTTCAAAAACAATTAAGACGATTTATACAAAACTAATAACGATTTCAAAAAGTGAACAAACTTGTTGGTTGTAGTTACATAACAAATGACATTCATTAGCAATGATCAAGCCGACCAGTATTAGGTTATGGTACCATAGGATCTGACAAATCCCGTGAGTTACTACACCCGTAGTTATGTGTGGGTGTTGTGGGTAGCGACTGAATCTGTAATTGTTAATTTACTCTTTGGTAAGGGTTTATTAATGCGAGATGTTAATTTACTCTTTGGTAAGGGTTTATTAATGCGAGATGTTAATCTATCCTTTGGTAAGGGTTTATTAATGCGAATTATTAATCTATCCTTTGGTAAGGGTTTATTAATGCGAGTCAAGAAGGTTTGAATGTTATTAGCGAGACGACCATTTAAGTAGTTTCACGACCTAAAACGAGTTTTAACGATTGGGTAAACGATTGGCTTCAAAGCGATATACGATTGGGTTTTTGTTACATATTACATGATTTACATTGGGCATGAACATTACTTTGGTGGTTTGGTTTGATTAAGTAACAATGCGTGTGGAATATGATACAAGCATGGTGGATACGCCGCTGGTACTTCCTATATATAAGTGTTTGTATGGTATTACATATTGTAGCGTTATTTGAATCATTTCAGTTTGAGACATAGAACATTTTATACAAGTAACATACTTTTCACAAGACATTTATTTACAAACAACTTATCTTATACAAACTCATTTTACATGGTTATTCATTTAATCATGCATTATTCTCTTATTATACATATCACCTGAACTTATTATTTTTCAAATGATTTACAAAGACAAAGCAAATTACAAGGTTCATGACTAAACATTTTCTTAAACAGAAGTCATGAATCTTATTTTCACAAAACCTATGTACTCGCCAGCATTTCTTTGCTGACCTCGTTTTCACATATGTTTCAGGTATTGTTGAATGTTATCGATTGATAAGATGCATGCTCACATAGGACTGGACAAGGCCTTAGTGACTCAATAACAATGATAGACTATGTTTAATTTGTGTATTTAGATTTCCAGACGATGTAATTATTCAATGTTTAATAAAACGAAACACTTTTTGGTATCCATGGTTATGAAACATTAATTCTGTTACAACACGCCCCGATGTTTCCGCCGCGATTTGTTGTTTTATGCGGTCGGGGTGTGACAGAAAAGATGGTATCAGAGCCCATGGTTATAGGGAATTAGGTTATTAGTAATGCTTTGACCTAGTCTATAACCTTCTTAGGACCCTAACGCGAGTTTACTTGCGTTTAGTCATAAAACAATACCGTCACCTATCCTTAGGCGACGACCACAACAAGAACATAAATTTCAAAACCGCTTTGAAAACTAATCATCTGTTCTAGGATGATTGATTAATAGGTTTTGAACCCTCTATGGTAAGGTTTTGAACTCTCTAGTATATGGTTTTGAACCCCTTTGAGTTTTCAAAACTTCGTCAAGGTTTTGGGTTTTAAATAATGTGAACACGTGCAAACTGGAAGGGTGAATGCCTGTATTCTGGGTTTTCTGTCTAGGCAAGCACTTCGTATACATCTCATCAGACGCGAGACCAGTTGTGCTTACCTGGGAATTCTTGGGATGAGTGTTCACTTATAGGCGAGCATGTCTTCGCGATACATTATTTTTGACCCATTTACTTTGATCAGTCACCGTCTCATTTGTTTGCCTTAGGTAACAAACAAATGATCGCAATTTTCATGCGTTATCATTCTGTTTTGATTGTCCAATAATCTTTCACCTGTTTCTCCCTATGCCTTTCTTTTTCTTCAAGAATGTCTCTTCATCACGATGACGCCCAGATATCTGAGCAAGCAGCCAAAATTCGCTCAGCGAATAGGCGAAGTAGTCCTGAAGACTGTTGAATTAGCTACTGCCATGTATCATCTCCAGGATGAAGCCACTCAAGAGTCACCAAGACAGGCAGGACCTAGTCAGGCGACAACACCATCAGCCAATAAACCAATCGAGGAATCAAAGACCATGGATGAACGATCCCCTAAGAAGTCAAAGAAGCGAAAGGCTTCTCAGAACTTCGCCATGGTCGCTCACAATGGTAAAGCAGTCCCCAACCAACCAGCTCAACCCCCTGCTAGGTGTGTATGGCTTTTCCTATGATACCTACATCAAGGAACTATGTACCTTACAAACTACTCTTGTGATTTCTCTCTTTCAAATGATTGCTCATGATTCCCTCGAAAATTTTAAGTACTCGTTTCACTCTAAGAAACAAAGTACAGAAAATTAAGTGACATTATGAGTAATCGTGCTTTTCGCACATCTGTGCCTTTAAATCCTTGGTTAGATAACTAAGGGTATTTTCAAATCTCATACCCATTACGTTTTGATTTTTCAACATACACAGTACCAGTATTTCAAAACAATCTTCATGATCTCAAAACATTTCATATAGTTTGAAAACAATTTTTCTAGATGCATTGTCTATGTTATTTCAAAAAACATTGGCCATGTTATCAAAACCAACCTTCCTAATTTCAAAATATTTCATATAGTCTGAAGACAATATTAACACAATACATTTTCTGATCAAGTGCATGATTTCGAAAAGCATCATTCATGTCTTTCAAAAACCTTATACATAATTTCAAAATTCATCTCGCATGATTTTAAAACATTTTTGTAAATATATCTACCTAATACACCTACTTTATGATTTCAAAAAGTATTATATATAAGGTTTCAAAAACGTTAAACACATTTTTCTTAAAAGAACCCCATGCATAGTTTTCAAAAATATTTTCCTCATACATTGACTTAACCTTCAAAATTCTGCTTCATATGTCGCCTTGACATATCAAGCATCTCAACTTCATAAGCATTTTTACATCATGTTTTGACCTAAGCACATCCAGTGCAAGGTTTTAAAACATCTTCAACTTCTAAAATTCGTATGGGATCTTTTTATCTTTACAAGTAGATCCTTGTGGATGATTATCGTTCAAATCAGAGTCCTTAATCGGATTCCTTATGTACCTTAATTCGAACACTTCGGTTCCTAGTAATCGAAATCGAATTTTCTTTTTGAATCTTTCTATCTTTATAGTTGGATTCTTGATAACGTTTAAAGTACCAAATGAAATCCACGAGATGGATTCCTAGTGTGCTTTAAATACATGTACTCTGTTAGCAGAACAAATTTCTAGTTAAACAATTTTGTGGTTATGTGACTATGTGTTTATTCATCTTATGTTTTCTTGTATGCATTTTTGTGTTTTTAATACTCTGGATATTCGTTATCCAAATCCTCTCAGGATCTTTCATATCTCCATATGAGGGATTCGTAGCAGGATATTCAAAAGGTACTACCTTCAATCCTTAATGGGCTTCTATGTAATAGTTAAGACCCTTGGATTATATAGTACCACTCCATGATTCATAAGAGACCCTTTAGTGGTCTAGTCAAAAAGATTGATTCACAATTTGGTTAAAGAACGACATCTAGTGATGTAGCTGAACAGACTCCTTGATAGTCTATTTAGATCATTTATTGATTTAATTTAAAGGACTCTATGGTGGTCTAGTCACGCTCATCACCGGTTTGTTCATTTGGTTTTCCCCTACACACTATAAAATAGACTGTGTGAACTGTGCAAGGAATTGTCTGATTATGGACGCGTACATAATTATGAAATTTAGTGCACAGAAACCCAGTAAGATTTATTATGTGTAAGAGCCGATAGTGACAACAATAACGAAATGAGAACGATGTAATAGAGGTACGGTGGACGCACCAATGACGCTTCATATACTTGTATATAAGTATCCCTCTTACATTGCAATCATGATGTTATTAAAGGTTACTAGAAGTTCAGAACCCTAATCAATATTGTTCGATCTTTTCAACTTCATGTTTTCAAGCTCTCACAAGTTTCCTCTAAATAAATTTCGGGACGAAATTTCCTAAAGTAGGGGAGACTGTAACACCTGTGCCTCCACGGCCATCAAACAAATACCGAACCAATGAAATATTATATTTCATACTTGGGATTTGTAAAAAAATATGTGTATCATTTGCACATATCAATTCTTGTTCAATTTCAAACTCTAAATCGCTTTCTGGAAGGTTATACGCGCACCGATGCGTAAATATAACCAGTTTAATGCAACAAACACTCCGGAATAGTGACATAGGCTTAACATACCTTAAATAACCTTTACATAACTTAGAAATAAGTTTTAAAGGCTTTGGTATGGCAAAATCAAGTTAAATCGCTTACAGGGACTAAATTTGACAAACTGCGAAAGTATGCCAATTTGAACTGTAACAGACATTCCGGAGCATGACCATAAGTTAAACATACCATAAATATCCTTCACATAGCTTAGAAATAGGCTTTGAGGTGTTCGGTATGCTAAAATAAACTTTTGTGTCATTCAGGGACTAAAAGTGTCAAAAAGTGCACAAGTTTGCATTTTCGCGCATAACTTACGTTCTGAATACATCCGGACATCCAAAAATTTATGTAAGCATGAATATATTATACTTTAGTGTTTGGCTTGCCAAAATTCCATTCGTCGCGTCATTTGGATCGTTTTTCGCGCTTATGCGCATTCCGTCGTAATTAAGCGAACATCGCGTTCGTACGACCAATTGAACCAACACCCGGCATATTTTTGAGCATGTTTCATGTCCTCAATGTTTAGGCAACATTTTAGGGCCTTAAAGTTGGCTTTACGGGCCTTAGAGGTGTCGGAAATGGCCTTAAACACGTGCAGGGACTGAAACTGACATTTCTGAAACTTTGTTCTGATCTGTGACTCCTAGGCGGCCCGCCTCAGGATCTTAACATCCTTAGGCGGCCCGCGTCAGACCTTCTGACCAGGTTAAATGTTTCTAACAGCAGATTGCAGCTGTTTGATCCACCACCACACATTCTCATTTGTCTAGTCAGCTGATAAGAACCATTTTCTAGTCACCATAAGGTTCCAACACTTGTACGGTTACGATTAAGGCACGTTTTCCATGAAACGATCTTAACGGTGGACCTTTTACTATAAATACTCCACCCCCCATGCTTCAAAATTACAAGAATTCTGATTTGAGAACCTCTAAGTTGAAACCATTGTTTCATACCTGAGATTCTTGAATCGGGATTAGCATTCGGGGACCCTTCGTAAGTATTCTTTCGTTCTTTTCTTTATTTTATTTCTTTTAGAGTCAGAAAGTCAAACTTTGTTTGACTTTCAGCGTTGACCAGCTTATGGTCAATGCGAAGTTCGTTTGAACTTCGCAACGTGATTGTAATCACGTTGGTCATAGTCCCTTGGGACTATGCCCACTGATTACCACGTTGTCTAGGGTCGTAGGGTAGGCGATCTAATAAATTGCCTATACCTTCGAACTCGACCCATTTGGTCGATCATTAGGATCCGACCAAATACATTAGGTGACCATAGTAGGTAAGGAATAACCTTCCGAGGTTATACCCTATGGTCGCTTCGTTTAAGTAGTTGTATGATAGGTAGTTTATATGCCTTAGGTAAATTACCAGAATACCTTTTTCATGTATAATTGGTAATTAAGCATATGTAACCTAAACTTTTGTCACATAACTAATTATGTAACATTTTTAGGCATATAACACTTGTCATAGGACTAGTTAGACGGTCTGAACGCGTTTCACGCGCACGACGCGTTAAAGTAGCATAAGCTACCTTAATGGGTCGCGATGGGTCGTAAACAATTATGTTAGGTTTCATTTAGCACGTAGGCTTTGATAAACCATATGACACGAGTCTCTATACTCGTTTGTTTTACGAAACCTCATTCTATCCGATCTTCCGATTTAGGTCCGGTTTATTTATATAGTTTTAGATTGCCGACTGATTCCGTGCTCTCTCTAGCTTTGTTTGGTTGTTGTTTAAGACCTCCAAGCATTCTCAGGCGAGTACATTATTCCCCTATTTTACTGCTTTCAATTGTTTTGGGGTGACTCATATGTGCTAAATGTTTTCGATGTTATAACAATGGTTTCAAAAACAATTAAGACGATTTATACAAAACTAATAACGATTTCAAAAAGTGAACAAACTTGTTGGTTGTAGTTACATAACAAATGACATTCATTAGCAATGATCAAGCCGACCAGTATTAGGTTATGGTACCATAGGATCTGACAAATCCCGTTAGTTACTACACCCGTAGTTATGTGTGGGTGTTGTGGGTAGCGACTGAATCTGTAATTGTTAATTTACTCTTTGGTAAGGGTTTATTAATGCGAGATGTTAATTTACTCTTTGGTAAGGGTTTATTAATGCGAATTATTAATCTATCCTTTGGTAAGGGTTTATTAATGCGAGTCAAGAAGGTTTGAATGTTATTAGCGAGATGACCATTTAAGTAGTTTCACGACCTAAAACGAGTTTTAACGATTGGGTAAACGATTGGCTTCAAAGCGATATACGATTGGGTTTTTGTTACATATTACATGATTTACATTGGGCATGAACATTACTTTGGTGGTTTGGTTTGATTAAGTAACAATGCGTGTGGAATATGATACAAGCATGGTGGATACGCCGCTGGTACTTCCTATATATAAGTGTTTGTATGGTATTACATATTGTAGCGTTATTTGAATCATTTCAGTTTGAGACATAGAACATTTTATACAAGTAACATACTTTTCACAAGACATTTATTTACAAACAACTTATCTTATACAAACTCATTTTACATGGTTATTCATTTAATCATGCATTATTCTCTTATTATACATATCACCTGAACTTATTATTTTTCAAATGATTTACAAAGACAAAGCAAATTACAAGGTTCATGACTAAACATTTTCTTAAACAGAAGTCATGAATCTTATTTTCACAAAACCTATGTACTCGCCAGCATTTCTTTGCTGACCTCGTTTTCACATATGTTTCAGGTATTGTTGAATGTTATCGATTGATAAGATGCATGCTCACATAGGACTGGACAAGGCCTTAGTGACTCAATAACAATGATAGACTATGTTTAATTTGTGTATTTAGATTTCCAGACGATGTAATTATTCAATGTTTAATAAAACGAAACACTTTTTGGTATCCATGGTTATGAAACATTAATTCTGTTACAACACGCCCGGATGTTTCCGCCGCGATTTGTTGTTTTATGCGGTCGGGGTGTGACACAAACGATACACATATTTTTACAAATCCCAAGTATGAAATACAATATTTCATTGGTTTGGCATTTGTTTGATGGTTGAGGTGACACAGGTGTCACATATACATAATCTAAATTTCCTATTATTAGATTAACACTTAACATATTATCACATTTACATGTCTAAATCACTTAACACATTTTATCACAAAAGATTCACTCAAAATTCACCCATACTAATGTTTATTGAAAAATGCGTATTTTAGCGATTCGGTAACGTTTTGGGGCATCGGAAGTCACGTATGACCATCCAAACACCAAGTAAACTTAAAATTAGTTAAAATAATTGTTTTTAAACTAAAAACATCAGTTTATTTACTGATCTAAATCAATTTTATAAAAATCACCCGAAAAGCCGATTTTTGACCGTTTTAACGCATAGTTTTGCGTTAAACGTTACCGTAACCATCCCAACTCAAAATGATTTGATATTTTAACACAATACATGTTATTTACTGATTAAAATAGTGGTTATAATCAGATTAGTGCAGTTTTTATATAACTCACATAAATCATGCGATTTCATGTATTTTTCAACACTTTAGGCACAATGTCCTACATGCAAAGATAGTAAACTTTATGACAAGTATCATACTACTTTAACACGTGAAATAACTTTATTTTTAAGGTGTATAATCTGATCTAAAACTATTTTTATCATAACATCATTTATTCATCGTTTTATGTACATACACCTACATGCATGACTATGTACAAGCACTTAATGCACATATATCATATCATCATCATCTTACATAACCTTAAATGCATCTAAGGATACATTTACTTCATGTTCTTATAAATCACAACATGTTCATCTCATCATCATTAGATCATTTCACATAAATGCATCATTCCCTCTTTATTTACATATAACAAAATTTAGTGTATACACTTACATATACATATATACATACACGGCATACACACATATACACATGCATAAACTTCCAAAACCTCACTTTTTAACACATCTACTTTAAATCATGGAATCTTTTTAAGTACTTTCTTTTATGACTCTTTTACAACACATGCATATAATAAACTTTCAAGAATCTCATCAATCAAGAATCAACTAAAATGAAAACACAACTAAATACCCACATACATACAAGCTACGGCCACACATACATATGTACACACATCCATTTTTAATCCCTTTGAAAACCCATTTGTTATTTGTTCTAAGTTAGTGTTTAAACTCAAGAACAAGAGAAACTTCCATCATTATTTTAGATCATCAAGAATCAAAACAAGATTTCTGAAATAAATTTTATACCTACAAGATTTTAAACGGGTTTTTGAGAATAGATAATGAGATGGAGGTTGTTTTTGCTTGAAATCACTTCCAAATACCCTTTTTAGCTTGAAATCATCTTGAAAGAACCTTGAATCTTCATGAAAATAGTTTGAAATTTTTGAATGTGTATGTGTAAGGGGGTGTTCAGCCGATATTTTCAAGAGAGAGAGAGAGTAGATGAAAAATGATGAAAGGTTGTCTTGGAAATGAGACACATATGGAAGAATTGTGATGTGTAATCATCATGCACACCCCTAATCACCAACACATGGAGGAGAGAGAGTAAACACAACTCTATGGCTGCCACATATCCCATATACTCACACATTTCGAATATCTATATATATATATATACATATTTAATATTAAGTAAAGACTGGTATTTAACCGGTTACCGGGTATTTTATCTAGCGTTTTAATCTCGTTTTTGTGCGTTTTAAATTATTTTTACCATTCTATAAAAATAATCACTTAAAATTATTACCAGTTGCCTCGAGTGGCTACGTTGTCGGTATTTGGCAGTATGGGCGCTGTGCTGCGCGGTACACGTTAAAAAACGCAAAAATAGGAATTTAAGCGTTTTTATTTATTTTTGTCATTCTTCAAGAATAAATTTATCAAATTATTTCTAAAATGATTTTCAGTTGCCTTGTCGGGCCGTGTTGACAGTAGTTTGTCGGTATACGCATTGCATTACGCGGTACGCGCTTAAACTCGAAAAATAGAGTTTCTTAGCGTTTTAATTTATTTTTCCTCACGGATAGGATTAAAATTATTATTCTAATCATAACAGACTATTTTTAGGATTTTAACATTGTTCGGTTGGTCACCGTCGTTTGTTTCGCATTTTAACCGTTACGCGATAAGCGTTTATCTTACCGTTGCCCACATAATTTTTATCAAAGTTTAATTTTATCAATACACTAAATTTCACATATAAACACCATAATCAGTCAAATATAGTCCTGTTACCTATTCACAATACGTGCTACAATTGTACGGTACGGCCTGAAAAGCCGGGTGTCACAGTCTCCCCCTGTTTAGGAAATTTCGTCCTCGGAATTTTACTTTACAGGTTTTGTTTTCGCACTAAATAAAATAATAAATGAATCTATTGGATATAGTCTCATAGTTTCTGTGAGAAACTTGGATTCTTCAGATGAATCCTTGTAGATCTATGTTACACACGTTCTTGATTCCTACACTCTCATCATCCTTCTTTATTCCACCAAGGAAGATGCCTCATAAGACGAAAAGCTCAATCGAATGAAATCCTTTTCCAAAAGCTCCTAAAACTATCTCGTCATTTCTATCACTTAAGGCGGTGCTTACTCTGTATGAAGATTGTGCAATTGGTCGTAGCACCGTGAGTTAGATCGATTCGAGGTTCGATCCATCTCGCAGGGAAGATCCAGGTAAGTCTTTTTAGGAAGACTTCCGGATAGTTGCGTTTGATAGAAATCTCTCCGACGTTCCTACGTTCGGTTTTTGCATCCATCAAGTTTATTGCAAACGCTGGATAGCCCTTTCTTAACGACTCAGCATCCTCACATTACTGTCCACTCCCGATTATCAATACTCAACACTCGACACTATCAATGCTCGCGAACAGCTTTTGCCTTTCCATTGTCATCAGGATGAAAGATTCCAACTAGCTTCTTCGAGCGATAGTCCCCACTTCTTCCCCGAAAGGTGAATTCATTCTTGCATTTTCGTCAAAATTTCTCAGTTCCACTGATGATAACCCAATGTCTAGAAATACAATCGCTTAACTAAATATTATAACTACGAACGATCTTGTTAGTTTCTATCAATTCACCAACTAATAGTTCTATCGGACACTTTATATTTGGCTTACTTATAGGTGAACACAACAATGGTTCATAGTTTCTTGAACGAAACTCAAGTCAGCTTTAGTATCATAAGTATGAACATAAATTGTCTTGTGATTTGAAATATACGGGTAACAGTAGCAGGGCTCTCACTTGACTTCCTGACACTTGTCCCAACGGAATTACTCTTAACGTCCCGTCCTTTCAAATTCGGGCATTCCCTTTTGTAGTGTCCTTGTCCACCGCATGTAAAGCATCCTTCAAGCGCAGCTCCATCCAATGTACTCTTAGCGTAACACTGGGAAGTCACATGTCCAGTTCGGCTACATCTGGCGCACTTCTCCTGTCCATCGCCGTCCTTACCCTTTCCTGACTCTTGAGGGTTAGCTGCACTTGCTTTCTCCAATTTATGTTTCTTCCTACTTCCAACTTCGGGAGTCTTCTTGGAGCTCTCGGGTTTGCGCTTCTTCGAATTTCCAATTTCTGGTTCAGACCGCTGAAATACTCGGATAACTGACTCATTGTGACAGCCTGATATCATGCATATCGAGTTCACGTCATTGCATAGAACACCAGTAAATGATCTTGGGCTACAACCCTGGATTGTTTTTGTGTACGCTCTGGTGCACTGTTCTTATGGTTAATAGAAATCAGGAATACCTTCCAATGAGATCATGACAAATGAACAACCAAAACTTCCCGATCATTATTTTACCTGAAGGGTTTCCAATCTGTGTCCCACCAAGATCCTGCCCAGGGGTATCACATTCACGTTTCTAACCGTCATTTTGGTTAGCATTACGTTGTTCCAAGGCAGTATTAACGTGTTGGGTTATGAGTCGTGCCAACTCCTCTGGGGTGGCAGGTAGTCCAGTATCCGATTTTGCTTTTGGCGACATTTTTGTCGTTTCTATTATTTATAACAATAATAATCACATGAGACGATAACCAAAATAAAAATAATTCAATCATTAAACATTAGTTGACCAAACATAGTGCATGTATAATATCCAGATTTTAATGAGAACAATTTATAAACCAAAAGTTAATTATCTGATATTATCATAGAAATTAACAACTTGTTTTTCGGTACATCATGTCTATCATTGGCGTGTCTACATCGACACCCATAACAAGTTTTTGACGAAATTTCTACCTAATATCACATAATATAAATGGCACGCAGGCCCCCGAAAAGCATCAAAAAGAGTATCCAGACACAACAACCAAAAAAAAACAACCACCAACAAACATAAACAACATCTAACGCTTCATTCCTCTGAAATCTAGCATCTTCCTAACCAACTCCTCCAAATCCGCAATCCTCCAATGCATTTGAGTCATCGCGCTATCATCTAACTCCTTCAACTCATCAAACCAGTTGATCTGCCCCTCGAGGTCCTTCAGCTTTCCCTTGGTCGTTTCCAGCTCTTCACGCATGGCAGCGAACTGTCGGTCACTGTCACACCCCTTTCTAAGGCGAAAGCACGAGGTGTGATCATGAAAGGTTTTGATTGCTTACGATTTGTAAACATACTACATGCTCATAAAAATACTTCAAACACCATTAACATTTCACAACGGAAAACATAATTTAAGTGTTTACATCACGAGACAACACGTTGTCTGGAAGTTTGCAACTTTTTTTAAGGATAAACATAAACGACATCCAAGAGCATGAGTAAGACCGCGCGCACATCCACTTTTAGTTACCTGAAATACATGTGAGTTTTGGAAAAACGTCAACATAATCTTGGTGTGAATTCATGCAATTTTTGTATTTCACGCTAGTATACTTTGTATGAAAACGTGATATGTGTCTTGTAAAGATAAAGTATTCTTGTGCAAATAAAGCATTCTTGTATAAATAAAGTATTCTTGTGGTATGAACCAAATAAAGTATTCTTGTGTAAATAAAGCATTCTTGTATAAATAAAGTATTCTTGTGGTATGAACTATAAAGTATTCTTGAATATATCAGGGTTGTTAATGGGTTGCAAGACCATTAGCATGTGACACGACATAGGAAGTCACCAAACCATAGGCATTTTTCTAGTTGTCGATTCACGACGGAGACACAAAAGCACTACTCGGTACTAGTTTTCACCAAGAGTGTTGCTGCCCGGTCACCCGTTAGATCTAACCTTTTGTTCTGCGGTCTAAGTATGTACACGATTAATGGTGCTTATGGTACCCTATTCGTGACACGATTTCTCGTAACATTCCTCAAAACGCAACATACTTGGTACTAGTTATCACCAAGAGTAACACGATTTCTCGTATCATTCCTTAATGGTGCTTATGGTACCCTATTCGTGACACGCTTCTTGTTTTTGTATCCATCATACCATTTATAAATATTGTAACATTTGTAACATGTATTTCACCCCCGAAGTTATAAAACTGAAAACAGTTAAAAGAAAAGGGGGAGCATGAACTCACAACTTTGCGTTCCTGCGTCGTAAACTTCACCGGGTTTGCTTATCTAGCGTCGTGACCTAAACGTGTTTTATAAACCTTAGTCACTAGACTTGTATCGCACAAGTACAAGTCACTATCTTTTGTATATGTTTTCTTGTGTTAAAAATAATTTATTTTTTAACTATGTATTTTGCTTATATTATTTTCTCAAAAATAAATATAAGTATCTTGTATTTTTCACCCGAATTATGTATTTTGTTCACAACTTCATTTCATGTTCATAACTTGTCCAAGTTATATAATCTATCAAGTAATATATTTTCATAAATATATTCTCTTGTATTTGTCTAAGTATGTTGTATGTGTATTTTTTGTATTTTCACTCCTTATGAGTATTTAGTGTATTTTCAAGTCTTAATACACTATTACATGTAATACCTACTACATACACTTAGCACAAAATTTGGTGATCAATATATATATATATATTTTTCTTCAAAGAGAATATACATACTTAATATCAATTTTAACCTTGAAGAAATCATCATTTGTTACCTCAAAAATTAGGGAAACCTTGGTAAATGTTTTTTGATACATTTTTAGGGAATAAGTTTCTCAAAAAATTATATTTTTCTAAGTGTCAAAATTTATAGAAATTTTGACAGAGTTTCCCCTAAAAATGGAGGTTTCCCATGTTTTCAAAACATGTGTTTATTTTCTTTTAAATCATCATCAAACATCAACAACTTATTCTACACTTATCAAGTGCCAAAATCAAGTAAATCACACTACATCATGAACTTGAAGTTTTGTAAAAACTTGTAGTAACTTACCATGTTATTTAGTAGGTTTAGTTACCCCTAAAAACATGGTTATTTGTTTGTAAATCACTCTCTTGAAAGATTTAGACATTTACAACTTGTAGTAGGATTTTTCTAAAAATATTCCTTTTGTATTTTTTCTTGTTTCATAAGTGTTTATACACTTGTTTTTCTAATAAAAATAGTGTAGGTTTAGGTAAAAACCAAGATCTTCTAAAAATCATATTTTAGACTTGGTTCTTTTGGAAAAATCATTCACAAGTCCTGAAGCTATAAGTTTACTAGCTCACTTTAATGATTATTTTTCAAGAAATCATTTTAAGTCTTCAAGGTCATGTTTAGTTATGAAGATGATCATCACATGAAAACACATGATCATCTCCTAACTTGTTAAATCATGTTTCTAATCATGGTCTAACAAGTTTAATATGGTGATTATCATCACATTACCAAGAATCACAAGTAATCATTCACACATTATCAAGACAACATTATTCTAGCAAGATGTCATCATGTATCATCATAATTCATCTTATGATTCAAGATTTATGTTTAAGTCTTTTAGTGTTCTTACAATTTCATCAAAACATATCTTTTAACCACTAAAAATAGAAGTAAACAAGGGTTTAGATGAATCTTACAACTAGCTTAAAGCTAGGGAAGAACAAGGTTGCAAATGTGGTGGATAATAGCAAACGAAGAAGGTCCTTCAAGTTCCGAGAACATCGAGCCTCCTAATTCACCTTGTATCACCTTGAAGTACACTTGAAATGCTTGAAATTGGAACAAAAATGGTGGTGTATATAGGGGGTTGCTTGGCCGTAGCTTATTAGAGGGAGAGAGAGTGAGTTTGTTTGATGGAGATGGAAGATGAAGGTGTAGGTTCTTATAATCAAGTCTTAAGTTTTATCCATTGGGTTTCTTGTCCCCTTAAGTACATTCATAAATCTAATAAAGATCTAGCAATTTCCAAGAGATTATGAATGAGATTTTAGAAGATTTGGGCAAATCTTTGGGTGGGGTCCTTAAGTGGGCCGATTACTTACATATGGGGGGGGGGTTAATTGTAAATTGAATGATAAGTAGGTTGTTAGTGAGGGGTTAAGTGTAATACCTAGTGCTTAATGTGTATCATGCTTTATGTAGTATGTTTAAGTGTTCGGGAACCAATATTAGCTCAGAAAAATAAAAACAATGTT
This sequence comes from Helianthus tuberosus, assembly GCA_030545235.1. Classification (NCBI taxonomy): domain Eukaryota; kingdom Viridiplantae; phylum Streptophyta; class Magnoliopsida; order Asterales; family Asteraceae; genus Helianthus; species Helianthus tuberosus. Next base: position 1,135,392 of record JARYGA010011515.1, on the reverse strand, counting down.
CCTAGTAATATTTTGATGTTCCGGGTAATGTCCGGTTGTTCGGTTAAATACCGGTTCGTTAAAGTGCTAAATTGCACCGTTTAGTGTCTTTTAAGTATTCTTTTGTGACACTTTCAATTCCCAACACTTAGGGAAGTATTCTGGATTAATTTGTCATATTTTTGCATGCTACAATCTTGTCATATTGCTGAATTATATAAAATTCAGCTTTTAAAGTGTATTTCGGGTGATTTTTAGTGCGTATTTTAGCTTCCGGATGGTCTATATGTTAACCCTTTTATGTACTCTTGGGTTTTAATGTATTCTTGTCATTGGACCTACACCTAGGCCTCAATTCTGATGTCTGACTGCCTTCTGTAGTTTTGTTGACACAGTGTGTCTTACCGGTGAGTTTACTAGTATTTCTGACGCAACGCTGTTCATTAATGCATAAAGTAATTCTTGTAGTATAAAACATGCATGAATTCACTTGTGTAACATGTAATCAGGCAAAGTTGACATTTAAGCACATAATTGCAGTCATTAAATAATAATTAAAGTGTACGGAAATTACCGGTTTGGTGCCATTTGTCACAGTCTCCCCCCGTTAAAAGAATTTCGTCCTGAAATTCAGGCTGAGCTGACTCTTGCAGGAGTCTTCTTGAACAGGTGGGGGTACTTTTCTTTGAACTGGTCTTCACGTTCCCACGTGTACTCGGGTCCGTGCTTAGAGTTCCAATGTACTTTGACAAGTTTCACACTGATCCTCCTGGTCTTGTTGACTTTCCAGTCGGTAACCTCAACAGGTTGTTCTGTAAATCGGAGGGCATCATCAATATGCACTTCATCTGCAGGGATGACAACGTTTTCTCGTGTTGGACTCTTCTTGAGGTTGGATACATGAAACGTATCATGTACTCCATTAAGTTCTTCCGGTAACTCCAACTTGTACGCCATAGTACCAATTCTTTCCAAGATTCTGAATGGTCCGATGTATCGTGGATTCAACTTTCCACGTTTTCCAAACCTTACTACACCCTTCCAAGGTGAGACCTTTAACAATACTTTGTCTCCCACCTCGAACTGTAATGGTTTTCATCTTCGATCAGCGTAGCTCTTTTGTCGATCTCGAGCCGCCATAATGCGCTCTCGAATCTGCATAATCTTGTCGGTTGTCTCTTGTACAAGTTCAGGACCAACCATACGTTTATCTCCAGCGTCTACCCAACATAAGGGCGATCGGCACTTGCGGCTATAAATAGCTTCGAACGGTGCGGCTTTTATGCTTGTATGATAACTGTTATTGTAGGAAAACTCTACTAACGGTAAGTGAGTATCCCAGCTGCCGCCTAGATCCATGACACATGCGCGAAGCATATCTTCTAATGTTTGTATAGTCCATTCGCTCTGGCCGTCTGTTTGTGGATGGAAGCCCGTGCTTAGATCTAGTTGAGATTCAAAGGTTTCCTGAAAGGATTGCCAGATTCTTGAGACAAAGCGTCCATCTCTGTCTGAAATAATTGAGATGGGCACTCCATGACGTGCCACGATTTCTTTTAAGTATAACTCAGCAAGCTTTCCAGTGCTTTCTTTTTCTCGGATCGGCAGGAAATGCGCAGATTTCGTCAATCGATCAACTATTACCCATATCATATCGTGCCCTGTAGGGGTCCTGGGTAATTTTGTTATGAAGTCCATCGAGATTTGCTCCCACTTCCACATGGGTATCTCTGGTTGTTGCAGTAGGCCGGACGGTTTCTGATACTCAGCCTTAACCTTAGCACAGGTTAGGCACTTTCCAATATAAATAGCAACATCGCTTTTAAGTCTCGGCCACCAATAGTAGTCTTTCAAGTCTTGATACATTTTGTCCGATCCTGGATGGATCGAGTATCTCGACTTATGAGCTTCATTAAGGATGACTTCTCGAATACCGCCATAGAGCGGAACCCAAATACGCCCTTTAAAGTATAAGGTTCCCTCTTTGTTTGGCACAAAATTCTTCAGCATACCTCGGAGGTATTCAGCTCTACGATTCTCCATCTTAAGGGCTTCTTGTTGTGCGTCACGAATACGTGCAGTGAGGTTCGTTCGAATAGTCATTTCCAATGTTCGAACCCTTAGGGTCTTAACCCTTTCTTTTCGACTTAGCGCGTCTGCTACAACGTTTGCCTTTCCAGGATGGTACTTAATCTCACAGTCATAATCGTTCAGCAGCTCGACCCATCGTCGCTGACGCATGTTTAATTCTTTCTGTTCAAATATGTGTTGTAAGCTTTTGTGATCTGTGAAGATTGTACATCGAGTACCATATAAATAATGTCGCCAGATCTTCAAGGCGAATACCACTACGCCCAGCTCCAGGTCATGAGTGGTATAGTTTCTTTCATGCACCTTCAACTGTCTTGAAGCGTAAGCGATGACTTTTTGGTGTTGCATGAGTACGCAACCCAAACCTTGTCGTGAAGCGTCGCAGTATACCACGAAGTCTTCAGTACCTTCGAGTAAGGATAGTATTGGTGCATCGCATAGCTTATTTTTGAGCAGTTGGAAGGCTTCTTCCTGCTTATCACCCCAGTCATATTTCTTGTATTTCTGCATAAGGGTAGTTAGCGGTTGAGCTATCTTTTAAAAATTCTTGATGAATCGTCGGTAATAGCCCGCTAAGCCCAAAAATTGTCGAACTTCAGTTGGGGTTTTGGGGGCTTCCCAATTCTTTATTGCTTCAATCTTGGCTGGGTCTACATGAATGCCCTTCTCGTTCACAACATGACCAAGAAATTGTACTTCGCGAACCCAGAATTCGCATTTCGAGAACTTTGCATATAGTTTCTCTTTCTTTAGTAGTTCTAGAATGGTTCTGAGGTGTTGCTCATGTTCTTCTTTCGTTCGCGAGTAAATCAGGATATCATCGATAAATACAATCACGAATTTATCGAGATATGGTTTGCATACGCGGTTCATCAGATCCATAAATACCGCTGGCGTGTTCGTCAACCCGAATGGCATCACAAGAAACTCGTAATGCCCATAGCGCGTTCTGAATGCAGTCTTTGGTACGCTTTCCTCTTGTATCCTTAACTGATGGTATCCAGATCGAAGATCGATCTTGGATTAGTAGCTTGATCCTTGTAATTGATCAAATAAGTCATCAATCCTTGGTAGTGGATACCGATTCTTGATTGTGAGCTTGTTCAGTTCCCTGTACTCGATACACATCCGCAGTGTTCCATCTTTCTTCTTTACGAATAATACTGGAGCTCCCCAAGGCGAGAAGATTGGCCTTATGAATCCTTTATCCAACAACTCCTGGAGTTGTGTAGATAATTCTTGCATCTCGGATGGTGCAAGCCGATAGGGTACCTTGGCTACAGGAGCGGCTCCTGGAACCAAGTTTATATGAAATTCGACTTGTCGTTGCGGAGGTAGTCCTGGTAGATCTTCGGGAAAAACATCAGGGAATTCTTTCACTACAAGAATGTCTTCGAGTTTCGGCTCTTCAGCTTTTTTATCTACAACGTGCGCCAGGAAAGCAACACATCCTTTCCTTAAGCACTGCCGTGCCTTCATACAACTGATGATTCGCGGAGGCGCGTCTTGTTTTTCTCCATGTACGATGAGAGTTTCATCATTCGCCAGAGGGATGCGAATGATTTTCTCATGACAAACAACATCAGCCTTGTGCTTGGACAACAAGTCCATTCCGACCACTACGTCGAAGCTACCCAATTGAATAGGTAGGAGGTCGATGCTAAATCTCCGTTCACCAAGTTCTAGTGTGCAGCCTCTAATAACTTCGCCCGATTCAACAAGGTTACCATTGGCTAGTTCTATGGAATAAGGAATATCTAATCTACTAGATTCTATTCCAAGCATATGTTTAAATTCCACAGACATGAAGCTATAATCGGCACCAGTGTCAAATAATATGGATGCAAAGTGATTGTTAACGAGAAACGTACCGGTGACCACATTAGGGTCCTCGCGTGCGTTCCTTGCTCCAATCACAAACGCGCGTGCCTGAGCATTGTTTCCCCTTGGGCAATCTTTTATGAAATGATCTTTGCTTCCACAGCTGAAGCATCCTTGGTTTTGCCCAACTCCATTTCCATTTCGTTTACCATTGCCATTTCCATTTCCACAATTCCCATTACCAGCACTGTTGCGATTTCCATTCCCGTTCCTTCCTTTTCCCCAACAGTCTTCTGTTTGATGACCCAACCTACCACATTTGTCGCATCTTGGAATGCGACAAGCTCCTTCATGACGATACCTACATTTTTGGCACTTAGGTAGGGTGCCTTGGTATCTCTTGGTAGAAGCATCATTCATGTTTGCAAGAGTTTTCACCTCCTGGGGCGGGTTGGTGTCACGCTTCTTGTTGTTGAAACCCTTGTTGTTGTTGCAAGTTGCTTGATTCAGATTCGAATGCTTTCTTTTCTTGTCCCCAGACGACTCAGCATGCGTCTTCTCAGTAGAGTTCAGCGATAACTTCTTCATACGAACACAATCTTCAGTAAGGCTGACAGCCAGAGTTACAGCCTCAGTGATTGTTTGAGGTTTGGCCGAAGTTACCATGCCGCGAAATTCTGAGGCCAATCCCCAAATGTAGCGTTCAACGTGCTTAAATTCAGGTGTCACCATATAGGGGATCACCCTCGACAGATCGTGGAATCTTCGGGTGTAACCAGCGATGTCAGCACCTTCCATGGTCAAGTGCCAAAACTCAGTTTCCAATCTTTGGAGTTCCGCCCGAGAGCAGTACTTCTCTCTCATTCGTTCCTTTAGTTCATCCCACAACAGGCCATAAGCGGCATCATCACCCAGGGTTTGGATTTGCAAATTCCACCAAGTCAGAGCTTCATCAACAAACAACCCAGTAGCAAAAGTGACCTGCTAATCCGTGGTACACTTGCTCATACGGATAGTGGCTTCAGTCTTCTCCGTCCAGCGTACAAACGCTACTGCACCTCCAGTGCCGTCGTAGTTCAGTGGTTTGCAGTCGAGAAACTGCTTAAAGGTGCAGCCTTGAGCTGGGTTTCCTCCAGACGAATCTCCATTCCCATTACGCCTGGCATTGCTTGGTCCTCCAGTGTTTTCAGTACGGTTTGCCTCGTACTGGGCGATAGCTACGGAGATTCTTTCTTCCAGTAGAGCGTTCAGCTCTTCAGCAGTCCTTGGCAATGGGGGAGGAGGAGGTTGATCAGAATCTCGATTGTTCACAATTCTCCTATGTGACAACCTGAGTTTTCAAGGTTATTAAACCCACATAGTACTCGTTCGTTTAATGTGTGTTATTCTTTTATGTATTGGTGAGCAGTATAAGTGTTTATACTGATTTATGTTTTGTGTTAACTAATAAATAAAAGTTGTGAATCATTTATTCTAAATGAGACTTATCAGCCGAAATACCCCCACACCCGAAAACACCCATCGGACGAAAAACCCCCATGTTTTCGTCACTTTCATTGATTTTGTCGGCAATGGGCTTTGGCCCAAGCCTATTCTGCCGGCCCACTTGTGTTTCTGGCTTTATAATTACTGTGTACGTGACCCTCCCTTATTCTTATTATTGTAACATAACAAACCAAACCTTAAACCGCTCAAGTGTGTGTCGGCAGAAGTGAAGCCCCCCTCTCTCGAGACAACATCTGTTCGGTCAAGTTCTTGGTGAGTAGTTCTTATACGTTGACATTCATACTTGTGGGGTATTGTTCATATGAGATAGCATTTGAGAATTTAATCTAAGTGGGCTGATGAAAAGCAATCACCATCCCATTAATTGTCCAACATGTGGTCTGCTGACAATTGTAGATATATGTGAATCTGTTAATATTGGATGAATGGAAAATGTTGTTGAATGCTTACTATTGGACCGATTATTATAGGATAGTGCATGATTAGTAGGGTTACATATGATAGTTGGCATGTGATCATTCATATGTATGTGCAAAAGTCGTATAGGTATAATTAGATTGAATGCATTCAGTTAAGTGCTCGCATTAACCGATGATCTCATGATTTAGGGTTGCACGTCTTAATGGCCACTGTTTGGGTTGAAGGTTAAGCTAGTAGTAATCGGAAAATGGTTACGAATATGTGTATTGTTAATTCCTCAATTACACGTTAATGTTAAATAGGAAACTTAATGATTTGGTTATTGAAATACGATGTAACTGTTAGATAAGCATTAGGGCTTTTGGGTTGAGTGACTGATATCGAAGATGCTGATAAAGCCCGACGAAAACCACAAAAGTGATTTCGTCACCTGAGGGTTTTCGTCAAAAAGTGATTTCGCCTTATGTGATTTCGTCTAATATTCGAACACAGTAACCTTGTGATGATTAAGTCTATTAACCCTGTTAAGTTTATTAACTCTGTTAAACATGTCAACTATGTTAAGTATGTTAACTAGGTTATGTTAACCATGTTAAGTATGTCAATCATGTTAAGTATGTTAAGTGAGTTAACCCTGTTAGGTATATTAACTACGTTAAGTGTGTAACTTTATTATGTATGTTAAATCTGTTAATCCTGATTAACGCAGTTAACACTGTTAAGCTTACCATGACTGTTAATGAATAATCTTGTTAGAGTAGACTGGGAAATCTATTATGTGAAGCGTGAATTATGTGAACTTGATTAACTGCTTACGCGTTACGTGATGTTAACCATCCAGTACACTTAGTGACCTAGATTTCATGTGAAACTTTACCAACATGTACTGATTGGGTATACGTGCATAACTATAGGACTTGACTGATTACTTGTGAGCACATAGTTTAGCATACCGAGCAAACCAAGGTGAGTTCACACTCTATCCAAGGCATGGGATTCCCAAGGGTTGGGAATGGGTTAAAGAACTGAACGGTAACTACAAACTTGGGTATTCCCCTTACAACAGGATACGTACGACCATAAGACCATCACTCTATTATTTGAAGTCCCTCATTTATCGACATAATCACCAAGGCCTATGGCGAGCGGGTCATTAGTAGATAGCGCTATTAGGTTTAACAAACCTCACACCGTGTCGTCCGAACGGGCGTGTACTAATGGACTATGGGCAAAGGGTCAATGCTGATAGACATTGACTTAGGGAACCTCTTACATTTTCGTAGCAGTCGATACGCGTGGTCTAGTAACACATGGGAAGCCCCCACTAATCTTCGCAAACATGTCTGGGAGACTGCGATACGAATTAATACGATACATGGTTTACAAAACGAACATTTGATTTACGAAACGAATGCTACAACTAAACAACCAACTGTGAACTCGCTCAACTTTGTTGTTGATTTGTTGCTACATGCCTTACAGGTCGTTAGGTACTCATGGAGCTTGCACAGGGAGGCGCGAACGTTGTGGGACATGGCAGTGTGTGCGATGCTAAAAACATTACTTTATTTCGTACTTAATACTTGCATTGGGTTTTACAATTATGCTTCCGCTAAACACTTAACTACGTTTTTTATTTGAAACACCTTTCATATTGTGTGGTTGAAATTTACTTATTAATTATTATGTTCAATATGATTGGTGGCTTGATCCTGGTCAGTCACGCCTCCAAGCGGTGATACTCCGCGTGTGGATTTTGGGGGTGTAACAGATTGGTATTAGAGCCATTGGTTATAGCGAACTTGGTTTTAATAAGGGAAAACGTTTTTGTTAAAACCAGACTATAACCTGAACAGTGCTCAAACGATCCACAACGACGCTTCGCTCCACGTGCAAGACTCGACATTCTAGGTGATATGGTTTATGTTTTATTGCCTATTTGTTAGTTACATAGAACTTTGCTCATGGTATGCTTAGATAAACGTAACAACTATTGTTTGAAAACACGTGTGTGCTTACTCTCTCCTGTCATCGCACTTTCGCGAACCTTTCTCACTCATGTTTCCTTTGATATGAAGATCATGAGTGGACGCGTTAACTTAACTCAAGCCCAGTTGGCGGCTTTGATCACTGAACAAGTTACTGCAGCACTCACAGCTGCCCAGGCAGGAGGTATAGCCTGCCATCACAACTTAGTCTAGGATCTTTAGAACCTACTCTCGTAAACCAACACTTGTGCTTTACACACACGACAGGTCAACACGCTCAGCCACCTGTATACACATTCAAGACTTTTATTGACTGTCGTCCTACTACTTTCAGTGGCACTGAAGGGGCCGTTGGACTCCTTCACTGGTTCGAGAAGCTCGAATCGGTCTTCGAAATATGTGAATGCCCCGAGGCTCGTAGGGTGAAATATGCCACTGGTACTCTCGAAGGCACAGCGCTAACTTGGTGGAACACGCAAGTTCAGATGCTGGGGCTGGCGGCTGCTAATGCCACCCCATGGAATGATTTTAAGGAACTGATCAAACGTGAATACTGTAGTCGTGATGACATCCACAAGCTGGAAGTGGAGTTCTTTAACCTGAAGATGACGGGGTTAGAGATAGAAGCGTACACGAAACGATCCAACGAACTGGCTGTGTTGTGTCCAACTATGGTGGATCCTCCTATCAAGCGCATAGAGCTGTACCTCAAAGGCTTATTACCAGAGATTCAAAGCCATGTGACTTCGGCTAACCTTGCTACTATCCAGGATGTTACTCGTCTTGCTCATCGTCTCACAGACCAAGCAGTGGAACAGAACAAGCTGCCTAAACGTATTGGTGCTACTACTACTACTACTTCTGCTATTCCCAGTGATAACAAGCGAAAATGGGATGGAACCTCCAGCAAGGGTTCGACTTCAGTTCAGTCCCAGGCACAGTAGCGAAAGATTGATGACTATCAGAGCCATGGTCAGCAGTCTTCTGGTAGTCAAGGGCAGGGTGGATATCGAGGAAACCACCCAAGGTGCAACAGATGCAACAGGAACCACAGTGGTCAGTGCAACAGGGGTCGTTTCCAGAGGTGTCTCAGGATGGGTCATGAAGCTAAGGATTGCAGGAGCTCACGACCTGCGAATCAGAACCAACAACAACAACCACCAGCTCCACAGAACCAGCAGCAATAGCGAGGTAACAGGGGATGCTTTCAGTGTGGTGCTGAAGGCCACTTCAAGCGGGACTGCCCCAGTTAAATCAAAATCCGAACAACAACAACAATAATCAGGGCAATGGGAACAACAACGGGGGAAACAATGATGGAAACAATGGTTCCAGGGGTCGAGTGTTCGTGCTGGGTCAGGGTGACGCGAGGAATGATCCTAACATAGTGATGGGTAAGTTCCTTCTTGACGACTTTTATGTTACTGTCTTATTTGATTCGGGTGCCGATACCAGTTATGTGTCTCTAAAAGTTAGTCAAATGCTCAAGCACACACCAACACTTTTGAACACCAAGCATGTCATAGAGTTAGCAAACGGTAAGAGTGTAGAAGCCACACACATAGTTAAGGGTTGTAATCTCGTCTTAGCTGGTCAGACTTTCTCTATCGATCTCATTCCTGTAGTTTTGGGTACTTTCGACATCGTCATTGGGATGGATTGGTTATCCCAACAGCAAGCAGAGATCCTATGCAAAGAGAAGATTGTTCATATTCCCTGTTCTGGCAAAGAACCTCTCGAAATTCAAGGCGACAAGAGTGGTGCTGTAGTGGGCATCATCTCCTTCCTTAAGGTCCAGAAGTGTTTACGAAAGGGCCACGCCGCTATTTTAGCACTCGTTACTGATGCATGGATGAAAGAGAAGAAGATAGAGGATATTCCAATTGTACGCGACTTTCCTCAAGTGTTTCCTGAGGAATTACCTGGTCTACCGCCTCATTGCCAGGTCGAATTTCAGATCGAGCTAGCTCCTAGAGCCGCACCCATAGCTCAAGCACCATATCGCTTAGCTCCAAACGAACTGGAAGAACTGTCTAAGCATCACTATGTTAGGATCATTCCTCTTCACGCATTGACGACTTGTTCGACCAACTGCAAGGGTCGAGCTACTATTCAAAGATTGATCTGAGGTCAGGCTACCATCAACTGAGAGTCCAGGACGAGGACGTCTCCAAAACAGCATTTAGAACACGCTACGCCCATTACGAGGTTCTGGTCATGCCATTCGGGCTAACAAACGCACCGGCAGTCTTCATGGATCTGATGAACAGAGTGTGCAAGCCTTACCTTGACAAGTTCGTTATTGTTTTCATTGATGACATCCTGATCTATTCGCAGAATCAGGAGGAACACGAGCACCATCTACGACTTATTTTGGAACTCCTCCAAAAAGAACAGTTGTACGCTAAGTTTTCAAAATGCGACTTCTGGCTTCGTGAAGTCCACTTTCTAGGCCACGTGGTAAACAAGGATGGGATACACGTTGATCCATCTAAGGTAGACTCGATTAAGAACTGGCCTGCACCTCGCACACCAACGGAAATCCGCCAATTCTTGGGTTTGGCGGGATACTACAGAAGGTTTATCAAAGACTTCTCCAAGATTGCACAACCCCTCACCTCACTACCTCAGAAAGGCGTTATCTACCGTTGGGGTAATACACAGGAATCAACATTTCAGCACCTAAAGGATAGGCTTTGTAGCGCGCCTATTCTCTCATTGCCTGAAGGCACAGGCGACTTTGTAGTTTATTGTGACGCGTCCATTCAGGGTCTTGGGTGTGTGTTGATGCAACATGACAAGGTTATTGCTTATGCGTCGTGCCAACTTAAGATTCACAAAAGGAATTACACTACACACGATTTGGAGCTGGGATCTGTTGTTTTTGCACTCAAGATATGGAGACATTACCTGTACGGTACCAAGTGCACCATCTACACCGAGCACAGGAGTCTCGAGCATATCTTCAAGCAGAAAGAGTTGAACATGCGACAACGTCGATGGGTCGAGCTACTGAACGATTACGAATGTGCCATCAAGTACCATCCGGGAAAGGCAAATGTTGTGGCTGACGCCCTCAGTCGAAAGGATACTACACCTTGGCGTGTACGAGCACTACAACTCACCATCCAATCTAGTCTTCCTTCACAGATACGAGATGCTCAGGAAGAAGCATTGAAACCAGAAAATGTCAGGGCTGAAGCTCTATGCGGCTCAAGGCAACGATTAGAACAAAGGGCAGACGGCGCCTAGTACGTGACAGGACGCATCTGGGTTCCACACTATGGAAACTTACACGAGCTTGTGATGGATGAAGCGCATAAGTCTCGCTACTCAGTACATCCTGGTTCAGATAAGATGTACCACGATCTCAGAACTACGTATTGGTGGCCTAGCAAGAAAGCTCACATAGCAACTTACGTTAGCAAATGTTTGACTTGTGCGAGAGTCAAGACCGAATACCAGAAACCATTAGGCCTACTCCAACAACCAGAGATACCACAATGGAAATGGGAGCAAATTTCCATGGATTTTGTTACTGGCCTGCTTAGATCTCAACGTGGGAATGATACTATTTGGGTGATCGTGGATCGACTCACAAAGTCTGCACACTTCTTGGCTATCAAGGAAATAGATAAGTTCTCCACTCTAGCAGACGTTTATCTTAAGGAAGTTGTCTCGAGGCACAGGGTGCCAACCTCTATTATTTCCGATCGTGATGCACGTTTCACTTCAGAACTTTGGCAAGCGATGCAGTAATCCTTTGGCTCACGATTAGACATGAGCACAGCTTATCACCCTCAGACGGATGGACAGTCTGAGCGCACTATTCAAACCTTAGAAGACATGCTTCGGGCATGTGTAATTGATTTCGGAAATGGCTGGGAAAAACATCTCCCGTTAGTGGAGTTCTCGTATAACAACAATTACCACACCAGCATTCAAGCCGCTCCATTTGAGGCACTGTACGGGCGTAAGTGCCGATCACCTCTCTGTTGGGCAGAAGTTGGCGACAGCCAAATCACTGGCCCAGAACTGGTAGTAGACACAACGGAAAGAATTGCTCAGATACGACAACGCATGGCGGCAGCTCGCGACCGTCAGAAAGCCTACGCAGACGAGCGCAGGAAACCACTCGAGTTCCAAGTTGGGGATCGAGTGCTACTCAAAGTTTCACCCTGGAAGGGTGTGGTTCGCTTTGGAAAAAGGGGCAAACTTAATCCGTGATACGTCGGACCATTTGAAATCATAGAGAGAATAGGCAAAGTGGCCTACAAACTAAACCTGCCAGCAGAACTCAATGCAGTTCACAACGTATTTCACGTGTCGAATCTGAAGAAGTGTCTGTCAGATGAGACCCTCATAGTTCCTTTGAAGGAGCTCACTATCGAAGATCAGTTGCGATTCATCGAGGAACCAGTTGAAATCACAGACCGGGATGTTAAGGTCCTCAAGCGCACCAGAATACCTCTTGTTCGAGTTCGTTGGAACTCCCGTCGTGGCCCAGAGTTCACCTGGGAACGAGAAGATCAAATGAAACTCAAGTATCCCCAGTTATTCGGAAACAGTGCAACCACTACTGAGGCTGAAGCTACTACAGAATTTCGGGACGAAATTCCAAATCAACGGGGGGATGATGTGACACCCCAGGAAAACCAGTAAATTACACAACACAACTAACTTCCTCAGTAATCACGTGCTAAATTTCAGGACAAAATTTCTTTCAAGTTGGGGATAATGTGACAACCCGAGTTTTCAAGGTTACTAAACCCACTTAGTACTCGTTCGTTTAATATGTGTTATTCTTTTATGTATTGGTGAGCATTATAAGTGTTTATACTGATTTATATTTTGTGTTAACTAATAAATAAAAGTTGTGAATCATTTATTCTAAATGAGACTTATCACCCGAAATACCCCCACACCCGAAAACACCCATCCGACGAAAAACCCCCATGTTTTCGTCACTTTCATTGATTTCGTCGGCAATGGGTTTTGGCCCAAGCTTATTCTGCCGGCCCACTTGTGTTTCTGGCTTTATAATTACTATGTATGTGACCCTCCCTTATTCTTATTATCGTAACATAACAAACCAAACCCTAAACCGCTCAAGTGTGCGTCGGCAGAAGTGAAGCCCCCCCCCCCTCTCGAGACAACATCTGTTCGGTCAAGTTCTTGGTGAGTAGTTCTTATACGTTGACATTCATACTTGTGGGGTATTGTTCATATGAGATAGCATTTGAGAATTTAATCTAAGTGGGCTGATGAAAAGCAATCACCATCCCATTAATTGTCCAACATGTGGTCTGCTGACAATTGTAGAAATATGTGAATCTTTTAATATTGGATGAATGGAAAATGTTGTTAAATGCTTACTATTGGACCGATTATTATAGGATAGAGCATGATTAGTAGGGTTACATATGATAGTAGGCATGTGATCATTCATATGTATGTGCAAAAGTCGTATAGGTATAATTAGATTGAATGCATTCAGTTAAGTGCTCGCATTAATCGATGATCTCATGATTTAGCCTAATGATTGTTTTCAGGATATATTTGTTTGAATGTGTAAATGATTAGGGTTGCACGTCTTAATGGCCACTGTTTGGGTTGAAGGTTAAGCTAGTAGTAATCGGAAAATGGTTACGAATATGTGTGTTGTAAATGCCTCAATTACACGTTAATGTTAAATCGGAAACTTAATGATTTGGTTATTGAAATACGATGTAACTGTTAGATAAGCATTAGGGCTTTTGGGTTGAGTGACTGATATCGAAGATGCTGATAAAGCCCGAAGAAAACCCCAAAAGTGATTTCGTCACCTAAGGGTTTTCGTCAAAAAGTGATTTCGCCTTATGTGATTTCGTCTAATATTCGAACACAGTAACCTTGTTATGATTAAGTCTATTAACCCTGTTAAGTTTATTAACTCTGTTAAACATGTCAACTATGTTAAGTATGTCAGTCATGTTAAGTATGTTAAGTGAGTTAACCCTGTTAGGTATATTAACTACGTTAAGTGTGTAACTTTATTATGTATGTTAAATCTGTTAATCCTGATTAACGCAGTTAACACTGTTAAGCTTACCATAACTGTTAATGAATAATCTTGTTAGAGTAGACTGGGAAATCTATTATGTGAAGCGTGAATTATGTGAACTTGATTAACTGCTTACGCGTTACGTGATGTTAACCATCCAGTACACTTAATGACCTAGATTTCATGTGAAACTTTACCAACATGTACTGATTGGGTATACGTGCATAACTATAGGACTTGACTGATTACTTGTGAGCACATAGTTTAGCATACCGAGCAAACCAAGGTGAGTTCACACTCTATCCAAGGCATGGGATTCCCAAGGGTTGGGAATGGGTTAAAGAACTAAACGTTAACTACAAACTTGCGTATTCCCCATACAACAAGATACGTATGACCATAAGACCATAAGACCATCACTCTATCATTTGAAGTCCCTCATTTATCGACTTAATCGCCGAGGCCGATGGCGAGCGGGTCATTAGTAGATAGCGCTATTAGGTTTAACAAACCTCACACCGTGTCGTCCGAATGGGTGTGTACTAATGGACTATGGGCAAAGGGTCAATGCTGATAGACATTGACTTAGGGCACCTCTTACATTTTTGTAGCAGTCGATACGCGTGGTCTAGTAACAACTGTGCTTGTAATCACTATGAACAGTTCTATTATCAATAAAACAATGTTATTTGATCCCAATGTTTGTTTGATTGTGTTTTACATTTTTCATGTTTTGACTTTTGTTCAATTCCAAACTCTACATCACTTTCTGGAGAGTTATACGCAAACTAGTGCGTAAACGTACTCAGTTTAATGCGAGAAATACTCTGGAACATCAACATATACTCAACATACCTTAAATAACCTTTACATAACTTAGAAATAAGTTTTAAAGGCTTTGGTATGGCAAAAACAAGTTAATTCGCTTACAGGGACTAAATATGACAAACTGCGAAAGTATGTCAATTTGAACTGTAACGAACATTCCGGAACATAACCATAAGTTAAACACACCTTAAATATCCTTTACATAGCTTAGAAATAGGCTTTGAGGGGTTCGGTGTGCTAAAATAAACTTTTGGGTCATTCAGGGATTAAAAGTGTAAAAAAGTGCACAAGTTTGCATTTTCGCGCATAACTTACGTTCTGAATACATCCGGACATCCAAAAATTTATGTAAGCATGACTATATTTTATTTTAGTGTTCGCCATAAGAAAAACCCATTCGTCGCGTCATTTGGATCGTTTTTCGCGCTTATGCGCATTCCGTCGTAATTAAGCGAACATCGCGATCGTACGGCCAAACGAACCGACATCCTAGATATTTTTGAGCATGTTTTGAGTTCCCTATACTTTAACTTCATTTTAGAGCCTTGAAATGAGGTTAACGGGGTTCAAACGCATCGAAAATCGCTTAAACGGGCTGCAGGGACCATTTCTGCCAATTTTGAAAGTTTGCTGAAACAAGGGGGCAGTGGCGTAGCGCCACTGCATGTAGCCTTACCAGTCGCGCTACGCGACTGCCTACTCTGGGCAGAAACATCAGTTTAGTGACCAGATTCAGTGTTTTGCAATTCCAATCAATTTTTCAACACCCCAAAGGGCAAGTACACTTGTCAACACCCTATGGTGAGTGCCAAAGAGCCACCACAACTTTCCGACAAGTGTTCGGACGAGATCATTTCCCCTTTTCCAAGAAACGATCTCAACGGTGGACCGAAAACTATATATACCCCATGCCTTTCATTGTTTTAAAGCACAAGAATTCTGATTTGAGAGCTCTAAGTTGAAACCATTGTTTCATACCTGAGTTCTTGGATCGGGATTAGCATTCGGGGACCCTTCGTAAGTATTCTTTCGTTCTTTTCCTTATTTTACTGCTTTTCGAGTCAGAAAGTCAAACTTTGTTTGACTTTCAGCGTTGACCAGTAATGGTCAATGCGAAGTTCGGTTGAACTTCGCAACGTGATTGTAATCACGATGGTCATAGTCCCTTGGGACTATGCCTACTGATTACCACGTTGTCTAGGGTCGTAGGGTAGGCGATCTGATAAATCGCCTATACCTTCGAACCCGACCCATTTGGTCGATCATTAGGATCCGACCAAACATATTAGGTGACCATAGTAGGTAGGGAATAACCTTCCGAGGTTATACCCTATGGTCACATCGTTTAAGTAGTTGTATGATAGGTAGTTTATATGCCTTAGGTAAATTACCAGAATACCCTTTTCATGTATAATTGGTAATTAAGCATATGTAACCTAAACTTTTGTCACATAACTGATTATGTAACATGTTTAGGCATATAACACTTGTCGTAGGACTAGTTAGGCGGTCCGAACGCGTTTCACGCGCACGATGCGTTAAAGTAGCATAAGCTACCTAAACGGATCATAATGGGTCAATAAGACTAAGGTTAAGTTTCATTTAGTATGTAGGCTTTGTTAAACCATATCACGTGAGTTCCTACACTCATTTGGTTTACAAACCCTAATGCTACCCAATCTTCCGAGATAGGTCCGGTTTATTAACATAGTTACCTATATTAGGTGCCGTTTGATTCCGAGATCTATAGCATTACTTGGTGGTTATCTTTATACAACTGAGCAATCTCAAGTGAGTACATAGACCCCTCTTTTACTGTTTTCCAAACTGTTTTGGGGTGGAACACATGTGCCTACTTGTTACTTTCATGCTTTCCTGTTTTCACATCATATACATGCTATGTTCGTTAGTACATTATAGTACATGATTTCATTACATCTTATGCTAGGTGTGCCCATTGTGTGCATTACTTAGTACATTGTTTTACATTACATTTTATGCTAGGTGTGCCCATTGTGTGCATTACTTAGTACATTGTTTTACATTACATTTTATGCTAGGTGTGCCCATTGTGTGCATTACTTAGTACATTGTTTTACATTACATTTCATGCTAGGTGTGCCCATTGTGTGCATTACTTAGTACATCGTTTTACATGACATTTCACGCTATGTATGTTCATTTGATTACATACTTAGTGCATTATTTTCACATGCTTACATTTTGGTATGACATTTGGTTTGTTTACATGGGAAAATACATTCATTAACACCGATCATGCCGTTCGTTAGTAGGTAGTGGTACCATAGGAATTGACAACTCCCGTTCCGGACGTCCCAGGGAAAGGGGATGAAAGGAATGACCGAATTCGATGATATAAGACAGATAGACCTTTAATTTGTTTAAAGAGTTTATCACCACAGTCGCAAGGCTTGGATGTATGCATTTTCACAATACCGCATAAATGTTCATATTAAATAGTTGCATGCATTTACACAAAACATAGCTTTGATTTAAACCAAGTTTTACTTCAATACCTTGTTTTTGTGCATATGGTTTAGTTGAGACATTTCACTTGCCATACATGACATTTTGACATAGACATTTGACATGGATATTTGACATAGACATTTGACATGGATATTCGACATAGACATTTGACATGGATATTTGACATAGACATTTGACATGGATATTCGACATAGACATTTGATATGGATATTTGACATAGACATTTTGACATGATTTACATTTGACACAAACAATTTTGACATTGGTTTTACATACTACATGATTTACATCTTGACATGAACACTTTGACATATTATTCAATACATTTTGACAATTGGTTTAAACATAGACTTCTTACATTGGTTGGTTTGGTTTGATTAAGTAACGATGCGTGTGTAATATGATACAAGCATGGTGGATACGCCGCTGGTACTTCCTATATATAAGTGTTTGTATGGTATTACATGTCGTAACGTTATTTGAATCATTTCAATATTGAGACATAGAACATTTTATATAAATAACATACTTTTCACAAGACATCAATTTATAAACAACTTATCTTATACAAACACATTTTTACATGGTCATTTATTTAACCTGACAATTACTTATACATATCATCTGATCTTATTGTTTTCAAATGATTTACATGACAAAGTAAATAACAAGGTTCATGACTAAACATTTTCTCAAACATAAGTCATGAATCTTATTTTCACAAAACCTATGTATCTCACAGGCATTTTTATGCTGACGTACCTATTTTCACATGTGTTTTCGGGTGCTTTTCCATAGGACGTTGATTATGATACTAGGGCGGACCTATGCCTTAGAGACTTTAAAAGAAGATAGACTATGTTTAATTATGTTCTGAACTCTTAATTTACTGTTTTGAGACAATGTAACACCCTTGTTGATAAATAAAATACAACTTTGTATCCCATGGTTATGAAACAATTAATTCTGTTGCGACACGCCCCGATGTTTCCGCCGCGGTTTGTTGTTTTACGCGTTCGGGGTGTGACAAGGCCATTAACATGTGACACAACATAGGAAGTCACCAAACCATTGGCATTTTTCTAGTTGTCGATTCACGACGGAGACACAAAAGCACTACTCGGTACTAGTTTTCACCAAGAGTGTGGCTGCCCGGTCACCCGTTAGATCTGACCTTTTGTTCTGCGGTCTAAGTATGTACACGATTGATGGTGCTTATGGTACCCTATTCGTGACACGATTTCTCGTATCATTCCTCAAAACACAACATACTTGGTACTAGTTATCACCAAGAGTGCTTCTTGTTTTTGCATCCATCATACCATTTATAAATATTGTAACATTTGTAACATGTATTTCACCCCCGAAGTTATAAAACTAAAAACAGTTAAAAGAAAAGGGGGAGCATGAACTCACAACTTTGCGTTCATGCGTCGTAAACTTCACCGGGTTTGCTTATCTAGCGTCGTGACCTAAACGTGTTTTATTAACGTTAGTCACTAGACTTGTATCGCACAAGTACAAGTCACTATCTTTTGTATATGTTTTCTTGTGTTAAAAATAATTTATATTTTTAACTATGTATTTTACTTATATTATTTTCTCAAAAATAAATATAAGAATTTTGTATTTTTCACCCGAATTATGTATTTTGTTCACAACTTCATTTCATGTTCATAACTTGTCTAAGTTATATAATCTATCAAGTAATATATTTTCATAAATATATTCTCTTGTATTTGTCTAAGTATGTTGTATGTGTATTTTTTGTATTTTCACTCCTTATGAGTATTTAGTGTATTTTCAAGTCTTAATACACTATTACATGTAATACCTACTACATACACTTAGCACAAAATTTGGTGATCAATAAATATATATATTTTTCTTCAAAAAGAATATACATACTTAATATCAATTTTAACCTTGAAGAAATCATCATTTCTTACCTCAAAAATTAGGGAAGCCTTGGTAAATGTTTTTGGATACATTTTTAGGGAATAAGTTTCTCAAAAACATATATTTTCCTAAGTGTCAAAATTTATAGAAATTTTGACAGAGTTTCCCCTAAAAATGGAGGTTTCCCATGTTTTCAAAATATGTGTTTATTTTCTTTTAAATCATCATCAAACATCAACAACTTATTCTACACTTATCAAGTGCCAAAATCAAGTAAATCACACTACACATGAATTTGAAGTTTTGTAAAAACTTGTAGTAACTTACCATGTTATTTAGTAGGTTTAGTTACCCCTAAAAACATGGTTATTTGTTTGTAAATAACTCTCTTGAAAGATTTAGACATTTACAACTTGTAGTTGGATTTTTCTAAAAATATTCCTTTTGTATTTTTTCTTGTTTCATAAGTGTTTATACACTTGTTTTTCTAATAAAAATAGTGTAGGTTTAAGTAAAAACTAAGATCTTCTAAAAATCATATTTTAGACTTGGTTCTTTTGGAAAAATCATTCACAAGTCTTGAAGCTATAAGTTTACTAGCTCACTTTAATGATTATTTTTCAAGAAATCATTTTAAGTCTTCAAGTTCATGTTTAGTTATGAAGATGATCATCACATGAAAACACATGATCATCTCCTAACTTGTTAAATCATGTTTCTAATCATGGTCTAACAAGTTTAATATGGTGATTATCATCACATTACCAAGAATCACAAGTAATCATTCACATATTATCAAGACAACATTATTCTAGCAAGATGTCATCATGTATCATCATAATTCATCTTATGATTCAAGATTTATGTTCAAGTCTTTTAGTGTTCTTATAATTTCATCATAACATATCTTTTAACCACTAAAAATAGAAGTAAACAAGGGTTTAGATGAAACTTACAACTAGCTTAAAGCTAGGGAAGAACAAGGTTGCAAATGTGGTGGATAATAGCAAACGAAGAAGGTCCTTCAAGTTCCGAGAACACCGAGCCTCCTAATTCACCTTGTATCACCTTGAAGTACACTTGAAATGCTTGAACTTGGAACAAAAATGGTGGTGTATATAGGGGGTTTCTTGGCCGTAGCTTGTAAGAGGGAGAGAGAGTGAGTTTGTTTGATGAAGATGGAAGATGAAGGTGTAGGTTCTTATAATCAAGTCTTAAGTTTTATCCATTGGGTTTCTTGTCCCCTTAAGTACATTCATAAATCTAATCAAGATCTAGCAATTTCCAAGAGATTATGAATGAGATTTTAGAAGATTTGGGCAATTCTTTGGGTGGGGTCCTTAAGTGGGCCGATTACTTACATATGGGGGGGGGGGGTTAATTGTAAATTGAATGATAAGTAGGTTGTTAGTGAGGGGTTAAGTGTGATACCTAGTGCTTAATGTGTATCATGCTTTATGTAGTATGTTTAAGTGTTCGCTCAGAAAAATAAAAACAATGTTCCTAGTAATATTTTGATGTTCCGGGTAATGTCCGGTTGTTTGGTTAAATACTGGTTCGTTAAAGTGCTAAATTGCACCGTTTAGTGTCTTTTAAGTATTATTTTGTGACACTTTCAATTCCCAACACTTAGGGAAGTATTCTGGATCAATTTGTCATATTTTTGCATGCTACAATCTTGTCATATTGCTGAATTTTGCTGAATTATATAAAATTCAGCTTTTAAAGTGTATTTCGGGTGCTTTTTAGTGCGTATTTTAGCTTTCGGATGGTCTATATGTTAACCCTTGTATGTACTTTTGGGTTTTAATGTATTCTTGTCATTGGACCTACACCTAGGCCTCAATTCCGATGTCTAACTGCCTTCTGCAGTTTTGTTGACACAGTGTGTCTTACCGGTGAGTTTACTAGTATTTCTGACGCAACACTGTTCATTATTGCATAAAGTAATTCTTGTAGTATAAAACATGGATGAATTCACTTGTGTAACATGTAATCAGGCAATGTTGACATTTAAGCACATAATTGCAGTCATTAAATAATAATTAAAGTGTACGAAAATTACCGGTTTGGTGCCAGTTGTCACATCGGTCACAATGGCAACATCGATCCACCCAAACTCCTTTCTGCTTCTTAGAAGCAGATGCAGTCTCAGCTTGTGACGTAGAAGCTACCTCTCCAGCATGCCTAACTCTCTTTCTGCGGCGATAATATACTAATAGAGGCGTAGAAGATGCGTGTGTCTCAATGACAGGTAAAGGTGACTCTGACAAAACAGGTGGAGGGACCTCAGCAACGAGCTCGATCACAGTAGCAGGTGGAGCAACAATCGGCTCTAATGGTCGAGCTGTAACAATAGTGGCATCCACTGCTGGTGCAATACTGAAAGGTCCTCCAAACACAGGGACATCTCTGATCACGTCATCGATAACTGGTACTGTGCCAGATGATTGTCCTGTCTCATGGATCGAGAGAGGAGCATCATCGTTGACATCAATCCACCCATTGCTCGTAAAAGCATATCGGGGGTCTACCTGACTAGCGAAAGCAGGGTCGACACGGAATGATGAAGCAAACTCAGCCATACCAACCATCTGTGGGGTCGTGATAGGTGCCTCGGGTAAAATGGATCTGGCTGAAGTCTCGAAATCTGGCTCGCTACTTGAGTCGTTGATCTCGATGACCTCGTGCTCGTGCGACATCTGTGACACATATATAACAGTACAAGTATGCACATAAAACACATAATGGTTTTCATACACGATAAAATATTTTCTATGTTTATTTAGAAATCTTGGCTTCGAGAATTTTGGACTTTTTATTTCAAAATTCTTCGGTTGAAGCCTAGTGTTTTTCACGAAAACATCTAATTCGCTAACAACCAATGGCTCTGATACCAACTTCTGTCACAACCCAAAAACGTCGCAGCGGAATATTTAAACGTAGTGGAGACGGAAGTTGGTGCCCATTTATATCTTGTCGAGCGATGCATCTTATTGTTGGACATATTGGTTTATTTTAAACATAAGTTATTTAAACATTACGTTTTAAGTCATGACAAAACTACATAGTTAATATGTCATTGATCCTCGCGGATCTTATTACAAAAGTCCCAGAAAGTTTAAAAGTTGTCTAACATTTTCAAACAAACGACATGCATCATTCAAACACAAGATACGCCATGATTTCCCGAAGCCGACTTCATGTACCTGTAGAACACGTTAAAATCAAGTGTCAACACAAAGGAAGGTGAGTTCACTTATTTGTTTACTAACATATTTTATTTCAAGGAAAACTTTATGATTAGGTGTTTATTCGAAAACAATCCATGTAATTTTAGAAAGTCCATTTTATTTCCTTAATAAAATCCATGGGCCTTCCATTGGTTCATTAATCCGACGATTGTAGTACTGCCCAGGTTTTGTATATTAAATTCTAGTGTCAACTTTCAGACTCGTATGCTAGCTAGACGATACGAACTATATATTAACCATGCAGGGATAATCAATGCTAGACAATAAACAAAATCTTAATTCGTCGTTTGACATTGACACGGGGCGACCGGTCACGACGGGGTTGTCAACCCGATAGATCAACCAATAATTCCTCGCGTACCATACTTTACTGATTAAACGACATCATAGGCGCATGGTTCTTTCTCGAAGAACAATATGATGTCTGCCTCACGTACATTATATATATCCTACTAATATGACAATTTGATATACTACGACTTACGAATTCCCCTGTCACTCAAATGTTGAGACTCAGTCCAGAATTCATTCCCATTTTGTACCGTCTCGTTTCTCTTAAGAAATACCGCACTCATCATATTCATTCTTCAAAATCTTTTTACTTCGAAACGTATGACTTATCAAATTCATATATTTTCAGCGAAAATATATATTTTATATTAAAAGGTATGTTTTATTTCGGAAGTCACGTATGACCATCCAAACACCAAGTAAACTTAAAATTAGTTAAAATACTTGTTTCTAAACTAAAAACATCAGTTTATTTATTGATCTAAATCAGTTTTATAAAAATCACCCGAAAAGCCGATTTTTGACTGTTTTAACGCATAGTTTTGCGTTAAACGTTACCGTAACCATCCCAACTCGAAATGATTTGATATTTTCACACAATACATGTTATTTACTGATTAAAATAGTGGTTATAATCAGATTAGTGCAGTTTTATATAAGTCACATAAATCATGCAATTTCATGTATTTTTCAACACTTTAGGCACAATGTCCTACATGCAAAGCTAGTAAACTTTATGACAAGTATCAAACTACTTTAACACGTGAAATAACTTTATTTTTAAGGTGTATAATCTGATCTAAAACTATTTTTATCATAACATCATTTATTCATCATTTTAAGTACATACACCTACATGCATGACTATGTGCAAGCACTTAATGCACATATATCATATCATCATCATCTTACATAACCTTAAATGCATCTAAGGATACATTTACTTCATGTTCTTATAAATCACAACATGTTCATCTCATCATAATTAGATCATTTCACATAAATGCATCATTCCCACTTTATTTACATATGACAAAATTTAGTGTATACACTTACATATACATATATACATACACGACATACACACATATACACATGCATAAACTTCCAAAACCTCACTTTTTAACACATCTACTTTAAATCATGGAATCTTTTTAAATACTTTCTTTTATGACTCTTTTACAACACATGCATATAATAAACTTTCAAGAATCTCATCAATCAAGAATCAACTAAAATGATAACACAACTAAATACCCACATACATACAAGCTACGGCCACACATACATATGTACACACATCCATTTTTAATCTCCTTGAAAACCCATTTGTTATTTGTTCTAAGTTAGTGTTTAAACTCAAGAACAAGAGGAACTTCCATAATTATTTTAGATCATCAAGAATCAAAACAAGATTTATGAAATAAATTTTATACCTACAAGATTTTAAACGGGTTTTTGAGAATAGATAATGAGATGGAGGTTGTTCTTGCTTGAAATCACTTCCAAACACCCTTTTTAGCTTGAAATCATCTTGAAAGAACCTTGAATCTTCATGAAAATAGTTTGAAATTTTTGAATGTATGTGTGTAAGGGGGTGTTTCGGCCGAGATTTTCAAGAGAGAGAGAGAGAGTAGATGAAAAATGGTGAAAGGTTGTCGTGGAAATGAGACACTTATGGAAGAATTGTGATGTGTAATCATCATGCACACCCCCAATCACCAACACATGGAGGAGAGAGAGAGTAAACACAATTCTATGGCTGCCACATATCCCATATACTCTCACATTTCGAATATCTATATATATATACATATGTAATATTAAGTAAAGACTCGTATTTAACCGGTTACCGGGTATTTTATCTAACGTTTTTATCTCGTTTTTGTGCTTTTTAAATTATTTTTATCATTCTATAAAAATAATCACTAAAAATTATTACTGAAATAATTACCAGTTGCCTCGACTGGCTACGTTGTCGGTATTTGGCAGTATGCGCGCTGTGCTACGCGTTACACGTTAAAAACCTCAAAAAAAGAAATTTAAGAGTTTTTATTTATTTTTGTCATTCTTCAAGAATAAATTTATCAAGTTATTTCTAAAATGATTTTCAGTTGCCTTTTCGGGCCGTGTTGACAGTATTTTGTCGGTATACGCACTGCATTACGCGGTACGCACTTAAACTCGAAAAATAGAGTTTCTTAGCGTTTTAATTTATTTTTTCTCATCAATAGGATTAAAATTATTATTATAATCATAACAGACTATTTTTTGGATTTTAACACTGTCCGGTTGGTCACCGTCGTTCGTTTCGCATTTTAACTGTTACGTGATAAGCGTTTATCTTACCGTTGCCCACATAATTTTTATCAAAGTTTAATTTTGTCAATACACTAAATTTCACATATAAACATCATAATCAGTCAAATATAGTCCTGTTACCTATTCACAATACGTGCTACAATTGTACGGTACGGCCTGAAAAGCCGGGTGTCACAACTAGGGGTTATAATACTTACAACGAGGCAGAGCTTCGCTTTTTAGGGGTATTATATCGAGCAACACTATTGCTATTATAGGGACTTTAGAAAGAAAAGAATTGAATGAGATTTGTATGAGGCAGGGGCCTCCTTATATAGGTTGGTCGATGGGCGGCTCGCGCCCCGCGATGCCCCATTGTTCTTCTTTCGCGGCCCACGAGGCCACTTGTGTCACACCCCCAAAATCCACAAGAGGAGTATCACCGCATGGAGGTGTGACTGACCAGGATCAAGCCACCAATCATATTGAACATAACATGTAAATAAGTATAAAACTCAACACAATATAATTGGTGTCCAAGCAAAACGTAGTTTAGGTTGTAAGCGAAAGCATATTGTTTAAACCAAAGTATAAGTTCAAATATATCAAATGTTTAACATGGCATAAAACTATCCATGTCCCACAACGACCACACCTCCCCGTGCAAGCTCCAGAAGTACCTAACGACCTGCAAGGCATGTAACAACGAGTCAACAACAAAGTTGAGCAAGTTCACAGTTGGTGTTCATTGTTAAGTTGTTTCAAAAACCAGGAGTTCATTTGCAAGTCGTAAGTTAACCAGATTACCCTGTTTCCCAAACATATCCATAATCAGTGGGGGCTTCAACATGTAAACCACTAGACCCGTTTACCATATCGACCACTGACTAAAGTAAGTTGGTGCCCTGACGTCAATGTCTATCATCATTGACTAGTGCCCAGATCCATTAGTTCACGCCCGTTCTCTGCGGCACGTTGTGAGGCTTGTCAAACCTAAATAGCGCTATCTAACTAATGACCCGCTCGCCATTGGCCCGGGGATTAAGTCGATATAAAAAGGAGGGACTTCATGATAGAGAATTTTTGTCTAGTATCCGTGTTATAACCCTTCAATAAAGAGGGTGTGTACGTAATCTCCAAACCAGGAGATTACGCAGGTTCCGATTAAATACTTATCACATGTTGTCACCCTTTTAATAAAGAGGGTGTGTACGTGTTCCAATCAGGAGATCACGCAGTTTCAGTTTCAATCCTTTACCCATTCCCAACGCTTGGGAATCCCATGCCTTGTGAAAGTGTGAACTCACCTCGGTTTGCTCGGTAAGATTAACTACTCAATTCCAATAAATCAGTCAAAGCCTATGGTATGCACGTATTCCAATTAGTTGACATCCACATAGTTCATGTATAAGTCATGATCATAAAGTGCAGTTCAAGTAACAAACACCACATAGCACTTAGCAGTTATTCATGTTCAGGCTATTCATAACAGTTAACATAGTCTTTACTAACCTAGTTATCTACTAAAAGAGTTAACTTAACTCACTGTGCCTGTTAACCCTCTTGACGAAACCCCCTGTTTCATCATGATCCCTACTGACGAAACTCACCAAGTTTCATCGTGATACCCCTTAGCGAAACCCCCCCAGGTTTCGTCATGATTCTCTATCGACAAAACTCCCAAGTTTCGTCGCCCCGAGTTTCGTCGACATGCATTGGTTTCGTCAACAAATAGGTTTCGTCATCAGCAACAGTTACGTATTCACAGAAACCCTAATTGCATTCTAACAGTTGATCATCAATCATCAAACCTAGCCGCTGATTACATGTTATCAAATTGTTGATACAAACAGTATTATCCATTAACTTAAACATTCACGATACGCAACATCAAATCGAACATGGATAGTGGACATAAACCATTACAATCATAAGCATCAGATCTAGTCTAAATGATTAGCGACAGAATCATCGAACCCTATCTATTAACTAATTCATCATCAATCGATCAATTCCTCAACATACGGTACCATAACCGATAATCTAGCGACCCATAATAATCAATCCCATTATCTATTTCAATTAAACAGTTGTTGACGATTTCAAGCAAACAATCATGTAAGGGTTAAACACTAACCAAGATAGAAAACTAATGGATTGATCGGAAGAAAAGACTCCGAAGGCTTGCAGTTGCCGTCGCACAGAGAGGAGGACTCTTGGGTTGAACACTGATCACTAAGGCTTTAACGTAACCCTACCTCGTTATATATGTAGTTGTAACGTGTCGGGCCCTTAATGGGCTTTGGCGTAACCCTGGGCCGGCGAAACCCTATGTTTCGTCGTGAGGGTCATGACGAAAACTCTAGTTTCGTCGAGATAAGTGAGTGGCGATACCTCTAAGGTTTCATGGAGACAACCTGTGGCGAAACCCTAGTGTTTCGTCGTGTGTTGTTTCATTTGTAAACAGATCACAAGTTACACATAATCAAATACTAAATAATAATACAACATCTCAACGTATCATAAACGTGCACATTTACAAGACAGACAAGGTATGCAGTATACTATACAAACAAGTAACGTGTTGAGGAAAGACCTTGAAAACTCGAGTTGTCACATCATCTCCAACTTGAAAGAAATTTCGTCCCGAAATTTAGCACGTGATCACTGAGGAAGCTAGTTAAGTTGCGTGGTTTTCCTGGTTTTCCTGGGGCGTCACATCATCCCCCCGTTGGTTTGGAATTTCGTCCCGAAATTCCACAGTAGCTTCAGCCTCAGTAGTGGTTGTTCTTTTCTCGAACAACTGGGGATACTTGAGTTTTATTTGGTCTTCTCGTTCCCAGGTAAACTCTGGGCCACGACGGGAGTTCCAACGAACTCGAACAAGAGGGATTCTGGTACACTTGAGAATCTTAATGTCTCGGTCTGTAATCTCTACAGGTTCTTCGACGAATCGCAACTGGTCGTCTATAGTGAGCTCCTTAAGAGGAACTATGAGGGTCTCATCTGACAGACACTTCTTCAGATTTGACACGTGGAAAACGTTGTGAACTCCACTGAGTTCTTCTGGTAGATTCAACTTGTAAGCGACTTTAACAATTTTCTCAATGATTTCGAATGGTCCGACATATCGCGGATTTAGTTTGCCTCGTTTGCCAAAACGAACTACACCTTTCCAAGGTGAGACTTTGAGTAGCACTCGATCCCCAACCTGGAACTCGAGTGGTTTCCTGCGCTTATCAGCGTAGCTTTTCTGACGGTCAAGAGCTGCCGCCATTCGTTTTCGTATCTGAGCAATTTTTTCAGTTGTGTCTACCACAAGTTATGGGCCAGTGATTTGGCTGTCGCCAACTTCTGCCCAACAAAGAGGTGATCGGCATTTACGTCCGTACAATGCCTCAAACTGAGCGGCCTGGATGCTTCTGTGGAAACTATTATTATACGAAAATTCCACTAAAGGTAGATGTCGTTCCCAGCCGTTACCAAAATCAATCACACATGCCCTAAGCATGTCTTCAAGGGTTTGGATGGTGCATTCAGACTGCCTATCCGTTTGCAGGTGATACGCTGTGCTCATGTCTAAACGTGAGCCAAAGGACTTGTGCATTGGTTGCCACAGTTCTGAAGTAAAACGCTGTGCTCATGTCTAAACGTGAGCCAAAGGACTTGTCCATTTCCTTTAAGTACACGTCTGCTAAGGTAGAGAACTTATCTGTTTCTTTGATAGCCAAGAAGTGTGCAGACTTAGTCAATCGATCCACTATTACCCAAATAGTGTCAAATCCGTGTTGAGATCTAGGCAGTCCAGTTACGAAATCCATGGAAATTTGTTCCCATTTCCATGTCGGGATCTCTGGTTGTTGGAGTAGGCCTGATGGTTTCTGATATTCAACCTTGACTCTCGCACAAGTCAAACATTTACTGACGTAGGTTGCTAAGTTGGCTTTCATGCTAGGACACCAGTATGTAGTCTTTAGGTCGTGGTACATCTTATCCGAACCAGGATGAACTGAGTAATGAGACTTATGTGCTTCATCCATCACAAGCTCGCGTAAGTTTCCATAAAGTGGGACCCAAATGCGCCATGTTACGTAGTAGGCGCCGTCTTCCTTTTGTTCTAATCGTTTCCTCGATCCTCGTAAAGACTCAGCCCTGATGTTCTCTGGTTTCAATGCTTCCACCTGAGCATCTCGTATCTGAGTAGGAAGACTAGATTGGATGGCAAGTTGTAACGCACGCACACGTTTAGGTGTAGTGTCCTTTCGACTAAGGGCCTCGGCCACAACATTGGCTTTGCCCGGATGGTACTTGATCGCGCATTCGTAATCATTCAAAAGTTCGACCATCGGCGTTGTCGCATGTTTAACTCCTTTTGCTTGAAGATATGCTCAAGGCTCCTGTGATCGGTGTAAATGGTGCACTTGGTACCGTACAGGTAATGTCTCCATATCTTAAGTGCGAAAACAACAGCTCCTAGCTCAAGATCGTGTGTAGTGTAGTTCCTTTCGTGAACGTTAAGTTGGCGCGATGCATAAGCAATGACTTTATCCCGTTGCATTAACACACAACCAAGACCTTGAATTGACGCGCCGCAATAAACCACGAATTCGTCTGTGCCCGATAGAATTGGTGCGCTACATAGTCTATCTTTTAAGTGCTGAAATGCAGATTCCTGTGCATCACCCCAACGATAGGTGACACCCTTCTGAGTTTGTGAGGTGAGAGGTTGTGCAATCTTGGAGAAATCCTTGATGAACCTTCTGTAGTAGCCCGCCAAACCCAAGAATTGGCAGATTTCTGTTGGTGTACAGGGTGCAGGCCAATTCTTGATCGAGTCTACCTTCGATGGATCAACATGAATCCCATCCCTATTTACCACGTGGCCTAGAAAATGGACTTCGCGAAGCCAAAAGTCGCATTTCGAAAACTTGGCATACAACTGCTCTGTTCGAAGAAGTTCTAAAATAAGCCTCAGGTGTTGCTCGTGTTCCTCCTGATTCTTTGAATATATCAGGATGTCGTCGATGAAGACTATAACAAACTTATCTAGGTAAGGCTTGCACACCCTATTCATAAGATCCATGAAGACCGCGGGTGCATTCGTCAATCCAAAAGGCATAACCAGAAACTCGTAATGCCCATACCGAGTCCTGAATGTTGTATTAGAGATATCCTCGTCTCGGACTCTCAGTTGATGGTAGCCTGACCTCAGGTCAATCTTCGAGTAGTAGCTCGACCCTTGTAACTGGTCGAATAAGTCATCAATGCGTGGGAGAGGATAACGATTCTTTACGGTCACCTTGTTGAGTTCGCGGTAGTCAATACACATTCTGAAGGTACCGTCTTTCTTTTTCACAAATAACATTGGAGCTCCCCAAGGCGAAGAGCTAGGACGTATGAAACCCTTTTCCAAGAGTTCTTGTAGTTGCGTGGACAGTTCTTCAAGTTCTGATGGAGCTAGACGATAAGGTGCTCGAGCTATAGGCGCTGCTCCAGGAGCTAGCTCGATTTGAAATTCAACCTGATGGTGGGGCGGTAGACCGGGTAATTCCTCAAGAAATACCTCAGGGAAGTCACGTACGATCGGATAAGGTGCTCGAGCTATAGGCGCTGCTCCAGGAGCTAGCTCGATTTGAAATTCAACCTGACGGTGGGGCGGTAGACCGGGTAATTCCTCAAGAAATACCTCAGGGAAGTCACGTACGATCGGAATATCTTCTATCTTCTTCTCTTTCTTTGAGGTGTCAGTAACGAGGGCTAAGATAGCACTGTAGCCCATTCGCAAACACTTCTGGACCATAAGGAAAGAAATGATGCCCACAACAGCACCACTCTTGTCGCCATGAACCACTAAAGGTTCTTTACCAGAACGAGGAATGCAAACGATCTTCTCCTTGCAAAGAATCTCTGCTCGATGTTGAGATAACCAATCCATACCAATAACGATGTCGAAACTACCAAGAACGATGGGGATAAGATCGATAGAGAAGGCCTGACCAGCTAAGATGAGAATACAACCCTTAACTATATGTGTGGCTTCAAGACTTTTACCGTTTGCTAGTTCTACCATGTGCTTGGTGCTCAAAAGTGTTGGGACACGCTTAAGCATTTTACTAACTTTTAGAGACACATAACTAGTATCGGCACCCGAATTAAATAAAACAGTAACAAAGAAATCATCCAAAAGAAACTTACCCATCACCACATTGGGATGGTTCCTCACATCACCCTGACGAATCACAAAAGCTCGACCCCTGGCACCATTGCCACCATTGTTTCCCCATTATTGTTTCCGTTTCCCTGATTGTTGTTGTTCTGTCTTTGATTCAGCTGGGGGAAGTCTCTTTTGAAATGGCCTTCAGCACCACACTGAAAGCATCCTTTGTTGTTACCCTGCTGCTGCTGACACTGATTCTGGGGAGCTTGCTGTTGGTTCTGTCGTCGCTGATTTGCAGCGTAGAGACTCCTGCAATCCTTGGCCGCGTGACCAGGTTTGTTACACCTCTGACAAGTGCCCTTATGATGGAAACCACATTGATTGCATTTGGGGTGGTTCCCCTTGTACCCACTCTGCCCTTGACTACCAGAAGATTGCTGACCAGGGCTCTTGTAGTCATCAGTATTTTGCTGCTGAGACTAAGACTGAGATGATGTTGAACCCTTGCTTGAGACTCCGTCCCATTTCCGCTTGTTGTCGCTGGGGGCATCGGAAGTAGTAGTAGTAGTAGTAGCACCAATACGTTTGGGCAGCCTGTTCTGCTCGACTGCTTGATCAGTGAGACGATGAGCCAAACGAATAACTTGCAGGATAGTTGCGAGGTTTGCTGCAGTCACATGACTCTGGATTTCTGGCACTAAACCTTTGAGGTACAGCTCGATACGCTTGATAGGAGGATCTACCATAGTAGGACACAAGATGGCCAGTTCGTTTGATCTTTTCGTATACGCTTCGATTTCCGACCCCGTCATCTTTAAGTTGAAGAACTCTACTTCCAACTTGTGGATGTCATCACAATTACAGTACTCTTCCTTGATCAAATCTTTGAAGTCGTTCCATGGGGTGGCATTAGCAGTAACCAACCCCAGCATTTAGACCTGAGCGTTCCACCACGTGAGCGTTATACCTTCAAGAGTACTAGTAGCATACTTCACCCTGCGAGCCTCAGGGCATTCACACATCTCGAAAACAGACTCGAGCTTCTCAAACCAGTGAAGGAGGCCTACAGCTCCTTCAGTGCCGTTGAAAGTAGTAGGTCGGCAATCCTTGAAAGTTTTGAAAGTACACAGGAGGCTGAGCTAGTTGACCTGTCGTGCGAGTAAAAAGAGACAAGGTTAAGCACAAGTGTTGGTTCACGAGAGTAGGATCTTAAGATCCTAGAGTAAGTTGCAACGGCAGGTTATACCTCCTGCCTGAGCGGCTGCGAGTGCTGCAGCAACTTGTTCATTGATTAGAGCCGTCAGCTGGGCTTGAGTTAGGTTGACACGTCCACTCATGATCTTCACAATAAAGAGAGCATGGGTGAGAAAAGCGTCGCG
Source organism: Helianthus tuberosus (assembly GCA_030545235.1). Taxonomy (NCBI): domain Eukaryota; kingdom Viridiplantae; phylum Streptophyta; class Magnoliopsida; order Asterales; family Asteraceae; genus Helianthus; species Helianthus tuberosus. The sequence goes on along the minus strand of JARYGA010011515.1, from coordinate 1,102,924 downwards.
ACAATGTGTAGGTGTGGAGTGACAGAAGAGAGTAAGCACACATGGGTTTCTAACAATAGTTGCAACGTTAACCAAAGCATACCATGAAAAATGTTCTATGTAACTAACAAGTAGGTAATATAACATAAACCATATCACCTAGAATGTTGAGCCTTGCACGTGGAGCGAAGCGTCGTTGTGGATCATTGAGCACTGTACAGGTTATAGTCTGGTTTTATCAAAAAGCTTTTCCCCTTTTTAAAACCAAGTTCACTATAACCAATGGCTCTGATACCAATCTGTCACACCCCCAAAATCCACAAGCGGAGTATCACCGCATGGAGGCGTGACTGACCAGGATCAAGCCACCAATCATATTGAACATAGCATGTAAATAAATATAAAACCCAACACAATATAATTGGTGTCCAAGCAAAATGTAGTTTAGGTTGTAAGCGGAAGCATAATGTTTAAACCAAAGTATAAGTTCAAATATATCAAATGTTTAACATGGCATAAAACTATCCATGTCCCACAACGACCACGCCTCCCCGTGCAAGCTCCAGATGTAATAACCATAAATTTAAAATCATTATTTTAGAAATAAAAGAATAATAATAATTTTTAATAAACTAAACATTTATCTTATGATCCATCTTTCTGTATATCAACCAAAATTATTATTATTATTTATAAATTAACCAATAGGAAACCCTAATTAAGACACCCAAGTAATTCTGTACAAACCCTAGAATTTTCAGAATTTTCAGAATCAGGATCAGGGCCCCTAAAACTCAGGAGGGGGTATTTTCTAGTTATGATTATCCACAAAATAAGCTGTCAAATTCGAATTTATCCATTTCGTCGACTCAGCTAGGCTAGTCCCACGCGTGGCAACCCTATGATCAATAGGTGTCCCTTACGGACCGTAACATTGATAGGCTTACGGTCCGTAAGCACCCTTACGGACCGCAACATTGTGAGGCTTACGGTCCGTAAGCAAGGTGAAATTTCGACTATAAATAGAGGACATTGGCACTTGAATCTGGGCGCTGAAACGACGAAAGAATTCGTAATATACTTCGAGTTATCATCTGTTTACTACAATTAACACACACGGAAACACTAATTAGTATAGCAAGGTGCTGCAGAACAGGGTATTAACTCAATCGCTGATACGATTCAATGTCCGATTGATTGAAATCAATCCAATGGATGTTTAAGTGCTGCTCAAATTTGGGTTATGCTTTGTCATTAGTCGTGATTCCGATGGATGTTTAAGTAATTTCACTTTGTCATTAGTTGTGATTCCGATGGATGTTTAAGTGTTTACACTTTGTCATTCGTTGTGAATCCGATGGATGTTTAAGTGATTTCACTTTGTCATTAATTGTGAATCCGATGGATGTTTAAGTATCGCACTTTGTCATTCGTTGTGAGGATTTTAATCTCGTGAGTTATCGTAAATGCTGTATTAAGTTACTAACTTAGTTTGTGTGCATATTATTTAAATTAGGTTAAAAGACTAATCAGTAGTCTAAACTCTGCCTGTATAAATCTGAAATATTATCACAAGATAGCATCACTTTGGAATTATTAAGGTACGGATCCTTACCCTCACTCCTTATTGCTTCATATTCAAATTGTTATAAACCCATTAAATTCATATATCTTTTAAAACTCCTCACGTCTTTGATTATCGATTCATTTGACAGTCCGTTAGATTCCTATTCTAATCATAACCTTGGATTTAGCTTTCATGTCATGCGATAGTATTCTGTTAGTTGTACTCATTATCGCATGTTCCAATATATGTTACGTCTTGTTATGAAAATATTTTTTAAGTTATGTGAATAAGACCATTTGTACTCTGATACCCTGAGTATCGCTTCTCGTGGAGTGTCCCACGAGCATGTTGTTGCGGCATCAACATCATGTGCTCCATCCGTGACGGAGAGATCAGTTCACGGCGTCCCTAGGTACTAGTGAGGTACAAAGCTACTAGGAGGCGTATGGATCGATCCTAGGATTTAAGGTAAGGAGATGGATAGCGGGTATGCCAACTCGCCATCTCATGTGATAATTATGCAGGAGTAGCTACCTGTGTATTGTCACGTTTTAAGTTTGGCTCATGGGTACATCCGTATGATATGATTATGAAATTATGTTCTTGCATCGTATCATTTTTCGCATAAAGTTCCATCCGAATAACATTTCTATAAAGCGTTACTTGTTATTTGAGCCTATTATTCCGTACTGAGCATTTGGCTCATTCCGTAAACTTTTTGTATATACAGGTTCACATGTTACTTCGGGCGGGGTAAAGAGAGAAGAATAAAGCCTAGGACTAAATCGGAAGATGTTAGTAAATCAAGTCGAATGTGTCCGCTTGTATATTAACCTTAAGTTTAGTTGTCGTGTGGTTGTATCCTTATCAAATAAATAAATGGAATTATGACTTTTGTTTATGATACCACTGTTATTGTGACACGTCAGCCCTTCTGGGTTGGGGTATTACACCAGAAGTACCTAACGACCTGCAAGGCATGTAACAACGAGTCAACAACAAAGCTGAGCGAGTTCACAGTTGGTGTTCATTGTTAAGTTGTTTCAAAAACCAGGAGTTCATTTGTAAGTCGTAAGTTAACCAGTTTACCCTGTTTCCCAAACATATTCATAATCAGTGGGGGCTTCCCCATGTGAACCACTAAACCCGTTTATCATATAGACCACTGACTAAAGTAAGTTGGTGCCCTGACGTCAATGTCTATCATCATTGACTAGTGCCCAGATCCTCTAGTTCACGCCCGTCCTCTGCGGCACGGTGTGAGGCTTGTCAAACCTAAATAGCGCTATCTAACTAATGACCCGCTCGCCATTGGCCCGGCGATTAAGTCGATATAAAAAGGAGGGACTTCATGATAGAGATTTTTGGTCTAGTATCCGTGTTGTCACCCTTCAATAAAGAGGGTGTGTACGTAATCTCCAAACCAGGAGATTACGCAGGTTCCGATTAAATACTTATCACATGTTGTCACCCTTCAATAAAGAGGGTATGTACGTGTTCAAATCAGGAGATCACGCAGTTTCAGTTTCAATCCTTTACCCATTCCCAACCCTTGGGAATCCCATGCCATGTGAAAGTGTGAACTCACCTTAGTTTGCTCGGTAAGATTAACTGCTCGATTCCAATAAATCAGTCAAAGCCTATGGTATGCACGTATACACAATCAGTTGACATCCACATAGTTCACGTATAAATCATGATCATAAAGTGCAGTTCAAGTAACAAACACCACATAGCACTTAGCAGTTATTCATGTTCAGGCTATTCATAACAGTTAACATAGTCTTTACTAACCTAGTTATCTACTAACAGTGTTAACTTAACTCACTGTGCCTGTTAACCCTCTTGACGAAACCCCCTGTTTCATCATGATCCCTACTGACGAAACTCCCCAAGTTTCGTCGTGATACCCCTTGGCGAAACCCCCCCAGGTTTCATCATGATTCTCTATCGATGAAACTCCCAAGTTTCGTCGCCCTGAGTTTCATCGACATGCATGGGTTTCGTCAACATGGAGGTTTCGTCATCAGCAACAGTTATGTATTCACAGAAACCCTAATTGCATTCTAGCAGTTGATCATCAATCATCAAACCTAGCCACTGATTACATGTTATCAGATTGTTGATACAAACAGTATTATCCATTAACTTAAACATTCACGATACACAACATCAAATCGAACATGGATAGTGGACATAAACCATTACAATCATAAGCATCAGATCTAGTCTAAATGATTAGCGACAGAATCATCGAACCCTATCTATAAACTAATTCATCATCAATCGATCAATTCCTCAACATACGAGACCATAACCGATAATCTAGCGACCCATAATAATCAATCCCATTATCTAATCATGATCTACGCATTACTCAACAACCGCAACCAACTATTTCAATTAAACAGTTGATGACGATTTCAAGCAAACAATCATGTAAGGGTTAAACACTAACCAAGATAGAAAACTAATGGATTGATCGGAAGTAAAGACTCCGAAGGCTTGCAGTTGCCGTCGCACAGAGATGAGGACTCTTGGGTTGAAAACTGATCACTAAGGCTTTTACGTAACCCTTCCTCGTTATATATGTAGTTGTAATGTGTGGGGCCCTTAATGGGCTTTGGCGTAACCCTGGGCCGGCGAAACCCTATGTTTCGTCGTGAGGGTCATTACGAAACCTCTAGTATGGTCGAGATAAGTGTGTGGCAAAACCTCTAAGGTTTCGTGGAGACAACCTATTGTGAAACCCTAGTGTTTCGTCGCGTGTGGTTTCATTTGTAAACAGATTACAACTTACACATAATCAAATACTAAATAATAATACAACATCTCAACGTATCACAAACGTGCACATTTACAAGACAGACAAGGTATGCAGTATACTATAGAAACAAGTAACGTGTTGAGGAAAGACCTTGAAAACTCGAGTTGTCACAACTAGGATAGGGCCTAGATTGGTCGTGTAAACTATCTAGCCTTCACACACGTTAGGACACATGGCGGACCAGGGTTCCGCCTGGTGTCACCTTGTCGGGGCCCACGATAGACTGGGCTTGTCTGGGTCGCGCCCCACGAGGACCATATATTTTTGTTTTTAATTGATTTTTGTAAATATAAAGGTATTTTATGTTTTTTTTTTCATATACGGGTTATATTTTAAGACGTGTAGGAGTATTTTAATGGTTTTGGGAGAGTTGCTATATCCTCCCCACCTTGTTAGATATCGTCCTCGAGGTCTACTAGAACAGGTGTGGATATTTCCTTCGCATCTCTAATTCGAGCTCCCAAGTGTACTCTGGTCTTCTTTTGGAATCCCATTTCACTTTGACCAGAACTAATCTCCTGTGTTTGAGATTCTTAATCTTTCTATCTTCGATCTGTAATGGTTTCTCTACAAACATAAGTTTCTCATTTACCTCTATGTCTTTAAGAGGTACCATTAATAATTCATCTGCTAAATACTTCTTGAGATTAGATACATGAAATACATCATGTATTCCTGCCATTTTCTCTGGCAGTTGTAGCTGGTAAGCTACTGGTCCTATTCTTCTAATAATCTTAAAAGGTCCAATATACCCGGGGCTTAGCTTTCCCCTCTTAATGAATCTAACCACTCTTTTTCATGGAAAATCTTTTAATAATACTTTATCTCCTACTTGAAATTCCAATGGTTTTCGTCTATTATTAGCATAACTCTTCTGACGATCCCGTGTTGTTTTTAGCCTTTACTTGACTTGGATAATCTTGTCTGTTGTTTCTTGTACTATCTTTGGTCCAGACAGTTGTTTTTGTCCAATTTCTGCCCAACTGACTGGAGTTCGGCACTTTCGTCCATAAAGTGCTTCAAATGGTGCAGCATTGATACTGGTATGATAGCTATTATTGTAGGAAAATTCTATTAATGGTAGATGATCATTCCAATTTCCTCCAAAATCAATTACACAAGCTCTAAGCATATCCTCCATTGTTTGAATTGTCCTTTCGCTTTGTCTGTCCATTTAAGGATGATAAGATGTGCTTAGTTTTAACTTGGTTTCCCATTGCTTTCTAGAAACTAGTCCAAAAATGAGAAGTAAAACGGCTATCTCTATCAGAAACAATAGATAAAGGAATTCCATGTAATGAAACTATTTCATTTACATATAACTTGGGTAATTGTTCCATACTGAAAGTTTCCTTCATAGGTAAGAAATGAGCAGATTTGGTTAATCTGTCTACAAACACCCGAATTGCATCATTACCTTTTCGTGTCTTGGATAATTTCGTAACAAAGTCCATTGTTATAAATTCCAATTTCCATATTGGCATTTCTTGTTGTTGCAATAAACCTGAGGGTTTCTGATGTTCATCTTTAACCTGTGAACAGGTTAGACACTTAGCAACATAGGTTGCTATATCATTTTTCATTCCTATCCACCAGAAATTATTTCTTAAGTCTTGATACATTTTATCATTACCAAGATGTATCGTATACTTTGACTTATGGGCTTCTTCTAAAATTCGGTGGCGTAGGTTTCCTTGTTTGCGTATCCAGATTCTTTTCTTATCCAAATTCCATTTGTTCCTTGTTCTAATTCCTTAATCATTCCTTTTAATTTTTCAGTGTCGTCCTTGATTATTGATGTGTGTGAAATGCAACATATAAATTAAATCAAATGAGGTAAAAACTAATCCTTTTGTAGTACTAATGTTGGAAAAAGTGTGTTTTTGTCTTCCTATTGTATTTTCAGGACAAAATGAGCGTAAATGAACAAAAGGAACAAATATGCAGTCAAATCTAACATAAATACAAGAATGAGAATAAACGTGGCATGCCCGACCCCTCGACAGCATCTTCCCAAGCAAACAGAAAGCTGACCCCGGCCCCGTGCCCGGCGGACACGAGGGCGTGGCCAGGCACCTGCAGAAAAGGCAAAGTCATAGAAGCTAAGATTCGCAAAATCTTGCAAATCTTGATAGTACAGATTCTCTTCTGCACACGGGGCCATGCCCAGTGAACACGGGGGCGTGTGGAGCTAATGCAGACAAATTGCAATTAATGAAGAAAGAGAATAAGGATGGACACGGGGCCGTGTCCGGGCTTCTATGCAGGTTATAAATAGGGGTGCTTTGGCTCACTTCAAAGGCATCCCTTGGCAAGCCACCTCTCTCCCACTTCACCCACAATCCACCACCATCACAACACCCACATCCACCACCATCATCCATCTAGAGTGTGTGTAGTCTCGGGATCCAAGATTGATTGTAAGAGTTCTTGACAATCAAAGGCCATGTTTGCCTAAGTCTCTTACATCACTTGGTGAAGACAAGCATTTAGTGTAATACTTTTGATTTTTAATCTTTTCGCACTTTTTATTTGGTTTTGTATTAATGACTTTAATAACTAGTTTCTTATGTTGAAGGTGAAAATTCCTGATCATTTATCCGTGGTGTCTTGGCGTTATTTTCCTGTCTATATAAAATAAAAGATTTACACCATTCATATCTCTACGGTCTATATAGAGATATGTTGGCTACCTGTTCGGGGGTTAAGGGAATGGTTTGGTAAGGTTCTTGCCTTGTTCAGTGTATAGATCCTGCAAGGACCTGGGTCAAGCTTACTAGGACCTCCTTCAATACCAACTGGTAATGGATGGCAGGGGTGCGAATGGCTTGATCCCCTCATATGTAAACTACTACTAATACATTAACCCGGATACTTGGGATTGTATCCCTGCTGACTCAAACCACTTAGTCGAGGGTAACGTCACCTTCAAAGGAGGTAACTACCACATTACGCATTAATAACTTAATTAATTATCTTCCAATATTCCAACCCTTTAGGATTGTATCCTTGCTGACTCAAACTACTGGGTTGAGGGTAACGTCACCTTCAAAAGAGGGGCCTACTACTATTACTAAGATAATCTCTTAAAACGTGCAAAAGTGCGGAAATCATCAAAGGTTACACTAAAGGCGAGTCGGATCCAAGTGATTCATCTTGTCTACCTGTTTTAATTTTATTTTATTTTTCAGCATTTTTAGTTTTGTTTTTATGTTTAAAACCTTTTCTAAAACTTTTGATTTGATTAGACGTTGAGGATAAACCGGTATTAAAAGCTCTTGTGTCCTTGGACAACCTCGGTATCTTACCAACATATACTACGCTCACGATGGGTGCACTTGTCCATGTGTGTTTTTAGTGTTAGTAGAATATCGTGTTTTATAAATTTAAAACTTGAATAATGTGTTAAAAAGGGCTTAAAATATAAAGAAAAATATAATACACCCGACACACACCAAGTTTTTTTGGCGCCGTTGCTGGGGACACAAGGATTTTAAGAAAGTTAGGAATCAACGGTGTCACAACCCAATATTTCCACCGGTGGGCTTGGTGGGGAGTATCGTAGATTGCTGGAAAGGGTCCATGGTAGAGAGCATTGTAGTTTGCTGCCTCGATGTACGGGTCAATAGCAGGTGCATTGTTGTAGTTATATCCCGAATAAGCTTGTTGCTCAAACGGGTTGTACCCAGCTGCACATGGGTAAAAAGGAATTGGGTTTTCATAACACATTTTTGGTGCTAGTGCGACTGGTGTAGAGACAACTTCAGAAACTGCATTTGAAGGCCCACCCATTTGCGGGTCTTCATAGAGCGGCAGGTAGTTGATGTTGCTTGAGTGTTGGGGGGTGCTGAAATGGAAACCCCCACGCACGGACATCCGTGCACTTCTTCGTTGCCTCGATGGTTCGGGAGGCGGTGGCTTCTCTGGCGCTGGTGGTGGCGGCAGCGTGACCGCCTGGAAATGTGGCTCCTCAGAAGGGACCTGCTGGTGTGCTGGCGAGTTGCGGTGAGGGGGAGTATACTCCCGCTTGTATGAAGCCCATCTTTCGGCCCAAATATCAGTGCCCCTTTACGGCGAACCATGAAAAGATGATCCGGTAGAAATCTCGATGGGATGCGTCGGCGTCCCAGATGGTGGCATCTCAGGATCTTGATCATCGTCCACATCCATGTTTTGGTACTCAGGGAAATGATCAGCCGGGGCCAAAGGGTTTTGACCCTCTAGTTCTTCTATTTGGTTCATCGGGTTGAACCGCCTTTGAAAATAAGGTGTTGGGTTCTGGAAGGAATGGTACGAACCCGATCCTTGCAGAGGAATGAAACAGTAGTGAGTGTCGTTGCCCAAATTAATGATGATTGGATGGTGAGGAGCTGAGCGAGACAGAGCATCTCGCGACCAAGGTAGGTCCTCTAGTCTTCGTGAGGACTTGATCCGAATGAAGCAGATGGTGTACGTTGGTGAGATGGTCCGGCTTCATGGTCATTCCTAGTCAAGATCGGTGCTTTTCCTCTTCCTCGTCGGCCTCTCACTCTTGGTGGCATGATTGCTGGTATTCCTGTCAAAACAAACAAAAGAAACAAACAAAAAGATTTAAACCAATTAAGATTAGGACTAATCCTAGGTCTTTTGCCTAAACTCGGAAGTCAAGGAATGTGCAACTGTGTCATTGAGATTAAACACAAAAGGCTAGTATTTAATTCACTCAATGTTGGCTCTGATACAAACCTGTCACAACCCGATATTTCCACGTATTACCGGTGGGCCCGGTGGGGAGTATCGTGACGTAGTTGATATCATCATAGTCAAATAATCACAGTTTTAATACACAACGGAAGTCTAGAAAGTAAAGTATTATTACAGACCGAAACACAAAGTATAATTAAATATTATACAAGCGGTTGTATGTGGATCCACAGGCGGATCTAAAACATAAAGAAAAATATTTGTTCGACAGACTTTAAGTATTAAGAGCTTGCAAGACTCTTTATCTAATACTCAGGAGTTTCCAGCCCATTTCGCATAGTATCTGCACTTAATCTTTTTGAAAAATACGTCAGTTTACACTGGTAAATACAATTAACTGACTTTTTGAAAAGTGTTTATAAAATTGGTTTGGATGCACAAGGCATAAATCTTTTATAACTTGGGACAATTATATAAAATAATCTTGTATACAGATTTATATGTTTGTCGTACGTTCAGGGCCCGGAATAGAATAGCCGGGACATGATTAATAGACACACCACTAGTATAAGCCCACAAGAAGTTTCCTCACGAAGGAGATACCGTTTTACATACGCAACTATCAGGTGTATGCCTACACCCCGTGCTTAAGTCATGGCCATTTCAAATGAATGAGCCGAGGATATCCAGGACACGGTCATATTAACCCCCAAATTCTTTGTATCAAACAAAACAGATTAAAATAGGTTATCTCAATGATTTAACCACTAATCGATTAAATATTCAATACCCGACCAAGCGGTAATAATTTACCGTATCCCAAGCCCGTATAAGGGAAAATAAGTTAAAAGTATTTTCCTGAGCTAAAAATGTAAATTATACTCAGTCGTATATTCTAATCAGCAAGTGCAGATAGCTTTTACTGGGCTCCATATCTGGAACGAAGGTTTTAATAACCTATTAGATTCCTAAAGGGTCTTATTTAAGTTGTAACTTAGACCGGTTAGTTTTAAAGAAAGGTTTACGGTACAAAAAGCAAGATTAAGCGATGACCGGATCGGAATGTAATTTAGACCCAACAAGTATGGATACTTGTGTAATATGGGTAAACTAAATTCATTCTGGATTTTGAAGTAAAAATGATAAGGTTTGACCTTTTTCGGCTAATTTATGCAAACTAGTTACATAAACCATGCCGAACGCGTATATGCTTAACGGGTAACTGGATGAGTCATGTACAAGCTTCACAAGTTAATATGCTTTAAATATGATATGATATCAGTAGGATATCTACAATTATTGTCACACCCCGACCACGTGGAACATACAAAACGTGGCGGAAATGTCGGGGAGTGTTGTAACAGAATTAATTGTTTCAAATCCATGGCAATTGAAGTTTCGTTTTATTGATTAGAAGTGTTACAATGTCATAACAAACAAGGAAATACAACATAATTAACTAGTCTTGCATCTTTTATTGTCACTAAAGCCCAAGTCTGCCTATGTGTATCTTGATCATCTTATGCAACAGCTCCTGAAAAACACATGTGAAAATAGGTACGTCAGCATAAAAATGCCTGTGAGATACATAGGTTTTGTGAAAATAGGTTTCATGACTTATGTTTGAGAAAATGTTTAGTCATGAACCTTGTAATTTGCTTTGTCTTGTAAATCATTTGAAAAACGATAAGATCAGATGCTATGTATAAATAAGTGAATAATGTATGGTTAAATGAATAACCATCAAAAATGTGTTTGTATAAGATAAGTTGTTTATAACTCAATGTCTTGTGAAAAGTATGTTATTTGTATAAAATGTTCTATGTCTCAAACTGAAATGATTCAAATAACGCTACAATATGTGATACCATACAAACACTTATATATAGGAAGTACCAGCGGTGTATCCACCGTGCTTGTATCATATTACATACGCCTCGTTACTTAAATCACTTACTCAAACCAAACTACTAAAGTAAAATGTTCATGTCTAATATAAATCATGTAATATGTATCCAAAATGTAATCATGTGATGAATAACAAATGTACTAAGTATGCAACAATAGACATACGTAGCATGAGACCTGTACTAAGTATGCAACAATAGACATACATAGCATGTGACATGTACTAAGTATGCAACAATAGACATACGTAGCATGTGACCTGTACTAAGTATGCAACAATAGACATACGTAGCATGTGACCTGTACTAAGTATGCAACAATAGACATACGTAGCATGTAATGTAATGTAGAACGATGTACTAAGTACGCACACAATGGGCATACATAGCATGAAATGTAATGAAATCAGGTACTATAATGTACTAACAAACATAGCCGGTATATGATGTGAAAACAGGAAAGCAGGAAAGTAACAAGTAGGCACATGTGTTCCACCCCAAAACAGTTTGGAAAACAGTAAAAGAGGGGTCTATGTACTCACTCGAGATTGCTCAGAAGTCCTAAGATAACCACCAAGCAAGCTAGAGATCGCGGATATCAAACGGCACCTAATTATAGGTAACTATGTTAATAACCGGACCTAAATCGGAAGATCTGATAGAATGAGGGTTCGTAAACCAAACGAGTATAGAGACTCGTGTCATATGGTTTAACAAAGCCTACATACTAAATGAAACCTTAATCTAAGTGCTTTTGACCCATTACGACCCGTTTAGGTAGCTTATGCTACTTTAACGCGTCGTTTGCGTGAAACGCGTTCGGACCGCCTAACTCGTCCTATGACAAGTATTATATGCCTAAACATGTTACATTATCAGTTATGTGACAAAATTTTAGGTTACACATGCTTAATTACCAATTATACACGAAAAGGGTATTTTGGTAATTTACCTAAGGCATATAAACTACCTATCATACAACTACTTAAACGAAGCGACCATAAGGTATAACCTCGGAAGGTTATTCCCTATATACTATGGTCACCTAATGTATTTGGTCGGATCCTAATGATCGACCAAACTGGGTCGGGTTCGAAGGTATAAGCGATTTATTAGATCGCTTACCCTTACGACCCTAGACAACGTGGTAATCAGTAGGCATAGTCACAAGGGACTATAACCATCGTGATTACAATCACGTTGCGAAGTTCAAACGAACTTCGCATTGACCATAAGCTGGTCAACGCTGAAAGTCAAACAAAGTTTGACTTTCGGACTCGAAAAGCAATAAAAGAACGAAAGAATACTTACGAAGGGTCCCCGAATGCTAATCTAGATCAAAATAACTCAGGTATGAAACAATGGTTCCAACTTAGAGTCACTTAGATCAGATTCTTGTGATTTTTGAAGTTAAATGGGTTGGGTATTTATAGGAATACCCGAACCGTTAAGATCGTTTGTCGAATATCGTGCCTTAATCGCATCCGTACAAGTGTTGCAAAGTTGTGGTGGCTAAAAATGGGTCTAAATGAGCTGAATGTGCAGTTGAGAATGTGTGGGTGATGATCAAACAGCTGGAAACTGCTGACTGTTCGATCTAATCTGATCAAGGAGGCGGACGCGGCCCGCTTCAGCATGTGTAGAATCTCAGGCGGGCCGCCTGGGACTTCTGATCAGCAAACATGTTTCCATTTTGACAGTTTCAGTCCCTGCATGTGTTTAAGGCCATTTCCGACACTTCTAAGGCTCGTAAAGCCAACTTTAAGGCCCTAAAATGATGCCTAAACATTGTGGACATGAAACATGCTCAAAAATATGCCGGAGGTTGGTTCGTTTGGCCGTACGAACGCGATGTTCTCTTAATTACGACGGAATGCGCATAAGCGCGAAAAACGATCCAAATGACGAAACGAATGGATTTTTCTTATGCCAAACACTAAAATAAAATATTTTAGTGCTTACATAAATTTTTGGATATCCGGATGTATTCAGAACGTAAGTTATGCGCGGAAGTGCAAACTTGTGCACATTTTGACGCTTTTAATCCCTGAATGACACAAAAGTTTATTTTAGCATACCGAACACCTCAAAGCCTATTTCTAAGCTATGTAAAGGATATTTATGGTATGTTTAACTTATGGTCATGTTCCGGAATGTCTGTTACAGTTCAAATTGGCATACTTTCGCAGTTTGTCAACTTTAGTCCCTGTAAGCGATTTAACTTGATTTTGCCATACCAAAGCCTTCAAAACTTATTTCTAAGTTATGTAAAGGTTATTTAAGGTATGTTAAGTATATTTCACTATTCCGGAGTGTTCGTTGCATTAAACTGGTTATATTTACGCATCGGTGCGCGTATAACCTTCCAGAAAGCGATTTAGAGTTTGTAATTGAACAAGAGTTGATATGTGCAAACGATACACATATTTTTACAAATCCCAAGTATGAAATACAATATTTCATTGGTTTGGCATTTGTTTGATGGTTGAGGTGACACAGGTGTCACAGTCTCCCCTACTTTAGGAAATTTCGTCCCGAAATTAATACGTAGGAGTCTATTTGTGACTTTGTGTCAAATAACCACCCGAGATATGTAAGGCATAATCCTGACATTTCCTTAACGGACATTTTTCAGAAATGAAAATGAACGAAATGAGTCATTTTCCACAACTTCTTCAGAAACGAAAATGAACGAAATGAGTCATTTTCCACAACTTCTTCAGACCCGAAAATGAACGAAATGAGTCATTTTCCACAACTTCTTCAGAACCAAAAATGAACGAAATGAGTCATTTTCCACAACTTCTTCAGAACCGAAAATGAACGAAATGAGTCATTTTCCACTACTTCTTCAGAACCGAAAATGAACGAAATGAGTCATTTTCCACAACTTCTTCAGAACCGAAAATGAACGAAATGAGTCATTTTCCACAACTTCTTCAGAACCGAAAATGAACGAAATGAGTCATTTTCCACTACTTCTTCAGAACCGAAAATGAACGAAATGAGTCATTTTCCACAACTTCTTCAGAACCGAAAATGAACGAAATGAGTCATTTTCCAGACACACGACCAAACTAGCTGTGGTTTCCGTGCACTGAATTCCATAATTATGTATGCATCCATAATTACGCAATTCCTTGCATAGTCCGCACAATTTGTTTGTAATGTGAAGGGGAGGAAAATCAAACCTGTGATGAGTGTGACTAGACTACCATAGGGTCCTTTTAATTAGATCGACAAATGACCCTTTTAATTAGGCCACCAAGGAGTCCTTTCAGCTATATCATCACATGATATTCCTAACCAGATTTTTGGATCAATCTGTTTACCTAGACCACTCAGGGGTCTAATTATGGAATGGTACAATATAATCCAAGGGTCTTTACTATTACGTACAAGCCCATTGAGGATTTAATATAGCACCTTTGGATATCCTACTATGAATCCCTTATACGAAGATATGGAAGATTCTACGAGGATTTGGATAACAAAAACTTGGATTACACCAAAAACATAAAAGGAAACACATAAGCACATAATCACATAGTTGTTTAACTTGGTTATTGATTTGTTATCTTTGGACGCGGATACTTAAAGCACACCAGGAATCCAATTCGTGGATTTCATTTGGCACTTTAATCATTTCAAGAATCCATCCATGAAGATAGGATGATCTACCAAAAATTCGATTTTCGTTTTCAGGAAAACGCAATATGCGAATTAAGGTACACAATAATTTAGGACATACGGAAATACCCTTGGGTACCCTATTAAGAATTTATAGTGGTACTTGGGGTATTCGTACAGAATTATAACTTGCACCTTGTACTTCGTCTCTTTACAAGAGACGGGTACTTAGGATCTTTGTGTAAAACGCAAGAGATTGTAAAATGGAAGAATTTTGGGGGTAGTTTGCTTTTCAAGGAATACGATTCCTTGATTGTCGGTATTGTAGGGGATATGTTGTTTATACATACAATCACATAAATACATTGCAATGTAAATAAAAAGATTTATTTATTAACAATGATAACAACGCTTTCATGGACCTTGACAACAAAAGAAAATAATACATAAGACATGATTATTTCTAAACGGTGTTGTCTTCTAGTCGGTTAGATGCTCATCTCTGTGCTGGATTAGCATTAGCAAGCTTTGGGCAATTTCTTCGGAAATGTCCCATCTCGCCACACTTGTAGCAAGAACCTGGTGGAAAGCGAGCTCGAGCAGGTTTGTTGTCAGCTTGATTTAGTGCAACTGCTGCTACGCAAACTTTTGCTGTATGACCTTTACGTCCACAAATTTGGCATTCGCGGCACTTCACATTAATATGATGATAAAGGTTACATCGGTTGCACAAAGGTGAAGTTCCATTGTATGGCTTCCTAGCACGGGGTTGAGCTGGTTGTTTGGGGACGGCTTGACCATTGTGAGCGACCATGGCGAAGTTTTGAGAAGCCTTTTGCTTCTTTGACCGCTCAAGGGATCCAGTCTGTTCATCCATGGTCTTTGATTCCTCGATTGGTTTCGATTCCTCGACCGGTTTCTTGTCACCCTTTCGGAAAAGCTTACGTTTCCTGATCTGAGATTCAGTCAAAGTTGCAGATAGCTCAATGGCCTGCCTAACCGTAGTGGGGTTACTACCGGTAACAATGTCTTGAACTGAGTCAGGGAGACTATCAATGTATTTTTCGATCGCCTTATCCAAAGGCGTAACCATGGTAGGACACAACAGGCTCAGCTCCTCATATCGATCAGTGTATGCTCGATGTTCACCGCTGTCTTGCTTAAGATCATCAAATTCCCTTTCCAATGCCCTGATCTCGTGACGAGGACAGAATTCCTTCATCATCAGTGCTCGAAGTTCTTCCCAAGTTTGGGCCAGTGCCACTTTGGCACCCCTATCTCTCACCACACCGTTCCACCACGTCAAAGCTCGTTTCTCAAAGACACTAGATGCGAAATCTACCTTTCGCTCGTTTGGACATTGAACATGCCTGAAGGTGCTCTCTAGACTCTCGAACCATTGCAGAAGTGCAGTCTCTCCTTGAGACCCAGAAAACTTTGATGGCTTGGCCGAGTTGAACGTCTTGAAGCTGCAGAGGGCATTATTGTTGTTGATAGCTTGGTAACATTGAGCAACGACGTTCGGGATTGCAGCAGTCATTTGCTGTGTAATGACAGCTGCCAGATCGTCAATAGATACCGGATTTTCGCGCCGTGGAGGCATTCTAAAAGAGGAAACAAGAGAGAAAACAAATGAAATGGCAGTGGGTAAGAATAGGATGTTACAATTACCGACCAAAATCACGGGTGATGGTCATTTGTTTGAACCATGAAGCAAACAAACGACACACAAAGGCTGAATCAAAGCAAATAGGTCCTCATAATGTATCGCGAAGACATGCTCGCCTATAAGTGAACACTCATCCCAAGAATTCCCAGGTAAGCACAACTGGTCTCGCGTCTGATGAGATATATACGAAGTGCTTGCCTAGACAGAAAACCCAGAATACAGGCATTCACCCTTCCAGTTTGCACGTGTTCACATTATTAAAAACCCAAAACCATGACGAGAATTTGAAAATTCAAAGGGGTTCAAAACCATATAACAGAGGGTTCAAAACCTTACAATAGAGGGTTCAAAACCTAGTAATCAATCATCCTAGAACAGATGATTAGTTTTCAAAGCGGTTTTGAAATTTATGTTCTTGTTGTGGTCGTCGCCTAAGGATAGGTTATAGACTAGGTCAAAGCATTACTAATAACCTAATTCCCTATAACCATTGGCTCTGATACCATCTTTTCTGTCACACCCCGACCACGTGGAACATACAAAACGTGGCGGAAATGTCGGGGAGTGTTGTAACAGAATTAATTGTTTCAAATCCATGGCAATTGAAGTTTCGTTTTATTGATTAGAAGTGTTACAATGTCATAACAAACAAGGAAATACAACATAATTAACTAGTCTTGCATCTTTTATTGTCACTAAAGCCCAAGTCTGCCTATGTGTATCTTGATCATCTTATGCAACAACTCCTGAAAAACACATGTGAAAATAGGTACGTCAGCATAAAAATGCCTGTGAGATACATAGGTTTTGTGAAAATAGGTTTCATGACTTATGTTTGAGAAAATGTTTAGTCATGAACCTTGTAATTTGCTTTGTCTTGTAAATCATTTGAAAAATGATAAGATCAGATGATATGTATAAATAAGTGAATAATGTATGGTTAAATGAATAACCATCAAAAATGTGTTTGTATAAGATAAGTTGTTTATAACTCAATGTCTTGTGAAAAGTATGTTATTTGTATAAAATGTTCTATGTCTCAAACTGAAATGATTCAAATAACGCTACAATATGTGATACCATACAAACACTTATATATAGGAAGTACCAGCGGCGTATCCACCGTGCTTGTATCATATTACATACGCCTCGTTACTTAAATCACTTACTCAAACCAAACTACTAAAGTAAAATGTTCATGTCTAATGTAAATCATGTAATATGTATCCAAAATGTAATCATGTGATGAATAACAAATGTACTAAGTATGCAACAATAGACATACGTAGCATGAGACCTGTACTAAGTATGCAACAATAGACATACGTAGCATGTGACCTGTACTAAGTATGCAACAATAGACATACGTAGCATGTGACCTGTACTAAGTATGCAACAATAGACATACGTAGCATGTAATGTAATGTAATGTAGAACGATGTACTAAGTACGCACACAATGGGCATACATAGCATGAAATGTAATGAAATCATGTACTGTAATGTACTAACAAACATAGCCGGTATATGATGTGAAAACAGGAAAGCAGGAAAGTAACAAGTAGGCACATGTGTTCCACCCGAAAACAGTTTGGAAAACAGTAAAAGAGGGGTCTATGTACTCACTCGAGATTGCTCAGAAGTCCTAAGATAGCCACCAAGCAAGCTAGAGATCGCGGATATCAAACGGCACCTAATTATAGGTAACTATGTTAATAACCGGACCTAAATCAGAAGATCTGATAGAATGAGGGTTCGTAAACCAAACGAGTATAGAGACTCGTGTCATATGGTTTAACAAAGCCTACATACTAAATGAAACCTTAATCTAAGTGCTTTTGACCCATTACGACCCGTTTAGGTAGCTTATGCTACTTTAACGCGTCGTTTGCGTGAAACGCGTTCGGACCGCCTAACTAGTCCTATGACAAGTATTATATGCCTAAACATGTTACATTATCAGTTATGTGACAAAAGTTTAGGTTACACATGCTTAATTACCAATTATACACGAAAAGGGTGTCACACCCCGACCGCGTAAAACAACAAATCGCGGCGGAAACATCGGGGCGTGTTGCAACAGAATTAATGTTTCATAACCATGGATACCAAAAAAGTGTTTCGTTTTATTAAACATTGAATAATTACATCGTCTGGAAATCTAAATACACAAATTAAACATAGTCTATCATTGTTATTGAGTCACTAAGGCCTTGTCCAGTCCTATGTGAGCATGCATCTTATCAATCAATATCATTCAACAATACCTGAAACATATGTGAAAACGAGGTCAGCAAAGAAATGCTGGCGAGTACATAGGTTTTGTGAAAATAAGATTCATGACTTCTGTTTTAAGAAAATGTTTAGTCATGAACCTTGTAATTTGCTTTGTCTTTGTAAATCATTTGAAAAATAATAAGTTCAGGTGATATATATAATAAGAGAATAATGCATGATTAAATGAATAACCATGTAAAATGAGTTTATATAAGATAAGTTGTTTGTAAATAAATGTCTTGTGAAAAGTATGTTACTTGTATAAAATGTTCTATGTCTCGAGCTGAAATGATTCAAATAACGCTACAATATGTAATACCATACAAACACTTATATATAGGAAGTACCAGCGGCGTATCCACCATGCTTGTATCATATTCCACACGCATTGTTACTTAATCACTTAATCAAACCAAACCACCAAAGTAATGTTCATGTCCAATGTAAATCATGTAATATGTAACCAAAACCCAACCGTATATCGCTTTGAAGCCAATCGTTTACCCAATCGTTAAAACATCGTGTGAAAACCAATCGTTTACCCAATCGTTAAATTCGTTTTAGGTCGTGAAACTACTTAAATGGTCGTCTCGCTAATAACATTCAAACCTTCTTGACTCGCATTAATAAACCCTTACCAAAGGATAGATTAACAATTCGCATTAATAAACCCTTACCAAAGGATAGATTAATAACTCGCATTAATAAACCCTTACCAAAGAGTAAATTAAAAATTACAGATTCAGTCGCTACCCACAACACCCACACATAACTACGGGTGTAGTAAATAACGGGACTTGTCAGATCCTATGGTACCATAACCTAATACTGGTCGGCTTGATCATTGCTAATGAATGTCATTTGTTATGTAACTAAAACCAACAAGTTTGTTCACTTTTTGAAATCGTTATTAGTTTTGTATAAATCGTCTTAATCGTTTTTGAAACCATCGTTATAACATCGAAAACATTTAGCACATATGAGTCACCCCAAAACAATTGAAAGCAGTAAAATAGGGGAATAATGTACTCGCCTGAGAATGCTTAGAGGTCTTAAACAACAACCAAACAAAGCTAGAGAGAGCACGGAATCAGTCGACAATCTAGAACTATATAAATAAACCGGACTTAAATCGGGAGATCGGATAGGATGAGGCTTGGTAAACCAAATGAGTATTGGAACTCATATGATATGGTTTAACAAGGCCTACATACTACAATGAAACCAAACCTAAATGCTTTCGACCCATCGCGACCCATTAAGGTAGCTTATGCTACTTTAACGCGTCGTTCGCGTGAAACGCGTTCGGGACGTCTAACTAGTCTTATGAAAAGTATTTATATGCCTAAACGTGTTTAATTATGTTGTATAATCAGTTATGTACAAAAGTTTAGGTTACATAAGCTTAATTACCAATTATACATGAAAAGGGTATTCTGGTAATTTACCTAAGGCATATAAACTACCTATCATACAACTATTCAAACGAAGCGACCATAGGGTATAACCTCGGGAGGTTATTCCCTACCTACTATGGTCACCTAATGTATTTGGTCGGATCTTAATGATCGACCAAACTGGGTCGGGTTCGAAGGTATAAGCGATTTATTCGATCGCTTACCCTACGACCCTAGACAACGTGGTAATCAGTAGGCATAGTCCCAAGGGACTATAACCAACGTGATTACACTCACGTTGCGAAGTTCAAACGAACTTCGCATTGACCATAACTGGTCAATGTAGAAAGTCAAACAAAGTTTGACTTTCAGACTCGAAAGACTCGAAAAGCAATAAAAGAACGAAAGAATACTTACGAAGGGTCCCCGAATGCTAACTTCGATTCAAAAATCTCAGGTATGAAACAATAGTTTCAACTTAGAGTTTCTCAAATCAAAGTTCTTGTAATTTTGAAGCATGGGGGGTGGGGTATTTATAGGATTTCCCGAACCGTTAGGATCGTTTCTTGGAAAAAGTGCTTCAATCTTGGCCATACACTAGCACCCATGGTATTGTAATACCATGTGCCCAAAATACCAGCCCATAGATTCCCAAAACCATGTGCAACAAGTGGGAAGGACTAGATTCGATGTATAAGCAAACATCTTTCAGAAATGACAGTTTTGGTCCCTGTTATGTGTTTATGCCATTTCCGACACTTCTAAGGCCCGTAAAGCCAACTTTAAGGCCCTAAAATGATGTCTAAAATTGTGGACATGAAACATACTCAAAAATATGCCGGATGATGGTTCGTTTGGTCGTACGAACGCGATGTTCGCTTAATTACGACGGAATGCGCATAAGCGCGAAAAACGATCCAAATGACGCAACGAATGGATTTTTGGCAAGCCAAACACTAAAGCATAATATATTCATGCTTACATAAATTTTTGGATGTCCGGATGTATTCAGAACGTAAGTTATGCGCGAAAGTGCAAACTTGTGCACTTTTTGACACTTTTAGTCCCTGAATGACCCAAA
The DNA here is from genome assembly GCA_030545235.1 of Helianthus tuberosus. Taxonomy (NCBI): domain Eukaryota; kingdom Viridiplantae; phylum Streptophyta; class Magnoliopsida; order Asterales; family Asteraceae; genus Helianthus; species Helianthus tuberosus. The sequence continues at coordinate 1,081,908 of JARYGA010011515.1, read as the reverse complement.
AGTTTATTTTAGCACACCGAACCCCTCAAAGCCTATTTCTAAGCTATGTAAAGGATATTTAAGGTGTGTTTAACTTATGGTCATGTTCCGGAATGTCCGTTACAGTTCAAATTGGCATACTTTCGCAGTTTGTCAAGTTTAGTCCCTGTAAGCGAATAAGCTTGGTTTCGGCATACCAAACCTTCCAAAACTTATTTCTAAGTTATGTAAAGGTTATTTAAGGTATGTTAAGCCTATGTCACTATTCCGGAGTGTTTGTTGCATTAAACTGGTTATATTTACGCATCAGTGCGCGTATAACCTTCCAGAAAGCGATTTAGAGTTTGAAATTGAACAAGAATTGATATGTGCAAATGATACACATATTTTTACAAATCCCAAGTATGAAATATAATATTTCATTGGTTTGGTATTTGTTTGATGGCCGTGGAGGCACAGGTGTTACAGTCTCCCCTACTTTAGGAAATTTCGTCCCGAAATTTATTTAGAGGAAACTTGTGAGAGCTTGGAAATATGAAGTTGAAAAGATCGAACAACATTGGTTACGGTTCTTGAACTTCTAGTAACCTTAATAACATTATGTTTGCAATGTAAGAGGGACACTTATATACAAGTATACGAACCGTCATTGGTGCGTCCACCGTACCTCCATTACATCGTTCTCATTTCGTTATTTTTGTCACTATCGGTTCTTACACATAATAAATCTTACTGGGTACCTATGCACTAAATTTCATAATTATGTACGCGTCCATAATTAGACAATTCCTTGCACAGTTCACACAGTCTATTTTATAATGTGTAGGGTAAAACCAAATGAACAAACCTGTGATGAGTGTAACTAGACCGCCATAGAGTCCTTTTAATTAAATCAATAAATGATCTAAATAGACTATCAAGGAGTCTGTTCAGCTACATCACTAGATGTCGTTCTTTAACCAAATTTTGAATCAATCTTTTAGACTAGACCACTCAAGGGTCTCTCATCGAATCATGGAATGGTATTATATAACCCAAGGGTCTTAACTACTACGTAGAAGCCCATAAGGATTTAAGGTAGTACTTTTTGAATATCCTACTATGAATCCCTCATATGAAGATATGAAAGATTCTATGAGGATTTGAAAAATCGTAACACACAAAAACATAGAGGAGAACACATAAACACATATCATATAACCACAAAATTGTTCGTTAATTTGTCTTGTAAATTGCGTACATGAATTTAAAGCACACTAGGAATCCATTCCGTGGATTTCATTTGGTACTTTAAACGTTACCAAGAATCCAACTATAAAGATAGAAAGATTCAAAAAGAAAATTCGATTTCGATTATTAGAAACCGAAGTGTTCGAATTAAGGTACCTAAGGAATCCAATTAAGGACTCTGATTTGAATGATAATCATCCACAAGGATCTAATTGTAAAGATAAAAAGATCCCATATGAATTTTAGAAGTTGAAGATGTTTTGAAACCTTGCACTGGATGTGCTTAGGTCAAAACATGATGTAAAATGCTTATGAAGTTGAGATGCTTGATATGTCAAGGCGACATATGAAGCAGAATTTTGAAGGTTAAGTCAATGTATGAGGAAAATATTTTTGAAAACTATGCATGGGGTTCTTTTAAGAAAAATGTGTTTAACGTTTTTGAAACCTTATATATAATACTTTTTGAAATCATAAAGTAGGTGTATTAGGTAGATATATTTACAAAAATGTTTTAAAATCATGCGAGATGAATTTTGAAATTATGTATAAGGTTTTTGAAAGACATGAATGATGCTTTTCGAAATCATGCATTTGATCAGAAAATGTATTGTGTTAATATTGTCTTCAGACTATATGAAATATTTTGAAATTAGAAAGGTTGGTTTTAATAACATGGCCAATGTTTTTGAAATAACATAGACAATGCATCTAGAAAAATTGTTTTCAAACTATATGAAATGTTTTGAGATCATGAAGATTGTTTTGAAATACTGGTACTGTGTATGTTGAAAAATCAAAACGTAATGGGTATGAGATTTGAAAATACCCTTAGTTATCTAACCAAGGATTTAAAGGCACAGATGTGCGAAAAGCACGATTACTCATAATGTCACTTAATTTTCTGTACTTTGTTTCTTAGAGTGAAACGAGTACTTAAAATTTTTGAGGGAATCATGAGCAATCATTTGAAAGAGAGAATTCACAAGAGTAGTTTGTAAGGTACATAGTTCCTTGATGTAGGTATCATAGGAAAAGCCATACACACCTAGCAGGGGGTTGAGCTGGTTGGTTGGGGACTGCTTTACCATTGTGAGCGACCATGGCGAAGTTCTGAGAAGCCTTTCGCTTCTTTGACTTCTTAGGGGATCGTTCATCCATGGTCTTTGATTCCTCGATTGGTTTATTGGCTGATGGTGTTGTCGCCTGACTAGGTCCTGCCTGTCTTGGTGACTCTTGAGTGGCTTCATCCTGGAGATGATACATGGCAGTAGCTAATTCAACAGTCTTCAGGACTACTTCGCCTATTCGCTGAGCGAATTTTGGCTGCTTGCTCAGATATCTGGGCGTCATCGTGATGAAGAGACATTCTTGAAGAAAAAGAAAGGCATAGGGAGAAACAGGTGAAAGATTATTGGACAATCAAAACAGAATGATAACGCATGAAGATTGCGATCATTTGTTTGTTACCTAAGGCAAACAAATGAGACGATGACTGATCAAAGTAAATGGGTCAAAAATAATGTATCGCGAAGACATGCTCGCCTATAAGTGAACACTCATCCCAAGAATTCCCAGGTAAGCACAACTGGTCTCGCGTCTGATGAGATGTATACGAAGTGCTTGCCTAGACAGAAAACCCAGAATACAGGCATTCACCCTTCCAGTTTGCACGTGTTCACATTATTTAAAACCCAAAACCTTGACGAAGTTTTGAAAACTCAAAGAGGTTCAAAACCATATAATAGAGAGTTCAAAACCTTACAATAGAGGGTTCAAAACCTAGTAATCAATCATCCTAGAACAGATGATTAGTTTTCAAAGCGGTTTTGAAATTTATGTTCTTGTTGTGGTCGTCGCCTAAGGATAGGTGACGGTATTGTTTTATGACTAAACGCAAGTAAACTCGCGTTAGGGTCCTAAGAAGGTTATAGACTAGGTCAAAGCATTACTAATAACCTAATTCCCTATAACTATTGGCTCTAATACCATCTTTTCTGTCACACCCCGACCGCGTAAAACAACAAATCGCGGCGGAAACATCGGGGCGTGTTGCAACAGAATTAATGTTTCATAACCATGGATACCAAAAAAGTGTTTCGTTTTATTAAACATTGAATAATTACATCGTCTGGAAATCTAAATACACAAATTAAACATAGTCTATCATTGTTATTGAGTCACTAAGGCCTTGTCCAGTCCTATGTGAGCATGCATCTTATCAATCAATATCATTCAACAATACCTGAAACATATGTGAAAACGAGGTCAGCAAAGAAATGCTGGCGAGTACATAGGTTTTGTGAAAATAAGATTCATGACTTCTGTTTTAAGAAAATGTTTAGTCATGAACCTTGTAATTTGCTTTGTCTTTGTAAATCATTTGAAAAATAATAAGTTCAGGTGATATATATAATAAGAGAATAATGCATGATTAAATGAATAACCATGTAAAATGAGTTTATATAAGATAAGTTGTTTGTAAATAAATGTCTTGTGAAAAGTATGTTACTTGTATAAAATGTTCTATGTCTCGAGCTGAAATGATTCAAATAACGCTACAATATGTAATACCATACAAACACTTATATATAGGAAGTACCAGCGGCGTATCCACCATGCTTGTATCATATTCCACACGCATTGTTACTTAATCACTTAATCAAACCAAACCACCAAAGTAATGTTCATGTCCAATGTAAATCATGTAATATGTAACCAAAACCCAACCGTATATCGCTTTGAAGCCAATCGTTTACCCAATCGTTAAAACATCGTGTGAAAACCAATCGTTTACCCAATCGTTAAATTCGTTTTAGGTCGTGAAACTACTTAAATGGTCGTCTCGCTAATAACATTCAAACCTTCTTGACTCGCATTAATAAACCCTTACCAAAGGATAGATTAACAATTCGCATTAATAAACCCTTACCAAAGGATAGATTAATAACTCGCATTAATAAACCCTTACCAAAGAGTAAATTAAAAATTACAGATTCAGTCGCTACCCACAACACCCACACATAACTACGGGTGTAGTAAATAACGGGACTTGTCAGATCCTATGGTACCATAACCTAATACTGGTCGGCTTGATCATTGCTAATGAATGTCATTTGTTATGTAACTAAAACCAACAAGTTTGTTCACTTTTTGAAATCGTTATTAGTTTTGTATAAATCGTCTTAATCGTTTTTGAAACCATCGTTATAACATCGAAAACATTTAGCACATATGAGTCACCCCAAAACAATTGAAAGCAGTAAAATAGGGGAATAATGTACTCGCCTGAGAATGCTTAGAGGTCTTAAACAACAACCAAACAAAGCTAGAGAGAGCACGGAATCAGTCGACAATCTAGAACTATATAAATAAACCGGACTTAAATCGGGAGATCGGATAGGATGAGGCTTGGTAAACCAAATGAGTATTGGAACTCATATGATATGGTTTAACAAGGCCTACATACTACAATGAAACCAAACCTAAATGCTTTCGACCCATCGCGACCCATTAAGGTAGCTTATGCTACTTTAACGCGTCGTTCGCGTGAAACGCGTTCGGGACGTCTAACTAGTCTTATGAAAAGTATTTATATGCCTAAACGTGTTTAATTATGTTGTATAATCAGTTATGTACAAAAGTTTAGGTTACATAAGCTTAATTACCAATTATACATGAAAAGGGTATTCTGGTAATTTACCTAAGGCATATAAACTACCTATCATACAACTATTCAAACGAAGCGACCATAGGGTATAACCTCGGGAGGTTATTCCCTACCTACTATGGTCACCTAATGTATTTGGTCGGATCTTAATGATCGACCAAACTGGGTCGGGTTCGAAGGTATAAGCGATTTATTCGATCGCTTACCCTACGACCCTAGACAACGTGGTAATCAGTAGGCATAGTCCCAAGGGACTATAACCAACGTGATTACACTCACGTTGCGAAGTTCAAACGAACTTCGCATTGACCATAACTGGTCAATGTAGAAAGTCAAACAAAGTTTGACTTTCAGACTCGAAAGACTCGAAAAGCAATAAAAGAACGAAAGAATACTTACGAAGGGTCCCCGAATGCTAACTTCGATTCAAAAATCTCAGGTATGAAACAATAGTTTCAACTTAGAGTTTCTCAAATCAAAGTTCTTGTAATTTTGAAGCATGGGGGGTGGGGTATTTATAGGATTTCCCGAACCGTTAGGATCGTTTCTTGGAAAAAGTGCTTCAATCTTGGCCATACACTAGCACCCATGGTATTGTAATACCATGTGCCCAAAATACCAGCCCATAGATTCCCAAAACCATGTGCAACAAGTGGGAAGGACTAGATTCGATGTATAAGCAAACATCTTTCAGAAATGACAGTTTTGGTCCCTGTTATGTGTTTATGCCATTTCCGACACTTCTAAGGCCCGTAAAGCCAACTTTAAGGCCCTAAAATGATGTCTAAAATTGTGGACATGAAACATACTCAAAAATATGCCGGATGATGGTTCGTTTGGTCGTACGAACGCGATGTTCGCTTAATTACGACGGAATGCGCATAAGCGCGAAAAACGATCCAAATGACGCAACGAATGGATTTTTGGCAAGCCAAACACTAAAGCATAATATAGTCATGCTTACATAAATTTTTGGATGTCCGGATGTATTCAGAACGTAAGTTATGCGCGAAAGTGCAAACTTGTGCACTTTTTGACACTTTTAGTCCCTGAATGACCCAAAAGTTTATTTTAGCACACCGAACCCCTCAAAGCCTATTTCTAAGCTATGTAAAGGATATTTAAGGTGTGTTTAACTTATGGTCATGTTCCGGAATGTCCGTTACAGTTCAAATTGGCATACTTTCGCAGTTTGTCAAGTTTAGTCCCTGTAAGCGAATAAGCTTGTTTTCGGCATACCAAACCTTCCAAAACTTATTTCTAAGTTATGTAAAGGTTATTTAAGGTATGTTAAGCCTATGTCACTATTCCGGAGTGTTTGTTGCATTAAACTGGTTATATTTACGCATCAGTGCGCGTATAACCTTCCAGAAAGCGATTTAGAGTTTGAAATTGAACAAGAATTGATATGTGCAAATGATACACATATTTTTACAAATCCCAAGTATGAAATATAATATTTCATTGGTTTGGTATTTGTTTGATGGCCGTGGAGGCACAGGTGTTACAAAGGGTATTTTGGTAATTTACCTAAGGCATATAAACTACCTATCATACAACTACTTAAACGAAGCGACCATAAGGTATAACCTCGGAAGGTTATTCCCTATATACTATGGTCACCTAATGTATTTGGTCGGATCCTAATGATCGACCAAACTGGGTCGGGTTCGAAGGTATAAGCGATTTATTAGATCGCTTACCCTTACGACCCTAGACAACGTGGTAATCAGTAGGCATAGTCACAAGGGACTATAACCATCGTGATTACAATCACGTTGCGAAGTTCAAACGAACTTCGCATTGACCATAAGCTGGTCAACGCTGAAAGTCAAACAAAGTTTGACTTTCGGACTCGAAAAGCAATAAAAGAACGAAAGAATACTTACGAAGGGTCCCCGAATGCTAATCTAGATCAAAATAACTCAGGTATGAAACAATGGTTCCAACTTAGAGTCACTTAGATCAGATTCTTGTGATTTTTGAAGTTAAATGGGTTGGGTATTTATAGGAATACCCGAACCGTTAAGATCGTTTGTCGAATATCGTGCCTTAATCGCATCCGTACAAGTGTTGCAAAGTTGTGGTGGCTAAAAATGGGTCTAAATGAGCTGAATGTGCAGTTGACAATGTGTGGGTGAGGATCAAACAGCTTGAAACTGCTGACTGTTCGATCTAATCTGATCAGGGAGGCGGACGCGGCCCGCTTCAGCATGTGTAGAATCTCAGGCGGGCCGCCTGGGACTTCTGATCAGAAAACAAGTTTCCATTTTGACAGTTTCAGTCCCTGCATGTGTTTAAGGCCATTTCCGACACTTCTAAGGCCCGTAAAGCCAACTTTAAGGCCCTAAAATGATGCCTAAACATTGTGGACATGAAACATGCTCAAAAATATGCCGGAGGTTGGTTCGTTTGGCCGTACGAACGCGATGTTCGCTTAATTACGACGGAATGCGCATAAGCGCGAAAAACGATCCAAATGACGAAACGAATGGATTTTTCTTATGCCAAACACTAAAATAAAATATTTTAGTGCTTACATAAATTTTTGGATGTCCGGATGTATTCAGAACGTAAGTTATGCGCGAAAGTGCAAACTTGTGCACTTTTTGACGCTTTTAGTCCCTGAATGACACAAAAGTTTATTTTAGCATACCGAACACCTCAAAGCCTATTTCTAAGCTATGTAAAGGATATTTATGGTATGTTTAACTTATGGTCATGTTCCGGAATGTCTGTTACAGTTCAAATTGGCATACTTTCGCAGTTTGTCAACTTTAGTCCCTGTAAGCGATTTAACTTGATTTTGCCATACCAAAGCCTTCAAAACTTATTTCTAAGTTATGTAAAGGTTATTTAAGGTATGTTAAGTATATGTCACTATTCCGGAGTGTTCGTTGCATTAAACTGGTTATATTTACGCATCGGTGCGCGTATAACCTTCCAGAAAGCGATTTAGAGTTTGGAATTGAACAAGAGTTGATATGTGCAAACGATACACATATTTTTACAAATCCCAAGTATGAAATACAATATTTCATTGGTTTGGCATTTGTTTGATGGTTGAGGTGACAAAGGTGTCACAATTATAAAAATTTGGAAATCTGAGTTCAAGACTTGTACTTACTGTTAAAGTATAAAAATTTATTTTTAAATTCAGTATGTATAAAGTCTTAGGCGTTAAATGTGGTTTTAAACCATACTATGCGCCAATTTAGCGTAAAAGTCGGTATTTGACGATATTTGAGATGTTTATAAAATTTTGAAGTTTTGATCAGCCTTGAATGTTAGAAATATTTTCTTTAGCATATGACATCAGTAGGAAAAGTTTTGGCATATAAAAGATATGTAAATCTCATTTTATTAATGAAAAGGGCATTATCGTCAATTACCGAATTCATGCTAGAACTCTACGTTATGGTCATTATAAAATTATACAAAAATTTCCAAAAATCCCAAAATATTTTATCATAACAGTGGATAGCAAGTTTGGTGCCAAAAATTGGGTTTAGATATGATTTACGCCAAAAATGCATTTTAATTAACAAAAAGTTTTGTTTTACGATATCTTGCATAACTTTTATTTGAGACCATAAACTGATGTCAAATTGTTTAGGACATACTTATATATCAGTAATAAAACTTTTTGTCCTCTCATATATTCAAAAATCTCGTTTCTATAACATAACATAATGGTCAATTTTTTAAGCATTTAACGGAAACATGCAAATGATCTCTGATTTTTAAGGGACCATGTAATATGACCTCAGAGGATTATTCTAACATATTACATGGTCACAAAGGAACCCTAAGGCATAACTAAACTAAGCTAATTTGGGTCAGAACTGAAAGTCAAAGCAAAAGTCTAATTTTGCGACTTTCGGTTGCGAACCGAGCCTAATACTCAGAATTGTCGGGTTGAACATGCCTAAACATGTTCTTATATTGTTTACCAAGTTATGTAACTGATGAAACGTATTTTATAGCTTCTACGTTATCAGTTATGGATTATTTTATAAAAACTTACTCGCTTGACTTTTCTGTTCATAACTTTGACCCGAAAATTGACTAAGTAAACGTGATAATTAGGAGGTGCCATTTTAAGGGATTATCACCTACTTAATTACCAACACATAGCCACTTTCAATTCGAATAATGGTTGGACCGTTAGTGATTAATCACAAAGTCAAAGCATCATTACGATATCTTTGACTTTCGGTTATTAAGCTAATAAAAACTTAACTACAGGAGCTAAGAACGCTTACAAGGGTCCTCAGCACGAAGATTAAACTTAAGAGAGCTTCCTTAATGCTCAGGATGCTCCAGAGAATGCTTCAAAGCTTGAGCAATTGAGATAGAATGAAAATTTTGAAGTGCTAGGAATGAGACTGCCCCAATGCCTCTATTTATACTACTTCAAGGCATCCTCTGATCAATCCAGGTGTTTTGTGATGTTCCTAGATGATAACATGTGTCCAAGGTGGTATTACAAACCAGCAAACAGTTCCTAGATTCGAATACCAGCATGCAATGGTGAAGAAAATCGCAGAACCTGCACCCGTGCATGCCTGCTGTGAATTTCAGGTCTTCGAGTCGCGCGACGACAGTGGGGTGTTGGTGTGGCGCAGCGCCACCCCTAGGGGGACCAGCACAATAAGTTTCAAACTTGGCAGATTCAACCCCTGGACCTTTAAAACCTCATAACTTCAATTTTAAGCTCTTTTTACCCATAAAGTTTATATTTTGATGATCTTTAGAATATAACTAAACATCATTAGGTCTGGTTTTGGTAAACGATAACCGAAAACACTAGTTTTGCCGTGTTGATGCTTTTAACCCTTTATTTGCGAAAATTAACATATTTAATATCAAACGATATCGAAACCTTGTGAATTTTTCGTCACTTGTTCTTAAGAGTGTAATTAATTGTTACAAAGCCCCGGGTTCGTTAAAAGGTCACTCAGAGGTAGTAATTTAACATGTTGACACGTTTTACCCTCGCGTCTTGTAAACTTTCACTTTCTTTCACAAACGGCTTCATACGTTTCACAATTTATTTGTTTAAGAGTATATACATCGTGTAGGGTTGTTGAAAGGCATGGTTTTCATATACTGATACTTTGGATCCTTCCACATACATACTTTCTTTGTTTATCAACTTTCGTCCCTCGAAATCAATTCATTTCACGTTTAGAGTTCATGACACGTGTATTTATTATATTGGACATGTTTTTGCGAGGTGTTACATCCTCACTCCCTTAAAAGAAATCTCGACCTTGAGATTTACTGAAATAAATGAGGGTATTTCTGTATCATCATGGATTCAACCTCCCACGTGTATTCTGGGCCTCAACGGGCATCCCATTTCACCTTTACGATCGGCACATTCTTTCTTCGAAGCTTCTTAACCTGTCGATCCTCGATTGACAAAGGTTTTTCAACGAACTTCAAGCTCTCGTCAATCTGCACGTCCTTATGGGACATTGCTAGCGATTCATCGGATAGACATTTCTTTAAATTGCAGATGTGGAATACATTATGTATCCTACTGAGCTCTTCGGGTAGATTCAGCTTATAGGCCACACTTCTGACACATTTGATGATCTCGAATGGTCCTATGTACCTTGGGCTCAGCTTGCCCTTTTTTGCCAAAACGCATCACCCCTTTCCAGGGTGACACCTTGAGTAGTACTTTATCACCTACCTCGAATTTCAGAGGTTTACACCTTTTATCCGCGTAGCTTTTCTGTCTATCCCTGGCAGCTTTGAGACAATCACGTATTTGAATAATCTTATCCGTTATCTCGAGGATTATATCAGGTCCTGATAGTTGGGTTTCTCCAACTTCCGCCCAACAAACTGGCGTTCTGCACTTTCTTCCATATAAGGCCTCAAAAGGCGCTGCTTGAATGCTCGAATGATAGCTATTGTTGTAAGAAAATTCAATTAAAGGAAGATGGTCATCCCAACTTCCACCCAAGTCAATAACACAAGCCCTGAGCATATCCTCAAGCGTTTGAATCATACGCTCGCTTTGCCCATCCGTCTGAGGATGATATGCAGTGCTGAAATTTAAACGAGTATCTAGAGATTGCTGAAAGCTCTTCCAAAAATGAGATGTGTATCTTGTATCCCTATCAGAGATAATAGATACTGGCACTCTGTGGAGAGATACTATCTTATCCATGTACATCTGAGATAGCTTATCAGAGTTGTGTGTTTCTTTAATAGGCAAGAAGTAAGCTGGCTTGGTCAGCCTGTCGACTATAACCCAAATCATATCATTCCCGTGCTTCATCCTTGGTAACTTGGTGATAAAATCCATAGATACCATTTCCCACATCCAGGTGGGAAGTTCAGGCTGTTGCAGTAAACCTGATGGCTTTTGATGCTCGACTTTAACCTGTACACACGTCAGGCATTTTGCCACATAAGTGGCTATAGATTTCTTCAAACCTATCCACCAATATTTTGCCTTTAAATCCTGGTACATCTTATCACTGCCTGGATGGACTGAATATCATAAACTATGAGCTTCTTGGAGGATCACATATCTAAGTCCTCCATGGATCGGAACCCAGATTCGACCATTTAATCTAAGGATTCCATCCTTGCCATAAGACAATTGATCAGAAGTTACGCCTAACTTCTCATTCGGAAAGTTAGATTCCAAAACAGCTTCCTTCTGTGCAGCTAACAGCCTTTCATTCAAGTTGTTCCTTAATTCGATGCTTTTTGCGTTGATCCTTATTGGTTTAACCCTTTCCTTTCTGCTCAAGGCATCAGCGAACACATTTGTCTTGCCAGGATGGTAGCGTATTTCACAATCATAGTCGTTCAAAGTCTCCATCCAACGACGCTGTCTCATGTTAAGATCCTTCTGGTTAAACAAGTGTTGAAGGCTTTTATGATCTGAATAAATTACACACTTGGTTCCATATAGATAATGCCTCCAAAGTTTTAGTGCAAATACAACGGCACCCAATTCCAAATCATGGGTGGTGTAGTTCTTTTCGTGCACTTTTAACTGACGTGGGGCATAGGAAATAACCTTGCCTATCTGCATAAGCACACAACCCATACCGGTGTGCGATGCGTCGTAGTACACAACGAACTCTTCAATCCCTTCTGGCAATGTCAACACAAGAGCATTGCTTAATTTCTACTTGAGGATCTCAAAAGATTCTTGTAGCTTGGGATTCCAGTCAAACTTGACATTTTTGCGAGTTAACGAAGTTAGAGGTGCAGCAATCCTAGAAAAAATTTCAATGAAACGCCTATAGTATCCTGCTAGACCCAAGAAGCTGCGAATCTTTGTAGGTTTTTTTGGTGCTTGCCAATTCATAATCGCTTCAATCTTAGCGGGATCCAGCTGGATACCACGCTCACTTACCACATGTTGTAGGATCGGTTTGTGACCCAAATGAGACACCTGTGTCACTGCGACCATCAAACAAATACCAAACCAATGAAATATTGTATTTCATACTTTGGACTTGTATAAATATGTGTATCTTTTGCACATATCAACTCTTGTTCGATTTCAAGCTCTAAATCGCTTTCGGGAAGGTTATACGCGCACTGATGCGTAAATATAACCAGTTTAATGCAACGAACACTCCACAATAGTGAAATAGGCTTAACATACCTTAAATAACCTTTACATAACATAGAAATAAGTTTTGAAGGCTTTGGTATGGCAAAAACAAGTTAATTCGCTTACAGGGACTAAACTTGACAAACTGAGAAAGTATGCCAATTTGAATAGCAACGAACATTCCGGAACATGACCATAAGTTAAACATACCATAAATATCCTTTACATAGCTTAGAAATATGCTTTGAGGGGTTCGGTGTGCTAAAATAAACTTTTGGGTCATTCAGGGACTAAAAGTGTCAAAAAGTGCACAAGTTTGCACTTTCGCACATAACTTACATTCTGAATACACCCGGACATCCAAAAATTTATGTAAGCACTAAAACATTTTATTTTAGTGTTTGGCATAAGAAAAATCCATTCGTCGCGTCATTTGGATCGTTTTTCGCGCTTATGCGCATTCCGTCGTAATTAAGCGAACGGGCCTTAGAAGTGTCGGGAATGGCCTTTAACACGTGCAGGGACCAAAACTGTCATTTCTGAAACTTAATTCTGATCAGACATGGCCAGGCGGCCCGCGTAAGGTTGATAAGTATCTTTACGCGGCCCGCGTCAGTGTCCCAGATCAGATAAGACTGATTAGTCAGCAGATTTCAGCTGATTAAACCTCATCCACACACTCACACTTGCCCTTTTCAGCTCATTAGGGGCCATTTTTAGTCACCACAACATTTCAACAAGTGTACGCACGAGATTCGATCACGTTATTCAAGAAATGATCTTAACGGTTCGGGAAATACTATAAATACCCAACCCACTTAACTTCAAAACCCACTAGAATCTGATCTAATGTGCTCTAAGTTGAAACCTTTGTTTCATACCTGAGCTATTTTGATCTAGATTAGCATTCGGGGACCCTTCGTAAGTATTCCGTCGTTCTTTTCCTGCTTTTCGAGTCCGAAAGTCAAACTTTGTTTGACTTTCTGCGTTGACCAGTTATGGTCAATGCGAAGTTCGTTTGAACTTCGCAACGTGATTGTAATCACGATGGTTATAGTCCCTTGTGACTATGCCTACTGATTACCACGTTGTCTAGGGTCGTAAGGGTAAGCGATCTAATAAATCGCTTATACCTTCGAACCCGACCCATTTGGTCGATCATTAGGATCTGACAAAACACATTAGGTGACCATAGTATATAGGGAATAACCCTCCGAGGTTATACCTTATGGTCGCTTCATTTAAGTAGTTGTATGATAGGTAGTTTATATGCCTTAGGTAAATTAACCAAATACCCCTTTGATGCCAAAATTCGTTTTAAACATATGTAACATAACTTTTGACATCTAAACTGATTTGACAACCATATTAGACATGTTAAGGCATATTTTACTTGTCATAGGACTAGTTAGGCGTTCCGAACGCGTTTTACGCGAACGACGCGTTAAAGTAGCATAAGCTACCTAAACGGGTCGTAATGGGTCACAAGCACTTATGTTAGGTTTCATTTAGTATGTAGGCTTTGTTAAACCATATTACACGAGTTTCCATACTCGTTTGGTTTACGAACCCTCATTCTATCCGATCCTCCGATATAGGTCCGGTTTATTAACATAGTTACCTATATTAGGTGCCGTTTGATTCCGTAATCTCTAGCATTGCTTGGTGGTTATCTTAGGACTTCTGAGCAATCTCAAGTGAGTACATAAACCCCTCTTTTACTGTTTTCCAAACATTTTGGGGTGGAACACATGTGCCTACTTGTTACTTTCATGCTTTCCATGCTTTCACATCATATACCTGCTATGTTCGTTAGTACATTATAGTACACGATTCCATTACATTTCACGCTATGTATGCCCATTGTGTGCGTACTTAGTACATCGTTTTACATTACATGCTATGTGTGACAACTCAAAATTCCGACATCCTTTATTTGCATTTAATGCACGTTGACTTTGACTTGTTTGACTTGTTTGACTTATAACTGTACACTGATTGTAATTTGAGATGATTGTTGGATATGCTACATGCTGATATGATAATACTTATTGTGATGGTTGCATGCATATGTGTTTAATGATTTAATGGGAACCTGTTGTAAACACTCAGACTATTAAGCCCTGTATAAACTCGACGAAACACATGTGCCATTCGTCATATACCACCCGACGAAACAGGTGTTTCGCCATCAACATCTCGACGAATCAAATGTGATTCGCCGGCCCGTCAGTTTCGCCAAGCCCAGTAAGGGCCCAAAACACTTAGACGCGTATAAGTTATACGGAATCGCTCAATTCGTCACTTTAGCAAAACAGAAAAACCCTAGAGCTCCCACTCCTGTGTGACGGCAGACTAGAGTTCTCGAAGCCTCGTTAAGAGATTAAACCTTCGTACTATCGACCTCGGTTAGTCATATGTTTGTTTAATCGATTTCATGACTCTTGATTTCTGAATTCATGCTTAGGTATATGTTTGATTTATAGAATGGTTATGAATATGATGATGTTGTTTCGTTATGCATGCTTAATCGATTTCACAGCTATATCTGAAACGTGGTATTGATTTAGGGTTTCTTATAAACAAGATCAGATTGTTGATATTGATCATCAGAATAGTAGGTTGATAATGTTAAATCCGGGAATGTTGTTGGATGGCCTAGGGTTAATTCATGGCTTTAGTTATGATTGGAAATCACGGATATTGATGTTTTGCTGGATGAATATCGTATGACTTGTGTATGATGATGGTTGTGTGATTCTGTCTGCTAATCGGTGATTAGGGTTTCTGTGATAATGACGTAACTGACTTACGACGAATCAAACTGTTTTTGACGAAACGCAGGTAACGACGAAACAGGAATCTGTTTCGTCGAGACCTCAATGACGAATCAAAAGGGTAGACGAAATGGGGTGTTTCGTCGAAGGGACTTATGGCGAAACAGGGGTGTTTCGCCAAGTGGGTAATCAGCAACAGTAACCTGTTTATATTCTGTTTAAGTGTTAACCTGGTTAGTTAACTGCAGTTAAGTGTAACCATCTTGTGTATGATCTGAAATACGTGCTACGTGCTACTTGCTTACCAACTGTGTGTCTATACTTGAACACAAACTGATTTCACATACGTGCATACTTTAGGACGTGATTGATTACTTGCGAGCATTCACTTAGCATACCGAGCAAACCAAGGTGAGTTCACACAAGCCAAGGCATGGGGTTCCCAGGGGGGAATGGGGATTTGATGATTACTGTACATACAAAGATGACTGAACCTACTGCTAGACTAGTAACGCTTATTGAACGATCTTCGCACACCTGCCAAGGACATTGGCCGCGATATTATGACTGTCTTCGCACACCTGCCAAGGACATTGGCCGCGAACTAAACTTACAACATCTTCGCACACCTGCCAAGGACATTGGCCGCGAACTGAATTTACGCATCATCGCACACCTGCCCAGAGAGGCCGCGATACGAACAAACCTAGTCTAGAAACTTGGGGAAAGACCTTCCCCAACATCTTCGCACACCTGCCAAGGACATTGGCCGCGATGGAAACTAATACGATATATTGTAACGAACGAACATACTACTACTCACGCTATACTATTACTGAACTGTTAACTGTGAACTCGCTCAACTAGTTGTTGACTCTCTCTTACATGCCTTGCAGGACCTTAGGTACATATGGAGCTTGCACAGGAAGGAGCAGGTCGTTGTGGGATACGGATCGTAGACGATATTTGAACTTATAACTTATTTTGGGTTTTCATTATTATGCTTCCGCTACTTAAACAATGTTTGGTTATGAACATCAGTCATGTCAAGATGAATTACCTTTTCCTACTTTTACACTTAAATACTATGTTTGATATGATTGATGGCTTGATCCTGGTCAGTCACGCCTCCAAGCGGTGATACTCCGCGGGTGGATTTTTGGGGGTGTGACACTATGTATGCCCATTGTGTGCGTACTTAGTACATCGCTTTACATTACATGCTATGTATGCCCATTGTGTGCGTACTTAGTACATCGTTCTACATTACATTTCATGCTATGTATGTCCATTGTGTGCATACTTAGTACATTGTTTTACATTGCATTTCTGTTGCATATGCTCATCCAGCATATGAACACATTATACTACATTTTGAACCGTTGTAACAATTTGACTATGTGAACCGTCGTAACCCTTTAATTATATGAACCGTTTGTTACTGTTGAACCGTGTGAACCAGTTGTATCTGTTGACTTGATTTACATTTGACAATAGACATTTGACTATACATAAACATTTCTACAATTGTTAAACATTACATCTTGGTGGTTTGGTTTGAGTAAGTGATTTAAGTAACGATGCGTGTGTAATATGATACAAGCATGGTGGATACGCCACTGGTACTTCCTATATATAAGTGTTTGTATGGTATTACATATTGTAGCGTTATTTGAATTATTTCAATTTGAGACATATAACATTTTACACAAGTAACACAATTTTCACAAGACTTTGGTTTACAAACAATTTACTTTATACCACTCATCTTACTTGGTTATACATTTAAACCATACATTATTCTCGTATTAATACATATCATCTGATCTTATCGTTTTTCAAATGATTTACAAGGCAAAGCAAATTACAAGGTTCATGACTAAACATTTTCTCAAACATAAGTCATGAATTCTGTTTTCACAAAACCTATGTATCTCATAGGCATTTTTATGCTGACGTACCTATTTTCACATGTGTTTTTTGGAGATGATGCATAGGACTTATCAAGACGTACTTAGGCGGACCTGTGCCTTAATGACATAAAAAGATGCAAGACTAGTTAATTATGTTGTACTTCTTTGTTTGTTAAGACATTGTAACACTTTTAATTAATAAAACGAAAGTTCAATTGCCATGGATTTGAAACAATTAATTCTGTTACAACACTCCCCGACGTTTCCGCCACGTTTTCTATGTTCTACGTGGTCGGGGTGTGACAGAAAAGTTGGTATCAGAGCCAATGGTTATAGGGAATTAGGTTATTTGTAATGCTTTGACCTAGTCTATAACCTTTCTAGGACCCTAACGCGAGTTTATTTGCGTTTAGTCATAAAACAACACCGTCACCTATCCTTAGGCGACGACCACAACAAGAACATAAATTTCAAAACCGCTTCGAAAACTAATCATCTGTTCTAGCATGATTGATTACGAGGTTTTGAACCCTCTGTTGTAAGGTTTTGAACCCCTTTGAGTTTTCAAAAATCTCGTCAAGGTTTTGGGTTTTAAATAATGTGAACACGTGCAAACTGGAAGGGTGAATGCCTGTATTCTGGGTTTTCTGTCTAGGCAAGCACTTCGTATATATCTCCTCAGACGCGAGACCAGTTGTGCTTACCTGGGAATTCTTGGGATGAGTGTTCACTTATAGGCGAGCATGTCTTCGCGATACATTATTTTTTATCCATTTACTTTGATTAGTCACCGGGGTCGTTTGTTGCTTTGTAGTAACAAACAAATGACCACTATCCTTGCTTTCATCAGATTTGTTTCATCTCATTCTTTTCGTCTAATACTCTCACTCGTTTCCTTTCATGTTTTCCTCTTTTAGAATGCCTCCTCGACGCGAAAACCAGATAGCGACTGCCGAACTGGCAGAAATCATTGTACAGCAAATGGCTGCTCAATTCCCAAACCTCTTTGCTCAATGGAACCAAGCCAACAACAACAATGGTCCATGCAATTTCAAGAGTTTCAACTCGGCTAAACCACTCAAGTTCAGTGGTTCTGAGGGAGCGACTGGGCTTCTTCAATGGTTCGAGAGCATTGAGAATACTTTCCGCCACGTGCAGTGTCCTGACAATCGCAAGGTCGAGTTTTCTTCGAGTGTGTTTCAGAAGAGGGCCCTTACATGGTGGAACGGGGTTATGAGAGATCGTGGTGCAGAAGTTGCTCTAGCACAGACATGGGCTGAACTTAGGGCCCTCATGATGAAGGAGTTTTGTCCTCGTCACGAGATCAGGGCCTTGGAAAGGGAATTCGACAATTTGAAGCAAGATAGCGGTGAGCATCGAGCCTACACGGACCGTTATGAGGAGTTAAGTCTGTTATGCCCAAACATGGTCACGCCTTTTGATAAGGCAATCGAAAAGTACATTTGGTGGCCTCCCTGACTCAATACAAGACATTGTGACTGGTAGCAACCCTACTACAGTTAGACAGGCCATTGAGCTATCTGCAACCTTGACTGAATCAAAGATCAGGAAAGGTAAACTTTTCCGAAAAAGGTGACAAGAAACCGGTCGAAGAATCGAACCCAATCGAGGAATCAAAGACCATGGATGAACAAACTAGATCCCCTAAGAAGTCAAAGAAGCGAAAGGCTTCTCAAAACTTCGCCATGGTTACTCACAATGATCAAGCCATCCCCAACCAACCAGCTCAACCCCCTGCTAGGAAGCCATACAATGGAACTGCACCCTTGTGCAACCAATGTGGCCTACATCATCATGTTTGTGTGAAGTGCCGTACATGCCAAGTTTGCGGACTTATAGGTCATACAGCGAGGGTTTGCCCAACCGCAGCTGCACCAAATCAAGCTGGCAACAATCCTGCTCAAGCATGTTTTCCACCGGGGCCTTGTTACAACTGTGGCGAGATGGGCCATTTTCGTAGGAATTTCCCAAGGCTTGCTAATGCAAATCCAGCGCAGAGATGAGTATCTGACCGACAGGAAACAACGTTGTTTAGAAAATAATCAAGCCTTGTGTATTATTTTCTTTTGTTATCACGATCTATGAAACAGTTGTTGTTATCGTTGTTATAAATAAATCTTTCATTTACATTTTAATATGTTTATGTGGTTGCATGTATAAACATATCCTCTACAATACCAACAATCAAGGAACCATATTCCTTGAAGAACATACTACCCCCAAATTTCTTCCATTGTATGATCTCTTGCGTTTTCCACAAAAATCCTAAGTACCTGTTTCTTCCAAGAGAAACGAAGTACGAGGTTCCAAGTTGATAGCAATCAATAACAAGATAATAACAATTAAACAATTATGTGGTTATGTGCTTATGTGTTCCCTTTTATGTGTCGTGTGATCCAAATTATGTTATCCAAATCCTCGTAGAATCTTACATATCCTTGTACAAGAGATTCATAGTAGGATACCCAAAGGTACTACCTAAAATCCTTAATGGACTTCTATGCTGTAGTTAAGTCCCTTGGATTATAAAGTATTACTTCATAATTAGACCCCTTTAGTGGTCTAGTTAAACTGATCGATCCAAAAAAATCTGGCTAAGAATATTATGTGATGATATAGATGAAAGGACTCCTTGGTGGCCTAATTAAGAAGATCCTCTGTCGATCTAATTAAAAGGACCCTATGGTAGTCTAGTCACCCTCATCACAAGTTTGATATCCTTCCTCACAACATTACAAAACGAACTGTGCGGACTGTGCAAGGAATTACGTAATTATGGATGCATACATAATTATGGAATTTAGTGCACAGAAATCACAGCAAGTTCTATCATGTATCTAAGTTAACCCAATTCATTTCCAATTCTGATGAAGTATCCGTTGAGGAAAATGAACTAGCTATTCATTTTTCACTTCTGTCGAATATCCGTTGAAGAAATGAATATCCGTTTATCCTTCATTTCCAACTCTGAGGAAGCAACCGTTGAAAATGACTCCGTTAGTTCATTTTCGTTTCTGAAGATTATCCGTTGAGGAAATGAATATCCGTTTATCCTTCATTTCCAACTCTGAGGAAGCAACCGTTGAAAATGACTCCGTTAGTTCATTTTCGTTTCTGAAGATTATCCGTTGAGGAAATGAATATCCGTTCTTAAATCTTTCATTTCCGTACCAGAGGAAGCAACCGTTGAAAATGACTCCGTTAGTTCATTTTCGTTTCTGAAGATTATCCATTGAGGAAATGATTATCCGTTGTTAAATTTTTCATTTCCGTACCTGAGGAAGCAACCGTTGAAAATGACTCCGTTAGTTCATTTTCGTTTCTGAAGATTATCCGTTGAGGAAATGAATATCCGTTGATTATTCCTTCATTTCAAATTCTGAAGAATAACCGTTGAGGAAAATGACCCCGTTTGTTCATTTTCGTTCTGAAGAATATCCATTGAGAGAAATGAATATCCATGGATTTTTCCTTCATTCCCGTTTCTGACGAAGGACCCGTTGAGGAAGAATGAATCATCCATTCGTTTTCACTTCTGATGAATATCCGTTGAGGGAAATGTATATCCGTTTAGTTAAAAATCCTTTATTTTCCATTTCCGAAGAACCCCTTGAAGAAAATGACTCCGTTCGTTCATTTTCGCTTCTGAAAAATATCCGTTGAGGAAAATAACAAGATTATGCTTTACATATCTTTGATGGCTATTTAACACAAAGTAACAGACAGACTCTTACGAATAAATTTCGGGACGAAATTTCCTAAAGTAGGGGAGACTGTGACACCTGTGTCACTGCGACCATCAAACAAATACCAAACCAATGAAATATTGTATTTCATACTTTGGACTTGTATAAATATGTGTATCTTTTGCACATATCAACTCTTGTTCGATTTCAAGCTCTAAATCGCTTTCTGGAAGGTTATACGCGCACTGATGCGTAAATATAACCAGTTTAATGCAACGAACACTCCGGAATAGTGAAATAGGCTTAACATACCTTAAATAACCTTTACATAACTTAGAAATAAGTTTTGAAGGCTTTGGTATGGCAAAAACAAGTTAGTTCTCTTACAGGGACTAAACTTGACAAACTGCGAAAGTATGCCAATTTGAATAGCAACGAACATTTCGGAACATGACCATAAGTTAAACATACCATAAATATCGTTTACATAGCTTAGAAATAGGCTTTGAGGGGTTCAGTGTGCGAAAATAAACTTTTGGGTCATTCAGGGACTAAAAGTGTCAAAAAGTGCACAAGTTTGCACTTTCGCACATAACTTACATTCTGAATACACCCGGACATCCAAAAATTTATGTAAGCACTAAAACATTTTATTTTATTGTTTGGCATAAGAAAAATCCATTCGTCGCGTCATTTGGATCGTTTTTCGCGCTTATGCGCATTCCGTCGTAATTAAGCGAACATCGCGATCGTACGGCCAAACGAACCGACATCCGAGATATTTTTGAGCATGTTTCATGTCCACAATGTTTAGGCATCATTTTAGGGCCTTAAAGTTGGCTTTACGGGCCTTAGAAGTGTCGGGAATGGCCTTTAACACGTGCAGGGACCAAAACTGTCATTTCTGAAATTTAATTCTGATCAGACATGGCCAGGCGGCCCGCGTAAGGTTGATGAGTATCTTTACGCGGCCCGCGTCAGTGTCCCAGATCAGATAAGACTGATTAGTCAGCAGATCTCAGCTGATTAAACCTCATCCACACACTCACACTTGCCCTTTTCAGCTCATTAGGGGCCATTTTTAGTCACCACAACATTTCAACAAGTGTACGCACGAGATTCGATCACGTTATTCAAGAAACAATCTTAATGGTTTGGGAAATACTATAAATACCCAACCCACTAGAATCTGATATAATGTGCTCTAAGTTGAAACCTTTGTTTCATACCTGAGCTATTTTGATCTAGATTAGCATTCGGGGACCCTTCGTAAGTATTCCTTCGTTCTTTTCCTGTTTTCGAGTCCGAAAGTCAAAATTTGTTTGACTTTCTGCGTTGACCAGTTATGGTCAATGCGAAGTTCGTTTGAACTTCGCAACGTGATTGTAATCACGATGGTTATAGTCCCTTGTGACTATGCCTACTGATTACCACGTTGTCTAGGGTCGTAAGGGTAAGCGATCTAATAAATCGCTTATACCTTCGAACCCGACCCATTTGGTCGATCATTAGGATCCGACCAAACACATTAGGTGACCATAGTATATAGGGAATAACCCTCCGAGGTTATACCTTATGGTCGCTTCGTTTAAGTAGTTGTATGATAGGTAGTTTATATGCCTTAGGTAAATTACCAAAATACCCCTTTGATGCCAAAATTCGTTTTAAACATATGTAACATAACTTTTGACATCTAAACTGATTTGACAACCATATTAGACATGTTAAGGCATATTTTACTTGTCATAGGACTAGTTAGGCGTTCCGAACGCGTTTTACGCGAACGACGCGTTAAAGTAGCATAAGCTACCTAAACGGGTCGTAATGGGTCACAAGCACTTATGTTAGGTTTCATTTAGTATGTAGGCTTTGTTAAACCATATTACACGAGTTTCCATACTCGTTTGGTTTACGAACCCTCATTCTATTCGATCCTCCGATATAGGTCCGGTTTATTAACATAGTTACCTATATTAGGTGCCGTTTGATTCCGTAATCTCTAGCATTGCTTGGTGGTTATCTTAGGACTTCTGAGCAATCTCAAGTGAGTACATAAACCCCTCTTTTACTGTTTTCCAAACATTTTGGGGTGGAACACATGTGCCTACTTGTTACTTTCATGCTTTCCATGCTTTCACATCATATACCTGCTATGTTCGTTAGTACATTATAGTACACGATTCCATTACATTTCATGCTATGTATGCCCATTGTGTGCGTACTTAGTACATCGTTTTACATTACATGCTATGTATGCCCATTGTGTGCGTACTTAGTACATCGCTTTACATTACATGCTATGTATGTCCATTGTGTGCGTACTTAGTACATCGTTCTACATTACATTTCATGCTATGTATGTCCATTGTGTGCATACTTAGTACATTGTTTTACATTGCATTTCTGTTGCATATGCTCATCCAGCATATGAACACATTATACTACATTTTGAACCGTTGTAACAATTTGACTATGTGAACCGTCGTAACCCTTTGATTATATGAACCGTTTGTTACTGTTGAACCGTGTGAACCAGTTGTATCTGTTGACTTGATTTACATTTGACAATAGACATTTGACTATACATAAACATTTCTACAATTGTTAAACATTACATCTTGGTGGTTTGGTTTGAGTAAGTGATTTATGTAACGATGCGTGTGTAATATGATACAAGCATGGTGGATATGCCACTGGTACTTCCTATATATAAGTGTTTGTATGGTATTACATATTGTAGCGTTATTTGAATTATTTCAATTTGAGACATATAACATTTTACACAAGTAACACAATTTTCACAAGACTTTGGTTTACAAACAATTTACTTTATACCACTCATCTTACTTGGTTATACATTTAAACCATACATTATTCTCGTATTAATACATATCATCTGATCTTATCGTTTTTCAAATGATTTACAAGGCAAAGCAAATTACAAGGTTCATGACTAAACATTTTCTCAAACATAAGTCATGAATTCTGTTTTCACAAAACCTATGTATCTCATAGGCATTTTTATGCTGACGTACCTATTTTCACATGTGTTTTTTGGAGATGATGCATAGGACTTATCAAGACGTACTTAGGCGGACCTGTGCCTTAATGACATAAAAAGATGCAAGACTAGTTAATTATGTTGTACTTCTTTGTTTGTTAAGACATTGTAACACTTTTAATTAATAAAACGAAAGTTCAATTGCCATGGATTTGAAACAATTAATTCTGTTACAACACTCCCCGACGTTTCCGCCACGTTTTCTATGTTCTACGTGGTCGGGGTGTGACAGAAAAGTTGGTATCAGAGCCAATGGTTATAGGGAATTAGGTTATTTGTAATGCTTTGACCTAGTCTATAACCTTTCTAGGACCCTAACGCGAGTTTATTTGCGTTTAGTCATAAAACAACACCGTCACCTATCCTTAGGCGACGACCACAACAAGAACATAAATTTCAAAACCGCTTCGAAAACTAATCATCTGTTCTAGGATGATTGATTACTAGGTTTTGAACCCTCTGTTGTAAGGTTTTGAACCCCTTTGAGTTTTCAAAAATCTCGTCAAGGTTTTGGGTTTTAAATAATGTGAACACGTGCAAACTGGAAGGGTGAATGCCTGTATTCTGGGTTTTCTGTCTAGGCAAGCACTTCGTATATATCTCATCAGACGCGAGACCAGTTGTGCTTACCTGGGAATTCTTGGGATGAGTGTTCACTTATAGGCGAGCATGTCTTCGCGATACATTATTTTTGATCCATTTACTTTGATTAGTCACCGGGGTCGTTTGTTGCTTTGTAGTAACAAACAAATGACCACTATCCTTGCTTTCATCAGATTTGTTTCATCTCATTCTTTTCGTCTAATACTCTCACTCGTTTCCTTTCATGTTTTCCTCTTTTAGAATGCCTGCTCGACACGAAAACCAGATAGCGACTACTGAACTGGCAGAAATCATTGCGCAGCAAATGGCTGCTCAATTCCCAAACCTCTTTGCTCAATGGAACCAAGCCAACAACAACAATGGTCCATGCAATTTCAAGAGTTTCAACTCGGCTAAACCACTCAAGTTTAGTGGTTCTAAGGGAGCGAATGGGCTTCTTCAATGGTTCGAGAGCATTGAGAATACTTTCCGCCACGTGCAGTGTCCTGACAATCGCAAGGTCGAGTTTTCTTCGAGTGTGTTTCAGAAGAGGGCCCTTACATGGTGGAACGGGGTTATGAGAGATCGTGGTGCAGAAGTTGCTCTAGCACAGACATGGGCTGAACTTAGGGCCCTCATGATGAAGGAGTTTTGTCCTCGTCACGAGATCAGGGCCTTGGAAAGGGAATTCGATAATTTGAAGCAAGATAGCGGTGAGCATCGAGCCTACACGGACCGTTATGAGGAGTTAAGTCTGTTATGCCCAAACATGGTCACGCCTTTGGATAAGGCAATCGAAAAGTACATTGATGGCCTCCCTGACTCAATACAAGACATTGTGACTGGTAGCAACCCTACTACAGTTAGACAGGCCACTGAGCTATCTGCAACCTTGACTGAATCAAAGATCAGGAAAGGTAAACTTTTCCGAAAAGGTGACAAGAAACCGGTCGAAGAATCGAACCCAATCGAGGAATCAAAGACCATGGATGAACAGACTGGATCCCCTAAGAAGTCAAAGAAGTGAAAGGCTTCTCAAAACTTCGCCATGGTTACTCACAATGATCAAGCCGTCCCCAACCAACCAGCTCAACCCCCTGCTAGGAAGCCATACAATGGAACTGCACCCTTGTGCAACCAATGTGGCCTACATCATCATGTTGGTGTGAAGTGACGTACATGCCAAGTTTGCGGACTTATAGGTCATACAACGAGGGTTTGCCCAACCGCAGCTGCACCAAATCAAGCTGGCAACAATCCTGCTCAAGCTCGTTTTCCACCGGGGCCTTGTTACAACTGTGGCGAGATGGGCCATTTTCGTAGGAATTGCCCAAGGCTTGCTAATGCAAATCCAGCGCAGAGATGAGTATCTGACCGACAGGAAACAACGTTGTTTAGAAAATAATCAAGCCTTGTGTATTATTTTCTTTTGTTATCACGATCTATGAAACAGTTGTTGTTATCGTTGTTATAAATAAATCTTTCATTTACATTTTAATATGTTTATGTGGTTGCATGTATAAACATATCCTCTACAATACCAACAATCAAGGAACCATATTCCTTGAAGAACATACTACCCCCAAATTTCTTCCATTGTATGATCTCTTGCGTTTTCCACAAAAATCCTAAGTACCTGTTTCTTCCAAGAGAAACGAAGTACGAGGTTCCAAGTTGATAGCAATCAATAACAAGATAATAACAATTAAACAATTATGTGGTTATGTGCTTATGTGTTCCCTTTTATGTGTCGTGTGATCCAAATTATGTTATCCAAATCCTCGTAGAATCTTACATATCCTTGTACAAGAGATTTATAGTAGGATACCCAAAGGTACTACCTAAAATCCTTAATGGACTTCTACGCTGTAGTTAAGTCCCTTGGATTATAAAGTATTACTTCATAATTAGACCCCTTTAGTGGTCTAGTTAAACTGATCGATCCAAAAAAATCTGGCTAAGAATATTATGTGATGATATAGATGAAAGGACTCCTTGGTGGCCTAATTAAGAAGATCCTCTGTCGATCTAATTAAAAGGACCCTATGGTAGTCTAGTCACCCTCATCACAAGTTTGATATCCTTCCTCACAACATTACAAAACGAACTGTGCGGACTGTGCAAGGAATTACGTAATTATGGATGCATACATAATTATGGAATTTAGTGCACAGAAATCACAGCAAGTTCTATCATGTATCTAAGTTAACCCAATTCATTTCCAATTCTGATGAAGTATCCGTTGAGGAAAATGAACTAGCTATTCATTTTTCACTTCTGAGGAATATCCGTTGAAGAAATGAATATCCGTTTATCCTTCATTTCCAACTCTGAGGAAGCAACCGTTGAAAATGACTCCGTTAGTTCATTTTCGTTTCTGAAGATTATCCGTTGAGGAAATGAATATCCGTTTATCCTTCATTTCCAACTCTGAGGAAGCAACCGTTGAAAATGACTCCGTTAGTTCATTTTCGTTTCTGAAGATTACCCGTTGAGGAAATGAATATCCGTTGTTAAATCTTTCATTTCCGTACCAGAGGAAGCAACCGTTGAAAATGACTCCGTTAGTTCATTTTCGTTTCTGAAGATTATCCGTTGAGGAAATGATTATCCGTTGTTAAATCTTTCATTTCCGTACCTAAGGAAGCAACCGTTGAAAATGACTCCGTTAGTTCATTTTCGTTTCTGAAGATTATCCGTTGAGGAAATGAATATCCGTTGATTATTCCTTCATTTCAAATTCTGAAGAATAACCGTTGAGGAAAATGACCCCGTGTCACACCCCTTTCTACGGCGGAAGCACGAGGTGTGATCATGAAAGGTTCTCATTGCATACGAAAGGTAAACATGCTATATGCTCGTAAAAACATCAAGTACCATAATTTGAAAACCTAAGTTTAGCGTTTACATCGCTAAGTCGCATAAAACATTGTCTTAAAAAGTTTACAACTTTATTTAAAGATAAACATAAGCGACATCCACAAGCATAAGCGAGACCGCGCGCACATCCATCCTAGTTACCTGAAATACATGTGAGTTTTGGAAAAACGTCAACATAATGTTGGTGTGAATTCATGCAGTTTTGTATTTCACGTTTGTATACTTTGTATGAAAACATAGTTTGTGAATAAATCAAGTTTTCATATATAAATCCAGTTTCATGTGTGCACCACGTACTCATGTATAATTCAATTTCTTCTTGAGTACCCCACGTACTCAAGTATAATTCCCATTTTCTTGAGTACCCCACGTACTTCAAGTATAATTCAATCTTTTCTTGAGTACCCCACGTACTCAAGTAATCATCAATTTTTAGTATGGTATGGCTTTTATGTAAATAAAGTATTCCTGTAAGTACCAAGATTGTTAATGGGTTGCAAAGCCATTAACATGTGACACGACATAGGAAGTCACCAAACCTAAGGCATTTAATTGGTATATTCTGAGACACAAAAGCACTACTCGATTCTCGCCCTCACCGAGAGTGTGGCTGCCAGGCACCCGTTAGATCTAACCTTTTGTTCTGCGGTCTAAGTATATTGTTGATTAATGGTGCTTCTGTACCCTATTCGTGACACTATTTCTCATAACGCATCCTACTTGGTTCTCGTCCTCACCAAGCGCGTTTCTTGTTATCATTTCTCATAGCGCCTCATACTTGGTTCTCGTTCTCACCAAGTGCGCTTCTCATATTCTTATATTTCGTCACACTTGGTTCTCGTTCTCACCAAGTGTACTTCTTGTATTCTTATATTTCGTCACACTTGGTTCTCGTTCTCACCAAGTGTACTTCTTGTATTTATATCATACCAATTATAAATTTTGTACATTTGTACATGTATTTCACCCCCGAAGTTATAAAAACTGAAAACAGTTAAAGAGAAAAGGGGGAGCATGAACTAACAACTTTGCGTTTCTTGCGTCGTAAACTTCACCGGATTTGCTTAATTAACGTCGTAACCTATACGCGTTTTCTTAACGTTAGTCACTAGACTTGCGTCGCACAAGTACAGTCACTCTCTTTTGTATATATTCTTGTGTTAAAAATATTCTATATTTTTAACTACGTATCTTACTTATATTATTTTCTCTAAAATTAATATAAGTATCTCGTGTTTTGCACTTTGCACCCGAATTATGTATCTTGTATGTTGTATGTGTATTTTTATGTTTATACTCCTCATGAGTATTTAGTGTATTTTTAAGTCTTAATACACTAGCACGTATAACACATACTATACACACTTAGCACAAAAGTTGGTGATAAAATAATATATATTTTTCTCTCAAAAATATACATATTTATATCCATTTTCATTCTTGAAGAAATCCTCATTTCTTATCACCAAAAATTAGGGAAACCTTGGTAATACTTTTAAATACATTTTTAGGGAATAAGTTTCTCAAAAACTTATATTTTCTAAGTGTCAAAATTTATAAAAATTTTGACAGAGTTTCCCCTAAAAATGGAGGTTTCCCATGTTTTCAAAACATGTGTTTATTTTCTTTTAAATCGTCAACAATCATCAACAACAATAATTATCAACAATAATCACTAATTTCTCCATTTCATGAACTTGAATATTTACAAAAATGTGTAGTAACTTACTAGCACATTTAGTAAGTCTTGTTATCTTTAAAAATAAGTTTAATTTCTTAAAAACTTTATTTTTAAAGATCTTGAAGTTTCACAACTTCTAGTCATGATTTACCAAACATATTTCTTGTTAAATTTTTCTTGTGACACAAGTGTTTACACACTTGTTTACTTACTAAAATGCTTTTAGTTTATGTAAGGTTCGGGTTTAAAACAAGACTTGTATATTTTACTTGGTTCTTCCGAAAAACCACTTGTAGATCTTTAGATCTACATGTTTAGAGTCTTATTTTACAAGAAAATTTATATTTACACAAGTTCATGTTTCATGGATGGAAAGTTTCATCATCTTCCATAACTTTAAAACTAACATACTACTAGTTCATGTTCTTGGACATGACCTAGTACGGTTAGATGATGATCTATCCCACTTCTAGTAACAAACAACATCAAATAATCACAACTAGACAAGATTTACAAGATTTACACCATTAGTTTCTCTTTATCCATCTAGTTCATCATTCTTTCAAGACTTTTAGCTTTGATCTTGTGTGTTCTTGAGTTTTAACCGTTAAATCACCTATTAACCACTTTCAACAAGAACAAGACGATGTTTTAGAACACTTACTACTAGCTCAAGGCTAGGGAAGTTCAAGAGTGCAAATGAGGTGGATAAAAGCAAATGGTGATGGTCCTTCAAGATCCGCTTACACCGAGCTTCGTTAGTAACCTTCTTACACCTCAAGATAACCTTGGAATGCTTGAATGATGATCGAAAATGAAAGTGTGTGTGTGTGTTGTTGAGGCCGTAGCCAAGGAAGGAGAAAGGAGAGAGTTCTTGTGGTTGAGTGATGAATGAAATGAAGACTTGAACTCTATGTGCAATCTTATAACCCATGTTTAAGTATTAACCCAAGTGTAATGTGCTTCTAAAGGACCAACAAGATCAATTTAAATAATCAACAAATCAAAGGGTGGGTCACCCTTGTCTCCTAACCGTAAGTGGGGGGGGGGGGGGGGTGCATGGTTGGTTTTCAACTTTAGTTACATGCTTCTAGTTAGTTTTCAAGTATAATAAATCTAGTGTTAAGAGTGTTATTAAATATATAGTGTGTTAGGGTGTTCGGGGACCCTAACCTGCTTAGAAAAAAATTAAAACAATGCTTCCAGCATTATTTTGGTGTTCCGGGTATTATCCGGTTGTTCGGTTAGACACCGGTTCGTTAAAGTGCTAAATTACACTTTTTAGTGTCTTTTAAGTACCCTTTTGTAACACTTTCGATTCCTGACACTTAGGGAAATATTCTGACTGAAAAATTATATTTTCTGCATAATATTCATGTGCTAAAAGCTGAATTATTGCTGAATTATACAAAATTCTGCACTTAAAGTGCGTTTCGGGTGCTTTTTAGTGCTTATTTTTGCTTCCGGAGAGTATATATATTAAACCCTTATATGTACTCTTGGGTTTTAATGTATTCTTGTTGTTGGACCTACACCTAGGCTCCAATTTTATTGACTGACTGCTTTCTGCAGTTCTGTTGACACATAGTGTCTTACCGGTGAGTTTACTTAGTATTTTTGACGCAACGCTCTCGTTTATGCATAAAGCAATATTTTGTAGTATACAACGTGCATGAATTCACTTTTTTAGTATGTGCTCAGACATTTCTGTCAATTAAGCACATAATTGCAGTCATTAAGCAATAATTAAAGTGTACGAAAATTACCGGTTTAGTGCCAGTTGTCACAGTCTCCCCCCGTTAAAAGAATTTCGTCCCGAAATTCAGGCTGAGCTAACTCTCGCAGGAGTCTTCTTGAATAGGTGGGGATACTTTTCTTTGAACTGGTCTTCACGTTCCCATGTGTACTCGGGTCCGTGCTTAGAGCTCCAACGTACTTTGACAAGTTTTACGCTGCTCCTCCTGGTCTTGTTGACTTTCCAGTCGGTAACCTCAACGGGTTGTTCTGTAAATCGGAGGGCTTCATCAATATGCACTTCATCCATCGGGATGATCACGTTTTCTTGTGTTGGACTCTTCTTCAGGTTGGATACATGAAACGTATCATGTACTCCATTAAGTTCTTCCGGTAACTCCAACTTGTTTGCCACGGTACCAATTCTCTTCAATATTCTGAATGGTCCGATATATCGTGGATTCAGCTTTCCATGCTTTCCAAATCTGACTACGCCCTTCCATGGTGAGACTTTTAACAACACTTTGTCTCCCACCTTGAATTCTACTGATTTTCTTTTCGGATCAGCGTAGCTCTTTTGTCGATCTCGAGCCGCCTTAATGCGCTCTCGGATCTGCGCAATCTTGTCGGTTGTCTCTTGTACAAGTTCAGGACCAACCATACGTTTATCTCCGGCATCTGCCCAACATAGGGGCGATCGGCATTTGCGGCCATACAGAGCTTCGAACGGCGCGACTTTTATGCTTGTATGATAACTATTATTGTAGGAAAACTCAACTAGAGGTAGATGAGTATCCCAGCTGCCGCCCAGATCCATGACACATGCGCGAAGCATATCTTCTAACGTTTGTATAGTCCGTTCGCTCTGGCCGTCTGTTTGCGGATGGAATGCCGTGCTCAGATCTAACTGAGATCCAAAGGCTTCCTGAAATGATTGCCAGATTCTTGAGACAAAGCGTCCATCTCTATCTGAAATGATTGAGATTGGCACTCCATGACGTGCCACAATTTCTCTTAAGTATATTTCAGCAAGCTTTCCAGTGCTGTCTTTCTCTCGGATCGGTAGGAAATGCGCAGATTTCGTTAATCGATCAACTATTACCCATATCATATCGTGCCCTCTCGGGGTCCTGGGTAATTTCGTTATGAAGTCCATCGAGATTTGTTCCCACTTCCACACGGGAATCTCTGGTTGTTGTAATAGGCCGGACGGTTTCTGATATTCTGCCTTAACCTTGGCACAGGTTAGGCATTTTCCAACATAAACAGCAACATCGCTTTTAAGTCTCGGCCACCAGTAGTAATCCTTTAAGTCTTGATACATTTTGTCCGATCCGGGATGGATCGAATATCTCGATTTGTGGGCTTCATTAAGGATGACATCTCGTATGCCACCATAGAGTGGAACCCAAATACGATTCTTGAAGTATAAGGCTCCCTTTTCGTTTGGCACCATGTATTTCAGCATACCCCGTAAGTATTCAGCTTTACGGTTCTCTTTTTTAAGAGCTTCTTGTTGTGCATCACGAATGCGTGCAGTGAGGTTCGTTCGAATCGTCATTTCCAATGCTCGAACCCTTAGGGTCTTAATCCTTTCTTTTCGGCTCAACGCGTCCGCTACGACGTTTGCCTTTCCAGGATGGTACTT
The DNA here is from genome assembly GCA_030545235.1 of Helianthus tuberosus. Classification (NCBI taxonomy): domain Eukaryota; kingdom Viridiplantae; phylum Streptophyta; class Magnoliopsida; order Asterales; family Asteraceae; genus Helianthus; species Helianthus tuberosus. Next base: position 1,049,449 of record JARYGA010011515.1, on the reverse strand, counting down.
AATCTCACAGTCATAATCGTTCAGCAGCTCGACCCAACGTCGTTGGCGCATATTCAATTCCTTCTGATCAAATATGTGTTGTAAGCTTTTGTGATCTGTGAAGATTGTACATCGAGTACCATATAAATAATGTCGCCAAATCTTCAAGGCGAATACTACCGCACCTAGCTCCAGGTCGTGCGTGGTATAGTTTTTTTTTTCATGAACTTTCAATTGTCTGGAAGCGTAAGCGATGACTTTTTGGCGCTGCATAAGCACGCAACCCAAGCCTTGTCGTGAGGCGTCGCAGTATACCACGAAGTCTTCAGTGCCTTCGGGTAATGATAGTATCAATGCATCGCAGAGCTTGTTCTTAAGTAGCTGAAAGGCTTCTTCCTGTTTGTGACCCCAGTTGTATTTCTTGTCTTTCTGTGTAAGGGTTGTTAGCGGTTGAGCTATCTTTGAGAAATTCTCAATGAATCGCCGATAGTAGCCCGCTAAGCCCAAAAATTGTCGAACTTCAGTTGGGGTCTTGGGGGCTTCCCAATTCTTTATTGCTTCTATCTTGGACAGGTCTACATGAATGCCTTTCTCATTCACAACGTGACCAAGAAATTGTACTTCGCGAATCCAGAATTCGCATTTCGAGAACTTTGCATAAAGCTTCTCTTTCTTCAGTAGTTCCAAGATGGTTCTGAGATGTTGCTCGTGCTCTTCTTTCGTTCGCGAGTAAATCAGGATATCATCGATAAATACAATCACGAATTTATCGAGGTATGGTTTGCATACACGGTTCATCAGATCCATAAAGACCGCTGGTGCATTCGCCAGACCAAATGGCATCACAAGGAATTCGTAATGCCCATATCGCGTTCTGAAAGCAGTCTTTGGCACACATTCTTCTTGGATTCTTAGCTGATGGTATCCAGATCGAAGGTCGATCTTGGAATAGTAGCTTGATCCTTGTAATTGATCAAATAAGTCATCAATCCTTGGTAGCGGATACCGATTCTTGATCGTGAGTTTGTTCAGTTCCCTGTAATCGATACACATCCGCAGTGTTCCATCCTTCTTCTTTACGAATAATACTGGAGCTCCCCAGGGTGAGAAGCTTGGCCTTATGAATCCTTTATCCAACAACTCCTGGAGTTGTGTAGATAATTCTTGCATTTCGGATGGAGCAAGTCGATAGGGAGCCTTGGCCACAGGAGCAGCTCCTGGAACCAAGTCTATACGGAATTCGACTTGTCGTTGCGGAGGTAGTCCTGGCAGATCTTCAGGGAACACATCGGGAAATTCCTTCACCACAGGAATGTCTTCGAGTTTTGGCTCCACAGCCTTCTTGTCTATAACGTGTGCTAGGAAAGCGACACATCCTTTCCTTAAGCACTTCTGTGCCTTCATGCAACTGATGATTCGAAGAGGTGCGTCTCGTTTTTCTCCATGCACGATGAGAGTTTCACCATTCGTTAAAGGGATGCGAATGATTTTCTCATGACAAATAACTTCAACTTTGTTCTTGGACAACCAGTCCATCCCGACTACTACATCGAAGCTACCCAATTGAATAGGTAGGAGGTCGATGCTAAATCTTCGTTCACCAAGTTCTAGTGTGCAGCCTCTAACAACTTCGCCCGATTCAAAAAGTTTACCATTGGCTAGCTCTATGGAATAAGGAATTTCTAATCTACTAGATACTATTCCGAGTATGCGTTTAAATTCCACAGACATGAAGCTATAATCGGCGCCAGTGTCAAATAATATGGATGCAAAGTGATTGTTAATGAGAAACGTACTGGTGACCACGTTAGGGTCCTCGCGTGCGTTCTTTGCTCCAATCACAAATGCTCTAGCCTGAGCATTGTTTCCTTCTGGGCAGTCCTTCATGAAATGATCATTGCTTCCACACTTGAAGCATCCTTGGTTCCGCCTTTCCCGTTACCATTCTTGTTACCAGCACCGTTTCCATTTCGGTTCTTTCCCTTTCCCCAACAGTCTTCTGTTTGATGACCCAATTTACCATATTTGTCACACCTTGGAATGCGACAAGCTCCATCATGGTGATACTTACATTTTTGGCATCTAGGCATGGAGCCTTGGTATGCTTTGGTTGCATGGGTTTTCGTCTCCTGAGGCAGGTTAGTGTCGCGCTTCTTGCTGAAACCCTTGTTGTTACGAGCTGCTTGCTTCAGGTTCGAATGTTTTCTCTTCTTGTCACCGGACGACTCAGCATGTGTCTCGGTCGTCTCTGTTGGGTTTAGTGATAACTTCTTCATACGAACACAATCTTCAGTCAGACTGACAGCCAGAGTTACAGCCTCAGTGATTGTTTGTGGTTTGGCCGACGACACCATGCCACGAAACTCTGGGGCCAGTCCCTAAATGTAGCGTTCAACGCGCTTCAATTCGGGAGTCACCATGTAGGGAAGCACTCTAGACAGGTCGTGGAACCTTCGAGTATAACTGCTAATATCCACACCTTCCATGGTCAAGTGCCAGAACTCCGTTTCCAGACTTTGGAGTTCAGCACGAGAGCAATACTTCTCTCTCATTCTTTCCTTCAGTTCCTCCCAGGTTAGGCCATAAGCGGCATTATCGCCCAAAGTTTGGACTTGCAAGTTCCACCAAGTCAGAGCTTCATAGATGAATAACCTAGTAGCAAAGGTGACTTGTTGATCTGCGGTACACTTGCTCATGCGGATAGTAGCTTCAGTCTTCTCCGTCAAGCGTATGAAGGCTACTGCACCTCATGTGCCATCGTAGTTCATCGGCTTGCAGTCGAGGGACTGCCTGAGAGTGAAGCCTTAAACTGCGTTGCCTCCAGATGAATCTCCATGCCTGTTGCGTCTAGCGTTGCTTGGTCCTCCACTGTCTTGAGTACGGTTCGCCTCGTACTGGGCGATAGCAGCGGAGATCCTTTCTTCCAGTAGAGCTTCCAGCTCTTCGGCAATTCTTGGCAGTGGGGGAGGAGGAGGTTGGTCGCGAGCGTTCACAGCTCTTCTGGGTACCATGTTCTGAAGAACACAACCCAATAGGTTTAGGCATTTGTTTGATATCGTCATACTAGACAGTAGTAGTATATATACTCACAGGTATATACCACATAAGTGACATCAAACAATTGTTACTCTAGCAGAGTACTTAGTAGGCTTGCACTGAGGGAATCTATATGTGACAAGACTTGATGTGATTTCTGTTCACTGAATTCCATAATTATGTATGCATCCATAATTACGTAACTCCTTGCACAGTCCACACAGTTTGTTTCATCCTCGTATTTCTTCCTTCAGATGGGCTATCGCTTTCAGATAAAGTCACGTATACTTGTGACATTCTACTTCTAGTTCATGCTAATTACCACACATAATTGCAAGTAATTTCTAGTCAAGGGCAAGTGCTACTCAAGTGCACTCTAAGTCTCGTAGTGTCTTTTCTAGACTTATGTAAACAGTTTCAGGTAGTGGATGTCGCGGGACGTTTTATGCAATGAAAACTCTTTGAAAAAAAAAATTGTTTTCGTGAAAGGATCCTAGAGATTGTAGACTAGACTCGAGAAGGAATCCTGTTTCACTACAATCGCAGCTCTGATACCAATCTGTCACACCCCTTTCTACGGCGGAAGCACGAGGTGTGATCATGAAAGGTTCTCATTGCATACGAAAGGTAAACATGCTATATGCTCGTAAAAACATCAAGTACCATAATTTGAAAACATAAGTTTAGCGTTTACATCGCTAAGTCGCATAAAACATTGTCTTAAAAAGTTTACAACTTTATTTAAAGATAAACATAAGCGACATCCACAAGCATAAGCGAGACCGCGCGCACTGTAACAACTGTGCTTGTAATCACTATGAACAGTTCTGTTATCAATAAAACAATGTTATTTGATCACAATGTTTGTTTTGTTATGTTATACATTTTTCATGTTTTGACTTTTATGTAATTTCAAACTCTACATCACTTTCTGGAGAGTTATACGCAAACTAGTGCATAAACGTACTCAGTTTAATGCGAGAAATACTCTGGAACATCAACATATACTCAACATACCTTCAATAACCTTTACATAACTTAGAAATAAGTTTTGAAGGCTTTGGTATGGCAAAAAAAACAAGTTAATTCGACTACAGGGACTAAATATGACAAACTGCGAAAGTATGTCAATTTGAACTTTAACGAACATTCCGGAACATAACCATAAGTTAAACACACCTTAAATATCCTTTACATAGCTTAGAAATAGGCTTTGAGGGGTTCGGTGTGCTAAAATAAACTTTTGGGTCATTCAGGGACTAAAAGTGTCAAAAAGTGCACAAGTTTGCATTTTCGCGCATAACTTACGTTCTGAATACATCTGGACATCCAAAAATTTATGTAAGCATGACTACATTATATTTTGGTGTTCGCCTTAAGAAAAATCCATTCGTCGCGTCATTTGGATCGTTTTTCGCGCTTATGCGCATTCCGTCGTAATTAAGCGAACACCGCGTTCGTACGACCAAACGAACCGACATCCGAGATATTTTTGAACATGTTTTAAGTTCCCTATACTTTAACTTCATTTTAGAGCTTTGAAATGGGGTTAACGGGCCTTAAACGTGTCAAAAATGACCTAAATACAGTTCAGGGACCAAAAGTGTAAATCTGCCAAAGTTCACCCATACGATGCGTATGGTATATATACCATACGATGCGTATGGGGTCTCCAGACCAGGTGCAATGTTTAAACAGCCTGTTTTTAGCAGATTTAACCACAACCACATGTTCTCAATTGCTTAGTCACTAAGATAAGGAGCATATGTAGCCACCATAAGGTTGTGACAAGTGTACGGACTAGATCTTTTCCCCTTTTCCAAGAAACGATCTCAACGGTTACCCGAATACTATAAATACCCATGCCATCCAACCTCATTACTTACAAGAATCTGATCTATTTGACTCTAAGTTGGAACCATTGTTCCATACCTGAGTTATTGTGATCACGATTAGCATTCGGGGACCCTTCGTAAGTATTCTTTCGTTCTTTTCCTTATTTTTACTGCTTTTCGAGTCAGAAAGTCAAACTTTGTTTGACTTTCAGCGTTGACCAGTAATGGTCAATGCGAAGTTCGATTGAACTTCGCAACGTGATTGTGATCACGATGGTCATAGTCCCTTGGGACTATGCCTACTGATTACCACGTTGTCTAGGGTCGTAGGGTAAGCGATCTAATAAATCGCTTATACCTCGAACCCGACCCATTTGGTCGATCATTAGGATCTGACCAAACACATTAGGTGACCATAGTAGGTAGGGAATAACCTTCCGAGGTTATACCCTATGGTCACATCGTTTAAGTAGTGGTATGATAGGTAGTTTATATGCCTTAGGTAAATTACCAGAATACCCTTTTCATGTATAATTGGTAATTAAGCATATGTAACCTAAAATTTTGTCACGTAACTGATTTTGTAACATGTTTAGGCATATAATACTTGTCATAGGACTAGTTAGGCGGTCCGAACGCGTTTCACGCGCACGATGCGTTAAAGTAGCATAAGCTACCTAAACGGATCATAATGGGTCAATAAGACTTAGGTTAAGTTTCATTTAGCATGTAGGCTTTGTTAAACCATATCACGTGAGTTCCGACACTCATTTGGTTTACAAACCCTAATGCTACCCAGTCTTCCGAGATAGGTCCGATTATTAACATAGTTACCTATACTAGGTGCCGTTTGATTCCGAGATCTCTAGCGTTGCTTGGTGATTATCTTTATACGACTGAGCAATCTCAAGTGAGTACATAGACCCCTCTTTTACTGTTTTCCAAACTGTTTTGGGGTGGAACACATGTGCCTACTTGTTACTTTCAAGCTTTCCTGTTTTCACATCATATACATGCTATGTTCGTTAGTACATAATAGTACATGATTTCATTTCATCTTATGCTAGGTGTGCCCATTGTGTGCATTACTTAGTACATTGTTTTACATTACATTTCATGCTAGGTGTGCCCATTGTGTGCATTACTTAGTACATTGTTTTACATTACATTTTATGCTAGGTGTGCCCATTGTGTGCATTACTTAGTACATCGTTTTACATGACTTTTCACGCTACGTATGTTCATTTGATTACATACTTAGTGCATCGTTTTCACATGCTTACATTTTGGTATGACATTTGGTTTGTTTACATGGGACAATACATTCATTAACACCGATCACGCCGTTCGTTAGTAGGTAGTGGTACCATAGGAATTGACAACTCCCGTTCCGGACATCCCAGGGTAAGGGGACAGAAAGGAATGACCGAATTCGTTGACATTAAGACAGATAGACCTTTAATTTGTTTAAAGGGTTTATCACCACAGTCGCCAGGCTTGGATGTATGCATTTTCACAATACCGCATAAATGTTCATATTAAATAGTTGCATGCATTTACACAAGACATAGCTTTGATTTAAACCAAGTTTTACTTCAATACTTTGTTTTTGTGCATATGGTTTAGTTGAGACATTTCACTTGCCATACATGACATTTTGACATAGACATTTGACATGGACATTTTGACATAGACATTTGACATGGATATTTGACATAGACATTTGACATGGATATTTGACATAGACACTTGACATGGATATTTGACATAGCATTTGACATGATTTACATCTTGACATAAACACTTTGACATATTATTCAATACATTTGACAATTTGGTTAAACATAGACTTCTTACATTGGTTGGTTTGGTTTGATTAAGTGATTAAGTTAACGATGCGTGTGTAATATGATACAAGCATGGTGGATACGCCGCTGGTACTTCCTATATATAAGTGTTTGTATGGTATTACACGGCGTAACGTTATTTGAATCATTTCAGTTTGAGACATAGAACATTTTATACAAATAACATACTTTTCACAAGACATTGATTTACAAACAACTTATCTTATAACAAACACATTTTTTTTTACATGGTTATCTATTTAACCTGACATTTACTTATACATATCATCTGATCTCGTTGTTTTCAAATGATTTACATGACAAAGCAAATAACAAGGTTCATGACTAAACATTTTCTCAAATACAAGTCATGAATCCTATTTTCACAAAACCTATGTATCTCACAGTCATTTTTATGCTGACGTACCTATTTTCACATGTGTTTTCAGGTGCTTTTCCATAGGATGTTGATTATGATACTAGGGCGGACCTGTGCCTTAGAGACTTTAAAAGAAGATAGACTATGTTTAATTATGTTCTGAACTCGTTAATTTTCTGTTTGAAACAATGTAACACCCTTGTTTAATAAATAAAATACACTTTGTGTGCCATGGTTATGAAACAATTAATTCTGTCGCGATCACTCCCCGGCGTTTCCGCCGCGGTTCGTTGTTATACGCGGTCGGGGTGTGACAGAAGAGTTGGTATCAGAGCCAATGGTTATAGGGAATTAGGTTATTAGTAATGCTTTGACCTAGACTATAACTTTTCTAGGAACCTAACACAAGTTATCTTGTGTTTAGATCTTAAAACATGTACATCACCTATCCTTAGGTGATTAACAAAACAAGGAACCAAAATTTTTCCGAAACGATTTTTGAAAAACAATCATCTGTTTTTGAATAAATTTTTACAAGGTTTTGAACCCTCTGTTATATGGTTTTGAACCCTTTTTATTTTTGGTTTTTGGCCTTGTGCCTTCAAATTTTCAAAATCCCGTCAAACGTTTTGGGTTTTAAATAATGTGAACATGTGCAAACTGGAAGGGTGAATGCCTATATTCTGGGTTTTCTGTCTAGGCAAGCACTTCGTATACATCTCATCAGACGCGAGACCAGTTGTGCTTACCTGGGAATTCCTGGGATGAGTGTTCACTTATAGGCGAGCATGTCTTCATTATACATTATTTTTGACCCATTTACTTTGATTAGTCACTGTGTGTTGTTTGTTTGCTCTGTGATACGGACAAATGACCACCATCTTTGCTTTTGTTGATTTTGTTTCATCTCATTCTCTTCATCCAATCATCTCACTCGTTTCCTTTCATGTTTTCCTCTTTTAGAATGCCTCCTCGACGCGAGAACTAGATAGCAACTGCCGAACTGGCAGAAATTATTGCGCAGCAGATGGCTGCTCAATTCCCAAATCTCTTTGCTCAATGGCAACAAGCCAACAACAACAACAATGGTCCGTGCAAATACAAGGATTTTAATCAGGCTAAACCACTCAAGTTTAGTGGTTCTGAGGGAGCGACTGGGCTTCTTCAGTGGTTCGAGAGCATAGAGAATACTTTTCGCCATGTGCAGTGTCCGGATAATCGCAAGGTCGAGTTCTCCTTGAGCGTATTTCAGAAGCGGGCTTTGACATGGTGGAACGGGGTTATGAGAGACCGGGGTGCAGAAGTTGCTCTCGCACAGACTTGGGCTGAACTTAGAGCCCTTATGATGAGGGAATTTTGTCCTCGCCATGAGCAGCGAGCGTTGGAGAAAGAGTTTGATGTTTTGAAGCAAGACAGTGGTGAGCACAGGGCTTATACTGATCGGTTTGAAGAATTGAGTCTGCTTTGCCCAACAATGGTCACCCCACTCGACAAGGCTATCGAGAGATACATCGATGGCCTACCTGACTCGGTACAAGACATTCTTACTGGTAGTAACCCTGCCACACTTCGTCAGGCGATCGAGTTATCTGCGACATTGACTGAGTCGCAGATCCGGAAGAACAAGTTACACCGGAAGGGTGACAAGGGCAAGAAGCAGTCGGCTGACAAGGAAGATAGCAAGAAAGGTCAAAACTTGAATGGAAAGAACTCTGGTTCTTCGAAGAGGTCAAGGAAGCGTAAGGCTTCCCAAAATTTTGCTATCACTGCCCAAGCTAATCAGGCAGCTCCCAACCAACCCGCACAGCTTCCAGCAAAGAAACCCTATACAGGGAATGCACCTTTGTGCAATAGATGCAACAGTCACCACCAGCCGCAATTTCCATGCCGTTTCTGTACTAACTGTGGGAAGTCAGGCCATCTTGCCAATCTTTGTCGATCTGCTCAGAATCCCGCGGTTCAGAACCCGGCTCAACAAGTTGCTCAGCAACAGGGTCAAGCTGCAAGACCACAATACCCACCGGGTGCTTGTTATAATTGTGGGGATCTGACCCACTATAGAAACCGGTGCCCAAGGCTAACCAACCAGAACCAGAACCAGAACCAGAACCAGAACCAGAATCCGGCTCCGGCTCGAGGCCGAGTCTTTAACATGAATGCCCAAGAGGCACAGGCTGACGATAATGTGGTGAACGGTACGTTCTTTATTAATAATCAGCCTGCATCTGTTCTTTTCGATTCTGGTGCCGATAAGAGTTTCGTGTCTTTGTCCTTTGAACCAATGCTTCGAGTGTCTAGAACGAAACTAGGCAAATCTTTGACAGTAGAGGTTGCTAGTGGTGAACCCATTATTCTTGATTCTGTTCTACGCAACTGCCAGTTGAATCTTAACGACCATCTTTTTCCTATTGACCTCGCGCCTATGCAACTTGGAAGCTTCGACGTTATTGTGGGAATGGATTGGTTATCCAAGCATCACGCAGAGATAGTTTGTTCTAAGAAGATTGTTCGTGTGCCGCTTTCGACAGGCGAGATCCTGCAGGTTCAAGGTGAGAAGCCTACCGGTGGTCTCAAACTCATGTCTTGTTTTAAAGCTCGGAAGTATCTGCAGAAGAACTATGTGGCTTTCTTAGCACATGTTACAGAAGATAAAGGCAAGGGTAAGTCTATTTCAGATATTCCTGTCGTTCGGGATTATTCTGAAGTGTTCCCTGAGGATTTACCTGGTCTACCTCCAGCACGCCAAGTCGAGTTCCGCATTGATCTCGTACCTGGTGCAAATCCCGTTGCCAGAGCTCCATATCGTCTTGCACCGTCTGAGATGCAAGAGTTGTCCAAACAGCTTCAGGAGCTCTCTGACAAAGGTTTTATACGTCCTAGCTTTTCACCCTGGGGTGCTCCCGTTCTTTTTGTCAAAAAGAAGGATGGATCCTTTAGGATGTGTATCGATTATCGTGAGCTTAACAAGCTTACCATCAAGAATCGATATCCTCTACCTCGCATAGACGATCTCTTTGATCAGTTACAAGGCGCTTCTTATTTTTCGAAGATTGATCTGCGTTCCGGATATCATCAACTTCGGGTGCAAGAAGAAGACATTCCGAAGACAGCATTCCGTACTCGTTATGGGCATTATGAATTCACAGTCATGCCATTCGGTTTGACTAATGCTCCTGCTATTTTCATGGACTTAATGAATAGGGTCTGCAAACCTTATTTGGATCAGTTCGTCATTGTTTTTATTGATGACATCTTGATATACTCTAAGACGCAAGCTGACCACGAGCAACATCTTCGTCTTACCCTAGAACTCCTAAAGAAAGAGCAACTTTTTTCCAAATTCTCCAAGTGCGAATTTTGGCTTAAAGAAGTTCAATTTTTGGGGCATGTTATCAACGAACGAGGTATTCATGTAGATCCCTCCAAGATCAGCGCGATTAAGGATTGGGATACACCTACTACTCCTACTGAAGTTCGTTCTTTTCTTGGTCTAGCGGGTTATTATCGCCGCTTCATTAAAAACTTCTCTAAGATTGCAGTTCCTCTAACTGCTCTAACTCAGAAGAAAATGCCCTTTTACTGGGGATTCAAACAAGAGGAAGCTTTTCAACACCTGAAGCAGAAGCTTTGCGATGCGCCTGTTCTATCATTACCTGAGGGTGATGATGATTTTGTTGTGTATTGTGATGCATCTAAATTGGGTCTTGGCTGTGTTCTGATGCAAAGGAACAAAGTCATAGCCTATGCATCAAGACAATTGAAGATACATGAGAAGAACTACACCACTCATGATCTTGAGTTAGGTGCAGTTGTTTTTGCTCTCAAGATCTGGAGACACTATTTGTATGGTACAAAATGTGTGGTTTTCACTGACCACAAAAGTCTTCAGCATATCTTCAATCAGAAAGAACTCAACATGAGGCAACGACGTTGGGTTGAGCTTTTAAACGACTATGACTGCGAAATTCGCTACCATCCTGGTAAGGCGAATGTCGTGGCTGATGCATTGAGTCGTAAGGAACGTACTAAGCTTCATTGTGTACGTGTTCAATCTGTTATTCAAGCTCGATCCGACATTCAAGCACGCATTTCTCAGTCTCAACAATCTTGTGTTTCACAAGGTTTGATGGATAAGGAATTTCCCTATCACATAACACCTGCTTTGGAACTGAAGGACAATGGATCATATTACTTCATGGACCGTTTGTGGGTCCCAAGTCTAGATGATCTTCGTACCTTGCTTATGGATGAAGCCCATAAGTCTCGTTATTCTATTCATCCGGGCTCAGATAAAATGTATAAGGATCTTCGTATTCACTATTGGTGGCCTGGTATGAAGAAAGACATTGCCTTATACGTATCCAAATGCCTTACTTGTCTTAAGGTTAAGGCTGAACATCAGCGTCCTTCTGATTTATTGGAGCAACCAGAGATCCCAGTTTGGAAATGGGAAAACATTACTATGGATCTTGTTACCAAACTCCCGCGCACAAAGAAAGGTCATGATGCCATCTGGGTAGTCGTTGATCGTCTTACAAAGTCAGCACATTTCTTGCCAATCCGCGAGGATTTTCCTACTGACAGACTTGCTCAAATCTATGTAGATGAAATTGTAGCTCGACATGGTGTTCCTTTGAACATCATTTCTGACAGAGATGCTCGTTTCACTTCTCATTTTTGGAGAACCATGCAATCTGCCATGGGGACCCAACTTAATCTGAGCACAGCTTATCATCCGCAAACGGATGGTCAATCTGAGAGAACAATCCAGACTCTGGAGGATATGCTAAGAGCTTGTGTGATCGATTTTGGTGGTAGCTGGGATTCACATCTTAAATTGATTGAATTCTCCTACAACAACAGTTATCACACTAGCATCAAAATGGCTCCTTTCGAAGCTCTCTATGGTCGAAAATGTCGTTCACCAGTCTGCTGGAATGAGATTGGCGAGGCTCAACTTACTGGACCTGCCCTCATTTTAGAGACAACTGACAAGGTCAAGAAAGTTCGTGATAACCTTCAGGCAGCTAGAAGCCGTCAGAAGATTTACGCGGACCCAAAACGCAAAGCCTTGGAATTTCAAGTCGGTGATCGAGTATTACTTAAGGTCTCACCTTGGAAAGGTGTGATCAGATTTGGAAAGAAAGGAAAACTTGCACCTAGATACGTTGGACCATTCAAGATCGTCGAAAGAATCGGAAAGGTAGCCTACAGACTTGAGTTACCTCCTGAACTGGGAAATGTTCATCCAACTTTTCACATATCAAATCTCAAGAAGTGTACAGCTGATGAGAACTACTCCATACCGCTTGACGAAATTCGTGTTGGCAAAACACTTAAATTTGTTGAGAAACCAGTGGAAATAATGGAACGTGAAGTCAAGTGGCTTAAACGCAAGCGCATTCCTTTGGTCAAAGTTCGCTGGGAAGCTAAACGTGGACCTGAGTTTACTTGGGAACGCGAAGATCAAATGAAGGCGAAATATCCACATCTTTTTCCACGAGTTTCCTCTAAATAAATTTCGGGACGAAATTTCCACAAGTAGGGGAGACTGTAACAACTGTGCTTGTAATCACTATGAACAGTTCTGTTATCAATAAAACAATGTTATTTGATCACAATGTTTGTTTTGTTATGTTATACATTTTTCATGTTTTGACTTTTATGTAATTTCAAACTCTACATCACTTTCTGGAGAGTTATACGCAAACTAGTGCGTAAACGTACTCAGTTTAATGCGAGAAATACTCTGGAACATCAACATATACTCAACATACCTTCAATAACCTTTACATAACTTAGAAATAAGTTTTGAAGGCTTTGGTATGGCAAAAAAAACAAGTTAATTCGACTACAGGCTTTGAGGGGAAAGTATGTCAATTTGAACTTTAACGAACATTCCGGAACATAACCATAAGTTAAACACACCTTAAATATCCTTTACATAGCTTAGAAATAGGCTTTGAGGGGTTCGGTGTGCTAAAATAAACTTTTGGGTCAATCAGGGACTAAAAGTGTCAAAAAGTGCACAAGTTTGCATTTTCGCGCATAACTTACGTTCTGAATACATCTGGACATCCAAAAATTTATGTAAGCATTACTACATTATATTTTGGTGTTCGCCTTAAGAAAAATCCATTCGTCGCGTCATTTGGATCGTTTTTCGCGCTTATGCGCATTCCGTCGTAATTAAGCGAACACCGCGTTCGTACGACCAAACGAACCGACATCCGAGATATTTTTGAACATGTTTTAAGTTCCCTATACTTTAACTTCATTTTAGAGCTTTGAAATGGGGTTAACGGGCCTTAAACGTGTCAAAAATGACCTAAATACAGTTCAGGGACCAAAAGTGTAAATCTGCCAAAGTTCACCCATACGATGCGTATGGTATATATACCATACGATGCGTATGGGGTCTCCAGACCAGGTGCAATGTTTAAACAGCCTGTTTTCAGCAGATTTAACCACAACCACATGTTCTCAATTGCTTAGTCACTAAGATAAGGAGCATATGTAGCCACCATAAGGTTGTGACAAGTGTACGGACTAGATCTTTTCCCCTTTTCCAAGAAACGATCTCAACGGTTACCCGAATACTATAAATACCCATGCCATCCAACCTCATTACTTACAAGAATCTGATCTATTTGACTCTAAGTTGGAACCATTGTTCCATACCTGAGTTATTGTGATCACGATTAGCATTCGGGGACCCTTCGTAAGTATTCTTTCGTTCTTTTCCTTATTTTTACTGCTTTTCGAGTCAGAAAGTCAAACTTTGTTTGACTTTCAGCGTTGACCAGTAATGGTCAATGCGAAGTTCGATTGAACTTCGCAACGTGATTGTGATCACGATGGTCATAGTCCCTTGGGACTATGCCTACTGATTACCACGTTGTCTAGGGTCGTAGGGTAAGCGATCTAATAAATCGCTTATACCTCGAACCCGACCCATTTGGTCGATCATTAGGATCTGACCAAACACATTAGGTGACCATAGTAGGTAGGGAATAACCTTCCGAGGTTATACCCTATGGTCACATCGTTTAAGTAGTGGTATGATAGGTAGTTTATATGCCTTAGGTAAATTACCAGAATACCCTTTTCATGTATAATTGGTAATTAAGCATATGTAACCTAAAATTTTGTCACGTAACTGATTTTGTAACATGTTTAGGCATATAATACTTGTCATAGGACTAGTTAGGCGGTCCGAACGCGTTTCACGCGCACGATGCGTTAAAGTAGCATAAGCTACCTAAACGGATCATAATGGGTCAATAAGACTTAGGTTAAGTTTCATTTAGCATGTAGGCTTTGTTAAACCATATCACGTGAGTTCCGACACTCATTTGGTTTACAAACCCTAATGCTACCCAGTCTTCCGAGATAGGTCCGATTATTAACATAGTTACCTATACTAGGTGCCGTTTGATTCCGAGATCTCTAGCGTTGCTTGGTGATTATCTTTATACGACTGAGCAATCTCAAGTGAGTACATAGACCCCTCTTTTACTGTTTTCCAAACTGTTTTGGGGTGGAACACATGTGCCTACTTGTTACTTTCAAGCTTTCCTGTTTTCACATCATATACATGCTATGTTCGTTAGTACATAATAGTACATGATTTCATTTCATCTTATGCTAGGTGTGCCCATTGTGTGCATTACTTAGTACATTGTTTTACATTACATTTCATGCTAGGTGTGCCCATTGTGTGCATTACTTAGTACATTGTTTTACATTACATTTTATGCTAGGTGTGCCCATTGTGTGCATTACTTAGTACATCGTTTTACATGACTTTTCACGCTACGTATGTTCATTTGATTACATACTTAGTGCATCGTTTTCACATGCTTACATTTTGGTATGACATTTGGTTTGTTTACATGGGACAATACATTCATTAACACCGATCACGCCGTTCGTTAGTAGGTAGTGGTACCATAGGAATTGACAACTCCCGTTCCGGACATCCCAGGGTAAGGGGACAGAAAGGAATGACCGAATTCGTTGACATTAAGACAGATAGACCTTTAATTTGTTTAAAGGGTTTATCACCACAGTCGCCAGGCTTGGATGTATGCATTTTCACAATACCGCATAAATGTTCATATTAAATAGTTGCATGCATTTACACAAGACATAGCTTTGATTTAAACCAAGTTTTACTTCAATACTTTGTTTTTGTGCATATGGTTTAGTTGAGACATTTCACTTGCCATACATGACATTTTGACATAGACATTTGACATGGACATTTTGACATAGACATTTGACATGGATATTTGACATAGACATTTGACATGGATATTTGACATAGACACTTGACATGGATATTTGACATAGCATTTGACATGATTTACATCTTGACATAAACACTTTGACATATTATTCAATACATTTGACAATTTGGTTAAACATAGACTTCTTACATTGGTTGGTTTGGTTTGATTAAGTGATTAAGTTAACGATGCGTGTGTAATATGATACAAGCATGGTGGATACGCCGCTGGTACTTCCTATATATAAGTGTTTGTATGGTATTACACGGCGTAACGTTATTTGAATCATTTCAGTTTGAGACATAGAACATTTTATACAAATAACATACTTTTCACAAGACATTGATTTACAAACAACTTATCTTATAACAAACACATTTTTTTTTACATGGTTATCTATTTAACCTGACATTTACTTATACATATCATCTGATCTCGTTGTTTTCAAATGATTTACATGACAAAGCAAATAACAAGGTTCATGACTAAACATTTTCTCAAATACAAGTCATGAATCCTATTTTCACAAAACCTATGTATCTCACAGGCATTTTTATGCTGACGTACCTATTTTCACATGTGTTTTCAGGTGCTTTTCCATAGGATGTTGATTATGATACTAGGGCGGACCTGTGCCTTAGAGACTTTAAAAGAAGATAGACTATGTTTAATTATGTTCTGAACTCGTTAATTTTCTGTTTGAAACAATGTAACACCCTTGTTTAATAAATAAAATACACTTTGTGTGCCATGGTTATGAAACAATTAATTCTGTCGCGATCACTCCCCGGCGTTTCCGCCGCGGTTCGTTGTTATACGCGGTCGGGGTGTGACACGCACATCCATCCTAGTTACCTGAAATACATGTGAGTTTTGGAAAAACGTCATCATAATGTTGGTGTGAATTCATGCAGTTTTGTATTTCACGTTTGTATACTTTGTATGAAAACATAGTTTGTGAAAAAATCAAGTTTTCATATATAAATCCAGTTTCATGTGTACACCACGTACTCATGTATAATTCAATTTCTTCTTGAGTACCCCACGTACTTAAGTATAATTCCCATTTTCTTGAGTACCCCACGTACTTCAAGTATAATTCAATCTTTTCTTGAGTACCCCACGTACTCAAGTATTCATCAATTTTTAGTATGGTATGACTTTTATGTAAATAAAGTATTCCTGTAAGTATCAGGATTGTTAATGGGTTGCAAAGCCATTAACATGTGACACGACATAGGAAGTCACCAAACCTAAGGCATTTAATTGGTATATTCTGAGACACAAAAGCACTACTCGATTCTCGCCCTCACCGAGAGTGTGGCTGCCAGGCACCCGTTAGATCTAACCTTTTGTTCTGCGGTCTAAGTATATTGTTGATTAAAGGTGCTTCTGTACCCTATTCGTGACACTATTTCTCATAACGCATCCTACTTGGTTCTCGTCCTCACCAAGCGCGTTTCTTGTTATCATTTCTCATAGCGCCTCATACTTGGTTCTCGTTCTCACCAAGTGCGCTTCTCATATTCTTATATTTCGTCACACTTGGTTCTCGTTCTCACCAAGTGTACTTCTTGTATTCTTATATTTCGTCACACTTGGTTCTCGTTCTCACCAAGTGTACTTCTTGTATTTATATCATACCAATTATAAATTTTGTACATTTGTACATGTATTTCACCCCCGAAGTTATAAAAACTGAAAACAGTTAAAGAGAAAAGGGGGAGCATGAACTAACAACTTTGCGTTTCTTGCGTCGTAAACTTCACCGGATTTGCTTAATTAACGTCGTAACCTATACGCGTTTTCTTAACGTTAGTCACTAGACTTGCGTCGCACAAGTACAGTCACTCTCTTTTGTATATATTCTTGTGTTAAAAATATTCTATATTTTTAACTACGTATCTTACTTATATTATTTTCTCTAAAATTAATATAAGTATCTCGTGTTTTGCACTTTGCACCCGAATTATGTATCTTGTATGTTGTATGTGTATTTTTATGTTTATACTCCTCATGAGTATTTAGTGTATTTTTAAGTCTTAATACACTAGCACGTATAACACATACTATACACACTTAGCACAAAAGTTGGTGATAAAATAATATATATTTTTCTCTCAAAAATATACATATTTATATCCATTTTCATTCTTGAAGAAATCCTCATTTCTTATCACCAAAAATTAGGGAAACCTTGGTAATACTTTTAAATACATTTTTAGGGAATAAGTTTCTCAAAAACTTATATTTTCTAAGTGTCAAAATTTATAAAAATTTTGACAGAGTTTCCCCTAAAAATGGAGGTTTCCCATGTTTTCAAAACATGTGTTTATTTTCTTTTAAATCGTCAACAATCATCAACAACAATAATTATCAACAATAATCACTAATTTCTCCATTTCATGAACTTGAATATTTACAAAAATGTGTAGTAACTTACTAGCACATTTAGTAAGTCTTGTTATCTTTAAAAATAAGTTTAATTTCTTAAAAACTTTATTTTTAAAGATCTTGAAGTTTCACAACTTCTAGTCATGATTTACCAAACATATTTCTTGTTAAATTTTTCTTGTGACACAAGTGTTTACACACTTGTTTACTTACTAAAATGCTTTTAGTTTATGTAAGGTTCGGGTTTAAAACAAGACTTGTATATTTTACTTGGTTCTTCCGAAAAACCACTTGTAGATCTTTAGATCTACATGTTTAGAGTCTTATTTTACAAGAAAATTTATATTTACACAAGTTCATGTTTCATGGATGGAAAGTTTCATCATCTTCCATAACTTTAACACTAACATACTACTAGTTCATGTTCTTGAACATGACCTAGTATGGTTAGATGATGATCTATCCCACTTCTAGTAACAAACAACATCAAATAATCACAACTAGACAAGATTTACAAGATTTACACCATTAGTTTCTCTTTATCCATCTAGTTCATCATTCTTTCAAGACTTTTAGTTTTGATCTTGTGTGTTCTTGAGTTTTAACCGTTAAATCACCTATTAACCACTTTCAACAAGAACAAGAGGATGTTTTAGAACACTTACTACTAGCTCAAGGCTAGGGAAGTTCAAGAGTGCAAATGAGGTGGATAAAAGCAAATGGTGAAGGTCCTTCAAGATCCGCTTACACCGAGCTTCGTTAGTGACCTTCTTACACCTCAAGATAACCTTGGAATGCTTGAATGATGATCGAAAATGAAAGTGTGTGTGTGTGTTGTTGAGGCCGTAGCCAAGGAAGGAGAAAGGGGAGAGTTCTTGTGGTTGAGTGATGAATGAAATGAAGACTTGAACTCTATGTGCAATCTTATAACCCATGTTTAAGTATTAACCCAAGTGTAATGTGCTTCTAAAGGACCAACAAGATCAATTTAAATAATCAACAAATCAAAGGGTGGGTCACCCTTGTCTCCTAACCGTAAGTGGGGGGGGGGGTGCATGGTTGGTTTTCAACTTTAGTTACATGCTTCTTGTTAGTTTTCAAGTATATTAAATCTAGTGTTAAGAGTGTTATTAAATATATAGTGTGTTAGGGTGTTCGGGGACCCTAACCTGCTCAGAAAAAAATAAAAAAAACAATGCTTCCAGCATTATTTTGGTGTTCCGGGTATTATCCGGTTGTTCGGTTAGACACCGGTTCGTTAAAGTGCTAAATTACACTTTTTAGTGTCTTTTAAGTACCCTTTTGTAACACTTTCGATTCCCGACACTTAGGGAAATATTCTGACTGAAAAATTATATTTTATGCATAATATTCATGTGCTAAAAGCTGAATTATTGCTGAATTATACAAAATTCTGCACTTAAAGTGCGTTTCGGGTGCTTTTTAGTGCTTATTTTTGCTTCCGGAGAGTATATATATTAAACCCTTGTATGTACTCTTGGGTTTTAATGTATTCTTGTTGTTGGACCTACACCTAGGCTCCAATTTTATTGACTGACTGCTTTCTGCAGTTCTGTTGACACATAGTGTCTTACCGGTGAGTTTACTTGGTATTTTTGACGCAACGCTCTCGTTTATGCATAAAGCAATATTTTGTAGTATACAACGTGCATGAATTCACTTGTTTAGTATGTGCTCAGACATTTCTGTCAATTAAGCACATAATTGCAGTCGTTAAGCAATAATTAAAGTGTACGGAAATTACCGGTTTAGTGCCAGTTGTCACACCCCGTTTGTTCATTTTCGTTCTGAAGAATATCCATTGAGAGAAATGAATATCCGTGGATTTTTCCTTCATTCCCGTTTCTGACGAAGGACCCATTGAGGAAGAATGAATCATCCATTCGATTTCACTTCTGATGAATATCCGTTGAGGGAAATGTATATCCGTTCAGTTAAAAATCCTTTATTTTCCATTTCCGAAGAACCCGTTGAAGAAAATGACTCCGTTCGTTCATTTTTGCTTCTGAAAAATATCCGTTGAGGAAAATAACAAAATTATGCTTTACATATCTTTGATGGCTATTTAACACAAAGTAACAGACAGACTCATACGAATAAATTTCGGGACGAAATTTCCTAAAGTAGGGGAGACTGTGACACCTGTGTCACTGCGACCATCAAAAAAATACCAAACCAATGAAATATTGTATTTCATACTTTGGACTTGTATAAATATGTGTATCTTTTGCACATATCAACTCTTGTTCGATTTCAAGCTCTAAATCGCTTTCTGGAAGGTTATACGCGCACTGATGCGTAAATATAACCAGTTTAATGCAACGAACACTCCGGAATAGTGAAATAGGCTTAACATACCTTAAATAACCTTTACATAACTTAGAAATAAGTTTTGAAGGCTTTGGTATGGCAAAAACAAGTTAATTCGCTTACAGGGACTAAACTTGACATACTGCGAAAGTATGCCAATTTGAATAGCAACGAACATTCCGGAACATGACCATAAGTTAAACATACCATAAATATCCTTTACATAGCTTAGAAATAGGCTTTGAGGGGTTCGGTGTGCTAAAATAAACTTTTGGGTCATTCAGGGACTAAAAGTGTCAAAAAGTGCACAAGTTTGCACTTTCGCACATAACTTACATTCTGAATACACCCGGACATCCAAAAATTTATGTAAGCACTAAAACATTTTATTTTAGTGTTTGGCATAAGAAAAATCCATTCGTCGCGTCATTTGGATCGTTTTTCGCGCTTATGCGCATTACGTCGTAATTAAGCGAACATCGCGATCGTACGGCCAAACGAACCGACATCCGAGATATTTTTTAGCATGTTTCATGTCCACAATGTTTAGGCATCATTTTAGGGCCTTAAAGTTGGCTTTACGGGCCTTAGAAGTGTCGGGAATGGCCTTTAACACGTGCAGGGACCAAAACTGTCATTTCTGAAACTTAATTCTGATCAGACATGGCCAGGCGGCCCGCGTAAGGTTGATGAGTATCTTTACGCAGCCCGCGTCAGTGTCCCAGATCAGATAAGACTGATTAGTCAGCAGATTTCAGCTGATTAAACCTCATCCACACACTCACACTTGCCCTTTTCAGCTCATTAGGGGCCATTTTTAGTCACCACAACATTTCAACAAGTGTACGCACGAGATTCGATCACGTTATTCAAGAAACGATCTTAACGGTTCGGGAAATACTATAAATACCAAACCCACTTAACTTCAAAACCCACTAGAATCTGATCTAATGTGCTCTAAGTTGAAACCTTTGTTTCATACCTGAGCTATTTTGATCTAGATTAGCATTCGGGGACCCTTCGTAAGTATTCCTTCATTCTTTTCCTGCTTTTTGAGTCCGAAAGTCAAACTTTGTTTGACTTTCTGCATTGACCAGTTATGGTCAATGCGAAGTTCGTTTGAACTTCACAACGTGGTTGTAATCACGATGGTTATAGTCCCTTGTGACTATGCCTACCGATTACCACGTTGTCTAGGGTCGTAAGGGTAAGCGATCTAATAAATCGCTTATACCTTCGAACCCGGCCCATTTGGTCGATCATTAGGATCCGACCAAACACATTAGGTGACCATAGTATATAGGGAATAACCCTCCGAGGTTACACCTTATGGTCGCTTCGTTTAAGTAGTTGTATGATAGGTAGTTTATATGCCTTAGGTAAATTACCAAAATACCCCTTTGATGCCAAAATTCGTTTTAAACATATGTAACATAACTTTTGTCATCTAAACTGATTTGACAACCATATTAGACATGTTAAGGCATATTTTACTTGTCATAGGACTAGTTAGGCGTTCCGAACGCGTTTTACGCGAACGACACGTTAAAGTAGCATAAGCTACCTAAACGGGTCGTAATGGGTCACAAGCACTTATGTTAGGTTTCATTTAGTATGTAGGCTTTGTTAAACCATATTACACGAGTTTCCATACTCGTTTGGTTTACGAACCCTCATTCTATCCGATCGTCCGATATTGGTCCGGTTTATTAACATAGTTACCTATATTAGGTGCCGTTTGATTCCGTAATCTCTAGCATTGCTTGGTGGTTATCTTAGGACTTCTGAGCAATCTCAAGTGAGTACATAAACCCCTCTTTTACTATTTTCCAAACATTTTGGGGTGGAACACATGTGCCTACTTGTTACTTTCATGCTTTCCATGCTTTCACATCATATACCTGCTATGTTCGTTAGTACATTATAGTACACGATTCCATTACATTTCATGCTATGTATGCCCATTGTGTGCGTACTTAGTACGTCGTTTTACATTACATGCTATGTATGCCCATTGTGTGCGTACTTAGTACATCGCTTTACATTACATGCTATGTATGCCCATTGTGTACGTACTTAGTACATCGTTCTACATTACATTTCATGCTATGTATGTCCATTGTGTGCATACTTAGTACATTGTTTTACATTGCATTTCTGTTGCATATGCTCATCCAGCATATGAACACATTATACTACATTTTGAACCGTTGTAACTATTTGACTATGTGAACCGTCGTAACCCTTTGATTATATGAACCGTTTGTAACTGTTGAACCGTGTGAACCAGTTGTATCTGTTGACATGATTTACATTTGACAATAGACATTTGACTATACATAAACATTTCTACAATTGTTAAACATTACATCTTGGTGGTTTGGTTTGAGTAAGTGATTTAAGTAACGATGCGTGTGTAATATGATACAAGCATGGTGGATACGCCGCTGGTACTTCCGATATATAAGTGTTTGTATGGTATTACATATTGTAGCGTTATTTGAATCATTTCAATTTGAGACATATAACATTTTACACAAGTAACACAATTTTCACAAGACTTTGGTTTACAAACAATTTACTTTATACAACTCATCTTACTTGGTTATACATTTAAACCATACATTATTCTCGTATTAATACATATCATCTGATCTTATCGTTTTTCAAATGATTTACAAGGCAAAGCAAATTACAAGGTTCATGACTAAACATTTTCTCAAACATAAGTCATGAATTCTGTTTTCACAAAACCTATGTATCTCACAGGCATTTTTATGCTGACGTACCTATTTTCACATGTGTTTTCAGGAGATGATGCATAGGACTTATCAAGACGTACCTAGGCGGACCTGTGCCTTAGTGACATAAAAAGATGCAAGACTAGTTAATTATGTTGTACTTCTTTGTTTGTTAAGACATTGTAACACTTTTAATTAATAAAACGAAACTTCAATTGCCATGGATTTGAAACAATTAATTATGTTACAACACTCCCCGACGTTTCCGCCACGTTTTGTATGTTCTACGTGGTCGGGGTGTGACAGAAAAGTTGGTATCAGAGCCAATGGTTATAGGGAATTAGGTTATTAGTAATGCTTTGACCTAGTCTATAACCTTTCTAGGACCCTAACGCGAGTTTAGTTGCGTTTAGTCATAAAACTATACCGTCACCTATCCTTAGGCGACGACCACAACAAGAACATAAATTTCAAAACCGCTTCGAAAACTAATCAACTGTTCTAGGATGATTGATTACTAGGTTTTGAACCCTCTGTTGTAAGGTTTTGAACCCCTTTGAGTTTTCAAAAATCTCGTCAAGGTTTTGGGTTTTAAATAATGTGAACACGTGCAAACTGGAAGGGTGAATGCCTGTATTCTGGGTTTTCTGTCTAGGCAAGCACTTCGTATATATCTCATCAGACGCGAGACCACTTGTGCTTACCTGGGAATTCTTGGGATGAGTGTTCACTTATAGGCGAGCATGTCTTCGCGATACATTATTTTTGATCCATTTACTTTGATTAGTCACCGGGGTCGTTTGTTGCTTTGTAGTAACAAACAAATGACCACTATCCTTGCTTTCATCAGATTTGTTTCATCTCATTCTTTTCGTCTAATACTCTCACTCGTTTCCTTTCATGTTTTCCTCTTTTAGAATGCCTCCTCGACGCGAAAACCAGATAGCGACTGCCGAACTGGCAGAAATCATTGCGCAGCAAATGGCTGCTCAATTCCCAAACCTCTTTGCTCAATGGAACCAAGCCAACATCAACAATGGTCCATGCAATTTCAAGAGTTTCAACTCGGCTAAACCACTCAAGTTTAGTGGTTTTGAGGGAGCGACTGGGCGTCTTCAATGGTTCGAGAGCATTGAGAATACTTTCCGCCACGTGCAGTGTCCTGACAATCACAAGGTCGATTTTTCTTCGAGTGTGTTTCAGAAGAGGGCCCTTACATGGTGGAACGGGGTTATGAGAGATCGTGGTGCAGAAGTTGCTCTAGCACAGTTCAAGCTATCAGACATCTCAAGCTAACAGACATCTCAAGCTAACAGACATCTCAATTTCAACCAATCATGACTATCAACCGAACATGGAATCTATTTTGTGTATTTGACTTTCAATAATGATGTCACTTATTCAGATCCGCAACGCAACCAGAGACTCGATATAAGACGAAGACGACAGATGTATGCACCAACAGACTCCCCCTCAGATGTTGACGAGTCTTAAGTGTCGAGTCTTTTACAATCTTCAGTCTTTATCAGTCTTGCACTCCTTATCTCTAGCAGACTTCCCACGAACAATCTCTACTTAGATGTCTTCAGACTCCCCCTTTCAATATGCTGGGATCACAGTCTGGCATGTTGAAATCATACATTCCTCAGGTATCGAAACCTGACTTTCTATCAACTATCCAAAATCACCTAGCTTTTATCCTGCACATTCTCTACCCAAAAATAAATTTTCTGATGATAATTTGTAAAAACAATCTCACCAACTAATGAATCACTTGCAGGAATTACACAATCAAAGAGTGATTTTTCAATGTTAATCATTTGATGAACCACTAGAAGATATATCATTTTTTATTTTCAAAACAACACACTCTCCCAAACCATTTGTTCATCATGTTTAGCACTCGGAATTTTGAAAATTAGCTCTCCTACACCAGTTGTCGAAAATCTTTTTGAATTTTTCAAAAATTTATGCTAAAACACACTAAAATCTTTTTGGATTTTTCAATGTAATGAAATGCAGAGAAGAAATATTTACATACAATATTTTTGTGAGTTTGTGCAAGAGGATCATATCAGTTTTTGAGACAAATCACTAACACCGTTAAGCTTTAAACATTTTAAGCTCTAAACGATTCACATCGATTGACGATATTGTTATCCACTTAAACTCAATCTAAAAAACTTTCGAAATGCTTACCGATATATTAAGGTATATTAATTTTGCACTAAGTTCTTATGGACCCCACGATATATCCCCTCATCATGCAATACACTATCTCAAGCAATGCCTTTAAAGTTTTATCAACTGTGATTTGTGCAAAAACAAAGAAGAATTTTTAAACATTAACAATCAGGTCGATACTTCCGTATACGCAGAGAAAGTCCAATGTTTCAACAAAATAAGAAAAATAAAACAAGTTGAAGTTGTTTAGGCTTTAACCACCAGGTCGATACTTCCGTATACGCAGAGGACTTGTGACAACCCGCACTAAACCAGGTATCCGTACGACTTAATTAATGATTAATTACTGCTTAATTACTGTGCTTGTTTGAACTAGCTGATGAACTGCTACTTGATATCTGATACATGTACTTACTTGCATCATACTTTACTTATCGTCACTACATTATTTACACGCTGAACCTTAGTGACAACCATGATGCACAAAAAGCACAGTAGCACGATAACGGATAACCTATTGAACATGCTGATAAAGCCAGTATCAGGCAAACACTTCCTCCAAGGCCTATAAGAGCCTGAGATATTTTGCTACACTAGTAGTGAGTGTAGGGATACAAGGGTTGTGGAACTGCGTCTCTAGGAATAAGTTACAATGACTGGATGTGCCTAAAACGTACTCTAAGTACAAAACTCAGCACTTTACTCAATAATCCAGCTTTTAGCTAACTAATAAAGTGCCAAAACATGAGAAAAATATTACTAGACACTTTCCAAAGTGTCAGGAATAAGCCGTGTCACTAAAAAGAGTAATAACGACACTTTAAAGCTTTGTTAACACTTTAACGGATTACTATCCAACCAAACAACCGGACTTTACCCGGAACATGAAAATATTGTTATTTTCATTAATTAACTTTTTCTGAGCTAGTTAGGGTCCCTGATTACCCTAACACCCGCTTTAAAGCACTAAACACAACTAACCAAGTTAGCACTTAACTAACTTGTTTAACCAAACTAAGTCCTAACTATCTAGTTGATTTCGAACCAAGGACCCCCCCCCCCTCTTGACCGAAACCGTCCCCTTGGGGACATGCTTTGTACTTGCAAGATCTCCTAATCTAATCTTGTCTAATATCCTAAAGACACAAGAACCATTGGTTATTAGCACTTGAGTTTGTCTATAAGTTAAGAGATTAACACACTTGATCATTATCACTTAACAACTTCACACAAACACTCTCCCTCTCTTCTCTAGAGCTCTCGGCCGAACCCCCCTATAACCACCCACCCATTTTCGAGTTTGATCATCATCATTCCAAGCATCTACAAACATCAAGGGTCACGTATTAGGAAGCTTGGAGCAAGCGGAACGCGAAGGACCTCTTTCTTTAGCTTTTATCCACCCATTTTGCGCGTAGATTCTTCCCTAGCCCCGAGCTAGTGGTATGATGTTTAAATCTCTATCTTGAACTAATCTAAAGTGGTTAAAAGGATTTGTATCGGTTAAATCTCGTTAAAATGCAAAATGATGCACAAAAGTCTACTAAGAACACTTGAAATGGTGGTTAATAGCACATATGTTGTGTAAATGATGTAGTATTTGAAATGTGTGATTATTTAGACCCGATCTATGTTGTGGTAGCTAGGATCATCGTTTAACCCGGTATAGTCATGTTCTTGAATCATGACACAAAGCTATTTTAGAAGTAACAAGGGTTAAAAGGTGAAACTCTACCACACATGAAACATGAACTTGTGTAAAAATGTTTTACTTGTGTAAAAGTGTTTTAACTTGTACAATAGTGTTTAAAACTAGCGGATCTACGCATCTGCAAGTGGTATTTTCAAAGAACCACGTATCAAAGAAATCATGTATTTTAAAGAGATGGATCTTACAATAACAAGCATGATTTTTATAAACCACAAGTGTGTAAACACTTGTGAAATGAAAAGATCCGACAAATAACCGTTTTTGTAAAAGATGACGAGAAGTTGTAAAGACGGATTTCTCTAAAAACGAGGTTTTTACGAGATCAAAATTACTTTATATAAAGATCCACAAAATATAATGGGATTTACACTATAGTTTCGGAAAAACTACAAGTTCATGCGATTATGCGATTTACATACTTGTCGATTTGTTGATGCGATAAAAGTTGTTCTGATCAAATAAGGAAAATTGTTGAGTTGATTTGTTAAAGAAAATGATACGCTTGAAAGCGTGGCCACCTCCAGTTACAGAGGAAACTCTGGCGAAATTTTTCTAAAAACCTAACACTTAGAACTATTTACACTACAAGTGTTAGAATTATTTTTGACATGTTTTCGAAACATAAATTTCGCCATGACTTTATTTACTAAATATTCGGAGGTGGGATTTTCACAAAATTTAACGTGATAAATATATATATTTTTCACACACTGTTTATGATTATTTTGTGAAATACATAAATATTATTTTTAGAGTAAAAATAATATTTACGAACGTTAACGAATCCAAAATAATACGAACGCTTTCACCATAAATATATATAAGTTACACCGGTAAGTATATTACCACTCAAGTGTTAAAACGTAACTTACGCACTTACGGAAATATTTATGAACGCGTATTTTAACAACGTATTATTGGAGAAAAATTATGTGAAATGAAAATATAATATTTTTGAGAAAAATACTTATATTTTGGAATTGGAAAGGTATATATATTAAGTGAGACTTAATGATATAATTTGAACGCACATGTATTGAATCCCCCATCCTTGGGAAGGAGATTAACTACCAAGTATATACAGAACGTAAACACGAAATAGTTGTCTAACTATTTCCCAAAGATTTAACTATAAAGCTAAGGCACGGCCGTCCGTCTAATAGAATTAGCACTTGTAGGTCGTCGCGCAGCTTTCTGATTTGGAGTACTTGGTAGAGACGCACCGACTGTGAGTTCATGTCCCCCTTTTCTCTAACTGTTTTCAGTTTTCTTAACTGCGGGGGTGAAATACATGTTACTTTGTTTACAAGTACTTTATACACGGTATGGTTAGCGTAAGGAGGTTTACTACTTAGATCATGTGAATGGGTAGGCAGAAGTACCGAGGGACGTAAGCGGTAGATCTATCTGGGTGTAGCGAGCCCAACTCTAGGCCCAACAGAACGGACCTCTAAGAGGACCAACAGAACGGACCTTGAGTGACTTTGTACCCGACGCAAAAATCTGCTAGGTTGAGTCTTCCTACTTGCATTTCACACATGCTAATGGCCTTGCAAACCATTGGTGATCTCTTTTCCTTACACTGCTACATACCAGGGAACTTTTATACTTACAAGTGTTTTACATACTCACTTACACATGAACTCGCTCAACATTATTGTTGATTTTTCAACTTACATGTATTTCAGGAAATTAACTGGATCTGGCACGGTATGTTGTGTTTTCCCGCTGCATAAGGGTTCCAAGGTCATCCCAGTTTAGGAAATATGACTCTTTCCTGGACAAGTCACAAATCTTAGACTGCGTTTACTTCATGTTACTGTTTATGTTGTTCAAGACAATGTTTTATGTTACGGTGTTGTAAGTCTTTAAGACAATGGTATGTTACTCTGGTTTTAAAACTTAAATCAACGGATGATCTTGCATGATTTTATTTCATATAGCTTTGTTATGGTTAAGCTATGGTATTAAGAAGTCACACCAAAATTAACCACGCTTCCGCAAAGCCAGGGTGTGACAGGACTTCCAAAGCTTAAACGAAACACCAAAGAAAATAAAGCAGAACGTTTAGGCAACAACATCCAGGTCGATACTCACGTATACGCAGAGGATGTCCGATGCTTAAACAAAATAAAGAAATAAAACAAGTTTAAGTCTTTGCAAAATGAAATGCACAATCACAGCGACTTTTCAGCAAAGTTGTGAAAGTTCACAAACTTAACCAGTTTTATGTTTTTCGACAATCAGCGATTACTGAGTAGGCACACAGTCAAGAAGGACAAAACTAAGTACTATGCTTTCGACCATGTTTCCCACTAGAACTAGGCTTTTTCATTTAAGTTTGTATCATTATCGCAAATCTACTAGTCTAGCTGAGCCTATCGTCACATCCTTAGTGAGACCGTTTATCACATTTTAACTTTCCATTTCTTTAGCGTGTTGTGACAGTCCACTGATGTACTATCATTTCCTCTTTTATGCAACAAAACTCATTTTTCATTTTATCATGTTTTTGGCTTTTTCAAATTTTCTAATGTTTTTGAATTTTCTGAAAAAAATATACTCCCCCTAAAATACAAATACATCTAAAGAAAATTTAAAACAATATTGTACAAGAACATGACAACTGATATCGAATTGCCTCAATTCGCCATCCACTTGGCATAAACAATCAGAACTCCCCCTCACAACAAACTATTTTCCCATTATGATTTCAAAACACTTAAGTTTGTTTTAATCAAATGGTTTTTCCGGAAAATAAGTTTTGTTGATTGATTTTAACCATTTGTAGGTTAGGGGATAAACTCATCATATTGTCTACCAACCACTTGTAGGAAAATGCAAGTACAACTTAATGTCCTTGATTTACCACTGTAAGAATAGTTCAATCAAATATTTTCAACCAATCATCATCTGTTGGTTGAATTCTCAAGGTGCCGATTCCTGTTCCACACTTATCAATCTGGGAGTTCCGGCAATTCCTGCAGTATGACTTAAAAATTAGTCATTATACAATTCATTCTCATAAACAATTATCAAGAAGGATGCCGATTCATGCTCCACGATTACCAACTTGGGAGCTCCGGCAAGTCAGGTTTTTACTTTTTGAAAAATATATCCACCCAAGCCTGACCTTCCTTGGGTGTAACAACCTCTTCTTCATCTTTACTTTCAACAGACTTGTAAACATTCACTTTGGAAGCATAGAATTCTTTAACTCCTTTGACCTTACCATCGACCATTTTTCCAAAAATGTGTTTCACATTTCTGTTGAAAGCCTTATCAACATCAAATTTCTTCTTGTCAAAATAAAATTGATTTGAAATTTCAACGTTTCCAACTTTCTTCTTAAAATTTTCAGCCCGCAAAGGTGGAAAATTCACATCATCCACTTTTGGAACTGATTTCTCAACCTTTTCTTTAACACGTGGCTCCTCTGATTTTGTAGAATCAGATTCATCACCAGAACTGTTTCTTGAACCCTTAACCACCCATATTTGGTTTTTCAGATTTTCTTTTCGTTTTACCACATTCTTTGAACATTCTCCAACCTCAAAAGTGGAGTTTTCAAAGCCTGTAAATTTTCTGATTGTAAGTTCAGTTTTCTCAACAACTTTTTCCTTCAATTTACCAGAGACTTCCTGTTTTGGTTTGAATGTTTTCGGACAATTCCTAGCAATATGACCAGCAGTTTTGCACTGAAAACAGGTTCTTGTCTCAGTCTTCTTCTGAATAAAACTTTTCTTCATCTCATCTTGTTTCTTTGCAAGGAATTCTTGATTTGTCTGCTTTCTGAACGCTTGCTCTTTATCATCATCTAAAGATTTCCCTGAAACAAACACAGTTTTTGGTTTATAAAATTTTTCATTTTTATAATTTTTCGGTTGATTAAATCCTAATCCTTTCTTTTTGAAATTACAGTTATGGTTTAGTTTTTTATGAATACCAGAACCAGAACTGTAACCATTTTTCTTGTTTAATCTTTGTTGCACTCTTGAGGTGTAAGGTTTAGGTTTTTCATAAAGATTTGCATCTTTTATTTCAGAAATATTAATTTCTATTAATTTGAAAACCTTTTTAATCATTTCATTTTTAACACCTCTTATTGGAAAGATCTCATCAGAATATAATTTGTCAGAATCTTTCAAAGTATATACTACTTTGACTGGTTCATCATTCAAATTAGATTTTGATAGCAAAAATTATTTGTCATAAACCTGTTTGTCCTTTTTGATTGTTGACATTGACTTGTCAGACCCAGACTTTGACTCGGATTTGGACTCCGGTTTTGACTCCTCTATGTCATCTTTGTCTAACACCTGATCGACCACACTTTTTATCAACTTTGACTCATGATCAGTATCGGACGATGTGAACGTGACATCAATATTTTCTGGTAAGTTATCTGACGACACAGACTCCCACTGTAAGTTAATTGCCTTTTTGACTCTTTCGGAATTTGGATTTCGAGACAAATATCCATTTTCGACCGGGGGTGGACATTTGTTATAGACAACACTTGGTTTCTCACCAGAAATTTTCACTTCATCATCTTCTTTTGTCTCGGATTTCTTTTCTTCTGAAGTCTTCACTTCTTCAAACGTATTCATTTGTTCCACAATTGGATAAATACTGTCAACAACAAAAGTAGAACATGAGTAACTTTCTAATAAATTTTTAACTCTCTCAGTTTCTATTCTTTGTGTTGCCAGCATCAATTCCAGATCAGCACATTTCTTTGTGTAGAAGTTGACATCATCAAGTTGTCTCATGTAAGCTCCTTTGAGTGTATTCATTGCTACAGCTTGTTCATAGTTTGAATCAGTGTACTCGTTGATTTCTCTGTTCAATGTATCATACGATTCTTTTAATCTGTTAATGTTGTGCAACAGTTCATTGTTTTTCTTGATCAAAGAATCACAATTCAAACACTTTTCAGGAACATTGACTGCTTCAGTATCAACTTTGATTTCAAATTCTGGAACATCTTTGACTGTTCTGTTTTATTGAAAAAACTCATTTCTTTTCTTTTTCTCGGCTTCAGCTTCAGCTTTTAACCTTTCTTCTTCTTCTTCTTCTTCTTCTTCTTCTTCTTCAATTTTTCTCCATTTTTCTTCTTCAGCTTCCCTGACCTTTCTGATTTTTCTGCCCATTTTAGATCGTAAGCATTAGCAATAAAAGCTTTAACATTCGATGTGTCTTTGGATATTTCTCTTGCCATTAATTCTTGATCAGAGCAAAAACTGTCCCAATTGAAACCATCAGCTAACTTTTCATCGTCTTGATCTGCCAGACACACTTTGCTATTTATTGGAATGTAATTATCCCAACTGAATCCACCATCCTTCCCCAGACAAGCTTTCTTTGAATCTTTAATCTCCATTCTTCCATGTGCAGTTTGTGCTTGATGCGATGCTTGTTGTTGTTGATATGGTTGTGGTGTGACTTGATGATAAATCCCCTTTTTGTGATAATCATTGTTTCCAAAGGGATTTTGAGCTCCACTCGCTTCTCGATTTGTGCATTCTCTCTTGAAATGCCCCTTTTCCCTACAACGAAAACACGTAACTTTAGACATATCAAAACCTAAAGTTAACACATGAGCCTCACGAAAATCATCTCTGCCTGTAATTTGTTTAAACTTTTCAGCTTGTCGCAATACACTAGCCATGCACCATTTAATATCCATCAATTCCATTTCCTCTGCATCAATTTGATCGTAATCCTCTTTCGTGAGCATTGGATTACCGATCCTTCCTGCAACTAATCCACCATAGGACTCAAGCACTGTAACCAACAATGACATGTGGCTTTTAGCAACTTCCTCTGTATAGTTCTGATCATTCTCAAGCTTTAAGGCAATATTGCATTGAAGAACTTTTCCACTTTTTGTTGTAGTGAACTGAGGATCGTAAGTTGGAAATGAAGAAAATCCAGATGTGCTGCTTGATCCTTGAGTTGATTTTTCCGAAGAACCTTTTGCATTATAAGCTGTTTCAACCTTTGGAGAGAGATTTGTCTTTTCACTAACACCACTCTTAAAGTACAAGCTACTGTCGTGTTCTCCATCGTAGTTCTTCATTCTGGCAATCTTCCTCTGTTCTATCTCTTGAGCTTCCAAATGTTTGATAAATTCTCCCAATGTTAACATTTTATATTCTTTCCGGTTGTTTCTCAACATCATCAGGAATGTTCCCCAACTATCATATGGTAACGCGTCAGCAAGTTTCTCAATCAGCTCATCAGTATCCTTTTTGATGCCTAGCTTCGTCATATTTCTCACCAAGTTACAATATCTTTCAATAATCTGCTTGGTGTTTTCGGATTTCAAACCACGGAATAGATCAAATTCTTTCTTCGTGAGTGACATCTTGTTCTTAAGCATATCATCACTTCCTATTGACTTTGCTTCCAATTCAGTCCAAATTGAATAAGCACTTCCATCATGTTGAAGCAAAATTAGAATGTCCTCTTTAATTGCTTGCTGAAGTAGACTCACCATCAATTTCTCATCTCTATACTTCTTTTTCTCATCAGCACTCATTTCTCTGACTGTTAACTGAATACCATTCCTTTTGGGCTTTTCATATGGTTTTTCAGTGTGATCCCATGCATCCAAGTGATAAGCTTCAACCCAATTACCAAACCGTTCGGACCAACCATTGTAATCATCAATATCCAAGAGCTTAGGTGGTTTTTGTGATGTCCCGGTTTCATTTTCCAAGTTCATATTCTGAGCAATAGAAACTGGAGTAGTCGGAGTAGCAAACGCGTTGTAAAAATCGTTGTCCATGATTTGGATTTTCAAATGAGTTGTATCACCTTGTAAAAATACCTGTAAACAAATAAACAAACTATCAGTTTTAAATGAACTGAAAATGTGAATGTGAGTGACGGTTGAATCAATCTAGGACTCGTGTCGAAGATTTGCAGACTCGTTTAATGAATTCTGATATGAACACTGAATGAATAGACCACAACCAATGAACCACTAGATATGGACTTAGAATGAAACTGTTGTAATACACTTTGGGCCGCAAAACAATGAGCCGGTTGTAATATGTAATCTCTGATTGGGCCTATTAATTTGATATGACTCCCGTGGGCTGACAAGCTTAAAATGTTGATTGGGTTGTGAACTATGACTTGGGCCGAGTATTAAAGTAAGCTGTCACAATTGACTTTAAAAATTGCCGACAATGTTGATCACCACTCAAATCTCATTGGACCTTAAATTTTGATAACCGATATATTCACTATGGCTGATGACAAACCAGTATCACATGCAACCTCACATGCAATTTGACTTCCCAAGAAATCACATATATTCACTCAATGTAAAAGGCCGACACTCTCTCATGCAATTTCTTGTACAAAACAAACTGACACACAAACTCGTGACTTCCTTTTCCAATTACTGACACCTCGAATTTAATGATACACTTAACTCGATAAACTTTTCACATGAACAACAAAAACAGTTCAAGCAGTCATCTTTTTCAAGCGGTCGTCATTTTCAAGCGGTCAACGTTTTCAAGCGTTTAGACGGTTTCAAGCGAGCGACATTTTCAAGCGGACTCGACGATGTTTTTTCAAGCGACCAATCAATTTCAAGCGGACACGGTGTATTTTTTCAAGCGACCAGTCAATTTCAAGTGAACACACGATACTTAGTTCGCTTGAACAGTTAATGACGTCAGCAACAATCGAACCAATTTCAAGCGAGCAGATGATTATAACCAGTTTTTAAGTTGATTTTAGTGCTAAAACATTCCAGGATTTGTTAATACATGATTACGCACAATATGTGAAAGTTTGAGCCGTTTTTAACCGTGAAAAATTTTTAAATTTGAAAAAGAATGGTGTAGAAATCAGAAAAAGTGACGAAAACAAGCTGTTTTTGCGAGATCTCTTCCTCCTGAGCTCTGATACCACTTGTAGGATCGGTTTGTGACCCAAACGAGTCGTTAAGAAGAGATTTTATCCGTTTCAGATGCGAAAACTAAGAAACCGATTGCGAAACAGCTTGAATATCACTTTAAACGTCTTGTGTATTGAAATAACAACGATTATAAACACAAAATATACCAGCAGCACTTCGGTACAAGTTGCAAGAAATTGGACTTCTCTAAGCCAAAATTCACATTTAGAGAACTTTGCGTTGAGCTTCTCCTGTTGCAGAAGTTTAAGAATACATTGGAGATGTTTTTCATGCTCGGCTTGACTCTTTGAATAAATAAGTATGTCATCGATAAAGACAATGACAAACTTGTCTAGATACGGCTTGCAAACGCAATTCATGATATCCATGAATGCTGCAGGTGTATTAGTGAGACCGAAAGGCATCACTAAGAACTCGTAGTGGTCATATCTTGTTCTGAATGCAGTCTTGTATACCTCTTCGGTTCTGACCTTCAACTGATGATAACCTGACCTCAAATTGATCTTTGAAAAGTAACTTGCACCTTGAAGTTGATCGAACAGGTCGTCGATCCTGGGTAATGGATATCGGTTCTTGATTGTTACTTTGTTCAGCTCACGATAATCAATGCATAGACGCATTGATCCATCCTTCTTCTTCATAAATAGAATCGGCGCTCCCCAAGGGGACGAGCTAGGTTGAATAAAACCCTTTTCTAATAAATCATCCAACTGAGTCCTTAATTCTTTCATTTCAGTCGGTTCCAACCAATAAGGAGCTCGTGCAACTGGTGCTGCTCCTAGAATGATATCAATTCTGAATTCCACTTGCCTGTCGGGAGGTAAACCAGGTAATTCTTCAGGAAAAACATCTGAATATTCAGAAATAACAGGAATAACTTCAATCTTGGGCTTTGGCTCGTCCACTGTCACCTGTGCCATGTAAATGACACAACCTTTCTTCAAACACTTTGATGCTTTAAGCATAGATACTTGTTTAGGCAATCCATACTGCATATCTCCTTGAATAGTAAGGGATTCAGAATAAGGATTCTTGATAACTACATGCTTCTTATCACATACAATTTGGGCTTGGTTAAAAGATAACCAATCTATGCCTATCACTATATCGAATCCTGCCAATTTCAACGGAAGCAGTGACAGCGGAAAAGAATGATTCCTAATGGATATAAAACATCCATCTAAGATTGTGGAAGCAGTCTCTATGGTACCATCGGCCAATTCTACCTCGTATTTTATGTTTAGAGTTTTAATAGGCAGATTTAACAGTTTACAAAATTTATTGTCTACAAAAGATTTATCTGCACAAGAATCAAACAAAACTCTAGCATATACATCATTGATGAGGAATGTACCTGTTATAACATTATCATTTTGCACAGCCTCCTGAGCATTCATTTGGAAGACTCGAGCATTAGTCTTCTTGGCTTCTTCAGGCTTCTTTGGGTTTTTCGGGAAATTGGTCCTTATATGCCCTTTCTCATTGCAACCATAACAGGTTGCATCCTTCATTTTCTTGCAATCCAAAGTTCTATGCTCCTTTGACTTGCAGATCCCACAAACTTTAGGCTCCGTCTGCGATTACGATTGCGATTCGAGTCTACACTTCCCAAAATGGTGCTTCTGGCAGGTTTTACACTTAGGCTTCTCACCTCACTACTGGGAGTCCTTTTTAAACCCAGAACTCTTCCTATGCTCAGAGTTACCTTTTCTTTTCTTGTCAGAGTGACGTGAGCTCTCATCTTCACGTTTCCTCTTTCCCTCTTCAGAAGTCTTAACAGACTTATTTCTAACCACATCTAGTGTGAGAGATTGAGACAGATCCACCACGGACCTGTATGTGGTAGGTCTGGAAGCTTTCACATTACCCTTGATTTCTGGAGCCAGGCCTCCAATAAAACATGTTATGCGCTTTGGTTCCGGTGTGACCAAATAAGGAACCAATCGGGACATGGTGTTAAAACTTGTAACATACGCCTGACAATCCAAATTCTTCATGACCAGAGTCAAGAAGTCAGTCTCGATTTTCTCTACCTCATGCTGAGGACAGAAGTTTTCCTTGATTAGTGCAACAAATTGCTCACACGACAAATTATAAAGTGGGATTTTCCCAGTGGCTTGTATCAACGATCTCCACCAAGCTAAAGCTTCACCTTTAAATGATTGTGAAATAAACTTCACAATATCCTGTTCCGCACAACCACTGATATCAACTACTGTATCCATCTCATCAAGCCATGTCATACCATCAATGGCTCCTTTTTCTCTTGTGAAGTCCCTTGGCTTGCAAGAGACGAAGTATTTGTAAGAGCAAGTCTTGACACGTGGCTCCTGATTAAGCACAATCTGCTTAGATGGGAGACTATTCTGATTTGATGAATGACGAGAATTGTCATTATTTGACTCATGTGTTTTAGAAGGGGGCTTACTATGAGCCACAGTTTGAGTCTTGGTGCGAGTAATACTTGGTTCCTTGAACTGTCTGCCAATGGCTCTAGTGACAGCATTGTCTATCAATGCTTGGAGATCTGCACCAGCTACATTTATCCTGGTGTTATCTTTTCTCTCCCTTGGATGACTATTAACCTCTTGAGATTCAGCTATGTAGCTCGATTGCTATAAAACAATTGACAATAATTTGTTCAGAAGCTTATTATGGAATCATCATTTTCGATGATTCATTAACCATGGTAAGCATAGATCATAGTGGTTAATTTATTACCAGGTTTATTTTAAAATTTACCTTATAATTAATCCCAGTTATAAATCATTGAGGATATTAAAGTGGCATAACAGGCCTAGTCACGAGGACAGTTTTATTCTGTAAGCCATGATCTTATAAGATCGAGGCATTAAGGTTTGAACATAGTTCATTACCTTTCTTGACAGGGAGTCATAGACTACAACTGTCATTTGTCTTAAAGGACAATAAGTATAGCCCGTAGGTACTTCATCACTAAAGGATGTTTTAAATCATCAGGTTAGGTAAGGAATTGGAAAAATTCAATATAAGGATGACTAATGTGATTTTATCGAATCACGTTTGCCAGGAGCGCTAACATGTTTTCAGATGTTAACCAAGAATTGAATCTTAAAAAGGTTTTACCATCATGGCCATGTCTAAAATAACATATAGGCTAGGTTATATCTTAAGATTTTCTTTTAATATTTAATGGCAGATCAATTGTAAATTGGAATGATATTTTGATTTGTTTTATATAGTACATGCATATATATAATAACAAATAAAATTTTAAAATAAAACATTCCATAAATTGTCTCAAGAAGTACAATAGTTGCCCTAAACGGGACTTAAAATAAATAACTTGTCCATGCAAGGACTGAAATAAGAAAGACAAGTCCACGCAAGGACCAAATACAAAAATGAAATGTCCACGCAGGGACTTGATTGAAAATGAAACTACAAAACAAACAATAAATAAGGATTTCTAATAATCCCTCTTCTTCTTCCCCTTAATAAGGTTTTCCAAACCCTTTAAAAGACCGCGACGACTCCTACGCTCTTCGTCTACCCTTTGTTCCACCTCGTGAAACCTTTGGAGAATTTCCTGCTGTTGTGGTGGTTGAATTTGTGGTGGCTGCGGCGGCTGCTGCTGCTGAGGTTGAGGAGGTGGTGGGTATTGATACCCATATGCAGGGTACCCAGTTGGATATGTAGCTGGAAAGGGTCCAGGGTAGAGAGCATTGTAGTTTGCTGCCTCGATGTACGGGTCAACGACAGGGGCAATGTGGTAGTTATATCCCGAATAAGCTTGCTGCTCAAACGGGTTATACCTAGCTGCACCTGGGTAAGAAGGAATTGGGTTTTCATAACCCATTTGTGGTGCTGGTGCGACTGGTGCAGAGTCGACTTCAGAAACTGCATTTAATGGCCCACCTATTTGCGGGTCTTCATAGAGCGACGGGTAGTTGCTATTGCTAGAGTGTTGGGGGTGCTGAAATGGAAACCCCCACGCACAGACATCCGTGCAGTTCTTCGTCACCTCGATGGTTCGGGAGGAGGTGGCTGCTCTGGCGCTGGTGGTGGCGGCGGCGTGACCGCCTGGAAATGTGGGTCCTCAGAAGGGACCTACTGGTGTGCTGGCGAGTTGCGGTAAGGGGGAGTATACTCCCACTTGTATAAAGCCCATCTTTCGGCCCAGATATCATGGCCCCTTTAAAGCGAACAATGAAAAGATGATCCACTAGAAATCTCGATGGGATGCGTCGGCGTCCCAGATGGTGGCATCTCAGGATCTGGATCATCGTCCACATCCATGTTTTGGTACTCACGGAAACGATCAGCCGATCCCAAAGGGTTTTGACCCTCTGGTTCTTCTATTTGGTTCATCGGGTTGAACCGGCTTTGAAAATAAGGTGTTCGGTTCTAGAAGGAATGGTGCGAACCCGATCGTTGCAGAGGAATGAAACAGTGGTGAGGGTCGTTGGGCTCGTCCTCTTGCTGCGGCCCAAAGAAATGATGATAGGATGGTGAGGAGCTGAGCGAGATAGAGCGTCTCGCGGGCTCAAGGTATGTCCTCCAGTCTTCGTGAGGACTTGATCCGAATGAAGCAGATGGTGTACGCCGGTGAGATGGTCCGGCTTCATGGTCGTTCCTAGTCAAGATCGGTGCTTTTCCTCTTCCTCCTCGGGCTCGCACTCTTGGTGGCATGATTGCCGGTATTCCTGTCAAAACAAACAAAAAGAAACAAACAAAAAGATTTAAACCAATTAAGATTAGTATTAATCCTAGGTCTTTTGCCTAGATTCGGAAGTCAAGGAATGTGCAACTGTGTCATTGAGATTAAATACAAAAGGCTAGTGTTTAATTCACTCAATGTTGGCTCTGATACCAACCTGTCAAAACCCAATATTTTCACGTATTACCGATGGGCCCGGTGAGGAGTATCGTGACATAGTTGATATCATCATAGTCAAATAATCACAGTTTTAATGCACAGAGGAAGTCTAGAAAGTAAAGTATTAATACAAACCGAAACACAAAGTATAATTATAAATTATACAAGCGGTTGTATGTGGATCCACAGGCGGATCTAAAACATAAAGAAAAATATTTGTTCGACAGACTTTAAGTATTAAGAGCTTGCAAGACTCTTTATCTAATACTCAGGAGTTTCCAGCCCATTTCGCGTAGTACCTGAACTTAATCTTTTTGGAAAATACGTCAGTTTACACTGGTAAATACAATTAACTGATTCTTTTGAAAAGTGTTTATAAAATTGGTTTGGATACACAAGGCATAAATCTTTTATAACTTGGGACAATTATATAAAATAATCTTGTATACAGATTTATATGTTTGTCGTACGTTCAGGGCCCGGAATAGAAGAGCCGGGATATGATTAATTGACACACCACTAGTATAAGCCCACAAGAAGTTTCCTCACGAGTGAGATACCGTTTTACATACGCAACTGTCAGGTGTATGCCTACACCCCGTGCTTAAGTCATGGCCATTTCAAATGAATGAGCCGAGGATATCCAGGACACAGTCATATTAACCCCCAAATGCTTTGTACCAAACAAAACAGATTAAAACGGGTTATCTCAATGATTTAACCACTAATCGATTAAATATTCAATACCCGACCAAGCGGTAATAATTTACCGTATCCCAAGCCCGTATAAGGGAAAATAAGTTAAAAGTATTTACCTGAGCTAAAAAATGTAAATTATACTCAGTCGTATATTCTAATCAGCAACTGTAGATAGCTTTTACTAAGCTCCTAATCTGGAACAAAGATTTTAATAACCTATTAGATTCCTAACGGGTCTTATTTAAGTTGTAACTTAGACCGGTTAGTTTTAAAGAAAGGTTTACGGTACAAAATGCAAGATTAAGCGATGACCGGATCGGAATGTAATTTAGACCCAACAAGTATGGATACTTGTATAAAATGGGTAAACTAAATTCATTCTGGATTTTGAAGTAAAAATGATAAGGTTTGACTCCTTTCGGCTAATTTATGCAAACTAGTTACATAAACCATGTCGAATGCGTATATGCTTAACGGGTAACCGGATGAGTCATGTACATGTTTCACAAGTTAATATGCTTTAAATATGATATGATATCTGTAGGATATCTACAATTATGCCCAAAACAAATTTAAAACCAATTTAGGCCCCGTAAGGGTATTTTGGTCATTTTAAAGTTTATAAAAGAGGTTTAATAGCAAGCTGAGGTTTTGGTCTTAATTATTCAGTAAAAATATTTATTTTATCAAGTATATCAGTAAGATATCATACATATGTGAGATTTATCATTTTTTAGGACATACTTAAATATCAGTAATAAAACTTTTTGTCCTCTCATATTTTCAAAAATCTCGTTTTTTTAACATAAGGGCATAATGGTCAATTTTTTAAGCATTTAACGGAAACATGCAAATGATCTCTGATTTTTAAGGGACCATGTAATATGACCTCAGAGGGTTATTCTAACATATAACATGGTCACAAAGGAACCCTAAGGCATAACTAAACTAAGCTAATTTGGGTCAGAACTGAAAGTCAAAGCAAAAGTCTACTTTTGCGACTTTGGGTTGCGAACCGAGCCTAATACTCAAAATTGTCGGGTTTAACATGCCTAAACATGTTCTTATATTATTTACCAAGTTATTTAAGTGATGAAACGTATTTTATAGCTTCTACATTATCAGTTATGGATTATTTTATAAAATCTGACTCGTTTGACTTTCTATTCATAACTTTGACCCGACAATTGACTTAGTAAACTTGATAATTAGGAGGTGCCCTTTTACGGGATTATCACCTACTTAATTACCAACACATAGCCACTTTCAATTCGAATAATGGCTGAACCGTTAGTGATTAATCACAAAGTCAAAGCATCATTACGATATCTTTGACTTTCGGTCATTAAGCTAATAAAAACTTAATTACAGGAGCTAAGAACACTTACAAGGGTCCTTAGCACGAAGAGTAAACTTAAGAGAGCTTCCTTAATGCTCAGGATGCTACAGAGAATGCTCCAAAGCTTGAGCAATAAAGATAGAATGAAATTTTTGAAGTGCATGGAATGAGACTGCCCCAATGCCTCTATTTATACTACTTCAAGGCATCCTCTAATCAATCCAGGTGTTTTGTGATGTTCCTAGATGATAACATGTGTCCAAGGTGGTATTACAAAACAGCAAACAGTCCCTAAATTCGAATACCAACATGCAATGGTGAAGAAAATCGTAGAACCTGCACCTGTGCATGTCTGCTGTGAATTTCAGGTCGTCGCGTCGCGCGACGGCAGTGGGGTGTTGGTGTGGCGCAGCGCCACCCCTAGGGGGACCAGCACAATAAGTTTCAAACTTGGCAGATTCAACCCCCTGGACCTTTAAAACCTCATAACTTCAATTTTAAGCACTTTTAAACCATAAAGTTTATATTTTGATGATCTTTAGAATATAACCAAATATCGTTAGGTCCGGTTTCGTTAAACGATAACCGAAAACACTAGTTTTTCCATGTTGACACCTTTAACCCTTTATTTGCGAAAATTAACGTATCTAATATCAAACGATATCGAAACCCTGTGAATTTTTCGTCACTTGTTCTTGAGAGTGTAATTAATTGTTACAAAGCCCTGGGTTCATTAAAAAGTCAC
The DNA here is from genome assembly GCA_030545235.1 of Helianthus tuberosus. Classification (NCBI taxonomy): domain Eukaryota; kingdom Viridiplantae; phylum Streptophyta; class Magnoliopsida; order Asterales; family Asteraceae; genus Helianthus; species Helianthus tuberosus. The sequence continues at coordinate 1,007,138 of JARYGA010011515.1, read as the reverse complement.
TCAGAGGTAGTAATTTAACATGTTGACACGTTTAACCCTCGCGTCTTGTAAACTTTCACTTTCTTTCACAAACGGCTTCATACGTTTCACAATTTATTTGTTTAAGAGTATATACATCGTGTAGGGTTGTTGAAAGGCATGGTTTTCATATGCTGATACTTTGGATCCTTCCACATACATACTTTCTTTGTTTGTCAACTTTAGTCCCTCGAAATCAATTCATTTCACGGTTAGAGTTCATGACACGTGTATTTATTATATTGGACGTGTTTTTGCGAGGTGTTACAAACGGCCTAATCATTTTTCTTATTTTTATGTTTTTTAGGATTTTTTCTAGATTTTTCAGCTTCTGCAGACTGCAGCAAGGGGTTGTGCCTGGTCGGACACGGGGCCATGCTCAGCTTCCTTACTGGTAGTTTTTATTTTCTGAGTTACAGAGAGCTGAACACGGGGCCGTGTTGGTGCAGCACGGGGCCGTGTCGAACTCCCCGGTAACAGGGATCCAGAAAACAATAACTGTAACCACGACTATGGGGCCGTGTTCGGTTGAGCAAGGGGCTGTGGTTAGACTTCTGACCAACAATCTTTTTTGTTTTTATCGCAGGACTTGGAACCCAGGCACCGCACCTGAACTTCCTACGCTGTGCATGAGCTCCAGTTCTAATAAAGACATAAAAGAACCTCTAGACGAACCCGAATGCTTTTTAAGAAAAAGACTTAAAGCTAAAACCCAAGAGAAAGTTTCGAGGGACCCACTTCCAATGGCGGACCAACGTACCTTAATGGATTACCTACGACCCACGGTAGGTAATCTCGGCGCCGCTATCAATGCACCGAATGTCGATGCCAACAACTTTGAACTTCGGCTGCATTTGATTCAAATGCTCCAAAACTTCGCAACTTTCCATGGGCTTGCGGACGAAGATCCCTGTTTACATATTACCAACTTTTTGGAAATATGTGATACTTTTCGGATCAACGGAGCATCAAATGATGCCATCCGCCTCCGAATGTTCCCATTTTCGCTAAAAGACCGAGCTAAGGCTTGGCTTAACACCCTCCCAGTTGGATCGGTAAACACCCGGGATGAACTAGCCCAAAAGTTTTTGTATAAGTATTTCCCTCCTTCAAAAACGGTTAAATTAATGACCGAAATTAATACATACTTACAAGAGGACGGGGAATCCTTATATGAAACTTGGGAAAGGTTCAAGGAGCTACTAAGAAAGTGTCCCCATCATGGTCTTGTGGTATGGCAACAAGTATCCACTTTCTATAATGGGTTTTTGCCACACACGAGACAGACACTTGACTCTAGCTCCGGGGGACTTCTAGGTAATCGTCGCCCAAATGAAATTTATAATCAAATTGAGGAAATTGCTCAAAACAATTTTCAGTGGCACACTCCCCGAGGCACAAGATCTATTGCCCCGGGCGCCCATAAGGTAGACGAAAGCACTTCCTTACAAGCCCAAATCGAGGCCCTTTCTTCAAAAATCAAAAAGTTAGAAATGGCAAAAATAGCATTGGTTATAGCTTGTGAAGGGTGTGGTAGGCCACATGAAAATTGGAGTTGTATGAAAGAAATGGATAATCAAACGGAAACGGTAAACTACATTGATAATAGACCTAGGCCGTCTAGTCCTCCAACGGGTACCTACAATCAAGGATGGCATAACCACCCTATCCTTGGCTGGAGAGAGCCCGGTAATAGTAGTAACCAACAAAACCAAAACCAACGAACAAACTTTCAACAACCAAGAAATGAGTCATAAAATTTCTCTCAAGGGGGACGAGACAGGCTTGAGGATACTATCTCACGCCTCATCTCCGACACCGAAAAGAAAAAATCAGATCGGTTCCAATAATTGGATTCGAACTATAGAAATCAACAAGCTAGTATTCAAAATATTGAAAAACAACTAAATCAACTAGCTCAAAATTTCTCCGAGAGACAACAAGGCACGTTACCCAGCAATACCGAAACCAACCCAAAGGCGCAAGCACATCTCATCACATTGAGAAACCGTACCGTAGGTCCCGAGGAGGCTCCGTTACCCCCATCCGACAAGAGTCCATCTAATCAATCCGCAGCTTCGCCAACACCCCAAAAGGAAACGACTCCTCCACCAAATCACGAGCCTGCCACGAATACCGCGGTACCCTACCCCGGACGGTTACTTCGCCAAAAGACCAATGAGCAATTCACAAAATTCTTAAACTTAATAAAAAAATTGCATGTCAATATTCCTTTTGTAGACGTCCTCACTCAAATGCCTAACTATTCAAAATTTATGAGTGACTTTCTCACTCACAAAAGGAAAATTGAGTCATTGAAATTAGTTAATTTAAGTGAAGAATGCTCCGCCTTGCTACTCAACAAACTCCCACAAAAGAAGATCGAACCCGGAAGCTTCACCATCCTTTGTTCGATTGGGGGATCACCCATACGCAATGCACTAGTTGATCTTGGGGCTAGCATCAACCTCATGCCCGCATCAATGTTTGACCGACTCGGACTAGGGAAAAGAAGCCCTACGAAGATGATCATACAACTCGTCGATAGGTCCATTAAATATCCACAAGGTGTCACCGAAAATCTGTTGGTAAAAGTCGGAGACTTTGTCTTCCCGGCTGACTTTGTCATACTAGATATGGAGGAAGATACTGAGGTACCGCTTATCTTAGGAAGACCATTCCTAGCCACCGCCCACGCAATGGTGGATATGAATGGTGGGAAATTAACATTGAGGGTTGGGGACAAAGAAATGGAGTTTGGGGTTGGGAAAAGAGTAGAAGACGAGGACCCGGTCAATTACATGAAGGTCATAGACTCAAGTTTGGATGATGCTCTACGACGGTGCAACATGGGATGCAAGACATCCCACTTGGGTATCATATGACCAACTTTGGGTCTAGCCAAGGACCATTATAAACGTGGCGCACCACAGAGGCATTCCGCGGAACTATCCTTAGTTTTAGTTTAGATTAACTTTTTTGTTTTCTAGTTTAGTTTTACTTTTCAGGAATAAAACACACTCTAAATGGTGGAGGTTACTAAGGGAAACTTGAACCCGCGCCCCATGCACAAAAACAGAGCCTCCTGACAATTTTTCTTCATTACAGCAATTTCAGCACGGGGCCGTGCTCAACCCAACAAGCCCCATGCCCGAGGTTCTGCAGAAAACGCCCAGTTCAGGTAACTGGACACGGGGTCATGCTCAGTGTACATGGGGCCATACCGGGACCAACACGGCCCGTGTCTGGACGCCCAGTAACATAAAATTTTGTTTTTAAACACCTTTTTACACATTCAATCAACCTAAAAACTTATTTTTGGGACACATTAAGGACAATGTGTAATTTAAGTGTGGGGGGGGGGGGGATGCTAAAACCTTGATTTTGCAAGTCCAAATAACAAACCTTACACAAAACTCTATTGGAATCGCTAATCACCCCAATTTTTTTCAAAAAACTTTTTGTTTTTTTTTACTTGTCTTGGTTTAATTTGGGAATAACAAGTTCTAAAAAAGGTTATATTTTTACAAATTTACAACCGATAGCGTCGTGATAAAAAGAACCAACATAAGATAATTATGAAACGGCATGACAAACCTAGTTAAAATTTGATTATATATACTTGATCACATTATAAACCCATTCCCACAAAAAGTGAGTTTTGAGCCTTTATTGAGCATACAAATATACATCTTTAAACTAAATGCTCATCTTTCGTTTCTTGTGTGAATAGCCGCTTGGTTTCTTACGACTCTTGAACTTGCCACGACAATACATTCCCGGTCCTTACCAACTTAAACCCGAGTAAGTAAATGATGGAGGCATTAGGACTAACCTTTTTTTTCTTTTCAACACCATTATTTTTCTTTTTCTTTTAACCTACCCAAAATCCCCCTAGTTAACCCCTTTGAGCCTAAACCTTTTCATTTCTAAACCCTCAAATCAAACACCCTTTACCCACCAAAACCCTTTTTCTTTTAAACCGTTTTGTTTTAGTAAAAAGCTCGGTTTTCATGTGACGATTCCTTGTAACAAAAAAGTATAGCAATAAACAAACAAGTTCCTCAAAGAAACTTTGTTTGAAAGTGCTTTGTTCGAATAAAATGTCACAAAAAATAAAAAGTTTTACGACGACCGACGCTTTTCATGCTTTTAGCCATTTTACTAACCACTAACCCAAAACCACCGACCTTTAACACAAGCCTAACCCTTCCCCAAGTCCTCTTGATATTTACAAAGGTTTATAGTTAAAAAGGAGGAGGATCAATTGCTTGGCAAGCTTATGGTAGGAGTAAGTTCCATGCCGGTCTCGAATGTTTCACAAAAATACATATTCGGCTGAGTGTTGAGTGATCTCCCGTGAGGTATGTGAGCTTGTATATAAATGGAATTTTAAAAAGGCATGTTATGCCCAAATAAGTAATTTTTCTAATGAAACGTTCTAAATAAATCATAACGAATAGGATGTAAATAGCATAAAAATAAAACCCAATAAAGATCTTGGATTCCCGACACTCAAGACAAGCCCAAAACTTCTCTTCTACCCATTCCATTTGGGCGTGTAAGCCACATTATAAAGAGTTTTGCTAGAGGACAAGCAAAGATTCAAGTGTGGGGGTATTTGATGTGTGTAAATTGCAACATATAAATTACATCAAATGAGGTATAAAACTAACCATTTTTTAGTACTAATGTTGGAAAAAGTGTGCTTTCGTCTTCCTTTTGTATTTTCGGGACTAAATGAGCATAGTTGAACAAAAGGAACAAATATGCACCCAAATCTAACATAAATATAAGAAAGGGAATAAACGTGGCATGCTGATATTCACTAATTTATACATATTTTAGTCCCCCATTCTATCCCCATTATATGTGTTTTCGGCCGTAAAAACGTCATTCGGATACTTAATCAAGTATACTTTTGTTTACAGGCCTAAAACAACATGCTAGACAAGATGATAGTGAAAACGAGGACTTTCCGGACGAAATGACAAAGCTGCGAACATTCTGTGAAGATTCTGACCTGGGCGATTGGCACGGTCGTGCAATGATTGGAACGACCGTGCATTTCTGACAATATAGACCAGCCCGGCAATGAACGACGGTGCGATCCGGTGTGCAAGCATATCCCGGAGATGAACGGGCGTGCGGTTGGTTGTACCCCGTGCGGATCCGATGATCAGCCCAACCCCGGCAATGCACAACCCATTCAAGAGTCCGTGCAACAAGAACTCGGAGACGCATGATCGTGCCACCAACGGAACGGTCGTGCAAGATCGAAGACAGTCAAGATAAGATGATGTCATACGGTATGGTGCACAGTAACTCCAATAATGCAAAAAGTGAACGGTCGTGCCAATAAAGTGCACGACCGTGCGAGATCGAAAAGATATAAAAAAAACATGCAGAAACATTCTGCTCGGAACTCTGGATATTTTGGGAGTGATTCTGAAGATTTTCAGGCTCCGGAGGCGTTAGCTTTCACCCGGATTCAAGCCACATTGTGCCGATTAGCTTCGTTATCTTCCGGATTCTTAATCTAGTGCTTGTTTATGGTTTGGTTTTCTAATCTTTCCATAATTTTGTTAATGTTTCAAGCATTTAGATTAATGTTCTATGTATTATTGTAAGCCTTTGGGCAAAAACAACAATCCCTTGCTTAATTATAACCATTAGTATGTTAACTTTGTTTGTAATGACACTTGGAAGTATTTTCTATGTTAATCTTTGATGATTAGTTTGCAACCTTGTTATTGTTGTTGATTTCTTGATTATAAGTAATTGTGTTGGATGATTAGTATTTGGTTAGTTGAGATAGTTGAAGAATGAAGCTTAATTTATCATGTATTAGTAGACTTTAAAATTGGTTAACTAGTTTAGCTTGGTTAAAATGTGTGCACCATGATACTAGAAATGGTTAGTGGTTTAATAAAATGTAATTATTGTTAATCAAGAAAGCTTTCCATCACGTATGGACCTTAACGGGTTAAATGGTGTTGTTATGAATTCTTGCCATAAATTGTTAACTTAGTTAGTAGTTTAGGACAAAATTGCTATCTTGGTAAATTTATATGCAAGATTTGTAAAATGAACTCGGTTGTGATTTAATCTAGTTTATGCTTGTCTCGGTGGTTGTATTGTGTTTATCGATGTCACTTTCCTTGTGTAAGTGAGGTTAGAAAACTCCAAATGGATGACTAACTTATTTTTAAGAGATTTTCATAGACATTTATCAATTGCACGTTAAAGAACAATTTTAGGTGGTTAAAGTGTGTTTATCGTTTTAGCTTTCCGAATGATTGTCATGTTAGGATTCTCGAAAGGGATACTGATTGTCTTGTAAATGAAGAATTGACCAAATGTTTCTAGTGGCAAAACCGACTTAGTTTGCATGCTGTGGTTGTGTATAAAGCAAGGCTACTTATCTATTTTCATATTTGAAATCTATTATGTTTTTATAAGTATTTGTTTATGCTTACATTAGTTTTTAGAAAATCACAAAACTTATCTTTCTTCCGTTAATATAATGGCAAAGGTCTAGTATTATTCCTCCGCCCATTTTCTTGGATCGATACTTGGTTCTTACCGATACTTTACTACAAATGTGACGGGGTACACTTGCCTCTTTCGTGTGTGTTTTGATGTTGAAGTATAAATCACTTTTATAAATTTAAAACCGAATCGTGTGTCAATTCATTATAAAAATATGTATAAACGCGCACACGTCACATGCCCGACCCCTCGACAGCAGCTTCCCAAGAAAAAACAAGCAAACAGAAGGCTGACCACAGCCCCGTGCCCAGCGGACATGGGGGCGTGGCCAGGCACCTGTAGAAAAGACAAAGTCATAGATGCTTCTATTCCCAGCATGGGGGCGTGCCCAGCTCAACACGGGTCATGGTCAACGCTAAGATTCGCAAAATCTTGCAAATCTTGATAGTACAGATTCGCTTCTGCACACGGGGCTGTGCCCAGAGAACACGGGAGCGTGTGGAGCTAATACAGAAAAATTGCAATTAATGAAGAAAGAGAATAAGGATGGACACGGGGCCGTGCACAATGGACACGGGGCTGTGTCCGGGCTTCTATGCAGGCTATAAATAGGGGTGCTTTGGCTCACTTAAAAGGCATCCCTTGGCAAGCCATCTCTCTCCCACCTCACCCACATCCATCATCCATCTAGAGTGTGTGTAGTAGTCTCGGGATCCAAGATTGATAGTAAGAGTTCTTGACAATCAAAGGCCATGTTTGCCTAAGTCTCTTACATCACTTGGTGAAGACAAGCATTTAGTGTAATACTTTTGATTTTTAATCTTTTCGCACTTTTTATTTGGTTTTGTATTAATGACTTTAATAACTAGTTTCTTATGTTTAAGGTGAAACTTCCTTATCATTTGTCCATGGTGTCTTGGCGTTATTTTACTGTCTATATAAAATAAAAGATTTACACCATTCATATCTCTACGGTCTATATAGAGATATGTTGGCTACCTAGTCGGGGGTTAAGGGAATGGTTTAGTAAGGTTCTTGCCTTGTTTAGTGTATAGATCCTACAAGGACCTGGGTCAAGCTTACTAGGACCTCCTTCAATACCCACTGGTATTGGATGGCGGGGGTGCGAATGGCTTGATCCCCTTATATGTAAACAACTATTAATACATTAACCCGGCTACTTGGGATTGTATCCCTGCTGACTCAAACCACTTAGCCGAGGGTAACGTCACCTTCAAAAGAGGGGCCTAACTCATTACGCATTAATAACTTAATTAAATATCTTCCAATATTCCAACCCTTTAGGATTGTATCCTTGCTGACTCAGACTACTGGGTTGAGGGTAAAGTCACCTTCAAAAGAGGTGCCTACTACTATAACTAAGATAATCTCTTAAAAAGTGAAAAAGTGCGGAAATCATCAAAGGTTACACTAAAGGCGAGTCGGATCCAAGTAATTCATCTTGTCTATCTGTTTTATTTTTATTTTATTTTTCAGCATTTTTAGTTTTTATTTTTATGTTTAAAACCTTTTCTAAAACTTTTGATTTGATTATACCTTGAGGATAAACTAGTATTAAAAGCTCTTGTGTCCTTGGTCGACCTCGGTATCTTACCAACGCTATACTACGCTCATGATTGGTGCACTTGCCCAAGTGTGTGTTTAGTGTTAGTAGAATATCGTGTTTTATAAATTTAAAACTTGACTAATGTGTTAAAAAGGGCTTAAAATATAAAGAAAAATATAATACACCCGACACATACCAATTACTATTTCTTGTATTTCTCTAATATGCTCACGTAAATCTATCTGAAAATTTAACTTGAGAGAACGTACTCGTCTTGGCTTCTCATGATACTTTCGACTTAAAGCATCAGCTACTACATTAACCTTTCCTGCATGATACTGGATATCACAATCATAATCACTAAGAATATCCATCCAGCGTCTCTATCTCATATTTAACTCCTTTTGCCCAAAAACATATCTTAGACTCTTATGATCGGTGAAAACAATAAACTTGCTACCTTAAAGATGGTGTCTCCAAATTTTAAAGGCAAAAATTATAGCTCCTAACTCTAGATCATGGGTTGTATAATTCTCTTCATGATGCTTAAGTTGTCTAGAGGCATAAGCTATAACCTTTTGATGTTGCATCAACACACATCCATAACCTAACTTAGAAGCGTCACAATAGACTACCAGGTCTTCAGTTTCTTCTGGTAACGCTAGTATGGGTGCGTTGGTTAACTTTTGCTTTAGAATCCTAAAAGCTTCTTCCTGTCTTGGTCCCCATTCAAACTTAACTGATTTGCAGCTCAATTTCGTTAAGGGAATGGCTATTCTAGAAAAATCTTAAATAAAACGTCTATAATAACCTGCTAGTCTAAGAAAACTTCTCACCTCCGTCGGTGATTCAGGGACTTTCCACTTAGTAATCGCCTCGATTTTTGTGGGATCTACATGAATTCCTTCATGATTAACTAGGTGTCCAAGGAATTGCAATTCCTTTAACCAAAATTCGCATTTTGAAAATTTAGCGTAAAGCTTTTCTTTTCTCAGAAATTTCAAAAGTATAAACAAATGCTCTGCATGATCTTCTTTATTTTTAGAGTAAATGAGAATATCATCTATTAAGAAAATTATGAATTTATCTAGATATGGTTTACATATTATGTTCATCATGTCCATAAATGCGGCTGGCGCATTGGTTAAACCAAATGGCATGACTTTAAATTCATAATGATCGTACCTTGTTCTGAAAGCAGTTTTAGGAATGTCCTCTTCATGTACTTTCAATTGATGATATCCTAGAGCGTAAATCGATCTTAAAAAAAATTCGAGCTACTTGTAGTTGATCGAACAGATCTGTGACAACTGTGCTCTATAATCGATGCACAATGTAAAACAATATTAATTATTAATAAAACAATGTGCTTTGGTGTTATTATGTGTGTAATTGTGTTTGATGATTTTCTGATTTGATTCGATTCCGATTTCAAGCTTTAAATCGCTTTCTGGGAAGTTATACGCGAACTGGTGCTTAAACGCAGTCAGTTTAACGCGACAAACACTCTGTAATAGTGACATAGGCTTAGCATACCTTAAATAACCTTTACATAATTTAGAAATAAGTTTTGAAGGGTTTGGTATGGCAAAATCAAGTTTATTCGCTCACAGGGACTATTTACGTCAAACTGCAAAAGTCTGCCGTTTCGTAAGGCAACGTACAGTCCAGAACTTGATCATAAGCTAAACACACCATAAATAACCTAAAAATAGCTTAGAAATAAGCTTTGAGGGGTTCGGTGTGCGAAAACATGCTTATTTGATCTTATAGGGACTAAAAGTGTCAAAAAACGACGTAAGTTTGCATTTACGCGCATATCTTACGTTCTGACCACATCTGGACATCCAAAATTTTTGTAGACACTAAAATATTTTTATTTTATTGATCGGCATGCAAAAATATCATTCGTAGATTAATTTGGATCGTTTTCGCGTCCGTTCGAGTTTCGTCGTAATTAGACGAATAACGTGACCGTACGACCAAACGAGCTGACATCCGAGAGTTTTCCAAGCATATTTTGAGTCCTCTAAACTTTAATGACCTTGTAGAGCCTTGAAAATGGCTTAACGGGGGTCAAAAGTGCCAAAAATGGGCTCAAACTCATACAGGGACCAAAGCTGTCAAAACTGAAAGTTGTGGTGATCTGCTGAGTTCATACCGGCCGCGTAAGCCCCTCCCCTACTCTTACGCACCCCGCCTAAAAGTTCCAGTGACCAGAAATCAAGTTTCAGCAATTGTTTGATACTTTAGGGGCTGTTCTTGCAAGTTCTTGGTGTGTTAAGCAAGTTAACACCTCTCCAAGGCTTCTAATCTGCTTATAACACATGTGTGGCTAGGATTTAATGCTTGATGGCCACACAAACACTTGTTTTGATCTTGTGAGTTCATGACAAGTATAAATAGCCTAGAATTTCATTTGTTGCAACTCACACTTGATCTAAATTCTCTAAGTTGAGGTTTTATAACTTCATACCTGAGAATTATAAGATCAAGTTCTAGCAAGGACCCTTTGTAAGCTTCCTTCATTCTTTTATCGCTTTCCTAGCGAGAAAGTCAAACAGTGTTTGACTTTCCGCTTTGACCAGTCAATGGTCAACACAAAGTTCGTTTGAACTTTGTAACGTGATTGTAATCACAATGGTTATAATCCTTAGCGGTTATACCTACTGATTACCATGTTAACTAGGCGTAGTGACGAGTCAAAGTTTCGGTCAAAATGCGTTTTAGCACGCATTTTGCAACGGAACTACTTTTAGGTATCATCAAAACACTTTGTTTTGATACCAAATCAGTTTTCTAAGTAGGTTAAACATGTTTTGACATGTTTAACTCGTCACTATGAGTTTAGTGCTTGTTTAGGGTCGTAAGTTAAGCGGTCTAAACAACCGCTTAGACTTTCGAACCTGACCCGTTTGGTCAATCATTAGGATCCGACCATGCATGATTAGTGATCATAGTTGCATAGGGAATAACCCCTGAGGTTATACCTTATGATCACCTAGGAATGGTTAGTTATTTGTTAAGTAGCTTATATGCCCATAGGAAATGACCAAAACGCCCTTTTGAAGCATAAATCCGTATTTTGCCTATGTGAACTTATTTTTGACATCTAAACTGATATGGTAACATATTTTAGTGTATTTGGGCATGTAAGACTTGACATAGCATCTAGATAACCATCCGACCAAAGTTTTGCGCAACCGACGCGTTATAGTAGCTTATACTACCATAACGGGTCGAAACGGGTCAAGAGCACTTAGGTAGACTTCCAAATCAGAATGTTAGCTCTATTAAATCATACCATATGAGTTCAAATACTCATTTGAATTATAGAACATCATTCTATCATATCTCCCGATTTAGGATCCAATTATTAACATAGTTACCTATACTAGGTGCCTTGTTGATTCCGTGATACTTGGAGCTTAATTTGGTCTTATTCTCAAGACTAATAAGCAATCCCAAGTGAGTACATAGTTCCCCTATTTTACTGTTTTCAATTTTTTTGGGGTGATTCATATGTATTAAATGATTTCGAGGATTAAACGATGGTTTCAAAAACGATTTAAATGGTTTATATTAAACTAATAACGATTTCGATAATGTGGACGAACTTGTTGGTTGTAGTTACATAACGAATGACATTCGTTAATTTCGGCCGAACCGACCAGTATTAGGTTATGGTACAATAGGATCTGACAAATCCCGTTATCAGACTACACCCATGGTTCTGTGTGGGGGTTATGTAGGTAACGACCGAATCTGATGATTGTTAACTTACCCTTTGGTGGTTTGTTAATACGAGAAACGAGATAGTCGAGTCACGAAGGTTTGAATGTTATTAGCGAGACGACCATAAGTAGTTTCACAATTTAAAACGAATACGATTTTGGGACGAGTTAAACGATTTGATACGGCTTAAAGGAGATAAACGATTTGGATAAACGATTGGTTTTGGGTAGTGATTAGATAATGGGACGGGTGTAACATGATAGAAGCATGGTAGATACACCACTGGTACATCTTATATATAAGTGCTTTTATCATATTATATTCCGTGTCATTATTTAGTTCACTTGGGAAACGATTTCGAAACGATATCACACAACAAGGTTTTCGAAATGATATAAACCATACGAGTTTCATTAACGAGTTTTACGAGATATTTTACGAGTTGGTTTACTAAAACAAATGTTTTGGGGTTAAGAATCATGGCTACGAGATTTTATAAACTATAACCTATAACCATCATGATTTGAGTTGGTTAATTATGTTGCAATACACTTTTCAAAATGAGGTTCGTACTTTTGACTCTTGTAGTCTAATGAGGTACTGCAACATATAAACGAGCCATGAATCCGATACTCTCATAAAACCTATGTGCTCACCAGCAATTCTTTGCTGACTTTATTTTTACATATGTTCCAGGTGGTATTGCTTGATGTTGGTTGCTAGGATGCATGAGTCACATAGGATCTGGACGAGGCCTTAGTGACTTAATAGTGATGAGGATCGGATGGCCATCCGATCGGATTCTCATCCGATCGGATTGCCACTCCATCAATGACATGATAAGCTTATTAGAATAATTCTTCAATAAATGTGTGCTTTGGATCGGATGGCCATCCGATCGGATTGTCATCCGATCGAGATGCCATTCTATCTAAGCCATCTTGTTTAATAGTAAAGGCACAGATATCAAGACAAGCACTTAGAAAAATTCAAACACTTAATATGCATTGGATCGGATGCCATCCGATCGAGTTGCCACTCGATCCATGATCAATAAAGAACATTTATGAATCTATAAACATAAAAAAAATTTCTAAGATTTTCTCAAAATTGAACACAGATCCATGTAGAGAATTCGCCGATGATCAAAACCCTATGTTCATTTTTCTCTAACTCGGCCTAGATTGAGACTAATTTGACAAAATAAGGTCCGATAGCCGACACCCTCCAATCATCAAATCTCTAAATCTATGATGTTTTAATCCAATTCCTTCGGTGAAGCTATAGATCCAAGGCCCGTGAACAAAATCCTATGTTTGGATTCTATCAAAGATCATTAAAAAAGCCTAGATCTAAGTTCTTTCATACCGACAGTCGTCGAACATCAAAACATGATCAAAAACATCAAATTTAACAATCAAAGATCAGTGAACTTACCTTTCCCATAGTGAAGATTGTGTAGGCCAATAATCCTATGAAGATTGGAAAGCAAGAATGAAGAACAAGATCAAGAAAGTGAGAGAGTTTGAGAGAGTGTCGGATGGTCAATCGAACGAGTAAAGGTTTGACTGAATGACTTTGACCTCTTTATATACGAGTGACCAAGTGTCGGATGGCCATCCGATCGGATTGCCATCCGATCCAAACAACTCTCTTTTGACTTTTGATGTTTTTACCTTTTGACCTTTTTTTTTGGCGTTTTATCAGATTTGTTCAGTTTTTAGAAATCCACTTAAGTATCTAGGTCCAAGTTAATGACCCTAGGCACTTAATTTGTCTACCAAGTCCAAGTTAATGACCTTGGTTGACCCAAAACGAAACAAACCGACATTTTGTTCAAAATTTTTCTAACATTTTTTTTGAGAAAGTTTATAAGTGTCAAATTAATGAACTTGTTTTGACTTTGAATTTTCAGAATTTTTCAAGATTAGCTCCCAACCCAGTTGTCCAGTTCAGAAACTTCCTGCTTTGCTTCACTTCTCAGAATCTGAAGATCCGCTTTCCACCTCGGTTTGTCGCAAAACTAAAGCAGAAGAGTAAAATCTTTTTTGGGATTTTAGGAAAGTTTAAACTAGAACACTATGAAATCTTTTTGGGTTTTTGACTAACAATGAAATGAAATGCAGTATATGAAACTATCTACAAACATATTTTTGGTGAGTGTGATAGAGGATCATATCAGCTACCGACAAGTTACAAGTACCGTTGAGCTTGATTACACACTAAGTATTAAACAATTCGCTTAGATTGTCGATATACTGATCCTTTTAAATTTTCACACAAACTTCAACTAATCAGGATACGATTTAGGTGTTTTAAGATCTTAACTTATGCGTGTCCCACCTCAGAATATACTCTCGTATCCAGACTTCTATATTCAGTCTTAGAGGTGAAGGTACAATAATGATATATGTAACGGGTAGTGCGAGGCCATGAGAGCTCAGGTTAGAACTTCCATTCAGACAGAGAGATGATGGCTTGACTTTCGGTGTGTCCCTTTTGGGGATCTTTTCTTCAACAACACATGATTAGCATTTTGCAATGTTTCATCATTTTTCATGCTGGGGGGAAGCTTTATGATTAAAGCAATTCAGAGTATTATACGAGGACTAGGCTATTGCTTCCGCAAAATCAGAAGTCCCGGTATAATACCCCATATATCATTACGCACAGAGACCTAGTATGTCAGAAATAGATAGCCTTTCAAACAAGATTTCATGGGTTACCTATATATCCGAGAGATGTTCCCCACGAAATAAGCAAGTTGTGTTATTTATGTTTATATCCCGAAAAGTCTACTAAGTGTATAAAAACCTATCGGCATATCATCAGCGAGATTGCTTAACACCTTTTTAAACGTTACATATCTTTAGCATACTGTAACTGTCTAGCTGATGTATTATCATTTCCCCTTTTTACACAAACTCTTTTTGGATTTTCTAATGTTTTTGGATTTTGAAAATATCTCATGTTTTTGGATTTTTTTATTGTTTTTGTATTTTCTGAAAATATATCTATCTCCCCCTAAATACCAAAACAACTAAAAATATGACAAACCAGTGCAGTCTGCTTCTCAACATCATCTGCCTCAGTTTTCTCATCAACGCCAACTATTTTCTCTACATCCGACAACAATTTCATACCATTCAATTTTAAAAGATATTGAAAACGAGCTTTATCAAAAGCTTTGGTATGTAAATCTGCCTATTGTTCGTCGGTGTGGATTTTGTCAATTCGTATCAAATTCATTTCATAACAATCGCGTATGAAGTGATGACGAATTTCTATATGTTTGGTTTTAGCGTGATGTACCGGATTTTTAATTATGTTAATTGCAACCTCATTATCAACAAAAATAGGTGAAGTAAGAAATTGCAAATCGTAATCGTGCATCTGTTGCTGGATCCACAGGATCTGCGAGCAGCAGCTGCTGGCAGATACGTACTCTGCTTCAGATGTTGATAGAGCAACAGAGGTTTGCTTCTTACATTGCCAAGTGACTAATCGGGGTCTAAAAAATTGGCATCCTGCAGTTGTTGATTTAGCATTGACTTTGCAGCAACCAAAGTCAGAATAAGAGTACCCTTCAAGCGTGAAGTCACCATCTTTTGGATACCACAACCCCAAGCTTGGAGTTCCTTTCAGGTAGCGTAGGATCCTCTTGAAGATGGATATATGTGAAGCTCTAGGACTTGATTGATATTGGGTCGTGAGGCAGGTTGGGTACATTATATCAAGGTTTGATGCTGTCAAGTATATTAGTGAGCCGATCATGGAGCGGTATAACGTTTCATCGACCTTCTCTCCGGTGAGATCAGGGTTGGTACCACGATTCGTTGCTAATGGGGTGGACATTGGAGCATTCCTGGACATCCCAAATTTCTCTAGAACGTCGTGAACATACTTTGTCTGATGTATGAAAGTTCCCTTGAGCATTTGGTCGACCTGGAGCCCTAAGAAGAACTTCATCTCACCCATTGAAGACATCTCAAACTTTTACTTCATTACTTTCTCAAAATCTTTGCAGAGTTCTTCGTTTGTCGACCGGAAAATAATGTCATCAACGTAAATCTGGACTATCAGAAGATGACCATCGACTTCCTTCGTGAAAAGAGTGGTGTCAACCTTGCCTTGCATAAATCCGTTGGAAAGCAAATGTTGAGTGAGCGTCTCGTACCAGGCTCTCGGGGCCTGATGCAAGCCGTACAAAGCTTTATCCAAGAGGTAGACCTTATCTTTGTGAATTGGGTCGGTGAAGCCCGGTGGCTGACCAACGTAGACCTCCTCTTTTACCTTGTCGTAGAGGAATGCCGACTTGACATCTAGCTGATATACTTTGAATCCTTTCCATGAAGCAAAAGCTAGGAAAATTCTGATAGCTTCAAGACAAGCAACTAGAGCGTAAACCTAAGTGAAGTCTATCCCCTCTTGCTGACTGAAACCCTGGACCACGAGTCGAGCTTTGTTTCTTACAATAACCCCTCGGTCGTCTCTTTTACACTTAAACACCCACTTCGTGTTTATTTTTCTATGTCCATCAGGCAGGTCCACAAGCTTCCATACACCAAGCTTTTCAAACTGACTCAGCTCCTCCTGCATTACGTTGACCCATGAATCTTCAGTCAGTGCTTCCTTGTAGGTTCGCGGTTCGATCTGCGAGATGAAACAACTGAGTGAAAATTCAGTTTGTAAAGGAGCAACTTTAGTATAAAAGCAAGTAAGGCCATGGTCATCTGGCTTCTGGTGTGAACGCCTGACTGCAGCTCTCCTATTATCAACTCTTCTGGATGGTATGAAAGAGTCCTCGGCATAACTTCGCCAGGAACATCCACCTCGCTTTCCAAATTACTAACGTTCTGATCCGCAACTTGTTTATTGTCAAGAATTGTCTGATCTGATGATTGGATTTGCTCCCCCTCAGACTCTGAATCACCATGATCAAAAGTAGGAATATCATCAGATTCTGAATTATTATCATTGAACACCGTCTGATTTTCAGGAGCAGGTTCGCGTTCCAAAGTAGTCAGAGTTTGCTGAACTTCATCATTCTCTCCAGTATGACTGGGACCAGCTTCATCATCATTGGATGTTTGTTTTTGATGTCTAGAAGACCTTTCTAGAAACCTTCCCTGAGATGCTTCATATTCTCGTAAAATATCCAAATCATCAAAGAACTGTGGCTCTTCTTCCAACTCGAATGAATCCCATAAGGTATCGTAGTTGAATCGCCATGAGTCTGCGAGCTTCTGTGGAGGCATAGTATAGCTTTGACATTCAACATGCTGTGCTTCGATGATCTTCTTGAGACTTGGAACAAAGACTCTTCTGAGTGGACTAGCATATCCCACAAAGATACCTTCGATGCCCTTTGAACCAAACTTGCCATTGGGATCTAGAACTGTGCAGGGTGACCCGAACGGTTCTAAATACTCAAGATTAGGCTTACGATTGTTGATCAAATCGAAACATGTCTTGTTGTCCTTCTTCACAGTAAGTACCCTGTTGAGTGTATAGCAAGAGATGATACTGCTTCTGCCCTGAAATTGATTGGTAATTTGGAATCCGCAAGCATCGTTCTCGCTATTTCAATCAGCGTTCTGTTCTTTCTTTCTGCGAATCCATTATGTTGCGGAGTATATGGTGCGCTGAATTCTTTCAATATACCTCTTCTATCACAAAATTCCTCCATTTTGTTGTTTTTGAATTCCATACCATTGTCACTTCTTAATCTTCGTATGCGAGCTCGGTACAAATTCTCAATCTTCTTGAATAACCTTAGGAAACTCTCATATGTTTCGTCTTTTGACTTCAAGAACGTCACCCACGAGAATCTTGAATAGTCATCAGTGACTACTAAGCAATAAAGATCACCCGTTATGCTCTTGACATTCACAGGACCAAAGAGATCCATGTGAAGTCTCTCCAATGGTTTCGAGACAGAGTTCATCTTTTTACCAGGATGGGATTTCTTTAGTTGCTTTCCCTTTATACAACTGATACACTCCCCCTCAAGATGAAAACTCTTCAAGTGAACACCTTTGACCAAATCATTATGCACCAGGTAGTTCATCTTGTGTAGGTGAATGTGACCCATCTTTCAGTGCCACAACTCTGACTCCTTTTCAGTGGCTCTTGACATGAAGCAATGAGTTTGACCCATGGTAGTCGTAGCAACGCTCATATCCAACACGTACAAATCATTAACTTGTGGTGCTCTCATGATGATCCACTCCTCGGGGATAACAAACCCCGGTTTCAGAATCAGACATTCTTTGTCAGTGAAGTGTGTCGAATACATTCTGTCACAGATTTGAGAAATGCTACGCAAATTATTCTCCATCTCTGCTATGTAGTTGACTCTTTCAAATGTGATAACACCATTTGATAATGTCCCTTCACCAATAATACGTCCTCCTTGATTACCAGAAAAACCGACGTATCCACCGTTGAACCCTCTAACATCGTAAAGCAGGGTTTTTCTCCCTGTCATGTGCCTGGAAGCTCCACTATCCATAATCCACCGTGAGATAGATCTCAGGAGCTCCTGCACATTTCACAAACACTTGGTTATATTTTGAAGCAACCCAAGCCTCCTTTGACTCGGGTAGCTTGACGTTAAGGTGAGTTTTCTTTGTGTAGAGTGGTGGAAAATTCTTGTCATTCATTTTCAAGCTTTCTTCAGATCCAATCTCAACCTCTTGTATAAGAAAAAATCATATTTTTGAGGTTGACCAGATGGTTGGTCTTTTTTCGGAACATACTTCTTCCCTGGAGGGGTCGAAGTTTGTTTCTCAAGTTTTCCATAAAAGTTCAAAGGTACAGTCATCTTTACCGGTTTGGTTGAAGATGATTGTTTTTCAGAATCAGAAACCTTTGGTTTTTGAACATTTGATGTCTTAGTCTCAGATTTTGGCTTCCACGTTTGTTGTGAAGAAGCGACTCGTTTGTAAAATTTATCAGTTTTCTTTACCGACTCTTTTACAGATTCAGTTTTGACTTTGATGTTTTCATTTTTCAAAATCTTCTTTTCAACAAACATTGGAGCTTTTCCTTTGACATCATTCTTCTTTCTAGGATTCTCGACAACCACAGACTTAGACTTCGAGTTGGTGCACTTTCGTGCAATGTGTCCAACTTCATTGCATTTGAAGCATGTTCGGGTGTCAACTTCCCGACTTTTGCCTTCAGTCTGAGGCTGTGAGGCCTTCTTTGCAAAAAATTCTTCATTTGATTTCGAAAAATTTCCGATTCTTGTTCGGAATGTGAACTTGAGCTTTTCACAAACACTTTCTTTTCGACAAACTTTTTGTTTTGAAAGTTCCTCTTTTGATTGTTCTTAGCACCCTGATAACCACCCGACCATCTTTTTTGGTTGTTATTGTTAAAATGTGGCGGTACTGTAGGTTTCTTATAGTAAGATTTATCTTTTTCAAAGTTCTAAAGCCTTTTGGAACTCTTTAGCACTTCAACTTCAGAAACATCGATTTCAACCAATTAGAAAACTTTCTTCAACTTGTCAACATTCACATTCTCAAGTGGAAATTCAATATCCCCGAATACAACTTATCAGAACCAGACATCTTGTACATCACAAGAGTAGGTTCTTCATTTGAGTTTTTTGGGATTTTGATTTCCGAATATAATTGTTGAGAAAACATTCTTCATCTTCAGTCGAATCACTGTCTAATTTTAAAACATTTTCAACCACATTTTTTATGACTTCAGATTGAATACTATCTTCATCGGATGATGAAGTCAATGTGGCATCGATTGTTTCTGGACGTTTCTCAACATCTGATTTCTCATTTGTCTTAGAAAATTTATCCAACCCATATTGTTTCTTTGAAAATTTGTTTAACACAGGTGGTGGAACTTGATGATAACCCACCCCTGTTCCATCCTAGTATTCATCTTCACCATCTTTGTTCTTTCCAATTGGTTTTGGAACTATGTATTGAAGAACAAAACTCGCGGAGCTGTAACTGTTCAGTTTTAGATTAATTCTTTCATTCTCAATCTTACCTTCCTGGAACTGAAGCTTAAGATTTGCGATCTCGTCCAAGTGCTGGTTGATTTGTCTTTCTTTTGCCTGAAGAACTCCAGACAAATAAACATTTTCATTATAAGTTTTACCATTTCGCTCATCAGAATCCTTTACTGTTCTTTTCAACTTCTCATAATTTTCAGAAATTTGTCTGTTTTCATGAATTAACTTTTCATTTTCTTTCTTAAAGCATTCAACATCAGTTTTATCTTTTTCAATTCTTTCTGTTAATTCTTTTATTCTCTCATTTGAAGCTCTCATCAGTTTATCACGATTTAAGATTTGTTTTTCAACCATTTCGACTTTTTCAACCAGTTCTTGGGACTTTTTAAGTGTGAGATACGCATGTGTGCGGCAAACTTTGCATTCTTTCATGCAATTTTTGCAATCACTCTCTGTTTTAGCCCCATCAGTCTTACCTAATTCCTTGTTTGAACCACTATTACCGACCTTGCTTGTTGACTCAGACGCAGATTTGGAATCTACCTCTAGTTCCTTTGCCATAAGCACTTCGTCTGCCATCTTTGTCAGGTTTTCAGCCGTCATTTCTTTTGTTGTATCAATGATCCCATTGTCGAGCTTTCTTGACTTTAGCTCTTCCTCTTCGGCTTTCTTTGCAGCATCGCTCTCTCTTTGTTCATCTTCTTGCTTTAAAGATTCTATGAGAGTTTCGAGTATGAGTGATGATGGTTCCGCAATTATGTTGCCTTTTTTATCCAAATAGCAGTCACGATCCGGATCCCATCTGTTTACCTTTTTGGCTTCTTTCCAAGCTCGATAGTTTTTACCCTTAATACTTTGAGCTATGTGTGACAACCCGCACTAAACCAGGTATCCGTACGACTTAATTAATGATTAATTACTGCTAAATTACTGTGCTTAACTGAAATTGCTGATAAACTGCTACCTGCATACTGATACATGCACTTACTTGCATCATACTTTATTTGTTGTCACTACATTATTTACATGCTGAACCTTGGTGACAAACATGATGCACAAAAAGCACAGTAGCACTAAACGGATACACAGTGAACATGCTGATATAACCAGCATCAGGCAGACACTGCCTCTAAGGCCTGTTAAGAGCCTCAAATATCTGACTACACTGGTAGTGAGTGTAGGGTTATAAGGGTTGTGGAACTGCGTCTCTAGGAATAAGATACACTGATTGGATGTGCCGAAAACATACTTTAAGTACAAAACACAGCACTTTAATAAGTAATCCAGCTTCTAGCTGACTAGTAAAGTGCCAAAACATGGGGAAAATACTACTAGACACTTTCTAAAGTGTGGAAACAAAATGTGTCACTAAAAATAACAATAACGACACTTTAAAGCTTTTGTAACGCTTTAACGGATTAATATCCAACCGAACAACCGGACTTTACCCGAAACATGAAAATATTACTATTTTCACTATTTATATTTTTCTGAGCTAGTTAGGGTCCCTGATTACCCTAACACCCGTCATAACACGCTATATATTACTAACGAAGTTAAACACTTAACTAACCTATTTAACCTAAACTCCATCCTAATTACCTAGTTACAACCGAACTAGATACCCCCCCCCCCCTAATGAGATCGGCCTAACCATGGGGAACAAGCAAGTACAAAGTTGATTATTATATTAGGGTGTGTTTAGTATCTATGAGACATAATTACCAATGGATATTAACCCAAAAGTTTTGCCTATAAATACACACTTAAACACATGAGGTTTTGTCATAATCAAACACCACTTCACTCACCTCTCTCTTGCTCTCTAAACTCTCGGCCGAACCCCCCTAGAACCACCCACCCATTTTCGACTTCCACCTTCCTCATTCCAAGATCATACAAGCTTTAAGGGTTGCGTATTAGGAGCCTCGGAGCAAGCGGAACACGAAGGACCTCTTTCGTTAGCTTTTATCCACCCATTTTCCACCAAGAATCTTCCCTAGCTTAGAGCTAGAGGTATAACACTTAAAACTTGTTTTTAAACTTATCTAAAGTGGTTAAAAGGGTTCGTGTCGGTTAAATATCGTTAACATACAACTTGGTGCTTAAAAGTCTAGTAAAAACTCTAAAAATGGTGGTTAATAACATATGTGTTGTGTAAAAGTTGTAGTACTTGAAAGATGTGATTATCTAGACCCGATCTATGAGGTGGTAGCTCGGATCATCGTTTAACCCGACTTTGTAAGATCATGGATCTTAACATAAGCTTGTTTTTGAATAGTACGAGGGTTAAAAGGTGAAACTCTACCACACTTAAACCATGAACTTGTGTAAAAGTATTTTACTTGTGTAAAAGTGATTTAACTTGTACAACGGTGTTTAAAACTAGCGGATCTACGTATCTGCAAGTGGTATTTTCAAAGAACCACACACTAAATAAATCATGTTTTCTAAAGAATGGATCTTACACTAACAAACATGATTTTATAAACCACAAGTGTGTAAACACTTGTGAAATGAAAAAGATCCGACAAAGAACTAGATTTGTCACTTGTTACTAGAAGTTGTAAAGACGGATTTCTCTAAACGCGAGGTTTTTACAAGATTGAAGTTACTTTATATAAAGATCTACAAAATATAATGGGAGTTACATTATAGATGCGGGAAAACTACAAGTTCATGCGATTATGCGATTTACATACTTATCGACTAGTTTGATGTGTCGGAAATTGTTTGTTTGGATAAAGAAGTTGTTGAATTGATTTGTTAAAAGAAAATGATACGCTTGAAAGCGTGGCCACCTCCAGTTACAGAGGAAACTCTGGCAAAATTTTCTAAAAACCTAACACTTAGAATTATTTACACAACAAGTGTTAGAACTATTTTCGACATATTTTCGAAATATAAATTTCGCCAGAACTTTATTTACTAAATATTCGGAGGTGGGATTTCCACTAAGTTAACGTGATAAATATGTTTTGTCACAACACTGTTTATGATTATTTTGTGAAATTACATAAATATTATTTTAGAGTAAAAATAATATTTACAAGCGTTAATGATCCCAAAACTTTGCGAACGCTCTCACCATGAATATATAAGTTACACCGGTAATTACATTACCACACGATTGATAAAACGTAACTTACGCAC
This sequence comes from Helianthus tuberosus, assembly GCA_030545235.1. Lineage (NCBI taxonomy): Eukaryota > Viridiplantae > Streptophyta > Magnoliopsida > Asterales > Asteraceae > Helianthus > Helianthus tuberosus. The sequence goes on along the minus strand of JARYGA010011515.1, from coordinate 984,186 downwards.
ATGTATTGTATCCCCCATCCTCGGGAAGAAGATTAACTACCAAGTATATGCAAAAAGTAAACACGAAATAGTTGTCTAACTATTTCCCAAAAACTTAAACTATAAAGCTAAGGCACGGCCGTCCGTCTAATAGAATTAGCACTTGTAGGTCGTCGCACAGCTTTCAGATTTGGAGACACTTGGTAGAGACGCACCGACTGTGAGTTCATGTCCCCCTTTTCTCTAACTGTTTTCAGTTTTCTTAACTGCGGGGGTGAAATACATGTTACTATGATTACGAATGTTTCTTACATGGTATGGTCAGCTAAGGAAGGAACTGTTAGGTTATGTGATTGGGTAGGTGAAACCTTAAGAACATTAGTCCTCGTAGTATGATCGAGGGATACGAGTGATAGGCCTATTTGAGCATAACAAACACCACCCATGCGCCCGCAGGTTGGACCATGTGGTGACTTTGTCTTAACACCACCCATGCGCCCGCAGGTTGGACCATGTGGTGACTTTGTCTTAACACCACCCATGCGCCCGCAGGTTGGACCATGTGGTGACCCCGTCTTAACACCACCCATGCGCCCGCAGGTTGGACCATGTGGTGACCTTGTCGTAACACCACCCATGCGCCCGCAGGTTGGACCATGTGGTGACCTTGTCCTATCCCCTCCCATGCGCCCGCAGGTTGGACCATGTGGATACACAATAACTGATATGTTTCCTTATTTGCTTTCATACCAGAGTTTACAAAACATTCATACTTGCAATGATTACAAAGGTTTATTCGCGCGCACATACTAAACACATGAACTCGCTCAACATTATTGTTGATTTTTCAACTTACAGGTATTTCAGGAAATTAACGGATCTGGCACGGTATGGCACGTTTTCCCGCTGCACTAGTTACGAGATCATCCGGGTTTGGGGAAAGTGACTCTTTCCTGGACAAGTCACAATCCTTAAACTGTGTTTATGTCATGTTGATGTTTGTGATTGTTAAGACAATGTTGTTGTATTTGGTTTTCGAAACTTAATTAAATGGATGATCTTGCATGGTTTTAATTCATATAGCTTTGTTATGGTTAAGCTATGGTATTAAGAAGTCACACCAAAATTAACCACGCTTCCGCAAAGCCAGGGTGTGACAGCTTGGTATCAGAGCTCTGATCATAGCGAACTAGGATTCTTTCTCGAGTCTAGACTATGATCACTAGGGCTCTCACGAAAACATTTTACTGCATACCACTTAAGTCCAGATCCAAAACTTTTACAAACAAATGTTGAGCACATTTTGTCAATTATAGGCTCAGCCTGGAGGGCTGAGGATCGGTCTGGAGGATCGAGGTGACCGAAGTAGTTGAGCACGTTGGTTTATTATAGGCTCGATCTAAGAGGTCAAGGTGGAGGATATAGCAGTCTTCGAGACTGGGAGAGATTGGCTAGTAAGACTAGGAGAATGATTTAAATGCTTACTTGGTGACTATGTGATTAACTGATTATATGATTGATTATTATACGTATATGTGTTTGTGTTACAAACGTTATGCTTTCATCAAGTACTAGAAAGATGGACACTACGAATCCCATGGCCATAGTATCAGACGACATAGTTTCATCGAAGCACGAGGTGTACATTTTCGATACTACCGGCACAGACAATGACGACTTTCAGCCCTTTTGCGCCGCCTGAAGTCGTAGCAGAGTCTACTGATGGCCATCTTGTTGGGAATTTGCCCCCTTGCCGCTTATCCTGGTGATGATATGCCCTCCCAACGTGGCCTCTGACGACGATAACGATCTACTGGAGGAGGACCCATTCGAGGGCAGGGCCTTATTACTGCTGGTATTAGACTACTGCATGCGGACGCTCCTGTAGGGGAAACTCATGACCATTCCCCTATCCCAGACTCATTTGAGTTTCTGACATCCGCATCTTCGCACATACAGGGAATGCAGCACCACTCACACGACGCCGACCCTGATATGGCATCATCAGCTGCACCGGATCCCGCCCACAGCTTTGAGTTTGACCACGATATTGAGGTTGATCCTGCTTTTCCACCTGGTTTTGATCCAGACCATGACCTTGAGTTCATACACTTAGACCAGCCCTTGGAGGATCCTGTAACCCCCTGTGTTTGTTGATCCAGCTGATCTTGAGATGGAGTTTTTGATCCGGAGCCGGCCGTGGCCCCTGAGCCAGGCGCTGCTCCTGACCTCGCATTGGAGCATGACCCTGTTCATGCCAATGCACCTACTATTGATCCTTGATTGATCATCTGCTTGGACGAGAGAAGATTTGGGGTAACTGTGCAAGACAATTTATTATTACGGGGGCCCACGTAATAACGATTTGTAGTGCACAGGAATCCTGGTGGACTCTGCGGGTCAAGCTAATGATAACCAATGCAGCAGGAAATAACTTAAACACGAATGACCAAGGCGATGTAGCCTCGAGTTCATTCTATTACGAGGAACAAGCCAAATTGGCAAGCCTATGTGAAGGCTCAGAAATTTACTTCCCCACTCATACAGTGAGTATATTTGCGTGTGAAATTGGGTGATTACATGACGGCTTATGTTGCTATATACACCTCATAGACAATTGAAACGTTGTCTAACCCGCTTCACACCACTTCGACAAAAGGGAATGTCGCCCAGACGTGACACAAACACCAGTACGTTGCCAAGGACAGAAGCCGAGCTGCAAGAACGCATCTCACAGATAAATGCACGACATAAAGCCCTCCGCTCTAAGTACAACGATGGCATTACTGGAGATAGCCCTCCAACTGGCTGCACCTATAAACAGTTCCTGAACTGCAAGCCTTTGAACTTTGACGGAACAGGAGGCACCGTTGCATTTGTTCGTTGGTCCAAAAGACCAACTCCATACCAAGAATGAGTGACTGTTCGTCCCAACAGAGTGTTACCTACATCCCGGGGGTTATTTCTAGATAACTCACTCTCATGGTGAAACCTTCAGTCTCAGACCCTTGGCACAGACGCTGCTTATACATTGAGCTGGGATGAGCTCAAGGAAACGATTGAGAAGAAAAGTTGTTTTAGGACTGGAATTTAGAAGCTTGAGGTGGAGTTCAGGAATTTGAAAATGGACGAACCAGAAATTCCTGAACTTGTCCAGCGATCGCACGACTTATCTAGGGTCGCCCCCCCTACTTAGTCAAACCAGAGTTCAAAAGGATTGAACGATTCATTTGGACACTTGCACCCCAGATCAGGGGTATGGTTACTACCTCGAAGCCCTCAACCATTGCAGAGGCTATCAATATGGGTGATTGATTTATAACATGAGATGTTATGTGATTGATTTGTTTATAACATGAAATGTTATGTGTTGATATTGTTGTATACTTACGTACACTTTACCTACTATGAACTGACCCATACAATCATCATTTAGAAGATGCCTCCAAGACGGGATGTACGCATACCCACCAACGAGGCGGAACTTCAGGGAATCATTGCTACAGTCATCGCACAATACGAGGCCCATCACTCCGAGCGCAACGGAGGTACCTCAGGAAGTAACCCACCCAACGGCTGCACCTACAAGCAGTTCTTAGGCTGCCAGCCCCTACATTTCGACGGCACTGGGGGTGCCGTAGTCTTCGTACGCTGGATTGAGAAGACTGACACTGTTTTGCGTGCGAGCAAATGCGCCCCAAAAGATCAGGTCACGTACATTTCCGGGCTGTTCCGAGATGGGGCTCTGTCATGGTGGAAACTTCAGGTTCAGACAATGGGCGAGGCTGCTGCGTATGCTCTATCATGGGACGAGCTGAAAGAGCTAATGCATAAAAAGTACTGTTCGAGAACAGAAAGCCAGAAGGTAGAAACTGAGTTCTGGAACTTGAAGATGGAAGGTCCAAAAATAGCTGAGTATGTGGAGAAGTTCCAAGTTCTATCGCGTATCGTTCCTTACATGGTTACACCAGAATACAAGCGAATCGAGCGCTTCATTTGGGGTTTAGCTCCTCAAATCATAAGTATGGTAACCTCCTCCAAGCCTGCGATAATCACTGAGGCCATCAATCTAAGTATAGCCTTGACGGAAGAGGCAATCAGGATGAACAAATTTTCAACCTCTAAGAAGAAGATGGAGACTCATGTAGAGTCATCCGGGGACAACAAGAGAAAGTTGGCGAATTTCAAACAGGGTACCCAGTCGAGTAGCAACGACAAGGCCAAAAAGAGAAAAAAGTACACGGGTATCCTACCAAAGTGCGACAACTGTCGACGACCCCATAACGGGCGGTGTAGATATGGAAAATGTGGTAACTGTGGCAAGGTGGGACATGTCAAGGAAACGTGTCGGCAAGGTACTAAACATGGAAATAGAGGTCAAGATGGTAACGGAAATCGCGGAGGAAATAACGACGACAACAACTATCAAGGCAGGGAAGCTGACGATCAAGACTGTGGCCAAGCATGTTTTAATTGCGGTGATGTGGGGCATTTCAGGAAGTATTGCCCTAAGAACACTCAGGCACGTGGATGAAAGCTCAACAGCGGGGATAGAATCCAAGCGTGGATATTGGTACGTCTCATAATAGTCAATGTTATGCTCTATTTGATAGTATTGTCAAATTTTAGCTTCAGAAAATATAGTTGTTTTAGTAGTAAGTAACCTAGATACCCAGTTCTCGATAGAACAAGCCTAACGAAAGCTTCGATGTGATAATTGGGATGGACTGGTTGTCGAACAACCCGGCGGAGATTGTCATCCGCGCCCTGACGACGAACGGAGAAATGATTGTGATTCATGGAGCAGAATACGCTCCTACGGATTATCAGACAAAGAAGACACGAAAATTTTCGAACACAGGATGTGTTGCATTCTTGGCTCATGTCGTGGAAAAAGAAGCCGAAGAACCGAAAACTCGAAGATATCCCTGTGATTGGAAGATACCCCGAAGTCTTCTTCGAAGACTTGCCGGAGTCGCCTCCTCAACGATTAGTCGAATCCCGCGTCGATCTAATCCCAGGCACTGCACCCGTAGTCGTTGCATCGTAGCGACTTACATTTTCGGAGATGCAAGGATTGACAGAGAAGTTTTAGAAATGGGTAGAGAAGGAAGATGACAGACCAAAATTTCCTTTTGGGGTAACCCCATTTCTACTCGTCAAAAAGAAGGATGATGATTTTCAAATAAACATCAACTACCGGGAGCTGAACAAGCTGACGATCAAGAATAGATATCCTCTGCCAAGGATTGATGATCTATTCGACCAACTGCAAGGCTCAAGCTTTTATTCAAAGATCGATCTTCGATCTGGATACCATCAGTTAAGGATACAAGAGGAAAGTATCCTAAAGACAGCCTTCCGAACTCGCTATGGACACTACGAGTTCCTTGTTATGCCGTTTGGTTTGACAAACGCACCTGCAGTCTTTATGGATTTGATGAATAGAGTTTGCAAGCCGTACTTGGACAAGTTCGTGATTGTGTTTATCGACGACATCTTGATCTATTCAAGAACAAAGGCCGAGCACGAACAACATCTAAGAACTATTTTGGAGCTACTAAAGAAGGAACAGCTGTATGCCAAATTCTCCAAGTGCGAATTTTGGCTACGTGAAGTCCAATTCCTTGGACACGTGGTAAATGGAGATGGAATCCACGTGGATCCAACAAAGATCGAGGCGATCAAGAATTGGGAAAACGCCAAAGACGCCAACCGAGATTCGACAATTCTTGGGTTTGGTTGGCTACTATCGAAGGTTCATCGAGGATTTTTCAAAAATCGCTCAACCTTTGACGCTCCTCACCCAGAAAGATAAGAAGTTTGATTGGGGAATCAAACAGGAAGAAGCGTTCCAGATACTGAAAGATAAGCTCTGCAATGCGCCAATCTTAGCACTACCGGAAGGTACTGATGATTTTGTGGTATACTACGACGCATCACGGCAAGGATTGGGTTGTGTGTTGATGCAACGCCAAAAGGTTATTGCTTACGCATCGCGTCAACTGAAAGTGCACGAAAAGAACTATACCACACATGATTTGGAACTTGGCGCAGTGGTTTTTGCACTAAAGATCTGGAGACACTACCTTTATGGTACGAAGTGTACAATCTTCACAGATCACAAAATCCTACAGCATATATTCAACCAGAAGGAGTTGAATATGAGGCAAAGACGATGGGTTGAGTTGTTAAACGATTACGACTGCGAGATAAAGTATCATCCAGGGAAGGCGAATGTAGTCGCCGATGCCCTAAGTCGTAAAGAGAGAATCAAGCCCATAAGGGTCAGGGCTTTGGAAATGATCATACGAACCGATCTTTCCTTGCGCATTCGTGCTGCACAAAAGGAAGCTCTCAAGGAGGGAAACCTTGAGGAAGAATATCTCCGTGGAATGGAGAAGCTTTTGGTACCAAACGAGGAAGGAACGTTATGTTTCGAGAAAAGGGTTTGGGTTCCCCTGTTTGGTGGATTAAGGAAAGTTATTTTCGACGAAGCGCACAAGTCACGGTACTCTATCCACCCTGGATCGGATAAGATGTACCAGGATCTCAAGGAATATTATTGGTGGCCTAGGATGAAAGGCGATGTTGCTGTTTACGTGAGCAAATGTTTAACGTGCGCTAAGGTTAAAGCGGAATACCAGAAGCCTTCAGGGCTGCTGCAACAACCTGAGATTCCCAAGTGGAAATGGGAACAAATCTCAATGGATTTTGTTACAAAATTGCCAAGAACGGCAAGAGGCCATGATATGATTTGGGTAATAGTTGACCGCCTAACAAAATCCGCACACTTTCTGCCAATCAAAGAGAAAGACAGCACTAGTAAACTCGCGGAAATTTACATGAGAGAGATCGTCGCACGCCATGGAGTACCTCTCTCGATCATCTCTGATAGAGACGGAAGGTTTGTCTCAAGGATATGGCAATCCTTCCAAGAAGCCTTTGGCTCACAGTTGAATCTGAGCACTGCGTTCCATCCGCAAACTGACGGCCAGAGCGAGCGAACGATACAGACTTTGGAAGACATGCTGAGAGCGTGTGTTATGGATTTGGGCGGTAGCTGGGATAAACATTTACCTTTGGTCGAATTCTCATACAACAACAGCTACCACACCAGTATTGGTGTCGCGCCATTTGAAGCCCTTTACGGACGCAAGTGCCGATCACCCCTATGTTGGTCTGACGCAGGTGATAGGCAGCTTGCTGGTCCCGAAATCGTCCAAGAGACGACAGACAAGATCGCGCAAATTCTTAAACGCATCGAAGCAGCTCGCCACAGACAAAAGGCCTACGCGGATCCAAACCGGAAACATGTGGATTTTCAAGTTGGAGAGATGGTATTATTGAAAGTTTCACCCTGGAAGGGGGTGGCACGCTTTGGAAAGCGTGGGAAGTTAAATCCACGCTACATTGGTCCTTTCAGAATTCTGGAAAGAATAGGACTAGTAGCATACAAGTTGGACCTACCTGCTGAACTAAATGGTGTTCACGATACATTCCATGTATCCAATCTAAAGAAGAGTCCAACTCAAGTCGACGTTGCCATTCCCATCGACGAGATTCATATTGACGACACGCTCCACTTCGTTGAAGAACCTGTTGAGGTCACGGATTGGAAAGTTAACAAGACCCGCCGGAGCAGTGTCAAACTCGTCAAAGTTCGTTGGAATGCCAGACATGGTCCTGAATTCACCTGGGAACGTGAGGACCGGATGAAAGAGAAATACCCCCACCTTTTTCCTAAGAACTCTGCATCTACAAGCGGAACTTAAATTTCGGGACGAAATTTATTTAACGGGGGGAGAATGTGACAACCCGCACTAAACCAGGTATCCGTACGACTTAATTAATGATTAATTACTGCTAAATTACTGTGCTTAACTGAAATTGCTGATAAACTGCTACCTGCATACTGATACATGCACTTACTTGCATCATACTTTATTTGCTGTCACTACATTATTTACATGCTGAACCTTGGTGACAAACATGATGCACAAAAAGCACAGTAGCACTAAACGGATACACAGTGAACATGCTGATATAACCAGCATCAGGCAGACACTGCCTCTAAGGCCTGTTAAGAGCCTCAAATATCTGACTACACTGGTAGTGAGTGTAGGGTTATAAGGGTTGTGGAACTGCGTCTCTAGGAATAAGATACACTGATTGGATGTGCTGAAAACATACTTTAAGTACAAAACACAGCACTTTAATAAGTAATCCAGCTTCTAGCTGACTAGTAAAGTGCCAAAACATGGGGAAAATACTACTAGACACTTTCTAAAGTGTGGAAACAAAATGTGTCACTAAAAATAACAATAACGACACTTTAAAGCTTTTGTAACGCTTTAACGGATTAATATCCAACCGAACAACCGGACTTTACCCGAAACATGAAAATATTACTATTTTCACTATTTATATTTTTCTGAGCTAGTTAGGGTCCCTGATTACCCTAACACCCGTCATAACACGCTATATATTACTAACGGAGTTAAACACTTAACTAACCTATTTAACCTAAACTCCATCCTAATTACCTAGTTACAACCGAACTAGATACCCCCCCCCCCCTAATGAGATCGGCCTAACCATGGGGAACAAGCAAGTACAAAGTTGATTATTATATTAGGGTGTGTTTAGTATCTATGAGACATAATTACCAATGGATATTAACCCAAAAGTTTTGCCTATAAATACACACTTAAACACATGAGGTTTTGTCATAATCAAACACCACTTCACTCACCTCTCTCTTGCTCTCTAAACTCTCGGCCGAACCCCCCTAGAACCACCCACCCATTTTCGACTTCCACCTTCCTCATTCCAAGATCATACAAGCTTTAAGGGTTGCGTATTAGGAGCCTCGGAGCAAGCGGAACACGAAGGACCTCTTTCGTTAGCTTTTATCCACCCATTTTCCACCAAGAATCTTCCCTAGCTTAGAGCTAGAGGTATAACACTTAAAACTTGTTTTTAAACTTATCTAAAGTGGTTAAAAGGGTTCGTGTCGGTTAAATATCGTTAACATACAACTTGGTGCTTAAAAGTCTAGTAAAAACTCTAAAAATGGTGGTTAATAACATATGTGTTGTGTAAAAGTTGTAGTACTTGAAAGATGTGATTATCTAGACCCGATCTATGAGGTGGTAGCTCGGATCATCGTTTAACCCGACTTTGTAAGATCATGGATCTTAACATAAGCTTGTTTTTGAATAGTACGAGGGTTAAAAGGTGAAACTCTACCACACTTAAACCATGAACTTGTGTAAAAGTATTTTACTTGTGTAAAAGTGATTTAACTTGTACAACGGTGTTTAAAACTAGCGGATCTACGTATCTGCAAGTGGTATTTTCAAAGAACCACACACTAAATAAATCATGTTTTCTAAAGAATGGATCTTACACTAACAAACATGATTTTATAAACCACAAGTGTGTAAACACTTGTGAAATGAAAAAGATCCGACAAAGAACTAGATTTGTCACTTGTTACTAGAAGTTGTAAAGACGGATTTCTCTAAACGCGAGGTTTTTACAAGATTGAAGTTACTTTATATAAAGATCTACAAAATATAATGGGAGTTACATTATAGATGCGGGAAAACTACAAGTTCATGCGATTATGCGATTTACATACTTATCGACTAGTTTGATGTGTCGGAAATTGTTTGTTTGGATAAAGAAGTTGTTGAATTGATTTGTTAAAAGAAAATGATACGCTTGAAAGCGTGGCCACCTCCAGTTACAGAGGAAACTCTGGCAAAATTTTCTAAAAACCTAACACTTAGAATTATTTACACAACAAGTGTTAGAACTATTTTCGACATATTTTCGAAATATAAATTTCGCCAGAACTTTATTTACTAAATATTCGGAGGTGGGATTTCCACTAAGTTAACGTGATAAATATGTTTTGTCACAACACTGTTTATGATTATTTTGTGAAATTACATAAATATTATTTTAGAGTAAAAATAATATTTACAAGCGTTAATGATCCCAAAACTTTGCGAACGCTCTCACCATGAATATATAAGTTACACCGGTAATTACATTACCACACGATTGATAAAACGTAACTTACGCACATGTATTGTATCCCCCATCCTCGGGAAGAAGATTAACTACCAAGTATATGCAAAAAGTAAACACGAAATAGTTGTCTAACTATTTCCCAAAAACTTAAACTATAAAGCTAAGGCACGGCCGTCCGTCTAATAGAATTAGCACTTGTAGGTCGTCGCACAGCTTTCAGATTTGGAGACACTTGGTAGAGACGCACCGACTGTGAGTTCATGTCCCCCTTTTCTCTAACTGTTTTCAGTTTTCTTAACTGCGGGGGTGAAATACATGTTACTATGATTACGAATGTTTCTTACATGGTATGGTCAGCTAAGGAAGGAACTGTTAGGTTATGTGATTGGGTAGGTGAAACCTTAAGAACATTAGTCCTCGTAGTATGATCGAGGGATACGAGTGATAGGCCTATTTGAGCATAACAAACACCACCCATGCGCCCGCAGGTTGGACCATGTGGTGACTTTGTCTTAACACCACCCATGCGCCCGCAGGTTGGACCATGTGGTGACTTTGTCTTAACACCACCCATGCGCCCGCAGGTTGGACCATGTGGTGACCCCGTCTTAACACCACCCATGCGCCCGCAGGTTGGACCATGTGGTGACCTTGTCGTAACACCACCCATGCGCCCGCAGGTTGGACCATGTGGTGACCTTGTCCTATCCCCTCCCATGCGCCCGCAGGTTGGACCATGTGGATACACAATAACTGATATGTTTCCTTATTTGCTTTCATACCAGAGTTTACAAAACATTCATACTTGCAATGATTACAAAGGTTTATTCGCGCGCACATACTAAACACATGAACTCGCTCAACATTATTGTTGATTTTTCAACTTACATGTATTTCAGGAAATTAACGGATCTGGCACGGTATGGTACGTTTTCCCGCTGCACTAGTTACGAGATCATCCAGGTTTGGGGAAAGTGACTCTTTCCTGGACAAGTCACAATCCTTAAACTGTGTTTATGTCATGTTGATGTTTGTGATTGTTAAGACAATGTTGTTGTATTTGGTTTTCGAAACTTAATTAAATGGATGATCTTGCATGGTTTTAATTCATATAGCTTTGTTATGGTTAAGCTATGGTATTAAGAAGTCACACCAAAATTAACCACGCTTCCGCAAAGCCAGGGTGTGACAGCTTGGTATCAGAGCTCTGATCATAGCGAACTAGGATTCTTTCTCGAGTCTAGACTATGATCACTAGGGCTCTCACGAAAACATTTTACTGCATACCACTTAAGTCCAGATCCAAAACTTTTACAAACAAATGTTGAGCACATTTTGTCAATTATAGGCTCAGCCTGGAGGGCTGAGGATCGGTCTGGAGGATCGAGGTGACCGAAGTATTGAGCACGTTGGTTTATTATAGGCTCGATCTAAGAGGTCAAGGTGGAGGATATAGCAGTCTTCGAGACTGGGAGAGATTGGCTAGTAAGACTAGGAGAATGATTTAAATGCTTACTTGGTGACTATGTGATTAACTGATTATATGATTGATTATTATACGTATATGTGTTTGTGTTACAAACGTTATGCTTTCATCAAGTACTAGAAAGATGGACACTACGAATCCCATGGCCATAGTATCAGACGACATAGTTTCATCGAAGCACGAGGTGTACATTTTCGATACTACCGGCACAGACAATGACGACTTTCAGCCCTTTTGCGCCGCCTGAAGTCGTAGCAGAGTCTACTGATGGCCATCTTGTTGGGAATTTGCCCACTTGCCGCTTATCCTGGTGATGATATGCCCTCCCAACGTGGCCTCTGACGACGATAACGATCTACTGGAGGAGGACCCATTCGAGGGCAGGGCCTTATTACTGCTGGTATTAGACTACTGCATGCGGACGCTCCTGTAGGGGAAACTCATGACCATTCCCCTATCCCAGACTCATTTGAGTTTCTGACATCCGCATCTTCGCACATACAGGGAATGCAGCACCACTCACACGACGTCGACCCTGATATGGCATCATCAGCTGCACCGGATCCCGCCCACAGCTTTGAGTTTGACCACGATATTGAGGTTGATCCTGCTTTTCCACCTGGTTTTGATCCAGACCATGACCTTGAGTTCATACACTTAGACCAGCCCTTGGAGGATCCTGTAACCCCCTGTGTTTGTTGATCCAGCTGATCTTGAGATGGAGTTTTTGATCCGGAGCCGGCCGTGGCCCCTGAGCCAGGCGCTGCTCCTGACCTCGCATTGGAGCATGACCCTGTTCATGCCAATGCACCTACTATTGATCCTTGATTGATCATCTGCTTGGACGAGAGAAGATTTGGGGTAACTGTGCAAGACAATTTATTATTACGGGGGCCCACGTAATAACGATTTGTAGTGCACAGGAATCCTGGTGGACTCTGCGGGTCAAGCTAATGATAACCAATGCAGCAGGAAATAACTTAAACACGAATGACCAAGGCGATGTAGCCTCGAGTTCATTCTATTACGAGGAACAAGCCAAATTGGCAAGCCTATGTGAAGGCTCAGAAATTTACTTCCCCACTCATACAGTGAGTATATTTGCGTGTGAAATTGGGTGATTACATGACGGCTTATGTTGCTATATACACCTCATAGACAATTGAAACGTTGTCTAACCCGCTTCACACCACTTCGACAAAAGGGAATGTCGCCCAGACGTGACACAAACACCAGTACGTTGCCAAGGACAGAAGCCGAGCTGCAAGAACGCATCTCACAGATAAATGCACGACATAAAGCCCTCCGCTCTAAGTACAACGATGGCATTACTGGAGATAGCCCTCCAACTGGCTGCACCTATAAACAGTTCCTGAACTGCAAGCCTTTGAACTTTGACGGAACAGGAGGCACCGTTGCATTTGTTCGTTGGTCCAAAAGACCAACTCCATACCAAGAATGAGTGACTGTTCGTCCCAACAGAGTGTTACCTACATCCCGGGGGTTATTTCTAGATAACTCACTCTCATGGTGAAACCTTCAGTCTCAGACCCTTGGCACAGACGCTGCTTATACATTGAGCTGGGATGAGCTCAAGGAAACGATTGAGAAGAAAAGTTGTTTTAGGACTGGAATTTAGAAGCTTGAGGTGGAGTTCAGGAATTTGAAAATGGACGAACCAGAAATTCCTGAACTTGTCCAGCGATCGCACGACTTATCTAGGGTCGCCCCCCCTACTTAGTCAAACCAGAGTTCAAAAGGATTGAACGATTCATTTGGACACTTGCACCCCAGATCAGGGGTATGGTTACTACCTCGAAGCCCTCAACCATTGCAGAGGCTATCAATATGGGTGATTGATTTATAACATGAGATGTTATGTGATTGATTTGTTTATAACATGAAATGTTATGTGTTGATATTGTTGTATACTTACGTACACTTTACCTACTATGAACTGACCCATACAATCATCATTTAGAAGATGCCTCCAAGACGGGATGTACGCATACCCACCAACGAGGCGGAACTTCAGGGAATCATTGCTACAGTCATCGCACAATACGAGGCCCATCACTCCGAGCGCAACGGAGGTACCTCAGGAAGTAACCCACCCAACGGCTGCACCTACAAGCAGTTCTTAGGCTGCCAGCCCCTACATTTCGACGGCACTGGGGGTGCCGTAGTCTTCGTACGCTGGATTGAGAAGACTGACACTGTTTTGCGTGCGAGCAAATGCGCCCCAAAAGATCAGGTCACGTACATTTCCGGGCTGTTCCGAGATGGGGCTCTGTCATGGTGGAAACTTCAGGTTCAGACAATGGGCGAGGCTGCTGCGTATGCTCTATCATGGGACGAGCTGAAAGAGCTAATGCATAAAAAGTACTGTTCGAGAACAGAAAGCCAGAAGGTAGAAACTGAGTTCTGGAACTTGAAGATGGAAGGTCCAAAAATAGCTGAGTATGTGGAGAAGTTCCAAGTTCTATCGCGTATCGTTCCTTACATGGTTACACCAGAATACAAGCGAATCGAGCGCTTCATTTGGGGTTTAGCTCCTCAAATCATAAGTATGGTAACCTCCTCCAAGCCTGCGATAATCACTGAGGCCATCAATCTAAGTATAGCCTTGACGGAAGAGGCAATCAGGATGAACAAATTTTCAACCTCTAAGAAGAAGATGGAGACTCATGTAGAGTCATCCGGGGACAACAAGAGAAAGTTGGCGAATTTCAAACAGGGTACCCAGTCGAGTAGCAACGACAAGGCCAAAAAGAGAAAAAAGTACACGGGTATCCTACCAAAGTGCGACAACTGTCGACGACCCCATAACGGGCGGTGTAGATATGGAAAATGTGGTAACTGTGGCAAGGTGGGACATGTCAAGGAAACGTGTCGGCAAGGTACTAAACATGGAAATAGAGGTCAAGATGGTAACGGAAATCGCGGAGGAAATAACGACGACAACAACTATCAAGGCAGGGAAGCTGACGATCAAGACTGTGGCCAAGCATGTTTTAATTGCGGTGATGTGGGGCATTTCAGGAAGTATTGCCCTAAGAACACTCAGGCACGTGGATGAAAGCTCAACAGCGGGGATAGAATCCAAGCGTGGATATCGATACGTCTCATAATAGTCAATGTTATGCTCTATTTGATAGTATTGTCAAATTTTAGCTTCAGAAAATATAGTTGTTTTAGTAGTAAGTAACCTAGATACCCAGTTCTCGATAGAACAAGCCTAACGAAAGCTTCGATGTGATAATTGGGATGGACTGGTTGTCGAACAACCCGGCGGAGATTGTCATCCGCGCCCTGACGACGAACGGAGAAATGATTGTGATTCATGGAGCAGAATACGCTCCTACGGATTATCAGACAAAGAAGACACGAAAATTTTCGAACACAGGATGTGTTGCATTCTTGGCTCATGTCGTGGAAAAAGAAGCCGAAGAACCGAAAACTCGAAGATATCCCTGTGATTGGAAGATACCCCGAAGTCTTCTTCGAAGACTTGCCGGAGTCGCCTCCTCAACGATTAGTCGAATCCCGCGTCGATCTAATCCCAGGCACTGCACCCGTAGTCGTTGCATCGTAGCGACTTACATTTTCGGAGATGCAAGGATTGACAGAGAAGTTTTAGAAATGGGTAGAGAAGGAAGATGACAGACCAAAATTTCCTTTTGGGGTAACCCCATTTCTACTCGTCAAAAAGAAGGATGATGATTTTCAAATAAACATCAACTACCGGGAGCTGAACAAGCTGACGATCAAGAATAGATATCCTCTGCCAAGGATTGATGATCTATTCGACCAACTGCAAGGCTCAAGCTTTTATTCAAAGATCGATCTTCGATCTGGATACCATCAGTTAAGGATACAAGAGGAAAGTATCCTAAAGACAGCCTTCCGAACTCGCTATGGACACTACGAGTTCCTTGTTATGCCGTTTGGTTTGACAAACGCACCTGCAGTCTTTATGGATTTGATGAATAGAGTTTGCAAGCCGTACTTGGACAAGTTCGTGATTGTGTTTATCGACGACATCTTGATCTATTCAAGAACAAAGGCCGAGCACGAACAACATCTAAGAACTATTTTGGAGCTACTAAAGAAGGAACAGCTGTATGCCAAATTCTCCAAGTGCGAATTTTGGCTACGTGAAGTCCAATTCCTTGGACACGTGGTAAATGGAGATGGAATCCACGTGGATCCAACAAAGATCGAGGCGATCAAGAATTGGGAAAACGCCAAAGACGCCAACCGAGATTCGACAATTCTTGGGTTTGGTTGGCTACTATCGAAGGTTCATCGAGGATTTTTCAAAAATCGCTCAACCTTTGACGCTCCTCACCCAGAAAGATAAGAAGTTTGATTGGGGAATCAAACAGGAAGAAGCGTTCCAGATACTGAAAGATAAGCTCTGCAATGCGCCAATCTTAGCACTACCGGAAGGTACTGATGATTTTGTGGTATACTACGACGCATCACGGCAAGGATTGGGTTGTGTGTTGATGCAACGCCAAAAGGTTATTGCTTATGCATCGCGTCAACTGAAAGTGCACGAAAAGAACTATACCACACATGATTTGGAACTTGGCGCAGTGGTTTTTGCACTAAAGATCTGGAGACACTACCTTTATGGTACGAAGTGTACAATCTTCACAGATCACAAAATCCTACAGCATATATTCAACCAGAAGGAGTTGAATATGAGGCAAAGACGATGGGTTGAGTTGTTAAACGATTACGACTGCGAGATAAAGTATCATCCAGGGAAGGCGAATGTAGTCGCCGATGCCCTAAGTCGTAAAGAGAGAATCAAGCCCATAAGGGTCAGGGCTTTGGAAAT
This sequence comes from Helianthus tuberosus, assembly GCA_030545235.1. NCBI lineage: Eukaryota > Viridiplantae > Streptophyta > Magnoliopsida > Asterales > Asteraceae > Helianthus > Helianthus tuberosus. Next base: position 967,828 of record JARYGA010011515.1, on the reverse strand, counting down.
GATCATACGAACCGATCTTTCCTTGCGCATTCGTGCTGCACAAAAGGAAGCTCTCAAGGAGGGAAACCTTGAGGAAGAATATCTCCGTGGAATGGAGAAGCTTTTGGTACCAAACGAGGAAGGAACGTTATGTTTCGAGAAAAGGGTTTGGGTTCCCCTGTTTGGTGGATTAAGGAAAGTTATTTTCGACGAAGCCCACAAGTCACGGTACTCTATCCACCCTGGATCGGATAAGATGTACCAGGATCTCAAGGAATATTATTGGTGGCCTAGGATGAAAGGCGATGTTGTTGTTTACGTGAGCAAATGTTTAACGTGCGCTAAGGTTAAAGCGGAATACCAGAAGCCTTCAGGGCTGCTGCAACAACCTGAGATTCCCAAGTGGAAATGGGAACAAATCTCAATGGATTTTGTTACAAAATTGCCAAGAACGGCAAGAGGCCATGATATGATTTGGGTAATAGTTGACCGCCTAACAAAATCCGCACACTTTCTGCCAATCAAAGAGAAAGACAGCACTAGTAAACTCGTGGAAATTTACATGAGAGAGATCGTCGCACGCTATGGAGTACCTCTCTCGATCATCTCTGATAGAGACGGAAGGTTTGTGTCAAGGATATGGCAATCCTTCCAAGAAGCCTTTGGCTCACAGTTGAATCTGAGCACTGCGTTCCATCCGCAAACTGACGGCCAGAGCGAGCGAACGATACAGACTTTGGAAGACATGCTGAGAGCGTGTGTTATGGATTTGGGCGGTAGCTGGGATAAACAGTTACCTTTGGTCGAATTCTCATACAACAACAGCTACCACACCAGTATTGGTGTCGCGCCATTTGAAGCCCTTTACGGACGCAAGTGCCGATCACCCCTATGTTGGTCTGACGCAGGTGATAGGCAGCTTGCTGGTCCCGAAATCGTCCAAGAGACGACAGACAAGATCGCGCAAATTCTTAAACGCATCGAAGCAGCTCGCCACAGACAAAAGGCCTACGCGGATCCAAACCGGAAACATGTGGATTTTCAAGTTGGAGAGATGGTATTATTGAAAGTTTCACCCTGGAAGGGGGTGGCACGCTTTGGAAAGCGTGGGAAGTTAAATCCACGCTACATTGGTCCTTTCAGAATTCTGGAAAGAATAGGACTAGTAGCATACAAGTTGGACCTACCTGCTGAACTAAATGGTGTTCACGATACATTCCATGTATCCAATCTAAAGAAGAGTCCAACTCAAGTCGACGTTGCCATTCCCATCGACGAGATTCATATTGACGACACGCTCCACTTCGTTGAAGAACCTGTTGAGGTCACGGATTGGAAAGTTAACAAGACCCGCCGGAGCAGTGTCAAACTCGTCAAAGTTCGTTGGAATGCCAGACATGGTCCTGAATTCACCTGGGAACGTGAGGACCGGATGAAAGAGAAATACCCCCACCTTTTTCCTAAGAACTCTGCATCTACAAGCGGAACTTAAATTTCGGGACGAAATTTATTTAACGGGGGGAGAATGTGACAACCCGCACTAAACCAGGTATCCGTACGACTTAATTAATGATTAATTACTGCTAAATTACTGTGCTTAACTGAAATTGCTGATAAACTGCTACCTGCATACTGATACATGCACTTACTTGCATCATACTTTATTTGCTGTCACTACATTATTTACATGCTGAACCTTGGTGACAAACATGATGCACAAAAAGCACAGTAGCACTAAACGGATACACAGTGAACATGCTGATATAACCAGCATCAGGCAGACACTGCCTCTAAGGCCTGTTAAGAGCCTCAAATATCTGACTACACTGGTAGTGAGTGTAGGGTTATAAGGGTTGTGGAACTGCGTCTCTAGGAATAAGATACACTGATTGGATGTGCCGAAAACATACTTTAAGTACAAAACACAGCACTTTAATAAGTAATCCAGCTTCTAGCTGACTAGTAAAGTGCCAAAACATGGGGAAAATACTACTAGACACTTTCTAAAGTGTGGAAACAAAATGTGTCACTAAAAATAACAATAACGACACTTTAAAGCTTTTGTAACGCTTTAACGGATTAATATCCAACCGAACAACCGGACTTTACCCGAAACATGAAAATATTACTATTTTCACTATTTATATTTTTCTGAGCTAGTTAGGGTCCCTGATTACCCTAACACCCGTCATAACACGCTATATATTACTAACGGAGTTAAACACTTAACTAACCTATTTAACCTAAACTCCATCCTAATTACCTAGTTACAACCGAACTAGATACCCCCCCCCCCCTAATGAGATCGGCCTAACCATGGGGAACAAGCAAGTACAAAGTTGATTATTATATTAGGGTGTGTTTAGTATCTATGAGACATAATTACCAATGGATATTAACCCTAAAGTTTTGCCTATAAATACACACTTAAACACATGAGGTTTTGTCATAATCAAACACCACTTCACTCACCTCTCTCTTGCTCTCTAAACTCTCGGCCGAACCCCCCTAGAACCACCCACCCATTTTCGACTTCCACCTTCCTCATTCCAAGATCATACAAGCTTTAAGGGTTGCGTATTAGGAGCCTCGGAGCAAGCGGAACACGAAGGACCTCTTTCGTTAGCTTTTATCCACCCATTTTCCACCAAGAATCTTCCCTAGCTTAGAGCTAGAGGTATAACACTTAAAACTTGTTTTTAAACTTATCTAAAGTGGTTAAAAGGGTTCGTGTCGGTTAAATATCGTTAACATACAACTTGGTGCTTAAAAGTCTAGTAAAAACTCTAAAAATGGTGGTTAATAACATATGTGTTGTGTAAAAGTTGTAGTACTTGAAAGATGTGATTATCTAGACCCGATCTATGAGGTGGTAGCTCGGATCATCGTTTAACCCGACTTTGTAAGATCATGGATCTTAACATAAGCTTGTTTTTGAATAGTACGAGGGTTAAAAGGTGAAACTCTACCACACTTAAACCATGAACTTGTGTAAAAGTATTTTACTTGTGTAAAAGTGATTTAACTTGTACAACGGTGTTTAAAACTAGCGGATCTACGTATCTGCAAGTGGTATTTTCAAAGAACCACACACTAAATAAATCATGTTTTCTAAAGAATGGATCTTACACTAACAAACATGATTTTATAAACCACAAGTGTGTAAACACTTGTGAAATGAAAAAGATCCGACAAAGAACTAGATTTGTCACTTGTTACTAGAAGTTGTAAAGACGGATTTCTCTAAACGCGAGGTTTTTACAAGATTGAAGTTACTTTATATAAAGATCTACAAAATATAATGGGAGTTACATTATAGATGCGGGAAAACTACAAGTTCATGCGATTATGCGATTTACATACTTATCGACTAGTTTGATGTGTCGGAAATTGTTTGTTTGGATAAAGAAGTTGTTGAATTGATTTGTTAAAAGAAAATGATACGCTTGAAAGCGTGGCCACCTCCAGTTACAGAGGAAACTCTGGCAAAATTTTCTAAAAACCTAACACTTAGAATTATTTACACAACAAGTGTTAGAACTATTTTCGACATATTTTCGAAATATAAATTTCGCCAGAACTTTATTTACTAAATATTCGGAGGTGGGATTTCCACTAAGTTAACGTGATAAATATGTTTTGTCACAACACTGTTTATGATTATTTTGTGAAATTACATAAATATTATTTTAGAGTAAAAATAATATTTACAAGCGTTAATGATCCCAAAACTTTGCGAACGCTCTCACCATGAATATATAAGTTACACCGGTAATTACATTACCACACGATTGATAAAACGTAACTTACGCACATGTATTGTATCCCCCATCCTCGGGAAGAAGATTAACTACCAAGTATATGCAAAAAGTAAACACGAAATAGTTGTCTAACTATTTCCCAAAAACTTAAACTATAAAGCTAAGGCACGGCCGTCCGTCTAATAGAATTAGCACTTGTAGGTCGTCGCACAGCTTTCAGATTTGGAGACACTTGGTAGAGACGCACCGACTGTGAGTTCATGTCCCCCTTTTCTCTAACTGTTTTCAGTTTTCTTAACTGCGGGGGTGAAATACATGTTACTATGATTACGAATGTTTCTTACATGGTATGGTCAGCTAAGGAAGGAACTGTTAGGTTATGTGATTGGGTAGGTGAAACCTTAAGAACATTAGTCCTCGTAGTATGATCGAGGGATACGAGTGATAGGCCTATTTGAGCATAACAAACACCACCCATGCGCCCGCAGGTTGGACCATGTGGTGACTTTGTCTTAACACCACCCATGCGCCCGCAGGTTGGACCATGTGGTGACCCCGTCTTAACACCACCCATGCGCCCGCAGGTTGGACCATGTGGTGACCTTGTCGTAACACCACCCATGCGCCCGCAGGTTGGACCATGTGGTGACCTTGTCCTATCCCCTCCCATGCGCCCGCAGGTTGGACCATGTGGATACACAATAACTGATATGTTTCCTTATTTGCTTTCATACCAGAGTTTACAAAACATTCATACTTGCAATGATTATAAAGGTTTATTCGCGCGCACATACTAAACACATGAACTCGCTCAACATTATTGTTGATTTTTCAACTTACATGTATTTCAGGAAATTAACGGATCTGGCACGGTATGGCACGTTTTCCCGCTGCACTAGTTACGAGATCATCCGGGTTTGGGGAAAGTGACTCTTTCCTGGACAAGTCACAATCCTTAAACTGTGTTTATGTCATGTTGATGTTTGTGATTGTTAAGACAATGTTGTTGTATTTGGTTTTCGAAACTTAATTAAATGGATGATCTTGCATGGTTTTAATTCATATAGCTTTGTTATGGTTAAGCTATGGTATTAAGAAGTCACACCAAAATTAACCACGCTTCCGCAAAGCCAGGGTGTGACACTATGATCTTTCGATAGGTGTATTTTTGCTCTTCAGTTCGTGTATCTTTATATGGTTGAATTTGTGCCATGAATCCAAATCCCACTACATCATCTTCTGGTAAAAACTCACTCCAGTCAAAACCTTCGTCATCTTGAATCACAGCTAAAGCTCTCGACTTCTCCTTCGGAGTCTCCTCGATTTGCTTCATTATGGGTGGCTCTTCGCGATTTCAGTGATAGACAGCTTTCTTATAGTAGTCATCATGAAACGAATTAGCTATTTCATCTGCTGCTGAGTTTCTGCATTCTCGCTTGAAATGCCCCTTTTGTTTACACTTAAAGCAGGTCACCTTTGACTTATCGAAACCCAACTTTGTCGAAGGCCCACCGATGGAATTTCATCCCGTTATCTCCATAAACCTTTGCGCTCTCCTGATTACGCTAGCCACGCACCAGCGTATGTCAATTAATTCCATCTCTTCCTGATAAATCTGATCATAATCTTCTTTTGTCAGATTCGTATTCCAAATTTTACCGGCAACCAAGCTTTCATATGATTCTAAGATCGAAGCTAGAAACACCATTTGTTGTTTCGTTGTCTCTTCATTGAAGTTTTGAGCATTGTTCAGGTTCACAGCTATATTGCATTGAAAGATGTTTTTGGGAACATTTTTTTGTTGCTGATTTCCTGAAACAGATGAAAAAGAACCTCCATGATAGCCACTACTGGGTGATGAACTGCTGCTTTGCTTTTCTTGATTCATCGTGTTTGAACTTTCAGCAGAGAATGCAGTTCTCGGTGAAGTGGTTTTCAGAATCATACTACCCCTGTAGTAAAGATCGACATTTTGTTGATATGGGGTGTTGTTTACTTTGGTCATCTTCTTGATTTCCAACTCATGACTCTTAAATCTTTCAATCAGCCAATCAACTGTCATTTCTGACATTGCTTTTGTGTTTTTCAGAACCAAACCATAATACTGCCAATCTTTCTCCTATGGTAAGGATTCAAACAGTTTCTCAACTATCTCCTCTTTAGTAACTGTGATGCCATGTCTAGTAAGTTATATCTTCAAATGGCAGAACCGTTCAATCATCTTTAACACATTTTCATTCTTCATGCATGCAAACAAGTCAAACTCCTTTTTCAGCAGACGTTTCTTGTTTTTCACGATCTCTTCTCCTCTAATACACTTCTTTTATAACTTAGCCCACAAATCTTTTGAATTTTCGTAGCTAATCAAAGAAATAATATCATCTCTAACAGATTGATGTAACAAGGCTACACATTTTTGTTCAGCAACAAATGTCTCTCGTTCAGTTTCATTCAAGTTTTCATAAACTTTTCTTCCAATATCGTAACCGTTCTTCATACACCTCCAACTTATGTAGGCAAACGCTTTCAACCAACCATCAAATCTTCCTGCCCATCGGTTGTAGTCTTCAATCACCATTAGCTTCGGCGGCTTGTTATACGTTCCATAGGCGTTGTCGACACTAAGCGAATCTGCGATCGCCTTTTTTGGATTTGGATTGGTATTGGTGGTTGTATTTGTCGATGCATCTCCGGTGTTGTATGCAAAGACATCACTGAACGGGTTTAGGAATTCGTCTCCCATCTTGTAAACACCTGAAAAATTTCAAACACTTAGAAAAATTTTCACAACTTTAAAAAAAATCTCAAACTAATGCACTTGGGTCGAATGGTGATCCGATCGAGTGGTGATTCGATCGAAAGACACAACCAGGTAACAATCATCGGATAACAAGTGTAGGATAGGAAGTGTCGAATGGCGATCCGATCGGATGGTGGTCCGATCGGATGGTCGTTCGATCGAGTGACACTTGAACTATAAAACCTTCAAACTACAACACCACTCCAATCGGATAGTGATCCGATCGAGTGATATGATGACATCAGCAAAATATAAGAAGAGTATCTAGGCCAATCTGATCGGATGGTGATCCGATCGGGTGGATGACGTCAGTAAGAACGAAAAACTCAACATAGTTTTTGCTTGATTTGATTCAGTTTTAGTCCGAATTTTTCATTGAAACTTTGTAGGATTGATCTATGTTCAATTCCGCTTTGAATGATATCAAAATTACTCAATTTCGTCCATGAATTCTTGCTTAATTTTGAGTTTTTCTGGTTTTAAGATGTGAAAATGTAAAAACTGTAAGAAATGAGGTAAAAGATGAGAAATTTGTCAAAATTTCCAGTGAAATTTGACAGAAATCGGTAGAAAATCGCTGAAAATCTGGTGAACTTGTTGTTGTCGTCTCCGATTCAACCTCCTGTGGCTCTGATACCACTTGTTAGGCCGTCTCGCATGATCTGTTCGAGTAGAACGTGGCTGGATCGATCAGAATCAAGGTGCGGAATCCCTTGATAATGTCAAAGAATCAACAACAACAAGTTCAATGTTTAATGCGTCTGATTTCTATTGATTGATGGTGAAAATACTGAGGTTCCGGTAGAAAGTCAGACAAGCAAAGCTTCCTTACAATGATCAGCCAAAAGTCTTTAAAGTTCTAGCACTAACCTGCTATTTATAGGCAACCAGGGAAGGTATAAGTGTCACCCGATCGGATGGTCATCCGATCGGATGGCCATCTGATCAGATGACATGCGTCGTCCGTCGGATTTCACTTTTACAAATCAGCACCGTTCCCTGAGTTGTCTTGACACAAACATACATACATGTTCATACATATACAAAAAATACATACACAACACAAAATATACAAGACTCGATGCAGACGGAAGCTACAGACATATGTACTAACACAGACATGTCGGAACTAGATCTTTGGCTTGAACTTGTGAAGGACAGGGAAAAGGTTCTTTCACTCTCCGGGATTCGGTAGATGTCCTTAATCCTTTGCTCTGATTCTGCACTCGGAGGGGCTAGCTCTTTGAAGTTTGCTGCACAGGAAATAAAGATATCAGTTTAGGATATAGTTTCAGGATACATTTGGGGATATTCCTAAAACCCTAAATCCTACCAGAGGTCAACCACTTCACCGGGAGGTCAAAACCCTTAGCAATGTAATCCCTTTTTACAAAAGAGAACTTTCGTTGCCACTTATCCTCATTCTTTGTGGCCTTGAGGATAAGGGGATTTTTGGAAGTTGAAAAAAGAAGAAAACGGTTGTTGCCATGAGAACGAAGGCGATATGCGATAGGAAGATCCTCGATGCAGAGATCAGGATTATGACGAGATTTGATTTGATTTGGTCCAACACCACTAAGACTCGCCAAACCATAGGCATGGTCTGGGCATAACTAAGGCCAGTGAGTTCAAAGAAATGGGAAATGAAAGCTACAAAAGGATACCGGAGCCCTATGGAAAAGGATAAGCCAGGAAGCACACCCATTCATCAGAAGATACGTCCAATCGGACCTCTCGGTCGAACGGACAGATAATTGCACCGGCGGGAAAAGCACCAGAGTCTCTTAGGGCAGCAATATCGGCATTATCGAAGGATCAGACCTCTTTTTCAGGTTCTTTGAGAAAATTCTGGTCTTCGAAAGTCGGAATTGAGTTGGCCATATGCGATCTAGTTCGATTAGCCATAAGGATCGAAGGAGTATTACAGAGAAAAACAAAGAAGAGGAAGAGAGAAAATACCTGAGATTTCTGGGAAGGATGGATGAATATCAACGACAAAGTGAGAATATATAGGGGCGTAATAGATAGCCATCGAGTATAAACCGCATTGGAAGTTGCACGCTGTCACTTCAACCGTCTCTTCAATTTAATTACCTCGATCCAAGAGATAAGGTTTAAAATATATCCGTTGGAATTTAATATCCCAACAAATATATTTTGGGGACAATTGTTATGGGTGGTTTTCTGAACATATATCCTGGATTATATTCTGACTGTATTACTTTTGATTATGATCAGGATACCGGATCAGGATATTGGTAGCATCCTGATGCAGTATCCTGGTAATAGCTAATTATTTCACGTGCATATTAGTGAGGCATGCTTATAACGGTCAAGAAGACTGGTTCTCCTGAAGACTCGCACTAAGTGGTTGAGAAGAGAACGTTGAAGCCGCACAGAAGGGGTCTCCAACGTTCGTAGGGGAATATTCGAAGCATCCCCCATTTTTAGGATAGGTTGTTATTTCATTTGCTATATAAGGGAATGATCGAATCAGTAGGAACACACAATTTTTTCCGTACACTTCTGCTCTCTATTAGCTACAATCACTCACAAAAACTTACACTTGTACTCAAATCTCATTGTAACACTTAGTTGACCCGCATCATATCCTGCACTGTATCCTGAAGTTTGAAGGAATAAGAAGAATAAGGCAGCTGCGATTGTCAGCTCCCGAGGTTTTATGCCGGCGATCTAGATTAATCAAGGGCTTTCCTCGTATATCTCGTGTCACTCTTTACTTTTCTGCTCATTGTTTGATTGTTGATATAGCTTGGTATCCTGAGCTATATCCTGAAAACTGTCTTTATTAGCAACATAATCAGAATATTTTCAACACACATTGTTAGCACACACCCTCACTTAACTAATTTGATCACTTAATTGCATCGGTAATTTTTTACCAAAACAATATATATATATATACTATATATAAAAGCATATTCGAAGGACGACTTAAGGTAATTTGCCATTCCCTTAAAACACCCTTAATGCTTCATGTACAACCCTCTAAAGCACAATATTCATTACATTTCCAACAATACCCTCTTCTTTTTGGGCGGCTAAATCTCAATCAAAAATTTTGAATTCCTACTCACTACCACCCGCATTCCCATCTGTACTATCATCAAAACCTAAAAGCATATCCACTATTTCCATCTTCAAATTCCTGCTCTCATTTCTCTCACCTCCTCCGAGTTCTCTTTCATCTTGTGAGAAACCCTAAACTATAAAATTGTGTCATTGTAGTATGAAAATTAGATGCTAGATCTGGAACAGATTTGGGTTTGCAAAGAGAACAAACTCCCTTTGGATCCTACTGTTGTTCCTCCTGCTGTTGTTGCTGTTGATTATATCTCATCTAAAAATCTTAAACCCATTTCGGATCCGGATGTTAAGTTCAAGGTAAATATGCTTGTTTTTGTGGTTGTTTCAATACCCATTTGGGTTTTTATGTGTTTTGGTTGTTTATGTTATTAAATCGTAGTTTAAACCCTAAATAGTAAACCATAAAAACGCATCTGTGATTTTCAAGAGAGTAGATCTTTTTTTAGGAACCCTGTTTTTGGGAATTTTTGGAATTGAAAACTTTTGTGTGATATTTTCATTACCCATTTGTGATTTTGTGTATTTTGATAATTATCTCATCTAAAACTGTAATCTAAACCCTAAAAATGCGTCTATGATTTTCAAGAAAGTTGATCTTTTTCAGGAACCCTAATTGGGGTTTTTTTTTTTTTTGAATTGATAACTTTTTCGAATGATTTCTTCATTACCCATTTGTGATTTTGTGTATTTTGGTTTTATCATCTGAAAATCTTGGACCTTTTTTTCTGATCTTGAAGTTAAGTTTTAGGTAAACATATCATGTTTATCAAGATTCTTGTTCAACTTTGGGACATTCTTACTTTTCATGTATTCTGATTAAAATAATTCTGACTTTTGTGTATTTTGATTATTATTTCATATGAAAATCTAAACCCTTTTATGATCATGGTTTCTTGAAATAACACATGTTTATCATGATTCTTGCTCCACTTTGGGGATTTATACTTTTTTATATATTCTGATTCAAAAATTTTTTATTTATGGGAACTCAGAGTCTAATGGAAGGACTGGAGTCAAAGGATTGGCTAAAGATTTGCGATTCGTTGAACGATGTGAGGCGACTGGCATTGTTCCACTCTAAGCTCCTGCTACCAATCTTGTACGTAAAAAAACCGATTCTTTTACGTATGATGTTAGTCTGAAGAATTATGTGGTTTATTAATATAATATAGAGTTAAATGCTTGGTTGGTCCCTGTGGTTGTCAAAAATTGCAGACTTGGTCCCAATGGTTTACTAATTACACGTGTGGTCCCTGTGGTTTTAAAAAATGCACTCGGTTGGTCCCTAGCTCTAACATCAGTTAAATTTCTCAGTTAAGTCCATGTTAAATGACCCAAATACCCTTGCTTATTAACAAAACCCACCAGAACTTTCACATCATGAGGATCCAGATTCAGATCTAGATCCAGATCAAGACTACACTGATGATCTAGATCAATTTTTAAGCTGCAGACACGATGTCGAATTCGAAGAAACCAGTAGTGAATTCGAAGAATCTTATGCTAATAAAATCGTTAGAGATTCTGATTACGGCTCCAGATCGAGCTTCAAAAGCATAATCGCTGACAAATTGCTCGATACGAAACGCAAAAAACCGGTGAATCTGGAAAACGACGACGTATTATCAGAATTAGGAAGTGCAGATCTGAATCACCGTCGAATATTCGATCAAATCACCTCGAATTACTACGGTTATGAAGGCAGTGTGTCCTCTTATGACGGAAACGAGGTCCAAAACCCTAGAAGACATCGAATCGGTCAAATTGAAGACGAATATGTGGATCGATTCAATCGGAGTGCTCAGATTCATCATATGAATAACCGATTAGGTAAGCAGAAGCACCGATCGACGGAAATTCATCGAAACCCTAACCCTAAGTTGGAGAGAATACAACTGTTGAAGAAGGTTCGGGAACTTACAGATCAGCTAGAAAGAACGAGCGTCTCTAATCCTCACGGTGTGAATGATCCGGTGAGATTTGGCAGGCGTATGGCGTTTTCCGGTGAAACAACCGCCGTGAATCGACGGTTAGACGGTGGCACGTGCCGCCATTGCTGTCCTCCACAAGACCGTACTTTCTCAGCCCAGCTTCCTCGGTGGGTTGAAGGTGAGGGCGGAGGTGGTGGGTTGAAGGTGACGGCGGTGGTGGTGGGTTTATGGTGGAGATGGAGGCGGTGGGTTGAAGGTGTCGATGGAGGTGGAGATGGCGGTGGTGCTGGGTTGAAGGGAAGGTGGGTATGTGCAGGATGTGTGATGAAGATGATGATGATGATGATGATGATGATGATGATGATGATGATGATGATGATGGTGGTGATGAAGATGACTTGGTCCTAATGATGAAGATGATGATGGGTAACCTGGACTTAACAAAACTTAGAGTTAATAAGAAAGGGTATTTTGGTCATTTAACATGGACTTAACTGAGAAATTTAACTGATGTTAGGGCTAGGGACCAACCGAGTGCATTTTTGAAAACCACAGGGACCACGCGTGTAATTAGTAAACCACTGAGACCAAGTCTGCAATTTTTGAAAACCACAGGGACCAACCAAGCATTTAACTCTATAATATATGGGTTGTAACTTATACAGGAAAAGGTTGTGATGGTTTTCGTGAAATCAATGAAGAATCCAAGAAGTGCTTAATGTAAGACTGCAATCATGGCTGCTTCTGATCTTTTCAACAAGTTCTATGAATTCGGTTTCGCATCCACATTATGGAACATTAAAATCATACTATGAGACACTCCCAGATTCAGATTTAAAGGTATCTCTTTCATTTTGTGACCTTATATCCTCATGTATATGGAAATTTTGCTCAATCTTTCTGACTGGATTTACTTTTTAGTGCAGAAATTATGTGAAGAAGGTTGGTAGTGTGGCAGAGTAGGCACATGAGGAAATAATCCATGTATAGGTTGGGAATTGTGACTCATTTGTAGGTAAACTTGTCAGTTTTTGTTATACATTTACTATTACGAGTTAAATGGGAAAAATGAAAAAAAAGCTAAATTTGAGCTGGGTTAATAGCTTAAAAGGGTTGAATATTCTCAACACGATTGACCACCCATTTTTCATTCTGACTTGAGTCATTGACCTTCTATCCAACCTGACTGACCACCCATTTTTCATCTCAACTGACATTTTTTTTTGTTTACTTAATCTGTAAAAAAGTGATGGACCGAGAAAAGAAAAAATAGTTTTCATCTCATATGATGAAGCTAAAAGATAATGGGGAAAATGGTTAAAGTCATCCAAAGTGTTTTTAATAATTAATTTTATCATTGAAATTTATGCTTCTCGACTCATATTTGATAGCTAAATAATACAGACAAAAAATGTTTTGGTATAGTCGACCAAGCCTAACAGCTCCACTTGACCCGTTACTCATTATGCCACCTCTAACTCAATTCCTGTTGGTTCATCTCCTAGAATTTAGCTTGAGTTATAGACTTATAGGTCAAAGTTAGTTCAACAAATTTAAAAAGGTTTTCAATAAGTAACATAACTTGATTATGTACTTTCCGCAGCAAAATTAGCTTTGGTAACTACCTAATGTGGATGTTGTGCAGGCCCGGTTCTATTTTCAGCAATTGATATCCGGGAACAGCTATGGTCAGGCTATGGTATGTTTTATGTGTGAGAGATTTTCTTATCACAATTATAGAAAGGTAATGTCAAGTCTTACTCTAACAGGTCAAATGGAACGGGAGTCCTCCAAATTGTGTCTTTAATGAATAAACCAACTAACTCGCTTAACGTGTTGTTTTGGGTGCACTTAACAGGTTCGTGGGTGACATGTTTAGCCCGTTTAATTTTTATAAACAAATAAAATTATTTTTATAACAATTTTTAAAAGATAAAAAGAGAACTGAAGGGTGATGTGATACTTCTACCTGCAAATAAATGCAGTTGGAATTTCTAGGAGGGTGGTATTGCAGTTCTTTCAGCCCCCAGACCTGGAACAAGATCGATTTTATGTCTCAGTTTGAACTCCGATTTCTTGAATTGATTTTCTATGGTGTGAATTTCTTGAATCAATTTCGTTGTGAGAAGATGGAAATGGAATTAAGATTGGAGAAGAAATGCACAGAGGAGTTAGATGACGCACTCATGAGGTCGATTAACGGTCATGGTAGACCGGTGGAACATTATGCCGATTTGCAGGAAGAAGTAGAATGAACTGGTGGAGAAACACCGGTTGATTCTTGAAGGGATAGCGGAGGTGAAACGGGCTGCGGCTAAAGCCGGAGTGAAAGGTCATGGGAAGCGGTTTTCGAAGTCGTTGGCTGCTGAGCTGTCGGTGTTGCGAGTTGAAAGAGAGAAGGAACATATTTGTTGAAGCAGGAGAATAGAAGTTTGAAAAGTCAACTCAAGGATACTGCTGAAGCTGTTCATACAGCTGGTGAAGTTCTTGTTAGGTTGAGAGAAGCTGAGGAAGCAGCAACGGCTGCACATGTACTTTTTAAACAACTCTGGTTACTCATTTTTCTTTTCAGTTTTTGTTCATACAGCTGGTGAAGTTCCGTTTTGGTTCTGACCCGTTTTCCTGTTCGACTTATCTGCCCCTGACTTAGTTTGGATTTCATAGAATCACATGCTTCATTTTTTTAATAAAAAAAAAGGAGGTGAAAATGTTACGGGTCAACCCAACCCATTATGGTTTTGATCCGTTTTCCTGTTTGACTTATCTGCCCCTGACTTGGTTCAGATTTCATAGAGCCACAGACCTATTTTTTATTAAAAAATAGGTGGAAATATTATCGGTCAACCTGACCCGTTTTGGTTCTGACCTTTACGTGTCATTATTAAACTATAGGGTGGTTGTTACGGGTCGGCCCAACCTGTTTTGGTTCTAACCTTTACGTGTCATTATTAAATGATAAGGAAATTATTTTACTGGTTTTCATTAAAGACAATGATTTTACTTGTTTTTATTAAAAAAATAAGGGGAAAGGTTATGGGTCATCCCAGCCCGTTTTGGTTATGATCATTTTCCCTGTCTGACTTGGTCAAATGAGTCAAATTGGTAAGACAGAACACGGAAGTCACTCGGATTGTATTTTTTTTGTTGGATGTCGGTCGAATGGGTCAAATGAGTCAAATTTGTCACACCCCGACCACGTAAAACAACAAAACGTGGCGGAAACGTCGGGGAGTTTTGTAACATAATCATTGTTTCACAACCATGGATTAAACAGTTTCGTTTTATTTAATTGAATGTATTACATTACATTGGAATTAGAAACAAAACAGGAACAAATAAACTTTCATTGTTATTAAGTCACTAAGGCCTCGTCCATTCCTATGTTAGCGTACACAAGTATCATCATCAAACATCATCGACTATGGTACCTGAAACACATGTGAAAATACGTCAGCATAAAAATGTCGGCGAGTACATAGGTTTTATGTGAGTGTCAGATTCATGGCTCGTTTTACATGTTGCAATAGTTATTTAAAAACCTTGTTTTGAAAAGTATAGCATTGCATCATAACTAACCAACTCAAATCAAGTTGGTTATACTTTATAAAATCTCATAGCCATGATTCTTAACCCAAAACGTTTGTTTAAGAAAAACCAAAATTTGTAAAACATCTCGTAAAAACTAGTTAATAAAACTCGTATGGTTTATATTGTTAGAAAAACCTTGTAATATAACTTTGTTTTGATAACCTTGCCCAAGTGATCTAGATAACGCAACGATATATAATGTGTTAAAAGCACTTATATATAGGAAGTACCAGCGGCGTATCCACCATGCTTTTAACACATTACACCCGCCCCGTTACCTAATCACTTCCCTAATCTCAATGGTTCAAACAGTTACAAATGGTGCACATAAATCAAAAGGTTACAAATGGTTCACATAAATCAATCAGCTTCAAATGGTTTAAAAAAAGATATAAAACAATGTGTCAATATACTGGATAAGTATATGCAACAAATGAACAAACATAGCATGAAATGTAATGTAGAACGATGTACTAAGTATGCACTAAAAGGACATACATAGCAAAAACATAATGAAATCATGTACTAATAGCATACTAAGGAACATGCAAGTATATGATATGAAAACATGGAAAGCACGAAAGTAACAAGTAGGCACATGTGTTTCACCCCAAAATGTTTGAAAAACAGTAAAAGAGGGGACTATGTACTCACTTGAGGGTGCTTAGAAGTCTTGTACAACAACCAAGCAAAGCTAGAGGGATCATGGAATCAAAAGGCACCTAATATAGATAACTATGTAAATAAACGGACCTAAATCGGAGGATCGGATAAAATGAGGTTTCGTAAACCCAATGAGTGTAGGGACTCATGTAATATGGTTTAACAAAGCCTACATTATAAAACAAAACTAACCTAAGTGCTTACGACCCATTACGACTCGTTAAAGTAGCTTACGCCACTTTAACGCATCGTTCGCGTAAAACGCGTTCGGAACGCCTAACTAGTCCTATGACAAGTATTACATGCCTTAATATGTCTAATAATGTTACCTAATCAGTTTATATGTAAAAATTTAGGTTACATATGCTTAAAATGAATTTATGCGTAAAAAGGGCATTTTGGTCATTTACCTAAGGCATATAAACTACCTATCATACAACTACTTAAACGAAGTGACCGTAAGGTATAACCTCGAAAGGTTATTCCCTATACAACTATGGTCACCTAATGTGTTTGGTCGGATCCTAATGATCGACCAAACGGGTCGGGTTCGAAAGTCTAAGCGGTTGTTTAGATCGCTTACCTTACGACCCTACATAAGCACTAAACCTAAAGTGACGAGCTAAACATGTTAAAACAGGTTTGGTTAAAACATGTTTAACAAAGTTAGAAAACAGGTTTGGTATCAAAACAAACGGTTTTGATACCTAAAAGTAGTTTGGTTACAAAATACGCAAGAATACGTATTTTGGCCGAAACTACGACTCGCCACTATGCCTAGATAACGTGGTAATCAGTAGGTATAGTCATAAGAGACTAAAACCATCGTGATTACGCTCACGTTATGAAGTTAAACGAACTTTGTGTTGACCATAAACTGGTCAATGCAGAAAGTCAAACAAAATTTGACTTTCATGCTAAAAACGCGTAAAAGAACGAAAGTGGACTTACAACGGGTCCAAGAATGGAAATCTAGATCCAACTTGCTCAGGTATGAGGTGCTAAGCCCCAACTTAGAGCAACTAGATCATATTTTTGTGTTGCAACAATGAAAAGGCATGGGTATATATAGGATTTCTAGGACCGTTAGGATCGTTCCTCGATTCCCGAGCTTAAATATGGACCGTACACATGCACCCATTGTTTTCTAAAACCATGGGAGCCCCGAATATGAGTCCATGGTATTATAAAAACCATTAAATATCAGCCCATAGTTTGCAAAACCATGGGCTAAAACCATCAAAACTTCAAAATTGGACTAGGTTCATTGAAGCTGGTCAGAAATTTCAAAAATGGTCCCTACACTTGTAAAACTTGATTTTTGGCACTTTTAAGCCCCGTTAACCGCATTTCAAGGCTCTAAAATAAAGTTAAAGTATAGGGAACTTAAAATATGCTCAAAAACATCTTGGATGTCGGTTCATTTGGTCGTACGGTTGCGTTGTTCGGTTAATTACTACGGAAATCGTAATGAACGCAAAAACGATCCAAATTACGCGACGAATGGAATTTTATCATGCCAATCACTAAAATAAAATATTTTAATGATTACATAAATTTTTGGATGTCCGGATATATTCAGGACGTAAGATATGCGTGAAAATGCAAACTTATGCACTTTTACTTTTAGTCTCTATTAATCAAATAAGTTTATTTTAGCATACCGAACCCATAAAATCCTATTTCTAAGCTATGTAAAGGATATTTAGGGTATGTTTAACTTATGATCAAGTTCTGGAATGTTCGTTACAGTACAAATCGGCATACTTTCGTAGTTTGTCGAAATTAGTCCCTGTAAGCGAATAAACTTGATTTCAACACACCAAACCATCCAAACCTTATTTCTAAGTTATGTAAAGGTTATTTAAGGTATGTTAAGCCTATGTCACTGTTACGGAGTGTTTGTTGCATTAAACTGATTATATTTACGCATCAGATCGCGTATAATCTTTCAGAAAGCGATTTAGAGCCCGAAATCGAACAAGAATTGATATGTGCAAACGATACACATATTTATACAAATCCCAAGTATGAATTAAAATATTTCATTAATTTGGTATTTTTTGATGGTCGGAGAGGCACGGGTATCACAGTCTCCCCTACTTTAGGAAATTTCGTCCCGAAATTTATTCGTAGGAGTCTGTCTGTGACGCTGTGTTAAATAATTGCCTTGCATGGAATCTAGGGTGTTTATCTATTTGCGTAAAATAACCCATCAAAGATTATGCAAGGCATAATCCTGTCATTTCTCTCAACGGACAATCTTCAGAAAACAAAAATGAACGGAAAGAGTCATTTTCCTCAATGGGTATTCTTCAGAAACGAAAATGAACGGAATGAGTAATTTTCCTCAATGGGTATTCTTCAGAAATGAAAATGAACGAATAATCAAGAATATTCATTTCCCTCGATGGATATTCTTCAGAAACGAAAATGAACGGAATGAGTCATTTTCCTCAATGGGTATTCTTCAGAAACGAAAATGAATGAATAATCAAGAATATTCATTTCCCTCAATTGATATTCTTCATAAACGAAAATGAACGGAATGAGTCATTTTCCTCAATGGGTATTCTTCATAAACGAAAATGAACGAATAATCAAGAATATTAATTTCCCTCGATGGATATTCTTCAGAAACGAAAATGAACGGAATGAGTCATTTTCCTCAATGGGTATTCTTCAGAAACGGAAATGAAGGAAAAATCAAGAATATTCATTTCCCAAGATTGATATTCTTCAGAAACAAAAATGAACGGAATGAGTCATTTTCCTCAATGGGTATTCTTCAGAAATGGAAATGAAGGAAAAATCAAGAATATTCATTTCTCTCGATGGATATTCTTCAGAAACGAAAATGAACGTAATGAGTCATTTTCCTTAATGGGTATTCTTCAGAAACGGAAATGAACTGAGTTAACTCTAGACACATGACAAAACTTGTTGTGGTTTCTGTGCACTGAATTCCACAATTATGTATGCATCCATAATTACGTAATTCCTTGCACAGTCCGCACAGTTTGTTTTGTAATGTGAAGGGGGAAGAAAATCAAACCTGTGATGAGTGTGACTAGACTATCATAGGGTCCTTTTAATTAGATCAACAAATGATATCTTTAATTAGACCACTCAGGAGTCTTTTCAGCTATATCATCACATGATATTCCTTACCATATTTTTGGATCAATCTTTTTAACTAGAACACTCAAGGGGTCTAATTATGGAATAGTACATTATAATCCAAGGGTCTTTACTGTTACGTAGAAGCCCATTAAGGATTTAAGGTAGTACCTTTGGATATCCTACTATGAATCCCTTATACGAAGATATGGAAGATTCTACGAGGAATTGGATAACAAAAACTTGGATCACACAAAAACATAAAAGGGAACACATAATCACATATTTGTTTAATTTGACCTTTAATTTGTTATCTTTGGACACGGATATTTAAAGCACACTAGGAATCCAATCCGTGGATTTCATTTGGCACTTTAATCATTTTCAAGAATCTATCTATGAAGATAGGATGATCTTCCGAAAATTCGATTTTGTTTTCAAAGAAACGTAATATTCGAATTAAGGTACACAACAATTTAAGGATTTACGAAAATACCCTTAGGTACCCTATTAAGGATTTATAGTGGTACATTGGGTATTCGTCCAGAGTTGTAACTTGCGCCTTGTACTTCGTTTCTTTCGAAGAAACGGGTACTTAGGATTTTCGTGGAAAACGTAAGAGATCATAAAATGGAAGAATTTTGGGGGTAGTCTGTTCTTCAAGGAATATGATTCCCTGATTGTCGGTATTGTAGGGGATATGTTGTTTATACATGCAAACACATAAATACATTGCAATGTAAATAAAAGATTTATTTATAAACAACGATAACAACTATTTCATGGACCTTGACAACAAAAGAAAATAATACATAAGACGTGATTATTTCTAAAAGGTGTTGTCTTCTAGTTGGTTAGATGCTCATTCCTGTGCTGGATTTGCATTAGCAAGTTTTGGGCAATTTCTTAGGAAATGACCCATCTCGCCAAAGTTGTAGCAGGAACCTGGTGGAAAACGAGCTTGTGCAGGATTGTTTTCAGCTTGATTTGGTGCAACTGCAGCTTGGCAAACTCTTGCTGTATGACCTATAAGTCCACAAATTTGGCATTTGCGGCACTTCACACTAGCATGATGATGAACGTTACATTGGTTGCACAAGGGTGCAGTTCCGTTGTATGGCTTCCTAGCAGGGGATTGAGCTGGTTGGTTGGGGGTAGCTTGATCATTGTGGGTAACCACAGCGAAGTTCTGGGAAGCTTTTGGCTTCCTTGACTTCTTGGAGGATTCAGTCTGTTCATCTTTGGGTTTCGATTCCTCGATTGGTTTCTTATCACCTTTTTGGAAAAGTTTACCTTTCCTGATTTGAGATTCAGTCAAGGTAGCAGATAGCTCAATGGCCTGCCTAACCATAGTGGGGTTACTACCAGTCACAATGTCTTGTACTGGGTCAGGGAGGCCATCAATGTACTTTCCGATTGCCTTATCCAAAGGCGTAACCATATTCGGGCATAACAGACTTAACTCCTCATAACGATCCATGTAGGCTTGATGCTCACCGCTATCTTGCTTAAGATCATCAAATTCCCTTTCCAAGGCCCTGATCTCGTGACGAGGACAGAATTCCTTCATCATCAGGGCTCGAAGCTCTTCCCACGTTTGAGCCAGTGCCACATCGGCACCCCTATCTCTCATCACACCATTCCACCATGTCAAAGCTCGTTTCTCAAAGACACTAGATGCAAATTCTACCTTTCGCTCATTTGGGCATTGAACATGCCTGAAGGTGCTCTCTAGACTCTCGAACCATTGCAGAAGTGCAGTCGCTCCTTGAGACCTAGAAAACTTTGATGGCTTAGCCGAGTTGAACGTGTTGAAGTTGCAGGGGGCATTATTGTTGTTGAGAGCTTGGTTACATTGAGCAACGATGTTCGGGATTGCAGCAGTCATTTGCTGCGTAATGACAGCTGCCAGCTCTTCAATAGGTACCTGATTTTCGCGTCGTGGAGGCATTCTAAAAAGGGGAAACAAGAGAGAAAACAAATGAAATGGCATTGGGTAAGAATAGGATGTTACAATTACCGACCAAAATCATGGGTGATGGTCATTTGTTTGAACCACGAAGCAAACAAACGACACACAAAGGCTTAATCAAAGCAAATAGGTCCTCATAATGTATCGCGAAGACATGCTCGCCTATAAGTGGACACTCACCCCAAGAGTTCCCAGGTAAGAGTGACTGGTCCGATATTGCGGATTTGTACGAACACTCTAGCCTTAGACAGAAAGCTCAGGGTACAGGCACCCACCCTTCCAGTTTGCACGTGTTCACATTATGTAGACCAAAACTTTGATGAGATTTCGAAAACTTTGAAGGTTCAAAACCTTACAATAAATCATCCTATAACAGATGATTGATTTTCAAAGCGGATTCGAATTTTGTATTCTTGTTGTGGTTGTCACCTAAGGATAGGTGACGTCATTTGTGTTAAAACTAAACACAAGATAACTTGTGTTAGGGTCCTAGGAAGGTTATAGTCTAGGTCAAAGCATTACTAATAACCTAATTCCCTATAACCATTGGCTCTGATACCAACTTTTCTGTCACACCCCGACCACGTAAAACAACAAAACGTGGCGGAAACGTCGGGGAGTGTTGTAACAGAATCATTGTTTCACAACCATGGATTAAACAGTTTCATTTTATTGAATTGAATGTATTACATTACATTGGAATTAGAAAAAAAACAGGAACAAATAAACTTTCATTGTTATTAAGTCACTAAGGCCTCGTCCATTCCTATGTTAGCGTACACAAGTATCATCATCAAACATCATCGACTATGGTACCTGAAACACATGTGAAAATACGTCAGCATAAAAATGTCGGCGAGTACATAGGTTTTATGTGAGTGTCAGATTCATGGCTCGTTTTACATGTTGCAATAGTTATTTAAAAACCTTGTTTTGAAAAGTATAGCATTGCATAATAACTAACCAACTCAAATCAAGTTGGTTATACTTTATAAAATCTCATAGCCATGATTCTTAACCCAAAACGTTTGTTTAAGAAAAACCAAAATTTGTAAAACATCTCGTAAAAACTAGTTAATAAAACTCGTATGGTTTATATTGTTAGAAAAACCTTGTAATATAACTTTGTTTTGATAACCTTGCCCAAGTGATCTAGATAACGCAACGATATATAATGTGTTAAAAGCACTTATATATAGGAAGTACCAGCGGCGTATCCACCATGCTTTTAACACATTACACCCGCCCCGTTACCTAATCACTTCCCTAATCCCAATGGTTCAAACAGTTACAAATGGTGCACATAAATCAAAAGGTTACAAATGGTTCACATAAATCAATCAGCTTCAAATGGTTTAAAAAAAGATATAAAACAATGTGTCAATATACTGGAGAAGTATATGCAACAAATGAACAAACATAGCATGAAACGTAATGTAAAACGATTTACTAAGTATGCACTAAACGGACATACATAGCAAAAACATAATGAAATCATGTACTAATAGCATGCTAAGGAACATAGCAAGTATATGATATGAAAACATGGAAAGCACGAAAGTAACAAGTAGGCACATGTGTTACACCCCAAAATATTTGAAAAATAGTAAAAGAGGGAACTATGTACTCATTTGAGGGTGCTTAGAAGTCTTGTACAACAACCAAGCAAAGCTAGAGGGATCACGGAATCAAACGGCACCTAATATAGATAACTATGTAAATAAACGGACCTAAATCGGAGGATCGGATAAAATGAGGTTTCGTAAACAAAATGAGTGTAGGGACTCATGTAATATGGTTTAACAAAGCCTACATTCTAAAACGAAACCTAACCTAAGTGCTTACGACCCATTACGACTCGTTAAGGTAGCGTACGACACTTTAACGCGTTGTTCGCGTAAAACGTGTTCGGAACGCCTAACTAGTCCTATGACAAGTATTACATGCCTTAATATGTCTAATAATGTTACCTAATCAGTTTATATGTAAAAATTTAGGTTATATATGCTTAAAATGAATTTATGCGTAAAAAGGGCATTTTGGTCATTTACCTAAGGCATATAAACTACATATCATACAAATACTTAAACGAAGTGACCATAAGGTATAACCTCATAAGGTTATTCCTTATACAACTATGGTCACCTAATGTGTTTGGTCGGATCCTAATGATCGACCAAACGGGTCGGGTTCGAAAGTCTAAGCGGTTGTTTAGATCGCTTACCTTACGACCCTACATAAGCACTAAACCTAAAGTGACGAGCTAAACCTGTTAAAACATCTTTAACAAAGTTAGAAAATAGTTTTGGTATCAAAACAAACGGTTTTGATACATAAAAGTAGTTTGGATACAAAATACGCAAGAATACGTATTTTGGCCGAAACTACCACTCGCCACTATGCCTAGATAACGTGGTAATCAGTAGGTATAGTCATAAGAGACTAAAACCATCGTGATTACGTTCACGTTAGGAAGTTCAACGAACTTCGTCTTGACCATAAACTGGTCAATGCAGAAAGTCAAACAAAATTTGACTTTCATTCTAAAAACGAGTAAAAAACGAAAGAGGACTTACAACGGGTCCAAGAATAGAAATCTAGATCCAACTTGGTCAGGTATGAGGTGCTAAGCCCCAAATTAGAGAAAATATATCAGATTTGTGTGTTGCAACAATGAAAATGCATGGGTATATATAGGATTTCTAGGACCGTTAGGATCGTTCCTCGATTCCCGAGCTTAAATATGGACCATACACATGCACCCATTGTTTTCTAAAACCATGGGAGCCCCTAATATGAGTCCATGGTATTATAAAAACCATTAAATATCAGCCCATAGTTTGCAAAACCATGGGCTAAAACCATCAAAACTTCAAAATTGGACTAGGTTCATTGAATCTGGTCAGAAATTTCAAAAATGGTCCCTGCACTTGTAAAACTTGATTTTTGGCACTTTTAAGCCCCGTTAACCCCATTTCAAGGCTCTAAAAAAAATTAAAGTATAGGGAACTTAAAATATGCTCAAAAACATCTCAGATGTCGGTTCGTTTGGTCGTACGGTTGCGTTGTTCGGTTAATTACTACGGAAATCGTAATGAATGCAAAAACGATCCAAATTACGCGACGAATGGAATTTTATCATGCCAATCATTAAAATAAAATATTTTAATGATTACATAAATTTTTGGATGTCCGGATATATTCAGGACGTAAGATATGCGTGAAAATGCAAACTTATGCACTTTTGACGCTTTTAGTCTCTATTGATCAAATAAGTTTATTTTAGCATACCGAACCCCTCAAAGCCTATTTCTAAGCTATGCAAAGGATATTTAGGGTATGTTTAACTTATGATCAAGTTCCGGAATGTTCGTTACAGTACGAATCGGCATACTTTCGCAGTTTGTCGAAATTAGTCCCTAGAAGCGAATAAACTTGATTTCGACACACCAAACCATCCAAAACTTATTTCTAAGTTATGTAAAGGTTATTTAAGGTATGTTAATCCTATGTCACTGTTCCGGAGTGTTTGTTGCATTAAACTGATTATATTTACGCATCAGATCGTGTATAATCTTCTAGAAAGCGATTTAGAGCCCGAAATCGAACAAGAATTTATATGTGCAAACGATACACATATTTATACAAATCCCAAGTATGAAATACAATATTTCATTAATTTGGTATTTTTTTGATGGTCGCAGAGGCACAGGTGTCACAAAATTGGTAAGGCAGAACACGATATGGGTCATCCCACATCGTCTTGTGCAACAAAAGAAAGTCAAATGGATTAAACGAGCTGGTGGATTAACCTGGTTGAAATAAACAAAAAATTCACACCCTTTTAATTGTACTTGGTTCATTTTTGCTTGTGTTTTTTGTACCTGCCCTTTGGTTTGCTGTGTGTGGCTCATAAAACTTGTAGAAAATACAGCTTCCAATTTTGTTGTGTTTTTTTCTTATGTGTAGGAGAAGTTTGCAAATGTTGAGGAAAAGAACAATAAGCTAAAGAAGCAAATAGAAATAAAAAAAAAAAAAAAGAAAGCACAAGATGGAGATGATGGTGGTGTGGAACAGGTGGACAAATTAGATCTTAAATTGATATTACCATCTTTATTATAACATATAACTACTATAATGTTCAATATAGGGAGACTCAGAAGTTTCATAGCAGACTATGGGGTTCCGTTGGTGGTTGTCGTGTGGACGGCACTCTCGTTCGGTGTAACAAGCAGAATCCCTTCTCGAGTTCCTAGCTAGAAGGCTCTTTAGTCCACTTTTATGGGAATCTGAATCTACATACCATTGGACTGTAATCAAGGTACAAATTTGTAAATTTTCTTTAGAGTAATGATAGTAAAAGTTACTTAAAATCATCCCTTAAATTTGACTACAGGATATGGGTAGGGTTCCTTCTGCTTACATGATGGCAGCCATCATCCCAGCACTTATGATATCTGGGCTCTATTTCTTTGATCATAGTGTTGCCTCACAATTGGCTCAGCAAAACAAGTAGTACATTGTAAATTGTCATCGTCACCGCCGCATCGCGCGGGTTTACCACTAGAGATATATTTATTTACCCACCAGTTCCAACATATACGAATAAGAAAACTAACTTAAGTACTATACAATATATCACGAGACGATAGCTAAACTGATGGTAAACGAGTATCCTATTGTAAATCGCCACTCCCGCCGCATCGCGCGGGTAAATGGCTAGTATATATATATATATATATATATATATATATATATATATATATATATATATATATATATATAGGGGACCGCTAAAATGAGAACCACCTCCAGTTGTAAAAACCGTGAGAACTTTTTGATCCGGGGCGAGTTGGACCAATTTTTTTTTTCAAAAACGTAGATGCTTGTATTATAAACACATTTGTAAAAAAAATTTCAAAAAAAAAATGTCATGTGTGTAGTTTTGAACGCCACAAGTTTGTGTTTACGGGTCCCGTAAACGCAAACTTTGGGTGCTCAAAACTACACACCCGACATTTTTTTTTGAATTTTTTTACAAATGTGTTTATAATACATGCATCTACGTTTATGAAAAAAAAATTGGTCCACCTCGCCTCGTACGGTGTAGTTCTCATGGTTCTTACAACTGGAGGTGGTATTTTAGCAGTCCCCTATATATATAGGGGATGGATCATGAGAAAACTAGTTTAAATGAGAAAACCAAAAAACTAACTAAAAAGCCAAAAAAACATACCAATTTTTTTTTAATTTTTATAAAAAATCGCAGCTTTTTATGCATGGAAAAAAATTTTAAAAAAATAAAAAATAAGGTTTTTTGTTGTATTCCACATGTGCAATATTACGGATATAGTGCACATGTGTAGTACACATATAATGCACATGTGCAGTACAACAAAAAAAAATTTGAAAATTTTTTTATATATAAAGGCTAGCGATTTTTTTATAAAAAATTGTAAAAAAAAAAATTGGTATGTTTTTTAGCTTTTTTTTAGGTTTTTTTAGTTAATTTTCTAGTTTTCTCATTTATATGTAGTTTTCTCATAATCCTCTCCCTATATATATATATATATATATAGGGAGCCGCTAAAATAAAAACCACTCCCAGTTGTAAGAACCGCGAGAACCATTTTCCACCAATCAGACTTTGCCACGTATACAATATTATTTTATAACCTAAAGGATATTTTGGTTATTTACCTCATATGTCAAACCTCTCTTTCTCTCTCTGTTAGCATTTAATATCACCAGACTTTTGGATCACATCTCTCATCTCTCTTTCTCTTAAATCTCTTAAAAATATAAAAGAATATAAAGGGTAAAAGGATAAAAGGAAACTGGGCAAATCC
Source organism: Helianthus tuberosus (assembly GCA_030545235.1). Classification (NCBI taxonomy): domain Eukaryota; kingdom Viridiplantae; phylum Streptophyta; class Magnoliopsida; order Asterales; family Asteraceae; genus Helianthus; species Helianthus tuberosus. The sequence continues at coordinate 941,057 of JARYGA010011515.1, read as the reverse complement.
TGCTTCTCCCATCTTCTCTCAACCTCCCAACCAAACTAACAATGAACAGAAGACCATATCCCTCTCTCCATCGTCAACAACAACGACAATCGCGAGCTTCAAAGAAGAAACAACGAACTGCGATCTCTGCACCGCTTCACGAGACTGCAAAGAGAGAGAGAGATATTCGATGAGAGAGAAGATGACGGGAGGTGGTTGGTCGGCGGCGGTAGATGGGTGGTCGGAACCGGAGAAGGAGAGAGCGAGAGAAAAACGGCGGATGCCAGTTAGGACAAAGAGAGAGAGAGAGAGAGAGATTCGATGAGAGAGAAGATGCTGGTGTTTGGACGATGATGGTAAAGGTGGGGGTACGTCGGAGCTTCGATCCGGTCGGCGACGGTAGTGGTGATGCGAGGGTTATGGTTTTGACGGAAGGTTGTGGGAGTTCCGGTAACGTTTCAACCTTCTGATCTTTCTTTCAAATTAGAAAATTAAGAGTACATAAATGTCGGCACATAACATAACCCATTTTGGCAATACACCGTGTCCCTTCTTGGACTTCCAACTACACATGGTTGTCCTTCTCTTCCAAATGAAACCATTTAATGTTTATTTTTATACAAAATAATATTATGCATGTGACTTCATACAGGTTTTTTTGTTTCAGATTTGATGTGATCTGCGATGAATAGAAATGTCCCACGTGTTCTAGGAACCATACGGAAAGCCTAAAATGCAAAAAGATATTTGAAAAAAGCCTAAAAAATAATTGAAAAGTCTTTTGTTTTCTTCTAGTTTTAGGTTAGATTAGTTCCGGTTCACTTCGATTTAGGCAGGTTCATCTCAGTTCGGTTCAGGCCCTGATTCCGGGTCAACTCAATTAACGTCATACTTGTTCGGTCAACTAAAGTCAACCGGTTAAAAATGGTCAAACTGCCGATCAACAGCAGTCAACGACAACTTGTTGAATTTACTTGGATTTACTAATTATTTCGTTTATATAAATTGATCATATGGACATATTTGTTGAGTAATTGTTGAATTTTGAAAAATAACGACAACTTGTGTTGTCGGGGCGTCCAAAAACAGAGGAAACTCTCCCCATTTTTTTGTAACGTAAAACGTAAGCTTTTTAACGTAAAACGTAAACTTTTTAACGTAAAACGTAAACTTTTTAACGTAAAACGTAAAAAGTTTAACGTAAAACGTAAAAAGTTTAATGTAAAACGTAAATCGTAAACTTTTTTAACGTAAAACGTAAACTTTTATCTAAAAACTATTTAACGTAAAACGTAAACTTTTCTACGTAAATTGTAAAACGTAAAAAAATCGTGTGATAAAACGGCGCCTAAAATAAGGGGCGTGAATACGGGGCATAAAACGCCGCGAAAAAAACGGGACGTAAAAAACGTCGCGTTAAAACGGGACATAAAAAACGGCGCGTCAAAAAAAAAACGACGCTTGAAATAGCCGAGCGTAAAAACGGCATGCAAAAACGACGCGTGAAAAAGTCGGGCGTAAAAACGGCGTGCAATAGCCAGCGCGCAAAAAAAATTTGACTTTAAAAATGCTTTTAATAAAAAAATTATGTTTAAAAAATAAGAAATAATATAATAAAACAAAAAAGTAATAAAAAAATAATAAAGACAAAAAGACAAAAAAAAATAATTTACTAAACTAACCTTTTTGATTAAAATACTAAAGAAATAATAAAACAAAATGTATCTAATATTAATTTTAGTTACTTTTAATCTCATACATCCATCATGTTGATCTAGTAGATAGAAAGTGGTTCTCTCGGTTTCTTACAACTAGAGGTGGTTTTCATTTTAGCGCTCCCCTATATATATATATATATTACAACCTACAACTGAAATTTAAACACACTAATAGTTATGCATCCATAGATATTAGGTTATCTAATTTTTAGTTGATTTTTTTTTTCAAACTATATATATATATATATATGGGGTTATTTATCCAGAATTGCATTTTGCTCGTCATACTTCCACACGAGGTTTCTCATATCTGTCTTATCCTCTCTCCTCCTTCTATCAGTTCTTCACCATATGTGCGGAGTTCCTGCACATCCTCGTCACTCATGGGTGGTCGTGGTGCGGGTACTAGGTCAGGGTATTGAGGTATAGGTTCTCAATAAGGGTATAGGTTGCTTAACACATCCTGAATATACCGATCGTCATTCCAATACGGATCTAAAGGATTAAGGTTGGTATACCGTGCTATGGGATTTGGTATTGGTTCTTCCTGAGGTTAGAGCTCTTAATATTCCCTATGGTCATCTTCCCATGGATCATACGCTTGAGGATTAGGTGTTGGGATTCTAGGTATCTCGTTAGGGTCAAATGTTGGTATGGGAAATTGATTTCCTTGGTTAGGTTCTATCTCCATTGGTTGGGTTGGAAATAATGGCAATGGTTGTGGTGCAACTATCTAATCAAGGTTTGGATCTGCTGCAGTGGTGGCTAGCATATGAAAGTTTGCCAACTGTCTATTAACTGCCTCCTTAGTTTGGGCATTCACTTCCCTATTGGCTTTCGCTAACGCTCTCTGTTGTTGTAACTTTTTCATCCTCTTTCTCCTCTCATGTGCTCCCCTACTGAACCATCCTCTCTTTTTCGAAGGGAACGGTTCTTCGGATTGCGCCTTAAAGATAAAAATTCCCTCTTTAGTATCAGCAGAATACCCAGAAGGAGTAGGCTGTGATGAGGTTCCTTCACTCTTTGGAGAACTAGCTAGGTGACGGTAAGCGTCAAACGTACCTTGCTCACTCATACTGTAAAACTAACAAATTGTCAAATAATACAAAACAATAATATACATATTTACACATAATCTCGTAGATTATTTCCTAACATAACTGATAAAAATATTGGTGTCAGCAGAACACTTCTGTGGCTTAAACCAGTGGCTGTAGCTCGGATACCTCCTCCTGTCGCAACCCCCGACCCCTTGCACCGAGGGGCGGGCGGCCGCGAGCAGCACACAGAGCCGGTGGTATCGGTGTTTATTAATTTGGCAGTGGAAATTTACATCAGGACCGTAGTTAGGAAATAGTTTATCAGAGTTAAAACACCACACTTTTATAAATAATAAATACATGGGAAAAACCCAAGTTTCCATTATAATATGTTTATAGGGATAAACCCTAATTTATTGAAATAAAGCTTCATTTCTATTTAGGTAACTTTTATAGCCACTTTCCCAAGCCTTCAGTGCTCTCCAGCTGGTTCTATTAGCTTCACATTAAGTTACCTGAAACGCGTTTTAAAAAGTTTTATCAGCAAGAAATACTGGTGTGCATCCCAGTTTTATCAAAACAAACTTTTATCAGTTTACAGTATTGAGGGCGATTACAATGTTTATATCTACCCAATTACCATCCACGGTACTGTCAATCCTGACTTGTGGTCAGGCTACTATTCACAGTATAGTAACAAGTAATGCATACAAAACCCCAACATACCGACAGTAATTGTAGAATACATAGACTCAATCACTGTTATCATAATTTAAAACAATTGAGCTTTTGGTAAAACAGTTTGACTCACAAAAATGGTTTACAAAAAGAGAATGTACTCACTTTGCTGACTTAGATAATAGTACTGCTTTATGGTGACTTCCTAGTTATAATCTATTAAAATTAAACAATGCACACGTGTTATGAAGATAACCCAATTTACATTAGCCATACCCCCGAGATAGAACTCCAACGACTGAGTCAGGCAGAGCCTTGACATGCGTTATGGAGCCCAAGATCAATCAGGTAGAGTAACTAATACATAACTGGGGGTTATAATACTTACAATGAGGCAGAGCTTCGCTTTTTAGGGGTATTATATCGAGCAATACTATTGCTACTATAGGGACTTTAGAAATAAAAGAATTGAACGAGATTTGAATGAGGCAGAGGCCTCCTTATATAGGCTGGTCGATGGGCGGCTCGCGCCCCGCGACGCCCCATTGTTCTTCTTTCGTGGCCCGCGAGGCCACTAGGCTAGGGCCTAGCTTAGTCGAGTCAACGATCTAGCCTTCACACGCGTTAGGACACGTGTTGGACCAGGGTTCAGCCTGGTGTCACTTTGTCGCGGCCCGCGACAGACTGCGCTTGTCTGGGTCGCGCCCCGCGAGGACCATATATTTTTGTTTTAATTGATTTTCGTAAATATAAAGGTATTTTATGCTTGTTTTTCGTATACTGGGTATATTTTAAGACGTGTAGGAGTATTTTAATGGTTTTGGGAGAGTTGTTATATCCTCCCCACCTTGTTTTAGATCTCGTCCTCGAGGTCTACTGGAACAGGTGTGGATATTTCCTTTGCATCTCTGATTCGAGCTCCCAAGTGTACTATGGTTCTCTTTTGGAATCTCATTTCACTTTGATTAGAACTAATCTCTTGTTTTTGAGATTCTTAATCTTTCTATCTTCGATCTGTAACGGTTTCTCTACAAACTTAAGTTTCTCATTTACCTCTATGTCTTTAAGAGGTACCATTAATAATTCATCTGCTAAACACTTCTTGAGATTACATACATGAAATACATCATGTATTCCTGCCATTTCCTTTGGCAGTTGTAGCTGGTAAGCTACTGGTCCTATTCTTATAATAATCTTAAAAGGTCCAATATACATGGGGCTTAACTTTCCCCTCTTAATGAATCAGGGCTGAGGCTTCGTTAAACTCGCCGGATCCTGGAATATCTAGTGGTATCAGAGCTACGGTACCGATTTAATCGATCTAACAGTCGGTTAAATCGCCCAAGCTCATTAATTTTTGGGTTAAATGGGAGTTTTGACGTTAAAACAGAGAAAATCATCAAAATACAGGTCAATTCATGGATGGATTTTGGAATTGCATCCATAATTCTGTTCGGAATTGATCCGCGCACAATCTTGTGAAGTTTCATCATGAAATTCACACAAACAAAGATTCTGGATCGAAAAATGTGAATTGAAGTGTTCTTGAGGTGTTCGAACATATTCGGTCCAGATGGGCACATCCGGACGAACGGACTCATTCGGATAGACACCCATCCGGATGGACACCCTCATCCAGATGGACTGAAGACACACATCCTGATGAACATAAACTCTAACCGGATGGATGGGTGAAACCTCATCCGGATGGACATCAACTCCATCCGGACGGATGAAGACACTCAGGTGCAAATATGTCAACATGATCCAAGATCAGTTCATCCGGACGGATGGACCTACCCCATTCGAACGGATGAGCAAATGCCTAAAAAAGGCATTTTTTTATCGCAATGACGAGGTGAGTCTCCAGAAAAAAATTTGGTGATTGAAATTTTTTTCGGATTTTTAACGACTAAGCTGGGTTGTTCGGGGACACCGTCTGGGGCTTCAAAGAACAGATTTGATGATGCGATCACGGATTGTGGAAATTAGCGGGGTAGTCATGATACTGGTGTAGAATTTTTATCATCTGGGTTTTCTGACTATTTATGGGTCATAACGTAAAAATCCGCAATGATGAAAAACAGAAGTTTAGGGAAATTGTCATATTTTCGGCATAGTCAAGTTTTTCACAGATAAAAGAGGACTGAATTGCTCAGTTTGAGAGGGAATTCAGTGATAGAGACGGTAGAATTTGCAAAAATGAGGGGGAATAAAAATTTTCAGATGTTCCAGCATTTTTGAAATTCGTGACGCTACAACAGTATTCGGGTGGTTCTGACTTCAGGATTGTCTGGAGATGCAAAGGATCTGGATTCGTGAGTTCGTGATCATAGGAAGTTCAGACTCTACAGATCAGGGTCAGATTGATGTCTTAGGGTTTGAGTCCCGGGTCTTGGTCAAGCCGGTCTGCAGGATTAGCATCAAGAGATGCAAGGATGCTTAAAAGATATCACAGACATGTGATAGTCTAAAGTGTCAGAATGGTTAATCTACGAGCAGATGAATTGTTTTTCAGACTAATCGCCGGGGAATGATGATGCTTGTTGGTTAAGTTTCTGCCGGAACTAGCGGAGAAGACTATACATCTGTTATCGTGACTGAAGAGGAAGAATGTGATTCTGATCGACAATGACTGTTCTTGAGATCTGAATGTGTTACCAGATGGTTCATCAGATTGTCCGAGAATGTGAATCTGATCGTGGGTGAAAGCTTCCGGGATCTAGATGATCTGAGGAAATGATATCTGATCGTGGACGAAGGCTTCGGATATCTGTGAGTGATCGTGGATGATAGTTTCTGAGATCTAGATTATCCGAGGAAATGAATCTGATTGTGGACGAATGCTTCAGAGATCGGAATACATTAACAAATGATTTGTTTTCCGATGAAGATTTGCTGATTGTGGAGATTACTGTTTATACGAGTCTATCATTCTTGAAAAAGGGTTTCAAGGTGCATAACGTTGATCACGGTAAACGGGGTTTCAGATCTTCAGGGGGAATCATTGATTTGACGTTAATCAGTAGAGTATTTGAAGTTTCTGTCAATTGCCGGTTGAGTATTTGTACATTCTTAGATCGAGCAGGCGGAATGCGAGATCATGGTGCTGAAACGATATACCAAAAACTAAGCTCGGATGTGGTTAAAGCTAAAACAGAGATTACTGCATTGATTAGTTTCAAGTTGGTGATTGTTCATGAAGATTGCAGTTTAGCAATTCAGATGAGGAGTCAGGAACCGTGCAAACAATGAAATGAAGATTCATTTCAGGGGGAATACATGGTTAAAGATGCAAACCCGAATCATCAATCAAGGGGGAATCTGTTGTTAAATGTCAGATACTAGATTGAAGTTGCAGAATATTCAAACACGGCTCAAGGTTCTCAAAGTGATAGAGACGATTCGACAGTGTCCTGGAATATCACTACTAATTCCGCAATTCTTGGTTGACACGGATTTTATATGGGGGGGTGTTTGGGATTCCTTCTCAAAAGGACTTATTAACTTAAATAAGTCAAAAGTGAGAAGTTACAAATACTAACTTCTCAAAAACAACATCTCAACACACAAAAATAACTTAAATAAGTTAACCCAAATACTATAAAAACAACTTATTAACTTTTATAAGTCAATAAGTTATAAGCAATGCCAAAATAAGCTAACCCAAGCACCCCATGAACACTTCTATTTTATTTTATTTTTTATATTTTAGTTTAAAATTACTAACTTACACCAAACAACACACCTCTATCAAATTACTTGTGTATAAATTAACTGTACTTAGACTATAAATCTTAGCATATATCTCTTTTACTTTTTAAGATTAAATAAAACTGGGTCATCCCATCGCCTAGTAGGACCAGCTTTGTGCCTGTGCGAGAGATGCACCGCACATGGCCCAAAGTATCTAAGGGCGAAAATCGTTTTTAAAAATAATATATATATTTCATATATAAACTTATTGTAGAATAAAGAAGACAAATTTAGTTTTGGCTCAATGGATGCGTAAATTGATTTGATATCCTGGTTGTTCCTTTGTTCGAATCCCCCCGTCATCTCTGATTTATTTATTTATTTTGGCTTGATTTCAATCAACTACCAAATAAATTGATCTTATTAGCAAATTTCATATACAATCAATTACCAATTAAATTGATCTTATTAGCAAATTTCATATAGCTTTTTGACATGAAAAACAGCAAAATTGAACTCAAACATTTGCTATTAATCAGCAACAAATAAAACCTAAACCTAAACCTAAATTCTAACACAAAACAATCACTTATTCGACATATATCTCTGAAGTGAACTACTGATGATAATATACAACATCATTGAATAGCAAATTTTGTAAATATTTAACCTTATTTTAAAACAAAATGTAGTTGGATATCCAATTCAGTGGCTGAAATAAAGTAGTTATTTTATTGCTTCAAACCTTTCAGTAGCTATTAATTACTTCAAGCGTCCATATATCTATTTATCACCTTCACAACATTCCTTTTGTAAGAATAGAAAGTAGTTATCAGGCTGAGGGGGGAGTGATAGTCAAAACTTGTAATTCTAATCCTTTGATTATAAATGAAATACAGTATGACAACTTTCCATATTTATATTTGTGTTTAATGTCCGCTGCATTTATTTAATGTCCAGAAGACCGAGTTCCGATCTCCAGAACTTCAAGACTGATTTCCATCTCTTAAAAGAAAGGATGCAACACACATATGAAACCCTAGCCTATAAATTAAAAGGAAGGCAAGCAGCAGTACTAACCTTGAACGACAAATCTAATAGGCGATTTGAAAATCTACAGGTTAAATTCTAGGGTTGCATCTGATACTTTTCTAAATCTTCAGTAGTTGGTTCTTAAAGAAAGCTCAAGAGCAGAGCAGAGGACACATGTAATTTAAGATGTGTTTAAGATGTAGTATAATATAAAATTTTCAACTTTAAGTAATTTGTTTTAGCTGGATACACTTATCTAACCGTGCTTGTAAGTTTGACCGGTAACTTAGAACATATTTAGTAAAAACCGTATATCATATAATAGAAAGTAATATACATTTCTAAAAAATAATATAAAATTACAAATTGGTGCCGATTTTAATGGAATTCAGCGCAGTTATCATTGCTTAAATGAAAAAGAGAGCTTTCAAAGTACGTGCACAAATGTGATGTTCGGGTGTTGAAGGACAAACCATGCAGCAAGGATTTGACGTTTGTGATTACCAATTTTGACCTTTGACCTTTCCAAAGGTCTCTTGTTATTTTTTTTTTTTCTAGTTGAGTAATATACGTACTATTTTTCTGAAAAGCCAATATGAGTTATAAATTGTACTAAATCAAATAAAAATATAAAAAAAAATCTAAAGACCAACCAAATCAAATAAAATATTTTGGAGTAGACATCCCACTAGCCCATAACCAAAACATAACATTCAATGTTTTATACAATTTCTTGGGTTAAGTTATTCTACAAATACTTTTAATTGTAAGAAGTGTAAGAATGATTTATAGAGTGACAAATGTCTAATAACCTAAAACTAAACCCACTACATCACCACCAAAAACCTAAACACCCACCCCCACCCCACCACCACCCAAAAACCTAAACCCCCCCCCCCCCCCCCCCCACACACCCATTGGCAAAAAAAAAAAAAAAAAAAAAAAAAAAACTATACCTCACAAAAAAAAACCCCAAAAAGCCTAACCCCCACCCTCAAAAAACCTACCCCCCCCCCCCCCCCCCGCAATAAATAAAAAAAAAAAATATACCTCACCAAAAAAAAACCCCCAAAAAACCTAACCCCCCCACCCCACCCCTCAAAAACCTAAAAAAACCTACCCCCCCCCCCCCCCCCAAAAAAAAAAAAAAAAAAAAAAAAAACCTAAAAAAAAACTAAACCCCCACCCCCACCCCTACCACCACCCAAAAACCTAAACCTACACCCCCACCCCCTCGGCAAAAAAAAAATAATAATAATAATTTAGGTGGGTGGTGTGGGTGGGGGTTAGTTTTTTGTTGGTGGTGGATGTTTAAGGTGTTTTTTTTTTTTTTTTTTTTTTTTTTGTAGTGGGGTTTTTTGTGTAGTGGGTTTTTTTAGGTTATTGGACACTTGTCACTCTATAAATCCTTCTTACACTTCTTACAATTAAGATCCTTTGTATTTGATCCTAATCCACAATTTCTTTTAGTTTTCTGGTTAATTATTTTTCTATCATGTGAAGGTAAAACCATATGTGGGCGGTGCTTAAAAGAAATCCATGCTTCTTCACGTGAGTGGCATTTCGTGTTGACGTAAAGTTTCAATCGTCTAGTCTAGTCTATGTTTGATTCAAGCAAAAACAATGAATCTTGAAGTATGTAGTTCATGTTTTGATTCAAGCATAAATAATGTACTTTCATGCAAGGGAAAATGTTACGTAAATGTAACCAAGTTCACATCAAGTGTTCAGTGATATCTCTGCTGAACATGACTTTAAAGAGGTCCTAACCATGGCTATTCCTGAGTTGGATGAGAACAAGTATGTCAATGAGACTATTCGTGTGGAATATGAATGGAAACCCCCGAGATGTGCCCACTGTTGTGTATTTGGGCATGATTCTGAGGAGTGTCCAAAATGCATTCGATCGACAGTGAAACCTCTTACAAACAGTCCGATAGTAGATGAGGATGGTTATACGGAAGTCAAGACAAAGAAGAATGTAAAGAAGAGCGGTTTTCAAGTTAACAATCAAAAGCCCAAGGTTGAATATCGACCTGTGGATAAAAAGAAAAAGGCAGTGAGTTCTTCCTACGGGAGTGCGCGGTGCACTAGTTCGTCCAAGGTTCAAACTCATAATTCGTTTAGTGCTCTTGGGTTTGTTGGGGGGGACGGGGGATCCTTCCAGGGGAGATATAAAGGGCGACGTGAGCCAAATGAGGAGTCTGATGATGACGAGGTTGAGGTTGTATATGATGAAACGAATGAGGTTATGACATCGGGTATACATCCTACGTCTTCCAGTACAGGGGCAAGCACCTCTCACATAAAGTCCAATGGATAGGTGGCTTTTGTTTCAAGCTAAGGGGCTGCCGGTTGGTAGCAATTTCATCTTTGATGATGGCGGTTGATGTCGTTTGTTTGATTTTTCGTTTGTCTACTAGTTAGTCATTATCATGATTGTAGTAGGCTAGATTGAGGTGGTAGCTTGGTTTGTTTTGTTTTTTGTTTACATATATGGGGCATGTCCTGTATATGAACTAGTGGGGAACTCATCCTCACTACTTGTACTTATTTGGCGGTTGTCTATAATAGAATCACCGGGGTAACCCTTTACCAAAAAAAAAAGTGTTCTAATTAGGCCATCCGTAGTTATAAAGCTCTTTGTGTGCCGTTATGCGACACGTGTCGTGCCACGTCTCTCAGGGAATTTATGGGCTGTTATATCACTAGTGCCGGTAGTCATAAAGCCCCTACCCATCAATACCTAATTATTAATTTTCGTTTTTATTAATTAATTATAAAAATACTAACTAATTTTTTATTGGTCCAAACTTTGAAACCTCCCCCTATACCCATACCCGGCGTTATATATATATGGCGCCTCCCCCATTTTTTTGTCTCATAAAGCCCTTCGTAGTGGTGTTTGGGGCTTTATAGGGGCTTTATGTGGGTGCATAGCGCCCCACTACACATTGTCTTAAGTAACCAAAACTTTTTTTTTTCTCATAAAGCCCTTCGCATGTGTTTTGATTCTTTCGCAGGTGTTAAAATATAAGAAGTGATTTGCTTTTTTTCCCATATTATTTTGTCTGAAAATTTTGAATCAGTTATGTGAATAGCAGCTTTTGAATACATGGGTGTGATTTGATTTAATTTAATTTATAATTATTCAGTTTTTGATTTGTCCACTAATATCTTGTATTTTGAATTGTTTTGATTACACATTTACACATCCAAAAGTGTATGTTATATCAAACCATGGTGTTCCATATACTTTTTGTAGAAGGTGTTTAATTTAATTTGAGAGGTTTTTGGTCTGGTCTCATATATGTTTAATTTTGGGGGATTTTGTCACACCCCGAGCGTGTTAAAACAACGAAACCGCGACGGAAACGTCGGGGAGTGGAGCAACAGAATTATTGTTTCACAACCATGGATTCAAAAGTTTCGTTTTATTAATTCATTAGATAATTTACATTGTCTTCAAGTTAAAACAAACAAGTAAACATAGTCTATCATCGTTATTAAGTCACTAAGCCCTCGTCCAGTCCGAAGTGAGCATGCATCCTACTTGCAATCAACATCATTCAACATCACCTGAAACATATGTAAAAATAAAGTCAGCAAAGAAATGCCGGCGAGCACATAGGTTTTGTGTGAGTGTCAGACTCATGGCTCGTTTATATGTTGAAATAACTCGTACAACCTCGTTTATTGATATTGGAAAAACCTTGTTTTGTAAAACATTTGTATTGTAAAATGAATAACCAAGTCAAAACAGATTGGTTATAGTTTATAAAACCTCGATGTCATGAGTCTTAACCCAAAACATTTGTATATCGTAACCCAAATCGTAAATCATTCTCGTAATAAATGTAATGACCATAAATTTAAAATCATTATTCTAGAAATAAAAATAATAATAATTTAGAATAAACTAAACATTTATCTTATGATCTATACTTATGTATATCAACCAAAACTATTATTTATAAATTATCCAATAGGAAACCCTAATTAAGACACCCAAGTAATTCTGTACAAAACCCTAGAATTTTCAGAATTTTTAGCATCAGGATCAGGGCCCCTAAAACTCAGGGGGGGGGGGGTATTCCCTACTTGATGATTATCCTAATAACTTGCTGTCGAAGTTGAAATTTTAAAATCTGTCGACTCAGCTAGGCTAGTCCCACACGTGGCAACCCTATGCATAAAATAAGTGTCTACGCGGGCCGCGTAAGGATAGGCTGAAGGTTCACGCGGGCCGCGACAAGGTCAAATTTCACCTATAAATAGCAGCGATTGGGACTTGATTCTGGGCACAAAAACGACGAAGAAACTCAAAATACACGCTGAGATATCGTCCATATACTCTCAAAACACACACGAATCACTAATTAGTATAGCGATGTGCTGCAGAACAGGGTAATAACTCGATCGCTACTACGATTCAGTGTCCGATTGATTGAAATCAATCCAATGGATGTTTAAGTGCTGCTCAAATTTGGGTTATGCTTTGTCATTAATCGTGATTCCGATGGATGTTTAAGTAATTTCACTTTGTCATTAGTTGTGATTCCGATGGATGTTTAAGTGTTTACATTTTGTCATTCGTTGTGAATCCGATGGATGTTTAAGTGATTTCACTTTGTCATTAGTTGTGAATCCGATGGATGTTTAAGTATCGCACTTTGTCATTCGTTGTGAGGATCTTAATCTCGTGAGTTATCGTAATGCTGTATTAAGTTACTAACCTAGTTGTGTGTATTAGGTTAAAAGATTAATCAGTAGTCTAAACTCTGCCCGTATAAATCTGAAATATTATCACAAGGTAGCATCACTTTGGAATTTTTAAGGTACGGATCCTTACCCCACTCCTTATTGCTTCATATTCAAATTGTTATAAACCCATTAAATTCATACACTCCTCACGTCTTTGATTATCGATTCATTTGACAGTCCGTTGAATTCCTATTCTAAACTTTGGATTTAGCTTTCATGTCATGCGATAGTATTCTGTTAGTTGTACTCATTATCGCATGTTCCAATATATGTTACGTATTGTTATGAAAAATAATTTGATAAGTTATGTAAATAAGACTATTTGTACTCTGATACCCTGAGTGTCGCTTCTCGTGGAGTGTCCCACGAGCATGTTGTTGCGGCATCGACATCATGTGCTCCATCCGTGACGGAGAGATCAGTTCACGGCGTCCCTAGGTACTAGTGAGGTACAAAGCTACTAGGAGGCGTATGGATCGATCCTAGGATTTAAGTTAAGGAGGTGGATAACGGGTATGCCAACTCGCCATCTCATGTGATAATTATGCAGGTGTAGCTACCTGTGTATTGTCACATTTTAAGTTTTGCTCATGGGTACATCCGTAAGATATGATTATGAAATTACGTTACTTGCATCATATCATTTTAACATAAAGTTTCATCCGAATAACATTTTTATAAAGCGTTACTTGTTATTTGAGCCTATTATTCCGTACTGAGCATTTGGCTCATTCCGTAAAAATTTTGTATATACAGGTCCGCATGTTACTTTGGGCAGGGAAAAGAGAGAAGAATAAAGCATAGGAATAAATCTGAAGACGTTAGTTAATTAAGTCGAATGTCTCCTTAAGTTTAGTTGTCGTTGTATCCTTATCAAATAAATAAATGGAATTATGACTTTTGTTTATGATACCACTGTTATTGTGACACGTCAGCCCATCCGGGTTGGGGTGTTACAGCTATGGTATCACAGCAAAGGCTCTTTCCTGTAGAAAACTTGAAGATAGTAATTAAAACCTGTGAGGAATGGGTAGATATCTATGATAGGATTCAACTTGGTCTCTTATTTGTTTAACTCCTATGTCTATTCTTATAGATGCCTCCTCGTCGTCCGCCACGTAGGAGTACTCGTACTAACCATGTGCATAACAACACTTCTTCGAATGAGACTCCAGTTGATCCAAACGTAATTAATGCTATCAACCACGCTGTTGCCGGGTTGCTTCCAAACCTTGTTGCTCAAACAGCTGAGGCCGTTATTCAACAAACTCGTCATCCAGAACGTAATAACACGAATCCAATCTCTGGTGAAGAAATTCATGAGAATACCACGAACCATACTACCTATAGTATAGACATATGGATCGCTAAATTCCAAAAACAAAAGCCGAAATCCTTTAGTCACGCTACTAATCCAGTTGAAGCAAGAAACTGGATAGCTCATGTTGAAAAGATCTTCGGAGTTCTTGGAGTTCCGGAGCAATACAAAGTTAGATTGGCTACCTACAAATTTGAAGATGACGCACAAACTTGGTGGGAAGGATATAAGCAAGTCAAAGGAGGGGATGATTTTGACGCTAATCTTTCATGGGTCGACTTTCGTACCATCTTTTACGACAAGTATTTTTCTACTGCTGATAAAGAAGCTTATAACATGGAGTATGCAGTGATTCGACAGGGGAGTGATGAACCAGCCTCTGAGTTCATTACTCGATTTTCAAGGTTGGCTAGTATTGTAGGAGACGTTGCAGGATCAGCAGAAGCCTAGGCAGAAAAATGCAAGTGGGCAGTCAATGATCGAATTCGGAAGTCGATCATGTACATGAAATTTAAGGATATCACCGAAGTTGCTGATGCAATCAAAACTTTTGAGTTCGAAAGGAAAGAATTTTTATCTCGAACTGGTGATAATAAGAAGAGAAATAGGGAAGGACAATTTAAGCAGGAAATCGGCCAATCATCCACTACGCCACAGCATCAAGACCGCAAAGTGCAAGGAAATCAAAACTCTGGAAATCAGGCACGTCCATGGCAACCTAGACCGCAAAACCCGAGGCCTGCTCAAAACCAGATTCAGTTGTATGCAGAACCTATTAGAGCTCAACCACTGAATCAACATGTAAACCCGAATCAGATTACATATCCTCTATGTAATATTTGTGGTAAGCGACATCAGGGCGTATATCACCGAAGTACAGGAGCATGCTTTAGATGTGGCCAAACTGGACACATGATTAAGGAGTGTACAAAGAAAGACACTAAGAAGAATAACCGACCAAATGTTGCACCACCCAATGTTGAAGGAAGAGTTTTCGCACTTTCTGCTACTGATGCTGCTAATGCCCCAGGTACTGTGTCGGGAACCCTTCAGCTTGGTAAACATAGTATCTATGTGTTATTCGATACAGGAGCGACCCATTCTTTAGTATCCCACTCGTTTACTAAGTACCTTCCGATAAGACCAACTCTCTTAAATCATACTTTAACCATTTCCACTCCCATGGAAAATTCATCCGTAATCACTTACGTATATAAAGATTGTCCGATCCGTATTGAATCTATTGTGTGTAAGGCAGACCTATTTCCAATAAATATGTGTGACTTTGATGTTATTCTAGGAATAGATTGGTTGTCTCGACATCGCGTAACTATAGATTGTCGTTTCCGCCGTGTTATTTTCGGTAATCTTCATCATCCTGATATTATATATCAGGGAACTCAAGCTCATAAATCTCTTAAAATTATCTCTGCGCTCAAAGCTCGAAAATTCATATCAAACGGCTGTGCTGGATTCCTAGCATCGGTTAAGGATACTTCTGCTAGTGTTAAGAGTATCGATAGCCACTCCGTTGTTCGTGAATATCCTGATGTATTTTCGGATGAACTACCAGGATTACCACCCGACCGTTAGGTAGAATTCACCATCGACTTGATCCCTGGTGCTGAACCTATTTCTAAAGCTCCGTACCGTATGGCCCCGAGGGAACTGAAGGAGTTGAAGGAACAATTGCAAGAATTGTTAGATCTAGGATTCATAAGACCCAGTGTTTCACCTTGGGGTGCTCCGGTCTTATTTGTGAAGAAGAAAGACGGTAGTATGCGTTTATGTATTGACTACCGAGAGTTGAACAAGATTACTATTCGTAATCAGTATCCTCTGCCTCGCATTGATGATCTCTTTGATCAACTTCAGGGGGCTCAGTTCTTCTCAAAAATCGACCTGAGGTCCGGGTACCATCAGCTAAAGATAAAAAATGATGATGTTCCCAAGACCGCCTTTCGTACTCGTTATGGTCATTACAAATTCTTGGTTATGCCCTTTGGGCTAACTAACGCACCCGCAGTCTTCATGGATTTGATGAATCGCGTATTTCACAAATTCCTAGACAAATTCGTTATTGTCTTTATCGATGACATTCTAGTGTATTTTAAGAGTCACGAAGAGCATAAAGCACATCTACATGCAGTACTTGGAACCTTGCGGCATGAGAAGTTGTACGCTAAGTTTTCCAAATGTGACTTTTGGCTTAGCCAAGTGGCATTTCTAGGACATGTCATATCAGCAGAGGGAATTATGGTAGACCCAACAAAGGTTGAAGCTATTACAAAATGGCCAAGACCCACTTCTGTTACTGAAATACGAAGTTTCTTGGGTCTTGCTGGCTATTACCAAAAATTTGTTGAAAGATTCTCGGTAATTGCTTTACCACTCACAAAACTCCTAAGGAAAGGGGTGAAGTACTCATGGAACGAGGAACAAGAGAAAAGCTTTGAAGAATTGAAGAAACGACTTGTATCCTCTCCGATACTCACTCTCCCTTCTGGATCTGGAGGTTACCAAGTCTATAGTGATGCCTCAAAGAAAGGATTAGGTTGTGTGCTAATGCAACATGGGAAGGTTATCACTTATGCCTCCCGTCAGTTAAAGCCTTATGAAGTTAACTACCCTACACATGATTTAGAACTAGCCGCAGTCGTCTTTGCACTTTAGATTTGGCGACATTATCTGTATGGTGAAAGTTGTGACATTTTTACCGACCATAAGAGCCTCAAGTACATATTCACCCAGAAAGAGCTAAATATGAGGCAAAGAAGGTGGTTAGAACTTTTAAAAGATTACGACGCAAATATTCAATACCATCCAGGCAAAGCCAATGTTGTAGCTGACGCGTTGAGCCGAAAGAATTCCGGGACTATATCTTGCTTACAAATTCAGCCTCGTATTAGGAGGGATCTCGAAAGAATGAACATTTGGCTTCAGGTTAGTAAATCTGATGGATATCTAGCTAGAATGCAGATTGAACCTGACCTCATATCACGGATCAAAGATGCACAGAAGCAAGATGGAGAACTTTGGGCAATTGTGCAAAATCTTGAGGTAGGTAAGCAATCTGAATTTCATATAGACCATCATGGGGTGATTTGGTGCGGTAAAAGACTTTGTGTACCCGATGACTCCACCCTTCGTGAGTCATTGTTAGCCGAAGCTCACAGCTCACCATTTTCAATTCACCCAGGATCTACCAAGATGTATAGAGATTTAAGACAGAACTTTTGGTGGAATGGCATGAAGGAAGACGTTGCTCGATACGTAAGTAAATGCCTCACTTGCCAACAAGTGAAAATTGAACACAAACGAGCAAGCGGTCTGTTGCAGCCATTGGATATTCCCATATGGAAGTGGGATGAGATCACAATGGATTTTGTTACCGGTTTGCCTAAGACTTTCAAGAAGAATGATGTTGTATGGGTTGTTGTCGATAGGTTGTCGAAGTCAGCACATTTTCTACCAATTCAGCAAGGATTTTCGGTTAATAAGTTATCCGAAATATTTCTTCAAGAAATTATTCGACTCCATGGCACACCATCTTCCATTGTTTCCGATAGAGACCCATGTTTCACCTCACGATTTTGGAAAGGTTTTCAGGCAGCTTGGGGTACACGACTGAAGTTTAGTACGGCTTTCCATCCACAAACAGATGGGCAGTCAGAACGCATGATTCAGACCTTGGAAGACATGCTCCGAGCATGTGCACTTGAATGGTCTGGAAACTGGGATGAATATCTATGCCTTGTTGAGTTCGCTTACAACAATAGTTGGCAAGCAAGTATTGGCATGGCACCTTTTGAACTTTTATACGGTCGGAAATGTCGCGCACCGATATGCTGGGATGAAGTTGGAGAAAAGATTATTGAAGGGCCAGAACTAGTTCAGATTACAAATGAAAAAGTCACTATGGCACGAGAAAAACTGAAAGAAGCTCAGAGCAGACAAAAGAGCTATGCAGATCAAGATAGACGACCACTCGAATTTAAAATTGGTGACCACGTATTCTTAAAGGTATCACCTTGGCGTGGCGTTCGTAGATTTGGAATTAAAGGGAAGCTTAGTCCCCGTTTCATCGGTCCGTTTGAAATCCTTGAAAGAATTGGAGAAGTGTCATATAGACTGGCTTTACCGCCTCAACTCTCTCACGTTCATAACGTTTTTCATGTCTCCTCGTTAAGAGGATATAATTATCATCCACTCCATGTCCTTAGTTATCCGTTACTTACAATTCACGAAGATTTGTCCTACGAAGAAGAACCAGAAGCCATCTTAGATCGACAAGAAAGGGTTATGCGTAGGAAAGTAATTCCGTTTGTTAAAATCCTCTGGAAAAATCACTCTGAACGCGAAGCCACATGGGAATCTGAAGAATCAATTCGCTCTCTATACCCTAATCTATTCGAACAATAGAATTTTAGTCAAGATAACGGTGAACCTTGCTCTTTGATCTATGTTCATTTATTTATGTTTGTGATCATTCATGCTTTGCTTTATGTGAATATATCTTAGTTATGATTAAGCATGTTTATGTAGGAGATATCAGTATCAATAGTCACTCTTGTTATCTGCAAGTCTATGTTGATTTTCTGCATGATTAAATATGTTATTAAGATACGAAGAGGAAGAACCATTAGGACATGATGGTAAGGTAATTGACAATTATAGTCATGAACTTAATTATGAATTTCAGATACACATGTGTGTTTAGGAGATTATTGTTATATAAGTTAGTAACTCTGCTATGAAAATTCCGTTTCCGTTACTTATATATTCTTATTTGAAAAATTTCGAGGACGAAATTTCTTTTAAGGGGGTAATAGTTGTAATGACCATAAATTTAAAATCATTATTCTAGAAATAAAAATAATAATAATTTAGAATAAACTAAACATTTATCTTATGATCTATACTTATGTATATCAACCAAAACTATTATTTATAAATTATCCAATAGGAAACCCTAATTAAGACACCCAAGTAATTCTGTACAAAACCCTAGAATTTTCAGAATTTTTAGCATCAGGATCAGGGCCCCTAAAACTCAGGGGGGGGGGTATTCCCTATTTGATGATTATCCTAATAACTTGCTGTCGAAGTTGAAATTTTAAAATCTGTCGACTCAGCTAGGCTAGTCCCACACGTGGCAACCCTATGCATAAAATAAGTGTCTACGCGGGCCGCGTAAGGATAGGCTGAAGGTTCACGTGGGCCGCGACAAGGTCAAATTTCACCTATAAATAGCAGCGATTGGGACTTGATTCTGGGCACAAAAACGACGAAGAAACTCAAAATACACGCTGAGATATCGTCCATATACTCTCAAAACACACACGAATCACTAATTAGTATAGCGAGGTGCTGCAGAACAGGGTAATAACTCAATCGCTACTACGATTCAGTGTCCGATTGATTGAAATCAATCCAATGGATGTTTAAGTGCTGCTCAAATTTGGGTTATGCTTTGTCATTAATCGTGATTCCGATGGATGTTTAAGTAATTTCACTTTGTCATTAGTTGTGATTCCGATGGATGTTTAAGTGTTTACACTTTGTCATTCGTTGTGAATCTGATGGATGTTTAAGTGATTTCACTTTGTCATTAGTTGTGAATCCGATGGATGTTTAAGTATCGCACTTTGTCATTCGTTGTGAGGATCTTAATCTCGTGAGTTATCGTAATGCTGTATTAAGTTACTAACCTAGTTGTGTGTATTAGGTTAAAAGATTAATCAGTAGTCTAAACTCTGCCCGTATAAATCTGAAATATTATCACAAGGTAGCATCACTTTGGAATATTTAAGGTACGGATCCTTACCCCACTCCTTATTGCTTCATATTCAAATTGTTATAAACCCATTAAATTCATACACTCCTCACGTCTTTGATTATCGATTCATTTGACAGTCCGTTGAATTCCTATTCTAAACTTTGGATTTAGCTTTCATGTCATGCGATAGTATTCTGTTAGTTGTACTCATTATCGCATGTTCCAATATATGTTACGTATTGTTATGAAAAATAATTTGATAAGTTATGTAAATAAGACTATTTGTACTCTGATACCCTGAGTGTCGCTTCTCGTGGAGTGTCCCACGAGCATGTTGTTGCGGCTTCGACATCATGTGCTCCATCCGTGACGGAGAGATCAGTTAACGGCGTCCCTAGGTACTAGTGAGGTACAAAGCTACTAGGAGGCGTATGGATCGATCCTAGGATTTAAGTTAAGGAGGTGGATAACGGGTATGCCAACTCGCCATCTCATGTGATAATTATGCAGGAGTAGCTACCTGTGTATTGCCACATTTTAAGTTTTGCTCATGGGTACATCCGTAAGATATGATTATGAAATTACGTTACTTGCATCATATCATTTTAACATAAAGTTTCATCCGAATAACATTTCTATAAAGCGTTAGTTGTTATTTGAGCCTATTATTCCGTACTGAGCATTTGGCTCATTCCGTAAAATTTTTGTATATACAGGTCCGCATGTTACTTTGGGCAGGGAAAAGAGAGAAGAATAAAGCCTAGAAATAAATCTGAAGACGTTAGTTAATTAAGTCGAATGTCTCCTTAAGTTTAGTTGTCGTTGTATCCTTATCAAATAAATAAATGGAATTATGACTTTTGTTTATGATACCACTGTTATTGTGACACGTCAGCTCTTCCGGGTTGGGGTGTTACAATAAAACTCGTATGATTTATATCATTTAGTAAACATCGTTGCGTGTCTCGTTTTGAAAAATCGTTCGTCCAAGTGAACCAAATAACGCTACGGAATATAATATGATAAAAACACTTATATATAAGAAGTACCAGCGGCGTATCTACCATGCTTTTATCACATTACCCCTGTCCCGTTATCTAAACACTAACCAAAAACCAATCATTGTTCAAATCGTTTAACTTGTTCAAATCGTTCTAATTGTTCAAATCGTTCAATCGTTTCAATCGTTCAATCGTTCAAAATCGTTCTCGTTCAAATCGTTCTCGTTTTAGTTGTGAAAACTACTTTTGGTCGTCTCGTTTATAACATTCAAACCTTCGCAACTCGTCCATCGTTCAACTCGTATTAGCAAACCACCAAAGGGTAAGTTAACAATCATCAGGTTCAGTCGTTTCCCACATAACCCCCATACATAACCATGGGATTAGTCTGATAACGGGATTTGTCAGATCCTATGGTACCATAACCTAATATTGGTTGGCTTGATCAATGTTAATGAATGTCATTCGTTATGTAAATACGTCCAACAAGTTCGTTCATATTATCGAAATCATTCTTGTTTAGTATAAACCATAGTATTCGTTTTTGAAACCATCGTTGAAAGCATCAAAACCATTTAACACATATGAATCACCCCAAAACATTGAAAGCAATAAAATAGAGGAACTATGTACTCACATCGAAGTGCAAAATATCCTTGATTAAAGTGAACTAGCAAAGCTCGAGTAAACCAAGGAAATCAGATAGCACCTAGTAATCGGATCGCTAGTTAAATAAATCGACACCCAAATCGGAAGATCGGGTAGAATGAGGTCTTGTAAACCAAATGAGTATTGGAACTCATGTGATATGGTTTAACAAAGCCTACATTCTAAATCGAAACCTATCCTAAGTGCTTTCGACCCGTTACGACCCATTAAGGTAGCTTATGCTACTTTAACGCGTCGTTCGCGCAAAAACGCGTTCGAGACGCCTAACTAGTCCTATGACAAGTATTATATGCCTAAACATGTTTAAATATGTTGCATAATCAGTTTAAGTGACAAAAGTTATGTTACATATGCTTAGAATCCAATTATGCATGAAAAGGGCATTTTGGTCATTTTCCTAAGGCATATAAACTATCTATCATACAACTAATTTAACTAAGGGACCATAAGGTATAACCTCGGAAGGTTATTCCCTATACAACTATGGTCACTAAATATGCTTGGTCGGATCCTAATGATCGACCAAACGGGTCGGGTTCGAAAGTCTAAGCGGTGATTTAGACCGCTTGACTTACGACTCTTAAACAAGCACTAGACTAAAAGTGACGAGTTAAACATGTTAAGACGTGTTTAAGTAAGTTAGAAAACAGGTGTTGATATCAAAACAAAGTGTTTTGATACCCGAAAATAGCTTCGATGCAAAATACGCATAAACACGTATTTTGACAGAAACTTTGACTCGTCACTTCGACTAATCGACGTCGTAATTAGTAGGTATAGTCACAATAATGAAGTTTAAGTATTGGGGACATGAAAAATGCTCAAAAACATCTCGGATGTCGGTTCGTTTGGTTGTACGGTTGCGTTATTCGGTTAATTACGACGAAAACTTGAACGGACGCAAAAACGATCCAAATTGCGCGACGAATGGAATTTTTGTATTCCAATCACTAAAATAAAATATTTTAATGATTACAAAAATTTTTGGATGTCCGGGGATGATCAGAACGTAAGATATGCGCGAAAATGCAAACTTATGCACTTTTTGACGCTTTTAGTACCTGTTGATCAAATAAGTTTATTTTTGCGCACCAAACACCTCAAAGCCTATTTCTAAGCCATGTAAAGGATATCTACGGCATGTTAACTTATGATCAAGTTTCGGAATGTCCGTTACCATACGAATCGGCATAGTTTCGCAGTTTGACACAATTAGTCCCTGCAATCGAATAAACTTGTTTTCGACACACCAAACCATCCAAAACTTATTTCTAAGTTATGTAAAGGTTATTTAAGGTATGTTAAGCCTATGTCACTATTCCAGAGTGTTTGTCACATTAAACTAACTGCGTTTACGCACCAGTTTGCGTATAACTTTCAGAAAGCGATTTAAAGCTTGAAATCGAACTCGAATCAAATCGTCAAATCATCAAACACAAATACACAAATATTAACACCAAAACACATCGTTTTTTTGATAATTGATATCGTTTTACATCGTAAATCGTTTACAGATCACAGTTTTCACAGTCTTCCCTACTTTAGAAAATTTCATCCCGAAATTTTAACTACAGAAAACTTGTGAAAACAATTGTGGATATTTCGCTTCCATTTGGTCCTCACATTCCAAGTAAACTCTGGGCCACATTTGGACTCCCAGTGAACCTTGACTAATCGTATATGCTTGTTCTTCAATTGTTTGACTGCACGGTCCATTATCTCCACAGGTTTCTCGACAAAGTGCATCGTTTCATCAATTTGAATTTCGTCGAGTGGAATGTGAAGATCAGTATCGGCTAAACACTTTCGCAAATTGGACACGTGGAATGTTGGGTGAATATTCCCAAGTTCAGGAGGTAGCTCAAGTCGATAGGCAACCTTTCCAATTCTTTCAACAATCTTAAATGGTCCAACATATCGAGGTGCAAGTTTTCCTTTCTTTCCAAATCTCACCACTCCCTTCTAAGGGGATACATTGAGTAGGACATGGTCGCCAACTTGAAATTCCAAGGGCTTGCGTCGCATATCCGCATAACTCTTTTGACAGCTTCTAGCTGTCAGAAGATTATCATGAATTTTCTTGATTTTGTCTGTTGTTTCCAGAATGAGTTCAGGTCCAGTAAGCTGAGCATCACCGATCTCATTCCAACAGACATGTGAATGACATTTTCGACCGTATAAAGCTTCGAACGGTGCTATATTAATGCTAGCATGCTAACTGTTGTTG
The DNA here is from genome assembly GCA_030545235.1 of Helianthus tuberosus. NCBI lineage: Eukaryota > Viridiplantae > Streptophyta > Magnoliopsida > Asterales > Asteraceae > Helianthus > Helianthus tuberosus. Next base: position 917,156 of record JARYGA010011515.1, on the reverse strand, counting down.
TAAGAGAACTCAATCAACGGAAGATGAGAATCCCAATTACCACCAAAGTCTATCATGCATGCTCTAAGCATATCCTCCAACGTTTGAATTGTCCTCTCAGATTGTCCATCTGTTTGGGGATGATAAGCAGTGCTTAGATTCAGTTGAGTTCCCAAAGCAGATTGCATGGTCTTCCAAAAATGAGATGAAAATCGAGCATCACGATCAGAAATGATATCCAAAGGAACCCCATGTCGAGATACAATCTCATCAACATAAATCTTGGAGTTAATTGCCAAAATCGTCCCCGAGTTTTGGGCAGGTTTGCCATTTTCGTCCAAAATGACACTTTTGTACCAAATTGCCCCCAACGTTTGTAACGTTTTGCCATTTTCATCCAAACCACTAACTTAGTTTATTTTTTCTGTTAAGTTGTGGATATTTGGATGAAAATGGCAAATATAAAACCTCGGGGACGATTTTGGCAATTTACTCAAACTCTTTTAAATTTCTTTTATTTAATTAATTTTGTTACATATACAATAAAAAAGAATATACATGCAATTTTTATATGAAAAAAATAATAGCTTTGTCATGTAATTTTTATAAATTTTCATCCAATCATTAACTAAGTTAATTTTTCTACTAAGGCGAAGGATGTTTATAAACTAAGACAAAAATTAATTTCTAATTTTTTATATAGATTAGTTTTACAAAAATAAAATCTACTTAAACGTCTAAATTTTATAAAACTAAAATGCTGGTAACCTTATTGAAAAATGTCAAATAAAAAAAATCTTATCAAATTTACCAAGTTTGTAATTCATCTTCTACTCTTTTAAATTCGCTCCTAAGGAAAAACAGAAGCCAATGCCCCCCCCCCCCCCTCTAAACAACATATCGTTACCAAACCTTAAAATTATCCAACAAATTGTAATTATAATGCTATGAACCAAAAGTTTATTTACTCAAGCCACTCAGAATAATTATTAGTTAGTTACCCTCATAATCTTAACTAAACAAATATTTTATTTCTACCAACATATTTCCTGGTTGCTCAACACATTAATAAAATATGTAACGTTTTACAATATTTTTTCTATCTCTACAACTGATAAATACTAAAAGTTGTAATCGATTGTTTTGTGTTACACACCAATGACGTTTTCTCTTTATAAAACTGATTTATATAAAGAATCTATAAATTAATTTTTGTCTTAATTTATAAAATTTAAAACATCCTTTACCTTAACAGTAAAAATAAACTGAGTTAGTGATTAGGATGAAAATTTATAAAAATTATGTAACAAAACTATTAATATTTTTTTTTCTAAAAACTCCATGTATATTCTTTTTTATTATATATGTAACAAAAATAATTAAATAAAAGAAATTAAAAAGGGTTTAAGTAAATAGCCAAAATCGGCCCTGTGGTTTTATATTTGCCAATTTCATCCAAGTATCCTCAACTTAACAGAGAAAATAAACTAAGTTAGTGGTTTGGATGAAAATGGCAAAAAGTTACAAACGTTGTGGGAAATTTGGTACAAAAGTGTCATTTTGGACGAAAATCGCAAACGAGCCCAAACCTCAGGGACGATTTTGGCAATTAACTCTAAATCTTGGCAAGCTTATCAGCAGATAGATCCTCGCGAATCGGTATAAAGTGACCTGACTTCGTTAATCGATCAATGATAACCCAAATAGCATCGTAACCTCTAGATGTACGCGGTAACTTAGTGATAAGATCCATCACAATGTTCTCCCACTTCCAAACCGGTATCTCTGGTTGTACAAGCAAACCAGAAGGTTATTGATGTTCAGCCTTGACTTTGAGACAAGTTAGGCATTTTGATACATATCATACCAGGCCACCAGTACTGAGTACGAAGATCTTTGTACATTTTGTCAGCACCAGGATGGATAGAATATCGAGACTTATGAGATTCGTCCATCACTAAAGTGTGAAGATTGTCTTGTTCGGGAATCCAAAAATGATTCTTGAAATAGAGTAAACCATCGTCTTTCGTTTCGAGTTTAAGCTCAAGTTGAAGTGGTAGCTCATATTTCAATAAGCCTTTGGTTACGAATGATCGTTGAGCTTGAAGGACACGAGATTGAATATCGGATAGAGTTCGAACAGAATGAAGCTTGGCTCGTTCCTTTCAACTTAGTGCATCAGCTACGACATTCGCCTTACCAGGATGGTAGCGAATTTCCCAATCATAATCGTTCAATAGCTCAATCCAGCGTCATTGTCTCATGTTCAGCTCCTTTTGATTAAGAATGTGCTGGAGACTTTTGTGGTCTGTGAATACCACACACTTCGTTCCATAGAGATAGTGTCTCCAAATTTTGAGAGCAAAAACCACAGCGCCCAACTCAAGATCATGAGTGGTGTAGTTCTTCTCGTGAATTTTCAGCTGTCTTGACGCATAAGCTATAACTTTACCTTGTTGCATAAGAACACAACCAAGGCCTAGATTCGACGCGTCACAATAGACAACGAAATCATTGTTTCCATCGGGCAAAGACATAACAGGGGCATCACAGAGTTTTTGTTTCAGCGTTTGGAACGCTTCTTCTTGTTTAGGTCCCCACTCAAAAGGCTTATTCTTCTGAGTCAAAGCAATGAGTGGAACCGCGATCTTCGAGAAGTTCGAAATAAATCGTCGATAATACCCAGCGAGACCAAGTAAAGATCGAACTTTTATGGGTGTCGTAGGTGTGTTCCAATCCTTAATTGCAGCAATTTTGGAAGGATCCACATGAATACCCTGCTCGTTAACAATATGACCCAAAAACTGAACTTCTTTAAGCCAGAATTCACACTTGGAGAATTTAGCAAAAAGTTGTTACTTCTTCAGGAGTTCCAGTGTCAGACGAAGGTGTTGTTCGTGATCGGCTCGAGACTTCGAATAAACAAGAATTTCGTCAATGAACACAATGATGAACTTATCTAAATAAGGTTTACAAACCCTATTCATTAAGTCCATGAAAATAGCTGGGGCATTCGTCAAACCAAAAGGCATGACTGTGAACTCGTAGTGTCCATATCTCGTGCGGAAAGCATTTTTGGGAATATCTTCTTTGAGTACACGAAGCTAATGATACCCAGAACGCAGATCGATCTTAGAAAAACATGAAGCACCTTGCAGCTGATCAAAGAGATCGTCAATTCGTGGTAAGGCATATCGATTCATGATGGTTAGCTCTTGAAGCACCTATACAACTATGGTCACTAAATATGCTTGGTCGGATCCTAATGATCGACCAAACGGGTCGGGTTCGAAAGTCTAAGCGGTGATTTAGACCGCTTGACTTACGACTCTTAAACAAGCACTAGACTAAAAGTGACGAGTTAAACATGTTAAGACATGTTTAACTAAGTTAGAAAATAGGTTTTGATATCAAAACAAAGTGTTTTGATACCCGAAAATAGCTTCGATGCAAAATACGCATAAACACGTATTTTGACCGAAACTTTGACTCGTCACTTCGACTAATCGACGTCGTAATTAGTAGGTATAGTCACAAGGGAATATAACCATCATGATTATGCTTAAGTTGCAAAGTTCAAATGAACTTTGTGTTGACCAAATCGTGGTCAAAGCAGAAAGTCAAACACTGTTTGACTTTCACGCTTGAAAAGCATAAACGAGCATGAAAGAAACTTACAAAAGGTCCAAGCAAGGAAGATTTGAACTAAAAAATTCTCAGGTATGAAGCTTCACAAGGAGAGCTTCAACTTAGAGAAGGAAATTGAGATCAAATGTGAGGAAGATGAAGTGAAATCAAGTGGGTATTTATAGAATTTCAAGAACCGTTAGGATCGTTTCTCGATAATTGAGCTTCGATCTGGACCGTACATGTAAGGCACACTGATTTGGAATACTATGGGTGCCCAAAACCATCATACGGTATTGAGAAAGTTACATAAAGGCCCCTGAAAATCAACCCAGTTGTCAAAAATGGAGTTTTTGCCCAGCATGAGCCGTCGTGTGCCGCCACAGCACAGCCACTAGGCTGTGGTGCGACGCCACCAGTGCACATGTGACAACCTGAAATTCCAAGACCTTTCCTTTACGTCACTTGTTTTAGAATCCTGTCTTATAAGTCGTTGCATTGTATCATTATATTGTTTTGTTTGAATGTGAAAGAATGGTTATGTTAAGGTTTAAGGCTAGTGATTAATGAAAACAAAAAGGTTATTGATTAATTATGAAAACTTAAGAATAATCATGCTTATTTAAGGTTTTTCGCCATAAATAATCCGACGAAACTTGAGATCCCTCGTTGACACTCGGCTCGACGAAAAACAGATCTTTCGCCAAGAGGAGTCTTTCGTCGGCCCAGGTTTCCTCGAAGCCCAGTAAGGGCCCAATACTATCACTCGAGTATATTGCATTGAACACTTGTCATTTGTCACGTAACTGCTCAATTGAAAACCCTAGAACCCTCCCTTCTATGCGACGACAACCTTGAGTCTTCGAAGCCTTTTATATCGATCAACTTATTGTTCCTTCTATCTCGCTTACTGTTTAACCACTATTGATTGTGGGGTTGAAATTATCATTGGCTGTTTGTTTGAAATCATTATTAACTGTTGCTAAGTAATGTTTAGATTATGATTGGATGATGATTTCTATAATAATAAGTCACTAGATCTATGTGATTATCAGTTACGGTTGTGTATGGTGTGTCAGTTAGGGTTTCATGATTATGATCGTATGTTTAGAATATGTGGTTGAACATGGAATGTAACTCTAATGTACTTAATGATTAGGAATTCAAGGATTAACAAACTTCACTAGATCTATGTGATTATCAGTTACGGTTGTGTATGGTGTGTCAGTTAGGGTTTCATGATTATGATCGTATGTTTAGAATATGTGGTTGAACATGGAATGTAACTCTAATGTACTTAATGATTAGGAATTATGGGATTAACAAACTGATGATTGTTCGATTAGTAGGATGATGCCCATGATAAATTATTAGTTATGATTATGCGGCAGAAATCAAGAACTGGTAACCGCCTGTTAGGGTTAGCGACGAAACACCGTTGATGTTTAATCTGGGTCGACGAAAATCTGGATCTTTCGTCATGCATTGAATCCGATGAAAGATGGGTCTTTCGTCATGATTGGACCCTGACGAAAGGTGGTCCTTCGTCGCATGGGAAATGAGTTGAACAGTAAATGACTTATGTTGTGCATGTTATCTAACTTTTGTGAAGTAAATGACTTATGTTGTGTATGTCATCTAACTGTTGTGACTGTTGCATGAGAATAAAGCTACCTAGAAATAAGGAACCTGTATAGACTGATGGGTGATGTCTAATATGAATTGTCTATTACGATTAGCCAATACAATTGTGAATGTTATTCCATGATATACACAAGGATGTGGATTGTTGTGTGAAATGTAAACTGTGTAATTACATAAAGTAACGTATTTCAAAACTGATATTGATTGGTAACCTCGTTAGGGTTGGTTGATTAACTTGGAAACGGGTAACTTAACAAACCGAGCAAACCAAGGTGAGTTCACTGCTCTTTTGCAAGCATGTCGGGTAATGGGTTTGACTGGAATGTTAAACCTGGGGTGTTGGTTAATACACGTATATCTATCACTCAAGTCCCTCCTACCGATTGTTTCCGGGAAGGCAACGGGGTATTAGTTAATAGCGCTATTTAGGTTTGGCACCCTCACACCGCACCGAGGAGGTCGGAAGTGAACTAATAACCCCCATCTTGACTAGTGCTTTGATAGAGGCATTGGGGTTTAGGGCAAATAATCTGGAGCCATCGGCGATAAGCGTGTGATTAACAACATTGAATCTGTGAAACTTTTTAATCTAGTAACTGGTAACTAAACACGTTAACAAACTTTGAACTCACCAGCGTCGTCTGACACACTTGTCTGCATGCTTGCAGGTCGTTAGATTCTTGGACATTGAACTTGCTATCTGGGAGTGCTGGAATGGTCATGGGTCACAACTCTTGACTATTTATTCTTGGTTTAGTACATTGTTTTGAAATACTTGAACAATGAATAATCTTATGCTTCCGCTGAATGTTTACTATGGTTTTAATTTATGACATGGGTTTATATTATGAAATGAACCATGTGTTTTATTCAAATATTTATTAATGGTTCAATGTGATTGGTGGCTTGGATCCTGGTACGTCACACGTCCCGTGGTGTTTTCGCATGTGGTATTTTGGGGGTGTGACAGTTTGGTATCGGAGCCACTGGTTATAGTGAACTAGGTTTTAATACGTTTTTATAAAACCATACTATAACCGAACAACTTCAAAAATCGACCATGACACTCAGCTCCAGATTGCAAGGTTCATCCTCTGTTTACTTTATGCATTACTTGCTTAGTAGTTACCCACACACGACTTGCATGAAACAACATATTTGATACCTTGATGTGATTACCTGTGCTGCATGTCTTAGGGGAGCTAGATAGTGTGGCACTACCCTTCGACTTTTGTGATTATTGATCCTGTAATGCCTTACGTTTTATTATTTGAATGTGGGGGAAATTTTAGCGCAAGTTAAGAGGCACTGAGATAAGCATGCAAATTGCCTTATTATTATGGGTGCACACATAATAATAACGTGAGGTGTATGTGAGTCCCAGTGAGGCTTAACGAGTGTGAGAAGGGTTCTGCCCTATTGTTTGGTGTAAACTATGTAGTTTGTAGATGTCAACGTGATATTTGACTCCTACCTTATCTCGAATCTTAAAATTGCTCCCTCTCCTTATATAGAATCATGAGTGGACGAGGCCATGGACGTGGACACATTGCAATGACTCGGGCTGAGTTGACAAATTTGATTAACACCCGTGTGGCTGAGGCATTAGGAGCCTATCAAGCTGGTACGATATGTGCCAAATCTTCTTTATTCTTGTGTTGCATACACAACTCTTACCCTTGTGTTGTATTTCCTTTCGTCCATTATGTCAGTAAGCGAATCAGAATCAAAACCATCCGCCTGCTTGCACATTCAAGACATTCATGGATTGTAAGCCACAGACGTTCAGTGGGACTGAAGGGGCTGTGGGGTTACTACGTTGGTTTGAGAAGGCTGAATCAGTGTTCGCTATGTGTAATTGTCCCAAGGGGGACCGTGTGAAGTATGCTACAGGCACTTTGCAGGATGGTGCCTTAACTTGGTGGAATGCCCAGGTGCAAATGTTGGGTATCGAGATGACTAACGCCACTACATGGGATGATTTCAAGGAGCTAATGCGTGAGGAGTACTGTCCTCGTGACGAGATTCAGAAGCTCGAGAACGAGTACTATGATTTGAAGATGGAAGGATCCGAGATCGAGGCTTACACGAAACGATATCATGAACTAGCAATTTTGTGCCCTAACTTGTCTCGACCTCTACCTCGATGAATTGAGTTGTATCTCAAGGGCCTAGCACCAGCCGTAAAGGGTTATGTCACTACTGCAAACCTTAACAATCTGCCTACGATCATCCGTTTAGCACACAAGATTACTGACCAAGAGGTCGAACGTGGCTCATTGCCGCCTCGTGTATCTGCTACTACCTCTGCTGCTATAGCTACCACACCTGGTAGTGATAACAAACGAAAATGGAACGATGCTGATAAAGCAACCAGTGCCAGTCAATCTCAGAAAAGGCCTGACAACAGTAATACCCGTACTTTCAGTCAGTCGTCCTCATTTAACCAAGGCCAGGGCAGCAATCAGAGTCAAGGCTCCTATGCTGGTAGGAAGCCAAAGTGCAACAAGTGTGGGTATCATCATCATGGATCATGTGTTCGGGCTTGCCATAGGTGTGACAAGGTGGGCCATATGGCAAAGGACTATAGAGCTCCGCACCCAAAGCAGCAGCAGCAGCAAAACCAGTAACAGAATCAGCAACATCAGCAGCAACAAAGGCAACAACCCCATTAGAACCAAGGCTTTAAGAAGGGGTGTTATCAATGTAGGGATGAGGGTCATATTAAACGGGATTGCCCTCAGTTGAATCAGAATGCCAACGATAACAACTACCGTCAGAACAACAATAACAATGCTGGGAACAACAATAATGGCAACAACGGGGGCAACGGAGCTCGTGCAAGGGTATTTAGAATTGGTGCTGGAGATGCTAGGAACGATGGCAATGTCGTGACTGGTACGTTTTCTGTGAACAATCTCTTTGCTTCAGTGTTATTTGATTCCGGTGCCGATTGGAGTTATGTGTCCCTAGAGTTCAGTCAGCGATTAGGGTTAACTCCAACACCTTTAGAGGTTAAGCATGTAGTAGAATTAGCCGATGGCAAAATGATTGAAGCTTCGCATGTCCTTTTTGGGTGTAAATTAGATCTTGTGGGTCAAGTGTTTGATATTGACCTCCTTCCCGTTACCCTCGGTAGTTTTGACATAGTGTTTGGTATGGATTGGTTGACTAAGCATCAAGCTGAAATTCTCTGTAAGGAGAAGATCGTACGTATTCCTCTCCCAGTAGGGAATCTTTATCAGTTCAAGGGCATCGCAGTGGTGTGATGGTTGGTATCATCTCAGCTATGCAAGCGCAGAAGTGTCTACGAAAGGGGTATCCTGCTATTCTAGCACTTGTTACTGATCCTCAGCCAGAAGAGAGAAAGATCGAGGATCTGCCAGTTGTACGTGAATTTGCCGATGTATTTCCTGAGGAACTACCTGGTTTACCTCCTCACTGCCAAGTGGAATTTCATATTGACCTTGCGCTGGGAGCGGCCCCAATTGCTCGTGCTCCTTATCGTTTAGCACTTGGAGAGTTGCAGGAGCTGTCTAATCAACTGCAAGAGTTATTGGACAGAGGCTTTATTCGACCCAGTTCTTCGCCTTGGGGAGCCCCAGTTTTGTTTGTGAAGAAGAAGGACGGGTCCTTTCGTATGTGTATTGATTATCGGGAGCTCAACAAGGTGACTATCAAGAACCGCTATCTGTTGCCACGCATCGACGACTTGTTTGACCAGTTGCAGGGGTCAAGTTTTTACTTGAAGATCGACTTAAGATCTAGCTATCATCAGATGAGGGTTCGAGAGGAGGATGTTTCTAAAACGGCTTTTCGAACGCGGTATGGGCATTATGAGTTTTTAGTTATGCCGTTTGGGTTGACGAACGCGCCAGCGATTTTCATGGATCTCATGAACCGTGTATGCAAACCGTATCTTGACGAATTCGTTATCGTGTTCATCGGCGACATTCTGATCTATTCAAGGAGCAAGGAAGATCACGAGCGACACCTGCGTCTTATTTTGGAACTTCTGAGGAAGGAGCAGCTCTACGCAAAATTTTCTAAGTGTGACTTCTGGATTCGAGAGGTACACTCCCTTGGCCACACTGTGAATGAATCAGGAATACACGTGGATCCTGCTACGATTGATGCTATCAGAAATTGGGCGACACCCAAGACTCCTTCAGAGGTGCGATAATTTCTTGGCCTCGCTGGGTACTATCGCAGATTTATTAAAGACTTCTCGAAGATTGCTCAACCTCTTACCTCGTTAACACAAAAGGGCATTGTATACTCGTGGGGAACGAAACAAGAGGATGCTTTCCAGTTGCTGAAACAGAAACTCTGCAGTGCGCCGATTTTGTCTCTACCTGAAGGAACAGAAGATTTTGTGGTATATTGTGATGCTTCCATTCAGGGTCTCGGTTGCGTGTTGATGCAACTTGAGAAGGTGATAGCCTACGCCTCGCGATAGTTGAAGGTTCACGAGAGGAATTATACGACACACGACTTAGAGTTGGTAGCGGTGGTGTTTGCGCTCCAAATCTGGAGGCATTACCTGTACGGTACTAAATGCACTATTTATACCGACCACAGGAGCCTTCAACATATTTTCGACCAGAAGGATTTGAATATGTGACAGCGTCGCTGGGTGGAAATCTTAAATGACTACGATTGCGCCATCAAGTACCATCCAGTTAAAGCTAATGTTGTAGCTGATGCCCTTAGTCGGAAGGAAACGAAACCGAAGCGTGTGCGAGCCTTACAGTTCACTATTCACTCAAATCTTCCTGATCAGATCCGTTCGGCTCAGACAGAAGCATTGAAGGAAGAAAACATCGAAGCAGAATACTTAAGGGGCATGGAAAAACGACTTGTAGAGAGATCGGATGGTATTCTCTATTTCATGGAGCGAATATGGATTCCCTTATTTGGTAACCTTAGAGAGCTTGTGATGGACGAAGCACACAAGTTTCGATACTCTGTTCACCCGGGCTCGGATAAGATGTATCAGGACCTCAGAGTCATGTATTGGTGGCCGAAGATGAAGGCTCACATCGCGACATATGTGAGCAAGTGCTTGACCTGCTCGAAAGTTAAAGTGGAATATCAGAAACCGTCTGGATTGCTTCAACAACCAGAAATACCCATGTGGAAATGGGAGCAAATCGCAATGGATTTTGTCACTGGGCTACCTAGAACTCAAAACGGGAATGATACAATTTGTGTGATCATTGATCGTCTCACGAAGTCAGCACACTTTCTATCAATCAAGGAAACAGATAAGTTCTCACGGCTAGCTGATGTCTATCTTAAAGAAGTGGTTTCTTGGCACGGGGTGCCGACCTTCATTATTTCTGACCGTGACCCATGTTTCATCTCAGATTTGTGGCAGTCGATGCACAAATCATTCGGCTCGCGTCTCGATATGAGCACTGTTTATCACCCGCAGACGGATGGTGAAAGTGAGCGAACCATCCAGACACTTGAGCATATGTTACGAGCATGCGTGGTTGATTTTGGAAAGGGTTGGGAGAAACAATTGCCGCTGATAGAGTTTTCTTACAACAACAGTTACCATACCAGCATTCAGGCAGCTCCATTCGAAGCATTGTATGGACAGAAATGTCGTTCACCTCTCTGTTGGGCTGAGGTGGGAGACAGCCACGTTACAGGCCCAGAACTTGTACTTGAAACCTCCGAGAAAATTGTTCAGATCAGGAACCGTATGGCGGCAGCACGTGATCATCAGAAAAGCTACGCCGATAAGCATAGAAAACTGTTGGAGTTCGCAGTTAATGATCGTGTTATGTTGAAGGTCTCACCCTGGAAGGGTGTGGTGCGTTTTGGGAAACGCGACAAGCTTAACCCTCGTTATGTAGGGCCATTCAAAATTCTGGAGCGAATTGGTAAAGTGGCCTACAAGCTAGAGTTACCTGCTGAGTTGGGTAACGTTCATGATGTTTTCCATGTCTCCCAGTTAAAGAAGTGCTTGTCTGATGAAACACTTGTGGTACCGTTTCAAGAGCTGAAATTCGATGACAAATTGCAGTTTGTCGAAGAACCAATAGAAATTATGGACCGGGAGGTCAAGGTCCGTAAGCATAGTCGAATCCCCATCGTGAGAGTTCGTTGGAACTCAAGAAGTGGACCGGAATTCACATGGGAACACGAGGATCAGATGAAGCTCAAGTACCCACATTTATTCCCAGATGACAAGTCCAAGTCTGGCAAATCCAAGTCTGGTGCAACCAGTGAATTTCGGGAAGAAATTCCCATTCAAGTTGGGGATGATGTGGCACCCGCGGAAAATACACAGTCATCCTGACCTGACGCCGTGTTTTGTGTTTGTGGATTACTTATCAAAATTTAGGACGAAATTTCTTTCAAGTTGGGGATGATGTGACAACCCGAAATTCCAAGACCTTTCCTTTATGTCACTTGTTTTAGAATCCTGTCTTATAAGTCATTGCATTGTATCATTACATTGTTTTTTTTGAATGTGAAAGGATGGTTATGTTAAGGTTTAAGGCTAGTGATTAATGAAAACAAAAAGGTTATTGATTAATTATGAAAACTTAAGAATAATCATGCTTATTTAAGGTTTTTCGCCACAAATAATCCGACGAAACTTGAGATCCCTCGTTGACACTCGGCTCGACGAAAAACAGATCTTTCGCCAAGAGGAGTCTTTCGTCGGCCCAGGTTTCTTTGAAGCCCAGTAAGGGCCCAATACTATCACTCGAGTATATTGCATAGAACACTTGTCATTTGTCACATAACTGCTCAATTGAAAACCCTAGAACCCTCCCTTCTGTGCGACGACAACCTTGAGTCTTCGAAGCCTTCTATATCGATCAACTTATTATTCCTTCTATCTCGGTTAGTGTTTAACCATTATTGATTGTTGGGTTGAAATCATCATTGGTTGTTTGTTTGAAATCATTATTAACTGTTGCTAAGTAATGTTTGGATTATGATTGGATGATGATTTTGATAATAATAAATCACTAGATCTATGTGATTATCAGTTACGGTTGTGTATGGTGTGTAAGTTAGGGTTTCATGATTATGATCGTATGTTTAGAATATGTGGTTGAACATGGAATGTAACTCTGATGTACTTAATGACTAGGAATTGTGGGATTAACAAACTGATGATTGTTCGATTAGTAGGATGATGCTCATGATAAATTATTAGTTATGATTGTGCGGCAGAAATCAAGAACTGGTAATCATCTGTTAGGGTTAGCGACGAAACACCGTTGATGTTTAATCAGGGTCTATGAAACTCTGGATCTTTCTTCATGCATTGAATCCGACGAAAGATGGGTCTTTCGTCATGATTGGACCCCGACGAAAGGTGGTCCTTCGTCGCATGGGAAACGAGTTGAACAGTAAATGACTTATGTTGTGCATGTTATCTAACTTTTGTGAAGTAAATGACTTATGTTGTGTATGTCATCTAACTGTTGTGACTGTTGCATGAGAATAAATCTACCTAGAAATAAGGAACCTGTATAGACTGATGGCTGATGTCTAATGTGAATTGTCTATTATGATTAGCCAATACAATTGTGAATGTTATTGCATGATATACACAATGATGTGGATTATTGTGTGAAATGTAAAGTGTGTAATTACATAAAGTAACGTATTTCAAAACTGATATTGATTGGTAACCTCGTTAGGGTTGGTTGATTAACTTGGAAACGGGTAACTTAACAAACCGAGCAAACCAAGGTGAGTTCACTGCTCTTTTCCAAGCATGTCGGGTAATAGGTTTGACTGGAATGTTAAACCTAGGGTGTTGGTTAATACACGTATATCTATCACTCAAGTCTCTCCTACTGATTGTTGCCGGGAAGGCAATGGGGTATTAGTTAATAGCGCTATTGAGGTTTGGCACCCTCACACCGCATAGAGGAGGTCGGGATGAACTAATGACCCCTATCGTGACCAGTGCTTTGATAGAGGCATTAGGGTTTAGGGGAAATAATCTGGAGCCATCGGAGGTAAGCGTGTGATTAACAACATTGAATCTGTGAAACGTTTTAATATGGTAATTGGTAACTAAACACGTTAACAAACTTTGAACTCAATAGCGTCGTCTGACACACTTGTCTGCATGCTTGCAGGTCGCTAGATTCTTGGACATGGAACTTGTTATGTGGGAGTGCTGGAGTGGTCATGGATCACAACTCTTGACTATTTCTTCTTGGTTTAGTACATTGTTTTGAAATACTTGAACAACGAATAATCTTATGCTTCCACTGAATGTTTACTATGGTTTTAATTTATGACATGGGTTTATATTATGAAATGAATCGTGTGTTTTATTCAAATATTTATTAATGGTTCAATGTGATTGGTGGCTTGGATCCTGGTATGTCACACGTCCCGCGGTGTTTTCGCATGTGGTATTTTGGGGGTGTGACAGCACAGATCGAGAAACTTTTGAAAATTGGCAGGTTTGGTCCCTGCAGCTCATTTAGGCCATTTTTGACGCGTTTAAACCCCGTTAACCCATTTGCAAGGATCAATAATGAAGTTTAAGTATAGAGGACCTGAAATATGCTCAAAAACATCTCGGATGTCGGTTCGTTTGGTCGTACGGTTGCGTTATTCGGTTAATTACGACAAAAATTCGAACGGACGCAAAAACGATCCAAATTGCACGACGAATGGTATTTTTTTCTTTCCAATCACTAAAATAAAATACTTTAATGATTACACAAATTTTTGGACGTCCGGGGATGATCAGAACGTAAGATATGCGCGAAAATGCAAACTTATGCACTTTTTGACGCTTTTAGTCCCTGTTGATGCTATAAGTTTATTTTTGCGCACCAAACACCTCAAAGCCTATTTCTAAGCTATGTAAAGGATATTTAGGGCACGTTTAACTTATGATCAAGTTTCGGAATGTTAGTTACCATACGAATCGGCATAGTTTCGCAGTTTGACACAATTAGTCCCTGTGATCGAATAAACTTGTTTTCGACACACCAAACCATAGTTAAATAAAAAAGTTTGACACATAGTTTCGCTCCGGCTTTAGCCGCAGCCCGTTTCACCTCCGCTATCCCTTCAAGAATCAACCGGTGTTTCTCCACCAGTTCATTCTACTTCTTCCTGCAAATCAGCATAATGTTCCACCGGTCTACCTTGACCGTTAATCGACCTCATGAGTGCGTCATCTAACTCCTCTGTGCATTTCTTCTCCAATATTAATTCCATTTCCATCTTCTCACAACGAAATTGATTCAAGAAATTAACACCATAGAAAATCAATTCAAGAAATCTGAGTTCAAACTGAGACATAAAATCGATCCTGTTCCAGGTCTGGGGGCTGAAAGAACTGCAATACCAACCTCCTAGAAATTCCAACTGCATTCATTTGCAGGTAGAAGTATCACATCACCCTTCAGTTCTCTTTTTATCTTTTAAAAATTGTTATAAAAATAATTTTATTTGTTTATAAAAATTAAACGGGCTAAACATGTCACCCACGAACCTGTTAAGTGCACCCAAAACAACACGTTAAGCGAGTTAGTTGGTTTATTCATTAAAGACACAATTTGGAGGACTCCCTTTCCATTTGACCTGTTAGAGTAAGACTTGACATTACCTTTCTATAATTGTGATAAGAAAATCTCTCACACATAAGACATACCAGAGCCTGACCATAGCTGTTCTCGGATATCAATTGCTGAAAATAGAACCGGGCCTGCACAACATCCATATTAGGTAGTTACCAAAGCTGATTTTGCTACGGAAAGTACATAATCAAGTTATGTTAACGTGTGTCAGACGATTCTTATGGAAGTTGAAGCTATGGCACTAAATATGCTTGTTGAATAGGATAAGATGATCTCGTTTGAGAATGAGAAATGGAAGTTGAAGATAAGACTTGTTGCTTTATGTATAGAATTCAAATATGAGCATCACGCCTAGAGTTTGTTTACCTATTATTCTTATGTAGAATTTACAATTTTTGATAAGCATATCCATGTGAAGGAAGTGCTTGAATGTTACATGTATTGAACATGATGTAATTTTTTTTTATTGGCAACGTGTAAGGTATTTCAAATTATACTTTAAATGGTTGATTTGGAATCATGTTGTAATATATATTATTTTAAATAAATACATGTGTTGTATTACACTTAATTTATACTCAAGTTCTCCATGTATAATCAACTCTTTAGATTTGAAAAGAAAATTTTAGCCATCCATATATATGTATAAACATGTTAGCTATTTGCATATTATGCTAATGTTTGAGACTGGGTAGACAATTTATTGTCACACCCCGATATTTCCACGTATTACCGGTGGGCCCGGTAGGGAGTATCGTGACATAGTTGATAACATCATAGTCAAACAACACAATATTAAATGCACAGCGGAAGCAAAAAATAGATTTATTTCAACCGAATAAATTGTAATATCAAGTATCACAAAATAGTTGAAAATTATCCACAAGCGGATCAAATAAAAAGGAAACAAAGTTCATCAGATTTAAAATGCATCCAAGCTTGCGAGACTCTTATTGATGCTAAGGAGAGGCCAGCCTATTTCGAGTAGTACCTGCACTTAGCCTTTTTGGGAAAATACGTCAGTTTACACTGGTAAATACAATTAACCGACTCATTTTGAAAAGGTTTAGAAAATTGATTTGAATGCACAAGGCATAAAATATTTTATAACTTGGGATAATTATTTATATACAAACTTGTAAAAGAATTACATGTTCGTTATACGTTCAGTAGCCCGGGTTGAATACCGGGTTAAAGATTAATAGACACACCACATGATATAGTCCCGCGGCGAGTTATTCCCGAAACCGACGGTTATACCTTATTATTTATATATGCACTGTCGGGTGTACGCCTACACCCCGTGCTTAGGTCGTGGCCAATTCTTAAAATGATGCCAAGGATATCCGAGACATGGTCATTAATCCCCCAAAGGCTTTAAGCAAACACAACAATTTAAATGGGTCATCTCAATAAAGTAACCTTCATACGATTAAAAATTCAATGCCCGACCAAGCGGTATTTTATATACCGTACCCCAAGCCCGTATAAGGGAAAATAATTTAAAAGTATTTACCTTTGCAAATAATAATCACAAATAGAAAGTGCACGTAGCTTTTACCAGGTCTCCGATTCTGGAACAAAGGTTTATAATAACCTATTAGATTCCTAACGGGTCTTTAATTAAGCCTAAACTTAGACCGGTTAGTTTTAAAAGAAGATACGGTTCAAACGCACGATTAAGCGAAGACCGGAATAGAATGAGATTTAGACCCAAAAATTTTGAAGACTTGTATAATATGGGTAAACTAAACACATTCTGGATTTAGAGACAAAAATGATAAGGTTTGACCCGTTTCGGTCAATTTATGCAAACTAGTTACATAAACCGAACCGAACGCGAAAGATGCATAACGGGTAACCAAAAGAGCCATATACAGGTTTCCTAAGTTAATATGCCTTAAATATGTTGTGACATCAGTAAGATATCTTCTATTATGCCAAAAACGGATTTAAACTCAAATTACGCCCCGTAGGGGTATTTTGGTCATTTTAAAGGTTATAAAACAGTTTAAATATTAATCTGAGTTACAAGTCTGATTTAATCAGTAAAAATATTTATTTTTACAAGTCATAACAGTAGGGTATTGTAAATATGTGAAATTTATCTTTTATAACTAAGCTATGCACCGTAGGGGCATTTTGGTAATTTCACTTAAGCCTAAAAGGTCAAAACTGGATATCTGAGTTTAAAAACTTTTGCTTACTGTTAAAATATAAAATTTACTGAAAATATCAGTAGGCATCAGACCTTATATGTTTTAAATAGTTTTATTACATACCATGCGTTAAAAACGCTTAAAAAGGCGATTTTAAGCTATATCCGGGTTTTATAAGAAACGCTGATATTTTTATTATTCTAGAAGTCTTAAAATACTTTATTTGTCATATTGGATTAGTAGAAAAAGGTTTGGTATAAAAATGATTTGTAAAACTCATTTTATAGCCCAAAAGGGCAAAACTGACAATAACCGAATCAAGCTTAAAACTCTATGTTATGCTCAGTCTAAAAATAAATAAAAATCTTCAAAAATCCCAAAATATTATATTACATCAGTGGGTAAAAAGTTTGATATCAAAAATTGGGTTTAGATAGGCTATACGCTAATTATTCCGTTTAATTCATTAAAAGCTATTCATTTACGCTAATGAGCATAACCCCTAATCTAGATCTCAAACTGATGTCAAATTTTAGGGACAAGTCTATTAATCAGTAATGAAGGTTTCTATTCTTTCACTTTTTCTAAAATCATGTTTTATAGTCAAAAGGGCATAATAGTCAACATTTAAGCACTTAACGGAAACATGCATATGAATCGGATAACTATTGAACCAAGTTGTATAATCACAGAGGATTATACTAACATGAAACCTGGTCCAAATAAAGCACTAAGGCATTTCTAAAACATGCTACATTGGGTCAGAACTGAAAGTCAAAGCAAAAGTCAAATTATGCGACTTTCGGTTCCAAACCGAGCTTAAACTAGAAAATGTCGAGTTGAACAAGTTTAGACATGTTCTTACATCAATTACCAAGTTATATTAATGATAAAACAGGTTGCATGGCTCCTACCTTGCTAATTATGCATTAATTTGAAGATAAGCTTTTTGTTGACTTTTTAAGATTAACTTTGACCCGACAATTGACCTAGTTAGAGTGGGAATCAGAGGGTGCCCTTTTAAGGGTTTATTACCCACATAATTACCCACTCATAGGTACTTTCAATTTAAAATTTAACTGGACAAATTATGATTAATTACGAAGTCAAACCTTAATTATGAAGGTTTGACTTTAAGCTAATTAACTAAGCAAAACTAATTTAAAGAAAGTTAAGGACACTTACAAGGGTCCTAAGTACGACTAGTGACTTCTAGGAAGGATGCTTGAGCTCCAAAGTTCTCCAGAAGTGAAGTTGTGAAGGTTTCAAGTGAGTGTGCTCAAGTGTTGCATCAAGAAGGAAGCTTATATAGCAAAATTGGTGCAACAAGATCATCACAAGGAGGTCTACTGATGTTTCCAGATCAAGACAAGTGCCCCTATGCATGAAATACCATTGGAGGAGTCCCTGGTATAAGAAAACAAGGTTTTGAGTCGGGTTAACAGCCTTAACAGGCATCTGCAGGTGAAAACTATCGCTGACAGGCTGAGGTGGCCTGCGTAAGGATCCCCTGACACCTTACGCGGCCCGTGTGGGTGGTCAGAACAGGCTAAACAAGTTTCGTTAATTGCATTTTAGGTCCTTGGTCCTTCCAAACGTGGTTTTGAGTTTATTTCTTGCACCTTTTGCCCTTTAACTTGACTTTTAAGGGTTTCATGACATAACCAAATATTGTTAAGTCCTTGGTTAACTTTGTGATCACCGGTAAAGCCTTAAATTTCAACGTTGACGCTTTTAACCCCTCGCATACGAATATCGTCATAACTTTCTCATACCTTATCGAAACCTTGTGAAATTTTTATCACTTATTCTAGTGAGCATAACCAATCGTTACAAAGCTTCGGGTTCGCTAAAAGGTCACTCAGAGGTATACTTTAAACATGTTGACACATTTAACCCTTGTAGTTTGTAATCTCTCACTTTCTTCCACAATTAGCTTCGTATGATCCATGATTCATTCGTTTAAGGGTATAAACATCGTGTAGGGTTAGTGCAAGATATATTTATCCATTGTTGACACTTTGAACCCTTATATTCACATACTTTCTTTTTTTGTCAACTTTAGTCCTTCATACGTAATATTCTACACGTTTAAAGCTCATGACACGTGTCGATACATTATTGGACAAAAATTTTCGAGGTGTTACATCCTCACCCCCTTAAAAGAAATCTCGACCTCAAGATTTACTGAAACAAATGAGGGTATTTTTCTTTCATTGTGGACTCTACCTCCCACGTGTACTCGGGACCTTTGCGGGCATCCCATTTGACCTTTACAATCGGCACTTGCTTCCTTCGAAGCTTCTTGACCTGTCGATCCTCTATCGATAAGGGTTTTTCAACAAACTTCAAGCTCTCATCAATATGCACATCTTTATATAACATGACTAGCGATTCATCGGCTAGACATTTCTTCAGATTGCAGATGTGGAGCACATTATTAATTCCATTGAGCTCTTCAGGTTAGTTTAACTTATAAGCCACTGATCCGACACATTCGATGATCTCGAATGGTCCTATGTACCTTGGGCTTAATTTGCCTTTCTTGCCAAAATGCATCACTCCTTTCCAGGGTGATACTTTAAGCAACACTTTGTCACCAACCTCGAACTTTAGAGGTTTACACCTTAAGTCTGCGTAGCTTTTCTGCCTATCTCTGGCAGCTTTGAGACTATCTCTTATCTGCACAATCTTGTCTGTCATCTCCAGGACCATATCAGGTCCTGTTAGTTGGACATCTCTAACTTCTGCCCAACAAATGGGAGTTCTGCACTTCCTTCCATATAAAGCTTCAAATGGTGCAGCTTGGATACTTGAGTGATAGCTATTATTATACGAAAATTCAATTAGTGGGAGATGTTCATCCCAACTTCCACCTAGGTCAATAACACAATCCCTTAACATATCTTCTAGCGTCTGAATTGTTCGCTCACTTTGACCATCCGTTTGAGGATGATATGTTGTGCTAAAGTTCAATCGAGTGCCTAGGGATTTCTGAAAACTTTTCCAGAAATGCGAGGTATACCTTGTATCCCTATCAGATATTATAGACACTGGCACTCCGTGGAGAGATACAATCTCATCCACGTACAGCTGAGCTAACTTATCTGAGCTATGTGTTTCCTTAATAGGTAGGAAGTGAGTTGACTTAGTCAGTCTATCCACCATCACCCAAATATTATCGTTTCCTTTCTTTATCTTTGGCAACTTGGTGATAAAATCCATTGTCACCATCTCCCACTTCCAGGTGGGAAGTTCAGGCTGTTGTACCAAACCTGACGGCTTTTGATGTTCAGCTTTGACTTTAGCACATGTCAGACATTTGGCTACATAAGTGGCTATAGACTTCTTCAAGCCTATCCACCAAAAAATTTGCCTTCAAATCCTGGTACATCTTGTCAGCTCCAGGATGAACGGAGTATTTAGAACTGTGGGCTTCCTGGAGGATCACATCCCTAAGTCCTCCATAAATTGGGACCCATATTCGTCCATTTAATCTCAGGATTCCGTCCTTGCCATAGGCTAACTATTCAGCAGTTACTCCTAGCTTCTCATCAGGATAGTTAGCTTCTAATACAGCTTCCTTCTGTGCAGCTAACAACCTTTCATTCAAACTATTCTTAAATTCAATGCTCTTAGCATTGATTCTTATGGGCTTCACTCATTCCTTTCTACTTAAGGCATCTGCGACTACATTTGCCTTGCCTGGATGGTATCGGATTTCACAATCATAGTCATTTAGAGTTTCCATCCATCGTCGCTGCCTCATGTTTAAGTCCTTCCGATTAAACAAGTGTTAGAGGCTCTTGTGTTCAGAATAGATCACACATTTGGTACCATACAAATAATGTCTCCACAGTTTTAGTGCAAATACAACGGAACCTAACTCCAAGTCGTGGGTGGTGTAGTTCTTCTCGTGCACCTTTAGCTGTCGCGAAGCATAGGCAATAACTTTGCCTTTCTGCATAAGCACACATCCCATTCCTGTGTGCGATGCATCACAATAAACCACAAACTCTTCGATTCCTTCAGGCAATGTCAATACGGGTGCATTGCTCAACTTCTGTTTGAGAATGTCAAAGGATTCTTGCTGCTTAGGTCCCCAGTCAAACTTGACATTCTTGCGGGTTAATGAAGTTAGGGGTGTTGCAATCCTTGAGAAGTTTTCAATAAATCGCCTATAGTATCCTGCCAAACCCAAAAAGCTACGGATTTCTGTGGGCGTCTTTGGCTCTTGCCAATTCATGATAGCTTCAACTTTAGCGGGATCCACCTGGATACCATGCTCACTAACTACATGTCCAAGAAACTGGACTTCGCGAAGACAAAATTCACACTTTGAAAACTTGGCATAAAGTTTCTCTTGTTGAAGTAGTGAAAGAATACAACGAAGGTGCTTCTCGTGGTCAGCTTGAGTCTTCGAGTAAATAAGAATATCATCGATGAACACGATGACAAATTTATCCAAGTAGGGCTTGCAGACGCGGTTCATGAGATCCATGAACGCTGCTGGTGCATTAGTGAGCCCAAAAGGCATCACTAAGAACTCGTAATGACCATAATGAGTCCTAAATGCAGTCGTGTGTACATCTTCATTTTTAACCTTTAGTTGATGGTAGCCTGACCTCAAATCGATCTTGGAGAAATAACTAGCTCCTTGAAGCTGATCGAACAGATCGTCGATCCTGGGAAATGGATATCTATTCTTGATAGTGACCTTATTAAGCTCGCGATAATCGATGCATAGACACATCGATCCATCCTTCTTCTTCACAAACAAGATTGGTGCTCCCCAAGGAGATGAACTAGGACGAATGAAACCTTTTGCCAACAAATCATCTAACTGAGTCCTCAACTCTTTCATCTCTGTTGGTGCCAACCTGTAAGGTGCCCTTGCAACAGGTGCTACTCCTGGAATAATGTCAATTCTGAATTCTACTTGCCTATCTGGTGGCAATCCAGGTAGTTCTTCAGGGAATACTTCGGGATATTCAGAGATGACGGGGATATCTTCAATCTTAGGCTTCGGTTCATCAATAGTTACTTGTGCCATGTAGATGACACAACCCTTCTTCATACACCTTGATGCCTTGAGCATAGACACTTGCTCAGGTAGTCCATACAGGGTATCTCCTTGAATGGTAAGTGGCTCACCATACGGAGTCTTGATCACTACTTGCTTCTTGTCACACACAATCTGCGCTTGGTTATGAGATAACCAATCCATGCCTATTACTATGTCATATCCAGCTAACTTCAAAGGAAGTAAGGACAATGGAAAAGAGTGGTTCCTAATGGATATGAAACATCCATCTAACACAGTTGATGTGGTTTATATGGTGCCATCGGCTAACTCAACCTCATATTTTATGCTTAGGGTTCTAACAGGTAGGTTTAACAACTTACAAAACTTATCATCAACAAATGACTTATCTGCTCCAGAATCAAATAACACCCTTGCATAAACATCATTAATAAGGAAGGTACCTGTTATGACATTATCATTCTGGATCGCCTCTTGCGCGTTCATCTGGAAGACCCTAGCATTGGTCTTTTTCCCATCTTCAGCCTTCTTTGCAAACTTTGGGCAATTGGATTTGATATGCCCTTTTTCATTGCAGCTATAGCACGTCGCATCCTTGATTTTCTTACAGTCCAATGTCTTGTGCTCAGAAGATTTACAAATCCCACAAGGCCTTGGCTGTGATTGGGATTTTGAATCGTATCTGCACCTCCCGAAATGGTGCTTCTTACAGATTTTACACTTGGGCTTATCGCCCGACTGATGACCATCCTCTTTAGTTCCAGAACTCTTCTTGTGGTCATTGTTTCCCTTACGCTTCTTGTCTGATCGTCGTGAGTTGTCATCCTCACGCTTTCTTTTCTCAGCATCAATGTTTCTGAGTGATCTTTGCCTGACTGCGTCCAAAGTAAGAGACAATGATATGTCAGCTGCAGACCTAAAAGTAGCTGGTCTGGAGGCCTTCACACTGGCCTTGATTTCTGGGGCCAAACCCCCAATGAAACGAGCTATCCTCTTGGGTTCTGGAGTTACCAGATACGGAACCAGTCTTGACATAGTGTTGAAGCTCGTAAGGTAAGCTTGACAATCTAGGTTTTTCATAACCAACGACAAGAAATCAGCTTCAATCTTTTCAACCTCATGCTGAGGGCAGTAATTCTCCTTAATCAATGTTACAAACTGCTCCCAAGATAGATTGTACAATGGGATTTTCCCTGTGGCTTGGATCAAAGACCTCCACCAGGCTAGTGCCTCACCTTTGAACGATTGAGACACAAACTTTACCACATCCTTATTAGCGCAACCACTAATATCTCCCACAATGTCCATCTCGTCTAACCATGACATGGAATCAACTGCTCCTTTTTCCCCAGTGAAATCCCTGGGTTTGCAGGAGACAAAGTATTTATAAGTGCAACCTTTAGCCGGTGGTTCTTGGTTTAACACAAATCTATTAGATGGAACACTCCTCTGGTTTGATGAGTGATGAGAACCATTTTTTGAGTAGTATGAGTTCTTGAGGGTGGCTTCGTATGTGGTACAGATTGGGTCCTTAGATGAGTACCACTGGATTCATTGAATTGCCTATCCAAAGCTCTTGTAACAGCATTGTCTATCAATGCCTGTAATTCTGCTCCTGCTACGTTGACTCTGGAGGTGTCATGATTATCTCTGAGGTGACTGTTGACTTCGCCTGAC
Source organism: Helianthus tuberosus (assembly GCA_030545235.1). Lineage (NCBI taxonomy): Eukaryota > Viridiplantae > Streptophyta > Magnoliopsida > Asterales > Asteraceae > Helianthus > Helianthus tuberosus. The sequence continues at coordinate 893,439 of JARYGA010011515.1, read as the reverse complement.
CCAGGCATGTAGCTTGATTGCTACATAAAATAATGATTTTAATTCATTTAGAGGTCTATAACTGTTTTATCCTTCTAGATGATTTATTAACCATGGTTTTAAGAAACCATTTTGATTAATTTGTTAAGCATATATATATTCAGGATTTTTCATTATAAAAACCCTAGGTATAATTAAAATATATCAATGGCAAAAGGCCTAGTCTTATGGACCGTTTTAAATTTTTAATCACGATCTTATAGGATCAAGGTATTGAGGTTTTAATTAAAATTTATTACCTCTTCTTAACAGGGGGTCGAAGACCACGACTGTCTTTTGTCTTATATGACAATGAGTATAGCCCGTAGGCATTACATTCCTATTGGATGTTTAATATAATAAAAGAAATTGGAAGAATCCAATGCAAGGATGACTTATGCGATTTTATCGTATCACAATTTGTCAGGAATGTTAACATGTTTTACAGATGTTAACGAGGATTTGAATCTTTTAAATAGGTTTCACCATTTGGGCCATATCTAGAATGACATGTGGCTAGGTTTTACCTTTAAGATTCTTTTTAAATTTTATCATTTTATTATAATGATAGGTCTTATAAAAGGAATGTTATTTTTCATTTATTTTACATATTATATTTATGCATATAATTTCTCAAAAATAAAAATTTAATTTTAACCACTCCACTACAAAAATTTAAACAAATACAGGTTTGCCCTAAATGGGACTTCTACAGAAACAACATGCCCGTGCAGGGGCTCAAACTGAAATAACATACCCACGTAGGGGTTAACAGAAAGGCATGCCCATGCAGGGGCATAATACAGAAAGAAATGCCCACGCAGGGACATGATTACAACACTAAAAACAAATAAGGATTAATGGTCCTTTTTGCTCTTCCCCTTTATTAAGCTTGCCAGACCCTTGAAAATTCCTCGGTTTTTCCTACATCCTTCTCGAACCTCATGCTGCACCTCATTTAACCTTTGAAGAATTTCTTGATGCTGCGGTGGCGTTATTACTGGCAGCTGCGGGGGTTACTGATACTGCGAATGTTGAGGAGGTGGCGGTTGTTGATACCCATATGGTGGGTACCCATAGGGTGAATATCCAACTTGATATGGGACCCCAAAGGGCCTTTCGGGATGGAGAGCGTTGTAATCCCAAGCTACCTGGTACGGGTCAACATTAGCGTAGTTGTAGTTGGTGTGAGCCGGCTGCTCAAAGGGATTATACGCCGCCGTACCGGTGTATGTAGGTATTGGGTCGCCAAAGCCCAATGGTGGTGGCGCGACAGGCGCAAAGTCTACTTCCGAGACGGGGTTTGAAGGCCCACCTATCTGCGGGTCTTCATGTGTAACACCCTGACACGGAGGCGGAAACGTCAAGGGCATCACGAAACTTGATAGAATGCATATGAGCACATGGTGATTAAATTAAAGTTGAATTATAATTAAGTTGATTGATAGGATTGCATTCATATCCAAACTAGTACATAACAATTATAACACATTGTTCACAAACGTCTTTGTTTTATTTAAAGCTAAGGCACTTGTCTTTAGCAATCCTATGTGATCCTTGCAAAAGCTAACTTCAAACATCAACACCTGAAACATATGTTAAAACAATTTGGGTCAACAAACGGTTGAGTGAGTTCATAGGTTTTGGTTAGTTTGATAGTAGACAAATAATGTGATAATGAAATAAAATGTTTAACAATGTGGCATTTGATATGTTCTAAACAATTGAATGAAACAAGTCTCGCTTGGTGAACATTCAAACCTTTGTAGACTGAACACGGCATTGATCATCCAAACTTCCGCATTGAATTACATGAACAACAACAACAACAACAATAACAACAACAACAATAGAGCTGAACTGGAAGTTGGATGGGGCGTCACACCTATAGCGCTATAATGTACCGTTCGGCTTGATCGGAGTTAATGAACATAATGTTTAAGCATCAAGTAATCAAACAATTGCAAGGAAACAATCAAGATAGCCACAACAATGCAAATGAGTTTGTATCACATTATTACATATGTTTCACCCCGAAAATATTGTAAAACAGAAAATGGGGACTATGAACTCACCTTGTTTGCGAAATAAATCCCAACAAATATATAGATAAGAGTTTGCAGGAACAAGTCTTTCCACGCTACTCTATAACATGCATGAAACAAACACATATGGAACATAGCATTAACAAGGGCAACACTGTGATTTTGTATAAACGGGTGACAAGGTTTTGTGTTGTACGGTTTGACAATCTGTTTGGGGAACACTTGGTAACTTGATAAATTTAAGAAGTGTTTATATAAAATTACTGAGTTACACAAACAATAAGTATGATATTATTATTTGTATATTTAAACAAATAATATATATATATATATAAATAAATAATTATACTTTAAGTCTATTTACATATATATATATATATATATATATATATATATATCTTATAAAATTATGTAAACAGTTTGTATAATTTAAGAGTTTAAAATATAATTCAAAAGTCCAAGTTTAATTACAGAATGTATAAATTATTTTCTGTATTTTTAAAACATATGAAATTTCAGAATGATATGATAATTATACAAATTAATTATCTAATAATTAATTTAGGGCAGAATAATTAAAAATGACATTTTAATTATATAACAAGTATAAGTTAGATTAAAAATAATTATCATGGCAGAAAATAAATATGTTTTAAATAAACAGTTTAATTATTTGTTAAAATGAAATAACTGGATAATTGTGTAAATAATTACCTAAATAATTATTTAAAACAGAAAAATTAGAAATAATATTTTTAAATATTGACATGCAATAATACAGATTTTAAAATAAATATTATGGACTTTAATTAATTTTACATAATATTCTGGAATTAAAAGAATAATTGCACAAAAACTGATTTTATAAAGTTTATTATCTAAAAATAACATGCAAGGTAATTAAACATGGTTTCTGACTTTTAATAATCTCAATATAACATGCATAATAATATAAAAATAGTTTTGGAAATAATTTACAACTCAGAATAATTAAATTAATACAATTAATTCTATAAAACATAAGATTTAACTGTTTTAATTATATAAATATCAAAACAGTTTTAAATATTTTATAAAAATTTATTTTCACAAAGTATACTGTTTAAAATATTTAACATAAAAATTTCGGATTTTATAGATTTAGTATCGAATTAATATGAATAAATTTGTAAACTGATTAAAATAAGAAATTAAAATACATAATTAATCTATCATCTTCCCCAATCTTAAGTCAACACGTTCGATTAACCCATCAAATGTGAATCAAAACTAAATTAAAGTCACAGGAACGATGTGTAAGTGAAATTATACCGAAATGCCGAAGAAAAATGATCCGGTATCGACTCAGGTGTGCTTCCGCCTAAGTCCGGCGAATGCTATTCCGGCGAAGGTAACAGAGGTGAACCAGGGAAGTTTTACGTAGTGTTTATAAATTTTGAGAGGTCTCTGAGGTTTGTGAAGGTTTCAGGAACGTTTTAACAACTTCAATTGATCCAAAAACAACAGAAAACAGACAATTTCAATCCCACTTAAAATTTTAAAAGAATTTCTGGTTCCCGTAGACAAGTTTGCATGTTTAGGTGAAATTGGAGACTTTGGACGGATCATGATGTCGAGGAGAACAAGCAGAAATGTTCGTAGATCAGTGAGCTTTGTCTGTTTGCGTTTTGGACCGATTTCCGGCGATACAAACGATAATAACCGGTTTGAATCGAAGTTATAAGATCAGTCCCTGGTGTTTCTGAGTTAGTCAAAACAGGTCCCTCACTAATTAACCAAAATGCCTAACTAGGTTAGCTTTAATACATGTTTCCTTTATAAAATAACTAACTGGGTTAGTTAATCCGGTTAAATAAATTTCGAAAATGTCAAGAAGGGTCCCTGGACTACAAGTTTGATAAAATGACCCAATGGTCCTTGGACTTTTAATTCAAAAATATATATGTTTATTTTATATAAAATATAAGTTTTCTAAATGACATTTTAGACCCTAAACTTTTAAAAGTTTTAAAAGTTTTGTATTTTTATTTATAAAACAAGTTTCAAAAATGTCATAAAGGACCCTAAACTTTATGTTTTACAACATTTACATTTTTAACCCGAACATTTAAGTTTCAAAATGACAACTTAGTCCTCGAACTTTATATTTTGTAAAATAGTGGCGGTTTTAAAATACGGATTAAATATCAAACATTTTAAACAAGTTTCAGGGAATGACAAAAGGAGTCCTTTAACTTATACTTCCACAAAATGACATGCTAGGCCCTTGTAATTAATATTGTCTTGTTTATGAGTATGAAACTAGAACAAATTGAAATTATTCACGCGTTTGGGTCGGCAAAACATGTAGCAACAATAAAACTAAACATGTATAAAACAAATTGCATCTCAAAATATGATATGTGTATCAAACAAGTACATGTTTGAAAATTAAGGTTGTTACATCATGGAGTGGCGGGTAGCGGCTGCCACTTGAAGGTTGAGGGGTGCTGATACGCACTCCTCCTCGCACGGACATCCGTGCGTTTGATGTTATTCGCCTCGGTGGCTCCGGAGGCTGTTGCTGAGCTCGTGGTGGTGGCGGAGTGACCGCGACAAAACGAGAATCCTCGGAGGGATCCTGCTGCTGCTACTACTGCGGGGAGTTGTGGTAACTGGGAGTAAACACCCAGTCGATCTGTCTGAACCTCTCCTCATAGCTGTCGGGACCATTATAAGGTGATCCCACAAAAGGTGACCCATCCGAAATTTCGATGGGGTGGTTAGGGGTCCCGGTTGGAGGCTCCACGGGATCCGTGTCTTCGTCCATGTCCATCGCATGGTCGCCCGAGAAGTGGTCTTCAGGTCCTAGTGGGTTAAAACCCACTGGTTCTTCAATGTATTTTGCCGGGTTGAACCGGCTTCGAAAAACAGGTGTCGGGTCATCGAAAGAATGGTGAGGGCTGGATCTCTGGAGAGGGATAAAAGATGGTTGCGGGTTATGGGGCTCATTTTCAGAATGAGGCCCGTAGGAATAGTGATAGGATGGTGACGAACTTAGCGAGACGGATCGCCTCGCTGCTCTATATACGTCCTCCAATGCTCCTGAGGACTCGTACTCATTGAGGTTGGTGGGGTTCGTCTGTGTGATGGCCCGGCTTCATTGTCGTGGCCCGTGATTGGTGCATTTCCTCTTCCCCTGATGAACCTTGGTGGCATGATTGAACCTGTCATCATAAACAAAGATAACAACAAGGAAAAATATAAAAGACAAAAATAAAACAATTCGGGATTTGTCCTAAGTTCTTTGTCTAGACTCGAAAATTGAGGAATGTGCAACTGTGTAACTGAGATTAAACACAAAAGGATAGTGTTTAATTCACTCAGTGTTGGCTCTGATACCAACCTGTCACACCCTGATATTTCCATGTATTACCGGTGGGCCCGGTGGGGAGTATCGTGACGTAGTTGATATCATCATAGTCAAACAACACAATTTTAAATGCACAGCGGAAGCAAAAGATAGATATATTTCAACCGAATAAATTGTAATATCAAGTATCACAAAATAGTTGAAAATATCCACTGGCGGATCAAATAAAAAGGAAACAAAGTTCATCAGATTTAAAATGCATCCAAGCTTGTGAGACTCTTATTGATGCTAAGGAGAGGCCAGCCTATTTCGAGTAGTACCTGCACTTAGCCTTTTTGGGAAAATACGTCAGTTTACACTAGTAAATACAATTAACCGACTCATTTTGAAAAGGTTTAGAAAATTGATTTGGATGCACAAGGCACAAAATATTTTATAACTTGGGATAATTATTTATATATAAACTTGTAAAAGAAGTTATACGTTCAGTAGCCCGGGTTGAATACCGGGTTAAAGATTAATAGACACACCACATGATATAGTCCCACAGCGAGTTATTCCCGAAACCGGGGGTTATACCTTATTATTTATATATGCACTGTCGGGTGTACGCCTACACCCCGTGCTTAGGTCGTGGCCATTTCTTAAAATGATGCCAAGGATATCCGGGACATGGTTATTAATCCCCCAAAGGCTTTAAGCAAACACAACAATTTAAACGGGTCATCTCAATAAAGTAACCTTCATACGATTAAAAATTCAATGCCCGACCAAGCAGTATTTTATATACCGTACCCCAAGCCCGTATAAAGGAAAATAAGTTAAAAGTATTTACCTTTGCAAGTAATAATCACAAATGGAAAGTGCACGTAGCTTTTACCGGGTCTCCTATTCTGGAACGAAGGTTTATAATAACCTATTAGATTCCTAACAGGTCTTTAATTAAGCCTAAACTTAGACCGGTTAGTTTTAAAAGAAGATACGGTTCAAACGCACGATTAAGCGAAGACCGGAATAGAATGAGATTTAGACCCGAAAAGTTTGAATACTTGTATAATATGGGTAATATAAACACATTCTGGATTTAGAGACAAAAATGATAAGGTTTGACCCGTTTCGGTCAATTTATGCAAACTAGTTACATAAACCGAACCGAACGCGAAAGATGCATAACGGGTAACCAAAAGAGCCATATACAGGTTTCCTAAGTTAATATGCCTTAAATATGTTGTGACATCAGTAAGATATCTTCTATTATGCCCAAAACGGATTTAAAGTAGGGGTATTTTGGTCATTTTAAAGGATATAAAAGAGTTTAAATATTAGTCTGAGTTACAAGTCTGATTTAATCAGTAAAAATATTTATTTTTATAAGTCATAACAGTAGGGTATTGTAAATATGTGAAATTTATCCTTTATAACTAAGCTATACACCGTATGGGCATTTTGGTAATTTCACTTAAGCCTAAAAGGTCAAAACTGGAAATCTGAGTTTAAAAACTTTTGCTTACTGTTAAAATATAAAATTTACTGAAAATATCAGTAGGCATCAAACCTTATATGTTTGAAATAGTTTTATTACATACTATGCATTAAAAACGCTTAAAAAGGCGATTTTAAGCTATATCCGGGTTTTATAAGAAAGGCTGATATTTTTATTATTCTAGAAGGCTTAAAATACTTTATTTATCATATTGGATCAGTAGAAAAAAGTTTGGTATAAAAAGGATTTGTAAAACTCATTTTATAGCCCAAAAGGGCAAAACCGACAATAACCGAATCAAGCTTAAAACTCTATGTTATGCTCTGTCTAAAAATAAATAAAAATCTTCAAAAATCCCAAAATATTATATTACATCAGTGGATAAAAAGTTTGATATCAAAAATTGGGTTTAGATAGGCTATACGCTAATTATGCCGTTTAATTCATAAAAAGCTTTTCATTTACGCTAATGAGCATAACTCCTAATCTAAATCTCAAATTGATGTCAAATTTTAGGGACAAGTCTATTAATTAGTAATGAAGGTTTCTATTCTTTCACTTTTTCAAAAATCATGTTTTATAGTCAAAAGGGCATAATAGTCAACATTTAAGCACTTAACGGAAACATGCATATGAATCGGATAACTATTGAACCAAGTTGTATAATCACATAGGATTATACTAACATGAAACCTGGTCCAAATAAAGCTCTAAGGCATTTCTAAAACATGCTACATTGGGTCAGAACTGAAAGTCAAAGCAAAAGTCAAATTATGCGACTTTCGGTTCCGAACCGAGCTTAAACTAGAAATTGTCGGGTTGAACATGTTTAGACATGTTCTTACATTAATTACCAAGTTATATTAATGATAAAACAGGTTGCATGGCTCCTACCTTGCTAATTATGCATTAATTTGAAAATAAGCTTTCTGTTGACTTTTTAAGATTAACTTTGACCCGACAATTGACCTAGTTAGAATGGGAATCAGAGGGTGCCCTTCTAAGGGTTTATTACCCACATAATTACCCACTCATAGGTACTTTCAATTTGAAATTTGACTGGACAAATTATGATTAATTACGAAGTCAAACCTTAATTACGACGGTTTGACTTTAAGCTAATTAACTAAGCAAAACTAAATTAAAGAAAGTTAAGTACACTTACAAGGGTCCTAAGTACGACTAGTGATTTCTATGAAGGGTGCTTGAGCTCTAAAGTTCTCCAGAAGTGAAGTTGTGAAGGTTTCAAGTGAGTGTGCTCAAGTGTTGCATCAAGAAGGAAGCTTATATAGCAAAATTGGTGCAACAAGATCATGACAAGGAGGTCTACTGATGTTTTCAGATCAAGACAAGTGCCCCCTATACATGAAATACCATTGGAGGAGTCCCTGGTATAAGAAAACAAGGTTTTGAGTCGGGTTAACAGCCTTAATAGGCATCTGCAGGTGAAAACTGTCGCTGGCAGGCTGAGGCGGCCCGCGTAAGGATCCCCTGACACCTTACGCGGCCCGTGTGGGTGGTCAGAACAGGCCAAACAAGTTTCGTTAATTGCATTTTAGGTCACTGGTCCTTCCAAACGTGGTTTTGAGTTTATTTCTTGCACTTTTGGCCCTTTAACTTGACTTTTAAGGGTTCCACGACATAACCAAATATTGTTAAGTCCTTGGTTAACTTTGTGATCACCCGTAAAGCCTTAAATTTCAACGTTGGCGCTTTTAACCCCTCGCATACGAATATCGTCATAACTTTCTCATACCTTATCGAAACCTTGTGAAATGTTTATCACTTATTCTAGTGAGCATAACTAATCATTACAAAGCTTTGGGTTTGCTAAAAGGTCACTCAGAGGTATACTTTAAAAATGTTGACACATTTAACCCTTGTAGTTTGTAATCTCTTACTTTCTTCCACAATTAGCTTCGTATGATCCATGATTCATTCGTTTAAGGGTATAAACATCGTGTAGGGTTATTGTTGGTGCATCATATGTCTGTTTACTATGTCTTAATCGAGTCTTATGTCTAGATAGATTGAATGAGTGCACAACAGGGATTGAATTAGGGTTTGTTATACTTTTTACATGTAATTTCGTTTGAAGGTGGTCTTGGACAAGTTCAAACGAAATCACCAAGGTAATTCCGTTTGAACATGGTTGTGACATCTTCAAACGGAACATCAACTAGTATATATAGGAGTTGTGTAGGTTCATTTCAAACGGATCTAAGTGTGTGTGAGCTGAGGTGCTGCTGGATTCTTGTCAAGATTTGATTGTAAAAGCTCTACAAATCAGTAATAAAGAAAGATTAGAAAGGAAACAAGCTGTGTAAAGTTGTTTACTTTGATTCCGCCTTAGTAAATGATGATGAACTGCCTTTACTGACTGTTTAGGGTCACGGAACCGATCCAACAAGTGGTATCAGAGCTCAGGACGAGGAGTTCATACCATTGCAGCTTGAAATCATCGGATTCTCTCAATTCTACCTTTCTTTTCTGATTTGAACAAGTTTTCACGGTTGAAATGACCTGAAACTTTCACATATCAAACGGAATACAGTGTTAACTAATCCTTGAAAATTTGAGACCAAAATTCGACTTAAAACTGATCAAAAACACCTATTCCGTTTGAAAATTGTTCGTAATATGCTGACATCATAGGTTCCCGTTTGAAATTTGCACATAATCGCGTTTGAAAGTGCTCATTAAATCTGATTCGTTTGAAGATACTTAGTTATCCCGTTTGAAAAAACACAACTTACATAATACCGTTTGAAGAATATGGGTAATTACGTTTGAGGCATGTATCTCGTTTGAAAGTTTCGTTTGAAAGTGGTTCGTTTGAAAGTGTCTAAGTAGTTCACGTTTGAGAGTGGATCGTTTGAAACTTGTTTAGTGTTGTCTCAAACGAAATAACAGATTTCGTTTGAGAAGAGCGATTTCGTTTGAGAAGAGCCATTTCGTTTGAACAACAATTTCGTTTGAACAGATTCCGTTTGAATCTGTCATTTTTTAAATTCAAAAACTTTTCTAAGTGTTTGTTAATCATTTCAGGTACGTGAAGATGGATGATTTCAATCAATTCTGTGATATCTTTGCATTTGCGGGAAATTCTGGAGATGATACTTCTCCCAGCAACACCAATGAGAATACATCGAGTGCAAAGAAAAGTTTATCAGATGCTTTGGGAGTTGAAAGTACTTTCGGAACTTATAACAAACCCCCGAAGTTAATGGCTATCGAAGAGTACAGTCGGTGGGCCAAGAAGTTTGATGAATGGTTAAAAGCCTTTGCTTATCCCAGCTGGAAGAGTCTAAAGAATGGATACGTTGATGGAGGCAAAACTGGTGAAAGCTTGACATCATCTGATGAAATAGAATCGTTTGTTGCTGAGCAAAAATGCATCGCACTGCTGTTTCAGTCTGTTCGAGAAGATATAATATCTTTGATCGAGTACAAGAATTCTACAGATCTCTGGAACAAGCTGAAAGTTAAATGTTTGGGAAGTGCAGAAATTGTGAAAAATAAATAGAAACTGCTAAGAAAAGAATTTGATTTATTTGGTTGTTTAAAAAATGAATCAGTTTGTAAAATGATTGAGAGGTTTGGGCATCTGAAGCTGGAGCTGGCGAGACATGAAATTTTATATTCTCAAGAAGTGCTAGTCGACAAATTGTTTGATTCATTGCCAGATGAGATGGATTGGCAATATTATGCCTTAATGTTGAAGAATACTATCAAGCCGCCAGAAGTGTTGACTGTAGATTTGCTGATTGAAAGACTAGAGAGTCACGAGCTGGAGTTAAGGAAAACACACAAAGTCAATCACTCGTCTTATCAACAGAACTTGGATTTGTATTATCCAAAGAGCATGATGCCAAAGACTACATCTCCCAAGACGGCTTTTTCTGCTGAAAACTCCAATACATATAGCAAAGAGAGTCAAAGCAGTGGATTTCAAAGTGGTTCTTCGTCACATTCAAGTCAATCAGATGCAAAGAACCTATTTCAATGCAATATCGTTGTAGACTTAAAGAACGCTCAAAACTTCAGCGAGGAGTCGGCAAAGCAACAGATGGTTTTCTTACATCTGTGCTAGAATCGTATGAAAGCCTTGTAGCAGGGAAGATTGGTAACACCAACCTGACAAAAGAAGATTACGATCAGATAGATCCTGAGGAGATGGAATTGATAGACATAAGATGGTGCATGGCCAGTGCAGTTCGTCGGGCACAGCGTTTCATGGAGATAACTGGGAGAAAGTCGATTGGTGGACCATCTACTAAGTTGGGCTTTGACAAGTCTAAAGTGACATGCTTCAAGTGTAAACAGAAAGGTCACTTTAAGCGTGAATGCCGAAATGCTTATGCTGATGAGTCTGAAAACCCGTTCAGAGTGGATTATTACAAGAAAGCAATTTATCATCAGAATAAATCAGAACCGCCAAGAGTGAAGCAGCTTGAGGATAACAAAGAGAAATCTAGAGCTCTTGCTGTGATTCACGATGATGAAGGTTTCGACTGGAGCGAGTTGTTACCTGAGGAGGATGCGGTTGGATATGCATTCATGGCAAAATCTGAACCTGTTCCTTGGAAAGACAATAGACCTGAAGAACAGAAGTATGCTTACAGGAAGATGATAGCTCAACAAAGAATGATCAGAATATATGGTATCTATCTTGAAGCAAAAAGAGCGAGGATATGGGATCCAGACAGAGAATGTTATCTTGACCCAGAAGGAAACATTGCTATTGACCATAACACTCTTGATCTTGAAACCATAATTAAAGAAATGGTTGAAGAAGATGAGTATTGGCAAAGGAAATGGTGGGGAAGCGGAGAAGAGAAAGAGAAAGAAGAAAAGCCAAAGAAGGTTGATAATGGGATCATTGACACGACTCAAGAGTTGAATGCTGAAAACATGGGAAAGATGGCTGACAAGGTGCTGGCTGCTAAGACACTTGAGGTAGACTCTAAGTCTGTATCTGAGTCTAAAAGCCAGGTCAGTACAAATGCGTCAACGACTGAGTCAGGTAAGAAAGTCAATGGTGATGTTGACTGCAAAAATTGCATCAAAGAATGCAAAGTTTGTAGTACAATCACCTATCTCAATGGTAAGAAAGTGGATGATCTGACTGCTAGAGTCCGAAGTGTTGAGGATCAGATCCTTAACCGTGATAAAATGTTGAAAGCTTCAACTGACAGATTAAAAGAATTAACTAACAAAATTGAAAATGATAAAATTGATCAAGAAAAGGTTAGGAAAGAAAATGAAAGGTTAGTTCTTGAAAATCATCAGATTACTGAAAAATTTGAGAAGCTTAAAAGCACGGTTAAAGATAATGATGATAGAAACGGTAAAACATACAAAGAAAATTGTCAATTGCAAAGTGTGTTGAGAGTTAAAGAAGAATTAATCAATCAACAATTGGATGAGATTGCTAAATTGAAGCTTCAGTTTGAAGAAGCTAAGATTGAGAATGAGCGTATCAATTTGAAATTGAACAGTTACAGCTCTGCAAGCTTTGTTTTGCAACACATTGTTCCTAGACCCATCGGGAAAAACAAAGCAGGCGAAGATGTATACTGTGATGGAACCGGGGTGGGTTTTCATCAAGTTCCGCCACCAGTTCTAGACAATTATTCGAAAAAGCAATCTGGGTTGGTTAATCTTGAAGATGAAAATGAAGTGAAACTTCCTGATTCAATTGATGTTACATTTTCTTCTTCATCATCTGATGATAGTGTTCAGACAGAGATTGTTAAAAGCACAACTGAAAGTGTTTTGATGTCTGAAAATGATTTAGCTGAAGATGATGGATGTTTCTTGGACAAATACATTCCGAAACAAAAGTCCAAAAACAACTTAAATGATGAACCTAATCTTGTCATGTACAAGATGTCGGGATCGGATAAGTTGTATTCGGATTCTGAGTTTCCACTGGAGAATGTAAATGTTTCAAAATTGACAAATGTGTTCAAAATGGTTGAAATCGATTTGTCTGAAGTAAAAAGTTTAAAACAAACAAAAAGGCAAATGAATTTTGAAAAAGATAAAGCTTACTACAAGAAACCTGTTGTTCCACCGCGTTTTTATAACAACAATCGAAACAAATGGTCGGGTGGATATCAGGGTGGTAAGAACTATCAGAAAAAGAGTTTTCAAAACAAGAAGTTTACTGAGAAGAAAGTGTTTGTGAACAGTTTAAGTTCACTTTCTGACGAAGAATCTGAGATTTTTTCGAAGTCAAATGAAGAAATTTTTGAGAAAAGGGCCTCACAACCTCAGTCTGAGGGCACAAGTCGGGTAGTTGATACTCGTACATGTTTTAGATGCAACAAAGTTGGTCACATTGCAAGAAATTGCACCAACTTCAAGCCTAAGACTGAAGTTGTTGAGAATCAAAAGAAGAAGGTTGCTGCAAAAGGAAAAGCTCCAATGGTTGTTGAGAAAATTTTGAAAAATGAGAAAACAAAAGTCAAAATTGAACCTGTTGAGAAATTGGTAACTAAAAATGACAAATTCTATAAACGGGTTGCTTCATCTCAACAAACATGGAAGCCAAAAAGTTCATCTAAACCAAAGGTTTCTGAGTCGGAAAAACAATCGTCTTCTATCATTCCGGTAAAGATGGATGTTCCTTTGGATTATTATGAAAAGTTGGAGAAACAATCTTCTACTCAACCAGAGAAGAAGAATGTTCAAAAGAAAGATCAATCAACCGGTCAACTTAAAATATATGAGTTTTTCTTATACAAAAAGGTTGAGGTTGGATCTGAGGAAAGTTTTGTTGGTGCATACATCTGTCGTCTTCGTCTTATATCGAGTCTCGGTTTCGTTGCAGATCGAAACAAGAATGATGTCATCATTCTTGATGATGACATCATCCATGTGACATCGTGCTTGCATCATCATTGCAACTTTCTACCCAAGAAGACAAAACATGAAACAGATTTGCATGCTCACTTGAAAGTCAAATATGTCATGTTCGCTTGAATTGGATTTATGTTGACCGCTTGAACTTGTAACCGCTTGAACATGCCATGTATGTTTCAAGCGGCCTAGCATGTAGTATAAATAGGTTCATGTCATTTCATTTGAAGCGAATGAGAGCAGAATTCAGTTGTGATACCGAGGTGCTGCCGGTATTCCTTGTGATTGTATTAGCTGTTAAATCAATACACAAGTTGATTAAAGTGATATTCATGCTGTTTCAAAGTCAGTTTCTTATTTTCCGCATCTGAAACTGATAAAATCTCTTCTGAACGACTCGTTTGGGTCACAAACCGATCCTACAAGTGGTATCAGAGCTCAGGAGGAAGAGATCTTACAAAAACAGCCTGTTTTCGTCACTTTTTCTGATTTCTACACCATTCTTTTTCAAAATTACAAAATTTTACGGTTAAAATTGGTTCAAATTCACACATATTATGCACAATCATGTTTTAACGAATCCTGGAAAGTTTCATCATTAAAATCGATCTAAAACTTGATATTTTCGGTATTCTCGCTTGAAATTTGTTCGAAGTTGCTGACGTCATTGACTGTTCAAGCGAACATAACACCGTGAGTCCGCTTGAAACTAGTTTCTCGCTTGAAAATTCACCGAGTCCGCTTGAAAAAGACTATTCGCTTGAAAATACAACGTCTGACCGCTTGAAAGTACACCGCTTGGAAATTACATCGAGTTGTGTGTATCATTAAACGAGGTTGACAGTCCGTTTGAAAGTTATCAGGTCACATGAATCAACTTAATGTGTCAGCCCATGTGTTCTTGTGAGAATTAATTGTTTCAAATTGAACGGTCCAATCATCAATTGATCAATATCAATTTTGTCGGATTCATTAATCAATAGTCAAAGTCATCGGTCCACTCAGAATTTTGGTCCAATCACAATTTGGATTTGAGAATCCAATAGCTTCACATTGTTTTTGAAATTGGTGGTCCATGTTGATCAGTTTGCATATGCTGCCCATGTGAGTTCATATTAAGGGTCCAATTAAAATCAAGTCTTACTAAAGTTGATGGCCCAATCAAGTTTCATTGTTAAAGTCTTAATTGAATAGCCCAAGATTGCATGTGATTCAAATTGAATATTCTGACATTTGATATTAAGTGTTTGCATGTGTTTGCAATTGATATTAAGTGTCAGATTGTCGGCCACTTTTACAATCATTAAATCATTGATTGTTGTGTGCATGTGATAAGGTCAAGTGTTTGTAGGTGTTTTGATTGAAAATACATTCAAGTCACACGAGGTGGTTCAGATGGTTTGAGTAGAAGTAACCAGGTTGTACGGGTTGAGTAAACATCACATCTGGTTGTGTTTGGAGTATGGAAAAAATGTTTGATGAAATGGAAAATCATGATCTTGAAAGGGTAAATGATTGGTATATGGGGTGTTTGGAAAGTAGTTATAGAGGTGAAAATGTGGATATTTGGGTTAAACGATTTGAACATTTTTTGTGTCAAAAGAATGAAACATTGAATCAGTTGGGAGATCGGTTTGAAAGTTTAATAGAAAATTTGTGGCAAAATGGTATAAAAGTGCAAAAAGATGAACAGATAGCAAAATTGGCAGATGCATTACCTGCTAAATGGGATGAATTCTTGATTGAACTAAAAAAGAATCCTATGTTTCCAGAACTTCATCCAAGACAGTTCATCAATGAGGTTAATGCAGAGTTTAGAAAGGAATGTTTTAAAAGGAAGGAATTGATAAATGAAATTGAAAAGAATTTACAAAAAGTGGATTTGGATGTAATTGTTGAAATAAACAGAAGAGTTTGTGTATGTCTTGCAGCAAAAAGTGTCATGAAATACGACATTAAGAGGGGTTTTTATATCGATGAGAATGCGAATCCGCTTGATTTCGTTAAAAAATTTTGTGCAGGCAAATTCTGGGCAGAAACAAAGGAAATCTCAAAGAATGAAGAATTTGTGAAGCTTGGATCTTCGAATTCTGAATCAGTATGCACTAAATGTGAGAAATTTGAAGCTGACAATGCCAAACTTGTGAAGGATGCGGAAAGTTTGACATTGGAAGTCAAAAAGTTGAAGGTTGAGTAGCAAGCTGATGTTAAACAGATTCTTATTTTGCAGGAAATTTATGAGAAGCAAAAATCTGAAAAAATGTTAAACTGTTAAATGACTTGAACAGTTTGACATCAGAAAACAAGAAGTTGAAAGAAAATGGAAAAATTTTTGAAGGTAAAATTAAAAGTTTTGGAAATGAAAAATCAAAAATCAAAAATGAATTTCAAAGTCAGATAAAAATTCTTGAAGATGGGAGATTTGTTTTTAGTAAGAATAACATTGAAAAGCAAAAAATGATAAATTCTCTTCTTCAGACGATTATTCGACTTGAAAAAGAAGCTGAATCGCCCAAGGACAGTCAGGCTTGGGTGAATCTGTTTAAATGAAAAACCTGACTTGCCGGAGCTCCCAGGTTTGTAAGAGTGGAGCAGGAATCGGCATCTATCTATCTTGGTTGGTAATTTTACAAGTGGTAAAGATGGTAAAGTACATGTGATTTCATTTAAATTGTTAGTTTTCTACAAATGGTATGATTGGTAGGAAAACCTACAAGTGATTGAAGAAGATTTACACTTACAAATTGGTAAAATCAAGGACATTAAGTTGTGCTTGCATTTTCCTATAAGTGGTTAATCAAGGTCATTAGTGTGAACTTGATTCGGCCATACTTATAAGTGATGAACCAAACCCCTAACTTTACAAATGGTAAAATCAATCAACAAAACTTATTTTCCGGAAAAACCATTTGATTAAAACAAACTTAAGTGTTTTGAAATCAATGAGAAAATAGTTTGTTGTGAGGGGGAGTTCTGATTGTTTATGCCTAGTGGATGGCGAATTGATGCAATTTGATATCGGTTGTCAAGTTTTGTACAGTTTGTTTTCAAATTTCCTAAAATGTGTTTGCATTTTAGGGGGAGTAAAAATTTTCAGAAAATCCAAAAACATGATTAAATGAAAAAAGAGTTTTTGTGTCAAAGAAGAGGAAATGATAGTACATCAGTGGACTATCATAACATGCTAAAGAAATGGAAAGTAAAAATGTGATAAACGATCTCACTGATGATGTGCCAGTAGATTTTTGCACATTTAGTAGATTGTGACGAGATATAAACTTAAATTTCAAACTTGCTTATATCGTGGGTAACATCTCTCGGATATATGGGTAACCCCCGAAATCTTGTTTGAAAGGTCCCTCTTTCTGAGATACTAGGTCTTTATACTCAGTGATATCTGGGGTATTATCCCGGGACTTCTGATTTTGCGGAAGCAATGGCCTAGTCCCCGGAGAATACTTTCTGCTTGCTTGAAAAATAGCGCCGCCCTCGCCAAATTGATGAAACAATAAAATTGATAGTCATTGCTGTTGTAACAAAAGATCCTCTAAAGGGGACACACCAAAAGTCAAAGCCGTCATCTCTCTGCGTATACGGAAGTATCGACCTGAGCTCTCACGGCCCTCGTAAATTTAACCCCTTTACAGATATCATCTGTGGTATACTCACCTGTAAGACTGAATATTAGGATCTGGATACGGGAGTATATTCTGAGGTGGGACACGCGATTGAGTTTAAGTATCTAAGACATTAATCTCGTATCTCGAAACAGTTAAACTTTGTGTGAGAATTTAAGTGGACCAGTATACTGACAATCTAAGTGAATTGTTTAGAACTTAAAATGTATAAAGCTTAACGGTGTTGGTGATTTGTCTCAAAAACTGATATGATCCTCTTACGCAAACTCACAAAAATATTGTATGTAAATATTTATTTACTGCATTTCATTACATTGAAAAAAAATCCAAAAAGATTTTAGTGTGTTTTAGCATAAATTTTGAAAAATTCAAAAAGATTTTCGACAACTGGTATTGGAGAGCTGATTTTCAAAATTCCAAGTGCTAAACATGATGAACAGATGGTTTGGGAGAGTGTGTTGTTTTGAAAATACAAATGATATATCTTTAAATGGTTCATCAATGATTAACATTGTAAAATCATTCTTTGATAGTATAATTCTTGCAAGTGGATCATTAGATGGTGAGATTGTTTTTACAAGTTATCATCAGAAAATTTATTTTTGGGTAGAGGATGTGCAGGTTTCTAAGAGATAGAGAGCCAGGTTTCAATACCTGAGGAATGTGCGAGTTCAACATGCCAGACTGCGATCCCAGCATATCGAAAGGCGGAGTCTGAAGACATCCGAGTAGAGATTGTTCGTGGGGAAGTCTGTGTTGGGTTTTTGACATGTTTAACAAAGTACTTTATCCATATAAAATAAAAACGCAGCGGAAATTATTATTTAAAACATGTTACTTACAATATATAAAATTTCATTTTATATGTAAATCTCAATCCCAGATCCATATATGAACATGCATGCTATCAAAATAAAACACAACCATAGAGTGTTTAGAACACTACCTTCGAAAGAGTAAAGGACATGAAGATAATGATGCTTCTTGAACGGTTGCCTTCAAGTGTAGAAGACCTCAAGCTTGTATACCCCAAGCCTTCCAACAAACACTTTGATTTTAGCTAGGATTTACACTTATGAACTCACTTGAAAAATCCCCTCTTGGCCGAAATTTTGAGAGGATTTTGTAGAGTTCTTGCACTTGTAAATTGAAACTTGAACCCCTCTAGAATGGCACCTCTTTGCCGAAAATTTGAGAGGAATTATCAAGTTCTCTCAACTTGAATTATGTTTCTTGAATCTCTAAGTCTTACACTTTGTTTCACAAGAGTTATTAAAAACTAAGAGAGAGAACTCGCCACCCAAATTGCCCAATCAAAAGTCCTCTAGTTATGACATTTGCATGAAATGTCATTGGACCATCATTCTTCCCCAATCAAGGTTCATGCAATTGCATGTATTCTCATTGGACAAAAGGGCTTGGGAAGACCACCCAATCAAATGGTGTCTTACACATGCAAAATTGCATGAAACCACATTGGACAAAAAATCTAGGGAAGAACACATGGGGGGGGGGTGGCGGCCTAGCTTTATTTATAAAAAAAATTCAATTTCTTTTATAAAATAATATAAGTCTTACATATGTATTTTATAACTTTTATAAAATATAACATCATATGTTATAAGACTTATGCTATTTTTATTATGTTATTTAACCCATTAAATAACAAAATAAAATATTCTCTCAAAATAAATTATCCATATAATTTATTAGTTTGTCAAGTGCAATTATTTAGAAAACCAATCTCTAAATATTGTAAGTGTTAATATTTGTTTGTTTGATCATATCACAAATAAATATTGTAAGTGTTTGTCTAGCTTGTATTTGGGTATGACTAGACTTGGATCATAACGTACTAGCCACATCAATTTAATATGTGTCTTGGGCATACACAGTCCAACAATCTCCCACTTGCACAAGATACATAGAAAATTGATGCAAGTAGTAAATGACGCCTAACTACGGTTTACTACCCCTAATACGTATGACTATATGTCCCATTCAATTACATCATCCCCTTCAAGTCCCTTACTTGAAAATGATTTAGGTGAATCTATCATTTATCCTTTCGTTACAGATGTCATGTTAAATCCAGAGACATAGAGTGATCACTCTCTGTTGATTTAACTTTAGCAGGCCTTAGACATCTTACTCTCAATGAATAAGAGGAACAAATCCCGTCTTGACTACATACGTCTCTCACAATCACCTTGTACCACACCTGAGCTTAGCCTTATGTACTGTCATATTACTAACAGCGAAGAAAAAGTCAAGGTATAATATATGGTGAATATCAAGACCCAATATGCATCTCAGGTCAGAGGATACTATGATATTCTCCTTTACTCAAATTTACTTATGATCAGTCACAAAGGATTCCATGCAGTAATATTCGAGAGCGAGTCAGTCCAATATTTGTATCCCACAAATATCTATGAACTTTGGCAGCAACACTTTGCTCTATATTCATACTAAATGAATATCCACCAATCCAAGTTCATAATAGTCTTACATTCATATTTGTTCCCACAAGTATGATCGACTACGGACATTTAGAATAAGTAACTTATTCACGGATTTAAACATGCTAAAAAAGGAACATAACTTAAAATACCATAAAGAGTTATATTAACAATTGTTCCAATATCCAAATACAAAATAGATCAAATCCAATCACTAGAATATCGAAGTCCTAAGGCACAAGTATGACCCTCTCATGCTTTGCCCGTTCAAGGAGCTTCGTGAGTGGATCAGCAATATTTTGATCAGTGTGAACTTTGCGAATACATGTCTTTCCCTTTTCAACTTCATCCCTTATGTAGTTGAAAATCCGCTCAATGTGCCTAGTCTTTTGATGTACACGAGGTACCTTGATTTGAGCAATCGTACCATCGTTATCACAAAGATCTCTAGGGGTCCTGAATGGTAGGGACTACCCCAAGATCGGCAATAATTCAAGTGGTAAATCCATATGAATTATCTCAATTAAAGAAGCGGCGATGTATCCTGATTCTGTAGTGGTCAATGCTACCCTGATTGTGATCGAGAACCATCTCGATTAGTTTGGAAACTCGTATCCATGTAACCCTTTACAACGAATTCCGAAACTCGCATCCCTGTAACCTTTTACAACGAGTTCTTTTTCACTAGATCTATATATTAGAAATATATCCTTAGTCCTTCTGAGGTATTTCAATATATATTTATAACAGTCACTCAATGACCGTTTCTCGCTGGTATCTTCTCGTTATGCTTAAAGCGCATAACTTGTCCGGTCTAGTGCATATCATTACGTACATAATGAATCCTATAGCTATCGCATATGGGATTCCTTTCATTCTTTCTCGCTCATCCTTTGAGCTTGGACATTGAGACGCACTCAATATTGTCCTCTCTTGAATAGGTACCAAACCTTTCTTAGAGTACTCTATCTTGAACCTTTTCAAGACTTTGTCAATGTATGCATTTTAGTTTAAACCTATCAAGCGCCTTGATCTATCCATGTAGATCTTTATTCCCAAAATATAGGCGACTTCTCCATGATCCTTAATGGAAAAACTACTTCCAAGCTAGGTTTTTACACCTTCCATGGTTGGAATGTCATTTCCAAATAGTAGAATGTCATCGACATACAATACTAAGAAAGTAATAATGCTCCCACTAGCCTTCTTATACACAAGATTTATCGACGTTCTTGATGAATCCATATTCCCTAATCTCTTCATCAAAAACGGTGATTTCAACTTCTAGATGCTTGTTTCAATCCATAGATTGATTTCTTTAACTTGCATACTTTGTCAGGATGTTTTGGATCGACAAAACCTTCAGCCTTAACTATATAGACATCTTCCTCAAGATATCTATTAAGGAAAGCCGTTTTGACATCCATTTGCCAAATCTCATAATTATATTATGCAGGTATGGCAAATAATATCCTTATTGACTTTAGCATCGCCACAGGCGAAAAAGTCTCATCATAATCAACCCCTTGAGTTTGAGTGAAACCTTTTGCTATAAGTCTCGCTTTATAAGTATCCAAATTACCATGCATATATGTTTTCTTCCTGAAAACCCACTTACTTCCAACCACTTTGGAATTAAGAGACAACACAACCAATTTCCAAACTTGGTTGTCATACATGGATTGCATCTCTACGTTCATAGCCTTAAGCCATTTGTCGCAATCAGATTTTGACATTGCATCATGGTATGTGGTAGGTTCACCCGAATCTACCACGTAGCATCCATCCATGAAAAATCCATATCTTTCAGGTGGACTACTTATTCTACCAGATATGCGAACGTTTTGTGTGTAATGATCAATCTCTTGATCGTTTTCAACAACCTCTTGTTGAGTGCTAGTATCAACCAAACGTGCATCGGCTTGTGGTTCTTGATCCTCATCAAGTTCCACTTGTTCTAATAATTCCTTCCATAAGGAACTTAGCTTCCAAGAACTTAGCCTTTCGAGCAACAAATATCTTTTGCTCTGTTGGATCGTAGAAATAATATCCTATACCATCTTTAGGATATCCTACAAAGATACACTTAGTGGATCGGACTTTCAATTTATTTGAGGTGTATAGCTAGCTTAACATAAGCTTTACAACCCCTTACCATTAAATATGATAATGATGGAACCTTTCCATGCCATATTTCAAAAGGTGTCTTATCCACTTTCTTGGTTGGGTCCATACGGGCCATAGAGAGCAAAGCGTAACCCCAAAGTGATAGAGATAATGCGCTCCTAGCCATCATAGATCGAACCATTTCTAATAGAGTTCGACTCCTCCTCTATTAAAACGAAGAACTTTAAAAGAGTTGATTTTGTACTTCACTTTTTGAAGATTCTGAACGTTTCAAAACTTCTTCTTTGTGTCAAGTACACATAACCTTAACTACTATAGTTGTCGGTAAAAGTAATGAAGTATCTTTCACCATTCCTAGTCATTGGGTTAAAATGATCACATACATCTGAATGTATGATACCTAAGAAATCTATTTCCCTTTCCCACTAAAGGGTTTCTTAGTCATTTTACCTTGTAAACAGGATTCACATGTATCAAATGAACCAATTTCATTTGTTTCCAAAAGACCATTCTTTCAAAGTGTTTACATGCGACATCTGTTTATATAACCAAGGCGATAATGCCAAAGATAAGTCTCACTCAAATCCATTTTGAGTTTATTGGTGATTGCTTGGTACATTGAACTATCAAATGATGTATTATTATGAACCAATTCATAAATACCATTTGAAGGCTTAGGTTTAAAGTAAAACATGTCATTCATCGATATAAATGTCAATGTTTGCAAACTTTAAGTTAAAACCATATTGTCTTATAAGGGAAACTTGAATAATGTTCCTAGTCAAACTAGGAGCATTGAAAACATTTAAAACAATTTCCAAACCATTTGGATGTTTCAAAACATAGTCTCCTTTTCTTGTAATGCTTATTTCTTTTGAACCTTTTTGCAACAAATTGCATACATAAGTTCCACATCCAGTATCTAATACCCATGTGTTAGAAGAAATAACATCAAGATCAATATGCATCATTAAGATTGTACCTGAGGTTTGCCTAGCATCCCTCTTAGTTTTCAACTCTTTGAGATAGGTTGGACAATTCCAATTTAAATGTCCTATCTCACCATACTTAAAGCATGGATCGTTCATGGCAACCTTTGCCTTCTTCTCTTTTGGTTTCGGTGGTTTCACTTTAGTCTTTCTTTTTCTTTCCTTTGATGTGCCCCTTTCCTTTGGCAACATTTGCTTTGGTGTCGGGGTGATGCCCTTTCTTGTTGCCACCCTCATTGATCGTTAGAATGGATAAAACCCTTTTACCCATATTGAGCCTTTCGAGATGATCAATGTGGCTTTGTCATCTTAAAGACTTAAGATGAGACCGATTGGGTTTCCTCCATTTGACATGCATGAAGCGCTCGAACCATTTCGATGCGTTCTACCCTTAGGAACATTTCCTATAATTGGGTAATCATGTCGTATGCTCATGATGTTCAAAACCTTTTGAATCTTTGGAATCATAATTCCTAACATGAGGCAAGAGGCTTGCGTAGTATCCTCGATATACTTAATCCAATCCTTATAGGCATCCTTATCTTCCATAAGATGTTCATCGGGATTAGGATCGTTTAACACATAGAATATCTTTTCTTACTTGAGAACGATTCTTAAGTTTCAATATAAATCCATAAAGTGTTATGATTGAGACGATCCTTTTCAAGGATTGTTTTTAGTGATAGGTTCCGGACGGTTTGGGTAATATTGTTAGTGGCCATATACAAAATTTAACAAGGTTCAATTTTAGTATTTTCGATATTATTATATTTTAATCATTAATACCCTTTTGTGTCTCATAGACAATTAATAATTAAAATCTAGAATCCAACGTTACATTTAAATATTGGTTAGGTGACCTTTATCCCTCTATTTAAATTAACAAGGTAGTCAACGTTTGACAATTGCAACTCTTTGCAACTTCTAGCCGTATGGGATCGGTTAAACATCTTTATGCTTAGTTGGCATGTTTAATCCCATCAACACCTTTGTTCCCCATGCTTCGGTGACCCTAAGTTCATGGTTTTCAAATCAAGTCGTCCAACTTACACACACATGTGAGTTTACACACATAAGTGGTTAGGTGACCTTTATCCCACAAACATGGTAAACCCACCTCAAACATACAAGTTCCCTCAAATGTGGTTAGGTGACCTTTATCCCACAATAAGAGTTCCCAAGTGATCCGAGTGTTGTATAAAAGGATGGTGTTTGACTTGTTTTATAAAAGGGATTTTGAGTTTTCAAAATTCTAGTTTTAGAAAACTTTATGTACCATACATTTGCATGCATTCAAATCCTTGGTACTTTTGTGAAAACAAATTTTCAAGGTTCTTTTTAATAAAACCCATTTTATTATAAAATCATTAATTTTTAATAACCTTTTATTAACCTATTTTAATGATTTTTTAAGAACCAATTTTACGCTTGTTGTTGATTATTAGTTTGTTAAGACATGCATATCTACATATCATCTAAACAACAAAATAAGCAACCACACAAGCACAACACACAAATCAATAGGTGCATAACCATAGCCAACTATTTTGACAACAATTGTTAGCCAAAACAAGTGTGCCAAAAGGTCATTCCTAAGGGGTGAATATTGACACAAATAATGTGTCGTTGAACTCCCACTTGATCCCGCATCCAAATGCTTCAAGTATCCTTTTTGTGTTGTGATTTCTCCACTTTCTTTGAGCTTCCAAAATGTACTTTTATTCAGCTTCAAACTCCTTTGGGCTCCGAAAATGTGTTTTGGTTATTGGGCTAAAATCCCGTTAAGAACTATGAAGTCCTTTAGGCCCGAAATTGGCCAAAACCAAAACCGCATTTTTGTGTGCATATTCTTTTACAAAAAAAAATATCCTAATACATTTTTTCTATTAAAAATAAAATGCACCTAATCTATTTATTTTACATACCAAATGAAAATAAATAAATTACATATTTTTACACGTGGAAGAACAAAAATAATTATTATTACAACCCTTTGAAATAATTAAATACAAATCACAAACACAAATATTCAACATATTCACACAAGGTCATGGCTAGGTTATGAACACCAAAAATATATATATCCACATATATAAAATTCAAGAAGCAAAATGGTTTCCTTTTTACAACCTACTTTTCGGCCAAGAATGAAAAAACCGAAAAAGTGGGTTTTTGCCCAAACAAACAAATCATCCAAATGACATAATTTTTCAAGATACTCTTATGCATGTATTAAAATAATCTTGAAAAACAAAAGGATAACCATATATAAAATTTCGGCCATAGGGTTTTAACCAAACCCGAAACCCGAAAATTTCATATCCTATGAAGCATGCACTCATATAAGCGGCTCTGATACCACTGTTGGGTTTTTGACATGTTTATCAAAGTACTTTATCCATATAAAATAAAAACGCAGCGGAAATTATTATTTGAAACATGTTACTTACAATATATAAAATTTCATTTTATATGTAAATCTCAATCCCAGATCCATATATGAACATGCATGCTATCAAAATAAAACACAACCATAGAGTGTTTAGAATACTACCTTCGAAGGAGTAAAGGACATGAAGATAATGATGCTTCTTGAACGGTTGCCTTCAAGTGTAGAAGACCTCAAGCTTGTATACCCCAAGCCTTCCAACAAACACTTTGATTTTAGCTAGGATTTACACTTATGAACTCACTTGAAAAATCCCCTCTTGGCCGAAATTTTGAGAGGATTTTGTAGAGTTCTTGCACTTGTAAATTGAAACTTGAACCCCTCTAGAATGGCACCTCTTTGCCGAAAATTTGAGAGGAATTATCAAGTTCTCTCAACTTGAATTATGTTTCTTGAATGTCTAAGTCTTACACTTTGTTTCATAAGAGTTATTAAAAACTAAGAGAGAGAACTCACCACCCAAATTGCCCAATCAAAAGTCCTCTAGTTATGACATTTGCATGAAATGTCATTGGACCATCATTCTTCCCCAATCAAGGTTCATGCAATTGCATGTATTCTCATTGGACAAAAGGGCTTGGGAAGACCACCCAATCAAATGGTGTCTTACACATGCAAAATTGCATGAAACCACATTGGACAAAAAATCTAGGGAAGAACACATGGGGGGGGGGGGTGGCGGCCTAGCTTTATTTATAAAAAAAATTCAATTTTCTTTTATAAAATAATATAAGTCTTACATATGTATTTTATAACTTTTATAAAATATAACATCATATGTTATAAGACTTATGCTATTTTTATTATGTTATTTAACCCATTAAATAACAAAATAAAATATTCTCTCAAAATAAATTATCCATATAATTTATTAGTTTGTCAAGTGCAATTATTTAGAAAACCAATCGCTAAATATTGTAAGTGTTAATATTTGTTTGTTTGATCATATCACAAATAAATATTGTAAGTGTTTGTCTAGCTTGTATTTGGGTATGACTCGACTTGGATCATAACGTACTAGCCACATCAATTTAATATGTGTCTTGGGTATACACAGTCCAACAGTCTGTTGATGCTGAATATGAGAAGGAAATAAAGTTTGAGGATGCTTAGACTGTGAGATATTTCAGAGAGCGTTCAGACTGATAAAGACTGAAGACATTGAAAACTCGACACTTAAGACTCGTCAACATCTGAGGGGGAGTCTGTTGGTGCATACATCTGTCGTCTTCGTCTTATATCGAGTCTCGGTTTTGTTGCAGATTGGAACAAGAATGATGTCATCATTCTTGATGATGACATCATCCATGTGACATCGTGCTTGCATCATCATTGCAACTTTCTACACAAGAAGACAAAACATGAAACAGATTTGCATGTTCACTTGAAAGTCAAATATGTCATGTTCGCTTGAATTGGATTTATGTTGACCGCTTGAACTTGTAACCGCTTGAACATGTCATGTATGTTTCAAGCAGACTAGCATGTAGTATAAATAGGTTCATGTCATTTCATTTGAAGCGAACGAGAGCAGAATTCAGTTGTGATACCGAGGTGCTGCCGGTATTCCTTGTGATTGTATTAGCTGTTAAATCAATACACAAGTTGATTAAAGTGATATTCATGCTGTTTCAAAGTCAGTTTCTTATTTTCCGCATTTGAAACTGATAAAATCTCTTCTGAACGACTCGTTTGGGTCACAAACCAATCCTACAAGTTTAAAGATGAATGATAAAAATTTTCCGCCACTTTACAATGCTAAAACTCACATTAAAGTAAAGTTACCTGAGTCAAAAGAGGCTTGGGTAGCATCAAAGTCTCACTAAAAATTTTGGACTTGCCGGAGCTTCCTAGTTAGTAATTGTGAAGCATGAATCGGCATCTTTATTGAAATGTGTTTTTAAAATCAATTTGTGATATGGTCAGGAACTTCTGAGAGCTGTTTCACGATGGATTATGGATAGTGGAGCCTCTCAGCATATGACAGGGAAGACTGCATTGTTGTATGATGTTAGAAATTTCAATGGTGGTTATGTGGGATTCGCAGGAAATCAAGGTGGTAGAATTGTTGGTGAAGGAACGTTATCCAATGGGATTGTTACGTTTGAAAGAGTTAACTACAATGCTGAGCTGGAGAATAATCTGCTGAGCATCTCGCAGATTTGTGACAGGATGTATACTACTCACTTCACAGACAAAAAATGTTTGATCTTGAAGCCAAGATTTATTATCCCTGAAGAATGGATTATCATGAGGGCACCTAGAGTGAATGATCTATACGTGTTGGACATGATTGTAGCTACTACAACCACGGGTCAAGCTCATTGTTTTGTGTCTAAAGCAACGGAGAAAGAATCGCAGTTGTGGCACCGAAAGATGGGTCATATACATCTTAGAAAAATGAATCACTTGATGCACAATGATTTGGTTATAGGTGTTCATGTCAAAGGTTTTCATCTGGAAGGGGAGTGCATTAGTTGCATCAAAGGCAAGAAGAAGAAAAAGTCACACCCTAAAAAGCAAGTTAATTCAGTTTCCAGACCTTTAGAGAGACTTCATATGGATCTTTTTGGTCCAGTAAACATCAAAAGTATTACAGGAGATCTCTACTGTCTTGTGGTTACTGATGATTATTCCAGATTTTCGTGGGTATCATTCTTGAAGTCGAAAGATGAAACGTTTAATAGTTTGATGGCGTTGTTTAGAAAGATTGAAAATCTGTACCAAAGGCGTATCAAAAGAATTAGAAGTGATATTGGTACTGAGTTCAAGAATAACAAGATGGAAGAATATTGTGATGAAAGAGGTATATTGCATGAATTTAGAGCGCCTTACACTCCATAGCAGAATGGAGTAGCTGAAAGAAAGAACAGGACGCTAATTGAAACGGCCAGAACAATGCTTGCTGATTCAAAACTACCAATAAATTTTTGGGCAGAAGCAGTTTCTGCCGCATGCTATACACTCAACCGGGTTCTCACTGTGAAGAAATCCAACAAGACATGTTTTGAGTTGAACAATAACCGCAAACCGAACCTGAAGTTTTTAGAACCGTTTGGGTCTCCTTGTACAGTTCTAGAGCCTTTTGGTAAGTTTGGTCCAAAGAGTATCGAAGGAATATTTGTGGGTTACTCAAGTCCACAAAGACGGGTCTTTGTTCCAAGCCTGAAGCAGATCAAAGAAGCACAACATGTTGAGTGTCAGGAGTATACTATGCCGCCTCAGAATCCCGGTGACTCATGGCGTTTTAATTATGATAAATTGTGGGATTCGTTTGACATGGAAGAAGAAAAGGATGAAGAAGAAGATTTCTTTGACGAGTTGGATATTCTAAGAGAGTATGAAGAATCGCAGGAAAGGTTTCCAGCTGAGTATTTAAGGCGACCACGAAAAACTTCAAACTATGATGAAGCAGGTCCAAGCAATGCTGGTGAACATGATGATGTCCAACAAAATGAAGTTGCTCAAGATAATCAGACTGCACAGAATGATAATCAAGAATCTGAGAACATGCCAGTATTTGATCATGGTGATTCACATTCTGAGGAGGAGCAAATTCAGATTTCAAGTCAAACAAACCCAGTCAGTGAACAAGGTGCAAATCAGAATGTTACTAATCTGGAAGGCGATGTAGATGTTCCAGGAGAAGTGATGCCAAGAACACTTTCATATCATCTAGAGGAGTTGATAATCGGAGAGTTGCAATCAGGCGTCCGCACTAGAAAACAGCTTGATCAAGGGCTTACATGTTTTTATTCAAAAGTTGCTCCTTTACAAACTGACTTTTCACTAAGTTGTTTTATCTCGCAGGTTGAACCAAGGACTTATAAAGAGGCGCTTACTGAAGATTCTTGGGTCAATGCGATGCAGGAGGAATTGAGCCAATTCGAAAACTTGGGAGTGTGGAAGTTAGTGGACTTGCCTGATGGTCAGAGGAAGATAAACACCAAGTGGGTGTTCAAGTGTAAGAGAGATGATAGAGGAGTTGTTGTTCGTAACAAAGCTCGACTCGTAGTCCAGGGTTTCAGTCAGCAGGAGGGTATAGATTTCACAGAAGTATATGCTCCAGTGGCTCGACGAGAAGCTATCAGAATCTTTCTGGCATTTGCATCTTGGAAAAATTTCAAAGTATATCAGTTAGATGTGAAATCAGCGTTTCTCTATGGAAAGGTAAAAGATGAGGTATATGTCGGTCAGCCACCGGGCTTTACCGATCCAATCCACAAGGACAAAGTCTACTTGCTAGATAAAGCGTTGTATGGTTTACACCAGGCCCCGAGAGCTTGGTACGAGACATTGTCTCAACACCTACTAGCCAACTGTTTCATTCGTGGAAAAGTGGATGCCACTCTCTTCACCAAAGAGGTCGACGGTCATCTTCTGATAGTTCAAATTTACGTGGACGACATAATATTTGGGTCAATAAATTAGAATCTATGCAAAGATTTTGAACGTGTTATGAAGCAGAAATTTGAAATGTCATCGATGGGTGAGATGAAATTCTTTTTGGGACTGCAGGTTGATCAACTACCCAAAGGAATTTTCATACATCAAACGAAGTACGTTCTTGATATCTTGGAGAAATTTGGGATGTCAGGTTCTACACCAGCCTCCACTCCGTTAGCGACGAATCATGGGATAAACCCTGATCTCACCGGAGAAAAGGTAGATGAAACGATGTACCGTTCTATGATCGGTTCGTTGATGTATTTGACAGCTTCAAGACCCGATATTATGTATCCAACCTGCCTCGCAGCAAGATTTTAATCTAACCCGAGAGCTTCGCATATGGTGATTGTGAAAAGGATATTACGCTATCTGAAAGGAACTCCATCATTGGGGTTGTGGTATCTAAGAGAAGGAGATTTCACGCTCGAAGGGTATTCCGATTCAGATTTCGGATGCTGCAAAGTTAATGCTAAATCAACAACAGCGGGGTGACAGTTCTTTGGATCACGATTGATTACCTGGCAATGCAAAAAGCAGACCTCTGTGGCTTTATCCACATGTGAAGCGGAGTATGTATCTGCTAGCAGTTGCTGCTCTCAGATCTTGTGGATCCAGTAACAGATGCGCGACTACGGTTTGCAATTTCTAAACACCCCTATCTTTGTTGATGATGAGGCAGCGATTAACATTACTAAAAATCCTGTTCATCACGCTAAAACCAAACACATTGAAATTCGTCATCACTTCATTCGCGATTGTTTCGAGAAGAAGTTGATACGAATTGAGAAAATCCACATTGACGAACAAAAAGCTGATTTACATACCAAAGCATTTGATAAAACACGTTTTCAATATTTGCTAAAACTGAATGGTATGAAGCTTTTATCGGTGTTGGAAGAGATTATTAGCGTTGATGAAGGAGACATTGTAGATGATGTTGAGAAGTAATCTGCAATGGTTTGTCAATTTTTTACCTGTTTTGGTATTTAGGGGGAGAGTATAGGGTAATATTTTCAGAAAATACAAAAACATTAAAAAATGACAAAAATACAAAAACATGAGATATTTCAAAATCCAAAAACAATATAAAACCAGAAAAGAGCTTGTGTAAAAAGGGAAAATGATAGTACATCGGCTTGACAATTACAGTATGCTAAAGAAATGGAATGTTTAAATGCGTTAAACAGTCTCGCTGATGATGTGCCGATAGGTTTTTACACATTTAGTAGGTTTTTCGGGATATAAACTTAAATTTTTACTTACTTATTTCGTGGGGAACACTACTTGGATATATAGGTAACCCCTGAAATTTCGTTTGACAGATTCCTCTTTCTGATATACTAGGTCTTTATACTCAGTGATATCTGGGGTATTATTCCGGGACTTCTGCTGAATGGAAGTTCCGACCTAGTCATCGAATAATACTTTCCGCAATGCTTGAAACATAGCATCACCCTCAGCATAAATGATAAGACAATAAAATTGCTAATCAATGTTGTTGTAATAAAAGATCCTCTAAAGGGGACACACCCAAGTCGATTCGTGATCTCTCTGCTGAATGGTAGTTCTGACCTGAGCTCTCACGGTTTCATACGTTTCATAAATTATTCCCTTACAGATATCATATGTGGTATACTCACCTGTAAGACTGAATATTGGGATCTGGATACGGGAGTATATTCAAGAGGTGGGACACACGTAAAAGTTTAAGTCTATAAAACACTAAATCCGTATCCTGGACATATTGAAATTTGTGTGAGAATTTAAGTGGATCAGTATATCGACAATCTAAGCGAATTGTTTAATTCTGAGTACGTAACTGAAGCTTAACGGTACTTGTGACTTGTCGAATAGCTGATATGATTCCCTAACACGCTTAACCAAAAATATGTTTGTAAATAGTTTACGTTTACTGCATTTTAGTTCTATATTTCATTTCTAGTTTTGAACTTTATTCAAAATCCAAAAAGATTTTACACTTCTGTTTTATTTTTGACAAACCAAAGTGGAAAGCTGATCTTCAGATTCAAACTGAAGCAGATGCAGGAAGTTTCTGGGCTGGATGATGAGTTTGGAGCTAAAACATGATAAGTTTGTGAAAGTTGAAAAGTCAAAAGCAAGTTCATTAATTTGAAACTTGTAATTTTCAGAAAAGTTGAACAAAATGTCAGTGTGAATTATCTCTGATCAACCAAGGTCATTAAGTTGAACTTGGTAGATTAATTGAGTAATCAGGGTCATTAATTTGGACTTGAATACTTAAGTGGATTTCTAACACTGATAAGTCTGTTAAATGAGGAAATGGTAAGTTTGAATTGAAATTATTATTATCATATATCTTATATTTGGGTGGAGATTATACAGGAATTAAGTTCCCCATGGCAACAAAATGTCAAAGTTTGAACCATAATTTAAAGCCCTAGCTGATTGAGAGGGGGGAGTCTGCGAAAAGGGGAGTCAGAATTCTGGATCAACATTCAAAGGGGAGATTGAAGATAAAAGATTGAAGGGAGCTTTACAATGTCTAGACAAAATTTGGAAAGAGACAAAGACTAAAGACTCGACACCGAAGACTTCGTCAACATCCAAGGGGGAGTCTGTTGGTGCATCATATGTCTGTTTACTATGTCTTAATCGAGTCTTATGTCTAGATAGGTTGAATGAGTGCACAACAGGGATTGAATTAGGGTTTGTTATAGTTATTACATGTAATTTCGTTTGAAGGTGGTCTTGGACAAGTTCAAACGAAATCACCAAGGTAATTCCGTTTGAACATGGTTGTGACATCTTCAAACGGAACAGCAACTAGTATATATAGGAGTTGTGTAGGTTCATTTCAAACGGATCTAAGTGTGTGTGAGCTAAGGTGCTGCCGGATTCTTGTCAAGATTTGATTGTAAAAGCTCTACAAATCAGTAATAAAGAAAGATTAGAAAGGAAACAAGCTGTGTAAAGTTGTTTACTTTGATTCCGCCTTAGTAAATGATGATGAACTGCCTTTACTGACTGTTTAGGGTCACGGAACCGATCCAACAGTTATTGCAAGATATATTTATCCATTGTTGACACTTTGAACCCTTATATTCACATACTTTCTTTGTTTGTCAACTTTAGTCCTTCATACGTAATCTTCTACACGTTTAAAGCTCATGACACGTGTCGATACATTATTGGACAAAAATTTTCGAGGTGTTACATTTATTATAGGGGAATTCTATTCCCACACCACATTATCTATTTGCACACCCTGGAATTTCTATACGCATCGTATAGAGCTATACGATTCGTATTGAAAAAGTTAAAAAACATTGCAGACTGACAGGTGCATGTGTTGTCTGGCGGCTGGCATCATACGCATCGTATAGGCCTATACGATGCGTATTGACACCCTGAATTTTTGAAGTTTATTTTTTGTGTGTTGTGTTGTGTTGGGATTTTGGTGTTTTGGGTTTGTTATTGGTGTTTATTATTAGTTATTTTTATTTTAATAAGTTTTTAAATCTTTATTATTTTTATATCGTTAAGTATCGTATTATTTTTATATCGTACCGTATCACATTTTAACTTAATATCGTATTATCGATTGTACGTAACCAAGCATATCAATCTAAACAGTTAAAATAAACAATCACAAAAACAAATAAACTGAAACTGCAAATTTAATTACATAATAAGTTTGTACATACACAGGAAATTGTTCAAAATACATAAACCGTCAAAATACAAACAAAGTACAGCGATCCTAAAGCGGTGGATCCTGAGTGGTGCCTGAGGGCCCCGCCCCCGCAGTGCCTGAGGTCCCCACCCCCTGATCCGAACCGGACTGCTCACCACGCCGGAATGCTTGGATCGCCTCCATGAGAAGACGCTCCATACGGCCGTGAGCGTCCTCCATCCGCGCCTGCATCCGGTCCTCCAACTTAGCCAACGCACGTGCCACAGGTGGATTGAGCTCGTCATTGAATACGTGCTTGGGGTACTGAGGCACCCCATATGGCTACGCCTGCTGTGCCGGAGCACCTAACGGAAATGGAGCCGGGGGGGAGATGGTGGTGGCTTAACATGGTCACCATCGTCGTCATCGTCGCCGTCGCCCTCTGCGGCATTACCATCTTTCGGCTGACCCTCACCCTGTGTCGGCTGACCCTCACCCTTTGCCGGCTCCGGAAGCAAATCCGGTAGCTCGTCTGGGAGAGCGACGGGGTCAAAGACCTGCCCGTTCCCTCCTATAAGTCGCAGACCGAGCCCCGGTAAGTCACGCGTCATGTGCATACCGATCAGGGTAGCACGGGTCAACAAGCTCGGCTCCACCACGCCCCCATCCGAGAATAACTGGTCCTGCTGGGGAACAAGGCCCAAGGAGACGGCGATACGTGTGATGTACGCCCCCCGTACAGCACAGACCTGTCCTTCCTGTGGAACGCCGTCGCGAACCACTGGGCAAGGCAGCGATGGAGGGCGCACCTCTCCCCCCATATAAGGCAGTACAGGTAAAAGAGACCCCCCTGAGTGCACCACTCGTGACTCTGCTCGCGTGGTGCTATAGATGTGGCAATAAGCTTGTGTAGGTAGCGGTAGAGGGGATCGGTGATATAGGAAGCCCTCTGCTTCGACGACGTGCCGAAGCGATGCGCGCTGATCACCTGCTAGAACCGCATCAGAGTCGTATGGGGGGCCATCCATATGCCGTCGGTGTAGATGGGGGTGTCTAACTCCTCCACCCTGTAAAGGCTGGAGTGCTCGGCAAACCGTCTGAGTGACATCAAATGCCACTGCCCCGCTAGACGAAAGCTAACCTCTATACACGGGTCGTCCTCGTCGTCATCCTCCTCTGGACGGTCTGCAGGCCTGAGAGCGTAGTCGAAACTCGACAAAAACTCACAAGCCATGACCCTGTAAGACGGCGTGTATGCCATAGCGAACAACCTGTCACACAGTGTGGTTAGTATGCATGTCGTATACAAAACAAAGAAAAAACAGTAACAAATAGTATACCTCGACCATGGAGTATCGTCTCCGATGAACCCTCGGGCTCTCGCCGCCTCCACGACCTCTTCTAGAGCACCCCAATCGAGGGCACAGTGGCCGTCGATCTGCATACGACGAAACTTTTCACATCTGTGATAAGCCTCGCTGTAACACCCCAGCCCAGCTCTGGGCTGACGTGTCACTATTACAGAATCAGATTCAAAAGGGCTTATTTTATTAATATCTAAACGAGTTTACAAAAGATTTATTCCTGATAATTTATTTCATACATTATTAAAACTACACACTAAGTTTCCAACTTATTTATTTTAGCTCTCTTCACACTTTCCCGCCATCCCTGCTAACCTGTAGAAAAGAAAAAATATGCGAAGGAGCAAAATTCCACGAGCGGATAATGATAGCAATAAATAATGAAAATGAAAGAAAAGATAATAATACAATTGTAACTACATGATAGAATTCAATAACTTTACTACGTTATAAGAAATACCCATCAAGCCCGGTATATATATAATAAACAGAATAGGCGGAACAGGCTAGCTAGTCCCGAACCGATATGCAATGGCGTATGGGCATCATACAAACCATCCACCAGAAATAATCATATCCTAGGATCGATCCATACGCCTCGAAAAATATAGCCGGCACTCCTTAGAGTTCAGAACAGGCGAGACGGTGTGATTTAGGCTCACCGTCACAGTCGGTGCCACGCCATTGATGCCGCAATGACATGCTTGCGGTCACCCCCACAAGTAGGGGCGTGCTCGGGTATCAGAGTACAGAGGGTAAACATATAATATTTTTATATTTCTCCATAATTCAGTATAACAGGTCAGACATATTATCAGTAGGATGTGATAATGAGTACAATTTAATAAAGATAATATCGCATGTAATATGGTTCTAAAACTGTATTCAGAGTTAGAATTAATTAAGTCAGGTAAATATAACAGATACGAATCCAACGAGAGCAACTTAGTAAAACAGTAATACGAGATAATAGATTGAAATGAAGATTAACGAACAACGTTAAAAACCCATACTATACAGATAGTAAAGGAATGAATCCGCATCTTAAACTACAGTGATTCTATGTAGTGATGTTGACTCGTCTATGTGCTCGTAACAACCTACATACGGGCGACATATTTCTACTTATACTTGTTTGGACTTGTGGAGTTTTAATATTTGTTGGATTAAAGTTTTGTATACCTTATCTTAATGATTAATATTTAAACATATTT
Source organism: Helianthus tuberosus (assembly GCA_030545235.1). Classification (NCBI taxonomy): domain Eukaryota; kingdom Viridiplantae; phylum Streptophyta; class Magnoliopsida; order Asterales; family Asteraceae; genus Helianthus; species Helianthus tuberosus. The sequence goes on along the minus strand of JARYGA010011515.1, from coordinate 857,327 downwards.
GCCACTTAACTAAAATTGCATCTGCTTCCTCATAATGTTTATTTGTATTGAAACCTATTTATCTAGATTAAAACATATTCCCATAAAGCTTCTGATCATATGTAAAATTGTATTATTATTATTAATTATTATTATTATTATTATTATTATTATAAAAAAAATATGTAGTTGTAACTTTATAGATGTTAGTATGCTCTCAAGTAATTATATTATGTATATGTATATATTTATTATTTAGTAAGATGAGATATTTAGATAAATTACTAATCTTTCTTAATATCGAAACTTACGAAATATACATTCAATGCTAAATCATTTTTTTAAAGAAATATCATAGTTAGTAATATAAAGTGTGATGTTTATTAGGTAAAAGTGTAGATATAAGTTGATAATATAGTTATGGTTTAGATAAACGAGTTAATTAACTTAGTGGGTCAGAAAAATAGATAATAAATTATTATCTTTTCCACTTGAAAAGAGTAATAGAGATTTTTATTTTGTTTTAAGGTGTTCACCAGAAATTCGTTTTGAACAAAAAAACAAGATTCATAATGATCTAATAATCATAGTATATTTAAAAGATAAGAAAAGAAAATTTTGATACCTTTTTGGGAGTAGAATAGCTGTCGATTGATGTGTTCAAGGGAGTGTCAGAAACTAATTTGTTGGAGTATGAGAGATTTCAAGACTAGGACTATTTATAATGTGATTGTTATTTAATTTTATTGTATTTTCTTTGCAATTAAGGAAGTTGTGACTCACCACTGTTTTCTTATAATGCTTACACGTAGATCAGGGTTGAATCTTGGTGCTCAAGATACCTTTGTTATTATCTTCACCTATTATTTACTATTTTTATTTTTATTACTAAACTTATAAATATCTTATTATATACGTATATTTAATAAACCTATTTGTATTCTTTCACAATAATTTGGTGCCAAATGTCACATTGATATTATTACTTGATATATATATATTTTAAGATGATCGAAAAAAATTTATTATTATATTCTTTATTTATATCGCTATTATTTACTTATTTTATTATTAATAATTATATATATATATATATATATTTGTGTGTGTGTATTACGGGCATTACATTTATACCCCCCCCCCCCACCCCAAAAAAAAAATTGTCCTCAAAATTTGAAAGTAAACTCTTACCAACGAATCTAACTATAAGGAGTAGTAAAACATAAGTTTCATGCTTAACATTAAAACAAGAAAAGTTGATAGCGTGATAGAATTACGGAATACTAACTGTTATGGGTGAAATTCTGAGCCCATATCCTGAGAAATATCTTGGGTTATATCTTGGTTATATAATATCTGTTCACATCCGGGATGCTGATTCAGGATCTTGGTAACATCCTGAATGGTATCCTCAGGATTACTAACGGATTATGTGCAGGTTCGTGGGTTAGAAGCTAGCAACGTTCACAAGGACTCATTCCGCAGAAGACTCGGTCCAAGTCGTTCAAATAAAGACGTTGAAGCCGCATTACTCGGTCTACAACGTTAACAATGGAATATTCGGAGCATCCCATATTTATAGGAGTTTTCTTTGTAATTCGTTACTATAAATAGGTGGGTATATCAGATCGAATAGGACATCACATCAACACTCACTACACTCTTACACTTGTTCTCTAGCAATTTTCACTTTCGCACAAAATCGTTGTAACACTTAGCGATCTGGTCAATATCCTACACTGTATCCTGAAGTTTAAAGCAATAAGAAGAACATGGCAGCTGCGATTGTCAGCTCCCGAGGTTTTATGCCGGCGATCTAGATTGATCAAGGGCTTTCCTCGTATATCTCGTGTCACCCTCTTTACTTTTTGCTCATTGTTTGATCGTAGATACAGCTCAATATCCTGAGCCGTATCATGAATACTGTTTTTCCAAACAACTTAACCAGCATATTTTCAACACACTTTTTAGCACACTACCTCACTTAACTAATTTGATCACTTAATTGCTTCGGTAATTTTTGACCAAAACAATTTGGCGCCCACCGTGGGGCAAGTGGTGCTCTCTTTACTAAAAATCTTTGTGAAATCATTAATCGGTTTTCTGTTTTCAAAACTTTTTGCCACATTGTTTACAATGGCCTCAAGATCAAACATGAGCTCCTCCACTGTGTTTGCTACAACTTCTGCTACTACTGGTCCGGTGCTTCCACCACCTCCTCCAAGGATGCAATCTTCTTCACAACCTCTGGAACAAATGAGGAAGCAACAGGAAACAAACCAAATGCTGTTGAGGGAAATACAACTCCTGAAGTCTGGCTCGAGCAGATCTGCTGAGGATATCGTCACTCCATTACAACCCAGAACTTTGAACTTCAGTTCGGCTGTGTACACTGAGGATAATAGGGGGAATATTGTGCCCAGCCTTCCTCAGAATCATACTCCTGAAATACCCTCCTCGATCAGGATGTCAACCATGAGGAGCTCAGGATATGCTTCAGGATATGTGCAGAATCCTCCGATGGGTAACGTGTCAAATAATAATAATACTCATGCTGCTAACAATAGCGGATCTTTGCAGGGTACAGGTGTAACATCAGCATTTACTAGGGAGCTTCAGAAGTTGAAGGACATGATATCCAGTGTACCTGGAGTGGTCCAGCCAATCCCGGAAGTGTCCCAAGACAGCCACAGGATATCTCGCTTTGCATATCCTATCTGTGATGCTGAGATTCCAGAGAGATTTCAAACCCCCAACATGAAGCTTTATGATGGAACAACGGATCCTGAAGAGCATATTGCCCAGTATAGGGAAAGAATGGAGATTAACCCTATCCCTCCGGAGCTCAAGGAAGCATGCTTGTGAAAGGGTTTTGGTTCTACCTTAACAGGATCAGCCTTGAAATGGCTCCTAAATGTTCCTCCTCATTCGATTACATCATTTGCTCACCTAGTGAATTTATTTAATAGTCAGTTTTTTTGTAGTAGAAGCTTTGAAAAACTAACAAGTGACCTCTACAGGATAACACAGGGGCCTCAAGAATCCCTAAGGGATTATGTGAACAAATTCAGCCGGGAATCCTTAGACATTCCGCATCTTGATGTTGCAACAGCTGTGTAAGCTTTCAAGATGGGGCTGCAAAAAGATTCTCAATTTTACCAAGACCTTGTAATGAACCCATGCAGGAACTTGGATGAAGCTCGAAACAGGGCCCTAAGATATATTCGATTGGAGGATGTCAGAAAGATGCAAGAGAGGATGAACTCATCCAACACCTATGAGTCGATGAACAGGAAGTCAGAATCCTCATTTAAGCCATATCGCCCTAAGCCATATGGTAGAAATGAAAACAAGAAAGTGAATGCTATCGAAGACGAGGATCCTGAAGAATATCCTGAATTATCTGAATATTGCTTTTCTGTTAACATTCCTGAATTGATGTATGCCATGCAGGGTTTAGGAGACAAGGCTAGGTGGCCTCAAAAGAATCAACAAAAAGCCGATTGGAAAGATAAGTCAAAATGGTGTGCCTTCCACGAAGATTTCGGACATGTAACTGAGGATTGCATTGCTCTAAGGAAAGAAATAAGCTATCTTCTAAGCAAGGGATATCTGAAATATCTCTTAGGAAGAAAGAAGAATAAGGGTCAGGATACTGAGAAGGATCCTGAGCGAGCAGCGTCACCTCCCGCGGATGCCAAGATAATCAACTTTATTTTGGGAGGATCCAACATTTGTGGGACTTCGTATTCGGCGGCGAAGAGACATGCAAAAGAAGCTAAGGCCGAAAGGGGAGACAAACCTGTCAGGATGACTACCCTCACAACTGACAAAGTGATCACATTTGATGCTGATGATAGGGATACTGTCCAGGATCCTCATCATGATGCTCTGGTAATAACATTATATGTGGCTAACCATTTTGTACGCAGGATATTGGTTGATAATGGCAGCTCCGTCAACATAATCCAACTAGAGACTCTGAAGAGAATGAATGTATCTCCGATGGATATCACTTCGAAGTCCACCGTGCTTGTTGGGTTCAGTGGAAAGGCTAGGAACACAATGGGAGAGATAAAGTTACCAGTATATGTTGAAGGAGTCAACTCGATACAACGTTTCTGTGTGATGGATTCTCTATCCTGCTATAACATCATATTGGGAAGACCATGGATTCACGATATGAAAGCTGTGCCATCAACATATCACCAATGAATCAAGATCCCTACCCCTTGGGGAGTTGTCAAGGTTGATAGTGATCAGCAGGAGGCAAAAGAATGCTACTCATCCTCAATGAAATCCTCAACCAAGCCTAGTACAGCATAGCAATTAAAGATGAGGGCCCAGGATATCGTGGAGGATTTGGAGCAGGATGTGAAGAAAATTATCCTGGATCAGGATAATCCTGATATCTCGGTGCTTGTAGGAACCAATATCTCTCAGGATATTGAAGAGCAGTTAACTAACTTTTTGAAATGCAGGATGCCAACGTTTGCATGGAAGCATGAGGATATGACAGGTATATCCAAAGACATTATCACTCACAAGCTTGGAATTGACAGATCATTCAAGCCTGTTCAGCAAAAAAGAAGGAAATTTGCTCCTGAGCGGAATACAATTATCCAAGAGGAAGTTGAAAGATTGTTGAAGTCCAGGATGATCAGAGAAGTCAAGTTTCCAAGATGGCTAGCAAACGTAGTCGTGGTACAGAAGAAAAATGGGAAATGGAGAGTCTGTATAGACTACACAGACTTAAACAAGGCTTGTCCTAAAGACCCATTTCCTCTTCCTCATATTGATGCAATGGTGGATGCTACTGCCGGGCATGAAATGCTGACCTTCATGGATGCATCCTCAGGATTTCAGCAGATTCAAATGGAGCCTTCTGACCAGGAGGATACTGCCTTCATGACACCAACAGGTATTTATTGTTATACGGCTATGCCTTTTGGTTTGAAAAATGCAGGTGCAACATACCAGAGATTGGTAAACATGATGTTCAAAGACAAGCTGGGGGATACCATGGAGGTATACATTGACGATATAGTGGTAAAATCAAGGAAAGCTCAGGATCACCTCCAGGATATTAAAGGAGCATTTGATATCCTGGATCAATATAACATGAAGCTAAATCCTGCTAAGTGTCATTTCAGAGTGGGGGCAGGAAAATTTCTAGGATATATGGTGACCAAAAGAGGAATAGAAGCGAGCCCGGAGCAGATTAAAGCCATCTTGGATATTAAATCACCCTCAAATATGAAGGATGTTCAACGATTAACAGGGCGAGTGGCAGCATTAAACAGATTTATTTCAAGATCCTTAGAGAAATGCAAAGAGTTTTATGATATCCTGAAGAAGAACAAGAAATTCGAATGGGGTGAGAAGCATGACGCAGCCTTGCAGGATTTGAAGCAATATCTTTCAACTGCACCTCTACTGATGAAGCCTGAGAATGGTGAACCACTATCCCTATACCTCGCAGTGTTAGGGAATGCTGTAAGTGCTGTCCTTATAAAGGATCATGAAGGTCAGCAATATCCTGTTTATTATGTTAGTAAAAGTTTGTTAAATGCTGAAACTAGGTATTCTCAATTAGAAAAATTAATACTAGCATTAGTTATGGCATCAACGAAGCTTAGACATTACTTTGAGACACATAGGATTCATGTTAAAATAAATTATCCTGTCAAAAATGTGCTTAGGAAACCAGAGATGTTAGGCAGGATGGCCAAGTGGTCAGTAAAGTTGAGTGCTTATGATTTAGTATATGAACCTAGAAATGCCATAAAGTCTCAGGCTTTAGCTGACTTTGTGGCTGATTTCAGTAGTGACATTCAGGATGAGGTAGACCTAGAAGTCCAACAATTAGGAGAATCCTCAGGATCCTGGACGTTATATACTGATGGTGCATCTAATGTAAGAGGAGTATGATTGGGAATACTACTAAAATCGCCACAGGGGGACATATTACCCCAGGCTATTAGGTGTGAATATCCTGCTACTAATAATGAAGCAGAGTATGAGGCTTTAATTGCAGGATTAGAGTTGGCTAAGAATATGAGTATCAAGAATTTGCAAGTATATATTGACTCCTTGTTAATTACTAACCATTTTAATGGATCCTATGCAGTTAAGGGTGAGAAATTAATCGAATACCTCGATATTCTCAAAAAATTAGCAGGATATTTCGATGTTTTTACACTTGAACAGGTACCAAGGGAGGATAATGCTGAAGCAGATGCCTTAGCAAATCTGGGATCATCGATCAAGATACCAGAAGGGACCCAAATACCAATATTACATATCTTGTATCCTGCAACGAATCCTCAGGATAAAGAAGTAGCGGGTATTCAGGATCCTGGAGCAGAGTATCCTGAAAAGGATCCTAAATCCTGGACGGCTCCAATCATGAGATATCTCAAGGAAGGACACATCCCCGGAGATGAAAATCCTAAGGCATTTAGGATGAAGGTATCACGATTCACTATTATAAATAATGTTTTATACAAGAAATCTCTTGCAGGACCGTATTTGAGGTGCTTGGAGGATCCTGAAGCCAAAGAAGTACTTCAGGATATACATGAAGGGGATTGTGGTAACCACACTGGGGGCAGATCATTGTTCTTGAAAGTATTAAGGACATGATATTATTGGCCAACGATGAGGAAAGATGCTGCAGAATATGCTCGAAGGTGTGATGCATGTCAAAGGCATAGTAATATACTACATCAACCAGCTGAACCACTATATCCTATAGCTTCCCCTTGGCCATTCATGAAATGGGGGATGGATATAGTAGGGAAGTTACCAAAAGCTCCGGGAGGAAAAGTCTTTATGCTAGCAATGACGGATTATTTCTCTAAGTGGGTTGAAGCTGAAGCATTTGTTCAAGTTAGAGACCAAGAAGTAGTATCCTTCATAAAGACGAATATCCTGACCAGGTTTGGGGTACCAGCTGAAATCATTTGTGATAATGGGTCCCAGTTTATAAGCAAGCGGACTACTGACTTTTGCAAGAGTTGGGGAATCAAAATGATCACGTCTACTCTGGTACATCCTCAAGCGAATGGACAAGCTGAATCCTCAAACAAGATAATTGTCAACAACTTAAAGAAGAGACTCGGAGCCAAAAAAGGAAGATGGGCAGAAGAATTACCCTTTGTTTTGTGGGCTGATAGGACAACGGTAAAGAATGCAACCGGCCAAACCCCATTTTCCTTGGTATTTGGAGAAGAAGCAGTGATTCCAACGGAAATGGCGATACCTACTGCAAGATCTATCCTACAGGATCCTGAACAGAATCCTGAAGCCTTATGTCGAGATTTGGATACTATAGATGAAAAAAGAGATGCAGCAAGGCTAAGGATGGCAGCATATCAACAAAGAATATCCAGAGCATATAACAAGAATATAAGGACTAGGAGATTTCAAGTTGGTGATTGGGTGCTAAGAAAGGCTTTTCAAAATACCACTAATCCTGCCGATGGCAAGCTAGCTCCAAAATGGGAAGGACCATATGAAGTTGAGTCAGAAGCAGGGAAAGGAGCATATAGACTCAAGAATATGGAAGGGGATATGCTACCGAGATCCTGGAATGCAATACACTTAAAGCTCTATTTCAAGTAAGAATAGAATTTAATTTCTATCTCAGAATGGTATGTATTCTATCTCTTTTAAATATATTTGTTTATTATCTTGAACCCAATACTGACTTAAGCATCGGAGGGGTGTTAGCCAAGCTAACACCCACCCTAGTTTACAGTTGTTTTGCAGCATATGTTTCAGGATATAGCTCCAGGATATGCACTCAGGATAACTCGAAAGATTAGAGGATTGGCCCCCTCTCTCACGTTTAAGGGATCCTGATCCCTTCAATGGTTTAAAGGTATTCACCTTTCTTTCGAATTGGGTTTAAACACCTCGCCTGGAGCGCAAGTTATCTAGGTATAGTTCAAGGTAGCGGGACCAGTTCATGTAAAAGTGGCTGACAATTTCGTTACTGTTGGCTATATCCTGGATCCTGAAGGTATATGAGGATTGATCACCCTCTCTCACGAAAGGGTATTTTCATACTCTCTAAGGTTTAAAGGTTTTCACCTTTCTAAGATTTGGAGTTTATACACTCTCGCCTGTAGCGCACGAAACTCAGGGTTTATCCCCAGGATATCAGGGTTTATCCCCAGGATATTAAGGGTTTATCCCCAGTATGCTAAGGATTCATTCTAGGATATCAGGGTTTATCCCCCGGATATTAAGGGTTTATCCCTAGTATGCTAAGGATTCATTTTAGGATATCAAGGGTTTTGCCTCGGGGTGTTCGGAATTTATTCAAGCCAAAGTGTAAATACATTTGCATTTCAGTTTCGTACACAGGGGACATACATTATACTATTCAAAGGATGGATCCAAGTTTGTAAGTATGCACTGGGGACATTCCTAAGGTGGAAGATTGGAATTGACTCTCTAAGAGTCTTTGGTATGATCTCTCCTTTTTCAAATGACTTAAGTTTTCTAAGTTATATGACAATATCCTGACCAGGATATGTCTTGGGATATTCTCAGAATGTGTTCCCAAGAATGTTCAAACAAAACAGTTTTCATAAGTAAAATTTGTGTACTAATAACAACAATGGTAAGGCCAAAAGAAAAGTTATATTATTAACATAGCAAAAGTTTGTGCTTTTGGTTTCATCTCAAACCAAGATCCATCCACCAAAAGCACAATTAGTCTTTAAACATATTTACCCAACAGTTGAAGGTTTCATCTCAAACCGAGACCCATCCGCCTCCAACTGTTGTATTGTTCAAAAAGCATGCAAGAAATGTAAATTGTTCTGGCGCAGAAAAGTAAAGTGCAGAAAAAGTAAATTGTTTTGGGGATTACAGACCAACATTCAAATTTAAAAAGGTGGGCTCCGGCCTTGGCACATATATCCATCATTGCCCACCTGAATGCCCTCACACAGCGGCATCTTCTCCAACCTTCTCTGCCTTTTCAGCTCCAGCATCCAGAGCAGCATCTTCACCAGCATCTGTCCCAGCATCCTCTCCAGCATCCTTCTTATCTCCAGCCTTGTCTACCACCTCTGCTGACTTAGAGGATTCTCCGGCTTCAGCAGGAAGTGGCACAGCTTTGCCTCCAAGCTCCTTCAGCTTGGCCACCCAGGATTCAACCGGCCAGGATGGGCATACAAGGCCTGTCTCCTTGGCCTCGTAGGCCATCTTGATGCGAGCTTGTAGCAGGGAGACGATAGCAGAGGCTTTGATTCCTTCCCGGAAAGAAACCATGGCCTGTTCGTGATCCATTTGGACAGTGGCAAGTTTGAGCTCAACATCTTGGGTGACCTTCTTCAGCATGCCCTCGTAGTGCCGGGTCTTTGCTTCAGCAATGGCACCTTGATCGGCAACGGTACTTTCGAGCTGTTTAATCCTGGCTTCATGGAGTGCAGCAGTACCACAGGCATCGTTGTACAGGTGGAGCAAATGCTGGAGGCCATGCACATCAAATTCAGGTATGGGTCAGAATATATTAACCAGGATATCCTGCCAGGATATCCTGCCAGGATATCCTATCAGGATATATGTGCAGGATATGTAGCAGGATATTACCTTGTTGAGGAAGGATGTCATTGGCTCTAAGGAGTCAGAAAAGCTGAGTTCATCGTAGGAGAACCCTTCTGGACCTGGAACACTGACTTCAGGACCTTTCCTTTTTTTTTGCTGTTGAAGCACGAGTCCTCGGATTAGCCTTAGGAGCCGGAAGCGGCTTGGAGCTGGTGGCAGCAGGGGTTTCTTTCTTAACCGTGACTGGAGTAGGGTAGCTATCAAGTTCTTCAAGGTCTAGGTAGACTGGAACCTTGCTGGAGTCTGCATACAGGGAGTAAAATTTCTCCTAAGTTTATCAAATAAAGACATGTATGTACATGATATTTTGCAGGATCCTTACCAGACATGTTTGCACTAGAAAGAGGACTTGGAGATGGTGGAGACGGGTTGAAACTTCTTTCAGCCTCTGGAAGGAGTCTGATGGCGCCAATCCTTTTCTTTGAATCAGCAAGGGGAGGTGCAATCTTTCTGAAATCAGCTGCGTGCACAACAGAAAAAAGAAAGTTAATCAGTTCAGGATATGGAACAGGATAAGAGGCAGGATCATCCTTAAACCCTAAATCCTACCCTTTTTCAACCATTTCACCAGATATTCCGTTCCACCAGGGATTGAGTCTCTTTTTACAAAGAAGAACTTAGATTGCCAATTATCCTCGTTCCTGGTGGCACGAAGTATCAGCGGGTCACCGGAGGTGGAATAAAACAAAAATCTACATGATCCGTGGCATCTAAGCCGGTAAGCTAGGGGGAGATCAAGGACAGAAAGATCAGGGATGTGGTTTTTCTTGATCTGGTCAAGAACGGATAGAACACGCCAGAGCATCGGCATTGTTTGGCTAAAAGAGATTTTTGTAATGTTGAAGAATTCGGTGATAAAATCTGGAAAGGGGAACTGTAACCCTAAGGTAAAGGGAAAGGCGCTAAAGCACAACCACTCATTGGAGACCATATCCGACCGGATTTCCCGGTCGAACGGCCGGAATACCGTTCCTTTCGGAAAGATACCGAAGGATTTCAGAGCCGACAAGTGGGCACTATCAAAAGAATATATCTCTTTCTCCGGTTCTTGGAGAAGATTCTGCTGGATAAATGTGGGAGCCGAATCACCAGAACTGGATCTTGTCTGTCTCGGCATTTGATCGCCTGATTTTTTGACATGAAAAGGAGGATGAAGAGGAAGATTAGAGAGAGAATGTTTACCTTTTTCCTTATCGATAGTGATTAAAAAAAAGATGGGGATGAGAAGATATAGGGTGCAATGAGTAAATATAGGCTGAGTAGTTGCAAACGGTCACATCATGAGTCTTATCTCTTAATTATCTCAATCTCCGTGAAAAATGTAACCGTTAGTGGCAGGATACTAAACGGTAACATTTTTTAGGACAATTGTTATAGGTGAAATTCTGAGCCCATATCCTGAGAAATATCTTGGGTTATATCTTGGTTATATAATATCTGTTCACATCCGGGATGCTGATTCAGGATATTGGTAACATCCTGAATGGTATCCTCAGGATTACTAACGGATTATGTGCAGGTACGTGGGTTAGAAGCTAGCAACGTTCACAAGGACTCATTCCGCGGAAGACTCGGTCCAACTCGTTCAAATAAAGACGTTGAAGCCGCATTACTCGGTCTACAACGTTAACAATGGAATATTCGGAGCATCCCATATTTATAGTAGTCTTCGTTTGAAATTCGTTACTATAAATAGGTGGGTATATCAGATCGAATAGGACATCATATCAACACTCACTACACTCTTACACTTGTTCTCTAGCAATTTTCACTTTCGCACAAAATCGTTGTAACACTTAGCGATCTGGTCAATATCCTGCAATGTATCCTGAAGTTTAAAGCAATAAGAAGAACAAGGCAGCTGCGATTGTCAGCTCCCGAGGTTTTATGCCGGCGATCTAGATTGATCAAGGGCTTTCCTCGTATATCTCGTGTCACCCTCTTTACTTTTTGCTCATTGTTTGATCGTAGATACAGCTCAATATCCTGAGCCGTATCCTGAATACTGTTTTTGCAAACAACTTAACCAGCATATTTTCAACACACTTTTTAGCACACTACCTCACTTAACTAATTTGATCACTTAATTTCTTCGGTAATTTTTGACCAAAACACTAACTGTTTAACAAATTTGGATATTGAGAGCGGATTGACTCCTCGGTTTCCCACGTCGCTTCTTGTTCAGAGTGATTTTTCCATAAAACTTTAACGATAGGTATCGTCTTTCGCCTTGTTATACGTTCTTGACGATCAAAGATAGCCTCGGGTTCTTCTTCATATGTTAGATCTTGTTGAATCATGTCTAGCGGATAACTGATAACATGAATCGGGTAATAGTTGTATCCCCTTAGTAAGGATACATGGAATACATTATGGACATGAGAAAGTTGTGGCGGTAAAGCAAGACGATAAGAAACTTCACCGATTCTTTGGAGGATTTCGAATGGACCAATATAACGAGGAATTAACTTCCCTTTTATTCCAAACCTCCGAATACCGCGACTAGGTGATACTTTGAGAAAGATGTGTTCACCTATTTTGAATTCTAAGGTTCGTCGGTGTTGATCAGCATAACTTTTCTGACGGCTCTGAGCTTGTTTCAACCGTTCTCGAGCTGTAGTGACCTTTTCGTTTGTGACCTGAACTATTTCTGGTCCTTCAATGATCTTTTCTCCAACTTCTTCCCAACAGATTGGAGCTCGACATTTACGACCATATAACAACTCGAATAGGGGCATACCAATACTTGCTTGCCAGCTATTGTTGTATGCAAATTCAACAAGGCACAAGTATTCGTCCCAATTTCCACTCCAATCTAATGCCATGCTCTAAGCATATCTTCTAACTTTTGGATGGTTCGTTCAGTTTGCCCATCTGTCTGAGGGTGGAAAGCAGTACTGAACTTCAGACGTGTATCCCAAGCTTTTTGGAAACCTTTCCAAAATCGTGATGTAAATCTTGGGTCTCTATCTGACACAATGGATGATGGTGTGCCATGTAAACGAATAATTTCCTGGTGAAAAATTTAGGATAACTTACTAATAGAGTAACCTTGTTGGATAGGTAAGAAATGAGCTGACTTGGTTAATCTATCCACCACGACCCATATAGCATCATTCTTTCTGAAGGTCTTTGGTAGGCCTATCACAAAATCCATAGAAATTTCATCCCACATCCAGATAGGGATATCAAGAGGCTGCAATAAGCCACTAGTCCTTTGATGTTGGATTTTCACTTGTTGGCAAGTGAGGCATTTTTCCACGAATTGTGCAACATCTTCTTTCATGCCATTCCACCAAAAGTTCTGCTTCAAGTCACGATACATTTTTGTTGAACCCAGATGAATAGAGAAAGGTGAACTATGAGCCTCTAATAATAATGATTCACGAAGGGTGGAGTCAGATGGAACACATAATCTCTTTCCACACCAAATAATACCTTGTTCATCTATACGAAACTCCGATTGCTTGCCTAACTCCAGGTTTTGCGAGATTGCCCACAGTTCTCCATCTTGCTTCTGAGCTTCCTTGATTCTTGAGATAAGATCAGGCTCGATTTGCATTCTGCCCAAGTAACCATCAGGCTTCCTGATCTGAAGGTCAATCTCCATCTTCTCCAGATCCCTGACAATCTCAGGCTGAATGGTGAGGCATGCCACCGTTCCTGAACTTTATCTACTCAATGCATCTGCCACGACATTCGCCTTGCTGGGGTGATATTGAATGTGGACATCACAGTCTTTTAGAAGTTCCAACCATCTTCTTTGCCTCATATTAATCTCCTTCTGAGTAAAAATATACTTGAGACTTTTATGGTAGGTGAAAATGTCACACTTTTCTCCATATAAGTAATGTCTCTAGATCTTAAGAGCGAAAACTACCGCTGCTAACTCAAGATCATGTGTTGGATAGTTAACTTCATATGGCTTGAGCTATCGTGAAGCGTAGGCAATAACTTTTCCATGTTGCATCAGAACACATCCAAGACCCTTCTTCGAGGCATCACTATAAACTTGGTAGCCGACAGAGCCGGTTCGAAGAGTGAGTATAGGAGCAGACACAAGTCTTTTCTTTAACTCTTGAAAACACTTTTCCCGTTCGTCATTCCATGTATACTTTACCCCTTTTCTTAGAAGTTGCGTAAGAGGTAAGACAATCATAGAAAACCCTTCAACAAAGCGTCGATAATAGCCCGCTAGACCTAAAAAGCTTCGAATCTCGGTAACCGAGGTAGGTCTCGGCCATTTTGTAATAGCTTCGATTTTTGCAGGGTCCATCATTATACCATCTGCAGATATCACGTGACCTAAAAATGCAACTTGATTTAACTAGAATTCGCACTTGGAGAATTTTGCGTATAGCTTCTTTTTCCTGAGCGTTTCCAAAACAGCACGTAGATGTGTCTCGTGTTCTTCTTTATTCTTAGAGTACACTAGAATGTCGTCGATAAAAACTATGACGAATTTATCAAGGAATTTATGAAAGACACGATTCATTAGGTCCATGAATACGGCTGGAGCATTAGTCAGCCCGAATGGCATAACTAGGAATTCATAATGGCCGTATCGAGTTCGAAAAGCAGTTTTAGGAACGTCTGTATCCTTGATTTTGAGTTGGTGATAACCAGATCTGAGATCGATTTTTGAGAATAATTTGGCACCTTGAAGTTGGTAAAAAAGATCATCGATTCGAGGTAAAGGATAACGGTTTCGGATTGTGATTTTGTTTAGTTCTCGATAATCTATGCATAAATGCATAGTCCCATCTTTCTTTTTCGCAAATAAGACAGGTGCGCCCCAGGGTGAGACACTTGGTCGAATGAATCCTAGATTCAGAAACTCTTGCAATTGTTCCTTGAGTTCCTTTAATTCTAAGGGAGCCATACGATATGGTGCTTTTGAAATTGGTTCTGCTCCAGGAATAAGGTCAATGGTGAACTCCACTTCACGATCTGGTGGAATTCCATGTAATCTTTTGCAAATACATCTGGGTACTCACAGACAACCGGATGGCTATCTATGGTTGGTTCTTCAGATGAAAGAGATTTAATGGATGCCAAAAACCTTGCACAACCGTGCGATAGGAATTTCTGGGCTTTGAGGGCAGAGATAATCTTGAGGACTTTTCGTGGTTGAGTCCCCTGAAAGACGAGTTCAGGAGATTGAGGGTCTCCAAAAATTACACGTCGAATTCGACATTCGATAGTGACGTTGTGTTTGGATAACCAATCTATTCCTAATACTATATCAAAATCTTCCATTTTCATGGGGAACATATCTGCTTTACGTATAAGGGATTTAACTTGTGTAGGACAATCTTTATAGACATGGGAAATCGCGACAGGATAACCCATAGGTGTTAAGAGTAAGAGTGTTCTTTAATAGCGTAGGTGTTGCCGTGAGATGTTTAATAACTGATAGTGAGACTATAGAATGAGTTGATCCAGTATCAAATAAAACTTCAACATCATGTAAGCCCAAACGAAGAGTGCCAGAGACCGTACCTTGTGCATTTGAAGTTTCCGTAGTATTCAAAGCAAACACTCGTCCTCCAGTAGTGGTTCGAGCAACATTCCCAACATTAGTTCCTTTAGGGTCAGGCTTCGGACATTGTTTAATCATGTGATCAGTAGATCCACATCTAAAGCAAGCTCCCAATGCCCGACGACATACGCCTTGATGACGATTACCGCATATATTGCATACAGGGATTTGATTTTGGCTCTTGTTGTTAGATTGACGGTTGACAGATGGAGTCCTACTAGGGGCCATATAGGGTTGGGGTTGTCGAGCATGATTGAAAGTTTGGTTTCTTGGTTGCCATTGATTATTTTGGTGGTTATGGTTACGCGTGAATTGGTTTCTTCGATCTCCAGTGTGGTTATTTTGATTAGATGACTGCCCAGTAGTTATGATGCGGTTTTCATCACGGTTTCTCTTGCGGTTCTCCTCGGATTTAGCCCATCTTTTCTTATTTTCTATTTCCAATGTTTTAACAGCATCTGCGACCTCAATAATGTTGTTGAACTTTTGCGTTATTATCCATCTTCTGTTCTTTTCACAGACTGCCCACTTCATCTTTTCTGCTTGTACTTTTGGTGTTCCAGCATCCGCCCCGAGAAAACTAGCCAGTCTACAGAATCTAGCCATGAATTCTGTCCATGGTTCATTATCCCGCTGCTCGATAGATGCATATTCTCTAGCATACTCGTTTTTCTCTACCTCAGCAAAATATTGCTTGAAGAATATGGTGCGAAAATCGGCCCAAGGAAGAGTAGCAGCATACCCATTTCCTCCGTTAGCAAGTTTAATTCATTCCCACCATATACGAGCGTCATCTTCCAACTTGTATGATGCCAGCCTTGTCTTAAATATATCATCTACATCGAGGACTTCAAATATCTTTTCCACGTGTGCTATCCAGTTGCTAGCATCCACTGGCATAGCTGCATTGCTGAATGATCTTGGTTTTTGCTTTTGGAATCTCTCATTCCAAATATGAATCCCTTCAGACGATTTTGTATCAGTGTTTTCTACCTTGTTGTTTCTTGGTGGAGATGTAGGAGGAGTAACATGGGGAGATGAAGGAAGTGATATATGAGGTGGAGTTGGAGGTGGTGGAGGAATCGTGTTATATACGTGTTGGTCAACGGTCTATAGAATATTAGGCAGTATTCTTTCGAAAGCACGCTGAAAGGCTTTATTAAAATTACGTCATTTAGAAGAACCTGATTTCCGACGAGCAGATCTTAGAGGAGGCATCTGGAAGGAAAGATAATGTAAGAATGACGATATAGACAAAACGAAAGATTTGATTTCCTATCCCAGTTTCTACCCATCAACTCACAGGTGTGATTGTTTTTAATGTTTAAGTTTTCTACAGGAAAGAGCCTGTGCTCTGATACCATAACTGTAACACCCTAGCCCGGCTCTGGGCTGACGTGTCACTATTACAGAATCAGATACAAAAGGGCTTATTTTATTAATATCTAAACGAGTTTACAAAAGATTTATTCCTGATAATTTATTTCATACATTATTAAAACTACACACTAAGTTTCCAACTTATTTATTTTAGCTCTCTTCACACTTTCCCGCCATCCCTGCTAACCTGTAGAAAAGAAAAAATATGCGAAGGAGCAAAATGCCACGAGCGGATAACGATAGCAATAAATAATGAAAATGAAAGAAAAGATAATAATACAATTGTAACTACATGATAGAATTCAATAACTTTACTATGTTAAAAGAAATACCCATCAATCCCGGTATATATATAATAAACAGAACAGGCGGAACAGGCTAGCTAGTCCCGAACCGATGTGCAATGGCGTATGGGCATCATATAAACCATCCACCAGAAATAATCATATCCTAGGATCGATCCATACGCCTCGAAAAATATAGTCGGCACTCCTTAGAGTTCAGAACAGGCGAGACGCTGTGATTTAGGCTCACCGTCACAGTCGGTGCCACGCCATTGATGCCGCAATGACATGCTTGCGGTCACCCCCACAAGTAGGGGCGTGCTCGGGTATTAGAGTACAGAGGGTAAACATATAATATTTTTATATTTCTCCATAATTCAGTATAACAGGTCAGACATATTATCAGTAGGATGCGATAATGAGTACAATTTAATAAAGATAACATCGCATGTAATATGGTTCTAAAACTGTATTCAGAGTTAGAATTAATTAAGTCAGGTAAATGTAACAGATACGAATCCAACGAGAGCAACTTAGTAAAACAGTAATACGAGATAATAGTTTGAAATGAAGATTAACGAACAACTTAAAAAACCCATACTATACAGATAGTAAAGGAAGGAATCCGCACCTTAAACTACAGCGATGCTATGTAGCGATGTTGACTCGTCTATGTGCTCGTAACAACCTACATACGGGCGACATATTTCTAATTATACTTGTTTGGACTTGTGGAGTTTTAATATTTGTTGGATTAAAGTTTTGTATACCTTATCTTAATGATTAATATTTAAACGTATTTGCCACTTAACTAAAATTGCATCTGCTTCCTCATAATGTTTATTTGTATTGAAACCTATTTATCTAGATTAAAACATATTCCCATAAAGCTTCCGATCATATGTAAAATTTTATTATTATTAATTATTATTATTATTATTATTATAAAAAAATTATGTAGTTGTAACTTTATAGATGTTAGTATGCTCTCAAGTAATTATATTATGTATATGTATATATTTATTATTTAGTAAGATGAGATATTTAAATAAATTACTAATCTTTCTTAATATCGAAACTTACGAAATATACATTCAATGCTAAATCATTTTTTTAAAGAAATATCATAGTTAGTAATATAAAGTGTGATGTTTATTAGGTAAAAGTGTAGATATAAGTTGATAATATAGTTATGGTTTAGATAAACGAGTTAATTAACTTAGTGGGTCAGAAAAATAGATAATTGTTGTAAAACAATGGTCTATTAGCAACTAATATATAAGTATATAAACATGATAACAAAACTATAAAATCATGTAGAGAATAGAACATGGAGAATTCTTATTCATTAATCAATCTTCACCATATACAAATGCCTTTATATATTTAGGCATATACATTAATACAAAAGATATTGAAGAGATAGGAGTTATGTATGTGGAGAGTCACCATGTAAATGACTCATTCATAACACTCCCCCTTGACTATCCACATACTTTTAATATGCTTGGTGATACTGCCTCGTTAAAAACCTTGCTAGGAAAACCCAGTGGGACAAAACCTCAGCTAAGGGAAAAAGAGTGCAGCACGTATTTTCTTATTCTGATACTTCTGGATCAGGTATGTTGCCTCGTTAAAAACCTTACTAAGAAAACCCAATGGGACAAAACTTAGTTAAGGGAAAAAGAGTGCAACTTAAAAAAATCTCCTCCTCATTATAATATGTATCCTTTAAGTAACATGTCTCCATCTTCCTCGAATGTTACTCAAAACTTTTTGTAGAATAATTTGTTGTTTGATGCCTTGAAGTGCAATACTTTATATTGAGTAATGTTGTAAAATCTTCTTGTGAGACTTCTAGTGCTTCCTCTTGCAAACAAATACCATAAGATCCACTACTGTGTTGTGTTACATTCTTTACATCTACAAGACTAACGAAACTAGTTTTCATAGGTTAGTAAAATATAAACACATATCATTCTTACCTTTAGGGTATCGACATATCTGCTTTACCATTCAAATGTCTCCTCATTAGACATGTGCTATATCATGTTGATAAATTCAAATAAGAAAAACATATTATGCATAGATAGAAAGAAATATTAATGCACAATTGCACTTTAGCCATGGTACTTTTGGAATGAGAATCCCTACTTTGGTAGGAGATGATAATAGTCATTTCTTATAAAAAAATGACTTAACAACCTTTAACATACTTTAAGGTTCAACTATGTCCATACTAAAATATCCAAACATCATCTTCTAGATGTACTTGAGGGATTAGTAAAATATGATTACATATATACTCGAACTGCAGTTCGAGTAATAATTAGACCGTGCCAAGGTCATTCAAAAATTATCCCTCTAAAAGCTCGACAATTTCTCTCAATGATGCCTAGACATCATTACTGTAAATTGCGATTATAGTGAACTTTTAAAAGTAGAATGTTCATAGAACATGGCTAATTTAATTAAACTTATATCCCTCTTTATGTGAATATCTCGAGTTGTATAACACTCGACCCAACTATTTTAGTCTATACGTATTTTGTCAACTTCATATAATACGTTCTTGCGGTGTTTACATCATTAATGCTTCTAGCATTATCAATCCATGAGGGAATTCTTTCCATCTTATCCAAATATGCATGTGCTTTCACTCTTTAGAAGTTTTGCTACATAAATTTTGGCCTTTTAACACATAGATATCTATATCATATGCAAAAATATCATGAACACTTACTTTTATCTCCAAAGTCCATATTGTACCATGTTTGTACACTGTGTACATTGAGTTGCCATAACAACCAGGTACGCATTTTCTATGTATGTTTATTGGAGTATTGGTGCACAATAATTACATCCATAAAGTGTTTCAATTAACCTCTTAAGCACTCAAATGCTTTAGGATACTCATGGGGAGTTCCAATTATATTCAATTCAATAACATGTATAACATGTATATGTATTCAGATCTGAATTTACATAATAATCATAATATTCTCGAGAACTTATTTTATATGACTTAGTATAAAGTGATACATAACTTTCATAAGACGCATGTCAATTCTCTTTTATATACTACCAGACTAATAAGATATTGAAAAGTCAATGCATCCACCACTAGAGAATACGTTTTCTCATAATCAATCATAGGTATTTGTGAAAATTCTTGTGTCACCAATTTTGACTTATATCACTTAATTTTATTTTCACTTGATTCGCATAAAAGACACTTTTGTATCCAACATATTTTACAACTTTAGTTGTATGGATTGTTGGTCCAGAGACTTTCCATTTCATTAGAGAACTAAACTCTGCATTATTTGTGTCTTTCTATTTTGGCCAATCATTTCTTAATATTCATTCATATGCAGATCTTAAATCTTGATCCTCATCATTTAATCATTTTAAGCGCTACATTATATACAAAAGTATAACGACGTCGATTTTTATTTCGATTCCATACATATCTTAGACATGATACAACTTATCGAGATCTATTTATTTTCAGGTACCTGAGGTTCTTCTTGAACCATCATGTCTATTATCTCTTCAGGAGATCTTATTACTATAACCTCGACTTGACCATCTTAATTACTTGCTCCAATTTTCGAGGAATTTTATTATTGGAATAAACTAGTCTACCACGCTTTAGGCGTGCAATAGACTCATTACAAAAATATATTATGTCCTCTTGGGACACAAATATAATTGGAGCATAAGCAGTTGATTATGTGACTTACTTAGTCACTCTATTTAGGTCAGTGAACTTGTCTGGTAATTTGTTCTTTACTATTGGTAAATGAATTATACTTTAAACTTCTAGTTCATAGTTTATAGTCTGAGGATCAAGATGACATGATAATTCATTTCACTTTTCACTTTCCAACTGCTTGTTATATTCCCCTAATGTTGGGAACATTCATTCACTAAAGTGAAAACCAATGAGCCATAAACGAATTTCTCACTAATGGCTTTAAGTATTTAATCATAGACGATTATTTATACCCAGCATATTCTCAAACTTTTTAGAAGTCCCATCTTTGTGCGGTGTGGTGGATGAGTTTCAATATATGTCGCACAACCAAAATCTTTGATGAGACATCTTTGGTTCCTGACCAAAAACCAACTGTATGGGGAGAACTATCACTTATTGGCTTGATGTGAATTGATGGTACTATATATAAAATTACATGTACCTAAATGAACTTTTGCTCCTCTCATGATCATTGGCTTTGTAACCAATAGTAGACGTTTAGTGATTATCTCAACAATAACACTTATTCCAATGATTGTTAATAATTTGTGAATCAAATTCATTATTATCAAATAAATATACTAATCTGGATTAATATGCTTGCTGTCACATTAGCTAAGCCACAATCACACAAACTTCAGGTTGTGGATTTGATAACCATTTAGACGATGCATCGATTTTAAAATACTAAATGGTATCATGTTTGTATATTTATTTCCGTTATCATTTCCAGAATATTTGGGGATTCACACCCTACTTTTGTTGATCAGTACTTAACTTCACTTGAGAGCAAACATGACATGTATAATTATCAAGATAATCTTCTGGTTCTTCGATACTTTTCACATCATCATTAATGACTCGGTGTGGTCTAACCGGTCATGCCAACTAACTAAATACTTATGATCCATAAACCTTTGGATTATGATCGCATATGTATTACTTGCATGTATGTGATACAAAATGTAAGATACAAGAGAATGTATTATAACTTCAAAGTTTAAACCATCATGTTATATGGTTATTCCTTAGTTTGCCACTTTTGGTGGTCGATCTCATTATGACTATTGTTACAATTCTAATAGTCGATCTCATCATGACTATCATTTCAATTATTGTAGTCGATCTCATTATAATTTCTAATGGTTGATCTCATTATCAACATGACCATCATTGTATTTTTCTCAATGATCACAATGATCAATATATATTCATTTTATGGATCAAAGTAAAACCAAACAATTTTCACGGTTTCCATTATTTACTCGGACATATAAATCTAAATTCATTTAGAACCTTTTGTTTCTTTTTAATGATATTGCTACCTTAGGATCATATTTGAGGTTTGACAAACAAAGTTTGTTTTATCCGATTTTCCCTTATAAATAAACTTCTCTTTGTTGTCCGAGTCATATAATATTACCGGTCTAACATCTCACGACCATTTAAAACTTGATAATGAGATACATGGAGTATGACACTTTAGGTGTCAAATCTACGCATATTTCTCCTCTTTCATGAGAGTGACAATAAACCATGATCTGGTTTAATCGTTCCATTCAATATTATCGATGCAAAGAAATGATAGCATATAGAATACAAGATATAGATAGAAACAAATCATTCAATACATGATCTCATAGCATGTCATCATATAAAAACAACTTATAATAGGCCTTTATGAAATAAAAAACCTTTTCATCACTAATAAGCAAACGTATATAATTTATGTAATAACTTATCATGGTATAACCAATCACAAAGATATGATATAACCAATCACAAAGATATGATATAACCAATCACAAAGATATCTTATATATATTCGTTACTTACTTTGAAACTTAAACATATATCTATTTCAAGTTCTCAGATCATTTATTATTTGAAAAATGAAATATTGATGAACTACATAGCGTACTCAATTTTTTCTTCTCAAATATTGATATTTAAAAAAAACTAATGACATCAAATAAACAATCTATATATTTCACATATGAATCATATAGCAATGGTCATTATTTTATACAAGCAATAATAATAGTTAATCAAAAATTAAATTATTAAACATTATGACATAGCCTAATGAATGCATGAGAAATACCGACATCGCTAGAAAGGGTTTCTCTAATAACAAATAATGATATCTAGCAATACGAATCAATTACATGAATTTCTTATATGCAAAATTTGTTATAAATGCTAGTATAACCCTAGTATAAATACCAAATGTTATTTTTATAATCATGCTATAACAATAATAATACATTGCATTATAGATTGTATACTTTATTTAAAACTAAATCACGTGATGTTTCCAATGAGCACTACACACATAACTCATTTATATTTAATTGTGTAAAAGTCCTTTGGCATGCTATATATTAACAATGACTAATGAAAACAATTAATTACGATCCACATTAACATTTTATCTTCTTTTACGGCCAACAAGCAAACAATTTCAGTTAAAGGAATAAAAAGGACTTCACTTGGAGTTTAACAGAAAAATTGTATATATTATGTCCTTGATTGAGTAGTAAAACTTTATGAGATAAGATATTCTTTTCGATCAATTAAAAAGCATAATTTTTTTTAAATAAATTATCATGGTATAATTAATCACAAAGATATAATTAATTATAGTGTAACAAAACAAAAAAAATATCTCACGTATACATATCTGTCATGTTAATTTGAAACTATGATTTTAACATATCATCATTTGTTTATTAGTAAATAAGCCCACCTTTTTTTTTTACTTTCTACAATAATAAATTATGTAGTTCCATATAATCGTAAAAGTATAACAAGGGTCTCAATGCTATAAATATAACATCTTACCATGCAAATATTTCAAATATTCACATATAACATCTATCTGATCCAACTTTATGAATAAGATACCAACTCATCAATATAATCAAAATCACCATAACAAGAAGCATATTTAATTAAATCCAATTACTTGGTGTATATTCTTGTGTTTCTATGCAACCATCTAAATTCATTTTTTTTTACCATTGTGTTCATATATTCTTATCCAAGCACTAAAAATAATTTAAGAAGTAGGCTACATATTGTTCATTAAAATAATGAGGAATACGGTATCTAATATGCATGGGTATTTTTTTTAACTATATCTTTTATGTATGCACCGAAATCAATATTTTGGGGTATATATCCTCAATTCTTTTTTTGTCTTATCAATAAATTACAATATACTAAATAACAAAATATCAATATTTTTGCACTTAGAAATATATTATATCAAAAACTGAAACTTAAATAGTCCTCTAAAATTGTAAATACAATGGTATAACGTCTCCATTATTTAAATAATCTTTTGAGATTGATATAAATTGAATCAAAACTGAGATTTAATTAAATAGTTAAATAATCTTTGAATTCGTTGTCCCATACAACAAACTCTCATTTCCAAATTAAAATTCAATTCAAATCAATATAATATTATAATTCGTCAATGCATATCAACAGGATTTGTATATGTATTATGAACAATAAGTTTTTATGTTGTTACCTTATTTGCCACTTGAGATAGGTTCGTGATTGCGGAATGGAACGCCCCGTCAAACGAGCGATGGGTGGAATGTTGGTGATAGCTGTTGTCAAGTGAGACTCGCAGTTGGTGGCTCCAGTAGCCAATATTAACTTGAACAAAACAATAGAGAATCACTACCGCTATGGTTTTTTTTTTCGACAAAAACACCGTCGTGCTGATAACGTGTTGTAAAACACTGGTCTATTAGCAACTAATATATAAGTATATAAACATGATAACAAAACTATAAAATCATGTAGAGAATAGAACATGGAGAATTCTTATTCATTAATCAATCTTCACCATATACAAATGCCTTTATATATTTAGGCATATACATTAATACAAAAGAAATTGAAGAGATAGGAGTTATGTATGTGGAGAGTCACCATGTAAATGACTCATTCATAACAATAATAAATTATTATCTTTTCCATTTGAAAAAGAGAAACAGAGATTTTTATTTTGTTTTAAGGTGTTCACCAGAAATTCGTTTTGAATAAAAAAAACAAGATTCATAATGATCTAATAATCATAGTATATTTAAAAGATAAGAAAAGAAAACTTTGATATCTTTTTGGGAGTAGAATAACCGTCGATTGATGTGTTCAAGGAAGTGCCAGAAACTAATTTGTTGGAGTATGAGAGGTTTCAAGACTAGGACTATTTATAATGTGATTTTTATTTTTTTTTATTTTATTTTATTGTATTTTCTTTGCAATTAAGGAAGTTGTGACTCACCCCTGTTTTCTTATAATGCTTACACGTAGATCAGGGTTGAATCTTGGTGCTCAAGATACCTTTGTTATTATCTTCTGTTGGATCTGAGTTTGGTTTTAATTGTATTTTTCGTTTGAATTAGAATGAAGATGGATGAGTTGTGCAGCAGAATTAAGATGGAAACAAACTTTGCATACAATCAAACGAGAGTATTGTTTTAATCAAAACACTTTTCACAATGAACCGAAAGATTGAATTTAATTTCAACAACGATTACAATGCAATGCTTGATACAAACTCCCCCTCAGCCAGAGCTCAATGTTTGTTCGTGCAGAGAAGACGCTTGTGCAAAGTGTTGGACCGTGTTCCGACCCTAAACAGTCAGCGTAAGGATGTTCATCTTCACTTATGAAGGCGGAATCAACATAGATGAAGTTACACAGCTTTTCACGTTCAAATCCTTTACTTTTATTGCTTTCTGATATCGTTTTGACAGAATTTCGTTACAGCAACAATGATCTAGGTCCGCTCCAAGTTCCATCAACAAATGAATACATCAGGTATATATAGTGTGGAGAGGTTCGCTTATACGGACTGACAAATAAGCGGACCTACTACATTGACATAAAAGCGGACCTACTGATGTACACATAAGCGGACCTCTATGAGCGGACCTATGCCTAAAGACCATATAAGCGGACCTGTCAACATAGGTTAGTATATACGGACCTATCTGACATATAAACGGACCTATCAACATAGGTTCACATATGCGGACCTATCTTAACCTAAGACTTAACGTAGACATAGTCAACAGGCATTTCATGTATCAACAGACTCCCCCTTGGATGTTGACGTAGTCTTCAGCTCCTAAGTCTTCAGTCTTGGTCTTTTCTCCAACTCTCTGTCTTCACATCATAAGCATTCTTCACAGGTTCACAATCTTGCTCCATCTTCAAACTCCCCTTTGACTATTGATCCAGACTCCCCCTTTCACAGACTCCCCCTCTCGATATGCTAGAATCTGAGGTATCTGGTTCAAGCTTTGACAAATAGCTTCCTTTGGGAATAATGAAGTTCAAACCTGTTACTCAACCAACAAACATTACAAACTATCTTTTCAACATTAAATCACAAACTCAATCAGTTATAGCAATCCACTCAAGTATTCAGGTCCAAGTTAATGACCCTAATTACTCAATTAATCTACCAAGTCCAATTTAATGACCTTCGTTGATCATTTGACGAAACAAACTGATTTAAAACAACAATTTCAAACAATTTCTGAAAATAACAAGTATCAAGTTAATGAACTTGTTTTTGACTTTCCAATAAAACAGACTCCATTAAGATAAGCTCTCCTCATTCTTCAATCCAGAATCTCCTGCATCTGCATGAAACATCTAAGAATCCAACAATCAACTCTCCACTTTGGTTTGTCGGAAAATAAAGCAGAAATAAAATCTTTTTGGATTTTATAAAGTGTTCTAAACTAAGAAATGAAATACAGAAAACTTAAATTACAGAAAGTAAACAAAGTAAACTATTTACAAACATATTTTTGGCGAGCGTGTCAGGGAATCATATCAGCTTTTCAGACAAATTACAAGTACCGTTAAGCTTCATTTCATACTCAGACTTAAACAATTCACCTCGATTGTCGATATACTGATCCATCTTAAATTCTCACACACATTTCAATTTACTCAGGATACTAATGAGATGAATTATGAACTTAGCTCATTCATGTGTCCCACTTCTTGAATATACTCCCGTATCCAGAATCCCAATAATCAGTCTTACAGGTGAGTATACTACAATGATATTTGTATATAAATTAGGTATGCGAGGGCCAAGGGATCTCAGATCGATACTTCCGTATACGCAGAGAGATATCAGCTTCGACTTTACGGTATGTCCCCTTTAGAGGATCTTTTTGCTTACAACAGCAGCGACTATCAATTTTATTGTTTCATCGGCATGCTGAGGGTTTAATGCTATGTTTCAAGCATTGCAGAAAGTATTAGCCAAGGACTAGGTCAGAACCACCGTTCAGCAGAAGTCCCGGAATAATACCCCAGACATCATTGAGTATAAAGACCTAGTATATCAGATTATGAGACCTTTCAAACGAGATTTCAGGGGTTACCTATATATCCAAGTAGTGTTCCCCACGAATTTCACAAGTTTGAAATTTAGGTTTATATCCCGAATAAATCTATTAAATGTGCGAAAACCTATCGACACATCATCAGTGAGACTGTTTAACTCATTTAAACTTTACAAATCTTTAGCATACTGTAATCGTCTAGCCGATGTACTATCATTTTCCCTATATACACAAGCTCTTTTTCAGATTTTATCATGTTTTTGTATTTTCTGAAAAATAAACTATATACAAATATCTATCTACTCCCCCTAAATACCAAAACAAGTAAAAAATCGACAAACCATTGCAGATTGTTTCTCGTCTTCATCCGCAACAGTACTATCATCAACGCCCACAATTCCATCCGACACCGAAAGAAGCTTCATACCATTCAGTTTTAACAAATATTTAAACCGATTTTTATCAAAAGCTTTGGTATGTAAATCAGCTTTCTGTTCGTCAGTGTGGATTTTCTCAATTCGTATCAACTTTTTCTCAAAACAATCACGAATAAAGTGATGAAGAATTTCTATGTGTTTAGTTTTAGCGTGATGTACTGGATTCTTTGTTATATTTATAGCGGCCTCATTATCAACAAAAAGAGGTGTGTTAAGAAACTGCAAACCGTAGTCGCGCATCTGTTGCTGTATCCACAAGATCTGAGAGCAGCAACTGCTAGCAGAAACATACTCCGCTTCACATGTAGATAACGCCACAGACGTTTGTTTCTTACACTGCCAGGTAACCAATCTAGGACCAAAGAACTGGCATCCTGCAGTTGTTGATTTTGAATTGACTTTGCAGCATCCGAAATCCGAATCGGAATACCCTTCGAGCGTAAAGTCGCCTTTCCTAGGATACCACAACCCCAATGAAGGAGTTCCTTTCAGGTAGCGCAATATCCTCTTCACAATGATCATATGCGATGCTCTCGGGTTAGACTGAAATCTTACTGCGAGGCATGTTGGGTACATGATATCAGGACGTGAAGCAGTTAGGTACATTAAAGAACATATCATGGAACGGTAAAACGTTTCATCAGCCCTGTCTCCGGTGAGATCTGGGTGAATCCCATGATTTGTTGCAAGTGGGGTAGCAGCTGGAGTAGAACTTGACATCCCAAATTTCTCTAGAATATCATGAACATACTTTGACTGATGAATGAAAATTCCCTCAGGAAGTTGTTCAACTTGTAAACCCAGAAAGAATTTCATCTCCCCCATTGATGACATTTCAAACTTTTGCTTCATCACTGATTCAAAATCTTTGCATAGATTTTCATTTGTCGACCCAAAGATTATATCGTCCACATAAATCTGAACTATCAGAAGATGACCATCGACCTCTTTAGTGAAGAGAGTGGCATCCACTTTTCCACGAATGAACTTGTTGGCTAGTAGGTGTTGAGACAAAGTCTCGTACCAGGCTCTCGGGGCCTGATGTAAAGCATACAACGCTTTGTCCAATAAGTAAACCTTGTTTTTGTGGATTGGATCGGTGAAGCCCGGCGGCTGACCGACATAAACCTCCTCTTTAACCTTCCCATAAAGAAACGCCGATTTAACATCCAACTGATAAACTTTAAAGTTCTTCCAAGACGCAAATGCTAGGAAAATTCTGATTGCCTCTAGTCGTGCTACAGGAGCATAGACTTCGGTAAAATCAATCCCCTCCTGTTGACTAAAACCCTGAACAACAAGTCGAGCTTTATTTCTTATAACTACTCCTCTATCGTCCCTCTTACACTTAAACACCCATTTGGTGTTAATCTTTCTCTGACCATCCGGCAAATCAACTAACTTCCACACTCCCAATTTCTCGAATTGACTAAGTTCCTCCTGCATTGCATTGACCCAAGAGTCTTCAGTAAGCGCCTCTTTGTAAGTTCTTGGCTCAACCTGCGAGATAAAACAACTCAATGAGAATTCAGTTTGCAAAGGAGCAACTTTTGTATAAAAACATGTAAGCCCTTTATCAATCTGATTTCGAGTGCGAACGCCTGTCTGCAATTCTCCTATGATCAACTCCTCTGGATGATATGAAAAAGTTCGTGGCATCACTTCACTTGGAACATCTACATTTCCTTCCAGATTAGTAATATTCTGCTCTGCATCTTGTTCACCAACTTGGTTTGTTTGACTTGAAATCTGAATTTGCTCCCCCTCAGAATCTGAATCTCCATGATCAAAGACTGGCATGTTTTCAGCTTCTAGATTATCATTCTGAGCCGATTGATTATCCTGAGTAACTTCATTCTGTTGGACATCATCATGTTCACCAGCATTACTTGGACCTGCTTCATCATCATTGGAAGTTTCCTGTGGTCTCCTCGAATACTCAGCTGGGAACCTTAGCTGTGACTCATATTCACGTAAAATATCCAACTCATCAAAGAAATCTTCATCTTCCTCTGATTCTTCTCTCATGTCAAACGAATCCCAAAGTTTGTCATAATGATAACGCCATGAATCTCCAGGATTCTGTGGCGGCATAGTATAACCTTGACATTCCACATTTGCAGCTTCAATAATCCGCTTTTCACTTGGAACGAAGACACGTCGCATCGGATTTGCATAACCAACAAATATTCCCTCAATGCACTTCGGACCAAACTTTCCAAAAGGTTCTATAACAGTACAGGGTGACCCGAACGGTTCTAGATACTTCAAATTTGGTTCGCGGTTATTGATTAGCTCAAAGCATGTTTTGTTGAACTTCTTGACAGTGAGAACCCTGTTGAGCGTATAGCATGCGGCAGAAACAACTTCAGCCCAAAAATTTATCGGTAACTTTGAATCTGCGAGCATAGTTCTAGCCGTCTCAATTAGTGTCCGGTTTTTGCGTTCTGCGACTCCATTCTGCTGCGGAGTATACGGAGCACTAAACTCATGCAATATACCTCTTTCATCACAAAATTCTTCCATCTTACTGTTCTTAAATTCAGTACCATTATCACTACGAATTCTTTTGATACGTCGTTGGTACAGATTCTCAATCTTCCTGAACAGCCCCATCAAACTATCAAACGTCTCGTCTTTCGTCTTCAAGAAAGAAACCCACGAAAATCTGGAATAATCATCAGTAACGACCAGACAATAGTAATCTCCTGTAATACTTTTGACATTCACAGGACCAAACAAATCCATGTGAAGTCTCTCCAGAGGTCTCGAAACTGAATTGACTTGCTTTGTAGGGTGTGACTTTTTCTTCTGCTTGCCTTTAACACAACTAATGCACTCCCCTTCCAGATGAAAACCTTTGACATGAACTCCAAGAACCAAATCATTGTGTACCAAGTGATTCATCTTCCTTAGGTGAATATGCCCCATCTTGCGGTGCCACAATCTCGATTCTTTCTCAGTTGCTCTAGAAACAAAACAATGTGCTTGACCTGTTGTTGTAGTTGCTACAGTCATATCCAACACATATAAATCATTCACTCTAGGTGCCCTCATGATAATCCATTCTTCAGGAATAACAAATCCTGGTTTCAAAATCAAACATTCTTTATCAGTGAAGTGAGTAGTATACATATTGTCACAAATTTACGAGATACTAAGCAGATTGTTTTCCAGCTCAGTGATGTAGTTAACTCTCTCAAACGTCACGATCCCGTTGGATAACGTTCCTTCACCAATAATTCTACCACCTTCATGACCAGCAAATCCTACATAACCACCATTAATGTTTCTCACATCATACAGCAACGCAGTCTTCCCTGTCATATGTCGAGATGCTCCACTATCCATGATCCATCTGGATACAAGTTTTGGAAGATCCTGCGCATAACAAACTTTGACTTAACCAACTTCAATAAAGATGCCGATTCATGCTTCGCGATCAAGGAAGCTCCGGCAATTCAAACTGCTTAGTTGAACATGGTGTCCACCCAAGCCTCATCAGCCTTAGGTGTAACCTTGACTCTCGCAATTTGAATTTTGAAATTTTCAGCCTTAAGAGGTGGAAAATTTGCATCATAATCAAACCGAAATTGATTCTTCAGCCTTTTTCACTTCAGAAGTTGAAATTTTCATTTCTGGTTTTGGTTTCCAAACTTGTTGAGATAATGCAACCCGCTTGTAAAATTTGTCATTTTTAGTTACCACTTTCTTTACGGGTTCATTTTTCACTTTGATGTTGTCATTTTTCACATTCTTTTTCTCAACAACGATTGGTGCTTTACCCTTCACGTCAACTTTCTTTTGTTGAATCTTCACAGTTTCAGTCTTAGGCTTCACATTGGTACACTTTCGTGCAATGTGACCAACTTGATTGCATCTGAAACATGTTCGAGTATCAACAACTCGACTTGTGCCTTCAGACTGATACTGTGAAGCTCTTTTCTCAAAGAACTCTTCATTCGATTTTGAAAAAATCTCTTTCTCTTCATCAGCAAGTGAACTTGAACTGTTTACAAACACCTTCTTTTCAGCAAACCTCTTGTTTTGAAAACTCTTTTTCTGATAACTCCTACCACCCCGATAACCATCCGACCAATTGTTTCGATTGTTATTATAAAAATGTGGTGGATTAACAGATTTCTTGTAGTATGATTTATCTTTCTCAAAACTCATTTTTCTCTTTGTTTGACTCAGATTGTTCACTTCTGACAACTCAACTTCGACCAACTTGAAAACGTTTGTCAACTTTTTCACATTAACATTCTTAATGGGAAACTCAGAATCCGAATACAACTTATCAGATCCAGCCATCTTGTACATCACAAGACCCGGTTCATCACTTAAGTTGTTTTTGGATTTTGGTTTCTGAATGTATTTGTCCAAGAAACACCCATCTTCCTCAGTAGTGTCACTATCCATTTTTAACACATTTTCAACAACACCTTTTACAATATCATTTTGGACACTATCTTCATTGGAAGATGTAAACGTGACATCAATGTTCTCTGGAAGTTTAACTTCACTTTCTTCCTCAATTTCAACCAACCCAGATTGCTTTTTCGTGTAGTTATCAAGAACAGGTGGTGGTACTTGATGAAACCCCACCCCAGTTCCATCACAATACACATCTTCGCCCGCTTTGTCTTTCCCGATGGGTTTGGGAATAATGTGTTGCAAAACAAAGCTTGCGGAGCTGTAACTGTTAAGCTTCAACTGGATTCGCTCATTTTCAATTTCAGCCTCTTGAAATTTAAGTTTCAGTTTAGCGAATTTATCCAGTTGTTGGTTGATTGATTCTTCTTTTACTCTAAGCACTACTTTTAAATGTTCATTTTCTTTAAAAGTTTTACCATTTCGATCATCACAATCTTTCATTGTGCTTTTGAGTTTTTCAAATTTTTCAGAAATCTGACGGTTTTCAAGAATCAACTTTTCATTTTCTTGTTTAATTTTGTCAAGATCAATTTTATCATTTTCAATTTGTCTAGTTAATTCTCTTATCCGTTCAGTTGAAGCTTTAACTGTTTTGTCACGATCAAGAATCTGATTCTCAACGCTTCTGACCTTTGCTGTCAGATCATCAACTTTCTTCCCGTTGAGATACGTGACTGTGCTACAAAATTTGCACTCTTTGTTGCAATTTTTGCAATCAGCATTTCCATCGATTTTCTTACCTGACACATTTGTTGACACATTTGAACTGACCTGGCTTTTTGACTTAGACACGGAATTAGAGTCTACCTCAAGTGCCTTAGCAGCCAGCACTTTGTCAGCCATTTTTCCGAGGTTTTCAGCAGTCAACTCCTGCGTTGTGTCAATAACTCCAGTATCAATCTTCTTTGCTTTCTCGATCTCATCTTTCTCCTTTTTCTCTTTCTCTTCTTCTTTCATTTTCTCGGTTGGAGTTCCCCACCATTTGTGTTGCCAATACTCATCCTCATCTTTGTACTGCTGGATTATGGCTTCGATATCAAGCGTACTATCATCAATCGCAATATTTCCATACTCATCAAGATAATTCTCTGTCTGGATCCCATCTATTGGCTCTCCTCGCTTGCAGAAAAATACGAGATATTCTAATGATTTTGTTTTCAGCAATCATTTTTCTGTATCTATACTTCTGCTCTTCAGTTCTATCATCTTTCCATGGAATAGGATCGTCATTTTTCGCCATGAATGCGTAGCCGATCGCATCTTCTTCTGGTAGAACCTCTTGACTCCAATCGTACCCCTCATCATCGTAAATCACCTCAAGAGCTCTAGATTTCTCTCTGTTGTCTTCAACTTGCTTCAATCTAGGCGGCTCAGATTTATTCTGGTGATAAATTGCCTTCTTGTAGTAATCATCTCTGAAAGGGTTCTCCGACTCATCAGCATAAGCGTTTCTGCATTCTCGTTTGAAATGACCTTTCTGCTTACATTTGAAGCACGTCACTTTGGACTTATCGAACCCCAATTTGGTAGATAGACCACCAATTGTCTTCCTGCCAGTAATTTCCATGAAACGCTGTGCACGACGAACAGCACTAGCCATAGCCCAACGAATATCGATCAGCTCCATTTCCTCAGGATCAATCTGATCGTAATCTTCTTTCGTCAGATTGGTGTTGCCTATCTTCCCAGCTACTAACCCTTCATATGATTCTAACACCGATGCTAGGAAGATCATCTGCTGTTTGGCCGACTCCTCATCAAAATTCTGAGCATTCTTCAAGTCTATTGCAATGTTGCATTGAAAACGATTCTTTACATCAGAATGACTTGTAGATGATGAAGATCCACTGTGATAACCACTGTGACTTCCACTGCTTTGACTTTCTTTGCCAGCTGTCGACACATTTTCAGCAGAAAATGCAGTCTTTGGAGAAGTAGCTTTCTGCATCATGCTCTTTGGATAATACAAATCCAAATTCTGCTGGTAAGATGAGTGATTGACTTTGTATGTCTTCTTCAGTTCCAACTCGTGACTCTCGAGTTTCTCAATCAGCAAATCTAATGTCAATTTTTCTGGTTCTTTGATGGTATTCTTCAACATTAGAGCATAATATCTCCAATCCATCTCGTCAGGCAACGAATCGAACAGTTTGTTGATAAGATCTTCTTCAGGAATTCTGATATCATGTCTTACTAATTCCAGCTTCAGATGACCAAACCTTTCTATCATTTTACAAACTGACTCATTCTTTAAACATCCAAAAAGATCAAACTCTTTTCTAAGAAGTTTCTTTTTGTTTTTCACGATTTCAGTACTTCCTAAACATTTCTTTTCTAACTTTGCCCAAAGATCTTTTGCATTTGAATAATCGATCAATGAAATTATGTCTTCTCGGACGGATTGAAATAACAATGCCACACACTTTTGTTCAGCTACAAACGAATCAATCTCCTCAGCTACTCTTAAAGTTTCACCATATTTGTTTCCATGTTCATAACCGTTCTTCAGACTTTTCCAGCTGGGAAATGCGAATGCCATCAACCAGTCTTCAAACTTTCTTGACCACCGACTATATTCCTCAATAGCCATTAACTTTGGAGGTTTATTAAACGTTTCGAAGGCACTTTTCGATTCCCAGGCTTCCTTTTTCTTCTCTTTTGGAGGATTCTCATTCACATTGCTTGACGAAGTATCATTGTTTCCGGAATCTCCAGCAAACGCGTACATGTTACTGAACGGATTCAAGAAAATATCATCCATCGTGAATGTACCTGCAAAAATCAGTCAACACTTAGTAAAATTTTCGAAGTTTTGAAAGCTGTGACAAATAATGGAATCACCACACTTGATTTGACTAAGATAACCACTAACTCGACAACAATCTGTTATATTGAACAATGATTGGGCCTTTTGAACAATTAAAGAATGTAATTGGGCCGTTAATATGCAAGTGATGTAGCCGACAATTTAAGTGTATAATAAATCTGATTGAACCAAACAATTATAGTGGGCTATATTTGATTGTGATTGGGCCTTTACATCTAATTAGACAACTTTTATATGTTTTGAGAAATATATCGTATGTCTTTAATGTCTGACAAATTCTTGCTTAACCGACAACTATGATTGGACCTTATCTTTCACTAAGCCGACATTTTGATATGATTCACATGGACTTATAATGACAAACCGAATGCAATCTGATTAGACCTATTCTTTGTATCATGTGTCGACCTATCTCACATGCAAACTGACAGAATCACATGCACACAAGTTCACATGCACACATAAATCGAAATGTTCTTATTAGCGAAACTATGTAAGTCCGTATGAGTGAACTCAGTCTTGACAAATAAGCGAAATAGTATCTGACAAATAAGCGGACCAGGTATTGTTCAGATAAGCGGATCTACAATGTCCGTAAAAGCGGACCTACAAGGTTCGTATAAGCGGATCTAAATGTTGTACTGATAAACGGACCACAAAAACGGATCTCAAGTAATTGTCACTACAAGCGGATCTCTAGAAACGGACCTACCAGATTATCCGGATAAGCGGACCTAACAAGTAATTACAAGCGGATCTGTTCGTAAAAGCGGACCTAACGAGCGGATCTCGCAAAGTCCGAAAAAGCGGACCTATGTTTCTAACTGATTTTAACCATTTTTAAGCCGAATTTTAACATGA
Source organism: Helianthus tuberosus (assembly GCA_030545235.1). Classification (NCBI taxonomy): domain Eukaryota; kingdom Viridiplantae; phylum Streptophyta; class Magnoliopsida; order Asterales; family Asteraceae; genus Helianthus; species Helianthus tuberosus. The sequence continues at coordinate 821,804 of JARYGA010011515.1, read as the reverse complement.
AACTTTATAGGATTTGTTAACTGTGTGTTCCACACAATATATTCAATTTTCAAGCCATTTCAACCGTAGGAACAATCTCAAATCGAAAAGGTATGAAAGAAAGAGAGTAGAAATCAGAGAATTCGGTAGAATCAAGCTGTAGTAGTATGAACTCCTCGTCCTGAGCTCTGATACCACTTGTTGGACCGTGTTCCGACCCTAAACAGTCAGCGTAAGGATGTTCATCTTCACTTATGAAGGCGGAATCAACATAGATGAAGTTACACAGCTTTTCACGTTCAAATCCTTTACTTTTATTGCTTTCTGATATCGTTTTGACAGAATTTCGTTACAGCAACAATGATCTAGGTCCGCTCCAAGTTCCATCAACAAATGAATACATCAGGTATATATAGTGTGGAGAGGTTCGCTTATACGGACTGACAAATAAGCGGACCTACTACATTGACATAAAAGCGGACCTACTGATGTACACATAAGCGGACCTCTATGAGCGGACCTATGCCTAAAGACCATATAAGCGGACCTGTCAACATAGGTTAGTATATACGGACCTATCTGACATATAAACGGACCTATCAACGTAGGTTCACATATGCGGACCTATCTTAACCTAAGACTTAACGTAGACATAGTCAACAGACATTTCATGTATCAACACAAAGAGCTAATAGAACAGTACATAGCACTATTCTATTTATAGGCACTAGCAAACCACTGAGCATCTAAGCTGACGTCACCATGAAAGTGACATCTAACCTCCTAACAAACTCTAACCTCTGATCAATACAAACACTGCTATGCTAACTACTGCTATTACATTACATTACATTACATTACATTACATTACATTACATTACATTACATTACATTACATTACATAAAGATAGAATAAACAACTGCTGCATCCCTCCACTGCTGTGAACCCAGCAGTACTTGTCCGGATCAGCAGTGCTTGACTCAAGGCAGTAGATTGAACAGCAGAGCTTTAGTCTTTCATCAGGTCATTACTTGAACAGCAGTTGTGGGTCAGCAGTTTGCATGATCAGTAGATAGGAGGTCAGCAGATGTTGAAATCACTATCAAGGGGAGAGACTTGTATGTAACATCTGCTTATTCTGGATCCACTGCTCTGATCCGGTTTTGGCTTTAATTATCTGTTCCTCTGGTAGGGTTCAATCCCAACAATCTCCCCCTGGAACAGATAATGCCAAAACTCTTCATTATTGTGGAACTTTATTGCCTCATCAACAGTTCCCTTATTTGCCCTTTAAGTTGTAGTTCAAAGGTTAAGGCATCTGTATCATCATCATCCCTGCTAAGTGGAAGATCAAGGAGATCCTGCAAATCTTCAAGACTTAGGCCAAGTGCTTGTTCCCTTGATATTTTCTTCACTTCTCCATCAGACCTGAACATAGTCAGTACATGGGTATGTTTGTCAGTTTCCCACTTTAGTACTTTTGAGCCTGGTGGGTTTCTTGGGAGATTTTTATTTGATGAGGTGTTTGGAGATACTGGCCTATTCATGACTGACTGAGCAGTACTTGCAGATTGTTCCAATTCAAGATCTTCTTTCATCATTAATCTAATGCCCTCTTTTACAACAGCATTTCCAGCATTTAGATCTTGAACTGTTTCAGCACCTGACTGGTTTTGACTCCTTCTTTTGTAGATGGCAGCACCAGCTGGAGCAGTGGTTCTTTTGACTTGCAGCTTTGGGGGTCTTTTTGAGACTTCTGCTTTGGAATAGTCAGGCTTTTGTGGAACTGTTGGATCTTTCTTTCTAAGTTCCTCCAACTTTTTGTAGGTAGCTCTGACCCTGTCTTCTCCCCACTTTGTCACAGAATTCTTTGACCCATAATCAGCTGCTATCAGCTCCTCTTTCATTCTCTTCAACTCTAATGCCTTATCAGCTTCAAACTGTTTGAACTTTTCAGGAGGAGTCTGCTTGACCTTATTTTTGATCATTTCTTGAATCCTGGCTGCCTCTCTTTCAAGCTCAGGAATGGTCCAGTTTTTGTACATGTGTTTCTCCCCCTTGTATTTTTTGTAAGTCATGATGTTATCAATGTAGTCTTTTCTCAAGGACTTATCTGCCCTTTCTGAGATTTACTGACATACATTTTTGGCAAATTGCTCCATAGATCTGACCTGTGTGAGTAGAAACTGATAGTTTTGCTGAAATTCTCTATCAGATTTCCCTTGTTTATTTTTTATTGAGATATCCTCTGCTTGCTTGGCCTTCAGTTTCAAGTATTCTTCAATATTGTTTGGCCTGGGATATCCTTCAACTGATGGCAAACTCCTTTCAGCTGGGTCATCCTCATAGTAAAAGGATTTGATTTCTTCCCTAACTTCTATGAGTTCCAGAGGAAATGAGACACCAGCAGGAGGTAATGACTTTAAAATTTAAGCTGAAGAAAAAGGCTTGGGTTTTGGAATTGTGACAAGTGACAGAGATTTTGAAGACGTTGGTGGTGGATATGTGTCATCATCTTTTAGAATTAGCCTTCTCCTTTTTGTTTGAGGTGGGACTGATGATGCTTTGGGTGGAACAGTGGTGATAGTTTGAGTGGCAGTGGTTTGTGGTTGACTGACAGCTGTTGAAACAACTGGTGTTTCAACCACTGTTGTCATTACAGCAGATGTTGTAACATCTGTTGTCTTCTGCTTTTTGACAGGAAGCGATGGTGGTGAGTTTGTTTTTGGTGGTGATGATGGTGGTGGTAAAGCAATGGTTGTGGTGTGTGTTGAAGTGATAACAGATGTTGAAACCTCTGAAGTACCAGCAGTAGTTGATACAGCAGGAGTTACAATAGCTGTTTGGGTATCCTTTGACTCAGAACAACCCTGCGCATACAGCTCCACGTAAGCTCTTTTCTCCTCATTCCACCTTGAAATATCCTTTGCCGCTCTATCCCTTTTTACACTTGCTACTCCTTCATCAAGTGCTTCTTGGGTAGCATCAACCTTTTTGCTACCATCTGGCAAGGGAATTTTCCTGGTCATAGCATCCTTTTCTGGTTCAATGTAAAGACCATCATCTATTCCCTTCTTCTTCCACTCCTGAATTTTCTCCCCCTTTTTGGCATTATCTGGGGGAAGTTGATCAATGAAAAGAACTGTTGGAGGAGCAGTGTCAGTGGTTTCCAATAAATGGGTCTTGATTGCCTTAATGTCTGCTTGAGTGTTCTTGAACCTAGACTCCACGATGTTTCTCAGCTTTTGGACATGTATTTCATGTTGCTGAGCTGTCATTTCTTTTTGTTGTTGGAGAAAAGGTTGGAAGAGGTTCCAGAGCTCATTTGTAGCAGATGCTTGTGGTGGAGCAGGTGCTTGAGGTGGAATAATAGTGGATTGCATCTTTTGTACTGTCAACAACTGTTGCAGCATTTCTTTGATATCTGCAACTGAAGTATCCAGTTTATCAACACGTTTCGTCAATTCCAAATATTTTAAACCATCACCCAATTTAATGGGATCATCTGATTTCCCACTAGCAGTGGTTTTATCAGTGGTTGAGGTAGGGAGTGTACTCCAAACATTAACCACTAATGCCCCTTTTTCTTGGTACTGGGGTCTTCTTCCTTCAACACTTGAAAACCTTTTGATGTTGCCAGTGGTAAAAATAAATCCACTGGTGGTTGGCAGAGGTGCTATGTAAGGAATTGCCTCCAAGGAAGTCTTATTGATGTAACCACTGTCCAAATGTAAACCAGTGGGTTCAACATTTGTAGTGGCTGCTTCACTTGGAATACCACCGAGAGTTACTTGTAACTCAAGGGGTGTAACCTCCTCAGGTTGTGTTGGTGGGTTAGCAAGGATTGATACATCAGACCCAGTCATTTGTTGAGGTATATTCTCATTAATAGGTGATTGAGAAGGACTGGTTAGTACCTGGTTCAAATCGATTGCATCCAACAGAAGTTTAGTTGGTGGGGGAATTGTGGATGTGATGTTTGGTGTAGAAAGAGAATTTGCCCCGGGCATTGGGCTGTGGATGATGGAAACGAGTGTTTCCAGGGCATCATATTGTGGAGTCCCTATTTGTTTTTTTTTTTTTAAACCTGTTCTTTTTTAGAAGAAACAGGAGGAGTTTCGGTTATGGGTTGAGATATTTGTACCAACTGCTGTGAGGAAGTAGCAGCAGTGGTTTCTTGTGACTTTTGTGTTGTCACTGGCAGTAGCTCTGGTATCTCATCCTCCAGAGTTGCCTTTTTGATGGGTTTGGGGGGTTTTTGATTTTTCTTTTTCTGTGGTTTTTTGGTGATTTTAGGTGTGGGTTTCAAAGTAGTTGTGCTGCTACTTTGATCACCTTGAGCAGTGGGCTCAGCAGCAGATACCTGAGGAGCAGTGGTAGCTGCTAAATTCTGCTCAGGCACCTCTGCTTGTGTTTTGCAAGGTGTTGACATTCTGGTAAAAGTTTCAGCAGTTAAGCTGTGCATTTGTAAAGAGTCACCGTGGTTTATTGCAGCAATATCATCCTTACTGAATTTCTTTTCAAAATAATAGCTTAGAAATCTTGGAAATAGTAAGAATGATTTTGTTTCAACATTTTTAACCAGATCATTAAAAATTTCCTGGGAATAATTAAATTTTTCTTCTTGAAGAATAGCATATCCCAGATTTTGAATTTTTAATGGTATTTCATTAAAAGCGGTGGTTTTGTTTGAAACACACATTAGAAGGGTATGAAATAAAAACCTTGTTGCAGAAGGGAAGTAACCTTTTTCTAAGGTGTCATTTTTCACTTCTGCATTATACCCTCTTTCCAGAAAATCATTTTTTAACTCGTTTTGGGGAAAAGAAAGTTTACCTTCCTGATCATCGAGTTGGAAGACCTCTGAAAGTGATTGTGGTGTAATCTTGACGGCTTTACCCTTTAGAGAAGAGTGGATGGCTATTACAGTGTCTCCTTGTTTTTCAAGGGTTGCATTCTTCCAAAATTCTCTTTGGGTTGTCAAGTAAATTGGTGCATCTGCTGTTAACAAAGTTTTGTACTTCGATGCAGAGATGGTATCAATGATGGAGTTGAAGATATTGGTGGTGCTGGGTTTTGTGAGATGACCCAGAAGATTATGAGATGGTTTGTGTGGAATTTCAGTGGGTGTTGCCTTTTGAGAGGCTTGTTTAGATGTTGATTTGGAAATGGGTTTTGCAGATGACTTCGATTTTGTCATTTTGGAGATGATGATAGAAGAGATTTGGGAAGGAATTTGAAGAAAAACTGTTTTGAGAAGAGAATTTTTGAGAATTCAATTCGACAGTAAAACCCTGTTTTGGTGTGAAGTGGGGGTTTTATAGATGAAAAAGTGAAGGCTGACGTGGCAGCGGTTACAAAAGTACTGACCACTATGTACTGCCCACATGCCAACCTCTGAGGAAATGAAGGACAATACTTTTATGAAAGTTACTGATGAAGGCAGTGTTTACAACGGTAAAATGGAAGCAGTGGATGATTTTCACTATCAGTGGATAGCATATCAGTGGATAAGACACTGCTTTTGAACAACAGAGTTTATCAAAAAATGAGAGAGCAGAGGATGGCTTTCAACAGTGGACAAACTTTTTAAGTAGAGCAGACTTTTGAACAAGCAGTGGTTATGGCAGACTTTTAGGGATTTTAATGAAACTTCATTTTTAGCTATTTTTAAGGATGGATTTTTGATTTTCTGAAAACATTTTAATGCTTTTATTCATAGAAAAACAAGATGTTGCTTGTTATTCCATGTTTAGCATGCCAATCCTAGAGACCAAGCTTTCAAAGGTGGCAGTATCTAATGCTTTTGTGAGCACATCTGCCAGCTGGTCTTTAGTTGGAACATGATGCAGAGAAATCAAACCTTTTTCATAGCAATCCCTCACAAAGTGATGTCTGATGTCGATGTGCTTGGTGGTTGAATGGGAAACTGGATTTTTGATGATATTTTCTGCTGCCTGGCTATCCAACATGAGTGGTGTCTTTAAGGCAGTGATACCAAAATCCAGCAACTGATTTTGAAGCCACAGAAGTTGGGCTGTACAGCTTGCAGCAGCAATGTATTCAGCTTCAGCAATGGATGTTGAAACAGCTGCTTGCTTTTTGCTTTGCCATGAAACTAAGCAATCACCTAGAAACTGGCACCCTCCTGATGTGGACTTCCTTGTGGTGTTACATCCAGCAAAGTCATTGTCTGAAAATCCTGAAAGTTTGATATTCCCATTAGCTGGATACCAGATACCAAGTGTGGGAGCACTTTTTATGTATCTGAATATCCTTTTTACCGCAATAAGGTTGGATTTTCTAGGGGCTGATTGACTCCTTGCACAAACACATGTTGCAAACATGATGTCTGGCCTAGATGCAGTTAGGTACAATAAAGACCCAATCATGCTTCTATATAGAGTTTGGTCAATCAGCTCATCCTTTTGGTCTGTCAATAGTACTTACATGTTGGTTTAAACAGATATTTTTCAAGCTCCTCAAAAGTAGAGGATCCCATTGGTCTGTCAAGTGTGATTTTGTTACCAAGTTTATCAGTGATTTTCACTTCTTGGCCATTCTTGTTTGTGGGAATGAACTCAGTGGTTACATCAGTGGTTTGAATAGATTTTTCAACAGCAGTGTTTTCATCATCATGTTTTCTATAACCAATACCAAATTTCACATTGCTTTTAATCTGTTTTTCAAGCAATAACTCATATCCTTTGCAGGATTCCACCCATTTTTCACATGTGATTTGGGTGGACTCTAACTCCTTTTTGCAAACTTGGTATTTTTCTACCATAGTTTGGAGTTTAGTTCTGGTTATGCTTTGCTCTTCTTTCAGACTGCTGGTCTCTTTTTCCTTTTCAGTCAATTTGTTTTTAAGTTCTTTTAAAGATCTTTCAAATTTGACTTCATCAGTTAAGATTTTATCCCGAAGGTTTTCATTTACCTCTTTGATGTTAGCAAAAGCAATAATGCAATTGTCAGAACACAGTTTTTCAAGAACTTGAGGTGATACATTGGCAGCAGCCATCATGGCACAATCACATTGATGATTTTCTTCATCATCAGCTCTTACTTCCTTCTCACCTGCTCTCTTCTCTTCCCCTTCTTCTTTGTCCTCTTTGGACCAGGGGTCTGTCAGTGGTTCAATCAGGGTTTCTGAATTTTCTCCCAGCAGCAATTCACCAGCAACTGCATTAACAACTGCTTCAGTCACCTCATCCACTGTTTCATCACTTAGCTGTTCACCTTCAGTTTCAATCCCCTCTTGTATTGACTCTAATGCCATCAAACAAAATTCATCATTAGAAGGTTCATCAAAAGCATAGAGTGCAAAATTTTTATCACCAAGCTCATCAGGCATGCTGCTCCTGTCAACAAAGCCTTGAGTGAAAAAGCTTTGCTGATCTGGTTATACCACTGCTGGAGCAGCTGTTTGAGGTGCAACAGGTTGCACTTGTGCCTGGGGGACAGGGGTTTTAACATACTGAATCTGTGGAACAGTGGTTTGGACATAATGCACAGGCACAGGGGCAGCAGCACAGTGAGCAGTGTTAATATGAGCTGTAGGGGTATATTGGGTATAGTGCACAGTGCTTTGATTTTGTGGTCTAGGGTTTGAGCTGGGATGAGTGATTATAGGACCAGTAGTTTGACTCCTGCATTCCCTAGCAAAATGACCTAGCCTATTGCACTTGTAACACTTGATTTTTTATTTATCCAACCCCACCCTTAAATTCCCATGTAACCCTGGGAATTTTCTCCCTGTTCTTTTGTAGAATTTGCTTGGTCTTACACTAAGCAAAGCCAATTGATGCAAAATGTCCATCTCTTCTAAGTCAGTGGGATCAAAATATTGCAAATCATTGAGATCAAAGCACAAATTATCTGACATCTGGTTTTCACTGTTTGCAGTAAAAGCGTAATTTGTAGAGTGAGGATCAGGGTTGTTAAAATTTCCACCAGCAGTTATATCAATAAAGTGATCATAACCCTGATCCTTACCACTGCTACCAGATTCTTCCTGACCAAAAAGAGCTGTGCTACCGAATGAATAATCATCAGCAGTTTTACCAGACTCTTGCAACTTCTTTTTCTGGTTTAACTCCCTTTCATAGGTCAGGAGTCTACCATGAAGTTGGGTCAGATCTTTGAACTCAACAGAGTTTCTAGTCACAAATGCAATTGTGTCCCATTTATCAGGTAGCGATCTAAGAAACCTGCTATTTTGTGTTGATTTTGGAAATTCAACCTTAACAAGCCTTAGCTCACTGATGAGACAACTAAAACGTATAAACTGTTGGGTCAATGATTCACCCTTAATGTGACAGAAGGTTTCATACAGCTGATTCAGAATTTCCCTATTGTTTTCAATAACTTCTTCGGTTCCCCCAAACTGTTCCTTCAATGCATCCCATAGCTCTTTGGCACTGTTACAATGTAACAGTCCAGCATAGATCTCATTGGGTAATGCAGATGCTATGATGCTAAATGCTTTGGCATCGAGTTCGAACTTTTGAAAATCAGTTTCAGTATAGTTTTCATATGGTTTTGGTACGAACTTCTTTGGATCCTCAGCACTTGGCACCATAGGAACATGGGGACCAAAAACAACAGACCTCCAACATCCAGTGTTCTGTTGAGCAAGGATGTGACCCATCCTTCTCTCCCAGATGTTGTATTCATTACGTTTAAGCATGGGTGGTTTAAAAAGCGAGCCAATGTTATTCTTATCATCTTGTGATTGTGACATCATCCTGGTTGTTTTACAGACACTGATTAATCAACTTTAATGGTGATTAAACCTTGCACTGTTTTTCAACAAAAACGAACAAACTATCGATATCAACGATTTTGAGCTGAACTATTTATGTCAAAATGATTGTTAAATCAAATTTGACTGTCCTAGCTCTGATACCAATTGTTGGATTTGAGTTTGGTTTTGATTGTATTTTTCGTTTGAATTAGAATGAAGATGGATGAGTTGTGCAGCGGAATTAAGATAGAAACAAACTTTGCATACAATCAAACGAGAGTATTGTTTTAATCAACACACTTTTCACAATGAACCGAAAGATTGAATTTAATTTCAACAACGATTACAATGCAATGCTTGATACAAACTCCCCCTCAGCCAGAGCTCAGTGTTTGTTCGTGCAGAGAAGACGGTTGTGCAAAGAGCTAATAGAACAGTACAGAGCACTGTTCTATTTATAGGCACTAGCAAACCACTGAGCATCTAAGCTGACGTCACCATGAAAGGGACATCTAACCTCCTAACAAACTCTAACCTCTGATCAATACAAACACTGCTATGCTAACTACTGCTATTACATTACATTACATAAAGACAGAATAAACAACTGCTGCATCCCTCCACTACTGTGAACCCATCAGTACTTGTCCGGATCAGCAGTGCTTGACTCAAGGCAGTAGATTGAACAACATAGCTTTAGTCTTTCATCAGGTCTTTACTTGAACATGAGTTATGGGTCAGCAGTTTGCACGATCAGTAGATAGGAGGTCAGCAGATGTTGAAATCACTATCAAGGGGAGAGACTTGTATGTAACTTCTGCTTATTTTGGATCCACTGCTCTGATCCAGTTTTCGCTTTATTATTATATTCTTTATTTATATCGCTATTATTTATTTTATTATATATATATATATGTGTGTGTGTGTGTGTGTGTGTATTACGGGCATTACTTTTATACCCCAAAAAAAATTTTCTTCCTCGAAATTTGAAAGTAAACTCTTACCAACGAATCTAACTATAAGGAGTAGTAAAACATAAGTTTCATGTTTAACATTAAAACAAGAAAAGATGATAGCGTGATAGAATTACGGAATACTAACTGTTTAACAAATTTGGATATTGAGAATGGATTGACTCCTCGGTTTCCCACGTCGCTTCTTGTTAAGAGTGATTTTTCCATAAAACTTTAACGAAAGGTATCGTCTTTCACCTTGTTACACGTTCTTGATGATCAAGGATAGCCTTGGGTTCTTCTTCATATGTTAGATCTTGTTGAATCATGTCTAGCGGATAACTGATAACATGAATCGGGTGATAGTTGTATCCCCTTATTAAGGATACATGGAATACGTTGTGGACATGAGAAAGTTGTGGCGGTAAAGCAAGACGATAAGAAACTTCACCGATTCTTTCGAGGATTTCGAATGGACCAATATAACGAGGACTTAACTTCCCTTTTATCCCTTTTATCCCAAACCTCTGAATACCGCGACTAGGTGATACTTTGAGAAAGACGTGTTCACCTATTTTGAATTCTAAGGTTCGTCGGTTTTGATCAGCATAACTTTTCTGATGGCTCTGAGCTTGTTTCAACCGTTCTCGAGATGTAGTGACCTTTTCGTTTGTGACCTGAACTATTTCTGGTCCTTCAATGATCTTTTCTCCAACTTCTTCCCAACAGATTGGAGCTCGACATTTACGACCATATAACAACTTGAACGGGGGCATACCAATACTTGCTTGCCAGCTATTGTTGTATGCAAATTCAACAAGGCACAAGTATTCGTCCCAATTTCCACTCCAATCTAATGCGCATGCTCTAAGTATATCTTCTAACGTTTGGATGGTTCTTTCAGTTTGCCCATCTGTCTAAGGGTGGAAAGCATTACTGAACTTCAGACGTGTATCCCAAGCTTTTTGGAAACCTTTCCAAAATCGTGATGTAAATCTTGGGTCTCTGTCTGACACAATGGATGATGGTGTGCCATTTAAACGAATAACTTCCTGGAGAAAAATTTCGGATAACTTACTAATAGAGTAACCTTGTTGGATAGGTAAGAAATGGGATGACTTGGTTAGTCTATCAACCATGACCCATATAGCATCATTCTTTCTGAAGGTCTTTGGTAGGCCTATCACAAAATCCATAGAAATTTCATCCCACTTCCAGATAGGGATATCAAGAGGCTGCAATAAACCACTAGTCCTTTGATGTTCGATTTTCACTTGTTGGCAAGTGAGGCATTTTGCCACGAATTGGGCAGCATCTTCTTTCATGCCAATTCACCAAAAGTTCTGCTTCAAGTCACGATACATTTTTGTTGAACCCGGATGAATAGAGAAAGGTGAACTATGAGCCTCTAATAATAATGATTCACAAAGGGTGGAGTCAGACGGAACACATAATCTCTTTCCACACCAAATAATACCTTGTTCATCTATACGAAACTCTGACTGCTTGCCTAACTCCAGGTTTTGCGATATTGCCCACAGTTCTCCATCTTGTTTCTGATCTTCCTTGATTCTTGAGATGAGATCAGGCTCGATTTGCATTCTGCCCAAGTAACCATCAGACTTCCTGATCTGAAGGTCAATCTCCATCTTCTCCAGATCCCTGACAATCTCAGGCTGAATGGTGAGGCATGCCACCGTTCCTGAACTTTTTCTACTCAATGCATCTGCCACGACATTCACCTTACCGCGGTGATATTGAATGTGGACATCATAGTCTTTTAGAAGTTTCAACCATCTTCTCTATCTCATATTAATCTCCTTCTGAGTAAAAATATACTTGAGACTTTTATGGTCGGTGAAAATGTCACACTTTTCTCCATATAAGTAATGTCTCCAGATCTTAAGAGCGAAAACTACCGCTGCTAACTCAAGATCATGTGTTGGATAGTTAACTTCATATGGCTTGAGCTGGCGTGAAGCGTAGGCAATAACTTTTCCATGTTGCATGAGAACACATCCAAGACCCTTCTTCGAGGCATCATTATAAACTTGGTAGCCACCAGAGCCTGTTGGAAGAGTGAGTATAGGAGCAGACATAAGTCTTTTCTTTAACTCTTGAAAACTATTTTCCCGTTCGTCATTCCATGTATACATTACCCCTTTTCTTAGAAGTTGCGTAAGAGGTAAGCCAATCATAGAAAACCCTTCAAAAAAGAGTCGATAATAGCCCGCTAGACCTAAAAAGCTTCGAATCTTGGTAACCGAGGTAGGTCTCGGCCATTTTGTAATAGCTTCGATTTTTGCAGGGTCCATCATTATACCATCTGCAGATATCACGTGACCTAAAAATGCAACTTGATTTAACCACAATTCGCACTTGGAGAATTTTGCGTATAGCTTCTTTTTCCTGAGCGTTTCCAAAACAGCACGTAGATGTGTCTCGTGTTCTTCTTTATTCTTAGAGTACACTAGAATGTCGTCGATAAAAACTATGACGAATTTATCAAGGAATTTATGAAAGACCCGATTCATTAGGTCCATGAATACGGCTGGAGCATTAGTCAGCCCGAATGGCATTACTAGGAATTCATAATGGTCGTATCGAGTTCGAAAAGCAGTTTTGGGAACGTCTGTATCCTTGATTTTGAGTTGGTGATAACCAGATCTGAGATAGATTTTTGAGAATATTTTGGCACCTTAAAGTTGGTCAAAAAGATCATCGATTCGAGCTAAAGGATAACGGTTTCGGATTGTGATTTTGTTTAGTTCTCGATAATCTATGCATAAACGCATAGTCCCGTCTTTCTTTTTAACAAATAAGACAGGTGCGCCCCAGGGTGAGACACTTGGTCGAATGAATCCTAGATTCAGCAACTCTTGCAATTGTTCCTTGAGTTCCTTTAATTCTAAGGGAGCCATACGGGTGCTTTTGAAATTGGTTATGCTCCAGGAATAAGGTCAATGGTGAACTCCACTTCACGATCTGGTGGAATTCCATATAATTCTTTTGGAAATACATCTGGGTACTCACAGACAACCGGATGGCTATCTATGGTTGGTTCTTCAGATGAAAGAGATTTAATGGATGCCAAAAACCCTGCACAACCGTGCGATAGGAATTTCTGGGCTTTGAGGGCAGAGATAATCTTGAGGACTTTTCGTGGTTGAGTCCCCTGAAAGACGAGTTCAGGAGATTGACGGTCTCCAAAAATTACACGTCGAGTTCGACATTCGATAGTGACGTTGTGTTTGGATAACCAATCTATTCCTAATATTATATTAAAATCTTCCATTTTCATGGGGAACATATCTGCTTTACGTATAAGGGATTTAACTTGTATAGGACAGTCTTTATAGACATGGGAAATCACGACAGGATAACCCATATGTGTTGTAAGAGTAAGAGTGTTCTCTAATAGCGTAGGTATTGCTATGAGATGTTTAATAACTAATAGTGAGACTATAGAATGAGTTGCTCCAGTATCAAATAAAACTTCAACATCATGTAAGCCCAAACGAAGAGTGCCAGAGACCGTACCTTGTGCATTTGAAGTTTCCGTAGTATTCAAAGCAAACACTCGTCCTCCAGTAGTGGGTCGAATAACATTCCCAACATTAGTTCCTTTAGGGTCAGGCTTCGGACATTGTTTAATCATGTGATCAGTCGCTCCACATCTAAAGCAAGCTCCCAATGCCCAACGACATACGCCTTGATGACGATTACCGCATATATTGCATACAGGGATTTGATTTTGGCTCTTGTTGTTAGATTGACGGTTGACAGATGGAGTCCTACTAGGGGCCATATAGGGTTGGGGTTGTCGAGCATGATTGAAAGTTTGGTTTCTTGGTTCCCATTGATTATTTTGGTGGTTATGGTTACGCATGAATTGGTTTCTTCGATCTCCAGTGTGGTTATTTTGATTAGATGACTGCCCAGTAGTTATGATGCGGTTGTCATCACGGTTTCTCTTGCGGTTCTCCTCGGATTTAGCCCATCTTTTCTTATTTTCTATTTCCAATGTTTTAACAGCATCTGCGACCTCAGTAATGTTGTTGAACTTTTGCGTTATTATCCATGTTCTGTTCTTTTCACAGACTGCCCACTTCATCTTTTCTGCTTGTACTTTTCGTGTTCCAGCAGCCGCCCCAGAAAACTAGCCAGTCTACAGAATCTAGCCATGAATTCTGACCATGGTTCATTATCCCGCTGCTCGATAGATGCATATTCTCTAGCATACTCATTTTTCTCTACCTTAGAAAAATATTGCTTGAAGAATATGGTGCGAAAATCGGCCCAAGGAAGAGTAGCAGCATACCTATTTCCTCCGTTAGCAAGTTTAATTCCTTCCCACCATATACGAGCGTCATCTTCCAACTTGTATGATGCCATCCTTGTCTTAAATATATCATCTACATCGAGGACTTCAAATATCTTTTCCACGTGTGCTATCCAGTTGCTAGCATCCACTAGCATAGCTGCATTGCTGAATGATCTTGGTTTTTGCTTTTGGAATCTCTCATTCCAAATATGAATCCCTTCAGACAATTTTGTATCAGTGTTTTCTACCTTGTTATTTCTTGGTGGAGATGTAGGAGGAGTAACATGGGGAGATGAAGGAGGTGATATATGAGGTGGAGTTGGAGGTGGTGGAGGAATCGTGTTATATACGTGTTGGTCAACGGTCTGTAGAATATTAGGCAGTATTCTTTCGAAAGCACATTGAAAGGCTTTATCAAAATTACGTCATTTAGAAGAACCTGATTTCCGAGGAGCAGATCTTAAAGGAGGCATCTGGAAGGAAATATAATGTAAGAATGACGATACAAACAAAACGAAAGATTTGATTTCATATCCCAGTTTCTACCCATTAACTCACAGGTGTGATTATTTTTAATGTTTAAGTTTTCTACAGGAAAGAGCCTGTGCTCTGATACCATAATTGTAACACCCCAGCCCGGCTCTGGGCTGACGTGTCACTATTACAGAATCAGATACAAAAGGGCTTATTTTATTAATATCTAAACGAGTTTACAAAAGATTTATTCCTGATAATTTATTTCATACATTATTAAAACTACACACTAAGTTTCCAACTTATTTATTTTAGCTCTCTTAACACTTTCCCGCCATCCCTGCTAACCTGTAGAAAAGAAAAAATATGCGAAGGAGCAAAATGCCACGAGCGGATAATGATAGCAATAAATAATGAAAATGAAAGAAAAGATAATAATACAATTGTAAATACATGATAGAATTAAATAACTTTACTATGTTATAAGAAATACCCATCAAGCCCGGTATATATATAATAAACAGAACAGGCGGAACAGGCTAGCTAGTCCCGAACCGATGTGCAATGGCGTATGGGCATCATACAATGTAACACCTGTGCCTTCACGGCCATCAAACAAATACCGAACCAATGAAATATTATATTTCATACTTGGGATTTGTAAAAATATGTGTATCATTTGCACATACCAATTCTTGTTCAATTTCAAACTCTAAATCGCTTTCTGGAAGGTTATACGCGCACCGATGCGTAAATATAACCAGTTTAATGCAACAAACACTCCGGAATAGTGACATAGGCTTAACATACCTTAAATAACCTTTACATAACTTAGAAATAAGTTTTGAAGGCTTTGGTATGGCAAAATCGAGTTAATTCGCTTACAGGGACTAAAGTTGACAAACTGCGAAAGTATGCCAATTTGAACTGTAACAGATATTCCGGAACATGACCATAAGTTAAACATACCATAAATATCCTTTACATAGCTTAGAAATAGGCCTTGAGGGGTTCGGTGTGCTAAAATAAACTTTTGTGTCATTCAGGGACTAAAAGTGTCAAAAAGTGCACAAGTTTGCATTTTCGCGCATAACTTACGTTCTGAATACATCTGGACATCCAAAAATTTATGTAAGCATGACTACATTATATTTTAGTGTTCGCTATAAGAAAAATCCATTCGTGGCGTCATTTGGATCGTTTTTCGCGCTTATGCGCATTCCGTCGTAATTAAGCGAACATCGCGTTCGTACGACCAAACGAACCAACATCCAAGATATTTTTGAGCATGTTTTGAGTCCCCTATACTTTAACTTCATTTTAGAGCCTTGAAATGAGGTTAACGGGGTTCAAACGCATCGAAAAAGGCCTTAAACACGTGCAGGGACCATTCCTGCCAATTCTGAAACTTTTCTGATTCAGGGGGGTGCTAGCATAGCGCGAGCCCTATGGGCTTACCCGTCGCGCTACGCGACTGCCTATTCTGGACAGAAAACATGCAGAAATATCAGTTTTGCACTTTCGGGACCAGATTCGATGTATAAACAGTTGTTTAATTCACAGCCACACATTCTAACATGCTTAGTCAGCGGATAAGGATGGAATTTAGGCACCATGACTTTGCAACACATGTATGGATGGAATTTAAACACCTAAACACCATGACTTTGCAACACATGTATGGATGGAATTTAAACACCTAAACACCATAACTTTGCAACACATGTACGGATGGGATTAAGGCACGTTTTCCATGAAACGATCTTAACGGTTCGGGTATTCCTATAAATACCCCATACCCCCCATTGCTAAAATCACTAGAATTCTGATTTGAGAACCTCTAAGTTGAAACCATTGTTTCATACCTGAGATTCTTGAATCGGGATTAGCATTCGGGGACCCTTCGTAAGTATTCTTTCGTTCTTTTCCTTATTTTACTGCTTTTCGAGTCAGAAAGTCAAACTTTGTTTGACTTTCAGCGTTGACCAGTAATGGTCAATGCGAAGTTCTTTTGAACTTCGCAACGTGAGTGTAATCACGTTGGTCATAGTCCCTTGGGACTATGCCCACTGATTACCACGTTGTCTAGGGTCGTAGGGTAGGCGATCTAATAAATCGCCTATACCTTCGAACCCGACCCATTTGGTCGATCATTAGGATCCGACCAAATACATTAGGTGACCATAGTAGGTAGGGAATAACCTTCCGAGGTTATACCCTATGGTCACATCGTTTAAGTAGTTGTATGATAGGTAGTTTATATGCCTTAGGTAAATTACCAGAATACCCTTTTCATGTATAATTGGTAATTAAGCATATGTAACCTAAACTTTTGTCACATAACTGACTATGTAACATGTTTAGGCATATAACACTTGTTATAGGACTAGTTAGACGGTTCGAACGCGTTTCACGCGAACGACGCGTTAAAGTAGCATAAGCTACCTAAACGGGTCGTAATGGGTCGTAAACACTTAGGTTAAGTTTCATTTAGTATGTAGGCTTTGTTAAACCAAATGACACGAGTCTCTATACTCGTTTGGTTTACAAACCCTAATGCTACCCGATCTTCCGATTTAGGTCCGGTTTATTAATGTAGTTACCTATAGTAGGTGTCGTTTGATTCCGTGATCTCTAGCTTTGCTTGGTGGTTATCCTAGGACTTCTGAGCAATCTCAAGTGAGTACATAGACCCCTCTTTTACTGTTTTCCAAACTGTTTTGGGGTGAAACACATGTGCCTACTTGTTACTTTCGTGCTTTCCTGTTTTCACATCATATACTTGCTATGTTCATTAGTACATTTATAGTACATGATTTCATGGTGTTCTATGCTTTGTATGATGACTTTGCATACTTAGTACATTGTTTTACATGACTTTTCTACTTTGTATGATGACTTTGCATACTTAGTACATTGTTTTATACTGCATCTCTGTTGCATATGTTCCAGTAACATATGGACACATTGTTTTACAGCTCTACCCTGTATGTTTACTCTAGCATACTAGGTACATTATCTTCATAAAACATGCTTACATTTTGGTATGACATTTGGTTTGTTTAAACTATACTATACATTCATTAACACCGATCATGCCGTTCGTTAGTAGGTAGTGGTACCATAGGACTTGACAAATCCCGTTCCGGACATCCCAGGGAAAGGGGATGAAAGGAATGACCGAATCCGAATACATATTCTCTTGATAACTCACTTTTACATAGTTATCCGTCTGTCTCAAGGCTTGGATGTATGAATTTTCACAATACCGCATAAATGTTCATATTCAGTATAGCATGCATATATCTTACAAAACATAACTTTGATTTAAACCAAGTTTTACTTCAATACTTTGTTTTGTACATTTTACTTATGGTTTAAGTAGTCTTAATTTTACTTACCATACATATCATTTTGGTTATACATTACTTGACTACTTTTGGACTATAAACATTTGACATGGTTTATACAAGGACTTTTGACTATTGGTTTAAACATAGACTTATTACATTGTTGGTTTGGTTTGATTAAGTGATTAAGTAACGATGCGTGTGTAATATGATACAAGCATGGTGGATACGCCGCTGGTACTTCCTATATATAAGTGTTTGTATGATATCACATATTGTAGCGTTATTTGAATCATTTCAGTTTGATACATATAACATTTTATACAAATAACATACTTTTCACAATACATTGTTTTGCAAACAACTTAACTTATACAAACTCATTTTATATGGTTACTCATTTAACCATGCATTATTCTCTTATTTATACGTATCATCTGAACTTATTGTTTTTCAAATGATTTACAAAGACAAAGCAAATTACAAGGTTCATGACTAAACATTTTCTCAAACATAAGTCATGAAACCTATTTTCACAAAACCTATGTATCTCACAGGCATTTTTATGCTGACGTGCCTATTTTCACATGTGTTTTTCAGGAGCTGTTGCATAAGATGATCAAGATACACATAGGCAGACTTGGGCTTTAGTGACAATAAAAGATGCAAGACTAGTTAATTATGTTGTATTTCCTTGTTTGTTAAGACATTGTAACACTCTTAATCAATAAAACGAAACTTCAATTGCCATGGATTTGAAACAATTAATTCTGTTACAACACTCCCCGATGTTTCCGCCACGCTTTGTATGTTCTACGTAGTCGGGGTGTGACAGAAAAGATGGTATCAGAGCCAATGGTTATAGGGAATTAGGTTATTAGTAATGCTTTGACCTAGTCTATAACCTTCTTAGGACCCTAACGCGAGTTTACTTGCGTTTAGTCATAAAACAATACCGTCACCTATCCTTAGGCGACGACCACAACAAGAACACAATTTTCAAAACCGCTTTGAAAACTAATCATCTGTTCTAGGATGATTGATTACTAGGTTTTGAACTCTCTATTATATGGTTTTGAACCTCTTTGAGTTTTCCAAACTTCGTCAAAGTTTTGGGTTTTAAATAATGTGAACACGTGCAAACTGGAAGGGTGAATGCCTGTATTCTGGGTTTTCTGTCTAGGCAAGCACTTCGTATACATCTCATCAGACGCGAGACCAGTTGTGCTTACCTGGGAATTCTTGGGATGAGTGTTCACTTATAGGCGAGCATGTCTTCGCGATACATTATTTTTGACCCATTTACTTTGTTTGGTCACCATCTCATTTGTTTGCCTTAGGTAACAAACAAATGATCACAATTTTCATTCGTTAACATTCTGCATTGATTATCCAATAACCTTCCACTCGTCTCTTCCTATGTCTTTCACTTTCATCTAGAATGTCTCTTCATCACGATGACGCCCAGATATCCAAGCAGACTGCCAAATTCGCTCAGCGAATAGGCGAAGTAGTCCTGAAGACTGTTGAATTAGCTACTGCCATGTATCGTCTCCAGGATGAAGCCACTCAAGAGTCACCAAGACAGGCAGGACCTAGTCAGGTGACAGCACCACCAGCCAAGAAACCAATTGAGGAATCAAAGACCATGGATGAACGATCCCCTAAGAAGTCAAAGAAGCGAAAGGCTTCTCAGAACTTCGCCGTGGTCGCTCACAATGGGCAAGCCTTCCCCAACCAACCAGCTCAACCCCCTGCTAGGAAGCCATACAATGGAACTGCACCCTTGTGCAACCAATGTAGCCTTCATCATCATGCTAGTGTGAGGTGCCGCAAATGTCAGATTTGTGGACTTATAGGTCATACAGCAAGGGTTTGCCCAACCACAGCAGTACCAAATCAAGCTGGCGATACTTCTGCTCAAGCTCGTCTCTCACGAGGGCTTTGCTATAACTGTGGCGAGATGGGCCATTTCCTAAGGGATTGCCCAAAGCTTGCTAATGCAAATCTGACCCACGGATGAGCATTCGGCTGAACAAAGGATGTTGCTGTCTTATGCCTTTGTTTCTTTTGTTTTCAAGTAATGTGAAACAATCTGTTTGTTTATAAATAAAAGTAGTTGTTCACAATTCTGATATACAAGTATAATAACAAATGTTTATGGCATTTCCCTATGATACCTACATCAAGGAACTATGTTCCTTACAAACTACTCTTGTGATTCTCTCTTTCAAATGATCGCTCATGATTCCTTCGAAAATTTTAAGTACTCGTTTCATTCTAAGATACGAAGTACAGAAAATAAAGTGACATTATGAGTAATCATGCTTCTGCACATCTGTGCCTTTGAAATCCTTGGTTAAATAACTAAGGGTATTTTCAAGTCTCATACCCATTACGTTTTGATTTTTTTCAACATACACACTACCAGTATTTCAAAACAATCTTCATGATCTCAAAACATTTCATATAGTTTGAAAACAATTTTTCTAGATGCATTGTCTATGTTATTTCAAAAACATTGGCCATGTTATCAAAACCAACCTTTCTAATTTCAAAATATTTCATATAGTCTGACGACAATATTAACACAATACATTTTCTGATCAAGTGCATGATTTCGAAAAGCATCATTCATGTCTTTCAAAAACCTTATACATAATTTCAAAATTCATCTCGCATGATTTTAAAACATTTTTGTAAATATATCTACCTAATACACCTACTTTATGATTTTCAAAAAGTATTATATATAAGGTTTCAGAAACGTTAAACACATTTTTCTTAAAAGAACCCCATGCATAGTTTTCAAAAATATTTTCCTCAAACATTGACTTAACCTTCAAAATTCTGCTTCATATGTCGCCTTGACATATCAAGCATCTCAACTTCATAAGCATTTTACATCATGTTTTGATCTAAGCACGTCCAGTGCAAGGTTTCAAAACATCTTCAACTTCTAAAATCCATATGGGATATTTTTATCTTCATATTTAGACCCTTGTGGATGATCATCATTCAAACCAGAGTCCTTAATTGGATTCCTTATATACCTAAATTCGAACATTTCGGGTTCTAGTAATCGAAATCGAATTTTCTTTTTGAATCTTTCTATCTTTATAGTTAGATTCTTGATAATGTTTAAAGTGCCAAATGAAATCCACGAGATGGATTCCTATTGTACTTTAAATACATGTACTCTGTTAGCAGAACAAACTTCTAGTTAAACAATTTTGTGGTTATGTGACTATGTGTTTATTCATCTCATGTTTTCTTTTATGCATTTTTTTGTGTTTTTAATACTCTGGATATTCGTTATCCAAATCCTCGCAGGATCTTTCATATCTTCATATGAGAGATTCGTAGCAGGATATTCAAAAGGTACTACCTTCAAATCCTTAATGGGCTTCTATGTAATAGTTAAGACCCTTGGATTATATAAGTACCGCTCCATGTTTCATATGAGATCCTTTTAGTGGTCTAGTCAAAAAGATTGATTCACAACTTGGTTAAAGAATGACATCTGGTGATGTAGCTGAACAGACTCCTTAATAGTCTATTTAGATCATTTATTGATTTAATTAAAAGGACTCTACGGCAGTCTAGTCACACTCGTCACAGGATTGTTCATTTGGTTTTCCCCTACACATTATAAAATAGACTGTGTGAACTATGCAAGGAATTGTCTGATTATGGACGCGTACATAATTATGAAATTTAGTGCACAGAAACACAGTAAGATTTATTATGTGTAAGAACCGATAGTGACAACAATAACGAAATGAAAACGATGTAATGGAGGTACGGTGGACGCACCAATGACGCTTCATATACTTGTATATAAGTGTCCCTCTTACATTGCAAGCATGATGTTATTAAGGTTACTAGAAGTTCAGAACCCAAACCAATGTTGTTCGATCTTTTCAACTTCATGCTTTCAAGCTCTCACAAGTTTCCTCTAAATAAATTTCGGGACGAAATTTCCTAAAGTAGGGGAGACTGTAACACCTGTGCCTTCACGGCCATCAAACAAATACCGAACCAATGAAATATTATATTTCATACTTGGGATTTGTAAAAATATGTGTATCATTTGCACATACCAATTCTTGTTCAATTTCAAACTCTAAATCGCTTTCTGGAAGGTTATACGCGCACCGATGCGTAAATATAACCAGTTTAATGCAACAAACACTCCGGAATAGTGACATAGGCTTAACATACCTTAAATAACCTTTACATAACTTAGAAATAAGTTTTGAAGGCTTTGGTATGGCAAAATCGAGTTAATTCGCTTACAGGGACTAAAGTTGACAAACTGCGAAAGTATGCCAATTTGAACTGTAACAGATATTCCGGAACATGACCATAAGTTAAACATACCATAAATATCCTTTACATAGCTTAGAAATAGGCCTTGAGGGGTTCGGTGTGCTAAAATAAACTTTTGTGTCATTCAGGGACTAAAAGTGTCAAAAAGTGCACAAGTTTGCATTTTCGCGCATAACTTACGTTCTGAATACATCTGGACATCCAAAAATTTATGTAAGCATGACTACATTATATTTTAGTGTTCGCTATAAGAAAAATCCATTCGTGGCGTCATTTGGATCGTTTTTCGCGCTTATGCGCATTCCGTCGTAATTAAGCGAACATCGCGTTCGTACGACCAAACGAACCAACATCCAAGATATTTTTGAGCATGTTTTGAGTCCCCTATACTTTAACTTCATTTTAGAGCCTTGAAATGAGGTTAACGGGGTTCAAACGCATCGAAAAAGGCCTTAAACACGTGCAGGGACCATTCCTGCCAATTCTGAAACTTTTCTGATTCAGGGGGTGCTAGCATAGCGCGAGCCCTATGGGCTTACCCGTCGCGCTACGCGACTGCCTATTCTGGACAGAAAACATGCAGAAATATCAGTTTTGCACTTTCGGGACCAGATTCGATGTATAAACAGTTGTTTAATTCACAGCCACACATTCTAACATGCTTAGTCAGCGGATAAGGATGGAATTTAGGCACCATGACTTTGCAACACATGTATGGATGGAATTTAAACACCTAAACACCATGACTTTGCAACACATGTATGGATGGAATTTAAACACCTAAACACCATAACTTTGCAACACATGTACGAATGGGATTAAGGCACGTTTTCCATGAAACGATCTTAACGGTTCGGGTATTCCTATAAATACCCCATACCCCCCATTGCTAAAATCACTAGAATTCTGATTTGAGAACCTCTAAGTTGAAACCATTGTTTCATACTTGAGATTCTTGAATCGGGATTAGCATTCGGGGACCCTTCGTAAGTATTCTTTCGTTCTTTTCCTTATTTTACTGCTTTTCGAGTCAGAAAGTCAAACTTTGTTTGACTTTCAGCGTTGACCAGTAATGGTCAATGCGAAGTTCTTTTGAACTTCGCAACGTGAGTGTAATCACGTTGGTCATAGTCCCTTGGGACTATGCCCACTGATTACCACGTTGTCTAGGGTCGTAGGGTAGGCGATCTAATAAATCGCCTATACCTTCGAACCCGACCCATTTGGTCGATCATTAGGATCCGACCAAATACATTAGGTGACCATAGTAGGTAGGGAATAATCTTCCGAGGTTATACCCTATGGTCACATCGTTTAAGTAGTTGTATGATAGGTAGTTTATATGCCTTAGGTAAATTACCAGAATACCCTTTTCATGTATAATTGGTAATTAAGCATATGTAACCTAAACTTTTGTCACATAACTGACTATGTAACATGTTTAGGCATATAACACTTGTTATAGGACTAGTTAGACGGTTCGAACGCGTTTCACGCGAACGACGCGTTAAAGTAGCATAAGCTACCTAAACGGGTCGTAATGGGTCGTAAACACTTAGGTTAAGTTTCATTTAGTATGTAGGCTTTGTTAAACCAAATGACACGAGTCTCTATACTCGTTTGGTTTACAAACCCTAATGCTACCCGATCTTCCGATTTAGGTCCGGTTTATTAATGTAGTTACCTATAGTAGGTGCCGTTTGATTCCGTGATCTCTAGCTTTGCTTGGTGGTTATCCTAGGACTTCTGAGCAATCTCAAGTGAGTACATAGACCCCTCTTTTACTGTTTTCCAAACTGTTTTGGGGTGAAACACATGTGCCTACTTGTTACTTTCGTGCTTTCCTGTTTTCACATCATATACTTGCTATGTTCATTAGTACATTTATAGTACATGATTTCATGGTGTTCTATGCTTTGTATGATGACTTTGCATACTTAGTACATTGTTTTACATGACTTTTCTACTTTGTATGATGACTTTGCATACTTAGTACATTGTTTTATACTGCATCTCTGTTGCATATGTTCCAGTAACATATGGACACATTGTTTTACAGCTCTACCCTGTATGTTTACTCTAGCATACTAGGTACATTATCTTCATAAAACATGCTTACATTTTGGTATGACATTTGGTTTGTTTAAACTATACTATACATTCATTAACACCGATCATGCCGTTCGTTAGTAGGTAGTGGTACCATAGGACTTGACAAATCCCGTTCCGGACATCCCAGGGAAAGGGGATGAAAGGAATGACCGAATCCGAATACATATTCTCTTGATAACTCACTTTTACATAGTTATCCGTCTGTCTCAAGGCTTGGATGTATGAATTTTCACAATACCGCATAAATGTTCATATTCAGTATAGCATGCATATATCTTACAAAACATAACTTTGATTTAAACCAAGTTTTACTTCAATACTTTGTTTTGTACATTTTACTTATGGTTTAAGTAGTCTTAATTTTACTTACCATACATATCATTTTGGTTATACATTACTTGACTACTTTTGGACTATAAACATTTGACATGGTTTATACAAGGACTTTTGACTATTGGTTTAAACATAGACTTATTACATTGTTGGTTTGGTTTGATTAAGTGATTAAGTAACGATGCGTGTGTAATATGATACAAGCATGGTGGATACGCCGCTGGTACTTCCTATATATAAGTGTTTGTATGATATCACATATTGTAGCGTTATTTGAATCATTTCAGTTTGATACATATAACATTTTATACAAATAACATACTTTTCACAATACATTGTTTTGCAAACAACTTAACTTATACAAACTCATTTTATATGGTTACTCATTTAACCATGCATTATTCTCTTATTTATACGTATCATCTGAACTTATTGTTTTTCAAATGATTTACAAAGACAAAGCAAATTACAAGGTTCATGACTAAACATTTTCTCAAACATAAGTCATGAAACCTATTTTCACAAAACCTATGTATCTCATAGGCATTTTTATGCTGACGTGCCTATTTTCACATGTGTTTTTCAGGAGCTGTTGCATAAGATGATCAAGATACACATAGGCAGACTTGGGCTTTAGTGACAATAAAAGATGCAAGACTAGTTAATTATGTTGTATTTCCTTGTTTGTTAAGACATTGTAACACTCTTAATCAATAAAACGAAACTTCAATTGCCATGGATTTGAAACAATTAATTCTGTTACAACACTCCCCGATGTTTCCGCCACGCTTTGTATGTTCTACGTGGTCGGGGTGTGACATACAAACCATCCACCAGAAATAATCATATCCTAGGATCGATCCATACGCCTCGAAAAATATAGCCGGCACTCCTTAGAGTTCAGAACAGGCGAGACGCTGTGATTTAGGCTCACCGTCACAGTCGGTGACTCGCCATTGATGCCGCAATGACATGCTTGCGGTCACCCCCACAAGTAGGGGCGTGCTCGGGTATCCGAGTACAGAGGGTAAACATATAATATTTTTATATTTCTCCATAATTCAGTATAACAGGTCAGACAGATTATCAGTAGGATGCGATAATGAGTACAATTTAATAAAGATAACATCGCATGTAATATGGTTCTAAAACTGTATTCAGAGTTAGAATTAATTAAGTCAGGTAAATGTAACAGATACGAATACAACGAGAGCAACTTAGTAAAACAGTAATACGAGATAATAGTTTGAAATGAAGATTAACGAACAACGTTAAAAACCTATACTATACAGATAGTAAAGGAAGGAATTCGCACCTTAAACTACAGCGATGCTATGTAGCGATGTTGACTCGTCTATGTGCTCGTAACAACCTACATACGGGCGACATATTTCTAATTATACTTGTTTGGACTTGTGGAGTTTTAATATTTGTTGGAATAAAGTTTTGTATACCTTATCTTAATGATTAATATTTAAACGTATTTGCCACTTAACTAAAATTGCATCTGCTTCCTCATAATGTTTATTTGTATTGAAACCTAATTATCTAGATTAAAACATATTCCCATAAAGCTTCTGATCATATGTAAAATTGTATTATTATTAATTATTATTATTATTATTATTATAAAAAATTATGTAGTTGTAACTTTATAGATGTTAGTATGCTCTCAAGTAATAATCTTATGTATATGTATATGTATATATTTATTATTTAGTAAGATGAGATATTTAGATAAATTACTAATCTTTCTAAATATCGAAACTTACGAAATATACATTCAACGCTAAATCATTTTTTTTAAAGAAATATCATAGTTAGTAATATAAAGTGTGATGTTTATTAGGTAAAAGTGTAGATATAAGTTGATAATATAGTTATGGTTTAGATAAACGAGTTAATTAACTTAGTGGGTCAGAAAAATAGATAATAAATTATTATCTTTTCCATTTGAAAAGAGGAATAGAGATTTTTATTTTGTTTTAAGGTGTTCACCAGAAATTCGTTTTGAATAAAAAAAAACAAGATTCATAATGATCTAATAATCATAGTATATTTAAAAGATAAGAAAAAAAAACTTTGATACCTTTTTGGGAGTATAATAACCGTCGATTGATATGTTCAAGGGAGTGTCAGAAAGTAATTTGTTGGAGTATGAGAGGTTTCAAGACTAGGACTATTTATAATGTGATTTTTTTTTATTTTTTTATTGTATTTTCTTTGCAATTAAGGAAGTTGTGACTCACCCCTGTTTTCTTATAATGCTTACACGTAGATCAGGGTGAATCTTGGTGCTCAAGATACCTTTGTTATTTTATTCACTTATTATTTACTATTTTTATTTTTATTACTAAACTTATAAATATCTTATTATATACATAAATTTAATAAACCTATTTGTATTCTTTCACAATAATTTGGTGCCAAATGTCACATTGATATTATTACTTGATATATATATTTTAAGATGATCGAAAAAAATTTATTATTATATTGTTTATTTATATCGCTATTATTTATTTATTTTATTATTAATAATTATATATATATATATATATATATATATGTGTGTGTGTTTTGTATTACGGGCATTACACTCGCTCCCCCCCTCGAACCTCAGATAATCATTCTCCAACAGGGGAACCTCTCCAGGGTCAGCGCCACGCTCGTGCCCACGTCCAGCGCCACGCCCGCGCCCACGGCCGCGTCCACGGCGACGCCCACCAGGCACCGCCACCGTGACCAACGCCTCCGCCGCTCCATGTGCGCGACCACTTCCACCTCGACCGCCACCGCCACCTCGACCGCGACCTCGACCGCCACCTCGACTGTCACCTCCACCGCCACCTCCACCGCCACCTCCCCGGCCTCTCCCTCTACCCATAGCGACTTCCATATCTGCATGATTAAACAATTTTAATCAAATTTTTTTCAAAATATAACAATTTTTATTTAATTTAAAAAAATATAACACCACCACCTCCCCGGACGACCCCGACTATATATTATAACTATTATCTATCTACGACGTATTAGGTTTCGAGGCTCGTTGTCACACCCCGACCACGTAAAACAACAAAACGTGGCGGAAACGTCGGGGAGTGTTGTAACAGAATCATTGTTTCACAACCATGGATTTAAAAAATTTCGTTTTATTGAATTTAAATGTATTACATTACATTGGAATTAGAAACAAAACATGAACAAATTGACTTTCATTTTTATTAAGTCACTAAGGCCTCGTCCATTCCTATGTGAGCGAACACATATATCATCATCAAACATCATCGACTATGGTACCTGAAACACATGTGAAAATACGTCAGCATAAAAATGCTGGCGAGTACATAGGTTTTATATGAGTGTCAGTTTCATGGCTCGTTTTACATGTTGCAATACTTATTTAAAAACCTTGTTTTGAAAAGTATAATATTGCGACATAATTAACCAACTCAAATCAAGTTGGTTATAATTTGCAAAATCTCGTAGCCATGATTCTTAACTCCAAAACATTTGTGTTATTAAATCAAATTGTAAAATATCTCATAAAAAAACTCATTAATAAAACTCGTATGGTTTATATTATTCAGAAAACATCATTGTGTGACATTGTTTCAAAATCGTTTACCCAAGTGATCTAGATAACGCAACGATATATAATGTGTTAAAAGCACTTATATATATGAAGTACCAGCGGCGTATCCACCATGCTTTTAACACATTACACCCTCCCCGTTACCTAATCACTTCCCTATCCCAATGGCTCAAGCAGTTACAAATGGTTCACATCAATCAAATGGTTACAAATGGTTCACATAAATCCAACGATTACAAATGGTTCACATACATCAAATGGTTACAAATGGTTCACATACATCCAATGGTTAAAAATGGTTCACATACTTCCAATGATTACAAATGGTTCACATACATCCAACGATTACAAATGCTTCAAAATGTAAAACAATTGTGCTAGCATGTTTAGTGAACATACATAGCAAAACATAATGAAATCATGTACTAATAGTGTACTAATGGCCATAGCAAGTATATGATATGAAAACTTGGAAAAGCACGAAAATAACAAGTAGGCACATGTGTTTCACCCCAAAACGTTTGGAAAACAGTAAAGGAGGGGGCTATGTACTCACTTGAGGATGCTTAGAAGTCTTGAATAACAACCAAGCAAAGCTAGAGGGATCACAGAATCAAACGACACCTAATATAGGTAACTATGTAAATAAACGGACCTAAATCGGAGGATCGGATAAAATGAGGTTTCGTAAACCAAATGAGTGTAGGGACTCATGTAATATGGTTTAACAAAGACTACATTCTAAAACGAAACCTAACCTAAGTGCTTACGACCCATTACGACTCGTTAAGGTAGCTTACGCCACTTTAACGCGTCGTTCGCGTAAAACGCGTTCGGACCGCCTAACTAGTCCTATGATAAGTAAAATATGCCTTAACATGTCTAATATTGTTGCCAAATCAGTTTAGATATAAAAAATTATGTTACATATTCTTAAAATGAATTTTGGCGTAAAAAGGGCATTTTGGTCATTTACCTAAGGCATATAAACTACCTTTCATACAGCTACTTAAACGACGTGACCATAAGGTATAACCTCAGAAGGTTATTCCCTATGCAACTATGGTCACCTAATGTGTTTGGTCGGATCCTAAAGATTGACCAAACGGGTCGGGTTCGAAAGTATAAGCGGTTGTTTAGACCGCTTACCTTACGACCCTACATAAGCACTAAACCTAAAGTGACGAGCTAAACATGTTAAAACATGCTTAACGAGGTTTGAAAATAGGTTTGGTATCAAAACAAACGGGTTTGATACCTAAAAGTAGTTTGGTTACAAAATACGCAAGAATACGCATTTTGGCCGAAACTACGACTCGCCACTATGCCAAGATAACGTGGTAATCAGTAGGTATAGTCACAAGAGACTAAAACCATCGTGATTACACTTACGTTTTGAAGTTCAAACGAACTTCATGTTGACCATAAACTGGTCAAAGCAGAAAGTCAAACATAGTTTGACTTTCACGCGAAAAAGAACGAAAGAGGACTTACAAAAAGTCCAAGAACGGAAGTTTGACCCGATTATTCTCAGGTATGAAGTGAAAGCACCTCAACTTAGAGAAATATCAGATCAAATTTGTGTTGCAACAATGAGATGGATGGGGTATTTATAGTTTTTGCACAACCGTTAAGATCGTTCATCGTAAAACGAGCTTCGATCTCATCCGTACACATGTGCCCATGGATTTGTGAAACCATGGGAGCCCTAGTTTCATTAAAACCATCTACAAATGAGGGGAACAGCTGGAACAAGCTGGAATTTAGATTTTCCATTTTGGTCCATTCCTTAGATAACTATGGCAGATTGTCAATTTTGGTCCCTGAATGTGCTAAACATGGTTTTTGATGCCTTTTTGACACGTTTAAGCCCCGTTAATCCCATTTCAAGGATCTAAAATAAGTTAAAGTATAGGGAACATGAAACATGCTCAAAAATATCTCGGATGTCGGTTCGTTTGGTCGTACGGTTGCGTTGTTAGGTTAATTACGACGAAACACGAACGAATGCGAAAAACGATCCAAATTACGCGACGAATGGAATTTTATCATGCCAATCACTAAAATAAAATATTTTAATGATTACATGAAGTTTTGGATGTCCGGATGTATTCAGAACGTAAGATATGCGCGAAAATGCAAACTTATGCACTTTTTGACGCTTTTAGTCCCTGAATGACCAAAAAGTTTATTTTAGCACACCGAACCCCTCAAAGCCTATTTATAAGCTATGTAAAGGGTATTTAGGATATGTTTAACTTATGGTCATGTTCCAGAATGTTCGTTACAGTACAAATCGGCATACTTTCGTAGTTTGTCGTAATTTGTCCTTGTAAGCGAATAAACTTGATTTCGCCACACCAAACCCTCCAAAACTTATTTTAAGGTATGTAAAGGTTATTTAAGGTATGTTAAGCCTATTTCACTATTCCGGAGTGTTCGTTGCATTAAACTGGTTATATTTACGCATCAGTGCGCGTATAACCTTCCAGAAAGCGTTTTAAAACTTGAAATCGAACAAGAATTGATATGTGCAAAAGATACAAATATTTATACAAATCCCAAGTATGAAATACAATATTTCATTGGTTTGGTATTTGTTTGATGGTCGCAGAGACACAGGTGTCACACTCGTTACGGACCTACGCGCGATACGGACGTTTCGACTAAAAAATAAAAAAAAACTATATATTTATGATGTCTTAGGTTTCGACGCTCGAAATGGACCTAATCGCGTTACGGACGACCTGAACGGTATATTATATTTATTATCTATCTACGACGTATTAGGTTTCGGCGCTCGTTACGGACCTACGCGTGATACGGGCATTTCGACTAAAAAATAAAAAAAACTATATATTTACGACGTCTTAGGTTTCGACGCTCGAAATGGACCTAATCGCGTTACGGAAGACCCGAACGGTATATTATAATTATTATCTATCTACTACGTATTAGGTTTCGGCGCTCGTTACGGACCTACGCGCGATACGGACGTTTCGACTAAAAAATAAAAAAACTATATATTTACGACGTCTTAGGTTTCAACGCTCGAAATGGACCTATTCGCGTTACGGACGACCCGAACGGTATATTATAATTATTATCTATCTACGAGGTATTAGGTTTCGGCGCTCATTACAGACCTACGCGCGATACGGACGTTTCGACTAAAAAATAAAAAAAACTATATATTTACGACGTCTTAGGTTTCGACGCTCGAAATGGACCTAATCGCGTTACGGACGATCCGAACGGTATATTATAATTATTATCTATCTACGACGTATTAGGTTTCGGCGCTCGTTATGGACCTACGCGCGATACAGACGTTTCGACTAAAAAATAAAAAAAAACTGTATATTTAAGATGTCTTAGGTTTCGACGCTCGAAATGGACCTAATCGCGTTACGGACGACCCGAACGGTACATTATAATTATTATCTATCTACGACGTATTAGGTTTTGACGCTCGTTACGGAACTACGCGCGATACGGACATTTCGACTAAAAAATAAAAAAAACTATATATATACGACATCTTAGGTTTCGATGCTCGAAATGGACCTAATCGCGTTACGGACGACCCGAAAGGTATATTATAATTATTTTCTATCTACGACGTCTTAGGTTTGACGCTCGTTACCGACCTACGCGCGATACGGACAGTTCAAATGTTCTTGAAAAAACACTGAATTTATGAACTTATATGATGCGTATAGGCTGATACGTATCGTATCAGTTCAAATGTTCTTCAACAAACAATGAAATTATGAATCGATACGTATCGTATAGGTCAATACGCATCGTATCGACCCATCTGTTCTTGACAAAAATTTGAAATTTTGAAACGATACGAAGCGTATAGGCCGATACGCATCGTATCGATTCAAAAGTTTTTCAAAAAAACCCCAAAAAACCTCAATTTTTAACCCAAAAATCACAATAAACCTACGGCTAAAATGCAAAATCTAAAACGTTAAAATGATGAGGGTGTGGAGATGAATACCGTACTAGTCTTCGATCTTGAAATCTCGAGCGTATGTCGACCGTATGTATACCACCGTATGTGTGTGTATTTGGGTGTATTTTGAGTTTTGTTTGTTTTTGGATCGTATAAACCCCCTGTGTTTTAAGGGGTTATATCGTTTTCTCATCCTATACGCATCGTATAGATCTATACTATGGTTAGTAAATTACCAATATACCGCTGTTTTTCAAATAAATCCAGGGGATAATACGCATCGTATAGATCTATACGATGCGTGTGAAAGGGCAATACGATACAACTTTGGCCTATACGATCGTATATGCCATAGTTTAAAATTTTGTTTTTTCGTGTTTTCCTCGGTTCGACGCATATACGAGTCGTTTTTTGACGAAATTTCGCATATTTTTTCGTTTTATGACGTATGACTTCAACATACGTCGTTTCGGTGACGTCGGTTGCGTGCGAATATCGTATTTTACGATTACATACAGTTTTGTTTGAAGTCCACTTGTACTCCATAGTGTCGTGTTATATGTATACGTTCATGGAAAATATCATTAGTCGCGTATTTTTGCGTACTTTTGAGCATTACATCGTATTTAAAGGTATTTTAACTTATTTTCATGTATCTTATGGTATTTTAAGGTATTTTA
Source organism: Helianthus tuberosus (assembly GCA_030545235.1). Lineage (NCBI taxonomy): Eukaryota > Viridiplantae > Streptophyta > Magnoliopsida > Asterales > Asteraceae > Helianthus > Helianthus tuberosus. The sequence goes on along the minus strand of JARYGA010011515.1, from coordinate 788,958 downwards.
ACGCATTTTAGCATATTTCGGCGTATTTAATTGTATTTTGACGTATTTTACCATATTTTCGAACATTTTAGCGTACTTTTGAGCATTATATGGTATTTTACGGTATTTTAACATATTTTCATGTATCTTATGGTACTTTAAGGTATTTTAGCGCATTTCGGCGTATTTAATAGTATTTTGACGTATTTTACCGTATTTTCGAATATTTTAGCGTATTTTAGCGCATGTTAGCGTATTTTAGCGTATTTTAGCATATTTTCATGTATCTTATGGTATTTTAAGGTATTTTAGCGCATTTTAGCGTATTACGGCGTATTTTAGCGTATTTAATTGTATTTTGAAGTATTTTACCGCATTTTCGAACATTTTAGCGTATTTTAGCGCATGTTAGCGTATTTTAGCATATTTTCATGTATCTTATGGTATTTTAAGGTATTTTAGCGTATTTCGGCGTATTTTGACGTATTTTACCGTATTTTCAAACATTTTAGCGTATTTTTGCGCATGTTAGCGTATTTTAGCGTATTTTAGCATATTTTAGCGTATTTAATTGTATTGTAACGTATTTTGACGTCTTTTAGCGCATTTTCGAATATTTTACCGTATTTTCGTATTACAAATTAATCAATATAATGCATTGATTTGGCAATAAACAAATGGAATACATTATACAAATAAATTATTGTTTAAAATTACAAATCAATCAATAACAAGCAATGTAGGGTCAATGTTAGGCTTCATTAGCATATCATACCACGCTATCCGTTCCGTGTAGTTTTCCGTCCAACGTAAAGCTTATTGGCGCGCGTGTCTACTCCATGTAAGGTTCGGTGGCGGCATTGGATAGTCCCCTTCTTGTCTGACGTGGATGAAATGACCACGATTAACAAATAACAGTGAAACAAACTGATGGGGGTCACGTGCGTACTCTGGATCATATAAGGGAAATACAGTAGAACAACCTTGGATGTCTAATATGTGAACAATCACACCAAACCTATTGGCAAGAAGGAGCGCTGCTTGAGGCATCTCTATCCAATGTTCCCTGGGTGCCATTCCAACCCCGGTAAAATCTATTCTCTGTACTTGTTGGTAATAGTCCCCTGGTACTTCACTATCGAAGATGTACTCCCACATTTCTTTGTTCGGACCCGTCAGCTCTTCAAGTAGTTGGTTTTGAATATGCCCAAAGTAATCTTGTTCAAACCCTAAACCCACAGCCGCCGCCAAAAACCCACAATGTCCATCCGGCCTTACATCTTTTATTGGGTGGAACACTTTTGGAATTTGTTTTTTGTATCTGTGCGCATATTCAAGCATTCCCTCATCAGTGATTAACGGAAAGGCTTTGCCCTTGCCAGGCTCTTCTTCACGTGAAGATGTTGAATGACCGCGTCGATTTAACAACCTTTGTGACTTTAGAGACATTGCAGACGTAGACGGTATTAGGGAATCTTACGATGGTACATAAGAGCTATGTCGAGGAGGGTCACACCTACTTTGTTGTCTGGGAGGCCCAACTGAGCTATCTCTAGCAGCTTGCTCTTTTCTTTGTTGTTGGACCTTGGAAGTTGGCCGCCCGCGAGTGTTTTCTTGTACGACAGGAGGTTTTTTGTCGCTCATATATGGGTTTACCACCGCCATGATCTTTGATAAGACGCTTTTCCTCACTTGCGGGGGTTGGGTAGACAATTTTTGTTTCACATATTCTAATTGTTTGTCTACATCAACATCTTCCTCATCAAAATTTGATGGGTTCAGGTCAAGTTTTCTCCAGAAAATGTCTATATCTTCGAGCTGAATGATGCAGTCTGCAAAAAAAAAAAGTGCATTAGACAATCATATTAAATTAAGACAACAAAACATTTTTTATAAGTCTATAAGTACCTGTATTCTGCAATCTCTCCAGGCGACATGCACATAACAACCCGGCACCCGAGTATAGCTGGCAGCCACATGTTAATCCGAATGACCGCAACGTGTCTATTCTCCATGTTAGCTCGTTTTCCAATAGGTTAAGAGCATGGATGGAAACTTTAAGAAGTAGGTTGGAAAACATAGGAATCTGAAGGTGGCTATTCATTCGCTTGGTGCGGCTTTCTTCCAAGGATTTCTTTATTTTCGCATATTGCTTTAGTACCAAGGTGTCCACCTTTTTCACCAGCGATTCCAGACTGCATCTCGGTGTAGTAAGCTGTTTCTTTAATGCAGCTTGTGCGCCTTCAGCTCTATTTGTTGTAGTTTGCAAGAATGTCAGGGTTTGATTGGTCCATGCAGTTATTCCATAGGTAATTAAAAACATCTGAAAAAAATAAACATATTCAAATTTTATATCAATTTGTATGAATGTATTTACTTAGAGAGAATGTAGGATCGTTTTGTGACCCAAACGAGTCGTTCAGAAGAGATTTATCAGTTTCAGATGCGGAAAATAAGAAACTGGCGATGAAACAGCTTGTTTAACGCTTTAATCCTCTTATGTATTGATATAACAGCGTTTACAAACGAAAGGAAAACCGGCAGCACCTCGGTATCTCTTTCTGGCAAATGTTACAAATGAATAGCCAACTCACCTATTTATACTAATCAGGTTTCGCTTGAAGACACTCTCAAGCGAAACCCATGGACTACACTCCAAGCGAAACCTATGAATATAATATACTTGTTCAAGCGAAAGCCTTATGTATCATTCTGTAATCATGCAAGTCTTGTCTTTTAGCGTAGATAATGTCATTGATGATGTCATCTTGATGATGTCATCATGACATCATGCTTGAACAACTTCGCAACGAACCCGAGACTTGATATAAGACGAAGTCGACAGATGACTGCACCAACAGACTCCCCCTCAGATGTTGACGAGTCTTAAGTGTCGAGTCTTCGCATCTTCAGTCTTTATCAGTCTTCACAAACTCTTTGAAGTGTCTGACGCTGTAAGAATCCTCAAATCTTCTCTCTTTCTCTTTTTATCACCAGCAAACTTCCCACAAACAATCTTTACTTGAATGTTTTCAGACTCCCCCTTTCGATATGCTGGGATCGCAGCCTGGCATGTTGAAATCACAAAGTCTTCAGGTATCGGAACCTGACTCTCTATCATTTAGAAACCTGCACATCCTCTACCTCACAATAAATTTTCTGATAATAACTTGAAAAGCAAATTTTAAAATGATTCAACATTTATAGTCTCTGATGAACCACTTGCAGAGATATCATTTTCTTTTTCAAAACAACACACTCACCCAAACCATCTATTCATCATGTCTAGCACTCGGAATTTTGAAAATTAGCTCTCCAACATCAGTTGTCAAAAATCTGTTTGAATTTTTCAAAATTTATGCTAAAACACACTAAAATCTTTTTGGATTTTTTAATAAAATGAAATGCAGTAAAGAAATATTTACATACAATATTTTTGTGAGTTTGTGCAAGAGGATCATATCAGTTTCTGAGACAAATCACCAACACCGTTAAGCTTCATTTCGTTTTAAGTTCTAAACGATTCACTTAGATTGTCAGTATACTGGTCCACTTAAATTTTCACACAAAGTTCAGCTGTTTCGAGATACGAGATTAATGTCTTAAGCACTTAAACTCAATCGCGTGTCCCTCCTCAGAATATACTCCCGTATCCAGATCCCAATATTCAGTCTTACAGGTAATTATGACACAAATGATATCTGTAGGGGTTAATAAATTATGAAGAATCATGAGAGCTCAGGTCAGAACTACCGTTCAGCAGAGAGATCATGACTCAACTTTTGGGTGTGTCCCCTTTAGAGGATCTTTTTTACAACAGCATTGCTAAGAAATTTTATTGTCTTATCATATATGCTGAGGGTGAAAATATCGTTAGTCGCGTATTTTTGAATACTTTTGAGCATTATATCGTATTTAAAGGTATTTTAACTTATTTTCATGTATCTTATGGTATTTTAAGGTATTTTAACGCATTTTAGCATATTTCGGCGTATTTAATTGTATTTTGACGTATTTTACCATATTTTCGAACATTTTAGCGTACTTTTGAGCATTATATGGTATTTTAAGGTATTTAAACATATTTTCATGTATCTTATGGTACTTTAAGGTATTTTAGCGCATTTCGGCGTATTTAATAGTATTTTGACGTATTTTACCGTATTTTCGAATATTTTAGCGTATTTTAGCGCATGTTAGCGTATTTTAGCGTATTTTAGCATATTTTCATGTATCTTATGGTATTTTAAGGTATTTTAGCGCATTTTAGCGTATTACGGCGTATTTTAGCGTATTTAATTGTATTTTGAAGTATTTTACCGCATTTTCGAACATTTTAGCGTATTTTAGCGCATGTTAGCGTATTTTAGCATATTTTCATGTATCTTATGGTATTTTAAGGTATTTTAGCGTATTTCGGCGTATTTTGACGTATTTTACCGTATTTTCGAACATTTTAGCGTATTTTTGCGCATGTTAGCGTATTTTAGCGTATTTTAGCATATTTTAGCGTATTTAATTGTATTGTAACGTATTTTGACGTCTTTTAGCGCATTTTCGAATATTTTACCGTATTTTCGTATTACAAATTAATCAATATAATGCATTGATTTGGCAATAAACAAATGGAATACATTATACAAATAAATTATTGTTTAAAATTACAAATCAATCAATAACAAGCAATGTAGGGTCAATGTTAGGCTTCATTAGCATATCATACCACGCTATCCGTTCCGTGTAGTTTTCCTGTGTCTACTCCATGTAAGGTTCGGTGGCGGCATTGGATAGTCCCCTTCTTGTCTGACGTGGATGAAATGACCACGATTAACAAATAACAGTGAAACAAACTGATGGGGGTCACGTGCGTACTCTGGATCATATAAGGGAAATACAGTAGAACAACCTTGGATGTCTAATATGTGAACAATCACACCAAACCTATTGGCAAGAAGGAGCGCTGCTTGAGGCATCTCTATCCAATGTTCCCTGGGTGCCATTCCAACCCCGGTAAAATCTATTCTCTGTACTTGTTGGTAATAGTCCCCTGGTACTTCACTATCGAAGATGTACTCCCACATTTCTTTGTTCGGACCCGTCAGCTCTTCAAGTAGTTGGTTTTGAATATGCCCAAAGTAATCTTGTTCAAACCCTAAACCTACAGCCGCCGCCAAAAACCCACAATGTCCATCCGGCCTTACATCTTTTATTGGGTGGAACACTTTTGGAATTTTTTTTTTGTATCTGTGCGCATATTCAAGCATTCCCTCATCAGTGATTAACGGAAAGGCTTTTGTCACACCCCCAAAATCCACCTGCGGAGTACTACCGCTTGGAGGCGTGACTGACCAGGATCCAGCCACCAATCATATTGAACATGCGACTTAAAAGATATAAAAGTTTAACCAATACAATTGGTGTCCAAACAAAACATAGTTAAGTTGCAAGCGGAAGCATAAGTCTTAAATCAAAACATAAGTTCAATTGTTTCAAAGTTTAACATGGCACACAATCGTCCATGTCCCACAACGATCCTCCTCCATGCAAGCTCCAGCTAAGAACCTAGGGACCTGCAAAGCATGTAGTAACGAGTCAACAACAAGTTGAGTGAGTTCACGGTTGGGTGTTCGTTTTAAGTTGTTTCGAAAACAGTTTCCTTTAGCTGGCATCCTGCCGTGGGGGTTACCCCATAGTTAAAAACGTGACTTGTTTGTTCCCGGTTACTCTGGCTATCCAGCCGTGGGGGCTACCCCGTGTTAGTTATCTGGCATTTCGGCCGTGGGGGCTACCCCATGTATACACTAGACTCGTTACCATATCGACTGCTGACTGTAGTCATGTTTATGTGCCCTGAAACTGTCAATGTCTATCATCATTGACGTGCCCCAGATCCATTAGTTCACGCCCGTCCTCTGCGGCACGGTGTGAGGTTTGTCAGACCTAAATAGCGCTATCTAACTAATGACCCGCTCGCCATTGGCCCGGCGATTAAGTCGATATAAAAATGAGGGACTTCGTGATAGAGTTTTGGTCTAGTACGAGTTATCTGTCCGTGAGGACGAGGAATTACATTCCTGAACCATTGCTGTCCTACCCAAGGAGGACGAGGAACCCATGTTCCTTAACCCCAATTCCCGACCCCTGGGAATCCCATGCTTTGTAGAGGGTGTGAACTCACCTTGGTTTGCTCGGCAGATACACAGAAAAGTCAAACAAGCAATATTGTGGTTACTCACGTCCTATCATAGTTGTATCATACAATCAGGTTCGTATTCAAGTAATACACGTATGTTTCTACACGTATGCTAGCACATTGTATTCAAGTATCATTCATGGTTTTCACGTGTAAGCATAGCAGTTTGCAAGTAATGCATACGAGTTGAACGAACAGTAACATGCCCATAATTAACAAAGTCCAAGGTCCGGCCCAAACACTAAGCCCATACTAAAGCAAGTCCATTCAGCGTACACAAGTGTGTAGTCTCGAGTCGAGACTGTACGGTCTCTACTCGAGACTGTGCAGCCTTGAGTTGTAGCCCACAAGGTTTCGAGTCGCAACTAAAGTGGTCTCGAGTCGCAACTGGACTCGCAAACATGGTCTCGGCTCATGCTGTTTCGGTCTCGAGTCGCAACCGGACTCGTAACTGAGATTTCGAGTTGTGCTGTTTTGGTCTCGAGTCGCAACCAGGCGTTTGCGACTCGCAATCTGTGTCGCAATCGGGGATCTCGACTCGTCATGTGGTGGTTTCGAGTCGCAACTGGAGGTTTCGGTTGGAAACATTTGCTGAATTCAATATTGTACTTGGCCAATAAGATTTCACTGTTGTGATCTCATGTACTATCCAATAACAATACACTAACATGTCTAATTGTCTAACACTTAGCCAATATAGATCAAATATGGCAACTTTCAAATATCATAACACATTCATATCCCATTCATCATGTTCTTCAAATATTCAAGTAGTTCATCATCATTCATATGAACCTAAATCTAACGAAAATCATGAACAACTTATCAACATCTATGATATCAACACAATAAATCACCCTAATAGTAAGTTTTCGGTTCTTAACACAAGAGTATACAATCCGAATTATATGAACATCAACAACCATGGTTTAAATCACATTTAGACACAAGACATCATGAGTTCATCATGCCACATATCCGAAATCAAAGCATGTTAGCCGATTATCAATCATCACACACAACCGACTCACAAAACATCATCGATCACACCACTACACTAGTTAAATCATATCATTCATAACATCAAACATCATAAACACTAACCAACAAGTATCATAAACACTAACCGGTAGGTGAGTTTCAAAGGTGAGTATGAAGCTTCCAACGAGTGTGTGTGTGTCGATCCGAGAGCCCCTAATGTCACCGGTTTGATCCGAGAGTGAGGGAGGAGGGTGTTGTGGCTTAGGGTTTTAGTAAAGGGGATGGAGTGTGTGTATGGGTGAGTGTGTTGTCCAAAGAAATGGCACCTATGGCTATCCACTTAGTTTATATATCCGATCTAAGTAGTGCACCCTAATGGGTTCTCGAATGGGCTAAAGGGGTGTGTGGCCCAACCGGCCCACATGTTGCATCGTTCACTCGAGACCACATGGTCTCGAGTCAGGTTCTCGGCCCACTTAAACATATACACATATTCTACATACTAGCATGCATATAAACATAACACATAATCGCACAAAGGTTCACTTATCATTAATCACACAAGATAACTAGTCACAAGTTCATGTTACATCGGGATACAAGAAAGGTTCTAAATTTCGAGTTGTCACATCATCCCCAAGTTGAAAGAAATTTCGTCCCGAAATTTGGTAGGCACTCACTGAGGAAGCTAGTTAAGTTGTATGGTTTTCCCTGTTTTCCTGGGGTGTCATATCTACCCCCCGTTGATCTGGAATTTCGTCCCGAAATTCCGTAGCTTCGGCCTCAGTAGTGGGTGTACTGTTTGCGAACAGTTGGGGATACTTTTGTTTCATCTGATCTTCGCGTTCCCAGGTGAACTCTAGGCCGCGACGTGAGTTCCAACGAACTCGAACGAGAGGTATTCTGGTGCTCTTGAGGACCTTAACATCCCGGTCCGTGATTTCAACTGGTTCCTCGACGAATCGTAACTGTTCGTCGATAGTGAGTTCCTTCAGAGGAACTACGTGGGTCTCATCTGACGGACACTTCTTCAGATTCGACACGTGAAAAACATTGTGAACTGCACCGAGTTCCGCTGGTAAGTTGAGTCTGTAGGCCACCCTGCCTATTTTCTCAATGACTTCGAAAGGTCCAACGTATCGTGGGTTGAGTTTGCCGCGTTTCCCAAAACGAACCACACCCTTCCAGGGTGAAACTTTGAGTAGTACCCGCTCCCCAACCTGGAGCTCAAGCGGTTTCCTGCCCATGTCGGCGTAAACTTTCTGACGTTCGCGAGCTGCCGTCATGCGTTTTCGTATTTGAGCAATTTGTTCGGTCGTGTCTACCACATATTCTGGACCAGTGATCTGACTATCTCCCACCTCTGCCCAGCAAACAGGTGACCGGCATTTACGTCCGTACAATGCCTCAAATGGAGCAGCTTTAATGCTGGTGTGGTAGCTGTTATTGTACGAGAATTCCACAAGTGGCAGATGCTTTTCCCAGCGGTTGCCAAAGTCGATTACACATGCACGAAGCATGTCTTCTAAGGTTTGAATAGTGCGCTCGGACTGCCCGTCCGTCTGAGGGTGGTACGCTGTGCTCATGTCTAATCGTGAGCCGAAGGATTTGTGCATTGCTTACCACAGCTCTGAAGTAAAACGTGCATCTCGATCCGAGATAATGGAGGTGGGCACCCCGTGCCTCGAAACGACTTCCTTAAGGTATATTTCTGCAAGAGTGGAGAATTTATCCGTTTCCTTGATGGCCAGGAAGTGTGCAGACTTTGTGAGTCGATCCACGATCACCCAAATAGTATCGTTCCCGCGCTGGGATCTAGGTAGGCCAGTAACAAAATCCATGGAAATCTGCTCCCATTTCCATTGTGGTATCTCTGGTTGTTGGAGTAGGCCTGAGGGTTTCTGGTATTCAGACTTGACTCTCGCACAAGTCAAACACTTACTGACGTAGGTCGCTTTGTGGGCCTTCATGCTAGGCCACCAGTACGTAGTTTTGATGTCGTGGTACATTTTATCCGATCCAGGATGTACCGAGTAGCGAGACTTGTGTGCTTCGTCCATCACAAGCTCTCGTAGGTTGCCGTAGAGTGGGACCCAAACACGTCCCGTCACGTAGTAAGCACCGTCTTCCTTTTGTTCTAATCGCTGCCTTGATCCGCGTAGGGCTTCAGCCCTGACGTTTTCTGGTTTCAGTGCTTCTATCTGAGCAGCTCGTATTTGAGAAGGGAGACTAGAGTGGATCGTGAGTTGTAAAGCTCGCACGCGCTTAGGCGCAGTGTCCTTCCGACTGAGGGCGTCGGCCACAACATTGGCCTTGCCCGGGTGATACCTGATTGAGCACTCGTAGTCATTCAGTAGTTCGACCCATCGTCGTTGCCGCATATTCAGTTCCTTCTGCTTGAAGATATGCTCGAGACTCCTGTGGTCAGTGTAGATGGCGCATTTGGTACCGTACAGGTAATGCCGCCATAACTTAAGTGCAAAAACAACAGCTCCCAGCTCTAGGTCGTGCGTAGTGTAGTTCTTTTCATGAACCTTAAGTTGGCGTGAGGCGTAGGCTATAACCTTATCTCGTTGCATCAATACGCAACCAAGACCCTGAATTGATGCGTCGCAGTAGACCACAAAATCGTCTGTGCCTTCTGGCAAGGAAAGGATAGGTGCGCTACAAAGTCTATCCTTTAGGTGCTGAAATGCCAACTCCTGTGCGTTTACCCATCGATAAACAACGCCTTTCTGTGTTAGTGAGGTGAGAGGCTGTGCAATCTTAGAAAAATCCTTTATGAATCTCCGGTAGTATCCCGCCAAACCCAAGAATTGGCGAATTTCCTTTGGTGTACGAGGTGCAGGCCAGTTCTTAATCGAGTCTATCTTGGATGGATCAACATGAATCCCATCCTTGTTTACCACGTGGCCTAGGAAATGGACTTCTCGAAGCCAGAAGTCGCATTTCGAGAACTTTGCATAAAGCTGTTCTGTTCGAAGGAGTTCCAGAATAAGTCGCAGATGCTGCTCGTGTTCCTCCTGACTCTTGGAATAGATCAGGATGTCGTCGATGAAGACTATAACGAACTTGTCCAGGTAAGGCTTGCACACTCGGTTCATCAAGTCCATGAAAATCGCTGGTGCGTTTGTCATCCCAAAAGGCATGACCAAAAACTCATAGTGCCCGTATCGAGTTCTGAAAGCCGTTTTGGAGACGTCCTCTTCTCGGACTCTCAGCTGGTGATAACCCGATCTCAAATCAATCTTCGAATAGTAGCTCGATCCTTGCAGCTGGTCGAACAAGTCGTCGATACGCGGTAGAGGATAACGATTCTTCACCGTCACCTTGTTGAGTTCCCGGTAGTCGATGCACATTCTGAAAGTACCGTCCTTCTTCTTTACAAATAATACTGGAGCTCCCCAGGGAGATGAGCTTGGACGAATAAAACCCTTATCCAGGAGCCCTTGTAGTTGCGTAGAGAGTTCCTTCAACTCTGATGGGGCTAAACGATAAGGTGCACGGGCTATGGGTGCAGCTCCAGGAGCTAATTCGATCTGAAACTCGACTTGGCGATGAGGCGGAAGACCAGGTAATTCCTCAGGAAATACCTCTGGATAATTGCGTACAACTGGAAAATCTTCTATCTTCTTCTCTTTTTCTGAGGTGTTAGTAACGAGAGCCAAAATGGCAGTGTGGCCCTTTCGCAAGCACTTTTGGGCCTTAAGGAGAGAAATGACGTTCTCAACAGCACTCCTCTTGTCGCCATGACTCATGAGAGGTTCACCATCAGGACCTTGAATACGGACAACCTTCTCGTTGCAAAGAATCTCTGCTCGGTGTTGGGATAACCAATCCATCCCAATGACAACGTCGAAACTACCCAAGACAATAGGAATGAGGTCGATAGAGAAGGTCTGGTCAGCGAGAATAAGTTTACAACCCTCGACTACGTGTGTGGCTTCTAAACTCTTACCATTTGCTAGCTCTACGGTGTGCTTTTCGTTCAAAGGGGTTGGAACACGCCTAAGCATTCGACTAACTTCTAGTGACATGTAGCTAGTATCGGCACCCGAATCAAATAAAACTAAAACATAAAAGTCGTCGAGAAGGAACTTACCCGCCACAACATTGGGGTCATTCCTTGCTTCACCTTGGCCAATCACAAACACCCGCCCCCTGGCGCCATTGTTGTTGTTGTTCCCATTGTTACCATTCCCCTGATTGTTGTTATTGTTGTTGTTGTTGTTCTGGTTCCTGTTCAGTTGGGGACAGTCTCTCTTGAAGTGGCCCTCAGCTCCACACTGAAAGCACCCTTTGTTGTCACCTTGCTGCTGCTGCTGGCGCTGGTTCTGTTGAGCTTGCTGACGATTCTGATTGGCGGGGTATAAGCTCCTGCAATCCTTTGCAGCGTGACCAGGCTTGTTGCACCGATGACAGTTGCCCCTGGTGCATGGCCCGCTGTGGTGCAGGCTGCAGCGATTGCATTTGGGGTGATTTCCTTTGTACCCACCATGACCTTGACCACCAGACGATTGCTGATTAGGGCTCTTGTAGTCCTCAGTCTTTCTCTGCTGAGACTGGGACTGAACAGAAGTCGAACCCTTACTTGAAGTTCCATCCCATTTCCGTTTGTTGTCGCTAGAGGTACCAGAAGTAGTTGCAGCACCTATGCGTTTTGGTAACTTGTTCTGCTCCACCGCCTGATCCGTGAGACGGTGAGCCAACTGAACGGCTTGCTGGTAGGTGGCGAGGTTCGCTGAAGTCACATGACTTTGGATTTCTGGCACTAAGCCCTGAAGAAATAGTTCGATGCGTTTGATGGGAGGATCCACCATAGTAGGGCACAGAATGGCCAGTTCGTTCGACCTTTTCACATAAGCATCAATTTCCGACCCCGTCATCTTGAGGTTGAAGAATTCTACCTCCAGTTTGTGAATCTCATCACGACTGCAGTATTCCTCCTTGATCATTTCCTTAAAATTCTCCCATGGGGTGGCGTTGGCAGCAACCAATCCCAGCATTTGAACCTGAGCGTTCCACCATGTGAGGGCTAAACCCTCGAGGGTACCAGTAGCATACTTCACCCTGCGCGCCTCAGGGCATTCGCACATTTCGAAGACAGATTCTAGTTTCTCAAACCAGTGTAGGAGACCTACTGCTCCTTCAGTGCCGCTAAATGTAGTTGGTCGGCAGTCCATGAAAGTCTTAAAAGTGCACACGGGTGGCTGAACATGCTGACCTATTGTGGGTGAAAGAAAAGACAGAGTTTAACACAAAGGTTGGTTCACGAGAGTAGGATCCTAAAGATCCTAGAATGAGTTCGGACTGCAGGATATACCTCCTGCGTGTGCAGCTGCAAGTGCTGCGGCAACTCGTTCGTTGATCAGAGCCGTCAACTGGGCTTGTGTTAGGTTAACGCGTCCAGACATGATCTTCATATCAAGAAGAACGTGAGTGAGAGGGGTTCGCGAAAGTACGACGATAAAATAGAGTAAGCACGTACGTGTTCAAGCAACTGTAGTTATACTAACCAAGCATACCATAAGCAATGTACTATGTAACTAACAAGTAGGCAATATATACCCAGATCATATCACCTAGAATGTCGAGCCTTGCATGTGGAGTGAAGCATCGTTGTGGACCGTTGAGCACTGTACAGGTTATAGTCTGGTTTTAACAAAAACGTTTTTCCCCTTTATTAAAACCAAGTTCTCTATAACCAATGGCTCTGATACCAATCTGTCACACCCCCAAAATCCACCTGCGGAGTACTACCGCTTGGAGGCGTGACTGACCAGGATCCAGCCACCAATCATATTGAACATGCGAGTTAAAAGATATAAAAGTTTAACCAATACAATTGGTGTCCAAACAAAACATAGTTAAGTTGCAAGCGGAAGCATAAGTCTTAAATCAAAACATAAGTTCAATTGTTTCAAAGTTTAACATGGCACACAATCGTCCATGTCCCACAACGATCCTCCTCCATGCAAGCTCCAGCTAAGAACCTAGGGACCTGCAAAGCATGTAGTAACGAGTCAACAACAAGTTGAGTGAGTTCACGGTTGGGTGTTCGTTTTAAGTTGTTTCAAAAACAGTTTCCTTTAGCTGGCATCCTGCCGTGGGGGTTACCCCATAGTTAAAAACGTGACTTGTTTGTTCCCGGTTACTCTGGCTATCCAGCCGTGGGGGCTACCCCGTGTTAGTTATCTGGCATTTCGGCCGTGGGGGCTACCCCATGTATACACTAGACTCGTTACCATATCGACTGCTGACTGTAGTCATGTTTATGTGCCCTGAAACTGTCAATGTCTATCATCATTGACGTGCCCCAGATCCATTAGTTCACGCCCGTCCTCTGCGGCACGGTGTGAGGTTTGTCAGACCTAAATAGCGCTATCTAACTAATGACCCGCTCGCCATTGGCCCGGCGATTAAGTCGATATAAAAATGAGGGACTTCGTGATAGAGTTTTGGTCTAGTACGAGTTATCTGTCCGTGAGGACGAGGAATTACATTCCTGAACCATTGCTGTCCTACCCAAGGAGGACGAGGAACCCATGTTCCTTAACCCCAATTCCCGACCCCTGGGAATCCCATGCTTTGTAGAGGGTGTGAACTCACCTTGGTTTGCTCGGCAGATACACAGAAAAGTCAAACAAGCAATATTGTGGTTACTCACGTCCTATCATAGTTGTATCATACAATCAGGTTCGTATTCAAGTAATACACGTATGTTTCTACACGTATGCTAGCACATTGTATTCAAGTATCATTCATGGTTTTCACGTGTAAGCATAGCAGTTTGCAAGTAATGCATACGAGTTGAACGAACAGTAACATGCCCATAATTAACAAAGTCCAAGGTCCGGCCCAAACACTAAGCCCATACTAAAGCAAGTCCATTCAGCGTACACAAGTGTGTGGTCTCGAGTCGAGACTGTACGGTCTCTACTCGAGACTGTGCAGCCTTGAGTTGTAGCCCACAAGGTTTCGAGTCGCAACTAAAGTGGTCTCGAGTCGCAACTGGACTCGCAAACATGGTCTCGGCTCATGCTGTTTCGGTCTCGAGTCGCAACCGGACTCGTAACTGAGATTTCGAGTTGTGCTGTTTTGGTCTCGAGTCGCAACCAGGCGTTTGCGACTCGCAATCTGTGTCGCAATCGGGGATCTCGACTCGTCATGTGGTGGTTTCGAGTCGCAACTGGAGGTTTCGGTTGGAAACATTTGCTGAATTCAATATTGTACTTGGCCAATAAGATTTCACTGTTGTGATCTCATGTACTATCCAATAACAATACACTAACATGTCTAATTGTCTAACACTTAGCCAATATAGATCAAACATGGCAACTTTCAAATATCATAACACATTCATATCCCATTCATCATGTTCTTCAAATATTCAAGTAGTTCATCATCATTCATATGAACCTAAATCTAACGAAAATCATGAACAACTTATCAACATCTATGATATCAACACAATAAATCACCCTAATAGTAAGCTTTCGGTTCTTAACACAAGAGTATACAATCCGAATTATATGAACATCAACAACCATGGTTTAAATCACATTTAGACACAAGACATCATGAGTTCATCATGCCACATATCCGAAATCAAAGCATGTTAGCCGATTATCAATCATCACACACAACCGACTCACAAAACATCATCGATCACACCACTACACTAGTTAAATCATATCATTCATAACATCAAACATCATAAACACTAACCAACAAGTATCATAAACACTAACCGGTAGGTGAGTTTCAAAGGTGAGTATGAAGCTTCCAACGAGTGTGTGTGTGTGTCGATCCGAGAGCCCCTAATGTCACCGGTTTGATCCGAGAGTGAGGGAGGAGGGTGTTGTGGCTTAGGGTTTTAGTAAAGGGGATGGAGTGTGTGTATGGGTGAGTGTGTTGTCCAAAGAAATGGCACCTATGGCTATCCACTTAGTTTATATATCCGATCTAAGTAGTGCACCCTAATGGGTTCTCGAATGGGCTAAAGGGGTGTGTGGCCCAACCGGCCCACATGTTGCATCGTTCACTCGAGACCACATGGTCTCGAGTCGGGTTCTCGGCCCACTTAAACATATACACATATTCTACATACTAGCATGCATATAAATATAACACATAATCGCACAAAGGTTCACTTATCATTAATCACACAAGATAACTAGTCACACGTTCATGTTACATCGGGATACAAGAAAGGTTCTAAATTTCGAGTTGTCACATCATCCCCAAGTTGAAAGAAATTTCGTCCCGAAATTTGGTAGGCACTCACTGAGGAAGCTAGTTAAGTTGTATGGTTTTCCCTGTTTTCCTGGGGTGTCACAGCTTTGCCCTTGCCAGGCTCTTCTTCACGTGAAGATGTTGAATGACCGCGTCGATTTAACAACCTTTGTGACTTTAGAGACATTGCAGACGTAGACGGTATTAGGGAATCTTACGATGGTACATAAGAGCTATGTCGAGGAGGGTCACACCTACTTTGTTGTCTGGGAGGCCCAACTGAGCTATCTCTAGCAGCTTGCTCTTTTCTTTGTTGTTGGACCTTGGAAGTTGGCCGCCCGCGAGTGTTTTCTTGTACGACAGGAGGTTTTTTGTCGCTCATATATGGGTTTACCACCGCCATGATCTTTGATAAGACGCTTTTCCTCACTTGCGGGGGTTGGGTAGACAATTTTTGTTTCACATATTCTAATTGTTTGTCTACATCAACATCTTCCTCATCAAAATTTGATGGGTTCAGGTCAAGTTTTCTCCAGAAAATGTCTATATCTTCGAGCTGAATGATGCAGTCTGCAAAAAAAAAAAAAAGAGCATTAGACAATCATATTAAATTAAGACAACAAAACATTTTTTATAAGTCTATAAGTACCTGTATTCTGCAATCTCTCCAGGCGACATGCACATAACAACCCGGCACCCGAGTATAGCTGGCAGCCACATGTTGATCCGAATGACCACAACGTGTCTATTCTCCATGTTAGCTCGTTTTCCAATAGGTTAAGAGCATGGATGGAAACTTTAAGAAGTAGGTTGGAAAACATAGGAATCTGAAGGTGGCTATTCATTCGCTTGGTGCGGCTTTCTTCCAAGGATTTCTTTATTTTCGCATATTGCTTTAGTACCAAGGTGTCCACCTTTTTCACCAGCGATTCCAGACTGCATCTCGGTGTAGTAAGCTGTTTCTTTAATGCAGCATGTGCGCCTTCAGCTCTGTTTGTTGTAGTTTGCAAGAATGTCAGGGTTTGATTGGTCCATGCAGTTATTCCATAGGTAATTAAAAACATCTGAAAAAAATAAACATATTCAAATTTTATATCAATTTGTATGAATGTATTTACTTAGAGAGAATGTAGGATCGTTTTGTGACCCAAACGAGTCGTTCAGAAGAGATTTATCAGTTTCAGATGCGGAAAATAAGAAACTGACGATGAAACAGCTTGTTTAACGCTTTAATCCTCTTATGTATTGATATAACAACGTTTACAAACGAAAGGAAAACCGGCAGCACCTCGGTATCTCTTTCTGGCAAATGTTACAAATGAATAGCCAACTCACCTATTTATACTAATCAGGTTTCGCTTGAAGACACTCTCAAGCGAAACCCATGGACTACACTCCAAGCGAAACCTATGAATATAATATACTTGTTTAAGCGAAAGCCTTGTGTATCATTCTGTAATCATGCAAGTCTTGTCTTTTAGCGTAGATAATGTCATTGATGATGTCATCTTGATGATGTCATCATGACATCATGCTTGAACAACTTCGCAACGAAGCCGAGACTTGATATAAGACGAAGTCGACAGATGACTGCACCAACAGACTCCCCCTCAGATGTTGACGAGTCTTAAGTGTCGAGTCTTCGCATCTTCAGTCTTTATCAGTCTTCATAAACTCTTTGAAGTGTCTGACGCTGTAAGAATCCTCAAATCTTCTCTCTTTCTCTTTTTATCACCAGCAAACTTCCCACAAACAATCTTTACTTGAATGTTTTCAGACTCCCCCTTTCGATATGCTGGGATCGCAGCCTGGCATGTTGAAATCACAAAGTCTTCAGGTATCGGAACCTGACTCTCTATCATTTAGAAACCTGCACATCCTCTACCTCACAATAAATTTTCTGATAATAACTTGAAAAGCAAATTTTAAAATGATTCAACATTTATAGTCTCTGATGAACCACTTGCAGAGATATCATTTTCTTTTTCAAAACAACACACTCACCCAAACCATCTATTCATCATGTCTAGCACTCGGAATTTTGAAAATTAGCTCTCCAACATCAGTTGTCAAAAATCTGTTTGAATTTTTCAAAATTTATGCTAAAACACACTAAAATCTTTTTCATCATCATCATCATCGTACTCAGTATATCCCACCTATAGCAAAGCTAAGGTAGGGTCTGAGGAGGGTGGGATGTAGACAGCCTTACCTCTACCCCGTAGGAATAGAGAGGCTGCTTCCAATGAGACCCCCGGCTCGATTGTGGTTTTGCATCAAGCCTTGGACATAAGGCACATAACACTCAGCAATTGAGACAAACACTAAAATCTTTTTGGATTTTTTAATAAAATGAAATGCAGTAAAGAAATATTTACATACAATATTTTTGTGAGTTTGTGCAAGAGGATCATATCAGTTTCTGAGACAAATCACCAACACCGTTAAGCTTCATTTCGTTTTAAGTTCTAAACGATTCACTTAGATTGTCAGTATATTGGTCCACTTAAATTTTCACACAAAGTTCAGCTGTTTCGAGATACGAGATTAATGTCTTAAGCACTTAAACTCAATCGCGTGTCCCTCCTCAGAATATACTCCCGTATCCAGATCCCAATATTCAGTCTTACAGGTAATTATGACACAAATGATATCTGTAGGGGTTAATAAATTATGAAGAATCATGAGAGCTCAGGTCAGAACTACCGTTCAGCAGAGAGATCATGACTCAACTTTTGGGTGTGTCCCCTTTAGAGGATCTTTTTTACAACAGCATTGCTAAGAAATTTTATTGTCTTATCATATATGCTGAGGGTGATGCCATGTTTCAAGCATTTGCGGAAAGTATTATTCGAGGACTAGGTCAGAACTACCGTTCAGCAGAAGTCCTGGAATAATACCCCAGACATCATTGAGTATAAAAACCTAGTATATCAGATTATGAGAACTTTCAAACGAGATTTCGGGGGTTACCCATATATCCGAAAGATGTTTCCCCACGATATAAGCAAGTTTGAAATTTAGATTTATATCTCGTCACAATCTACTAAATGCGCAAAAATCTACTGGCACATCATCAGTGAGACCGTTTATCACTTTTAAATTTCCAATTCTTTAGCATGTTGTGATCGTCCACTGATGTACTATCATTTCCTCTTATATATCCATGTAAGTTGTTGATTGAGAAGGTGTCTCTGAATGTTGAGGACGTTATATTTGTATAACTCTTCGGTAGCGGAATTACACACTGTTTTCCACTGATTTATAAAGGCATCCCAATCTTGCCCATTAAACGAACCCTTGCAGTGCTTCACAATATTTTGTAAGATGTGGAACCTACAGAGATATCTGTGTGCGCCAGGGAATATTTTTCTACACGCGTTTATCAATGCCTGGTCCTTGTCCGTTAGAATTACACGCGGCTCCATGCACTCGTGCAGCATAGACCTGACCCTCTCCAATACCCAGACGTACTTTGCCTCCTGCTCGTTTGAAAGAAATGCATGCGCAACACAGAAGGTGTGGTTTGTCGACGACATACCCACAACTTGCAAAAATGGAAGATTGTACATGTTAGTCTTGTAGGTAGCGTCGATCATAAGAACATCCGGGAATGCCCTCCACATTTCAAAGGACTTATCGTGACAGAAAAATATATGTTGAACGACGTTGGTGGAAGGTTCCGCCTGTATGTAATAGGTAATCTTTTTTTCCTGGAGGATTTGTTCTAGTCGTTGCATGGGAGACGGTTTTTTCTCGAACTTCGCGGCTCTAATCTTTTGGCGAGCGTTGTGTATGTCTTTCGGAACACATACGTTCTTAGGGTTCTGTTCGGTTACGGCCTTCCAGATTGTATGGGGCTGTATGTCTTGATCTGTCAACTCTTGCACCAGCCTAAACTCATTAGGAGTAAGCCTCCTGGCATACGCGTAACCCTCCAGATGTTCAGCAAGTTCGTGGTTGTGCGCCTCGTTAAAATTTTTGTTCAGATAATCTATCCGCCAAGACATACAGCCTCGGTCG
Organism: Helianthus tuberosus; assembly: GCA_030545235.1. Lineage (NCBI taxonomy): Eukaryota > Viridiplantae > Streptophyta > Magnoliopsida > Asterales > Asteraceae > Helianthus > Helianthus tuberosus. Next base: position 769,547 of record JARYGA010011515.1, on the reverse strand, counting down.
AGACAACCTATCACCATAAAAGGGCACGCGCATTTTTTGCTACCGGTTTTCCTAACCGTGGCCTTACTCTCATGCTCGCCGCTACGACAACATTGGAGCCACACCCGTTTATCCTTGGACCGTTTGGTAACAATTCTGTATCTGTTGGATAAACCCCTTCGTTTTACCCAACTTTCCAAATCATCGCGGGATAAAAAATCCTAAAAATATAACAAGTAATTTAAAAAAATATAACAATTTTGAATGTACTTTTTTAAAAATTCTTAGAAAAATATAATAATTTTAATTAATTTTATAAAAACATAACATTTTAATTAATTTTATAAAAATATAACATTTTTTAATTAATTTTTTATCCTATTTACTAAATATAACAATTTTGAATGTATTTTTTCTTTACAATTTTTTATTATTGTTTAAATTATTATTGTTTTTTATTGCGAGGAACGTGCGAATTGTGCATCGGTTTTGAAATAAACGAGGTAACAAGTATTAAAACACATAGAAATTGAGATAAAGTAAAAGAGAGGCTTGATAAAACATCGCATTGTTTAGGGTTTAGAAACTTCAACTATTCCAAAGTGAATCGAAAGTCCTTTCAAATTAGGGAAACGTGCTTTGGCCTATAGGTAAAATACTCTCGTCGAGAAGCGATTAACGGTACTTTACCCTTCCAGTTACTACACGTCCCTAATCGATTGAAAAATCGAAACTTTGGCGGGATTGAAAATCGAGGAACGGGACTAGTCGACAAGATGCGGGTTTCACCCCTAACTTGAAAATTTCGTACCATAAGTGTGGTTGGTATTCGTCGGGTCAAGAAAGTTAATTCCGACACTTTGACGAGGGTCCACTAGAGTTTGAATTGGAAACTTACCGTCAAGATGTGGATCTCACTCCTAACTTGATGGCGTAATTTCGTGCAAAATTGAATAAGCGGACTGAGAGTCATTCACCAAATTATGGGTTTCACGCCTATTTTGGTGAAATCATCTCGTTTGTATAATACGAGTGTCTTCAACTCTTCAACGAATATTTTAATTAACATTTAAAAAAATATTTTAATGTATTTTTTTATAATATTTAAAAAAATATAACAGGTTTAATTAATTTTATAAAAATATTTCATATAACATTTATTAATTAATTTTTATCCTATTTGAAAAATATAGCAATTTTAATGTATTTTGTATTAACAATTGTATAATAATTTAACAGAAAAAAATATAACATTTAACAAAAACATATATCGTTCGTACCTGATCAGTTTTGTACGAAACTTCAAGGTAAACGGATGTCTCGTCACCCAATGACTCTTACACGGGTGGCTCGTCACCCAATGACTCTTGCACGGGTGGATCGTAACCCAATGACTCTTGCACGTAAGAAGGGTGACTAAGGTCTCCTTGTACTCCCGAGGGACCACTAACGAAAACGTTATTGCCATATTCTTCCTGTCCGTACGAGGGAACGTAACCAGGTTCATAATACGGAGACCTATAACCTTGATCATGGCTACACGCGTTCAAATCTGGTATCAACGGTTGGTGGGGCATAGCAGACTAAAAAAAACCAATGGGTAAAAGGTAATGGTAAGTTTAATGCCGAATAGAAAAAAGTAAATATATATACTTACCTCGTTGAGGTCTGGCAACGACGATTCATTATGACGGGGATGATAGCCAGACACGACCTCGTGCGCGTGATCATCATTTCCACCCAAATCGTAAGAATCAGGGACATTAGACCCCGCCTAATACAAACGGTGTGCTAAGTATTTCATAAAAAAAACAGAATAAGTTAAAAACATGATATACCGCACTGCTATCCCAAATAAACGTGCTTGTGTCCGCCTCAGACGACTCACCGAAAACATAGTTGTACCAAGACATGTTTGTTAGTGAATATATAACGAAGACGATATATATATCGTCTTCTTCGTCGTTTAAATAGGGGAAGAAGAATTCAAATTCAGAAAAGAATACGACTCGTATAGCCCTATACGATGCGTATATCACTCAACAGTGACAGAAAGTTGGTCGTCCTTTTTAAAAAAGTAATACGCATCGTATAGGCCTATACGATGCGTATTACTTTGCCCCCCGTGAGACAGTGTCAGCTTTGACTGACACAGAATTAATTAACCAACTCAATACGCATCGTATAGACCTATACGATGCGTATTGAGGGTGTCGATTTAATAAGCCAAGGTGTGCCAATAATACGACCCTTTATTAAATTTTTACTTCATGTGTTACTCAGAATCTAAAGACTCAAGTTACCCTTTTAAACTAATCATTTCTCTCGCTCATTAACTTCGCCTAAGGCAAGAAACGTTGTCTCGACTTTGAGGTGTTTGATCGGATCACAAGGAAACCAAATCAGTATTCGACTTTTGGAGAATTTAAGCATTTGACTATTGGCTTGCATCTGCACTCATAGGGGTGTTGTGGATTACATCAGCTTTGCATCATCCACAAAATCAACCAAGATCAAGGTAAAAGTTATGAATTTTTCTACATATTTGATTTATTTTTTAGTTAACTTTCGTGTTGCTTCCTGTGGTTTGGTCATTTTAACGGATTTGCTCCAATAGTTTAAAAACAGCCATTTTTCTCCCTGATCTTTCGATTTTGTCACCAGTTTGCTCCCTGGCTCTAACTCAGTTAAAACGTTCAATTAAAAGTAGGGGTATTTCGGTAGTTTACTCCTTGGCTCTAACTCAATTAAAACATTTAGTTAAAAATCACGGTAGTCGTGGTCGGCGGGTTGTATTTGCAGGTGGTGGTGGATGGTTTAGAAAGAGTGGTTAGAAAGATGGGGGATCATAAAAGAATTACTTATATGTATCTAAATAAACAAGTTATAGATTAATTTTGGTGAAAAGACTCACATGCCCTTACTTTTATCTATAAAATTACCAAAATACCCTTCTAGGTAATGGATTTTTTTTATGGAGTTAGAGGCGGGGAGCAAAATGACGATAAGTTAGAAAAAATTAGGGAGGAAAATTGTCACACCCCGACCACGTAAAACAACAAAACATGGCGGAAACATCGGGGAGTGTTGTAACATAATCATTGTTTCATAACACATGGAAATTGAAATACTGTTTTATTGAATAAAAGAGTTACAATGTCTTGATAATCAAAGAAACATAACATAAATAACTTGTCTGCATCTTTTTATTGTCACTAAGGTCCATGTCCGCCTAAGTGTATCTTGATCAATCCTATGCTTCATTTCCTGAAACACATGTGAAAATAGGTACGTCAGCATAAAAATGCCGGCGAGTACATAGGTTTTGTGAAAATAAGATTCATGACTTATGTTTAAGAAAATGTTTAGACATGAACCTTGTAATTTGCTTTGTCTTTGTAAATTATTTGAAAAACAATAAGTTCAGATGATACGTATAAATAAGAGAATAATGCATGGTTAAATGAATAACCATGTAAAATGAGTTTGTATAAGTTAAGTTGTTTGTAAAACAATGTATTGTGAAAAGTATGTTATTTGTATAAAATGTTATATCTCATAAACTGAAATGATTCAAATAACGCTACGATATGTAATACCATACATACACTTATATATAGGAAGTACCAGCGGCGTATCCACCATGCTTGTATCATATTACACACGCCTCGTTACTTAAGTCACTTAAACAAACCAACAATGTAATAAGTCTATGTTTAAACCAATTGTCAAAAGTCCTTGTATAAATCATATCAAATGTTAATAGTCCAAAAGTAGTCAAGTAGTGTGTAACAAATGTTATGTATGGTAAGTAAAATAAGACTACTTAAACCATAAGTAAAATGTACAAAACAAAGTATTGAAGTAAAACTTGGTTTAAATCAAAATTATGTTTTGTGTAGTAAATGCATGCTATACTGATATAAACATTTATGCGGTATTGTGAAAATTAATACATCCAAGCCTTGCGACAGTCGGATAACTATGTAAAAATGAGTTATCAAAAGAATATGTATTCGGATTCGGTCATTCCTTACGTCCAAACAAACCCGAGATTTTAGGAATGGGATTTGTCAAGTCCTATGGTACCACTACCTACTACCGAGCGGCGTAGCAAATGTTAATGAATGTATAGTATAGTTTAAACAAACCAAATGTCATACCAAAATGTAAGCATGTTTTATGAAGATAATGTACCTAGTATGCTAGAGTAAACATACAAGGTAGAGCTGTAAGACAATGTGTCCATATGTTACTGGAGCATATGCAACAGAGATGCAATGTAAAATAATGTACTAAGTATGTACTAAATGGACATACGTAGCATAAAACACAATGAAATCATGTACTATAAATGTACTAATAAACATAGCAAGTATATGATGTGAAAACAGGAAAGTATGAAAGTAACAAGTAGGCACATGTGTTCCACCCCAAAACAGTTTGGAAAACAGTAAAAGAGGGGTCTATGTACTCACTTGAGATTGCTCAGTAGTCCTTGAGTAACAACCAAACAATGCTAGAGATCGCGGATATCAAACGACACCTAATATAGGTAACTATGTTAATAAACCGGACCTAAATCGGAAGATCTGATAGAATGAGGGTTCGTAAACCAAACGAGTATAGAGACTCGTGTCATATGGTTTAACAAAGCCTACATACTAATTGAAACCTTAATCTAAGTGCTTGCGACCCATTACGACCCGTTTAGGTAGCTAATGCTACTTTAACGCGTCGTCCGCGTGAAACGCGTTCGGACCGTCTAACTAGTCCTATGACAAGTGTTATATGCCTAAACATGTTACATAATCAGTTATGTGACAAAAGTTTAGGTTACATATGCTTAATTACCAATTATACATGAAAAGGGTATTCTGGTAATTTACCTAAGGCATATAAACTACCTATCATACAACTATTCAAACGAAGCGACCATAGGGTATAACCTCGGAAGGTTATTCCCTACCTACTATGGTCACCTAATGTGTTTGGTTGGATCCTAATGATCGACCAAATGGGTCGGGTTCGAGGTATTAGCGATTTATCAGATCGCTTACCCTACGACCCTAGGCAACGTGGTAATCAGTCGGCATAGTCCCAAGGGACTATAACCAACGTGATTACACTCACGTTGCGAAGTTCAAACGAACTTCGCATTGACCATAAACTGGTCAATGCAGAAAGTCAAACAAAGTTTGACTTTCAGACTCGAAAAGACTCGAAAAGCAATAAAAGAACGAAAGAATACTTACAAAGGGTCCCTGAATGCTAATCTAGATCGAAATAACTCAGGTATGAAACAATGGTTTCAACTTAGAGTCTTTAAGATCAGATTCTAGTGATTTTTGAAGTTGGGGTGATGGGGTATTTATAGTTTTCGGGTAACCGTTAAGATCGTTTGTCGAATATCGTGCCTTAATCGCATCCGTACAAGTGTCGGAACCTTATGGTAGCTAAAAATGATCCTTATCATCTGACTAAGCAATTGGGAATGTGTGGTTGAGAATCAAACAGCTGCAATCTGCTGTTAAATGCAGTTAACCTGGTCAGGAAGTCGGACGTGGCCCGCTTCAGGATCAGACAAACCTCAGGCGGGCCGCCTGGGGCTTCTGATCAGCAAATATGTTTCAGAAATGACAGTTTCAGTCCCTGCATGTGTTTAAGGCCATTCCCGACACTTCTAAGGCCCGTAAAGCCAACTTTAAGGCCCTAAAATGATGCCTAAACATTGTGGACATGAAACATGCTCAAAAATATGTTGGATGTCGGTTCGTTTGGTCGTACGAACGCGATGTTCGCTTAATTACGGCGGAATGCGCACAAGCGCGAAAAACGATCCAAATGACGCGACGAATGGATTTTTTCTTATGCCGAACACTAAAATAAAATATTTTAGTGCTTACATAAATTTTTGGATGTCCGGATGTATTCAGAACGTAAGTTATGCGCGAAAATGCAAACTTGTGCACTTTTTGACACTTTTAGTCCCTGAATGACCCAAAAGTTTATTTTAGCACACCGAACCTCTCAAAGCCTATTTCTAAGCTATGTAAAGGATATTTAAGGTGTGTTTAACTTATGGTCATGTTCCAGAATGTTCGTTACAGTTCAAATTGGCATACTTTCGCAGTTTGTCAAGTTTAGTCCCTGTAAGCGAATTAGCTTGTTTTTGCCATACCAAAGCCTTCAAAACTTATTTCTAAGTTATGTAAAGGTTATTTAAGGTATGTTAAGCCTATGTCACTATTCCGGAGTGTTTGTTGCATTAAACTGGTTATATTTACGCATCGGTGCGCGTATAACCTTCCAGAAAGCGATTTAGAGTTTGGAATTGAACAAAAATTGATATGTGCAAATGATACACATATTTTTACAAATCCCAAGTATGAAATATAATATTTCATTGGTTTGGTATTTGTTTGATGGCCGTGGAGGCACAGGTGTTACAGTCTCCCCTACTTTAGGAAATTTTGTCCCGAAATTTATTTAGAGGAAACTTGTGAGAGTTTAAAACATGAAGTTGAAAAGATCAAACAACATTGGTTAGGGTTCTGAACTTCTAGTAACTTTAATAACATCATGTTTGCAATGTAAGAGGGATACTTATATACAAGTATATGAAGCGTTATTGGTGCGTCCACCGTACCTCCATTACATCGTTCTCATTTCGTTATTGTTGTCACTATCGGTTCTTACACATAATAAATCTTACTGTGGTTACCGTGCACTGAATCTCATAATTATGTACGCGTCCATAATTAGACAATTCATTGCATAGTTCACACAGTCTATTTTATAATGTGTAGGGGAAAACCAAATGAACAATCCCGTGATGAGTGTGACTAGACCGCCATAGAGTCCTTTTAATTAAATCAATAAATGATCTAAAGAGACTATCAAGGAGTCTGTTCAGCTACATCACTAGATGTTATTCTTTAACCAGATTGTGAATCAATCTTTTTGACTAGACCACTTAAGGTCTCTTATGAATCATGGAGTGGTACTATATAATCCAAGGGTCTTAACTATTACATAGAAGCCCATTAAGGATTTAAGGTAGTGCCTTTTGAATATCCTGCTACGAATCCCTCATATGAAGATATGAAAGATTCTACGAGGATTTGGATAACGAATATCCAGAGTATACAAAAACACAAAAATGCATAAAAGAAAACATAAGATGCATAAACACATAGTCACATAACCACGAAATTGTTTAACTAGAAGTTCGTTCTGCTAACAGAGCACATGTATTTAAAGCACACTAGGAATCCATTCCTTGGATTTCATTTGGTACTTTAAACATTATCAAGAATCTAACTATAAAGATAGAAAGATTTTAAAAAGAAAATTCGATTTCGATTTTAAGGAACCGAAATTTTCGAATTAAGGTAAAAAAGGAATCCAATTAAGGATTCTGATTTGAATGATAATCATCCACAAGGATCTAAATGTGAAGATAAAAAGATCCCGTATGGATTTTTAGAAGTTGAAGATGTTTTGAAATCTTGCACTTGATCAGAAAATGTATTGTGTTAATATTGTCTTCAGACTATATGAAATATTTTGAAATTAGGAAGGTTGGTTTTGATAACATGGCCAATGTTTTTGAAATAACATAGACAATGCATCTAGAAAAATTGTTTTCAAACTATATGAAAATGTTTTGAGATCATGAAGATTGTTTTGAAATACTTGTACTGTGTATGTTGAAATATCAAAACGTAATGGGTATGAGATTTGATAATACCCTTAGTTATCTAACCAAGGATTTAAAGGCACAGATGTGCAGAAGCATGATTACTCATAATGTCCCCTTATTTTCTGTACTTTGTTTCCTAGAGTGAAACGAGTACTTAAAATTTTTGAGGGAATCGTGAGCGATCATTTGAAAGAGAGAAATCACAAGAGTAGTTTGTAAGGTACATAGTTTCTTGATGTAGGTATCATAGGAAAAGTCATACACACATGTAATTACACTTGTATATCAGAGTTGTGAACAAAAATTTATTTATGAACAAAACACATTATTTCACATTACAAGAAAACAAAAGAAACAAAGGCATAAGACAGCAACATCCTTTGTTCAGCCGAATGCTCATCCAAGGGTTGGATTTGCACTGAAAATCTTCGGGCAGTTGTTCCTGAAATGGCTTGTATCGCCACAGTTGTAGCACGATCCAGGCGGAAAGCGAGCTTGAGCAGAGTTGGCTTGTGGTTGGTTTGGACCTCTTTGGTTTGGGGTAAATCGATATGCATTTGCCAGGTGACCGAGTCGCCCACATGATGCACACAAACGACACTGTAGGTGAGCTAAGCGGTGTGCATTACATTTGTCGCATATTGGTGCTGTTCCCTTGTATTGCTTCTTAGCAGGTGGTGTTGCCACCCGATTGGGTCCTATTCGATTTGGTACTGCTGCTATGCAAACTTTTTCCGTATGACCTTTAAGTCCACAAATTTGGCATTTGCGGCACTTCACACTAGGGTGATGATGAAGGGTACATTGGTTGCACAAGGGTTCTATTCCGTTGTATGGCTTCCTGACTGGTAGTGCTGTCACTTGGCTAGGTCCCGCTTGATTAGATGTAACTGTTGCGGGTTTCCTTGAAGCCTTACGCTTCCTTGATTTTGGTGCTGGCTTGACTTCTGCTTCCTTTGGTGGCTCTTGAGTGGCTTCATTTTTGAGACGAGACATGGCAATGCCTAGATCCACAGACTTTAGTATCACCTCGCCTATTTGCTGGGCAAATTTGGCTGTTTGCTCGGACATTTGACCAGTGCTGAGAGGAATAGACATTCTAGAAGAAAATGAAAGACATTGGAAGGAACAAGTGAAAGGTTATTGGATAATCAATACAGAATGGTAACGAATGAAAATTGTGATCATTTGTTTGTTACCTAAGGCAAACAAATGAGATGGTGACAAATCAAAGTAAATGGGTCAAAAATAATGTATCGCGAAGACATGCTCGCCTATAAGTGAACACTCATCCCAAGAATTCCCAGGTAAGCACAACTGGTCTCGCGTCTGATGAGATGTATACGAAGTGCTTGCCTAGACAGAAAACCCAGAATACAGGCATTCACCCTTCCAGTTTGCACGTGTTCACATTATTTAAAACCCAAAACCTTGACGAGGTTTTGAAAACTCAAAGGGGTTCAAAACCATATAATAGAGAGTTCAAAACCTTACAATAGAGGGTTCAAAACCTAGTAATCAATCATCCTAGAACAGATGATTAGTTTTCAAAGTGGTTTTGAAATTTGTGTTCTTGTTGTGGTCGTCGCCTAAGGATAGGTGACGATATTGTTTTATGACTAAACGCAAGTAAACTCGCGTTAGGGTCCTAGAAAGGTTATAGACTAGGTCAAAGTATTACTAATAACCTAATTCCCTATAACCATGAGCTCTGATACCAACTTTTCTGTCACACCCCGACCACGTAAAACAACAAAACATGGCGGAAACATCGGGGAGTGTTGTAACAGAATCATTGTTTCATAACACATGGAAATTGAAATACTGTTTTATTGAATAAAAGAGTTACAATGTCTTGATAATCAAAGAAACATAACATAAATAACTAGTCTGCATCTTTTTATTGTCACTAAGGTCCATGTCCGCCTAAGTGTATCTTGATCAATCCTATGCTTCATTTCCTGAAACACATGTGAAAATAGGTACGTCAGCATAAAAATGCCGGCGAGTACATAGGTTTTGTGAAAATAAGATTCATGACTTATGTTTAAGAAAATGTTTAGTCATGAACCTTGTAATTTGCTTTGTCTTTGTAAATTATTTGTAAAAAAATAAGTTCAGATGATACGTATAAATAAGAGAATAATGCATGGTTAAATGAATAACCATGTAAAATGAGTTTGTATAAGTTAAGTTGTTTGTAAAACAATGTATTGTGATGTCACACCCCGACCGCGTAAAACAACAAATCGCGGCGGAAACATCGGGGCGTGTTGCGACAGAATTTAATTGTTTCATAACCATGGCACACAAAGTGTATTTTATTTATTTAACAAAGGTGTTACATTGTCTTGAACGGTAAACAAAAGAGTTTATAACATAATTAAACATAGTCTATCATCTTTTAAAGTCTCTAAGGCACAGGTCCGCCCTAGTATCATGATCAACATCCTATGGAAAAGCACCTGAAAACACATGTGAAAATAGGTACGTCAGCATAAAAATGCCTGTGAGATACATAGGTTTTTGAAAATAGGATTCATGACTTATGTTTAAGAAAAATGTTTAGTCATGAACCTTGTAATTTGCTTTGTCTTGTAAATCATTTGAAAACAATAAGATCAGATGATATGTATAAGTAAATGTCAGTTAAATAAATGACCATGTAAAAAGATGTGTTTGTATAAGATAAGTTGTTTTGTAAATCAATGTCTTGTGAAAAGTATGTTATTTGTATAAAATGTTCTATGTCTCAATATAGAAATGATTCAAATAACGTTACGACATGTAATACCATACAAACACTTATATATAGGAAGTACCAGCGGCGTATCCACCATGCTTGTATCATATTACACACGCATCGTTACTTAATCACTTAATCAAACCAAACCAATCAATGTAAGAAGTCTATGTTTAAACAAATTGTCAAATGTATTGAATAATATGTCAAAGTGTTTATGTCAAGATGTAAATCATGTCAAAATGTCTATGTCAAATATCCATGTCAAATGTCTATGTCAAATATCCATGTCAAATGTCTATGTCAAATATGTCATGTATGGCAAGTGAAATGTCTCAACTAAACCATATGCACAAAAACAGAGTATTGAAGTAAAACTTGGTTTAAATCAACGCTATGTTTTGTGTAAATGCATGCAACTATTTAATATGAACATTTATGCGGTATTGTGAAAATGCATACATCCAAGCCTTGCGACTGTGGTGATAAACCCTTTAAACAAATTAAAGGTCTATCTGTCTTATATCATCGAATTCGGTCATTCCTTTCTGTCCCCTTTCCCTGGGATGTCCGGAACGGGAGTTGTCAATTCCTATGGTACCACTACCTACTAACGAACGGCGTAGCTAATGTTAATGAATGTATTGTCCCATGTAAACAAACCAAATGTCATAACAAAATGTAAGCATGTGAAAACGATGCACTAAGTATGTAATCAAATGAACATACGTAGCGTGAAAAGTCATGTAAAACGATGTACTAAGTAATGCACACAATGGGCACACCTAGCATGAAATGTAATGTAAAACAATGTACTAAGTAATGCACACAATGGGCACACCTAGCATGAAATGTAATGTAAAACAATGTACTAAGTAATGCACACAATGGGCACACCTAGCATGAAATGTCATGTAAAACAATGTACTAAGTAATGCACACAATGGGCACACCTAGCATGAAATGTAATGTAAAACAATGTACTAAGTAATGCACACAATGGGCACACCTAGCATGAAATGTAATGTAAAACAATGTACTAAGTAATGCACACAATGGGCACACCTAGCATGAAATGTCATGTAAAACAATGTACTAAGTAATGCACACAATGGGCACACCTAGCATAAGATGAAATGAAATCATGTACTATTATGTACTAACGAACATAGCATGTATATGATGTGAAAACAGGAAAGCTTGAAAGTAACAAGTAGGCACATGTGTTCCACCCCAAAACAGTTTGGAAAACAGTAAAAGAGGGGTCTATGTACTCACTTGAGATTGCTCAGTCGTATAAAGATAATCACCAAGCAACGCTAGAGATCTCGGAATCAAACGGCACCTAGTATAGGTAACTATGTTAATAACCGGACCTATCTCGGAAGACTGGGTAGCATTAGGGTTTGTAAACCAAATGAGTGTCGGAACTCACGTGATATGGTTTAACAAAGCCTACATGCTAAATGAAACTTAACCTAAGTCTTATTGACCCATTATGATCCGTTTAGGTAGCTTATGCTACTTTAACGCATCGTGCGCGTGAAACGCGTTCGGACCGCCTAACTAGTCCTATGACAAGTATTATATGCCTAAACATGTTACAAAATCAGTTACGTGACAAAAGTTTAGGTTACATATGCTTAATTACCAATTATACATGAAAAGGGTATTCTGGTAATTTACCTAAGGCATATAAACTACCTATCATACAACTACTTAAACGATGTGACCATAGGGTATAACCTCGGAAGGTTATTCCCTACCTACTATGGTCACCTAATGTGTTTGGTCAGATCCTAATGATCGACCAAATGGGTCGGGTTCGAGGTATAAGCGATTTATTAGATCGCTTACCCTACGACCCTAGACAACGTGGTAATCAGTAGGCATAGTCCCAAGGGACTATGACCATCGTGATCACAATCACGTTGCGAAGTTCAATCGAACTTCGCATTGACCATTACTGGTCAACGCTGAAAGTCAAACAAAGTTTGACTTTCTGACTCGAAAAGCAGTAAAAATAAGGAAAAGAACGAAAGAATACTTACGAAGGGTCCCCGAATGCTAATCTAGATCAATATAGTTCAGGTATGAAACAAGGTTTCAACTTAGAACACAACTAATCAGATTCTAGTGCCTTAAAACAATGAAAGGCATGGGGTATATATAGTTTTCGGTGAACCGTTGAGATCGTTTCATGGAAAACGTGCCTTAATCCCATCCGTACATGTGTTGAAATGTCATGGTGTTTAGGTGTTTAAATTCCATCCATACATGTGTTGAAATGTCATGGTGTTTAGGTGTTTAAATTCCATCCACACATGTGTTGAAATGTCATGGTGTTTAGGTGTTTAAATTCCATCCACACATGTGTTGAAATGTCATGGTGTTTAGGTGTTTAAATTCCATCCACACATGTGTTGAAATGTCATGGTGTTTAGGTGTTTAAATTCCATCCATACATGTGTTGACTAAGCATTGTTAGAATGTGTGGTTGTGAATTAAACAACGGCTAATACATCGAATCTGGTCCCGAAAGTGCAAAACTGATCCAAATGACGCGACGCATGGATTTTTCTTATGCCGAACACTAAAATAAAATGTTTTAGTGCTTACATAAATTTTTGGATGTCCGGATGTATTCAGAACGTAAGTTATGCGCGAAAATGCAAACTTGTGCACTTTTTGACACTTTTAGTCCCTGAATGTCCCAAAAGTTTATTTTAGCACACCAAACCCCTCAAAGCCTATTTCTAAGCTATGTAAAGGATATTTAAGGTGTGTTTAACTTATGGTTATGTTCCGGAATGTTCGTTACAGTTCAAATTGACATACTTTCGCAGTTTGTCATATTTAGTCCCTGTAAGCGAATTAACTTATTTTTGCCATACCAAAGCCTTCAAAACTTATTTCTAAGTTATGTAAAGGTTATTTAAGGTATGTTGAGTATATGTTGATGTTCCAGAGTATTTCTCGCATTAAACTGAGTACGTTTACGCACTAGTTTGCGTATAACTCTCCAGAAAGTGATGTAGAGTTTGGAATTGAACAAAAGTCAAAACATGAAAAATGTAAAACATAACAAAACAAACATTGAGATCAAATAAAATTGTTTTATTGATAACAGAACTGTTCATAGTGATTACAAGCACAGTTGTTACAGTCTCCCCTACTTGTGGAAATTTCGTCCCGAAATTTATTTAGAGGAAACTCGTGGAAAAAGATGTGGATATTTCGCCTTCATTTGATCTTCGCGTTCCCAAGTAAACTCAGGTCCACGTTTAGCTTCCCAGCGAACTTTGACCAAAGGAATGCGCTTGCGTTTAAGCCACTTGACTTCACGTTCCATGATTTCCACTGGTTTCTCAACAAATTTCAGTGTTTTGCCAACACGAATTTCGTCAAGTGGTATGGAGTAGTTCTCATCAGCTGTACACTTCTTGAGATTTGATATGTGAAAAGTTGGATGAACATTTCCTAGTTCAGGAGGTAACTCAAGTCTGTAGGCTACCTTTCCGATTCTTTCGACGATCTTGAATGGTCCAACGTATCTAGGTGCAAGTTTTCCTTTCTTTCCAAATCTGATCACACCTTTCCAAGGTGAGACCTTAAGTAATACTCGATCACCGACTTGAAATTCCAAGGCTTTGCGTTTTGGGTCCGCGTAAATCTTCTGACGGCTTCTAGCTGCCTGAAGGTTATCACGAACTTTCTTGACCTTGTCAGTTGTCTCTAAAATGAGGGCAGGTCCAGTAAGTTGAGCCTCGCCAATCTCATTCCAGCAGACTGGTGAACGACATTTTCGACCATAGAGAGCTTCGAAAGGAGCCATTTTGATGCTAGTGTGATAACTGTTGTTGTAGGAGAATTCAATCAATTTAAGATGTGAATCCCAGCTACCACCAAAATCGATCACACAAGCTCTTAGCATATCCTCCAGAGTCTGGATTGTTCTCTCAGATTGACCATCCGTTTGCGGATGATAAGCTGTGCTCAGATTAAGTTGGGTCCCCATAGCAGATTGCATGGTTCTCCAAAAGTGAGAAGTGAAACGAGCATCTCTGTCAGAAATGATGTTCAAAGGAACACCATGTCGAGCTACAATTTCATCCACATAGATTTGAGCAAGTCTGTCAGTAGGAAAATCCTCGCGGATTGGCAAGAAATGCGCTGACTTTGTGAGACGATCAACGACTACCCAGATGGCATCATGACCTTTCTTGGTGCGTGGAAGTTTGGTAACAAGATCCATAGTAATGTTTTCCCATTTCCAAACTGGGATCTCTGGTTGCTCCAATAAACCAGAAGGACGCTGATGTTCAGCCTTAACCTTAAGACAAGTAAGGCATTTTGATACGTATAAGGCAATGTCTTTCTTCATACCAGGCCACTAATAGTGAATACGAAGATCCTTATACATCTTATCTGAGCCCGGATGAATAGAATAACGAGACTTATGGGCTTCATCCATAAGCAAGGTACGAAGATCATCCTGGCTTGGGATCCACAAACGGTCCATGAAGTAATATGATCCATTGTCCTTCAGTTCAAGAGCAGGTGATATGTGATAGGGAAATTCCTTATCCATCAAACCCTGTGAAACACAAGATTGTTGAGCTTGAGAAATGCGGGCTTGAATATCAGATCGAGCTTGAATAACAGATTGAACACGTACACAATGAAGCTTAGTACGTTCCTTGCGACTCAATGCATCAGCTACGACATTCGCCTTACCAGGATGGTAGCGAATTTCGCAGTCGTAGTCGTTTAAAAGCTCAACCCAACGTCGCTGTCTCATGTTGAGTTCTTTCTGGTTGAAGATATGCTGAAGACTTTTGTGGTCAGTGAAAACCACACATTTTGTACCGTACAAATAGTGTCTCCAGATCTTGAGAGCAAAGACAACTGCACCCAACTCAAGATCATGAGTGGTGTAGTTCTTCTCATGTATCTTCAACTGCCTCGATGCATAGGCTATGACTTTGTTTCCTTGCATAAGAACACAGCCAAGACCCAATTTAGATGCATCACAATACACGACAAAATCATCATCACCCTCAGGCAATGATAGTACAGGCGCATCGCAAAGCTTCTGCTTCAAGTGTTGAAAAGCTTCCTCTTGTTTGAATCCCCAGAAAAAGGGCATTTTCTTCTGAGTTAGAGCAGTTAGAGGAACTGCAATCTTAGAGAAGTTTTCAATGAAGCGGCGATAATAACCCGCTAGACCAAGAAATGAACGAACTTCAGTAGGAGTAGTAGGCGTATCCCAATCCTTAATCGCACTGATCTTGGAGGGATCTACATGAATACCTCGTTCGTTGATAACATGCCCCAAAAATTGAACTTCTTTAAGCCAAAATTCGCACTTGGAGAATTTGGCGAAAAGTTGCTCTTTCTTTAGGAGTTCCAGAGTAAGACGAAGATGCTGCTCGTGATCAGCTCGCGTCTTAGAGTAAATCAAGATGTCATCGATAAAAACAATGACGAACTGATCCAAATAAGGTTTACAGACCCTATTCATTAAGTCCATGAAAACAGCAGGAGCATTAGTCAAACCGAATGGCATGACTGTGAACTCGTAATGTCCATAACGAGTACGGAATGCTGTCTTCGGAATGTCTTCTTCTTGCACCCGAAGTTGATGATATCCAGATCGCAGATCAATCTTCGAAAAATAAGAAGCGCCTTGTAACTGATCAAAGAGGTCGTCGATGCGAGGTAAGGGATATCGATTCTTGATGGTAAGCTTGTTAAGCTCACGATAATCGATACACATCCTAAAGGATCCATCCTTCTTCTTGACAAAAAGAACTGGAGCACCCCAAGGTGAAAAGCTGGGACGGATAAAACCTTTGTCAGAGAGCTCCTGAAGCTGTTTAGACAACTCTTGCATCTCAGATGGTGCAAGACGATATGGAGCTCTGGCAATGGGATTTGCACCAGGTACGAGATCAATGCGGAACTCGACTTGGCGTGCTGGAGGTAGACCAGGTAAATCTTCAGGGAATACTTCAGAATAATCCCGAACGACAGGAATATCTGAAATAGACTTACCCTTGCCTTTATCTTCTGTAACATGTGCTAAGAAAGCCACATAGTTCTTCTGCAGATACTTCCGAGCTTTAAAACAAGACATGAGTTTGAGACCACCTGTGGGCTTCTCACCTTGAACCTGCAGAATCTCGCCTGTCGAAAGCGGCACACGAACAATCTTCTTAGAACAAACTATCTCTGCGTGATGCTTGGATAACCAATCCATTCCCACAATAACGTCGAAGCTTCCAAGTTGCATAGGCGCGAGGTCAATAGGAAAAAGATGGTCGTTAAGATTCAACTGGCAGTTGCGAAGAACAGAATCAAGAATAATGGGTTCACCATTAGCAACTTCTACTGTCAAAGATTTGCCTAGTTTCGTTCTAGACACGCGAAGCATTTGCTCAAAAGATAATGACACGAAACTCTTATCGGCACCAGAATCGAAAAGAACAGATGCAGGCTGATTATTAATAAAGAACGTACCGTTCACCACATTATCGTCAGCCTGTGCCTCTTGGGCATTCATGTTAAAAACTCGGCCTCGAGCCGGAGCCTGATTCTGGTTCTGGTTCTGGTTCGCCAGTCTTGGGCACCGATTCCTATAGTGGGTCAGATCCCCACAATTGTAACAAGCACCCGGTGGGTATTGTGGTCGTGCAGCTTGACCCTGTTGTGGAGCAGGAGGCTGAGCAACTTGTTGAGCCGGGTTCTGAACCGTGGGATTCTGAGCAGACCGACAAACATTGGCAAGATGGCCTGATTTCCCACAGTTAGTACAGAAACGGCATGGAAGTTGCGGCTGGTGGTGACTGTTGCATCTATTGCACAAAGGTGCATTCCCTGTATAGGGTTTCTTTGCTGGAGGCTGTGCGGGTTGGTTGGGAGCTGCCAGATTAGCTTGGGCAGTGATAGCAAAATTTTGGGAAGCCTTACGCTTCCTTGACCTCTTCGAAGAACCAGAGTTCTTTCCATTCAAGTTTTGACCTTTCTTGCTATCTTCCTTGTCAGCCGACTGCTTCTTGCCCTTGTCACCCTTCCTGTGTAGCTTTCCCTTTCTAATATGCGACTCAGTCAATGTCGCTGATAACTCGATCGCCTGACGGAGTGTGGCAGGTTCACTACCAGTAAGAATGTCTTGTACCGAGTCAGGTAGACCATCGATGTATCTCTCGATAGCCTTGTCGAGTGGGGTGACCATTGTTGGGCAAAGCAGACTCAACTCTTCAAACCGATCAGTATAAGCCCTGTGCTCACCACTGTCTTGCTTCAAAACATCAAACTCTTTCTCCAACGCTCGCTGCTCATGGCGAGGACAGAATTCCCTCATCATAAGGGCTCTAAGTTCAGCCCAAGTCTGTGCGAGAGCAACTTCTGCACCCCGGTCTCTCATAACCCCGTTCCACCATGTCAAAGCCCGCTTCTGAAATACGCTCGAGGAGAACTCGACCTTGCGATTATCCGGACACTGCACATGGCGAAAAGTATTCTCTATGCTCTCGAACCACTGAAGAAGCCCAGTTGCTCCCTCAGAACCACTAAACTTGAGTGGTTTAGCCTGATTAAAATCCTTGTATTTGCACGGACCATTGTTGTTGTTGTTGGCTTGTTGCCATTGAGCAAAGAGATTTGGGAATTGAGCAGCCATCTGCTGTGCAATAATTTCTGCCAGCTCGGTAGTAGCTATCTGGTTCTCGCGTCGAGGAGGCATTCTAAAAGAGGAAAACATGAAAAGAAACGAGTGAGATGATTGGATGAAAAGAATGAGATGATAAAAACAAGAATTGCAAACAGCATAGATGGTGATCATTCGTCCGTATCACAAAGCAAACAAACGACTCACAGTGACTAATCAAAGTAAATGGGTCAAAAATAATGTATTAGCGAAGACATGCTCGCCTATAAGTGAACACTCACTCCAAGAATTCCCAGGTAAGCACAACTGGTCTCGCGTCTGGTTGAGATGTATACGAAGTGCTTGCCTAGACAGAAAACTCAGAATACAGGCATTCACCCTTCCAGTTTGCACATGTTCACATTATTTAAAACCCAAAACTTTTAACGAGATTTTTGAAAATTTTGAAGGCACAAGGCCAAAAATCAATACTGAAAAAGGGTTCAAAACCATATAACAGAGGGTTCAAAACCTTACAATTGAGGGTTCAAAACCTTGTAAAAATTTATTCAAAAACAGATGATTGTTTTTCAAAAATCGTTTCGGAAAAATTTTGGTTCCTTGTTTTGTTAATCACCTAAGGATAGGTGATGTACATGTTTTAAGATCTAAACACAAGATAACTTGTGTTAGGTTCCTAGAAAAGTTATAGTCTAGGTCAAAGCATTACTAATAACCTAATTCCCTATAACCATTGGCTCTGATACCAACTCTTCTGTCACACCCCGACCGCGTAAAACAACAAATCGCGGCGGAAACATCGGGGCGTGTTGCGACAGAATTTAATTGTTTCATAACCATGGCACACAAAGTGTATTTTATTTATTTAACAAAGGTGTTACATTGTCTTGAACGGTAAACAAAAGAGTTTATAACATAATTAAACATAGTCTATCATCTTTTAAAGTCTCTAAGGCACAGGTCCGCCCTAGTATCATGATCAACATCCTATGGAAAAGCACCTGAAAACACATGTGAAAATAGGTACGTCAGCATAAAAATGCCTGTGAGATACATAGGTTTTTGAAAATAGGATTCATGACTTATGTTTAAGAAAAATGTTTAGTCATGAACCTTGTAATTTGCTTTGTCTTGTAAATCATTTGAAAACAATAAGATCAGATGATATGTATAAGTAAATGTCAGTTAAATAAATGACCATGTAAAAAGATGTGTTTGTATAAGATAAGTTGTTTTGTAAATCAATGTCTTGTGAAAAGTATGTTATTTGTATAAAATGTTCTATGTCTCAATATAGAAATGATTCAAATAACGTTACGACATGTAATACCATACAAACACTTATATATAGGAAGTACCAGCGGCGTATCCACCATGCTTGTATCATATTACACACGCATCGTTACTTAATCACTTAATCAAACCAAACCAATCAATGTAAGAAGTCTATGTTTAAACAAATTGTCAAATGTATTGAATAATATGTCAAAGTGTTTATGTCAAGATGTAAATCATGTCAAAATGTCTATGTCAAATATCCATGTCAAATGTCTATGTCAAATATCCATGTCAAATGTCTATGTCAAATATGTCATGTATGGCAAGTGAAATGTCTCAACTAAACCATATGCACAAAAACAAAGTATTGAAGTAAAACTTGGTTTAAATCAACGCTATGTTTTGTGTAAATGCATGCAACTATTTAATATGAACATTTATGCGGTATTGTGAAAATGCATACATCCAAGCCTTGCGACTGTGGTGATAAACCCTTTAAACAAATTAAAGGTCTATCTGTCTTATATCATCGAATTCGGTCATTCCTTTCTGTCCCCTTTCCCTGGGATGTCCGGAACGGGAGTTGTAAATTCCTATGGTACCACTACCTACTAATGAACGGCGTAGCTAATGTTAATGAATGTATTGTCCCATGTAAACAAACCAAATGTCATAACAAAATGTAAGCATGTGAAAACGATGCACTAAGTATGTAATCAAATGAACATACGTAGCGTGAAAAGTCATGTAAAACGATGTACTAAGTAATGCACACAATGGGCACACCTAGCATGAAATGTAATGTAAAACAATGTACTAAGTAATGCACACAATGGGCACACCTAGCATGAAATGTAATGTAAAACAATGTACTAAGTAATGCACACAATGGGCACACCTAGCATGAAATGTCATGTAAAACAATGTACTAAGTAATGCACACAATGGGCACACCTAGCATGAAATGTAATGTAAAACAATGTACTAAGTAATGCACACAATGGGCACACCTAGCATGAAATGTAATGTAAAACAATGTACTAAGTAATGCACACAATGGGCACACCTAGCATGAAATGTCATGTAAAACAATGTACTAAGTAATGCACACAATGGGCACACCTAGCATAAGATGAAATGAAATCATGTACTATTATGTACTAACGAACATAGCATGTATATGATGTGAAAACAGGAAAGCTTGAAAGTAACAAGTAGGCACATGTGTTCCACCCCAAAACAGTTTGGAAAACAGTAAAAGAGGGGTCTATGTACTCACTTGAGATTGCTCAGTCGTATAAAGATAATCACCAAGCAACGCTAGAGATCTCGGAATCAAACGGCACCTAGTATAGGTAACTATGTTAATAACCGGACCTATCTCGGAAGACTGGGTAGCATTAGGGTTTGTAAACCAAATGAGTGTCGGAACTCACGTGATATGGTTTAACAAAGCCTACATGCTAAATGAAACTTAACCTAAGTCTTATTGACCCATTATGATCCGTTTAGGTAGCTTATGCTACTTTAACGCATCGTGCGCGTGAAACGCGTTCGGACCGCCTAACTAGTCCTATGACAAGTATTATATGCCTAAACATGTTACAAAATCAGTTACGTGACAAAAGTTTAGGTTACATATGCTTAATTACCAATTATACATGAAAAGGGTATTCTGGTAATTTACCTAAGGCATATAAACTACCTATCATACAACTACTTAAACGATGTGACCATAGGGTATAACCTCGGAAGGTTATTCCCTACCTACTATGGTCACCTAATGTGTTTGGTCAGATCCTAATGATCGACCAAATGGGTCGGGTTCGAGGTATAAGCGATTTATTAGATCGCTTACCCTACGACCCTAGACAACGTGGTAATCAGTAGGCATAGTCCCAAGGGACTATGAACATCGTGATCACAATCACGTTGCGAAGTTCAATCGAACTTCGCATTGACCATTACTGGTCAACGCTGAAAGTCAAACAAAGTTTGACTTTCTGACTCGAAAAGCAGTAAAAATAAGGAAAAGAACGAAAGAATACTTACGAAGGGTCCCCGAATGCTAATCTAGATCAATATAGTTCAGGTATGAAACAAGGTTTCAACTTAGAACACAACTAATCAGATTCTAGTGCCTTAAAACAATGAAAGGCATGGGGTATATATAGTTTTCGGTGAACCGTTGAGATCGTTTCATGGAAAACGTGCCTTAATCCCATCCGTACATGTGTTGAAATGTCATGGTGTTTAGGTGTTTAAATTCCATCCATACATGTGTTGAAATGTCATGGTGTTTAGGTGTTTAAATTCCATCCACACATGTGTTGAAATGTCATGGTGTTTAGGTGTTTAAATTCCATCCACACATGTGTTGAAATGTCATGGTGTTTAGGTGTTTAAATTCCATCCACACATGTGTTGAAATGTCATGGTGTTTAGGTGTTTAAATTCCATCCACACATGTGTTGAAATGTCATGGTGTTTAGGTGTTTAAATTCCATCCATACATGTGTTGACTAAGCATTGTTAGAATGTGTGGTTGTGAATTAAACAACGGCTAATACATCGAATCTGGTCCCGAAAGTGCAAAACTGATCCAAATGACGCGACGCATGGATTTTTCTTATGCCGAACACTAAAATAAAATGTTTTAGTGCTTACATAAATTTTTGGATGTCCGGATGTATTCAGAACGTAAGTTATGCGCGAAAATGCAAACTTGTGCACTTTTTGACACTTTTAGTCCCTGAATGTCCCAAAAGTTTATTTTAGCACACCAAACCCCTCAAAGCCTATTTCTAAGCTATGTAAAGGATATTTAAGGTGTGTTTAACTTATGGTTATGTTCCGGAATGTTCGTTACAGTTCAAATTGACATACTTTCGCAGTTTGTCATATTTAGTCCCTGTAAGCGAATTAACTTATTTTTGCCATACCAAAGCCTTCAAAACTTATTTCTAAGTTATGTAAAGGTTATTTAAGGTATGTTGAGTATATGTTGATGTTCCAGAGTATTTCTCGCATTAAACTGAGTACGTTTACGCACTAGTTTGCGTATAACTCTCCAGAAAGTGATGTAGAGTTTGGAATTGAACAAAAGTCAAAACATGAAAAATGTAAAACATAACAAAACAAACATTGAGATCAAATAAAATTGTTTTATTGATAACAGAACTGTTCATAGTGATTACAAGCACAGTTGTTACAGTCTCCCCTACTTGTGGAAATTTCGTCCCGAAATTTATTTAGAGGAAACTCGTGGAAAAAGATGTGGATATTTCGCCTTCATTTGATCTTCGCGTTCCCAAGTAAACTCAGGTCCACGTTTAGCTTCCCAGCGAACTTTGACCAAAGGAATGCGCTTGCGTTTAAGCCACTTGACTTCACGTTCCATGATTTCCACTGGTTTCTCAACAAATTTCAGTGTTTTGCCAACACGAATTTCGTCAAGTGGTATGGAGTAGTTCTCATCAGCTGTACACTTCTTGAGATTTGATATGTGAAAAGTTGGATGAACATTTCCTAGTTCAGGAGGTAACTCAAGTCTGTAGGCTACCTTTCCGATTCTTTCGACGATCTTGAATGGTCCAACGTATCTAGGTGCAAGTTTTCCTTTCTTTCCAAATCTGATCACACCTTTCCAAGGTGAGACCTTAAGTAATACTCGATCACCGACTTGAAATTCCAAGGCTTTGCGTTTTGGGTCCGCGTAAATCTTCTGACGGCTTCTAGCTGCCTGAAGGTTATCACGAACTTTCTTGACCTTGTCAGTTGTCTCTAAAATGAGGGCAGGTCCAGTAAGTTGAGCCTCGCCAATCTCATTCCAGCAGACTGGTGAACGACATTTTCGACCATAGAGAGCTTCGAAAGGAGCCATTTTGATGCTAGTGTGATAACTGTTGTTGTAGGAGAATTCAATCAATTTAAGATGTGAATCCCAGCTACCACCAAAATCGATCACACAAGCTCTTAGCATATCCTCCAGAGTCTGGATTGTTCTCTCAGATTGACCATCCGTTTGCGGATGATAAGCTGTGCTCAGATTAAGTTGGGTCCCCATAGCAGATTGCATGGTTCTCCAAAAGTGAGAAGTGAAACGAGCATCTCTGTCAGAAATGATGTTCAAAGGAACACCATGTCGAGCTACAATTTCATCCACATAGATTTGAGCAAGTCTGTCAGTAGGAAAATCCTCGCGGATTGGCAAGAAATGCGCTGACTTTGTGAGACGATCAACGACTACCCAGATGGCATCATGACCTTTCTTGGTGCGTGGAAGTTTGGTAACAAGATCCATAGTAATGTTTTCCCATTTCCAAACTGGGATCTCTGGTTGCTCCAATAAACCAGAAGGACGCTGATGTTCAGCCTTAACCTTAAGACAAGTAAGGCATTTTGATACGTATAAGGCAATGTCTTTCTTCATACCAGGCCACTAATAGTGAATACGAAGATCCTTATACATCTTATCTGAGCCCGGATGAATAGAATAACGAGACTTATGGGCTTCATCCATAAGCAAGGTACGAAGATCATCCTGGCTTGGGATCCACAAACGGTCCATGAAGTAATATGATCCATTGTCCTTCAGTTCAAGAGCAGGTGATATGTGATAGGGAAATTCCTTATCCATCAAACCCTGTGAAACACAAGATTGTTGAGCTTGAGAAATGCGGGCTTGAATATCAGATCGAGCTTGAATAACAGATTGAACACGTACACAATGAAGCTTAGTACGTTCCTTGCGACTCAATGCATCAGCTACGACATTCGCCTTACCAGGATGGTAGCGAATTTCGCAGTCGTAGTCGTTTAAAAGCTCAACCCAACGTCGCTGTCTCATGTTGAGTTCTTTCTGGTTGAAGATATGCTGAAGACTTTTGTGGTCAGTGAAAACCACACATTTTGTACCGTACAAATAGTGTCTCCAGATCTTGAGAGCAAAGACAACTGCACCCAACTCAAGATCATGAGTGGTGTAGTTCTTCTCATGTATCTTCAACTGCCTCGATGCATAGGCTATGACTTTGTTTCCTTGCATAAGAACACAGCCAAGACCCAATTTAGATGCATCACAATACACGACAAAATCATCATCACCCTCAGGCAATGATAGTACAGGCGCATCGCAAAGCTTCTGCTTCAAGTGTTGAAAAGCTTCCTCTTGTTTGAATCCCCAGAAAAAGGGCATTTTCTTCTGAGTTAGAGCAGTTAGAGGAACTGCAATCTTAGAGAAGTTTTCAATGAAGCGGCGATAATAACCCGCTAGACCAAGAAATGAACGAACTTCAGTAGGAGTAGTAGGCGTATCCCAATCCTTAATCGCACTGATCTTGGAGGGATCTACATGAATACCTCGTTCGTTGATAACATGCCCCAAAAATTGAACTTCTTTAAGCCAAAATTCGCACTTGGAGAATTTGGCGAAAAGTTGCTCTTTCTTTAGGAGTTCCAGAGTAAGACGAAGATGCTGCTCGTGATCAGCTCGCGTCTTAGAGTAAATCAAGATGTCATCGATAAAAACAATGACGAACTGATCCAAATAAGGTTTACAGACCCTATTCATTAAGTCCATGAAAACAGCAGGAGCATTAGTCAAACCGAATGGCATGACTGTGAACTCGTAATGTCCATAACGAGTACGGAATGCTGTCTTCGGAATGTCTTCTTCTTGCACCCGAAGTTGATGATATCCAGATCGCAGATCAATCTTCGAAAAATAAGAAGCGCCTTGTAACTGATCAAAGAGGTCGTCGATGCGAGGTAAGGGATATCGATTCTTGATGGTAAGCTTGTTAAGCTCACGATAATCGATACACATCCTAAAGGATCCATCCTTCTTCTTGACAAAAAGAACTGGAGCACCCCAAGGTGAAAAGCTGGGACGGATAAAACCTTTGTCAGAGAGCTCCTGAAGCTGTTTAGACAACTCTTGCATCTCAGATGGTGCAAGACGATATGGAGCTCTGGCAATGGGATTTGCACCAGGTACGAGATCAATGCGGAACTCGACTTGGCGTGCTGGAGGTAGACCAGGTAAATCTTCAGGGAATACTTCAGAATAATCCCGAACGACAGGAATATCTGAAATAGACTTACCCTTGCCTTTATCTTCTGTAACATGTGCTAAGAAAGCCACATAGTTCTTCTGCAGATACTTCCGAGCTTTAAAACAAGACATGAGTTTGAGACCACCTGTGGGCTTCTCACCTTGAACCTGCAGAATCTCGCCTGTCGAAAGCGGCACACGAACAATCTTCTTAGAACAAACTATCTCTGCGTGATGCTTGGATAACCAATCCATTCCCACAATAACGTCGAAGCTTCCAAGTTGCATAGGCGCGAGGTCAATAGGAAAAAGATGGTCGTTAAGATTCAACTGGCAGTTGCGAAGAACAGAATCAAGAATAATGGGTTCACCATTAGCAACTTCTACTGTCAAAGATTTGCCTAGTTTCGTTCTAGACACGCGAAGCATTTGCTCAAAAGATAATGACACGAAACTCTTATCGGCACCAGAATCGAAAAGAACAGATGCAGGCTGATTATTAATAAAGAACGTACCGTTCACCACATTATCGTCAGCCTGTGCCTCTTGGGCATTCATGTTAAAAACTCGGCCTCGAGCCGGAGCCTGATTCTGGTTCTGGTTCTGGTTCGCCAGTCTTGGGCACCGATTCCTATAGTGGGTCAGATCCCCACAATTGTAACAAGCACCCGGTGGGTATTGTGGTCGTGCAGCTTGACCCTGTTGTGGAGCAGGAGGCTGAGCAACTTGTTGAGCCGGGTTCTGAACCGTGGGATTCTGAGCAGACCGACAAACATTGGCAAGATGGCCTGATTTCCCACAGTTAGTACAGAAACGGCATGGAAGTTGCGGCTGGTGGTGACTGTTGCATCTATTGCACAAAGGTGCATTCCCTGTATAGGGTTTCTTTGCTGGAGGCTGTGCGGGTTGGTTGGGAGCTGCCAGATTAGCTTGGGCAGTGATAGCAAAATTTTGGGAAGCCTTACGCTTCCTTGACCTCTTCGAAGAACCAGAGTTCTTTCCATTCAAGTTTTGACCTTTCTTGCTATCTTCCTTGTCAGCCGACTGCTTCTTGCCCTTGTCACCCTTCCTGTGTAGCTTTCCCTTTCTAATATGCGACTCAGTCAATGTCGCTGATAACTCGATCGCCTGACGGAGTGTGGCAGGTTCACTACCAGTAAGAATGTCTTGTACCGAGTCAGGTAGACCATCGATGTATCTCTCGATAGCCTTGTCGAGTGGGGTGACCATTGTTGGGCAAAGCAGACTCAACTCTTCAAACCGATCAGTATAAGCCCTGTGCTCACCACTGTCTTGCTTCAAAACATCAAACTCTTTCTCCAACGCTCGCTGCTCATGGCGAGGACAGAATTCCCTCATCATAAGGGCTCTAAGTTCAGCCCAAGTCTGTGCGAGAGCAACTTCTGCACCCCGGTCTCTCATAACCCCGTTCCACCATGTCAAAGCCCGCTTCTGAAATACGCTCGAGGAGAACTCGACCTTGCGATTATCCGGACACTGCACATGGCGAAAAGTATTCTCTATGCTCTCGAACCACTGAAGAAGCCCAGTTGCTCCCTCAGAACCACTAAACTTGAGTGGTTTAGCCTGATTAAAATCCTTGTATTTGCACGGACCATTGTTGTTGTTGTTGGCTTGTTGCCATTGAGCAAAGAGATTTGGGAATTGAGCAGCCATCTGCTGTGCAATAATTTCTGCCAGCTCGGTAGTAGCTATCTGGTTCTCGCGTCGAGGAGGCATTCTAAAAGAGGAAAACATGAAAAGAAACGAGTGAGATGATTGGATGAAAAGAATGAGATGATAAAAACAAGAATTGCAAACAGCATAGATGGTGATCATTCGTCCGTATCACAAAGCAAACAAACGACTCACAGTGACTAATCAAAGTAAATGGGTCAAAAATAATGTATTAGCGAAGACATGCTCGCCTATAAGTGAACACTCACTCCAAGAATTCCCAGGTAAGCACAACTGGTCTCGCGTCTGGTTGAGATGTATACGAAGTGCTTGCCTAGACAGAAAACTCAGAATACAGGCATTCACCCTTCCAGTTTGCACATGTTCACATTATTTAAAACCCAAAACTTTTAACGAGATTTTTGAAAATTTTGAAGGCACAAGGCCAAAAATCAATACTGAAAAAGGGTTCAAAACCATATAACAGAGGGTTCAAAACCTTACAATTGAGGGTTCAAAACCTTGTAAAAATTTATTCAAAAACAGATGATTGTTTTTCAAAAATCGTTTCGGAAAAATTTTGGTTCCTTGTTTTGTTAATCACCTAAGGATAGGTGATGTACATGTTTTAAGATCTAAACACAAGATAACTTGTGTTAGGTTCCTAGAAAAGTTATAGTCTAGGTCAAAGCATTACTAATAACCTAATTCCCTATAACCATTGGCTCTGATACCAACTCTTCTGTCACACCCCGACCGCGTAAAACAACAAATCGCGGCGGAAACATCGGGGCGTGTTGCGACAGAATTTAATAACCTAATTCCCTATACCAACTCTTCTAGACTTTTACCGTTAGCTAGCTCTACGACATGTTTGGTGTTTAAAAGCGTTGGTGCGCGTTTAAGCATTTGACTAACTTTCAGAGACATATAACTGGTATCCGCACCCGAATCAAATAATACAGTAACATAAAAGTCGTCGAGAAGAAACTTACCCATAACCACATGAGGATCGTTCCTTACGTCACTCTGACCAATCACAAATGCACGACCCTTAGCACCATTGTTGTTGTTGTTTCCCCCATTGTTGTTCCCATTGCCCTGATTATTGTTGTTGTTGTTCTGATTCTGATTTAACTGGGGACAGTTCCGCTTGATGTGACCTTCAGCCCCACACTGAAAGCATGCCTTATTTCCTTGTTGTTGTTGCTGTGGCTGGTTTCGTGGAACTGGTGGCTGTTGTTGCTGGTTCTGATTTGCAGGCCTTGAGCTCCTGCAATCTTTAGCTTCATGACCTACCCTTAGACATCTCTGGCAGCGGCCTTTACGACACTGACCACTGTGGTGTTTGTTGCACCTGTTACACAGTGGATGAATTCCCCGATATCCACTCTGCCCCTGACCACCAGACGATTGCTGACTCGGACTCTGGTAATCACTAGTCTTGCGCTGCTGCTGTGCTTGAGACTGTACAGTAGCTGAACCCCTGCTGGAATCCCCTTCCCATTTCCGCTTGTTGTCACTGGGATTAGCAGGAGTAGCTGGAGTGGTAGCGGTAGTAGTAGCGTTGATACGTTTAGGCAGCCTGTTCTGTTCGACTGCCTGATCGGTGAGGCGATGAGCTAACTTGACAATCTGTTGAATGGTGCCAAGATTCGCTGAGGTTACGTGACTTTGAATTTCCGGCACCAGTCCATTGAGATACAGTTTGATACGCTTAATGGGAGGGTCTACCATAGTAGGACACAGAATAGCCAACTCATTCGATCTTCTGGTGTACGCTTCAATTTCTGACCCCGTCATTTTCAAGTGGTAAAACTCTACCTCCAGCTTATGAATATCATCACGGCTACAGTATTCCTCTTTGATCAACTCCTTGAAATCGTTCCAGGGTGTGGCGTTAGCAACAGCCAACCCTAACATCTGAACTTGCGCATTCCACCAAGTCAGCGCAATGCCTTCTAGAGTACCAGTGGCGTACTTCACCCTGCGAGCCTCAGGGCATTCACACATTTCAAATACGGACTCGAGCTTTTCAAACCAATGGAGGAGTCCAACCGCTCCATCCGTGCCACTAAAAGTAGTAGGACGACAGTCCATGAAAGTTTTGAAGGTGCAAACAGGTGGCTGAGCGTGCTGACCTGTTGTGTATAAGAACCAGGACAAGATTAAGCACAAGAGTTGTTTTAGGAGTGTAGGATCTAAAGATCCTAGTGTGAGTTACAACTGCAGGGTATACCTCCTTCTTGTGCGGCTGCAAGTGCCGCAGCAACTCGTTCGTTAATAAGAGCCGTCAACTGGGCTTGTGTCATGTTAATGCGTCCAGCCATGATCTTCATAGCAAATATGACATAAGTGAGAGAGGTTCGCGAGTAGTGCGATAACAGAAGAGAGTAAGCACACAAGTGTTCTCATGCAATAGTGTTAAGTTAACCTAAGCATACCCTGAGCAAAGTTCTATGCAATTCTAGCAAGTAGGCAACAAAACATGTACCATAATACCTAGGATGTTGAGTCTTGCACATGGAGCGAGGCATCGTTGTGGATCGTTGAGCACTGTTCTGGTTATAGTATGGTTTTAATAAAAACGTTTTCCCCTTATTAAAACCGAGTTCTCTATAACCAATGGCTCTAATACCAATCTGTCACACCCCCAAAATCCACACGCGGAGTACCACCGCTTGGAGGCGTGACTGACCAGGATCAAGCCACCAATCATATTGAACATAAGTAAATAGTGAAAGTCATTCATCAATACGATAGGTGTTTTCAAACCAAACATAAAACAAGTGTGTAGCGGAAGCAATAATGTAAGACCCAACATAAGTTTAAGTTCAAAATGTCATAATGTTTAACAACACATTCACGATCCATGTCCACAACGACTGTGCCTCCCGTGCAAGCTCCGAAAGTACCTAAGGTCCTGCAAGGCATGTAACAGAGAGTCAACAACTAGTTGAGCGAGTTCACAGTTGGTTATTTAGTTATTATGTTCGTATCGTAAATCGTATGTTCGTTTAGTAATCATGTATCGTTTGTAATGGTATCGCGGCCCTCTAGGCATGTTTGCGAAGTTTAGTGGGGGTTTCCCATATGTTCTCTAGACTAGGTATATTTGTATCGCGGCCCTCCAGGCATGTTTGCGAAGATTAAAGTATAGTTCGCGGCCATTCCAGGCATGTTTGCGAAGATTGTTCTAGTATCGCGGCCGATCTCGGCATGTGTGCGAAGAGAAGTATATGTATCACTAGTCTAGTAGTATCTACCATTGACCTTCCTCTCCCGAGGCCTATGGTATGTAATTCCGATAACTCTTAAGCATAAATAATCAATCAACCCATTCCCAACCCCGGGAATCCCATGCCTTTGTAGAAATGTGAACTCACCTTGTTTTGCTCGGTATGCTAAGTTAAGTGCTCACAGTTAATCAGTCA
Organism: Helianthus tuberosus; assembly: GCA_030545235.1. Classification (NCBI taxonomy): domain Eukaryota; kingdom Viridiplantae; phylum Streptophyta; class Magnoliopsida; order Asterales; family Asteraceae; genus Helianthus; species Helianthus tuberosus. Next base: position 739,004 of record JARYGA010011515.1, on the reverse strand, counting down.
AGTCCTATAGTGCACGTATACTCAATCAGTTCACATTGTTTGTAAAGTTTCACATGGAACTAGTGTCACAGTAATATCATGGAGTGTTTGACAGTTCATATCATGCAACATAAGCAGTTAATTGCATCCATACATTTAACAGAGTTGGCATCTAGCAGAACTAGCAAATTAACTGAGTGAATAAAGTTAACAGATTTCATGGAATAACATAATTAATCCACTTCATTGGAATAATAAATAAACAGAGTAAGTCAGTTAACCCAGTTAACAACTTAACAAAATTGTCATCTAACAGAGTTACTCAAACAATGAAGTTATCAAAATACATATTTAACAAAGTTAAATAAACTAACTGAGTTATTCCAATGGTTAGTTAAGTTAAATAACATAATTAATAATATTAATAATAACAGTTAACATGTTGCCAAAAACACATAAGTGCCGAAAACACCCTATGGCCGAAAACCCTTTAGAGCCGAAAACACTTAGGTGGGCTTGAACAGTTATTTAAATCACTTTGGTTGGGCCAAAAACTGAATGGGCCGAAATCACTAGCTAGCCGAAAACCCTTATGTTCGAAATCCCCTTGGCCGAAATCCATATTGAGCCGAAATCCCTTATGTGGCCGAAATCACTTAAGTGGGCCGAAAACACATCTGGGCCGAATTCACTATATGGGCCGAAATCACATAAGTGATTTCGTCCAGTTTAAAATGGTGGGGGTGTTTTCGTTGGGATCATCATCTTCAACAACAGCAGTTAACAAAACCCAGCAACTATAATCTCATTACAGTTACATGATTAATCATTTACAAGTCATATAATAAATCATTGATATGTAATATATAATTTGCCAACATCATATGATACCAGGATCCCAATTTAATCAGTTTATCATTCATTAACATACACCCACTGTTGATCAAAACATCAAATATACAGACAGTTCATAGATAATAATTATCTAACAAGCACACAATGATCAATCACATAATCACATATATAAATATATACATACATCATGATTAAACATCCAATAATCATACGATATGCAACTAAAACAACTGAATCATGAAATCACTAACCAAGGATTAAACAGAGGTTTTGGCTTCAAATGAGGAATTTTGTTTGTTGGGTTTCAGAGGTAGAGAGAGAAACAATGTGATAAGATAAGGTTTGACAAGTGAGAAACTTCCCCGAGAAGATTGTGATAAAATAAATATATATATAATACCCCACTGGGCCTAAAGCCCATTTGTTGTTGTCGTTGGTCACCCGTGGACGAAAACACTCAAGGTGTTTTCATGAGTAGGTGATTTCACCAGGGAGGTGGTGTTTTCATATTAGCAGGGGTGTTAGGCCAAACTTCCATAATAAACTATACAATCCCAATTAGCACAAATTACACTATCATCATATACTCAAATATAATATGCACCCCAAATATCAAATATCAATCGCAATACTATTTAACGTTTTTACAAATGTAAGTGTTGTGAAACAAACAAGTCGTATTAATAAACAACATAAAAAAAATTAACGTGTACTAAATGCGAAGATGGAATCTTGGAAACTCGAGTTGTCACAGGAATGACAGCAAGAAAGTGAATGTTGTTGAAGATGAGGATACTGAAGAGTATCCTGAATTGTCAGAATATTGTTTTTCTCTTAATATACCCGAACTAATGTATGCTATGTAGGGTTTGAGAGATAAAGCGAGGTGGCCAATGAAGAACCAACAAAAGGCCGATTGGTGTGCCTTCCATGAGGATTTTGGACATGTGACGGAAGATTGCATAGCCTTGAGGAAGGAAATAAGCTATTTGTTAAGAAAGGGATACCTCAAAGATCTTCTGGGCAGAAAAAAGAATAAGGATCAGGATACTGAGAAGGATCCTGAACGAGCAGCATCACCTCCTCCAGACGCCAAGATAATTAACTTCATATCAAGAGGATTTGATATATGTGGGACCTCTTATTCTGCGGCAAAGAGACATCCAAGGAAGCTAAGGCAGGACGGGGGGACAAGCCGACAAGGATAACAACCCTTACAACTGACAAAGTGATAAAATTTGATAGTGATGAACGGTATAGCATTCAGGATCCTCATCATGATGGTTTGGTAATAACTTTATATATTACTAATCATTTTGTGCGCATGATACTGGTGGACAACGGCAACTCTATCAACACTATCCAGCTGGAGACGCTGAAAAGAATAAACATCCCCAGATGGAGATCACTTCAAAATCCACTGTACTTGTAGGGTTCAGTGGAGAGGCATAGAATACAGTGGGAGAAATAAAGCTTCCTGTATATGTTGAAGGAGTGAATTCAATGCAACGATTCTGTGTAATGGATTCACTGTCCTGTTACAATATTTTGTTGGGCAGGACGTGGATTCACAATATGAAGGCTGTCCCATCAACCTATCATTAGTGCATCAAGATCCCTACTCCTTGGGGGCAAAAGAGTGTTATTCCTCCTCAATGAAGGCTTCAACAAAGTCCAAAGTAGGATAGCAATTAAAGATACGAGCCCAGGATGTCGTGGAATCCTCAGAGTAGGATGTTAAGAAAATTTTTTTGGATCAGGATAATCCAGATATCTTGGTGCTCGTAGGAGCTAATATCCCTCAGGATATTGAGAATCAGCTAACTAATTTTCTCACAGGATGTCCACGTTCGCATGGAAACATGAGGACATCACAGGTATATCAAAAGATATTATAACTCACAAGCTTGGCATTGACAGGTCTTTCAAGCCCGTCCAGCAAAAGAGAAGGAAATTTGATCCAGAAAGAAATGCAATGAAACAGGAAGAGGTTGAAAGATTATTGAAGTCCAAAATGATTAGGGAAGTCAAATTCCCCAAGTGGCTAGCAAACGTGGTCGTGGTTCAAAAGAAGATTGGGAAATGGAGTGTTTGTGTAGATTACACAGACCTTAATAAAGTTTGTGTAGATTACACAGACCTTAATAAAGCATGTCCCAAAGACCCATTTCCCTTGCCTCATATAGATTCGATGATAGATGCAACTGCCTGTCATGAAATGCTGACTTTTATAGATGCATCCTCAGGATTCCAACAAATCCAAATGGAGCCATCCGATCAAGAAGATACAGCTTTCATGACACCAACCGGTATTTATTGTTATATTGCCATGCCTTTCAGTTTGAAAAATGTAGGTGCAACATATCAAAGATTGGTGAATATGATGTTTAAAGACAAACTGGGGGACACCATGGAGGTGTATATTAATGACATGGTGGTAAAGTCTAAGAAGGCGGAGGATCATCTTCAGGATCTTGAATGTGCATTCAATATCCTAGACCAGTATAACATGAAGCTGAATCCAGCTAACTGCCATTTCGGAGTGGGGGCAGGAAATTTTCTAGGATATATGGTCACTAAGAGGGGAATAGAAGCAAGCCCAGAATAGATTAAAGCTATCTTGGACATCAAATCACCGTCCAACATGAAAGATGTGCAAAGATTAACAGGACGAGTAGCGGCATTGAACAGGTTTAGATCAAGATCTTCAGAGAAATGCAAGGAGTTCTACGATATCCTGAAGAAGAATAAGAAATTCGAGTGGGGAGAAAAACATGAAGGAGCCCTACAAGGATTGAAGCAGTATCTTTCAGGTGCACCTCTTCCGATGAAGCCCGAGGACGGTGAAGGCTTATCCCTGTATCTTATAGTATCAGGGAGTGCAGTAAGTGCCATTCTTGTAAAGGATCATGAAGGTCAGAAATATCATGTTTATTATGTCAGTAAAAGTTTATTAGATGCTGAAATTAGATATTTACATTTAGAAAAATTGATATTAGCCCTAGTTATGGCATCGACTAAGCTTAGACATTATTTTGAGGCACATAGGATTCATGTTAAAACTAATTATCCTGTTAAAAATGTGCTTAGGAAACCTGAGATGTCGGGTTGGATGGCTAAATGGTCCGTAATGTTAAGTGGGTATGATCTAGTGTATGAACCTAAAAATACTATAAAGTCTCAGGATTTAGCAGACTTTGTGGTGACATTCAAAATGAAGTACACCTAGAAGTACAACAATTATGTGAAAATTCAGAATCTTGGACATTGTATACTGATAGTGCATCTAATATAAGAGGTGTAGGATTATGTATACTACTAAAATCGCCACAGGGGGACATATTACCCCAGGCTATTAGATGTGAATTTCTTGCTACCAATAACGAAGCAGAGTATGAAGCTCTGATTGCAGGATTAGAATTGGTTAGGAACATGAATATTAAATGTTTACAAGTGTATGTTGATTCCTTGTTGATCACTAACCATTTCAATGGATCCTATGCAGTTAAAAGTGAAAGGTTAATTGAATATCTTGAAATTATCAAAAAATTAGTAGGCTATTTCGAAGTTTTTACACTTGAACAGGTACCAAGAGAGGATAATGCTGAGGCAGATGCTCTAGCAAATTTAGGATCTGCAGTCAGGATACCGGAAGGAACCCAAATACCAATACTACATATCCTGTATCCCGCGATGGAACTCTTGAAGTCTCAGGATAAGGAAGTAGCAAGTGTCCGGGATCCTGGTGATGAGTATCTTGAAGAGGATCCTGAATCCTGGACGACCCTAATTATGAAATATCTCAAAGAAGGACATATCCCAAAGGATGAGAGTCCTAAGGCTTTCATGACGAAGGTATCTCGTTTCACTATTATAAATAATGTTTTGTATAAGAAGTCTCTTGCAGGTCCATACCTTAGATGCCTGGAGGATCCTGAAACCAAGGAAGTGCTTCAGGATATACATGAAGGAGATTGTGGTAACCATACTGGGGGGCAGATCGTTGTTCTCAAAGGTGTTAAGAACGGAATACTATTGGCTGACTTTGAGAAAGGATGCTGCAGAATATGCTCGAAAGTGTGATTCGTGCCAAAGACACAGCAATATACTACATCATCCTGCTGAGCCATTATATCCTATTGTATCCCCTTGGCCATTCATGAAATACGGAATGGATATAGTAGGGAAACTCCCAAAAGCTCTAGGAGGAAAGGTTTTTATGCTGGCAATGACAGATTATTTCTCCAAGTGGGTTGAAGCTGAGGCCTTTGTTCAAGTCAGGGATCAAGAAGTGGTATCCTTCATAAAGAGCAATATCCTAACCAGATTTGGGGTACCAGCTGAGATAATTTGTGATAATGGCTCTCAGTTCATCAGCAAGAGAACTAGTGATTTTTGCAAAAGTTGGGGAATCAAGATGATCACATCAACTCCAGTACATCCTCAAGCAAATGGACAGGCATAATCCTCAAATAAGATAATTGTTAATAATTTGAAGAAAAGGTTAGGTGCTAAAAAAGGAAGATGGGCAGAAGAATTACCGTTTGTCATATGGGCTGATAGGACAACTGTGAAAAAATGCTACAGCCAGATCAAGCCTCCGGGATCCTAAGACAAATCCTGAAGCTTTAGGTCGAGAGTTGGATACTGTTGATGAAACAAGAGATGCAGCAAAGTTGAGGAAGGCAGCATATCGGCAGAGGATATCCAAATCATATAACAAGAATTTAAGGACTAGAAGATTTCAAGTTGGAGAATGGGTGTTGAGGAAAGCTTTCCAGAATACAACCAACCCTGCCGATGGAAAGTTAGCTCCAAAATAGGAAGGACCCTACGAAATTGAATCAGAATCTGGTAAAGGAGCATACCAACTCAAGAATATGGAAGGGGATATATTACCAAGATCCTTGAATGCTATACACCTTAAAGCCTATTTCAAGTGAGTTTAGAATTTAATTTCTAACTCAGGATGGTATGAATTCTAATTCCTTTTAATATGATTATTTAATTTATTGTTTGTTGAAACCCAATACTGACTTAAGCATCGGAGGGGTGTTAGCCAAGCTAACACCCACCTTTGTTTAACGGTATTTTGCAGAATATGCTTTAGGATGTTACTCTAGGATATATACTCAAGATAGATCGAAAGATTTGAGGATTGGCCCCCTCTCTCACGCTTAAGGGATCCTTATCCCTTCAAAGGTTTAAAGGTATTCACCTTTCTCTCGAATTGGGTTTAAACACCCCGCCTGGAGCGCAAGTTATCCAGGAATAGTTCAAGATAGCGAGACCAGTTCATGTAAAAGTGGCTGACAATTTGGTTATTATTGGATATATCCTGGATCCTTAAGGTATATGAGGATTGATCACCCTCTCTCACGAGAGGGTATTTTCATACTCTCTAAGGTTTAAAGGTATTCACCTTTCTAAGTCTTGGAGTTTATACACTCCCGCCTGTAGTGCACAAAAACGTAGGTTTATCCCCTGGATACTCAGGGTTTATCTCTAGAATGTTAAGGATCTATCTCCTAGATACTTAGGATTTATCCCCAGTAATACTAAAGTTGCTTACAAATGTGACATCAATTATGATTGTGTTTACATACATCCTTGTCTAAATCGAGAAGTTGCTAAGTATTCAAGTATGTTTTGCACTAATACACAGGGGACATCCGTCTTGATAAATTGTGAATGGTTTGAGGAATGAAACTGAAGTCAATTTCCTAAATGTTCCTGACAGGGGACATTCATGTTGGAAGTATTACAAAGAGTTCAAAGGTTAGAAGTTAGAATTTATTCACTAAGTGTCTCAGGTATGGTCTCTCTTTTTCATTTTTCGAAAAAAGCTTTATCTGAATAACCTAAGTTTCTAGAGTTGTGTTTGACAACGTTTTATTGGAACATTTCTGATTAAGGTGCTAAGCATAATAGCAGTATCCTGACCAGGATATTTGGTCATGATATTCAAAGTATGGTATTCAGAATAGAAAAGAACAATTTATAAAAGTTTCTGCTAAACACATGCAATATAACTTTCAAAAGTAAATAACAACAAAGGATAAAACTAGAAAGTTAGTTTATTATTAACATTGCAAAAGGTAGTACTATTGGCTTCGTCTCAAAACGAGACCCATCCACCAATAGTACAACTAGTTTTCAAACATATTTACCTAAACAGTTGAAGGCTTCGTCCTGAAACACAGGATCCCTCCACCTTCAACTGTTGATTGTTCAAAAGCATATTAATGATTGATGACCAAGGGCTTCGTCCTGAAACTCAGGATCCCTCCACCTTTGGCCATCATATTGTCTTAGTGTAGGAAAGTAAAATTGTTCGACATGCAGAAAGGTAAAATTTTCAACGACTACAAACCATCAAATTTAAAAAAAAGTGTGCTCCGGCCTAGGCATCAATATCCATCATCGCCCACTTTGCTGCCTTCAAGCAACAACACCTTCTTCAACCATCGCTTCCTCACCAGCACCCGGTCCATGATCAGCCCCAGCATCCTTGTCAGCATCACCACCAGCATCAACCGCCATTTCAGCCGCTTTGGAAGACTCTTCGACCACGGGTTTAGCAGGATGTTCTGCAGGATTGCCACCAAGATCCTTCAATTTCGCCTCCCAAGCATTGACATTCCGATAAGGGCATTCAAAGCCCATGGCTCTGGCTTCATAAGCCATTTTTAGCCTGGCTTGGAGGAGGGAAATTATAACGGATCCTTTGATGCCTTCTCGGTAGGAGTTCATATCCTGTTCGTGTTGAAGTTGAGCGGTATCCAGCTTGGCCTGAGTATCCTGGTTGGCCTTTTTGATGGCAGTCTGGGCTTCTTGAGTCAACGCTTTGAATTTATCTTCACAATGTTGTGACTTGGCGGCGGCGATCATTCATTGGTCAGTGATGGTGACTTCGGCTTTCTTTAACTTGGACTCCAGCATCTTGTTGAGCCCACAAGCTTCCTCGTATAAGTGCATCAGACGCTCAAGGCCCTGCAATCGAAAACAAAGGTATTGTTTTGGTCAAAAATTACCGAAGCAATTTACTGATCAAATTAGTTTTGTGAGGTAGTGTGCTAGCAGTGTTTGTAGAAAATATCCTGATTTAGTTGTTTGCAAAAACAGTTTCCATGATATAGCTCAGGATACTGGACTATATCAACAATAAAACAACGAGCAGAAATGTAAAGGTGGACACGAGATGTACGAGGAAAGCCCTTGATCAATCTAGATCTCCGGCATAAAACCTCGGGAGATGACAATCATCGGCTGCCTTGTTCTTCTTATTACTTCAAACTTCAAGATACAGTACAGGATATTGTACGTATCAGCTAAGTCTTACAATGAATTTCAAGTGTGAGTGTTGGTGAACCTGATTGCGAGTGATTGCAGCTATTAAGAGGGCAAAAGAGTGAGTGAAGTTGTGTCTCTATCAATGAATTTCTTTATAAAATCGGGATTTCAAGTGTGAGTGTTGGTGAACCTGATTGCGAGTGATTACAATGAATTTCTTTATAGTAAAAAAGAAATAACAAACTATCCTATAAAATCGGGATACTTCGAATATTCCCTATATAACGTTGGAGACCCCTTCTTCCGCTTCAACGATCTTCTTTCAACCAAATAGGCTGAGTCTTCATGAGAATAAGTCCATATGTACGTTACGAGCTAGCCACCATAACCTGTACGTGATCAATTAGCAGCTATCAAGATATTGTATCAGGATGTTACCAATATCCTGATCCAGTATCCTGGTCATAATAAAAAAAACAACAAAGTCAGGATATAATTTAGGATATGGGTTCGGAAAAACCGCCCATAACAATTATCCCCAAAATATATCTGTTGGAATTCTCAAATTTAAACGGATTTATTTTAAACTTCTCCCGTTGATCAAGGCAATTATGATGATAAGACGCTTGAAGTGACCCGCTACAACTTCCCACGCGAATTTTACTCATCACCCCCTATTTTTGGCCTATATCTTCTCAAGTTTTTTGCTTATTCATCACCAAAATCCCATGAATCTCAGGTATTTCTCTTTAACTTTCCTCTTTGTTTTCTTTATAAGATTTCTTCATTCCTCATGGCTAGTCGAACCAGATCCCATGCAGGTGATTCCGTCCCCACTTTCAATGAACAAAACCTTCTCAAAGAACCCAAAAAAGAAGTCTGGTCTTTTGATAACGCTGACATTGCTGCCGTGAAAGCCTCCAGCGCCTTTCCCGCCAAAGCAATTATACGACCGTTCGACTGGGAAATCCGATCGGACGTGTATTCCGATGAATGGGTGTGCTTCTTGGCCTATCCTTTCTCCATAGGGCTTCGATATCCTTTTCTGGCCTTTATCTCTTGTTTCTTTGAACTCACCGGTGTTTGTTATGCCCAAACTAAGCCTATGGTTTGGCGAGTTTTAGTTACACTGGACCAGATAAAATCTCGTCACATGCCTGATTTGTGCATTGAGGATCTTCCGATTGCATATCATTTACGGTCTCATGGTTCCAGCCGATTCCTTCTCTTTTCAACCTCTAAGGATCCCCTCATCCTCAAAGCGACTAAAAAGAGGATGAATGGAGACGAAAATTCTTTTTTTTTTTGTGAAAAGAAACTCCATTGACAAGGTAGTTGACCTTCCCATGAAGCGCTGAATCAGAACAAAGAATCAAAGAGATCTACCGGCTCCCAGAGAGTGTAAGAACTTTCTCCCTGTCATTTGCAAGCTTAAGCCAAAAATCAAGTTCTGAGATGTCTGGTAAGCATATTCTTACAAGTTATTCTTATACATATTAAACCGATTATAATCCAAAAGTTTTTAAGGTTTTAGTATTTCTCCCCTTTATGCAGCACCAGCCGAAAACCTTGAAGTCTTCTACCTCGAAGAACTGGACAGTTATTCTGGTCTCGTGTAAGTCAAACAAGAACCAAACCCCAAGCCAACCGTCACCTCGTCAAAACCTGCTAGCTCCAAGGCTGCCGCCCTCCCCAAGCCTTCCACCGCCACAAAGCCACGTGGCACCAGTTCCCGCAAGAGAAAAGAATCAGATTCCCCTGCTACCTCTGATGTCTTCCCATGAGAGAACCATGGGTTTCTGGAATCCAGTAAGTTCATGACCAGCTTCCTCAACCAGGTAAGTATCCTCATTACTTATCTTGCGCATTCATACTTGTTTTGGTAAAAAATTACCGAAGCAATTAAGTGATCAAATTAGTAAAGTGAGGTAGTGTGCTAGAAAGTGTATTGAAAATATGCTTGTTGAGTTATTTAGAAAATCAGTATTCAGGATACGGCTCAGGATATTGAGCTGTATCTATGATCAAACTATGACCAAAAGTAAAGTAAACGACACGAGATGTACGAGGAAAGCCCTTGATCAATCTAGATCGCCGGCATAAAACCTCGGGAGCTGACAATCGCAGCTGCCTTGTTCTTCTTATTACTTCAAACGTCAGGATACAGTGCAGGATATAGACCAGATCGCTAAGTGTTACAATGCCTTTGTATGAAAGTGAGAATTACTTGAGAGCGAGTGTTAGAGTGTAGCGAGTGTGAATGTGATGTCCTATTCGATCTGGTATACCCACCTATTTATAGTTACAATGTAGAAACTAAAATTCCTATAAATATGGGATACTCCCGAATATTCCATAAGTAGCCGTTTGGAACCAAAGAAAGCGGGCTTAACATCTCTCCTTGAACAACTTGGACCGAGTCTTCCGCGGAATGAGTCTTCGTGAACATTGATAGCTTCTAACCCACGTACCTGCACATAATCCGTTAGTAATCCTGAGGATACCATTCAGGATGTTACCAAAATCCTGAATTAGCATCCCGGATGTAAACAGATACTATATAACCAAGATATAAATCAAGATATTTTCCAGGATATGGGCTTAGAATTTCACCCATAACAATTGTCCCCAAAAATGTTACCGTTTGTTATCGTGCACTAACGGTTACATTTTTACGAAGACCGAGGTAATTAATTAGATAAGACCAATGATGTGACCGTTTTCAACTACCCAGCCTATATTTACTCATCATGCCCTATATCTTCTCATCCTCATCTCTTTTTTAATCATAATCGACAAGGAAAAAGGTAATATTCTCTCCCTCATCTTCATATTCCTCTTTTTCATCTTTCTCCGGCGAAAAATTCAGGCGACCAAATGCCCAGGCAAACAAGGTCCAGTTCAGGTGACTCGGCTCCCACATTCATCCAACAGAACCTTCTCCAAGAACCAGAGAAGGAAGCATGTACCTTCGATAGTGCCCACCTGTCAGCCTTGAAATCCTCCGGCATCTTCCCGGAAGGGACCGTGTTTAGACCGTTTGACCGGGAAATCCGGTCAGATATGGTCTCCAGCGAGTGGATATGCTTTAGTGCTTTCCCTTTTACCCTAGGGCTACAATTCCCCTTTCCGGACTTCATCACCGAATTCTTTAATATCACCAAAATCTCTTTAAGCCAAACCATGCCAATGCTCTGGCGTGTTTTGTCTGTTCTTGACCAAATCAAGAGAAAGCACATTCCTGATCTTTCCATCCATGATCTGCCCCTAGCTTACAAACTTAGATGCCATGGATCATGTAGATTTCTGTTTTACTCTACTTCCGGTGATCCACTGATACTTCGTGCCACCAGGAACGAGGATGGTTGGCAATCCAAGTTTTTCTTTGTAAAAAGGGACTCAATCCCTGGTGGAACGAATTATCCGATGAGATGGTTGAAGAAGGGTAGGATTTAGGGTTTAAAGATGATCCTTCCTCTTATCCTGCTTTATATCCTGAACTGACCAATTTCATTTTCTCTGTTGTGTATGCAGCTGATTTCAGGAAAATTGCACCTCCCCTCGCTGATTCTCAAAAAAGAATAGACGCCATCAGACTCCTTTCAGAGGCAGAGAGAAGCTTCAACCCATCTCCACCAACTCCAAGTCCTCTTTCAAGCGCAAACATGTCTGGTAAGGATCCTGCAAGATATCCTGTACATACATGTCTTTATTTGATATTTTTAGGAGAGATTTAGAATTTTACTCCGTGTGTGCAGATTCCAGCAAAGTTCCAGTCTACCTAGACCTTGATGAACTCGACAACTATCCAACCCCAGCCACAGTCAAAAAAGAAACTCCTGCTGCAACTAGCTCAAAGCCACTCCCGGCTCCCAAGGCCAATCCAAGGACTCGTGCTTCCACAGCAAAAAAGAGGAAAGGTCTTGAAGTTAGCGCTCCAGGTTCAGAAGGGTTCTCCTATGATGAACTCAGTTTCTCTGATTCCTTAGATCCAATGACATCCTTCCTTAACAAGGTAATATCCTGACGCATATCCTGCACATATATCCTAATAGGATATCCTGACAGGATATCCTGGTCAATATATTCTAACTCATACCTGAAATTGATGTGCAGGGCCTCCAGCATTTGCTCCACTTGTATAATGATGCCTGTGGTACTGTTGCACTTCATGAAGCCAGGATCAAACAGCTTGAAAGCACCGTCGCTGACCAAGGTGCCATTGCCGAAGCGAAGACCCGGCACTACGAAATCCTGCTAAAGAAGGTCACCCAAGACGCTGAGGTCAAACTCGCCACCGTTCAAATGGATCATGATCAAGCCTTGATTAACTTCCGGGAGGGAATCAAGGCTTCTGCTATCGTCTCCCTGTTACAAGCACGCATCAAGATGGCCTACGAGGCCAAGGAGACGGGCCTTGTTTGTCCATCTTGGCCAGTTGAATCCTGGGTGGCCAAGCTAAAGGAACTCGGAGGCAAAGCTGTGCCACTTCCTGTTGAAGCTGGTGAGTCTTCTAAGTCAGCAGAGTTGGTGATCCAGGCTGGAGACAAGAAGGATGCTGGAGCAGATGCTGGGATGGACATTGGCGAGGATGCTGCTCAGGATGCTGGTCAGGATGCTGGTGCTGAGAAGTCTGAGAAGGTTGGAGGAGATGCCGCTGTGTGAGGGCATTTAGGCGGGCGATGACGGATATACGTGCCAAGGCCAGAGCCCACCTTTTTAAATTTGAATGTTGGACTGTAGTCCCTTAAACAATTTACTTTTCTGCACTTTACTTTCCTGCACCTGAACAATTTACATTTCCTGCATGCTTTTTGAACAATACAACAGTTGAAGGTGGATGGGTCTCGGTTTGAGATGAAACCTTCAACTGTTGGGTAAATATGGTAATGAACTATTAGTGCTCTTAGTGGATGGGCCTTGTTTTGAGGTGAAACTAAGAGCACATCTTTTGGTATGTTAATAATATAACCTCTCTTTTGACTTTACTATTGTTGTCATTGATAGACAAATTTTACTCGTGAAAACCGTTTTGTTTGTACATTTTTAGGAATATATTAAAAACGAATCCTGGAAGATATCCTGAAAGATATCTTGATCAGGATATTGAAATACAACCTATAAATTGTCCAAATAAAAAGGAGAGATCATACCAGAGATTCTTAGAGAATCAATTTCAATCCTCCATTATAAGTTTGTCCCCAGTACATACTTATAAACTTGGATCCATCCTTTGAACAGTATAATGTATGTCCCTTGTGTTCGACAAAAACACAAATGTATTTATATTTTGACTCGAATGAATTCTGAATACCCCAGGGCAAAACCCATGATATCCTGAAATGAATCCTTAGCATACTTGGGATAAACCCTTAATATCCTGGGGATAAACCCTGATATCTGGGGATAAACCCTAAATTTCATGCGCTACAGGCGAGAGTGTATAAACTCCAATTCTTAGAAAGGTGAAAACCTTTAAACCTTAGAGAGTATGAAAATACTCTTTTGTGAGAGAGGGTGATCAATCCTCATATACCTTCAGGATATAGCCAACAGTAACGAAATTGTCAGCCACTTTTACATGAACTGGTCCCACTACCTTGAACTATACCTAGATAACTTGCGCTCCAGGCGAGGTGTTTAAATCCAATTCGTAAGAAAGGTGAATACCTTTAAACCTTTGAAGGGACCAGGATCCCTTAAACGTGAGAGAGGGGGCCAATCCTCTAATCTTTCGACTTATCCTGAGTATATATCCTGGAGCTATATCCTGAAACATATCCTGCAAAACAATTGTAAACTAAGGTGGGTGTTAGCTTGGCTAACACCCCTCCGATGCTTAAGTCAGTATTGGGTTCAAGATAATAAACAAATATATTTAAAATAGAATACATACCATTCCGAGATAGAAAATAAATTCTACTCTTACTTGAAATAGAGCTTTAAATGTATTGCATTCCAGGATCTTGGGAACATATCCCCTTCCATATTCTTGAGTCGATGTGCTCCTTTACCTGCTTCTGACTCGACTTCATATGGTCCTTCCCACTTCGGAGCTAGCTTGCCATCGGCAGGATTAGTGGTATTTTGAAAAGCCTTTCTTAGCACCCAATCACCAACTCAAAATCTTCTAGTCCTTATGTTCTTATTATATGCTCTGGATATTCTTTGTTGATATGCTGCTATCCTTAGTCTTGCTGCGTCTCTTTTTTCATCTATAGTATCCAAATCTTGGCACAAGACTTCAGGATTTTGTTCAGGATCCTGTAGCATAGATCTTGCAGTAGGTATCGTCATTTCTGTTGGAATCATTGCTTCTGCTCCAAATACCAAGGAAAACGGGGTTTGGCCGGTTGCATTCTTTACCGTTGTCCTATCAGCCCACAAAACAAAGGGTAACTCTTCCGCCCATCTTCCTTTTTTGGCTCCAAGCCTCTTCTTTAAGTTATTGACTATTATCTTGTTTGAGGATTCAGCTTGCCCATTGGCTTGAGGATGTACCGGAGTAGACGTGATCATTTTGATTCCCCAACTCTTGCAAAAGTCAGTAGTCCTTTTGCTTATAAACTGGGACCCATTATCACAAATGATCTCAGCTGGTACCCCAAACCTAGTCAGGATATTCCTCTTTATGAAGGATACTACTTCTTGGTCTCTAACTTGAACAAATGCTCCAGCCTCAACCCACTTGGAGAAATAATCCGTCATTGCTAACATAAAGACTTTTCCTCCCGGAGCTTTTGGTAACTTTCCTACTATATCCATCCCCCATTTCATGAATGGCCAAGGGGAAATTACAGGATATAATGGTTCAGCTGGTTGATGTAGTATGTTACTATGTCTTTGACATGCATCACATCTTCGAGCATATTCTGCAGCATCTTTCCTCATCGTTGGCCAATAATATCCTGTCCTTAATACTTTCGAGAACAATGATCTGCCCCCGGTGTGATTACCACAATCCCCTTCATGTATATCCTGAAGTACTTCTTTGGCTTCAGGATCCTCCAAGCACCTCAAATATGGTCCTGCAAGAGATTTCTTGTATAAAACATTATTTATAATAGCGAATCGTGATACCTTCATCCTAAACGCCTTAGGATTTTCATTTCCGGGGATGTGTCCTTCTTTGAGATATCTCACAATTGGAGCCGTCCAGGATTTAGGATCCTATTCAGGATATTCCGCTTCAGGATCCCGAATACCCGCTACTTCTTTATCCTGAGGATTCGTTGCAGGATATAAGACATGTAATATTGGTATTTGGGTCCCTTCAGGTATCCTGATTGATGATCCCAAATTTGCTAAGGCATCCGCGTTAGCATTATCCTCCCTTGGTACCTGTTCAAGTGTAAAAACATCGAAATATCCTGGTAATTTTTTGAGAATATCGAGATATTCAACTAATTTCTCACCCTTAACTGCATAGGATCCATTAAAATGGTTAGTAATTAACAAAGAGTCAACATATACTTGAAAATTTTTGATACTCATGCTCTTAGCCAACTCTAATCCTGCAATTAAAGCCTCATACTCTGCTTCATTATTAGTAGCAGGAAATTCACACCTAATAGCCTGGGGTAATATATCCCCCTGTGGCGATTTTAGTAGTATTCCTAATCCTACTCCTCTTACATTAGATGCACCATCAGTATATAATGTCCAGGATCCTGAGGATTCTCCTAACTGTTGAACTTCTAGGTCTACCTCATCCTGAATGTCACTACTAAAATCAGCCACAAAGTCAGCTAAAGCCTGAGACTTTATGGCATTTCTAGGTTCATATACTAAATCATAAGCACTCAACTTTACTGACCACTTAGCCATCCTACCTGACATTTCTGGTTTCCTAAGCACACTTTTGACAGGATAATTTGTTTTAACATGAATCCTATGTGTCTCAAAGTAATGTCTAAGTTTCGTTGATGCCATAACTAATGCTAGTATCAATTTTTCTAAATGAGAATATCTAGTTTCAGCATTTAACAAGCTTTTACTAACACAATAAACAGGATATTGCTGACCTTCATGGTCCTTTACAAGGACGACACTTACAGCATTCCCTGATACCGTGAGGTATAGGGATAATGGTTCACCATTCTCAGGCTTCATCAGTAGAGGTGCGGTTGAAAGATATTGCTTTAAATCCTGTAGGGCCGCTTCATGCTTCTCACCCCATTCGAATTTTTTGTTCTTCTTCAGGATATCATAAAAATCTTTGCGTTTCTCTGAGGATCTTGAGATAAATCTGTTTAATGCTGCCACTCGCCCCGTTAATCGTTGAACATCCTTCATATTTGAGGGCGATTTAATATCCAAGATGGCTTTAATCTGTTCCGGGCTCGCCTATATTCTTCTTTTGGTCACCATATATCCTAGAAATTTTCCTGCCCCCACTCCAAAATGGCACTTAGCAGGATTCAGCTTCATGTTATACTGATCCAGGATATCAAACGCTCCTTTAATATCCTGGAGGTGATCCTGAGCTTTCTTTGATTTTACCACCATATCGTCGATGTACACCTCCATGGTGTCCCCCAGTTTGTCTTTGAACATCATGTTTACCAATCTTTGGTATGTTGCACCTGCATTTTTCAAACCAAAAGGCATAGCTGTATAACAATAAATACCTGTTGGTGTCATGAAGGCAGTATCCTCCTGGTCAGAAGGCTCCATTTGGATCTGATGAAATCCTGAGGATGCGTCCATGAAGGTCAGCATTTCATGCCCGGCAGTGGCATCTACCATTGCATCAATGTGGGGAAGAGGAAATGGGTCTTTAGGACAAGCTTTGTTCAAGTCTGTGTAGTCTACACAAACTCTCCATTTCCCATTTTTCTTCTGTACCACAACCACGTTTGCTAGCCACCTTGGGAACTTAACTTCTCTGATTATCCTGGACTTCAATAATCTCTCAACTTCCTCTTGGATAATCGTATTCCGCTCAGGAGCAAACTTCCTTCTTTTTTGCTGAACAGGCTTGAATGATTTATCAATTCCAAGTTTGTGAGTGATAATGTCTTTGGATATGCCTGTCATATCCTCATGCTTCCATGCAAACGTTGACATCCTGCATTTCAAAAAGTTAATTAATTGTTCTTCAATATCCTGAGGGATAATGGTCCCTACGAGCACCGAAATATCGGGATTATCCTGGTCCAGGATAATTTTCTTCACATCCTGCTCCGGATCCTCCACGATATCCTGGGCCCGTGTCTTTAATTGCTATGCTGCACTAGGTTTGGTTGAGGATTTCATCGAGGATGAGTAGCATTTTTTCGCCTCCTGCTGATCACTATCAACTTTGACAACTCCCCAAGGGGTAGGGATCTTGATGCATTGGTGATATGTTGATGGCACAGCCTTCATATCGTGAATCCACGGTCTTCCCAGTATGATGTTATAGCAGGATAGAGAATCCATCACACAGAAACGTTGTATCGAGTTGACTCCTTCAACGTATACTGGCAACTTTATCTCTCCCACTGTGTTTTTAGCCTCTCCACTGAACCCAACAAGCACGGTAGACTTTGAAGTGGTATCCATTGGAGATACATTCATTCTCTTTAGAGTCTCTAGTTGGATTATGTTAACGGAGCTGCCATTATCAACCAATATCCTGCGTACAAAATGGTTAGCCACATATAACGTTATTACCAGAGCATCATGGTGAGGATCCTGGATAGTATCCCTGTCATCAGCATCAAAAGTGATCACTTTGTCAGTTGTGAGGGTAGTCATCCTGACAGGTTTGTCTCCCCTTTCGGCCTTAGCTTCCTTTGCATGTCTCTTCGCCTCCGAATACGAAGTCCCACAAATGTCGGATCCTCCCGAAATGAAGTTGATTATCTTGGCATCCGCAGGAGGTGATGCTGCTCGCTCAGGATCCTTCTCAGTATCATGACCCTTATTCTTCTTTCTTCCTAAGAGATCTTTCAGATATCCCTTGCTTAGAAGACAGCTTATTTCTTTCCTTAGAGCAATGCAATCCTCAGTCATATGTCCGAAATCTTCGTGGAAAGCACACCATTTTGACTTATCTTTCCAGTCAGCTTTCTGTTGACTCTTTCGAGGCCACCTAGCCTTGTCTCCTAGACCCTGCATGGCATACATCAATTCAGGAATGTTAACAGAAAATCAATATTCAGACAACTCAGGATACTCTTCAGGATCCTCATCTTCGACAGCATTCACTATCTTATTTTCATTTCTACCATATGGCTTAGGCCGATATGGCTTGAATGAGGATTCAGACTTCCTGTTGGTCGACTCATAGGTGTTGGATGAGTTCATTCTCTCTTGCATCTTCCTATCATCCTCCAACCGAATATATCTTAGGGCCCTGTTTCGAGCTTCATCCAAGTTCCTGCATGGGTTCATTACAAGATCTTGATAAAATTGAGAATCTTTTTGCAGCCCCATCTTGAAAGCTTGCACAGCTGTTGCAACATCAAGGTGAGGAATGTCCAGGGATTCCCGGCTGAACTTGTTCACATAATCCCTAAGGGATTCTTGAGGTCCCTGTGTTATCCTGTAGAGATCACTTGTTAATTTTTCAAAGCTTCTACTACAGGAAAACTGACTATTAAATAAATTTACTAAGTGAGCAAAAGATGTAATCGAATGCGGAGGAACATTCAAGAGCCATTTCGAGGCTGATCCTGTTAAGGTTGAACCAAAACCCTTGCACAAGCATGCTTCCTTGAGATCCGTAGGGATAGGGTTAATCTCCATTCTTTCCCTATACTGAGCAATATGCTCCTCAGGATCCGTAGTTCCGTCGTAAAGCTTCATGTTGGGGGTTTGAAATCTCTTTGGGATCTCAGCATCACAGATAGGATATGCAAAACGAGATATCTTATGGCTGTCTTGGGACACTTCCGGGATCGGCTGGACCACCCCAGGTACACTGGATATCATGTCCTTCAACTTCTGAAGTTCCCTAGTAAGTGCTGATGTTACACCTGTATCCTGCAAAGATCCACTATTAGTAGCATGAGTATTATTATTATTTGACACGTTACCCGTTGGAGGATTTTGCCCATATCCTGAAGCATATCCTGAGCTCCTTATGGTTGACATCCTGACCGAGGAGGGTATTTCAGGAGTATGATTCTGAGGAAGGCTGGGCACAATATTCCCCCTGTTATCCTCTGTATACACAGCTGAACTGAAGTTCAACGTTCTGGGATGTAATGGAGTGACAATATCCTTAGCAGATCTGCTCGAGCCAGACTTCAGGAGTTGTATTTCCCTTAAAAGCATTTGGTTTGTTTCCTGTTGCTGCCTCATTTGTTCCTGCACACTTCCAAATAAGGTTAAAATTTCATCGTTAGAAGCTAAAACATGAGCAGATTCCTGAACACTGCGGGTAGGGATAATATCCTGAGGTCGTGAAGAGGCTGGCATCCTTGGAGGAGGTGGTGGAAGCACCGAACCGGTAGTAGCAGAAGTCATAGCAGACACAGTGGAGGAGCTCATGTTTGATCTTGAGGCCATTATGGACAATGTGGCAAAAAGTTTTGAAAATAGAAAGCCGATTAGCGATTTCACAAAAAATTTTAGTAAAGAGAGCACCACTTGCCCCACGGTGGGCGCCAAATTGTTTTGGTAAAAAATTACCGAAGCAATTAAGTGATCAAATTAGTAAAGTGAGGTAGTGTGCTAGAAAGTGTATTGAAAATATGCTTGTTGAGTTATTTAGAAAATCAGTATTCAGGATACGGCTCAGGATATTGAGCTGTATCTATGATCAAACTATGAGCAAAAATAAAGTAAACGACACGAGATGTACGAGGAATGTCACACCCCGTCCACGTAGCACATACAAAACGTGGCGGAAATGTCGGGGAGTGTTGTAACAAAATTAATTGTTTCAAATCCATGGCAATTGAAGTTTCGTTTTATTGATTAGAAGTGTTACAATGTCTTAACAAACAAGGAAATACAACATAATTAACTAGTCTTGCATCTTTTATTGTCACTAAAGCCCCAAGTCTGCCTATGTGTATCTTGATCATCTTATGCAACAGCTCCTGAAAAACACATGTGAAAATAGGTACGTCAGCATAAAAATGCCTGTGAGATACATAGGTTTTGTGAAAATAGGTTCCATGACTTATGTTTGAGAAAATGTTTAGTCATGAACCTTGTAATTTGCTTTGTCTTGTAAATCATTTGAAAAACGATAAGATTAGATGATATGTATAAATAAGTGAATAATGTATGGTTAAATGAATAACCATGTAAAATGTGTTTGTATAAGATAAGTTGTTTATAACTCAATGTCTTGTGAAAAGTATGTTATTTGTATAAAATGTTCTATGTCTCAAACTGAAATGATTCAAATACCGCTACGATATGTAATACCATACAAACACTTATATATAGGAAGTACCAGCGGCGTATCCACCATGCTTGTATCATATTACACACGCTTCGTTACTTAATCACCTACTCAAACCAAACTACTAAAGTAAAATGTTCATATCTAATGTAAATCATGTAATATGTATCCAAAATGTAATCATGTGATGAATAACAAATGTACTAAGTATGCAACAATAGACATACGTAGCATGTGACCTGTACTAAGTATGCAACAATAGACATACGTAGCATGTGACCTGTACTACGTATGCAACAATAGACATACGTAGCATATAACCTGTACTAAGTATGCAACAATAGACATACGTAGCATGTAACCTGTACTAAGTATGCAACAATAGACATACGTAGCATGTAACCTGTACTAAGTATGCAACAATAGACATACGTAGCATGTAACCTGTACTAAGTATGCAACAATAGACATACGTAGCATGTAACCTGTACTAAGTATGCAACAATAGACATACGTAGCATGTAACCTGTAATGTAGGACGATGTACTAAGTAATGCACACAATGGGCACACCTAGCATGAAATGTAATGAAATCATGTACTATAATGTACTACTGAACATAGAAGGTATATGATGTGAAAACATGGAAAGCATGAAAGTAACAAGTAGGCACATGTGTTCCACCCCAAAACAGTTTGGAAAACAGTAAAAGAGGGGTCTATGTACTCACTTGAGATTGCTTAGTAGTCCTTGAGTAACAACCAAACAATGCTAGAGATCGCGGATATCAAACGGCACCTACTATAGGTAACTATGTTAATAACCGGACCTAAATCGGAAGATCGGGTAGCATGAGGGTTCGTAAACCAAACGAGTATAGAGACTCGTGTCATATGGTTTAACAAAGCCTACATACTAAAGGAAACCTAACCTAAGTGTTTACGACCCATTACGACCCGTTTAGGTAGCTTATGCTACTTTAACGCGTCGTTCGCGTGAAACGCGTTCGGACCGCCTAACTAGCCCTATGACAAGTATTATATGCCTAAACATGTTACATAATTAGTTATGTGACAAAAGTTTAGGTTACATATGCTTAATTACCAATTATACATGAAAAGGGTATTCTGGTAATTTACCTAAGGCATATAAACTACCTATCATACAACTACTTAAACGATGTGACCATAAGGTATAACCTCGGAAGGTTATTCCCTATACACTATGGTCACCTAATGTATTTGGTCGGATCCTAATGATCGACCAAACTGGGTCGGGTTCGAAGGTATAAGCGATTTATTAGATCGCTTACCCTACGACCCTAGACAACGTGGTAATCAGTAGGCATAGTCCCAAGGGACTATAACCAACGTGATTACACTCACGTTGCGAAGTTCAAACGAACTTCGCATTGACCATAAGCTGGTCAACGCTGAAAGTCAAACAAAGTTTGACTTTCGGACTCGAAAAGCAATAAAAGAAAGAAAAGAACGAAAGAATACTTATGAAGGGTCCCCGAATGCTAATTTCGATTCAAAAATCTCAGGTATGAAACAATAGTTTCAACTTAGAGTTTCTCAAATCAAAATTCTAGTGATTTAAGCAATGGGGGGCATGGGGTATATATAGTTTTCGGTCCACCGTTAAGATTGTTTCATGGAAACCGTGCTTTAATCGCATCCGTACAAGTGTCGGATCCTTATGGTGGCTAAAAATGGTTCTTATCAGCTGACTAAGCATGTGTGAGTGTGTGGTGGTGGATCAACCAGCTGCAATCTGCTGTTAAATGCAGTTAATCTGGTCAGGAAGTCGGATGCGGCCCGCTTCAGGATGTGCAGAAACTCAGGCGGGCCGCCTGGGAGTCACAGATCAGAACAAAGTTTCAGAAATGACAGTTTCAGTCCCTGCACGTGTTTAAGCCCATTTCCGGCACTTCTAAGGACCATAAAGCCAACTTTAAGGCCCTAAAATGATGCCTAAACATTGTGGACATGAAAC
This sequence comes from Helianthus tuberosus, assembly GCA_030545235.1. Taxonomy (NCBI): domain Eukaryota; kingdom Viridiplantae; phylum Streptophyta; class Magnoliopsida; order Asterales; family Asteraceae; genus Helianthus; species Helianthus tuberosus. The sequence continues at coordinate 716,533 of JARYGA010011515.1, read as the reverse complement.
ATGCTCAAAAATATCTCAGATGTCGGTTCGTTTGGCCGTACGATCGCGATGTTCGCTTAATTACGACGGAATGTGCATAAGCGCGAAAAACGATCCAAATGACGCAACGAATGGATTTTTCTTATGCCGAGCACTAAAATAAAATATTTTAGTGCTTACATAAATTTTTGGATGTCCGGATGTATTCAGAACGTAAGTTATGCGCGAAAATGCAAACTTGTGCACTTTTTGACACTTTTAGTCCCTGAATGACCCAAAAGTTTATTTTAGCACACCGAACCCCTCAAAGCCTATTTCTAAGCTATGTAAAGGATATTTAAGGTGTGTTTAACTTATGGTCATGTTCCGGAATGTCTGTTACAGTTCAAATTGGCATACTTTCGCAGTTTGTCAAGTTTAGTCCATGTAAGCGAATTAACTTGTTTTTGCCATACCAAAGCCTTCAAAACTTATTTCTAAGTTATGTAAAGGTTATCTAAGGTATGTTAAGCCTATGTCACTATTCCAGAGTGTTTGTTGCATTAAACTGGTTATATCTACGCATTAGTGCGCGTATAACCTTCCAGAAAGCGATTTAGAGCTTGAAATCGAGCAAGAGTTGATATGTGCAAAAGCTACACATATTTATACTAGTCCAAAGTATGAAATACAATATTTCATTGGTTTGGCATTTGTTTGATGGTTGAAGTGACACAGGTGTTACAGTCTCCCCTACTTTAGGAAATTTCGTCCCGAAATTTAGTTTTAGAGGAAACTTATGGAGACAGCTGTGACGGTTTCGCCTTCAGACAAATCCATTGAACCCTTAAGTAAAACTCTAGGCCATGTTAGGATTCTTAGCGAAAATTTCAACCCTCAAAGTGAAGTCCTTGTAGTAACAAAACATGGAGTTTTGAACTACGGACAGAAGGACGTTTCTTATGAAGACTTATCATAGGAAACTGTGTGTGTGATGGAGATCAGAATTGGGGAGTGTGAGAATAAAATGACATCGGTCAAAGTCCAAGACTTCTTCCGTATCATTACTTTTGTCACTGTAGGTCTTAACACATGACAAAACTTCATGTGGTTTCTGTGCACTGAATTCCATAATTATGTAGGCCTCCATAATTACGTAGTTCCTTGCACAGTCCGCACAGTTTATTTCATAATGCGTATGGGGAAAAATCAAACGAATAATCCTGTGGTGATTTAACTTGACTGTAATAGAGTCTCTGTAACTAGGTCACCAAAGGATTAGATCAACGAACAATCTCTTGAACTAGACCACCCGAGGGCCTATTTAACTACATAAACACCTGATATATTTAACTAGATTGTCGAACCAATCTATTTAACTTAGATCGACGTAGGATCTCTTTAACTATATCAACGCATGATATATTTAACTTGATTGTCGAACTAATCTATTTAACTTAGATCGACGTAGGATCTCTTTAACTATATCAACGCATGATATATTTAACTTGATTGTCGAACCAATCTTTTTAACTTAGATCGACGTAGGATCTCTTTAACTTAACTACCCAAGAGGAATATTTAACTACATCGACGCAGGATGTACTTAACTAGATTGTCGGACCAATCTCTTCAACTATATCAACACATGTTGTCCTTAAACCTTGGAATAGTACTTTTAATCCAAGGGACTTAACTACAAAGTAGAAGTCCATTAAGGATTTAAGATAGTACCTTTTTGAATATCCTACTACGAATCCCTCATATGAAGGTATGAAAGATTCTACGAGGATTTGGGATAGCGAATATCCAGAGTATACAAAAACCCAAAATGCTTAAAAGGAAAAACAAGATGCATAAACACATAGTCACCTAATCACAAAATTGATTATCTAGATCTTTAATTTCTAAGTTTTGTTTTGTTAATTACGTACATGTATTTAAAGCACACTAGGAATCCATTTTATGGATTTCATTCGGTACTTTAAACATTAGCAAGAATCTAACTATGAAGATAGCAAGATCTTCCAAAAATTCGATTTCGTTTTCAAGAAAACACAATATTCGAATTAAGGAACACAAAAATTTGAAGATACGGAAATACCCTTAGGTACCCTATTAAGAATTTATAGTGGTACGTTGGGTATTCATACAGAGTTGTAACTTGCGCCTTGTACTTCGTTTCTTTGCAAGAGGCGGGTACTAAGGATTTCCGTGGAAAACGGAAGAGATAATAAAATGGAAGAAATTACGGGGTATTCTGTTCTTCAAGGAATACGATTCCTTGATTGTCGGTATTGTAGGGGATACGTTGTTTATACATGCCATTATATTTGTACATTGCAATGCAAAATAAAAAGATTTATTTATAAACAAAAACAACAACAACTGTTTCATGGACCTTGACAACAAAAGAAAATAATACATAAGGCTTGATTATTTCTAAACAACATTGTCTTCTAGTTGGTCCGATGCTCATCCCTGCGCTGGATTCGCATTAGCAATCTTTGGGCAATTTCTTCGGAAATGGCCCATCTCGCCACAGTTGAAGCAAGGACCTCGTGGAAGACGAGCTTGAGCAGGATTTACTTGAGGTTGGTTTGGACCAGCTTGGTTCGGGGTAAAACGACAAGCATTTGCCAGGTGACCGAGTGGCCCACATGATGCACACAAACGACACTGTAGGTGAGCTAAGTGGTGTGCATTACATTTGCCGCATATCGGTGCAGTACCGGCATAAGGTTTCCTTGTAGGAGGCTGAGCTGGTTGGTGGCGGATGTTTTGGTTGGGTTGAGCAGCAATCGCAAAATTCTGCGAAGCCTTACGTTTCTTAGAAGGTTCGGTTTTGCTTTCCTTGGTTTCCTCCTGAACATTAGCTTCTGGTTTCTTGTCGCCTTTCCGAAAAAGTTTATTCTTCCTGATGTGGGATTCTGTTAGGGTAGCAGACAGTTCAATGGCTTGTCTGACAGTAGTAGGGTTACTGCCAGTAACAATATCCTGAACTAGGTCAGGAAGACCATCAATATATTTCTCAATCGCCTTATCCAGAGGCGTAACCATAGTAGGGCATAACAAGCTCAATTCCTCATAGCGGTCAGTATAGGCTCGATGTTCCCCACTGTCTTGCTTCAAATCATCAAATTCTTTCTCCAACGCTCGCAGTTCATGACGAGGACAGAACTCCCTCTTCATAAGAGCTCTAAGCTCGGCCCAAGTCTGTGCTAGTGCAATTTCAGCACCCCGGTCTCTCATAATCCCGTTCCACCACGTAAGAGCCCTCTTCTGAAACACGCTCGAAGAAAACTCGACCTTGCGATTTTCAGGACACTGAACGTGACGGAACGTATTCTCAATGCTCTAGAACCATTGAAGAAGCCCAGTTGCTCCCTCAGAACCACTAAACTTGGGCGGTTTAGCCGAGTTGAAACTCTTAAAGTTGCATGGAGCATTGTTGTTGTTGATGGCTTGCATCATTTGAGCATAAAGATTTGGGAAGGCAGCAGCCATTTGCTGCGCGATGATTTCTGCCAGTTCGGCAGTCGCTATCTGGCTTTCGCGTCGAGGAGGCATTCTAAAAGAGGAAACATGAAAGGAAACGAGTGAGAGAATTAGACGGAAAGAATGAGATGAAACAAATCTGATGAAAGCAAGGATAGTGGTCATTTGTTTGTTACTACAAAGCAACAAACGACCTTGGTGACTAATCAAAGTAAATAGGTCAAAAATAATGTATCGCGAAGACATGCTCGCCTATAAGTGAACACTCATCCCAAGAATTCCCAGGTAAGCACAACTGGTCTCGCGTCTGATGAGATGTATACGAAGTGCTTGCCTAGACAGAAAACCCAGAATACAGGCATTCACCCTTCCAGTTTGCACGTGTTCACATTATTTAAAACCCAAAACCTTGACGAGATTTTGAAAATTCAAAGGGGTTCAAAACCATATAACAGAGGGTTCAAAACCTTACAATAGAGGGTTCAAAACCTTGTAATCAATCATCCTAGAACAGATGATTAGTTTTCAAAGCGGTTTTGAAATTTATGTTCTTGTTGTGGTAGTTGCCTAAGGATAGGTGACGGTATTGTTTTATGACTAAACGCAAGTAAACTCGCGTTAGGGTCCTAAGAAGGTTATAGACTAGGTCAAAGCATTACTAATAACCTAATTCCCTATAACCATTGGCTCTGATACCATCTTTTCTGTCACACCCCGACCACGTAGCACATACAAAACGTGGCGGAAATGTCGGGGAGTGTTGTAACAGAATTAATTGTTTCAAATCCATGGCAATTGAAGTTTCGTTTTATTGATTAGAAGTGTTACAATGTCTTAACAAACAAGGAAATACAACATAATTAACTAGTCTTGCATCTTTTATTGTCACTAAAGCCCCAAGTCTGCCTATGTGTATCTTGATCATCTTATGCAACAGCTCCTGAAAAACACATGTGAAAATAGGTACGTCAGCATAAAAATGCCTGTGAGATACATAGGTTTTGTGAAAATAGGTTCCATGACTTATGTTTGAGAAAATGTTTAGTCATGAACCTTGTAATTTGCTTTGTCTTGTAAATCATTTGAAAAACGATAAGATTAGATGATATGTATAAATAAGTGAATAATGTATGGTTAAATGAATAACCATGTAAAATGTGTTTGTATAAGATAAGTTGTTTATAACTCAATGTCTTGTGAAAAGTATGTTATTTGTATAAAATGTTCTATGTCTCAAACTGAAATGATTCAAATAACGCTACGATATGTAATACCATACAAACACTTATATATAGGAAGTACCAGCGGCGTATCCACCATGCTTGTATCATATTACACACGCTTCATTACTTAATCACTTACTCAAACCAAACTACTAAAGTAAAATGTTCATATCTAATGTAAATCATGTAATATGTATCCAAAATGTAATCATGTGATGAATAACAAATGTACTAAGTATGCAACAATAGACATACGTAGCATGTGACCTGTACTAAGTATGCAACAATAGACATACGTAGCATGTGACCTGTACTACGTATGCAACAATAGACATACGTAGCATATAACCTGTACTAAGTATGCAACAATAGACATACGTAGCATGTAACCTGTACTAAGTATGCAACAATAGACATACGTAGCATGTAACCTGTACTAAGTATGCAACAATAGACATACGTAGCATGTAACCTGTAATATAGGACGATGTACTAAGTAATGCACACAATGGGCACACCTAGCATGAAATGTAATGAAATCATGTACTATAATGTACTACTGAACATAGAAGGTATATGATGTGAAAACATGGAAAGCATGAAAGTAACAAGTAGGCACATGTGTTCCACCCCAAAACAGTTTGGAAAACAGTAAAAGAGGGGTCTATGTACTCACTTGAGATTGCTTAGTAGTCCTTGAGTAACAACCAAACAATGCTAGAGATCGCGGATATCAAACGGCACCTACTATAGGTAACTATGTTAATAACCGGACCTAAATCGGAAGATCGGGTAGCATGAGGGTTCGTAAACCAAACGAGTATAGAGACTCGTGTCATATGGTTTAACAAAGCCTACATACTAAAGGAAACCTAACCTAAGTGTTTACGACCCATTACGACCCGTTTAGGTAGCTTATGCTACTTTAATGCGTCGTTCGCGTGAAACGCGTTCGGACCGCCTAACTAGCCCTATGACAAGTGTTATATGCCTAAACATGTTACATAATCAGTTATGTGACAAAAGTTTAGGTTACATATGCTTAATTACCAATTATACATGAAAAGGGTATTCTGGTAATTTACCTAAGGCATATAAACTACCTATCATACAACTACTTAAACGATGTGACCATAAGGTATAACCTCGGAAGGTTATTCCCTATACACTATGGTCACCTAATGTATTTGGTCGGATCCTAATGATCGACCAAACTGGGTCGGGTTCGAAGGTATAAGCGATTTATTAGATCGCTTACCCTACGACCCTAGACAACGTGGTAATCAGTAGGCATAGTCCCAAGGGACTATAACCAACGTGGTTACACTCACGTTGCGAAGTTCAAACGAACTTCGCATTGACCATAAGCTGGTCAACGCTGAAAGTCAAACAAAGTTTGACTTTCTGACTCGAAAAGCAATAAAAGAAAGAAAAGAACGAAAGAATACTTACGAAGGGTCCCCGAATGCTAATTTCGATTCAAAAATCTCAGGTATGAAACAATAGTTTCAACTTAGAGTTTCTCAAATCAAAATTCTAGTGATTTAAGCAATGGGGGGCATGGGGTATATATAGTTTTCGGTCCACCGTTAAGATCGTTTCTGTGACAACTCGAGTTTCCGACTTTCACTTTCGCATTAAGTGCACGTTGACTTTGACTGTGTAGTTGTTTGACTTGTTTAACTTGTAACTGTACACGTTGTATTTTTTTTTTATGAACGCATTGTGGTTGCATGATTTTTGTGTTTGGCTGTTTAAAATAAAGCCTGTTGAAAACTTAAACTGTTAAAACATAAAAGGACTCGACGAAACAGACAGGACCCGACGAAACAGACTGTTTCGCCATAAGCATCTCGACGAAACAGAAGTCTGTTTCGCCAAGCCCAGTTACGCGAAGCCCAGTAAGGGCCCAGAACACTGTTTCGTGTATATTTAGGGGAAACGAGTTCAGTTTCACACGTTTTAACAAATTAGAAACCCTAAAACTCTCCCAAGTGTGACGGCAGCTGTGTGTTTCCCCAAGCCCTCTCTATAGCGATCAAACCATCATTCCGAACATCTCGGTTAGTGTGCATACAGAATCGATTTCTTGTTATATTGATTTAAAAGTTTGTTTGTTGAATGCTTTTAATTGCGGCCCATGTGTGCTTTGTCAGGATATGATAGTCAAAGATGCAATTGCTAATTGTTTGTTTATATGTTGTTGTTGTTGTTTTGTAAAATAATGAACACTTCTTGGAATTTTCGGCTGGATGGATAAGATTTTGGAGGGTAACATGGGTGGTTTATTAAAATCGAGATTGGTGGGAACTTGTGAACCGCCAATTTATAATATTGATGTTGGTAGTGTTGATAATGGTTATTGGAGGTCCAATCGGTTGTGGTTATTGAAGGTCCAATGAGAATTGGCGGTGATAGATAGATGTTGGCCACTAAGGAATTGTGATATGATAATTTATTGCTGAAACTGTTATGTATTCGACGAATCTAAGGCACCGGCGAAACAAGTTGTTATGACGAAACCGACATGGCGAAACACATTGTGTTTCGCCGAGACTAGTCATGACGAAACAAGAGTGTTTCGTCAAAGGGTATTACGGCGAAACAGGGGTGTTTCGCCGACTGGGTAAACTGATTATGTAATTTGTTTCTGTTAAGTCTTAACTGAGTTAACTAACTGCTGTTAGATGTTACGCCTAATTATGAATACGTGCAATGCGCTACTTGGTGATTTTTGATGTGATATCCACTATAATTATGTTTACGTGCAAACAACTTGAATGCAAACTGATTATGTATTCATGCATACCTTAGGACGTGATTGATTAACCGTGAGCACATACTTAGCATACCGAGCAAAACAAGGTGAGTTCACACCCTTACTAAGGCATGGGATTCCCAGGGTTTGGGGAATGGGATGGAAGGAATAAGGTTGAATAGATTCGTACATACACTGATACTAGACTACCATACCATTGTCCTCGGTTGTGAAGGACACATACGGAAAACCTACGTATACTTATGCTACTCGCTATCCTCGGTTGTGAAGGATACTCACGTAAAACCTACGTGAACTTATACTCAATACTGTCCTCGGTTGTGAAGGACACTTACGTAAAGCCTACGTAAACTATGTACGTACTACTGTTCTCGGTTGTGAAGAACACTTATGGTTACAAATAGTCTAGTGTATATGCAAACATGGGAAGCCCCCACTAATAGAACATACTATAGGCCCAGTAGAGCCACACGTTACGAAACGAACCTGCTTTTACGAACTTACTTACTGTGAACTCGCTCAACTAGTTGTTGACTCTCTGTTACATGCCTTGCAGGACCTTAGGTACTTTTGGAGCTTGCACGGGAGGCACGGTCGTTGTGGACATGGATCGTGAAATGTGTTGTTAAACCTTATGACATTTTGTACTTAAACTTATGTTGGGTTTACTTTAAATGCTTCCGCTACACACTTGTTTATATTTGGTTTTTGGGAAACACCTATCGTATTGTTGAATGACTTTTGATAATTATACTTATGTTCAATATGATTGGTGGCTTGATCCTGGTCATGTCACGCCTCCAAGCGGTGGTACTCCGTGTGTGGTTTTTGGGGGTGTGACAGATTGGTATCAGAGCCATTGGTTATAGAGAACTTGGTTTTAATAAGGGGAAAACGTTTTTATTAAAACCAGACTATAACCGAAATAGTGCTCAACGATCCACAACGACGCCTCGCATCACGTGCAAGACTCATCACTCTAGGTAATAAGGTACATGTCTTATTGTCTACTTGCTAGAATTGCATAGAATTTGGCTCCGGGTATGCTTAGGTTAACTTAACACTATTGCATGAGAACATTTGTGTGCTTACTCTCTTCTGTCCTCGCACTACTCGCGAACCTCTCTCACTTATGTTATATTTCTTATGAAGATCATGTCTGGACGCATTAACATGACGCAAGCCCAATTGACGGCTCTCATTAACGAGCAAATTGCTGCGGCACTTGCAGCCGCACAAGCAGGAGGTATACCCTGCCGTTGTAAACTCACACTAGGATCTTTAGATCCTACACTCCTAAACCAACTCTTGTGTTTAATCTTGTCCTGGATTCTTACACAACAGGTCAGCACGCTCAGCCACCTGTTTGCACCTTCAAAACTTTCATGGACTGTCGTCCTACTACTTTTAGTGGCACGGAAGGAGCGGTTGGACTCCTCCATTGGTTTGAAAAGCTCGAGTCTGTATTTGAAATGTGTGAATGCCCTGAGGCTCGCAGGGTGAAGTACGCCACTGGTACTCTAGAAGGCATTGCGCTGACTTGGTGGAATGCGCAGGTTCAGATATTAGGGTTGGCTGTTGCTAACGCCACACCCTGGAATGATTTCAAGGAATTGATCAAAGAGGAATACTGTAGCCGAGATGACATTCATAAGCTGGAGGTAGAGTTTTACCACTTGAAAATGACGGGGTCAGAAATTGAAGCGTACACCAGAAGATCGAATGAGTTAGCTATTTTGTGTCCTACTATGGTGGACCCTCCCATTAAGCGTATCGAACTGTATCTCAATGGTCTGGTGCCGGAGATTCAAAGTCACGTAACCTCAGCGAATCTTGGCACTATTCAACAGATCGTCAAGCTAGCTCATCGCCTCACCGATCAGGCGGTTGAACAGAACAGGCTGCCTAAACGTATCAACGCTACTACTACCGCTACCACTCCAGTTACTCCTGCTACTCCCAGTGACAACAAGCGGAAATGGGAAGGGGATTCCAGCAGGGGTTCAGCAACTGTACAGTCTCAAGCACAGCAGCAGCGCAAGATTAGTGATTATCAGAGCCCTAGTCAGCAATCTTCGGGCAGTCACAGGCAGGGTAGCTATCGAGGGAACCTCCCAAAGTGTAACAACTGTAACAGGCATCACAGTGGCCAGTACAACAAGGGTCGTTGTCAGAGGTGCCTCAGGATGGGCCATGAGGCCAAGGATTGTAGGAGCCCACGGCCTGTAACTCAGAATCAACAGCAGCAGCAAACGCAACAGAACCAACAGCAGGGTAACAAGGGATGTTTTCAGTGTGGTGCTGAAGGTCACTTCAAAAGACACTGCCCTCAGTTAAACCGAAACCAGAACAACAACAACAACCAGGGCAATGGGAACAACAACAACAATAATCAGGGCAGTGGGAACAACAATGGGGGAAACAACAACAACAATGGTGCAAAGGGTCGTATGTTTGTGATTGGTCAGAGTGACGCAAGGAACGATCCTAATGTGGTTACGGGTAAGTTTCTTCTTGACGACTTTTATGTTACCGTATTATTTGATTCGGGTGCGGATACCAGTTATATGTCTCTGAACGCTAACCAAATGCTTAAACGCGCACCAACACTTTTGAACACCAAACATGTCGTAGAGTTAGCTAACGGTAAAAGTTTAGAAGCCACACACATAGTTCAGGGTTGTAATCTTATCCTCGCTGGTCAGACTTTCTCTATCGATCTCATTCCTATAACTCTGAGTAGCTTTGATATCGTCATTGGTATGGATTGGTTATCCCAACAGCAAGCAGAGATCCTATGCAAGGAGAAGATCATTCGTATTCCCCGTACCGGCAAAGAACCTCTCGAAGTTCAAGGCGACAAGAGTGGTGTCGTGAGTGGCATCATCTCCTTCTTGAAGGCGCAGAAGTGTCTGCGAAAGGGCCACATAGCTATTTTAGCACTCGTTACTGATACATCGCAGAAAGAGAAAAAGATTGAGGATATTCCAGTAGTACGCGATTTTCCTCAAGTGTTTCCTGAAGAGTTACCAGGGTTACCGCCTCATCGTCAGGTCGAATTTCAGATCGAGCTAGCTCCAGGAGCAGCACCTATAGCTCGAGCGCCTTATCGCTTAGCTCCAACTGAACTGGAAGAACTATCTAAGCAACTGCAAGAACTCTTGGAAAAGGGTTTCATACGTCCTAGCTCTTCGCCCTGGGGAGCTCCGGTATTATTTGTAAAGAAGAAAGACGGTACTTTTCGTATGTGCATAGATTACCGCGAACTAAACAAGGTGACCGTAAAGAATCGTTATCCACTTCCACGCATCGACGACTTATTCGACCAGTTACAAGGGTCGAGCTATTACTCAAAGATTGATCTGAGGTCAGGTTACCATCAACTGAGAGTCCGGTATGAGGACGTCTCCAAAACAGCATTCAGAACACGCTACGGTCACTACGAGTTTTTGGTCATGCCATTCGGGCTAACGAACGCGCCTGCGGTTTTCATGGATCTTATGAATAGGGTGTGCAAACCTTATCTTGATAAGTTTGTTATTGTTTTCATCGACGACATCCTGATTTATTCAAGGAATCGGGAGGAACACGAGCAGCACTTACGACTTATTCTGGAACTCCTTCGAACGGAACAGCTGTACGCTAAGTTTTCAAAATGCGACTTCTGGCTTCGTGAAGTCCACTTCTTAGGCCATGTGGTAAACAAGGATGGGATTCATGTCGATCCATCCAAGGTAGATTCGATCAAGAACTGGCCTGCACCTAGAACACCGACAGAAATACGCCAATTCTTGGGTTTGGCGGGTTATTACAGACGGTTTATCAAAGACTTTTCAAAGATTGCATAGCCGCTTACATTACTGACACAGAAAGGTATTGCTTACCGTTGGAGTGACAGACAGGAAACAGTGTTTCAGCACTTAAAGGATAGACTTTGTAGCGCACCTATCCTCTCATTGCCTGAAGGCACGGATGATTTTGTAGTCTACTGCGACGCATCTATCCAAGGTCTTGGATGTGTATTGATGCAACGGGATAAAGTTATTGCTTATGCTTCACGCCAACTTAAGATTCACGAACGGAATTACACTACACACGATTTAGAGCTGGGAGCTGTTGTTTTTGCGCTCAAGATATGGCGACATTATCTGTATGGCACCAAGTGCACCATCTACACCGATCACAGGAGTCTTGAGCATATCTTCAAGTAGAAAGAATTGAACATGCGACAACGTCGATGGGTCGAGTTACTGAACGATTACGAATGTGCTATAAAGTACCATCCGGGCAAAGCCAATGTGGTGGCCGATGCCCTCAGTCGAAAGGATACTATACCTGGGCGTGTACGAGCGTTGCAACTCACTATTCAGTCTAGCCTTCCTTCACAGATACGAGATGCTCAGGTAGAAGCATTGAAACCGGAAAACGTCAGGGCTGAAGCCCTACGCGGCTCAAGGCAAAGGTTAGAACAAAAGGCAGACGGAGCCTACTATGTAACGGGACGCATCTGGGTCCCATTCTATGGCAACTTACGCGAGCTTGTAATGGATGAAGCTCATAAGTCTCGCTACTCAGTACATCCTGGTTCGGATAAGATGTACCACGACCTCAGAACTACATATTGGTGGCCTAGCATGAAGGCCCACATAGCAACTTACGTTAGCAAGTGTTTGACTTGTGCGAGAGTCAAAGCGGAATATCAGAAACCATCAGGCCCACTACAGCAACCTGAGATACCACAATGGAAATGGGAACAAATTTCCATGGATTTTGTTACTGGCCTGCCTAGATCTCAGCGCGGAAATGATACTATTTGGGTGATCGTGGATCGACTCACAAAGTCTGCTCACTTCTTGGCTATCAAGGAAACAGATAAAATTCTCCACTCTAGCAGACGTATACCTTAAGGAAGTTGTCTCAAGGCACGGGGTGCCCACCTCTATTATCTCTGATCGTGATGCACGTTTTACTTCAGAACTGTGGCAAGCAATGCACAAATCTTTTGGCTCACGATTAGACACGAGCATAGCTTATCATCCTCAGACCGATGGGCAGTCTGAGCGCACTATTCAAACTCTAGAAGACATGCTTCGGGCGTGCGTAATTGATTTTGGCAAGGGCTGGGAAAAACATCTGCCACTTGTGGAATTTTCATACAACAACAGCTACCACACCAGCATAAAAGCTGCTCCATTTGAGGCATTGTACGGACGTAAATGCCGATCACCTCTTTGTTGGGCAGAGGTGGGTGACAGTCAGATCACAGGTCCAGAAATGGTAGTTGATACTACTGAAAAGATTGCTCAAATACGACAACGCATGGCGGCAGCTCGTGACCGTCAGAAAGAATACGCCGATAAAGACAGGAAACTACTCGAGTTCCAGGTTGGGGATCGAGCACTACTCAAAGTTTCACCCTGGAAGGGTGTTGTTCGTTTTGGCAAACGAGGTAAGCTCAATCCACGATACGTTGGACCATTTGAAGTCATAGAAAAGATAGGCAAAGTGGCCTACAGACTGAACTTACCAGCTGAACTCAGTGCAGTTCACAACGTCTTTCATGTGTCGAATCTGAAGAAGTGGCAGTCAGATGAGACCTTCATAGTTCCTTTGAAGGAGCTCACTATCGACGAACGGTTGCATTTCGTCGAAGAACCAGTTGAAATCACGGACCGGGATGTTAAGGTCCTCAAGAACACCAGAATACCTCTTGTTCGAGTTCGTTGGAACTCCCGTCGTGGCCCAGAGTATACCTGGGAACGAGAAGACCAAATGGAACTCAAATATCCCCAGTTGTTCGAAAACAATGCTACTACTACTGAGGCTGAAGCTACTACGGAATTTCGGGATGAAATTCCAACTCAACGGGGGAATGATGTGACACCCCAGGAAAACCAGTAAACGATACAACTTACTTAGCTTCCTCAGTAACCGCATGCTAAATTTCGGGACGAAATTTCTTTCAAGTTGGGGATAATGTGACAACTCGAGTTTCCGACTTTCACTTTCGCATTAAGTGCACGTTGACTTTGACTGTGTAGTTGTTTGACTTGTTTAACTTGTAACTGTACACGTTGTATTTTTTTTTTATGAACGCATTGTGGTTGCATGATTTTTGTGTTTGGCTGTTTAAAATAAAGCCTGTTGAAAACTTAAACTGTTAAAACATAAAAGGACTCGACGAAACAGACAGGACCCGATGAAACAGACTGTTTCGCCATAAGCATCTCGACGAAACAGAAGTCTGTTTCGCCAAGCCCAGTTACGCGAAGCCCAGTAAGGGCCCAGAACACTGTTTCGTGTATATTTAGGGGAAACGAGTTCAGTTTCACACGTTTTAACAAATTAGAAACCCTAAAACTCTCCCAAGTGTGACGGCAGCTGTGTGTTTCCCCAAGCCCTCTCTATAGCGATCAAACCATCATTCCGAACATCTCGGTTAGTGTGCATACAGAATCGATTTCTTGTTATATTGATTTAAAAGTTTGTTTGTTGAATGCTTTTAATTGCGGCCCATGTGTGCTTTGTCAGGATATGATAGTCAAAGATGCAATTGCTAATTGTTTGTTTATATGTTGTTGTTGTTGTTTTGTAAAATAATGAACACTTCTTGGAATTTTCGGCTGGATGGATAAGATTTTGGAGGGTAACATGGGTGGTTTATTAAAATCGAGATTGGTGGGAACTTGTGAACCGCCAATTTATAATATTGATGTTGGTAGTGTTGATAATGGTTATTGGAGGTCCAATCGGTTGTGGTTATTGAAGGTCCAATGAGAATTGGCGGTGATAGATAGATGTTGGCCACTAAGGAATTGTGATATGATAATTTATTGCTGAAACTGTTATGTGTTCGACGAATCTAAGGCACCGGCGAAACAAGTTGTTATGACGAAACCGACATGGCGAAACACATTGTGTTTCGCCGAGACTAGTCATGACGAAACAAGAGTGTTTCGTCAAAGGGTATTACGGCGAAACAGGGGTGTTTCGCCGACTGGGTAAACTGATTATGTAATTTGTTTCTGTTAAGTCTTAACTGAGTTAACTAACTGCTGTTAGATGTTACGCCTAATTATGAATACGTGCAATGCGCTACTTGGTGATTTTTGATGTGATATCCACTATAATTATGTTTACGTGCAAACAACTTGAATGCAAACTGATTATGTATTCATGCATACCTTAGGACGTGATTGATTAACCGTGAGCACATACTTAGCATACCGAGCAAAACAAGGTGAGTTCACACCCTTACTAAGGCATGGGATTCCCAGGGTTTGGGGAATGGGATGGAAGGAATAAGGTTGAATAGATTCGTACATACACTGATACTAGACTACCATACCATTGTCCTCGGTTGTGAAGGACACATACGGAAAACCTACGTATACTTATGCTACTCGCTATCCTCGGTTGTGAAGGATACTCACGTAAAACCTACGTGAACTTATACTCAATACTGTCCTCGGTTGTGAAGGACACTTACGTAAAGCCTACGTAAACTATGTACGTACTACTGTTCTCGGTTGTGAAGAACACTTATGGTTACAAATAGTCTAGTGTATATGCAAACATGGGAAGCCCCCACTAATAGAACATACTATAGGCCCAGTAGAGCCACACGTTACGAAACGAACCTGCTTTTACGAACTTACTTACTGTGAACTCGCTCAACTAGTTGTTGACTCTCTGTTACATGCCTTGCAGGACCTTAGGTACTTTTGGAGCTTGCACGGGAGGCACGGTCGTTGTGGACATGGATCGTGAAATGTGTTGTTAAACCTTATGACATTTTGTACTTAAACTTATGTTGGGTTTACTTTAAATGCTTCCGCTACACACTTGTTTATATTTGGTTTTTGGGAAACACCTATCGTATTGTTGAATGACTTTTGATAATTATACTTATGTTCAATATGATTGGTGGCTTGATCCTGGTCATGTCACGCCTCCAAGCGGTGGTACTCCGTGTGTGGTTTTTGGGGGTGTGACAGATTGGTATCAGAGCCATTGGTTATAGAGAACTTGGTTTTAATAAGGGGAAAACGTTTTTATTAAAACCAGACTATAACCGAAATAGTGCTCAACGATCCACAACGACGCCTCGCATCACGTGCAAGACTCATCACTCTAGGTAATAAGGTACATGTCTTATTGTCTACTTGCTAGAATTGCATAGAATTTTGCTCCGGGTATGCTTAGGTTAACTTAACACTATTGCATGAGAACATTTGTGTGCTTACTCTCTTCTGTCCTCGCACTACTCGCGAACCTCTCTCACTTATGTTATATTTGTTATGAAGATCATGTCTGGACGCATTAACATGACGCAAGCCCAATTGACGGCTCTCATTAACGAGCAAATTGCTGCGGCACTTGCAGCCGCACAAGCAGGAGGTATACCCTGCCGTTGTAAACTCACACTAGGATCTTTAGATCCTACACTCCTAAACCAACTCTTGTGTTTAATCTTGTCCTGGATTCTTACACAACAGGTCAGCACGCTCAGCCACCTGTTTGCACCTTCAAAACTTTCATGGACTGTCGTCCTACTACTTTTAGTGGCACGGAAGGAGCGGTTGGACTCCTCCATTGGTTTGAAAAGCTCGAGTCTGTATTTGAAATGTGTGAATGCCCTGAGGCTCGCAGGGTGAAGTACGCCACTGGTACTCTAGAAGGCATTGCGCTGACTTGGTGGAATGCGCAGGTTCAGATATTAGGGTTGGCTGTTGCTAACGCCACACCCTGGAATGATTTCAAGGAATTGATCAAAGAGGAATACTGTAGCCGAGATGACATTCATAAGCTGGAGGTAGAGTTTTACCACTTGAAAATGACGGGGTCAGAAATTGAAGCGTACACCAGAAGATCGAATGAGTTAGCTATTTTGTGTCCTACTATGGTGGACCCTCCCATTAAGCGTATCGAACTGTATCTCAATGGTCTGGTGCCGGAGATTCAAAGTCACGTAACCTCAGCGAATCTTGGCACTATTCAACAGATCGTCAAGCTAGCTCATCGCCTCACCGATCAGGCGGTTGAACAGAACAGGCTGCCTAAACGTATCAACGCTACTACTACCGCTACCACTCCAGTTACTCCTGCTACTCCCAGTGACAACTAGTTGTTGACTCTCTGTTACATGCCTTGCAGGACCTTAGGTACTTTTGGAGCTTGCACGGGAGGCACGGTCGTTGTGGACATGGATCGTGAAATGTGTTGTTAAACTTTATGACATTTTGTACTTAAACTTATGTTGGGTTTACTTTAAATGCTTCCGCTACACACTTGTTTATATTTGGTTTTTGGGAAACACCTATCGTATTGTTGAATGACTTTTGATAATTATACTTATGTTCAATATGATTGGTGGCTTGATCCTGGTCATGTCACGCCTCCAAGCGGTGGTACTCCGTGTGTGGTTTTTGGGGGTGTGACAGTTTCATGGAAACCGTGCTTTAATCGCATCCGTACAAGTGTCGGATCCTTATGGTGGCTAAAAATGGTTCTTATCAGCTGACTAAGCATGTGTGAGTGTGTGGTGGTGGATCAACCAGCTGCAATCTGCTGTTAAATGCAGTTAATCTGGTCAGGAAGTCGGACGCGGCCCGCTTCAGGATGTGCAGAAACTCAGGCGGGCCGCCTGGGAGTCACAGATCAGAACAAAGTTTCAGAAATGACAGTTTCAGTCCCTGCACGTGTTTAAGCCCATTTCCGGCACTTCTAAGGCCCGTAAAGCCAACTTTAAGGCCCTAAAATGATGCCTAAACATTGTGGACATGAAACATGCTAAAAAATATCTCAGATGTCGGTTCGTTTGGCCGTACGATCGCGATGTTTGCTTAATTACGACGGAATGTGCATAAGCGCGAAAAACGATCCAAATGACGCAACGAATGGATTTTTCTTATCCCGAGCACTAAAATAAAATATTTTAGTGCTTACATAAATTTTTGGATGTCCGGTTGTATTCAGAACGTAAGTTATGCGCGAAAATGCAAAGGATATTTAAGGTGTGTTTAACTTTTAGTCCCTGAATGACCCAAAAGTTTATTTTAGCACACCGAACCCCTCAAAGCCTATTTCTAAGCTATGTAAAGGATATTTAAGGTGTGTTTAACTTATGGTCATGTTCCGGAATGTCTGTTACAGTTCAAATTGGCATACTTTCGCAGTTTGTCAAGTTTAGTCCCTGTAAGCGAATTAACTTGTTTTTTGCCATACCAAAGCCTTCAAAACTTATTTCTAAGTTATGTATAGGTTATCTATGGTATGTTAAGCCTGTGTCACTATTCCGGAGTGTTCGTTGCATTAAACTGGTTATATCTACGCATTAGTGCGCGTATAACCTTCCAGAAAGCGATTTAGAGCTTGAAATCGAGCAAGAGTTGATATGTGCAAAAGCTACACATATTTATACAAGTCCAAAGTATGAAATACAATATTTCATTGGTTTGGCATTTGTTTGATGGTTGAAGTGACACAGGTGTTACAAGGAAAGCCCTTGATCAATCTGGATCGCCGGCATAAAACCTCGGGAGCTGACAATCGCAGCTGCCTTGTTCTTCTTATTACTTTAAACGTCAGGATACAGTGCAGGATATAGACCAAATCGCTAAGTGTTACAATGCCTTTGTATGAAAGTGAGAATTGCCTGAGAGCGAGTGTTAGAGTGTAGCAAGTGTGAATGTGATGTCCTATTCGATCTGGTATACCCACCTATTTATAGTTACAAAGTAGAAACTAAAATTCCTATAAATATGGGATACTCCCGAATATTCCATAAGTAGCCGTTTGGAACCAAAGAAAGCGGGCTTAACGTCTCTCCTTGAACAACATGGACCGAGTCTTCCGCGGAATGAGTCTTCGTGAACATTGATAGCTTCTAACCCACGTACCTGCACATAATCCGTTAGTAATCCTGAGGATACCATTCAGGATGTTACCAATATCCTGAATCAGCATCCCGGATGTAAACAGATACTATATAACCAAGATATAAATCAAGATATTTTCCAGGATATGGGCTCAGAATTTCACCCATAACAATACTGACTATGTATATTAAGTATCCGCATTGATACCTGTTCTTCCAATTGTAGGGTCTTGAACGGTTAATGCACTTATACGAGGATTCTTGTTGGCTAAACAAAATGCTGGAAGCTAAACTGAAGAAGGCTGAGACCACCATTACAGACCAAGCAGCGATCGCCACCACCAAGTCGCAGCATTACGAGGCTAAATACAAGGCTGTGGCTCAGGAAGCTCAAACTGCCATCAACAAGGCCAACCAGGATGCTCAACTCAAGCTAGATGCTGCTCAACGTCAGCATGAACATGATATGAACTCGTACAGGGAGAGCCTCAAAGGATCCGTCATGATTTCTTTCCTCCAAGCCATGCTAAAAATGGCCTATGAAGCCAGAGCCCTGGGCTTTGAATGCCCTTCATGGAATGTTAGCGCTTGGGAGGCGAAATTGAAGGATCTTGGGGGCAATCCTGTGGAGCTTCCTGCAAAGTCCGTGGTTGAAGAGCCTTCCAAAAAGGCTGAAATGGTGGTGGATGCTGGTGGTGATGCCGAGAAGGATGCTGGAGCTGATCCTGGAACCGGAGCTGGTGGCGAAGCGATGGTCAAAGAAGGTGATGCTGCTTGAAGGCAGAAAGTGGGCGATGATGGATATTGACGCCTAGGCTGGAGCCCACTTTTTAAATTTGGTGAATGTGGTTGTTTGAACAATTTACTTTCCTGTCTCTTGAACAATTTTAATTTCCTACAGATAGAACAATATGATGGCCAAAGGTGGAGGGATCCAGAGTTTCAGGATGAAGCCCTTGGTCATCAGTCTTTAGTATGCTTTTTTGAACAATTAACAGTTGAAGGTGGAGGGATCCTGGGTTTCAGGAGGAAGCCTTCAACTGTTTAAGTAAATATGGTTAAAACTAGTTGCACTATTGGTGGATTGGTCTCATTTTGAGATGAAGCCAATAGTGCAACCTTTTGCAATGTTAATAATAAACTAACCTTTCTAGCCGTATCCATTGTTATTTACATTTTCCTTTGAAAATTACATTGTATATGTTTTGGCTTAAATTTTCATAAAAAATTTTCTTATCTCAAATGCTATACTTCAAATATTCTGACCAAATATCCAGGTCAGGATACCGCTATTATGCTTAGTACCTTAATCAGAAATGTTCCATTAAGACTTTGTCAAACACAACTCCAAAAACTTAGATTATTAAGATAAGGTTTTTAAAAAGGTAAAAAGGTGAGACCATACCAGAAATATTTAGAGAATACATTCCAACTTCACACTTTGAACCTCTTGCAACCTCCCCATCAAGGATGTCCCCTGTCCTGAACACTTAGCAAACCAAGTTCAAATTTCATCCTTCGGGCCGTTTACAATGTATCAAGATAGATATCCCCTGTGTTTAATGCACAACAAACTTAAGCACTTAGCAACTTCTCAATTTGGACAAGAATGTGCATCAACACAATCATAACTGATGTCATATTTGTAGACAACTTTAATATTACAGGGTATAAACCCTAAATATCCTGGAGATAAATCCTTAACACTCTGGGGATAAACCCTAAGTATCCTGGGGATAAACCCACATTTTCGTGCGCTACAGGCAGGAGTGTATAAACTCCAAGACTTAGAAAGGTGAAAACCTTTAAACCTTAGAGAGTATAAAAATACCCTTTCGTGAGAGAGGGTGATCAATCCTCATATACGTTAATGATCCAGGATATAGCCAATAATAACGAAATTGTCAGCCACTATTACATGAACTGGTCCCGCTATCTTGAACTATTCCCGGATAACTTGCGCTCCAGGCAGGGTGTTTAAACCCAATTCGAGAGAAAGGTGAATACCTTTAAACCTTTGAAAGGATAAGGATTCCTTAAACGTGAGAGAGGGGGCCAATCCTCTAATCTTTCGATTCGTCTTGAGTATATATCCTGGAGTTGTTAGTACATTATGTCAGTAGCTTCCGTCTGCATCGAGTCTTGTATTTTGTCCTGTTTGTGTGTTTTTGTATATGTATGTATTTTTATGTATTTGTGTGTCTAGAAAAAACAAGGAATGGCGCGTTATCTATTAAGTGAAATCCATTAGACGACAAATGTCATTCGAACGGATGGCCATCCGATCGGATTACCATCCGATCTGATGACCATCCGAACGGGTGACACCCTCTACTTCCCTGTTTGCCTATAAATACTAGGTTAGTGGCTTTTGTCTAGAACTCTTAGAACTTTTGAACTTTTGGAGAACTTTTGGCGGATTTGAGATAGCGAAGTTCTGTCTTACTTTCATCTGGATCTTCTATATTTTCACTATTCAATCAATGAATTCAGACATCTTAAGTGTTGAGATTGTCGTTGTTGATTCTCAGACGGTGTCGAGGGATTCCACACCTCGCCACTGATCGATTCCGCTACGTTCTACGACTAGAACAGATCCTTCGTAACGGCCCAACAAGTGGTATCAGAGCCACAGGAGGTTGGATCGGAGACAACAACAGTAAATTCACTGAGTTTTCAGCCATTTTCTGCATATTTCTGTCAAATATCACTGGAGATTCTGACTATTTCTTCATCTTCTCCTTCATTTCTTGCAGTTTTCATATTTTCACACCTTAAAATCGGAAAAACTCAAAATTAAGCTAGAATTTACGGACAAAATTGAGTAAATTTGATATCAATCAGATCGGAATTGACAATAGAACAATCCTACAAATTTCATTCAAAAATTCGGACTAAATCATCATCAAATCAATAAAAAACTATGGATTGTTCTTCGCATATGCTGACATTACTTATCCGATTGGATTGCAATCCGATCGGATTGGACTAGATTCTATTCGTTTACATTGAACTTGTTCGATCGGATCACCATCCGATCGGATTGGTTTTGAGGTTTAAAGTCTTTAAAGCACAAGTCTCTTCGATCGAACGACCATCCGATCGGACCGCCATTCGACACTTGTGCCATCTGACACTTCTCACTTGGTTCATTACTTGTCTGTGTCATCCGATCAAATCGCCATTCGATCGGACTGCCATTCGATCCTAGTGCTCAGTCTTTGAATGTTGTTAAATTTTTCTAAGTGTTTGATTTGTTTTCAGGAATTTCAAGATGGGAGACAATTTTTTGAACCCATTCAGCGACATCTTTGCTTAAAACACTGGAGATGCATCGACAAATACAAACACCAATACCAATACAAGCTCGAAAAAGGCAATTGCAGATTCTTTAAGCGTCGACAATGCCTATGGAACATATAACAAGCCACTGAAGTTGATGGCGATTGAAGACTACAATCGTTGGGCAAATAGGTTTGATGGTTGGTTGAAGGCTTTTGCTTACCAGAGCTGGAGGTGTATGAAGAATGGTTATGATGTTGCAAGACGAGATTATGAAAACTTGGCTGACAATGAACATTAGACGTTTATTGCTGAACAAAAGTGTATAGCCTTGCTCTATCAGTCAGTCAGAGACGATATTATTTCCTTAATTAACTTCAATAATTCAAAAGATTTATGGGCTAAACTAGAAAAGAAGTGCATTGGGGGAGAAGAGATTGTGAAAAACAAGAAACGACTCTTTAAAAAGGAGTTTGACTTATTTGCATGTATGAAAAATGAAAATGTATTAAAGATGATTGAGCGGTTTTGCCATCTGAAGATAGAACTCGTCAGACATGGGATCACAATTACTGAAGAAGAGATGGTTGAAAAGTTATTGGAATCTCCGCCAGATGAGAAAGACTGGAAATACTATGGTCTGGTTCTGAAAAATACCAAAGCAATGTCAGAAATGACAGTTGACTGGTTGATCGAAAGATTCAAAAGTCGTGAGTTGGAAATCAAGAAAATGAACAAAGTAAACAACACCCCATATCTACAGAATGTCGATCTCTACTACAGGGGAAGTATGATTCCAAAAACAACATCACCAAGAACCGCATTCACTACTGAGAGTTCAAGCACGATGTCTCAAGAAAAGAAAAGCAGCAGTTCATCACCCAGCAGTGGTTATCATGGAGGTTCTTCTCCGTCTGTTCCAAGCAGTCAGCAACAACAAAATGTTCCCGAAAATGTCTTTCAATGCAACATCGCTGTTAACCTAAACAACGCTCAAAACTTCAATGAGGAGGCAGCGAAACAACAAATGGTGTTCCTTGCCTCTATCTTTGAGTCGTATGAAAGTCTGGTAGCAGGAAAGATCGGAAATACAAATCTTACAAAAGAAGACTACGACTAGATAGATCCTGAAGAAATGGAATTGATCGATATACATTGGTGCATGGCAAGTGTAATCAACAGAGCACAACGATTCATGGAGATCACAGGAAGAAATTCCATTGGAGGGCCTTCGACAAAACTTGGTTTTGAAAAATCTATAGTGACCAGCTTCAAGTGTAAGCAAAAGGGGCACTTCAAGTGTGAATGCAGAAATTCAGCAGCAGATGAAATTGCTAACCCTTTTCATGATGATTACTACAAGAAAGCTGTTTATCACCGAAACCACGAAGAGCCGCCCAGAATGAAACCGATCGAGGAGACTCCAAAGGAAAAGTCGATAGCTTTAGCTGTGATTCAGGATGATGAAGGTTTCGATTGGAGTGAATTCCTGCCGGAAGATGATGCAGTTGGGTTTGCATTCATGGCACAAATTTAATCACCACCAGTTTCGAAAGAAAATAGGAAGAGAGAACATACATCTGTCGAAAGTTGTTGGCATAAACTATGAAAGACAAAATCTACGCAACTTGGAAAGAAGCCAAAAGAGCAAATAGATGGGATCCTGATCGCGAATGCTACTTAGATCCAAAAGGCAACATCGTTGTGGAACCATCATCAGTCCAAGTCAAAACTCTTATAAAATCGATAGCAGAAACTGAAGAACAGAGAGAGAGAGAGAGAGAGACACTGTGACAACTCGAGTTTCTAAGATTTCCATCTTCGCATTAATTGCACAATAATTGTTTATGTTGTTTGTTACTCGACTTGTTTGTTTCACAACGCTTACATTTGTAAAACGTTAAATCGTATTGCGATTTATATTTTGTATTTGGGATGCAAAATATTTTTTTTTATATATATGTGAGTATATGTTAATAAGGTTTTGTATTAATTGGCATGTTATAAATAAAGATGGAACCCTTACTGAAAACTATTACCCAGGAAAACACTATCTAGTGAAAACACCTTATGTGTTTTCGTCCACTGGTGACCAACGAAAACAGAGATAGGCCTTGGCCCAGTATTGAGTTATTATATATTTATTTTATCACAATCTTCCCGGAGAAGTTTCTCATTTGGCAAACCTTATCACATTGTTTCTCTCTCTCCTTTTGAAATCCGACGGCACACATCCATCGAAGTACCACCTTGCTGCTTAGGTTAGTTATTGATTTCTTATTATTACTGGATATCATGAATGAACAGGTAGTATGTGATGATTATGAGTGTATGATTTGTATTGATCTGTATGTTATGAAAGATCTGAGGATTAAATGATAGTCTTGATATCACAATGATTAGTAATCTGTGCGATGGTGTTTATTGTTTGGGTCGTTTGATTGTTACTGAAACTGTCGAGTTGGTTAGAAATGTTTGGGGATTTAAAAACCTGCTGTTGTTGATGATGATGATGAGGAAACCAACGAAATCACAAAGGGATTTCGGCACCCTAGTGATTTCGTCACACACATACTCAACGAAAACACCCCCACAATAACAAACTGGACGAAATCACTTTAGGTGATTTTCGGCCCAAATAGGGGATTTCGGCCCATGTGTGTGTTTTCGGCCCAATGAGGGATTTCGGCCACATAGGGATTTCGAAATGTAGTGTTTTCGGCTCTTGTGTTTTATTAACCTGTTAGTTTATTAACTTAGTTTATTTTATTAATTCAATTAGTTGTTAATTAAGTTAATTAAGTTAACTCTATGGAAATATGTAACTTAATTAAGTGGGTAACCTTAATAATTGATAACACTGTTAGTGTATAAATTCTGTTAAGTGTGCACCTCTGTTAGTTCAGCAACTCAGTTAGTATATTAGTTCTGTTAATATGTTAACTGGGTTACATATGTAAAGCTTGAATTGCATGAATGTGACTAATTGTTTGTGTGTTGCATCATATTAACTGTCAAACACTCTGTGATATTGATTTCATGCGAAATATTACGAACGTGAACTGATTGAGTATACGTGCACTATAGGACTTGACTGATTTATTGTGAGCACTTAACTTAGCATACCGAGCAAACTAAGGTGAGTTCACACTCTTACCAAGGCATGGGATTCCCGGGGTTGGGAATGGGTTGATTGATTATTTATGCTTAAGAATTATCGGAATTACATACCATAGGCCTCGGGAGAGGAAGGTTAATGGTAGATACTACTAGACTAGTGATACATATACTTCTCTTCGCACACACGCCGGGATCGGCCGCGATACTAGAACAATCTTCGTATACATGCCTGGAATGGCGAACTATACTTTAATCTTCGCAAACATGCCTGGAGGGCCGCGATACAAATATACCTAGTCTAGAGAACATATGGGAAACCCCCACTAAACTTCGCAAACATGCCTAGAGGGCCGCGATACCATTACATACGATACATGATTACTAAACGAACTTACGATTTACGATACGAACACTATAACTGAATAACCAACTGTGAACTCGCTCAACTAGTTGTTGACTCTCTGTTACATGCCTTGCAGGACCATAGGTACTCTTGGAGCTTGCACGGGAGGCGCGGTCGTTGTGGGCACGGATTTTTTTTGGATGTTATGATACACTCTTTTGTGACACTTCAACTTAATACTTATGTTGGGTTTTTACATTATTGCTTCCGCTACACACTTGTTTATGTTTGGTTTTGAAAACACCTATCGTATTGATGAATGACTTTTACTATTCACTTATATGTTCAATATGATTGGTGGCTTGATCCTGGTCAGTCACGCCTCCAAGCGGTGGTACTCCGCGTGTGGATCATGTGGGTGTGACAGATTGGTATCAGAGCCATTGGTTATAGAGAACTTGGTTTTAATAAGGGAAAAGCGTTTTTATTAAAACCAGACTATAACCAGTACAGTGCTCAACGATCCACAACGACGCTTCGCTCCACGTTCAAGACTCAACATCCTAGGTAATATGGTATATGTTTTATTGCCTACTTGCTAGAATTACATAGAACTTTGCTCATGGTATGCTTAGATACACATAACTCCTATTGCTTGAGAATACTTGTGTGCTCACTCTCTTTTGTCATCGCACTATTCGCGAACCTCTCTTACTTATGTTACCTTTGCTATAATGATTATGGCTGGACGCATTAACATGACACAAGCCCAGTTGACGGCTCTTATTAACGAACGAGTTGCTGCGGCACTTGCAGCCGCACAAGAAGGAGGTATACCCTGCAGTTGTAACTCACACTAGGATCTTTAGATCCTACACTCCTAAAACAACTCTTGTGCTTAATCTTGTCCTGGTTCTTATACACAACAGGTCAGCACGCTCAGCCACCTGTTTGCACCTTCAAAACTTTCATGGACTGTCGTCCTACTACTTTTAGTGGCACGGAAGGAGCGGTTGGACTCCTCCATTGGTTTGAAAAGCTCGAGTCCGTATTTGAAATGTGTGAATGCCCTGAGGCTCGCAGGGTGAAGTACGCCACTGGTACTCTAGAAGGCATTGCGCTGACTTGGTGGAATGCGCAAGTTCAGATGTTAGGGTTGGCTGTTGCTAACGCCACACCCTGGAATGATTTCAAGGAGTTGATCAAAGAGGAATACTGTAGCCATGATGACATTCATAAGCTGGAGGTAGAATTTTACCACTTGAAAATGACGGGGTCAGAAATTGAAGCGTACACCAGAAGGTCGAATGAGTTGGCTATTCTGTGTCCTACTATGGTAGACCCTCCCATTAAGCGTATCGAACTGTATCTCAATCGTCTGGTGCCGGAGATTCAAAGTCACGTAACCTCAGCGAATCTTGGCACCATTCAACAGATCGTCAAGCTAGCTCATCGTCTCACCGATCAAGCAGTGGAACAGAACAGGCTGCCTAAACGTATCAGCGCTACTACTACCGTTGCCACTCCAGCTACTCCTGCTACTCCTAGTGACAACAAGCGGAAAAGGGAAGGGGATTCCAGTAGGGGTTCAGCTACCGTACAGTCTCAAGCACAGCAGCAGCGCAAGACTAGTGATTACCAGAGTCCGAGTCAGCAATCGTCTGGTGGTCAGGGGCAGAGTGGATATCGGGGAATTCACCCACTGTGTAACAGGTGCAACAGACACCACAGTGGTCAGTGTCGTAAAGGCCGTTGTCAGAGATGTCTAAGGGTAGGTCATGAAGCTAAAGATTGCAGGAGCTCAAGGCCTGCGAATCAGAACCAGTAACAACAACCACCAGCTCCACGAAACCAGCCACAACAGCAACAACAACAAGGAAATAGGGCATGCTTTCAGTGTGGGGCTGAAGGCCACTTCAAGCGGAACTGCCCCCAGTTAAACCAGAATCAGAATAACAACAACAATAATCAGGGCAAATGGAACAACAATGGGGGAAACAACAACAACAATGGTGCTAAGGGTCGTGCATTTGTGATTGGTCAGGGTGATTCAAGGAACGATCCTCATGTGGTTATGGGTAAGTTTCTTCTCGACGACTTTTATGTTACTGTATTATTTGATTCGGGTGCGGATACCAGTTATATGTCTCTGAAAGTTAGTCAAATGCTTAAACGCGCACCAACAATTTTGAACACCAAACATGTCGTAGAGCTAGCTAACGGTAAAAGTCTAGAAGCCACACACATAGTTCAGGGTTGTAATCTTATCCTCGCTGGTCAGACTTTCTCTATCGATCTCATTCCTATAACTCTGAGTAGTTTTGATATCGTCATTGGTATGGATTGGTTATCCCAACAACAAGCAGAGATCCTATGCAAGGAGAAGATCATTCGTATTTCCCGTACTGGCAAAGAACCTCTCGAAGTTCAAGGCGACAAGAGTGGTGTCGTGAGTGGCATCATCTCCTTCTTGAAGGCTCAGAAGTGTTTGCGAAAGGGCCACACAGCTATTTTGGCACTCATTACTGATACATCGACGACAGAGAAAAAGATTGGGGATATTCCTGTAGTACGCGACTTTCCTCAAGTGTTTCCTGAAGAGTTACCTGGGTTACCGACCCATCGCCAGGTCGAGTTTCAAATCGAGCTAGCTCCTGGAGCAGCACCCATAGCTCGAGCGCCATACCGCTTAGCTCCAACTGAACTGGAAGAACTGTCTAAGCAATTACAAGAACTATTGGAAAAGGGTTTCATACGTCCTAGCTCTTCGCCCTGGGGAGCTCCAGTACTATTTGTAAAGAAGAAGGACGGTACCTTCCGCATGTGTATAGACTACCGCGAACTGAACAAGGTGACTGTGAAGAATCGTTATCCTCTTCCACGCATCGACGACTTATTCGACCAGTTGCAAGGGTCGAGCTGTTACTCAAAGATTGACCTGAGGTCAGGCTATCATCAACTGAGAGTCCGGGATGAGGACGTCTCCAAAACAGCATTCAGAACACGCTACGGCCACTACGAGTTTCTAGTCATGCCATTCGGACTAACGAACGCGCCTGCGGTTTTCATGGATCTTATGAACAGGGTGTGCAAACCTTATCTTGACAAGTTTGTTATTGTCTTCGTCGATGACATCCTGATCTATTCGAAGAGTCAGGAGGAACACGAGCATCATTTACGACTTATTTTGGAACTTCTTCGAACGGAACAACTGTACGCCAAGTTTTCAAAATGCGACTTCTGGCTTCGTGAAGTCCACTTCCTAGGCCACGTGGTAAACAAGGATGGGATTCATGTTGATCCATCCAAGGTAGATTCGATCAAGAACTGGCCTGCACCTCGCACACCAACTGAAATACGCCAATTCTTGGGTTTGGCAGGTTATTACAGACGGTTCATCAAAGACTTCTCAAAGATTGCACAGCCGCTTACATTACTGACACAGAAAGGTGTTGCTTATCGTTGGAGTAATACACAGGAAACAGCGTTTCAGCACTTAAAGGATAGACTTTGTAGCGCACCTATCCTCTCATTGCCTGAAGGCACGGATGATTTTGTAGTCTACTGCGACGCATCTATCCAAGGTCTTGGATGTGTGTTGATGCAGCGGGATAAAGTCATTGCTTATGCTTCGTGCCAACTTAAGATCCACGAACGGAATTACACTACACATGATTTAGAGCTGGGAGCTGTTGTTTTTGCGCTCAAGATATGGCGACATTACCTGTATGGCACTAAATGCACCATCTACACCGATCACAGGAGCCATGAGTATATATTCAAGCAGAAAGAATTGAACATGCGACAACGTAGATGGGTTGAACTACTAAACGATTACGAATGTGCTATAAAGTACCATCCGGGCAAAGCCAATGTGGTGGCCGACGCCCTCAGTCGAAAGGATACTACACCTAGGCGTGTACGAGCGTTGCAACTCACTATTCAGTCTAGTCTTCCTTCTCAGATACGAGATGCTCAAGTAGAAGCATTGAAACCAGAAAACGTCAGGGCTGAAGCCCTACGCGGTTCAAGGCAACGGTTAGAACAAAAGACAGACGGCGCCTACTATGTAACAGGACGCATCTGGGTCCCACTCTACGGCAACTTACGCGAGCTTGTAATTGAAGAAGCTCATAAGTCTCGCTACTCAGTACATCCTGGTTCGGTTAAGATGTACCACGACCTCAGAACTACATATTGGTGGCCTAGCATGAAGGCCCACATAGCAACTTACGTTAGCAAGTGTTTGACTTGTGCGAGAGTCAAAGCGGAATATCAGAAACCTTCAGGCCCATTCCAACAACCTGAGATACCACAATGGAAATGGGAACAAATTTCCATGGATTTTGTTACTGGCCTACCTAGATCTCAGCGCGGAAATGATACTATTTGGGTGATCGTGGATCGACTCACAAAGTCTGCTCACTTCTTGGCTATCAAGGAAACGGATAAGTTCTCCACTCTAGCAGACGTATACCTTAAAGAAGTTGTCTCGAGGCACGTAGTGCCCACCTCTATTATCTCTGATCGTGATGCACGTTTTACTTCAGAACTGTGGCAAGCAATGCACAAATCTTTTGGCTCTCGTTTAGACATGAGCATAGCTTATCATCCTCAGACCGATGGGCAGTCTGAGCGCACTATTCAAACTCTAGAAGACATGCTTCGGGCGTGCGTAATTGACTTTGGCAATGGCTGGGAAAAACATCTGCCACTGGTGGAATTTTCATACAATAACAGTTACCACACCAGCATTAAAGCTGCTCCATTTGAGGCATTGTACGGGCGTAAATGCCGATCACCTCTTTGTTGGGCAGAGGTGGGTGACAGTCAGATCACAGGTTCAGAAATGGTAGTTGATACTACTGAAAAGATTGCTCAAATACGAAACGCATGGCGGCAGCTCGTGACCGTCAGAAAGCATACGCCGATAAAGACAGGAAACTACTCGAATTCCAGGTTGGGGATCGAGCGCTACTCAAAGTGTCACCCTGGAAGGGTGTTGTTCGTTTTGGCAAAAGGGGCAAACTCAATCCACGATACGTTGGACCATTTGAAGTCATTGAGAAAATAGGCAAAGTGGCCTACAGACTGAACTTACCAGCTGAACTCAGTGCAGTTCACAACGTCTTTCACGTGTCGAATTTGAAGAAGTGTCTGTCAGATGAGACCTTCATAGTTCCTTTGAAGGAGCTCACTATCGACGAACAGTTGCATTTCGTCGAGGAACCAGTTGAAATCACGGACTGGGATGTTAAGGTCCTCAAGAACACCAGAATACCACTTGTTCGAGTTCGTTGGAACTCCCGTCGCGGCCCAGAGTATACCTGGGAACAAGAAGACCAAATGGAACTCAAATATCCCCAGTTGTTCGAAAACAATGCAACTACTACTGAGGCTGAAGCTACTACAGAATTTCGGGATGAAATTCCAAATCAACGGGGGGTTGATGTGACACCCCAGGAAAACCAGTAAACTACACAACACAACACAACTAGCTTCCTCAGTAACCATGTGCTAAATTTCGGGACGAAATTTCTTTCAAGTTGGGGATAATGTGACAACTCGAGTTTCTAAGATTTCCATCTTCGCATTAATTGCACAATAATTGTTTATGTTGTTTGTTACTCGACTTGTTTGTTTCACAACGCTTACATTTGTAAAACGTTAAATCGTATTGCGATTTATATTTTGTATTTGGGATGCATAATATATTTTTTTATATATATGTGAGTGTATGTTAATAAGGTTTTGTATTAATTGGCATGTTATAAATAAAGATGGAACCCTTACTGAAAACTATTACCCATGAAAACACTATCTAGTGAAAACACCTTATGTGTTTTCGTCCACTGGTGACCAACAAAAACAGAGATGGGCCTTGGACCAGTATTGAGTTATTATATATTTATTTTATCACAATCTTCCCGGAGAAGTTTCTCATTTGGCAAACCTTATCACATTGTTTCTCTCTCTCCTTTTGAAACCCGACGGCACACATCCATCGAAGTTCCACCTTGCTGCTTAGGTTAGTTATTGATTTCTTATTATTACTGGACATCATGAATGAACAGGTAGTATGTGATGATTATGAGTGTATGATTTGTATTGATCTGTATCTTATGAAAGATCTAAGGATTAAATGATAGTCTTGATATCACAATGATTAGTAATCTGTGCGATGGTGTTTATTGTTTGGGTCGTTTGATTGTTACTGAAACTATCGAGATAGTTAGAAATGTTTGGGGATTTAAAAACCTGCTGTTGTTGATGATGATGATGAGGAAACCAACGAAATCACTAAGGGATTTCGGCACCCTAGTGATTTCGTCACACACATACTCAACGAAAACACCCCCACAATAACAAACTGGACGAAATCACTTTAGGTGATTTTGGGCCCAAATAGGGGATTTCGGCCCATGTGTGTGTTTTCGGCCCAATGAGGGATTTCGGCCACATAGGGATTTCGAAATGTAGTGTTTTCGGCTCTTGTGTTTTATTAACCTGTTAGTTTATTAACTTAGTTTATTTTATTAATTCAGTTAGTTGTTAATTAAGTTAATTAAGTTAACTCTATGGAAATATGTAACTTAATTAAGTGGGTAACCTTAATAATTGATAACACTGTTAGTGTATAAATTCTGTTAAGTGTGCAGCTCTTTTAGTTCAGCAACTCAGTTAGTATATTAGTTCTGTTAATATGTTAACTGGGTTACATATGTAAAGCTTGAATTGCATGAATGTGACTAACTGTTTGTGTGTTGCATCATATTAACTGTCAAACACTCTGTGATATTGATTTCATGCGAAATATTACGAACGTGAACTGATTGAGTATACGTGCACTATAGGACTTGACTGATTTATTGTGAGCACTTAACTTAGCATACCGAGCAAACTAAGGTGAGTTCACACTCTTACCAAGGCATGGGATTCCCGGGGTTGGGAATGGGTTGATTGATTATTTATGCTTAAGAATTATCGGAATTACATACCATAGGCCTCGGGAGAGGAAGGTTAATGGTAGATACTACTAGACTAGTGATACATATACTTCTCTCCGCACACACGCCGGGATCGGCCGCGATACTAGAACAATCTTCGCATACATGCATGGAATGGTCGCGAACTCTACTTTAATCTTCGCAAATATGCCTGGAGGGCCGCGATACAAATATACCTAGTCTAGAGAACATATGGGAAACCCCCACTAAACTTCGCAAACATGCCTAGAGGGCCGCGATACCATTACATACGATACATGATTACTAAACGAACTTACGATTTACGATACGAACACTATAACTGAATAACCAACTGTGAACTCGCTCAACTAGTTGTTGACTCTCTGTTACATGCCTTGCCGGACCATAGGTACTCTTGGAGCTTGCACGGGAGGCGCGGTCGTTGTGGGCACGGATTTTTTTTGGATGTTATGATACACTCTTTTGTGACACTTCAACTTAATACTTATGTTGGGTTTTTACATTATTGCTTCCGCTACACACTTGTTTATGTTTGGTTTTGAAAACACCTATCGTATTGATCAATGACTTTTACTATTCACTTATATGTTCAATATGATTGGTGGCTTGATCCTGGTCAGTCACGCCTCCAAGCAGTGGTACTCCGCGTGTGGATCATGTGGGTGTGACAGAGACGAAGCAAAGAAAGCCAAAGAAGAAAGGCTAAAGTCAAAGAAGATAGACGATGGAATCATTGATACTTCAAAGGAAATGACGGCAGAAAACCTGACAAAAATGGCCGATAAAGTTCTTATGGCAAAAGCACTCGAGGTAGATTCCAAGTCTACTTCTAGTCCTGAGTCAACAAGCAAGGTCAGTAGTAGTGGTTCAAACAATAAATCAGGTAAGACTGATTGTGCTAAAACAGAGAGTTATTGCAAAATTTGCATGAAAGAATGCAAAGTTTGCAGCACACATTCGTATCTCTCACTCAAAAAGAACCAAGATCTGGTTGAAAAAGTCAATATGATTGAAAAACAAGTTTTAGATCGAGATAAACTACTTAGAGCTTCAAATGAAAGAATTAAAGAATTAAACGAAAAGATTGAAAAAGATAAAACTGATGTTGAACGGTTTAAGAAAGAAAATGAAAAACTAACTCTTGAAAATAGAATAATTTCTGAAAATTTTGAAAAGTTGAAAAGGACAGTTAAGGATTCTGACGAACGAAATGGTAAAACTTACAAAGAAAATGTTCATTTCTCTGGAGTTCTTCAGGGAAAAGAAAAACAAATCAACCAGAAATTGGATGAGATCGCAAGTCTTAAGCTTCAGTTCCAGGAAGCTAAGATTGAAAATGAAAGGATCAATTTGAAATTGGCCAGTTACAACTCCGCGAGCTTTTTTCTTCAACACATCGTTCCCAAACCAATTTGGAAGAACA
Source organism: Helianthus tuberosus (assembly GCA_030545235.1). Classification (NCBI taxonomy): domain Eukaryota; kingdom Viridiplantae; phylum Streptophyta; class Magnoliopsida; order Asterales; family Asteraceae; genus Helianthus; species Helianthus tuberosus. The sequence goes on along the minus strand of JARYGA010011515.1, from coordinate 683,039 downwards.
AAGCTGGTGAAGATGTCTACTCGGATGGAACGAGGGTGGGGTATCATCAAGTTCCACCGCCTGTGCTAAACAATTTTTCAAAGAAAAAATCCAGGCTGGTTAATGAAACAATTGAGAAAACTGATGCTGAAAAACTTCCAGAAACAATTGATGTCACATTCACTTCATCATCTGATGAAGATAGTGTTCAATCTGAAGTCGTAAATAATGTTGTTGAAAAAGTATTAAAATCAGACAATGATTCGACTGAAGAAGAAGAATGTTTTCTAAACAATTACATTCCGAAATCAAAATCCCAAAACAACTCAAGTGATGAACCTAATCTTTTCATGTACAAGATGTCTGGTTTAAATAAGTTGTACTCGGATATTGAATTTCCAATTGAGAATGTGAATGTTGACAAGCTGAAGCAAGTTTTCAAACTTGTGGAGATTGAGGTTTCTGAAATTGAAAGGTTAAAAAGTTCCAAAAGGTTTCTGAACTTTGAAAAGGATAAATCTTACTATAAGAAACCTGTTGTGCTACCACGTTTTAACAGTAACAACCAAAAGAGATGGTCGGGTGGTTATTAGGGTGGTAAAAACAATAAAAAAAGGAACTTTCAAAACAAAAAGTTTGTTGAAAAGAATGTGTTTGTTAAAAGTTCAAGTTTACTTTCCGAGCAAGAGTCGGAAATCTTTTCGAAAACAAATGAAGAATTTTTTGCAAAGAAGGCCTCACAGCATCAGACTGAAGGGAAAAGTCGGGAAGTTGACACCCGCACTTGCTTCAAATGCAACAAAGTTGGACACATTGCATGAAAGTGCGCCAACTCAAAACCTAAGTCTGTGGTTGTTGAGAACTCAAGAAAGAAGAATGATGTCAAAGGCAAAGCACCAATGTTTGTTGAGAAGAAGATTTTGAAAAATGAAAACATCAAAGTCAAAACAGAACATGTAAAACAGTTGGTAAAGAAAACTGATCAATTTTACAAACGGGTCGCTTTTCCACAACAAACTTGGAAGCCAAAATCTGAGGCTAAGACATCAAGTGTTCCAAAACCAAAGGTTTCTGATTCTGCAAAAACAATCTTCTTCGACTAAACCAGTCAAGATGAATGTACCTTTGGACTTTTATGAAAAACTAGAGAAACAAACTTTGACCCCATCAGGGAAGAAGTATGTTCAAAAGAAAGACCAACCATCTGGTCAACCTCCAAAAAACGAATTCTTTTTATACAAAGAGGTTGAGGTTGGGTCTGAAGAGAGCCTCAAAATGAATGACAAGAATTTCCAACCATTATGTACAAAGAAATCTCACCTTAACGTCAAGCTCCCGAGTCAAAGGAGGCTTGGGTTGCTTCAACATCTAACTAAATGTTTGTGAAATGTGTAGGAGATCCCGAGATCTATCTCAAAGTGGATTATGGATAGTGGAGCATCCCGGCACATGACAGGGAGAGAGACCCTATTATACGATGTTCGAGGTTTCAACGGTGGATACGTCGGTTTCGCAGGAAATCAAGGAGGACTATTGTTGGGGAAGGAATGTTATCAAATGGTGTAATCACATTTGAGAGAGTCAACTACATAGCAGAGCTGGAGAACAATTTACTTAGCATTTCTCAAATCTGTGACAGAATGTATTCAACTCATTTTACTGACAAGGAATGTCTGATCCTGAAGCCGGGGTTTGTCATCCCCGAGGAGTGGATCATCATGCGAGCACCAAGGGTTAATGATCTATACATGTTGGATATGAGCATCGCTATGACTACCACGGGTCAACCTCAGTGCTTCGTATCAAGAGCTACTGAAAAGGAGTCAGAGCTATGGCACCGAAAGATGGGCCACATTCACCTACGCAAGATGAACCACCTGGTGCATAACGATCTTTTAAAAGGGGTTCACTTGAAGAGTTTTCATCTGGAAGGAGAGTGTATCAGTTGTGTATAGGGAAAACAACGGAAGAAATCTCATCCGGGTAAAAAGATGAACTCAGTCTCGAAAACACTAGAAAGACTTCACATGGATCTCTTTGGTCCTGTGAATGTCAAGAGCATAACGGGAGATCTTTATTGTTTGGTGGTCACTGATGATTATTCGAGATTCTCATGGGTGACGTTCCTGAAGTCAAAAAACGAGACATTTGAGAGTTTGCTAAGGTTATTCAGGATGATAGAGAATTTGTACCAAACACGCAGTCAAAAACTAAGAAGTGACAATGGTACAGAATTAAAAAAACAACAGAATGGAGGAATTTTGTGACCGACGAGGTATATTGCAAGAGTTCAGCGCAACTTATACTCCGCAACAGAATGGAGTCACAGAAAGAAAGAACCGAACGCTGATCTAAATGACGAGAACGATCCTAGCTGATTCAAAATTACCACTTAATTTCTAGGCAGAAGCAGTATCAGCCGCTTGCTATACACTCAACAGGGTACTTACTGTGAAGAAGCACAACAAAACATGTTTCGAGTTGTGCAACAATCGTAAGCCTAATCTCGAGTATTTAGAGTCGTTCGGGTCTCCCTGCACAGTTCTAGATCCCGATGGCAATTTTGGTTCAAAGAGCATAAAAGGTATCTTTGTGGGGTATTCAAGTCCACTCAGACGAGTCTTTGTTCCAAGTCTCAAAAGGATCATTGAAGCACAACATGTTGAATGTCAAGGCTATACTATTCCTCCACAGAAGCCCGCAGACTCATGGTGATTCGACTATGATGCCTTATCGAATTCATTTGATCTAGAAGAAGAGCCAGTGTTCTTTAATGATTTAGATATTTTACGAGAATATGAAGCATCTCAGGGAAGATTTCCAGCAAGGTCTTCTACTCGTCAACAACAAACTTCCAACAACGATGAAGCTGGTCCCAGTCACGCTGGAGAGAATGATGAAGTTCAGCAAACTCCGACTACTTCGGAATGCCAGCCTGCTCCAGAAAATCAGACGACAATGAATGATGATAATTCAGAATCTGATGATAGACCAACATTTGATCATGGTGATTCAGAATCTGAGGAGGAGCATATCTAATCTTCAGATCAGACAATTCTTGACATTGAACAAGTTGTAGACCAGAATGTTACTAATTTGGAAGGCGAGGTGGATGTTCCTGGTGAAGTTATGCCGATGACTCTTTCATACCACCCCGAGGAGTTGATAATTGGAGAGCTACAATCAGGAGTTCACACAAGAAGCCAGATTGACCATGGGCTTACTTGCTTTTATACTAAAATTGCTCCATTACAAATTGAATTCTCACTCAGTTGCTTTATTTCGCAAATCGAACCGCGAACCTACAAGGAAGCACTGACGGAAGAATCTTGGGTCAATGCAATGCAATGCAAGAGAAGCTGAGTCAATTCAAGAAACTTGGTGTATGGAAGCTTGTGGACCGTCCTGATGGACACCGGAAGATAAATACAAAATGGGTGTTCAAATGCAAGAGAGACGACCGAGGAATGATAGTCAGAAACGAAGCTCGACTCGTAGTCCAGGGTTTTAGTCAGCAAGAGGGAATAGACTTCACAGAGGTTTATGCTCCAGTTGCTCGACTCAAAGCCATCAGAATTTTCCTTGCTTTCGCTTCATGTAAGGGATTTAAAGTGTACCAGTTAGATGTCAAATCAGCATTTCTTTACAGAAAAGTGAAAGAGGAGGTCTACGTCGGTCAGCCACTGGGCTTTACTGACCCAATCCACAAAGACAAGGTCTACTTGCTAGACAAAGCGTTGTATGGTTTACATCAGGCCCCAAGAGCCTGGTACGAGACACTCTCTCAATACCTGCTTGCCAACAGCTTTATCCGAGGAAAAGTGGACGCTACCCTCTTCACAAAGGAAGTTGATGAACTGGGGACAAGCCCAAAAAGTGGGGACAAGCCCAAAAAAAACTGGGGACAAGCCCAAAGGATCTTGTGTAAACTGGAGTATGGCCCATACTGGCGACTATCCAAACTTAGTGACATGAAGATACCAAAACCTTAGCTAACGTGGAAACGTTAGAAACCTTAGGAACGGATGTATGGTACGTCTACCATTATACTTAGGTTCCTAAATACAGCCAGTACAAAGAAATTATCAGCCCCTAAAGCGGGTACTGGTCCCATTGCCTCTAACTGCACTAGGATAATCGTGCGTTACTGGCGAAGGTGTAAGAACCTGATTCGTAGGAGGTAATAGATACCTTGAACTGGGGACAAGCCCAAAAACTGGGGATAAACCCATAAAACTGGGGACAAGCCCATAAAACTTAGGAGACTTCTGTGGATACTTGATCCTTTGTCAAAGATGCACCCACTTCTACAAGACTCAGAACTTAGTGAAAAAGGATAAAGGATCCTGGATCCTTCTCCTTGTAAATAAATAATTTAAAGGATTAGGTAAATTAAAATCAAATCATTACCAGAATGAGGATCATTTATCCTCTAAGGATCCTTAACGTGTATTAGATGTGAAGATGATCAAGGATCCTGTATCCTTCGTACATGAACTATCTTTTCAAATGGAAAACATTCCAAGCTCTTGGTAGCAAATCACCTTCCATTGTTAATAATCGATATGACCCCTTTCCTACCTCAGCTTCAATAAGATAGGGGCCTTCCCACTTTGGTGCTAACTTGCCATCAGCAGGATTTGTGGTATTTTGGAATGCTTTCCTCAACACCATGTCACCAACTTGAAACTTTCTGATCCTGACATTCTTGTTATAAGCTCCAGCCATCCTTTATTGATAGCTAGCCAATCTTATCCTTGCCAAATCCCTGAGTTCTTCTATGGTATCTAAGTCTTGAACCAAGTTTTCAGCATTTCCTTCAGGATCACGGATGCTTGTTCTTGTAGTAGGGACTACCATCTCTGTAGGGATCACTGATTCATCTCCAAACACTAAAGAAAATGGAGTTTGGCCAGTAGCATTCTTGGGAGTTGTTCTATCAGCCCATAGTACATATGGTAGCTCTTCTGCCCATTTCCCCCTTTTGGGTCCAAGCTTCTTCTTCAAGTTGTTGATGATGATCTTGTTGGATGATTCTGCTTGACCATTAGCTTGTGGATGGACTAGTGTTAATGTTATCATCTTAATCCCCAATTGTCACAAAAGTTAGTAGTTCTACTCCCAATAAATTGGGATCCATAATCACAAACAATTTCAGAAGGAATACCAAATCTGGTAATAATGTTTCTTTTAATAAAGGATATAACTTATTTTTCTCTGACTTGTGCAAATGCTTCAGCTTCTATCCATTTGGAAAAGTAATTAGTCATGGCAAGCATAAACACTTTTCCTCCTGCTGCTTTGGGAAGTTTGCCAACTATATCCATTCCCCATCTAATGAATGGCCAAGAGGAGGATATAGGATGCAGGAGCTCTGCTGGTTGATGAAGGATATTGCTATGTCTTTGACAAGCATCACATTTCTTAGCATAATCCACAGCATCCTTCTTCATAGTAGGCCAATAGTATCCTGTCCTAAGGATCCTTGAAAACAATGCTCTGCCCCCAGTGTTGTTTCCACAATCTCCCTCATGAAAATCCTTAAGAACTTCTTGGATTTCAGGATCCTCAATGCACCTTAGATATGGACCTGCAAGAGATCGTTTATATAACATGTTATTTAGTATTGTAAATTGAGATACCTTCACTTTGAAAGCTCTAGGATTTTCTCCGCTAGGGATCTCTCCATGTTGTATATATCTTAGGATTGGAAGGATCCAGGATCCTGAATGTGATTGTGCACCATCACTAGGTATGATTGTAGAATCCTCCACTATTTCTATAGCTGTATGATCCTCAATAGCAGGAGCCAAGATGTGGATGATGGGAACTTTAATATCCTCTGGAATCTTCAATGATGATCCAAGGTTGGCTAAAGCATCAACTTCTGCATTTTCTTCCCTGGGTACCTGTGTCAAACTAAAAGAAGCAAAAGAGTCTGCCAATTTCTTGACTATCTCTAGATATTTGATTAGTCTTTCACCTTTAACATCATAAGAACCATTAAAGTGGTTAGTGATTAATAAAGAATCTACATGTACCTCAAGATACCTGATCCTCATATGTTTGGCAATTTGCAAACCGGTTATTAAGGCTTCATATTCAGCCTTATTATTAGTAGTTTGAAACTCACAAGCAATTGAGTGGGGTATTTTGTCCCCCTGTGGCAATTTTAGTAGTATGCCTAGTCCAGTTCCTTTGATATTAGAGGCTCCATATGTGAATAGTATCCAAGGATCCTTAGTCTCTTCAAGCTGTTGAACTTCCAATTCAGCTTCCCTTTGTAGATCACTACAAAAATCAGCCACAAAGTCAGCCAAGGCCTGAGATTTAATGGCAGTTCTTGGTTCATATCTGATATCATAAGAACTGAGCTTGACTGCCCATTTTACCATCCTTCCTGACATTTCAGGTTTCCTGAGAACATTCTTAATTGGAAAGTTAGTTTTAACAATAATAGCATGAGTTTCAAAATAATGGCGTAGTTTAGTAGATGCGATAATTAAAGCAATGATAAGTTTTTCTAAATGAGAATAACTGGATTCAGCATCAAGCAAACTTTTACTTACATAATATACAGGATGTTGTGTACCTTCATGATCCTTAACAAGGACTTCACTTACTGCTTTGGAAGAGACTGCCAAATATAAGGATAATATATCCCCTTTTTCTGGTTTCATTAATGCTGGGGCTGAGGATAGGTAATCCTTAAGGGCCTTGAGAGCATTCTCATGCTTTTCGGTCCACTCAAATTTCTTGTTCTTTCTCAGAATGTCATAGAATTCCTTGCATTTCTCTAACGATTTTGAGATGAGCCTGTTCAAGGCTGCGATCCTTCCTATCAATCTTTGCACATCCTTGGCATTTGCAGGAGACTTGATGTTCACAATCGCCTTGATTTGCTCTGGACTTGCCTCTATCCCTCTTTTTGTCACCATGTACCCTAGAAACTTGCCAACTTTTACACCAAAGTGGCACTTGGAAGGATTCAATTTCATATTGTATCTATCAAGGATATCAAATGCTTCCTCCAAATATCCAAGGTGATGCTTAGCTCTCTTGGACTTAACCACCATGTCATCTATATAGACTTCCATTGTGTGTCCAAGTTGTTCTTTAAACATCATATTAACTAGCCTTTGGTATGTAGCACCTGCATTTCTTAGTCCAAAGGGCATAGCAATATAACAATAGATACCAGTAGGGGTCATAAAGGCTATATCCTCTTGATCAGATGGTTCCATCTGAATTTGTTGGAATACAGATGAAGCATCCATGAAAGTCAACAACTCATGACCCGTGGTAGAATCCACCATGGAGTCAATGTGGGGTAATAGGAAAGGATCCTTGGGACATGCCTTGTTTAAATCAATGAAATCGACACATACCCTCCACTTTCCATTTTTCTTTTGAACAACAACCACATTGGCTAACCATCTTGGATACTTAACCTCTCTAATCATACCTGCTCTGAGCAGTTTATCTACCTCCTCCTGGATGATGGCATTCCTCTCAGGTGCAAACTTTTTCCTTTTTTGATGTATAGGTTTGAATGACCTGTCAATGCCAAGTTTATGAGTAATAATATCTTTAGAAATACCTGTCATGTCCTCATGCTTCCAGGCAAAGGTAGCTTTTCTTCTCTTTAGAAAGGATACTAGATCCTATTCAATATCATTGAGGATCACGGATCCTATAAAAACTTTGGATTCAGGATCCTGAGGATCTATCAGGATATCTTTGACATCTTGTTCTCTTGCCTCCAGGACGTCTCTTGGAGGATACTTTAATTGATATTGCTCCCTAGGTCTTGAGGCTGGTTTCATTGATGAAGTGTAACAATTTTTAGCTTCTTGTTGGTCACTTTCTATCTTCACCACACCCCATGGAGTAGGGAGTTTGACACATTGATGATATGTAGATGGAACTACTTTCATGTCATGTATCCATGGCCTGCCAAGGATAACATTGCAACAGGATAAGCAATCTACAACACAAAATTTCTGAAAAGAATTAACTCCATCTATGTAAATGGGAAGTTTACTGTCCCCCAATGTGTTCTTGGTTTCTCCACTGAATCCCACAAGAACTGAAGATCTTGGGATAATTTCTGATTCAGGGATGTTCATCTTTTTTAGGACATCAAGTTGAATGATGTTCACTGAGCTTCCTCCATCTATTGGAATCCTGCGAACAAATTGATTAGATATAAACAAAGTAATAACAAGACCATCATGATGAGGATCCTGAATATCCACACGATCATCCTCATCAAAGGATATAACTTTCTCCTGTGTAAGGATTGAGGTTCGAATGGGTCTGTCCCCATTATCCATCTTTGTCTCTTTGGCATGCCTCTTGGCTGCTGAAAAGGAAGTGCCACATATGTCTGATCCTCCAGATATGAAGTTGATAATTTGTGCATAAGCAGGAGGAGCAGGAGCTCTTTCTGGAACCTTTTCAGGATCCTGGATCCTTGACTTTTTCATTCCAAACAGCTCCTTCAAATGCCCTTTGCTTAACAAATAACCAATCTCTTTCCTGAGTGCTATGCATTCATCAGTGAGATGACCGAAATCTTCATGATAGGCACACCATTTGGATTTGTCTTTTGTGGCAGCTGGCTTATCATTCTTTCTAGGCCCTCTTGCTTTGTCACCTAGATTCTGCATTGCAAGGATTAGTTCATTATTATCAACATCAAAGCAATACTCAGAAATGGGTGGATAATCTTCATCATCCTCTTCTTGCTCCACTGCATGCACATTATGATTATCAGACTTGTTGTATGATTTGGACTTGTTCCTGAAATAGGATCCTTGCTTCTCCTACTTAGAGGATCCTGACAGCCTTTCTTGGATCCTTTTATCATCCTCTAATCGGATGAATCTAAGGGCCCTAGTTGTTACTTCATCAAGATTCCTGCATGGGGTCATGACAAGATCATCATAGAATTGTGAATCCTTAAGTAAACCCATTTTGAAAGCTTCTACAGATGTAGCTATATCCAAGTTAGGAATTTCTAAGGATTCCCTACTGAATTTAGTGATATAATCTCTAAGTGATTCATTTTGACCTTGTGTTACCCTATATAGATCACTAGTTAATCGTTCAAATCTCCTACTACATGAGAATTGGCTATTAAACAAATTAACTAGATTAGCAAATGAAGTAATAGAGTAAGGGGGAAGACTTAGCAGCCATTTAAGAGCTGATCCTGTCAGTGTGGATCCAAAACCCTTGCATAGACATGCTTCTTTCAACCTTTCAGGAATGGGGTTGATCTCCATTCTCTCCCTGTATTGAGCCACATGCTCTTCCGGATCAGTTGAGCCATCATATAACTTCATGTTCGGTGTTTGAAACCTCTTTGGTATCTCTGCATCACAAATAGGTGGTGCAAATCTAGATATCCTGTGACTTCCATCTGGAATTTCTGGAATGGGTTTGACCACTCCTGGAACACTGGATATCATATCCTTGAGCTTTTGTAACTCTCTAGCCATAACTTGGTTGATTCCTGTATCCTGCACAAAGCCATGGTTAGTATTATAAGTAGTATTTAAAGTGTTACCTCCTGATGGATTCAAGGGTGGAATTCCTGATGTGAATCCATATTGATGTGATTCTTGCATTATTGAGGGACCACACGAAGCAATAGTTTGCATGGGTATGAAGTCTCCCAAATGAATCTCTGAACTTCTGGGTTGTACACTCCTTAAGGATCCTTGATCCTGAAAGATGTTGGATCCTTGATACACCGAAGCTGGGGGTCTTGGAGGATAATTCATGGATCCGTGAACCCGAGATGAGGATCGTTGAACCTGAGAGGAGGATCCTTGACCCTGAGAGGAGGATCCTTGAACCGGCTGTGTTCCCATATATCCTCCAGAATTAAAGAAGGACCCTTGATGCTGGAAGGAGGATCCTTGAGGCTGAAGAGAGGATTCTGAAGGCTGAAAGTAGGATCCTTGATCATGTGTCATTGCCGATAATCCATAGCGTATACTCGATGATCCACCCTGGTACTGAACGCCTGATGCTGTGGAGTGCTGGGCGGTTATGGCTGGAGAATCAAAATTCAGTGATCTGGGCATCAATGGAGAGTGATCCTCCGCTGATCTCTTCAATTTCTTGATTTCATCAATTTCTCGAAGGATCCTGTTATTAGTTCTGTCTTGCTGCTACATGTAATCCTTCATCTGCAAAATCAAAGAATAAATATCATTGTTAGTAGGACCAGAAGAAGCAGCAGTAGTTGGTTTTGAGAAAATGGGGGTTTGTTTCTTCACAGCATTCTCAGCATTCTTCTGGGATCCAGAAGGTGTAGGAGGCAAAGGTGGAATGCCCTGTGAAGAGGTGATCGTCGGCATGGAACTTGAAGTGTTTTTCACTTGAGAAGCCATATAGTTGAAGGTGATGCATAGAAATGAATGAAATGAACAATTTTTTTTCAAGAATGAAGCACCGATTGCCCCACGGTGGGCGCCAAACTGTTTTGGTCAAAAATCACACAAGGATAATGCAACCAAATCCAATTTTGTGTGGTGTGATGCTTGATTATATGAACAAATGTATGAACTATGAAAGAATGAAATGAATGTTGAACACAGGGATTTATACGAGGAAAAAGCCCTTGATCAGTATATGATCTCCGGCATAAAAAACCTCGAGTGATGGAAACTACCGATCACCATGTATATTAAACAAACAATGTTTACAAATCGGGATGATAACAAGCTTGGTACAAGGATTACTAGTGTGCAAAAAGTGTATAATCGCCAATAACTTGCAGAGAGTTCTCGAGAGTAGTGTGTGTTGCTAATAATAATCTAATCAAGCTTGTCATCCCCATTAAAAATAGAAACTAGCTAAGCTAACTAACAATCCGAAAAAGGTGCAAGTCCCCCACGATCACCATAACGGTCGAAGAGCTTATGCACATGCAGAATAATGAAGCATATTCCCCTAGAATCTCGGTTAGACCAAGTCCTATTCGAATACTCCTGCAAAACAAGTTAAAAATGATGGAAACAATTGTTAATATTAGGATAATAATGAGGATCCTGGATCCTTAATCCTGCAACATCTTCTGAGGATCCTTAATTCAAATTGAACTGAGGATCCGTGATCCTGGCTGCACTTGAGGATCCGTGATCCATATGCTTAGAAATTCTATCCCTAACAAGTCCCATGTTAGAATGTTTTGGAAGTCGGTGAGGTATAATGAGAACGAAAAAATGATTTATTCAGCTGTTCAAAAGAAAGACGAGAATGATAAAGATATAGATATTGAAATTAAGTTTAATGTGGGAGATGTGAGAAGGTTTTTGGATTTAGGAGATAGTGATGAGGACCCAACCATAGTTCCTGAAAGATTATGCAAAGGTTTATGGTTCAGAATGGGTTTTACAGGACATGTAAACGGTAGATATCTCAAGTCTATGTTTTGAAGACCTTACAAGTTCTTAGTTCATTGCGTGATTCATGCTTTGTCTCACCGAAAGGGAGCTTACGACGAGCCATCAGATTATATTATGAACATTATTACTTGTTTGGTGCTCAATAGGCCTTACAATATATCACAAGTAATATTTGATCACATGGTAGACAATGTCAAAGGAGAGAAGTATATAATGTATCCAAGGTTCATACAGATGTTGATTGATGATCAAGTGAGAGATCTTCCAAAGGATCCTGCCGATGAATTAGATCTACAACACATGAAGAGTGAGAATTTGGGTAGATTAAATCATTATAAGCTGAAGAAAGATGAAACGGAACCAATAGTTAACATATGATCAGTAAGATAGCAAATCCAAACTACGTGGCACCTGAGAATGATGCTTGGAGACATGAAAATAGCAACTCAGAGGATGAGACTGATAGATTAAGTGGAATGCATGAAAAGAAGATTAGATATTTGTTTGTGAAGGAAAGAGAAAGAGAACTCCTAAGGCTTCCCCAACTGTGATTGCATCTAAAGAACCTACACCAAAGATTGTTGTTAAGGGTATAGTTGAAAGGGGGAGTCATAAGAAAAGCTAGAATTATTAAATGTTATATCATTCTAATAAATGTTCAATGCTTGTTTTGCAGGGCCTTCAAAGAAATCACCACAGAGATTAATTGATGAACCGGTGATCCCTCCATTAGAGGTTATTCAAGGAGGTGTTGATTTGTTGAAAGGTTCTCTTGAAAGTTTCCTAAAGAAGAACGAGGAAGCTCAAGCTGAGAAAGATGCAAAGGAAACTGAAGCATCATCAAAGGATGTTCAAGGTGAAAGTGTAAAAGAAAAGGAACCTAAAGTCGTTGCTCATACTGAATCAAGTAATGCTGATGATGAATCTTCTGAAACAGAGTCTGAGATTGATAAGACAAAGATTGGTGTTGGAAAAGAAGGGTTCTGATGATGAAGATGAAACTTATATTCCTACACCATAAGCTGCAAAGAAGAAACTATTAAAGAAACGCAAAGCTGTTCAATCTAGAGTTATTCCAAGAAGTGTTAGAGTTAGAAAGGGATCTACGTCAGTGCATGAGTCACAGAGTGGTAAAAGTGAAAAGCATATTCAAGCTCCAGAGGTTCAAGTTGAAAGTATTCCTGAAGTTGAAGTTCAAAATGTTGAAAAGCCTGAGGCTGAGAAAGAAAAGGTTCCAGAAATCCCAGAGTATGTGAGAATAGAGAAGAAAGTGCTGATGATTCAGAAACGTCAAAGCCAAAGAAAACTACTCTTCCTGGTCTATTTGAAGGTTTTCCAAATGTTCAGAGCGAATTTACTGATGATATTCTTTCGGATGAAGAATATGATATGTTTCATGATGCAACGGTCAAAGATCTAAAAAAGAAAGTAAGTCTTCTTTAGAAGGAAAAAGCAAATGCTGAAGCTGAACGTGATGAGTTGAAGAATCAGCTTGAGAAGATTATTAAAGTTAATGAAGAAATGAAGACTATTGTGAATAAGCATGCAAATAAGATAAATACTTTGGTTGAAGATGTGGATGATAGTGCTAAAATCTTTGAGCAACTCTCTGCAGAGCTTTCGGAAGTGAATGTGAAGTATGCAAACATGAGTGATACTAATCAAACACTACATCAAATGTTAGATGAACTTCATGAAGCATCTGCAAATGAAATTAAAGTGTTGAAGCTGGAGATTGAAGCACTAAGGACTGATAAAGCAGTGAAAGATGAGCAACTTAACATCTTATACACTGTCATGGAACATCATCTGGGTATCAATGTCCAAGATATATACAACAACTTAGAGATCAAAAGGGTTGAAGAAAGAAGGGCTCAGAGAGAAAAGGAGTTGGCTGAGGCAGGAACTCAAAAGAAGAAAGATTTGATTGTGGAAACACAAGAAGCTGGAGGCTCTTCACGTCAGCCTGAAGGTGACGTTGAGATGGTAGATGCTGTGAATGCCTAGGTTGAAAATATGGAAGTTGATCAAGATCAAGGTTTTGTTCTTGTTGGTGATTCAGGCTCTCTATCTTATACTTTTGATGATATAATCCGTTTGGTGAGAGTTGAACAACGGAAATGAAAGGCGAGAGAACCTGAAGTGAAGTTACTTGGATGGAAAGAGGAGAAAGAAGTAGAGGAAGAAGAGGTAGAAGATGAAGAGATGAAAGAAATCCTGGATGCAGTTGACAACTATGATCCGTCTTGGGATAATTACAAAGAAGATGATGATGATGATGATCAAGGGTCAACAGGATTGCTAATTGTGACTCCTTCAGTCCAACAATCGTTGGATGACTTTCTTAATGACGAAATCAATGAGCCGGAGGAGGATCAGCACCAGGAGTCTTCTTCTTCTGGAAAACAACATTCTGATAAGGTATTCCTCACTCTACCAAAAGTCATTTATTTGAATTATACATCTGAGGGGGAGATAGAGGTACCAAAAACCAGGGCTGAGATGTTAGAGGAGCTGGGATTAGAAGATGGGAATCTTAAGTTTGATATTGAAGATGACATCCCATCATCGATGTTTTGGTAAAAAATTACCTAAACAATTTAGTGATCAAATTAGTTAAGTGAGGTAGTGTACTAAGAATGTGTATAAAAAATATCCTAATTTAGTTGTTTGCAAAAGATAGTGTTCTGGATATAGCTTAGGATATCGAGCTATATCTATGATCAAACAATGAGCAAAAAGTAAAGGGTGACACGAGATGTACGAGGAAAGCCTTTGATCAATCTAGATCGCCGGCACAAAACCTCGGGAGCTGACAATCGCAGCTGCCTTGTTCTTCTTATTAGTTCAAATGTCAGGATACAGTGCAGGATATTGACCAGATCGTTGCTAAGTGTTACAATGTTTTTTCAGAAAGTGAGAGTTGCGAGAGAGAGTGTGAGAGTTCGAGAGTAGTGAGTGTGATGTCCTATTTGATCTGGTTTATCCGTCTATTTATAGCTATGAAATGAAAACAAAATCTCCTACAAATGGGGGATGCCAGCGAATATTCCCTAGTTAACGTTGGAGACCAAGTAAAGCGGCCTCAACGTTTTTCTTCGAACAACTTGGACTGAGTCTTCAGGGGAAGAGGTCTTCATGAACGTTGCAAACTTGAGCTCGCACTCCTGCACATAATCTGTTACTAATCCTCAGGATACAGTATCAGGATGTTACCCATATCCTGATTCAATATCCTGGTGATGAACACATATTATGCAATCAAGATATAATTCAAGATACTATCCAGGATATGGGCTCAGAATTTCACCCATAACAATTGTCCCCAAAAATGTTACCGTTAAGGATCCTGAGTTCTAACGGTTACTTTTTTACGTATTCCAAGGCAATTATGAGATAGGACCTTGATGTAACAACTTGTAACCGTTCAGCCTATATTTACTCATTACTTCCCTATAACTTCTCATCCCTATCTTCATTTAACCTTCATCCGAAAAGTAAAAGGTAAAATTCTCTTTCATCTCCGTCTTCTTTCCCCTATATTCTACACAATATTCCGACGATCATATGGCGAGGCAAACCAGATCCAGCTTCGGCGACTCTGCCCCTTCGTTTATTCACCAGAATATTCTCTAGGATCCGGAGAAAGAAATATGCTCCTTTGACAGCGCTCATTTGTCGGCTCTCAAAACCTCCGGCATCTTCCCGAATGGGACGGTGTTCTGGCCGTTTGATCGGGAAATCCGATCGGACATGGTTTCCGACGAGTGGCTGTGCTTCAATGCTTTTCCTTTTACCTTAGGGCTACAATTCCCGTTTTCTGACTTTATCACCGAGTTTTTCAACACCACTAAAATTTGCTTCAGTTAAACAATGCCAATGCTTTGGCGAGTTTTGCTTGTTCTTGATCAAATCAAGAACAAGCATGTTCCTGATCTTTCTGTTCATGACCTCCCCTTAGCATACCGGCTTTGATGCCACGGCTCTTGCCGATTCTTGTTCTACTCCACCTCCAGTGATCCACTGATACTCCATGCCACCAGGAATGAGGAGGAATGGAAATCCAAGTTTTTCTTTGTAAAAAGAGATTCAATCCCTGGTGGAGCGGATTATCTGGTGAAGTGGTTGAGAAAGAGTAGGATTTAGGGTTCTAGGATGATCTTGTCTTATATTCTGTCTTATATCCTGAACTAATTTCTTTATTTCCTTGTATACAGCTGATTTCAGAAAGCTTGCGCCTCCTCTAGCTGACTCTCAGAAGAGAATCGATACCATCAGACTCCTTCCAGAAGTTGAAAGAAGTTTCAATCCGCTCCCAGCATCTCCACGCTAACTTTCTAGCTCAAACATGTCTGGTAAGAATCCTGCTCAATATCCTGCATATATGTTTCCATTTGATATGGTTTAAGAAAGAGTTTTAAAGTTACTCCCTGTATACAGATTCCATCAAAGTTCCTATCCTTCTGGACCTCGATGAACTCGACAGCTACCCCACTCCAGTCAACATCAAGAAGGAAACTCCTGCCACCACTAGTTCCAAACCGGTCCCGGTTCCTAAGCCCAACCCAAGAACTCGAGCCTCTACGTCCAAGAAGAGGAAGGGTTCCGAGGTCAGCATTCCAGGCTCTGAAGGGTTCTCTTATGAAGAACTCAACTTTACTGACTTCTTAGAGCCAATGACATCCTTCCTTAACAAGGGAATATCCTGGTACTATATCCTACGTATATATCCTGATAGAATATCCTAATAGAATATCCTGGTTAGTAAGTTTTAATTTATACCTGAATTTTGACTTGCAGGGTCTCCAGCATCTGCTCCACCTCTAAACCGATGCCTGCAGCACATCCAAGTTTCAAGAAGCCAGGATCAAGCAGCTTGAGAACACTGTTGCTGATCAGGGCACTATTGCTGAAGCCAAGTCCCGACACTACGAGGATAAGCTAAAAAAGGTCACTCAGGACGCCGAAGTAAAGCTGGCAGTCGTCCAAGTTGAGCATGAATAAGCCATGGTCTCCTTTCTGGAATGAATAAAAAATTCGGCTGTTGTCTCCCTGCTACAAGCTCGCATCAAGATGGCTTATGAGGCCAAGGAGACAGGTCTTAAGTGCCCATCGTGGCCGGTTGATTCCTGGGTGGCAAAGCTGAAAGAGCTTGGAGGCAAACCTATGCTATATCCTGCTAAAGCTGGGGCTGGTGAAACTTCCAAGTCAGCGGAGGTGGCGGACAAGGCTGGAGAGAAGAAGGATGCTAGGATGGATGCTGGTGAGGATGCTAGAGAGGATGCTACTCATGATGCTGAAGCTGAGAAGACGGAGAAGGCTGGTGGTGATGCCGCTGTGTGAGGGCATTCAAGTGGGCGATGATGCCTAGGCAGGAGCCCACTTTTTAAAATTTGAATGTTGGTCTGTAATCCCAAAAATGTACTTTTCGTGCACTTTACTTTTCCTACACTTGAACAATTTATATTTCCTGCATGCTTTATTTTGAACAATATAATAGTTGGAGGTGGATGGGTCTCGGTTTGAGATGAAACCTTCAACTGTTATGTAAATATGACTAGAAACTAATTGTGCTTTTGGTGGATGGATCTCAGTTTGAGATGAAACCAAAAGCACAAACTTTTACTATGTTAATAATATAACTTTCTTTTGGCCTTATCTTTATTGTTATATTTTTATCGCATAAGTTTTATTCTGAAAATATTTTTCATTGAACATCCTTGGAAACATTTTGGGAACATATTCTGAGAGTATCCTGAGAGATATCCTAGTCAGGATACTGCTACATAACTCAAAAAACTTAAGTTACCCAGAGGAGATTTCAAAAATAAAAAAGGAGAGATCATACCAAAGACTCTTAGAGAGTCAATTCCAATCTTCCATCTTATGAATGTCCCCAGTACACATTTAGAAATCCGAGTCCATCCTTTGAATTGTAATAAGGTGTATGTTCCCTGTGTTCAGCATATTTGAAGACTTAGGAATTCTTAATGTAAACATAGCCATATTTTGTTCAAGACCTGCTCTTAAACTTTAGTTTTTCTGTGGATGAACCCTGAATATCCTGGGGATAAACCCTTAATATACTGGGGATAAACCCTTCATATCCTGGGAATAAACCCTTATTTTCATGCGCTACAGGCGGGAGTGTACAAACTCCAAGACTTAGAAAGGTGAAAACCTTTAAACCTTAGAGAGTATGAAAATACCCTTTCGTGAGAGAGGGTGATCAATCCTCATATACCTTGAGGATCTAGGATATAGCCAATAATAACGAAATTGTCAGCCACTTTTACATGGACTGGTCCCGCTATCTTGAACTATCTTTGGATAACTTGCGCTCCAGGTGGGGTGTTTAAACCCAATTCGAGAGAAAGGTGAATACCTTTAAACCTTTGAAGGGACCAGGACCCCTTAAACGTGAGAGAGGGGGCCAATCCTCTAATCTTTCAGTTTATCTTAAGCATATATCCTGGAGCTATATCCTGAGACATATCCTGCAAAATAACCTTAAACTAAGGTGGGTGTTATCTTGGCTAACACCCATCTGATGCTTAAGTTAGTATTGGGTTCAAAAGAATAAATAAATTCAAACATATTTAAAAAAGATAGAATCCATACCATCCTGAGTTACAAATTAAATTCTAAACTCACTTGAAATAGAGCTTTAAGTGTATAGCATTCCAGGATCTTGGTAGCATATCCCCTTCCATATTCTTGAGTCGGTATGCTCCCTTCCCAGATTCTGAATCAACCTCATATGGTCCTTCCCACTTTGGGGCTAACTTTCCATCGGCAGGATTAGTAGTATTTTGAAAAGCCTTTCTTAACACCCAATCTCCAACTTGAAACCTTCTAGTCCTTATATTCTTGTTGTATGCTCTGGATATCCTCTGTTGATATGCTACCATCCTTAGCTTTGCCGCATCTCTTGTCTCATCCACAGTGTCCAATTCTCGGCACAGAGCTTCAGGATTCTGCTCAGAATCCCGGAGATTAGATCTTGCTGTATGTATCACCATTTATGTTGGGATTACCGCTTCTGCTCCAAATACTAAGGAGAATGGAGTTTGGCCAGTTGCATTCTTTTTTGTTGTTCTATCAGCCCATAAAACAAAGGGTAACTCTTCTGCCCATCTTCCTTTCTTAGCTCCTAGTCTCTTCTTCAAATTGTTGACAATTATTTTGTTCGAGGATTCTGCTTGTCCATTTGCTTGAGGATGTACTGGAGTAGACGTGATCATTTTGATTCCCCAACTCTTGCAAAAATCAGTAGTCCTCTTGCTTATAAACTGAGAGCCAATGTCACAAATTATCTCGGCTGGTATCCCAAACCTGGTCAGGATATTCCTTTATATGAAAGCCACTACTTCTTGGACTCTGACTTGAACAAATGTGTAGGTCCCCTAGTTCGTATGGATCGTCACAGAATTGTCAATCCAATCAAGAATGCGGAATCCTATTGATCAGAATATCACAGAAACGAGTAGAAAAAAAGAATTCACAATCAAACGGGTCTTCTCTTGATTATCCAACTTGCAGTTTACAATCAATTCAAGACCTCACAACCTCACAGCCTCTCTCTGTGATCTTGTCTACAAACCCTAATTTCGAAATTCCTTCACTCTCTAGACTTTCTCTCTCTAGAATTCTCTAACTCCTCTTAACTTCTCTAACTTCTCAAAACCTAATCACAAAACATGTTTATGTACCACATGTCTGTGAACTGGGCTTCCTACTGGGCTAGGCCATTTTCCAAGCCCATTAAAATAATAAACTCCCTAACCAATAAGCTAAGCCCATTACAAAATATCCAAAGACTAAATAATCAAACTATTAAGCTGTTGTCACCGAATATGCACCAACAGACTCCCCCTTGACAATAGCTTCATAGTGTAACTTTGTCTTCAAACATCTTGTGTTCTTTTGGTCTTTGGATAGCATCAGCTACATAGTTTCTGACATCAACAGACTCCCCCTTAGCTGATGCTTCCAATCTCCAAAACTTTCATTCGTTGTAGATCAGTTAGCTAGCAATCTTTGGTTAAGCAACTATCTCCAAATTCTTCCATATCTCTTTGAGGATTCTGCTTGTCCATTTGCGTGAGGATGTACTGGAGTAGACGTGATCATTTTGATTCCCCAACTCTTGCAAAAATCAGTAGTCCTCTTGCTTATAAACTGAGAGCCAATGTCACAAATTATCTCGGCTGGTATCCTAAACCTGGTCAGGATATTCCTTTATATGAAAGCCACTACTTCTTGGACTCTGACTTGAACAAATGTGTAGGTCCCCTAGTTCGTATGGATCGTCACAGAATTGTCAATCCAATCAAGAGTGCGGAATCCTATTGATCAGAATATCACAGAAACGAGTAGAAAAAAAGAATTCACAATCAAACGGGTCTTCTATTGATTATCTGTAGGATCGTGAAACGACCTACCGAGTCGATCAGAAGAGTGCTCAGACCGAATCAGAGGCGGAATTCATTGATTCGGTCTTCGTTTAGCTTGTATTCACTAATAAATGTCTTGTTTATTGATCTTGAACGATTTATAGTACAGAGACACTTCGACAGGACCTCGGCGTCGGAATTCGTAATGTTACAAATGATGAAAGTTTGAAGCCTATTTATAGGACAAGACCCTCCCGTTTGAAGGTGGCATGTCATGCTTCAAACTGTCACCCCTTCAAACCGTGACCCTCTCAAACTAGCAGGACACTCTCAAACTAGACCTCTTCAAACTAGCAGCCTTCAAACTAGCAGGCTTCAAACTAGCAGCCTTCAAACTATCAGTTCGAGACTCGATATAAGACGAAGTCGACAGATGTAATGCACCAACAGACTCCCCCTCAGATGTTGACGAGTCTTAAGTGTCGAGTCTTCGCATCTTCAGTCTTTATCAATCTTTGTCTTTCTTAGCATATACCAGGATCTACTCTTTGGCTCTAACCTCGTCAGACTCCCCCTCTCATCATGATGGGATCGCCGTTTGGAATTAGCTATCACCTTGAGATCAATCCCTGGCTTTATCTCTGATTAAGCTCATTTCCTGCACAATATTCTCTCAAACATATAAGTTTTTACTTAACTCAATAAGAAAAACTTACTAGTAATAGTTACATCAAGTTCAAATTAATGACCTTGATTAACTAATCAAACTACTCTTTTACAAACCAAAATTCTTCTGTTAAACTCACACTCCCAAACCTGTTCATCATGTTCAGCACTTGAAATTTTGAAAATCAGCTCTTCAACATCAGTTGTCGAAAATCTTTTTGTATTTTTCAAAATATATGCTAAAACACACTAAAATCTTTTTGGATTTTTTAAATAGAATGAAATACAGTAAAGAAATATTTGCAGACAATATTTTTGTGAGTTTGTGCAAGAGGATCATATCAGTTAATGAGACAAATCACTAACACCGTTAAGCTTTAAACATTTTCAGCTCTAAACGATTCACGTTGATTGACGATATGTTTGTCCTCTTAAGCTCAATTTAAAAACTTTCAATCTGCTTACCGATACTTTAAGATATATTAAGATAGCACTAAGTTCTTATGGACCCCACGATCTCAGCATATCCCCTCATCATGTAATACACTATCTCAAGCAATGCCTTTAAACTTTTATCAACTGTGATTTGTGCGAAAATAAAGCAGAATGTTTAAACATTAACAATCAAGTCGATACTTCCGTATACGCAGAGAAAGTCCAATGTTTAAACAAAATAAGAAAATAAAAATAAGTTGAAGTTGTTTAGGCTTTAACCACCAGGTCGATACTCCCGTATACGCAGAGGAGGTCCAAAGCTTAAACGAAACACCAAAGAAAATAAAGCAGAACGTTTAGGCAACAACATCCAGGTCGATACTCACGTATACGCAGAGGATGTCCGATGCTTAAACAAAATAAAGAAATAAAACAAGTTTAAATCTTTGCAAAATAAAATGCACAATCACAGCGACTTTTTAGCAAAGTTGTGAAAGTTCACAAACTTAACCAGTTTTATGTCTTTCGACAATCAGCGATTACCGAGCAGGCACACAATCAAGAAGGACAAAACTAAGTACTATGCTTTCAATCATGTTTCCCACTAGAACTAGGCTTTTTCATTTAGGTTTGTATCGTTATCGCAAATCTACTAGTCTAGCTGAGCCTATCGTCACATCTTTAGTGAGACCGTTTATCACATTTTAACTTTACAAATCTTTAGCATGATGTGACAGTCCAACTGATCTACTATCATTTCCTCTTTTTGACAACAAAACTCATTTTTGCATTTTTTTCAATGTTTTTGACATTTTCAAAATTTTTTAAAATTTTTACTTCTCCTAAAATCAAAATATGTCTCAATTTTGATTTTCTGGGAAAATTTGAAAACAAACTGTACAATAAATGTGACAACTTGATGAGAATCACTTCAATTCTCCATTCACTTGACATAAACAATCAGAACTCCCCCTGACATCAAAACATTTTCCCATAGTGATTTCAAAACACTTAAGTTTGTTTTAATCAAAATGGTTTTTTTCGGAAAATAAGTTTTGTAAGTCATTTCTCAAACACGGGGATCTTTCATCACTTTGTTCCTTTCAACCACTTGTAAAAACTAACATTTGTAAGATCAATCTTCAAACATCACTTGTAGAAAATCAAGTACAACTTAATGTCCCTGATTTACCACTTGTAAGACGAAATATCACTTTCGTGAATTTCTCAAGAAATGTGCCGATTCCTGTTCCACACTTACCAACCTGGGAACTCCGGCAAGTCAGGTTTTTCATTTGAACAGATTCACCCAAGCCTGACGGTTGGGTGATTTCGAATTCTTGTTCAACAATGGTGGAAAATTTGCATCATCCATTGTTAGACTAGAATTCTCATTTTTTACCTCAACACACGGCTCTTCTGGCTTTACCACACCAGATTCATTGCCTGAATGTGGCTTGTCTGACTTTGATGAGCCAGATTCATCGCCGACATGTGGCTCCTTTGTTTCCGAAGAAACAAATTCATTGCCAGAAAGTGAAAATGTTACTTTCTTTGTTTTGTTAATCTCTTGATTAACCAATTTCTCTTTCTTCAAAATCCCTTTCGTCCTCAGATTTGTATCTGAAGAATTCGTTTTGCTTAATTTGTCATTCTTTGGCGAGCACGACGATTTATCAGAACTTTTATCTGTTTTACCAGTTGTATCCGAGGACAAGATCTTCTCGAGATACTCTCTCGCCTTCTTTCTCTTCTTCCTCAGTCTGTCTTTCTGCCCTTGAGAAAGTTTCACTTTCGTTTCTTGAACTTTAGGTTCTTGAACCTTCTGTTCTTTGGGCTTGACATTGACTGATTTCTTTGCCATCTTCTGAGAATTAACCCTCAATCTTTCATTTGATCTCCTTGGGCAATCTCTGGCAATGTGACCTCTGATGTTGCAATTAAAACATCTCCTCGTCTCATAACTCCAACCTTGGCAGTTAACAGCAATGTGTCCTTGATAACCACATCGGTAACACACTCTGTTATCGTACCAATCACCATTTTTAGTCCAAACATTTAGATCAAAGCACTGTTTGGCTTGGTGATAATCTTCTTTCCTTTTGTTTTCTGGATTTGGCTTTTGAGCACTGTGGTCCGACCTACACCACTTATTACCAACAATTTTTTAGTTTTCATTTTTTACATTTTGTGGTTTTTGATTGCGATTGGATGATCGATCTGATGAGCTGTTATTCTCTTTTTGAACATTTTTCAAAATTTTAATTTTTTGTTTCTGTTCCACTTTCTTCTTCAAAGGTTTTTGCTTAGAGCATTCTCCCTTTTTGGTTGATTGTGGAACAGTTTCTTGAAATTTTTCTTTTAACTTCAAAAATAAATTCTTTTTGTTAATTTTTTCTTTTCATCGTCAGATTTTTCATCGCAATCTTCAACTTTGACTTTGTCAAAGTTTGTGACATTATCACTTATTGGAATAGAATTAATTGGTTTTGGGCAGGGAATAGCTGAAGTATTCACAAAAACCTTCAACTTTTCTTCCCATTCCCTGATTTTACCTTCTAAGTCTTTGATTTTCTTTTGAGCACATTCTGCCTCTTTTTCAAGTCGAATAATTTTTTCAAGATGAGAATTGATTTCAATTTGTTTTTCAAGATTGTTTTTACCAAACACATCTCTTTCATCTTCTAAAATGTTTATTTGACTTTGAAAATCTTTTTCAATCTTTACTTTTTCATTTTCCAAATTGTGAATTTGATTTTTCAAAACATTTTCTGATTTTTTGAGATTTTTGTTTTCTAGTGACAAACTCTCAACATCCTTCAAGAGTTTGTCATTTACAAATGTCAACATCTCACAATTTTTTAGCAAAACAAGAATATGTTTATCATCAACTTTTGTCTCAACCTTCAAAGCTGAAATATTTTCAACCTGTTTCTTCTCCTTATGAACACTTTCATCCTTACTCTCTTCTTCTGATGAATAATCAAAGATAGGTGCGTCTTCTGCAACCTCTTTCTTTAACTCTGGTTCAGGATTCACAGATACAAGTTTTTCAGATTCTTCTTTCTCAATCTTGACAGCTGGAATTTGTTCAACCTGTTTTTTCTCACTAGGTTTGATTTGTTCTTCAGCTGTTGTTGTTTTTACATCTTTCTCAGATTTGATCTCACCAGTCTCTTTCACTTGACCTGCAAAACACCCATTATTCTTATCAGATGAAATTTTCTTTTGAAAATCTTCAAGTTTTTGTATTCCCTCTTCATCGTTGTCACTCTCTTCATCAGACGAGTGATCAAAGATAGGCGCTTTTTCTGCATCCTTTTGAAAAATTTCTGTTTCAGTTTCAATACCGGCGGTTTCGGCAACAATAACAGGAGCAACTTGTTCATTAATAAAGACACTGAAATCAATACCAAAAAGTCTGTAAAACTCTTTATCCATGTTTCGGTGTCAAATGTTCACTTTAAATGTTGATTTGGGCGAGAAAATGACTTATCACATGCAACAGACTAATGAATTTAATGAATCAGACAACAATCCAAGTCACATCCGACAACGCCAAGTAACAATTAGCTTTGATTGGGCCTTAAACTAATTAATCAGATCACATGTGCAATTGTCAAAACTCTTGAATATCAAACCGAGAATCACATGAACTTAAACAATTAATGATTGTTGATTTAAAGATCACATGTAATTGAAATTCCAATCCCACTTAGCTGACACCTTTTAACACTGAATCAATACTATTTGACCGCAACTATAATGGCTGACACGTCATATGCAAACTGACACCATGATCACATGAATTTCTTTCCCGAAGAACTGACACCCTCGTTTAATGTTTCACACAAACGATGAACTTTAAAACGGTACCCACAACTCGATGTACAATCACGTGAAAACTGAAACACTTTCAAACGGGCACCATGTTTCAAACTGTCATGTCCAATTTCAAACGGTCAGGTGGCAGTTTCAAACGGTCAGGTGGCAGTTTCAAACGGTCAGGTGCAGTTTCAAACTGTCAGGTGTAGTTTTCAAACGGACAGGTGCTGATTTCAAACGGTCACGGTCAATTTCAAACGGACAGGTGCTGGAAACGTTCAAACGGTCACCAATTTTCAAGCCATTTTTACCACTTTTACTTCGAGTTTAGGTCCGATATTCTCAAGGGTTTGTTAAAACACAATTACGCACACATTGATGAAAATTTTTACCACTTTTACTTGCAGTTTACAATCAATTCAAGACCTCACAACCTCACAGCCTCTCTCTGTGATCTTGTCTACAAACCCTAATTTCGAAATTCCTTCACTCTCTAGACTTTCTCTCTCTAGAATTCTCTAACTCCTCTTAACTTCTCTAACTTCTCTAACTTCTCAAACCCTAATCACAAAACAAGTTTATATACCACATGTCTGTGAACTGGGCTTCCTACTGGGCTAGGCCATTTTCCAAGCCCATTAAAATAATAAACTCCCTAACCAATAAGCTAAGCCCATTACAAAATATCCAAAGACTAAATAATCAAACTATTAAGCTGTTGTCACCGAATATGCACCAACAGACTCCCCCTTGACAATAGCTTCATAGTGTAACTTTGTCTTCAAACATCTTGTGTTCTTTTGGTCTTTGGATAGCGTCAGCTACATAGTTTCTGACATCAACAGACTCCCCCTTAGCTGATGCTTCCAATCTCCAAAACTTTCATTCGTTGTAGATCAGTTAGCTAGCAATCTTTGGTTAAGCAACTATCTCCAAATTCTTCCATATCTCTTTCTCTCTGCAATGTAGTAGAAGGATCCTACCATGCATCTTCACATATTCTGCATTTCACTTTCAATCTGCACTTGACTTGTATTATGCACTTCATTTTGATAACTGCATCAATCTGTTTAGCAATACAAGCAAGTATCTCGAAAAACCATTAGTCTTTTTCACATTTAAAGATAAACAAATATTTTATCTTAGTTTGCAAAAATAACAACCTGTCAATTCAAAATGGAAGTCTTTTAAAAAAAATCTTTTTGGTATTTTTGATTTTTTTTTTCAAAACAAACTAAACTAAACTCAAAATTATTTACAATTTCATCTTTTTGTGAGAATCTTGTGCAAGAAGATCATATAAAAAAAATCAAACTGTTTCACACTTGTAGTTAATTCTTTATTTATTTTCGTGAAAAGCAGTTCAAGACGATTACCAGTATGTTTGTCCACTTAAACAAAATGCATGAACATTTCAAGTTCCATTAACGTATGATACGTTAAGGTAATATTATACTGACATACTAGTGTGTCCCACTTCAGGATATACCCCCACGATCAAGGTATGCACAAAGATTCATCGTAGTAGGTGAGTATACTGAATTCATCCATTTTATTTTTCAACGTTTAGATAATTGGTGATCAGGTCAGTACTTCCGTACAGCAAAGAGACCAAAATATCAAACGAGGGCTATGACAAATACCATTTTTGGTACGATTTATGCATTTTGCACATTTTGAATGACTCTCTAGGAGAGCTTCTTCATTTTCAGGGTTTTGGCATTTTTTTGCTCTTTTAAGATATCCTAGTTGTGCCTAGGTCAGCATGTATCTGGATGCAGTAGAAGGACAACCCTGATATCCCCAGATGAAATAACAGTATAAAGACCCAAAAGCTCAGATTTTGGCAATCTATCAACGCAAGATTTAAGGTCATTAAACCATACACCACTGATGTGTTCCCCACTCATACTCAGTGTATTTAGGTTTATATCACATAGGTAAGTTGATTATTTTATGCTTTTGCCTACTGGTACATCATATGATGAAGCTGCTATCACACTTGAGCATTTTAATTCTTCAGTGCGACAGTCTAACTTGCTGATGTATTATCATTTCTTCTTTTTCACACAGTGATAACTCATTTTTTATTTTCTATATTTTTTATATTTTTCATTTTTTTCAATGTTTTTGGATTTTTAAAATTTTATAACTTACTCCCCCTAAACACACGCACTATCTAAACTCTTTTTGTCTTAGGGAAATTTCTCCCCCTAAATTTTTGTTTTTATGGAGTAAGTTTCAAAAACACAAATTTAAACACAATCAGACTCCCACTTTAACCTGACAATAAGTTTTTCACCAATAAATCATCATTCAATCACTAAAGTAAATAGTTAGTTACCAATTTTAACCTACTATTAACCTCAGACGCTTTACATGAACAACCACTGTTAAACACATCAACAGTCCTTCTTGGTTATCCTGCACACACTCAACAACTTAGTTAGACTTAACAACCCAAACTTGACTGGTTTTGGGTCGACCATGTAAAACCATGTAAGATGCTTCTAACCAATATCCATCACACCTTTCTGGTGTCTTGGATGTTTTACCTGTTGTTGAACAAGATTTATAACTTCCACTAGGTCTTTGATCATAAGAGTTCCAATAAAGTCTCGAATTTTCTGACCTTTGAAAATTATTATCTTGATACCTTCTTCGCCCATTATTATACCAGGAGTTTTGAAAAATTTTTGGATGTTATTGAACATTTGAGTTACTAAAACCCCTATGCTCGTTTCTTCTATGAAAATTTCGATTACCAAAAGTCTGGTTTCGATTTTGATATCCAAAATTTTTATTTTGAATTTGAAACCGATTTGATTTACCATTGAAATGACTAAATTGTGTAGAATTGCTTCTTGGTCTATCAAATCGTCTTGATGTTGAAGTTTTAGATTGAAATCTTGGTTGATTATATAGACAATGTTGTTGAACATTATTATTCAAACCAACCCTATTCCCTTCCTTAACCTCATCAACTTTTTGCTTATTTTTCTTCAAAGGACAACAACTCGCTACATGCCCTTTGTTGTGACATCTAAAACAAGATTTTTTCTTATAAATTCTCTTTTTGTTAAATCTATTTTTAAATGTTTTCTTCTTGTCGTCTTCAGTATCCTCATCCAATTTATGAGGTGTACTGTTAGACTCAACAGATTCTTTCAAAGAAACTGGACTACTTGGCAAGTCCACAGTTACCGGATCCACTACAGCTGGTGTAGTAGGAGCAAAATCAATTAACTCATTCTCTTCAGGTAAAAAAGAGTAATCTTGATCCTTAGAAGATGAAGCTTTACCAAACCCCACTCCCGTTCTATCATTACTCCTTTTTAGCCCTTTTTGAATGTGAGTCCTAACTAATTAAGATTTTCCAAATTTGTCTAACTTTCCTTTAAGTTCAACAATTTGGTCTTGTGCAATGGCCAATTCCCTGCACTTTTCAGAAAATTCATTAGTTTTATCCTTTACAGTCTCACGAGCCAAATCAATGATCTGCAACAGTTCATTGACTTTGCTTGTTAAACTGCTGATTTCTTGTTCATTTGATTTGAGTTTATCTAAACAATTTGACTCTCTTTTAATCAAAAGAACATTTAACTCTTTTCGTTTTTCCAAATCAGCTAACAGAATTTTGTTTTGCTTCGATAGTCGGTCAACTTTGCCTTGTAGTTCTGTGCAATTATGATATGTATGACTTACAGATTCTGATTTTACCTTTACCTCTGCTGTAAGTCTATTCACATCATTCAAGCCCTTCGAAACTTCTGCATCCTTCTTCTCAACAACTTTCTTCTTCTCTTCTACCACAACATCTGCATTTCCCTGATATCGATTTTCTAATGCATCCCACATATCCTTTGAATTAGTGTACTTCTTAAAGGTATGCTTGATACCATCAGCTAAGGACCTTTTTATTGCAGCTAAAGCTTTCTTCTTAGCATCAACCACCTGTTTCTCAGATTCATCCATCTTCTCATAAGAGATCACTATAACTCTTCCATCAACACGACGTGTGGGAGCAACATATCCATATATCATACAATACCACATTCTGGTATCTTCACTCTTCACAACCGATTTAAACTCCTCCTTCTAGACAGCATATTCTTTAACATTTGTAAGCTTTGGCCAATTCTTAACAGTCTCACTGACCTTATCCATTTTAACCATCTTTAAACACGTTTTTATCATAACTGTACTGATAAAACCGTACAAATGTTTTCCGAAAACAGTTTTTAGCAAATTATACCGTTAGAATCGTCTAGAAAAACGAATCCAATGATATATAATGTCAAAAACCAATTTTTTTCCCTAAAAATCCAACGAGTTCAACGGTGCAAACCGTTTGTCGAGAGGAGCTATGGATCACTTTCTATTTTCAAAAACGTTAAATCCTCTAGACGCACACCACAAAATAAATACTCCACCTTTTTAAATCCTCTACTAAATTTGCTGGCAAGCCAAGTTAATTTCGCTGTGTAATTTCGCTTATCACTTATGCTTTTCAATTATGCTGGTTATTCAATTTCGCTGGTTAATTATGCTGCACAATTTCGCTGAACACTTAATTTCGCTGGTTGATTATGCTGGTTAACTTAATTTCGTTGGTAATTAAGTTCACCAAAACGACGTCTAGTAACTTCACTATCACCGTAATAATCTCGCTGAGGATGATTACACGTTTACCAAAGTCGCCTTTGGATTTTAATTTCGCCGGTCACCGAGTTGCTAGGTCACAAATTTGCTGGTCAACCAGTGTAGATGTTAAATTTGCTGGTAAATATGGAAATTCAATATGTTTGAAATTTCTGAAGATTTTCCAGATTCTTCTAACAGTTTCCTACAAGATTAAACAACCAAATCAGCCTAACATTTTCGAAAATATGAAGAACACGAAGAACAGTCTTCGAATCTTCAAGTCTTTCTAGCCAAAATTTCTCAATCAATCAACCAGAACTATCCCGAAAACCTGCAAATCAGCAAAACTAAAAACATAGTAAGATCAAAACAGTCACAAATTCGCATAAATATTTCAAAACTCAAGAAATTTCGAAACCCTAAATTTCAAGTTTAAAATTTTCGAAATTTTCAATACTTCCACCTGAATTCTGCAGTCTTCAATTCTGAACCGAGTTTCTTCAAGAGCCTAATGCTCTGATACCAATTGTAGGTCCCCTAGTTCTTATGGATCGTCACAGAATTGTCAATCCAATCAAGAGTGCGGAATCCTCTTGATCAGAATATCACAGAAACAAGTAGAAAAACAAAATTCACAATCAAACGGGTCTTCTATTGATTATCCAACTTGCAGTTTACAATCAATTCATGACCTCACAACCTCACAGCCTCTCTCTGTGATCTTGTCTACAAACCCTAATTTTGAAATTCCTTCACTCTCTAGACTTTCTCTCCCTAGAATTCGCTAACTCCTCTTAACGTGTCTAACTTCTCAAACCCTAATCACGAAACATGTTTATACACCACATGTCTGTGAACTGGGCTTCCTACTGGGCTAGGCCATTTTCCAAGCCCATTACAATAATAAACTCCCTAACCAATAAGCTAAGCCCATTACAAAATATCCAAAGACTAAATAATCAAACTATTAAGCTGTTGTCACTGAATATGCACCAACAAAATGCCTCAACTTCAACCCATTTAGAGAAATAATCCGTCATTGCCAGCATAAAGACTTTTCCTCCTGGAGCTTTGGGTAATTTTCCTACTATATCCATCCCCCACTTCATGAATGGCCAAGGGGAAGCAATAGGATATAGTGGTTCAGCAGGTTGATGTAATATATTACTGTGCCTTTGACATGCATCACATCTTCGAGCATATTCTACAACATCTTTCCTCATCGTCGGCCAATAGTATCATGTCCTTAACACCTTTGAGAATAATGATCTGCCCCCAGTATGGTTACCACAATCTCCTTCATGTATATCCTGAAGCACTTCTTTAGTTTCGGGATCTTCTAAGCACCTCAGGTATGGTCCTGCAAGAGATTTCTTGTACAAAACATCATTTATAATAGTAAATAGTGATACCTTCATTCTAAAGGCCTTAGGATTCTCGTCCTTTGGGATGTGTCCTTCCTTAAGATATTTCATGATTGGAGCCGTCCAGGATTTAGGATCCTCATCAGGATCATAACCAGGATCCTGAATACTTGCTACATCCTTATCCTGTGATTTGGGAGGATCCACTGCAGGATATATGATATGTAGTATTGGTATTTGAGTTCCTTCCGGTATCCAGATTGATGATCCTAAATTTGCCAAGGCATCTGCTTTAGCATTATCCTCTCTTGGTACCTGTTCAAGTGTAAAAACATCAAAATATCCTGCTAATCTTTTGAGAATTTCGAGATACTCTTTTAACTTCTCACCTTTAACTGCATAGGATCCATTAAAATGATTAGTAATTAACAAGGAATCAACAAATACTTGCAAACTTTTAATATTCATGTTTCTAGCCAACTCTAATCCTGCAATCAAAGCTTCATATTCTGCTTCATTATTAGTGGCAGGAAATTCACACCTAATAGCCTGGGATAATAGGTCCCCCTGTGGAGATTTTAGTAGTATACACAATCCTACACCTCTAACATTAGATGCACCATCAGTATATAATGTCCAGGATTCTATGGTTTCTCCTAGTTGTTGTACTTCTAGGTCTACTTCATTTTGAATATCACTACTGAAATCAGCCACAAAGTCAGCTAGAGCCTGAGACTTTATGGCATTTCTAGGTTCATATACTAGATCAAAGGCACTTAATTTTGCTGACCACTTAGCCACTCTACCTGACATCTCAGGTTTCCTAAGCACATTTTTAACAGGATAATTAGTTTTAACATGAATCCTATATGTCTTAAAGTAATGTCTAAGCTTTGTTGATGCCATAACTAGAGCCCATATCAATTTTTCTAGATGAGAATACCTAGTCACAGCATCTAATAAACTTTTGCTAACATAATAGACAGGATACTGCTGACCTTCGTGATCCTTTACTATGACAACACTTACTGCGTTCCCTGATACTGCAAGATACAGGGATAATGGTTCACCATCCTCGGGCTTCATCAATAGAGGTGCGGTTGGAAGATACTGCTTCAATTCCTGCAAGGCTGCTTCATGTTTTTCTCCCCATTCGAATTTCTTGTTCTTCTTCAGGATATCATAAAATTCTTTACATTTCTCTGAGGATCTTAATATAAATTTGTTTAATGCTGCTACTCGTCCCGTCAATCTTTGTACATCTTTCATATTGGAAGGTGACTTGATATCCAAGATGGCTTTGATCTGTTCTGGGCTTGCTTCTATCACTCTTTGAGTCACCATACATCCTAAAAACTTTCCTGCCGCTACTCCAAAATGACACTTGGCAGGATTTAGTTTCATGTTTGTAGGATCGCGTGCTGACCCAAACGAGTCAATCAAAGGTGTTCTAATCCATTTCAGGTGCGGAAAACAAGAAACGGACACGGAAAATAGCTTGTTTCACTAAATATTGCTTTGTATATTGATTTCAAAGCTATTACAGATCAGACAGCACTTCAGCAGCAGTTTGATACCGGAAACAAGGACCTCACATCTGATTTCGCTCATGAAGGTATTTATAGAGGAAGGGGTTCCGCTCCTAATGACATTGTGTCATTTCGGGCGAAATCACTAACTTGTGATTTCGCTCCAAATGATATAAAGTCATTTCGAGCGGAATCAACCTTTCGGGCGAAATCAGAACATTTACATACTAACTCAATCTATTTTCTCAAACAACGTGCCCGGATTTAACATTCTAAGTCTAAGACTCGATACCAGATGAAGTCGACAGATGTATGCACCAACAAACTCCCCCTCAGATGTTGACGAGTCTGACTGTGTCGAGTTTTTGCAACTTCAGTCTTTATCAGTCTTCAGGCTTCCAGAATCTTGATCTGGTTCTTGTCTCACTCTTTTTCTCATGAATATCAGCATCTAACAGATAATCTCTCTCTCAGATGAAACTTTAACACTCTAGCATTTTCAGAATCAAACTCCTAGCTCTTGCATCTTCATACTCTCTTTTTCTAACAGACTCCCCTTCAAGATGTGTTTGGATCATAGTCTGGTTTTCCCAGGTTCAGGATCGTGACCTGACTCACCTGCATATTCTCTACCCAAAACATAGGTTTCATAAAAGATAAGATATAACATATTTAGAAACTTCGCTAATCACCTGAAGACACAACCCTGAATGCATCATTTTCAAGTATCAAACAAAATGATTTATCATGTCAATTTCTGATGAACCACTTAAATATATCATTTTCATTTCAAACATCTTCAAACAAAATTTCCCAAACCTGTTCGTCATGTTTAGCACTCGGAATTTTGAAAATCAGCTTTTCAACATCAGTCGTCTAAAATCTTTTTGAATTTTTCAAAATATATGCTAAAACACACTGAAAATCTTTTTGAATTTTTTTTTTGTAACAGAAATGAAATGCATTAAAGAAATATTTACATACAATATTTTTGTGAGTTTGCGTAAGAGGATCATATCAGTTTTTGAGACAAATCACCACCACCGTTAAGCTTTAAACATTTTAAGTTCTAAACGATTCACTTAGATTGTCAGTATACTGATCCACTTAAATTTTCACACAAAGTTCAACTGTTTCGAGATAAGAGATTAATGTCTTAAGCACTTAAACTTACTCGCGTGTCCCACCTAAGAATATACTCCCGTATCCAGATCCCAATATTCAGTCTTACAGGTGAGTATACCTAGATGATATCTGTAAGGGGTTATATTGCGAAACCGTGAGAGCTCAGGTCAGAACTTCCGTTCAGCAGAGAGATGACGGCTCGACTTTGGTGGGTCCCCTTTAGAGGATCTTTTTTACAACAACATTGATTAGCAATTTTATTGTCTTATCATTTTATGCTGAGGGCAGCGCTTTATTTCAAGCAAGCAGAAAGTATACTCCGGGGACTAGGCCATTGCTTCCGCATTATCAGAAGTCCCGGGATAATACCCCAGATATCACTAAGCATAAAGACCTAGTATCTCAGAAAGAGGGGTCCTTCAAACAAGATTTCGGGGGTTACCCATATATCCGAGAGATGTTACCCACGATATAATCAAGTTTGAATTTAGGTTTATATCTCGTCACAATCTACTAAATGTGCAAAAACCTACTGTCATATCATCAGTGAGACCGTTTATCACTTTTTAACTTTCCAATTCTTTAGCATGCTGTGATCGTCCACTGATGTACTATCATTTCCTCTTTTAAACAAAACTCATTTTTGATTTTATCATGTTTTTGGCTTTTTCAAATTTTCTAATGTTTTTTGATTTTCTGAAAAAAAAAATTTACTCCCCCTAAAATGCAAACACATTTTAGGAAATTTGAAAACAAACTATACAATAAAGTGACAACTGATATCAAATCACTTCAAATCGCCATCCACATGGCATAAACAATCAGAACTCCCCCTTACAATAACCATTGTGATTTCAAAACACTTAAGTTTGTTTTAATCAAATGGTTTTTCTGGAAAATTAGTTTTGTTGATTTTCAAACCATTTGTAGATTAGGGGTTCATCACATTGTTCTCCAAAATATCACTTGTAAGTATGGTCTAATCAAGTTCAACTTAATGACCTTGATTAACCACTTGTCAAAGAAAACTTCTTTCAACCACTTACAGGTTCACTCACCAACCATAACCACTTGTAAATCAAAATATAACAATTTAAATATACCACCTGTACTTTACCAACTGTACCACATGCAAGATGATTTGCTAAGAAAGATGCCGATTCCTGCTCCACTCTTACCAACCTGGGAGCTCCGGCAAGTCAGGATTTTTAGTTTGGAAAAACTTTCCCCCAAGCCTGACCAGCATTGGGAGATTCTGGGACACATCTATCCCACCAACATTTTGATTTATAAAAATCTTTTGCAGTTTTAACCTTCCCATCAACCATCTTCCCGAAAATATGTTTAACTTTTCCATTGAAAGTCTTCTCAACATCAAATTCTCCCTTATCAGCGAAGAATTGATTTGAGATCTCTACTTTTCCCACTTTCTTCATCAAATTTTCCTTTGACAATGGAGGAAAATCCTCATCGTTCACCTCTGGAACATAATTCACAACCTTTTTCTCAACCAATGACTCCTCTGATTTTATGGAATCAGATTCATTGTCAGAACAACTATCTGTTTTAACCACCCACTTTTGTTTACTCAAATCACCTCTTCTTTTGTAAAACCTTTTTGAACTTTCTCCTTCCTCAGAAGTAGAATTTTCAAACTTTTTTAACACTTTTTACAGATTGTTCTTTCTTATCAACACAAGTCTTTTTCAAAACAGAGTTAGAAGAAACTTCCTGTTTTTGGTATTTGATCTTGGGGCAATTCCAAGCTATGAGTCCAACTTCTTGGCATTTGAAACATGTTCTTCTGTCAACTCTTGAAGCAAACTTTCTCACATTCTTCTTTACTTCAGCAAGAAACTCTTGATTCGACTGTTTCCAGAACGGTTTTTTTCTGGTTTATAAGTTTTTTCTGTTCATCCTCTGTTCATCCAGAACGGTTTTTTCTGTTCATCCTTTTTTTGGTTTTTTCTGTTCATCCTCTGAAGAATTGAAACCAAGACCTTTCTTTTTGAGATTACCATTATGATTTGGTTTCTTTTGAAAACCATAACCACAACCGTAACCCTTTTTCTTGTTCAATTTCTGTTGAATCCTTGAAGTGTAAGGTTTAGGTTTTTCAGAAAGATTTATATCTTTTATTTTAGAAATATTAATTTCTGTCAATTTGAAAACATGTTTGATCATTTCAGTTTTTACACTTCTTATTGGGAATTCATTATCAGAATATAATTTGTCTGAATCATTCAAAATATAAGCCAAATTGATTGATTCATCATTCAAATTAGATTTTGATAATAAAAATTCCTTGTCATAAACCCTCTTAACCGGTGAACTCGGACTCTCTGACTTAGACTCCGACTTTGACCCTTCATCCATATCCAACACCTGATCGACAACTTTCTTAATTAATTCAGACTCATGATCAGTGTCAGACGCTGTGAATGTTACATCAATATTGTCTGGTAATTCATCAATGATTTCAGACTTCAACTTGATGTTGACTGCCTTTTTTAGACGCTCTTCGTTTAGATTCCTGGGAGAATAACTTTAATGGATCGGGGGCGGACATCTGTTATACTTGACACTTTGTTTCTTACCAGTATCAGTATATTCAGTCTTTTTCTCCATGAATGCTTCCAATCCTGCAACAGTAGGATAAACACGATCAATCAAATAATCACAAGTAGTATAACTCAATAGTAATCGTTTAATCCTTTCACTCTCAATTTTCTCAAGTTCCAAATCCTGCTTCAGCTTAGCACAATCTTCAAAATAATCATTAATGACGCTTTGTTTTGTCATTAATGTTGCCCTCATTTTCTCCATTGCTTTTTCAATTTCTGAATTCGTCTTTTTCAAGCTATCAACAGTTCTGTTCAGCACATCGTACGACTCCTTCACGTACTTCACATCAGACAATAAATCTTCTTTAATCTTTTCTAATTCAGCAATCTTTTTGTCTTTCTCTTCACAAACTTTACAAGATTCTGAACATTTCAAACATGGTTTTTCAACTTCAACCACTTTTTCAACTATCTTCTCAACTTCGATAGTCTTTTCTACTTCAACAATTTTCTCGACTTCAACAATTTTTTCTATTTCGACAATCTTTTCAACAATTTTCTCTTTTTTATTCTCAGTTACTGCTTCAACTTTTATTTCACCAGCTTCTGTCTTTGCTTTTTCATCGGCGTGTAACTTTGCTGCTTCCAGCTCTCTCTTCAACCTGTCAATCTTCTTTTGATTCAGCATCTCAACTTTATCTGCATAGAAAAAATTAAAACTATCAGGATCAATACTTTTTCTACATTTGTTAAGATATTCTTCCTCATCATCAGTATCAACATCACTTCCAAGATCTGGAAAAATCGGGATTCTTTTTTTACTAGTTTCATCTTCACCCAAAAATCTAGCAACAAGAGCCACATTAGGTATATCCATATCAGGTATGTAATTGTCACAGCTAAATCCCTCTGCAACAAACTCATCACCTTGATCTATTATCCCAAAATAAGCTTTCTTATTTGCTTATTCGATCATTTTTCCATGAGCAGTTTTTTGATCCTTTTGTTGAGGTTGTTGATCGATCTGATGAAAGATTGATTTCTGAAAATAATTGTTCTTTTCTCTATTCCCAGTTGCTTCTTGGTTTTTACACTCTCGTTTAAAATGACCCTTTCCTTTACATCGAAAACAAGTTACTTTGGATTTATCAAAACCCAATGGAGATGTAGCCATTCCTCGAAACTCATCTCTGCCTGTAATCTGTTGAAACTTCTCAGCTCTCCTACAAGCACTAGCCAAACACCACTTCACATCCATCAACTCAAGTTCTTCAGCATCTATTTGGTCGTAATCTTCTTTTGTGAGCATCGGATTACCAATTCGTCCTGCAATCAAGCTTTCATACGACTCTAACATGGCAACAAGAGATGCCATGTGTTGCTTAGCCACTTCAGGAGATAGATTTTGACCATTCTGAATGTTCAAGGTGTCATTACACTGCAGATTTGTAGAATTTTGCTTCTGAGGGCTAGGTGTGTTGCTGTTTGGATCAAAGCTTGAGAATGACGAAGTATATCCTCCACTTTGAGTTGTAGTGCTAGCATTTGGACTAGATGATCCATCAGCACTAAAAGCAGTACTAATCTTTGGACTCTGGCTAGGAGTAGCCTCAAACTTGTTCCCTCGGTAGTACAAACTGACATCCTGTTTCGCATTTGGATTTGTCATGATAGCTGTCTTTTGAATATCCAATTCCTGTTCTTCAATCTTTTGAATGAATTGTGCCAAATTCATACTCTCGGACTTTCTCATGAGTTTCATAACCATCAAATACGTTCCCCACTTGTGCTGTGGCAAGGCTTCAGTTAGCTTATCAACCCACTCATCATCCTCTTTCTGAATGTCTAATCTTCCGATTTCCAGAACCAGATGACAGTATCTATCAATAGTCTGTTTAGTTATTTCATGATCAAACGCAGTAAACATGTCAAACGATTTCTTTAATAAGGCCTTTTTGTTTTTGATCATATCAGCACTCCCTCTGAATTTTTGAATCAAAGCCTCACAGATTGATCTAGCTGTTCCGTTATGTTGAAGTAACACAAAAATATCTTCTTTAACTGCTTGCTGAAGAATGCTAATCATCATCTTTTCACTTGTGTATTTCAACTTGTCAGCTTCTGTAAAATCATTAAAACCCTTTTCTAACCCGCGTTCATTCTTTGGTCTCTCATAATCTTTTAGCAATGAACACCAGGCATCGTATCTGTAAGCTTGAACCCAGTTCTCAAATCGGTTTTTCCAACCCTGAAAATCCTCAATGTACATCAGTTTAGGTGGTTTCTGATGAGTACCCGTCTCATTCTCACTATACACTGTTTCAGCAGCAGTCACCGGGGCAACAGGTGTCGCGAATGCATTGTAAAACTCTTCAGCCATTATTTGATAACACGTATTTCAAAAAAAAAGTGGTAAACTCCTTTTGAGTGAAATAGCTGATCTCGAGCGAAAACACAGAATTAACTTGGAGCGGAATTACAGATTTAATCTTGGGGCGAAATCACAGATTTATCTTGGGGCGGAATCACATATATCTGTTTGGAGTGAAATCATAGTTATGATTTGGAGCGGAATACCAAATTTAACACTTTTGGAGCGAAAACAACAAATATTTTGGAGCGGAATCACACGTTTTGCAGTCTGGAGCGGAATCAGTTACAAACTCTAGAGCGGAATCACAAGTTTGTTTCACTGGAGCGAAATCAGCAGGCAGTTTGGAGCGGAAACAGAAAATTTCAGGCGGAATTAAACAATCTGGAGCGGAATCAGACTATGTGTTTTGGAGCGGAATCAACTCGGGGTCCAATTTTGTCCATTTTAAGTTTGATTTTAGCTGTGAAACTTTCAAGGGTTTGACTATGTCCAATTTTAAACAATCTGTGAAAATTTGAACCGGTTTTGACCGTGAAATCTTCCTAAACAAATGAAAGAAGGTGTAGAAGATAGAAAATGCAACAAATATCAGCTGTAATCTGCAGAACTCCTCCTCCTGAGCTCTGATACCACTTGTAGGATCGCGTGCTGACCCAAACGAGTCAATCAAAGGTGTTCTAATCCATTTCAGGTGCGGAAAACAAGAAACGGACACGGAAAACAGCTTGTTTCACTAAATATTGCCTTGTATATTGAATTCAAAGCTATTACAGATCAGACAGCACTTCAGCAGCAGTTTGATACCGGAAACAAGGACTTCACATCTGATTTCGCTCATGAAGGTATTTATAGAGGAAGGGGTTCCGCTCCTAATGGCATTGTGTCATTTCGGGCGAAATCACTAACTTCTGATTTCGCTCCAAATGATATAAGGTCATTTCGAGCGGAATCAACCTTTCGGGCGGAATCAGAACATTTACATACTAACTCAATCTATTTTCTCAAACAACGTACCCTGATTTAACATTCTAAGTCTAAGACTCGATACAAGACGAAGTCGACAGATGTATGCACCAACAATGTTATACTGATCCAGGATATAAAATGCTCCTTCAATATCCTGGAGGTGTTCCTCAGCCTTCTTAGATTTCACCACCATATCATCAATGTACGCCTCCATGGTGTCCCCAAGTTGGTCTTTAAACATCATGTTCACCAATCTTTGGTACGTTGCACCTGCATTTTTCAAACCAAAAGGCATAGCAGTATAACAATAAATACCTGTTGGTGTCAAAAAAGCAATATTCTCTTGGTCTGAGGGTTCCATTTGGATCTGCTGGAATCTCATGACCGGCAGTTGCATCCACCATTGAGTCTATATGAGGAAGAGGGAATGGGTCTTTAGGACATGCTTTGTTCAAGTCTGTGTAGTCTACATAAAATCTCCATCTCCCATTCTTCTTTTGAACCACGACCACATTTGCTAGCTACTTTGGAAATTTGACCTCCCTAATCATCTTGGACTTTAATAATCTTTCGACTTCCTCTTGAATAATTGTATTTTGTTCAGGAACAAACTTCCTTCTCTTTTGCTGAACAGGCT
This sequence comes from Helianthus tuberosus, assembly GCA_030545235.1. Classification (NCBI taxonomy): domain Eukaryota; kingdom Viridiplantae; phylum Streptophyta; class Magnoliopsida; order Asterales; family Asteraceae; genus Helianthus; species Helianthus tuberosus. The sequence continues at coordinate 643,112 of JARYGA010011515.1, read as the reverse complement.
TGAATGACCTGTCAATTCGAAGCTTGTGAGTAATAATATCTTTGGAAATACCTGTCATATCCTCATGCTTCCATGAAAATGTTGACATCCTGCATTTCAAAAAGTTAGTTAACTGATCCTCAATATCCTGAGGGATATTGGTTCCTCCGAGCACCGAGATATCTGGATTATCCTGATCTAGGATAACTTTTTTAACATCCTGCTCTGAAGCCTCCAGGATATCCTGAGCCCGTATCTTTAATTGCTATGCTGCATTGGGCTTGGTTGAGGATTTCATTGAGGATGAATAACACTCCTTTGCCTCCTGTTGATCACTTTCTACCTTGACAACCCCCCAAGGGGTAAGGATCTTGATACACTGATGATAGGTTGATGGCAAAGCTTTCATAACATGGATCCATGGCCTACCCAATATATTATTGAAGCAGGATAAGGAATCCATGACACAAAAGCGTTGCATTGAGTTGACCCTTTCAACATATACTGGTAACTTTATTTCTCCCACAGTATTCCTGGCCTCTCCACTGAACCCAACAAGTACAGTGGACTTTGAAGTGATATCCATCGGGGATACATTCATCCTCTTCAATGTTTCTAGCTAAATTATGTTGACGAAGCTGCCAGTATCTTCCAGTATCCTGCGCACAAAATGATTAGCAACGTATAAAGTTATTACCAAACCATCATAATGATGATCCTGGATAGTATCCCTGTCATCACTGTCGAACGTGATCATTTTATCAGTTGTAAGGGTCGTCATCCTGGTTGGCTTATCTCCCCTTTCCGCCTTAGCTTCCTTTGCATGTCTTTTTGCTGTGGAGTAGGAAGTTCCACAAATGTCGGATCCACCTGAAATAAAGTTAATTATCTTGGCATCTGCAGGGGGTGATGCTGCTCGTTCAGGATCCTTCTCAGTATCCTGACCCTTATTCTTCTTTTTTCCCAGAAGATCCTTCAGATATCCTTTGCTCAGCAGATAGCTTATTTCTTTCCTCAGGGCGATACAATCTTCTGTAACATGTCCAAAATCCTCATGGAAGGAACACCATTTGGATTTATCCTTCCAATCGGCTTTTTGTTGGTTCTTCCTAGGCCACCTTGCTTTGTCTCCCAGACCCTGCATAGCATACATTAGTTCAGTTATATTAACAGAAAAACAATATTCTGACAATTCAGGATACTCATCAGGATCCTCGTCTTCAACAGCATTCACTTTCTTGCCGTCATTCCTGCCATATGGCTTAGAACGACATGGCTTGTACGAGGATTCTGACGTCCTATTGGTTGATTCATAGGTTGAAGATGAATTCATCCTCTCTTGCATCTTTTTGTCATCCTCCAGTCGAATATATCTTAAAGCTCTATTCCGAGCTTCATCCAGGTTCCTGCATGGATTCATTACAAGATCCTGGTAAAATTGAGAATCGTTTCTTAACCCATCTTGAAAGCCTGCATAGCTATTGCAACATCAAGATGTGGGATATCTAAGGATTCCTGAGGTCCTTGAGTTATCCAGTAGAGATCACTGGTTAGTTTTTAAAAACTTCGATTGCAAGAAAATTGACTATTAAATAAATTGACTAAGTGAGCAAATGATGTAATTGAGTGAGGTTGAACGTTTAGGAGCCATTTTAAGGCTGATCCGGTTAAAGTAGAGCTAAAACCCTTGCAGAGGCAAGCTTCCTTGAGATCCGTAGGGATAGGGTTGATTTCCATCATCTCCCTATACTGAGCAATTTGCTCTTCCGGATCCGTGGTCCTATCATAGAGCTTCATGTTAGGGGTTTGAAATCTCTTTGGGATTTCAGCATCACACAGAGGGTATGCAAATCCAGATATATTGTGGCTATCCTGGGATACTTCTGGAATCGGCTGGACTACCCCAGGTACACTAGATATCATGTCCTTTAACTTATGAAGCTCCATGGAAAGTGCTGATGTCATACCTGCATCCTGCAAAGATCCAATACCATTAGTAGCAAGAATATTATTATTATTAGACACATTACCAGTCTGAGGGTTCTGGCCATATCTTGAACTTCTCACAGTTGACACCCTAACTGAAGAGGGTATCTCAGGAATATGACTCTGGGAATGGCTAGGCATAATATTCCCCCTATATTCCTCAGTATATACTGCCGAACTGAAGTTCAAAGCTCCGGGCTGCAAGGGAGTAACAGTATCCTCAGTGGGCCTGCTTGAGCTAGATTTCAAGAGTTGTATCTCTCTCATCAGCATTTGGTTGGTCTCCTGCTACTGCTTCATCTGATCCTGTATACTACCAAATAAAGTTAGAATTTCATCATTAGAGGCCAAATCAGGAGCAGATCCCTGAACATTCGGATTGGGGATAATATCCTGAGGTTGTGAAGAGGCTTTTGTCCTTAGAGGAGGTGGTGGAGGCACCAAACCAATTGTTGCAGAGGTTGTAGCGGACATGGTAGAAGAGCCCGTGTTTGATCTTGAGGCCATTGAAAATAGTGTAGCAAAAAGTTTTGAAAATAGAAAACCAAGTAATGATTTTGCAAAAGCTTTTAGTAGAAATATCACCACTTGTCCCATGGATGGCGCCAAATTGCTTAGGTAATTTTTGACCAAAACAATCGCCAGAAAGGAGTATGAATTCAAGTTTGCCAATGTAGCTGATAACTTCCATCATGTTGAAGTTGAAGAGTGTTCAGATATCTCTGAAGAAGATACACCTTTTCATTATTCTGGCATTGAAGAGACTTTCCTGACACTTGCTGAAATGTTTAAAGAACATAATGAAGATGAGATAAGAAGGAAAGTTGTAGAGAAGATAAGTACTGAAGGTATTCCAAAGGTTGTTCCACAGGAGACTCTGATAGAGGGCAGGAAGAATTGGTTTAAAGTTATCCCCAAAGAAAGGAAGTTTAGGAGGCCTCTTCAGTATTTCATGCATCATGCTGATATATCTCTAGGAGATATTCTATCTTGGGGTTATCTTGAAGACCTGAAAGTATATGCTATCAGAAGGGAAAAAGGTGTTCGGTACTTTGAGTTCTTATCGGATATTCAAACACTCTCATGGTGGGATGTTGAGGAGTTGGTACAAACAAAGAACATCAAGCAATTCTATCATGGCCTGGATGTGAAAGTTCATGATCAGAAGCTATGGAAATACATTAAGTGGCAAGTAAATAATAAATTTCTTGACTAGAAGCCACAATATCCGAAGCAAGATATAAAGATTGATCCAGTCACAGGGGAGAAGGATATTATGTTGATAATCAAGCCTCCCAGATGCTTAAAGAACATGCCGCTACGTGCAATGGAACAGAATTTTCATGAATATTTTGAAGGTTGGATGTATAACCAGAGCAGAGCGGAAGCAGTGATTTCACTATTTGATAAATCTAAGGGATAATCAAGGCGGATCAGTGTGTTGGATCCTATGTAGCTTGTCAACAACTCGAAGAAAGATATTGAATGTCTATTCTACAACAAGATTGTGTATGGAAATCCAAATAAAGTTCAAGCTCAGCAGTATCAGAAGTTGGTGAACTTATGCTATGCGAAAGATATCAACTTTGGCAGATACTGGAAGTCTAAGTTCAGAGACTTGGAGATAGATGAGTTCTTGAAAAGAGAGAAACGAGCTAAGAAGTTTAAGGAGATTGCTGATAAAGCTGCAAAGCTTGGAAGATTGAAGCTGATGAGACCTCCACCAACTGATCAGACACCAATAGAGAAGGAAGAAAACAAGATCCCGAGGTGGGATAGCAAGCGTGATGGTGATCCTGTATGTAGAAAGTACTGGAATGAAATTGGTAGGCCTCTTAGGCAAAAGATGTTCGCAGAGAGAGATGAAAAGAGAAGACAGAAAGCTAAGGCTAGAGGACACAGCAGGAAAATGACTTAAAGACCATGCAGGAAGGACGACTACAGCTACATCCAAGGGGGAGTCTGTTAGTACATTATGTCTGTAGCTTCCGTCTGCATCGAGTCTTGTATTTTGTCCTGTTTGTGTGTTTTTGTATATGTATGTATTTGTGTGCCTAGACAAAATAGGGAACGACATGTTATCTGTTAAGTGAAATCCGTCGGACGACAAATGTCATCCGAACGGATGGCCATCCGATCGGATGAGCATCCGAACGGGTGACACCCTCTCCTTCCCTGTTTGCCTATAAATACTAGGTTAGTGGCATTTGTCTAGAACTCTTAGAACTTTTGAACTTTTGGAGAACTTTTGGCTGATTTGAGATAGCGAAGCTCTGTCTGACTTTCATCTGGATCTTCTGTATTTTCACTATTCAATCAATGAAATCAGACATGTTAAGCGTTGAGATTGTCTTCGTTGATTCTCAAATGGTGTCGAGGGATTCCGCACCTCGCCACTGATCGATTCCCCCACGTTCTATGACTAGAACAGATCATGCGTAATGGCCCAACAGGAGTGACATCCTAAAGTGTATCCTATAAAACACCTTTAAACTAAGGAGGGTGTTAGCTTGGCTAACACCCCTCTGATGCTTAACTCAGTATTAGATCCAAAAGAATAAATAAAATCAAATATATTTAAAAGAGACAGAATTCATACCATCCTGAGTTAGAAATTAAATTCTAAACTCACTTGAAATAGAGCTTAAGGTGTATAGCATTCCAGGATCTTGGTAACATATCCCTTTCCATATTCTTGAGTCAGTATGCTCCTTTCCCAGATTCTGACTCAACTTCATATGGTCCTTCCCATTTTGGGGCAAGCTTCCCATCAGCAGGATTAGTAGTATTCTGGAAAGCCTTTCTTAATGTTAGGGGAGGATTTTCCAAAGATCAGTGATCCTCAATTACTGTCGGGCTTAAGGATCCTCAATTTTGTTTGAATTAGTGATCCTCAGAGAGTATTGTAGCATCAGGATCCAGGATCATCATAGTGATCCTTACACTAACGATTGTCTGCTTTGAATATGAAGTTGTTTTGCAGGAGTACGTGCTTGGACTTGGTCTTGGCGATATTCCTGGAGCATATTCCCTTTTTATTCCGCACGTGCTTGACTAATATGGACGTTATGGAGGTCGTGGAAGACTTGCACGAAATGCGGATAGTTAGTTAGCTTAGATATTTTCCAAATTTATAAGGGGATAGCGAGCTACATTAGAACACTTGGCTATTTTTGGCTAAACACACACACACTCGTAACTGCTCTCATCAACTCTCGACAGTTTGCTCGGAGATTACACACTTTTTTGCACATTACACTCTAGTGATCCTTGTAACAAGCTCGCTATCATCCAAAGTTGTAATACATTTTCTGTTTAATCTGAGTTGGTGATCGGTAGTTTCCATCACCCGAGGTTTTTTATGCCGGAGATCAACTCTTGATCAAGGGTTTTTTCCTCGTATAAATCATTGTGTCACTTGTTCATTACATTTTTGAGTGATCCTTAATATTGTTCATTGATTCAAGCATCACACCTCACAACAAAAGATTTGGTTGCATTATCTTTGCTTGATTTTTGACCAAAACACTTAATACCCAATTTCCAACTTGGAACCCTCTAGTCCTTAGATTTTTGTTATATGCTCTAGATAGTCTATGTTGATATACTGCCATCCTCAGCTTTGCTGCATCCCTTGTTTCATCAATTATATCCAATTCTTGATATAAAGCTTCAGGATTCGTTTTAGGATCCCGGAGGCTTGATCTTGCTGTAGGTATCACCATCTCTGTCGGGATCACTGCTTCTGCCCCGAATAACAAAGAAAACGGGGTCTGACCAATTGCACTCTTCACCGTCGTCCTATAAGCCCAGAGGACAAATGGTAATTCTTATGCCCATCTTCTTTTTTTAGCACCTAGTCTTTTCTTCAAATTGTTAACAATTATCTTGTATGAGGATTCTTCCTGTCCATTTGCTTGAGGATGTACTGGAGTTGATGTGATCATCTTGATTCCCCAACTTTTGCAAAAATAAGTAGTTCTCTTGCTGATGAACTGAGAGCCATTATCACAGATTATCTCAGCTGGTACCCCAAATCTGGTCAGGATATTCCTCTTTATCAAGGATACTACTTCTTGGTCCCTGACTTGAACAAAGGCCTCAGCTTCGACCTATTTGTAGAAATAATCTGTCATTGCCAGCATAAAAACTTTTGCTCCTGGAGCTTTTGGGAGCTTCCCCACTATATCCATACCCCATTTCATGAATGGCCAAGGGGATACAATAGGATATAATGGCTCAGCAGGCTGATGCAGTATGTTGATGTGCCTCTGACATGCATCACATCTTCGAGCATATTCTGCAACATCCTTTCTCATAGTCGGCCAATAGTACCCTATTCTTAGCACCTTCGAGAACAATGATCTGCCGCCAGTATGGTTGCCACAATCTCCTTCATGTATATCCTGAAGTACCTCCTTCGTATCAGGATCCTCCAAGCACCTTAGGTATGGACCTCCAAGAGACTTCTTATACAAAACATTATTTAGAATAGTTGTTATGGGTGGTTTTCTACTCATATATCCTGGAGAATATTCTGACTGTGTTATTTTTTATTGTGATCATGATACTGGATCCGGATATTGGTAACATTCTGACACAGTATCCTGGTAATAACTAATTAATTCACGTGCACATTAACATGGCAGGCTTACAATGTTCGAGTGGACCTTTTCTCCCAAAGACTCGAACTAATCAGTTGAAATGGGCGTTGAAGCCGGAAGAAATGGTCTACAACGTTCACAAAGGGAATATTCGGTGTATCCCAGTTTTATAGGCTAGTTTGTTAATTTCGTTTTACTATATATTGGAATGATCAGATCAGATAGAACAAACGCAATTTTTTTGCACACTCTTGCTCTCTACTAGCTGCAGTCACTCACGAACACTTACACTTGTACTCGAATCTCGTTGCAACACATAGTTGATCCGCATCATATCCTACACTGTATCCTGATATTTGAAGTAATAAGAAGAACAAGGTAGCTGTGATTATCAGCTCCCGAGGTTTTGTGCCGGCATTCTAGATTGATCAAGGGCTTTCCTCGTACATCTTGTGTCACCCCTTTACCTTTTTTGCTCATTGTTTGATCATAGATATAGCTCGATATCCTGAGCTATATCCTGAAAACTATTTTTATTAACAACTTAATTAGCATATTTTCCACGAATACTTCTAGCACACTACCTCACTTAACTAATTTGATCACTTAATTGCTTAGGTAATTTTTGACCAAAACAATTTGGCGCCCACCGTGGGGCGAGTGGTGCTTTTTATACTAAAAGCTTTTGCAAAATCATTACTTGGTTTTCTGTTTTCAAAACTTTTTGCTACACTTTTTTCAATGACCTCAAGATCAAACATGAGCTCTTCTACTGTGTCTGCTACAACCTCTGCAACAATTGGTTTGGTGCTTCCACCACCTCTGAGGACGCAAGCCTCTTCACAGCCTCAAGATCTTCTAAGAAGGACTGAAACTCATGTGGCTTGGGATGTTATCCCCACTCAGAATGTTCAAGGACCTGCTATCTCAGGGGAACTCTTGTTTTGGCTTCTAATGATGAAATTCTAACTTTGTTTAGTAGTATACAGGATCAGATGAAGCAATAGCAGGAGACCAACCAAATGCTGATGAGAGAGATACAACTCTTGAAATCCAGCTCGAGCAGGCCTGCTGAGGATACTGTCACCCCCTTGCAGCCCAGGGATTTGAACTTCAGTTCGGCAATGTATACTGAGGATAACATGGGCAATATTGTGCCTAGCCATTCCCAGAGTCATATTCCTGAGATACCCTCTTCGGTTAGGGTATCAACTATACGAAGCTCAGGATATGCTTCAGGATATGGCCAAAATCCTCAGACTGGTATCGTGTCTAATAATACTAATACTCTTGTTACTAATGGTCTTGGATCTTTGCAGGATGCAACTATGACATCAGCATTCTCTAGGGAGCTTCAGAAATTGAAGGACATGATATCCAGTGTTCATGGGGTGGTCCAGCCAATTCCAGAAGTGTCCCAGGATAGCCACATGATATCCTGGTTTACATATCCTATTTGTGATGCTGAAATCCCAAAAAGATTTCAAACCCCAACATGAAGCTCTATGACGGAACTACGGATCCTGAAGAGCATATTGCTCAATATAGGGAAAGGATGGAAATTAACCCTATCCCTCCGGATCTCAAGGAAGCATGCCTCTGCAAGGGTTTTGGCTCTACTCTGACAGGATCAGCCCTAAAATAGCTCTTAAACGTTCCACCTCATTCAATTACATCATTTGCTCACTTAGTAAATTTATTTAATAGTCAATTTTCTTGCAATCGAAGTTTTGAAAAACTCACCAGTGATCTCTACAGGATAACTCAAGGGCCTCAGGAATCCTTGAGGGATTATGTGAACTAGTTTAGCAGGGAATCTCTGGATATCCCACATCTTGATGTTGCAACAGCTGTGCAGGCATTCAAAATGGGGTTGCAAAAGGATTCCCAATTTTATCAGGATCTTGTAATGAATCCTTGCAGGAACCTGGATGAGGCTCGAAACAGGGCCTTGAGATACATCCGGCTGGAAGATGATAAAAAGATGCAAGAGAGGATGAATTAATCCTCAACTTATGAATCAACTAACAGGAAGTCAGAATCCTAATACAAACCATATCGCTCTAAGCCATGTGGCAGGAATGACAGCAAGAAAGTGAATGTTGTTGAAGACGAGGATCCTGAGGAGCATCTTGAGTTGTCAGAATATTGTTTTTATGTTAATATACCTGAACTGATGTATACTATGTAGGGTTTGGGATAAAAAAGCGAGGTGGCCTAGGAAGGAAATAAGCTATCTCCTAAGCAAAGGGTATCTGAAGGATCTCTTGGGAAGAAAGAAGAATAAGGGTCAGGATACTGAGAAGGATCCTGAACGAGCAGCATCACCTCCTGCGGATGCCAAGATAAATAACTTTATTTCAAGAGGATTCGATATATGAGGAACTTCTTATTCTGCAGCAAAAAGACATGCAAAGGAGGCTAAGGCAGAACGGGGAGACAAGCCGACTAGGATGACAACCCTCACAACCGATAAAATGATAACGTTTGACAGAGATGACATGGATACTGTCCAGGATCCCCATCACGATGGTTTGGTAATAACTTTATATGTTGCTAATCACTTTGTGCGTAGGATACTGGTGGATAATGGCAGCTCTGTGAATATTATTCAGCTAGAAACGCTGAAAAGGATAAATGTTTCCCCAATAGACAACATTTTAAAATCTACTGTACTTGTCGGGTTCAGTGAAGAGGCCAAGAATATTGTGGGAGAAATAAAGTTGCCGATATATGTTGAAGGAGTCAACTCAATGCAACGCTTTTGTGTCATGGACTCCTTATCCTGCTACAATATCATCTTGGGCAGGCCATGGATCCATGATATGAAATCTGTACCGTCAACTTATCATCAGTGTATCAAGATCCCTACCCCTTGGGGGGTTTTCAAGGTGGAAAGTGATCAACAAGAAGCAAAGGAGTGTTATTCTTCTTCAATGAAATCCTCAACAAAGCCCAAAGCAGGATAGCAATTAAAGATGCGAGCCCAAGATATCACGGAGGCTTCAGAGCAGGATGTTAAGAAGATTATCCTGGATCAGGATAATCCAGATATCTCGGTGCTCGTAGGAACCAATATCCATCAGGATATTGAAAATCAATTCACTAACTTTTTGAAACGCAGGATGTCAACATTCGCATAGAAGCATGAGGATATGACAGGTATTTCCAAGGATATTATAACTCACAAGCCTGTCCAGCAGAAAGAAGGAAGTTTGATCCTGAACGGAATGCAATAATTTAGGAAGAGGTTGAAAGATTATTAAAGAGCAAGATGATTAGGGAAGTTAAATTTCCCAAATGGTTAGCAAATGTAGTTGTGGTTCAAAAGAAAAATGGGAAATGGAGAGTTTGTGTAGATTACTGTTTTGGTCAAAAATCAAGCAAGGATAATGCAACCAAATCTTTTGTTGTGAGTTGTGATGCTTGAATCTATGAACAACTGTATGAACAACTTGTAAATGAAGTGAACAAGTGACACAAGGATTTATACGAGGAAAAAGCCCTTGATCAAGAGTTGATCTCCGGCATAAAAAACCTCGGGTGATGGAAACTACTGATCACCAACTATAATTAAACAAACGGTTGATACAAGTCGGGATGATAACAAGCTTGTTACAAGGATCACTAGTGTGTAAAAGTGCAAAAATGTATGTGTTCGCCAAGTAAACTGTTGAGAGATGAACGAGAGCTGTTACTGGAGTGTGTGTTTGCTAAAATTAGCTAAGTTCTTTAACTCAAGCTTGTTATCCTCTATTTAAAATTAGAAATAACTAAACTAACTAACTATCCGATAATTATGCTAGTCTCCCACGATGTCCATAACATTCACAAGGGCCAAGCACGTGCGGAATATTGAGGGAATATGCTCCGCGAATATCGACAAGACCAAGTCCATGTACATATTCCTGCAAAACAAGCTCATGTATAATGAAGAAAATCGTTAGTATAAGGATAATAATAAGGATCCTGAATCCTGATCTCGCAACACCTATTGAGGATCCTTAATTCAAACAGAAATCATGATCCTGGCAGTACTTGAGGATCCGTGATCCTTAGGATTGGAAAATACTCCCCTAACAATTGCCCCCAAAATATAAGGAGTAAAATGTAATTTAACGAGTTATGTTTTGATCTTATCTGCAACTAACTAACGGATATATAGCCGTTAGAATCTAACTAGCCGTTACCGATCATACGTCATTGAAGCGACATCCCTACAGAATCATCATTATAAATTCAAGTTAGAGATAAGGATTAATGTGCATTTAAATTCGAGCGAGACTCCCTTTAAATCGTCATTCAAAGATTAATCAGGTATCTCTCTCTTCTCCCTTTCTCTTCATCTTCTTAATCTGTTCTTCTCCGAAACCTTCAAATCACGATGAAGTTACGATCATCCCCTGCCAAGGATCACCAAAAGGATAGTCCTCTGAAAAGCCAAGGGATTATCAAAGATTCTCCGAAGGAACGTTGCTTCTTCACTGATCCGGATATAAACAGGATTTGCCATTGCTTTCCGGCGGACACTGTTTTTAAACATTTCGACCCCATCGCCCTGAGTGACTTCGTTTCTTCAACTTGGGTCGCTTTTCCAGCCACCCCATTCCTGATAGGATACTCCTATCCTTTCCCTGCTTTTACCCAGTCTTTCTTCTCCCTTACCGGCATATCCTATGTTCAGGCAATGCCAATGATGTGGAGGGTTTTATATACCCTTGAGAGAATCATTGAGCAAGAAGGCATCGAGTTGGGAATGTCGAAATTGGCTGAACTGTACAACCTCGTGAGCCATGGTTCACACCGCTTTTTATTCAAGCACAAACTTGGTGAAGAACACCCGATCCTCAAGACCACCAAAAATGACACTAACTGGAAGAAGTGTTTCTTCTTTCTTAGGAGGGATTCTATCCCGGATGGGAAGGATCTACCAAGAGAGTGGGCCACCCACGGTAGGATAGAGGATCCTTATAGAAGGATCATAGGATATACCCTGTTTCTGCTGAGGATCACTAACCCCTTTTTTGTTCTTTTGTGCAGCTATCTCTATTTGTCACATTATTCCATCACCTGCAACCAAAGAGAGGATCACCGCTTTCCGGAATCTTGATCCTGCAGTAAGATCATTTCAAGCAAATACCAAGGATTCTCAAGAAGTATCCTCAGGCTCAGTTACAATGTCAAGTAAGTATCCGAGTTTGTATGTAATTAAATGTTTAAATGTAAATAAAACAAGAATACTTATCTGTTGTTTTGAATTGGTAGGCGCTGGAAAATCCTCAAGGTCAGCCTCCCGCTTTAGTGTTAGTCATCTCAGCACTGTGGCTCCCAGGTCTGGGAAGAAGAAGACTGCTGCTAGCCCAAGTGCTCTAGTCCCTAAGCCTGTCACCTCCAAAGGGGGAAAGAAGAGGAAGGCCACTGAAGCTGACAATCTTGAAGGCATGCCCCTTATCCGCCACCAGTTTCAAGAATACTTTGCTGAGGTAAGGATCACCGATCCTGACTGCTTATCCTGCCCGCTTGAGGATAATGGATCCTGAACCCTACTTTTTCTTTTTGCAGAAATTCACCGAGACTGAGATGCTGTTGGATGCTTATACTGAGGAAGCTGACCAGAAGCATCTGGAGTTCCAAAAGATCTTCTTGGCAAAGGATAAGACTATCTCTCGCCTTGAGAAGGATCTGAACCTGGCAAAGAAGCAGCTGGTAATGACCCAGATAAACGCTGATCATGAGAAGCATGAGGTGCTGGAGGATGCTAACGTCTCTGCCGCCATCACCATGTACAAGATCAAGCTGCAAATGGCCCAGGAGGCTGAGGATCCTGATTTCGACAGGACCACTTGGGACAAGGAGGGATGGAAGGCGAAGCTGGCTGAGCTTGATGAAGAGGAGGAGGCTACCGAGGTCTTGGCGATTGAGGCGAGTGGCAATGGGAAGGATCATGCTGGCGGTGCTGATGCTGGTGGTGATGCAGCCAAGGTGTAAGCTTCAGAAATGGGCAATGATGGATATTTCTAGACGCGGCCGGAGCCCATTTTTTAGGATTTGGTAGTGGTTTTTTGGTTATGGTGTTTTTCATGAACAATTGTTGGTCTGTAATAACTAAACAATAGCTACTAGGGTTGAGGATCATGGATCCTTTGAACAATAGGTAGGACAATAGGTGGTGGAGGGATCCTCTGTTTGGGGGATGAAGCCACTTGTTATCCTGCCGTCTTTTATTTCCTGCACTTTTAAGACCTGTTAACAATGGACACCCTTTGCCAACCGAAGTGGACGGGCACGGTTTGCTGGTAGAAACTTGGGTTGGCAATTTTGACAACCTTTAAGGGTTTAACTTTTGGTGAATAAATAAAACTTTAATCTTTTGGCTATTTCTCGTTTTTTTATTTTGCATATATATTTTATCCTTCAATAGTTGTGAAATACTTTGTGTGAATTCATAAGTTGAGAATAAAAGTTTAATAGATTAAGTTAAATAAATTTAGGATATGATCAAGGATCAAATATCTTATAATTGATAACTTCAAATAAGTAAAGTAACTTAAGGATCATGTAAATTGTTGTCAAAGAATAAGGGTCACTCAGACAAATAAAGGATAAATTCAAAGTAATTAAGGATCATACCTGAGAATCCAAGTTAGGATCCTAAACCTTTAACATTTACAATCAGGATAACCAAAAGACAAACCTCGATAAAAGGCAAGGATCAAGGATCCTTAGCTGGTTAACTTCAGAAACCTGAAATGGAGCGTAACTTGGGACTAAGCCAACATGAGAAAAGAGTTAGCAACTGGGGACAAGCCCAACAATTCTGGGGACAAGCCTAATATACTGGGGACAACCCAAAAAACTGGGGACAAGCCCAAAAAACTAGGGACAAGCCCAAAGGATCTTGTGTAAACTAGAGTATGGCCCTCACTGGCGACTATCCAAACTTAGTGACATGAAAATGCCAAAACCTTAGCTAATATGAAAACGTTAGAAACCTTAGGAACGGATGTATGGTACGTCTAGCATTATATGTAGGATCCCGGATACAGCCAGTACAATGAAATTGTCAGCCCCTAAAGCGAGTACTGGTCCCATTGCCATGAACTGTACCAGGATCATTGTGCGCTGCTGGCGATACTGGGGACAGGCCCAAATAACTGGGGTCAAGCTCAAATAACTGGGGTCAAGCCCAAATAACTGGGGTCAAGCCCATATAACTGGGGTCAAGCCCATATAACTTGAGACTTCTGTGGATACTCAATCCTTAGTCGAGGATATATGAACCTTCTGCAAAACTCAGGATCAAGTAAAAGGAGGATAAAGGATCCAGGATCCTTTTCCTTGTATAGAGGATAATTAAAGAATGGAATAGTTTCAGATTAGATCATTACCAAAATGAGGATCATCCATCCTCTAAGGATCCTTCAAGGATGTGGATCATGAACATTGCTAAGGATCACACATCCTTATCACATGAAGTATTTCTTCAGGTGGACAGCATTCCAAGCTCTTGGTAGCAAATCACCTTCCATTGTTAGCAATCGATATGTCCCCTTTCCAGCCTCAGCTTCAATCAGGTAGGGGCCTTCCCACTTTGGTGCCAATTTTCCATCAGCAGGATTTGTGGTATTCTGAAATGCTTTCCTTAATACCATATCACCAACTTGGAACTTCCTGATCCTGACATTCTTATTGTAGGCTCCAGCCATCCTTTGTTGATAACTAGCCATCCTTATCCTTGCCAAATCCCTGAGTTCTTCTATAGTATCTAAGTCTTGAACCAAGTTTTTAGCATTTTCTTCAGGATCACGAATGATTGTTCTTGCAGTAGGAACCACTATTTCTGTAGGGATCACTGATTCTGCTCCAAATACCAAAGAAAATGGAGTTTGGCCAGTAGCATTCTTGGGAGTTGTCCTAATAGCCCATAGTACATAACGTAGTTCTTCTGCCCACTTTCCTTTCTTGGATCCAAGCTTCTTCTTCAAGTTGTTGATGATGAACTTGTTGGATGATTCTGCCTGACCATTAGCTTGTGGGTGGACTGGTGTTGATGTTATCATCTTAATCCCCCAGCTGTCACAAAAGTTAGTAGTTCTACTCCCAATAAATTGGGATCCATTATCACAAACGATTTCAGAAGGGATACCAAATCTAGTAATAATGTTTCTTTTAATAAAGGATATCACTTCTTTTTCTCTTACTTGAGCAAAGGCATCAGCCTCTATCCACTTAGAGAAGTAATCCGTCATGGCAAGCATGAACACCTTTCCTCCTGGTGCTTTGGGAAGTTTTCCAACTATATCCATTCCCCGTCTCATGAATGGCCAAGAAGAGGGTGTTTTGGTAAAAAATCAGACGAGGATGATGCAACCAAACTCTCTGTTACGGTGTATGATGATTGAATTGGTGAATAACAATGAGGATCACTCAGAAATGAATTGCACAGGAGACACAAAGATTTATACGAGGAAAAAGCCCTTGATCAATGAATGATCTCCGGCATAAAAAACCTCGGGTGATGGAAACTACCGATCACCAACTCAAATTAAACAATAATCCTTTTACAACTTCGGATGATAGCGAGCTAAGTACAAGGATCACTATAGTGTATCGTGTAGGAATGTATGAAAAATGCTAAGTGTTTTGCCGAGAGCTGGTGAGTGCCGTTGTACGAGTGTGTGTAGCCAAAAATAGCCAAGTGTTCTAAAAAATAGCTCGCTACCCCCTTAAAATTAGAAAATATCTAGCCTAACTAACTGTCCGCCTTTCGTGCCTTCTCCCCACGTTCTCCATAACGTTCACAATGGTCAAGCACGTGCAGAATTGAAGGGAATATGCTCCAGGAATATCGCCATGACCAAGTCCAGCAGGTACTCCTGCAAAACAATACCGAATTCAAAGTGAACAATCATTAGTATAAGGATTCTTAGGATGATCCATGATCCTGAACCTGAAGCACTTCTGAGGATCACTAATTGTCACAAAGGTAAGGATCACCAAACAGGATAACACTTGAGGATCACAGGTCAGTAAGAAATCCTCCCCTAACAATTGCCCCCAAAATATAAGGAGTAATATTGTAAATAAACGAGTTGTATTTTGTCGATCTTATCCGCAACAAACTAACGGATATATAGCCGTTAAGATCGAACTAGCCGTTGGAATCCTGACGTCACTGAGGTGACTTATCCTGCAAAATCATCATTATAAATGGCAGTTAGAGATAAGAGCGAAAGGGCATTTAAATCCGAGCGTTTCCTTTTTAAATCCTCATCAGAAGACTTATTCAGGTATTCTCTTTTCCTCTTCTTCCTTCTCTTACTCTGCTTTTCTTTCTTTACTATCATCTCATCAAAAATGATGCTCCGAAACTCACCGGGCAAGGATCACAAGAAGAACAGCCCTTTAAAGAGCCAAGGGATCATCAAAGATTCCGCAAAAGAACGCTGTTGTTTCACCGATCCACAAATTGATAGAATTCGCTGTTGTTTCCCGGTGAACACCATTTTCAAATCCTTTGATCCCACTGCTTGAGTGACTATATCTCTGAAACTTGAATTGCCTTTCCTGTTACCCCATTCACCATAGGATACACCTATCCTTTTCCAGCCTTTACCCAATCCTTTTTCTCCCTTACCGCCATCTCCTACATCCAAGCTATGCCGATGATCTGGAGGGTCTTATATACCCTTGAAAGGATCATCGAGCAGGAAGGGATTAATCTAGGAATGTCGGAGTTGGCTGAGATGTATGATCTCACAACGTTTGGATCCCACCGATATTTGTTTAAACGAAAACCTGGTGAAGAACACCCCATTTTTAAAGCCACCAAGAATGATTCAAACTGGAAACGACGCTTTTTCTTTGTCAGAAGAGACTCTATCCCAAACGGAAAGGATCTACCCAGGAAGTGGTCCACCCATGGTAGGACAGAGGATCCTGATAAGGATCACCAGATAATCTTGCTCTTGTGATAGGATCACTAACCCCCTTTTGTTTTATGTTATGCAGCTGTCACTGTTTCACACCTCATACCGTCTCCTGCTACCAAGGAAAGGCTTGCTGCTTTTAGAAGACTCGGTCCTGAAACAAGATCATTTAAGACAATCACCCAGGATTCTCAAGAGGTATCCTCAGGCTCAGTCACCATGTCAAGTAAGTATCTTGTTTTTTGTATAGTTAAAGATTTAAATAAATAGTTAAATAGAAATAGGATAAGGATACTTATCTTGCTTTGAATGTGCAGGTGCTGGAAAAGCTTCAAAATCTGCCTCCAAGTTCAGCGTGACCGATCTGGACAACGTACGATCCTCCAAGAAGAAGCTTCCTGCCAGCCCAACTGCTTCGATCCCCAAGGCACCCGTTAAAGGAAGGGGTGGCAAGAAAAGAAAAGCCTCTGAAGCTGAGGATCTGCAAGGTCTACCCCTGATCCGCCACCAGTTCCTTGAATACTTCAACGATGTAAGGATCCTTGTCCCTGCTTTAGGTACCCAGCTTATTTGAGGATCACCTGTTCTTGAACTATTCTTTATCTTCTTTGCAGAAATTTGCTGAGATTGAAGACTACGTTGGGCATGTCGAGGAGCAGGACAAGAAGATTGCTGACCTCCAACAAGTCGCATTGCTCAAGGATCTTAAGATTGCTGACCTCCAAAAGGACCTCCAAAATGCCAAAGCTGAAACGGCCAAGGTTCTGATCAATGCTGATTACGAGAAGCATGATATCACCCAGGATGCTAAAGTCTCTGCTGCCATAGTGATGTACAAGACCAAATTGCAGATGGCCTTGGAAGCTCAGGATCCTGACTTCGACAGGAGCAACTGGGATGTGGAAGGCTGGAAGGCAAGGCTGGCTGAGCTGGATGACGAGGAGGAAGCTGAGGAGATCCTGACAATCGAGGCTGGAGGCAGTGGCAAGGATCATGGTGTTGAAGCTAGTGGAGCTGGAGATGGTGATGCAGCGGAGGTGTAGGCTGTAGCAATGGGCAATGATGGACACTTCTAGACATAGCCAGAGCCCATTTTTTCTTTAGGTTTGGTGGTAGTTTTTGTTAAATAATGGTTGGTTTGTATTTGAACAATAGTTTTAGGATTAAGGATCTAGGATCCTTTGGATAATAGGTAGGATTACAAATGGTGGAGGGATCCTCTGTTTGGGGGATGAATCCATTGTGATCCTGCCGCCTTTAATTTCCTGCACTTGCTATAACCGCATAAACAATGGACACCCGTTGCCAACCCATGTGGACGGGCCACGTTTTACTGGTAGAAACGTGGGTTGGCAATTTTGACAACCTTCGACGGTTAAATTTTTGTTAATAAAATAACTTTAATCTTTTTTGGCTTATCTTATGTTGTTATCCTTGTTTGTCCTTTTAATTTTCAATTGTTTTGATATACACTTGTCTGAATAAGAAAAGTTGAACAAATTAGATAAAAAATATTTAGGATATGATCCAGGATCAAATATCCTATAGTTGAAAAATTCCAAAAAGTGGTATATTTTAAGGATCATGAGTTCAGTTGTCAAAGTACAAGGGTTATTCAAATAAACAATGAATAAAATCAAAATAGTTAAGGATCATACATGGGGATCCAAGTTAGGATCCTAACCCTTAATACTATAACCAGGATAACCATAAGACAAACCTTAGTAAGAAGTAAGGATCAAGGATCCTTGGTTGTTTAATTTCGAAGACCTGAAATAGAACATAACTTGGGACTAAGCCAATATAAGATAAAAGTTAGCAACTGGGGACAAGCCCAAAGGATAACTGGGGACAAGCCCATGGATAACTGGGGAGAAGCCCAAGGATCGTGTGTGAACCGGAGTATGGCCCTAACTGGCGACTATCCAAACTTAGTGGCATGAAAATGCCAAAACCTTAGCTAACGTGAAAACGTTAGAAACCTTAAGAACGAATGTATGGTACGTCTACCATTATACGTAGGATCCTAGGTATAGCCAGTACAATGGAATTATCAGCCCCTAAAACGAGTACTGGTCCCACTGCCATGAACTATACCAGGATCATCGTGCGCTACTGGCGGAACTGGGGTCAAGCCCAAATAACTGGGGTCAAACCCAAGTAACTGGTTGCTTTTGTGGATAACCATCCTTTTCCTAGGAGTACCTGAACCTTCAAAACTCAGAATCACGTGAAAGGGGGATAAAGGATGCAGGATCCTTATCCTTACGTGAGAAAGTAGGGAAATGAAATAGTTTGAGATTAGAATGTTACCAAAATGAGGATCATCTATGCTCTAAGGATCCTTCAAGGATACTTATCATGTGAGGATCATAGGTCCTTATCATATAAAGTATTTCTTCAAATGGACAGCATTCCAGGCCCTGGGTATCAAATCACCTTCCATTGTTAGCAATCGATATGCCCCCTTTCCTGCCTCAGCTTCAATCAAGTAAGGGACTTCCCATTTTGGTGCCAACTTTCCATCAGCAGGATTGGTGGTATTTTGAAATGCTTTTCTCAACACCATATCACCAATTTGGAACTTCCTGATCCTGACATTTTTGTTGTAAGCACCAGCCATCCTTTGCTGATAACTGGCCATCCTTATCCTTGCCAAATCCCTGATTTCTTCTATAGTATCCAGGTCTTGAACCAAGTTCTCATCATTTTCCTCAGGATCACGAATACTTGTTCTAGCAGTTGGAACCACCATTTCTGTAGGGATTACTGATTCTGCCCCAAATACCAAAGAGAATGGAGATTGGCCTGTAGCATTCTTAGGAGTTGTCCTATCAGCCCAAAGCACATAAGGTAGTTCTTCTGCCCATTTCCCTTTCTTGGATCCAAGCTTCTTCTTCAAATTGTTGATGATGATCTTATTGGATGATTCTGCCTGACCATTAGCTTGTGGGTGGACTGGTGTTGATGTTATCATCTTAATCCCCCAGCTGTCACAAAAGTTAGTAGTTATGCCCCCAATAAATTGGGAACCATTATCACATATAATTTCAGAGGGAATACCAAATCTAGTTTTAATATTTCTTTTAATGAAGGATATAACTTCCTTTTCTCTGACTTGGGAAAAAGCTTCAGCCTCTATCCACTTGGAGAAGTAATCAGTCATAGCAAGCATGAACACTTTTCCACCAGGTGCCTTAGGGAGCTTACCAACTATATCCATACCCAATCTCATAAATGGCCAAGAGGAGGATATAGGATGCAAAAATTCAGCTGGTTGATGAAGGATATTGCTGTGTCTCTGACAAGGATCACATTTCTTAGCATACTCCACAGCATCTCTCTTCATAGTTGGCTAATAGTATCCAGTCCTCAGGATCCTTGAGAATAATGCCCTGCCCCCAGTGTGGTTTCCACAATCTCCTTCATGGAAGTCTTTTAAAACTTCTTGGATTTCAGGATCCTCAATGCATCTTAAATATGGTCCTGCAAGAGATCATTTATACAACATATTATTTAAAATTGTGAATTGAGATACCTTAATTTTGATAGCCCTAGGGTTTTCTCCTGTAGGAAAATCTCCATGTTGTAAGTATCTCATGATTGGGAGGATCCATGATCCTGAATGAGATTGAGTATCCTCACTAGGGATAATTGTAGAATCCTCTCCTATTTCCATAGCCACATGATCCTCGATTGCAGGAGCCAGGATATGGATAATGGGGATACTTATATCCTCCGGGATCTTCAAAGATGATCCTAGATTAGCCAATGCATTAGCTTCTGCATTTTCTTCCCTTGGTACCTGTGTCAAACTAAAGGAAACAAAAGAGAGTGCCAATTCTTTGACTATCTCCAAATATTTGGTTAGCTTTTCACCTTTAACAGCATAGGATCCATTAAAGTGATTAGTGATTAACAAAGAATCTACATGTACCTCAAGATACCTGATCCTCATATGCTTAGCAATTTGCAAACCAACTATCAAGGCTTCATATTCAGCCTCATTGTTAGTAGTTTGGAACTCACAAGCTATAGAGTGGGGTATTATGTCCCCCTGTGGCGATTTTAGTAGTATTCCAAGCCCTGTTTGTCACACCCCCAAAATACCACATGCGGAATCACCGCGGGACGTGTGACGTACCAGGATCCAAGCCACCAATCACATTGAACTAGGCATAATAATTAAATAAAACATCTCATTCATTTCAAAATATAAATGAAAGTCATAAGTTTAAAACCAAGGTACATGTTCAGCGGAAGCATATAGTAATAGTTAATCAATTGTTTCAAAACAAGTGTTCAAGAACCAATGTGACAAGTATCCAAGAGTCTCGATCCATGACCACTCCAGCGCTCCCAGATAGCAAGTCCATAATCAGAAATCTAACGACCTGCAAGCATGCAGACAAGTGTGTCAGACGACGCTGGAAAGTTCAAAGTTTTGTTAACGCGTTTAGTTACCAGTTGTGTGTATAAAACAGTTCAACAGTTTGATTTGATGATGTTATTAACTCGATTACCGCAACTGGCTACAAGATATGAATGCCCAACCCCAATGCCTCAATCAAGGCATTGGTCAAGTGGTCGAGGTAATTAGCTCAACTTATATGATAGAAACTGAGTAATAACCAACATCCCATTAACCTGCATTCCTCCCTGGAACGTTACCCGATATCCCTTCCCGGGATGCATGCTTGAAAAAGAGCAGTGAACTCACCTTAGATTTGCTCGGTAGATTATGTTACGTAAGGTTACTTGTTTATCAGTTGGTCAAACACGTCCTAAAAGGGTTACCGATAACAATCAGTTTTACGTGCACATGAATCACATACTATACACAAAAATTAACTCATGTATTTCCTTGTCCCCTACTATATAATCAGTCCCTAATGTATATGTTATTGATAAGTTAGTTTCATATCCGAGTGGTTTACACCTTGTTACACATACACTAGCACTTAGTTCACGTAGTCGTGCCACATGTTACCTTTCATAGACTACTCATATAACAATTCACATATGCAATAATTCATATTCATGTTCAGCACACACTAAATGCATTGGCTAATTAGAATACACTTAGATATGAAATGTGGTACAACTATAACTGGCCCAACCCAAGTGTGTATAAATACAACACGGCCCAACAGTCAACAGCCCATCATATTACATGTCTTCACCTATTACTCACATACTCTTAACAAGCCCAATTACACTTACATTACATATATTTTGTATCGTGAGAGTGTGCGGCCCAGTGTAACTATAATGTGTGCAGCCCAAAACACTAATGATTTCATGCAACCATCCTTTTCAATATTAACAATAAACTCAACAGTTATACCTCCTTGATTCACGAAAACCATATTTATCTTTCTATATCGCTCACTTATTAGCACCCAAACACGTACATAACATTCCAGTTGGATCAAGTATCATATTGTTACTATTCCACAAGGCAACCTAGTGAGTATGCATCTCAACAATCTCGAACCATTGTGCAACTATGTACCAACAGTTTCAAACACATCTAACCAATCACACTTATCACGAAATCCATCATTAACAAACAATCAGGATTAACAAACATCTAAATGATACCCTAAATCACAAACGTGTTACAGCCGATCATATACAGAATACCCATAACAGTTTCCTTTTCATTGATTATTAATTACCAACAATTATCAATACACACCCATCCTTATCTAATTAATCTATCACTTATTCCTATGCCACAATCCCAACATGCTCTAACAGTTCCATCATGGCTCATAACCCAATCAATTTCAAATAACAAAGTGATAATCTCGATCATATCCCTCTTAGATTTCCAATGCATGATCATATTTTCATTCCACATGTTTTTACCCATCAACACATAATCAACAGTTTATCAAATCAAGTCATAACCAATGCTTAACATAAATCTAGTGATTCAACATGACAAGGAATTATCAATTATTTATCAACAAGAAACATCCAAATCGGATCACACAAATCATCGCATAGAGTCCTAGTTTGTAATCAGCATCCGTGCAATCATACTCATCTCGGTTCTAGCAAAACCTTAAATCGTAGTTATTCTAATATTTATCACAATCACAATTACATAATCAACACATAACATCACGTATCAACCACATAATATATGTATCAAATAAGAACATGACCAAAACTAAATCAAATAAGCAAGAGGTACCACCTCGTCACTGACCAAGAGATGAGTGGAGGAAGGTAAAGCTTCGGATGATGATGATCACCGTTGGTTCTGTCACACCCCCAAAATCCACCCGCGGAGTACCACCGCTTGGAGGCGTGACATGACCAGGATCAAGCCACCAATCATATCAAACATAGTATTTAAGTGTAAAAGTAGGAAAAGGTAATTCATCTTGACATGACTGATGTTCATAACCAAACATTGTTTAAGTAGCGGAAGCATAATAATGAAAACCCAAAATAAGTTATAAGTTCAAATATCGTCTACGATCCGTATCCCACAATGACCTGCTCCTTCCTGTGCAAGCTCCATATGTACCTAAGGTCCTGCAAGGCATGTAACAGAGAATCAACAACTAGTTGAGCGAGTTCACAGTAAATAAGTTCGTAATTGTAAGTTTGTTTCGTAACATGTGGCGCTACTAGGCCGATCGTATGTTCTATTAGTGGGGGCTTCCCATGTTGCATATACACTAGACTATTTGTAACCATAAGTGTTCTTCACAACCGAGAACAGTAGTACGTACATAGTTTACGTAGGCTTTACGTAAGTGTCCTTCACAACCGAGGACAGTATTGAGTATAAGTTCACGTAGGTTTTACGTGAGTATCCTTCACAACCGAGGATAGTATTGAGTATAAGTTCACGTAGGTTTTACGTGAGTATCCTTCACAACCGAGGATAGTATTGAGTATAAGTTCACGTAGGTTTTACGTGAGTATCCTTCACAACCGAGGATAGTATTGAGTATAAGTTCACGTAGGTTTTACGTGAGTATCCTTCACAACCGAGGATAGTATTGAGTATAAGTTCACGTAGGTTTTACGTGAGTATCCTTCACAACCGAGGATAGTATTGAGTAGCATAAGTATACGTAGGTTTTACGTATGTGTCCTTCACAACCGAGGACAATGGTATGGTAGTCTAGTATCAGTGTATGTACGAATCTATTCAACCTTATTCCTTCCATCCCATTCCCCAAACCCTGGGAATCCCATGCCTTGGTAGAAGTGTGAACTCACCTTGTTTTGCTCGGTATGCTAAGTGTATGCTCACAAGTAATCAATCGCGTCCTAAAGTAGGCACGTATGTGAAATCAGTTTGTGTTCAATTTGTTCACGTATAAACATGTAGCACGTAATCACAATCATATACAAGATGGTTACACTTAACAGCAGTTAAATATTCCAGTTAATGCTTAACAGAATTAACCCAAGTTCCTGCACAGATCAGCTATTCGGCGAAACACACATGTTGGCGAAACAAGTTCTGTTTCGTCGTGGTCTCAGTTGGCGAAACAGAATTCAATTTCGTCGATTACTCTTGGCGAAACACATTCTGTTTCGCCGAGAGTTCTGTTTCGTCGAACAGTTCAGTTTCGCCGACATCAGTTACAGCAGATGCGAAAAACACATAAACCCAACAGCCGTAAAACAGCAATTTCTCATCATACAGAAATCATTCAACACAGAAATCATTCAATCCTCGCTCAATATAATGAGTCTTATGTTACCAACCATTAATCTATGCATCACAACCGAAACATCAATGAACCAGGAATCATATCATCATCATCATCAATAAAATCATGTAATCATCACAAAACAACACTCATAAAATCCATACTCTATGCATACCCGCTAACATGCATAATCATTGAGAGGTTCATGAAACCCTAAGTATTCATCATACACATACACTCCTATAATCCAGAAATCAAGCATATACACAACATGTATAAAGAAATCAAAGGACAAAGAAACCGATTTAGACGAGCACGCACTAACCGAGATATTCGGGATGAACAAGGGAGGATTCGAGAGAGAAAGATGATGGTTGAAGATGGTTATCGCCTTTTCAAAAGGGAGAGTTCTAGGGTTTCTATTTTTGTTAAAAGTGTGAAACAGGAAGTCGGTTTTACTTAATATCCACGAATTACCGTTCTGGGCCCTTAATGGGCTTTGCGAATCAATGGGCCGACGAAACACATCAGTTTCGTCGTGAAGTGCTATGGCGAAACACATCAGTTTCGTCGGGATGTATATGGCGAAACAGTCTGTTTCGTCGGGTCCTTTCATATTTTAAACAGTTTAAGTTTTTAACAGGTGTTTCATGTTATAAAGCCAAACACAAAATCATGCAACCACAATGCGTTCATTATAAAATAACGTATACAGTTACAAGTTAAACAAGTCAAACAACTACACAGTCCAAGTCAACGTGCACTAAATGCGAAAAAGAAAGTCGGAAACTCGAGTTGTCACATTATCCCCAACTTGAAAGAAATTTCGTCCCGAAATTTAGCATGCGGTTACTGAGGAAGCTAGGTAAGTTATCGTTTACTGGTTTCCCTGGGGTGTCACATCATTCCCCCGTTGAGTTGGGATTTCATTCCGAAATTCCGTAGTAGCTTCAGCCTCAGTAGTAGTTGCATTATTTTCGAACAACTGGGGATATTTGAGTTCCATTTGATCTTCGCGCTCCCAGGTGAACTCTGGGCCGCGACGGGAGTTCCAACGAACTCGTACAAGAGGTATTCTAGTGTTCTTAAGGACCTTAACATCCCGGTCCGTGATTTCAACTGGTTCCTCGACGAAATGCAACCGTTCGTCGATAGTGAGCTCCTTCAAAGGAACTACGTGGGTCTCATCTGACAGAAACTTCTTCAGATTCGACACGTGAAAGACGTTGTGAACTGCACTGAGTTCAGCTGGTAAGTTCAGTCTGTAGGCCACTTTGCCTATTTTCTCAATAACTTCGAAAGGTCCAACGTATCGTGGATTGAGTTTGCCGCGTTTGCCAAAACGAACCACACCCTTCCAGGGTGAAACTTTAAGTAGCGCTCGATCCCCAACCTGGAATTCGAGTAGTTTCCTGTCTTTATCAGCGTATACTTTCTGACGGTCACGAGCTGCCGCCATGCGTTGTCGTATTTGAGCAATCTTTTCAGTAGTATCAACTACCATTTCTGGACCTGTGATTTGACTTTCCCCCACCTCTGCCCAACAGAGAGGTGACCGGCACCTACGCCCGTACAATGCCTCGAATGGTGCAGCTTTAATGCTGGTGTGGTAGTTGTTGTTATACGAAAATTCCACGAGTGGCAGATGTTTCTCCCAACCATTGCCAAAGTCAATTACGCACGCCCGAAGCATGTCTTCTAGAGTTTGAATAGTGCGCTCAGACTGCCCATCTGTCTGAGGGTGATAAGCTGTGCTCATATCTAAACGAGAGCCAAAAGATTTGTGCATTGCTTGCCACAGTTCTGAAGTAAAACGTGCATCACGATCAGAGATGATGGAGGTGGGCACTCCGTGCCTCGAGACCACTTCTTTTAAGTAAATGTCTGCCAAGGTAGAGAACTTGTTTGTTTCTTTGATTGCTAAGAAGTGAGCAGACTTTGTGAGTCGATCTACGATCACCCAAATAGTATCATTTCCGCGCTGAGATCTAGGTAGGCCAGTAACAAAATCCATGGAAATTTGCTCCCATTTCCATTGTGGTATTTCAGGTTGTTGGAGTGGTCCTGACGGTTTCTGATATTCTGCCTTGACTCTCGCACAAGTCAAGCATTTGCTAACGTATGTGGCTATGTGGGCCTTCATGCTAGGCCACCAATATGTAGTTCTGAGGTCGTGGTACATCTTATCCGAACCAGGATGTACTGAGTAGCGAGACTTATGAGCTTCATCCATTACTAGCTCGCGTAGGTTGCCGTACAGTGGGACCCAAATGCGTCCTGTGACGTAGTAAGCACCATCTTCCTTCTGTTCTAAGCGTTGCCTTGAGCCGCATAGGGCTTCAGCCCTGACGTTGTCTGGTTTCAATGCTTCTATCTCTGATCCCGTCATCTTCATGTTAAAGAACTCCACTTCCAACTTGTGGATGGCATCATAACTACTGTATTCACGTTTGATCAGTTCCTTAGAATCATTCCATGGGGTGGCATTAGCAGCCGCCAGCCCCAGTATCGTAACTTGCGCGCTCCACCAAGTTTGCGCAGTACCTTCGAGAATATCAGTGGCATATTTCACCTTACGAGCCTCAGGTCATTCGCACATTTGAAGGCCGATTCGAGTGTCGCTGAAAGTGGTAGGACGACAGTCCATAAAAATCGTGTATGTGCACACAGGTGGCTGAGCGTGTTGACTTGTCGTGTGCGTAAGAGTAATCAAAATTAAGCACAAGTGTTGAGTTACGAGAGTAGGATCTAAGGATCCTAGAGTAAGTGGTGATGGCAGGTTACACCTCCTGCCTGGGCAGCTGCGAGTGCTGCAGTAACTTGTTCAGTGATCGAGGCCGCCAACTGGGCTTGAGTTAGGTTAACGCGTCCACACATGATCTTGACATCAAGGAGAACATGTGGGTGAGAGGTTCGCGAATAGTGCGAAGAGAGTGAGCACACAAGTATCCTCATGCAATAACAAATAGTGAGCAATGTAATCTAAGCATACCACGAGCAAAGTTCTATGTAGTTCTAGCAAGTAGTAAGGTAACATGAATAGTAGTACCTATGATGTTGAGTCTTGCACGTGGAGCGAAGCGTCGTTGTGGATCGTTGAGAGCACTGTTCTGGTTATAGTCTGGTTTTAATAAAAATGTTTTCCCCTTATTAAAACCGAGTTCTCTATAACCAATGGCTCTGATACCAATCTGTCACACCCCCAAAATCCACCCGCGGAGTACCACCGCTTGGAGGCGTGACATGACCAGGATCAAGCCACCAATCATATCAAACATAGTATTTAAGTGTAAAAGTAGGAAAAGGTAATTCATCTTGACATGACTGATGTTCATAACCAAACATTGTTTAAGTAGCGGAAGCATAATAATGAAAACCCAAAATAAGTTATAAGTTCAAATATCGTCTACGATCCGTATCCCACAACGACCTGCTCCTTCCTGTGCAAGCTCCATATGTACCTAAGGTCCTGCAAGGCATGTAACAGAGAATCAACAACTAGTTGAGCGAGTTCACAGTAAATAAGTTCGTAATTGTAAGTTTGTTTCGTAACATGTGGCGCTACTAGGCCGATCGTATGTTCTATTAGTGGGGGCTTCCCATGTTGCATATACACTAGACTATTTGTAACCATAAGTGTTCTTCATAACCGAGAACAGTAGTACGTACATAGTTTACGTAGGCTTTACGTAAGTGTCCTTCACAACCGAGGACAGTATTGAGTATAAGTTCACGTAGGTTTTACGTGAGTATCCTTCACAACCGAGGATAGTATTGAGTATAAGTTCACGTAGGTTTTACGTGAGTATCCTTCACAACCGAGGATAGTATTGAGTATAAGTTCACGTAGGTTTTACGTGAGTATCCTTCACAACCGAGGATAGTATTGAGTATAAGTTCACGTAGGTTTTACGTGAGTATCCTTCACAACCGAGGATAGTATTGAGTAGCATAAGTATACGTAGGTTTTACGTATGTGTCCTTCACAACCGAGGACAATGGTATGGTAGTCTAGTATCAGTGTATGTACGAATCTATTCAACCTTATTCCTTCCATCCCATTCCCCAAACCCTGGGAATCCCATGCCTTGGTAGAAGTGTGAACTCACCTTGTTTTGCTCGGTATGCTAAGTGTATGCTCACAAGTAATCAATCGCGTCCTAAAGTAGGCACGTATGTGAAATCAGTTTGTGTTCAATTTGTTCACGTATAAACATGTAGCACGTAATCACAATCATATACAAGATGGTTACACTTAACAGCAGTTAAATATTCCAGTTAATGCTTAACAGAATTAACCCAAGTTCCTGCACAGATCAGCTATTCGGCGAAACACACATGTTGGCGAAACAAGTTCTGTTTCGTCGTGGTCTCAGTTGGCGAAACAGAATTCAATTTCGTCGATTACTCTTGGCGAAACACATTCTGTTTCGCCGAGAGTTCTGTTTCGTCGAACAGTTCAGTTTCGCCGACATCAGTTACAGCAGATGCGAAAAACACATAAACCCAACAGCCGTAAAACAGCAATTTCTCATCATACAGAAATCATTCAACACAGAAATCATTCAATCCTCGCTCAATATAATGAGTCTTATGTTACCAACCATTAATCTATGCATCACAACCGAAACATCAATGAACCAGGAATCATATCATCATCATCATCAATAAAATCATGTAATCATCACAAAACAACACTCATAAAATCCATACTCTATGCATACCCGCTAACATGCATAATCATTGAGAGGTTCATGAAACCCTAAGTATTCATCATACACATACACTCCTATAATCCAGAAATCAAGCATATACACAACATGTATAAAGAAATCAAAGGACAAAGAAACCGATTTAGACGAGCACGCACTAACCGAGATATTCGGGATGAACAAGGGAGGATTCGAGAGAGAAAGATGATGGTTGAAGATGGCTATCGCCTTTTCAAAAGGGAGAGTTCTAGGGTTTCTATTTTTGTTAAAAGTGTGAAACAGGAAGTCGGTTTTACTTAATATCCACGAATTACCGTTCTGGGCCCTTAATGGGCTTTGCGAATCAATGGGCCGACGAAACACATCAGTTTCGTCGTGAAGTGCTATGGCGAAACACATCAGTTTCGTCGGGATGTATATGGCGAAACAGTCTGTTTCGTCGGGTCCTTTCATATTTTAAACAGTTTAAGTTTTTAACAGGTGTTTCATGTTATAAAGCCAAACACAAAATCATGCAACCACAATG
This sequence comes from Helianthus tuberosus, assembly GCA_030545235.1. Lineage (NCBI taxonomy): Eukaryota > Viridiplantae > Streptophyta > Magnoliopsida > Asterales > Asteraceae > Helianthus > Helianthus tuberosus. Next base: position 613,688 of record JARYGA010011515.1, on the reverse strand, counting down.
CGTTCATTATAAAATAACGTATACAGTTACAAGTTAAACAAGTCAAACAACTACACAGTCCAAGTCAACGTGCACTAAATGCGAAAAAGAAAGTCGGAAACTCGAGTTGTCACAGGTTCCAAAGGAGAAGATAAAGAATACTAGGGTTTGTTGTGATTATTCCAAAACAAAACAGAATCACGTGCCCATATCTAAAGATATACGAAATTCATGAATGGTGGGCTCAAGTGGTGTGGGCCGGACTCAAATGTGGGGCCGGGATAAATTAGAGAACTAAAGTGTGTCCTATCTTTATATGCGGCCCTAACCGAACCATTGACCCAAAAGAAAACCCACTACACGAACAAGCATGCTCAAATACGTTACACGTTAAACACGTTTGTTTAACAGAATATAATAGCACGGAACATGTAACACATAGAAGAGAAATAACGAGGAGTTAAGATCACAAGCTTAAACGTTACCAATCTTGAAAGTTCGGGTTGTCACATCATCCCGAACTTGAAAGAAATTTCGTCCCGAAATTTGACAAGTAATCCAACACGGCAAGATGTTACCTCAGGATGACTGTGGATTTTCCGCGGGTACCACATCATCCCCAACTTGAAAGGGAATTTCGTCCCGAAATTCATCAATGATAACAAAGGTTGACTCAACCGACAGAACAACTGGACGAATCTTGACATCCTGGTTCATGATTTAAGTAGGTTCCTCCACGACGGTAACTTGTCATTAACCTCAGACTCTAACAAGGGTGTCACAAGCGTTTCATCGGGCAACCACTACCTCAGATTCGAGACATCACTGCCATCATGCACGTTACCCAATTCGTCGGGTAACTCGAGTTTGTAGGCGACCTTGCCAATACGTTCTAGAATTTTGAATGGCCCAACATAACGTAAGTTAAGCTTGTCACGCTTTCCAAGACGTACCGCACCCTCCCAGGGTGAGACTTACAACATGATACGTTCGCCTACAGTGAAATCCCAGTGTTTCCTAAGTCAACAGGTTTCCTAGCGGTCACGCGTTGTCACCACACGATTTTCAATCTAAACAATCTTCCCAAGAGTTTCGAGTGCAAGTCCGGGACTCGTGATTAGGTTGTCATCCACCCCAGTCCAGCAAGGAGGTTGGAATTATCATCCATGTAATGCCTCAAAGAGAGCTGTATGCATAGTAGGATGGTGACGGTGCATTAGAACTCACCCAAAGATAAAGTGTCCTTCCAGATGTTTACTAAAGTCAATCACACACATGCTCGCAGCATGTCTTCGTGTGTCAGGATGGTTCGTTGCTCTGTCCGGTTATCCTGTAGTGATAAGTGATGCTCACGTCTAGACGTGAGCCGAGGGTGTTGTGTGTTGCCGGTCATAAATCAGGTATAGCTCAAAATCAAAGGTAACAGGAGCTGGCACCTCATGCCTAAATGCCGCCTCTCTCGGGGGAACATCCACAGTTGTGAAGACTCGTCAGTTTCCTTGGTTGCAAGAAAGTGTGCTGGTAACGTGAGACAATCAACGATCACCCAGGTGATAACGATAATGTTTCCGTTTCGAGTTTTAGGTAGACTAGCGACAAAATCCATGGAAGTCTGTTCTCATTCTCATATGGGTGTTTCTGGTTGCCAATATCCCACCTTGACTCTCCCACAAGTCAAACATCGTTCTCATGCGTTGCTATGTGGGCCTTCAGGCCCGGTCATCCGTACATGGTCTTCAGGTTTTAATTCATCCTATCTAAACTCAGATGAATATGATATGGAGGCCCGTGTGCTTCGCCTGCACAAGTTCCCTAAGGTTGCTGTATAGTGAGGTCCATATTCGTTCCATGAAGTAGCAAATATCGTTCGACCTGCCAAAGGTTGCTTCCCCATGCCCCGCATGGGTCAATCTTGAGAACTCTCTACCTTCAATTCTTCAGTTCGAGCAAGGCGAGTCTGATCAGGTATGTTAGAGTCAATAGCAAGCTGCAAGGCTCGTGCACGTCCAGGTTTCACGGTCGTATTCATTCAAAAGTTCCATCCAGCGATGCCATCACATGTTTAGCTTTCTTGAAACAAGGGTACACGGGAGGCTCTTGTGATCGGTCTAAGTGGTGCATTCGGTACCGTCCAAGTAATGCCTCCAATTTAAACCCAAAGTCTACAGCTTCCACCGCAGGTCGTGACTTGTGCTGTTCTTCCTGTAGGTCCATTACGTAAGTCATCACTTTCTCGTGTTGCGTCGGTGTGTAAACATTGCAGAGTTGGGATTCGAAAGCTGAAAAGACGTCCTCCTTTTTGTCCTTCACGAACACAGCACCCTACTGTGCTAAAGAGATTTAAGTTGCGCAATCTTCGAAAATCCTGTGGTGAATTTGCGATAGAGTCTAGTGTGACCAAGAAATTGCTGCCTCCTCGAAGGGATCTTTGGTGCCGAACAATATCTAACGAAATGGGTCTTTAGCGAGATCCATGTGTATTCCCACTTCGTTGATCATATGACCAAAAAGGTATCTCTCGAATCCAGAAGTTACCCTTAACAAGACTTCGCGCGGAGTGGCTCCTCCCTCAGGAGCCCTAAAATAAGATGCACATGCCGCCATATTGTTCCTTTCTCCTGGTAATGATTCAGAATGCCTTCAATAAACACGGTCGATTTATGTTATCCATAAAACTGCTAGCGTGTTGGTTAACCCAAAGGTCATGGAATCCAAAGTTGCAATGGCCGCATCGCGTTCGATATGCCGTTTTAGGAACATTCTCCTCTTGGACTTCCATCTGATGTTAGTCCGTTCGTTAATAAATCTCCGAATAGGAGCTTGACCCTTGCAACTGGTCAACAGGTTGTCAATACATGGTCGAGGCGAACGGTTCTTGACTGTCACCTAGCTGAGCTCTCGATAGTTAGCACGCCTACAAAAAGGCTTATCTTCACGGATGTAACTGGGGCTCCCCAAAGCGAAAACTAGGCCCAACAAAACTTCTGTTCAACAGTTCCTGTAGCTCTTGCAACCCTCTTGGTGCAAGACGATAAGAGTACGAGTTGCCTCTAACGTGAGATCAAACTGAGATTCTGCCTAACAGTTGTGAAAGTAAACCTGAAAGTTCCTCGGGTAGCACGCCGAGAGGAATCACGGACAAATGGGTGGATCCTTGATCCTCTTTTCCTTAGTCTTAACATCAGTAATGGTTGCTAACTTAATGAGGTAATCCTTCCGTAGACACTTCTGAGCTTTCATTGCGGAACGATGCTAACCTTTACACTACTCTAATACTTCAAGGTATAATGTGACGCAAAATTCCTTCCCACGAGGTACATCTACACGATATCTAGGTAACCAATCTACACAACTACTGCATCGAGCCTATCAAGGATAGCAGAAGGAAGGTCGATGTCGAACACCTGTCCCCCAAGGTCGAGTTTGCATCCCAGCGAACATATAAGGCTTCAATTGACTTGCATCAGCCGACTCCACAACAGGTTCGGTTTCAAAAAGCATCAGGGTTAAACAGAACAGAGACGAAGCGAATAGCTACCCATCCAAACTATCGTGTTGCTATTACGCCTGGTATAGTCTATGCCAATACTAAATGTCCTTCCATGAGCTTCATTTCCAGTGTTCTTTTCATCACGAGAATCTCCAGTACTGCCGTCGTTCCCTTGGTTGTCATCACCTTGACTTAACACAGTCAATCCTTGTCGAGGTCACCTTCGTTTCCATACTGTAAGCTACGATCACGAGTACCTTGATGTTGCCGCGACTGTTGCCTCTAATATTGTTGCCTGTAACGGTATCCTGCGTCCTTTCACCAACAAGGTCCATCTTTTCACATTCTGTGCCACGTCCTAAGGCACTACTCATGGTGCGGGCGGTTACACAGTCCGCTCTAGAGTCAATCGTCATCGATTTTGTCCCGATTGGTTCGTAAGAGTCGACTCCCATGAGTCGCTAGCTGGGGTTAAGGATTCGATTGGAGTCAAATCGCCGTTGTTCGTTGCCGGTAACTAGGGTCATTCAAATGCTAAAGTCGGTAAGGTACTACGTTTACCCTCTTGTCCATCGTTCTTGCAAGTTGACTGAGTGATACACGGTATGTCGCGAGAGTGTTGCAAAAGTGATCGCACTTCGGGATCTAAGGCGTCAACACGCTAAGTTCCAGCAAACAAGGATAAGTGAGGAAAGTATAGCCCAATCATTTGACGCTGAGCCCTCCAACTCAGGGACGTTCGTACTAGCACCTAACATTCTAAACAGTTTGCTAGGCGTTCAGATGTGTGATCAGGTGATACTCGATAGCATCGAGATTCGTAAGGATTCAGAAAGGGGTGAAAATATCATGTTCGAGTAGGAGACAATCACTGCTATGACTACTATAGACTGCTGAGTTCTAACATAACATCAATTAACAGAGCGGAACCCCTCTCACACTCGTTAAGCCTCACTGGGACTCACATGCACCCCACATTATTATTATGTGTGCACCCATAATAATAAGGCAATTTGCATGCTTATCTCAGTGCCTCTTAACTCGCGCTAAATGGTTCCCCGAATTCGAGCAATAAGACAGATGACTCCACAACATAGATCATGAAAGTTCAAGAAGAGTCGCACTCTTAAAACACGTAACATAGGTTGGTAACATAGAAGTTCATACTGTAGTGCTAAGTGGGCATTCACGTGTGATGTTATTCATAAGCAAACACTAGATACACTATGCAATAGTTAACGAGAAACGAACCTTGCAGTCTGGAGCTGAGTGTCATGGTCGATTTCGGATCTGTTCGGTTATAGTCTGGTTTTATAAAAACGTTTTAAAACCAAGTTCACTATAACCTGGCTCTGATACCAAACTATCACACCCCCAAAATACCACATGCGGAATTACCGCGGGACGTGTGACGTACCAGGATCCAAGCCACCAATCACATTGAACTAGGCATAATAATTAAATAAAACATCTCATTCATTTCAAAATATAAATGAAAGTCATAAGTTTAAAACCAAGGTACATGTTCAGCGGAAGCATATAGTAATAGTTAATCAATTATTTCAAAACAAGTGTTCAAGAACCAATGTGACAAGTATCCAAGAGTCTCAATCCATGACCACTCCAGCGCTCCCAGATAGCAAGTCCATAATCAGAAATCTAACGACCTGCAAGCATGCAGACAAGTGTGTCAGACGACGCTGGTGAGTTCAAAGTTTTGTTAACGCGTTTAGTTACCAGTTGTGTGTATAAAACAGTTCAACAGTTTGATTTGATGATGTTATTAACTCGATTACCGCAACTGGCTACAAGATATGAATGCCCAACCCCAATGCCTCTATCAAGGCATTGGTCAAGTGGTCGAGGTAATTAGCTCAACTAATAACCTCGAGTAGATGTAAGGGGTCTTACGTGATACAAGATGTGATTGCCCAACCCCAATGCCTCTATTAAGGCAATGGTCAAGTGGTCAAGGTAATTAGTTCACACCCGTCCTTTCGGCACGGTGTGAGGGTGCCAAACCTAATAGCGCTATCAACTAAATACCTTGTTGCCTTACCGGCAACAATCGGTAGATGTAAGGGGTCTTATATGATAGAAACTGAGTAATAACCAACATCCCATTAACCTGCATTCCTCCCTGGAACGTTACCCGATATCCCTTCCCGGGATGCATGCTTGAAAAAGAGCAGTGAACTCACCTTAGATTTGCTCGGTAGATTATGTTACGTAAGGTTACTTGTTTATCAGTTGGTCAAACACGTCATAAAAAGGTTACCGATAACAATCAGTTTTACGTGCACATGAATCGCATACTATACACAAAAATTAACTCATGTATTTCCTTGTCCCCTACTATATAATCAGTCCCTAATGTATATGTTATTGACAAGTTAGTTTCATATCCGAGTGGTTTACACCTTGTTACACATACACTAGCACTTAGTTCACGTAGTCGTGCCACATGTTACCTTTCACAGACTACTCATATAACAATTCACATATGCAATAATTCATATTCATGTTCAGCACACACTAAATGCATTGGCTAATTAGAATACACTTAGATATGAAATGTGGTACAACTATAACTGGCCCAACCCAAGTGTGTATAAATACAACACGGCCCAACAGTCAACAGCCCATCATATTACATGTCTTCACCTATTACTCACATACTCTTACCAAGCCCAATTACACTTACATTACATATATTTTGTATCGTGAGAGTGTGCGGCCCAGTGTAACTATAATGTGTGCAGCCCAAAACACTAATGATTTCATGCAACCATCCTTTTCAATATTAACAAGAAACTCAACAGTTATACCTCCTTGATTCACGAAAACCATATTTATCTTTCTATATCGCTCACTTATTAGCACCCAAACACGTACATAACATTCCAGTTGGATCAAGTATCATATTGTTACTATTCCACAAGGCAACCTAGTGAGTATGCATCTCAACAATCTCGAACCATTGTGCAACTATGTACCAACAATTTCAAACACATCTAACCAATCACACTTATCACGAAATCCATCATTAACAAACAATCAGGATTAACAAACATCTAAATGATACCCTAAATCACAAACGTGATACAGCCGATCATATACAGAATACCCATAACAGTTTCCTTTTCATTGATTATTAATTACCAACAATTATCAATACACACCCATCCTTATCTAATTAATCTATCACTTATTCCTATGCCACAATCCCAACATGCTCTGACAGTTCCATCATGGCTCATAACCCAATCAATTTCAAATAACAAAGTGATAATCTCGATCATATCCCTCTTAGATTTCCAATGCATGATCATATTTTCATTCCACATGTTTTTCCCCATCAACACATAATCAACAGTTTATCAAATCAAGTCATAACCAATGCTTAAGATAAATCTAGTGATTCAACATGACAAGGAATTATCAATTATTTATCAACAAGAAACATCCAAATCGGATCACACAAATCATCGCATAGAGTCCTAGTTTGTAATCAGCATCCGTGCAATCATACTCATCTCGGTTCTAGCAAAACCTTAAATCGTAGTTATTCTAATATTTATCACAATCACAATTACATAATCAACACATAACATCACGTATCAACCACATAATATATGTATCAAATAAGAACATGACCAAAACTAAATCAAATAAGCAAGAGGTACCACCTCGTCACTGACCTAGAGATGAGTGGAGGAAGGTAAAGCTTCGGATGATGATGATCACCGTTGGTTCTAAAGGAGAAGATAAAGAATACTAGGGTTTGTTGTGATTATTCCAAAACAAAACAGAATCACGTGCCCATATCTAAAGATATACGAAATTCATGAATGGTGGGCTCAAGTGGTGTGGGCCGGACTCAAATGTGGGGCCGGGATAAATTAGAGAACTAAAGTGTGTCCTATCTTTATATGCGGCCCTAACCGAACCATTGACCCAAAAGAAAACCCACTACACGAACAAGCATGCTCAAATACGTTACACGTTAAACACGTTTGTTTAACAGAATATAATAGCACGGAACATGTAACACATAGAAGAGAAATAACGAGGAGTTAAGATCACAAGCTTAAACGTTACCAATCTTGAAAGTTCGGGTTGTCACACTGTTCCTTTGACATTTGAGGATCCATCAGTATTGAGTATCCAAGGATCCTTGGTCTCCTCTAGCTGCTGGACTTCTAATTCAGCTTCCTTTTGCAAATCACTACTGAAATCTGCCACAAAGTCAGCTAATGCTTGGGATTTAATGGCTGTCCTGGGCTCATATCTTATATCATATGCACTAAGCTTCACTGCCCACTTAGCCATCCTTCCTGACATTCCAGGTTTCCTGAGGACATTCTTAATTGAAAAATTAGTTTTGACAATAATGGCATGAGTTTCAAAATATGTCTCAATTTAGTAGATGCCATAATTAATGCAAGGATAAGTTTTTCTAAGTGTGAATACCTGGATTCAGCATCAAGTAAACTCTTACTTACATAATAGACAGGATGTTGTGTACCTTCGTAATCCTTAACAAGGACGGCACTTACTGCTTTTGAGGATACCGCAAGATATAAGGATAACACATCTCCTTTTTCTGGTTTCATCAAGGCCGGGGCCGAGGATAGGAGTCCTTAAGAGCTCTGAGGGCACTTTCATGCTTTTCAGTCCATTCAAATTTCTTGTTTTTCCTCAGGATATCGTAGAGTTCCTTACACTTTTCTAAGGATTTGGATATGAATCTGTTCAAGGCTGCGATCCTGCCTGTCAATCTTTGCACATCCTTAGCATTGGCAGGAGATTTGATATTTACAATAGCCTTGATTTGCTCTGGACTTACTTCAATGCCCCTCTTTGTCACCATATATCCTAAGAATTTACCTGCCTTAACACCAAAATGACACTTAGAAGGATTAAGTTGCATATTATATTTATCAAGGATATTGAATGCTTCCTCCAAGTCTTTAAGGTGATCCTCAGCTTTCTTGGACTTTACCACCATATCGTCTATGTAAACCTCCATAGTTTGTCCAATCTGATCCTTGAACATCATATTCACTAGCCTTTGATAAGTTGCACCTGCATTTCTTAGTCCAAATGGCATAGCAATATAACAGTATATACCAGTTGGAGTCATAAAGGCTGTATCCTCTTGATCGGATGGTTCCATCTGAATTTGTTGAAATCCATATGAAGCATCCATAAAAGTTAACATTTCATGACCCGGAGTTGCATCCACCATGGAGTCAATGTGGGGTAATGGGAAAGGATCCTTGGGACATGCCTTATTTAAATCAGTGAAATCGACACATACCCTCCACTTTCTGTTTTTTTTAACAACAACCACATTGGCCAACCATCTTGGATACTTGACCTCTCTAATCATACCTGCTCGGAGTAATTTATCTACCTCCTCCTGGATAATGGCATTTCTTTCTGGTGCAAATTTCCTCCTCTTTTGATGGATTGGTTTGAAGGACCTATCAATGCCAAGTTTGTGAGTGATTATATCTTTAGATATACCTGTTATACCTGTCATGTCTTCGTGTTTCCATGCAAAGGTAGTCTTTCTCCTTTTGAGGAAGGATATGAGATCTTCCTTCATTTCGCCAAGGATCCCTGATCCTATATAAACTCTAGATTCAGGATCATCAGGATCCATATGGATTTCTACTACATCCTGTCCTCTTGCCTCCAAGACATCCCTTGGAGGATGCTTTAATTGCTATTGCTCCCTTGACTTTGAGGCTGGTTTCATTGATGAGGTGTAGCAGTTCTTAGCTTCTTGCTGATCACTATCAATCTTCACTATTCCCCAAGGACTAGGAAGCTTCACACATTGATGATAAGTGGATGGGACTGCCTTCATGTCATGTATCCAAGGCCTGCCAAGGATAACATTACAACAAGATAAACAGTCAATAACACAAAATTTTTGGTAAGAATGTAGGCCTTCGATATAGATTGGGAGTTTAATGTCCCCCAGAGTATTCTTAGTCTCGCCACTGAATCCCACGAGCACAGAGGATCTTGGAATGATATCGGATTCAGGAATATTCATCTTCTTGAGGACATCAAGCTGGATAATGTTCACAGAGCTTCCTCCATCTATAAGGATCCTGCGAACAAAATGGTTAGAAATAAAAAGAGTGATAACCAAACCATCGTGATGAGGATCCTGAATGTCAACACGATCATCCTCATCAAAAGTTATGACTTTTCCTTCGGAGACACTGGATGTTCGAATGGGTCTATCTCCATTATCCATCTTGGTTTCCTTTGCATGTCTTTTAGCTACAGAGAAGGATGTTCCACAAATGTCTGATCCTCCAGAAATAAAGTTTATAACTTGTGCATCTGCTGGAGGGGCTGGAGCTTTCTCTGGGATCCTTTCAGGATCCTGAGTCCTTGACTTCTTTCTCCCCAATAATTCTTTCAAGTGCCCCTTGCTCAACAAGTATCCAATTTCTTTTCTCAGTGCGATGCATTCTTCTGTGAGATGCCCAAAATCTTCTTGATATGCACACCACTTTGACTTATCTTTGGTTGCAGCTGGTCTGTCATTTTTCCTGGGCCATCTAGCTTTATCACCTAAATTCTGCATCGCAAGGATTAGTTTATTGTTATCAACAGAAAAACAATATTCAGAAATTGGAGGATAATCCTCATCATCCTCTTCTTGTTCAACAGCATGCACATTTTGGTTATCAGATTTGTTATAGGATCTGAACTTGTTGTTCTTGAATGAGGATCCTTCCTTCTCTTGCTTTGAGGATCCTGCTAACCTCTCCTGGATCCTTTTGTCATCCTCTAACCGGATGAACCTAAGGGCCCGGGTTCTTACCTCATCTAGATTCCTGCATGGTGTCATAACAAGATCATCATAGAATAATGAATCCCTAAGCAATCCCATTTTAAAGGCTTCAACAGCCGTAGCTATATCCAGGTTAGGAATATCTAAGGATTCTTTACTAAATTTAGTGATATAATCCCTTAATGATTCATTATGACCTTGAGTTATCCTATACAGATCACTAATTAAACGCTCAAATTTTCTACTACAAGAAAACTGGTTATTAAATAGGTTAACTAGATTAGCAAACGAGGTAATAGAGTAAGGGGAAGACTTAGCAGCCATTTAAGAGCCGATCCAGTAAGAGTGGATCCAAATCCCTTGCACAGACATGCTTCCTTTAACCTTTCTGGAATGGGATTGATCTCCATCCTTTCCCTGTACTGTGCTATGTGTTCTTCAGGATCTGTTGAACCGTCATACAACTTCATGGTAGGCACGTGGAACCTCTTGGGTATCTCAGCATCATAGATTGGTGGTGCAAAACGAGATATCTTGTGGCTCCCATCTGCAATTTCCGGGATAGGCTTGACCACTCCTGGGACACTTGATATCATATCCTTTAACTTTTGCAATTCTCTGGCCATGGCATGATTGATACCTGTATCCTGCATAAGGCCATGGTTAGTGGTATAAGAATTATTGAAAGTGTTACCTCCCATTGGGTTCAAATTAGGAAGAGCGGATGTGAATCCATATTGTTGGGGCTCTGGAATGACCGATGGACCAGTAGAAGCAATGGTCTGCATTGGAATAAAATCTCCCAGATGGATATCGGAACTCCATGATTGCAAACTCCTTAAGGATCCCGGAATCTGGGAGGATCCATGAAACTGAGAGGATCCTTGAACCTACGAGGATCCTGGGACGTAGGAAGATCCTTGAACCTGGGAGGATCCTTGAAACTGAGAGGATCCTTGAACCTGGGAGGATCCTTGAAACTGAGAGGATCCTTGAACCTGGGAGGATCCTTGAAACTGAGAGGATCCTTGAACCTGGGAGGATCCTGGAACATAGGAGGATCCTTGAACCTGGGAGGATCCTGGGAACGGCCAGAACCCTTGAATTTGCTGCGCTCCTGAGTATCCTCCTGAGCTTACGAAGGATCCTATATGCTGAGGATGGGATCCTGCTGGTTGGAAGTATGACCCTGAAGCCTGAGTCATTGCTGATGATCCGTAATGCACTCCTTTTGGTCCTCCCACATATTGAGCGTCTGGAACCACTGAAGGCTGAGAAGTTATAACCGGAGTATTGAAATTCAAAGATCTGGGCATCAGTGGGGAATGATCCTCTGCCGATCTCTTCTGTTTCTTGATGTCTCCAATTTCTCTAAGAATCCTTTCATTGGTCTTATCCTGCTGCTGTATATGCTCCTTCATCTGCAAAATCAGAGTAAACAAGTCACTAGTAGTGGGAGTATAAGAAGCAGAAGAAGTTGGAGGTTTTGAGAAAATGGGAGTTGGATTCTTCTCGGCATTTTTCTGAGGTCCAGAAGGTGGTGGAGGCAAAGGTGGAATGCCCTGGGATGAATTGACTACAGACATCGCACTGGAGGTGTTCTTTGATGATGAAGCCATCTGCTTGGATGCAACGAACCGAAATGATCACAAAAATGAGAATTTCTTAGGAATGAAACACCAATTGCCCCACGGTGGGCGCCAAACTGTTTTGGTCAAAAATCAGACGAGGATGATGCAACCAAACTCTCTGTTACGGGGTATGATGCTTGAATTGGTGAATAACAATGAGGATTACTCAGAAATGAATTGCACAGGAGACACAAAGATTTATACGAGGAAAAAGCCCTTGATCAATGAATGATCTCCGGCATAAAAAACCTCGGGTGATGGAAACTACCGATCACCAACTCAAATTAAACAATAATCCTTTTACAACTTCGGATGATAGCGAGCTAAGTACAAGGATCACTATAGTGTATCGTGTAGGAATGTATGAAAAATGCTAAGTGCTTTTCCGATAGCTGGTGAGTGCCGTTGTACGAGTGTGTGTAGCCAAAAATAGCCAAGTGTTCAAAAAAATAGCTCGCTACCCCCTTAAAATTAGAAAATATCTAGCCTAACTAACTGTCCGCCTTTCGTGCCTTCTCCCCACGTTCTCCATAACGTTCACAATGGTCAAGCACATGCAGAATTGAAGGGAATATGCTCCAGGAATATCGCCATGACCAAGTCCAAGCCGGTACTCCTACAAAACAATACCGAATTCAAAGTGAACAATCATTAGTATAAGGATTCTTAGGGTGATCCATGATCCTGATCCTGAAGCACTTCTGAGGATCACTAATTGTCACAAAGGTAAGGATCACCAAACAGGATAACACTTGAGGATCACAGGTCAGTAAGAAATCCTCCCCTAACAGAGGGTATGGGATGGAAGAGCTCTGCTGGTTGGTGAAGGATATTACTATGTCTTTGACAAGGATCACACTTCTTGGCATAATCCACAGCATCCTTCTTCATTGTAGGCCAGTAGTATCCTGTCCTAAGGATCCTTGAGAACAATGTCCTGCCCCTAGTGTGGTTTCCACAATCTCCTTCATGAAAATCCTTTAGGACTTCTTGAATTTCAGGATCCTCTATGCATCTTAGATATGGATCTGCAAGAGATCGTTTATATAACATGTTATTCAATATTGTAAATTGAGATACCATGATTTTGAAAGCCCTGGGGTTTTCTCCTGTAGGAATCTCTCCATGTTGTATGTATCTCATGATTGGAAGGATCCATGATCCTGAAGGAGATTGTGCACCATCACTAGGAATCATTGCAGAATCATCTTCTATCTCCATAGTTATGTGATCCTCAATAGTAGGAGCCAAAATATGGATAATAGGGATCTTAATATCCTCTGGAATCTTTAAGGATGATCCTAAATTGGCCAATAAGACTAACTCCCTGGTCTCTAAGACCAAATCTCCCCAGTCTCTAAGACTAACTCCCTGGTCTCTAAGACCAACTTTCCCAGTCTCTAAAACTAATTCCCTGGTCTCTAAGACCAACTAATTCTCCCCAGTCTCTAAGACTGATCCCCCCTCAGTCTCTAAGACTAATTCCCTGGTCTCTAAGACCAACTAATTCTCCCCAGTCTCTAAGACTGATCCTCCCTCAGTCTCTAAGACCGAACCTCCCTCAGTCTCTAAGACCGAACCTCCCTCAGTCTCTAAGACTGAATTATAAACATAAATTTTGAAATGTGTACTTGTGCCTTTTGTTTGTAAAAATGTTTGTTCCCTGGATCTGGACGTTTTGTGTATGCAATGAAAACATGTCGTCAAAACATTTTCGTGAGAGCCCTAATGATCATAGTCTAGACTCGAGAAAGAATCCTAGTTCGCTACGATCGAAGCTCTGATACCAAGCTGTCACACCCTGACTTTTGCGGAAGCGTGATTATGGTGTGACTTACTTGTTATCATTGCATTCAACCATATCAAACAACTATATGATAAAGCCAAAGATTTTTCATCCATAAAATGAGTTTAAAACATAATAACATTGTCTAAAACGTAGACTTCAATTTCAAGTTTTTCAAACCATATGAATTGTGTAAAAGTTCACTAAGGATTCGTCAAAAGATATTAGTTGTAATCAAGGCTTGGAAGACGTGTCTCGTCCAGGAATAAGACACACTGACCAAACCCAAAGACCATGGATGACATCTTTATTTCAAACGCAGTATAAAAACTTTAAACGCCCGCCAGATCCACTTATTAGTTCCCTGAAATACATGTAGTTTAAAAACATCAACAAAAGTTGAGTGAGTTCATTTGTTTAGTATATATGCACGTGTCATTCTTGAAAACTTTTGTAAGTATGTATGTATGTCTGTGTAAACTGGTATGAAGCAATAAGGAAAAATAGATCAATTATTGTGTAGCTAATACATTAAAAAGTGACATGGCATAGGAAGTACTCAAACCTGTATGCGTATTTCGTACCGGCCCCTCCGGCGGAACGACATAGTCACCACATGCGGCCACTAGCAGGCCCATGGGTGGGGCTTGCAACACCCAATAGATCTATCACTCATGCCCCTCGGTCCTTATACAAGGATTAATGGTCTTAAGCTAATGGCCTACCCATTAACGTGATCTTGCAGTAACTTTCCTTAGCTAATCATACCATGGTAATTGTTTGTAAGCAGTATGTAACATGTATTTCACCCCCGAAGTATAAAACTAAAAACAGTTAAGAGAAAAGGGGGACATGAACTCACTGTTTTGCGTCTTCGTATTCAATGTAACTCGAAGCTTCCACTAGAACGCACGACTACCTACAGGCGTACTACGGTCCGTTAGACGAGCAGGTCGTGCCATGTCTTAGTATTGATTAATGCCTTTGAGTTACGTTTTAAAGTGTTTTCAATATGTTTGTAATAATACTTCTCGAGTATTGTTATTCGCATTTCCTTCCCAAGGATGGGAGTATCTCATACTTGTGTATTCTTGTGTTCGTATAACTTGCCATGTATTGGCGTCGTATCCTGGTGTAGTGTTCCAAATAATAATATGCCAATATATTCTCAATATATTACTTCAAAACAATATATTTTCAATTCTCACTTGGAAAATATTTATAAACTTATTTTGTCCAAGTTAATGCATTTCAAGAAATTACATATTTTTCCAAAAATATTATATTCCTTAATAAACCCTAGAAAATACATTTTTATCTCCCAAAAATAATATATTCTCTGCTTTTCCAAAAATAATGATATACTTGGTAATAGAAACCATACTTTCACTTCTTTTGTATCCAAAATAACGTTTTCCAAAAATATATTGTAATGGTATTTTCCGGAATATCCCATCAGTTACGTTTTTGCGTTCGATTTCACAATATTATGTGCGTAACTTAAATATTTATTCCGTGGGATTTTTTGTATTATTTGGGGTTGTAATTTCATGGTATATGTTAAGTTATATTATTTTACCCTAAAATAATATAACTATTCCACGACGTATACAAATATTCACACAAGTGTTTTGGTATATATATTCTAAGTATATATTTATCCACTTTTATTTACGAAAACCAACCTCAGACACTTTGTATTTTGTAACAAAAATTATGGCGAGGTTTATATTTGAAAGCATAGTTTAAAATATACTAGTAAACACTTGTCTAGAAAAAAAATATTTTCTAAGTGTTGGAATTTTTAGAAAATTTCGCCATAGTCTCCTTTGTAAATGAAGGTGTCCATGCTATTTAGCATATCATTTTCTTTTCAAAAAATCATTCAACAATCAACAACAATTCACTAAACAATATCACACTTACCAAGTGTAAAAACAATGCTCTTTACATAGTAATATGAACTTGAGTTTTCGTAAAAACTCGTAGTAACTTGATAACGTCTTTAGTAGCCTTTGTTACCCTTTAAAGTGTGTTTACTTTCGTTAAAATTTTACTCTCGGGGTTTTTAGATGTTCACAACTTGTGAACTTATTTTACAAAAATATTTGCTTACAATATTTTCTTGTTTTACTAGACTTACTACACTTATTTTGTCACTAAAATAGTGTAGGTTTAACAAAAGTCATAACCCTTCAAAAATCATCTTCTACTCTTGGTTTATTTAGGAAAACCATTCTCAAGACTTGGATTTACAAGACTACTAGTTTACTTGGTTTATTATTTTTCAAGAAAAATCATCTTACTTTCAAGTTCATGTCTTCTCTAGTGGATGATTATTTCATGTACACATAATCATCCCTAACTTGTTAAGACATGTTTTTAATCATAACTTAACAAGCTTCATATGATGACTAACCATCATATTACTAGTAATCACCAAGAAATCAACAACATAACCAAAACAACTTTATTTCATCAAGATTTCATCTTATTTCATTATTATGTTCAAGCTTTAAGTTCATGATCTTTTAGTGTTCATATATTTTCATCAAGATATAACTATTAACCACCATAAACATGAAGTAAATAAGGATCAAAGGAGCTTACAACTAGCTTAAAGCTAGGGAAGTTTAAGCTCGGAAATGTAGAGGATAAAAGCAAACTAGAGAGGTCCTTGATGATCCGTGAGTTCCATACTTCGTTATTCACCTTTGTGCACCTTGTAGTAACCTTGGAACACTTGAATGAAGATTGAAAATGGTGATATGTTGGAAGGGGGTGTTGGCCGTAGCTTTTTGTGGAGAGGGAGAAGGAAGAATTTTTTTTTTTTTTTTTTTTTTTTTTTTTTTGTGGTGATGAAGATGGAAAGATAGTGGTTACTTATAACACCAATTTGATTTATTATCCATTAGGCAATGTGTCTTAAGAAGTACCAACATGATCATGCTAATTCCAAGAAGGAGATTAGAGAATATATTGGAAAGATTTAACAAATCTTTGATGTGGGCCTACAAGGGGACGGTTACAAAGGGGGGAGGGGGTGAAGTTGTAAGTTGTTGGTAAAAGATGGTAATTAGTGGAAGGTAAATGGTAAAGTCTAGTATTTAGTGTGTTACATGTATTGTGTAGTGTGTTGTAGTGCTCGGGAACCAATACTAGCTCAGAAAAATAAAAACAATGTTTTTGACAATATTTTTGTGTTCCGGGTAATGTCCGGTTGTCCGGTTAGATACCGTCCCGTTAAAGTGTTAAGTTATTACGTATAGTATCTTTTATGTAACCTTTTGTGACACTTTAAATTCCCGGCACTTAGGAAAGCATATAGGACCATTTTGCCATATTTTTGCACATTACTAGCATGCTAAAATGCTGAATTTTAATGATATATGCAGAATTCTGCACTTTGACTGGGTTTTAGGCACTTTCCAGCACTTAAACTATCACCTAGTGCCGCAGTTTTATGGTCCTTACTTCCCTACACTCCATACTAGTGTAGTACCTTGTCTCTGGCTCACATTGGGCCTTAAAACCTTGTCTGTCTATGTACTGGCACTGTCAGTATATTTCTGAGTTATCCGTTCATTGTGCTAACTGTGCTTTGTGCATCATGTATGTCACTAAAGTATGTATGTAATGAATGGTGTGACAGTATGAATTGTGATGCACATGTATGTATGATACAGAGATCATAGAGCAGTTTATATCATCAGTTGTAATTAAGCACAAATTTAATATTAATTAATTGTACGGATACATGCAAATTTGACGGTTGTCACAATCATATTGTCTAAGTGCAGGAAATTAAAATTGTTTGAAGAATAGGAAAAGTAAATTGTTTGTTAAACCACAAGCATCAAGATTTAAAAAAAAGTGGGCTCCGACCAAGTCATGAATATCCATCATTGCCCACTTCGCTGCTTTCAAGGAGCAGCACCTTCTTCACTAGCAGCATCTCCTCCAGCACCCGCATCAACATCACCCTCAGGATTCTTCTCAGCATCACCACCAGCATCGGCCGCCACCTCTGTCATCTTGGGAGGCTCTTCACCAGCAGGCTTCGTAGGATGTTCCACGGAACTACCTCCGAGATCCTTTAATTTCTCCTCCCAAGCGTTGACGTTCCAGAAGGGGCATTCAAAGCCCAAGGCTTTGGCCTCATAGGTCATCCTTAACCTGGCTTGGATAAGGGAAATTACAACGGATCCTTTGAGGCCATCCTTGTAAGAATTCATATACTGCTGATATTGAAGATGGGCGGCGTCTAACTTGGCTTGAGCATCCTTGTTAGCCTTGTTGATAGCAGCTTGATGCTCCTGGGTCATCGCCTTGAATTTGTTTTAGTAATGCTGGGATTTGGCGATGGCTATCATTCCTTGATTAGCAATAGTGACTTCGGCCTTCTTTAGCTTGACCTCCAACATTTTGTTGACCCCACAAGCTTCTTCATATAAGTGCATGAGATGCTTAAGGCCCTGCAATAAAAAAATATAGGTATCAACATATATATAGGCTATTCCGGATAATATTTCAACATATATGTGCCGGATACCAGAT
This sequence comes from Helianthus tuberosus, assembly GCA_030545235.1. Lineage (NCBI taxonomy): Eukaryota > Viridiplantae > Streptophyta > Magnoliopsida > Asterales > Asteraceae > Helianthus > Helianthus tuberosus. Next base: position 595,422 of record JARYGA010011515.1, on the reverse strand, counting down.
GGAAGTTTTTATCTGATTAAGGAATGAAGTCATAAACCTGCTGGCTTCATTAGATTCGTGGTTCTTGTAAGGAAGCAGGAGAGTCCATTTCCTTCCTCTTCCGGGCACTGGAAGCACTTGTCTTGGTAGCTGGAGGAGGCTTGGGGGTGGTAGCAGCTTTCGAACCGGTGGGCTTGGATGACGTGGTTGCTTTAGGGATTGGCTCTTTCTTCACCGGGATAGGAGCGGAGTAGCTGTCCAATTCATCAAGATCAAAGACTTCTGGAACTTTGACTAGTGCTACATAAAAGGGAGAAAAACTTAACTTCTGAATATTTATAAATTAAAATTTGTTTCATATATACTAATGTACTTACCAGACATATCAGAACTAGATCTTTGGCTTGAACTTGCAAAGGATAGAGAAAAAGTTCTCTCACTCTCCGGGAGTTGGTAAATGTTCTTGATCCTCTGCTCTGATTCTGCGCTTGGAGGGGCTAGCTCTTTGAAGTTTGCTGCATAAGAAATAAAGATGTCAGTTTAGGATATGGTTTTAGGATACATTTGGGGATATTCCTAAAACCCTAAATCCTACCGGAGGTCAACCACTTCACCGGGAGGTCAAAACCCTTAGCAATAGAATCCCTTTTTACAAAAAAAGAACTTGTGTTGCCACTTATCCTCATTTTTGTGGCCTTGAGGATAAGGGGTTTTTGGAGGTTGAAAAAAAGGAGAAAACGGCTGTTGCCGTGAGAACGAAGATGACAGGCAATGGGGAGATCCTCGATGTAAAGATATGAAATGTGACGAGATCTGATTTGGTCTAAGGTAACTAGCACACGCCAAACCATAGGCATGGTTTGGGCATAGCTGAGGCCGGTAAGTTCAAATAAATGAGATATGAAAGCCGGAAAGGGATATCTAAGCCCTATGGAAAAAGGATAACCAGAAAGCACACCCACTCGTCGGAAGAAACATCTGATCGGACCTCTCGGTCAAAGGGATGAATGATCGCATCAACAAGGAAAGCATCGGAGGCTCGTAGGGTGGCAATGTCGGCGTTATTAAACGAACAGACCTCTTTTTCAGGTTCTTTAAGAAGGTTCTAGGCTTCGAAAGTTGGAACCGAATCAGCGGTCTGTGATCTTGTTCGGCTGGCCATGGAGGATCTTAGCAAAGAAAAGCAGGAAAGAAAGGAAAGAGAGAAATTACCTGAGAATTCTGGTGAAGATGATGGGTTATCAAGCAAAAAGAGAGAGGATATAGGAGCTTGGTACGTAGCCATTGAGTATAAATCTCATTGGAAGTTGCAGCGTGTCACTTCAACCGTCGTTTCAACTTAATTACCTCATAAGATTTTAAAATATATCCGTTTGAATCTGGGATTCCAACAGATATATTTTGGGGACAATTGTTATGGGTGGTTTTCTGCTCATATATCCTGGATAATATTCTGACTGTGTTATTTTTTATTGTGATCAGGATACTGGATCAGAATATTGGAAACATCCTGACATAGTATCCTGGTAATAACTAATTAATTCACGTGCAGATTAACATGGCAGGCTTACAACATTCGAGTGGACCTGTTTTCCCAAAGACTCGGACTAATCAGATGAAATGGGGACGTTGAAGCTGGAAGAAATGGTCTACAACGTTCACAAAGGGAATATTCGGCGTATCCCGGTTTTATAGGCTAGTTTGTTAATTTCGTTTTACTATAAATAGGAATGATCGGATCAGATAGAACAAACACAATTTTTTTGCACACTCTTGCTTTCTACTAGCTGCAATCACTCACGAACACTTACACTTGTACTCGAATCTCGTTGTAACACATAGTTGATCCGCATCATATCCTGCACTTTATCCTGATATTTGAAGTAATAAGAAGAACAAGGCAGTTGCGATTGTCAGCTCCCGAGGTTTTGTGCCGGCAATCTAGATTGATCAAGGGCTTTCCTCGTACATCTCGTGTCACCCCTTTACCTTTTTTGCTCATTTTTTGATCATAGATATAGCTCGATATCCTGAGATATATCCTGAAAACTGTTTTTATTTACAACTTACTCAGCATATTTTCCACGAATACTTCTAGCACACTACCTCACTTAACTAATTTGATCACTTAATTGCTTAGGTAATTTTTGACCGAAACAATAGTGAAACGAGATACCTTCATCCTGAAAGCCTTAGGATTCTCATCCTTTGGGATGTCTCATTCTTTGAGGTACTTTATAATTGGAGCCATCCCGGATTCAGGATTCTTTTCAGGATATTCATCGTCGGGATCCTGGATACTTGCTACCTCCTTATCCTGAGACTTAAAGTGTTCCGTCGCAGGATACAGGATATGTAGTATTGCTATTTGAGTTCCTTCCGGTATCCTGACTGAAGATCCTAAATTTTCCAGAGCATCTGCCTCAACATTATCCTCCCTTTATACCTGTTCAAGTGTAAAAACTTTGAAATATCCTGCTAATTTTTTGACAATTTCAAGATATTCAATTAACCATTCACTGTTAGGAAACTTTATTTGTAAGTATTGAAGAAAATCATAATCAACTGGATCTATGAAGAGATCACAGTCCTGAAGATCACGAACAAGAAAAAGAAGATCAGATGGGAAAACTGGAATGCACAGCATCTACTTCAAAGAATCACAAGTTGATCAAGAGCTGAATTGGATAATCAGAAAAGGTCATTTCTGATGGATCTGATGATATTTCTGATGATTTGTTCATCAGAATTTCTGATGAAGTGGTTTATTAGAATTCTGATGAAATACCCCACTTGTCTGAAATTGGCTCTGTCCTGCCACACTTACCGAAGCAAGTTGACATTAATTGATATCATGATGAAAAAGGCAACTAGAATGTTGGATTCAATGAATATGTCAATTGGGCACTTTTAGCAGGACTTATTGCATGAATAAACTATTGTTTATTCATGCACCCAGCCGTATATAAATAGAAGTCTCAACCAGGAAAAGCAAAGTGAGTTTGAAGCTTATCATTCATACATACATCAAAACTCCATTGCCCTCTCACCCACAGAATTCAAGATTCATTTGTACTAGATAATAATCTTACAATCACCTTGTAAACCAGTTTGTTTCAAAGTGATATAAACTTGATAATTCTGTAGGTCTTGTTTCTTGAAAGTCGGATTTCCATTTCCGCACATCTACTGAAATCACTTGCCATATTACGTGAAAAGAAGTTGTTTTAAGGCCATACTGGGTCCAACAATTGGTATAAGAGCAGATTGAATAAACTATTTTCAAACGATCAACTGCTCATCTTCTTTTCTCTAAATATGGCCAGCTTTCAATCCTTGAATAATGCTTTTAACATTGGTTCTATGTCCAAACCTCCGACTCTGGTCAGAGAGGAATACCCCCAACGGAAAATCAGGATGGTCAATTTCCTTAATGGTCATGACCGAGCTCTGTTTCAATCCATTGAAAGGGGTCCACATACACCAATGACATATATACCTGCTATTCCAGCAACTGACCAATCACCAGCTATCCCTGCCTCCCGCGCTCCCAAAAGTGAAATAAACTGGAGCGCGGAAGACAAGGAACTGGTGGCTGGGGATGAAAGGGCAAAGTCACTTTTAATAATGGCCATCCCAATGACATATTTTCACAAGTTGATGCATGTGCATCAGCTAAGGAAATATGGGATCAGTTGGAAAATCTTTGTGAAGGATGAGAAGAAACAAGAGAACAAACAATGTCTCATCTTATGAAAGGTTTAAAAGTTTGCCAAATGAAAGGTTAAATGATACATATCAAAGATTTACAAAAATTTTAAACGAGCTAAAGAAATTTGGAATAACAAAGTCAAATGATGAAAGAAACATAGAATTTCTTGATGCCCTTCCTAGAGAATGGAGAAGTCTAACCATGACTTTATCATCAACCTTAGAACTAGGAAACATGAGTCTTCATGACTTATACAACATCTTGATCCCCATAGAGGAAGAAATATTTGAAGAAACCATTCAAAGAGGGGGATCTTTAGCTCTTATTTCTAACCCACAAAGAACAATACCCACCAATGATCCACAACCATCAAGCAGCCAAATTTTTGAAGTTTCTGATACTTATTCAGATTTTACAGCCTTTGCTGAGGCAATAGCACTGCTCACCAAAACTTTTGAGCAGAGGTTGAGGGGAGGTAGCCAGAGATACCAGAGGAGTGACAGAGGAAGGATGAATGGAAGATCTAAAGAAGAGGTTAGATCTAAGGATAAAGGGAAGGCTGAAGTTGTGTGTTACAAGTGCAAGCAGAGAGGTCATTATGCATCAGAATGCAAGACCAAAACGCTGAAGGATGTCGCTTATTATGAGAAAAAGCTTGAAGAAGCAAAGAAGCAGCAACAAGTAAGCTTAATTGCTGGAACAGATACATGGTTATCTGATGATTCTTCTGATGATGAAGAAGAAGAATTGGCAAATTTCTGCCTTATGGCACTCTCTGAAGGACAACCAGAAACTTCAGAACAAAAGGTAAATTTAGACAATCTTGATCTTGAACACAAGCTAAACAAGCTCATGTCAGATTTTCTAAATCTGCAAGAAAAACATCAATCAGATATTAGAAAATCTGATGAGTTGCAAAGGACTTTGAATAAAATCATTCTTGAAAACCAACTTCTTATAGAGGATAGTTTAGATCAAAGAGCTTAAATTGAGTTTTATGAAAATGAAAGAAAAGATCTTTATAAGAAAATCAATGACAAAGAAATCAATGTAAGAGGTTTTCAACAAGCCAAAGAGTTCATAAATTTTATTGAGTCCACACCAAAGAACAAAGGAGAGGGTTTAGGTTATACAAGATCAAATAGAGGAAGTAAACCCACTGTCTTTGTAAAAGCAACTCATCAGATTTCTGATAAATTTGTATCAGAATCTGAATCTTGCAAAACAACCTGTTCTGAATACTCTTTTGAAAAACCAAACTTCAAAACAAACAAGAGTGAATGCAGTCGAGAATCTGTAAAGACTCCAGAAGCAGTTCACTCATCTTTTCAAAATTATCCACTCATTCCATCACAAGAGGAAATATCAGAAAATTCCGATACATCTTGTATGTGTGTTGACATACTAAAGCTTGTTCAACACCATCTTCAAAAGAAAAATGTAAAATCTGTTAATGGCTCCGCATATAACAGAGTTTCTGATGCAAAACCAAGAAGAAGAAGAAATAAAGTGATTAATATTACATCAGAAATAGTACCCAAGCATGCCTGGGTACCAAAAATCCTCTAATCATATCATTTCAGGACCATCATGTGCAGCAGATCTGGTACTGCGACTCAGGAAGCTCCAAGCACATGACTGGGGACAGGAGCTTACTCAACAACTTTGTTTCAAAGCTGGGTAGAATGGTAAATTTTGGAAATGGAGTGAAAGGAAGGATCATAGGATATGGATGCATAAGGTATGGATGTCTGACCAAAGAGAGAGTAGCCTATGTTGAAGGCTTAACAAATAATCTGCTTTGATATGGTCAGATCAATGACAAAAATTACTCATATAATTTTATCACCAGAAAAATGCTTGATAAATTGCTTTAGTGGTAATCAAAAATCATATATCTGATAAATCACCAGAAAATCTGGCAACTTATCATAAATACTGATGAAGTCATCAGAAAATCTGACACAACATCAGAACACCTGATAAATCATCAGAATTCTGGTGAATCATCAGAAAATATGTTGGATAATCAGAATTGTCAAAGTTCATTAAAACAAATTGATGCATGTCATCATCCTTTTTCATATCTCTTGACTGTATATTCATAAATTGAACATTAGTATATTTTTTTTTAATTTATAAAAAGAGGTTTTTGATTCTTGTTAGTGCTGATAACGTCATTCAACAGAAAATTTCTGGGAACTCGTTAATATGGAACTTTCTCTCACCTTCATTTATTACACCCCATCATGTATTAAGAAGGTTGAAGTGACATATTGGTAGGCTATCAGATTAAATCACCAGAAATTAGCCGCCTATATCATTAAATTCATGTGAAGTGGAGAAGAAACATATCTCTGTTATTTTTTTTTTCTGTCCTCTGGTAATCATTAAAATAACAGAGATTGCGGTGAAGAAAATCTACAAGTTGGTAGCTTCCATTTATGGCAAATATTAAATTTACTATAAATAATCACCACTTTGGGTTAAAATCCGTCTTCTTCACTCCTCTTCTTCACCTCATATTCACACACTCTCACAAATTGAACACCATCAAAGATAAATGCTTCCCACTTGTTCTTTATCTATATCATAACCTTAGATTGAGGACCAATCTGGAAGGTCCTCAATGGGAAGGGTGTCAAGTTGTGCTGAAGATGCTCATGAGTAGTAACTTGAGCTTTGCCCTCACTGCTCACATAAGTGTTCATCCAGAAATTCTTTAAATCTTCTGGAAAAATGCAACATCATCTGAGTATCAGAATAGGGAACAGATGGCCATCAAGAGTGTGGTGCTAAATCAACAAATTCTGTTAAATGAAGCCACCATCAGGACAGCTCTTCAACTCAATGATGATAATAACGTCTTGATGTTCACAAGGGCTCAGAAGGATCATGTCTTGAGGCAAATGGGTTATCACACACAAACCCAACAACAAGCAATCAACAAACATGGCTTCATCAAGCCATGGCAATATCTGGTCACACAGATGGGTGCATGCTTTTCAAAGAAGGTTATCAATCATCATGAAGTATCTCTTAGATTGATGGAGCCCATACTGGCACTCGTACTCAAAGTACCTTACAACTTCTCTCATTATCTAATGAGTGATTTTGCAAGTAATATGTGGGTTGGCAAGCCATTCTTGATGTATCCTCGTTTTCTGACAAAGATAATCATGAGCCAGCTAGACTTTGCAGGCATTCCTGCAAGTTATCCAAGAGCTGACATGAGACTTCAAGAAAACATGGGTCTCAGCATGCTTGTACCCACCAACCACAACTTTGGGAAGATAGCTGATATGTTGTTGCTCCTAGAAATGGAACATGTTGAAGGCATAAATATTGATTAGGTCTTGTTTGCTTTGTTTGTACAAATTTTTCTCTGTTAATATGTTAATATTTTATGCTTACTAGTTTTCTGATTTATGGTTTATATTTTTTTGGGAAATGGGTAAATATGAAATGATCATCAGAAATCAAAATCCTGACAAAAAACTCAAAGTTTCTGATGACAGGAGACAAAATCTGGTAATTCAAAAATGGATCTTAAATTTTTGTTCTGATAAAACTTCAAGATGATAAAATGTTTTTAGAAAATATCAGAGAAGGCAAAAAGACATGGATGCTACCAGAAAAACAAATGTGAGTCTTCTGATCTTATCTTTTTCCCTCTCATCTCAGTAAATAAAAAAATTAAAAAAAAATTAAAAAAAAAATATCTGTTGAAAAGGATCACAAGTTTAGAGGGAAATCTCAATCAAGAGATTTTGCTGAAAATTCTATTGACTTCTGTTGATCACATCTACAAGGTCAACAGAAGTCAGAAAAAAAGGGATACATATGATCAACAGAATTTCTGATGACATCATCAGAATGGGACTTTCTGACTTATGAAGAAAAGAGGATATATATGAAGGAAGATGATTGGACCTCCTATCAAATGGGGTCCACAAAGATGAAAAGGTGTCATAGAACCGATAGCTTTCTCCAATAAAAAATCAGTGCAACACTTTCAAGAAGGAATGATTGAAGAAACTACAATTTGAAGAGTCAAGTTGAAAGGGCATAACCACGATTCCATGATAAACAATTTCATTAATGTCTTAACACCCACGATCCAACGGTTACATTTTGAACCAAAAACTCAGCACTCATGATCTAATGGTTATAAAGACAACTAATGATCTCTTTATCACTATTTCATACCACGTTCAATATCCTTTCAACTCCTCCAACTCCATACACCCACAATACTCTGCTGAAACACTCCTATATAACACACCCGTAGGAGAAACTAAAAAATCACTCATCTTCTTCACAAAAACAACAAATCTTAAAATCCCCTGTTTTTCACTCACAATTCAGAAATCCCTAAATTTCAAACCCTAACTCACATAAATCAACAATGGCAAAAGTTAACCTCAACATTCCAATTGCTCAACATGAAGTACCTTTTGTCGAGGAAGCAGAATTTCTACCAATGAAGGAAAACAATCTGCTGATGAATAAAGAGCATTCAGAGTATGATGAAAGATGTCAACTTCTGGTAGAATAACTCACAAAATGTCCAATCTCAGGAGCACTAACAAAAGGAAGAGAAGTACCAGAAAGGCTACTACAGCAATTTGTCTACACCTTTAATGAAGTTGAAGAAAATCAGGTGTCTGCTCATGTATGGGGAAGTGTTTATGTAACATTAACCCCTGCAAGAGTAAGAGAATGGCTTGAACTACCTATTCTTGATAGTTACACTGAAGCCCCAAGCAGAGAAGATTTAATAAACTTCGTCATTGGGCTTGGCTACAAGAAAAGGGATATCAACAAAATTGGAGCAATAAGAAGAAGTGAATTGCCAGCCATCTGGCAAGTGATGATGGAAGTGCTAAACAAATGTCTCACCTCAAAGATAGGAGGAACTGATCAAATCAGTCAAGCTATTCTGACAATCAAGTTTGGACTCATAAATGGGTTCAAAATCGATTATGGGTCAGAAATTTTTAACCTTCTCAAAAGATCAATCATCACAAGAAATGGAAAGATAACCTATCATCTGCCATATCCAAGGTTAATCTCAATTTTCATTTCTGAAGCATTTATTGAAAGAAATATGGAAATTCCAATCTTAAAGATGTCTGGAGATAAAAAACCATGAAGGCCTGGAGTTCCAATCATGGATGGGAATCAGACAAAGATGTCCCTGTGTTGCCAGAAAGCATGTTATGCTTCATTGCACCAGACTCACAATATAGAATACAACATGAAAAACTTCTGACAAAATCAGATTCTCCAACAGAAGAACCCAGCAGAGAAGTTGTGAACTGTTCTTCATCAACAGAAAAAGGAGATGATGAGAAGTCCTCACCATCAGAAAAGGAGGGTGCAGAAGGAAAAAGAATGCAGGAGATAGCTAACTTGGAGATAGCCAACTCACCAGAAAGCAAGAAAGAACATGCTGAAAGTCAACAAATTCATGAAGCAAGAACTCATCATGAATTTGAAATTCATCAAGAACATTATGCAGAATCACATGTTGCTGGAGAAACACATGCTGCTGAAATTGAAGCCACTGAAGTCATTCATTATGATGAATCTCACATTGCTGGTACATCTCTTTTAAACACTATTCTAGTTGAAACTCACAGAGAAGAAACAAAATCAGAAAGTTCAGTTAATGTTTCTTACAAAATAGAATACAAAACAACAAATGTTGATGAGGAGGTTACTAGTCCCATTAATCTCAACTCTGAATCAGAAAATGAGGAAGAGGATGAGATCCCAACAGATGGAGATCAGGAAACTGATCAAGGAAATCTGGCTAAAGGTAATCTGTTTACCTCAAAAACTTATGGAGGATCATATGTTAATATGGTTCAAGGACATAAGGAAATCCAGGATGAAAATGAGTTGTTCATCACTGGTGGAGATGATACTGGTAAACTTAAAGCTGCACCAAAATCTGGTAAAGCCAAAAGTGATCCTATCATTTCCAAAACAACAACAAATGTGTTTGCAGCTGGAATGTTAGAAGGAACATCTGTTGTTCCAATTATCCCTGAGAAACCTATGAACCAAGAAAGTTTAGAAACAGTGCTGGAAAATGTTTACAAAGTCTGCAAAAGAAATCCAGTGGAAGAAAAACTTGATATATTGCTGTCAGAAATACAAGGTCAAAGAGCTGATATGAAGACTCTATCAGACTCAGTGGAGGCAATAAAGAAACAAACTGATGAAAACACTGAAGCACTAAAGTCTCTTCAAAAGATGAAAGAAAAGGCACCAGAATCCAACATCTCTGCATCAGAAATCCAAACGATTCTCACAGAAATAGAAAAGATCAAAGCACAAGTTGCAAATGTGATGGACTCAAGGCAGTCAAGCAGTGTAAACAGAGTTTTGGAAGAAGTTACCATACTAAGGGCAAGTAATAACAGTATCACAGATGCCCTTGAGAAGCTGTCAAAAGAATGGACTGTAATTCAGACAAAAGCTCAAACAGAATTCACAAATATTCAGAAAAACATAAACAGCAACTCAAAACAGGTAAAAGAGGTGCAACAACTAATAGAGAAGATGCAATTTAACATTGCACAACTGGCCAAAGTGAATCCACAAGAACTCATGAAAGAAATTCCTGCTGAAAGCTCACATCAAGAAGCTCCAAAGTCAACTCCTCAACAATCATCAACCACACCAATCACCAAAGCTGGAACCATAATGATGGGTCCACCTTCGAATATCCCAAGAGATGAAATGCTGAAAAGGTTAGCAACTACAAAACCTCAAGTTGTTACAAATTTGAAATTGCTAGCATCTGTCCTAAATCCAACAATATCTGAGGACTCAGCCATAAGTAAGTATATGAATATACAAACAATGAATGAATGGGAACAAGAAGGTGATTTAGAAACAAAATCAAGGATTGTGAAGAGAAAAATCTCTGAAACCAAGTCTGTCATGGTTAAAGAGATTGCCAGGGATGTAATGATATTCCCTGAGTCCAATCTTGTGAGTTGTTGTTTAACAAAAGAAGATGAAACACCAAGATCACTATCTCCTACCAGACTGGGTTTAAGAGAAGAAAGGATGAAAAGAGGGCCAGGTAGCATTCACAAACAGAATGGGAATCCAGTAAAGAAAATTTTAAAGGTGAATGAAGTGAAAGTTGCAACCGATGATGTCGGAGGAACTCATGTGCAACACAGATACACACTTCAGAGGGAGAATGGGGAAGAACAAAAGGTGACTGATGAAGAAATAGCTGACCAGTTGCATCCTATAGACATTTTGATTATGAAGGATCACTATGAAAAGGAAAAGAAAAATAATCAAGAAGTCAGAAGGACATTAAATAGCATATCAAAAGCTGGAATATTGCTATTTGAAAGAATGGCTTTTTCAGACTTTGATCTATGCATCAACTATGAACATGTGCACAACAAAAAGTTGTATGTCAGATCACCAAAGACAAAGGTTCCCTCAGATATATTGGAAGATGCAAGATCTGGAGACATCATTATGCTGACAAGCAAAAATGGAGAACAGGACTATGGTGTAATCTTCAGAGATCATGATAACAACAAAGCCCTGTTCAGAAGTGTTGACATCTGCAAGTACTCAAATCAAACTCTGCGGTATATCTTGAAAACCATGAACAAAAGACAAGAACATCTTCAGAAAATAGAAAAGAACTTGGAGGGAAGCAGAAAAGAAATTGAGCAGATGATTGAAGAATGGATCCAAGCAAGAGAATGGTACAAAGACATGTATGTCAGCTGCAACAAATATATCACCTACAAAAAGAAGTTAAAGAAAGGAGATATGCATAAGAGAGTAAAGCTGAACTGAAGAAACTGTTTATTTGATTTCTCATCTTTTATGTAATTTGTTTTAAAACATTAGTAACTGGTTTAATTTTGCAAGTATTATGTTTCCACTATTTGATTTCTTACAACACTTAGGGGGAAACTGTTAGGAAACTTTATTTGTAAGTATTGAAGAAAATCACAATCAACTGGATCTATGAAGAGATCACAGTCCTGAAGATCACGAACAAGAAAAAGAAGATCAGATGGGACAACTGGAATGCACATCATCTACTTCAAAGAATCACAAGTTGATCAAGAGCTGAATTGGATAATCAGAAAAGGTCATTTCTGATGGATCTGACGATATTTCTGATGAAATATCATCAGTTTCTGACGATTCTGATCTCAGGATTTTCCTGATGATTTGTTCATCAGAATTTCTGATGAAGTGGTTTATCAAAATTCTGATGAAATACCCCACTTGTCTGAAATTGGCTCTGTCCGGCCACAATTACCGAAGCAAGTTGACATTAATTGATATCATGATGAAAAAGGAAACTTGAACGTTGGATTCAATGAATATGTCAATTGGGCACTTTTAGCAGGACTTATTGCATGAATAAACTATTTTTTATTCATTCACCCAGTCGTCTATAAATAGAAGGCTCAACCAGGAGAAGCAAAGTGAGTTTGAAGCTTATCATTCATACATAATTCAAGATTCGTTTGTACTAGATAATAATCTTACAATCACCTTCTAAACCAGTTTGTTTCAAAGTGATATAAACTTGATAATTCTGTAGGTCTTGTTTCTTGAAAGTCTGATTTCCATTTCCGCACATCTTTTTCACATCTACTGAAATCACTTGCCATATTACGTGAAAAGAAGTTGTTTTAAGGCCATACTGGGTCCAACATTCACCTTTGACTGCGTAGGATCCGTTGAAATGATTAGCGATTAACAAGGAATCAGCATATACTTGCAAAATTTTAATATTCATATTCCTAGCCAGTTCTAATCCCGCAATCAGAGCTTCATATTCTGCTTCATTATTAGTAGCAGTAAATTCACATCTTATGGCCTAGGGTAATATGTCCCCCTGTGGCGATTTTAGTAGTATACTTAATCCTACACCTCTTACATTAGATGCACCATCAGTATATAATGTCCAGGATCCTAAAGTTTCTCCTAGTTGTTGCACTTCTAAGTCAACTTCATTTTGAATATCACTACTGAAATCAACCATAAAATCTGCTAGAGCCTGAGATTTTATAGCATTTCTAGGTTCATATACTAGATCGTAGGCACTTAACTTTACTGACCATTTAGCCATTCTACCCGACATCTCAGGCTTCCTAAGTATATTTCTAACAGGATAATTAGTTTTAACATGAATCCTATGTGTCTCAAAATAATGTCTAAGCTTAGTTGATGCCATAACTAGGGCTAATATCAATTTTTTCTAAGTGAGAACATGTAGTTTCAGCATCTAATAAACTTTTACTAACATAATAGACAGGATACTGCTGACCTTCGTGATCCTTTACCAGAACGGCACTTACTGCATTCCCTGATACTGCAAGACATAGGGATAGTGGTTCACCATCCTCAGGCTTCATCAATAAAGGTGCAGTTGAAAGATATTGCTTTAATTCTTGTGGGGCTACTTCATGCTTCTCTCCCCACTCGAATTTCTTATTCTTCTTCAGGATATCGTAGAATTCCTTGCATTTTTCTGAGGATCTTGATATAAATCTGTTCAACACCACTACTCGTCCTGTTAATCATTGCACATCTTTCATGTTGGATAGTGATTTGATATCCAGGATAGCTTTGATCTGTTCCAGGCTTGCTTCTATTCCCCTTTTAGTCACTATGTATCCTAAAAATTTTTTTACCCCCACTCCGAAATGGCACTTAGCAGGATTCAGCTTCATGTTATATTGGTCCAGGATATCAAATGCACCTTCAATATCCCGGAGATGATCCTCAGCCTTTTTGGATTTTATCACTATATCATCAATACACACCTCCATGGTGTCCCCCAGTTTCTCTTTAAACATCATATTCACCAATCCTTGGTACGTTGCACCTGCATTTTTCCAACCGAAAGGCATGGCATTATAACAATAAATACCTGTTGGTGTCATGAAAGCAGTATCCTCCTGATCGAATGGTTCCATTTGGATCTGCTGAAATCCTGAGGATGCATCCATAAAGGTCAGCATTTCATGATCGGCGGTTGCATCTACAATTGAATCTATATGAGGCAAGGGGAATGGGTCTTTAGGACATTCTTTGTTTAGGTCCATGTAATCTACACAAACTCTCCATTTCCCATTCTTCTTTTGAACCACGACCATATTTGCTAGCCATTTGGGGAATTTGACTTCTCTAATCATCTTGGATTTCAATAATCTTTCAACCTCCTCCTATATATTTGCATTTCTTTCAGGAGCAAACTTCCTTCTTTTTTGCTAAACGGGCTTAAAAGACCTGTCAATTCCAAGCTTATGAGTTATAATATCTTTAGAAATACCTGTCATATTCTCATGCTTCCATGCAAACCTGGAAAGACTGCATTTTAAAAAAATAGTTAGCTGGTTCTCAATATCCCAAGGGATATTAGCTCCTACGAGCACCGAGATATCCGGATTATCCTGGTCCAGGATAACTTTCTTAATATCCTGCTCTGAGGCTTCTGCGACATCCTGGGATCGTATCTTTAATTGCTATCCTGCTTTGGACTTTGATGAAGACTTCATTGAGGAGGAATAGGATTCTTTTGCCACCTGTTGATCACTTTCTACTTTAACAACCCCCCAAGGGGCAGGGATCTTGATACACTAATGATAGGTTGATGGGACAGCCTTCATGTCGTGGATCCATGGCCGGCCCAATATAAAATTGTAGCAGGATAGTGAATCCGTGACACAGAATCGTTGCATCGAATTTACTCCTTCAATGTATACTGGCAACTTTATTTCTCCCATAGTATTCTTGGCTTCTCCACTGAACCCTACAAGTACAGTGGATTTTGAAGTGATCTCCATATGGGGGATGTTCATTCTCTTTAGCGTTTCCAGTTGAATAATGTTGACAGAGCTGCCGTTATCCACCAGTATCCTGCGCACAAAATGATTGGCAATATATAAAGTAATTACCAAACCATCATGATGGGGATCCTGAACACTATCCCAGTCGTCACTATCAAACGTTATCACTTTGTTAGTTGTGAGGGTTGTCATCCTAGTCGGCTTGTCCCCAGTTCTGCCTTAGCCTCCTTTGCATGTCTCTTTGCTGTAGAGTAAGAGGTTCCACATATATCGAATCCTCCTGAAACAAAGTTAATTATCTTGGCGTCTGGAGGAGGTGATGCTGCACGTCCAGGATCCTTATCAGTATCCTGACCCTTATTCTTCTTTCTGCCCAAAAGATCTTTCAAATACCCTTTGCTTAACATGTAGCTTATTTCCTTTCTCAGGGCTATGCAATCTTCTGTTACGTGTCCAAAATCCTCATGGAAAGCACACCATTTGGATTTATCCTTCCAATCGGCTTTTTGCTGGTTCTTCCTATGCCACCTCGCTTTATCTCCCAAACCCTGCATAGCATATATTAGTTCGGGTATATTAACAGAAAAACAATATTCTGACAACTCAGGATACTCCTCAGGATCCTCATCCTTAACAGCATTCACCTTCTTGCTGTCATTCCTGCCATATGGCTTAGAGCGATATGGCTTGAATGAGGATTCTGACTTCCTGTTAGTTGACTCGTATGCTGAGGATGAATTCATCCTATCTTGCATTTTCTTGTCGTCTTCAAGCCTGATATATCTCAAAGCCCTGTTTCGAGCTTCATCCAGGTTCCTACAAGGATTCATCACAAGATCCTGATAAAATAGGAATCCTTTTGCAACCCCATTTTGAATGCCTGTACAGCTGTGGCAACATCAAGGTGTGGGATATCCAAGGATTCCCTGCTAAACTTGTTCACATAATCCCTTAAGGATTCTTGAGGACCCTAAGTTATCCTGTAAAGATCACTGGTTAGTTTCTCGAAACTTCTACTTCAAGAAATTTGACTATTAAACAAGTTAACCAAATGAGCAAATGATGTAATTGAATGAGGTGGAACATTTAAGAGCCATTTTGTCACACCCCGACTCGCAGCGGAAGACAATTGCGGGGTGCGGCAGACACATGGCATTCCTCACAATTTAAAAACATAACATTCCATAAAAAGGAGCATCGGTTACAACAAAGTTACACTATCATTTTACAAGCCAGAAGTTTAAAAGCGGTTCTACAAGCCATTAGAGCTTTTATTATGCTATTTTCCCCTACTAGATTCTCCCACATGCACATGCTCATTCATGTTTCGTCTTACCTGAAATGCATGTTAGTTTTAAAAAAATCAGCTAACGCTGTTGGTGAGTTCCACCGGTTTAGTTGTTGTGAAATAATATGTGTTAATCCGTTTAATTGCACTGGTCACAGTCAGAGATGGAATTACACGAGAGCACAATCACAAATTGAATTTCACGAGGTCACAAACACCTTCAGCATGCCGGACCGTGTCACACCAAACACCTTCAGCTCACCGGCCCGTATTAGAATCAACACCTTCAGCTTGTCGGACCGTGTCACAACGGACACCTCCAGTTCGCCGGTCCTTGTTACAATCAGCACCTTCAGCTTGCCGGACCGGGTCACAACGGACACCTCAAGTTCGCCGGTCCGTGTTACAATCAGTCGAGGTAGTTCGTGGGTTAGGCAATTTCACATCATCATAAGTTGGTGCAATTAACACAATTTGTAACATGCAAATTACTTCAAAACAGAAACACAGTTTGTACATGCACTTCACCCCAGAAAACTTGAAAACAGTTTAAAACTGGCGGAAGGGAACTCACAGTGTATGTCGTAGTTTCACACAGGATGTAAACAAGCAACTGAGTCAACTTCCAGAATCACGTATGCAAATATGGGCTCACGTCAGTATCTAAGTCGGTAACAGGTATAACTTGGATCAGTCAGGAGTTTTCACTCCAGATTGAGCCTATACGATACTGGTATGGTGATGGATGTCAGGGTAGTATTAGTTTCAGTTTGGCTTCCGGGCACCGGTTCGCATGCCAGCCAATGTCAGCAGTTTAACATGTTCGGAAAATGGTACGGGAATACCAATAGTGCTAACATGTTATTTAAGAATGATTAATTTTTCATTCAGGGAGTTTGGGTGTTTGGGGAGTCCAGGTTGCCCAATTTTGAGTTTCCATTTCCACCGTTGGGGATTTCCCGAACTGATATTGGACACACCCCGAGTGTCCAATCCTCCCTGGAATCTCCCGGAATACTCCAATCGAAGCTTGCGCTAGGTATAACATCCGAAAACCGAATCTAAGATAGGCGGAATTTTGTTTTGGCTATAACTTGGTCCGTGATACTTGGATTGAGCTAAGTAAAATTTTAGAATTTTTGAAATTTTCTACGATTTTCGGTAAAATTTTGACTCTTTTACAAAAAGAATTCTGGAAAAAATACCAAACGGATTCAATAAATCACCAAATTTTTCAGAGACACTAAGGAACATATGTAGAATGTTCTGGGAAAATTCGGAGTCCATTGCTTGAGTTTAGATTTGGGTTAAAAATCCACGTTTTTGCGAATTTTCGGTAGCCGGAAACGCACCGAAACGAAATCGGAAAAATCTTAAAATGTTTGGAGATGTTTCTGGAAACATAAAGAATGTCCACGAATTTTTTGGGAATTTTTGGATCACTGATGGTAATTAATGTGAATTCTATGGTTAAATATGGTTTAATATATAATTTATTTAGACAAGTAAAATGCTAAAATAAATTCCCAGAAATTTTTCCCATAATCTACTGATTTTTACTGAGATATATAAAAATTTACAGATTTTTATTCAAATTCTAGGTTAAATGGGAATTTTTGGGATTAAAAATGGATTATTTTAAATCATTTTCGGCAGTTTACCGTATAAAGAACTGGCCGGAACTGGGAACTGAACCAACCCGACAAATACTATAATTGAAACACGTGGAGTATTCCGGGAGATTCCAGGGCGGCTTGGACACTCGGGGTGTGTCCAATACCAGTTTGGGAAATCCCCGACGGTGGAAACGGAAACTCAAAATTGGGCAACTTGGACTCCCCAAACACCCAAACTCCCTTAATGAAAAATTAATCATTCTTAAATAACAACATGTTGGCACTATTGGTATTCTCGTACCATTGTCCGAACATGTTAAACTACTGACATTGGCTGGCACGCGGACCGGTGCCCGGAAGCCAAACTGAAACTAATACTACCCTGACATCCATCACCATACCAGTATCGTATACGCTCAATCTGGAGTGAAAACTCCTAACAGAATCCAAATTATACATGTTACCGACTTAGATACTGACGTGAGCCCATATTTGCATACGTGATTCTGGAAGTTGACTCAGTTGCTTGTTTACATCCTGTGTGAAACTACGACATACACTGTGACTTCCCTTCCCCCACTTTTAAACTGTTTTCTTGTTTTCTGGGGTGAAGTGCATTAACAAACTGTGTTACTGTTCTGAAGTAATTTGCATGTTACAAACTGTGTTAATTGCACCAACTTATGATGATGTGAAATTGCCTAACCCACGAACTACCTCGACTGATTGTAACACGGACCGGCGAACTAGAGGTGTCCGTTGTGACACGGTCCGACAAGCTGAAGGTGTCGATTCTAATACGGGACGGCGAGCTGAAGGTGTCTGGTGTGACATGGTCCGGTGCGCTGAAGGTGTTTGTGACCTCGTGAAATTCCATTTGTGATTGTGCTCTCGTGTAATTCCATCTGTGACTGTGACCAGTGCAATTAAACTGATTAACACATATTATTTCACAATAACTAAACCGGTGGAACTCACCAGCAGCGTTAGCTGATTTTTTGAAAACTAACATGCATTTCAGGTAAGACGAAATAGGAATGAGCACGTGCATGTGGGAGAATCTAGTAGGGGAAAATAGCATAATAAAAGCTCTAATGGCTTGTAGAACCGCTTTTAAACTTCTGGCTTGTAAAATGATAGTGTAACTATGTTGTAACCGATGCTCCTTTTTATGGAATATTATGTTTTTAAATTGTGAGGAATGCCACGTGTCTGCCGCACCCCGCAATTGTCTTCCGCTGCGAGTCGGGGTGTGACACATTTTAGGGCTGATCCTATTAGGGTAGAGCCGAAACCCTTGCAGAGGCATGCTTTCTTGAGATCCGGGGGAATAGGGTTAATCTCCATCCTCTCCCTATACTGAGCAATATGCTCTTCAGGATCCGTGGTCCCGTCATAAAGTTTCATATTAGGAGTTTGAAATCTTTTTGGAATTTCAGCATCACATATAGGATATGCAAACCGGGATATCCTGTGACTATCCTTGGATACCTCCGGGATTGGTTGGACTACCCTAGGTACACTGGATATCATATCCTTCCACTTCTAAAGCTCCCTAGAGAGTGCCGATATCACACCCGTATCCTGCAAAGATCCAATACTGTTAGTAGCAGGAGTATTAATATTATTAGACACGTTACAAGCCTGAGTATTCTGGCCATATCCTGGAGCATATCCTAAGCCCCTCACAGTTGATATCCTAACTGTTGAGAGTATCTCAGGAGCATGATCCTGGGAGTGACTTTGTGACAACCCTCACCAAACCAGGTATCCGTACGAATTAATTAATAGTTAATTAATGCTTGATTGCTGTGCTTGCTTACAGTTGTGATTAAACTGCTACTTGAATTCTGATACATACATATTCATGCATCATACTTTATTACTGTCACTCTATTATTTGCACACAAACCTTAGTGACAACCTTGATGCACAAAAGCACAGTGAGCACACTATACGGGATACCCAGTAAACATCCTGACATTGCCAGCACTAGACAGTTACTGTCTCTGAGGCCATTATGAGCCGGGAATAGATTACTACACTAGTAGGGAGTGTAGGGAGGTGAGGATTATAAAACTGCATCACTAGGTGATATTTATAGTGACCGGATGTGCCTAAAGCATACTTTAACTACAAAATTATGCACTTTATTACCAAAATTCAGCATTTAAGTTAACTAGTAAAGTGCAAAAACATGGGAAAATAATACTAGACACTTTCCAAAGTGTCAGGAATTCATTGTGTCACTAAAACAAATATTAACGACACTTTAAATGCTTATTTAGCACTTTAACGGATCAATATCCAACCGAACAACCGGACTTTACCCGGAACATAAAAATATTGTCAAAGACATTGTTTTTGCATTACTGAGCTAGTTAGGGGTACCCGAACACCCTAACACCCGTTATATTTCATAACACCCTAGTAACTAACTTAAATCCCTAACTAAACTAACTAGTACTTAACTATATCATCCCAATCCAACTAAATACCCCCTCCAACCGAATCGGTTCCCCTAGGGAACACACACCACCATTTTTTTATTATTATAATGAGGCTTGTCTAATATCTACTAAACACAATATCCCATGGTTAATTAAGATGGAATGGTCTCTAAATAAGAACAAAGGTCTATCACATTCACATAATCACCAACTCAAAAATTTCACACTCTCTCCCTCTTCTCTTTGAGTTCGGCCGAGAACTCCCACACACCCACCATCACTTTCGAATTTTGATCTTGCAATTCCACTTACATACAAAGGTGAAAGAGTTCATACAAGGAGGCTCGGTGCTTACGGAATCACAAGGATCTCTCTACATTGCTTTTATCCACCTAGTTTTCGCTTTGATTCTTCCCTAGCCTTGAGCTAGTTATAAGTGATTCTAAACACCCTCTTGATCTTGTCTAAAGTGGTTAATAAGAAGTTTAACGGTTAAAACTCAAGATCATGCGAAAACAAAACTTAAAGTCATGCTTGAAAGATGAACATGGTGGTTAAAGAGTAAATAATGGTGTAAAACTTGTGAATCTTGTTTAGTTATGGTTATTTTATGTTGTTGGTTGCTAGAAGTGGAACGGATCGTCATCTAACCACGCTAGATCATGTTCACGGAACATAAACTAGCAATATGTTAAGCTTGAAAGATACAAGATGACGAACCCTTCCATACATAACCATGAACTTGTGTAAAAATAGTTTTTCTTGTAAAATGGAGTTCTAAACTAGTAGATCTAAAGATCTACAAGTGGTATTTTCGAAGAACCAAGTGTAAGATGCATATCATGTTTAAAAGCCGGATCTTTCATGAACTAAAAACATTTTTGTGAACAAACAAGTGTGAAAACACTGGTGTGATAAAAGGATTTAACAAAGAAATATTCTCGTAATTTTTTACTATAAGTTGTAAAGTTACATATTCTTTAAAAAAAAAGTTTTTAAGAAACTGATTTTATTTTTAAAGATTGAAAGATCTACTAAAAATGTTAGAAAGTTACTACATACTTTTACACAACATACAAGTTCACGTGTTTGCGATTTATGCTTATTTTAACTAGTTTGACGATTGAACATTGAATATTGATGATTGGAAAATTGTTGATTGAATTTTGAAAAGAAAATGATACGCTAGTAAGCGTGGCCACCTCCAGTTACAGAGGAAACTCTGGCGAAATTTTTCTAGAAAATAACACTTAGAATATTTTGGTGACAAGTGTTTATAAATATATTTTTGACTTGTTTTCCAAACAAACTTCGCCATGATTTTTATTACAAAATTACCAAGTGTCGGAGGTGGATTTTCTTAAATAAAATTTGTTAAATATATATTGAGAATATATATTTCATAATAAAACACTTGTGTGATTTATATGATTATTTTGAGAACTATATATTATTTTTAGAATAAAAATAATATATCTGGAATATATTATGAAAGCACTACTCCAAAATAATACCAACGCTATCACAAATAAATATCTAAGTTACACCGGTATTATTATTACCACACGAACTTTAAAAACGTAACTTATGTATTTTCGGAAAATACTCTTAAATGCGTATTTTGATAAAAGTATTATTTTGGAAAATTGTATGGAATAAAATATAATATTTTTGAGAAAAATATGTATATTTTGGAGATAGAATATTGTAGACAAATGAATAAAAAAATATATTTTATTAAGTGAGACTTAATAGTATATTTTTGGAATTACGAAAACGCACATGTATTAAAACCCCCATCCTTGGGAAGGAATATAATTATTAAATAATTACGAAGTGTAAATACGAAATAGTTGCCTAACTATTTCCCAAAAACGTTAAACCTTAAGCCAAGGCACAACCGTCCGTCTAATAGAAGTTAGTACGTGTAGGTCGTCACGCAGCAGGTTGATTTGGGATTTACTTTTTCGAGACGCACTTCAGTGAGTTCATGTCCCCCTTTTCTCTTAACTGTTTTCAGTTTTTATACTTCGGGGGTGAAATACATGTTACTATGATTACGAATACTTTTTACATGGTATGGTTAGCGTAAGGAGGGTTACTACTTAGATCATGTGAGTGGGTAGGCGGGAACTGGAGGCCATTAATCCTCATTGTAGGACCGAGGGTTTTTAGCGGTAGATCTATCTGGGTGTAGCGAGCCCAGCCCCAGGCCCAACAGTACGAACCTCGGGATGACTTGGTACCCGACGCAAAAATCTGCTAGGTTTGAGTCTTCCTACTGCACTTCACACATATCAATGGCCTTGCAAACCATTGGTGATCTCTTTATTTCCTTATTTTCTACATACCAGGGATTTTATACTTACAAAGGTTTTACATACTCACTTTCACATGAACTCGCTCAACTTTATGTTGATTTTTCAACTTACATGTATTTCAGGGAATTGGGGATCTGGCAAGGTATGTTATGTTTTCAAGCTGCGTAAGAAGTGTGATGTCATCCAAGTTTGGGAGTTGTGGCTTTTACCTGGACGAGTCACAAGTCTTGAGTTGTGTTTGTTTCATGTCTGTGGTTGTGTCCTTTGAACAATGTTTCTAGTTTGTTATGTTGCATTTTCATTGCATGTGTCGACATTTGAAAACAATGTTGTGGAATTTTATTTTTAAAACATGAAGTAATGGATGATCATCCTGGTTTTAAATTCATATAGCTTTGTTGTGATTAAGCTATGGTATTAAGAAGTCACACCAAATAAACCCACGCTTCCGCAAAGCCAGGGTGTGACAGCTTGGTATCAGAGCTTTAATCTAGTGGGACTAGGAGGGTCAGTCTGAGAGGCTAAGAGGTTAATCTAGTGGGACTAGGAGATTCAGTCTGGGAGGCTGGGAGGTTAATCTAGTGGGACTAGGAGATTCAGTCTGGGAGGCTGGGAGGTTAGAGGGTCAGTCTGAGAGGCTAGGAGGTTAATCTGGTGGGACTAGGAGGTTCAGTCTGAGAGTCTGGGAGATTAGACTAGTGGGACTAGGAGAATTACTTGATTGCTTATCGGTGACTAACATGTATATTTGATTATATGATTGATTATTTGTGCATGTGTGTGTTTGTGTTACAGACGTCATGCCTTCATCAGGTACTGGGGAGTCAGACACTACAGATCCCATGGCCATAGTATCAGACGACATAGTTTCATCGGAGCACGAGGTGTACACTTCCGATACTACTAGCACAGACGATGACGACTTTCAGCCCTTTGCGCTGCCTGACGTCTTAGCCGAGCCTGCTGATGGCCATCTCGCTGCGGATTTACCACTCGTGGTGATCCCTGCTCCTATACCCCTTGCCGCTTATCCGGTTGTTGATATGCCACTTGTTGATGTTTCTGACGATGATGTCGATTTATTTGAGGAGGACCCACTTGAGGATGACCTTGAGGGTCAGGCCCCTGTTGCTGCTGATGATATCCTACTTCTTGCTGACACCCCTGCAGGAGAGTCCCCTGTTCATTCACCAGTCCCAGACTCATTTGAGTCTGTGGCGTCCGCATCTTTGCATACACAGGGAGTGCAGCACCACTCACACGACGCCGACCCTGATATGGCGTCATCAGCTGCACCTACACATGACTTTGAGTTTGATCATGATATTGAGGATGATCCTATTTTTCCACCTGGTTTTGATCCAAACCATGACATTGAGTTCATACACTTAGACCAGCCCCTGGAGGATCCTGTAGCCCCTGTCGATCCCTTGTTTGCTGATCCAGCTGATTTTGAGATGGAGTTTGTTGATCTGGAGCCTGCTGTGGCCCCTGAGCCAGGCGTTGCTCCTGACCCCGCATTGGAGCATGACCTTGTTCATGCCGATGCACCTGCTGTTGTTCCTTTGGTTGATGATATACCTGTTGATGATCATCCTGTTGTTGTTCCATAGTTGGTGGATGATCATGCTGTTGATATTCATATTGATGCTCCATTGTTGTTAGAGGATCCTGTTGTCGCCGCACTTCCAGATCCTATACCGGTGATGTTCGACCACGCACCTTTTTCGACCCACGTTGATCCACGATACGCTCACACCCACAATGGGTGGATATATGATGACGATGATTACCCACCTTTCGTGATACTAGTTACCCCACCTGTAGCCCCCGTTTCAGCCCCTGTTTCAGCTCCCATTAATGTTCCTTTGAATCCCCCACACACCACAGATACTCACCGCACAGATCTCCCAATCACTTATCTCTAGGACATTCCTCCACCCCGTCCTGGGGAGGGTTCGTCACGTCATCCGTTTGGTCATACACCTTTTGTGTCAGGAGGAGGCCAGTTTGTGCCTCAGATTGTTCATCCCACTGTTGTACCATTTACTGTACCATCCTTCGCTCCATCTAGTGAGCCATTCCTCTGGACTACACCCCCCATTATGCCACCGACGGATCCGTATCACCCATACCACGTGGGGTATTCTACGGAGGATGTTCTCACATATTTCATTATACAGTAGGAGGCGCTGACCCGTCGCGTACAGGAGCTAGAGAGAGCTCAGCGACTCCCGTGCCAGTACCAGACCCCACCTGCCGTATCACACCCTCCTCGACCACTTTCACCTGATTCTGCCGCTCGTTTTTGGACTCCCGAGCAGCAGATAGCATACTTACTACACGCTTATCGCGCTATGGAGGAGGACTGGCTTCATATGTGACGTTTACTCTTTTCTCATTTTCCCCCTCCTCCACCGCCATCAGCTTAGGCCTTTTTGTACGACACGGGTAGACTTTTGGTGAGACGACCGTGATTGTGCAGACTACACAGCTTTTGGAGACCACATTCTGATGATTGTGACTTTTGATGATTTGTATATTTGTTGCAGATGTCACTGACTAGATAGTTTGGACTGGGGCGATGTGGCCCTTAGTCACTGATGATGTATGATACAGTTATAAACTTGTAAACCTTACATTGTGGTCTTGATTTATGACAGCGCAATCGCAGTATTCTCATTATATGTGATGTTGAGTGATTGTTTATGTTCTATAACATGAGATGTTATGTGTTGATATTGTTGAATACATACGTACACTTTACTTACTATGACCTGACCAACGTGAACCATCTTTTAGAAGATGCCACCAAGACGCCAAACGCGTATGCCTGCCAACGAGGTAGAACTTCAAGGAATCATTGCTGCCGCCATTGCGCAGTATGCAGCCTCACAAGGAGGAACCAGCGGGAGCAATTCGAACAATAACGGCAATAACAATCCACCACATGGTAATGTTAAGTCGTTTGGGACGTATTACAATACATTTGGATATTTATACCACGTCCGCTAATACCATTTGTATATTCTAACGTATATGCAGGGTGCACTTACAAGTAGTTCCTAGACTGCAAGCCTGTGAACTTTGACGGCACCGGAGGTGCTGTTGCTTTTGTAAGATGGGCCGAAAAGACGGAGTCTGTTCTCCGAATGAGCAAGTGCGCTCCAGACCAACAAGTGACGTACATTTCTGGGCTATTTTTGGACGGAGCCCTGTCCTGGTGGAACTTACAAGTGCAAACTCTTGGTGAAGCGGCTGCTTACGCGTTGACCTGGGCTGAGTTAAAAGAGTTAATGCGAAGAAAGTATTGTTCTCGTGCTGAGATACAAAGGTTGGAGACTGAGTTCTGGCATTTAAGGATGGATGGTCCCAAGATCGCAGAGTACGTCCAAAGATTTCATGATTTATCCCACGTTGTGCCATACATGGTCACACCAGAATTCAAGCGGATTGAAAGGTTTATCTGGGGTTTAACTCCACAGATCATGAGTATGGTCACTACTTCCAAGTCTGCAACAATCACAGAGGCTATCGATCTGAGCGTGTCTCTCACTGAGGAAGCCATCCGCCTGAACAAGTTTTCGAATGTTGAGCCAAAGAAGAAAGAGACTCACGTAGAGTCATCTGGTGAGAATAAGAGGTTATTCTTGAACTTCAAGCAGGGAACTAGCAATGTTGGCAAGAAAGGAGAATCAAGTGCACCGGTCCAAGCTGTAACCGGTGTTGGAAAGAAGGGGAAAGGATATATGGGTACGCATCCCAAGTGTAACACCTGCCAGCGTCATCATTCTGGCCGATGTGGGCCAAAAGTATGTGAAGCTTGTGGAAAAGTTGGCCACCTGAAGGATAATTGCTGGGCTAGTGCAGGCCGGGGAGGCCAAGGAGGTTTTGGTAATCGGAACAATAATCGAGGTGGCAATGGAAATCGTGTACAAGGGAATAATGGAGGTAATGGAAATCGAGGGAACAATGCAAATCAAGCTGGGGACATGAATCGAAATCAAAACAACAATCAAGCGGGGAACGAAGGAGGAAATGGTCAAAAATTGGGTTGTTTTAACTGTGGTGACATTGGGCACTTTAAGAGGGACTGCCCAGGATTGATTCAAGCCCGCAGAAGAGTGTTTAACATTGAGGCGAGGGAAGCGCGCCAGGATCCCAACATTGTTACTGGTACGTTCCCTATAAACCAACGCTTTGCATCCGTTTTGTTTGATACTGGTGCGGATTATAGTTTCGTGTCATTAGAATTTAAGAATATACTAGGGTTGATGCCTAGTAAGTTAGACGTTTCGTACTCCATCGAATTAGCAAATGGGAAACTAGTTGAGACCAGTGAAGTTATCCGAGGATGTGTGATTGAACTAGGATGGGCACGAGTTTACGCTAGACTTACTACCTGTCGAGTTGGGAAGCTTTGATGTGGTAGTGGGGATGGATTGGCTATCGAGTAACAAGGCCGAGATTGTTTGCCATGAGAAGACCATCCGCAGCCCGTTGACGGATGAAGAAACAATCATAGTGCACGGAGAGAAGCATGATACGCCGCTGAGAATTATTAGCTGCCTGAAAGCTAGAAAGTGCTTGAAGAAAGGATGTGTTGCATTCTTAGCACACGTCGTGGATAAGAAAGTTGCTGAACCAAAGATTGAAGACATTCCAGTCGTCAAGGAATATCCGGAGGTCTTTCCATAAGACTTGCTAGGATTACCGCCTCACAGCAAGTTGAGTTCCACATTGACTTGGTTCCAGGTGCCGCGCCTGTAGCCAAGGCACCCTATAGACTTGCGCGGTCAGAGATGCAGGAGTTGTCTACACAAATCCAGGAGCTATTGGATAAAGGATTCATCAGACCAAGCTTCTCACCTTGGGGAGCTCCAGTACTGTTCGTTAAGAAGAAGGACGGTAGTTTTCGTATGTGCATAGACTACCGCGAGCTTAATAAGTTGACGATCAAGAACAGATACCCTTTACCGAGAATCGATGATCTTTTCGACCAACTGCAAGGTTCAAGCTACTACTCGAAGATCGATTTGCGATCTGGTTACCATCAGTTGAGAATACAAGAGGAAAGTATTCCTAGAACCGCTTTCAGAACTCGCTATGGACACTACGAGTTTCTGGTGATGCCGTTTGGGTTGACAAACGCGCCAGCTGTTTTTATGGATTTGATGAATAGAGTTTGTAAACCGTACCTAGACAACTTTGTGATTGTGTTCATAGACGATATCTTGATTTATTCAAAGACGAAGAATGAACACGAACAACATCTAAGAGCTATTTTGGAGTTGCTGAAAAAGGAAAAGTTGTATGCCAAATTCTCAAAGTGCGAGTTTTGGCTACGCGAAGTCTAGTTTCTTGGACACGTGGTTAATGGAAATGGAATCCATGTTGATCCCACAAAGATCGAGGCGATAAAGAGCTGGGAGACTCCAAAGACGCCGACCGAGATTCGCCAGTTCTTAGGTTTGGCTGGCTACTATCGAAGATTTATTGAGGATTTTTCAAAGATCGCTCAACCATTGGCATTCCTCACACAGAAGGATAAGAAGTTTGATTGGGGAATCAAACAGGAAGAAGCATTCCAGTTACTGAAAGACAAGCTTTGCAATGCGCCGATCTTAGCGCTACCAGAAGGAACAGATGATTTCGTGGTTTACTGTGACGCCTCGCGTCAAGGATTGGGTTGCGTGTTGATGCAACGCCAGAAAGTTATAGTTTACGCTTCGCGCCAATTGAAAGTTCATGAAAAGAACTATACCACGCATGATTTGGAACTAGGCGCAGGTGTATTTGCATTGAAGATTTGGAGACATTATTTGTATGGTACGAAGTGTACAATCTTTACGGATCATAAAAGTCTGCAGCACATATTCAACCAGAAAGTGCTGAATATGAGATAAAGACGTTGGGTCGAATTATTGAACGATTATGATTGCAAGATCAAATACCACCCAGGGAAAGCGAATGTGGTCGCTGATGCCCTGAGTCGAAAAGAAAGGATCAAGCCCATAAGGGTTAGGGCTTTGGAAATGATCGTCCAGACGGATCTCGCTTTACGCATTCGTGCCGCACAAAGAGAAGCTCTGAAAGAAAGGAACATTGAAGATGAGTATCTCCGTGGGATGGATAAGCAATTAGTGCCAAACGAGGAAGGAACGCTATGCTTCATGAAAAGGATTTGGGTTCCTCTGTTTGGTGGTTTGAGAAAGATTATTTTTGATGAAGCTCACAAGTCTCGGTACTCAATTCATCCCGGTGCGGATAAGATGTACCAAGATCTTAAGGATTATTATTGGTGGCCTAGGATGAAAGGCGATGTTGCTGTTTATGTTAGCAAGTATTTAACGTGCGCCAAGGTGAAAGCTGAACACCAGAAGCCTTCAGGACTTCTGCAACAACCTGAAATTCCCAAGTGGAAATGGGAACAAATCTCAATGGATTTCATAACAAAGCTGCCAAAGACACCCAAAGGCCATGATATGATTTGGGTGATAGTTGACCGCCTAACAAAGTCCGCACATTTCTTACCAATCAAAGAAAAGGACAACACGAGTAAACTTGCGGAAATATACATGCGAGAGATCGTTGCACGTCATGGAGTGCCTCTCTTGATCATCTCTGATAGAGATGGACGTTTCATATCAAGGATTTGGCAATCCTTCCAAGAAGCTTTTGGCTCACAGTTAAATCTGAGCACTGCATTTCATCCGCCAACTGATGCACAAAGTGAACGAACAATTCAGACTTTGGAGGATATGCTGAGAGCATGTGTAATGGATTTGGGTGGTAGATGGGATAATCATTTACCGTTGGTCGAGTTTTCGTACAACAACAGCTACCACACCAGTATTGGAGCCGCGCCATTTGAAGCTCTTTACGGATGCAAGTGTCGATCACCACTATGCTGGGCTGATGTAGGTGATAGGCAGCTTGTTGGTCCCGAAATAGTCCAAGAGACGACAGACAAGATTGCGCAGATTCGAAAACGCATCGAGGCGGCTCGCGACAGGCAGAAAGCCTATGCAGATCCAAAGAGGAAACCTTTGGAATTTCAAGTTGGAGATATGGTTTTATTGAAGGTTTCACCCTGGAAGGGTGTGGCACGCTTCGGAAAGCGTGGGAAGTTGAATCCGAGTTACATTGGCCCTTTCAGAATCCTGCAAAGGATTGGGCTTGTAGCCTACAAATTGGACCTACCTGCTGAACTCAATGGTGTTCACGATACATTCCATGTATCAAATTTGAGGAAGAGTCCAACACAAGAAACAGTGGTCATTCCTGCTGACGAAGTACATATCGACGACACGCTCCACTTCACCGAAGAACCCGTCAAGGTTACGGATTAGAAAGTTAACAAAACTCGCAGGAGCAGTGTCAAACTCGTCAAAGTTCGATGGAATGCAAGGCATGGACCTGAATTCACGTGGGAACGTGAGGATCGTATGAAGGAGAAATACCCCCATTTATTTCCCAAGACCCCTGCAACTAGAAGCAGAGCCTAAATTTCGGGACGAAATTTATTTAATGGGGGGAGAATGTGACAACCCTCACCAAATCAGGTATCCGTACGAATTAATTAATAGTTAATTAATGCTTGATTGCTCTGCTTGCTTACAGTTGTGATTATACTGCTACTTGAATTCTGATACATACATATTCATGCATCATACTTTATTACTGTCACTCTATTATTTACACACAAACCTTAGCAACAACCTTGATGCACAAAAGCACAGTGAGCACACTATACGGGATACCCAGTAAACATCCTGACATTGCCAGCACTAGACAGTTACTGTCTCTGAGGCCAGTATGAGCCGGGAATAGATTACTACACTAGTGTCACACCCCGACCACGTAGAACAACAAAACGTGGCGGAAAACGTCGGGGAGTGTTGTAATAGAATCATTGTTTCATAACACATGGAAATTGAAATATTGTTTTATTGAATAAAGTAGTTACAATGTCTTGACAATCAAAGAAACATAACATAAATAACTAGTCTTGCATCTTTTATTGTCACTAAGGCCCAAGTCCGCCTATGTGTATCTTGATAAGTCCTATGCATCGTCTCCTGAAAACACAGGTGAAAATAGGTACGTCAGCATAAAAATGCCTGTGAGATACATAGGTTTTGTGAAAACAGAATTCATGACTTATGCTTGAGAAAATGTTTAGTCATGAACCTTGTAATTTGCTTTGTCTTGTAAATCATTTCAAAAACGATAAGATCAGATGATATGTATAAATAAATGTAAGGTTAAATGAATAACCATGTAAGATGAGTTTGTATAAGATAAGTTGTTTGTAAAACAATGTATTTGTGAAAAGTATGTTATTTGTATAAAATGTTATATGTCCAAATTGAAATGATTCAAATAATGCTACAATATGTGATACCATACAAACACTTATATATAGGAAGTACCAGCGGCGTATCCACCATGCTTGTATCATATTACACACGCCTCGTTACTTAAATCACTTACTCAAACCAAACCAACAATGTAAGATGTTTATGTTTAAACCAATTGCCAAATGTATTGAATAATATGTCAAAATGTTTATGTCAAGATGTAAATCATGCAATGTATAACCAATGTCGAAAATGTTTATGTGTCAAATGTAAATCATGTAATGTGTAACCAAAATGATATGTATGGCTAGTGAAATGCATCAACTAAACCAAAGGTGAAATGCACAAAACAAAGTATTGAAGTAAAACTTGGTTTAAATCAAAGTTATGTTCTGTGGAAATGCATGCTATACTGATACAAATATCTATGCGGTATTGTGAGAATGCATACATCCAAGCCTTGAGACTGTGGCGATAAACCCCTAAACAAATTAAAGGTCTATCTTGTTGTAAATGTATATCGAATTCGGTCATTCCTTTCATCCCCACCTACCCAGGATGTCCGGAACGGGAGTTGTCAATTCCTATGGTACCACTACCTACTAACGAACAGCGTGATCGGTGTTAATGAATGTATATTGATCCATCAAAACAAACCAAATATCATATTAAAATGTAAGCATGTGATGAAAACAACTGTACTAAGTATGCACCAATAGACATACATAGCATGTGACCTGAAACGACTGTACTAAATATACACACAACGGGCATATATAGCATGAAATGTAATGTAAAACAATGTACTAAGTATGCACACAATGGGCACACATAGCATAAAATGTAATGTAAAACAATGAAATCATGTACTATAAATGTACTAATGAACATAGTAAGTATATGATGTGAAAGCAGGAAAGCATGAAAGTAACAAGTAGGCACATGTGTTCCACCCCAAAACGTTTGGAAAACAGTAAAAGAGGGGTCTATGTACTCACTTGAGATTGCTTAGTAGTCCTTGAGTAACAACCAAACAATGCTAGAGATCGCGGATATCAAACGGCACCTAATATAGGTAACTATGTTAATAAGCCGGACCTAAATCGGAGGATCGGATAGAATGAGGGTTCGTAAACCAAACGAGCATAGAGACTCATGTAATATGGTTTAACAAAGCCCACATACTAAAACGAAACCTAACCTAAGTGCTTGTGACCCATTACGACCCGTTTAGGTAGCTTATGCTACTTTAACGCGTCGTTCGCGTGAAACGCGTTCGGAATGTCTAACTAGTCCTATGACAAGTGTTATATGCCTAAACATGTTACATAATCAGTTATGTGACAAAAGTTTAGGTTACATATGCTTAATTACCAATTACACATGAAAAGGGTATTTTGGTA
Organism: Helianthus tuberosus; assembly: GCA_030545235.1. Classification (NCBI taxonomy): domain Eukaryota; kingdom Viridiplantae; phylum Streptophyta; class Magnoliopsida; order Asterales; family Asteraceae; genus Helianthus; species Helianthus tuberosus. Next base: position 563,425 of record JARYGA010011515.1, on the reverse strand, counting down.
ATTTACCTAAGGCATATAAACTACCTATCATACAACTACTTAACGAAGCGACCATAAGGTATAACCTCGGAAGGTTATTCCCTATAGACTATGGTCACCTAATGTGTTTGGTCGGATCCTAATGATCGACCAAATGGGTCGGGTTCGAAGGTATAAGCGATTTATCAGATCGCTTACCCTTACGACCCTAGACAACGTGGTAATCAGTAGGCATAGTCACAAGGGACTATAACCATCGTGATTACAATCACGTTGCGAAGTTCAAACGAACTTCGCATTGACCATAAACTGGTCAATGCAGAAAGTCAAACAAAGTTTGACTTTCGGACTCGAAAAGACTCGAAAAGCAATAAAAGAACGAAGGAATACTTACGAAGGGTCCCCGAATGCTAATCTTGATCCAAATAACTCAGGTATGAAACAATGGTTCCAACTTAGAGTCTTTTAGATCAGATTCTTGTGGGTTTTGCAATGGGTGGGGTTGGGTATTTATAGTTTTCGGGTAACCGTTAAGATCGTTTCATGGAAACCGTGCTCGAATCCCACCCGTACATGTGTTGGAATGTTGTGGTATGTCAAATGGCCACCCACCATAAGGAATTGACATGTGGAAATGGAATTGGGAGTGCACAACAGTTGGAAACAGGCTGTTAAACATCGAATCTGGTCTGGAACACTGACGCGGGCCGCGTAAGGATACACACAAACCTTACGCGGGCCGCATGGCCATGTCTGATCAGAATCAAGTTTCAGAAATGACAGTTTTGGTCCCTGTTGTGTTTTAAGGCCATTTCCGACACGTTTAAGGCCCGTTAACCCCATTTCAAAGCTCTAAAATGAAGTTAAAGTGTAGGGAACTTAAAATGTGTTCAAAAATTTCTCGGGTGTCGGTTCGTTTGGCCGTACGATCGCGCTGTTCGGTTAATTACGACGGAATGCGCATAAGCGCCAAAAACGATCCAAATGACGCGACGAATGGATTTTTCTTATGCCAAACACTAAAATAAAATGTTTTAGTGCTTACATAAATTTTTGGACGTCCGGATGTAGTCAGAACATAAGTTATGCGCGAAAGTGCAAACTTATGCACTTTTTAACACTTTTAGTCCCTGTATGAGCCAAAAGTTTATTTTAGCACACCGAACCCCTCAAAGCCTATTTCTAAGCTATATAAAGGATATTTAAGGTGTGTTTAACTTATGGTCATGTTCCGGAATGTCTGTTACAGTTCAGATTGGCATACTTTCGAAATTTGTCAATTTTAGTCCCAGTAAGCGATTTAACTCGATTTTGCCATACCAAAGCCTTCAAAACTTATTTCTAAGTTATGTAAAGGTTATTTAAGGTATGTTAAGCCAATGTCACTATTCCGGAGTGTTTGTTGCATTAAACTGGTTATATTTACGCATCGGTGCGCGTATAACCTTCCAGAAAGCGATTTAGAGTTTGAAATTGAACAAAAATTGATATGTGCAAATGATGCACATATTTTTACAAATCCCAAGTATGAATTACAATATTTCATTGGTTTGGTATTTGTTTGATGGTCGCAGTGACCCAGGTGTCACAGTCTCCCCTACTTTAGGAAATTTCGTCCCGAAATTTATTTAGAGGAAACTTGGGAGAGCTTGAAACATGAAGTTGAAAAGATCGAACAGCATTGGTTAGGGTTCTGAACTTCTAGTAACTTTAATAACATCATGATTGCAATGTAAGAGGGATACTTATATACCAGTATATAAAGCGTCATTGGTGCGTCCACCGTACCTCCATTACATCGTTCTCATTTCGTTATTGTTGTCACTATCTGTTCTTACACATAATAAATCTTACTGTGGTTACCGTGCACTGAATCTCATAATTATGTACGCATCCATAATTAGCCAATTCCTTGCATAGTTCACACAGTCTATTTTATACTGTGTAGGGTAAAAGTAAATGAACAATCCTGTGATGAGTGTGACTAGACCGCCATAGAGTCCTTTTAATTAAATCAATAAATGATCTAAATAGACTATCAAGGAGTCTGTTCAGCTACATCACTAGATGTCATTCTTTAACCAAATTGTGAATCAATCTTTTTTACTAGACCACTTAAGGGTCTCTTATGAATCATGGAATAGTACTATATAATCCAAGGGTCTTAACTATTACATAGAAGCCCATTCAGGATTTAAGGTAGTACCTTTGAATATCCTACTGCGAATCCCTCATATAAAGATATGAAAGATTCTACGAGGATTTGGATAACTAATACCCAGAGTATAAAAACACAAAATGTATAAAAGAAAACATAAGATGAATAAACACGTAGTCACATAACCACAAAATTGTTTGTTAATTTGTCTTGTTAATTGCGTACATGCATTTAAAGCATACTAGGAATCCATTCCGTGGATTTCATTTGGTACTTTAAACGTTATCAAGAATCTAACTATAAAGATAGAAAGATTCAAAAAGAAAATTCAATTTCGATTATTAGGAACCGAAATGTTCGAATTAAGGTACATAAGGAATCCAATTAACGACTCTGATTTGTATGACAATTATCCACAAGGATCTAATTGTGAAGATAAAAAGATCCCATATGGATTTTAGAAGTTGGAGATGTTTTGAAACCTTGCACTGGATGTGCTTATGTCAAAACATGAAGTAAGAATGCTTATGAAGTTGAGATGCTTGATATGTCAAGGCGGCATATGAAGCAGAATTTGAAGGTTAAGTCAATGTATGAGGAAAATATTTTTGAAAACTATGCATAGGGTTCTTTTAAGAAAAATGTGTTTAACGTTTTTGAAACCTTATATATAATACTTTTGAAATCATGAAGTAGGTGTATTAGGTAGATATATTTACAAAAATGTTTTAAAATCATCCGAGATAAATATTGAAATTATGTACAAGGTTTTTGAAAGACATGAATGATGCTTTTTGAAATTATGCACTTGATAAGAAAATGTACTGTGTTGATATTGTCTTCAGACTATATAAAACATTTTGAAATTATGAAGGTTGTTTTTGAAAACATAGCCAATGTTTTTTTTTTGAAGTAACATAGACATTGCATTTAAAAAAAAAAATTGAAATGTCTTGAGATCATGAAGATTGTTTTTGAAGTACTTGTACTGTGTATGTTGAAAAATCAAAACGTAATGGGTATGAGTTTTGAAAATACCCTTAGTTATCTAACCAAGGATTCAAAGGCACTGATGTGCAGAAGCATGATTACTCATAATGTCACTTTATTTTCTGTACATTGTTTCGTAGAGTGAAACGAGTACTTAAAATTTTCGAGGGAATCATGAGCGATCATTTGAAAGAGAGAATCACAAGAGTAGTTTGTAAGGAACATAGTTCCTTAATACAGGTATTATAGGGAAATGCCATAAACACATGTAATTATACTTGTATATCAGAATTACGAACAACAACTTTTATTTATGAACGAGACATATTGTTTCACACTACACGAAAATAAAAGAAACAAAGGCATAAGACAGCAACATCCTTTGTTCAGCCAAATGCTCATCCAAGGGTTGGATTTGCATTAGCAAGCTTTGGGCATTTGTTCCTGAAATGGCTTGTCTCGCCACAGTTGTAGCACGATCCTGGCGGAAAGCGAGCTTGAGCAGAGTCGCCAGCTTGCTTTGGAGCAACTGAAGCTCGGCAAACTCTTGCTGTATGACCTTTAAGTCCACAAATTTGGCATTTGCGGCACTTCACACTAGGGTGATGATGAAGGGTACATTGGTTGCACAAGGGTGCAGTTCCGTTGTATGGCTTCCTAGCAGGGGGTTGAGCTGGTTGGTTGGGGACGGCTTTACCATTGTGAGCGACCATGGCGAAGTTCTTAGAAGCCTTTCGCTTCTTTGACTTCATAGGGGATCGTTCATCCATGGTCTTTGATTCCTCGATTGGTTTCTTGGCTGGTGGTTCTGTCACCTGACTAGGTCCTGCCTGTCTTGGTGACTCTTGAGTGGCTTCGTCCTGGAGACGATACATGGCAGTAGCTAATTCAACAGTCTTTAGGACTACTTCGCCTATTCGCTGAGAGAATTTGGCAGTCTGCTCGGATATCTGGGCGTCATCGTGATGAAGAGACATTCTAGAAGAAAAAAAAATGAAAGACATAGGAAGAAACAAGTGAAAGGTTATTGGATAAACAAAACAGAATGGCAATGCATAAGAATTGGCGATCATTTGTTTGTTACCTAAGGCAAACAAATGAGAAGGTGACAAATCAAAGTAAACGGATCATATTAATGTATCACTGAAGACATGCTCGCCTATAAGTGAACACTCACCCCAAGAGTTCCCAGGTAAGAGTGACTGGTCCGATACTGCGGATTTGTACGAACACTCTAGCCTTCGATAGAAAACTCAGGGTACAGGCATTCACTCTTCCAGTTTGCACGTGTTCACATTATATGACCCAAACTTTGACGAGATTTTGAAAATTCAAAGGGGTTCAAAACCTTACAATAGAGGGTTCAAAACCTAGTAAGCAATCATCCTAGAACAGATGATTAGTTTTCAAAGCGGTTTTGAAATTTATGTTCTTGTTGTGGTTGTCGCCTAAGGATAGGTGACAATATTGTTTTATGACTAAACGCAAGTAAACTCGCGTTAGGGTCCTAGGAAGGTTATAGACTAGGTCAAAGCATTACTAATAACCTAATTCCCTATAACCATGAGCTCTGATACCAACTTTTCTGTCACACCCCGACCACGTAGAACAACAAAACGTGGCGGAAAACGTCGGGGAGTGTTGTAATAGAATCATTGTTTCATAACACATGGAAATTGAAATATTGTTTTATTGAATAAAGTAGTTACAATGTCTTGACAATCAAAGAAACATAACATAAATAACTAGTCTTGCATCTTTTATTGTCACTAAGGCCCAAGTCCGCCTATGTGTATCTTGATAAGTCCTATGCATCGTCTCCTGAAAACACAGGTGAAAATAGGTACGTCAGCATAAAAATGCCTGTGAGATACATAGGTTTTGTGAAAACAGAATTCATGACTTATGCTTGAGAAAATGTTTAGTCATGAACCTTGTAATTTGCTTTGTCTTGTAAATCATTTCAAAAACGATAAGATCAGATGATATGTATAAATAAATGTAAGGTTAAATGAATAACCATGTAAGATGAGTTTGTATAAGATAAGTTGTTTGTAAAACAATGTATTTGTGAAAAGTATGTTATTTGTATAAAATGTTATATGTCCAAATTGAAATGATTCAAATAATGCTACAATATGTGATACCATACAAACACTTATATATAGGAAGTACCAGCGGCGTATCCACCATGCTTGTATCATATTACACACGCCTCGTTACTTAAATCACTTACTCAAACCAAACCAACAATGTAAGATGTTTATGTTTAAACCAATTGCCAAATGTATTGAATAATATGTCAAAATGTTTATGTCAAGATGTAAATCATGCAATGTATAACCAATGTCGAAAATGTTTATGTGTCAAATGTAAATCATGTAATGTGTAACCAAAATGATATGTATGGCTAGTGAAATGCATCAACTAAACCATAGGTGAAATGCACAAAACAAAGTATTGAAGTAAAACTTGGTTTAAATCAAAGTTATGTTCTGTGGAAATGCATGCTATACTGATACAAATATCTATGCGGTATTGTGAGAATGCATACATCCAAGCCTTGAGACTGTGGCGATAAACCCCTAAACAAATTAAAGGTCTATCTTGTTGTAAATGTATATCGAATTCGATCATTCCTTTCATCCCCACCTACCCAGGATGTCCGGAACGGGAGTTGTCAATTCCTATGGTACCACTACCTACTAACGAACGGCGTGATCGATGTTAATGAATGTATATTGATCCATCAAAACAAACCAAATATCATATCAAAATGTAAGCATGTGATGAAAACAACTGTACTAAGTATGCACCAATAGACAAACATAGCATGTGACCTGAAACGACTGTACTAAATATACACACAATGGGCATATATAGCATGAAATGTAATGTAAAACAATGTACTAAGTATGCACACAATGGGCACACATAGCATAAAATGTAATGTAAAACAATGAAATCATGTACTATAAATGTACTAATGAACATAGCAAGTATATGATGTGAAAGCAGGAAAGCATGAAAGTAACAAGTAGGCACATGTGTTCCACCCCAAAACGTTTGGAAAACAGTAAAAGAGGGGTCTATGTACTCACTTGAGATTGCTTAGTAGTCCTTGAGTAACAACCAAACAATGCTAGAGATCGCGGATATCAAACGGCACCTAATATAGGTAACTATGTTAATAAGCCGGACCTAAATCGGAGGATCGGATAGAATGAGGGTTCGTAAACCAAACGAGCATAGAGACTCATGTAATATGGTTTAACAAAGCCCACATACTAAAACGAAACCTAACCTAAGTGCTTGTGACCCATTACGACCCGTTTAGGTAGCTTATGCTACTTTAACGCGTCGTTCGCGTGAAACGCATTCGGAACGTCTAACTAGTCCTATGACAAGTGTTATATGCCTAAACATGTTACATAATCAGTTATGTGACAAAAGTTTAGGTTACATATGCTTAATTACCAATTACACATGAAAAGGGTATTTTGGTAATTTACCTAAGGCATATAAACTACCTATCATACAACTACTTAACGAAGCGACCATAAGGTATAACCTCGGAAGGTTATTCCCTATATACTATGGTCACCTAATGTGTTTGGTCGGATCCTAATGATCGACCAAATGGGTCGGGTTCGAAGGTATAAGCGATTTTTCAGATCGCTTACCCTTACGACCCTAGACAACGTGGTAATCAGTAGGCATAGTCACAAGGGACTATAACCATCGTGATTACAATCACGTTGCGAAGTACAAACGAACTTCGCATTGACCATAAACTGGTCAAGGCAGAAAGTCAAACAAAGTTTGACTTTCGGACTCGAAAAGCAATAAAAGAATGAAGGAATACTTACGAAGGGTCCCCGAATGCTAATCTTGATCCAAATAACTCAGGTATGAAATAATGGTTCCAACTTAGAGTCTTTTAGATCAGATTCTTGTGGGTTTTGCAATGGGTGGGGTTGGGTATTTATAGTTTTCGGGTAACCGTTAAGATCGTTTCATGGAAACCGTGCTCGAATCCCACCCGTACATGTGTTGGAATGTTGTGGTATGTCAAATGGCCACCCACCATAAGGAATTGACATGTGGAAATGGAATTGGGAGTGCACAACAGCTGGAAACAGGCTGTTAAACATCGAATCTGGTCTGGAACACTGACGCGGGCCGCGTAAGGATACACACAAACCTTACGCGGGCCGCATGGCCATGTCTGTTCAGAATCAAGTTTCAGAAATGACAGTTTTGGTCCCTGTTGTGTTTTAAGGCCATTTCCGACACGTTTAAGGCCCGTTAACCCCATTTCAAAGCTCTAAAATGAAGTTAAAGTGTAGGGAACTTAAAATGTGTTCAAAAATATCTCGGGTGTCGGTTCGTTTGGCTGTACGATCGCGCTGTTCGGTTAATTACGACGGAATGCGCATAAGCGCCAAAAACGATCCAAATGACGCGACGAATGGATTTTTCTTATGCCAAACACTAAAATAAAATGTTTTAGTGCTTACATAAATTTTTGGATGTCCAGATGTAGTCAGAACGTAAGTTATGCGCGAAAGTGCAAACTTATGCACTTTTTAACACTTTTAGTCCTTGTATGAGCCAAAAGTTTATTTTAGCACACCGAACCCCTCAAAGCCTATTTCTAAGCTATATAAAGGATATTTAAGGTGTGTTTAACTTATGGTCATGTTCCAGAATGTCTGTTACAGTTCAGATTGGCATACTTTCGAAATTTGTCAATTTTAGTCCCTATAAGCGATTTAACTCGATTTTGCCATACCAAAGCCTTCAAAACTTATTTCTAAGTTATGTAAAGGTTATTTAAGGTATGTTAAGCCAATGTCACTATTCCGGAGTGTTTGTTGCATTAAACTAGTTATATTTATGCATCAGTGCGCGTATAACTTTCCAGAAAGCGATTTAGAGTTTGAAGTTGAACAAAAATTGATATGTGCAAATGATGCACATATTTTTACAAATCCCAAGTATGAAATACAATATTTCATTGGTTTGGTATTTGTTTGATGGTCGCAGTGACCCAGGTGTCACAACTAGTAGGGAGTGTAGGGAGGTGAGGATTATAAAACTGCGTCACTAGGTGATATTTATAGTGACCGGATGTGCCTAAAACATACTTTAACTACAAAATTCTGCACTTTATTACCAAAATTCAGCATTTAAGTTAACTAGTAAAGTGCAAAAACATGGGAAAATAATAGTAGACACTTTCCAAAGTGTCAGGAATTCATTGTGTCACTAAAACAAATATTAACGACACTTTAAATGCTTATTTAGCACTTTATCGGATCAATATCCAACCGAACAACCGGACTTTACCCGGAACATAAAAATATTGTCAATGCCATTGTTTTTGCTTTACTGAGCTAGTTAGGGTACCCGAACACCATAACACCCGTTATATTTCATAACACCCTAGTAACTAACTTAAATCCCTAACTAAACTAACTAGTACTTAACTATATCATCCCAATCCAACTAAATACCCCCCTCAACCGAATCAGTTCCCCTAGGGAACACACACCACCAATTTTTTATTATTATAATGAGGCTTTTCTAATATCTACTAAACACAATATCCTATGGTTAATTAAGATGCAATGGTCTCTAAATAAGAACAAAGGTCCATCACATTCACATAATCACCAACTCAAAAATTTCACACTCTCTCCCTCTTCTCTTTGTGTTCGGCCGAGAACTCCCACACACCCACCATCACTTTCTAATTTTGATCTTGCAATTCCACTTACATACAAAGGTGAAAGAGTTCATACAAGGAGGCTCGTTGCTTACGGAATCACAAGGACCTCTCTACATTGCTTTTATCCACCTAGTTTTCGCTTTGATTCTTCCCTAGCCTTGAGCTAGTTGTAAGTGATTCTAAACACCCTCTTGATCTTGTCTAAAGTGGTTAATAAGAAGTTTAACGGTTAAAACTCAAGATCATGCGAAAACAAAACTTAAAGTCTTGCTAGAAAGATGAACATGGTGGTTAAAGAGTAAATAATGGTGTAAAACTTGTGAATCTTGTTTAGTTATGGTTATTTTATGTTGTTGGTTGCTAGAAGTGGAACGGATCGTCATCTAACCACGCTAGATCATGTTCATGGAACATAAACTCGCAATATGTTAAGCTTGAAAGATACAAGATGACGAACCCTTCCATACATAACCATGAACTTGTGTAAAAATAGTTTTTCTTGTAAAATGGAGTTCTAAACTAGTAGATCTAAAGATCTACAAGTGGTATTTTCGAAGAACCAAGTGTAAGATGCATATCATGTTTAAAAGCCGGATCTTTCATGAACTAAAAGCATTTTTGTGAACAAACAAGTGTGTAAACACTTGTGTGATAAAAGGATTTAACAAAGAAATATTCTCGTAATTTTTTACTATAAGTTGTAAAGTTACATATTCTTTAAAAATAAAGTTTTCAAGAAACTGATTTTATAATTAAAGATGGAAAGATCTACTAAAAATGTTAGAAAGTTACTACATACTTTTACACAACTTACAAGTTCATGTGTTTGCGATTTATGCTTATTTTGACTAGTTTGACGATTGAACATTGAATATTGATGATTGGAAAATTGTTGATTGAATTTTGAAAAGAAAATGATACGCTTGTAAGCGTGGCCACCTCCAGTTACAGAGGAAACTCTGGCGAAATTTTTCCAGAAAATAACACTTAGAATACTTTGGTGACAAGTGTTTATAAATATATTTTTGACTTGTTTTCCAAACAAACTTCGCCGTGATTTTTATTACAAAATTACCAAGTGTCGGAGGTGGATTTTCTTAAATAAAACTTGTTAAATATATATTGAGAATATATATTTCATAATAAAACACTTGTGTGATTTTATGATTATTTTGAGAACTATATATTATTTTTAGAATAAAAATAATATAACTGGAATACATTATGAAAGCACGACTCCAAAATAATACCAACGTTATCACAAATAAATATCTAAGTTACACCGGTATTATTATTACCACACGAACTTTAAAAACGTAACTTATGTATTTTCGGAAAATACTCTTTAATGCGTATTTTGATAAAAGTATTATTTTGGAAAATTGTATCGAATAAAATATAATATTTTTGAGAAAAATATGTATATTTTGGAGATAGAATATTGTAGACAAATGAATAAAAAAAATATTTTATTAAGTGAGACTTAATAGTATATTTTTGGAATTACGAAAACGCACATGTATTAAAACCCCCATCCTTGGGAAGGAATATAATTATTAACTAATTACGAAGTGTAAATACGAAATAGTTGCCTAACTATTTCCCAAAAACGTTAAACTTTAAGCCAAGGCGCGGCCGTCCGTCTAATAGAAGTTAGTACGTGTAGGTCGTCACGCAGCAGGTTGATTTGGGATTTACTTTTTCGAGACGCACTTCAGTGAGTTCATGTCCCCCTTTTCTCTTAACTGTTTTCAGTTTTTATACTTCGGGGGTGAAATACATGTTACTATGATTACGAATACTTTTTACATGGTATGGTTAGCGTAAGGAGGGTTACTACTTAGATCATGTGAGTGGGAAGGCGGGAACTGGAGGCCATTAATCCTCATTGTAGGACCGAGGGTCTTTAGCGGTAGATCTATCTGGGTGTAGCGAGCCCAGCCCCAGGCCCAACAGTACGGACCTCAGGGTGACTTGGTACCCGACGCAAAAATCTGCTAGGTTTGAGTCTTCCTACTGCACTTCACACATATCAATGGCCTTGCAAACCATTGGTGATCTCTTTATTTCCTTATTTGCTACATACCAGGGATTTTATACTTACAAAGGTTTTACATACTCACTTTCACATGAACTCGCTCAACTTTATGTTGATTTTTCAACGTACATGTATTTTAGGGAATTAGGGATCTGGCAAGGTATGTTATGTTTTCAAGCTGCGTAAGAAGTGCGATGTCATCCAAGTTTTGGAGTTGTGGCTTTTACCTGGACGAGTCACAAGTCTTGAGCTGTGTTTGTTTCATGTCTTTGGTTGTGTCCTTTGAACAATGTTTCTAGTTTGTAATGTTGCATTTTCATTGCATGTGTCGACATTTGAAAACAATGTTGTGGTATTTTATTTTTAAAACATGAAGTAATGGATGATCATCATGGTTTTAAATTCATATAGTTTTGATGTGATTAAGCTATGGTATTAAGAAGTCACACCAAATAAACCCACGCTTCCGCAAAGCCAGGGTGTGACAGACCTTGTACAACATTGCCCTGATTATCCTCAGTATATACTGCCGAGCTGAAGTTCAGTGCTCTGGGCTGCAAGGGAGTGTCAGTATCCTTAGCAGGCCAATTAGAGTTAGATTTCAAGAGTTATATCTCTCTTATCAGCATTTGATTGGTATCCTGCTGCTGCTTCATATGGTCCTGTATACTACCAAACAAAGTTAGAATTTCATCATTAGAAGCCATAATAGGAGTTTTCCGTGAGGAAGCAGATCCATGGACATTTTGAGTAGGAACAATATCCCGAGACGTGTGAGTTTCAGCCCTCCTAGGGGGAGCTTAAGGCTGCCATAAAGCTTGCGTACTCGGAGGTGGTGGAAGCACTGGACTGGTCATGGCAGAGGTTGTAGAAGACATGGATGAAGAGCTCATGTTTGATTTTTAGGCCATTGAAAATAGTTGTGCAAAAAGTTTCGAAAAAAGAAAACCAAGTAAATATTTTAGCAAATTTTTTAGTAACAATTGCACCACTTGCCCCATGGTGGGCGCCAAATTGTTTTGGTCAAAAATTACCGAAGCAATTTAGTGATCAAATTAGCTTTGTGAGGTAGTGTGCTAGCAGTGTTTGTAGAATACATACTGATTTAGTTGTTTGTAAAAACAGTTTCCAGGATATAGCTTAGGATACTGGGCTATATCAACAATCAAACAATGAGCAGAAATGTACAGGTGGACACGAGATTTACGTGGAAAGCCCTTGATCAATATAGATCTCCGGCATAAAACCTCGGGAGCTGACAATCGTCGGCTGCCTTTTTCTTCTTAATATTTCAAAATTCAGGATACAGTGCAGGATATTGTACGGATCAGCTAAGTGTTACAAAGAATTTCAAGTGTGAGTGTTGGTGAACGTGATTGCGAGTGATTGCAGCTATTAAGAGGGAAAAAGAGTGAGTGAAGTTGTGTCTCTATCGATCCGTACACTCCTATTTATAGTAAAAAAGAAATAACAAACTATCCTATAAAATCGGGATACTTCGAATATTCCCTATAGAACGGTGGAGACCCCTTCTTCCGCCTTCAACAATCTTCTTTCAACCGAATAGAGCGAGTCTTCAGGAGAACAAGTCCATATGTACGTTATGAGCTAGCCACCATAACCTGCACGTGATCAATTAGCACCTATCAGGATATCGTATCAGGATGTTACCAATATCATGATCCGGGTATCCTGGTCATAATAAAAAACAACAAAGTTAGGATATGGGTTCGGAAAAACCACCCATAACAGGTATCAGCATATATAAACTAGTTAGGATATTAGTTCAACATATATGTGCAGGATACAGGATAGGGATTTTTACCTGGTTGAGGAATGAAGTCATGAATCGACTGGCTTCATTAAATCCATGGTTCTCGTAAAGAAAGGCCTCGGGGGTAGCAGGAGAGTCTGTTTCCTTCCTCTTGCGGGCACTGAAGCACGAGTCATGGTAGCCGGAGAAGGCTTGGGGATGACAGCAACTTTTGAACTGGTGGGCTTGGATGAAGTGGCAGCTTTAGAGCTTGGCTCCTTCTTCACTTGGACAGGACCAGAGTAACTGTCCAACTCTTTGAGGTTGAAGGCTTCTGGAATCTTGGTTGGTGCTACACAAAAGGAGAAATTCTAAATTTTTACTTTTACTTTATGTTTAACTAATTAAGTACATGCAGAATTGTATAATCCTTACCAGATATATCAGATGAGGAAAATTGACTTGAGCTTGGAAGGTGTAATGAAAAACTTCTGTCACTTTCTAGCAATCGGTAAACTACTTTGATTCTTTCTTCAGACTCTTCGGTAGGAGGAGCTAATTCTCTGAAGTTCGCTGCATAAAAGCAAAAAAGAAGGATGTCAGTCCAGGATACAGTTTCAAGATACGTTTAGGGATAATCCTAAAACCCTAAACCCTACTGGTGGTTAACCACTTCACCGGAAGGCTATCCCCCTCGGCGATGGTGTCTCGCCTAACAAAGAAAAATTTTCGTTGCCATCCATCCTCATTTTTGGTTACTTTGAGGATGAGGGGGTTATTGGAATTGGAAAAAAGCAAGAAATGGCTAGAGCCGTGAGATCGAAGATGATAAGCTATGGGGATGTCCTCAATGCAGAGGTCAGGAATGTGAAGAGCTTTGATCTGATTGAGCACTATCAAAACCCTCCATAGGATGGGCATATTTGAGAAAAACTGAGACCCGTTTTGCGGAAAAACTGCGTCATGAACTCGGGAAAGGGGTATCGAAGACCTAAAGAGAAAGGGTATGCCGGAAAATAGATCCATTCACCGGATGACACGTCTGACCGGAGACTCCGATCAAACGGTCTGATGACTGCCTTGTCGGAGAAGGCGTCGGAGGCCCTCAATGCCGCGATGTCTGCATTGTCGAACGAGCAGATATCCTTCTCAAGGTTCTTGAGAAGGTTTTGGTTAATGAAGGTTAGGGTTGATTCGCTGGTTTAAGAGCGAGTCCTGGTAGCCATTTGGTGAGTAGAAAAGAGAGGATCACAAGGAAGAAAGAAGGAAGAAGTGGTTACCTGGAAATTCTGAGGAGGATGGTTGATTATCAAACAAGCAGAGAGAAGATATAAGAGCTTGATAGATAGTAATTGAGTGATTATCTCTTGGGAAGTTGCACATTGTCACATCAACCATCCTATCATCTTAATTGCCTCAATCGATGTATAGAGTTTAAAATATATCCGTTTGAATTTAGGAATTCTAATAGATATATTTTGGGGACAATTGTTATGGGTGGTTTTCTAAACCCATATCCTGGAATTATATCCTGACTTTATTATTTCTAATTATCACCAGGATACCGGATCAGGATATTGGTAACATCCTGATGCAGTATCCTGGCAGTTACTAATTATTCACGTGCAGGTTATGGCTGCAGGCTTATAACGTTCATGTGGACTTATTCTCCTGAAGACTCGCTCCAATCAGTTGGAAGAGGGACGTTGAAGCCTGAAGAAGAGGTCTCTAACGTTCAAAAGGGAATATTCTGAAGTATCCCTAGTTTATAGGAGAGTTAGTTCAATTTTTGTAATTATAAATAGAAGGCCAGATCATAGGAACACACACTTCACACTCTCTGCTCTCGAACTCACACTTCTTTTTCTTTCTATTACGCACCAACACTCAAAACTTGTAACACTGTACCACTTAGCATCGATCTGAGCCATATCCTGCACTGTATCCTGAACATTGAAGTAATAAGAAGAACAAGGCAACCAATGATTGTCAGCTCCTGAGGTTTTATGCCGGAGATCTAGGTTGATCAAGGGCTTTCCTCGTATATCCTATGTCCATTTTTACTTTTTTTAGCTCATTGTTTGATTGTTGATATAGTTTCATATCCTGAGAATATATCCTAAAACTGTTATTGAAAACTAACAACCCAACTTATTTTTCACAAGCATTACTAGCACACTACCTCACAAACTAATTTGATCACTTAATTGCTTCGGTAATTTTTGACCAAAACAATGAATAACTAGGAATTTACAAAGTTAAAATAGATTAAGTTCACTAATCATGATTATATGTAATTTTGGTGAAAATATAAGTTAAGTAACCTATGGTGGATTAGGGTTTTCAAGACATGAAAATGGATGTTAGTATATATATTCAGAAAACTATGGAAATGGGAGTATATATTTTGTGTTATACATGTATATTGTAGGATGATATAGGAAATATATATATACAAAGTACCTTATACCTACATGAACTTGAGATAAAAATAAGAAAATGTATATACATACACATATCCACAAGGGACATACTACATTGGACATGATACAACCGTGGCAAAAGCGGATTCCTGACAAATACGATGATGATACAGACAACCAGACAAACTACAAGTGTGTGTGTGTATATACATATAGTGTGAGGATTTAGGGTTTAGGGTTTAGGATTAAGAGTTCCTAGTTAAGGTTCGATGAGCCAGTTCCAATGCCGCTGGAATGAGTCCAATCGGAGTTCGTTTGACTTGGTTCCCTATTGTTCCCCAATTTTAGTGTTCCCTACTTTTTTAGTGTTCCCCAATGAACCCTCCCCTATGTGTGTGTGTGTGTGTATATTTATGTATAGGATGAAGAACATATATTAACAAGGCTCGACAAAAATACATATATATTCGGACAAGTAATGAAAATATATAATTTCAGCGTCGTGTAAAAATTATTTATTTTACAACTGATCATAAATATATATATATATATAGAGAGAGAGAGAGGGTTGGGTTCATTTCAGAACTCTAAATAATTGTAGAACTTTCAGTACTCCTAATAAACAATAATTTTATATATATATTTTTTTGTACTTAGGATCTTTTTATCATCTATTATATGTATTTTTATGATTACATACATGTTAAAAGTAGTTTACATATGTCTAATAGCCAAATTATATATGTTTGTAATAACTAATTACATATATGTAAAAAAAAACTAGTTTACATATGTTTAATTATGAATTTACATATAAAAAATGATAAATTTACTCTTAACAAGTAGGTAATCATAAAAATACACATAATAAATGATAAAATTATCCTAACATAAAAATATATAAATATAAAGATTGTTTATTAGGAGTTCTGCGAGTTCTGTAAATATTTATGGTTCTGAAATGATCATTACCCTATATATATATACACATATATATATACATATATATATATATACATATATATATATAGTATTTTTAAGGAAGCTCAAGGATATAATTCCTAAGAATATATTTCCGGAAAAACCAACGAAATGCTAAGTGTGGAATTAGTTCAAGAAACGTAAGTATATACATATACATATACGTACATATATGTGTCTACGTATATCTTGACAATTCATGAAAATACAAGCTTATATGAAGTATACATGTATATACATACAAATACGGCACAAGTAACTAATTGAAAAGTATATAAGTAAGTATATATACATGGGTACACTGATACGTAAAATTACACAACAACTACATGAATTGGAGAGTATACAAGCAAGTATAATTATACGTGTATATATATAAAAGGACAATGTTAAAAACATAATTTTGACAAAGTATCGAACACGGAGAAATATATTCATTTTTAAGAATAAATATATGGTTAACCATTGGATTTATGAAACAAGGGCATACCACACACGAATATATTTTTGGATATAAAGATATATTATTTACATTAACGAAACAATCGTGTGGGACATAAGGTTATACAAGGGGCTAGGCCCCGAACATTACACGAACAAGGACGAAACAATTGTCTGGGACATGAGATTATACAAGGGGCTAACCTCCAGACATCACACAAACAAGGATACAAATATATGTAGATTAATTACATATATGGTCATTCGGATAATAAACCACCAACGCGTCTAAACAAATAAAGGTTTTCAAACGAACGAAACAAGGATAAGTCTTAACAAGGTTTTGATGAAAGACTTGTACATGAATAAACAAGTAGTCCTACGTGTCTTAACGAAATTAGGACACTTGTAGGTCGGATACAAAATAGGAAACATTGGATTACTAGCATATTGCACAGACACAAGCTGCCCTTTAAATATTTTTACTTTTAAAAATTCAAGGGGAGATACATGTTACACAATGGTATGGTAGTTATTGAGTGAAATCAACTAGATCACATGTGCATAAGCGTGTGCATTAGTAGTAACCATTAGTCACATTACGGACAGAGGAACAATTTGATAGATCTATTGAGTCTAGGCATGCTCCACTCCTGGTCCGTGAGACCCTGCGGGAGTGCTTTTATTCCCTTGCAAAACTTTAATGATCAACGAATTTCATTAACACTATGCATACTGTTTTTTTATACAAAGTTTATCAAATGTTTTGTGTGACAACTGTGCCTACAATTATCACTAACTAGTCCCAAACAATTTCGTAAGCCATAAAACCTTGTGTTTTATTTCTTGGATTGTGTAATTATCTATGATATTTACACATATCAATCCTTGTTCGATTTCAAACTCTTAAATGCTTTCTAGAAAGTTATACGCAAACTGATGCATAAACGTAGTCAGTTTAACGCGACAGACATTCCGGAACAGCAACATAAGCTTAACATACCTTAAATAACCCTTACATAACTTAGAAATAAGATTTGAAGGGTTTGGTATGGCAAAAACAAGCTCATTCAATCACAAGGACTATTTGCGTCAAACTGCAAAAGTCTGCCCTTTCGTAGAGTAACGTACACTCCGGAACATGATCATAAGCTAAACATACCCTAAATACTCTTAACATAGCTTAGAAATAATTTTTGAGGGGTTCGGTATGCATAAGTTTGCACATACGCGCATGTCTCACGTTTTGACCATATCCAGACATCCAAAAATTTTTGTAATCACTAAAAAATTACATTTTAGCAATAGGAATGCAAAAATACCATTCGTTGCTTAATTTGTATCGTTTTCACAACCGTTCAAATTTCGTCGTAATTAACCGAATAACGCCACCGTACGACCAAATGAACCGACATCCGTGATATTTCCATACATATTCCAAGTCCCCTATGCTTTAACATCCTTGTAGAGCCTTGAAATTGGCTTAACGGAGGTTGAATGCGTCAAAAACAAGTTATAGTGTGTGTAGGGACTAAACTTGACAATTCTAAAACATCAGACAAGGCCTCGCGTCGCGCGACCCCTAGGGGTGGTGCTGTCGCGACACGCGACACCCCTGTATCGACAGAAAGCTGGTTACCAGCTTCCAGCTGGTTTCCTCCTTATTCATTGATGGTTTTTGTTGTTTGGTGACCAAGTTAACACCTCTCCAAGGCTTCTAACATGGACCACACACTTGTATGGTCAAGATTATTACTTAGGGAACACCTAATTCACTTGTCATCATCTTGTTAATCCAAGAACACTATAAATAGCAAGTCCCATTCATTCACCAACTTGCTCATTCCTTCTTTCTTTCATCTTGCTCTGATTTGAGGCTACCACTCTTTGTTGGAGGCTTCATACTTGAGCATTCTAGTTCATTTTTCCAAGCATTGGACTCTTGTAAGTGTTCCTTCATGCTTGTTCTTTTATTTTAAGCAAGAAAGTCAAACAATGTTTGACTTTTAGCTTTGACCATTAATTGGTCAAGTGAAACTTCAATTGAACTTTGCGACGTGATCATAATCACGATGGCTATAGTCCCTTACGACTATACCTACTGATTACCCCGTTGACTAGTCGTAGTGACGAGTCAAAGTTTCGGTCAAAATGCACGTTTATGTGCATTTTACGACGGAACTATTTTCGGGTATCAAAACACTTTGTTTTGATAACATATCAGTTTTCTAACTTAGTTAAACATGTTTTAACATGTTTAACTCGTCACTACTAGTTTAGTGCTTGTTTAGGATAGTAAATCAAGCGGTCTTAACAACCGCTTAGACTTCCGAACCCGACCCGTTTGGTCGATCATTAGGATCCGACCAAACATATTTTGTGATCATAGTTATATAGGGAATAATCTACTGAGGTTATACCTTTGGTCACCATGTTTGGTTATTTATTCGTTAAGTCATTCATATGCCCATGAAAAAGGACCAAAATGCCCTTTTTGAGCATAAATTCATTTTTAACATATTTAATCAAACTTTTGACATCTAAACTGATTTAATAACATTTTTAAACATGTTTGGGCATGTAAGACTTAACATATGACATAAATAACCGTCTGACCTTATATTTACGCAAATGATACGTTAAAGTAGCTTAAACTATCTTAACGGGTCGAAACGGGTCAAAAGCACTTAGGCTAACCTTCTAATCAGAATGTTAGGTCTATTAAATCATGCCATATGAGTTCCAATACTCATTTGATTTATAGAATTTCATTCTATCCTATCCTCTGATTATTAACAATAGTTACCTATACTAGGTGTCGTGTTGATTCCGTGATCCCTCGAGCTTTAATTGGCCTTTGTTTCAAGACTATTAAGCAATCCCAAGTGAGTACATAGTCCCCTCTTTTACAGTTTTTTCAAATATTTTGGGGTGATACACATGTGCCTACTTGTTACTTTCATGTTTTTCATGACATATACTTGCTATGTTCAACTAGTACACATATAGTACATTATTTCAATTATGTGTTGCTATGTATGTTGACTTAGCATGCTAGCACATTGTTTTCAAGGATACATTTTGCAGCATATGTTGACTTAGCATATGAGCACATTGATTTACATTACATTTTACTTCGCATGTTGACTTAGCATGCCTAGCACATTGATTTCAAGGACCCATTTTGCTTCATATGTTGACTTAGCATATCTAGCACCTTGATTTCATGAACATTTCTTCTTTGTATGTTTACTTAGCATACTTAGTACATGGTTTACAAAGACATCTTACATGACATGCTCTCATTGATTATGACATTTTGGTATGTTATACGAGACTAGATACATTCATTAACATTATCCCGCCGACCGGTAGTATGTATGGTTTACCATAGGTTTGATAACCTCATTCCCGCTTCCTAGTTTGTTGGGAAGTATCCATCTGGGGAATGATATAACCCGATGAACATTGATAAACCTTTGTCTTTATAAGGGTTTATCTGACAGACAACATGGCTTGAATGTATTCGTTAACAAACCATATAAATGTTAATAACGATAAAAGCATTGGTTTTCAAAACATAACCTTTGACATGAACCTTTGTTTATTCAAAGACATTGGTTTGTACATAACATTTGGTTACACATTGACATTATACATATGGTTTGAATAAATACTCTTTATTCACCATACATGACATTTGATTATACATTGACATTACACATATGGTCTGAGTAAATACTTTTTACTTGCCATACAAGACAATTGTTTATACAAGATATGGTTTACACTTGACATTGGACATTGTTTACACATAACATTTTGACATTGGTATAATCAAGACATTTTTCGTGGTTATTTGGTAAGTGATTTAAATAATGAGGCGTGTGTAATATGATAAAAGCATAGTGGATACGCTGCTGGTACTTCCTATATATAAGTGCTTTCATGATATTACATATCGTAGCGTTATTTAAACCACTTCGACAAAGACAAAGACATGATACATTTTTTACAAAGACATGACATATTTTTCACAAGGCATTATTTTACATATAACATATTTTGTACAAGAACATGATACTTTTTATACAAGGACATGACACATTTTATACAAAGATATGATATATTTATACAGAAGACATCATTTGGTTATTTATTTAACCATGCATTATTTCTTTTAAATCATTTGATTTTCACATTGGTTTTCATATGATTTTACAAAAGAAAACATTTTTACAAAGGTTCATGGCTGCTTTTTAGCTAAACATTTCACTTAACAAAATCAAAGCCATGAATCCTCAACAGCGAAACCTATGTTACTCACAGGCATTTTTATGCTGACGTACCTATTTTCACATGTGTTTCAGGAACATACGTTTGACTATGAGCATGCTTCACCTAGGGCGGACTTGGGCTTTAGTGACTTTAAAACCTACAAGACAATTGTTGTGTAATAATTGTATTCTCCAAAACAATGTAAACTATTAACTCAATAAAACAAAACTTTATGAACCATGTGTTATGAAACAATTTGTAACGTGACTCCCCAATGTTTTCCACCGTGTGTTGTTGTATTACGCGATTAGGGTGTTACAAATTGGTATCAGAGCCATGGTTATAGAGAATTAGGTTATTAGTAATGCTTCTGACCTAGACTATAACCTTTCTAGGACCCTAACACAAGTTATCTTGTGTTTAAAACAATACCATCACCTATCCTTAGGTGATTACCAAAAACAAATCGACAAGTTTATTTTGAAAATCAATCCTCTATCCTTAGATGATATTTTTGGGCTTCATGCCTCTAAAATTTTCAAAATCTCATCTAAGTTTGGGCTTTAAAATGTGAACATGTGCAATCCGGAAGGGTGAGTGCCTGTACCCTGAGTTTTCTGTCTAAGGCTAGAGTGTTCGTACAAATCCGCATCATCGGACCAGTCTACCTGGGAACTCTTGGGGTGAGTGTCCACCTATAGGCTAAAGCATATCTTCGCGATACATTATAAAGACCCATTTACTTTGATTAGTCAACGTGTCAATTGTTTGTTCTAGGTAACAAACAAATGATCCCAATCATTATGCTTCGTCGATATTCTTAACATCTAGTTTTGATTATCCAAATATCATCACACTCATCTTCTCTCATTTCCTTCTCTTTTAGAATGCCTCCTCGTCGAAATGCTGCTCAGGACACCGAAATGGCTACCATAATAGCTCAGCAAATCGCCGCTGTGCTACCTAATCTGATAACTCAAATAAACCAAGCCAACAACAACAACAATGCACCTGTTTTGTACAACTATAAACAGTTTAACTCAGCTAAACCACTCAAGTTTAGTGGTTCAGAGGGAGCAACTGGGCTCCTGCAATGGTTTGAGAGTATTGAGAACACATTTCGCCATGTCCAATGTCCAAATGAGCACAAAGCAGAATTTGCATTAAGTGTGTTCCAAAAGAGAACACCTACATGGTGGAACAGAATTATGAGGGATAGGGGTGCAGATGTTGCAATGGCATAAACATGGGAAGAGCTTTGCGCTCTTATGATGAAGGAGTTTTGTCCTCGTCACAAATTACGGGCACTCGAGAATGAGTTCCACGATCTAAAACAAGATAGTGGAGAACATCGTGCCTACACCGATCATTACGAGGAGTTGAGCTTGTTATGCCATACGATGGTTACACCTTTAGATAAGGCATTCGAAAATTACATTGATGGTCTTCCTGGCCTGGTCCAGGATATAGTCACTGATAACAACCCTGCAACTGTAGGACAAGCTATCGAGTTAGCAGCTACCTTGACTGAATCTCAAATCAGGAAAGGGAAACTATTTCGCAAGCGTGACAAAGAACAGACTGCTAAAACTACACAAGAGAAACCCAAGGAAATCAAAGTTGAACCTTCCAAGAAATCTAGGAAGCGTAAGGTTTCATAAAACCTTGCTGTGGTTACTCGACCTAACCAAGTTGTTCCCAACCAACCAGCTCAACCTCCTGCTAGAAAACCATACAATGGAACTGCACCTCTGTGCAACCAATGTAACCTTCATCATCATGCCAGTGTGCATTGCCACAAATGCCTAAACTGCGGGCTCATTGGTCAAACAACTAGGTTTTGCCGAACTGCAACTACACAAAATCAAGTTGTTAACAACCCTGCGTAAGGACATGCTCTTAACGTTGGAGTTAACGAGGCTCGTCCCAACAACAATGCAGTTATAAACAACTAGGATTTTGCATTTCAATTTCTTTTGTTATCCAAGACTCATGTACATTTTTCATTTGGTTTGCAATGATATCAGTATTCCTATAACAAAATTTCAAATTTGACATGCTTGTTCATATATGTGAAATGTGCGACTATATATCAAAATACGGAGTTTTCATTCTTTAGAAAATCAAACAACTTCCGTGATACATTCCATTCGTATTTTGCACATTCACTACCAAACTCATGAACCCGTCTATCCGTGAAACCCGTACAGTTTTAATGGCTAGGGGAAAACACGTAAGACGCACACATTATTATAATTGTTGAAACAAAGCACCATTCTTTGACCATGTCCATAATTTATCACTTGGCAAGATAAACTATGCAGACTATACGACGAGTTAAGTAATTATGGGTGCACACATAATTATGAGATTCGATGCATGGATATCATAGTGAGTCCTGCTAGGTGTGATCTAGGGTGATTAGATAACGAGATGAATGTAATACAATAAGAACATGGTGGATACGCTATTGGTACTTCCTATATATAAGTGTTCCTATTGTATTATCGGTCGTAGCGTTATCCAAATCACCTTGAGGATTTTATGTTTTCTCAGGCCCATATGTGCTAACCTAAACAAAAGCCATCTATATTCATTTCCGTCTCTGATGAAGTATCCACTGAGGAAAAATGAACTAGCTACTCATTTTTCGCTTCTGAAAGAGATATCCATCGGGAAATGAATAATCCATTCAAAAACTATATTCATTTTCGTTTCTAATGAAGTGTCCACTGAGGAAAATGAACTATCCGTTCGTTTTCACTTCTGAAGAAATATCCACTGAGGAAAATGAATAAATTCATTCCGCTTCTGATGAAGTATCCACTGAGGAAAATGAATTATCCATTCATTTTCGCTTTTGGAGAATATCCATTGGGGAATGAATAATCCTGTATTGATTCTTTCATTTCCACTTCTAACGAAGTATCCACTGAGGAAAATGAATTATCCATCTATTTTCGCTTCCGAAGAAATATCCATCGGTGAAATGAGTAATCTCTACAATTATCCTTCATTTCCACTTCTGACGAAGTATCCACTGAGGAAAATGAATTATCCATTCATTTTCGCTTCCGAAGAAATATCCATCGAGGAAATGAATAATCTTTACAACAATCCTTCATTTCTACTTCTGACGAAGTATCCACTGAGGAAAATGAATTATCCATTCATTTTCGCTTCCGAAGAAATATCCATCGGGGAAATGAATATTCTTTACAATACTCCTTCATTTCCACTTCTGACGAAGTATCCACTGAGGAAAATGAATTATCCATTTATTTTTGCTTCTGAAGAAATATCCATCGGGAAATGAATAATCTAGACGACAATCCTTCATTTCTACTTCTGACGAAGTATCCATTGAGGAAAATGAATTATCCATTCATTTTCGCTTCTAAAGAAATAACCATTGAGAAATGAACAGCTTATGCATTCCTTCATTTCCATTTTTGATAAAAGTATTCATTGAAGAAGATGAATTATCCATTCATTTTCACTTTTGAAGAAATATCCATTGGAAATGAATAATCTATTCATCTTTCATTTCCACTTCTGACAAAGAATCCATTAAGGAAAATAATTATCCATTCATTTTCGCTTCTGAAGAATATCCACTAGGGAAATGAAACACAAATCCTTATAGAATCTTCCTATTTTAATAGTTAGATTCTTAGAAAGACACTTAAAGTACTACTTTTAAATCCTTAATTGGATTTCTAAGAATGCTTTTTCAAGATACAGAAACAAAGAGTCAAATCCTTACAAGATCTTTCTATCTTAATAGTTAGACTCTTAAAGGATACTCACACAACTATTGGTTGATTTGGTTTCACCATTAATCAATCCCTCATTCCCACTTCCTGCATTAATCGAGGAAGTATCCATTAGGGGATGAGTATCATAGGTATTATAGCCCATTCCCACCTCCCGCACTGTCGGAGGAAGCATCCTCTAGGGAATGATAAAGTTATTCCTTATGTGGAGATCCTTGATGAGTTATTCTATGTGAATAGACGAAACTCTAGATTCCGCGCAAGACATTTGCTTGACACAACCTATACAAACAAGCTCCTATGAATAAATTTCGAGACGAAATTTCCTAAAGTAGGGGAGACTGTGACAACTGTGCCTACAGTTATCACTAACTAGTCCCGAACAATTTCGTAAGCCATAAAACCTTGTGTTTTATTTCTTGGATTGTGTAATTATCTATGATATTTACACATATCAATCCTTGTTCGATTTCAAACTCTTAAACGCTTTCTAGAAAGTTATACGCAAACTGATGCGTAAACGTAATCAGTTTAACGCGACAAACACTCTGGAACAGCAACATAAGCTTAACATACCTTAAATAACCCTTACACAACTTAGAAATAAGTTTTGAAGGGTTTGGTATGGCAAAAACAAGCTTATTCAATCACATAGACTATTTGCGTCAAACTGCAAAAGTCTACCGTTTCGTATAGCAACGTACACTCCGGAACATGATCATAATCTAAACATACCCTAAATACCCTTAACATAGCTTAGAAATAAGTTTTCAGGGGTTCGGTATGCGAAAATGCGCTTATTTGATCACAGGGACTAAAAGCGTCAAAAACTGGGTAAGTTTGCACATACGCGCATGTCTCACGTTCTGACCATATCCGGACATCCAAAAATTTTTGAAATCACTAAAAAATTATATTTTAGCGATAGGAACGCAAAAATACCATTCGTTGCTTAATTTGGATCGTTTTCGAGTCCGTTCGAGTTTCGTCGTAATTAACCGAACAACCCAACCGTACGACCAAACGAACCGACATTCATGATATTTCCTAACATATTCCAAGTCCCTTGTGCTTTAACATCCATGTAGAGCCTTGAAATTGGCTTAACGGAGGTTAAACGTGCCAAAAACAAGTTATAGTGTGTGTCGGGACTAAACTTGACAATTCTGAAACATCAGACCATGCCCCGCGTCGCGCGACCCCTAGGAGGTGGTGCTGTCGGGGCACGTGACACCCCTGTATCGTCAGAAAGCTGGTTACCAGCTTCCAGCTGTTTTCCTCCTTATTCATTGATGGTTTTTGTTGTTTGGTGACCAAGTTAACGCCTCTCCAAGGCGTCTAACATGGACCACACACTTGTATGGTCAAGATTATTACTTGGGGAACACCTAATCCACTTGTCATCATCTTGTTAATCCTGGAACACTATAAATAGCAAGTCCCATTCATTCACCAACTTGCTCATTCCTTCTTTCTTTCATCTTGCTCTGATTTGAGACTACCACTCTTTGTTGGAGGCTTCATACTTGAGCATTCTAGTTCATTTTTCCAAGCATTGGAGTCTTGTAAGTGTTCCTTCATACTTGTTCTTTTATTTTAAGCATGAAAGTCAAACAGTGTTTGACTTTCTGCTTTGACCAAGAATTGCTCAAGATAAAGTTCAATTGAACTTTGCAACGTGATCGTAATCACGATGGTTATAGTCCCTGGCGACTATACCTACTGATTATCACGTTGACTAGTCATAGTGACGAGTCAAAGTTTTGGTCAAAATGCATGTTTATGTGCATTTTACGACGGAACTATTTTCGGGTATCAAAACACTTTGTTTTGATACCAAATCAGTTTTCTAACTTAGTTAAACATGTTTTAACATGTTTAACTCGTCACTACTAGTTTAGTGCTTGTTTAGGGTCGTAAGTCAAGCGGTCTTGACATCCGCTTAGACATCTGAACCTGACCTGTTTGGTCGATCATTAGGATCCGACCAAACGTATTTTGTGACCATAGTTATATAGGGAATAACCTACTGAGGTTATACCTTATGGTCACCATGTTTGGTTATTTATTCGTTAAGTCGTTTATATGCTCATTAAAAATGACCAAAATGCCCTTTTTGAGCATAAATTCATTTTTAACATATGTAATCAAACTTTTGACATCTAAACTGATTTAATAACATTTTTAAATATGTTTGGGCATGTAAGACTTAACATATGACATAAATAACCATCCGACCATATATTTACGCAAACGACACGTTAAAGTAGCTTAAATTACCTTAACGAGTCGAAACTGGTCAAAGGCACTTAGGGTAACCGTCTAAATCAGAATGTTTGGTCTAATAAATCATGCCATATGAGTTCCAATACTCATTTAATTTATAGAACTTCATTCTATCCTATCCTCCGATTTAGGATCCGATTATTAACAATAGTTACCAATACTAGGTGTCGTGTTGATTCCGTGATACCTCTAGCTTTAATTGGTCTTTGTTTCAAGACTATTAAGCAATCCCAAGTGAGTACATAGTTCCCTCTTTTACCATTTTTCTAATATTTTGGGGTGATACACATATGCCTACTTGTTACTTTCATGCTTTTCATGACATATACTTGCTATGTTCAACTAGTACACATATAGTACATGATTTCAATTATGTATTACTATGTATGTTGACTTAGCATGCTAGCACATTGTTTTCAAGGATACATTTTGCGTCATATGTTGACTTAGCATATGAGCACATTGATTTACATTACATTTTGCTTCGCATGTTGACCTAGCATGCCTAGCACATTGATTTCATGGACCCATTTTGCTTCATATGTTGACTTAGCATATCTAGCACCTTTAGCCCAAGCCTAACCCTTCCCCAAGTTCTCTTGATATTTACAAAGGTTTATAGTTAAAAAGGAGAAGGATTGATTGCTTGGCAAGCATATGGTTGAAGTAAGTTCCATGCCGGTCTCAAGTGTTTCACAAAAATACATCTTCGGCCAAGTGTTGAGTGATCTCCCGTGAGGTATGTGAACTTGTATATAAATGGAATTTTAAAGAAGCATGTTATGCACAAATAAGTATTTTCTCTTATGAAATGTTCTAAATAAATCATAACGAATAAGATTGTAAATAATATAAAAATAAAACCCAATAAAGATCTTGTATTCCCGACACTCAAGAAAAGCCTAAAACTTCTCTTCTACCCATTCCATTTGGATGTGTAAGCCACATAATAAAGAGTTTTGCTTGAGAACAAGCAAAGATTCAAGTGTGGGGGTATTTGATATGTGCAAAATGCAACATATAAATTACATCAAATGAGGCATAAAACTAACCCTTTTTAGTACTAATGTTGGAAAAAGTGTGCTTTTGTCTTCCTTTTGTATTTTCAGGACTAAATGAGCTTAAATGAACAAAAGGAACAAATATGCAGCAAAAACTAACATAAATACAAAGAAAAGGAATAAACGTGGCATGCCCGACCCCTCGACAACATCTCCCCAGGAAAAAACAAGAAACAAAAGGCTGACCATGGCCCCGTGCCCACTGAGCACGGGGGCGTGGTCAGGTGTCTATAGAAAGGACAAAGCTGTAGAAGCTTCTATCACCCACCACAGGGGCGTGCCCACTAAGCACGGGGCATGGTAAACGCTAAGATTCACATAATCTAGCAAATCCTGGTAGTACAGATATGCTTCTGCACACGGGGCCGTGCCCAGCGAACACGGGACTGTGTGGAGCCTAATGCAGACAATTCCAATTAATGAAGGAAGAGAAAGAGGATGGCCATGGGGGGCGTGTCCAGCGGACACGGGGCCATGGCCGAGGTTCTGATAAGTGTGTGTAGTAGTCTTGGGATCCAAGATTGGTCGTAAGAGTTCCTGTGTAGTAGTCTCGGGATCCAAGATTGATCGTAAGAGTTCCTGTCAATCAAAGGCCATGTTTGGCTATGTCTCTTACATCACTTTTTAAAGATAAGTCTTTAATGTATTACTTTTGATTTTTAATCTTTTCGCACTTTTTATTTGGTTTTGTATTAATGACTTTAATAACTAGTTTCTTATGTTGAAGGTGAAACTTCTTTATCATTTGTCCGTGGTGTCTTGGCATTACTTTACTGTCTATATAAAGTAAACGATTTTCACCATTCATATATCTACGGTCTATATAGAGATATGTTGGCTACCTGGTCGTGGGTTAAGGGAATGGTTTAGTAAGGTTCTTGCCTTGTTCAGTGTATAGATCCTGCAAGAACCTGGGTCAAGCTTACTAGGACCTTCTTCAATACCCACTGGTATTGGATGGCGGGGGTGCGAATGGCTTGATCCCCTCATATGTAAACTACAATTAATACATTAATCTGGCTACTTGGGATTGTATCCCTGCTGACTCAAACCACTTAGCCGAGGGTAACGTCGCCTTCAAAAGAGGGATCTACCACTTTACTCATTATTAACTTAATGAATTATCTTCCAATATTCCAACCCTTTGGGATTGTATCCTTGCTGACTCAAACCACTCGGTTGAGGGTAACCTCACCATCAAAAGAGGGGCCTACAACTATAACTAAGGTAATCTCTTAAAAAGTTGAAAAGTGCGGAAATCATCAAGGGATACATTAAAGGCGAGTTGGATCCAAGCGATTCATGTTGTCTATCTTTTTTTTATTTTTATTTTCAGCATTTTTAGTTTTTTATTTTTCATGTTTAAACCCATTCCTAAAAATTTTGAGTTGATTAGACGTTGAGGATAAACCGGTACTAAAAGCTCTTGTGTCCTTGGACGATCTCGGTATCTTACCAACGCTATACTACGCTCATAATGGGTGCACTTGCACATGTGCGTGTTTAGTGTTAGTAGAATATCGTGTTTTATAAATTTAAAACTTGACTAATGTGTAAAATGGGCTTAAAATATCAATAAAAACATATCAAACCTTACACACACCAAGTTGCCGGGGACACAAGGATTTTAAGAAAGCTTAAAATCGACGGCCTAATCGTTTTTCAAAACCTTTTATAAAAATTGCGCGCACATTTTTACATTTTTAGTAGTTTTTGCATTACAGTAGACTAAACACGGGGTCGTGTTCACTGAACACAGGGCCGTGCTGCATAAAAATTAACCAAACACCCAGATACAGAGTCTGAACACGGGGTCGTGCTCACTGAATACGCCCCCGTGCTGCACAAAACCAGTCACATTTTTTAAAACGCCCAAATACAGAACCTGAAGACGGGGCTGTGCTCACTGAACACCGGGCCGTGCTCAGCCTCTGTTTCCGTTTTTTATTTTTGTTTTCTGGTCTCGAGACTCTGTTGTGGTCTGCTGAGTGATTCTTATGGATCAATACTCAGGAGATTACAACTACCACTATGAGGAGGATGATTATGAAGAAGAGTATTGTACCATTTGTGGTAATCCTCATTCGGTGTAATATTGTGACCTCTTTGAACCATCCCCTTCGTACACATACTATGAGGAGCCCAGGTACGAGCCAACCACTTCATACACATACTATGAAAAGCCAAGGTATGAACCTTCTCGCTCATACTCATATCTTGATGAACCAAGGTATGAGCCTTCATACTCATACTTTGGAGAACCAAGTTATGAGCCTTCTCCTTCATATACTTACTATAAGGAACCATGGCGTGAACAAACCACCTCATATGAGTATTATGAAGAACCAAGTTATGACCCTTATCCTTCATATACTTACAATGAGGAACAATGGTATGAACCATCTACCTCATATGAGTATTATTAGGAACCAAGGATCGAACTTCCAAACTCAAGCAGTGGGGATATTTATTCCGATCGCTTTGACGAATCACCAACTATCTCACCCGTAGCCAAAAAGATAATAGAACACCATAAAACTATCGAGCGCTATATAAAAGAAGCCTGCGTAAGGGAAGAGGTAACTTGTACTAAAGAAGTGATAGTTGAAGAGGTAAAAATGGAAGAACAAGTAAGTGAAAACCGACACATGAACTAAACAACTAAAAAGGTGAGTCCGACAACGTTAATCTTCATAAAGAGTCTAATTTTCAAAAAAAAATTAATCTCTTAACACCTTCTTTCGAAAACCATTGTTTAGTGCCTACTCACGCTAAGTTTTTAAAAGAGTTAAACACTAACACTAAAATTGACGAAATGGTAAGCATTAAGTTAACAAATGATCAAACTACGCTAATAAAAGATGATCCATTTGAAATTAACATTACACCGGTTCCGTGTTTCTTTCAAAATTCCTTTATTAGTAATATTACAATTGATAAAGATCTTTGTGCTAATACTAGTTGTTGCCCCGCCCGCGTTGCGGGGCCATGACCGAATAATGAGCGAGTGTTAGTCAGCTCATTGACACGAAAAACAATTAAATCGAGTCAACCAATTAAAACAAAAAACTTTTATAGTTTTGATAAAAAAAAAAAAACTAAAACAATGGCAATATTGTAATTTTTAACTAAGGGAAAGTTGTATTTTTTGACTGGGGTAAAATCGTAATTTGACAAAAGCTAAAGTAATGCCATTTTAACTTGGGGTAACAACGTAATATAAATTTGAACTAAGGGCACACTCATAATTTTAAGCTTGAGGCAAAAGCACAATTTTATTTTGAACCGAGGGAAAAATCGTAATTTTGAACTGGGGGCAAAAACATAATTTCATTTTGAACTGGGAAAAAAATGTAATTTTGAATTGAGGGCGAAATCACAATTTTTAAACAAGTAAAAATCACATTTTTGAACAGAGGGCAAAATCGTAATTTTTAAGTGGGGGCAAAAACAAAATTTTATTTTGAACTGGGAGCGAAAAGGTAATTCTGAGCTGAGGGCAAAACCACAATTTTATTTTGAATGGAGGGAAAAATCGTAATTTTGAGCTGGGGACAAAAGCGTAATTTTATTTTGAGCTGGGGGCAAAACCGTAATTTTAGAGAGGGACAAAAACGTGATTTTAGAATGGATATAAACTAATAAACTGTTTGGTCCAATGGGAGAGTGCCAGGCAAGTCGTAATTTTGAATTGAGGACAGGATTGTAATTTTGAGATGGGGACAAAAAGCGTAATTTTATTTTGAGCTGAAGGCAAAATCGTAATTTTATTTTGAGCTGCGGACAAAAACGTAATTTTAAAATGGATATAAAACAATAAACGTGTTGGTCCAATGGGGGAGTGCCAGGCAGCTGCCTGGCACTATTCCCCCATTTGGTTTTTGTATATGTAGGACATGTTAAAGAAATGATTTTTTGCTGAACCAACATAAAGGATAGAAAAACCGTTACCATTACCAACACCAAGGAAATCATTACAATTAGCATGAGATGCTTCAAAATTCTCCAAACTTTCCTAGTCTGGTGTGACAAAACTAAAAAGCGTTGCAGTTAGTCTCTTGTCTTTCAATGATCTTAATAGTCTTAGACTTTGTTAATCATTTTACAGCTCTAGAAACACAATTGGATGACAAAATTACAATTGATAACAGACTTAAAAAAGAAAACATACAATTAAGCAGTATTAAGAACAAAACAAAGATCAAGTTGCATATGCATGATACATATCTAAAGCTAATTAATCATGAGTTTATCGAAATGAAGGTGTTGGGAATACATTTTCCATTGTTTTACAAATCAAAACTGTATTTGTCATGTACACTTTGAAAATGTGTCCATTCAAATCATTCAACTTCCTTTGCAACCTTGACCTTTTGGAAATAGGAACAACATCTAAAGACTTTGCAATAGGAAACTTAATACCATTATAAAATCCGCTCGCAAATTTCTCTAGCTTCATATCATAGTTATCTTCTTCATGAACCGCGCGAGAAGGTTAATCAACTGCATCTTTGGTTTCTTCTTTCCAAATCTCATGTGAGAGCCGATAAAGCTTGCACTCTTGTGAAGTTTATATCGTTGTAAGTAATCCATTCTAGGTCGTCTAAGTTTGTTGTACAACTGTTTTTAATCTGCTAGAATGCTGAGTTTCATAGTGGATTTGAGCCGGTGGTGTGACCACTTCACGCAATGTTTTAAGAATCAATTTGCCATCTTCGTATGTGATGATCCTAATATCAGGATCATCACATACGAAGACGAAAAATGATTCTTAAAGCATTGAGTGAAAGAGATCACGCCACTGGCTCAAAGCCACTCTGAAACTCAGCATACCGGTTGACCAAAAACAGTTGTACAACAAAGCTAGACGACCCATTAAGGATTACTTAAAGGGATATAAACATCACGAGAGTGTAAACTTTATCGGCTCTCAAATGAGATATGGAAAGAAGAAGCCCGAGTTGCACTTGTGAGGGAAAATTTGTGAGGGGGCTTCATAATGTGAAGATAGGGAAATTTGTGAGGGGGCTTCATAATGATGTTAAGTTTCCTGTTGCAGAGTCGTTAGATGTTAATGACCAAAAGATCAAGGTTACATAGGAAGTGGAATGATTTGAATGACCACATGTTCAAAGTGTACATGACAAAGATAGTTTTGATTTGAGAAATAATAGTGGGAAACCCACGCGTTGCCGCGGAGTCGACAATTGTAAGGCACTAACAGTTCATGGATCGGTTGATGAAATGCATTAAATATAAATAGATTAAAACAGATTAGAAATATACACATTTTAAACACATTTTATTTTAACTATAAATGGATTAAAGTAGATTAGAAATAAACTGAAAGATACACACAAGTGTAGCTACCAAAGATTGCTTCTGATACGGAGTCGGCTGGTTACTCATTGAATTAATGTGATTCATAATTAAGCCCGCATTGTCTCCATATCATTGCTATAAAAAAAGAAAAAAACATATAATTTTTTAGCAAGTATATTATAAGCAAACTCATAAGAAACTGAAAATCACGTTTCCTACCTTGGGAACCGCTTGCCTCATTTGGGTTGACGCCTCGGCAACCCAAGCGTTCTTTCCGGTACCAATGTTTTTTGCGTTGACCATTGGACTTTGATGTTGACTTCCTTGCTGATGCTGCAAATTATGGAACCAAGATGGCACTAAGAGGCCCTCTTTCTACATTTCTTGTTAACTTCCTTCAATCTACTATCACCTGACCTCATCCTTGGTGAAATTCCAGATTGGCCCCTTTTCCCTGTCATTTTTACATGTGTACCCGCATTAACTTTGCCATTGTTACATGTTCTCTGTTTTCTAATCCTCTTACTCTCTCTTGCACTTGCATTACTTTGTTGAATCTTTGTGTGAACATATTCAACCCCATCCACTCCTCCTTTGTGACCCTGGTGTTTATATCAACAATAATAGTAACAAAAAGATTAGTATATAAATACCCACTACATAAATCTTTTTCGGTGATCGTGAGAAACCATACTCACAGGACCCACCAATACCCTACTAACCAGTTGGAAGTGTACCGATTGCTCTTCTTCAAACGTTTTTGCTACATTTTTCATTTTCGGTAGATCTCCTATCATTGAAAGGGTTTGGTTCATCCCACAACTACAATTAGAAAGTTCTTTATCTATATAACCAAAGTTTAACACAATGTTAACACTTCCATAATAATATGGTTAACAGAAAGTAGTTTCTTGTAGGTATACCATGAAAAACGCATATGGGATCAACACGACAGTTACAATTAACATGTGCCACATAACAGTCCCGTTTGCAAATGCTGCAACTAACGATTTCTTTCAAATTCAACAAGATACTAAGTGATCGGTCCAACGACTTCAAATATGATATTGCATCATCATATTTATGTGTAAGAGATGCAAACGAGCCCTTGATGAAACGGTTAAAATCTGCATCAGGGTCACATGTATAATCTTTTTTAGGATTTTTTGAGGAAAGAAGCATAGCTTCTTTGCAGAGAATTTCTTCATAAGGGATAATGGGCTTCTTTGGAATAAATGCATATCGCTTATTAACAGACCCACCAAACGGGAACCAATCACGAGCTGCAAAATTCACCGCCTCTCCACAATTGAAGCCTGCATGCAAAGTTAAGCTGGTCGGTCAAACTGCTGACTTGAAAAGTAACTCCTGAATGTATAATATCACATACCATGACTGAAACCGGCATGATACGCTCTAGGAAACGTGCCAACGTACTCCCCCAGTAATTGCACAAGTTTGTAAACCGGAACGTGATTCTGCAACAGGATCTTTGGAAAAAACATAGTTGTTTTTTCTGCAAGCATCTCAAAGGCTCCTTCTGACCCGTTTGTTGATAATATTTCTCTAGTGTAAACATGATTCTGGATAACTTTCTCAAACTCATCAGCAGCACTACCGGGAACTCCGTACCATGTTTTTGGTGCCCCACAGTGATGATAATTTATGCTGGGAAAAAAAGATGCGTTCAAGTCTTATACCAGAAACCAAGTTACCAAAAAGTTTTAGGCTCACCGTTAACGACCATCCCTTTAAAGGCATATTATTTAACGTTCCAGCTGCTGCTGAAACATCGAACAAAAAAAGTGATGAAACAAGGATAATTAATGGGCTGATTAAAATATTAAATCAAATCACTATCTAAGTTTAATCTAAACGGATCTAATTTAAACCATGGACCGACTAAACATATCAGGATCAAATTCTAAAGAGCTCAATTTTCATAACTGTCACCTAAAATAGTGTATTAAAATAAATATTATTCAAAAAATATTATCTAGTAACTTCTTAAATAATATTTTTTTGATAAACCCTCAAAAAATCTGATTGTTACAACCTCAAACACCAGAAACACATCAAAAACACTATCTTGTTAATTATCCATATCACTTTATCCCTTTCAAACCATAAATCCAAACACCCTTTACGAGCTACGTGCACAAAAAAAAAGATAAGAAACGAAAACCAGACCCACATACACACACACACACACACATATATATATATATAGAGAGAGAGAGATAACCTGGGCGTTTACTGCTAACTCTCCAAACTGAAGATCGAACTCTTGCAGCTCTTGTCATCCAAATTCTCGCCTGACAAACAAAGTTGTGAAGTAACAGTAAATCAACAAACAAATATGAAACGAAAAACCAAATAACAAAATAGAATAAAGTGCATAAAGGGGTAACGACCATGAAGTGGGAGTGGTAAATTAGTGTTATCCGGTCAAATGTAACAGTCGCCGGAACAAAAATCAAGGGCCGTCGGAATTCCTGTATCACCGGTTTTATGACCGGATGTTCAAGGAAGAGTAGCGATATCAAGGATCAGTTTAGGGTTAGAAATTGAAATAATAAATAATAGCTATGTCACAGAAAATTTTTATCAGCCACCATATGATGGACCTGATTAAAAGTGTGGTCGCCAGTCACCGGAGCACCATATTATCTGTAAATACAAGTGTGGTCGCCAGTCACCGGAGCACCATATTATCTGTAAATACAAGTGTGGTCGCCAATCACCGGAGCACCATATTGTCGGACCATTGTGTAATAATAGATAATGGAAGATGGCACTGACAAGCTTATACTTGTTCAACTGTCTGTAAGAACGATTAGATGGCAACGTAACCATATTATCTGTAAATACAAGTTTAGGCATACCCCGCCAAGTATACCGCCATCTCTTTGACAAAACACTTGTTCTCAACCAGTGTACTTCGGAGTGGCATACGAGTTAGAATATCTTCAATAATGTTTTGGGGAAGGGTGCTAATGAAATCCGAATTTAGGCTTTGAGTTCTTGTTGGGGTTTGATGCTCCATATTATAATAGTGCTGTTGCATGGTAGAATGTATAAACACAATCAAACAACTTAATCCTAAATTCCTTACTTGACAACAATAGTTAGGAGTTGACAACTAATTTTGACTTTGGGACTCGGTACAATATATGCTTATAAAAACGGAATCATACCTATCAGTCACATATAGTAGGGTTTCAAGAGATTGAAAACTCATACCTGTGGTCCGCCGAATGTGTTGAATAATCTCGCCTTCGTTCATTTTCAATCAGTCCGCAAGCAACAACCATCGCGTCAGACAGTGGCAGTGGGGTTGGCAACGACGGTGAAGGGAAACCCTCACACCTCACTCTCCTTCATAACAATCTGATGAAAGTGGATATAAATGGATGAAAACTTACTCGTTTGTACGGTTCGTCTTCTTCACCGGGAGAATTAGGGTTGCTGCCATCCAATCGTCCAGAATTGATTACAATGATGTGATTGATTGTATTACTAATTGCAGTGACGCTTTGAGTCATCTTAGCAGTGTTATTCAGATGTAGACTTGATTGTGGGCGTAATCCATTGAATTGGGGGGCAAAATTGGGAGAAGATGATGAAAGAACAGGGAATAAGGCATGACCCTTCGACTGCCTTCTTAAAATTTCAGGGGTAAATTACCTTTTAGTACATATGAGATATATTATATAGTATTATAGATAATGCCAAACTATATTTTTGAAAAATTAAGTATTGGTGATTTTTCTCCACTTCAAAAACCCATTTTTCTATCTAATCGGAAAACAATGAAATCAGTAGGAGTAGTTGAAGATGTGTTAGTCCAAACAAATCAAATGGTGATCCCAACCGACTTCATCATCCTTGATGACGCTCCACTAGTGTTGGGACGACCTTTTGTAAAAAACCATGAAGCATTGAAAAATCGGAAGAAAAATAATCTACCGATTCAATTAGGGGCATTCAAAAGAAGTGTTGATCTTGATCGTTCGATGAAATATCCAATTAGCAATGATGACCCCCTAATTGAAGATGAAGATGAGCCACCCAATACGGAAAAAGAAATTGACCACTTTTTTGAAGAAGAGGTCACCGTTGAACAAACCTTTTTGGTTCTTGAACAACATGAGCAACCAAATAAGGAGTCTCCTAAAGACCCATAACTTGAGCTCAAAGAACTCCCAAAACGTTTGGAATATGCTTTTCTCGACAAGGATGGTAAGTTACCTATAATTATTTCATCAAAATTAACTAGTGTAGAAAAAGAAAAATTGATCACACTTTTGAAAAAACACAAAAACGCGATTGCATGGAAGCTTGTAGATATTAAAGGAATACACCCTTCCATGTGCACGCACAAAATTTTAATGAATGATGACTATAAATCGGTAATACAACCACAACGTAGAGTAAATCCAAACGTCCAAGAAGTGGTTAAAAATGAAGTCATCAAATACTTGACGCCGGACTCATTTACCCAATTTCCGATAGTCCTTGGGTAAGTCCCATCCAAGTAGTTCCTAAGAAAGAAGGTATGACGGTGGTCACTAATGAAAAAAATGAATTATTACCAACGAGAACCGTCACAGGATGGAGAGTATGTATAGATTATCGTAGATTAAATGAAGCAACAAGGAAGGACCACATTCCTTTACCTTTTTATTGGTCAAATGTTAGAAAGATTATCCGGTCACAAATTTTATTGTTTTTTAGAAGGTTTTTCAGGTTACTTTCAAATACCGATAGCACCCGAAGACCAAGAAAAGACAACATTCAGATGTCCCTGTGGAACTTTTGCTTATCGACGCATGCCTTTTGGTCTATGTAATGCCCCTGCAACTTTCCAACATTGCATGGTGGCTATCTTCCATGATATGATAGAAAAAACTATGGAAGTCTCCATGGACGATTTTTCTATCTTTGGAGATTCATATGACCAATGCCTCGATAACCTTGCACGAATGCTATACCGATGTGAGGAAACTAACCTCGCCCTTAATTGGGAAAAGTGTCATTTCATGGTAACGGAGGGAATAATACTCGACCATAAAATCTCAAGCGAAGGAATGGAGGTTGATCGGGCCAAAATAGACACTATTTCCCGGTTACTACCCCCATCCTCCGTTAGAGCCATCAGAAGTTTCCTAGGACATGCCGGATTTTATAGACGATTTATCAAAGACTTTTCTAAAATCTCAAGACCTTTGACAAAATTACTTGAAAAATATGCCCCTTTCATCTTTGACAAGGATTGCAACCAAGCATTTCAAACGCTAAAAGAAATGCTAGTCAATGCACCTATCATGATAGCGCCTGATTGGAAATTACCTTTTGAAATCATGTGTGATGCAAGTGACTTTGCAGTTGGAGCCATCTTGGGACAAAGAAAAGATAAGCATTTTCACCCAATATATTACGCTAGTAAACCACTTAACGATGCACAAGAAAATTACATAACAACTGAAAAAGAATTACTAGGTGTAGTATTGCTTTTGATAAATTTCGTTCTTATCTTGTTCTTTCTAAAACGATAGTTTATACAAACCATGCAGCCATTCGTTATCTCTTTAAGAAACACGATGCTAAACCACGTTTGATCAGATGGATTCTACTCCTCCAAGAATTCGACATTGAAATAAAAGACAAAAGAGGAGCAGAAAACACCGCTGCAGATCATCTTTCCCGATTGGAAGATCCAGCTTTGGAGGCAACTAGGGATGAGCTAATCAATGAAAAATTCCCAATAGAGTCCCTAGAAATGGTGGAATAACGAAAAGAGCCATTGTACGCCGACTATGCTAACTACTTAGCTAGTGGAATAGTCGCAAAGGGATGGTCGCATCATCAATGAAAAAATTCTTTGCCGATGTCAAACATCACTTTTGGGAAGACCCGTATCTTTTCAAAATGTGTGCCGACCAACTTATTAGACGATGCGTACATGGTGGTGAAGCAAGAAGAATTCTCCGCCATTGTTATGAAGGTCCATACGGAGGACATCATGGTGCCGCTAGTACCGCACGAAAGGTATTTAATTCGGGATTTTATTGGCCAACCATTTACAAGGATGCCAAAAGTCTTGTCAAGACTTGTGATGCATGCCAACGGTTAGGTAATATTTCTTCCAAAAACGAAATGCCATAAAATGGCATTCTTGTTTGTGAAATTTTTAATGTGTTGGGACTCGACTTTGTGGGACCTTTCCCACCATCGAAAGGAAACAAATATATACTTGTGGCAGTGGATTACTTGTCAAAATGGGCCGAAGCCGAAGCCCTTCCAACAAATGATGGAAGAGTTGTGGTAAGATTCCTGAAACAATTATTTTCTCGTTTTGGAACTCCAAAAGCATTAATAAGTGATAGGGGTACCCATTTTTGTAAACATCAACCCGAAAAAAATTTAACAAGATATGGGGTCTATCACCGGATCTCAACAACTTATCACCCTCAAACAAACGGACAAGCCGAAGTGACTAATCGAGGTTTAAAAAGAATACTTGAAAAAACCGTAGGGTTGAATAAAAAGGAATTGGCCGAGGATTAGACGACGCTTTATGGGCTTTTCGAACCGCATATAAAACAACAAAAGGTACCACCCCATATAAGCTTGTCTATGGAAAAAGTTGTCATTTGCCAATAGAAATAGCACACAAAGCCTACTAGGCAATTTAAAACGTAAACTTAGACATAGAAATTGCTGGTAAAAATTGATTTTGTCAATTAAATGAATTAGACGAATTAAGAAATCACGCATATTCCAACTCCGAAATTTATAAGGAAAGAATGAAAAATTTGCTTGATAAACATAATAAAACTAATGAATTTCCATTGTTTAATTCACCCCTTCGATTATTTCCTGGTAAATTAAAGTCTAGGTGGTTAGGACCTTTTTCTATCACCCATATTTTCCCACACGGTGCAATTGAAATTAAATCTCGGAATGGAATTCCATTCAAAGTCAATGGCCAACGGCTAAAGCTTTATCAAGGATTCATTGAGGATGAAGAGGAAGAAATCTCGCTACAAGCGGTTGACGAATGAACGAAGGTTTGTGCATCAACATCATATCTTGTAGGCAATAAACGTCGGGAAAGCTTCCTAATCGGTAAGATTTCTAAAACCAAGTTTTGGGAAACATGTCACTCACACGTGCACTATAAAAAAATATATAAATGTCAATTTTTACCCGCCCACGGAGCCGTGCCCAACTGAACACGGGGCCGTGGCCGGCTACAGTTGAGGTTAAAACCCTTTTTTCCTTTCATTCTTCACTTCAACATGACCCGTTTCCCCGAAAACTCTCTGGTTCCTTCACGAATCTCTGTAGATTTTCACGTTCTTCCACCGTTCAACGATCTCAACGTATGATTCTATCATCGTAGTTAGTTAGATTAATCATTTGAATGTAGTTTAACTTCCAAAATTTGGGGAAAATCTAGGGTTCTTGTCACACCCTCAAAATACCACCTAGGGAATGTCCCTGTTAGGCGTGTGACGTACCAGGATCCAAGCCACCAATCATGTTGAACTCATAACAATTATTCCAAATAAAACTTTCATTTATTATTGATAGAAGTGTTACAAAACATTATTTAACGTTCAGCGGAAGCATAATACATTAATTAAGAAATTCATAAACCAAGTGTGTGAAAGCCATTAAGTTCGTCTCACGTTTCCATGTATCTCGACCCATGACCACTCCAGCATCCCAGACAACAAGTTCCAACGATATGCACCTAAAGGCCTGCAAGGCATGTAACAACGAGTTAACAACAAAGTTGAGCGAGTTCACAGTTGCTGTTCATTTTAAAGTTGTTCCAAAACCGTAAGTTCATTCGTAAACCATGAGTTAACCAATCCATTGTTTCCCAAACCATAACCAGTGGGGGCTTCCCCATGTGAACCACTAGACCCGTTACCATATCGACCACTAACTGAAGTAAGTTGGTGCCCTAACGTCAATGTCTATCATCATTGACTAGTGCCCAGATCCATTAGTTCACGCCCGTCCTCTGCGGCACGGTGTGAGGCTTGTCAAACCTAAATAGCGCTATCTAACTAATGACCCGCTCGCCATTGGCCCGGCGATTAAGTCGATATAAAAGTGAGGGACTTCATGATAGAGTTGTTGGTCTAGTATTAGCGTTGTCACCCTTCAATAAAGAGGATGTAGTACGTGTCCCCAAACCAGGAGATCACACAGGTTCCGTGTTGTCACCCTTAAATAAAGAGGATGTAGTACGTGTCCCCAAACCAGGAGATCACACAGTTTCCGATTTAATCCTTTACCCATTCCCAACCACCGGGAATCCCATGCCTTGTAGAAAGTGTTAACTCACCTTAGTTTGCTCGGTATGTTATGTTATGTTACCCATTCCAAGTTGATCAACCAAACCCTACCGTGGTTACCAGAGACTGTTAGTTTCGTAACACATAAATCACATACTCTTTGCACATAACATACCAGTAACGTATACATAGGCACACACACACACCATACAAGTCATGCCAGTTGGAACGCTGGCTGATCTTGAAGAATATGGCTTTGGAATCGGGCTAAGGAGAAGTTGTTAGTTTATCCTAGTGTTTGTGTTTTCGGGTCGTGTTCCCTTGTTTAGTTTATTTATTGGTTGTGACGTTGGTCGGGTTTTCATGTTTGTTTCGCTAGTCTTGGTTTGCCAAGCCTAGAAGTGTGTGTTGGTGTCTCTTCACACCCTGTTTTTTATTTATTGGTTGATATAAAATTTCACCGGGGTAACCCTTTACCCAAAAAAAAAAACAAGTCATGCCAGTTTATCATGCAACGTAACCACCAATTATCATCACAAGATCACATAACAAATATTTGGTTCTCATACAGGTTTACACTACAGTTCATGTTTCAATAATCATCAAGCAGTTTATTATTTTTCATCATAAAAGTGTGCGATTGAGTTAAACTTGTGCGACCCGTGAACAGTGCAGGCCCAACACCTGAGGTACGGCCCAATGCTAACCCTTGGCCCAACCCGTGTATAACCCGACTAAACTGTGCGATTTCCCAAAGTGTTCGGCCCAAAATGTACAAAAGCCCAAGTATTGGTGCAACCCAAACATGTCTACATATCTACGTAAATGTTACACGAATCAAAACTAGTTCCTTATTCCTAACCCGTATTTGGTCCAATAGCAGTACATGTGATGTTGAGGTTCATGTGCTCATCTGACATGTATTAGTAACTCAATCACGTGAACATCTTAGATCCTTTATTAAGTGGCCCAATCATACTCTAACAATAAACTTGCAATCCCCTATCGAGAATTTCAACAACAATCAACTGGATCTTGTGGTCCAATTATATTCATGGAATATGGATATCTCAGCTCATTTAATTCAAAGAACTGATTAGATGTGAAGCATTCAAGTGTGTCGGCCATTTCTATTTTTGATACACATCTTAGTTGCATGAATCACAATTATACCAGACATATAAATCATTAATCACGATTATTATAAGCACGGTTATATCGGACATATACATCATCAGTCACGATTATTATAAGTATCAACCATTAATCCTTCTAGTTATCACTACAGATTCATCAATCACTATTATATATCCAAAACATTATATCACAAGTTACATACTCGTTCTTGATTCTAGTTCATACAATTTACATGGTCCCTATCAATTATCATACATGGACGATTCTAAAGATGTTCCATACGATCTCAACAAACAAAACACAATAGCATGCAGTTCATATAGATTCGATTAATACAAGATAAGTATGCTAACCAGTCTATGAGAGGTTGGGAAATTGTTAGCGCCGAGAAGGAACATTAATCTTGAAAGGAGGTGTTTACAAAGATTTGAGAGGATTAGGGTTTCCTGTCACGTAAATATTGCAACCTATTCTAACTGTTAAACCATAACCGATCTAACAACACTAATAGGTTTGGGGAAACGGGCTCAGTTTGGGCTTAAGATATGTGGGGTGTAAGCTAAAGGTGTGTGTGTATACACAATTCACAAAGCCGGCCCAACCTCTAATCCGTGATTGGGCTTGTGTAGATCGGGCCTAGGATATCATGTGTGTAGGCCGAAGGGAACTAGAAACAATTGTTTTATACTAAGGGGGTGTGCGGCCCAAACGTATGCGCGACCCAACTATAC
Organism: Helianthus tuberosus; assembly: GCA_030545235.1. NCBI lineage: Eukaryota > Viridiplantae > Streptophyta > Magnoliopsida > Asterales > Asteraceae > Helianthus > Helianthus tuberosus. The sequence goes on along the minus strand of JARYGA010011515.1, from coordinate 520,022 downwards.
GCTGTGTGTGTACAGCCCAATTAGTATAATAAGAACGTGGCAAGAAGGAATAAAGAGAAATCGGGATCACACGACTGAAAAGCACAAACGTTGAAAGTTCGGGTTGTCACATCATCCCCAACTTGAAAGAAATTTCATCCCGAAATTTGACAGGTAATCCAAAACAGTGGGTTTTCCGCAAGTGCCACAGTTCTTCAACTTGAACCGAATCAAAGATCAATTTTTTTGCTTAGATCTGTTAGTAGTAGTTTAGTTGCATGTTATAGGAAGTAAATCAACTTGAATTGTTTGTAGATTTGCCCGATTTCAAACAAAAACCTCAAACCCTTGTTTTTGAACCGAAAAAGATGAAATGGAAGGGGTAAATGGTTTGTTTTTGGAAAAACGGCACTTGGGGTTTCATTTCAAGTTTTCGAAACCGGGTCGAAAAATGGGATTTTTGGTAAACAGACACCTGAGCACAGGGTCGTGCTCAGCGAGCACGGGGGCGTGTCCAGCAATTTTTAACCGAACACGGGGCGTGGCGAGTGGCCAAGGGGTCATGTTCAGCTTGCTGTTTTCAGTTTTCCTCGAAAATTTATTGTTTCGTGCTAACTGTTTTGTGTTTTCTTTTAGATGGCCAAGAAATTCACACGCTTCAACCAGAATGAGTGGATCTATCAAGCACGATTTGAGGTTCTACAAGCAAGGCTCGAGGAAAACACAAGACAAGTTTGCCTAGGCACCCTGGAAGCAGTAGGACAGATTGACTGCTTCAACAACCTAGTCATGGGTCCACTTAGGCCGGCCCTCTACACTAGACTCTATTCGATCCACGGATACAACATGGAGTTCTATAGCACGTTTGCATTCAAAGCTAAAGCAGAGCCGTTTGATGAGGAGGGGGTTGAGTTTCGCTATGCTGGAAATGTTCTTTCAATCTCTATTGCACAGTTTGGGTCGATTATTGGGTTGCTTGCTAAAGAAGATGCCGGAGACGAGGAAAACACGGGTGGTCTCCGTGAAATCTCGCAAAATATGCGTCAAACGGCATGGTCTCAAATCGGAGAGGGAGCATATGATCCAAGCCAAACCGAAAGCTCACAGTTGCGGGACCCTCTATACCGCTACATTCATAGGGTCCTTAGCAGCTCCCTCAACCAAAGGCGTGACAGTTCCGGTGTTCTCAACCTAAGGGATCCGACGGTCTTATACTGCACCCACAACCGTGTGCCTCTTGATGTTCTACAACTGCTCCTCCGAAACATGCACCTGAACCAACTAGCCACTTCGTCGACCCCTATCTTCTTTGGGGGTTGGATCTACCGCCTTTACAAAGAAATTTGTCCCATGGTCAGGCAAGGTGGATCTCGTCATTTTCCGCTCAATGGGAATTATCAACGAGGCAGGTGACGGGACGATTCGATTTCAAATGGTTCAGGGACATGTTTGGAACCCACAGGAGGCTCTCGTTCTTCACGCCCCACAAATCCGTCCTCCTCCTCAATTTCAAAAGTTTACATGATCTTTTGTAGGAAAACCTCTTATGCACCCACAACACCTACAACATGGCCAGCAACACCTACACCCGGGTAGAAGCTATGGAGAGGAACATCTCCGATATGCAAGATGAAATCAGCCACATCCGGGAGCATATGGTCTACCGAGGAGGAGATGATGAAGATGAAGAGATGGATTGAGGCGACGGAGTCGGAGGTGGTGTGACACGGTTGCAGCTTTAACAGGTTAACCCCTTATTCTCGTAAACAATTATCTGGCCTGCGTGCCAAAGTTGAACAGTTTACTTTCCTTTAACACTTTTACTTTTCTGCATTTTCTTTTTTTAGTTTATGATGTGGATGATAACTTGTGGTATGTTAGGTTGTTTGTTATTTGTGTGGTGTGGTATTTTTAAGCAAAACATCTACCTAGGAAGCTTGGAGGTACTAAATGTTAGTGCTACACAAGCCCGGAAACCCAAACCAAAAGCCAAAAACCTGTTTGATTTGGTTGTAGACTGTCACCACGGGGCCCGGAAACCCAAACCAAAACCCAAACCATGCTCAGCCAGCACGCCCCATGTCCACCACCCTGTACCTGCTGTTTGTCTGAATCTGCCCGCCACGGGGCCGTGTCCACTAGACACGCACCCGTCGCCACATTCTGTAAGTTTTAGATACTGCCACTCTGACCACGGGGCCGTGCTCACCCAGCACGAGGCTGTGGCCAGATGCCCAGTAACACCAAAACATTGTTTTTAACACCTTTTTACACATTCAATCAACTTAAAAACTTATTTTTGGGACACATTGAGGACAATGTGTAATTTAAGTGTGTGGGGGATGCTAAAACCTTGAAATTTGCAAGTCCTAATAACAAGCCACACACAAAACTCTATTGGAACCGCTAATCACCCCAATTTTTTTTCAAAAACTTTTCATTTTTTTTACTTGTCTTGGATTAATTTGGGAATAACAAGTTCCAAAAGGTTATATTTTTACAAATTTACAACCGATAGCGTCGTGATAAAAACAACCAACATAAGAAAAATATGAAACGGCATAACAAATCTAGTTAAAATTTGCTTATATATACTTGATCACATTATAAACCCATTCCCACAATAAGTGAGTTTTAAGCCTTTATTGAGCATACAAGCATACATCTTTAAATTAAATGCTCATTTTTCATTTCTTGTGTGAATAGCCACTTGGTTCTTACGACTCTAGAACTTGTCACAACGATACATTCCCGGTCCTTACCAACTCAAACCCAAGTAAGTTAATGATGGAGGCATTAGAAGTAAGCCATTTTCCTTTCAACACCATTATTTTTCATTTTCTTTATCACCCACCTAAAATCCCCCTAGTTAACCCCTTTGAGCCTAAACCTTTTCAATTCTAAACCACAAAATAAACACCATTTACCCACCAAAACCCTTTTTTTCTTTTCAACCTTTTATTTTAGTAAAAAGCTCGGTTTTCTTGTGACGTTTCTTAATAAAAAAAATAAATAAATAAATATATGAAGTCTAGATATAAACAAACAAAGTCCTCAAAAAAACTTTGTTTAAAAATGCTTAGTTTGAATAAAACACAAAAACAAAAATTTTTACGACGACCGACGCTTTTTACGCTTTTAGCCATTTTTACTAACCACTAACCCAAAACCACCTACCTTTAGCCCAAGCCTAACCCTTCCCCAAGTCCTCTTGATATTTTCAAAGGTTTATAGTTAAAAAGGAGGAGGATTGATTGCTTGGCAAGCATATGGTAGAAGTAAGTTCCATGTCGGTCTCGAGTGTTTCACATAAATACATCTTCGGCCGAGTGTTGAGTGATCTCCCGTGAGGTATGTGAACTTGTATATAAATGGAATTTTAAAGAGGCATGTTATGCCCAAATAAGTAATTTCTCTTATGAAACGTTCTAAATAAATCATAACGAACAGGATTGTAAATAATATAAAAATAAAACCCAATAAAGATCTCGGATTCCCGACACTCAAGACAAGCCCAAAACTTCTCTTCTTCCCATTCCATTTGGGTATGTAAGCCACATAATTAAGAGTTTTGCTTGAGGACAAGTAAAGATTCATGTGTGGGGGTATTTGATGTGTGCAAAATGCAACATATAAATTACATCAAACGAGGCATAAAACTAACCCTTTTTTAATACTAATGTTGGAAAAATGTGTTTTTATCTTCCTTTTGTATTTTCAGGACCAAATGAGTTTAAATGAACAAAAGGAACAAATATGCAGCAAAAACTAACATAAATACAAAGAAAAGGAATAAACGTGAAGCAAGAAACAGAAGGCTGACCACGGCCCCGAGCCCACTAAGCACGGGGGCGTGGTCAGGTGTTTGCAGAATGGACAAAGTTGTAGAAACTTCTATCGCCCACCACGGGGGCGTGCCCACTGAGCACGGGGCATGGTCAACGCTAAGATTTGCATAATCTAGCAAATCTTAGTAGTACATATATGCTTATGCACACGGGGCCGTGCCCAGCGAACACGGGGTCGTGTGGAGCCTAATGCAGACAATTGTAGTTAATGAATGAAGAGAAAGAGGATGGCCACGGGGGCGTGTCCAGCGGACACGAGGCCGTGGCCGGGCTTCTGATCAGGCTATAAATAGGGGTTCTTGGCTCACTACAAAGGCATCCCTTGGCAAACCACCCCTCTCCCATTTTTCCACCACTCCACTACCACCACAACACCCACACCCACGTCCACCACCATCATCCATCATCCACCTTAGAGTGTGTGTAGTAGTCTCGGGATCCAAGATTGATCGTAAGAGTTCTTGCCAATCAAAGGCCATGTTTGGCTAAGTCTCTTACATCACTTGGTTAAGACAAGTCTTTAATGTATTACTTTTGATTTTTAATCTTTTCGCACTTTTTATTTGGTTTTGTATTAATGACTTTAATAACTTGTTTCTTATGTTGAAGGTGAAACTTCTTTATCATTTGTCCGTGGTGTCTTGGCATTACTTTACTGTCTATATAAAGTAAAAGATTTTCACCATTCATATCTCTACGGTCTATATAGAGATATGTTGGCTACTTGGTCGGGGGTTAACAGAATGGTTTAGTAAGGTTCTTGCCTTGTTCAGTGTATAGATCCTACAAGGACCTGGGTCAAGCTTACTAGTACCTCCTTCAATACCCACTGGTATTGGATGGCAGGGGTGCGAATGGCTTGATCCCCTCATATGTAAACTACTATTAATACATTAATCCGGCTACTTGGGATTGTATCCCTGCTGACTCAAACCACTTAGTCGAGGGTAACGTCACCTTCAAAAGAGGGGCCTACCACTTAACGCATTAATAACTTAATTAATTATCTTCCAATATTCCAACCATTTGGGATTGTATCCATGCTGACTCAAACCACTGGGTTGAGGGTAACGTCACCTTCAAAAAAAGGGCCTCCTACTATAACTAAGATAATCTGTTAAAAAGTGCATAAGTGCGGAAATCATCAAGGGATACATTAAAGGTGAGTTGGATCCAAGTGATTCATATTGTCTATCTTTTTTGTATTTTATTTTTATTTTCAGCATCTTTAGTTTTTAATTTTTCATGTTTAAACCCTTTTCTAAAAATTTTGAGTTGATTAGACGTTGAGGATAAACCGGTACTAAAAGCTCTTGTGTCCTTAGACGACCTCGGTATCTTACCAACGCTATACTACGCTCACGATGGGTGCACTTGCCCATGTGTGTGTTTAGTGTTAGTAGAATATCGAGTTTTATAAATTTAAAACATGACTAATGTGTAAAATGGGCTTAAAATATCAATAAGAACATATTACACCTTACACACACCAACATGCTCTCATTGATTATGACATTTTGGTATGTTATACGAGACTAGTGTGACACCCGGCTTTTCAGGCCGTACCGTACAATTGTAACACGTGTTGTGAATAGGTGACAGGGCTGTATTTGAGTGGTTATGATGTTATTCGTGAAAATTAATGAGTTGGTAAATTTAAATTTGATAAAAATTATGTTGGCAACGGTAAGATAAACGCTTATCGCGTAACGGTTAAAATGCGAAACGAACGTCGGTGACCACCCGATCAGTGTTAAAATCCTAAAAATAGTCTGTTATGATTATAATAATTATTTTAATGATATTCATGAGGAAAAATAAATTAAAACGCTAAGAAACTCTATTTTTCGAGTTTAAGCGCGTACCGCGCGATGCAGCGCGTATACCGACAAAATACTGTCAACACAGCCTGTCAAGGCAACTGATAATCATTTTAGTAAAAATTGGATGAGCTTATTACTTTAGAAGGATAAAAATAAATAAAAACGCATAAATCCCTATTTTTGCGATTTTAAGCGTACCGCGCAGCACAGCGCGCATGCTGCCAAATACCGGCAACGTAGCCAGTCCAGGCAAACAAAATATTGTTCAATAATATTTTGGTGAGCTTATTTTTATAGAGTGTTAAAAATAATTTAAAACGCACTAAAACGGGATTAAAACGCTAGATAAAATACCCGGTATCAAGTAAAATACCAGTCTATTCTCTATATTACATATACATATATATATGTGTATGTACATGTGAGAATTCGAAATATAAAGTGAGAGAAGGGCCAAATGGCGGCTTCATGGCAGCCACCGCTTTTCTTCCCCTTTGCATGTTTGACATTGGTTGGTTCTTAGGAGAATAAGTGATGATTATCACTTCTAAATTGCACCAATTCATTCACATTCCAAGAATTTAATCATCCACTCTCTCTCACTCCTAAAATCAGCCGAAACACCCCCCATATCACATTAATTTAGAAAATCTTAACTTGTTCATGGAGATTCAAGCCCATTCCAAGGTGATTTCAAGGCCATTTGAAGGTTTGGAAGTGATTCCAAGGAGTTTCAAGCAAGAACCAAACTTCATATCATCTTCTTAATCAAAAACCCACTTGAATCTTGAGGGTATAAAACTATTCTTTTTAAAAGTGTTCTTGATTTTTAGTGTTGAAAATAATAGTGAAAGGTTTCTCTTGAACTTGGAATGAATCACAAACTTGAATCAAACTAAGAAAGAGATTTTAATCAAAGTAAATATAAGTGTGTATGAGTGTGTGTATATGGCCGAAAGTTTGAGTGTGTATGTGTTTAGTTGTGTTTTGATTTTTTTTTATTAAATGATCTTTGATTGATTTGAATTGAATCTTGAAAGATGGATACATTGATGTGTAAGAAAGATATCATAAAAGAAGGTTTTAAAAGAAGTCATGTGATTGATGATGAATATGATGAAAAGTGAACTTTTGGAAGTTCATATTTGTGTATATGTGTGTTGTATGTATATGTATATATGTATGGATGTATGTAAGTTTTGTCACATGTATTTAAATGAAGGAATGTTTGTATAAAAATGATTTAGTGATAGTGAAATGGATATGTTTGATTTATATGAACATGACATAAGTATGGTCTTTTGATGCATATTAAGATCATGTTAGATGATAATGTTATGATATGAGCATATTCGATGCATATACTTAGACATGCATGAAGATATGTGATCTTAAAAAGGTGATTTGAGTATGATTGAGTAAAAATCAGTTATGAGCAGATTATAAACACTAAAATAAAGTTATTTTAAAGTGTTTAGTGACTTATAACTTTGTCATAATGTTTGTTAGCTTTGCATGTTGTACTTGGTGCATTAGGAGTTGTAAAATACGTGAAATCGCATGATTTATGTGACTTACACAAAAACTGCACTAATCTGAATATAAACACTATTTTAATCAGTAAATAACATGTATTGTGTTAGAATATCAAGTCGTTTCGAGTTGGGATGATTATAGTAACGTTTAACGCAAAACTATGCGTAAAAACAATCAAAAAATCGGCTTTTCGAGTGATTTTTATAAAAATGATTTAGATCAGTAAATAAACAGATATTTTTAGTTTAAAAATGAGTATTTTAACTAATTTTAAGTTTAATTGGTGTTTGGTTGGTCTTACGTGACTTCCGATGCCAGAAACCGTTACCGAATCGCTAAAATATGCATTTTTCAATATACACTAATATAGGTAAAATTTTGGGGTGACCCTATGTATTAAAATTTGTTATGTGATTTAAACATGAGAATGTGAAAATATGTTAAAGTATTTAACATGATATTAGAAATCAGGCTTACGCATGTATTCTTGTACGTTTTGTGCAGTAGAAACGGTAATAAAATCGCGTTAAATGTGTAATTTGTTTGCTGAGCATGAAATTTGATACATATGAGATATTTTATCTATATTTGCTTTAAAAATGACAAAATAGATGTCACACCCCGACCGCATTAAAGCAACAAACCGCGGCGGAAACGTCGGGGAGTGGAATAACAGAATCATTGTTTCACAACACATGGATAAAAGTTATGTTTTATTGAATTAAGTTTATTACATTGTATCGAAATTTGAAACAAAACATGAACAATTAACTTCCATTGTTATTAAGTCACTAAGGACTCGTCCATTCCTATGTAAGCATGCACCAAATAACATCATCAAACATCATCAACTATGGTACCTGAAACACATGTGAAAATACGTCAGCATAAAAATGTCGGCGAGTATGTCACACCCCTTTCTAAGGCGGAAGCACGAGGTGTGATCCTGAAAGGTTCTCATTGCATACGAAAGGTAAACATACTACATGCTAGTAAAATAAATCCAAATGCCATTATCATTACACATAATTAAAACATGACATAGGTTAAGTGTTTACATCACAAGACAGCATATTGTCTGAAAAGTTTACAACTTATTTAAAAGACGAACATCGAGGTCTTGATTCTTATATCCCACATAAGATGAAATATAATAACCAATTCCCACAAAATAGGCATCGGAGTCTTGACACAAGATAGCTAATAACATAAACAACATCCAAGAGCAAGAGTAAGACCGCGCGCACATCCACTTTAGTTACCTGAAATACATGTGAGTTTTTGGAAAATCGTCAACATAATGTTGGTGTGAATTCATGCAGTTTTTGTATTGAACGTTTATATACTTGAATGAAAACATGGTATGTAATTTGTATGAAACAAGTATTTCTGTAAATATTAGGAAATCGAGATCGCTAATGGTTTGCAAGGCCATTAACATGTGACACGACATAGGAAGCATCCAAACCATAGGCATCTTTAGTTGTCGATTCCACGACTGTCGATTCACGACTAGAGACACAAAAGCACTACTTGGTAAAAGAGTGGCCAAGAGTGTGGTTACCTGAAACCCATTAGATCTAACCTTTTGTTTCGCGGTCTTGGTATGTAACTGATTAATGGTGCTTATGGCACCCTATTCATGACATGATCTATAGTATCATTCCTTAGTTTTTGTAATAAACATACCATAGCACATGTATTTCCCCAAGTTTAGAAAACAAGTAAAAGTTTAAAAGTGGGGACATGAACTCACAACTATGTGTATCCTGCGTCGTAAACTTCACCGGTTGGTTTTATAGCGTCGTGACCTATACGTGTTTTATTAACGTTAGTCACTAGACTTGTATCGCACAAGTACAAGTCACCATCTTTTATGTATGTGTTGTTTGTTGTTAAAATAATTTATATTTTTAACTATTTATGTTACTTATATTATTTTTCCCAAAAATAAATATAAGTATCTTGTATTTTTCACCCGAGTTATATATTTTCGTCCAAAAATACATTTTAAGTTCATAACTTGTTCAAGTTACATAATCTATTAAGAAATATATTTTCATAAATATATTTTCTTGTATTTGTCTATGCATGTTGTATGTGTATTTTTTGTATTTTTACTCCTTAGGAGTATTTGGTGTATTTTCAAGTCCTAATACACTATTACATATAATACATATTACATACGCTTAGCACAAAATTTGGTGACCAATAAATATATATATTTTCCTCAAAAATAACATACTTAATATCAATTTTTATCTTGAAGAAATCATCATTCCTTAAAGAAACCATGGGAAACCTTGGTAAATATTTTTAGGTGAATTTTTAGGGAATAAGTTTCACCAAAACTTATATTTTTCTAAGTGTCAATTTTTTATAAAAATTTTGCCATGGTTTCCCCTAAAAATGGAGGTTTCCCATGTTTTCAAAACATGTGTTTATTTTCTTTTCAATCATCAAAACAAATTTGCAACAATAATCAACAATGAAATCAACACTTACCAAGTGCTAAAATTATGTAATTAACCTAACAACATGAACTTGAACTTTCATAAAAACTTGTAGTAACTTGGTAGTGTGTTTAGTAGGTTTATTACCCATTAAAATGTGTTTATTTCTTTAAAAGTTTCATTCTTGAAAGATTTAGGTGTTTACAACTTGTAAACATGTTTTACAAAAACATTTCTTTATGAAATCTTCTTGCTTCCCAAGTGTTTCTACACTTGTTTTATTACCAAAAATAATGTATGTTTAAGTAAGAACCAAGTCTATGTGAATCTTGTTGTTTAACTTAGTTTCTTGAGAAAACTAGTTTTGAAATCATCCAACTTTATGACTAGTAACATGTCACATGCTTCATCATTCACAAATTCATTTTTATTTTCAAGTTCATACAAAACATAAAGTATGATGATCTTGGTCTTTCACAAGATCACCACCTTAACTTACTAGATCATGTGTTAAATCACAATCCAGTAGGTTTCATATGATGTCTAACATCACTAACACAAATCATCGATCATCAAGAAGCAAATCAACACTAATCAACATGTATTCTTATGTTATTAAGCTTATGTTAAAGTTTCATCTTCTTGTTCATTAGTGTTCTTGTGATTAACATCTTACATAACATCTTTTGACCAACTAAATATGAAGTAAAATTAAGTGACAAGAAGCTTACTACTAGCACAAGGGCTAGGGAAGAACACTAGAAGTTAAAGATGATAAATGTGTTGGATAAAAGCAAATGGGAGAGGTCCTTCAAGATCCACAAGCTCCACAGTTCTTAACTTGGCTTCTAACACCTTGTGATCACTTGAGATTGGATGAGATAGAAGTGAAGATGGTGGTGATGTGGGTGGTTAATCTCGGCTGAAAAGAGGAAGAGAGGGAGAGAGTATTTTGTGTGTGTTAATGGGTGAAAGAAAATGAGGTCTAGCTCCTTCATACATTACTTATATCCATGTTTAGTGTTTAACCATTGGATCATGTGTTCCCTAAGTACACTTCAAATCTCTAACCATATCTAAGGGAATCAAGGAAGATAAAAAGAAATCATAAGTTGGGGACCCACTTGTGACCGTCAATTGGAGGGGGGGGGGGGTCTTGGTTGTGGTTTAATGGTAAGTTAAGTTAGATGGTTAGATTCTAAGTATATTAGTTAGATTTTATGCATATTATGTGGTATATAGTGTGTTAGGGTGTTCGGGGATCATAACTAGCTTAGAATTGTTAAAACAATGCTTCTAGTATAATTTTGATGTTTTGGGTAGTGTCCGGTTATTCGGTTGTATACTGGTTCGTTAAAGTGCTAAATTGCGCCGTTTAGGGTCTTTTATGTACCCGTTTGTGACACTTTCAATTCCCGACACTTTGTAAGTTAATTTGGACAATAAAACACAAATTCTGCATGATATTTCAGTGTTAAAATGCTGAATAGAGCTGAATTATTGTTGAAATATGTAAAATTCAGCATTTAAAGTGTGTTTCGAGTGCTTTTTAATGCATAGTTTAGCTTCCAGAAAGTTTATATGTTAACCCTTGTATCCATACTTGGGTTTTAATGTATTTTAGACGTTGGACCTACTACTAGGCCCTAATTCCATTATCTGACTGCTTTCTGCAGAGTTGCTGACACAGTGTGTCTTACCGATGAGTTTACTAGTCTTTCTAACGCAACGCTAACAGTAATGCATAAAGCAATATTTGAAGTATAAAACATGCATGAATTCACATGTATAGCATGTAATCAGACAATGTTGACATTTAAGCATATAATTGCAGATATTAGATAATAATTAAATTGTACGGATTACCGGTTTGGTGCCAGTTGTCACAGTCTCCCCCCGTTAAATGAATTTTGTCCCGAAATTCAGGCTGAGCTATCTCTCGCAGGAGTTTTCTTGAACAGGTGGGGGTACTTGTCTTTAAACTGGTCTTCACGTTCCCACGTGTACTCGGGTCCGTGCTTAGAGTTCCAACGTACTTTGACAAGTTTGACACTACTCCACCGAGTCTTGTTGACTTTCCAGTTTGTAACCTCAACGGGTTGTTCTGTAAATCGGACTGTGTCGTCAATATGCACCTCATCCGCAGGGATGATCACTGTTTCTTGGGTTGGACTCTTCTTGAGGTTGGACACATGAAACGTATCATGTACTCCGTTAAGTTCTTCTGGTAATTCCAACTTCTAAGCCACGGTACCAATTATTTCCAAGATCTTGAATGGTCCGATGTATCGTGGATTTAGCTTTCCACGTTTTTCGAATCTTACTACACCCTTCCAAGGTGAGACCTTCAACAAAACTTTGTCTCCCACCTCGAACTCTAAGGGTTTTCGTCTTCGATCAGCGTAGCTCTTTTGTCGGTCTCGAGCTGCCTTAATGCGCTCTCGGATCTGCATGATTTTGTCGGTTGTCTCTTGAAAAAGTTCAAGACCAACCATACGTTTGTCTCCAGCGTCTGCCCAACATAATGGTGAGCGGCACTTGCGCCTATATAGAGCTTTGAACGGTGCAGCTTTTATGCTTGTATGGTAGCTGTTATTGTAGGAAAACTCAACTAAAGGTATGTGAGTATCCCAGCTTCCGCCTAGGTCCATAACACATGCGTGAAGCATATCTTCCAACTTTTGTATGGTTCGTTTGCTTTGGTCGTCTGTTTGCGGATGGAAGGCCATGCTTAGATCTAGTTGAGATCCAAAGGCTTCCTGGAAGGATTGCCAGATCCTTGATATGAAACGTCCATCTCTATCTGAGATAATTGAGATAGGCACTCCATGACGTGCCATAATTTCTTTCAGGTACAGCTCATCAAGCTTTCCAGTGCTATCCTTCTCCCGGATCGGTAGGAAATGCTCAGACTTCGTTAACCGATCGACTATCACCCATATCATATCGTGCCCTATAGGGGTCCTGGGTAATTTTGTTATAAAGTCCATCGAGATTTTCTCCCACTTCCACATGGGTATCTTAGGTTGTTGCAGTAGTCCGGACGGTTTTTGATATTCAGCCTTAACCTTAGCACAGGTTAGGCACTTTCCAACATAGATAGCAACATCGCTTTTAAGCCTTGGCCACCAATAGTATTCCTTCAAGTCTTGATACATTTTGTCCGATCCAGGGTGGATCGAGTATCTCTACTTGTGAGCTTCATTAAAGATGACTTCTCGAATACCGCCATAGAGCGGAACCCAAATACGCCCCTTAAAGTATAAGGTTCCCTCTTCATTTGGCACCAAATTCTTCAGCATACCTCGGAGGTATTCAGCTCTACGATTCTCCCTCTTAAGGGCTTCTTGTTGTGCGTCATGAATGCATGCTGTGAGGTTCGTCCGAATAGTCATTTCCAATGCTCGAACTCTTAGGGTCTTAACCCTTTCTTTTTGACTTAACGCGTCTTGTAAAAAGTTTGCCTTTACAGGATGGTACTTAATCTCACAGTCATAATCGTTTAGCAGCTCGACCCACCGTCGTTGACGCATATTTAATTCCTTCTGATCAAATATGTGTTGTAGGCTTTTGTGATCTGTGAAGATTGTACATCGTGTACCATATAAATAGTGTCTCCAAATCTTCAAAGCGAATACCACCGCGCCTAGCTCTAAGTCGTGCGTGGTGTAATTCCTTTCATGCACCTTCAACTGTCTTGAAGCATAAGCGATGACTTTTTGGCGTTGCCTGAGCACGCAACCCAAACCTTGACGCGAAGCGTCGCAGTATACCACGAAGTCTTCAGTGCCTTCAGGTAAGGATAGTATCGGTGCATCGCATAGCTTATTTTTGAGCAGTTGGAAGGCTTCTTCCTTCTTATTACCCCAATCGTACTTCTTGTCTTTCTGTGTAAGGGTAGTTAGCGGTTGAGCTATCTTGGAGAAATTCTCGATAAATCGTCGGTAATAGCCCGCTAAGCCCAAAAATTGTCGAGCTTCAGTTTGGGTTTTGGGGTTTCCCAATTCTTTATTGCTTCTATCTTGGATGGGTCTACGTGAATTCCCTTCTCGTTCACAACGTGACCAAGGAACTGTACTTCGCGAATCCAGAATTCGCACTTTGAGAACTTTGCATAAAGTTTCTCTTTCTTCAGTAGTTCCAAAATGGTCCTGAGGTGTTGCTCGTGCTCTTCTCTTGTTCTCGAGTAAATCAGGATATCATCAAAAAATACAATCACGAATTTATCAAGATATGGTTTACAAACGCGGTTCATCAGATCCATAAATACTGCTGGTGCGTTCGTCAATCCGAATGGCATCACAAGGAACTCGTAATGCCCATAACGCGTTTTGAATGCAGTCTTTGGTACGCTTTCCTCTTGGATTCTTAACTGATGGTATCCCGATCGAAGGTCGATCTTGGAATAGTAGCTCAATCCTTGCAACTGATCAAATAAGTCGTCAATTCTCGGTAGTGGGTACCGATCCTTGATAGTGAGCTTGTTCAACTCTCTATAGTCGATACACATCCGCAAAGTCCCATCCTTCTTCTTCACCAACAATACTAGAGCTCCCCAAGGCGAGAAGCTTGGCCTTATGAATCCTTTATCCAACAACTCCTGGAGTTGTGTAGATAATTATTGCATCTCGGATGGTGCAAGCCGATAGGGTGCCTTGGCTACAGGAGCGGCTCCTGGAACCAAGTCTATATGCAATTCGACTTGTCGTTGCGGGGGTAGTCCTGGCAGATCTTCGGGAAAAACATCAGGGAATTCCTTCACCACAGGAATGTTTTCGAGTTTCGACTCCTCACCCTTCTTATCTACAACATGCGCCAGGAAAGCAACACATCATTTCCTTAAGCACATCTGCGCCTTCATACAATTGATGATTCGCAGAGGCGCGTCTCATTTTTCTCCATGCACGATGAGAGTTTCATTATTCGCAAGAGGGATACGAATGATTTTCTCGTGACAAACAACTTCAGCCTTATTCTTGGACAGCCAGTCCATTCCAACCACCACATCGAAGCTACCCAATTAAACAGGTAAGAGATCGATACTAAAGCTTCGTTCACCAAGTTCTAATGTACAACCCTTAACAACTTCGCCCGATTCAACAAGTTTGCCATCGGCTAGTTCTATGGAATAAGGAATATCTAATCTACTAGATTCTATTCCAAGCATACGTTTAAATTCCACAGACCTGAAGCTATAATCGGCACCAATGTCAAAATAATATGGATGCAAAGTGATTGTTAATGAGAAACGTACCGGTGACCACATTAGTGTCCTCTCGTCCGTTCCTTGCTCCAATCACGAATGCTCGAGCCTGAGCATTGTTCTCCCTTGGGCAATCTTTCTTGAAATGATCCTTGTTTCCAAAACCAAAGCATCCTTGGTTCTGCCCAGCTCCATTGCCATTCCGGTTACCATTGCCATTGCCATTTCCACCACCATTTCTATTACCAGTACCGTTATGGTTTCCATTCCCGTTCCTATTACCACTTCCATTTCCTTTTCCCAAACAGTTCTCGGTATGGTGACCCAGTTTTCCACATTTGTCGCATTTTGGAATGCGACAAACTCCTTCGTGATGACGCTTGCACTGATTGCATTTGGGCAGAGTGCCCTGGTATCCCCTGGAAGGAGTGTCATTCATGGCTGCAAGAGTTCTCGCCTCCTTGGCGGATTGGGGTCGTGCTTCTTATTGTTGGAACCCTTGTTGTTACGTGTCACTTGATTCAGGCTCGAATGCTTCCTTTTCTTGTCACCAGACGACTCAGCATGCGTCTCGGTCTTTTTGGCTGGGTTCAGTGATAACTTCTTCATACGTACAACATCTTCAGTAAGGCTGACAACCAGAGTTACAGCCTGAGTGATCATTTCAGGTTTAGCCGAAGTTACCATGCTGCGAAACTCTGGAGCCAATCCCCATATGTAGCATTCAACGCGCTTAAATTCGGGAGTCACCATATAGGGGATCACTCTTGACAAATCATGGAACCTTCGGGTATAACCAGTTATGTCCGCACCTTCCATGGTCAAGTGCCAGAACTCAGTCTCCAACCTTTGGATTTCAGCACGAGAGCAATACTTTTCTCTCTTTCTCGCCTTCAACTCATCCCAAGTCATCCCATACGCAGCATCGTCACCCAGAGTCTGGACTTGCAAATTACACCAAGTCAAAGCCTCATCGACGAATAACCCAGTAACAAAAGTGACTTGCTGATCCGCGGTACAATTGTAACACGTGTGGTGAATAGGTAACAGGGATGTATTTGAGTGGTTATGATGTTATTCGTGAAAATTAATGAGTTGGTAAATTTAAACTTTGATAAAAATTATGTTGGCAACGGTAAGATAAACGCTTATCGCGTAACGGTTAAAATGCGAAACGAACGTCGGTGACCACCCGATCAGTGTTAAAATCCTAAAAATAGTCTGTTATGATTAGAATAATTATTTTAATGATATTCGTGTGGAAAAATAAATTAAAACGCTAAGAAACTCTATTTTTCGAGTTTAAGCGCGTACCGCTCGATGCAGCGCGTATACCGACAAAATACTGTCAACACAGCCTGTCAACACAGCCGTGGGGGTTACCCCGTAGTTGAAAGTATGGTTGACCAGTTCCTTTTTCATTACCCAAACCATAACCATAATCAGTGGGGGCTTCCCATTATGTATGTTACTAGACTAGGCGTATCCATAAGTGTCCTTCCCAATCCGAGGACGGTTGTTAAGTATGAGTGTACGTAGGATTTACGTACGTGCCCTTCTCAATCCGATGACAGTAGTAAGTATGAGTGTATGTAGGTTTTACGTATGTGCCCTTCTCAATCCGAGGACAGTAGCAAGTGTGAGTGTACGTAGGTTTTACGTACGTGCCCTTCTCAATCCGAGGACAGTAGTGGGTAGTCTAGTAGTGTTGATAATATAAATAGTTATTCAATCCAATTCCCAACCACCGGGAATCCCATGCCTTAGTAAGGGTGTGAACTCACCTCGGTTTGCTCGGTTAGACTCTCAGATATAGCTAACAGTCAAGGTCGGTCAATCACGTCCTAGTATGGTTTACCAGTTAGTCATTTAGTGGTTTTCAAATAGAGCACAAAGTTCCTACACGTATCTATCACACAACATGCATCACTTTAACGGTTTATGCCCATCTAAATTTCCCATCCATTCCCCACTCAAAATCAAACATACGATAATGCACATAACATATATAACATGTTAGATCATTCACAGATAGCATACTCGACATTTAGACACGCGAGTCACAACTTATGTCATTTCAGCATTTATATTCAAAACCGGCTGTTTTCGGACATTTTAATAAAATAGTTAAATTATTCCAAAAATTCCCAAATTTTTACAGGATATCTTAAACGTTCCGTATTTTATTGTGTAAAAATATCGGGGTCTGGTTCATTACCAATATTTTATAAAAATTAATATTCCGGACTGAACTCAGATTTATGTATTTCTGACCACAGTCCACGGAACAATTTATTAAAACTTCATCGAGTGTCCGATTTACGAAATTCCAGTGGGGTAATTACAAATGCATCGGTTGTCATCTACTTTACAAATTTCATGGTCCGATTCATCACAAAACTCAGGTTATGACTGAAAGTATGACACCCATTTATTGCTGTCAAAATTCAGCTTAAGCTGTTGTTACAAATCGACACTTTAAAATAGTAAACGAAGTCCAAAAATTACAATTCTGGTGCCATTAGAACCGTATTTCATAATAACATATTTTAGATTCAAAATATCGGTTTTTCGTTGAGTTTATGACCTGTTTACAGCCAACTGAAGTTGGCTGTAAAGTATGGACAGATTTCTGTTTTTAGTCTCTAGCTTACTAGTTTGAGTTCGGTTGATCCCGTTAATCATGTTTAGTGATCGTAACAACATCCAACATCAATATTAACCAGCAAAACATCAGATAATCAACCAATAATCATAATCACACAAGATCTACATGATTTACACTAATATTCATCCATTAACCACCTTGTTCATCACTTTAGTAAACTTTTAGTTGGTGATCTTATATGTTAGTGATTTTCAACCGACGAAACTCTTATTAACCACTTTATGTGACACCCGTGTCACTGCGACCATCAAACAAATGCCAAAACAATGAAATATTGTATTTCATACTTGGGATTTGTAAAAATATGTGTATCGATTGCACATATCAACTCTTGTTTCGATTTCAAGCTCTAAATCGCTTTCTGGAAGGTTATACGCGCACTAATGCGTAAATATAACCAGTTTAATCCAACGAACACTCCGGAATAGTGAAATAGGCTTAACATACCTTGAATAACCTTTACATAACTTATATATAAGTTTTGGAAGGTTTGGTGTGGTGAAATCAAGTTAAATCGCTTACAGGGACTAAAGTTGACAAACTGCGAAAGTATGCCAATTTGAACTGTAACAGACATTCCGGAACATGACCATAAGTTAAACACACCATAAATATCCTTTATATAGCTTAGAAATAGGCTTTAATGGGTTCGGTGTGCTAAAATAAACTTTTGGGTCATTCAGGGACTAAAAGTGTCAAAAAGTGCACAAGTTTGCATTTTCGCGCATAACTTACGTTCTGAATACATCCGGACATCCAAAAATTTATGTAAGCACTAAAATATTTTATTTTAGTGTTCGCCATAAGAAAAATCCATTCGTCACGTCATTTGGTTCGTTTTTCGCATTCGGGACCAGATTCGATGTATTAGCCGTTGTTTAATTCACAACCACACATTCTAACTTGCTTAGTCAGCGGATAAGGATGGAATTTTAGCACCATAACTTTGAAACACATGTATGGATGGAATTTAAACACCTAAACACCATAACTTTTCAACACATGTACGGATGGGATTAAGGCACGTTTTCCATGAAACGATCTTAACGGTTCGGGTATTCCTATAAATACCCCATGCCCCCCATTGTTAAAATCACTAGAATTCTGATTTGAGAACCTCTAAGTTGAAACCATTGTTTCATACCTGAGATTCTTGAATCGGGATTAGCATTCGGGGACCCTTCGTAAGTATTCTTTCGTTCTTTTCCTTATTTTATTGCTTTTCGAGTCCGAAAGTCAAACTTTGTTTGACTTTCAGCGTTAACCAGTAATGGTCAATGCGAAGTTCTTTTGAACTTCGCAACGTGAGTGTAATCACGTTGGTCATAGTCCCTTGGGACTATGCCCACTGATTACCACGTTGTCTAGGGTCGTAGGGTAAGCGATCTAATGAATCGCTTATACCTCGAACCCGATCCAGTTTGGTCGATCATTAGGATCCGACCAAACACATTAGGTGACCATAGTAGGTAGGGAATAACCTTCCGAGGTTATACCCTATGGTCACATCGTTTAAGTAGTTGTATGATAGGTAGTTTATATGCCTTAGGTAAATTACCAGAATACCTTTTTCATGTATAATTGGTAATTAAGCATATGTAACCTAAACCTTTGTCACATAACTGATTATGTAATATGTTTAGGCATATAACACTTGTCATAGGGCTAGTTAGGCGGTCCGAACGCGTTTCACGCGAACGACGCGTTAAAGTAGCATAAGCTACCTAAACAGGTCGTAATGGGTCGTAGACACTTAGGTTAAGTTTCATTTAGTATGTAGGCTTTGACTAACCATATCACATGAGTTCCTACACTCATTTGGTTTACAAACCCTCATGCTACCCAGTCTTCCGATTTAGGTCCGGTTTATTAATGTAGTTACCTATATTAGGTGCCGTTTGATATCCGCGATCTCCAGCATTGTTTAGTTGTTACTCAAGGACTACTGAGCAATCTCAGGTGAGTACATAGACCCCTCTTTTACTGTTTTCCAAACTGTTTTGGGGTGGAACACATGTGCCTACTTGTTACATTCATGCTTTCCCGTTTTCACATCATATACCTGCTATGTTCGTTAGTACATTATAGTACATGATTTTATGACATTTCATGCTAGGTGTGCCCAATTGTGTGCATTACTTAGTACATCGTTTTACATGACATTTTGACATAGACATTTGACATGGATATTTGACATAGACATTTGACATGGATATTTGACATAGACATTTTGATATGATTTACATCTTGACATGAACACGTTGACATATTACCCAATACATTTGACAATTGATTTAAAACATAGACTTCTTACATTGGTTAGTTTGGTTTGATTAAGTGATTAAGTAACGATGCGTGTGTAATATGATACAAGCATGGTGGATACGCCGCTGGTACTTCCTATATATAAGTGTTTGTATGGTATTACATATCGTAGCGTTATTTGAATCATTTCAGTTTGAGACATATAACATTTTATACAAATAACATACTTTTCACAAGACATTGTTTTACAAACAACTTATCTTATACAAATCCATTTTACTATGGTTATTCATTTAACCATACATTATTCACTTATTTATACATATCATCTGAACTCATTATTTTTCAAATGATTTACAAAACAAAGCAAATAACAAGGTTCATGACTACACATTTTCTCAAACATAAGTCATGGAACCTATTTTCACAAAACCTATGTATCTCACAGGCATTTTTATGCTGACGTACCTATTTTCACATGTGTTTTTCAGGAACTGTTGCATAAGATGATCAAGATACACATAGGCAGACTTGGGCTTTAGTGACAATAAAAGATACAAGACTAGTTAATTATGTTGTATTTCCTTGTTTGTTAAGACATTGTAACACTTTTAATCAATAAAACGAAACTTCAATTGCCATGGATTTGAAACAATTAATTCTGTTACAACACTCCCCGATGTTTCCGCCGCGATTTGATGTTCTACGCGGTCGGGGTGTGACACTTTAGAGTAGATCACGAAGATGTTTAGAGTCACTTACTACTAGCTCGAGGCTAGGGAAGAAACTAGTCGAAAAACGAGTGGTTAATAGCAACGTAGTGAGGTCCTTGGCAATCCGCAAGCTCCGGGCTTCCTTGTATGTGATCCTTCACCCTTGTGAGTATGTGAAATGGCAAGATTGAAACTTGAATGATGGTGGGGTGTTGGCTATGGTTTCAGCCAAGATCAAAGGCAAGAGGGAGAGAGTGAGTGAAATTTTGTTTAAGTGTTTAGGTGAATGAAAGCTTAACTTATGGTGAAACTTATAGTCCATCCAATTCCATAATCCATAGTGTAATATGCCCTCTTGATACTAGACATAACTCAATATAATATTCAAGGTGTAAGAATTGTGTCCCACATGGGGGAACTCGTTCAAATGGGGGGGGGGGAAGGGTTATGGTTTGATTCCAACTAACTAGTTAAGTTCTAGTTAGATTAGTTAGGACTTTTAATTAGGTAATTAGTGTGTTATGAAATATAAAGGGTGTTAGGGTATTCGGGGACCCTAACTGGCTCAGAAAAATATAAACAATGTGTTTAACAATATTTTCGTGTTCCGGGTAATGTCCGGTTATTCGGTTTAAAACTGTTCCGTTAAACTGCTTAATTAATCCGTAAGGCATCCTATTTATATATTTTTGAAACGTTTTTACTTTCTAACACTTAGGAAAATATAACGGACTATTTAGTGACCTTTCTGTACACTATTAGTATATTAACAAATACGTGTAAGCATAACACAGATATCAGAAAGCAGTTAAGCAATTCCACACAGTCGTCAAGCACATTAATTATTATTAATAAACTGTACGGTTACATGTAAATTTGAGGGTTGTCACAATATGTACGGCCATCCTCCATAGGTAGGATGCCAATATTAATCCTACGTATTCTCCTTGGGTAGAATACGTACGTTCGTCCTCCTTGGGTAGGACAACAATCTTAAAACTTACTAAACAAAACTCTATCATGAAGTCCCTCATTTTATATCGACTTAATCACCGAGGCCAATGGCGAGCGGGTCATTAGTTAATAGCGCTATTAGGTTTAACAAACCTCACACCGTGTCATTCGAACGGGCGTGTACTAATGTTCTAAGGCAAAGGGTCAATGCTGATAGACATTGACTTAGGGCACAACTTACTTCCGTTAGTAGTCGATATCATACCGTCTAGTAGTTCACATGGGGAAGCCCCCACTAATTTTGGATATGGTTTGGGTAATGAAAGGGAACTGGTTAAACATACTTTCAACTACGGGGTAACCCCCACGGCAAATAAGCCAACGAAAGTCAAACCACGTTTTTTCAGAAACAACTTAAAACTAAACAACCAAACGTGAACTAACTCAACTTTGTTGTTGACTCGTTGTTACATGCCTAACAGGTCGCTAGATGCTTTTGGCGCTTGCATGAGGAGAAGGTTGTTTTGGAATATGTCCCGTGCTAAATATTTAATCCTTATGAATTTATTAAACCTACCTTTTGGACTTTAAACTTATGAACTATGGACTTATGTTTTGAACTTACGTTTTATGCTTCCTGTAACACCCAAAAATTTTAAAACAAAAATGTAAACAACCCTTATGATTTATAGTCCAATAGGAAACCCTAATTAAGACACCCAAGTAATTCTGTACAAACCCTAGAATTTTCAGAATTTTCAGAATCAGGATTAGGGCCCCTAAAACTCAGGGGGGGTATTCCCTACTTAACGATTTTCTTAATAACTTGCGGATGAAGTTGAATTTAATGATTTCGTCGACTCAGCTAGCCTAGTCCCACACGTGGCAACCCTATACATAAAATAAGTTCTCTCGCGGGCCGCCTCAAGTTAGCTTAAAACTCACGCGGGCCGCCTAAGGGTCAAAATTCGACTATAAATAGAGGATGTTGGGACTTGATTCTGGGCACAAAAACGACGATCAAACTCCAAAATTTTGCGGAGTTATCGTCCGATTACTCTCAAAACACACACGAAACACTAATTAAGTATAGCAGGGTGCTGCAGAACAGGGTAATAACTCGATCGCTATTACGATTCATTGTCCGATCGATCAATTTATCCAATGGATATTTAAGTGCCGCCCACATTAGGGTTATACTTTGTCGTTCGTCATTAATTTGACGGATCATCGTTAATTCGATGGATAAAGTATCGCACTTTGTGGTTCGTTGTGAGAATTTGATCTCGTGAGTTATCGTAAATGCTGTATTAAGTTAAATACCTAGTTTGTGAGTAAATTAGGTTAAGAAGATAATCAGTAGGCTAAACTCTGTCCGTATAAATCTACAATTGGAAACAAGGTAGCATCACTTGGAAATTTTAAGGTACGGATAGAATCTTTTCTTTCGATTTATCATTTCTGATTTTAAAGTCCGTATTAAGATCTAAGGTATAAGTTATAAGTTCAGTACGGATAGGTTCCTTTCTTTCAATTTACTTCATTTGATACAAGTATATCATTTCTGATTTTAAAGTCAGTATTAAGATCTAAGGTATAAGTTATAAGTTTAGTACGGATAGATTCCTTTCTTTCGATTTCTGTCAATCCTGATTTTAAATTCCGTATTAAGATTAAGTAAGTTATAAATTCCGTACGGATAGAATCCTTTATTTCGATTTATGTCGTTTTGATCCAAGTATATTATTCCTGATTTTAGATTTCGTATTAAGATTAAGTTATGAAATAAGTTATAAATTCCGTACGGATAGAATCCTTTATTTCGATTTATGTCGTTTTGATCCAAGTATATTATTCCTGATTTTAGATTTCGTATTAAGATTAAGTTATGAAATAAGTTATAAATTCTGTACTGATAGAATCCTTTCTTTCGAATTATGTCAGTTAGATACGTATAGAATCCATTCTTTCGATTTATGTCCGTTGGGTACGGATAGACTCCTTTCTTTCGATTTACGTCGCTTGGATATAAGTATATCATTCCTGATTATAAATCCCGTATTAAGATTAACTTCTGAAATAAGTTATAAATTCCGTATTAAGATTAAGTTCTGAAATAAGTTATAAATTCCGTATTAAGATTAACTTCTGAAATAAGTTATAAGTTCCGTATTAAGATTAAGTTATGAAATAAGTTATAAATTCCGTATTAAGATTTAAGTTATAAAATATGTGTTGAAAGTTACAAACGTTTTGAAAAAGGTTTTATTTTACATCAGTTATTTAGAAAATGGTTTATGAAAAATATTATTTTCGTATTTACAAGTATACATGTTTGTGAGTTAATTGTTCAAATTTCATACTCTAGTGGTTCCTTATTAACGAGTCAAGGTTTTATCTTGTTTCGTTTAATAAACCACATTTTCGGGACGAAATTGTCAAGATAGGATTGATATCCACACCTTGGTGACTGGTTCCACTCTTAGATTTTTATCTTACCAAAGATTCGTATTTTCAATTAATTATTATTTACAAGTTATAAGTTAAATATATTAAGGCTTACAAGTTACAAGTTAAATATCTTAAGACTTATAATTTATAAGTAAATAAGTTACAAGTTTAATATCATATATAAGTATTATGTTACTCAAGTCAAATTGTTTTAAATGACTATGTCTTGTTTTTAAAAACTCCTCACGTCTTTGATTATCGATTCATTTGACAGTCCGTTGAATTCCTATTCTAAACTTTGGATTTAGCTTTCATATCATGCGATAGTTTTCTGTTGAGTTATACTCATTATCGCATGTTCCAATATATGTTCCGTTTTGCTCTGAAAATAAGTTTTATAAGTTATATGAATAAGACCATTTGTACTCTGATACCCTGAGTATCGCTTCTCGTGGAGTGTCCCACGAGCATGTTGTTGCGGCATCGACATCATGTGCTCCATCCGTGACGGAGAGATTAGTTCACGGCGTCTCTTAAGTACAAGTGTGGTACATATAAGCTATTAGGAGGCGTATGGATCGATCCTAGGATTTAAGTTTTCAGGAAATGGATAACGGGTATGCCAACTTGCCATTTCGTGTGATAATTATGCAGGAGTAGCTACCTGTGTATTGTCACGTTTTCAGTTTGCTCATGGGTACATCCGTAAGATATGATTATGAAATTACGTTTTTGCATCGTATCATTTTCACATAAAGTTACCTCCGGATATTAAATAAAATAAGCTTTTGTTTTCCTCTATCCGCACACTGGGCAAAACTTTCGAAATTTTGCTCAGACGTACGTTTTTTTTTGTTTTCTTCTTTACGTCAGGTTATCAGGACAATCTGGGACGGAATATGGAAGAGTGCTCGAGTGTTTGGAAAAGACGGTAGAAATAATTATAATGGATTAGATATCCTTTATTAAGTTGTAAGCCGTGTAATACATTTAAGTATAAATGGAATTATGTTTTTGATCTGACTACTGTTATTGTGACACGTCGGCCCATTCCGGGACGGGGTGTTACAGCTATGGTATCAGAGCAAAGGCTCTTTCCTGTAGAAAACTTAAACATAAGTTAAGACCTGTGAGGTAATGGGTAGACATTGGGTTAGGATTTCGATGTCCAATCAGTCAATACATCGGTTAGTAACTTTTATTTTCACTTCATGGTAGTCTCGAACATAAGTATTTCGTCATCTTCATTGTTTTTACTCTAGCTTTATTTCAAGGATGACTATTAATCATAGTGGGTCGCGTTCAAGTATGATTATTAATATATATATATATATAGGTATGCAATAATTTCGAGGACGAAATTTTTTTAAGAGGGGTAGATTTGTAACACCCGAACATTTTAAAACAAAAATGTAAACAACCCTTATGATTTATAGTCCAATAGGAAACCCTAATTAAGACACCCAAGTAATTCTGTTCAAACCCTAGAATTTTCAGAATTTTCAGAATCAGGATTAGGGCCCCTAAAACTCAGGAGGGGTATTCCCTACTTAACGATTTTCTTAATAACTTGCGGACGAAGTTGAATTTAATGATTTCGTCGACTCAGCTAGCCTAGTCCCACACGTGGCAACCCTATACATAAAATAAGTTCTCTCGCGGGCCGCCTCAAGTTAGCTTAAAACTCACGCGGGCCGCCTAAGGGTCAAAATTCGACTATAAATAGAGGATGTTGGGACTTGATTCTGGGCACAAAAACGACGATCAAACTCCAAAATTTCGCTGAGTTATCGTCCGATTACTCTCAAAACACACACGAAACACTAATTAAGTATAGCAGGGTGCTGCAGAACAGGGTAATAACTCGATCGCTATTACGATTCATTGTCCGATCGATCAATTTATCCAATGGATGTTTAAGTGCCGCCCACATTAGGGTTATACTTTGCCGTTCGTCATTAATTTGACGGATCATCGTTAATTCGATGGATAAAGTATCGCACTTTGTGGTTCGTTGTGAGAATTTGATCTCGTGAGTTATCGTAAATGCTGTATTAAGTTAAATACCTAGTTTGTGAGTAAATTAGGTTAAGAAGATAATCAGTAGGCTAAACTCTGCCCGTATAAATCTACAATTGGAAACAAGGTAGCATCACTTGGAAATTTTAAGGTACGGATAGAATCTTTTCTTTCGATTTATCATTTCTGATTTTAAAGTCCGTATTAAGATCTAAGGTATAAGTTATAAGTTCAGTACGGATAGGTTCCTTTCTTTTAATTTACTTCATTTGATACAAGTATATCATTTCTGATTTTAAAGTCCGTATTAAGATCTAAGGTATAAGTTATAAGTTTAGTACGGATAGATTCCTTTCTTTCGATTTCTGTCAATCCTGATTTTAAATTCCGTATTAAGATTAAGTAAGTTATAAATTCCGTACGGATAGAATCCTTTATTTCGATTTATGTCGTTTTGATCCAAGTATATTATTCCTAATTTTAGATTTCGTATTAAGATTAAGTTATGAAATAAGTTATAAATTCCGTACGGATAGAATCCTTTATTTCGATTTATGTCGTTTTGATCCAAGTATATTATTCCTGATTTTAGATTTCGTATTAAGATTAAGTTATGAAATAAGTTATAAATTCTGTACTGATAGAATCCTTTCTTTCGAATTATGTCAGTTAGATACGTATAGAATCCTTTCTTTCGATTTATGTCCGTTGGGTACGGATACACTCCTTTCTTTCGATTTACGTCGCTTGGATATAAGTATATCATTCCTGATTATAAATCCCGTATTAAGATTAACTTCTGAAATAAGTTATAAATTCCGTATTAAGATTAAGTTCTGAAATAAGTTATAAATTCCGTATTAAGATTAACTTCTGAAATAAGTTATAAGTTCCGTATTAAGATTAAGTTATGAAATAAGTTATAAATTCCGTATTAAGATTTAAGTTATAAAATATGTGTTGAAAGTTATAAACGTTTTGAAAAAGGTTTTATTTTACATCAGTTATTTAGAAAATGGTTTATGAAAAATATTATTTTCGTATTTACAAGTATACATGTTTGTGAGTTAATTGTTCAAATTTCATACTCTAGTGGTTCCTTATTAACGAGTCAAGGTTTTATCTTGTTTCGTTTAATAAACCACATTTTGGGGACGAAATTGTCAAAATAGGATTGATATCCACACCTTGGTGACTGGTTCCACTCTTAGATTTTTATCTTACCAAAGATTCGTATTTTCAATTAAATTATTATTTACAAGTTATAAGTTAAATATATTAAGGCTTACAAGTTACAAGTTAAATATCTTAAGACTTATAATTTATAAGTAAATAAGTTACAAGTTTAATATCATATATAAGTATTATGTTACTCAAGTCAAATTGTTTTAAATTACTATGTCTTGTTTTTAAAAACTCCTCACGTCTTTGATTATCGATTCATTTGACAGTCCGTTGAATTCCTATTCTAAACTTTGGATTTAGCTTTCATATCATGCGATAGTTTTCTGTTGAGTTATACTCATTATCGCATGTTCCAATATATGTTCCGTTTTGCTCTGAAAATAAGTTTTATAAGTTATATGAATAAGACCATTTGTACTCTGATACCCTGAGTATCGCTTCTCGTGGAGTGTCCCACGAGCATGTTATTGCGGCATCGACATCATGTGATCCATCCGTGACGGAGAGATTAGTTCACGGCGTCTCTTAAGTACAAGTGTGGTACATATAAGCTATTAGGAGGCGTATGGATCGATCCTAGGATTTAAGTTTTCAGGAAATGGATAACGGGTATGCCAACTTGCCATTTCGTGTGATAATTATGCAGGAGTAGCTACCTGTGTATTGTCACGTTTTCAGTTTGCTCATGGGTACATCCGTAAGATATGATTATGAAATTACGTTTTTGCATCGTATCATTTTCACATAAAGTTACCTCCGGATATTAAATAAAATAAGCTTTTGTTTTCCTCTATCCGCACACTGGGCAAAACTTTCGAAATTTTGCTCAGACGTACGTTTTTTTTTTTGTTTTCTTCTTTACGTCAGGTTATCAGGACAATCTGGGACGGAATATGGAAGAGTGCTCGAGTGTTTGGAAAAGACGGTAGAAATAATTATAATGGATTAGATATCCTTTATTAAGTTGTAAGCCGTGTAATACATTTAAGTATAAATGGAATTATGTTTTTGATCTGACTACTGTTATTGTGACACGTCGGCCCATTCCGGGACGGGGTGTTACAGCTATGGTATCAGAGCAAAGGCTCTTTCCTGTAGAAAACTTAAACATAAGTTAAGACCTGTGAGGTAATGGGTAGACATTGGGTTAGGATTTCGATGTCCAATCAGTCAATACATCAGTTAGTAACTTTTATTTTCACTTCATGGTAGTCTCGAACATAAGTATTTCGTCATCTTCATTGTTTTTACTCTAGCTTTATTTCAAGTATGACTATTAATCATAGTGGGTCGCGTTCAAGTAAGATTATTAATATATATATAGGTATGCAATAATTTCGAGGACGAAATTTTTTTAAGAGGGGTAGATTTGTAACACCCGAACATTTTAAAACAAAAATGTAAACAACCCTTATGATTTATAGTCCAATAGGAAACCCTAATTAAGACACCTAAGTAATTCTGTACAAACCCTAGAATTTTCAGAATTTTCAGAATCAGGATTAGGGCCCCTAAAACTCAGGAGGGGTATTCCCTACTTAACGATTTTCTTAATAACTTGCGGACGAAGTTGAATTTAATGATTTCGTCGACTCAGCTAGCCTAGTCCCACACGTGGCAACCCTATACATAAAATAAGTTCTCTCGCGGGCCGCCTCAAGTTAGCTTAAAACTCACGCGGGCCGCCTAAGGGTCAAAATTCGACTATAAATAGAGGATGTTGGGACTTGATTCTGGGCACAAAAACGACGATCAAACTCCAAAATTTCGCTGAGTTATCGTCCGATTACTCTCAAAACACACACGAAACACTAATTAAGTATAGCAGGGTGCTGCAGAACAGGGTAATAACTCGATCGCTATTACGATTCATTGTCCGATCGATCAATTTATCCAATGGATGTTTAAGTGCCGCCCACATTAGGGTTATACTTTGTCGTTCGTCATTAATTTGACGGATCATCGTTAATTCGATGGATAAAGTATCGCACTTTGTGGTTCGTTGTGAGAATTTGATCTCGTGAGTTATCGTAAATGCTGTATTAAGTTAAATACCTAGTTTGTGAGTAAATTAGGTTAAGAAGATAATCAGTAGGCTAAACTCTGCCCGTATAAATCTACAATTGGAAACAAGGTAGCATCACTTGGAAATTTTAAGGTACGGATAGAATCTTTTCTTTCGATTTATCATTTCTGATTTTAAAGTCCGTATTAAGATCTAAGGTATAAGTTATAAGTTCAGTACGGATAGGTTCCTTTCTTTCAATTTACTTCATTTGATACAAGTATATCATTTCTGATTTTAAAGTCCGTATTAAGATCTAAGGTATAAGTTATAAGTTTAGTACGGATAGATTCCTTTCTTTCGATTTCTGTCAATCCTGATTTTAAATTCCGTATTAAGATTAAGTAAGTTATAAATTCCGTACGGATAGAATCCTTTATTTCGATTTATGTCGTTTTGATCCAAGTATATTATTCCTGATTTTAGATTTCGTATTAAGATTAAGTTATGAAATAAGTTATAAATTCCGTACGGATAGAATCCTTTATTTCGATTTATGTCGTTTTGATCCAAGTATATTATTCCTGATTTTAGATTTCGTATTAAGATTAAGTTATGAAATAAGTTATAAATTCTGTACTGATAGAATCCTTTCTTTCGAATTATGTCAGTTAGATACGTATAGAATCCTTTCTTTCGATTTATGTCCGTTGGGTACGGATAGACTCCTTTCTTTCGATTTACGTCGCTTGGATATAAGTATATCATTCCTGATTATAAATCCCGTATTAAGATTAACTTCTGAAATAAGTTATAAATTCCGTATTAAGATTAAGTTCTTAAATAAGTTATAAATTCCGTATTAAGATTAAGTTCTGAAATAAGTTATAAGTTCCGTATTAAGATTAAGTTATGAAATAAGTTATAACTTCCGTATTAAGATTTAAGTTATAAAATATGTGTTGAAAGTTACAAACGTTTTAAAAAAGGTTTTATTTTACATCAGTTATTTAGAAAATGGTTTATGAAAAATATTATTTTCGTATTTACAAGTATACATGTTTGTGAGGTAATTGTTCAAATTTCATACTCTAGTGGTTCCTTATTAACGAGTCAAGGTTTTATCTTGTTTCGTTTAATAAACCACATTTTGGGGACGAAATTGTCAAGATAGGATTGATATCCACACCTTGGTGACTGGTTCCACTCTTAGATTTTTATCTTACCAAAGATTCGTATTTTCAATTAAATTATTATTTACAAGTTATAAGTTAAATATATTAAGGCTTACAAGTTACAAGTTAAATATCTTAAGACTTATAATTTATAAGTAAATAAGTTACAAGTTTAATATCATATATAAGTATTATGTTACTCAACTCAAATTGTTTTAAATTACTATGTCTTGTTTTTAAAAACTCCTCACGTCTTTGATTATCGATTCATTTGACAGTCCGTTGAATTCCTATTCTAAACTTTGGATTTAGCTTTCATATCATGCGATAGTTTTCTGTTGAGTTATACTCATTATCGCATGTTCCAATATATGTTCCGTTTTGCTCTGAAAATAAGTTTTATAAGTTATATGAATAAGACCATTTGTACTCTGATACCCTAAGTATCGCTTCTCGTGGAGTGTCCCACGAGCATGTTGTTGCGGCATCGACATCATGTGCTCCATCCGTGACGGAGAGATTAGTTCACGGCGTCTCTTAAGTACAAGTGTGGTACATATAAGCTATTAGGAGGCGTATGGATCGATCCTAGGATTTAAGTTTTCAGGAAATGGATAACGGGTATGCCAACTTGCCATTTCGTGTGATAATTATGCAGGAGTAGCTACCTGTGTATTGTCACGTTTTCAGTTTGCTCATGGGTACATCCGTAAGATATGATTATGAAATTATGTTTTTGCATCGTATCATTTTCACATAAAGTTACCTCCGGATATTAAATAAAATAAGCTTTTGTTTTCCTCTATCCGCACACTGGGCAAAACTTTCGAAATTTTGCTCAGACGTACGTTTTTTTTTGTTTTCTTCTTTACGTCAGGTTATCAGGACAATCTGGGACGGAATATGGAAGAGTGCTCGAGTGTTTGGAAAAGACGGTAGAAATAATTATAATGGATTAGATATCCTTTATTAAGTTGTAAGCCGTGTAATACATTTAAGTATAAATGGAATTATGTTTTTGATCTGACTACTGTTATTGTGACACGTCGGCCCATTCCGGGATGGGGTGTTACACTTCCGCTGTTAACCTAAAGTTGGTTTACTTCCTTTTGGTCACCAATCGTATTGTGTTTGGTTTTATTTACTTAATTGAGTTGTTCAATATGATTGGTGGCTCGATCCTGGTCACGTCACGCCTCCAAGCGGTGGTACTCCGCATGGTGGATTTTGGGGGTGTGACAGATTGGTATCAGAGCCATTGGTTATAGTGAACTTGGTTTTAAATAGGGGAAAAGCTTTTGATAAAACCAGACTATAACCTGTACAGTGCTCAACGATCCGCAACGACGCTTCATTCCATGTGCAAGACTCGACACAATAGGTGGTATGATTTATGTTGTAATATCGATTAGATAGTTCACACTGTGCATTAATTAACGTGATAATTGCAATTTGAACCTTGTGTGCTTACGCTCTACTATCGTCCCACACTTACGCACTTTCGCGACACTTTTCTCACTTACTTTGCTTCGTTATGAAGATCATGAGCGGACGCGGAGGACGTATCAACCTCACTCAAACCCAGTTGACGGCTTTGATCAACGAACGAGTTGCTGAGGCACTCGCAGCAAATCCAGCAGGAGGTATAACCTGCTATATCAACCCATCTTAGGACGTTTAGATCCTACCCTTGCAAACCAACCCTCGTGCTTAACCTTATCTTTTATTCTCGCGCAACAGGTCAACATGCTCAGCCTCCTGTGTGCACGTTCAAAACGTTCATGGACTGCCGACCTACTACTTTCAGTGGCACATAAGGAGCAGTAGGCCTTCTTCACTGGTTTGAAAAGCTTGAGTTTGTTTTCGAGATGTGCGAATGCCCTGAAGACCGTAGGGTGAAATATGCTACCAGAACACTTGAAGGTGCTGCGTTAACCTGGTGGAAAGCACAGGTTCAACTACTAGGGCTGGCAGTTGCTAATGCCACCCCCTGGAATGGTTTCAAAGAACTGATCAAAGAGGAGTACTGTAGTCGGGATGACATCCACAAGCTAGAGGTGGAATTTTTCAATCTGAAGATGACGGGGTCTAAGATTGAGGTGTATACTAAGAGGTCAAACGAGCTGGCCATCTTGTGTCCCACTATGGTGGACCCTCCCATAAAACGTATTTAGCGGTACCTCAAGGGCCTTGTACCAGAGATTCAAAGTCACGTGACTTCGGCTAACCTGGGTACCATTCAGCAAATCATCAAGTTGGCTCACCGTCTCACCGACCAGGCAGTGGAACAAAACAGACTGCCTAAGCGTATTGGTGCTACTACTACTGACGCTCCCAATGAAAACAAGCGAAAATGGGATGGGAATTCCAGTAAGGGTTCAACTTCAGTTCAGTCTCAGCAGCGAAAGACTGATAACTACCAGAGTCCCGGTCAGCAATCTTCCAGTAATCAAGGACAGGGTGGGTACCGAGGGAACCACCCCAAGTGCAACCGGTGCAACAAGCATCACAGCGGGCAGTGCAACAAAGGTCGTTGTCAGAGATGTCACAAGCTGGGTCATGAAGCTAAGGATTGCAGGAGCCTGCGTCCTGCGAATCAGAATCGCCAACAACAATAACAAGCTCGACAGAACCACCAGCAGCAGCAACAGCAGGGCAATAAAGGTTGCTTTCAGTGTAGCGCTGAAGGCCACTTTAAGAGAAACTGCCCCTAGCTGAACCAGAATCAGAACAACAACAACCAAGGAAATAGGAACAACAATGGAGGCAACAACGGGGGTAACAATAATGGCAGTGGTGCCAGGGGACGTGTGTTCGTGCTGGGTCAGGGTGATGCAAGGAACGATCCCAACGTTGTGATGGGTAAGTTTCTTCTGGATGATTTCATTGTTACTGTCTTATTCGATCCGGGTGCCGATACTAGTTATGTGTCCTTAAAAGTTAGCCAAATGCTTAAGCGTACTCCAACACTTATAGACACCAAACACACGGTAGAACTAGCAAACGGTAAAGGTCTTGAAGCCACACACATAGTTAAGGGTTGTAACCTCGTCTTAGCTGATCAGACTATCTCTATCGATCTTATTCCTATCACACTTGGTAGTTTCGACATCGTTATTGGGATGGATTGATTATCTCATCATCAAGCGGAGATTGTTGGCAAGGAGAAAGTCGTCCGAATTCCTCGTTCTGGTGAAGAACCCCTCGTGATTCATGGCGATAAGAGTGGTGTTGTCGTAGGCACTATCTCTTTCCTTAAGGCCCAGAAGTGTTTGCGAAAGGGCCACACTGCCATTCTAGCACTCGTTACTGACACATCAACGGAAGAGAAGAGAATTGAGGACATTCCTATTGTGCGCGATTTCCCTGAGGTATTTCCTGAGGATTTACCTGGTCTTCCGCCTCATTGCCAAGTTGAGTTTCAAATCGAGCTAGCTCCTGGAGTAGCACCAGTAGCTCGAGCGCCAAATCGTCTAGTTCCATCAGAACTAGAAGAACTGTCTACGCAACTACAAGAACTCTTGGAAAAGGGTTTCATACGTCCTAGTTCTTCGCCTTGGGGAGCTCCAGTACTATTCGTGAAAAAGAAAGACGGTACTTTCAGAATGTGTATTGACTATCGCGAACTTAACAAGGTGACTGTGAAGAATCGTTATCCTCTTCCACATATTGACGACTTGTTCGACCAGTTGCAAGGGTTGAGTTATTACTCCAAGATTGATTTGAGATCAAGATACCATCAGCTGAGAGTCCGAGAGGAGGACGTCTCCAAAACAGCGTTCAGAACTCGTTACGGCCATTACGAGTTTCTGGTTATGCCTTTCGGATTAACGAATGCACCTGCGGTCTTCATGGATCTCATGAACCGAGTGTGCAAGCCTTACCTGGATAAGTTCGTTATTGTATTCATCGACGATATCCTGATCTATTCAAAGAGTCAGGAGGAACACGAGCAGCATCTACGACTTATGCTGGAACTTCTTCGAGCAGAGCAACTGTATGCTAAATTTTCAAAATGTGACATCTGGCTTCGCGAAGTCCACTTTCTAGGCCACGTAGTAAACAAGGATGGGATTCATGTTGATCCATCCAAGGTTAACTTGATCAAGAACTGGCCTGCACCCCGTACACCAACAGAAATCCGCCAATTCTTGGGTTTGGCAGGATATTACAGAAGGTTTATCAAGGATTTCTCAAAGATTGCGCAACCTCTCACTTCACTGACTCAGAAAGGTGTCACCTATCATTGGGGTGATGCACAGGAATCTGCTTTTCAGCACTTGAAGGATAGACTTTGTAGCGCGCCTATCCTCTCATTGCCTGAAGGCACAGAAGATTTTGTGGTTTACTGCGACGCTTCCAGCCAAGGACTTGTTGCGTATTAATGCAACGTGATAAGGTCATTGCCTACGCATCGCGCCAACTTAAAGTTCACGAAAGGAACTACACTACGCATGACTTGGAATTGGGAGCAGTTGTTTTCGCGCTTAAGATATGGAGACATTACCTGTACGGTACCAAGTGCACCATTTACACCGATCACAGGAGTCTCGAGCATATCTTCAAGCAAAAAGAGATAAACATGCGTCAACGTCGATGGGTCCAGCTCTTGAATGATTACAAATGCGCGATCAAGTACCATCCGGGCAAGGCCAATGTGGTGGCAGATGCCCTCAGTCGAAAGGATACTATACCTAAGTTTGTACATGCTTTACAGCTTACCATCCAATCCAACCTTCCCGCTCAGATTCGTGATGCTCAGGTTGAAGCATTGAAAGCAGAGAACATCAGGGCTGAGTCCTTACGAGGATCGAGGCAGCAGCTAGAACAAAAAGAAAACGGCGCCTACTATGTAAACGGACACATCTGGGTCCCACTGTATGGAGACCTACGCGAGCTAGTGATGGATGAAGCACATAAGTCTCGTTATTCAGTACATCCGGGTTCGGATAAAATGTACCATGATCTCAAGACTACGTATTGGTGGCCTGGCATGAAAGCCCACATAGCAACCTACGTCAGTAAGTGCTTGACTTGTGCGAGAGTCAAGACTGAATATCAGAAACCATCAGGTCTACTTCAACAACCAGAGATACCTAAATGGAAATGGGAGCAAATTTCCATGGATTTCATTACTGGCCTGCCTAGATCTCAATGTGGAAACGATACCATTTGGGTGATCGTAGATCGACTGACCAAGTCTGCACATTTTCTGGCTATCAAAAAAACGGATAAGTTTTCTACTCTTGCAGACATTTACCTAAAGGAAGTGGTATCAAGGCACGGAGTGCCAACCTCCATCATTTCCGATCGTGACGCGCGTTTTACTTCTGAACTGTGGCAAGCAATGCACAAGTCTTTTGGCTCACGTTTAGATATGAGCACTGCTTATCACCCACAGACGGATGGGCAATCTGAACGCACCATCCAAACCCTTGAAGACATGCTTCGGGCATGTGTAATCGACTTTGGTAATGGCTGGGAGAAGCACCTCCCGTTAGTGGAGTTCTCGTATAACAACAGTTACCACACCAGCATACAGGCTGCTCCGTTTGAGGCATTGTACGGACGGAAGTGCCGATCGCCTCTTTGTTGGGCAGAAGTTGGTGACAGCCAAATCACTGGCCCAGAACTTGTAGTGGATACAACCGAAAGGATTGCTCAGATATGACAACGAATGGCGGCAGCTCGTGACCCTCAGAAAAGCTATGCCAATAAGCGAAGGAAACCACTCGAGTTCTAGGTTGGGGATCGAGTGCTACTCAAAGTCTCACCTTGGAAAGGTGTAGTCCGTTTTGGCAAACGAGGCAAGCTCAATCCGCGATACGTTGGACCATTCGAAATCATTGAGAAAATTGGCAAAGTCTCTTACAGGCTGTTTTTACCTGAAGAACTCAGCGGAGTTCACAATGTATTCCACGTGTCAAATCTGAAAAAGTGTCTGTCAGATGAGACCCTCATAGTTCCCTTAAAGGAGCTCACTATCGACGACCAGCTACGATTCGTCGAGGAACCAGTAGAGATTACTGATCGAGATGTTAAAATTCTCAAGCGCACCAGGATACCTCTCGTCCGAGTTCGTTGGGATTCCCGTCGTGGCCCAGAGTATACCTGGGAACGAGAAGACCAAATGAAACTCAAGTAACCCCAGCTGTTTAAGAAAAACGCAACCACTACTGAGGCTGAAGCTACTGCAGAATTTCGGGATGAAATTCCAAATCAACGGGGG
Source organism: Helianthus tuberosus (assembly GCA_030545235.1). Lineage (NCBI taxonomy): Eukaryota > Viridiplantae > Streptophyta > Magnoliopsida > Asterales > Asteraceae > Helianthus > Helianthus tuberosus. The sequence continues at coordinate 483,516 of JARYGA010011515.1, read as the reverse complement.
GATGATGTGACACCCCAGGAAAACCAGGAAAACAACGCAACTTAACTAGCTTCCTCAGTAACCAGGTGCTAAATTTCGGGACGAAATTCTCTTAACAGGGGGAGAATGTGACAACCCTCATAATTCCTTGTATTCGTACAATTTAGTAATGGTAATTAAAGTGCTTAACTGCTCTCTAATTTCTGTGTTATACTTACATGTACTTGTTAACATACTAGTAGTGTACAGAAAAGTCATTAAATAGTCCTGTGTGTTTTCCTAAGTGTTGAGAATTAAAAATGTTACAAAAATATATATATAGGACACCTTACGGATTAATTAAGCACTTTAACGGAACAGTGTCAAATCGAACAACCGGACACCACCCGAAACACCAAAATAATGCTAGAAGCATTGTTTATATTTTTCTGAGCTAGACATGGTTCCCGAACACTTAAACACACTACATAATACATGTAACACATTAAAACTCTAGACTTAGCATTTAACCTTCACTAATCAAATCATTTACCATCAACAATTACAACTTACCCCCCCCCCCCTGCTAGAACCGTCCCCAAGCATGGCCCCACTCAAGGATTGAAATCTTCCTAATATCTTCCTAATCTTCTCTTGGATATGGTGAAGATTTGTCATGTACTTTTGTAGACACATTAAGCATTGAGTATTGGAGAATTTGAATATAAGAACCAACCACACTCATCACCTTCATCAAACTCCCTCATCTCTCCTTCTCCCCTCAATAATCTCGGCCCAAACACCCCCTTACACCACCATAATTTTCAATCATCCATCTTCCAATCCAAGTGTACTTCAAGGTGTAAGAAGGTGAACAACGAAGCTTGGTGCTCTCGGAAGTTGAAGGACCTTCTCTATTCGCTATTAACCACCACTTTTCTACTCTTGAACTTCCCTAGTCTTGAACTAGTGGTAAGAACTTAGATCTTTGCATCTTACATCATGTTTAGGTGGTTAAAGATGTGTAGTGATCAAAATGATAAGAAACTCTAAAGAAACCTCAAACAAGTCTTGAACATAAACTAGTCTAGTGATGAAGTGATGTTAATATGATGTTGTTATGATTCTTGTTGATTATCTGATGATTTTCTTGTTAATATTGATGTTTGATGCTGTTGTGATCACTAAACATGTTAATGGAATCAATCGAACATAAGTTAGAAAGTTAAAAGCAGAAACAGTAGGCTGTTTGGAGATTACAGCCAACTGAAGTTGGCTGTAACAGGAATGTAACTTAACGAAAAATGTATTATCTGAAGTCTAGATTTATGTATTATGAAATACGGTTCTAATGGCACTGGAATCGTAATTTTTGGACTCCGTTTACTATTTTTAAAGTGTCATTTTGTAACAGCAGCTAGAGCTGCATTTTTTCTGCTGAAAAAATGCGTTCTGTTTTCTGTCATAACTTGAGTTCTGTGTAGAGTTAGATCATGGAATTTGTACTATAGATGACCACCGATGTATTTGTAATTCTATCACTGGAATTTCGTAAATCGGACTCTTGATTAATTTAAAATAAATTATTCCGTGGACTGCAGTCAGAAAAAGATAAATCTGATTTCAGTCTGGAAAATGAATTTTAATAAAATATTGGTAATGAGCTGGACCCCGATATTTTTACACAATAATATTCGGATTGTTTAAGACATTCTGTAAAAATTTGGGAATTTTTGGAATAAGTTAACTATTTTATTAAAATATCCGAAAACAGCCCGGTTTTGAATATTAAAGCTGAAATGACATAAGTTGTAATTTGCGTGTCTAAATGTCGAGTATGTTATCTGTGAATGATCTAACATGTTATGTGTCAATAAAAGTGTTATGTGCAATACCGTATGTTTATTTATGAACGGGAATAGATGGGAAGTTTATATGGGCATAAACCGTTAAAGTAATGCATGTTATGTTTATTTACGTGTTGGAACTTTGTGCTCTATTTGAAAATCACTAAATGACTAACTGGTAATCATATTAGGACGAGATTGACCGACCTTGACTGTTAGCTATATTTGAGTATCTAACCGAGCAAACCGAGGTGAGTTCACACACTTTCTAAGGCATGGGATTCCCGGTGGTTGGGAATGGGTTAAAGAATTAAAACGGAACCTACATATCCTCCTTGGGTAGGATATGTACGGCCATCCTCCATAGGTAGGATGCTAATATTAATCCTGCGTATTCTCCTTGGGTAGAATACGTACGTTCGTCCTCCTTGGGTAGGACAACAATCTTAAAACTTACTAGACAAAACTCTATCATGAAGTCCCTCATTTTATATCGACTTAATCGCCGAGGCCAATGGCGAGCGGGTCATTAGTTAATAGCGCTATTAGGTTTAACAAACCTCACACCGTGTCGTTCGAACGGGCGTGTACTAATGGACTAAGGCAAAGGGTCAATGCTGATAGACATTGACTTAGGGCACAACTTACTTTCGTTAGTAGTCGATGTCATACCGTCTAGTAGTTAACATGAGGAAGCCCCTACTAATTTTGGATATGGTTTGGGTAATGAAAGGGAACTGGTTAAACATACTTTCAACTACGGGGAAACCCCCACGGCAAATAAGCCAACGAAAGTCAAACCACGTTTTTCAGAAACAACTTAAAACTAAACAACCAAACGTGAACTCACTCAACTTTGTTGTTGACTCATTGTTACATGCCTTACAGGTCGCTAGATGTTTTTGGAGCTTGCATGAGGAGAAGGTTGTTGTGGAATATGTCCCGTGCTAAATATTTAATCCTTATGAATTTATTAAACCTACGTTTTGGACTTTAAACTTATGAACTATGGACTTATGTTTTGAACTTACGTTTTATGCTTCCGCTGTTAACCTAAAGTTGGTTTACTTCCTTTTGGTCACCAATCGTATTGTGTTTGGTTTTATTTACTTAATTGAGTTGTTCAATATGATTGGTGGCTCGATCCTGGTCACGTCACGCCTCCAAGCGGTGGTACTCCGCATGGTGGATTTTGGGGGTGTGACAGTTAGGATCGTTCCTCGATAAACGAGCTTCAATCTTGGCCCTCCATGTGTGCCCATTGTTTTACAAACCTTTGGGTGCCCCAAAACAAGAACCAAAGCCAGAAACCAGCTGCTGATTGCGAAAACTAGTTTTTGCATATCTGGGCAGCTCTCGCGCCTCGCGTAAGAGTCAAGGAAGTCTTACGCGCCCCGCCTGAGCCAAAGTTTGGCAGATTTGCAGTTTAGGTCCCTGAAGTTGTAAATCTTGGTTTTCTATGCTTTTTCGGCACATTTAAGCCCCGTTAACCCCATTTCAAGGCAATAAAAGGAAGTTAAAGTATATGGAACATAAAATATGCTCAAAAATATCTCGGATGTTGGTTCGTTTGGTCGTACGGTTGCGTTATTCGACTAATTACGACGGAGGTCGTAACGGACGCAAAAACGATCCAAATTACGCGACGAATGAATTTTATCATGCCAATCATTAAACTAAAATATTTTAATGATTACATAAATTTTTGGATGTCCGGATATATTCAGAACGTAAGATATGCGCGAAAATGCAAACTTGTGCACTTTTTGACGCTTTTAGTCCCTATTGATCAAGAAAGTTTATTTTTGCGCACCAAACACCTCAAAGCCTATTTATAAGCTATGTAAAGGATATTTAGGGCATGTTTAACTTATGATCAAGTTCCAGAATATTCGTTACAGTACGAATCGGCATACTTTCGCAGTTTGTCGAAATTAGTCCCTATAAGCGAATAAACTTGATTTCGACACACAAAACCTTCCAAAACTTATTTCTAAGTTATGTAAAGGTTATTTAAGGTATGTTAAGCCTTTGTCACTATTTCAGAGTGTTTTTTGCATTAAACTGGTTATATTTACGCATCAGTTCGTGTATAACCTTCTAGAAAGCGATTTAAAGCTCGAAATCGAACAAGAATTGATATGTGCAAATGATACACATATTTATACAAATCCCAAGTATGAAGCACAATATTTCATTGATTTGGTATTTGTTAAATGGTCGCAGAGGCACATATGTCACAGACTCCCCTACTTTAGGAAATTTCGTCCCGAAATTTATTCGTAGGAGTCTGTCTGTGACGCTATGTTAAATAATTGTCTTGCATGGAATCTAGGGTGTCATCTATTTGCGTAGAGTAACCCATCAAAGATTTTTATGCAAGGCATAACCCTGTCATTCCCCAGTGGATATACTTCGAAATGAAAATGAATGGACGATTCACTTTCTCCAATGGGTTCTTTGTCAGGTGTCGAAAGGATATTCATTTCCCTTGACGGATATTCTTCAGAGGCGAAAATGAATGCACGATTCATTTTCCTCAATGGGTTCTTCGTCAGAAATGGAAATGAAGGAATAATCAAAAGGATATTCATTTCCCTCAACGGATATTCTTCAGAAACGAAAATGAACGGATAATCATTTCCCTCAACGGATATTCTTCAGAAACGAAAATGAACGGATAATCATTTTCCTCAACGGGTATTCTTCAGAAATGGAAATGAAGGAATAATCAAAAGGATATTCATTTCCCTCAACGGATATTCTTCGAAAAAGAAAATGAACGGATAATCATTTCCCTCAACGAGTATTCATCAGAAATGGAAATGAATGAATAATCAATAGGATATTCATTTCCCTCAACGGATATTCTTCAGAAATGAAAATGAACGGATAATCATTTTCCTCAACAGGTATTCTTCAGAAATGGAATGAAGGAATAATCAAAAGGATATTCATTTCCCTCAACGGATATTCTTCAGAAACGAAAATGAACGGATAATCATTTTCCTCAACGGGTATTCTTCAGAAATGGAATGAAGGAATAATCAAAAGGATATTCATTTCCCTCAATGGATATTCTTTCAGAAGTGAGAAATGAATAGCTAGTTCATTTTTCCTCAACGGGTGCTTCATCAGAAATGGAAATGAATGACTAATTAAAAGGATATTCATTTCCCTCAACGGATATTCTTTAGAAACGAAAATGAACGGATAATCATTTTCCTCAACGGGTGTTCTTTAGAAATGGAATGAAGGAATAATCAAAAGGATATTCATTTCCATCAACGGATATTCTTTCAGAAGTCAGAAATGAATAGCTAGTACGTTGTAGGTTGTCATGTAGCTGACATAGTTTGAGATACGGTACAAGACGCACTACAGTGAGTTCATGTCCCCCTTTTCTCTTAACTGTTTTCAGTTTAATACTTCGGGGGTTGAATACATGTTACAATTATTACAGACATTTTTATACATGGTATGGTTAGCTTAAGGAGGGTTTACTGCGTGATCATGTGAGTGGTGGGCATGACACTTAAGGCCATTAATCCTCATTGTAGGACCAAGGGACATAAGTGATAGATCTATTTGGGTGTAGCGAGCCCACACCCATGAGGCCGGGGCGGCCCATAGTGGTGACTATGTCATCATACCAGAGACAAATTTGCTAGGTTTGAGTCTTCCTGCACCATTTTCACACATACCATTGGCTTTGCAACCCATTTGTGATCTGTTTTTCCTTATTGCTACATACCAGGGACATTTATACATACAATACATATTTCAAAGGTTTAAACACACAAACTTACACATGAACTCGCTCAACTTTTTTTGATATTTTTAAACTACATGTATTTTAGGGAATTAATCGGATCTGGCAAGTGATGCATGTTAGTCAAGCTGCGTACTAAATAAAGATGTCATCCAGGGTTGTAGGGTTTGGGAAGTGTAACCTCTTCCTGGACGGGTTACATGTCTCTAAACCTTGTTTTATTGAAAGTCTTTTGTTGAGTCTTATGAACTCGTTTTAAACAAGTCATGGTTTTTAACTTATTTTGGGGTGGATGTTTCAAGACAAGTATGTTATGCATTTTCTAAACTATATTAATGGATGAACATCTCGTGTTTTTATCATATAGCATTGTTATGATCGATCGTTATGGTATTAAGAAGTCACACCAAATAAACCACGCTTCCGCAAAAGCCAGGGTGTGACAGCTTGGTATCAGAGCCTCGATCATAGCGAACTAGGATTTCTTTCTCGAGTCTAGACTATGATCACTAGGGCTCTCACGAAAATGTTTTCAAAACATATTTACATTGCATACACAAAACGTCCAGATCCAGGAACAAACATTTTTACAAACAAAAGGCACAAATACACATCTCAAAAAGGCTATGTATATAATTCAGTCTTAGAGACTGAGGGAGTTCTGTCTTAGAGGCTGGGGAAAATTTTAGTCTTAGAGACTGGGGAAAAAATTTAGTCTTAGAGACTGGGAAAGTTTGGTCTTAGAGGCCAGGGAGTGAGTCGTAGAGACTGGGAAAGTTTGGTCTTAGAGGCCAGGGAGTTAGTCTTAGAGACTGGGAGGTTTGGTCTTAGAGACCAGGGAGTTAGTCTGAGAGACTAGGGAGTTCAGTCTAAGAGACTGGGTGGGATAGTCTGGGAAGACTAGGATGCATACATGATTACATTGCTATTTGCTTACATGCTTATCAGATATATGTGCATATGTTGAGGTTGTGTTACAGGCACCATGGCATCTTCTTCTGATAGTGGAGTGTCCGACACGATAGACCCTATGACTATTACCTCAGATGACGAGATAGCCATAGACCTGGAGGTTTATACATCAGACACCACGAGTACCGACGAGGATGATTTTCAGCCCTTTGCCCTACCGGACTTTGGAGATGACTTGCCCTTAGCTGATGGTCTACCGGGAGAGGATCTACCACTTGTCCAGATCCCTGCCCCTCTCCCACTTGCTGCAGTTCCCTTTGAGGAACAGCCACTTGACGCGTTATCTGATGACGACATCGATCTATTCATCGAGGGTCCCCCGGAGGGTGACCAGGATGGCGGGGACCCGATGGATGACGATATTCCACTTGCTGATATTCCGGTCGATGACCCTGTTGTTCCTGTGGTTGAGGTTCCTGCTGTTGATGCTATTGTTGTGCCACCTATCGAGGCTCCTGTTGTGGAGGCCTTGCCTGATCCGTCCGGTTCCTACTCTCTTGAGTCTGTATCATCCGCCACTCTTCACGCCCAGGACGTGCAGCACTACTCCACCGACACTGATTCAGACATGGCGATGTCTGCTGCACCCATTGTTCCCCATGACTTTGACCCGGATCCTGAGGTTGAGTTTGTACCTACTGAGCCACCCGTTGATGCACCAGTTGTTGCACCACCAGTTGCAGATTGATTTTGATTCCTCCACCTCCTTCTCCCCCACCACCAGCTTAGGGGTATTAGGTCTCCTGTAGATAGGCTACTTTGGTGAGAAGACAGCTATTGAGCCGTGATTGTGAAGACTTTTGAAGACCACACTTTTGATATTTGACTTTTTGGTTGTTGTAAATTTTTAGACGATTCAGACAAGGGTGATGTGACCCTTAGTCTCTTTGGACATATGATATAATTGTAAAACTGTACTGGTGGTCTTGTTTTATGCAAAGCTCAATCGCAGCCTTCTCATTACATGCATTGTTGATTTATTTGTTTATGATTATGACATGGGATGTTATGTGTTATTGTTGATGGGTGTTATTACATATGCATATTACTTACTGTACTTACTATGACCTGACTGTTACAATCTTCTTATAAAAGATGCCTCCACGACGAGACACACGTTTGCCTACCACTGAGGCGGAGTTACAGGAGCGAATTACCCCAGAAATAGCATAGTATGAGGCCTCCCGCGCCGAGACTAGCGGAGGTTCCTCAAGGAACAACAACCCACCCAATGGTAATGTCCAACTCGCTTGAGACACATTACGTTACATTGGATATTTCTTATACATTCGCTAATGCTTTCTGTAAATGATATTGCCTGTAAAGGCTGTATCTACAAACAATTTCTGGATTGTAAGCCCTTAAATTACGACGGCACTAGAGGTGTTGTTGCTTTCGTCAGATGGACGGAAAAGACGGATTATGTTTTAAGGATGAGAAAGTGTGCTCTTGAACACCAAGTTACATACATCTCAGGGCTCTTTCTTGATGGTGCTTTATCCTGGTGGAATCTTCAAGTACAAACCCTGGGGGAGGCGGCGGTGTATGCATTGAGATGGACTGAGCTGAAGGAGCTCATGAGGAAGAAATACTGTACATGGGCCGAAATACAGAAGCTGGAAACTAAATTCTGGCACCTCAAAATGGACCGTCCAAAAATTGTTGAATATGTACAAAGGTTCCACGACTTGTCACGTGTTGTGCCGTATATGGTTGATCCTGAATTTAAACGCATTGAGCATTTCATCTGGGGATTGGCACCCCAGATCATGAGCATGGTAACAATGTCCAAGCCTCCAACGATTACCGAAGCCATTGATCTCAGCGTGGCACTTACAGAGGAAGCCATCCGGTTAAACAATTTTTCAATCTCTGAACTGAAAACGAAGGAAACACATGTTGAATCATCATCAAGTGAGAACAAGAGGAAGTTCTCAAACTTTAAAAAGGGTACCAGCAGTGTCAGCAAGAAAGATGAGAGAAGTGCACCAGCCAGGGCCAAAACTGGTGCCGAAAACGAAGGAAGAGGATACATGGGCACCCTGCCCAAGTGTGATGCATGCCAATATCATCACCCCGGCCCATGCAAATTCAGGAAATGTGAGTCCTGTGGGAAGACTGACCACTTAAAAGAAACATGCTGGGCTGGTAATGGTGTTGGTCATGGTAATCAAAGAGGTCATGGAGGAGGGAATGGAAACCGCAAACAGGGAGGAAATGGTGGGAATGGGAATCATGGGAATCAAGCTGGTAACCGGGGAGCTAACACCAATCGAGGCAGTAATGGTAATGGTAACGGTCAAGGGCCGGGATGTTTTAACTACGGAGACATCGGGCACTTCAAGCGTGAATGCCCAAAACTCAATCAAGCTCAGGGAAGGGTATTCAGCATTGGAGCAAGGGAAGCACGCCAGGACCCGAACGTTGTCACTGGTACGTTCCCTATAAATCAACGCTTTGCATCTGTTCTATTTGACACTGTGCCGACTATAGCTTTGTATCGTTAGAATTTAAAAGTATGCTTGGGTTAACTGCTAGTAAGTTAGATATTCCGTACTCAATCAAACTGGTTAATGGAAAGCTAGTTGAAACGAATGAAGTCATCAGAGGATGCGTAATCGAGCTGGGAGAGCACGAGTTTACACTAGATCTACTGCCAGTCGAGCTGGGAAGCTTCGACGTGGTAGTAGGAATGGATTGGTTGTCAAGCAACAGAGCCGAAATTGTATGTCACGAGAAGACCATTCGCATCCCAATGGCGAATGGAGAAACAATTGTGGTACACAGAGAGAAGCGTGATACGCCCTTAAGGATCATTAGTTGCTTGAAGGCTAGAAGATGTTTGAAGAAAGGATGTGTTGCCTTCTTGGCGCACATCGTGGATAAGGAGGCCGCTGAGCCAAAGATAGAAGACATTCCAGTCGTAAAGGAATATCCTGAAGTCTTTCCAGAAGACTTGCCAGGATTGCCGCCACAAAGACAAGTCGAGTTTCATATTGACTTAGTCCCAGGCGTCGCGCCTGTGGCTAAGGCACCCTATCGACTTGCACCTTCAGAGATGCAAGAGCTGTCAACACAACTCCAGGAGCTTTTGGATAAGGGATTTATCAGGCCAAGCTTCTCGCCTTGGGGAGCTCCAGTCCTTTTCGTTAAAAAGAAAGATGGTAGTTTTTGCATGTGTATCGACTACCGGGAGCTGAACAAGTTGACAATCAAGAATAGATATCCTTTACCAAGGATCGACGACCTGTTTGATCAGTTACAAGGTTCAAGTTTTTACTCAAAGATCGACCTACGATCAGGTTACCACCAGCTGAGGATTCAGGAAGAGAGTATTCCAAAAACTGCTTTTAGGACTCGTTATGGACATTACGAGTTCCTGGTTATGCCGTTCGGGTTGACAAATGCGCCAGCCGTGTTCATGGACTTGATGAACATATTCAGTAAGCCGTATCTTGATAAGTTCGTGATCTTGTTTATTGATGACATTTTGATCTACTCAAAGACGAAGGAAGATCATGAGCAACAATTAAGAGCTATTCTAGAGCTGCTTAAGAAAGAGAAGTCATACGCTAAGTTCTCGAAGTGCGAATTCTGGTTATGCAAGGTTTAGTTCCTTGGTCATGTGGTTAATGGAAATGGAATCCATGTGGATCCCACAAAGATTGAAGCAATCAAAAATTGGGAGACTCCTGAGACGCCAACCGAGATTCGACAGTTCCTAGGTTTGGCTCAACCTTTGATCTCTCTCACCCAGAAAGACAAAAAGTTTGATTCGGGAGACAAACAAGAAGAAACATTTCAGTTGTTGAAGAACAAACTTTGTGACGCACCAATCTTATCTCTACCCGAAGGCACGGACGACTTCGTGGTATATTGCGACACCTCGCGTCAAGGTTTAGGCTGTGTGCTGATGCAGCGACAAAAAGTTATAGCCTATGCTTCGCACCAGCTGAAGGTTCATGAGAAAAACTACACCACGCATGACTTGGAGTTAGGCGCTGTGGTGTTTGCATTAAAGATCTGGCGACATTACTTATATGGCACGCGGTGTACAATCTATACTGATCACAAGAGCCTGCAGCATATCTTCGATCAGAAAGAGCTTAACATGAGACAAAGACGATGGGTAGAGTTGTTGAACGACTATGATTGTGAAATCAAGTATCACCCAGGGAAGGCGAATGTAGTCGCCGATGCCTAAAGTCGGAAAGAAAAGATTAAGCCCATAAGGGTTAGGGCTTTGGAAATGATTGTTCAGACAGACCTCTCGTTGCGTATTCGTGCCGCGCAGAGAGAAGCTCTCAAAATGGAAAACCTTGTGAATGAATATCTCCATGGGATGGAGAAGCAATTGGTACCAAAGGAGGATGGAACGTTATTTTTCTTGGGAAGAATTTGGGTTCCTTTCTTTGGTGGTCTGAGAGACGTTATCTTTGATGAGGCTTACAAGTCACGGTACTCGATCCATCCAGGATCGGATAAAATGTACCAAGATCTAAAGGATTTCTATTGGTGGCCGAGGATGAAAGGCGATGTTGCGATATTTGTTGGCAAATGTCTAACTTGCGCCAAGGTAAAGGTTGAATACCAGAAGCCTTCAGGTCTCTTGCAACAACCTGAAATACCCTAATGGAAATGGGCACAGATCTCTATGGACTTCATAACGAAATTGCCAAGGACGCCCAAGGGCCATGATACGATTTGGGTAATTGTAGACCGTTTACGAAATCTGCACACTTTTTGGCAATCAAAGAGAAAGACAACATGAGCAAGTTAGCTGAGCTATACCTGAGAGAGATTGTTGCACGACTTGGAGTGCCTCTCTCAATTATCTCTGATAGAGATGGAAGATTCGTGTCAAGGATTTGGCAATCCTTCCAGGAAGCTTTTGGCTCTCAGCTGAATCTGAGTACTACATTTAACCCGCAGACAGACGGACAGAGCGAGCGAACGATTCAAACATTGGAAGACATGTTGCGAGCTTGCGTAATGGATTTAGGTGGAAGTTGGGACACTCACCTACCATTGGTCGAATTTTCATACAACAACAGTTATCATGCAAGCATTCAGGCTGCACCGTTCGAAGCTCTTTATGGACGCAAGTGTCGATCACCCTTATGCTGGGCAGACGCGGGTGATAGACAGCTTGTGGGTCCGAAATTGGTTCAGGAAATGACAGACAAGATTATCCAGATCCGAGAACGCATCAAAGCAGCTCGTGATCGATAAAAGTGTTATGCGGACCGGAGAAGAAAACCTCTGGAATTTGAGGTGGGAGATATGGTATTGTTGAAGGTTTCACCCTAGAAGGGTGTGGCACGCTTTGGGAAGCGTGGGAAGTTGAACCCCAGATACATTGGTCCATTTAGAATCCTGGAATGGATTGGTCTCGTAGCATACAAGTTGGATTTACCTGCTGAACTAACCGGTGTTCACGATATATTTCTTGTATCTAATTTGAAAAAGAGTCCAACTCAAGAGACAGTGGTCATTCCTACCGACGAAATTCACATTGACGACACACTCCACTTTACTGAAGAACCAGTTGAGGTCACGGATTGGAAGATTAACAAGACACGCAGGAGTAGTGTCAAACTCGTCAAAGTTCGTTGGAATGCGCGACACGGTCCAGAGTTCACTTGGGAATGTGAGGATCGCATGAAGGAAAAATACCCACATTTGTTCCCCAAGACCCATGCAACTAGAAGCAGAACTTAAATTTCGGGACGAAATTTTCTTAACGGCGGGAGAATGTGACAACCCTCATAATTACAGGTATCAGTACAATTAATTAATATTAAATTTGTGCTTAATGACTGTGCTTGATTTCAACTGTTGACTTAAACTGCTTTATGATTTCTGCATCATACATACACGTGCATCACATTTCATACTGTCACACCATTTATCACAGACAAACTTTAGTGACATACTTGATGCACAAAGCACAGTTAGCACAGTGAGCGGATAACTCAGAAATATACTGACAGTGCCAGTACATAGACAGACAGTGTTTTGAGGCCCAGTATGAGCCAGAGACAAGGTACTACATTAGTATGGTGTGTAGGGAAGTGAGGACCATAAAACTGTATCACTAGGTGATAGATAAAGTGTCGGGAAGTGCCTAAAACTCACTTTAAGTGCAGAATTCTGCATTTTTCAGCAAAATTCAGCATTTTAACATGCTTGTAAAATACAGAAAATTGACTAAATGGTCCTGAATGCTTTCCTAAGTGTTGGGAATTAATTGTGTTACAAAAAGTTACATAAAAGACACTATACGGTATAACTTAGCACTTTAACAGAACGGTATCTAACCGAACAACCGGACATTACCCGGGACACCAAATTTTTGTCAGAAACATTGTTTTATCATTGTTGGACTAGTTATGGTCTCCGAATACCCCAACACCCTATAAAGTATGTCATCACATCATACACTAGATATTACATTTAACCTCCAATTATTTACCCACTTATCATCAAAAACATACAATTGACCCCCCCCCCCCCTCTCCATTTACGGTCCACAAAGGGGACCCACACCCCACTCACTAGATTTGTTGATTATTCTATTTGATCTTTGCTTGTGATCTTGGACATAATATTAGAGTATGATTATAAGTATGGAGAGTTCTTACAAGATCATATCTTCATCATATCTTCACAAACTTCACACCACCTCCCTCACCAAATCTCCCTCCCTCTCGGCTCACTCTACAACCGCCACCACCACCACCTTGTCACCACCATTGCTCCATTTTCAAGCTTGTTTCAAGCACTAGAAGGTGATTAAAGGAGCTTGTAGCCTTTGGATCATCAAGGAGCTTTCATCACTTGCTTTTACACACCATCTTCATCATCTTTTGTTCTTGAGTTCTTCCCTAGCTTTAAGCTAGTTGTAAGACTTCCTTAAACTCTTGTTTACTTCATGTTTTTGTGGTTAAAGATTATATTATGATGAAATCATATGAACACTACAAGAACACAAACATAAAACATGAACATAAGGCTTTACATAAAGATGAAACATGATGAAATATTGTTAGAATGATGTTGTGTAGTTGACGGATGATGATTGCATGTTGATTACTAGTAATGTGATGATTGATCATCATATGGAAGTTGTTAAATGATGATTAGAAACATGATTTAACAAGATTAGGAGATGATTATGTGTTTACATAAAATAATCATCTTCTAATAGATATATGAACTTGATAATAAAGGTGATTTCTTGAAAAATAAGTAAACAAGTAGGTTGATGATCGTGTAAATCCGAGATTTACAAAAGACTTTTCTAAACAAACCAAGTTCAAGAGACAGTTTTTGAAAGATCCTAACTTGTCTTGCACTTACATTATTTTTGGAAATAAAATAAGTATAGGAAGGCTAGTAAACAAGAAAATGTTGTATATAAATATTTTTGTAAAATTTGTTCACAAGTTGTTAACACCGAGATTCTTTAAAAATGAGATTTTTAAAGGGATGAATACACTTTAAAGAGTAACTAAGGTTACTAAACACCTCACCAAGTTACTACGTGTTTTAGTAAAGGATCAAGTTCATGATGTTATGAAAATCATATAGTTTTTACACATGGTGAACATATTATGGTTTAGTGAATTGTTGTCACACCCCGACCACGTGGAACATACAAAACGTGGCGGAAATGTCGGGGAGTGTTGTAACAGAATTAATTGTTTCAAATCCATGGCAATTGAAGTTTCGTTTTATTGATTAAAAGTGTTACAATGTCTTAACAAACAAGGAAATACAACATAATTAACTAGTCTTGTATCTTTTATTGTCACTAAAGCCCAAGTCTGCCTATGTGTATCTTGATCATCTTATGCAACAGTTCCTGAAAAACACATGTGAAAATAGGTACGTCAGCATAAAAATGCCTGTGAGATACATAGGTTTTGTGAAAATAGGTTTCATGACTTATGTTTGAGAAAATGTTTAGTCATGAACCTTGTTATTTGCTTTGTTTTGTAAATCATTTGAAAATCGATAAGATCAGATGATAAGTATAAATAAATGTAAGGTTAAATGAATAACCAAGTAAAATATGTTTGCATAAGATAAGTTGTTTATAAATCAATGTCTTGTGAAAAGTATGTTACTTGTATAAAATGTTCTATGTCTCAAACTGAAATGATTCAAATAACGCTATGATATGTAATACCATACAAACACTTATATATAGGAAGTACCAGCGGCGTATCCACCATGCTTGTATCATATTACACACGCATCGTTACTTAATCACTTAATCAAACCAAACCAACCAATGTAAGAAGTCTATGTTTAAATCAATTGTCAAATGTATTGGGTAATATGTCAAAGTGTTCATGTCAAGATGTAAATCATATCAAAATGTCTATGTCAAATATCCATGTCAAATGTCTACGTCAAAATGTCGTGTATGGCAAGTGAAATGTCTCAACTAAACCATATGCACAAAAACAAAGTATTGAAGTAAACTTGGTTTAAATCAAAGTTATGTTTTGTGGGAATTGCATGATCAAATGTCAATCATGTTAAAATGTCTATGCCGAAATGTCTATGTCAAAATGATGTACTAAGTAATGCACACAATTGGGCACACCTAGCAGGAAATGTCATAAAATCATGTACTATAATGTACTAACGAACATAGCAGGTATATGATGTGAAAACGGGAAAGCATGAATGTAACAAGTAGGCACATGTGTTCCACCCCAAAACAGTTTGGAAAACAGTAAAAGAGGGGTCTATGTACTCACCTGAGATTGCTCAGTAGTCCTTGAGTAACAACTAAACAATGCTAGAGATCGCGGATATCAAACGGCACCTAGTATAGGTAACTATGTTAATAAACCGGACCTAGATCGGAAGATTGGGTAGCATTAGGGTTTGTAAACCAAACGAGTGTAGAGACTCGTGTCATTTGGTTAAACAAAGCCTACATACTAAATGAAACTTAACCTGAGTGATTTCGACCCATTACGACCCGTTTAGGTAGCTTATGCTACTTTAACGCGTCGTTCGCGTGAAACGCGTTCGGACCGCCTAACTAGCCCTATGACAAGTGTTATATGCCTAAACATATTACATAATCAGTTATGTGACAAAGGTTTAGGTTACATATGCTTAATTACCAATTATACATGAAAAGGGTATTCTGGTAATTTACCTAAGGCATATAAACTACCTATCATACAACTACTTAAACGATGTGACCATAGGGTATAACCTCGGAAGGTTATTCCCTACCTACTATGGTCACCTAATGTGTTTGGTCGGATCCTAATGATCGACCAAACTGGGTCGGGTTCGAGGTATAAGCGATTCATTAGATCGCTTACCCTACGACCCTAGACAACGTGGTAATCAGTGGGCATAGTCCCAAGGGACTATGACCAACGTGATTACACTCACGTTGCGAAGTTCAAAAGAACTTCGCATTGACCATTACTGGTCAACGCTGAAAGTCAAACAAAGTTTGACTTTCGGACTCGAAAAGCAATAAAATAAGGAAAAGAACGAAAGAATACTTACGAAGGGTCCCCGAATGCTAAACTCGATTCAAAAATCTCAGGTATGAAACAAATGTTTCAACTTAGAGTTTCTCAAATCAAGTTTCTAGTGATTTTAGCAATGGGGGGTATGGGGTATTTATAGGAATACCCAAACCGTTAAGATCGTTTCATGGAAAACGTGCCTTAATCCCATCCATACATGTGTTGAAAAGTTATGGTGTTTAGGTGTTTAAATTCCATCCATACATGTGTTGCAAAGTTATGGTGTTTAGGTGTTTAAATTCCATCCATACATGTGTTGCAAAGTTATGGTGCTTAGATTCCATCCTTATCCGCTGACTAAGCAAGTTTAGAATGTGTGGTTGTGAATTAAACAACGGCTAATACATCGAATCTGGTCCCGAATGCGAAAAACGATCCAAATGACGTGACGAATGGATTTTTCTTATGGAGAACACTAAAATAAAATATTTTAGTGCTTACATAAATTTTTGGATGTCTGGATGTATTCAGAACGTAAGTTATGCGCGAAAATGCAAACTTGTGCACTTTTTGACACTTTTAGTCCCTGAATGACCCAAAAGTTTATTTTAGCACACCGAACCCCTAAAAGCCTATTTCTAAGCTATGTAAAGGATATTTATGGTATGTTTAACTTATGGTCATGTTCCGGAAGGTCTGTTACAGTTCAAATTGGCATACTTTCGCAGTTTGTCAACTTTAGTCCCTGTAAGCGATTAAACTTGATTTCACCACACCAAACCTTCCAAAACTTATATATAAGTTATGTAAAGGTTATTTAAGGTATGTTAAGCCTATTTCACTATTCCGGAGTGTTCGTTGGATTAAACTGGTTATATTTACGCATCAGTGCGCGTATAACCTTCCAGAAAGCGATTTAGAGCTTGAAATCGGACAAGAGTTGATATGTGAAATCGATACACATATTTTTACAAATCCCAAGTATGAAATACAATATTTCATTGGTTTGGCATTTGTTTGATGGTCGCAGTGACACGGGTGTCACAATTGTTGTTGATGGTTTGAATGATTTTTGAAAAAGAAAATGAAATGCTTAATAGCATGGACACCTCCATTTACAAAGGAAACTATGGCGAAATTTTCTAAAAATCCCAACACTTAGAAAATATTTTATAGACAAGTGTTTACTAGTGTATTTTAAACTATGTTTTTCAAACATAGACCTTGCCATAATTTTTGTAACAAAAGTACAAGTATTGGAGGATGATTTTTGTAAATAAAAAGGGGTAAATATATATTTAGAAAATATATTTTGTATTAAGACACTTGTGTGAATATTTGTTTGATTTGTGGAGTAGTTATATTGTTTTAGGGTAAAATAATATATCTTAACAAAAGACCATGAAATTACAACTCCAACATAATACCAAAAATCACACAGAATAAATATTTAAGTTACACACTTGGTATTGTGAAACCGAACGATAAAACGTAACTCACAAAATATTCCGGAAATTATTTTTTTACTTATATATTTTTGGACAAGAAGTGAAAATATATTATTTTTGGGAAAGATATATATATTTTGGAATACATTATTGTTGACAAATAAGTTATATATATTTTCTAAGTGGGACTTAAAAATATATTATTTCAAATACGAACATACATGTATAAATACCCTCTTACATGGGAAAGGAATACGGAGTAAATACTTTAGAAGTATTAATACAAAAATATTGAATGAACAATTACTCCAACACTACATATAATTTAAGTTGAAATATTAATTATTTTGACAAATAATTATAACTTGGAATAACCTAAGAAACGCAACTCAAAAACATTAAACTCTAAGCCAAGGCACGGCCCGTTCGTCTAACAGACATTAGTACGTTGTAGGTTGTCGTGTAGCTGACAGAGTTTGAGATACGGTACAAGACGCACTACAGTGATTTCATGTCCCCCTTTTCTCTTAACTGTTTTCAGTTTTATACTTCGGGGGTGGAATACATGTTACAATTATTACATACATTTTTATACATGGTATGGTTAGCTTAAGGAGGGTTTACTACGCGATCATGTGAGTGGTGGGCATGACACTTAAGGCCATTAATCCTCATTCTAGGACCAAGGGACATGAATGATAGATCTATTTGGGTGTAGCGATCCCACACCCATGAGACCGGGGCGGCCCATAGTGGTGACTATGTCTTCATACCGGAGACAAATTTGCTAGGTTTGAGTCTTCCTGCACCATTTTCACACATTCCATTGGCTTTGCAACCCATTGGTGATCTATTTTTCCTTATTGCTACATACTAGGGACATTTATACATACAAGACATATTTCAAAGGTTTATACACACAGACTTACACATGAACTCGCTCAACTTTTTGTTGATATTTTTAAACTACATGTATTTCAGGGAATTAATCGGATCTGGCAAGTGATGCATGTTAGTCAAGCTGCGTACTAAATAAAGATGTCATCCAGGGTTGTAGGGTTTGGGAAGTGTAACCTCTTCCTGGACGGGTTACATGTCTCTAAACCTCGTTTTATTAAAAGTCTTTTGTTGAGTCTTATGAACTCGTTTTAAACAAGTCATGGTTTGTAACTTATTTTGGGGTGGATGTTTCAAGACAAGTATGTAATGCATTTTCTAAACTATATTAATGGATGAAAATCTCGTGTTTTTTTCATATAGCATTGATATGATTGATCGTTATGGTATTAAGAAGTCACACCAAATAAACCACGCTTCCGCAAAAGCCAGGGTGTGACATATCCTAAATAAGACATACACTTCAAAGCCTTGTTTTAGCAATGTATTTTTCAAGTCCTTTATGGAACTTTAAACATTTGGATGGTTTTTGTTTTTAAACTCAAAGTCTTGGTTGATGTTTAATAATATGGTTTGTAATATTTGAAACTTAGTAATGGATGAACATCATGGTTTCTATCATATAGTTGTTTGTTATGGTTGAATGCAATGATATTAAGCAAGTCACACGCAACACACTTCGGCAAAAGTTAGGGTGTGACAGTTTGGTATCAGAGCTTCAATTTTAGCGAACTAGGATTCCTTCTCGAGTCTAGACTACAATCATTAGGGCTCTCTCATGAAAATATTTTTAAAAAATATTTTTCATTGCACTTTTAAAACGCCATGATCCATGGAACAAACGTTTTACAAAAGAAAAGACAAGGAACACAATGCAAGGTCACAGTGGTGGTTTGGTTTGCATGGGGTAGACTAGTTAAGATAGAAAAAAATCATGAAGGTTAATGCGAATACGTGATTAAGTGATGATTGTCCTTGTTTTCACACGCTAAGTGTTAGTGGTTAACATATGTGCACATGTTATGATTGTTATGCTACAGGTATACATGTCCTCTTCTGAGAGAGGTTTATCAGAGGAGCATGATCCGATGGCGATCGTCTTCGACGACAAGGCGGCGCCCGTACTGGAGGTTCTGATTTCAGATACTGACAGTGACCCAGAGATGCTATCTGAGGACGACGATGACTTTCATCCTTTCGCTCTCCCGGATTTTGGAGACGACGTACCTATCGCTGATGGCTTTCCTGTCGAGGATCCTTTTGATATTCCTGCTCCTGTTTATGATCACCTCATCATCGGTCACCCAGATAGTGAGCACATTGTTGCGCCTATCCTCGACGTTGTTCCCCTCGTGGTCATTCCTCCTGAGGATTGGCCCTTTGATGACCTTTTTGGCGATGATGTCGATTTATTTTTGGATGGTCCCCCAGCTGTGACATCTGTGCCTGTAATCATTGTAAATGGTTCAGTTATCAATGAAATAAATTTTTTTGATCCCAATGTTTGTTTGTTTATGCTTTACATTTTTCATGTTTTGACTTTTATTCAATTTCAAACTCTATATCGCTTTCTAGAGAGTTATACGCAAACTGGTTCGTAAACGTAATCAGTTTAACGCGAAAAATACTCCGGAACATCAACATATTCTTAACATACCTTAAATAACCTTTACATAACTTAGAAATAAGTTTTGAAGGCTTTGGTATGGCAAAAACAAGTGAATTCGCCTACAGGGACTAAAATTGACAAACTGCGAAAGTATGCCAATTTGAACTATAACAGACATTCCAGAACATGGACATAAGTTAAACACACTCTAAATATCCTTTACATAGCTTATAAATAGGCTTTGAGGGGTTCGGTGTGCTAAAATAAACTTTATGCTCATTCAGGGACTAAAAGCGTCAAAAAGTGCATGAGTTTGCATTTTCACGCATAACTTACGCTCTGAATACATCCGTACATCCAAAAATTTATGTAAGCACTAAAATATTTTATTTTATTGTTTGACATAAGAAAAATCCATTCGTCGCGTAATTTGGATCGTTTTTCGCATTCGTTCGTCTTTCGTCGTAATTAACCGAACAACGCAACCGTACGACCAAACGAACCGACATCCGAGATATTTTTGAGCATGTTTCATGTTCCCTATACTTTAAATTCATTTTAGAGCCTTTAAATGGGATTAAGGGGGCTTAAACGTGTCAAAAATGCATCAAAAACCATGTTTTGCACATTCAGGGACAAAAATTGACATTCTGGCAAAGTTATCTTAGGAAGGGACCAAAATGAAAAATCTAAATTCCAGCTTGTTCCAGCTGTTCCCCTCATTTGCACATGGTTTTAATGAAACTATGGGCTCCCATGGTTTCACAAAACCATGGGCACATGTGTACGGATGAGATCGAAGCTCATTTTACGATGAACGATCTTAACGGTTGTGCAAAAACTATAAATACCCTACCCCCCTTCACTCAAAACTCACACCTTGATCTGATTGCTCTCTAAGTTGAAGTGATTTCACTTCATACCTGAGAATAATCGGGTCAAACTTCCGTTCTTGGACCTTTTGTAAGTCTTCTTTCGTTCTTTTATGCGTTTTTATGCTTGAAAGTCAAACTGCGTTTGACTTTCTGCATTGACCAGTTTATGGTCAATGCGAAGTTCGTTTGAACTTCATAACGTGAGCTTAATCACGATGGTCATAGTCCCTAGTGACTATACCTACTGATTACCACGTTATCTAGGCTCAGTGACGAGTCGTAGTTTCGGGCAAAATGCGTGTTCTTGCGTATTTTGTAACCAAACTACTCTAGGGTATCAAAACCGTTTGTTTTGATATCAAAACCTTTTTTCTAACTTAACTAAACATGTTCTAGCATGTTTAGCTCATCACTTTTAGATTTGTGCTTGTTTAGGGTCGTAAGGGTAAGCGATCTAATCAATCGCTTATGCTTTCGAACCCGACCCATTTGGTCGATCATTAGGATCCGACCAAACACTTTAGGTGACCATAGTAGTTTAGGGAATAACCTTCCGAGGTTATACCTTATGGTCACGTCGTTTAAGTAGTTGTATGATAAGTAGTTCTTATGCCTTAAGTAAATTACCAAAATGCCCTTTTTAAGTCAAAATTCATTTTAAGCCTATGTAACATAACCTTTGGTATCTAAACTGATTTAGTAACAATATTAGACATGTCGAGGCATATCTTACTTGTCATAGGGCTAGTTAGGCGTTCCGAACGCGTTTTACGCAAACGACGCGTTAAAGTAGCATGAGCTACCTAAACGGGTCGTAACGGGTCAAAAGCACTTAGGATAAGTTTTGTTTTAGTATGTAGGCTTTGTTAAACCATATTACATGAGCTCCTACACTCATTTGGTTTACGAACCCTCATGCTACCCGATCCTCCGATTAGGTCCGTTTATTAATGTAGTTACCTATATTAGGTGCCGTTTGATTCCGTAACCTTCTAGCTTTCCTTGGTGGATATCTAAAGTCTATTGAGCAATCTCAAGTGAGTACATAGACCCCTCTTTTTCTGCTTTCCAAACATTTTGGGGTGAAACACATGTGCCTACTTGTTACTTTCGTGCTTTTCATGTTTTCTCATCATATACATGCTATGTTCATTAGTACATTATTAGTACATCGTTTTACATGACATTTATGCTATGTATGTCCATTGTGTGCATACTTAGTGCATTGTTTTACATTGCCTTTTCATGCTATGTATGTTCATCATACTTAGTACATTTTCATTTCATCACATGCTTACATTTTGATATGACATTTGGCTTGTTTAAATGGGACCATATACATTCATTAACTTTGATCACGCCGCTCGTTAGTAGGTAATGGTACCATAGGAATTGACAACTCCCGTTCCTAACATCCTAGGTATGTTTGGATGAAAGGATTGACCGAATCCGATAAAACATAAAACAGATAGACCTTTAATTTGTTTAAGGGCTTATCACCGCAGTCACAAGGCTTGGATGTATGCATTTTAACAATACCGCATAAATGTTTGTATTCAGTATAGCATGCATTTCCACAAGACATAACGTTGATTTAAACCACGTTTTACTTCAATACATTGTCTTGTGCATTTTATCTGTGGCTCAGTAGATATATATATATTCTTGCCATACATGACATTTTGTTTACACATTTCATATTTGACATTTGATATAGACATTTTGATACTGATATACATGTCTACATTTTGACATAGACATTTTGAGATGATTTACACAAAGACATTGACAAATGGTTTAGACATGGGCAATTTTACATTGGTGGTTTGTTTGGGTAAAATGATTTAAATAACGAGGCGTGTGTAATATGATACAAGCATGGTGGATACGCCGCTGGTACTTCCTATATATAAGTGTTTGTATGGTATTACATATCGTAGCGTTATTTAGATCATTTTAATTTAGACATATAACATTTTATACAAATAACATATTTTTCAAGTCATTGTTTTACAAACAACTTATTTTATACAAAATTCATTTTTACTTGGTTATTCATTTATCCTCACATTACTCTTTTACATATCATCGCTTTTCGAAAGCTTTATAAAACAAAACAATTAATAAGGTCCATGACTGACTTTTGTTAAACAACTTTTTTTTTCTAAACTTATAAGTCATGAATCCTATTTTCACAAAACCTATGTGTCTCACAGGTATTTTTATGCTGACGTACCTATTTTCACATGTGTTTCAGGAGCTGATGCTTAGGATGATGATCGTGACACTAGGGCGGACCTGTGCCTTAGAGACTTAAAATAAAGATAGATTTAGTTTAATTATGTTGTGCACTCTTTGGTTCTTGTTTTGAGACAATGTAACTCTTTGTTTGATGAATAAAACATAACTTTTAAATGCCATGGTTGTGAAACAATAATTCTGTTACAACACTGTGACAACCCTCAAATTCCATGTATTCCGTACAATTTATTATTGATAATGAAAGTGCTTGACGACTGTGTGGAAATATTTAACTGCTCTCTGATTTCTGTGTTATATTCACATGTGCGTGTTAACATACTAGTAGTATGCAGAAAACCTGACTAAATGGTCCTGAATATTTTCCTATATGTTAGAAATTTATTTCATTACAAAAATATATAAATAAGACACTTTACGGTACAATTAAACGCTTTAACGGAACAGTATCCGACCGAACAACCGGACATTACCCGGGACACCAAATGTTTGTCAAACACATTGTGTAATTATTTTTAGCTAGTCGTGGTCCCCGTTTGCCATAATACCCACTATAAATCAAATAACCAACATATATTATTAAGTTACTTACATGATAACTTACAATTCCATTCAAGTTACAATTTTTGCAAACATAACCCCCCCCCCCCCCCCAACGATTTTAGTTTTCTTTTGGACCCACCAAATGATCTTCACCATGCTTCATATATTCTACTTGATTTTATTTCATTTCTATAATGGATCCTTGCTTATAGACATCACCATAAAATATGAAGCAATCTTATATGTAAGGAACTCTAAGATTCATCATCATTCTCGAACATAAAAGATTAGTACTAGTATCCTTACTTATTTGAGTAAATCTCGAGGACGAGATTTCTATAAGGAGGGGAGAATGTAGCAACTCTCACTAAAAAGTCCTATTTAGTATTATAATTAGTCCAATAGGAAACCCTAATTTAGAAACCCAAGTGATTCTGCAGAAACCCTAAGATTTTCAGAAGAATCAGAATCAGGATTAGGGCTCCTAAAACTCAGGGGGGGTATTTTCTATTGATGATTATCCATTTAATTCGTTGTCAGAATAGAATTTTAAGAATCTGTCGACTCAGCAGGCCTAGTCTCACACGTAGCTACCCTATAAGAATTAAGTGTCCCTTACGGACCGTAAGGGAATATTTGTTACGGTTCGTAAGCTATTCAAAATTGGTGTATAAATAGCAGACATTGGCACTCGAGTTCTGGCTCTGAAACGTCGTAGAAATTCCAATTCTACGCTGAGTTATATTCGAAATACTACAATTAACACACACGATCACTAATTGATGCTACGATACAGGGTATTAATTCGATCGCTATTACGATTCAATGTCCGATCGATTGAAACTATCCGATAGATGTTTAAGTGCTGCTCAAATTGGGTTTATACTTTGTCATTCATCGTGATTTCGACTTGAATGTTTGAGTGCTGTTCGAAATCGGACTATACTCTGTCATTCGTTGTGAATCCGCTGGATGTTTAAGTATCGCACTTTGTCATTTGTTGTGAGGGTTTGATCTCGTGAGTTATCGTAAAAGCTGTATTAAGTTACTTACCTAGTTTCGTGTGCAAATTAGGTTATTAAGCTTATCAGTAGGCTAAACTCTACCTCATACCAAAGTAGATGCTAATTCTCAGAAGAGTTAGAATCAGGAAGCTTGTTAAATCAAGGTGAGTTCACAGACATTCTACAAGGCACGGCCATCCTCAGA
This sequence comes from Helianthus tuberosus, assembly GCA_030545235.1. Classification (NCBI taxonomy): domain Eukaryota; kingdom Viridiplantae; phylum Streptophyta; class Magnoliopsida; order Asterales; family Asteraceae; genus Helianthus; species Helianthus tuberosus. Next base: position 458,615 of record JARYGA010011515.1, on the reverse strand, counting down.
AGGTAGGATGCCACTCCACTAATCTTCGCACACATGTCTGGGAGACCGCGATACATACGAATTCTCCAGAGTGCAGAATAACGTACGTTCGTCTTGGTTAGGACAACAAAACAAAATTTCGGGATAATCCTACGGGCTAGTAAGCCAGAGAACAGAAACCGTGAATTCACTCAACTTTGTTGTTGACTCGTTGTTACATGCCTTGCAGGTCGTTAGATCCCTAGCGTAAGGAGCTTGCACAAGAAGACGTGGTCGTTGTGGGAAAACATTTCAATTAATATTAAACTTATGTTTTGTGCTTCCGCTGTAAACTCAAAATATGTTTTGACACCAATTGTATTGTGTTGGATTTTATAAAAATTACTTACATGCTTTGTTCAATATGATTGGTGGCTATGATCCTGGGAATGTCACGCCTCCAAGGCGGGGTGGGGTTTTTGGAGGGTGTGACAGAGTGGTATCAGAGCCATTGGTTATAGTGAACTTGGTATTAAAAAGGGAAAAAGTTTTTGATGAAAACCAGACTATAACCGGTAAAGTGTTCAATGATCCACAACGATGCTTCATTCCAAGTGAAAGACTCAATACTTTACGGTGTTCTATCATATTTATTTTAAGTGCTATGGGTTAAGGTTAAGTCATCCCTAAGTATTTCATGTATATAACCTTAAGAAATGTCTATCTGACAAATTTCTGGTAGTATTTAGAGATAAATGAAAAGTTTAAAGATTTGTGACTTTAGATATAAAACAGAAAGGTTAAGTTTCTCGAACATAAAAGATTAGTACTAGTATCCTTACTTATTTGAGTAAATCTCGAGGACGAGATTTCTATAAGGAGGGGAGAATGTAGCAACTCTCACTAAAAAGTCCTATTTAGTATTATAATTATTCCAATAGAAAACCCTAATTTAGAAACCCAAGTGATTCTGCAGAAACCCTAAGATTTTCAGAAGAATCAGAATCAGGATTAGGGCCCCTAAAACTCAGGGGGGGGGGGGTATTTTCTATTGATGATTATCCATTTAATTCGTTGTCAGAATAGAATTTTAAGAATCTGTCGACTCAGCAGGCCTAGTCTCACACGTAGCTACCCTATAAGAATTAAGTGTCCCTTACGGACCGTAAGGGAATATTTGTTACGGTCCGTAAGCTGTTCAAAATTGGTGTATAAATAGCAGACATTGGCACTCGATTTCTGGCTCTGAAACGTCGTAGAAATTCCAATTCTACGCTGAGTTATAGTCGAAATACTACAATTAACACACACGATCACTAATTGATGCTACGATACAGGGTATTAATTCGATCGCTATTACGATTCAATGTCCGATCGATTGAAACTATCCGATAGATGTTTAAGTGCTGCTCAAATTGGGTTTATACTTTGTCATTCATCGTGATTTCGACTTGAATGTTTGAGTGCTGTTCGAAATCGGACTATACTCTGTCATTCGTTGTGAATCCGCTGGATGTTTAAGTATCGCACTTTGTCATTTGTTGTGAGGGTTTGATCTCGTGAGTTATCGTAAAAGCTGTATTAAGTTACTTACCTAGTTTCGTGTGCAAATTAGGTTATTAAGCTTATCAGTAGGCTAAACTCTACCTCATACCAAAGTAGATGCTAATTCTCAGAAGAGTTAGAATTAGGAAGCTTGTTAAATCAAGGTGAGTTCACAGACTTTCTACAAGGCACGGCCATCCTCAGTAGGTAGGATGCCACTCCACTAATCTTCGCACACATGTCTGGGAGACCGCGATACATACGAATTCTCCAGAGTGCAGAATAACGTACGTTCGTCTTGGTTAGGACAAGAAAATAAAATTTCGGGATAATCCTACGGGCTAGTAAGCCAGAGAACAGAAACCGTGAATTCACTCAACTTTGTTGTTGACTCGTTGTTACATGCCTTGCAGGTCGTTAGATCCCTAGCGTAAGGAGCTTGCACAAGAAGACGTGGTCGTTGTGGGAAAACATTTCAATTAATATTAAACTTATGTTTTGTGCTTCCGCAGTAAACTCAAACTATGGTTTGACACCAATTGTATTGTGTTGGATTTTATAAAAATTACTTACATGCTTTGTTCAATATGATTGGTGGCTATGATCCTGGGCATGTCACGCCTCGAAGGCGGGGTGGGGTTTTTGGAGGGTGTGACAATCACTCTCTCTCATCACACCTCCCTCTCTCTCATTCGGTCACCCCCACAACCGAATCCACTCCCCACCCTTTTCATCTTCATCTTCTTCATTTACATAGTCCATTCAAAGCTTAGTGTTCATCCATGGAAGGTGCAACTTGAAGGGGTTTCAAAGGAGCATTGTTCTTACTTAGCTTTTCACCTTTTCTCATCACATTTCTTCACTAGAGTTCATCCCTAGCTAGAGGCTAGTAGTAAGTCTCATTTTGCCTTGGTTCATCTTGATCAAATTTATGACTTGTAGTATGATGTGTTGTTGTTTAAATCACTAAATTACAAGAATACTAGAAAATGTGAAACATGAGTTATGAACATAAAAGCTACATAAAAGTTTACTTATGTCTGAATCATGAAGCGGAATCTTGTTGGTTTGAGGGTTGGTTAAATCATACTTGATGTTTAAAAGTTGTTTTCTTGTTAAACCCGTTAATCGGACACTTGTAACACGATTAATAACATTTAAACTTTAAGATAACATGCTGATGTACTTTTTCAGCCGCCTTCAACAGGCTGTAAATGGACTTTAATAAATCGAAAAACGGAATTTCTGAAGCCTAAATCGTGTCTTTTCGAAAAACGAAGAAAATGGCGCTGGAATTGTATTTTTCTGAGGTCAGTTACTATTTTAAAAGTCTGTTTTCGTGACAGCAGCTAAGGCTGATTTTAACTGCAGTAAAATGGGTCATACGTTTTCAGTCACAACTTGAAATCTAAACCGAACCAGCCCCTGAAATTTTTATCAAAGATGGTCACTGATGTATTTGTGACCCCCTAACTGAAATTTCGACAAACGGACTTACGAGGAATTTTAGACGAATTATTCCGTAAACTGTGATCAGAATGTGACAAACCTGATCACAGTTCGGTAAACGATTTTCTATAAAATATTGGTAATGAACCGGACCCCGATATTTTTACACAATAAAATATGGAACGTTTAAGACATCCTGTAAAAATATGGGAATTTTTGGAATAATTTAACTATTTTATTTAAAGGTCCGAAAAACAGCCGGTTTTGAATATTAAAGCTGAATTGACATAAGTTGTGACTTGCGTGTCTAAATGTCGAGTATGCTATCAGTGAATGATTTAACATGTATTATGTGTTACGTGTAATATCCTTTGTTTGTTTATGAGTGGGGAATGGATGGGAAGTTTATATGGGCATAAATCGTTAAAGTGTGTACCTGTTATGTGGACGAAGTCATGTGCAAATAAACCATACGTAGGATACGTGTTATGCATGAGAAACTGATTGTTATCCGTATCTTATTAGGACGTGATTGACCGACCTTGACTGTTAACTATATTTGAGAGCCTAACCGGGCAAACCGAGGTGAGTTCACACTCTTTCTAAGGCATGGGATTCCCAGGGATTGGGAATGGGATTGAATAACTACTTGTACTATCATTACTATTAAATTACTTTTTACTGTCCTCGGATTGAAGGGCACGTACGTAAAACCTACGTACACTCATACTTACTACTGTCCTCGGATTGAAGGGCACATACGTAAAACCTACGTACGCGATTATAAGACCATCAACTCTATCACTTTAAGTCCCTCATTTATCGACTTAATCGCCGAGGCCTATGGCGAGCGGGTCATTAGTTAATAGCGCTATTAGGTTTAACAAACCTCACACCGTGCCAGTCGGACGGGTGTGTACTAATGGACTATGGGCAAAGGGTCAATGCTGATAGACATTGACTTAGGGCACCTCTTACATTTTCGTAGCAGTCGATACGCGTGGTCTAGTAACACATGGGAAACCCCCACTAATCTTCGCAAACATGTCAGAAAGACCGCGATACGAATTTATACGATACATGGTTTTCAAAATGAACAGATGATTTACGAAATGAATGCTATAACTAAACAATCAACTGTGAATTCACTCAACTTTGTTGTTGACTCGTTGTTACATGCCTTACAGGTCGCTAAACATTCGGAGCTTGCACGGGGAAGGAGTCGTTGTGGTGTGCGGACGGTTATGTCCAGTGTTTAATGTTTAAAACCTTATGAACTTATTTGTTGGACTTTAAACTTATGAACTGCGAACTTATGTTTTGAAGTTTACGTTTATGTTTCCGCTGTCTAAATTAAAAACTTGGTTAACTAGCTTTTGGTCACCAATCGTATTGTGGTTGTCTTTATTTACTTAAATACGTTGTTCAGTATGATTGGTGGCTCGATCCTGGTCACGTCACGCCTCCAAGCGGTGGAACTCCGCATGGTGGATTTTGGGGGTGTGACAGATTGGTATCAGAGCCATTGGTTATAGTGAACTTGGTTTTAAAAAGGGAAAAGCTTTTTGATAAAACCAGACTATAACCTGTACAGTGCTCAACGGTCCACAACGACGCTTCGCTCCACGTGCAAGACTCGACACCATAAGTGGTATGATTTATGTTATATTGTCGGTTAGATAGTTCTCACTATGCATTAGATAATGTGATAATTGCTATTGGAACCTTGTGTGCTTACTCTCTATTGTCGTCACACACTTACGCACTTTCGCGACACTTTTCTCATGTATGTTATTTCGTTGTGAAGATCATGGGTGGACGCTTGAACCTAACTCAAGCCCAGTTGACAGCTTTGATCAACGAACGAGTCGCTGAGGCACTCGCAGCCAACCCTGCAGGAGGTCAACATGCTCAGCCTCCTGTGTGCACGTTCAAAACGTTCATGGACTGCCGACCTACTACTTTCAGTGGCACCGAACGAGCAGTGGGCCTTCTTCACTGGTTTGAAAAGCTTGAGTCAGTTTTCGAGATGTGCGAATGCCCCGAAGACCGTAGGGTGAAATATGCTACCGGAACACTTGAAGGAGCTGCGTTAACCTGGTGGAAGGCGCAAGTTCAACTACTAGGACTGGCAGTTGCTAATGCCACACCCTGGAATGGTTTCAAAGAGCTGATCAATGAGGAGTACTGTAGTCGGGATAACATCCACAAGCTAGAGGTGGAATTTTATAACCTGAAGATGACAGGGTCTGAGATTGAGGCGTTTACGAAAAGGTCAAATGAGCTGGCCATCTTGTGCCCTACCATGGTGGACCCTCCCATCAAACGTATTGAGCTGTACCTCAAGGGCCTCGTACCAGAGATTCAAAGTCACGTGACTTCAGCCAACCTGGGTACCATACAGCAAATCATCAAGCTGGCCCATCGACTCACTGACCAGGCGGTGGAGCAAAACAGACTGCCCAAACGAATCAGTGCCACAGCTACTCCTGATGCACTTACCGACAACAAGCGAAAATGGGATTGAAACTCTAGTAAGGGTTCTGCTTCGGGTCAGTCTCAGCAGCGAAGGACTGATGACTACCAGAGTCCGGGTCAGCAATCCTCCGGTAATCAAGGACAGGGTGGGTATCGAGGAAACCACCCAAAGTGCAACAAATGTAACAGACACCATAGTGGTCAATGCAACAAAGGACGTTGTCAGAGGTGTCTCAAGATGGGTCACGAAGCCAAGGATTGCAGGAGCTCACGGCCTGCAAATCAGAATCAGCAACAGCAACAGGGCAACAGGGGATGCTTTCAGTGTGGCGCTGAAGGCCACTTTAAGAAGAACTGTCCCCAGCTTAACCAGAATCAGAACAACAACAACAACCAGGGAAACGGGAACAACAATGGAGGTAACAACGGGGGTAACAACAATGGTAATGGAGCAAGAGGTCGTGCTTTCGTGATTGGTCAGGGTGATGCAAGGAACGATCCCAACGTTGTGATGGGTAAGTTTCTTCTAGATGACTTCTTTGTTACTGTTTTATTCGATTCGGGTGCCGATACTAGTTATGTGTCCTTAAAAGTTAGCCAAATGCTTAAGCGCACTCCAACACTTTTGAACACTAAACACGCGGTAGAGCTAGCAAATGGTAAAAGTCTTGAAGCCACACACGTAGTTAAAGGTTGTAACCTGGTCTTAGCTGGTCAGATTTTCCCTATCGATCTTATTCCTATCACACTTGGTAGTTTCGACGTTGTTATTGGTATGGATTGGCTATCTCATCATCAAGCGGAGATTGTTTGCAAGGAGAAAATCATCCGCATTCCTCGTCCTGGTGAAGAACCTCTCGTGATTCGTGGTGACAAGAGTGGTGCTGTCGAAGGCATCATCTCTTTCCTTAAGGCCCAGAAATGTCTACGAAAGGGCCACACTGCCATTCTAGCGCTCGTTACTGACACATCAACGGAAGAAAAGAGAATTGAAGACATTCCTATTGTGCGCGATTTTCCTGAGGTATTCCCCGAGGAATTACCTGGTCTTCCGCCCCATCGTCAAGTTGAGTTTCAAATCGAGCTAGCTCCTGGGGCAGCACCAGTAGCTCGAGCACCTTATCGTCTAGCTCCATCAGAACTCGAAGAACTGTCTACACAACTACAAGAACTCTTGGAAAAGGGTTTTATATGTCCTAGCTCTTCGCCCTGGGGAGCTCCAGTACTATTCGTGAAGAAGAAAGATGGTACTTTCAGAATGTGTATTGACTATCGCGAACTTAACAAGGTGACTGTGAAGAATCGTTATCCTCTTCCACGTATTGACGACTTGTTCGACCAGTTGCAAGGGTCGAGCTATTACTCCAAGATTGACTTGAGATCGGGATACCATCAGCTGAGGGTCCGAGATGAGGACGTCTCCAAAACAGCATTCAGAACTCGTTAAGGCCATTACGAGTTTCTGGTTATGCCATTCGGGCTGACGAATGCACCAGCGGTCTTCATGGATCTCATGAACCGAGTGTGCAAGCCTTACCTGGATAAGTTCGTTATTGTGTTCATCGACGATATCCTGATCTATTCTAAGAGTCAGGAGGAAGACGAGCAGCATCTGCGACTTATGTTGGAACTTCTTCGAAAAGAGCAATTGTATGCCAAGTTTTCAAAATGTGACTTCTGGCTTCGCGAAGTCCACTTTCTAGGCCATGTGGTAAACAAGGATGGAATTCATGTGGATCCATCTAAGGTTGAATCGATCAAGAACTGGCCTGCACCCCGTACACCAACAGAAGGTTTATCAAAGACTTCTCCAAGATAGCGCAACCTCTCACTTCACTGACTCAGAAGGGTGTCATCTATCGTTGGGGTGATGCACAGGAGTCCGCATTTCAACACCTAAAGGATAGGCTTTGTAGCGCGCCTATCCTCTCATTGCCTGAAGGCACAGATGATTTTGTGGTTTACTGCGATGCTTCCATCCAAGGACTTGGTTGCGTGTTGATGCAACGTGACAAGGTCATTGCCTACGCATCACGCCAACTCAAGGTTCACGAAAGAAATTACACTACTCACGATCTGGAGCTGGGAGCAGTTGTATTCGCGCTTAAGATATGGAGACATTACCTGTACGGTACCAAGTGCACGATTTACACCAATCACAGGAGTCTCGAGCATATCTTCAAGCAAAAGGAGTTAAACATGCGTCAACGCCGATGGGTTGAGCTCTTGAACGATTACGAATGCGCGATCAAGTACCATCCGGGCAAAGCCAATGTGGTGGCAGACGCCCTCAGTCGAAAGGATACCATACCTAAGCGTGTACGTGCTTTACAGCTTACCATCCAATCCAACCTTCCCGCTCAAATTCGAGATGCCCAGGTCGAAGCATTGAAAGCAAAAAACATCAGGGCTGAATCCTTACGAGGATCGAGGCAACGACTAGAACAAAAGGAAGACGTCGCCTACTATGTAACAGGGCGTATTTGGGTTCCACTTTATGGCAACTTACGCGAGCTTGTGATGGACGAAGCGCACAAGTCTCGTTATTCGGTACACCCTGGTTCGGACAAGATGTACCACGACCTTAAGACCACATACTGGTGGCCTGGCATGAAAGCCCACATAGCAACCTACGTCAGCAAGTGCTTGACTTGTGCGAGAGTCAAGTCTGAATATCAGAAACCATCAGGCCTACTTCAACAACCGGAGATCCCGAAATGGAAATGGGAGCAAATTTCCATGGATTTCGTGACCGGCCTGCCCAGATCTCAACGCGGAAACGATACTATTTGGGTGATCGTAGATCGACTGACCAAGTCTGCACATTTTCTGGCTATCAAAGAAACGGATAAGTTTTCTACTCTTGCAGACATTTACCTAAAGGAAGTGGTATCAAGGCACGGAGTGCCAACCTCTATTATATCTGATCGTGACGCACGTTTTACTTCTGAACTGTGGCAAGCAATGCACAAGTCCTTTGGCTCACGTTTAGATATGAGCACCGCTTATCACCCGCAGACGGATGGGCAATCTGAACGCACCATCCAAACCCTTGAAGACATGCTTAGGGCATGTGTAATCGATTTTGGTAATGGCTGGGAAAAACACCTCCCGCTAGTGGAGTTTTCGTACAACAACAGCTACCACACCAGCATCCAAGCCGCTCCGTTTGAGGCATTATACGGACGCAAATGCCGATCACCTCTCTGTTGGGCAGAAGTTGGTGACAGCCAAATCACTGGCCCAGAACTTGTGGTAGACACCACCGAGAGAATTGCTCAGATACGACAGCGAATAGCGGCAGCTCGTGACCGTCAGAAAAGTTATGCTGGTAAAGGAAGAAAACAATTCGAGCTCCAGGTTAGGGATCGAGTGCTACTCAAAGTCTCACCTTGGAAAGGTGTAGTCCGCTTTGGCAAACCATTCGAAGTCATTGAGAAAATTGGCAAAGTCGCCTACAGGTTGAATCTACCTAAAGAACTCAGCGGAGTTCACAATGTTTTCCATGTGTCGAATCTGAAGAAGTGTCTGTCAGATGAGACCCTCATAGTTCCTCTGAAGGAACTCACTATCGACGACCAGCTGCGATTCGTCGAGGAACCAGTAGAGATTACGGATCGAGATGTTAAGATCCTCAAGTATACCAGGATACCTCTAGTCCGAGTTCGTTGGAATGCTCGTCGTGGCCCAGAGTATACATGGGAACGAGAAGACCAAATGAAACTCAAGTATCCCCAACTGTTTAAGAAAAACGCAACCACTACTGAGGCTGAAGCTACTGCAGAATTTCGGGACGAAATTCCAAATCAACGGGGGGATGATGTGACACCCCAGGAAAACCAGGAAAACAACGCAACTTAACTAGCTTCCTCAGTAACCACGCGCTAAATTTCGGGACGAAATTCTCTTAACAGGGGAAGAATGTGACAACCCTCAAATTCCATGTATTCCGTACAATTTATTATTGATAATGAAAGTGCTTGACGACTGTGTGGAAATATTTAACTGCTCTCTGATTTCTGTATTATATTCACATGTGCGTGTTAACATACTAGTAGTATGCAGAAAACCTGACTAAATGGTCCTGAATATTTTCCTATATGTTAGAAATTTATTTCATTACAAAAATATATAAATAAGACACTTTACGGTACAATTAAACACTTTAACGGAACAGTATCCGACCGAACAACCGGACATTACCCGGGACACCAAATGTTTGTCAAACACATTCTGTAATTATTTTTAGCTAGTCGTGGTCCCCGTTTGCCATAATACCCACTATAAATCAAATAACCAACATATATTATTAAGTTACTTACATGATAACTTACAATTCCATTCTAGTTACAATTTTTGCAAACATACCCCCCCCCCCCAACGATTTTAGTTTTCTTGTGGACCCACCAAATGATCTTCACCATGCTTCATATATTCTACTTGATTTTATTTCAGTTCTATAATGGATCCTTGCTTGTAGACATCACCATAAAATATGAAGCAATCTTATATGTAAGGAACTCTAAGATTCATCATCATTCGCTTAGATCACTCTCTCTCATCACACCTCCCTCCCTCTCATTCGGTCACCCCCACAACCGAATCCACTCCCCACCCTTTTCATCTTCATCTTCTTCATTTACATAGTCCATTCAAAGCTTAGTGTTCATCCATGGAAGGTGCAACTTGAAGGGGTTTCAAAGGAGCATTGTTCTTGCTTAGTTTTTCACCTTTTCTCATCACATTTCTTCACTAGAGTTCATCCCTAGCTAGAGGCTAGTAGTAAGTCTCATTTTGCCTTGGTTCATCTTGTTCAAATTTATGATTTGTAGTATGATGTGTTGTTTAAATCACTAAATTACAAGAATACTAGAAAATGTGAAACATGAGTTATGAACATAAAAGCTACATAAAAGTTTACTTATGTCTGAATCATGAAGCGGAATCTTGTTGGTTTGAGGGTTGGTTAAATCATACTGGATGTTTAAAAGTTGTTTTCTTGTTAAACCCGTTAATCGGACACTTGTAACACGATTAATAACATTTAAACTTTAAGATAACATGCTGATGTACTTTTTCAGCCGCCTTCAACAGGCTGTAAACGGACTTTAATAAATCGAAAAACCGAATTTCTGAAGCCTAAATCGTGTCTTTTCGAAAAACGAAGAAAATGGCGCTGGAATTGTATTTTTCTGAGGTCGGTTACTATTTTAAAAGTCTGTTTTCGTGACAGCAGCTAAGGCTGATTTTAACTGCAGTAAAATGGTTCATACGTTTTCAGTCACAACTTGAAATCTAAACCGAACCAGCCCCTGAAATTTTTATCAAAGATGGTCACTGATGTATTTGTGACCCCCTAACTGGAATTTCGACAAACGGACTTACGAGGAATTTTAGACGAATTATTCCGTAAACTGTGATCAGAATGTGACAAACGTGATCACAGTTCGGTAAACGATTTTCTATAAAATATTGGTAATGAATCGGACCCCGATATTTTTACACAATAAAATATGGAACGTTTAAGACATCCTGTAAAAATTTGGGAATTTTTGGAATAATTTAACTATTTTATTTAAAGGTCCGAAAAACAGCCGGTTTTGAATATTAAAGCTGAATTGACATAAGTTGTGACTTGCGTGTCTAAATGTCGAGTATGCTATCAGTGAATGATTTAACATGTATTATGTGTTACGTGCAATATCGTATGTTTGTTTATGAGTGGGGAATGGATGGGAAGTTTATATGGGCATAAATCGTTAAAGTGTGTACCTGTTATGTGGACGAAGTCATGTGCAAATAAACCATACGTAGGATACGTGTTATGCATGAGAAACTGATTGTTATCCGTATCTTATTAGGACGTGATTGACCGACCTTGACTGTTAACTATATTTGAGAACCTAACCGGGCAAACCGAGGGGAGTTCACACTCTTTCTAAGGCATGGGATTCCCAGGGATTGGGAATGGGATTGAATAACTACTTGTACTATCATTACTATTAAATTACTTTTTACTGTCCTCGGATTGAAGGGCACGTACGTAAAACCTACGTACACTCATACTTACTACTGTCCTCTGATTGAAGGGCACGTACGTAAAACCTACGTACGCGATTATAAGACCATCAACTCTATCACTTTAAGTCCTTCATTTATCGACTTAATCGCCGAGGCCTATGGCGAGTGGGTCATTAGTTAATAGCGCTATTAGGTTTAACAAACCTCACACCGTGCCAGTCGGACGGGCGTGTACTAATGGACTATGGGCAAAGGGTCAATGCTGATAGACATTGACTTAGGGCACCTCTTACATTTTCGTAGCAGTCGATACGCGTGGTCTAGTAACACATGGGAAACCCCCACTAATCTTCGCAAACATGTCAGAAAGACCGTGATACGAATTTATACGATACATGGTTTTCAAAACGAACAGATGATTTACGAAATGAATGCTATAACTAAACAACCAACTGTGAATTCACTCAACTTTTTTGTTGACTCGTTGTTACATGCCTTACAGGTCGCTAAACATTCGGAGCTTGTACGGGGAAGGAGTCGTTGTGGTGTGCGGACGGTTATGTCCAGTGTTTAATGTTTAAAACCTTTTGAACTTATTTGTTGGACTTTAAACTTATGAACTGCGAACTTATGTTTTGAACTTTACGTTTATGTTTCCGCTGTCTAAATTAAAAACTTGGTTAACTAGCTTTTGGTCACCAATCGTATTGTGGTTGTCTTTATTTACTTAAATACGTTGTTCAGTATGATTGGTGGCTCGATCCTGGTCACGTCACGCCTCCAAGCGGTGGAACTCCGCATGGTGGATTTTGGGGGTGTGACAAACACTCCCCGACGTTTCCGCCATGATTTGATGTTTTACGTGGTCGGGGTGTGACAGAAGAGTTGGTATCAGAGCCAATGGTTATAGGGAATTAGGTTATTAGTAATGCTTTGACCAAGACTATAACCTTTCTAGGACCCTAACACAAGTTTTCTTGTGTTTAGATCTTAAAACATGCACTTCACCTATCCTTAGGTGATCACCAAAACAAGAACCCAATTTTCCGAAATGATTTTTGAAAATCAAACATCTGTTTTTAAATGATTTATTATATGGTTTTGAACTCTTTGATTTTTAAAATGATTTTGGAAATTTATCATTTATTTTTAAATGATTTGTTGTAAGGTTTTGAACCCTTCCAGTTTAATTTTTGGCCTTGTGCCTTCCAAGTTTTCAAAATCTCGTCAAGGTTTGGGTTCTAAATAATGTGAATACGTGCAAACTGGAAGAGTGAATGCCTGTACCCTGGGTTTTCTGTCTAAGGCTAGAGTGTTCGTACAAATCCACATAATCGGACCAGTCACTCTTACCTGGGAACTCTTGGGGTGAGTGTTCACTTATAGGCGAGCATGTCTTCGCTAAGCATTATTTATGGACCCATTTACTTTGATTAGTCATTGTGTGTCGTTTGTTTGCTTTGTGATACGGACAAATGACCACCATCCATGCTTTTGTCGATTTTTGTTTCACCTCATTCTTTTCACCTAATCATCTCACTCGTTTCCTTTCATGTTTCCTCTTTTAGAATTCCTCCTCGACGCGAAAATCCGATACTAAATGCCGAACTGGTAGAAAGCATCGCGCAACAAATGGCTGCTCAATTCCCAAACCTCTTTGCTCAATGGAACCAAGCCAACAACAACAACAATGCTCCATGCAATTTCAAGAGTTTTAACTCGGCTAAACCACTCAAGTTTAGTGGTACGGAGGGAGCAACTGGGCTTCTTCAATGGTTCGAGTGCATTGAGAATACTTTCCGTCACGTTCAGTGTCCTGACAATCGCAAAGTCGAGTTTGCTTCAAGCGTATTTCAGAAGAGGGCTTTGACATGGTGGAACGGGGTTATGAGAGATCGTGGTGCTGAGGTTGCTTTAGCACAAACATGGGCTGAACTTAGGACTCTTATGATGAGGGAGTTTTGTCCTCGTCATGAGCTGCGAGCTTTGGAAAGGGAGTTCGATGATCTAGAACAGGATAGTGGCGAGCACCGGGCGTATACTGATAGATTTGAGGAGCTGAGTTTGTTATGCCCAACAATGGTTACCCCACTCGACAAGGCTATCGAAAGGTACATCGATGGTCTACCTGACTCCATACTAGACACCGTTACTGGTAGTAACCCTACCACACTCCGTCAGGCAATCGAGCTATCCGCAACTTTAACCAAGTCGCAGATTCGAAGGGGTAAGCTGCATAGAAAGGGTGACAAGGGTAAGAAGCAGTCGTCTGACAAAGAGGATAGCAAGAAAGGTAGAAACAAAAAGGGTAAGGATTCAGGTTCCTCAAAGAATTCAAGGAAGCGTAAGGCTTCCCAAAACTACGCCGTTACTGCACAGGCAAATCAAGCTGCACCAAATCAGCCAGCGCAACCTCCAGCAAAGAAGCGGTATGAAGCGAATGCACCTTTGTGCAATAGGTGCAATAGTCATCATCAACAGCAACTTCCGTGTCGTTTCTGTACGAACTGTGGGAAGTCTGGACACCTTGCAGATGTTTGTCGTTCTGCTCGTAATCAAGCAGCTCAGAACCCGGCTCAACAAGTTGCTCAGCCTCCTGCTCAGCAACAGGGTCAAGCTGCACGACCTCACTATCCTCCTGGCTCGTGTTATAATTGTGGAGACCTGACCCATTATCGAAACCAGTGTCCAAGGCTGGTTAATGCGAATCCGAATCAGGCTCCAGCTCGAGGTCGAGTTTTTAACATGAATGCACAAGAAGCGCAAGCAGACAATGAAGTGGTGAACGGTACGTTCTCTGTTAATAATCAACCCGCATCTGTTCTTTTTGATTCTGGTGCTGATAAGAGTTTTGTGTCATTATCTTTTGAGCCATTGCTTCACATGTCTAGAACGAAGCTAGGTAAACCCTTGACAGTAGAGGTTGCCAGTGGTGAACCTATTGTTCTTGATTCTGTTCTTTGCAACTGCCAGTTGAACCTTAATAACCATCTTTTTCCCATCGACCTCACGCCAATGCAACTGGGAAGCTTCGACATTATAGTGGGTATGGATTGGTTAGCCAAGCATCGCGCAGAGGTAGTTTGTTTTGAGAAGATCGTTCGTGTGCCGCTTTCGTCAGGTGAGATCCTTCATGTTCGTGGCGAGAAACCTGCTAGTAGCCTCAAGCTTATGTCCTGTTTTCAAGCTCGGAAATATCTGCGAAAGAACTATGTGGCCTTCTTGGCACATGTTACAGCAGATAAGGGCAAATGTAAGTCCATTCAAGATATCCCTGTCGTTCGGGATTATCCGGAGCTATTTCCTGAGGAGTTACCTGGATTACCCCCAGCGCGCCAAGTCGAGTTCCGTATTGATCTCGTACCAGGTGCAAATCCCATTGCCAGAGCTCCATATCGTCTTGCACCGTCTGAGATGCAAGAGCTGTCCAAGCAGCTTCAGGAGCTTTCAGATAAAGGTTTTATCCGTCCTAGCTTTTCACCTTGGGGTGCTCCCATTCTTTTTGTCAAGAAGAAGGATGGATCCTTCAGGATGTGCATCGATTACCGTGAGCTTAACAAGCTCACCATCAAGAATCGATATCCCCTACCTCGCATCGATGACCTCTTTGATCAGTTACAGGGCGCTTCTTATTTCTCGAAGATTGATCTTCGTTCTGGATATCATCAACTTCGTGTGCATGAAGAAGATATTCCCAAGACAGCGTTCCGCACTCGTTATGGGCATTATGAGTTCACAGTTATGCCATTCGGTTTGACTAATGCTCCTGCTGTTTTCATGGACTTGATGAATAGGGTCTGCAAGCCTTATTTAGATAAGTTCATCATCGTTTTTATTGATGACATCTTGATTTATTCTAAGACGCGAGCTGATCATGAGCAACATCTTCGTCTTACTCTGGAACTCCTAAAGAAAGAGCAACTTTTCGCCAAATTCTCCAAGTGTGAATTCTGGCTTAAAGAAGTTCATCTTTTAGGACACATCGTCAACGAACAAGGTATTCATGTAGATCCCTCGAAGATCAGTGCAATTAAGGATTGGGATACGCCTACTACTCCTACCGAGGTTCGTTCTTTTCTTGGTCTTGCGGGCTATTACCGCCGCTTCATAGAGAACTTCTCGAAGATTGCAGTTCCCCTAACTGCTCTAACTCAGAAGAACAAGTCCTTTGAATGGGGTTCTAAACAAGAAGTAGCATTTCAGACCTTGAAACAGAAGCTTTGTGACGCACCTATTCTGACTTTGCCTGAAGGCAATGATGATTTTGTCGTGTACTGCGATGCATCCAAATTAGGTCTTGGCTGTGTTCTGATGCGAAGGAACAAAGTCATAGCATATGCATCGAGGCAGTTGAAGGTGCATGAGAAAAACTACACCACTCATGATCTTGAATTGGGTGCAGTTGTGTTCGCTCTTAAGATCTGGAGACACTATTTGTATGGAACAAAATGTGTGGTTTTCACTGACCACAAAAGTCTTCAGCATATCTTCAATCAGAAAGAACTCAACATGAGGCAAAGACGTTGGGTAGAGCTTCTGAACAACTATGACTGCGAAATTCGCTACCATCCTGGTAAGGCGAATGTCGTAGCTGACGCTTTGAGTCGTAAGGAACATGTCAAGCTTCATTGTGTTCGTGTTCAATCTGATATTCAAGCTCGAGCTGATATTCAAGCCCGCATTTCTCAGGCTCAACATGCTTGTGTTTCACAAGACTTGATGGGTAAGGAATTACCCTATCACATTCAGCCTGATCTTGTTTTGAAAGACAATGGATCTTATTATTTCATGGACCATCCGTGGGTCCCAAGCCAAGATGGTCTTCACACTCTGCTTATGGATGAAGCTCATAAGTCTCGTTATTCTGTCCATCCTGGCTCAGACAAAATGTATAAGGATCTTCGTACTCAGTATTGGTGGCCTGGTATGAAGAAAGACATTGCCTTGTATATTTCAAAATGCCTTACTTGTCTTAAGGTCAAGGATGAACACCAACATCCTTCTGGTTTATTGGAGCAACCAGAGATCCCAGTTTGGAAATGGGAAAACATTGCTATGGATCTCGTTACCAAACTTCCGCGCACTAAGAAAGGTCATGATGCCATTTGGGTAGTTGTTGATCGTCTTACAAAATCAGCGTATTTGTTGCCAATCCGTGAGGATTTTTCTGCTGAAGTACTAGCTAAAATCTACGTGGATGAAATTGTAGCTCGACATGGTGTTCCTTTGAACATCATTTCTGACAGAGATGCTCGTTTCACTTCTCATTTTTGGAGAACCATGCAATCTGCTATGGGGACCCAACTTAATATGAGCACAGCTTATCATCCGCAAACGGATGGTCAATCTGAAAGAACAATCCAGACTCTGGAGGATATGCTTAGAGCTTGTGTGATCGATTTTGGTGGTAGTTGGGATTCACATCTTCCGTTGATTGAATTCTCCTACAACAACAGTTATCACTCCAGCATCAACATGGCTCCTTTCGAGGCTCTCTATGGTCGAAAATGTCGTTCACCAGTCTGCTGGAATGAGATCGGTGAGGCTCAGCTTACTGGACCTGCCCTCATTTTAGAGACAACTGATAAGATTAAGAAAGTTCGTGATAACCTTCAGACAACTAGAAGCCGTCAAAAGAGTTACGCGGACCCAAAACGCAAGCCCTTGGATTTTCAAGTCGGTGATCGAGTCTTACTTAAGGTCTCACCTTGGAAAGGTGTGATCAGATTTGGAAAGATAGGAAAACTTGCACCTAGATATGTTGGACCATTCAAGATCGTCGAAAGAATCGGTAAGGTAGCCTATAGACTTGAGTTACCTCCTGAACTTGGAAATGTTCATCCGACCTTCCATGTGTCCAATCTCAGGAAGTGTTTAGCTGATGAGAACCTCCACATACCACTTGACGAAATTCGTGTTGATAAAACACTACATTTTGTTGAGAAACCTGTGGAAATCATGGACCGTATGATCAAATGGCTTAAACGCAAGCGCATTCCGTTGGTTAAAGTTCAATGGGAATCTAAGCGTGGACCTGAGTTTACTTGGGAACGTGAAGATCAAATGAAGGCGAAATATCCACATCTTTTCCCACGAGTTTCCTCTAAATAAATTTCGGGACGAAATTTCCACAAGTAAGGAAGACTGTGACATCTGTGCTTGTAATCATTGTAAACGGTTCAGTTATCAATGAAATAAAGTTATTTGATCCCAATGTTTGTTTGTTTATGTTTTACATTTTTCATGTTTTGACTTTTATTCAATTTCAAACTCTATATCGCTTTCTGGAGAGTTATACGCAAACTGGTGCGTAAACGTAATCAGTTTAATGCGAAAAATACTCCAGAACATCAACATATGCTTAACATACCTTAAATAACCTTTACATAACTTAGAAATAAGTTTTGAAGGCTTTGGTATGGCAAAAACAAGTTAATTCGCCTACAGGGACTAAAATTGACAAACTGCGAAAGTATGCCAATTTGAACTATAACAGACATTCCGGAACATGGCCATAAGTTAAACACACTCTAAATATCCTTTACATAGCTTAGAAATAGGCTTTGAGGGGTTCGGTGTGCTAAAATAAACTTTATGCTCATTCAGGGGCTAAAAGCGTCAAAAAGTGCATAAGTTTGCATTTTCACGCATAACTTACGCTCTGAATACATCCGGACATCCAAAAATTTATGTAAGCACTAAAATATTTTATTTTAGTGTTTGACATAAGAAAAATCCATTCGTCGCGTAATTTGGATCGTTTTTCGCATTCGTTCGTGTTTCGTCGTAATTAACCGAACAACGCAACCGTACGACCAAACGAACCGACATCCGAGATATTTTTGAGCATGTTTCATGTTCCCTATACTTTAACTTCATTTTAGAGCCTTTAAATGGGATTAACGGGGCTTAAACGTGTCAAAAATGCATCAAAAACCATGTTTTGCACATTCAGGGACCAAAATTGACATTCTGCCAAAGTTATCTTAGGAAGGGACCAAAATGAAAAATATAAATTCCAGCTTGTTCCAGCTTTTCCCCTCATTTGCACATGGTTTTAATGAAACTATGGGCTCCCATGGTTTCACAAAACCATGGGCACATGTGTACGGATGAGATCGAAGCTCATTTTACGTTGAACGATCTTAACGGTTGTGCAAAAACTATAAATACCCTACCCCCCTTCACTCAAAACTCACACCTTGATCTGATTGCTCTCTAAGTTGAAGTGATTTCACTTCATACCTGAGAATAATCGGGTCAAACTTCCGTTCTTGGACCTTTTGTAAGTCTTCTTTCGTTCTTTTATGCGTTTTTATGCTTGAAAGTCAAACTGCGTTTGACTTTCTGCATTGACCAGTTTATGGTCAATGCGAAGTTTGTTTGAACTTCATAACGTGAGCGTAATCACGATGGTCATAGTCCCTAGTCACTATACTTACTGATTACCACGTTATCTAGGCTCAGTGACGAGTCGTAGTTTCGGGCAAAATGCGTGTTCTTGCGTATTTTGTAACCAAACTACTCTAGGGTATCAAAACCGTTTGTTTTGATATCAAAACCTGTTTTCTAACTTAACTAAACATGTTCTAGCATGTTTAGCTCGCCACTTTTAGATTTGTGCTTGTTTAGGGTCGTAAGGGTAAGCACGAGGCCCATCACTCCGAACATAGTGGGGGTACCTCAGGGAATAACCCACCAATCGGTAATGTTTAGTCACCAAAGACACATTATAACTCGTTTGGATATTTCCAATTGTGCTCTGCTAATGTTTCTGTGAATGATGTTGCTTGTGTACAGGCTGTACCTATAAGCAGTTCTTGGACTACAGGCCCCTGAATTTCGATGGCACAAGGGGTGTCGTCGCCTTCGTACGCTGGGTGGAGAAGACGGATACTGTTTTTAGAATGAGTAAATGTGCACCAGAGTAAAGAGTTGTGTACATTTCTGGGATGTTTCTTGACGGGGCACTCTCATGGTGGAACCTCCAGGTGCAGACTTTCGGTGAGGCTGCTGCGTATGCATTGACGTGGAATGAACTGAAACAGTTGATGCGCAAAACATATTGGTCTCGAGTGGAGATCCAAAAATTGGAAACGGAATTCTGGAACTTGAAAATGGATGGTCCAAAGGTGGCTGAGTACGTGCAAAGATTTCATGATTTGTCTAGAGTTGTTCTTTATTTGGTGGAACCGGAGTTTAAAATGATAGAACGTTTCATCTGGGGATTGGCACCTTAGATTCTGAGCATGGTGACAGCTTCCAAGCCTCCAACTATTTCCGAGGCTATTGACTTAAGTGTGGCACTTACTAAAGAAGCAGTTAGGTTGGGGAAGTTTTTGATTTCTGAAGCGAAGAAGAAAGAGACTCATGTGGAGTCATCAAGGGAAAACAAAAGAAAGTTCACTAACTTCAAGAAGGGCACTCGAGTGAACAACAACAATACTAACACACGTAGGGATGCTAACCCGCCAGCCGAGGTCAGGACTGGTGCTGCAACCCCCAACCAAAAGGACGAGGTGTGACAACTGGCACCAAACCGGTAATTTCCGTACACTTTAATTATTATTTAATGACTGCAATTATGTGCTTTGGTGTCAACATTATCTGATTACATACTACCCAAGTGAATTCATGTACGTTTTATACTACAAAATATTGCATTATGCATTAACAAGAGCGTTGCGTCAGAATTACTAGTAAACTCACCGGTAAGACACATTGTGTCAACAGAAATGCAGAAAGCAGTCAGACATTAGAATTGACGCCTAGGTGTAGGTCCAACGACAAGAATACATTAAAACCCAAGAGTACATACAAGGGTTTATATATAGACCATCCGGAAGCTAAAATACGCACTAAAAAGCACCCGAAACGCACTTTAAGTGCATAATTTTATTAAATTCAGCTCAAATCAGCTTTTAAACATATAAATATCATGCATAAATTACGTTTTATTATCCAGAATACTTCCCCAAGTGTTGGGAATTGAAAGGGGTACAAAAAGATACTTGAAAGACACTAAACGGTGCAATTTAGCACTTGAACGAACCGGTACTTAACCGAACAACCGGACATCAACCGGAACACCAAAATAATGCAAGAGGCATTGTTTTTATTTTTCTAAGCTAGTTAGGGTCCCCTAACACACTATATTTTCCATAACACATATAAACCACAAACTAGATACTTAATCTTCTAACTAATTTGGTTAACTTCCATTGCAACCCAACTAGAAACCTACCCCCCCCCCCCCCTATGACCGGTTTTAGACAAGGGTGGCCCACCCTTGATTTCTTTCACTTGTTTAATTTATCTTGTTGGGTTAATTAGAACATAAAAACCATGGGGTAAAGTCTTGGAATGGGTTATAAGAATACATATTAGAATCATGAGTTCATACTTCACACACTCAAAACACACACAAACTCCTCCCTCCTCCTTCCTTTGCTCACGGCTTCAACCACACACACCCACACTTTCATTTTCAATCCATTTCCATCCATTCTAAGGTGATATTAAGGTGTAAGAAGGTCACTAACGAAGCTCGGTGCAAGCGGATCTTGAAGGACCTTCTTCATTTGCTTTTATCCACTTCATTTACCCTCTTGAACTCCCCTAGCCTTGTGCTAGTGGTAAGTTTCTTAGATCTTCATCCTCTTCATGTCTTTGATGGTTAATAGCTAAAAAAAGTGATGAAATCACAAGAAACACTAAAAACATAAGCAAGTCTTGAACATGAACTAACCTTG
Organism: Helianthus tuberosus; assembly: GCA_030545235.1. Taxonomy (NCBI): domain Eukaryota; kingdom Viridiplantae; phylum Streptophyta; class Magnoliopsida; order Asterales; family Asteraceae; genus Helianthus; species Helianthus tuberosus. The sequence continues at coordinate 437,412 of JARYGA010011515.1, read as the reverse complement.
TGATGAAGTAGTGTTAAAATGATGATGAAATCATGTTATTCTTGTGTTATAATGCTTGTTGAATGTTATTTGTTAGTAGAAATGTTATGGATCATCAAATGGACTTGCTAGATCATGATTAAAAACATGATCTAGCAAGATGTGAAGGATAGACATGTGTAGGATGATGGAAACATCCACACATAAACTATGAACTTGAATAAATAAATGTTTTCTTGTAAAATAAAGATCAAAATTAGTTATAATCTTGTAGATCAAAATATCCATGAGTGGTTTTTCAAAAGAACCAAGTTAAAAATACAAAATTTTACTTAATCTTGGTTCTTAAACAAATAAACCTTATTTTTAGTGGTTAATAAAGTAAAGATACACATGTGTAACAAGAAAAACACAAGAAGTAATATTTTTAGAAAACATGAACATAAGTTGTAAAGAATCATATTCTTTAAAAATGAAGTTTTTAAAGAAGCAATCACACTTTAAAGGGTAACAAGACTTACTGAATACACTAGTAAGTTACTACACATTTTTATAAATTATCAAGTTCATGAAATAGAGAAATTGATGTATATTGTTGATGATTGTTGATGAAATTGATGGATGATGATTTTAAAAGAAAATAAACACATGTTTTGAAAACATGGGAAACCTCCATTTTTAGGGGAAACTCTGTCAAAATTTTTATAAATTTTGACACTTAGAAAATATATGTAAGTTTCGAGAAAATATATGTGTCTAGAAAATATTACCAAGGTTTCCCTAATTTTTGGTGATAAGAAATGATGATTTCTTCAAGATTTAAAATTTATATTAAGTATGTATATTTTTGAGGAAAATATATGTATTTATTGGTCACCAAACTTTGTGCTAAGTGTATGTAGTAGGTACTATACGTGATAGTGTATTAGGATTTGAAAATACACTAATTACTCGTGAGAAGTAAAAACACAAAAATACACATACAACATACAAGATACATAATTCGGGTGCAAAATACAAAAAGCTTATATTTATTTTTGAGAAAATAATATAAGTAAGACACTTAGTTAAAAATATAAAATATTTTTAACACAAGAATATATACATAAAAGATAGTGACTTGTACTTGTGCGATACAAGTCTAGTGACTAACACTAAGAAAACACGTATAGGTCACGACGTTAATTAAGCAAATCCGGTGAAGTTTACGACGCAAGGAACGCAAATTTGTGAGTTCATGCTCCCCCTTTTCTTTAACAGTTTTCAGTTTTATAACTTCGGGGGTGAAATACATGTTACAAATGTTACAATGTTTATAAATGGTATGATACAAAAGCAAGAAGCACTCTTGGTGAGAACGAGTACAAAGTATGATGCGTTTGGAGAATACAAGAATACAAGAAGCACTCTTGGTGAGAACGAGTACCAAGTATGATGCGTTTTGAGGAATGATACGAGAAATCGTGTCACGAATAGGGTACCGTAAGCACCATTGATCAACAATATACCTAGACCGCAGAACAATAGGTTAGATCTAACGGGTGTCGGGCAGCCACACTCTTGGTGAGAATGAGTACCAAGCAGTGCTTTTGTGTCTCAGAATATGCCAACTAGAAAAATGCCAAAGGTTTGGTGACTTCCTATGTCGTGTCACATGTTAATGGCCTTGCAACCCATTAACAACCCTGATACATACAAGAATACTTTATTTATACAAGAATCATACCATAAGAATACTTGATTTATATATGAACACTCGATTTTACACGAGTACGTGGTGTACACAAGAATACTGGATTTACACAATATACCAACTATGTTTTCGTACAAAGTACACAAACGTGAAATACAAAAATTGCATGAATTCACACCAACATTATGTTGACATTTTTTTTCAAAACTCACATGTATTTCAGGTAACTAAAAGTGGATGTGCACGCGGCCCTACCCATGCTCTTGAATGTCATCTATGTTTATCTTTGAATAAAGTTGTAAACTTTTCAAGACAATGTTTTATGCCATCTCGTGATGTAAACACTAAACTTACGTTTTCAAGTTATGAAATGTATGGCGTTTGAAGTTATTTTTATGAGCATGTAGTATGTTTACCTTTTGTATGCAATGAGAACCTTTCATGATTACACCTCGTGCTTCCGCCGCAGAAAGGGGTGTGACACAAGGGAATATGGGCACTCTGCCCAAGTGTGACATTTGTCAGCATCATCATATGGGAAGGTGCAGATATGGGAGATGCGAGAACTGTGGCAAAGTGGGGCATGCCAGGGAGGCATGCTGGTATGGTGCTGGACACGGTAGTGGAGGACAAGGTGATAATGGAAACCGTGGTGGGAATGGAAACCAGACTGGATATCGAAATCAGGGAGGAAATGGTAATTTTGGTGGAAACGGAAATGGTGGTGGTTATGGGAACCAAGCTAGTAACGGAAACCGTGGAGGAAACAATAACAACAACTACCAGAACGGAAATGGAAACGACAATGGACGCGGCCAAGGATGTTTTGGTTCCGGTGAAATGGGGCGCTTTAAGCGGGACTGCCCCAAGAACAATCAGGTACGTGGAAGGGTGTTCACCATTGGAGCTAGGGAAGCACGACAGGATCCAAGCGTGGTTACTAGTACGTTCCCTATTAATCAACGTTATGGATCTGTGCTATTTGATCCTGGTGTCAATTTTAGCTTCGTATCCCTAGACTTTAAGAATATACTTGGTTTAGTTGCGAATAAGTTAGACGTCCCGTACTCGATAGAACTGGCTAATGGAAGGCTAGTAGAAGCTAATGAGGTGATTAGAGGTTGTATTATGGAGCTTGGAGAGTGTGAGTTTTCGATAGATCTTCTGCCAGTTGATTTGGGAAGCTTCAATGTCGTGGTCGGGATGGACTGGTTGTCTTTCAAACGTACGGATATAGTGTGCCATGAGAAGATCATTCACATTCCGATGGCGATTGAAGAGACGATCGTGATTTACGAAGAGAAGCATGATACACCCTTGTGGATTATTAGTTGTATGAAAGCATAAAAGTGTCTACGTAAAGGATGCATTGCCTTCTTAGCTCATGTCGTTGATAAGGAAGCCGAAGAGCCGAAGATTGAAGGTATCCCTGTGGTAAGGGAATATCCTGAGGTCTTCCCCGAAGACTTGCCAGGATTACCTCCTCAACGACAAGTCGAATTCCACATTGACTTGGTTCCAGGCGCCACACCTGTAGCCAAGGCACCTTATCGACTTGCGCCTTCAGAGATGCAAGAGTTATCCACACAGCTACAGGAGTTATTGGACAAGGGATTTATAAGGCCGAGATTCTCACCTTGTGGAGCTCCAGTGATGTTCGTTAAGAAAAAGGATGGTAGCTTTAGAATGTGTATTAACTACCGGGAGCTGAACAAGCTAACCATCAAGAATCGGTATCCCTTGCCGAGGATTGATGATTTATTCGACCAACTGCAAGGATCAAGCTACTACTCCAAGATTGATCTTCGATCGGGTTATCATCAGTTGCGGATCCAAGAGGAGAGTATACCAAAGACCGCATTCAGAACTCGTTATGGACACTATGATGCGTTTTAAGAATACAAGAATACAAGAAGCACTCTTGGTGAGAACGAGTACCAAGTATGATGCGTTTTGAGAATACAAGAATACAAGAAGCACTCTTGGTGAGAACGAGTACCAAGTATGATGCGTTTTGAGAATACAAGAATACAAGAAGCACTCTTGGTGAGAACGAGTACCAAATATGATGCGTTTTGAGAAATGATACGAGAAATCGTGTCACGAATAGGGTACCGTAAGCACCATTAATCAACAATATACCTAGACCGCAGAACAAATGGTTAGATCTAACGGGTGTCGGGCAGCCACACTCTTGGTGAGAACAACTACCAAGCAGTGCTTTTGTGTCTCAGAATATGCCAACTAGAAAAATGCCTAAGGTTTGGTGACTTCCTATGTCGTGTCACATGTTAATGGCCTTGCAACCCATTAACAACCCTGATACATACAAGAATACTTTATTTATACAAGAATCATACCATAAGAATACTTGATTTATACATGAACACTCGATTTTACACGAGTACGTGGTGTACACAAGAATACTGGATTTACACAATATACCAACTATGTTTTCGTACAAAGTACACAAACGTGAAATACAAAAACTGCATGAATTCACACCAACATTATGTTGACGTTTTTCCAAAACTCACATGTATTTCAAGTAACTAAAAGTGGATGTGCGCGTGGCCCTACCCATGCTCTTGGATGTCGTCTATGTTTATCTTTGAATAAAGTTGTAAACTTTTCAAGACAATGTTTTATGCCATCTCGTGATGTAAACACTAAACTTATGTTTTCAAGTTATGAAATGTATGGCGTTTGAAGTTATTTTTATGAGCATGTAGTATGTTTACCTTTCGTATGCAATGAGAACCTTTCATGACCACACCTCGTGCTTCCGCCGCAGAAAGGGGTGTGACAGATTGGTATCAGAGCTGCGATTGTAGTGAACCAGGATTCCTTCTCGAGTCTAGTCTACAATCTCTAGGATCCTTTCACGAAAACAATTTTTCAAAAGTTTTCATTGCATAAAACATCCCGCGACATCCACTACCTGAAACTGTTTACAAAGAGTCAAGAAAAGACACTACGAGACTTAGGGTGCACATGAGTAGCACTTGTCATTGACTAGAAATTACTCGTAGTTATTTGTGATAATTACCCTATATACACATACTAGAAGTAGAATGTCACAAGTATACGTGACTTTACCTGAAAGCGATGACCCATCTGAAGGAAGAGATAAGAGGATGAAACGTACTGTGAGGGCTGTGCAAGGAGTTACGTAATTATGGATGCATACATAATTATGGAATTCAGTGCACAGAAACCACAGCAAGTCTTGTCACGTGTAGATTCCCTCAGTGCAAGCCTACTAAGTACTCTACTAGAGTAATAATTGTTTAATGTCACTTATGTGGTATATACCTGCGAATATATATGCTACTACTGTCTAGTATGACGATATCAAACAAATGTTTAACCCTGTTGTGTTATGTTCTGTCAGAACATGGCACCCGGGAAAGCTGTGAATGCTCGCAATGATGATCAACCTCCTCCTCCCCCACTGCCAAGAACTGCTGAAGAGTTGAACGCTCTACTGGAAGAAAGGATCTCCGCTGCTATCGCCCAATACGAGGCAAACCGAACTCAAGACAGTGGCGGCCCAAGCAACGCTAGACGTAATGGAACGGAGATTCCTCTTGAGGCAATGCAGCTCCAGGTAACCTTAAGATGATTTGTTAAGCATGGAGAAATTTATGAACGGTCTTTGTTTCATTACATCTTCGATTGCTCACGTGTGAATTGGTTGAATCAATTCCAGGCTGCACTTTCAAGCAGTTTCTCGACTGCAAGCCGATGAACTACGACGGCATAGGAGGTACAGTAGCATTTGTACGCTGGACGGAGAAGACTGAAGCTACTATCCGCATGAGCAAGTGTACCGCGGATCAACAAGTCACTTTTGCTACTGGATTGTTTGTCGATGAAGCTTTGACTTGGTGGAACTTGCAAGTCCAAACCTTGGGCGATGATGCCGCTTATGGCCTAACTTGGGATGAACTGAAGGAAAGAATGAGAGAGAAGTACTGCTCCCGTGCTGAACTCCAAAGACAAGAAACGGAGTTCTGGCACTTGACCATGGAAGGTGCTGACATTAATGGTTATACTCGAAGGTTCCACGATCTGTCCAGAGTGCTTCCCTACATGGTGACTCCCAAATTCAAGCGCGTTGAACGCTACATTTGGGGATTGGCCTCAGAGTTCCGTGGCATGGTAACTTCGGCCAAACCTCAAACAATCACCGAGGCTGTAACTCTGGCTGTCAGCCTTACTGAAGATTGTGTTCGTATGAAAAAGCTATCACTGAACCCAACAGAAAAGATCGAGACGCATGCCAAGTCGTCCGGCGACAAGAAAAGGAAACATTCAAACCTGAATCAAGCAATTCGCAACAACAAGGGTTTCAGCAAGAAGCGCGACACTAACCCGCCTCAGGATACGAAAACCCTTGCAACCAAAGGATACCAAGGCACCATGCCTAAATGCCAAAAATGTAAGTATCATCATGAAGGAGCTTGTCGTATTCCAAGGTGCGACAAATATGGTAGGTTGGGTCATCAAACTGAAGACTGTTGGGGAAAAGGAAAGAACCGGAATGGAAATGGTGCTGGTAACAAGAATGGTAACGGGAAGGGGCGGAACCAAGGATGCTTCAGTTGTGGAAGCAATGATCATTTCATGAAGGACTGCCCAAAGGGAAATAATGCTCAGGCTCGAGCATTTGTGATTGGAGCAAAGAACGCACGTGAGGACCCTAACGTGGTCACCAGTACGTTTCTTATTAACAATGACTTTGCATCTATATTATTTGACACTGGTGCCGATTATAGCTTCATGTCTGTGGAATTTAAACGCAAGCTTGGAATAGAATCTAGTAGATTAGAAATTCCTTATTCCATAGAACTAGCCAATGGTAAACTTGTTGAATCGGGCGAAGTTGTTAGAGGCTGCACACTAGAACTTGGTGAACGAAGATTTAGCATCGACCTCTTACCTATTCAATTGGGTAGCGTCGATGAAGTGGTCGGAATGGACTGGTTGTCCAAGAACAAAGCTGAAGTTGTTTGTCACGAGAAAATCATTTGCATCCCTCTGGCGAATGATGAAACCCTCATCGTGCATGGAGAAAAGCGAGACACGCCTCTACGAATGATCAGTTGTATGAAGGCACATAAGTGCTTAAGGAAAGGATGTGTTGCCTTCCTAGCACACGTTGTAGATAAGAAGGCTGTGGAGCCAAAACTCGAAGATATTCCTGTGGTGAAGGAATTTCCTGATGTTTTTCCCGAAGATCTGCCAGGACTACCTCCGCAACGACAAGTCGAATTCCACATAGACCTGGTTCCAGGAGCCGCTCCTGTAGCCAAGGCTCCTTATCAGCTTGCACCATCCGAAATGCAAGAATTATCCACACAACTCCAGGAGTTGTTGGATAAAGGATTCATAAGGCCAAGCTTCTCACCCTGCCTGGGGAGCTCCAGTATTGTTCGTGAAGAAGAAGGATGGGACTCTGCGGATGTGTATCGATTACAGAGAACTGAACAAGCTCACTATCAAGAATCGGTATCCATTACCGCGGATTGATGACTTATTTGACCAGGTACAAGGATCAAGCTACTATTCCAAGATCGATCTTCGATCTGGATACCATCAGTTAAGAATCCAAGAAGAAAGCGTGCCAAAGACTGCATTCAGAACACGATATGGGCATTACGAATTTCTTGTGATGCCATTCGGACTGAAGAACGCACCAGCAGTCTTTATGGATCTGATGAACCGCGTATGCAAACCATATCTCGATAAATTTATGATTGTATTTATCGATGATATCCTGATTTACTCGCGAATGAAAGAAGAGCACGAGCAACATCTCAGAACCATTTTGGAACTACTGAAGAAAGAGAAGCTTTATGCAAAGTTCTCAAAATGCGAATTCTAAATTCGCGAAGTACAATTTCTTGGTCATGTTGTGAACGAGAAGGGCATTCATGTAGACCCAGCCAAGATCGAAGCAATAAAGAATTGGGAAGCCCCCAAAACCCCAACTGAAGTTCGACAATTTTTGGGCTTAGCGGGCTATTACCGGCGATTCATCGAGAACTTCTCAAAGATAGCCCAACCATTGACGACCCTTACACAGAAAGACAAGAAATACGACTGGGGTGACAAGCAGGAAGAAGCCTTCCAACTACTCAAGAACAAGCTATGCGGTGCACCGATACTATCCTTTCCCGGAGGCACTGAAGACTTCGTGGTTTACTGCGACCCTTCATTACAAGGCTTGGGTTGCGTGCTCATGCAACGCCAGAAACTCATCGCTTACGCTTTAAGACAATTGAAGGTTCATGAAAGAAACTATACCACTCACGACTTGGAACTCGGCGTGGTGGTGTTCGCCTTGAAAATCTGGCGGCATTATCTATATGGTACTCGATGTACAATTTTCATAGATCACAAAAGCTTACAACACATATTTGATCAGAAGGAATTGAATATGCGACAGCGGCGATGGGTCGAGCTGCTAAATAATTACGACTGTGAGATCAAGTACCATCCTGGAAAGGCAAACATTGTAGCGGACGCATTGAGTCGAAAAGAAAGGGTTAAGACCCTAAGGGTTCGAGCATTAGAAATGACTATTCGAACGATCCTCACTACGCGCATTCGTGACGCACAACAAGAAGCCCTTAAGGAAGAAAATCATAGGGCTGAATACCTCCGGGGTATGTTGAAATATATGGTGCCAAATGAAGAGGGAGCCTTATACTTTAAGAAGCGTATTTGGGTTCCGCTCTATGGTGGCATACGAGAAGTCATCCTTGATGAAGCTCACAAATCGAGATACTCGATTCATCCAGGATCGGACAAGATATATCAAGACTTGAAAGAATACTACTGGTGGCCAAGACTTAAAAGCGATGTTGATGTTTACGTTGGAAAGTGCTTAACCTGTACTAAGGTTAAGGCCGAATATCAGAAACCGTCTGGCCTACTACAACAACCAGCGATACCCATGTGGAAGTGGGAGCAAATCTTGATGGACTTCATAACGAAGTTACCCAGGACCCCTAGAGGGCACGATATGATATGGGTAATAGTAGAACGGTTAACGAAGTCTGTGCATTTCTTACCAATCCAAGAAAAAGACAGCACTGGAAAGCTTGCTGAGATATACTTAAGAGAAATTGTGGCACGTCATGGAGTGCCAATCTCAATTATTTCAGACAGAGATGGACGTTTTGTCTCAAGAATCTGGAAATCATTTCAGGAATCTTTTGGATCTCAATTAGATCTAAGCACGGCCTTCCATCCACAAACAGACGGCCAGAGCGAACGAACTATACAAACGTTAGAAGATATGCTTCGCGCATGTGTTATGGACCTAGGTGGCATCTGGGATACTCATCTACCTTTAGTTGAGTTTTCCTACAATAACAGTTATCATACAAGCATAAAAGCCGCACTGTTCGAAGCTCTGTATGGCCGCAAGTGCTGATCTCCCTTATGTTGGGCAGACGCTGGAGACAAACGAATGGTTGGTCCTGAACTTGTACAAGAGACAACCGACAAGATTATGCAGATCCGAGAGCGCATTAAGGCGGCTTGAGATCGACAAAAGAGCTACGCTGATTGAAGACGAAAACCATTAGAATTCGAGGTTGGAGACAAAGTGTTGTTAAAGGTCTCACCTTGGAAGGGCGTAGTCAGATTCGGAAAACGTGGGAAGCTGAATCCCCGAAACATCGGACCATTCAAGATTCTAGAAAAAATAGGTACCATGGCATACAAATTGGAGTTACCGGAAGAACTAAATGGAGTACATGATACGTTTCATGTATCCAACCTCAAGAAGAGTCCAACACAAGAAAACGTGATCATCCCTACGGATGAAGTGCATATTGATGATGCCCTCCGATTTACAGAACAACCCGTTGAGGTTACAGACTGGAAAGTCAACAAGACCAGGAGGAGCAGTGTGAAACTTGTCAAAGTATGTTGGAACTCTAAGCACGGACCCGAGTACACGTGGGAACGTGAAGACCAGTTCAAAGAAAAGTACCCCACCTGTTCAAGAAGACTCCTGCGGGAGTTAGTTCAACCTGAATTTCGGGACGAAATTCTTTTAACGGGGGGAGACTGTGACAACTGGCACCAAACCGGCAATTTCCGTACACTTTAATTATTATTTAATGACTGCAATTATGTGCTTTGGTGTCAACATTATCTGATTACATACTACACAAGTGAATTCATGCACGTTTTATACTACAAAATATTGCATTATGCATTAACAAGAGCGTTGCGTCAGAAATACTAGTAAACTCGCCGGTAAGACACATTGTGTCAAAAGAACTGCAGAAAGCAGTCAGACATTAGAATTGAGGCCTAGGTGTAGGTCCAACGACAATAATACATTAAAACCCAAGAGTACATACGAGGGTTTATATATAGACCATCCGGAAGCTAAAATACGCACTAAAAAGCACCAGAAACGCACTTTAAGTGCAGAATTTTATTAAATTCAGATCAAATCAGCTTTTAAACATATAAATATCATGTAGAAATTACGTTTTATTATCCAGAATACTTCCCCAAGTGTTGGGAATTGAAAGGGGTACAAAAAAGATACTTGAAAGACACTACACGGTGTAATTTAGCACTTTAACGAACTGGTACTTAACCGAACAACCGGACATCACCCGGAACACCAAAATAATGCTAGAGGCATTGTTTTTATTTTTCTAAGCTAGTTAGGGTCCCCTAACACCCTAACACACTATATTTTCCATAACACACATAAACCACAAACTAGATACTTAATCTTCTAACTAATTTGGTTAACTTCCATTGCAACCCAATAAGAAACCTACCCCCCCCCCCCCCATGACCGGTTTTAGACAAGGGTGGCCCACCCTTGATTTCTTTAACTTGTTTAATTGATCTTGTTGGGTTAATTAGAATATAAAAACCATGGGGTAAAGTCTTGGAATGGGTTATAAGAATACACATTAGGATCATGAGTTCATACTTCACACACTCAAAACACACACAAACTCCTCCCTCCTCCTTCCTTTGCTCACGGCTTCAAGCACACACACCCACACTTTCATTTTCAATCCATTTCCATCCATTCTAAGGTGATATTAAGGTGTAAGAATGTCACTAACGAAGCTCGGTGCAAGCGGATCTTGAAGGACCTTCTTCATTTGCTTTTATCCACTTCATTTACCCTCTTGAACTCCCCTAGCCTTGTGCTAGTGGTAAGTATCTTAGATCTTCATCCTCTTCATGTCTTTGATGGTTAATAGCTAAAAGAATGATGAAATCACAAGAAACACTAAAAACATAAGCAAGTCTTGAACATGAACTAACCTTGTGATGAAGTAGTGTTAAAATGATGATGAAATCATGTTATTCTTGTGTTATGATGCTTGTTGAATGTTATTTGTTAGTAGAAATGTTATGGATCATCAAATGGACTTGCTAGATCATGATTAAAAACATGATCTAGCAAGATGTGAAGGATAGAGATGTGTAGGATGATGGAAACATCCACACATAAACTATGAACTTGAATAAATAAATGTTTTCTAGTAAAATAAAGATCAAAATGAGTTAAAATCTTGTAGATCTAAATATCCATGAGTAGTTTTTCAAAAGAACCAAGTTAAAAATACAAAATTTTACTTAATCTTGGTTCTTAAACAAATAAACCTTATTTTTGGTGCTTAATAAAGTAAAGATACACATGTGTAACAAGAAAAACACAAGAAGTAATATTTTTAGAAAACATGAACATAAGTTGTAAAGAATCATATTCTTTAAAAATGAAGTTTTTAAAGAAGCAATCACACTTTAAAGGGTAACAAGACTTACTAAATACACTAGTAAGTTACTACACATTTTTATAAATTATCAAGTTCATGAAATAGAGAAATTGATGTATATTGTTGATGATTGTTGATGAAATTGATTGATGATGATTTTAAAAGAAAATAAACACATGTTTTGAAAACATAGGAAACCTCTATTTTTAGGGGAAACTCTGTCAAAATTTTTATAAATTTTGACACTTAGAAAATATATATAAGTTTCGAGAAACTTATTCCCTAAAAATGTGTCTAGAAAATATTACCAAGGTTTCCCTAATTTTTGGTGATAAGAAATGATGATTTCTTCAAGATTTAAAATTTATATTAAGTATGTATATTTTTTAGGAAAATATATGTATTTATTGGTCACCAAACTTTGTGCTAAGTGTATGTAGTATGTACTATACGTGATAGTGTATTAGGATTTGAAAATACACTGATTACTCATGAGAAATAAAAACACAACAATACACATACAAGATACATAATTCGGGTGCAAAATACAAAAAGCTTATATTTATTTTTGAGAAAACAATATAAGTAAGACACTTAGTTAAAAATATAAAATATTTTTAACACAAGAATATATACATAAAAGATAGTGACTTGTACTCGTGCGATACAAGTCTAGTGACTAACACTAAGAAAACAGGTATAGGTCACGACGTTAATTAAGCAAATCCGGTGAAGTTTACGACGCAAGGAACGCAAATTTGTGAGTTCATGCTCCCCCTTTTCTTTAACTGTTTTCAGTTTTATAACTTTGGGCGTGAAATACATGTTACAAATGTTACAATGTTTATAAATGGTAGATACAAAAGCAAGAAGCACTCTTGGTGAGAACGAGTACCAAGTATGAGGCGTTTTGACAATACAAGAATACAAGAAGCACTCTTGGTGAGAACGAGTACCAAGTATGATGCGTTTTGAGAAATGATACAAGAAATCGTGTCACAAATAGGGTACCGTAAGCACCATTAATCAACAATATACCTAGACCGCGGAACAAAAGGTTAGATCTAACGGGTGTCGGGCAGCCACACTCTTGGTGAGAACGAGTACCAAGCACTGCTTTTGTGTCTCAGAATATGCCAACTAGAAAAATGCCTAAGGTTTGGTGACTTCCTATGTCGTGTCACATGTTAATGGCCTTGCAACCCATTAACAACCCTGATACATACAAGAATAATTTATTTATACAAGAATCATACCATAAGAATACTTGATTTATACATGAACACTCGATTTTACACGAGTACGTGGTGTACACAAGAATACTGGATTTACACAATATACCAACTATGTTTTCGTACAAAGTACACAAACGTGAAATACAAAAACTGCATGAATTCACACCAACATTATGTTGACGTTTTTTCCAAAACTCACATGTATTTCAGGTAACTAAAAGTGGATGTGTGTGCGGCCCTACCCATGCTCTTGGATGTCGTCTATGTTTATCTTTGAATAAAGTTGTAAACTTTTCAAGACAATGTTTTATGCCATCTCGTGATGTAAACACTAAACTTATGTTTTCAAGTTATGAAATGTATGGCGTTTGAAGTTATTTTTATGAGCATGTAGTATGTTTACCTTTTGTATGCAATGGGAACCTTTCATGATCACACCTCGTGCTTCCGCCGTAGAAAAGGGGTGTGACACGAGGGAATATGGGCACGCTGCCCAAGTGTGACATCTGTCAGCATCATCATATGGGAAGGTGCAGATATGGGAGATGCGAGAACTGTGGCAAAGTAGGGCATGCCAGGGAGGCATGCTGGTATAGTGCTGGACACGGTAGTGGAGGACAAGGTGATAATGGAAACCGTGGTGGGAATGGAAACCAAACTGGATATCGAAATCAGGGAGGAAATGGTAATTTTGGTGGAAACGGAAATCGTGGTGGTTATGGGAACCAAGCTGGTAACGGAAACCGTGGAGGAAACAATAACAACAACTACCAGGACGGAAATGGAAACGACAATGGACGCGGCCAAGGATGTTTTGGTTCCGGTGAAATGGGGCACTTTAAGCGGGACTGCCCCAAGAACAATCAGGCACGTGGAAGGGTGTTCACCATTGGAGCTAGGGAAGCACGCCAGGATCCAAGCGTGGTTACTAGTACGTTCCCTATTAATCAACGTTATGCATCTGTACTATTTGATCCTGGTGTCGATTTTAGCTTCATATCCTTAGACTTTAAGAATATACTTGGTTTAGTTGCGAATAAGTTAGACGTCCCGTACTGGAAAGAACTGGCTAATGGAAGGCTAGTAGAAGCTAATGAGGTGATTAGATGTTGTATTATGGAGCTTGGAGAGTGTGAGTTTTCGATAGATCTTCTGCCAGTTGATTTGGGAAGCTTCGATGTCGTGGTCGGGATGGATTGGTTGTCTTGCAAACGTGCGGATATAGTGTGCCATGAGAAGATCATTCACATTCCGATGGCGATTGAAGAGACGATCGTGATTTACGAAGAGAAGCATGATACTCCCTTGTGGATTATTAGTTGTATGAAAGCACAGAAGTGTCTACGTAAAGGATGCGTTGGCTTCTTAGCTCATGTCATTGATAAGGAAGCCGAAGAGCCGAAGATTGAAGGTATCCCTGTGGTAAGGGAATATCCTGAGGTCTTCCCCAAAGACTTGCCAGGATTACCTCCTCAACGATAAGTCGAATTCCACATTGACTTGGTTCCAGGCGCCGCACCTGTAGCCAAGGCACCATATCGACTTGCGCCTTCAGAGATGCAAGAGTTATCCACACAGCTACAGGTGTTATTGGACAAGGGATTTATAAGGCCGATATTATCGCCTTGTGGAGCTCCAGTGATGTTCGTTAAGAAAAAGGATGGTAGCTTTAGAATGTGTATCAACTACCGGGAGCTAAACAAGCTAACCATCAAGAATCGGTATCCCTTGCCGAGGATTGATGATTTATTCGACCAACTGCAAGGATCAAGCTACTACTCCAAGATTGATCTTCGATCGGGTTATCATCAGTTGCAGATCCAAGAGGAGAGTATACCAAAGACCGCATTCAGAACTCGTTATGGACACTATGAGTTCCTCGTAATGTCGTTTGGGTTGACTAATGCGCCGGCAGTGTTTATGGATTTGATGAATCGAGTGTGCAAGCCATATCTCGATAAATTTGTGATCGTATTTATCGAAGATATTCTGATTTACTTGCGAACGAAGGAAGACAACGAAAAACATCTCCGAGCCATTCTAGAGCTATTAAAGAAGGAAAAGCTCTACCCTAAGTTTTCGAAGTGCGAGTTTTGGATTCGAGAGGTAAAGTTTCTCGGTCATGTGGTAAACGAGAATGGCATTCATGTGGATCCCACAAAGATTGAGGCAATCAAGAGCTGGGAAACTCCGAAGACACCGACTGAGATCCGACAGTTTTTGGGTTTAGGAGGCTATTATCGCAGGTTCATCGAGAATTTCTCCAAGATAGCTCAACCGCTGACATCGACAAAAAGTATGAATGGGGAGACAAGCAAGAAAAAGCCTTTCAGCTGCTTAAGAATAACCTATGCGATGCCCCGATATTATCCCTACCCGAAAGCACGGAAGACTTCGTGGTATATTGTGACGCTTCGCGTCAGGGATTGGGTTGCGTGCTCATGCAACACCAAAAGGCTATAGCTTATGCTTCACGCCAAATGAAGGTTCATGAGAAGAACTATACCACTCATGATCTGGAACTAGGTGCAGTGGTATTTGCCTTGAAGATCTAGTGACACTACCTGTATGGTACTCGATGTACTATTTTAACGGATCACAAGAGACTGCAACACATATTTGATCAGAAAGAGCTTAATATGCGACAGCGACGTTGGGTTGAGTTGCTAAATGATTATGACTGTGAGATCAAGTATCATCCTGGAAAGACGAATGTGGTAGTAGGTGCCTTAAGTCGAAAGGAAAGGAGTAAGCCCATAATTTTCGGGCTTTAGAAATGATTATTCAGACGGATCTCGCTTCACGTATCCGTGCCGCACAATAAGAAGCTCTTAAGAAGGAGAATCTTAAAGCTGAATATCTCTGAGGAATGGAGAAGAAGTTGGTGCCTAACGAGGAAGGAACCTTGTATTTCATGGGACGCATTTGGGTTTCGCTTTATGGCGGTATTAGAGATGTTATTTTTGATGAAGCTCATAAGTCGAGGTACTCGATCCATCCAGGATCAGACAAGATGTACCAAGATCTGAAAAATTATTATTAGTGGCCAAGACTCAAGAGTGACGTTGCTATATATGTTGGGAAATGCCTAACCTGTGCGAAGGTTAAGGCCGAATATCAGAAACCTTCATGTCTTCTGCAACAGCCTGGAATACCCATGTGGAAGTGGGAACAGATTTCAATGGACTTCATAACAAAGTTACCCAGGACACCTAGAGGCCATGATATGATTTGGGTAATAATGGATCGGTTGACAAAGTCTGCGCACTTCCTACCGATTCGAGAGAAAGATAGCACGACAAAGCTAGCCAAGCTTTACCTCAAGGATATAGTAGCACGTGATGGAGTGCCTATCTCGATAATTTCATACAGAGATGGACGGTTTGTGTCAAGGATTTGGCAATCCTTTCAGGTAGCCTTTGGGTCTCAGTTGAATCTGAGTACGACTTTTCATCCGCAGACAGACGGACAAATCGAGCGAACTATTCAGACGCTGGAAGACATGCTCCGCGCATGTGTAATGGATTTGGGTGGCAGTTGGGATACTCACCTACCTCTAATTAAGTTTTCCTACAATAACAGCTACCATACAAGCATTCAAGCCACACCGTTCGAAGCCCTCTATGGCCGTAAATGCCGCTCACCGTTGTGTTGGGCAGATGCAGGAGACAGACAGATGGTTGGCCCCGAACTAGTCCAAGAAACAACTGACAAGATCATACAGATCCGAGAGCGCATCAAGGCGGCTCGTGATCGACAAAAGAGTTACGCAGATCAAAGACAAAAACCTTTGGAATTCGAAGTAGGAGACATGGTTTTGTTGAAAGTCTCACCTTGGAAAGGTGTAGCACTATTTGGGAAACGTGGCAAGTTAAACCCACGTTACATTGGGCCATTCAGGATATTGGAAAGGGTTGGTACCGTAGCGTACAAGTTGGAATTACCAGAAGAACTAAACGGTGTTCACAACACAATTCATGTGTCAAACCTGAAGAAAAGCCCAACTCAGGAGACAGTCATCATCCCTTCGGATGAAGTGCATATCAACGACACTCTCCACTTTACTGAAGAACCTGTCGAGGTTACAGACTGGAAAGTTAACAAGACTCGGAGGAGTAGTGTTAAGCTTGTCAAGGTTAGATGGAATTCGTGTCACGGCCCAGAGTTTACTTGGGAGCGTGAAGATCAAATGAAATCAAAGTATCCACATTTGTTCCCTAATTCCCCTGAAACTAATAACACAGCTTAAAATTTCGTCCCGATAACGGGTGGAGAATGTGACAACTGTCAAATTTCTATGTATCCGTACAATAATTAAACGGTAATTTGCAGCTTAATGACTGTGCTTGATTTAAATTAATGACATGAATGCTTTCTGATTATTGTCATATACATACAAGTGCATCACATATTGCATGATGTCATATCATTATTGCATGTAACACTTTATGATTCAAATGATGCAAGAAACAAAGTTAGCACATTTATCAGACAAACTAGAAGTACTGACGGGAGTTCAGTACTCAGACAGCCATGATATTGAGACACAGAATGAGCCAGAACCAAGAGTTACACTAGTATAGTGTGTAGGAAAGTTAGGATCATAAAACTGCCTTCCAAGTGATAGTTTAAGTGCCGGAAAGTACCTAAAACTTACACAAACTACAGAATTCTGCAATTTTTAGCAAAAATCAGCATTCTGACAATACAATATTATGCGGAATTATGGTTTAATGGTCCAGAATACCTACCTAGGTGTCGGGAATCAAAACTGTCATAAAAGGGAACATAAAGCACATTAAACTGCATAATTTAGCACCTTAATGAACCGGTAACCAACCGAACAACCGGATACTACCCGAAACACCAAATTTTTACTTGAAGCACTGTTTTGTCATTTTCGAGCTAGTTATGGTCACCGAACATCATAACACATCTTATAATTGCATAACACATATATAACACTAACTTAGACTTGAAATCTAACTAAACAATCTAACTAACAATTGAAACCCAACCCTATACCCCCCCCCCCCCATTGGCGACGGTCACAAGGGTGGCCCCACCCTTGATTTTGTTTACATTGTTTATTTGATCTTGTTGTAACTTTAGAGACATAATATACAAGGGTTAAACACATGTTGGAGAAGTGTCACTTAAAGACCACAAGTCCATCATAATCTCACATTTCACAAACACTTCAACACTCAACTCTCTCTCCCTCCTTCCCTTGGTCTCGACCGAGAACAACCACACCACCACCATCACTTTCAAGTCTTGATCATCCAATCTAAGGTGTTACAATGGTGCTAGGAGCTAAACTAAGGAGCCTGGTGCCATTGGAAGTTGAAGGACCTTTCTTAAGAGCTTTTAACCACCAAGTTTATCACCTTCATCATCTTTGATCTCTTCCCTAGCCTTGTGCTAGTAGTAAGGCTCTTATAACTCCATTTTACTTCTCATTATATTGGATAAAGATCATGTAAGATGTTAAACATGAAGATCATGAAAGAATAAGAAGATAATCTCTTAACATAAATCTTAAAATCATAAGAAACTATGTTGTTTAAGTGTATGTGTGCATCTTGATTGTTGATTACTTGTGTTTATGATGTTAAACATCATAAGAAGCTTGCTAGATTGTGATTAAACACATGATCTAGCAAGTGAGAGGATGATCTTGTGAGAAATCAAGATGATCATCCTTTATGTTTCTCATGAACTTGAAAATGAAGATGTTTTTGAACATGATGATGATTTATACATAATATAAGTCTTGTAGATGGATGATTTCAAAGATGACTTTCTCAAGAAACCAAGTTTGTATATAAGATTTACATAGTCAAGAATTTTAAAGAAACTAACCATATTTTTAGTGTTAAATCAAGTATAGAAATATGTTGTTAACAAGAAAAATTCAAAAGAATGATTTTTAGAAAAATCATCTCGTAAGTTGTAAAAGACGAAATCTTTCAAGAAAGAGATTTACAAACAAATAACCACACTTTTAAGGATAACTAAGCTTACTTAACAACATACAAAGTTACTACAAGTTTTTACAAAATTCCAAGTTCATGGTGTAGTGTAAAATGCATGATTTTGGCACATGGTAAGTATTGATTGAATTATTGTTGATTAGTGATGATTTTAAAAGAAAATGATATGCTTTGAAAGCATTGGAAACCTCCATTTTTAAGGGGAAACTATGGCAATTTTTTTGTAGAATTTAAACACTCAAAAAAAATATCTTTTAAACAAGTGTTTATAAGTAAATTTTAACCATGGTTTTTCATATAAAATTTGTCATAAATTTTGTTACAAAAATTACAAATGTTGGAGGTTGTTTTTAATGAATAAAAGTGACTAAGTATGTATTTAGGAAAATATATATTTAGATGTCACGGTTTGTGTGATTACTTGTATATTATGTGTATTACTTATATTATTTTAGGACTTGGAATAATATAACTTACCAAAATACCAAGAATTATAATACAAAGTATTACCAAAATTCCAAGAGAATGAATATATAATTTATACCCGAATATTGGACAAACCGAACAAGGAATATGGATTACATATATAAATTCCGGAACTAAGTTCATATATATGTTAAACTGTATTTTTGAAACTAAAGAAACGAAAATTATAATTTTTACAAGTGTGACAAAAATATATCATATTTTTGTCAAGTTGAAAATATATATTTTTTAATAAAGAAAGGATATATATATTTACTTGAATTATTAGAAGATATATTATTTTGAAGAAAACATATTTTCTTAAACAAATTTAGAATATATTATTTTTTGGGTGAAAAATGGATTTATAAATATTTTCTAAGTTAATCTTGAAAATATATTATTTTTTCCAAGGGAAAAGTTATAGATAATTTTCTATAAATTTTTCTTAATATATATATATATATATATATATTGGTGATTTTTATTGATTAAAAATAATATTCCGGAAAATTTAAATACAAAAATTAAGTATAACAATACTTAATAAATACAATAAGAAAACGTATTCTCGTACGTACAAATACACACTGGAATACGCCAATAATACTTGGCAAAATACACAAGTTTAAAAAAATACAAGTATAAGTATACCCATCCTTGTGGGAAATTATTCATGAAGGATTACAAAATAATATAAGTTACAGTATATTATTTTTACAAGTGAAATAGGCCTGTAATAATCCCACCTAGACCTTGTTGGCCATTAATAATCCCACCTCAGAATATTCCGCCCACCAGTCTCACCTTTCACCTATTTTTCCTACAATGGTCCCTCGTTAAAAAAAACTTAACGGAGTTAAGCTTTTCTTCCAAATTACAAACAGATTTTTTAGGGCTTTTGATTAGAACGACGATACGAGTCCATTGATGTAAAACTTGCCTCAAAACGGTGCTCCAAACGATGAAAACAATGCTTCAATTCGGGTGTTTAAATTTCCAATTAACCAAACTCAAGTCACTTAGAGCACCATTTCGAATTAACTTTTACATCAATGGACTCGTATCATCGTTCTGATCAAAAGCCCTAAAAAATATGTTTGTAATTTGGAAAAAAAGATTAACTCCGTTAAGTTTTTTTAACGGGGGACCATTGTAGGAAAAATAGGTGAAAGGGGGGACGGGTGGGGGAATATTCTGAGGTGGGATTATTAATAGCCAATAAGGTCTAGGTGGGATTATTACATGCCAATTCTCCTTTTTACAAATATTCCAATAATTAATAAATATAATTTAAGTTAAAATAGTATTATTTTAACAAATAATTATATACTTTAGAAGAATATTTATTACATCAAAAACGTAACTCAAAGATACTAAGTTATAACAATTAAGACTAAAAGCCGAGGTACGACCCATCCGTCTAATAAACTATAGCACGTGTGTAGGTAGTCGTGCGACCGAGGAGAAGCTTTGAGTTACACCAGTTTTGCAGGACGCAAGATTGTGAGTTCATGTCCCCCTTTTCTTTTAACTGTTTTTAGTTTTATTACTTCGGGGGTGAAATACATGTTACAAATGTTACAATGATTACAAATGGTATGGTTAGCTAAGGAATGAACTGTTAGATCATGTGAATGGGTAGGCGTTAACTTGAGACCATTAATCCTTGTATAAGGACCGAGGGGTATGAGTGATAGATCTATTTGGGTGTTTCGAGCCCCACCCATGGGTCCGCGAGTTGGCCGCATGTGGTGACTATGTCGTTCCAGCCGGGTGGCTCGGTACGAAATACGCAAAGGATTTAGCCTTCCTACACCGTTACACACATATTAATGACCTTGCAAATCATTAATTGATCTGTTCCTAGACACTTTCATACCGGTTTATAAATACATACTTACAGTGATTACAAATTTATATCGAGCTCACATACAAAATACATGAACTCGCTCAACTTTTGTTGATGTTTTCAAACTACATGTATTTTAGGAAATTGAAAATGGATCTGGCGGGCGTACAAGGTTTTTAAGATGCGTCTACAATAAATGATGTCATCCGCACTTTTGTAGGGTTTGAAATAGATGTCTTATACTAGCTAAGACATACACTTCAAAGCCTTGTTTTAGCAATGTATTTGTCAATTCCTTTAGGGAACTTTTAACATTTGGATGGTTTGTGTTTTTAAACTCGAAGTCGTGGTTGATGTTAAACAATATGGTTTGTAATATTTGAAACTTAGTAATGGATGAACATCATGGTTTCTATTATATAGTTGTTTGTTATGGTTGAATGCAATGATATTAAGCAAGTCACACGTAACACGCTTCTGCAAAATTCAGGGTGTGACAGTTTAGGTGATAATTTGATGGTTAATATGCTGTTAGTTGTTATTAGGAAGTGTCGGGATCATTTACATGCATTTTGGTGTCATTTAAATGAAAACAGAATGCTGATTGACGAAAACAACCAATTTCAGTTGGCTGTAAACGGACCGTTATAAATCGAAAAAATGATTTTCTAAAGTCTAAATCATACATTTTCGAAAAACGCTTCAAATGGTGCTGGAATCATATTTTTCTGAGGTTGTTTGCTATTTTTAAAGGCCTATTTTTTACAGCATCAAAAGCTGCATTTCTTTCTACAGAAAATGTGTGTTATGTTTTTTGTCATAACATGTAATTTGGATACAGTTAGGTCATGAAATTCTTACAGTAGATGGGCACGGGTGTCATCGTAAATATCCAACTGGAATTTCACCAATCGGGATGGCAATGAATTTTAAATAAATTTTTCCGTGGACTGTAGTCAGAAAGTGACAAATCTGACTACAGCCCAGTAAACGATTATTAATATATAATCGGTAATGAATTTAGTCCCGAGATTTTTACACAAGGTGGCGTGGACCGTTTAGAATGTTCTGTAAATTATTTAGAATTTTTGGAACAAGATAACTATTTTATAAAAATACCTGAAAATAGCCCAGTTCTGGATGTTGGAGCTGAAACAATATAAGTTGTGATTTGCGTGGCTAGATGTCGATTATGCTATCTGATAATGATCCCACTTGTTTAATGTCCACTAAAGTGTTATGTGAAGTATTGTGTGCTTGTTCATGAGTAGTTATATGTGAAATATGCATATGTGCGTAAACCATCAAAGTGAGTGCATGTTATATGTTAGATGCGTGTAGGAGCTTGGTGCCTTACTTGAACACACTAATGAACTAAATGGTAATTGTATTAGGACGTGATTGATCTACCTTGACTGTTAATTATTTTTAAGAGACCAACCGAGAAATCATAGGTGAGTTCACACTTTTCGTCAAAGCATGAGATTCCCGGTGGTTTGGGAATGAGTTAAACAACAACTATCCCCCTTAGGTGGGATACAACCTGCGTATTCTCCCTGGGTAGGATACGTACCTCCACCCTCCTTGGGAAGGGTGACAACCATTATAATACATGTCTTAAGCTTACTAAACAATAACTCTATTTTAAGTCCTCCATTTTTGTATCGACTTAATCGCCGGGCCAATGGCGAACGGGTCATTAGTTAAATAGCGCTATTAGGTTTGACAAGCCTCACACCGTGCCGCAGAGGACGGGTGTGGACTAGTGTACTTGGGCACTTAGTCAATGATGATAGACATTGACACGGGGCACTAAACATAACTACAGTCAGTAGTCGGTACGGTAACTGGTCTAGTGGTTTAAACAAGTGGGGTAGCTCCCCATGGCATGTTTTTATAAAGAACAAGGAGCTTAACAACTTTTGGGATTTTGGAACAACATTAAAACAAACAACCAACTATGAACTCGCCAACTTTTTGTTGACACCCCACTGCATGCTTTGCAGGTCGTTAGGTACATGGATGGAGCTTGCACGAGGAGTGGACGTTGTGGTTAGGAATCAACTATTGGATTCCTAGTATTACACTTTATGATTTTACTTTGCTTAATGGGTTTTAAACTTTATGCTTCCGCTAACATTTAACCTTGGTTTTGGACTTTGGTTTTGTGAACACTAAACGTTTTGTTTGCAATGGTTTTACTTTACTTAATGTTCAATATGGTTGGTGATATGATCCTGGTCAGTCACACGCATCGCGGTAATACTCCGCTTGTGGATTTTAAGGGTGTGACAAATTGGTATCAGAGCCATTGGTTATAGTGAACTAGGTTTTAAAAAGGGGAAAATCTTTTTGACAAAAACCAGACTATAACTGTGACAACCCTCACATTTACAGGTATCCGTACAATTAATTAATTCTTAATTTGTGCTTAATGACTGTGCTTGATTACAACTGTGATTTAACTTCTTACGGATTTCTGTTACATACATACACATGCATCACTTTCATACTGTCACTCCATTTATTATATACAAACATTAGTGACAAACTTGATGCACAAAGCACAGTTAGCACACTAAACGGATAACCCAGAAAACATGCTGACAATGCCAGCACCAAGACAGACAATATTTTAAGGCCAGTATGAGCCAGAGATAGAATACTACACTAGTAGTGAGTGTAGGGAGGTGAGGACCATAAAACTGCGTCACTAGGTGGTAGTTATAGTGCCCGGAAGTGCCTAAAACATACTTTAAATGCAGAATTCTGCACTTAATACCCAAAATTCAGCATTTAAGAATGCTAGTAAAGTGCAAAAACTTGGTAAAATAGTCCTAAACACTTTCCAAAGTGTTGGGAATTTAATGTGTCACTAAAAATAATATAAAATACACTTTGTAGACTAATTTAGCACTTTAACGGATCAACATCCACCCGAACAACTGGACTTTACCCGGAACATAAAAATATTGACAAATACATTGTTTTTACCTTTCTGAGCTAGTTAGGGTCCCCGAACACCCTAACACACTTTATATTATATAACATACTAAATCACTAAATATATCGTTCAATCCTAACTAAACAAGTAACTAGCTCCATCACAACCCAACCCCCCTACCCCCCCCCCTACTCGACGGTCATGAGGGTGGTACACCCTCACCCCATTCTTTTGATTATTAAATTGCTAATTGTTGGACATTAAGAAACACAATGTATGTTGGTTAATAGAGAAATATGGTTTATAAATATGTATGAGAGATAACCATCTCATTTCATCAAACACTCAACATCAACAAGCTTCTCTCTTCCTCTCCTTCCCCACTCATGGCCGCCACCCATCACCACCATATCACCACCATCAACTCTCATTCAAGCCATTTTCCATACACTCAAAGGTGTTAGAGGTCCAACAAGCAAGCTTGGTGCACTCGGAAGCTCAAGGACCACTCTAGTTTTCTTTTATCCACCACTTTTACGCTTTGTTTCTCCCCTAGCCTTATGCTAGTAGTAAGTGCTTCAAATCTTCATCTTGTTCCTATTTTTGGTGGTTAATAGTTGATTGAATGGTAAAATATTAAGAAACACTAAAGAACTTAAACTAATCTTGAACATAAAGAATGGAGAGTGGATAAAGAGAAGATATATGGTTAAATGATGTTGTAATCATGTTGATCTTGTGTTGTTATGCTTAATAAATGTTGTTTGTTAGTAGAAGTAAGATGGTTCATCACCTAGACTTGCTAGATCATGTTTAAGAGCATGAACTAGTAAGATGTTAAGGTTAAAAATATGAAGGATGATGAAACCATCCACACATGAACTTGAACTTGAATAACTATAAGTTTTCTTGAAAAATAAAGTTATAAACTTGTAGATCTAAAGATCTATGAGTGGGTTTTCGGAAGAACCAAGTGAAAAATACTAGTTTTGTTAAAAACCGGATCTTGTATGAACAAAAATCATTTTTAGTAAGTAAACAAGTGTGTGAACACTTGTGTAACAAGAAAATTCCACAAAGAAATATTTATGGAAAATGTGACTAGAAGTTGTGAAAATACACATTCTTTAAAAATAAAGTTTTTAAGAAACTAATCATATTTTCAAAGGTAACAAGACCTACTAAATATGTTAGTAATTTACTACATATTTTTACAAACTTTCAAGTTCACAAGTTTAGGGTTCATGTTTATTTTATGTCAAGATTGATTAGAAATTGTATGTTGTTGGATCGATGTTTGTTTGAGTAAATTTTGAAAAGAAAATGATACGCTAGTAAGAGTGGACGCCTCCATTTACAAAGGAAACTCTGGCGAATTTTTTCTAGAATTTCAACACTTAGAAATATTTTTCTAACAAATGTTTACAAATATATTTTTAACTTGAGTTTCAAAATAAACTTCGCCATGATTTTTATTTCAAAAATTACCAAGTACCGGAGGTGGATTTTCATAAATAAAACTTGATAAATATATTGTAGGATCGTATACGGACCCGAATGAGTCGTTCAGAGGAGTTTTAGTCAGTTACAAGTGCGGAAAACAAGTAACTAACGTAGAAATAGCTTGTTCTTCACTTTAACTACCGATTATATTGATTTGATGACAAATACAATCAGTTCTTCACACCGGCAGCACTTCGGTATGGAATACAAGGTCTAGCTACTGATTTCGCTAATAGGAGACCTATATATAGGGCCTGTGATTCCGCTCATAAGAACACAAGAACATCAGGAGCGAAATCAGATCTTTGTGATTTCGGGCGGAATCACCTACATGTAGCTAGGAGCGAAATCATCCACTAATGCTAGGAACGAAATCACTAAATTACAATTAATATTCAAACATGCATTCTATTTTGTCTTCTAGTGAACATTTCATTCGGATTCATGTGCTGATGTATGAATGATGATGTCACATACATGATGTCATCATCAAGAATGATGACATCACCCTTGTTCAGATTTGCAACGAACCCGAGACTCGATATAAGACGAAGACGACAGATGTATGCACCAACATATATATTTTGAATATATATTTTATAATAAGACGCTTGTGTGATTATTTGATTATTTTGTGAACTAGATATATATTATTTTTAGGATAAAAATAATATAACTTGAAACTATTATGAAATTTCAACTCCAGAATAATACCAACGCTCTCACCAATAAATATTTAACTTACACCAGTATTGTTATTACAACGCGAACTCTAAAATGTAACTTATGTATATTTTGGAAAATACCCTTATATGTATATGTTGATAAGTATTATTTTGGAAAAAGTATAAAGTAAAATATAATATTTTTGGGAAAAAATATGTATATTTTGGAATTAAAATATTTTAGATAAGTGGTTAAAGATATATTTTCTAAGTGGGACTTAAAATATATTATTCGGAACTATAACGTGAACATGTATAAAAACCCCCATACTTGGGAAGGAAATATAAAATAAATAAGAAGTGTGAATACGGAATAGTTACCTAACTATTTCTCCAAAAACGTTAAACCCTAAGCCAAGGCACGGCCATCCGTCTAATAGGCATTAGTACGTGTAGGTCGTCACGCAGCAGGTTGAGTTGGAGACTTACGTTTCGGGATACGCACTTCTGTGAGTTCATGTCCCCCTTTTCTCTTATCTGTTTTTAGTTTTTATATATATCGGGGGTGGAATACATGTTACAGTAACTACAGACACTTTTATACATGGTATGGTTAGCTTAAGGAGGGTATACTACTTAGATCATGTGAGTGGGTAGGTGGTACTTGGGGCCATTAATCCTCATTGTAGGACCGAGGGTCATGAGTGATAGATCTATTTGGGTGTAGCGAGCCCAACTCCTAAGTCCATTGTACGGACCATGGGGTAACTTTGAGCCCGACACAAAAATCTGCTAGGTTTGAGTCTTCCTGCATCACTTCACACATATCATTGGCTTTGCAACCCAGTGGTGATCTTTTTTTCCTTAATTGCTACATACCAGGGATTTTCATACATACAGACATATTACAAAGGTTTATACATACTCACTTTTACATGAACTTGCTCAACTTTTTGTTGATTTTTCAAATTACATGTATTTCAGGAAATTAGGGGATCTGGCAAGGTATGCAATTTCGTCAAGCTGCGTAGGAAAAATGATGTCATCCGAGTTTAGGAAGTGTGACCCTTGCCTGGACGGGTTACAAGTCTTAAACCGTATTTCTAGTCAAGTCTTTTGTCGTGTCGTATGGACATGTTTTTAATTATGTTGTGGTTGTATGATATGTTATGTGTCAACTTTTAAAAACAATGTTGTTGTGGTAACTTTTAAAACTTGTTGAATGGATGAACATCATGTGTTTTATTTCATATAGCATGGTTATGATATTTGCTATGGTATTAAGAAGTCACACCAAATAAACCCACGCTTCCGCAAAAGCCAGGGGTTGACAGCTTGGTATCAGAGCATCGATCATAGCGAACTAGGATTCTTTATCGAGTCTAGACTATGATCACTAAGGCTCTCACGAAAACATTTTTTTACATTGCATACATTAAAATGTCCAGATCTAGGATACAAAACACTTTTACAAATAAAAGGCACAAATACACTTTTTCAAAATTTATATATTTCAGTCTTAGAGACTGAGGGAGTTCAGTCTTAGAGGCTGAGGGAGGTTCAGCCTTAGAGGCTGGGGAGGTGCAGTCTTAGAGACTGAGGGAGTTCAGTCTTAGAGGCTGAGGGAGGTTCAGCCTTAGAGGCTGGGGAGGTTCAGTCTTAGAGGCTGAGGGAGGTTTAGCCTTAAAGGCTAGGGAGGTTCAGTCTTAGAGACTGAAGGGTTCAATCTTAAAGATTGGGGAGGTTTAGTCTTAGAGACTGGGAGGTTTTGGTCTTAGAGACCAGGGAGTTGGTCTTAGAGACCAGGGATTTAGTCTTAGAGACTGGGAGGTTGGTCTTAGAGACCAGGGAGTTAGTTTGAGAGGCTAGGAGGTTCAGTCTGAGAGGCTGGGAGGGTAGTCTAGGAGACTAGGATGATTACTTGTTTGCTTCATTGTGGCTAACATGTTTATTTTACTTTATGATTGATATATGTGATTGTGTTACAGACGTCATGGTTTCATCGTCAGACACAGGAGTATCGGACACACTAGACCCCATGGCGATCGTGTCAGATGACGAGATTCTGTCAGAGCGAGAGGTCTACACATCAGACACCACCAGCACTGACGATGATGATTTCCAACCGTTCGCGCTGCCTGACATCGGAGTTGAGCCTGCTGATGGCATTCCTGCCGGGGATCTACCTCTTGCGGTGATCCCTGCTCCCATTCCGCTTGCTGCTTTCCCAGTAGTAGATATGCCACTCGGTGCCGTTTCTGATGACGACATCGATCTGTTTGAGGAGGATCCGCCTGAGGCTGACTATGAGGGTGAGGCCCCTATTGATGTTGACGTTATTCTTCCCATTGCTGAGGCCCCTATAGAGGAGCTTCCTGTTGGTTCACCTGTCCCCGACTCATTGGAGTCTGTGGCATCTGCATCTTTGCACGACCATGGTGTGCAGTCTCACTCTTCTGACCCTGACCTGGCGCTGTCAGCTGCACCCGGTCCATCGCACGAGTTCGAGTTTGACCACGAGGTCGATGACGCTTTTGAGCCGGTCTTTCCCCCTGATTTCGATCCTGACCACGATATTGAGTTTATTCACATGGATCAGCCCCTAGAGGCGCCCGTAGATCCTATTTACCCTTTGCTTGACATCCCTGCTAATCTTGATATGGATCTTGTTGACCCGGAGCCTGCTGTGGCCCCAGAGCCTTTAGTTGCTCCTGACCCTGCATTAGAGCATGACCCTGTCCATGATGATGCACCAGCCGTTGCACCTCTTGATGATGATATACCCGTTGCTAATCTTCCCGCTGTTGCTCCACCCTTGATAGATGATCCTGTTATTGATGCACCATTTCCTGATCCCGTGCCGATACTGTTTGACCGTGAACCTTTTGCTACTCATATAGATCCACGTTACGCCGACACCCGTAACGGGTGGATCGATGACGATGACGATTACCCACCATTTGTGTTACCTGTTACACCTCCAGTAGCACCTGTTCCTGTACCCACTGATATTCCACTATCCCACCCACACACGACCGATGTCCATCGTACCGATCTTCCGATTACCTTTCTCCAGGACATCCCTCCACCACGTCCTGGGGAGGGTTCATCGCGACAGCCTTTTGGTCACGTACCTTTCATGTCAGGAGGCGGCCAGTTGATACCACAAATTTCTCATCCTACTTTTGTTCCACCTATATCGACGTCTGATCCGGTCATGTCACAGTTTCCTCATGTTGCGCCACCTACTGCACCATCATTCATTCCATCTAGCGACCATTTTTATGGACTACGCCCCCTATCATGCCACTGTCTGATCCGTACCACCCGTACCATGTTGGGTACTCTACGGAGTACATCCTCACTTCCTTGATGATACTGCAGGATGCATTGACGCGTCGTATTCAGGATTTGGAGAGACCTCCACGTCCATCTTGTCATTGTCAGACCCCATTTGCAGCACCACACACTCCTCGTCCACTTTCCCCCGATTCAGACACTCGCTTTTGGACTTCTGAGCAGCAGATAGCATATTTGCTGCGCGCCGATCGTGCCTTAGAGGAGGACTGGTTACACATGCGTCGCTTGCTTTTCTCTCATTTTCCTCCTACTCCACCGCCATCAGCATAGGCATTTATGGTTTTATGCAGGTCAATCTTTTGGTAAGAAGGTCGCTATTGAGCCAGCTTACGAAGCCTTTTGAGAGATCACACTTTTGTATATGATAGTGGTAGTTTGACTTGTATTTTTAAGGGTGATGTAGCCCCATGATCTTATTCAAAAATGTGATGTACTATTAAACATGTAAAATAATATTGTGGTCGTGATTAATGAAGCTCAATGGCAACGCTCTCACTACATGCTTTGTTGAGTAATATGTTTTAATTTATAACATGAGATGTTATGCGATTGATGAATGCTACTATATATGCATATTTATTATACTTACTATGACCTGACCTACATGATCATCTTTTAGAAGATGCCTCCAAGACGCGATGTACGCATGCCTACTACCGAGGCGGAACTCCAAGGGATCATTGCCGCAGCTATAACACAATATGCAGCCTCCCAAGCAGGAACAAGCGGGAGTATTTCGAACAACAACGGCAACAATAATCCACCCCATGGTAATGTCAAGATTTCTTGAGACATATTTCCGTAAATTCTAACGTATGTGCAGGGTGCACCTACAAGCAATTCCTCGACTGTAAGCCCGTGACTTTCAACGACAGTGGGGGTGCTGTTGCGTTTGTTAGGTGGGCTAAGAAGACAGATTCTGTCCTAAGAATGAGTAAATGCGCTCCCGGGCAACAAGTGACCTACATCTCAGGGCTGTTTCTGGATGGAGCCCTATCGTGGTGGAATCTGCAAGTGCAAACGTTGGGAGAAGCTGCTGCTTATGCATTAACCTGCAATGAGCTGAAGGAACTAATGAGGAAGAAGTACTTCTCGCGTGCTGAAATACATAAGCTAGAAACTGAGTTCTGGCATCTAAGAATGGATGGTCCTAAGATTGCAGAGTATGTTCAAAGATTTCATGACTTATCTCATGTAGTACCGTATATGGTCACGCCCGAGTTTAAACGTGTTGAGAGATTCATCTGGGGATTGGCACCCCAAATAATGAGTATGGTTACCACGTCTAAACCTGCAACGATCACGGAAGCCATCGACCTCAGTGTGGCACTTACTGAGGAGGCTAGATTGAACAAATTTTCCATTTCTGAACCAAAGAAGAAGGAAACACATGTTGAGTCGTCTGGTGCAAACAAACGGAAATTTTCTAACTTCAAACAAGGTACCACAAGTGTGAGCAAGAAGGGTGAGTCGAGCACACCGGCTAGGGCCAAAACCGGTGTTGAAAGCAGAGGAAAAGGCTACATGGGCACTCTGCCCAGGTGTGATACATGCCAGCGCCATCATTCTGGCCAGTGCGGAGTGAGAAGATGTGAGTCATGTGGAAAGAACGACCACTCGAAGGATACGTGTTGGGCCGGAACTGGTACTAGGCGTGGTGGTAATCGAGGTTATGGGAATGGTAATGGAAACCGCCAACAAGGAGGTAGTGGAGGAAACGGAAACCGTGGGAATTTTGCAAATCAAGCTGGGAGTGGAAATCGCAACCAAAACAACGCTCAAGGTGGAAATGGGAATGGAAATGGTCGTGGACCCGGTTGTTTCAATTGTGGAGATGTTGGGCACTTTAAGAGGGAATGCCCAAAACTGAATCAAGCCCGTGGGAGAGTATTCAACATCGGCGCAAGGGAAGCCCGCCAGGATCCAAACGTTGTCACTGGTACGTTCCCTATAAACAACGTTTTGCATCTGTTCTATTTGATACTGGTGCCGATTATAGTTTCGTATCATTAGAATTTAAGAATATACTTGGGTTGACACCTAGTAAGTTAGACGTTCCGTACTTAATCGAATTGGCGAATGGGAAACTAGTTGAAACGGGTGAAGTCATTACAGGATGCGTGATAGAACTGGGAGGGCACGAATTTACGCTAGACCTACTGCCAGTCGAGTTGGGAAGCTTCGACATGGTAGTGGGAATGGATTGGTTATCGAGCAACAAGGCCGAGATTGTTTGCCATGAGAAGACCATCCGCATCCCTATGACGGACGAAGAAACGATCGTAGTGCACGGAGAGAAGCGTGATACGCCACTGAGAATTATTAGCTGTCTGAAAGCTAGAAAGTGTTTACAGAAGGGATGTGTTGAATTCTTAGCACACATCATGGATAAAGAAGCTACTGAGCCAAAGATCGAAGACATTCCAGTCGTAAAAGAATATCCTGAGGTCTTTCCAGAAAACTTGCCAGGATTACCTC
Source organism: Helianthus tuberosus (assembly GCA_030545235.1). NCBI lineage: Eukaryota > Viridiplantae > Streptophyta > Magnoliopsida > Asterales > Asteraceae > Helianthus > Helianthus tuberosus. Next base: position 405,463 of record JARYGA010011515.1, on the reverse strand, counting down.
CGTAGCGACAAGTCGAGTTCCACATTGACTTGGTCCCAGGTGCCGCGCCTGTAGCAAAGGCACCCTATAGACTTGCGCCTTCGGAAATGCAGGAGTTGTCGACACAACTCTAGGAGCTGTTAGATAAAGGATTCATCAGGCCAAGCTTCTCACCTTGGGGAGCTTCAGTTCTGTTCGTTAAAAAGAAGGATGGTAGTTTCCGTATGTGTATAGACTACCGCGAGCTTAATAAGTTGACTATCAGGAACAGATATCCCTTGCCAAGGATTGATGACCTGTTCGATCAGTTGCAAGGTTCGAGCTTTTATTCAACGATCGACCTTCGATCAGGATATCATCAGCTAAGGATACAAGAGGAAAGTATCCCGAAGACGGCCTTTAGGACTCGTTATGGACATTATGAGTTCCTGGTTATGCCGTTTGGATTGACAAACGCACCGGCAGTTTTCATGGATCTAATGAAAAGAGTCTGCAAGCCGTACTTGGATAAATTTGTGATCGTGCTTATTGACGACATTCTGATCTACTAAAAGACGAAGGGCGAGCACGAACAACACTTAAGAGCTATTCTAGAGCTACTTAAAAAGGAAAAGTTATACGCTAAGTTCACGAAGTGCGAGTTTTGGCTGCGTGAAGTCAAATTTCTTGGACATGTGGTTAATGGAAATGGAATCCATGTGGATCCAACAAAGATCGAAGCGATCAAGAATTGGGAGACTCCAAAGATGCCAACCGAGATTCGACAGTTCTTAGGTTTGGCTGGCTATTATCGAATGTTCATTGAGGATTTCTCTAAAATCGCTCAACCTCTGACCGCACTCACACAGAAAGACAAGAAGTTTGATTGGGGTGACAAGCACGAAGAAGCGTTTCAGTTGTTGAAAAACAAGCTTTGCGATGCACCAATCTTATCGCTACCCGAAGGAACGGACGACTTCGTGGTATATTGCGACGCTTCGCGTCAGGGATTAGGCTGCGTGCTGATGCAGCGCCAGAAGGTTATAGCATATGCGTCACGCTAGTTGAAGATCCATGAGAAGAATTATACCACGCACGACTTGGAACTAGGCGTGGTGGTATTTGCGTTGAAGATCTGGCGGCATTACTTGTATGGTATGCGATGTACAATCTTCACTGATCACAAGAGCTTACAACACATATTCGATCAAAAAGAGCTTAACATGAGACAAAGACGTTGGGTAGACCTGTTGAATGATTATGATTGCGAGATCAAGTATCACCCAGGGAAGGCGAATGTGGTCGCCGATGCCCTGAGTCGAAAAGAGAGGATCAAGCCCATAAGGGTTAGGGCTTTGGAGATGATTGTCCAGACAGACCTCTCTTTGCGCATTCGTGCCGCACAAAGAGAAGCTTTGAAAGAAAGGAATATTGAGGATGAGTATCTCCGTGGGATGGAGAAGCAGTTGGTACCCAACGAGGAAGGAACTTTATGCTTCATGAAACGAATTTGGGTTCCCTTGTTTGGTGGACTGAGAAAGGTTATCTTTGATGAAGCCCACAAGTTGTGGTACTCAATCCATCCAGGGGCGGATAAGATGTACCAGGACCTAAAAGACTTTTACTGGTGGCCTAGGATGAAAGGCGATGTTGCAGTATATGTTAGTAAGTGTTTAACCTGCGCCAAAGTAAAGGCCGAATACCAAAAGCCTTCAGGTCTCTTGCAGCAGCCTGAAATACCCAAATGGAAGTGGGAGCAGATCTCAATTGACTTCATAACGAAATTGCCAAAGACGCCCAGAGGCCATGATACAATTTGGGTGATAGTAGACCGTCTAACCAAGTCTGCGCACTTCCTGCCAATCAAAGAGAAGGACAACACTAGTAAACTCGCTGAAATATACGTGAGGGAAATTGTTGCACGACATGGAGTACCTCTCTCGATTATCTCTGATAGAGATGGACGCTTCGTGTCAAGGATTTGGCAGTCTTTCCAAGAAGCTTTTGGCTCATAGTTGAATCTAAGTACTGCATTTCACCCACAAACTGATGGCCAAAGTGAACAAACTATTCAGACGTTGGAAGATAAGCTAAGAGCATGTGTAATGGATCTGGGTGGTAGCTGGGATAATCATTTACCATTAGTTGAATTTTCGTACAACAACAGCTACCACACAAGCATTGGAGCCGCGCCATTTGAAGCCTTTTATGGACGCAAGTGTCGATCACCACTATGTTGGGCTGATGCGGGTGATAGACAGCTTGTTGGTCCCGAAATAGTCCAAGAAACGACAGACAAGATCTTTCAAATTCGAAAGCGCATCGAGGCGGCTCGCGACAGACAGAAAGGCTATGCAAATCAAAGGAGGAAACCTTTGGAGTTTCATGTTGGGGATATGGTTTTGTTAAAGGTTTCACCCTGGAAGGGTGTGGCACGCTTCGGGAAGCGTGGGAAGTTGAATCCGCGTTACATTGGCCCATTCAGAATCCTGCAAAGGATTGGGCTTGTAGCATACAAGTTGGACCTGCCTGCTGAACTTAACGGCGTGCACGACACATTCCATGTGTCAAACCTGAAAAAGAGTCCAACACAAGAGACAGTGATCATTCCTGCTGACAAAGTTCATATCGACGACACGCTCCACTTTACCGAAGAACCCGTTGAGGTTACGGATTGGAAACTTAACAAAACACGCAGGGGTAGTGTCAAGCTCGTCAAAGTTCGATGGAATGCAAGACACGGGCCAGAATTCACGTGGGAACGTGAGGATCGCATGAAGGAGAAATACCCCCATTTATTTCCCCAGACCCTTGCAACTAGAAGCAGAGATTAAATTTCGGGACGAAATTTTCTTAACGGGGGGAGAATGTGACAACCCTCACATTTACAAGTATCCGTACAATTAATTAATTCTTAATTTGTGCTTAATGACTGTGCTTGATTACAACTGTGATTAAATTGCTTACTGATTTTTGTTACATACATACACATGCATCACTTTCATACTGTCACTCCATTTATTATATACAAACATTAGTGACAAACTTCATGCACAAAGCACAGTTAGCACACTAAACGGATAACCCAGAAAACATGCTGACAATGCCAATACCTAGACAGACAATATTTTAAGGCCAGTATGACCCAGAGATACAATACTACACTAGTAGTGAGTGTAGGGAGGTGAGGACCATAAAACTGCGTCACTAGGTGGTAGTTATAGTGCCCGGAAGTGCCTAAAACATACTTTAAATACAGAATTCTGCACTTAATACCCAAAATTCAGCATTTAACAATGCTAGTAAAGTGCAAAAACTTGGTAAAATAGTCCTAGACACTTTCCAAAGTGTTGGGAATTTAATGTGTCACTAAAAATAATATAAAAGACACTTTGTAGACTAATCTAGCACTTTAACGGATCAACATCCACCCGAACAACCGGACTTTACCCGGAACATAAAAATATTGACAAACACATTGTTTTTACCTTTCTGAGCTAGTTAGGGTCCCCGAACACCCTAACACACTTTATATTATATAACACACTAAATCACTAACTATATCGTTCAATCCTAACTAAACAAGTAACTAGTTCCATCACAACCCAACCCCCTACCCCCCCCCCCCCTACTCGACGGTCATGAGGGTGGTACACCCTCACCCCATTCTTTTGATTATTAAATTGCTAATTGTTGGACATTAAGAAACACAATGTATGCTGGTTAATAGATAAATATGGTTTATAAATATGTATGAGAGATAACCATCTCATTTCATCAAACAGTCAACATCAACAAGCTTCTCTCTTCCTCTCCTTCCCCACTCACGGCCGCCACCCATCACCACCATATCACCACCATCAACTCTCATTCAAGCCATTTTCCATACACTCAAAGGTGTTAGAGGTCCAACAAGCAAGCTTGGTGCACTCGGAAGCTCAAGGACCACTCTAGTTTTCTTTTATCCACCACTTTTACGCTTTGTTTCTCCCCTAGCCTTGTGCTAGTAGTAAGTGCTTCAAATCTTCATCTTGTTCCTATTTTTGGTGGTTAATAGTTGATTGAATGGTAAAATATTAAGAAACACTAAAGAACTTAAACTAATCTTGAACATAAAGAATGGAGAGTGGATAAAGAGAAGATGTATGGTTAAATGATGTTGTAATCATGTTGATCTTGTGTTGTTATGCTTAATACATGTTGTTTGTTAGTAGAAGTGAGATGGTTCATCACCTAGACTTGCTAGATCATATTTAAGAGCATGAACTAGTAAGATGTTAAGGTTAAAAATATGAAGGATGATGAAACCATCCACACATGAACTTGAACTTGAATAACTATAAGTTTTCTTGAAAAATAAAGTTATAAACTTGTAGATCTAAAGATCTATGAGTGGGTTTTCGGAAGAACCAAGTGAAAAATACTAGTTTTGTTAAAAACCGGATCTTGTATGAATAAAAATCATTTTTAGTAAGTAAACAAGTGTGTGAACACTTGTGTAACAAGAAAGTTCCACAAAGAAATATTTATGGAAAATATGACTAGAAGTTGTGAAAATACACATTCTTTAAAAATAAAGTTTTTAAGAAACTAATCATATTTTCAAAGGTAACAAGACCTACTAAATATGTTAGTAATTTACTACATATTTTTACAAACTTTCAAGTTCACAAGTTTAGGGTTCATGTTTATTTTATGTCAAGATTGATTAGAAATTGTATGTTGTTGGATCGATGATTGTTTGAGTAAATTTTGAAAAGAAAATGATATGCTAGTAAGCGTGGACGCCTCCATTTACAATGGAAACTCTGGCGAATTTTTTCTAGAATTTCAACACTTAGAAATATTTTTCTAACAAATGTTTACAAATATATTTTTAACTTGAGTTTCAAAATAAACTTCGCCATGATTTTTATTTCAAAAATTACCAAGTACCGGAGGTGGATTTTCATAAATAAAACTTGATAAATATATATTTAGAGTATATATTTTATAATAAGACGCTTGTGTGATTATTTGATTATTTTGTGAACTAGATATATATTATTTTTAGGATAAAAATAATATAACTTGAAAATATTATGAAATTTCAACTCCAGAATAATACCAACGCTCTCACCAATAAATATTTAAGTTACACCAGTATTGTTATTATAGCGCGAACTCTAAAATGTAACTTATGTATATTTTAGAAAATACCCTTATATGTATATGTTGATAAGTATTATTTAGGAAAAAGTATAAAGTAAAATATAATATTTTTGGGAAAAATATGTATATTTTGGAATTAAAATATTTTAGATAAGTGGTTAAAGATATATTTTCTAAGTGAGACTTAAAATATATTATTCGGAATTATAACGTGTACATGTATAAAAACCCCCATCCTTGGGAAGGAAATATAAAATAAATAAGAAGTGTGAATACGGAATAGTTACCTAACTATTTCTCCAAAAACGTTAAACCCTAAGCCAAGGCACGGCCATCCGTCTAATAGGCATTAGTACGTGTAGGTCGTCACGCAGCAGGTTGAGTTGGAGACTTACGTTTCGGGATACGCACTTCTGTGAGTTCATGTCCCCCTTTTCTCTTATCTGTTTTCAGTTTTTATACTTCGGGGGTGGAATACATGTTACAGTAACTACAGACACTTTTATACATGGTATGGTTAGCTTAAGGAGGGTATACTACTTAGATCATGTTAGTGGGTAGGTGGTACTTGGGGCCATTAATCCTCGTTGTAGGACCGAGGGTCATGAGTGATAGATCTATTTGGGTGTAGCGAGCCCAACTCCTGAGTCCACTGTACGGACCATGGGGTAACTTTGAGCCCGACGCAAAAATCTGCTAGGTTTGAGTCTTCCTGCATCACTTCACACATATCATTGGCTTTGCAACCCAGTGGTGATCTCTTTTTTCTTAATTGCTACATACCAGGGATTTTCATACATACAGACATATTACAAAGGTTTATACATACTCACTTTTACATGAACTCGCTCAACTTTTTGTTGATTTTTCAAATTACTTTATTTCAGGAAATTAGGGGATCTGGCAAGGTATGCAATTTCGTCAAGCTGCGTAGGAAAAATGATGTCGTCCGAGTTTAGGAAGTGTGACCCTTGCCTGGACGGGTTACAAGTCTTAAACCATATTTCTAGTCAAGTCTTTTGTCATGTCATATGAACATGTTTTTAATTATGTTGTGGTTGTATGATATGTTATGTGTCGACTTTTAAAAACAATGTTGTTGTGGTAACTTTTAAAACTTGTTGAATGGATGAACATCATGTGTTTTATTTCATATAGCATGGTTATGATATTTGCTATGGTATTAAGAAGTCACACCAAATAAACCCACGCTTCCGCAAAAGCCAGGGTGTGACAATAACCTGCTCAGTGCTCAACGATCCACAACGACACTTCGCTCCACATGCAAGGCTTAGGTGGTATGATTTATGTTATATTGCCTACTTGCTAGTTTTCTTCTGCATGATGTGTAGCTTATGGTATGCTTAGTCATAGTAGTAGCATGTTATCTATTAGCCCAAATGTGCTCTTTATGACACCCAACTATTTACTTGAAATTTGACGTGTGGTGATCAAATTATTTTCCTGTTTTCTCCTCACCCCACTACGAAAACTGTTCTATGCATTCTATCTATTGATACGATTGTCTCGACATGACGTCGCCGTTACCGCTAGAATTCAGATCTGACCCTCCGTACATTCGGTTTGCACGACAACATTCACGTGGACCAGAACCGACCCAAACGAACTCGGATTTAGGAGAACAATATACCCATGCGTCCATGTTGACGAACCTTATCATCTCCACCGGTCGTTGTAACATCTGTGCTTGTTATCATTATGAACTGTTCGTTTATCAATAAAACAAAGTAATTTGATCCCAATGTTTGTTTGGTTATGTTTTACATTTTTCATGTTTTGACTTTTGTTCAATTTCAAACTCTACATCGCTTTCTGGAGATTCATACGCAAACTGGTGCGTAAACGTAATCAGTTTAATGCGACAAATACTCCGGAACTTCAACATATACTTAACATACCTTAAATAACCCTTACATAACTTAGAAATAAGTTTTGAAGGCTTTGGTATGGAAAAAACAAGTTAATTCGCTTACAGGGACTAAACTTGACAAACCCGAAGCTTTGTAACGGTTAATTATGCTCACTAGAATGCACGATATAAATTTCATAAAGTTTCGTTATCGTACGAGAAAGTTATGATCAAATCCGTGTACAAGGGGTTAAAGCGTCAACGTTGAAGTTTAGGACCTTTCGGGTAACAATAAAGTTAACCGAGGACTTAACAAAGTGGTAAATATCTTGAAGCCCTTATATGTCAAATTAGGGGGTTCAAATTGCAAGAAATATGTTAGTTGACCTTTCGGAAGGGCCAAGAGACGAGATGCAACAACTTGAAAACGTTTTTGCCTGATTACAAGACTGAGGCGGGCCGCGTAAAGGTTAACATGACTTTACGCGGGCCGCGTCAGACCATCAGATGCAGAAACTTTTGACAGCTGCCTGTTTTCGCGCATATTCGACCTTTAAACGATTTTCCTCATCTTGGATGGCCCCTAAACGACTCCTAGAGCACTAGGGACACTTGTGGGAATGTTGTGGTCAGTTGTAGGCTTGTGTGTCAACATTTTGTGGTGTTGAAATCACTATAAAAGGCCAATGAGTTGCAAACATTGAACACACCTCACTCCTGCATTTCTGGAGCATTTCTGGAGCACAAGACTCCTCTTAAGTGATCTCTGGTCGTTCATAGGACTCCTGTAAGTTTGCCTAACCTTCCTTAATTAGTTTTTGCTTAGTTTTAGCTTAAAAGTCAAACCGTCGTAATTAACGGTTGACTTTAAGATTAATCACTAATGGTCCAGTGATTAGTCGAATCAATAGTAGTTATAAGTTGGTAATTATGTGGGTAATAAACCCTTAAAAGGGTTCCCCCTGATTCCTACTCTAACTAGGTCAAAAGTCGGGTCAAACTTGCTAATAAAAAGTCAACAAGATACTTAAATTCTAATTTGTGCATAATTAGCAATGTAGAACATATACAACCTGTTTGATCATTATTATAACTTGGTAATTAGTATAAGAACATGTCAAAACATGTTCAACCCGACAATTTCCTGTTTAGACCCGGTTCGGAACCGAAAGTCGCATAGTTTGACTTTTGCTTTCACTTTCAGTTCTGACCCGTTTAGGCATGTTTTAGAAATGCCTCAGAGCTTTAATTGGACTCGGTTACATACTAGTATAACCCTCTGTGATTATACACCTTGGTTCATTAGTTATCCAATTAATATGCATGTTTCCGTTAATTGCTCATATGTTGACCATTATACCCTTTTTACCTTAAAACGTGATTTTTGAAAATGTAAAAGAGTAGAAACCTTTGTTACTGATATATAAACTTGTATCCAAAATTTGAGATCAATTGGTGGTGTAGATTGAGAGTTATGCTCATTAGCGCAAAATGAAAGCTTTATGTTAATTAAATGGCGTAATTAGCGTATAGCCTAGTTAAGCCTACTTTTTGATATCAAACTTATTACCCACTGATGTAATATATTATTTTGGGATTTTTGAAGATTTTTAATAAATTTTAGGCTGAGCATAACTTATAGTCAAAGGCTTAATCCGGAATTTGTCGGTTTTGCCCTTACGGGCTATAAAATTAGCCGAAGTGGGTCAAACCTTATCGGTTTTATCTAGAAATCCAGAATTTGTATGAAATACCCATATTAAACAAGTCTTCAAACTTGTCGGGTCTAAATCACATTCTATCCGATCGTCCGATTTAGGTCCGGTTTATTAATGTAGTTACCTATATTAGGTGCCGTTTGATACCCGTGATCTCTAGCATTGTTTGGTTGTTACTCAAGGACTACTAAGCAATCTCAAGTGAGTACATAGACCCCTCTTTTACTGTTTTCCAAACTATTTTGGGGTGAAACACATGTGCCTACTTGTTACTTTCATGCTTTTCATGCTTTCATACCATATGCTTGTTATGTTCATTAGTACATTATAGTACATGATTTCATTACATTTCATGCTATGTATGCCCATTGTGTGCGTACTTAGTACATTGTTTTACTTTACATTTCTGCTATGTATGTTGACTGATAGCATGCTAGCACATTGATTTATATGACTTTCCTGCTTTGTATGTTAACTTAGCATACTTAGTACATTGTTTTCATATAACATGTTCACTTTTGCTATGACATTTGGTTTGCACAAACGAAACTATTATACGTTCATTAACATTAGCTACGCCGCTCGGTAGTAAGTACTGGTACCATAGGACTTGACAAATCCCATTCCTGACATCTCGGGTTTGTTTGGATGTAAGGAATGACTGAATCCGAAAACATTTCTTTTGATAACCTTGACTGAAAGGGTTATCCGACTGTCTCAAGGCTTGAATGTATGCGTTAACTTACCACATAAATGTTTGTATCAATGTAACATGCATTACTTTGCAAAACATAAGTTTTTGATGTATTCAAAATACTTTGTTTTGTACATTTCTACATTTGGATTATGTGACGATACTTTACTTACAATACATAACATTTGTTACACATTACTTGACTACTTTTGGACTAAAAACATTTGACATGGTTTATACAAGGACTTTTTGACAATTGGTTTAAACATGAAATTTATACATTGATGGTTTGTTTAAGTGATTTAAGTAACGAGGCGTGTGTAATATGATACAATCATGGTGGATACGTCGCTGGTACTTCCTATATATAAGTGTTTGTATGGTATTACATATCGTAGCGTTATTTGAATCATTTCAATTTGAGACATATAACATTTTATATAAATAAAATATCTTTCACAAGACATTGCTTTACTAACAACTTATTGTTATACATTTAACCACACATTATTCTTTTATTTATACATACCATTCGATCTTATCGCTTTTAAAACGATTTACAAAACAAAACAATTTACAAGGTTCATGACTGACTTTTGATAAACAACTTTTTCTAAACTTATAAGTCATGAATCCTATTTTCACAAACCTATGTATCTCACAGGCATTTTTATGCTGACGTACCTATTTTCACATGTGTTTTCAGGAGCTTTTGCGTAGGACGATGATCGTGACACTAGGGCGGACCTGTGCCTTAGAGACATAAAATGAAGATAGACTTAGTTTAATTATGTTATAAACTCTTTGATTCCTGTTTAAAATGATGTAAATCTTATGTTGATAAATAAAATAAAACTTTGTATGCCATGGTTATGAAACAATTAATTCTGTTACTACACTCCCCGACGTTTTCCGCCACGTTTTGTATGTTATACGTGGTCGGGGTGTGACAGAAGAGTTGGTATCAGAGCCAATGGTTATAGGGAATTAGGTTATTAGTAATTCTTTGACCTAGACTATAACCTTTCTAGGACCCCAACACAAGTTATCTTGTGTTTAGATTTTAAAACATGCACTTCACCTATCCTTAGGTGATAACCACAACGGGAACATCAAGTTCGAATCCGCTTCGAAAATTAATCATCTGTTTTTGGATGATTGATTACTAGGTTTTGAACCCTCTATTGTAAGGTTTTGAACCCTCTGCTATATGGTTTTGAACCCCTTTGAGTTTTCAAAATCTCGTCAAAGTTTTGGGTTCTAAATAGTGTGAACACATGCAAACTGGAAGAGTGAATGCCTGTACCCTGGGTTTTCTGTCTAAGGCTAGAGTGTTCGTACAAATCCACATAATCGGACCAGTCACTCTTACCTGGGAACTCTTGGGGTGAGTGTTCACTTATAGGCGAGCATGTCTTCGCGATACAATATTTTTGACCCATTTATTTTGATTAGTCACAGTGTGTCGTTTGTTTGCTTGGTAATGCGGACGAATGACCACCATCTTTGCTTCTGTTGATTTTGTTTAATCTCATTCTCTTCATCCAATCATCTCACTCGTTTCCTTTGATGTTTTCCTCTTTTAGAATGCCTCCTCGACGCGAAACCCAGATAGCGACTGCCGAACTGGCAAAAATTATTGCGCAGCAGATGGCTGCTCAATTCCTAAATCTCTTTGCTCAATGGCACCAAGCCAACAACAACAACAATGCTCCATGCAAATTCAAGGATTTTAACTCGGCTAAACCACTCAAGTTTAGTGGTTCTGAGGGAGCGACTGGGCTTCTTCAATAGTTCGAGAGCAATGAGAATACTTTCTGCCACGTGCAGTGTCCTGACAATCGCAAGGTCGAGTTTTCTTCAAGTGTGTTTCAGAAGAGGGCTCTCACATGGTGGAACGGGGTTATGAGAGATCGTGGTGCAGAAGTTGCTCTAGCACAAACTTGGGCTGAACTTAGGGCCCTTATGATGAGGGAGTTCTGTCCTCGTCATGAGCAGCGAGCGTTGGAGAAAGAGTTTGATGACTTAAAACAAGACAGTGGCGAGCACAGGGCATATACTGATAGGTTTGAGGAGTTGAGTCTGCTTTGCCCAACTATGGTTACCCCACTCGACAAGGCTATCGAAAGATACATCGACGGCCTACCTGACTCAGTGCTAGACATCATTACTGGTAGTAACCCTGCCACACTCCGTCAGGCGATCGAGTTAGTAGCGACATTGACTGAGTCGCAGGTTCGAAAGGGAAAGCTGCATAAAAAGGGTGACAAGGGTAAGAAGCAGGCGTCTGACAAGGGGGATAGCAAGAAAGGTCAAAACAAGAATGGGAAGAATTCTGGTTCCTCAAAGGGTTCAAGGAAGCGAAAGGCTTCCCAAAACTATGCCGTTACTGCACAGGCTCAAGCTGCACCAAATCAGCCTGCGCAACCACTAGCCAAGAAGCCATATCTTGGCACTGCACCTTTGTCCAACAGGTGTAATGGCCATCACCTACCACATCTCCAATGTCGTCATTGCACTAGCTGTGGGAGAATTGGTCATCTTGCCGCTACTTGTCGCCTTCCTGTTAACCAGAACCAGGCAGTTCAGAACCAAGCCCAACAAGTTGCTCAGCCTCTTGCTCAGCAGCAAGGTCAAGCTGCACGACCTCATTTTCCTCCTGGTTCGTGCTACAATTGTGGGGATCTGACCCACTACAGGAACCGGTGCCCAAGGCTAGCCAACCAGAATCAGAATCCAAATCAGAATCAGGCTCAGGCTCGAGGTCGAGTCTTCAACCTGAATGCAGAAGAGGCACAAGCAGACAATGAAGTGGTGAACGGTACGTTCTTTATTAATAATCAGCCTGCATCTGTTCTTTTTTATTCGGGTGCCAATAAGAGTTTCGTGTCATTATCTTTTGAGCCATTACTTCGCGTGTCTAGAACGAAACTAGGTAAACCTTTGACAGTAGAGGTTGCTAGTGGTGAACCCATTGTTCTTGATTCTGTTCTTCGCAACTGCCAGTTGAACCTTAACGACCATCTTTTCCCTATTGACCTCACGCCTATGCAACTTGGAAGCTTCGACGTTATAGTGGGTATGGATTGGTTATCCAAGCATCGCGCAGAGGTAGTCTGTTTTGAGAAGATTGTTCGTGTGCCGTTTTCGACAGGCGAGATCCTACAGGTTCGTGGTGAGAAACCTGCCGGTGGTCTCAAACTCATGTCTTGTTTTAAAGCTCGGAAGTATCTGCGAAAGAATTATGTGGCCTTCTTGGCACATGCCACAGCAGATAAAGGCAAAGGTAAATCAATTCAAGATATTCCTGTTGTTCGAGATTATTCTGAAGTATTCCCTGAAGATTTACCTGGTCTACCCCCAGCACGCCAAGTCGAGTTCCGTATTGATCTCGTACCTGGTGCAAATCCCATTGCCAGAGCTCCATATCGTCTTCCACCGTCTGAGATGCAAGAGTTGTCTAAGCAGCTTCAGGAACTCTCTGACAAAGGTTTTATCCTTCCTAGCTTTTCACCCTGGGGTGCTCCCGTTCTTTTTGTCAAGAAGAAGGATGGATTTTTTAGGATGCGTATCGATTATCGTGTGCTTAACAAGCTTACCATCAAGAATCGATATCCCCTACCTCGCATCGATGATCTCTTTGATCAGTTACAAGGTGCTTCTTATTTTTCGAAGATTGATCTTCGTTCGGGGTATCATCAACTTCGGGTGCATGAAGAAGATATTCCCAAGACAGCATTCCGCACTCGTTATGGACATTATGAATTCACAGTCATGCCATTTGGATTGACTAATGCTCCTGCTATTTTCATGGACTTAATGAATAGGGTCTGCAAGCCTTATTTGGATCAGTTCGTCATTGTTTTTATTGATGACATCTTGATTTACTCCAAGACGCGAGCTGATCATGAGCAACACCTTCGTCTTACTTTGGAACTCCTAAAGAAAGAGCAACTTTTCGCCAAATTCTCCAAGTGCGAATTTTCGCTTAAAGAAGTCCAATTTTTGGGGCATATTGTCAACGAACAAGGTATCCATGTAGATCCCTCCAAGATCAGTGTGATTAAGGATTGGGATACGCCTACTACTCCTACTGAAGTTCGATCTTTTCTTGGACTAGCGGGTTATTACCGCCGCTTCATTGAGAACTTCTCAAAGATTGCAGTTCCTCTAACTGCTCTAACTCAGAAGAACAAACCCTTTGATTGGGGATTCAAGCAAGAGGAAGCTTTTCAACACTTGAAGCAAAAGCTTTGCGACGCGCCTGTTCTAACTTTGCCTGAGGGCAATGACGATTTCGTCGTTTATTGCGATGCATCTAAATTGGGTCTTGGCTGTGTTCTGATGCAAAGGAACAAAGTTATAGCATATGCATCGAGGCAGTTGAAGATACATGAGAAAAACTACACCACTCATGATCTTAAGTTGGGTGCAGTTGTCTTCGCTCTAAAGATCTGGAGACACTATTTGTACGGTACAAAATGTGTGGTTTTCACAGACCACAAAAGTCTTCAGCATATCTTCAACCAGAAAGAACTCAACATGAGGCAACGACGTTGGGTCGAGCTTCTAAACGACTATGATTGCGAAATTCGCTACCATCCTGGTAAGGCGAATGTTGTAGCGGATGCATTGAGTCGTAAGGAACGTACTAAGCTTCATTGTGTTCGAGTTCAATCTGTTATTCAAGCTCGATCTGATATCCAAGCCCGCATTTCTCAGGCTCAACAATCTTGTGTTTCACAAGGTTTGATGGATAAGGAATTTCCTTATCACATAACACCGGATCTGGAACTGAAGGACAATGGATCGTATTACTTCATGGACCGTTTGTGGGTCCCAAGCCAAGATAACCTTCGCACCTTGCTTATGGATGAAGCCCATAAGTCGCGTTATTCTGTTCATCTTGGCTCAGATAAGATGTATAAGGATCTTCGTATTCACTATTGGTGGCCTGGTATGAAGAAAGACATTGCCTTATACGTATCAAAATGCCTTACTTGTCTTAAGGTTAAGGCTGAACATCAACGTCCTTCGGGTTTATTGGTGCAACCAGAGATCCCAGTTTGGAAATGGGAAAACATTACTATGGATCTCATTACTAAACTTCCGCGCACAAAGAAAGGTCATGATGCCATCTGGGTAGTTGTTGATCGTCTTACTAAGTCAGCGCATTTCTTGCCAATCCGTGAGGATTTTCCTGCTGACAAACTTGCTAAAATCTATGTGGATGAAATTGTAGCTCGACATGGTGTTCCTTTGAACATCATTTCTGACAGAGATGCTCGTTTCACTTCTCATTTTTGGAGAACCATGCAATCTGCTATGGGGACCCAACTTAACCTGAGCACAGCTTATCATCCGCAAACGGATGGTCAATCTGAAAGAACAATCCAGAATCTGGAGGATATGCTTAGAGCTTGTGTGATCGATTTTGGTGGTAGTTGGGATTCACATCTTTCGTTAATTGAATTCTCCTACAACAACAGTTATCACACCAGCATCAAAATGGCTCCTTTCGAGGCTCTCTATGGTCGAAAATGTCGTTCACCAGTCTGCTGGAATGAGATCAGCGAGGCTCAGCTTACTGGACCTGCCCTCATTTTAGAGACAACTGACAAGATTAAGAAAGTTCGTGATAACCTTCAGACAGCTAGAAGCCGTCAAAAGAGTTACGCGGACCCAAAACGCAAGCCCTTGGAATTTCAAGTCGGTGATCGAGTATTACTTAAGGTCTCACCTAGGAAAGGTGTGATCAGATTTGGAAAGAAAGGAAAACTTGCACCTAGATACGTTGGACCATTCAAGATCGTCGAAAGAATCGGTAAGGTAGCCTACAGACTTGAGTTACCTCCTGAACTTGGAAATGTTCATCCAACCTTTCACGTGTCCAATCTCAAGAGGTGTTTAGCTGAAGAGAACCTCCACATACCGCTTGACAAAATTCGTGTTGATAAAACACTGAAATTTGTTGAGAAGCCAGTGGAAATCATGGAACGTGAAGTCAAGTGGCTCAAACGCAAGCGCATTCCTTTGGTCAAAGTTCGCTGGGAAGCTAAACGTGGACCCGAGTTTACTTGGGAACGCGAAGATCAAATGAAGGCGAAGTATCCGCATCTTTTCCCACGAGTTTCCTCTAAATAAATTTCGGGACGAAATTTCCACAAGTAGGGGAGACTGTAACATCTATGCTTGTTATCATTGTGAACTGTTCGTTTATCAATAAAACAAAGTTATTTGATCCCAATGTTTGTTTGGTTATGTTTTACAATTTTCATGTTTTGACTTTTGTTCAATTTCAAACTCTACATCGCTTTCTGGAGATTCATACGCAAACTGGTGCGTAAACGTAATCAGTTTAATGCAAAAAAATACTCCGGAACTTCAATATATACTTAACATACCTTAAATAACCCTTACATAACTTAGAAATAAGTTTTGAAGGCTTTGGTATGGCAAAAACAAGTTAATTCGCTTACAGGGACTAAACTTGACAAACCCGAAGCTTTGTAACGGTTAATTATGCTCACTAGAATGCACGATATAAATTTCATAAAGTTTCGTTATCGTACGAGAAAGTTATGATCAAATCCGTGTACAAGGGGTTAAAGCGTCAACGTTGAAGTTTAGGACCTTTCGGGTAACAATAAAGTTAACCGAGGACTTAACAAAGTGGTAAATATCTTGAAGCCCTTATATGTCAAATTAGGGGGTTCAAATTGCAAGAAATATGTTAGTTGACCTTTCGGAAGGGCCAAGAGACGAGATGCAACAACTTGAAAACGTTTTTGCCTGATTACAAGACTGAGGCGGGCCGCGTAAAGGTTAACATGACTTTACGCGGGCCGCGTCAGACCATCAGATGCAGAAACTTTTGACAGCTGCCTGTTTTCGCGCATATTCGACCTTTAAACGATTTTCCTCATCTTGGATGGCCCCTAAACGACTCCTAGAGCACTAGGGACACTTGTGGGAATGTTGTGGTCAGTTGTAGGCTTGTGTGTCAACATTTTGTGGTGTTGAAATCACTATAAAAGGCCAATGAGTTGCAAACATTGAACACACCTCACTCCTGCATTTCTGGAGCATTTCTGGAGCACAAGACT
Organism: Helianthus tuberosus; assembly: GCA_030545235.1. Classification (NCBI taxonomy): domain Eukaryota; kingdom Viridiplantae; phylum Streptophyta; class Magnoliopsida; order Asterales; family Asteraceae; genus Helianthus; species Helianthus tuberosus. The sequence continues at coordinate 388,966 of JARYGA010011515.1, read as the reverse complement.
CCTCTCAAGTGATCTCTGGTCGTTCATAGGACTCCTGTAAGTTTTCCTAACCTTCCTTAATTAGTTTTTGCTTAGTTTTAGCTTAAAAGTCAAACCGTCGTAATTAACGGTTGACTTTAAGATTAATCACTAATGGTCCAGTGATTAGTCGAATCAATAGTAGTTATAAGTTGGTAATTATGTGGGTAATAAACCCTTAAAAGGGTTCCCCCTGATTCCTACTCTAACTAGGTCAAAAGTCGGGTCAAACTTGCTAATAAAAAGTCAACAAGATACTTAAATTCTAATTTGTGCATAATTAGCAATGTAGAACATATACAACCTGTTTGATCATTATTATAACTTGGTAATTAGTATAAGAACATGTCTAAACATGTTCAACCCGACAATTTCCTGTTTAGACCCGGTTCGGAACCGAAAGTCGCATAGTTTGACTTTTGCTTTCACTTTCAGTTCTGACCCGTTTAGGCATGTTTTAGAAATGCCTCAGAGCTTTAATTGGACTAGGTTACATACTAGTATAACCCTCTGTGATTATACACCTTGGTTCATTAGTTATCCAATTAATATGCATGTTTCCGTTAATTGCTCATACGTTGACCATTATGCCCTTTTTACCTTAAAACGTGATTTTTGAAAATGTAAAAGAGTAGAAACCTTTGTTACTGATATATAAACTTGTATCCAAAATTTGAGATCAATTGGTGGTGTAGATTGAGAGTTATGCTCATTAGCGCAAAATGAAAGCTTTATGTTAATTAAATGGCGTAATTAGCGTATAGCCTAGTTAAGCCTACTTTTTGATATCAAACTTATTACCCACTGATGTAATATATTATTTTGGGATTTTTGAAGATTTTTAATAAATTTTAGGCTGAGCATAACTTATAGTCAAAGGCTTAATCCGGAATTTGTCGGTTTTGCCCTTACGGGCTATAAAATGAGTTTTACATATCTAAACGACTCCAAACCTTTTTCTACTGATCTTAAATGATAAATAAATTATTTTAAGCCTTCTGGAATAATAAAAATATCAGCTTTATGTATATAACCCGGAAACGGCTCCTAATCGCCTTTCTAAGCGTTTTTAACGCATAGTATGTACTAGAACTATTTTAGACATACAAGGGTTGATACCTACTGATATTTTTGGGTAAATTATAATGTTTTAACAGTAAGCAAAAGCTGTTTAACTGAGACTCCAGTTTTGAGCTTCACGGCTTACGTGAAATTTCCAAAATGCCCTTACGGTGCATAGTTTGTGTTTAAATACGTTTTGGGCATAATAAAAGACATCTTACTGATATCACAACATATTTGAAGCATATGAACTTAGGAAACCTGTATATGGCTCTTACGGATACCCGTTACGCTTATTACGCGTTCGTTTCGGTTTATATAACTAGTTTACATAAATTAGCCGAAGTGGTTCAAACCTTATCGGTTTTATATAGAAATCCAGAATGTGTATGAAATACCCATATTAAACAAGTCTTCAAACTTGTCGGGTCTAAATCACATTCTATCCGATTGTCCGATTTAGGTCCGGTTTATTAATGTAGTTACCTATATTAGGTGCCGTTTGATACCCGTGATCTCTAGCATTGTTTGGTTGTTACTCAAGGACTACTAAGCAATCTCAAGTGAGTACATAGACCCCTCTTTTACTGTTTTCCAAACTGTTTTGGGGTGAAACACATGTGCCTACTTGTTACTTTCGTGCTTTTCATGCTTTCATACCATATGCTTGTTATGTTCATTAGTACATTATAGTACATGATTTCATTACATTTCATGCTATGTATGCCCATTGTGTGCGTACTTAGTACATTGTTTTACTTTACATTTCTGCTATGTATGTTGACTGATAGCATGCTAGCACATTGATTTATATGACTTTCCTGCTTTGTATGTTAACTTAGCATACTTAGTACATTGTTTTCATATAACATGTTCACTTTTTCTATGACATTTGGTTTGCACAAACGAGACTATTATACGTTCATTAACATTAGCTACGCCGCTCGGTAGTAAGTACTGGTACCATTTCTTTTGATAACCTTGACTGAAAGGGTTATCCGACTGTCTCAAAGCTTGAATGTATGCGTTAACTTACCACATAAATGTTTGTATCAATGTAACATGCATTACTTTGCAAAACATAACTTTTTGATGTATTCAAAATACTTTGTTTTGTACATTTCTACATTTGGATTATGTGACGATACTTTACTTACAATACATAACATTTGTTACACATTACTTGACTACTTTTGGACTAAAAACATTTGACATGGTTTATACAAGGACTTTTTGACAATTGGTTTAAACATGAAATTTATACATTGATGGTTTGTTTAAGTGATTTAAGTAACGAGGCGTGTGTAATATGATACAAGCATGGTGGATACGTCGCTGGTACTTCCAATATATAAGTGTTTTTATGGTATTACATATCGTAGCGTTATTTGAATCATTTCAATTTGAGACATATAACATTTTATATAAATAACATATCTTTCACAAGACATTGCTTTACTAACAACTTATTTTATACAACTCATTTTAATCGGTTATACATTTAACCACACATTATTCTTTTATTTATACATATCATTCGATCTTATCGCTTTTAAAACGATTTACAAAACAAAACAATTTACAAGGTTCATGACTGACTTTTGATAAACAACTTTTTCTAAACTTATAAGTCATGAATCCTATTTTCACAAACCTATGTATCTCACAGGCATTTTTATGCTGGCGTACCTATTTTCACATGTGTTTTCAGGAGCTTTTGCGTAGGACGATGATCGTGACAATAGGGCGGACCTGTGCCTTAGAGACATAAAATGAAGATAGACTTAGTTTAATTATGTTATAAACTCTTTGATTCCTGTTTAAAACGATGTAACTCTTATGTTGATAAATAAAATACAACTTTGTATGCCATGGTTATGAAACAATTAATTATGTTACTACACTCCCCGACGTTTTCCGCCACGTTTTGTATGTTATACGTGGTCGGGGTGTGACAGTCGTCATCACCTGAAACGAAGCAGTCATATTACACGCGTTTTCGTTGTGCAACTCAAAACCCTGTCATCCGAACTCTATTTTGGACAAATGATGTACTCACGTGACCATGATGCAACGAACTTTCTTATCGTGTCGTTGCGACCATCCACCATTACTGTATAATACCCTTAGTCCATTTTATATGATTTACATATAAACATCCATTATTATTGTGTATTTTCAATTACAAACACACCAAAAATACAATTTATTAAAACATTTTAAGAATTTAAAACATTTCAACATCTTGCGTATCAATTCGCCGTTTAAAATGTAACGACGAAACTTTTCGCGGAAGCTTTATTCTTTATGTGTTCGGTTCCTCGTTGAGCTTGATCGTCCTCCGGTAAACCAAATAATACCTACATTTCATATAAACATGAAATGAGTTAGTTTTAGGGTGTTTATAACGTGTATAATCAAGTTCAAAAGCTGAAACAACAGTTAACAAAGTTTTTTTTCCAGGTCTGGGGGTCTGTCGCGGGGCGCGACAGAAGAGACATAAGCTTTCACGGGCCGTGAGGGCTCTCGCGTGTCGCAACGGTGACTTCGGTTGCTGTCGAGTGGCGCAACAACTCCCTTTTTCTAGCAGGTTTTGTGTAAAAACCTGCACATTTCCAGCCAAACCATATTTTACGAAAACGAGCATAACTTGCTCATTTTTTATCCGATTTGACTCACGTTTCTTCCTACGTGATCGTAATTTAATTTTCCATCATATGGAGTTAACATCCGACATCCGGATTAACAAAATTTTAGACTTTTAAGCCTTCGGCTTAAAATTGAAATTTTGAACTTTAAACCCATTCATGTATTAGTCAAACAAACATGTTTATTTGATCCCAATTCCTTATGAACTTCATAAGTTCAATATTGTCTATCTTATTAAGTTCAAATCATGGATTTCATAAGTATTTTAAACCTGATTTCGCTCATATGCTTATTTTGACCCGTTAAGTGATTTTAAGCATATTTTTTACACGAATCGCTTTCATTCGTTTCTAGCATTATATTACCACATTTCTTATAAATAAATCTTCCTCCACAACTATATTCATGACGGATTTAATGTGGTAATTTATAAGTCCCGAGTTTTACCCCTCGGTTCACTATTTTACGGCAAAGACTCCTACAGAGTCATTTGGCCAAAGATTTACATCTTTCTCTTTTTATACTTATTCTAAGTATTTATTAAATCATAAAACTCGATTCCAAATAACCTTTACAGGTCGTTTTCTCAATTTAGCTTACAAGGGCATTTTGGTACATTTTAGCTTTTCATTTAAGATGAAGGACTTTTGAAAGCATGTTTGACCCAAAATCCCTCTTTTTAGCTATGATTTTGTTTGAAAAGTCATTATGTTTTCAAATCACAATGACCATCACTTGAATCATTCGATTTACTTATTAAAGTAACCAAATGTCTATTTCGACTTCATTTAACTCTCAATGAACCTTTTGTTCTAAATGAGTAGTTAACCTTCTACACAAACCTGGCTCGGATCAATATATTGACCCGTTTTAATACCTTGCATTAATAATCGCTACTTAATAGCGATGCAAGTTATCCTTCCCCTCACTCCTGTGAACATAAAACTCGACAATATTCATTAGTCGATATTTTCAAATTGTGATATTTCACCATTTGACCCGTTTGGTCTAAGTGACCGTTTATCTTTTCGAGATGGTATTATTATCATCTCGTCTACATGACACGCTACGGTTTACACCTTACGGTCATTTTACTTATAAACCATTTCTTAATACTTTTGACCCATTATGGTTTATGCCATAAAGTGTTTTTAAGGCTAACGGTTATTGTCAACGAGTGACCGAATTACCGTTTTACCCTTTTTATTTATGTCTGTTTACCCTATATGGTAACCATTCAAAACTCATTATCTATTAGTCATTTCATGACTAAATAGTAGTAATAGTCATTTTTTTACCATTAAACATGGTTTATTAACATTGTCTTTGTTCCGAACCGCACATGTCGTGTCGAAACATCGTAATTCAAACAAGACTTTATATTATTCATAACCTATAAAACCAATAGGTATTAAATAAAAGGTGTAAGCTTTCACTTACCTAGCATCCAGATTATGCTTTTCCTTCATTCTTGCTCCCTTTGACCAGCTTTTTCCCAAGCCTTCACCTAGCTTGTCAAGCGTCAAACTATCATTGTAAATTGTAAGATGGTTAGACTAGTCATAATCATTTACGACTCACTACTAGAAAACTGCTATTATTCCTACCAAAATTTCCTACGCATTTCCTACGAACGAAAATGGTGACACATTTCCTACGAAATTCTGACGTATTAGAAAGGGTCTTACTTTTGTGACAAAAAAGCGACAAAAAAACGACAAATTGGTTTGCGTAGGAAAAATGTAGGAAAATTCCAACAGATCTCCAACGAAATCCGTTTTCATTTTAACCATTAGTCGGAAATTCGTAGGAATCGTTATGCCTAGGAAAAGTGTCGGCAATTCCCGACGGGATTCCTACGGAATCCGTTTTCATTTTAATCATCGGTAGGAAATGCGTAGGAATCCAATTTATCATCATAATAAAATGAAATTACTGATATTAAAATATAAAGTTTTATTATTTATAAAATAATATATGTTATTTTTAAAATAAATTTATTAATATCCATAGTTTTTAATTAATATCCGTAGAAAATGTGTAGCAACATACCGACACAATTCCTACGAAATACGTTTCATTTTAACAATTTTCCTATCCGTAGGAAGTGTGTCAGAAATTACCGACAAATTACTCACGAAACTGATATTTTTTTGTGATATATATTTTGTATTATATGTGTTATTTTTTAAACAAATTTGTTAGTATTAGTAGGAAATTTGTCATAATTGCCGACAGATTTCCGATGGAATGGTTTTTAATTAATATCCGTAGGAAATGTGTTGGAAAATTTCGACACAATTCCTACAAAATACGTTTTTTTTTAACAATTTTTCAGAAATTCGTAGGAAAATAACGAATTTAATAGTTCCTTAAAAACGTAGGAATCCATGATACACACGTTAATACGGTCTATTAGGGCATGTATGATTGTACTTCTTCGTTACGATATAATAGCACTCAATACAATGTGTTGTAACCCTTCAACATAAAGGCCTTCACGAGCCATTAAGATATATATCAAGGCTTAACACAGTCTGTTAGGGCATGTATGACTTGTTGTTCGTTACGATATATTTAACTCAATACAACGTGATATAATCCTCCAACATCGAGTGTTACATAATAATGGTCTTAACGGGCTTTTAAGATATATCAAGGCCCAACACAGTCTATTAGGGCATGTACGACTTGTAATTCTTTATTAAAGTATTGTCACCGGACCCTCCCGACCCGACCCAAATAATGAGCGACCGGAAAATCCTAATGTTTAGTTGTAGAAAGTTTTGACACTGAAAAAAGGGACCCATTAGAAAAAAAAAACCACGTGGTTCAGAACCTGCCTTCTTCCATGATCGAGACTGTAGCCACCTGCTATGGCGTAATCGTCGAAAAACCGACTTGGGTCGGAACCTGCCTTCTTCTGCTGCAAGTAGCTCCATTCTGACCTAGTGGTGAATTCAGGAATTTTTGCTACGGGGGGCAAAAAGTGGGTCGGTCAAAATGGGTCGGGTCAAACCATATTGTTAGTCCTTTTAAAGTAAAAACTATAGCGATGATAGTTTATTAAAATAACATAGTAAACGAAAGGGTACTCTCTTTTAAAATTTATAAGCTAAACAAGGTATTTCAATAGTATAATTAATTATTTATCTTTGTTAAACAAAGAAATAAATATAAGTAAACATTTATATAATATGAATTAGCAACATGCTTATGTATGTTGCTATTGTACCTTGAGCTGGTTTTGTGCTTTCTGCTTTGGTTAGTTGTAACATTAGGTTAGAAGGTTGAACATTGCTTTATAGGTTGTAAAGTTTGCTCAGCTATTTGTACCAACCACCAATGGCGATGGCGGCAAAGGCTTGGGCTCATCAAAGCCGGGGAATTAATGTCGTATTGGTTGTCAGAATTGGCGACCGTGTCAATAATCGGTACCGTTACCTGTACTATTTGAACCCTTATCGATATTCGTCTTTATAGTTTTCGAACGGTGTAAAACAAGTGTAATATCCTTTTGGGCATATCATGACTTTATTTTTAAGTATTTCTCTTTTATTTGATATACCGGGTGGCGGTGCCGTACGAATACTAACTACAGAGATGAACCAAATCCAAAATATATGAACCGTAAAAGAAAACGTCTACTAAACCGACCACAAGTAAAACCACTTGTTAATCCGTCACACAACCTCCTCAACCAAATCTAACATACATTTTTTTATAGTTTCGAATTTTACATATTATGGCCACCCAGGGCACAACGTGAAGAAGCACAATTCACGCGTAGAGAAGCGTGATACACAGCCGCCCCCATCGAAAAAAATGTGTGAACATTATAACGAGTGTCCACCATGACGCGTGAAGAATTGAAGTTGCTACACACCATGTTCGATGGAGATGAGTGTGTGGTGAGTGATGGGCACCCCACTAAAATCCATCGCTAGTGATGGAACCAAGTTCAATGACGTGGCGTTTGATGATTGGGTGTGGTGAGTGATGGAAAGTGGAGCACCCCTACCCCTAAATACGAAAAGTTAAATTTGGTTGGTTAATTTCCCCAGCAAGGTGTAGATTAACTTCCCCTGCAAGGCGTAGGTTAGGTTTCGTTCACAAGCCCCCGCTTGAATGGCAGCAACAAGACGAAGAGGACGCCGATGCTCCAAGGGAAATGGGAGGATGGGGCGGCGCCACCCCACGACGGCCCCATACAGAACAGTCTAACTTTTTAGTTGGTTAAAAAATGTACATTACATACATATAAGTTTTATCATAAATTTATAATACTTATACACTTACATACATGTATATAATATACTTCACAACATACAAAATATAAATGCTATTATCAAATGCATATATTAAAAGAAAATTTATTTTTTCACATTATGAAGATACTAAAATAAATCACCCATACACAAGTGTTACAGGAAAATAAAAATAAAAATATAAATTATAAAAATCGGGTATATAGTTCGGGTAAACGGGTATGTGGTTTCGGATAATCGGCTCGGGTATCACCTAATTTCATACCCGAACCATACCCGCGAAAAATTTAAAACTAATCTCATACCCGGCCCAATACCCATCGGATATCAGGTATACCCGTCCCATTTGTGTCGGGTTTAAAGTTTACCCGTCGGACTCAGGTATTTTTGCCGTCCCTAGTCAACTTGACTGTCAAGTTATAATATATTATAACCATAAGAGAGGCCAAAATAAAATGGCAAAATCAAGACACAAAACTGAAACGGCAATATAATGCAATGCGAAATATTCAAATTAAGAATTAAAAAACTGGCTCCTTGTTATCACTTGTCATAAACGACTATTCCAATTCCACATTATCACAAACATCCCGCCCAAACCCTTCTGCCTCCTAGTATACGTCCAGCTTCTTCAGCTTCTCCTGCTTCTTCTGGGTCACAAAAACGTTCGGCATTCCTTGTATTCTGGCCATCCGCTCCTTCTATTCGCAGGATTCTTGTGATTAAGCACAAGGTATGTTTTAGACTAGTTTATTTTTGTTGTTTAGTTGTTTTATTTGAAACATTTACTGTTTATTTTGATAGGAAGTTATGAACTAGGGTTTTAATCACACATCTATAAGAATGTTGTTGTCTATTGTTGAAAACTAGTGGGGTATTAAGGATGACAGACCTGATTGTTTATTGTGATGGGAAGCAAGGAACTTTGTTTTAGACAGAGTACAATTATCTATGCATGCTGTACAACATATGAAGTCAGTTATAGGCAGTTAGATTCCTTTGAACCTGGGTCATGTGTATTGAAATATTGTTGTTCTGTCATTCTCATGTAGCTGTTTGTAACATGTGAATTAATGTTTGTACGTTGGTATAGTTCAAAATAAGTGGACTTAAAAAATTCAATATAGTCAATGGACATAAAACCATATAAGCTGATTGATGAGGCAACATGGATGCATTGAACGTGTATGCTTGTTTGGGTTAGGATGTGTTTGGGTTAGGATGGGCAATTTAAAAAAAAGGTTCAGGATGAGTATGGGTTAAAATGGGTTAAAAGTTCTCCTGCATTTGCATGCATTTCATTCAGCGATATTTTAAGAAGGTTATATCGAAGAGCAACTTTAGGTGAAGATGGTGATATAGGTCAGCGACTTTTAAGTAAGTTGTTTCATTCAGCGGCTTTATGAAAATCGCATTTATAATCATTTCAAGTCTTGATATATGCATTCAAGATCAGTGCCGATGGTCATTCATAAGCGATCTTGTATATTTAGATTTTAACGTCACTTGTAGACGTGGCAAAATAGGCAGGTCTGTGTTGGTTCAGGCCCCTTTAATCACTCACCTTTAGCAGCCCCATTCCACTGCAACATGGTACTAATTCGTTACCGATGCAGGCCCGGAATTTTGCCCGAAACTACCTGAACATGCTGCTACTTGCTGCAAGAAATATTTTGCTGATCCACTTGCGAATACCCTCTTTGCCATGGTTGTAAAACAAGGTCTCCAAGGCCGAGTAATCACCGAGTAGTCGCTACAAGGTAGGCTGCCGAGGCGACTTTCTTCAACTCCAACTAATTACTTGGAATCGGTCAAATGCGGTCAACATGGGCCAAAATCGGATAAAATAGGTCAACTTGGGCCGATTTTGACTTAAAATAAAATAAAACACAATTTCTATTCCTATCATATTAAAGAATGAATATCAATTTCACGTATTTTGTTATAACTATTAGTAAATTTATGTTATTTGAAACATATTTAATTTCTAAAAACTAATTTCTTTATAATTTGGCATGTCCGAGTACTCCCCGTGTACTCTCCGCCTAGGCCGAGTACTCTCAACTCCCCGGTCGACCGACTAGGGAGCGCCAAACGACTTTTGCAACCATGCTCTTTGCTTCGATTATTCTCTCAATAATTATTCCACCAGTGGCCTTGCATAATTATTACCTTCATACCAGAACCTATTATTTGTAAGTCTGCCATTCACTACTCAAAACAACCCTTTTGTTCACACAGAACATCTTGATCGACGCAATGAAGGATTATTATGACCCGAACACGTTTTGACCCGAACTCATTTTGACCCATGACCTGACCCGTTTGCCAGGTCTAGTTATAGTCAAATCCATGCCAATTCATGATGCTCGTTATTATATATGTGTCCACTATTGTATATTTTTTTTACAAAATAGTCGCTTGTGGAATTTCAGTCATATTTGGATAAGAATGTCGTCGTCTAATAGAGGACGGATGTACTCCATGAGAGCCACTAGTGGCATATTGAATCCAGCATTTCTACAAATAGTCTCTTATTTCTTGGATTTTGCATACAAAAATGCAAAAAACATTAATAAAGAAACTATAGGAGGGGTCCAAGTTCTATCGATTAGATGTCCATGTTGTAAATGCAAAAATCGTTATTACAAGATAAGAGATGAGGTTGAGCGTCTTCTAATTACCAAAGGATTCATGAAAAATTATGAATTATGGTATGCACATGGTGAATCACGTCCTACACAAGACGTTGGCCAATGTTCAAACCCTTACCATCTCAACAACATGTGGGTCAAGATGCTGATGTAGATCTTGGTGAATATACCGGACATGATCAAATGGTTATAGATGCCATGCACCATAATCATGATCCTTATGATCAACAAGGACCACAAGATCCAAATCAAACAGCCCAAGCATTCTATAACATGTTAGAACAAGCCAACGAGCCTTTATGGGAGGGGTCTAAAGACGCTAGCACACTCTCTAGCACCACTAGGTTGCTGAATTGGAAATCAGATTGTAACGTTTCCGACGCAACATTTGATAAACTACTTATAATCATCAAAGACCTTCTACCAGATGGTAATAAGCTACCTATAAACTTTTATGAGACCAAGAAGATGTTGAAGGTACTCGAGTTGCCATCGCAACAAATTCATGTATGCAAAAACCAATGCATGCTATACTATGGACAATATGCTAATCTGGATCGTTGTATAGTATGCAATGAAGATAGATACAAGGAAAGAGGGAAAAAGGTGCCTAATTTGGTGATGCACTACTTGCCTATTGGACCAAGACTTCAAAGATTGTTTTATTCAAAGCAGATGGCCCAACATATGACTTGGCACGCAGATCACCCTAGACAACCAGAAACGATGAGTCATCCTAGTGAAGGTCGGGCTTGGCACCATTTTGACTCAGTCTTTCATGATTTTTCACAAGAGAAACGTAATGTTCATCTCGGTTTGTGTACTGACGGGTTTAATCCAAATAATACAAATGGGAACTCATATTCATGTTGGCCGGTGTTTATTATGGTCTACAATCTACCTCCTTGGTTGTCTTTGAAAAAGCGATACGTACAACTTCCTTTGGTCATTCCCGGTCCGAAGAGCCCCACGCAAAATCTGGACATTTTTCTACAACCTTTGATAGACGAGCTAAATTTTTTGTTCACACATGGCATTGAAACTTATGATGCCTACCGAATGAACAATTTTCAAATGAAGGCCGTATTGCTATGGACAATTAGTGATTTCCCTGCGTACACAATGTTGTCCGGATGGAGCACACATGGTAAATTAGCTTGCCCCTATTGCTCAAATGAATCTGGATCATTCCAGCTTCAATTCGGAAGGAAAGCATGTTGGTTTGACTGTCATAGACAACATCTTCCCTCCAACCATTGTTTCCGAAAAGATATAATTAACTTTCGCAAAAATAAAAAGTTTTTGGGCCATGCAAGACCTATTCCAGAGCCAAGCGGGGAGGAAATATGGCAAACTATCAAAGATTTCCCCACTGTTTACCCATGCAACCCACACCATCAAGAAAACGACAAAATTGATGGTTTCGGTGTGACACATAATTGGGTAAAGAGAAGTATCTTTTGGGAACTTCCATATTGGGGTAAGTTGTTGATTCGACGCAACCTTGATGTGATGCATATGGAGAAAAATGTATTTGACAATCTGTTTAACACAATTATGGATGCCCAAAAATCCAAAGACAATATGAATGCAAGGCAAGACATTGAGCTTCTTTGTAATCGACCTCTTTTAAACCCTATTCGTGATAGCAATGGGAAGATGACCAAACTTCGGGGAGCATACACTCTACAAAAAAGTGACGTATTGGGGACATGTATGTTTTTAATTTTAAAATATTCATTTGTGTTGTTTATTCGTGTTACATGTATACTGTTAAATTATTTAATACTTTCAATATTGGGGAGATACGCTTCCAGGGGTTTAGACGAGAGCGACAACGGTGATGGTGAAGACAATGACACTGAGGATAATAGTGGTGAGGGTGACGCGGTGCGCCCATCTTGGAACAACTCGGGCAATAGAGACATGCCTCCTAACAACTCTGGTAAGAAATATATTGAACGTATTGGGGAGACGTATGTTTTTACTTTTAAAATTTTCATTTGTGTTGTTCATTCATATTCTAAGTATACTGATAAATTATTTGATAATTTCAATGTTGTAGGTTTGCTAGTTATGAAGTTCATAGCTCAATCACTGATATACTATTGGAGCATTTTGATGGACCTTGGTCCACGTTCCGGATGCTCCCGAAGGATGTATTAGCTAGTATGTTTGTTCGTTTTGGGGTAAGATTTATTTCATTAAAAATATATTAGAGAATGACTATTTTACCCTTTAATTACTAAACAATAAAAATTTTCAATCTTCAGCTCAAATATAGACGAACCTACTGTGATAACAAATTTCATAAACCTTGATCAATGAATTTGAGCCTTGGATCAAACCTACTGTTAACCAAATACAAACAAACATCATGAAAATTAAATGTATACGGAAATTAAAAAAAAACATCAGGAATCAACCATATATATATGTATATAAATTTTATTTAACGCTATTATTTAGTTTTTTTCGTTCCTGAAATACAATTCGAGTATAAAATATAATTTATTTATACACTAGCGACAGTAAAAATATATATATTATGACTAGGGGCATGAATTTTCGAAATGACACGATCCTTACATGAAATTCGTGGGTTTGGGTTTAGGCTACATGGATTCGAGTCAGATTCAGGTAGAACCCGTTTAATTAAATGTGTGGTGTTCGGGTCAAACTTGTCGGGTTCACGGTTTCACCCATTTAATTAGCTTTATACTTACGCGTTTTTTGGGTCGGTTCCCGGTTCACATACATCAGATGATGTACCAGCTGGCATTTTTATTAAGCAAACATATTTTTCTTGTATAAAAATACAAGGTTATATCAGTCATCTAGTCAGTTTTTTTTTTCTTCTGATCTGGTATTAACAAAACCATTTACACATATTGAATTTTTTTGCAAAAGTAGGTGCTTTGAGCACCCAAAGAGTGAAACCAGGTGGGCATGGACTTTGTAAGTGAAACTAGGTAAAGCCGCTTAATGGAATTGCAATGTTCCATTAAAGCTGCTGTTTAGGACCACAACCTTGTTTTTTTTTTTTTGAAAGGCCAACGTTATACCTTATTTCATCTAGTTAAACGCTTTACTTTATTTTTGAACAGACCAAATACTGTTGGGACCCGTAGAGTGAAAAAAACATATATGATGCATTTCATAACGTTGTTGAGAATCGGTATAGAGACACCATGAGGGACTTGAGAGAAAAATCTAAAGACAAAGCCAGAGACGCTGGACATGTTATAGGAGACAACCACAGATTCAACATAATTTATAAATATCCACCAGCTTAGCTTCGGTGTCTAAGGTAGTATGGAAGAAATTGTGTAAGGTATGGGAGTTACATTATTATTATTACCACTTTTTTTATATATTCTCTTGCTCTATATATGTGTGGTTTATATTGTACTTGGCACATAGTCTAGCCTTACACACATATATACATATATATATATATATACATATATACATATATACATATACATATATATATTTCGTTTTAGGGTTGGAACACCGAAAAATGGCTAAGAAAGTCAGAGAGCGGGAGAACAAACCGCAATAGCAAGGGTAGTGGTGAAGGTATATCCCGACATACCGGTGGATCCATAGGGTGTAACACCTGTGTCATTTCAACCATCAAACAAATTCCAAACCAATGAAATATAGTATTTCATACTTGGGATTTGTAAAAATATGTGTATCGTTTACACATATCAATTCTTGTTCGATTTCAAGCTTTAAATCGCTTTCTGGAGGGTTATACGCGCTCTGATGAGTAGATATAACCAGTTTAATCCAACGAACACTCCGGAATAGTGAAATAGGCTTAACATACCTTAAATAACCTTTACATAACTTAGATATAAGTTTTGAAAGGTTTGGTGTGGTGAAATCAAAGTTTAATCGCTTACAGGGACTAAAGTTGACAAACTGCGAAAGTATGCCAATTTGAACTGTAACAGACCTTCCGGAACATGACCATAAGTTAAACATACCATAAATATCCTTTACATAGCTTAGAAATAGGCTTTGAGGTGTTCGGTATGCTAAAATAAACTTTTGTGTCATTCAGGGACTAAAAGCGTCAAAAAGTGCACAAGTTTGCATTTTCGCGCATAACTTACGTTCTGAATACATCCGGACATCCAAAAATTTATGTAAGCATGACTACATTATATTTTATGGTTCGCCTTAAGAAAAATCCATTCGTCGCGTCATTTGGATCGTTTTTCGCGCTTGTGCGCATTCCGTCGTAATTAAGCGAACATCGCGTTCGTACGGTTAAACGAACCGACATCCGAGATATTTTTGAGCACATTTTAAGTTCCCTATACTTTAACTTCATTTTAGAGCTTTGAAATGGGGTTAACGGGCCTTAAACGTGTCGAAAATGGCCTAAATACAGTTCAGGGACCAAAAGTGTAAATCTGCCAAACTATGGCCTAGCGGTGCGCTACACTTTTAGCGTAGCGGTGCGCTAGCCAAGTTCAGACCAGATTCAGAGTTTCTAACAGCCTGTTTGCAGCTGTTTTAACCACAACCACAAGTTCACCACTTGCATACTCAGCTGATAAGGATCATTGTTAGGCACCATAACCTTCCGACACTTGTACGGATACGATTAAGGCACAATATTCGACAAACGATCCTAACGGTTCGGGTATTCCTATAAATACCCAACCCACACAACCTCATTTTGCACTAGAATTCTGAATTGAGAACCTCTAAGTTGAAACCATTGTTTCATACCTGAGATTCTTGAATCGGGATTAGCATTCGGGGACCCTTCGTAAGTATTCTTTCGTTCTTTTCCTTATTTTATTGCTTTTCGAGTCCGAAAGTCAAACTTTGTTTGACTTTCAGCGTTGACCAGTAATGGTCAATGCGAAGTTCGTTTGAACTTCGCAACGTGAGTGTAATCACGTTGGTTATAGTCCCTTGGGACTATGCCTACTGATTACCACGTTGTCTAGGGTCGTAGGGTAAGCGATCTGATAAATCGCTTATACCTCGAACCCGACCCAGTTTGGTCGATCATTAGGATCCGACCAAATACATTAGGTGACCCTAGTATAGGGCATAACCTTCCGAGGTTATACCCTATGGTCACATCGTTTAAGTAGTTGTATGATAGGTAGTTTATATGCCTTAGGTAAATTACCAGAATACCCTTTTCATGTATAATTGGTAATTAAGCATATGTAACCTAAACTTTCGTCACATAACTAATTTTGTAACATGTTTAGGCATATAACACTTGTCATAGGACTAGTTAGGCGATCCGAACGCGTTCCACGCGAACGACGCGTTAAAGTAGCATAAGCTACCTAAACGGGTCGTAATGGGTCGAAATCACTCAGGTTAAGTTTCATTTAGTATGTAGGCTTTGTTAAACCAAATGACACGAGTCTCTACACTCGTTTGGTTTACAAACCCTAATACTACCCAATCTTCCGATCTAGGTCCGGTTAATTAACATAGTTACCTATAGTAGGTGCCGTTTGATTCCGTGATCTCTATCTTTGCTTGGTGGTTATCCTAGGACTTCTGAGCAATCTCAAGTGAGTACATAGACCCCTCTTTTACTGTTTTCCAAACTGTTTTGGGGTGGAACACATGTGCCTACTTGTTACTTTCATGCTTTCCTGTTTTCACATCATATACTGCTATGTTCATTAGTACATTATAGTACATGATTTCAATACATTTTATGCTAGGTGTGCCCATTGTGTGCATTACTTAGTACATCGTTTTACATGACATTTCCTGCTAGGTGTGCCCATTGTGTGCATTACTTAGTACATTGTTTTACATTGCTTTTCTGTTGCATATGCTTATCCAGCGTATGAACACATTATACTACATATTGAACGGTTGAAATCATTTGACTGTGATCCGTTGATATCTGTGAACCGTTTGTATCTGTGAACCGTGTGAACCGTATTTGACATAGACATTTCGGCATAGACATTTTAACATGATTGACATTTGATCATGCATTTCCCACAAAACATAACTTTGATTTAAACCAAGTTTTACTTCAATACTTTGTTTTTGTGCATATGGTTTAGTTGAGACATTTCACTTGCCATACATGACATTTTGACATAGACATTTGACATGGATATTTGACATAGACATTTTGACATTGGTTTGGTTTGATTAAGTGATTAAGTAACGATGCGTGTGTAATATGATACAAGCATGGTGGATACGCCGCTGGTACTTCCTATATATAAGTGTTTGTATGGTATTACGTATTGTAGCGTTATTTGAATCATTTCAGTTTGAGACATAGAACATTTTATACAAATAACATACTTTTCACAAGACATTGTTTTACAAACAACTTATCTTATACAAATCCATTTTACTATGGTTATTCATTTAACCATACATTATTCACTTATTTATACATATCATCTGAACTCATTGTTTTTCAAATGATTTACAAAACAAAGCAAATAACAAGGTTCATGACTAAACATTTTCTCAAACATAAGTCATGAAACCTATTTTCACAAAACCTATGTATCTCACCGGCATTTTTATGCTGACGTACCTATTTTCACATGTGTTTTTCAGGAACTGTTGCATAAGATGATCAAGATATACATAGGCAGACTTGGGCTTTAGTGACAATAAAAGATGCAAGACTAGTTAATTATGTTGTATTCCTTAGTTTATTGAGACATTGTAACACTTTTATCAATAAAACGAAACTTCAATTGCCATGGATTTGAAACGATTAATTCTGTTACAACACTCCCCGACGTTTCCGCCACGTTTGGTATGTTCTACGTGGTCGGGGTGTGACAGAAAAGATGGTATCAGAGCCAATGGTTATAGGGAATTAGGTTATTAGTAATGCTTTGACCTAGTCTATAACCTTCTTAGGACCCTAACGCGAGTTTACTTGCGTTTAGTCATAAAACAATACCGTCACCTATCCTTAGGCGACGACCACAACAAGAACATAAATTTCAAAACTGCTTTGAAAACTAATCATCTGTTCTAGGATGATTGATTACTAGGTTTTGAACCCTCTATTATAAGGTTTTGAACCCTCTATTATAAGGTTTTGAACCCTTTGAGTTTTCAAAAATCTCGTCAAGGTTTTGGGTTTTTAATAATGTGAACACGTGCAAACTGGAAGGGTGAATGCCTGTATTCTAGGTTTTCTGTCTAGGCAAGCACTTCGTATACATCTCAACCAGACGCGAGACCAGTTGTGCTTACCTGGGAATTCTTGGGATGAGTGTTCACTTATAGGCGAGCATGTCTTCGCGATACATTATATTGACCCATTTACTTTGATTAGTCACTACCTCATTTGTTTGCCTTTGGTAACAAACAAATGGCCACAATCTTCATGCGTTGTCATTTTCTCTCGACTATCTTTCCCTTGTTTCCTCCCATGTCTTCTATTTTCTTCAAGGTGCCTCTTCATCGCAACAACAATGTCCGAACCAGGTGCTGCAATTACCCAGCGAATAGGCGTCGTACTCCAGAGGACCGTTGACTTAGCTATCACCATGACTCGCCTCAGGGATGAAGCCGTAAGGGAACTGCTCCTTGGTGCAATCAATGCAACTGTCATCATCCAAACCAAATACCCTGTTTCAAATGTACCCACAGTGGACGATGGAGACATTTGGTTAACATGTACCGCTTTGCAATCCAAAGCAAAGCTGTTACAAAATCTTGCTGCTGCTCAACCTTCAAACTCTGCTTCATATGTTGCTTGGCATATCTGGCGCCTCAACCTCATGAACTTTCTACCTTGTGTATCGAATTAAGCACGCCTAGTGCAAGGTGTCGGAACACCTCTCGTTACACAAATTCCAAAATCCATGTAGGATCTTTCTATCCTCATAATCAGATCCTTGTGGATGAATATCACTCAAATCGGAGCCCTTAATTGAATTATTCGTATGCCTTAATACGAACATTACCATTCAATAAGGACAAAGCCGAATTCCTATTAAGATTTTCCTATCTTCATAGATAGATTCTTGAAATGATTAAAGTACCAAATGAAATCCACGAATTGGATTCCTGGTGTACTTTAAGTATCCGCGTCCAAAGATAACAAATTAATAACCAAGTTAAACAACTATGTGATTATGTGCTTATGTGTTCCCTTTTATGTGTCATGTAATTCAAATTATGTTATCCAAATCCTCGTAAAATCTTACATATCCTTGTGCAAGAGATTCCTAGTATGATACCCAAAGGTACTACCTAAAATCCTTAATGGACTTCTACGTTGTAGATAAGTCCCTTGGATTATAAAGTACTACTTCATAATTAGACCCCTTTAATGGTCTAGTTAAACAGATTGATCCAAAAATCTGGTTAGGGATATCATGTGATGATATAGCTGAAAGGACTCCTTAGTGGCCTAATTAAGAAGATCCTCTGTGATCTAATTAAAAGGACCCTATGGTAGTCTAGTCACTCTCATCTCAAGTTTGATATCTTTCCCCACAACATTACAAAACGAACTGTGCGGACTGTGCAAGGAATTACGTAATTATGGATGCATACATAATTATGGAATTTAGTGCACAGAAATCACAGCAAGTTCTATCATGTATCTAGAGTTAACCCTATTCATTTCCAATTCTGATGAAGCATCCGTTGAGGAAAAAATGAACTAGCTATTCATTTTTCACTTCTGAAGAATATCCGTTGAGGAAATGAATATCCGTTGTTTATCTTTTCATTTCCATTCTGAAGAATAACCGTTGAGAAAAATGAATTATCCATTCATTTTCATTCTGAAGAATATCCGTTGAGGAAATGAATATCCGTTGTTTATCTTTTCATTTCCATTCTGAAGAATAACCGTTGAGAAAAATGAATTATCCATTCATTTTCATTCTGAAGAATATCCGTTGAGGAAATGAATACCCGTTGTTTATCTTTTCATTTCCATTCTGAAGAATAACCGTTGAGGAAAATGAATTATCCATTCATTTTCGTTCTGAAGAATATCCGTTGAGGAAATGAATATCCGTTGTGTAATCCTTCATTTCCAACTCTGAGGAAATAACCGTTGAAAATGACTCCGTTAGTTCATTTTCGTTTCTGAAGATTTATCCGTTGTGGAGATGAATATCCGTTGTGTAATCCTTCATTTTCAACTCTGAGGAAATAACCGTTGAAAATGACTCCGTTAGTTCATTTTCGTTTCTGAAGATTTATCCGTTGTGGAGATGAATATCCGTTGTGTAATCCTTCATTTCCAACTCTGAGGAAATAACCGTTGAAAATGACTCCGTTAGTTCATTTTCGTTTCTGAAGATTTATCCGTTGAGGAGATGAATATCCGTTGTGTAATCCTTCATTTCCAACTCTGAGGAAATAACCGTTGAAAATGACTCCGTTAGTTCATTTTCGTTTCTGAAGATTTACCCGTTGAGGAAATGAATATCCGTTGTGTAGTCTTTCATTTCCAACTCTGAGGAAGCAACCGTTGAAAATGACTCCGTTAGTTCATTTTCGTTTCTGAAGATTTATCCGTTGAGGAAATGAATATCCGTTGTGTAGTCTTTCATTTCCAACTCTGAGGAAGCAACCGTTGAAAATGACTCCGTTAGTTCATTTTCGTTTCTGAAGATTTATCCGTTGAGGAAATGAATATCCGTTGATTTTTCTTTCATTTCAAATTCTGAAGAACAAACCGTTGAGGAAAATGACCTCGTTTGTTCATTTTTTTGTTCTGAAGAATATCCGTTGAGAGAAATGAATATCCGTGGATTATTCCTTCATTCCCATTTCTGACGAAGAATCCGTTGAGAAAGAATGAATCATCCATTCATTTTCACTTCTGAAGAATATCCGTTGAGGGAAATGTATATCCGTTTAGTTAATTCCTTTATTTTCCATTTCCGAAGAACCCGTTGAAAAGAAAATGACCCTGTTCATTCATTTTCACTTCTGAAAAATATCCGTTGAGGAAAATAATCAGATTATGCTTTACATATCTTTGATGACTATTTGACACAAAGTCATAGACAGACTCCTACGAATAAATTTCGGGACGAAATTTCCTAAAGTAGGGGAGACTGTAACACCTGTGTCATTTCAACCATCAAACAAATTCCAAACCAATGAAATATAGTATTTCATACTTGGGATTTGTAAAAATATGTGTATCGTTTACACATATCAATTCTTGTTCGATTTCAAGCTTTAAATCGCTTTCTGGAGGGTTATACGCGCTCTGATGAGTAGATATAACCAGTTTAATCCAACGAACACTCCGGAATAGTGAAATAGGCTTAACATACCTTAAATAACCTTTACATAACTTAGATATAAGTTTTGAAAGGTTTGGTGTGGTGAAATCAAAGTTTAATCGCTTACAGGGACTAAAGTTGACAAACTGCGAAAGTATGCCAATTTGAACTGTAACAGACCTTCCGGAACATGGCCATAAGTTAAACATACCATAAATATCCATTACATAGCTTAGAAATAGGCTTTGAGGTGTTCGGTATGCTAAAATAAACTTTTGTGTCATTCAGGGACTAAAAGCGTCAAAAAGTGCACAAGTTTGCATTTTCGCGCATAACTTACGTTCTGAATACATCCGGACATCCAAAAATTTATGTAAGCATGACTACATTATATTTTATGGTTCTCCTTAAGAAAAATCCATTCGTCGCGTCATTTGGATCGTTTTTCGCGCTTGTGCGCATTCCGTCGTAATTAAGCGAACATCGCGTTCGTACGGTTAAACGAACCGACATCCGAGATATTTTTGAGCACATTTTAAGTTCCCTATACTTTAACTTCATTTTAGAGCTTTGAAATGGGGTTAACGGGCCTTAAACGTGTCGAAAATGGCCTAAATACAGTTCAGGGACCAAAAGTGTAAATCTGCCAAACTATGGCCTAGCGGTGCGCTACACTTTTAGCGTAGCGGTGCGCTAGCCAAGTTCAGACCAGATTCAGAGTTTCTAACAGCCTGTTTGCAGCTGTTTTAACCACAACCACAAGTTCACCACTTGCATACTCAGCTGATAAGGATCATTGTTAGGCACCATAACCTTCCGACACTTGTACGGATACGATTAAGGCACAATATTCGACAAACGATCCTAACGGTTCGGGTATTCCTATAAATACCCAACCCACACAACCTCATTTTGCACTAGAATTCTGAATTGAGAACCTCTAAGTTGAAACCATTGTTTCATACCTGAGATTCTTGAATCGGGATTAGCATTCGGGGACCCTTCGTAAGTATTCTTTCGTTCTTTTCCTTATTTTATTGCTTTTCGAGTCCGAAAGTCAAACTTTGTTTGACTTTCAGCGTTGACCAGTAATGGTCAATGCGAAGTTCGTTTGAACTTCGCAACGTGAGTGTAATCACGTTGGTTATAGTCCCTTGGGACTATGCCTACTGATTACCACGTTGTCTAGGGTCGTAGGGTAAGCGATCTGATAAATCGCTTATACCTCGAACCCGACCCAGTTTGGTCGATCATTAGGATCCGACCAAATACATTAGGTGACCCTAGTATAGGGCATAACCTTCCGAGGTTATACCCTATGGTCACATCGTTTAAGTAGTTGTATGATAGGTAGTTTATATGCCTTAGGTAAATTACCAGAATACCCTTTTCATGTATAATTGGTAATTAAACATATGTAACCTAAACTTTCGTCACATAACTAATTTTGTAACATGTTTAGGCATATAACACTTGTCATAGGACTAGTTAGGCGATCCGAACGCGTTCCACGCGAACGACGCGTTAACGTAGCATAAGCTACCTAAACGGGTCGTAATGGGTCGAAATCACTCAGGTTAAGTTTCATTTAGTATGTAGGCTTTGTTAAACCAAATGACACGAGTCTCTACACTCGTTTGGTTTACAAACCCTAATACTACCCAATCTTCCGATCTAGGTCCGGTTAATTAACATAGTTACCTATAGTAGGTGCCGTTTGATTCCGTGATCTCTATCTTTGCTTGGTGGTTATCCTAGGACTTCTGAGCAATCTCAAGTGAGTACATAGACCCCTCTTTTACTGTTTTCCAAACTGTTTTGGGGTGGAACACATGTGCCTACTTGTTACTTTCATGCTTTCCTGTTTTCACATCATATACTGCTATGTTCATTAGTACATTATAGTACATGATTTCAATACATTTTATGCTAGGTGTGCCCATTGTGTGCATTACTTAGTACATCGTTTTACATGACATTTCCTGCTAGGTGTGCCCATTGTGTGCATTACTTAGTACATTGTTTTACATTACTTTTCTGTTGCATATGCTTATCCAGCGTATGAACACATTATACTACATATTGAACCGTTGAAATCATTTGACTGTGATCCGTTGATATCTGTGAACCGTTTGTATCTGTGAACCGTGTGAACCGTATTTGACATAGACATTTCGGCATAGACATTTTAACATGATTGACATTTGATCATGCATTTCCCACAAAACATAACTTTGATTTAAACCAAGTTTTACTTCAATACTTTGTTTTTGTGCATATGGTTTAGTTGAGACATTTCACTTGCCATACATGACATTTTGACATAGACATTTGACATGGATATTTGACATAGACATTTTGACATTGGTTTGGTTTGATTAAGTGATTAAGTAACGATGCGTGTGTAATATGATACAAGCATGGTGGATACGCCGCTGGTACTTCCTATATATAAGTGTTTGTATGGTATTACGTATTGTAGCGTTATTTGAATCATTTCAGTTTGAGACATAGAACATTTTATACAAATAACATACTTTTCACAAGACATTGTTTTACAAACAACTTATCTTATACAAATCCATTTTACTATGGTTATTCATTTAACCATACATTATTCACTTATTTATACATATCATCTGAACTCATTGTTTTTCAAATGATTTACAAAACAAAGCAAATAACAAGGTTCATGACTAAACATTTTCTCAAACATAAGTCATGAAACCTATTTTCACAAAACCTATGTATCTCACCGGCATTTTTATGCTGACGTACCTATTTTCACATGTGTTTTTCAGGAACTGTTGCATAAGATGATCAAGATATACATAGGCAGACTTGGGCTTTAGTGACAATAAAAGATGCAAGACTAGTTAATTATGTTGTATTCCTTTGTTTATTGAGACATTGTAACACTTTTATCAATAAAACGAAACTTCAATTGCCATGGATTTGAAACGATTAATTCTGTTACAACACTCCCCGACGTTTCCGCCACGTTTGGTATGTTCTACGTGGTCGGGGTGTGACATAGGGTTTGACGAGCATCACATTCGGTTGGTAAGCTAATCATCTTTATATAAATTAGTAAAAAAGTTGGGTCGAAAAATATAATTGTTTGTACTCAAATGTATTACGAAAATGCTTTTTAGGAAAGAAAATATGGCCGAAAAGTAAAGTGGATTGAAGTTTATTTTGATACCCATCTCAAAAAGGAAAGCAAAAAGAAGTATTGGGTCGGAGAGCTGGACATTAATAGTCTTGTGGGATTTGAGTTTATTTCTGAAAAATCAAGAGAAATCTATATAAGTTATCTTTATCGTTTTTGAATAATTAGAACATTAGCGTATTAAGTTTTAGTACAACAACTAACAATTTGTTTCCATAAATTGTAGTTACGGTACAGAAGTGATATGATCAAGTTGCATGGGTCGGATCTCAACCAACATCCGGATGATCTTGATGTGTGGGCGAGAGTGGCAGGAGATAAAAAGGGCCGGATGTTCGGGGTAGAATCTTCGGATCCTAATTTCGTGATAACTGGGAAATTGTCTACATCTACCGAATCTAAATTATATGTTGATGCCATAAGGTCGCAAGAGGAGGTATTGTTTACTTCTTACAAAGTATCGCAATTCTATAAATTATATAGTTTTTAACAATTAATAAGTAGAAAACAATAACTTTAGATTATTGACCCGTTTTAACAATTTAGGTTGAAAAAGTCCGACTTGAAATGGAAAAGGAACTTGCAAATGAAAGGGATGCGAGACAAGAGTTGGAGCAAAAAGTGCAACAGATGGAAAAAGAAATGAAAGAAAATGAAGAAAAGAGGCAAAAAACAATTTGAAGAGTTTATGAAAAAATTCCAGCCTCCCGTTAGTCATTAGTAGTAGTTTTTTAATTATTCCGGATCTTTATGTTTAAGAACGGTGATTTTGTGATTGAAACGGGCTCGGAATTTTGTTATTTATTCCGAATCTTTATGTTTAACAATGGATGATTTTGTAATTTAAACATGCTCCGAATTTATGTTATTTGTTTTTGTTAAACTTATATTCCGAATCATATTTATCAATATGCATCTTTCAGTAGGAAAAAAGCAGGTATTTTTTTTTTGTTTTTTCTATTATTTTTTAAATGTATCTGTAAGAAATATGTAGGAAAAAGGCTCAACAGGTTTTGTCAAATTCCGTTGGAATTCTGTAGGAAAAAAAGATAGTTTCGTAGGAAATGCGTAAGAAAAAAGAATACATTATGTTAGAAGTGTGTAGGAAAAAAACCAATTTTGTCGGAATTACGTAGGAAAAAGGAATACATTCCGTTAGAATTGTGTAGAAAACAAAACTAGTTTTGTAGGAAATGCGTAGGAAAAATGAATACATTCAGTTGGAATTGTGTAGGAAAAAAAATATTTCCGTAGGAACTGTGTAGGGAAAACAAATACATTCCGTTGGAATTGGGTAGGAAGAAAAAACAAATTCGTAAGAATTGTGTAGGAAGAAAAAACAAATTCTTAGGAATTGTGTAAGAAAATTATAATTTAATAAATATTATATAATAAATATAAATATAATTGTTTTAAACACAAAATTTTAAAAAATAAATATTCCGTGGGAAATGCGTCGGAAAGTTAAGAAAATTAATTCCGTGATAAATAAGTAGGAGAATTCTAACCATACATTTTTGTGGGAAATGAGTTGAAAATCCATAGGAACTGCGTCAGAAAAAAAATTACCCACGAGGAAAATTCCCACAGCCCATTTTTGTGGGAAATCCGTGGGTAAACGCAGTTACCCACGGATTTCCCACGGAAATTGACGTGGGAATAGTAGCAGTTTTCTAGTAGTGACTATTCCATCTTATGATTCTTATGTCGAATTTATCATTCGATCATATTATTAGTCAGTTTGACTTTTTAAAAGTACACTGCCTATTAACAAAAGTAATTATACGATGTAGCTTAACTACTCGTTTTATTACTTTGCTACTATACGGTAAGCATCCTTATTATACTACCATTTTAACTACTTATGAAATCAAGTTATTGTAATCTAAATTCATTTGACTAACACATGATGATATCAAACATCATTTTGATCATAACATATCATCATTTTCATTTTATCAAACAAACCCATCTCCTAGCAAGTATGTTCATATACTCAAACACACAATTTGTTCAAGTATTACCTGATTATTATCAGATATGATGATTCTAATCATAATTATATCATCAAATTCATCTTATGATTAATACCCACTTATCCTAGTGTGGAAATTCATCAAATCATTCAATTCGTAGCATCATATGTATAATTTTGACTTAGGGTTTTGTTCCTAAGCAAGTATACATCACTAATTCAATCATAGCTTCAATAATTTATTCATAATTCGCGATTATGATGATTATTCAAATTTCACAACTTCACAAATAATCAAAATTTGACATACCTTATGATCCCTTAGCTTGGGTGATCACTAATTGACATTCAATTGTGAATTTGGACTTAGTTTGAGCCTTCAATTTGATGATAATGTTGAAACTAGGGTTTTGGCTCCTGGGGAGCTCCTCTGGTCGATACAGAGCACACACACCATGTGTGTGTTTTGTGTTTATCTTATTTTTATAATTTAACTTTCAATTTATCCGTATTTGGCCCCTCTTGTTTGGTTATTTATTAAGTAGACCACAACCTACTTATTTCTAACAATATTCCCACTTATTAACTAGGTTAAATATTCCTAGTTAACTTAGTGGGTTCGGGGAATTTATGACTCGGTTTATTTTAAGTCCTGTTAACTCGGGCCTTTTATAAACTTTATTTCCTCAAAAGCTTTCATTCAACTTTAATTTAATATTAGGTTTATTTATTTAAAATCCTCATATTCATCGGGTTAATTTAACCACTAACGGTACTTTACCCGTCTTTTAGTATTAACGTGGTTTGATTTCCAAACCCGTTTTCGGGGTGTTAAAGTCTATCCCCCTTAAAGAGGTTTCGTCCTCGAAACCTTTATTGCATAATTTATTGAGTTTTAAACCCAACGCATTTGAACTGAGTAATCTTTTAAGTAGTACTCAGACTTTAACCAATTGTTAGTATTACCAGAAAAGTTGTTGGTGCATGCGTCTGTCGACTTCGTCTTTGTAAGTCCCGAAAATCTGGATCAAACAACGATATCAAACGATCAACAAGGATAGGCGGAATCCAAACTTGACGATCTTCAAGAAATCAAGAACAAAAGGTGAAGATTTGAATATGTTGGTGCACTGAATGTCTGATGACTATGTCTTTAGTGAGTCTTAGGTCTTGATAGGTTAGATTGGAGCTCGGAAATGAAAAAGTGGATTTTCGAATGTAATTCCGCTCCAAATGACATTTATGTCATTAGGAGCGAAATCAGGATATGTTGTAAACATGTAATTCCGCTCCAATAGGTCTAAGATGTTAATTCCGCTCCTAATGTCATTTAGCTGATTCCGCTCCTGATGATCTTGTGATTCCGCTCGTAATGTAGGTGTAGTTTGGAGCGGAATCAGGAGCCTTATAAATAGGGGTTCGGCTGATATCATTGGTAACAGTTGGAGCGGAAACAGGTCTTGGAGTAGGTGTCGAAACTCTGTCAAAATTCATTCAGGAATACTTGTAAAGATTGGAAATCAGTAATAGAAAGAAGTTAAAAGGATCTGAGCTGTCGTGACATTGTTTACTTTGATTCCGCCTCTGTATTCAATGATGAACTGCCTTATACTGACTATTTAGGGTCTCAACAACGGTCCAACAAGTGGTATCAGGGCTCAGGACGAGGAGTTCATACCATAGCAGCTTGATTCTAACAGAATTTCTCATTTCTACTCACTTCTTCTTATATTTTTCTGATTTGAACTAGTTCCAACGGTCGAAATGGTCTGAATTTCGAGTATATCGTGTAAAACATAGTATTAACAAACCCTAGAAAGAATCAGGTTAAAACTCGGATTAAAACTGGTAAAAACGGCTTAAGAACCTGATTCCGCTCGTAACGTTCTTCGCAGATTATGCCTAAAAAGTTAATTCCGCTCGAAATTTAGTTGTTGATTTCGCTCGTAATCAGTTAAAGTCTGTTTCCACTCAAAAACTACTTTCTGATTTCGCTCGAAATCAAATAGTCCTGATTTCGCCCGAAATTTATATTCTGATTCCGCTCGTAATCAGAACAAGTCTGATTCCGCCTGAAACATATTAACTGATTCCGCTCGAAATCAGACTAAAGCTGATTTCGCTTGAACATATTCTGTGTTTTCGTTCAAAAGCTGATTCCGCTCGAATTAGCTGTGTTTCAAAAATTTCCGAAAATTTTCTAAGTGTTTGCTGATTTTTCAGGTACGTACAAGATGGATGATTTCAATCCGTTTTATGATGTATTTGCGTTTGCTGGAGACGGTGGAAATGATACATCTTCGAGTAACACCAATGAGAACACGCCGAATCCAAAGAAAAAGTTATCGGATGCATTGGAGGTTGAAAGTGCTTTCAGAACCTACAACAAACCCCCGAAGTTGATGGCTATAGAAGAATACAGTCGGTGGGCAAAGAAGTTTGAAGATTGGTTGATGGCCTTTGCTTTTCCTAGTTGGAAGAGTCTAAAAAATGGATACCATAATGGAAACAAAAAAAGGTGAAACCTTAACAACAAATGAGGAGATAGATTTGTTTGTTGCTGAGCAGAAATGTGTTGCATTGCTGTTTCAATCTGTCAGAGAAGATATAATATCTTTGATCGAATACTCTAGTGCTACAGATCTCTATAACAAATTGAAAAACAAATGTATAGGAAGCACATAAATTGTAAAAAACAAAAAGAAACTACTTAGAAAAGAGTTTGATTTGTTTGGGTGTTTAAAGAATGAATCAGTTTGTAAAATGATTGAGGGGTTTGGACATCTGAAGCTAGAACTGGCGAGACATGAAATTTCTTATTCTCAAGAAGAGCTAGTCGACAAATTGTTTGATGCATTGCCAGATGAGATGGATTGGCAATATTATGCTTTGATGTTAAAGAATACTATCAAGCCGCCAGAAGCATTGACAGTAGACTTGCTGATTGAGAGACTAGAGTGTAACACCTGTGCCTCCACGGCCATCAAACAAATACCAAACCAATGAAATATTATATTTCATACTTGGGATTTGTAAAAATATGTGTATCATTTACACATATCAACTCTTGTTCGATTTCAAGCTCTAAATCGCTTTCTGGAAGGTTATACGCGCACTAATGCGTAAATATAACCAGTTTAATCCAACGAACACTCCGGAATAGTGAAATAGGCTTAACATACCTTAAATAACCTTTACATAACTTAGATATAAGTTTTGGAAGGTTTGGTATGCCGAAATCAAGTTAATTCGCTTACAGGGACTAAAGTTGACAAACTGCGAAAGTATGCCAATTTGAACTGTAACAGACACTCCGGAACATGACCATAAGTTAAACATACCATAAATATCCTTTATATAGCTTAGAAATAGGCTTTGAGGGGTTCGGTATGCTAAAATAAACTTTTGGGTCATTCAGGGACTAAAAGTGTCAAAAAGTGCACAAGTTTGCATTTTCGCGCATAACTTACGTTCTGAATACATCCGGACATCCAAAAAAATTTATGTAAGCATGACTACATTATATTTTAGTGTTCGCTATAAGAAAAATCCATTCGTCGCGTCATTTGGATCGTTTTTCGCGCTTATGCGCATTCCGTCGTAATTAAGCGAACATCGCGTTCGTACGGCTAAACGAACCGACATCCGAGATATTTTTGAGCATGTTTTAAGTTCCCTATACTTTAACTTCATTTTAGAGCTTTGAAATGGGGTTAACGGGCCTTAAACGTGTCAAAAATGGCCTAAATACAGTTCAGGGACCAAAACTGTAATTCTGCCAAAGTTCACCCATACGATGCGTATGGTATATATACCATACGATGCGTATGGGGTCTCCAGACCAGGTGCAATGTTTAAACAGCCTGTTTTCAGCAGATTTAACCACAACCACATGTTCCCAATTGTCTAGTCATGTGATAAGGATGGAATTTTAGTTACCATAAGGTCCCGACACTTGTACGGTTACGATTAAAGCATGGTTTCCATGAAACGATCCTAACGGTGGACCGAAAACTATATATACCCATCCACCCCCATTGCATTTCTCACTAGAATTCTGATTTTGAGAGCTCTAAGTTGAAACCATTGTTTTACATGACTTTTCACGCTACGTATGTTCATTTGATTACATACTTAGTGCATCGTTTTCACATGCTTACATTTTGTTATGACATTTGGTTTGTTTACATGGGACAATATATCCATTAACATTAGCTACGCCGTTCGTTAGTAGGTAGTGGTACCATAGGAATTGACAACTCCCGTTCCGGACATCCCAGGGTAAGGGGACAGAAAGGAATGACCGAATTCGTTGACATTAAGACAGATAGACCTTTAATTTGTTTAAAGGGTTTTATCACCACAGTCGCCAGGCTTGGATGTATGCATTTTCACAATACCACATAAATGTTCATATTAAATAGTTGCATGCATTTACACAAAACATAGCTTTGATTTAAACCAAGTTTTACTTCAATACTTTGTTTTTGTGCATATGGTTTAGTTGAGACCTTTCACTTGCCATACATGACATTTTGACATAGACATTTGACATAGACATTTCGGCATAGACATTTTTACGTGATTGACATTTGATCATGCATTTACACAAAACATAGCTTTGATTTAAACCAAGTTTTACTTCAATACTTTGTTTTTGTGCATATGGTTTAGTTGAGACCTTTCACTTGCCATACATGACATTTTGACATAGACATTTGACTTGGATATTTGACATAGACATTTGACATGGATATTTGACATAGACATTTGACATGGATATTTGACGTAGACATTTTGACATGATTTACATCTTGACATGAACATTTTACATTGTTTGGTTTGGTTTGATTAAGTGATTAAGTAACGATGCGTGTGTAATATGATACAAGCATGGTGGATACGCCGCTGGTACTTCCTATATATAAGTGTTTGTATGGTATTACATGTCGTAACGTTATTTGAATCATTTCAGTTTGAGACATAGAACATTTCATACAAATAACATACTTTTCACAAGACATTGATTTATAAACAACTTATCTTATACAAACACATTTTACTTGGTTATTCATTTAACCTTACATTTATTTATACTTATCATCTGATCTTATCGTTTTTCAAATGATTTAAAAGATAAAGCAAATAACAAGGTTCATGACTAAACATTTTTCTCAAACATAAGTCATGAATCTTATTTTCACAAAACCTATGTATCTCACAGGCATTTTTATGCTGACGTACCTATTTTCACATGTGTTTTTCAGGAGCTGTTGCATAAGATGATCAAGATACACATAGGCAGATTTGGGCTTTAGTGACAATAAAAGATGCAAGACTAGTTAATTATGTTGTAATTCCTTGTTTGTTAAGACATTGTAACACTTTTAATCAATAAAACGAAACTTTAATATCCATGGTTGTGAAACATTAATTCTGTTACAACACTCCCCGATGTTTCCGCCACGTTTTGTATGTTCCACGTGGTCGGGGTGTGACAGAAAAGATGGTATCAGAGCCAATGGTTATAGGGAATTAGGTTATTAGTAATTAGTAATGCTTTGACCTAGTCTATAACCTTCTTAGGACCCTAACGCGAGTTTACTTGCGTTTAGTCATAAAACAATACCGTCACCTATCCTTAGGCGACGACCACAACAAGAACATAAAATTCAAAACCGCTTTGAAAACTAATCATCTGTTCTAGGATGATTGATTAGTAGGTTTTGAACCCTCTATTGTAAGGTTTTGAACTCTCTATTATACGGTTTTGAACCCCTTTGAGTTTTCAAAATTTCGTCAAGGTTTTGGGTTTTTAATAATGTGAACACGTGCAAACTGGAAGGGTGAATGCCTGTATTCTGGGTTTTCTGGCTAGGCAAGCACTTCGTATACATCTCATCAGACGCGAGACCAGTTGTGCTTACCTGGGAATTCTTGGGATGAGTGTTCACTTATAGGCGAGCATGTCTTCGCGATACATTATTTTTGACCCATTTACTTTGATTAGTCACCGTCTCATTTGTTTGCCTTAGGTAACAAACAAATGATCGCAATTTTCATGCGTTATCATTCTGTTTTGATTGTCCAATAATCTTTCACTTGTTTCTTCCTAAGTCTTTCATTTTCTTCTAGAATGTCTCTTCATCACGATGACGCCCAGATATCCGAGCAGACTGCCAAATTTACCCTACGAATAGGCGAAGTAGTCCTGAAGGCTGTTGAATTGGCTACTGCCATGTATCGTCTCCAGGATGAAGCCACCCAAGAGTCACCAAGACAGGCAGGACATAGTCAAGTGACAGCACCACCCGCCAAGAAACCAATCGGGGAATCAAAGACCATGGATGAACGATCGCCTAAGAAGTCAAAGAAGCGAAAGGCTCCTCAAAACTTCGCCGTGGTCGCTCACAATGGTCGAGCCGTTCCCAACCAACCAGCTCAGCCACCTGCAAAGAAATCATATGCCGGTACTGCACCTCATTGTGCACGCTGCAACGGTCATCACGCGTTACAACAAGTTTGCTGGCAATGCACGACGTGTGGTAAACTTGGGCATTTGGCCAAAGTTTGTCGTTTGGGACAAAATCAGGCTGCTCAGGTCCAAGCTCCGGTTCAAGGGAATGCTGCAAGATTCCCACTGGGTTCCTGTTTCAACTGCAGAGAGATTGGTCACTTCCGCCACAACTGTCCGAGATTGGTGAATGCAAATGCTAATGCAAATCCAACTCTCGGATGAGCATTCGGCTAAACAAAGGATGTGCTGTCTAATGCCTTTGTTTCTTTTGTTTTTGTGTATTGTGAAACAATATGTCTTGTTCATAAATAAAAGTTGTTGTTCACAATTCTGCTATACAAGTATCATTACATGTGTTTATGGCTTTTCCTATGATACCTGCACTAAGGAACTATGTTCCTTACAAACTACTCTTGTGATTCTCTCTTTCAAATGATCGCTCATGAGTCCTTCGAAAATTTTAAGTACTCGTTTCATTCTAAGATGCGAAGTACAGAAAATTAAGTGACATTATGAGTAATCGTGCTTTTCGCACATCTGTGCCTTTAAATCCTTGGTTAGATAACTAAGGGTATTTTCGAATCTCATTCCCATTACGTTCTGATTTTTTCAACATACACAGTACCAGTATTTCAAAACAATCTTCATGATCTCAAAACATTTCATATAGTTTGAAAACAATTTTTCTAGATGCATGGTCTATGTTATTTCAAAAACATTGTCCATGTTATCAAAACCAACCTTCGTAATTTCAAAATATTTCATATAGTCTGAAGACAATATTAACACAATACATTTTCTTATCAAGTGCATGATTTCGAAAAGCATCATTCATGTCTTTCCAAAACTTTATACATAATTTCAAAATTCATCTCGCATGATTTTAAAACATTTTTGTAAATATATCTACCTAATACACCTACTTTATGATTTAAAAAAAAGTATATTATATATAAGGTTTCAAAAAACGTTAAACACATTTTTCTTAAAAGAACCCCATGCATAGTTTTCAAAAATATTTTCCTCATACATTGACTTAACCTTCAAATTCCGCTTCATATGTCGCCTTGACATATCAAGCATCTCAACTTCTTAAGCATTTTACATCATGTTTTGACCTAAGCACGTCCAGTGCAAGGTTTCAAAACATCTCCAACTTTTAAATCCATATGGGATCTTTTTATCCTCACAATTAGATCCTTGTGGATGATTATTATTCAAATCAGAGTCCTTAATTGGATTCCTTATGTACCTTAATTCGAACACTTCGGTTCTTAATAATCGATATCGAATTTTCTTTTTGAATCTTGCTATCTTTATAGTTAGATTCTTGATAACGTTTAAAGTACCAAATGAAATCCACGGAATGGATTCCTAGTGTGCTTTAAATGCATGTACGCAATTTACAAGACAAATTAACAAACAATTTTGTGGTTATGTGACTATGTGTTTACTCATCTTATGTTTTCTTTTATGCATTTTTTTTGGTGTTTATACTACTCTGGATATTCTTTATCCAAATCCTTGCAGGATCTTTCATATCTTCATATGAGGGATTCGTAGCAGGATATTCAAAAGGTACTACCTTTAATCCTTAAATGGGCTTCTATGTAATAGTTAAGACCCTTGGATTATATAGTACCACTCCAAGATTCATAAGAGACCCTTTAGTGGTCTAGTCAAAAAGATTGATTCACAATTTGGTAAAAAAAAATGACATCTAATGATGTAGCTGAACAGACTCCTTGATAGTCTATTTAAATCATTTATTGATTTAGTCTAAAGGACTCTATGGCGGTCTAAGTCACGCTTATCACAGGATTTTCATTTGGTTTTACCCTACACATTATAAAATAGACTGTGTGAACTGTGCAAGGAATTCTCTAATTATGTATGCGCACATAATTATGAAATTTAGTGCACAGAAATCCAGTAAGATTTATTATGTGAAAGAACCGATAGTGACAACAATAACAAAATGAGGACGATGTAATGGAGGTACGGTGGACGCACCAATGACGCTTCATATACTTGTATATAAGTATCCCTCTTACATTGAAAGCATAATGTTATTAAGGTTACTAGAAGTTCAGAACCTTAACCAATGTTGTTCGATCTTTTCAACTCCATGTTTTTAAGCTCTCACAAGTTTCCTCTAAATTTCGGGACGAAATTTCCTAAAGTAGGGGAGACTGTAACACCTGTGCCTCCACGGCCATCAAACAAATACCAAACCAATGAAATATTATATTTCATACTTGGGATTTGTAAAAATATGTGTATCATTTACACATATCAACTCTTGTTCGATTTCAAGCTCTAAATCGCTTTCTGGAAGGTTATACGCGCACTAATGCGTAAATATAACCAGTTTAATCCAACGAACACTCCGGAATAGTGAAATAGGCTTAACATACCTTAAATAACCTTTACATAACTTAGATATAAGTTTTGGAAGGTTTGGTATGCCGAAATCAAGTTAATTCGCTTACAGGGACTAAAGTTGACAAACTGCGAAAGTATGCCAATTTGAACTGTAACAGACACTCCGGAACATGACCATAAGTTAAACATACCATAAATATCCTTTATATAGCTTAGAAATAGGCTTTGAGGGGTTCGGTATGCTAAAATAAACTTTTGGGTCATTCAGGGACTAAAAGTGTCAAAAAGTGCACAAGTTTGCATTTTCGCGCATAACTTACGTTCTGAATACATCCGGACATCCAAAAAAATTTATGTAAGCATGACTACATTATATTTTAGTGTTCGCTATAAGAAAAATCCATTCGTCGCGTCATTTGGATCGTTTTTCGCGCTTATGCGCATTCCGTCGTAATTAAGCGAACATCGCGTTCGTACGGCTAAACGAACCGACATCCGAGATATTTTTGAGCATGTTTTAAGTTCCCTATACTTTAACTTCATTTTAGAGCTTTGAAATGGGGTTAACGGGCCTTAAACGTGTCAAAAATGGCCTAAATACAGTTCAGGGACCAAAACTGTAATTCTGCCAAAGTTCACCCATACGATGCGTATGGTATATATACCATACGATGCGTATGGGGTCTCCAGACCAGGTGCAATGTTTAAACAGCCTGTTTTCAGCAGATTTAACCACAACCACATGTTCCCAATTGTCTAGTCATGTGATAAGGATGGAATTTTAGTTACCATAAGGTCCCGACACTTGTACGGTTACGATTAAAGCATGGTTTCCATGAAACGATCCTAACGGTGGACCGAAAACTATATATACCCATCCACCCCCATTGCATTTCTCACTAGAATTCTGATTTTGAGAGCTCTAAGTTGAAACCATTGTTTCATACCTGAGTTCTTGGAATCAGGATTAGCATTCGGGGACCCTGGGTAAGTATTCTTTCGTTCTTTTCCTTATTTTTTTATGCTTTTCGAGTCAGAAAGTCAAACTTTGTTTGACTTTCAGCGTTGACCAGTAATGGTCAATGCGAAGTTCGTAGGAACTTCGCAACGTGATTGTAATCACGTTGGTCATAGTCCCTTGGGACTATGCCCACTGATTACCACGTTGTCTAGGGTCGTAGGGTAGGCGATCTAATAAATCGCCTATACCTTCGAACCCGACCCAGTTTGGTCGATCATTAGGATCCGACCAAATACATTAGGTGACCCTAGTATAGGGCATAACCTTCCGAGGTTATACCCTATGGTCACATCGTTTAAGTAGTTGTATGATAGGTAGTTTATATGCCTTAGGTAAATTACCAGAATACCCTTTTCATGTATAAATTGGTAATTAAGCATATGTAACCTAAACTTTTGTCACATAACTGATTATGTAACATGTTTAGGCATATAACACTTGTCATAGGACTAGTTAGGCGATCCGAACGCGTTTCACGCGAACGACGCGTTAAAGTAGCATAAGCTACCTAAACGGGTCGTAATGGGTCGTAAACAATTAGGTTAAGTTTCATTTAGTATGTAGGCTTTGTTAAACCATATCATATGAGTTCCTACACTCATTTGGTTTACAAACCCTAATGCTAGCCAGTCTTCCGATATAGGTCCGGTTTATTAACATAGTTACCTATATTAGGTGCCGTTTGATTCCGAGATCTATAGCATTACTTGGTGGTTATCTTTAGACAACTGAGCAATCTCAAGTGAGTACATAGACCCCTCTTTTACTGTTTTCCAAACTGTTTTGGGGTGGAACACATGTGCCTACTTGTTACTTTCAAGCTTTCATGTTTTCACATCATATACATGCTATGTTCGTTAGTACATAATAGTACATGATTTCATTTCATCTTATGCTAGGTGTGCCCATTGTGTGCATTACTTAGTACATTGTTTTACATGACATTTCATGCTAGGTGTGCCCATTGTGTGCATTACTTAGTACATTGTTTTACATTACATTTCATGCTAGGTGTGCCCATTGTGTGCATTACTTAGTACATTGTTTTACATTACATTTCATGCTAGGTGTGCCCATTGTGTGCATTACTTAGTACATCGTTTTACATGACTTTTCACGCTACGTATGTTCATTTGATTACATACTTAGTGCATCGTTTTCACATGCTTACATTTTGTTATGACATTTGGTTTGTTTACATGGGACAATATATCCATTAACATTAGCTACGCCGTTCGTTAGTAGGTAGTGGTACCATAGGAATTGACAACTCCCGTTCCGGACATCCCAGGGTAAGGGGACAGAAAGGAATGACCGAATTCGTTGACATTAAGACAGATAGACCTTTAATTTGTTTAAAGGGTTTTATCACCACAGTCGCCAGGCTTGGATGTATGCATTTTCACAATACCACATAAATGTTCATATTAAATAGTTGCATGCATTTACACAAAACATAGCTTTGATTTAAACCAAGTTTTACTTCAATACTTTGTTTTTGTGCATATGGTTTAGTTGAGACCTTTCACTTGCCATACATGACATTTTGACATAGACATTTGACATAGACATTTCGGCATAGACATTTTTACGTGATTGGCATTTGATCATGCATTTACACAAAACATAGCTTTGATTTAAACCAAGTTTTACTTCAATACTTTGTTTTTGTGCATATGGTTTAGTTGAGACCTTTCACTTGCCATACATGACATTTTGACATAGACATTTGACTTGGATATTTGACATAGACATTTGACATGGATATTTGACATAGACATTTGACATGGATATTTGACGTAGACATTTTGACATGATTTACATCTTGACATGAACATTTTACATTGTTTGGTTTGGTTTGATTAAGTGATTAAGTAACGATGCGTGTGTAATATGATACAAGCATGGTGGATACGCCGCTGGTACTTCCTATATATAAGTGTTTGTATGGTATTACATGTCGTAACGTTATTTGAATCATTTCAGTTTGAGACATAGAACATTTCATACAAATAACATACTTTTCACAAGACATTGATTTATAAACAACTTATCTTATACAAACACATTTTACTTGGTTATTCATTTAACCTTACATTTATTTATACTTATCATCTGATCTTATCGTTTTTCAAATGATTTAAAAGATAAAGCAAATAACAAGGTTCATGACTAAACATTTTTCTCAAACATAAGTCATG
Source organism: Helianthus tuberosus (assembly GCA_030545235.1). NCBI lineage: Eukaryota > Viridiplantae > Streptophyta > Magnoliopsida > Asterales > Asteraceae > Helianthus > Helianthus tuberosus. The sequence continues at coordinate 350,794 of JARYGA010011515.1, read as the reverse complement.
AATCTTATTTTCACAAAACCTATGTATCTCACAGGCATTTTTATGCTGACGTACCTATTTTCACATGTGTTTTTCAGGAGCTGTTGCATAAGATGATCAAGATACACATAGGCAGATTTGGGCTTTAGTGACAATAAAAGATGCAAGACTAGTTAATTATGTTGTAATTCCTTGTTTGTTAAGACATTGTAACACTTTTAATCAATAAAACGAAACTTTAATATCCATGGTTGTGAAACATTAATTCTGTTACAACACTCCCCGATGTTTCCGCCACGTTTTGTATGTTCCACGTGGTCGGGGTGTGACATAGAGAGTCACGAGTTGGAATTAAAGAAGACACACAAAGTCAATCATTCGTCTTATCAGCTGAATTTGGATTTGTATTATCCAAAGAGCATGATGCCAAAGAGTACATCTCCCAAGACTGCGTTTTCTACTGAGAATGTCTCCAAAACGAGCAAAGAAAGTCAAAGCAGTGGTTATCACAGTGGATATCACAGTGGGTCTTCATCAAATTCAAACCAGTCTGATGCAAAGAACTTATTTCAATGCAACATCGCTGTAGACTTAAAGAACGCTCAAAACTTCAGCGAGGAGTCAGCAAAGCAACAGATGGTTTTCCTAGCATCTGTACTGGAATCGTATGAAAGTCTTGTAGCAGGGAAGATAGGCAACACCAACCTGACGAAAGAAGATTATGATCAGATAGATCCTGAGGAGATGGAACTAATCGACATAAGGTGGTGTATGGCCAGTGCAGTTCGTCGAGCACAACGTTTCATGTAGATAACTGGAAGGAAGTCAATTGGTGGACCATCTACTAAGTTGGGCTTTGATAAGTCTAAGGTGACGTGCTTCAAGTGCAAACAGAAAGGTCACTTTAAGCGTGAATGCAGAAACACGTATGCTGATGAATCTGAAAACCCGTTCAGAGAAGATTACTACAAGAAGGCGATTTATCATCAGAATAAATCAGAACCGCCAAGGATGAAGCAGCTTGAAGATAATAAAGAAAAATCTAGAGCTCTTGCGGTGATTCATGATGATGAAGGTTACGACTGGAGTGAGTTGTTACCTGAAGAGGATGCGGTTGGATATGCTTTCATGGCAAAAACTGAACCTATTCCTTGGAAAGATGACAGAACAGAAGTATAAACACAGAAAGATGTTAGCCACGAACAAATTGATCAGAATATCTGGTTTTTTTTCTAAGGCAAAAAGAGCAAATAGATGGGATCTAGACAGAGAATGTTATATTGACCCCTATGGAAACATTGCTATTGATCATAACACTCTTGATATGGAAACTATAATCCAAGAGTATAAAGTTGAAGATGATTATTGGCAGAAGAAATGGTGGGGAAGTGGAGAAGATGAAGAGAAAGAGAAGAAGGAGAAAGATGAGAAAGAGAAGTCCAAGAAAGTTGATACTGGGATCATTGACACGACACAGGAGTTGAATGCTGAAAACATGGGAAAGATGGCTGACAAGGTGCTGGCTGCTAATGCACTTGAGGTAGATTCTAAATCCATTTCTGAGTCTAAAAGCCAAGTCAGTTCAAACACGTCAACGACTGAGTCAGGTAAGAAGGTCAGTGGTAATGTTGACTGCAAAAATTGCATCAAAGAATGCAAGGTTTGTAGTACAAACACTTATCTCAAAGGTAAGAAGATTGAGGATCTGACTGCTAAAGTCAGAAGTGTTGAGGATCAAATCCTTGATCGTGACAAAATGGTGAAAGCTTCAACTGAACGGTTAAAAGAATTAACTAACAAAATTGAAACTGATAAAATTGATCAGGAAAAGGTTAGAAAAGAAAATGAAAGGTTAGTTCTTGAAAATCGTCAGATCACTGAAAAATTTGAGAAACTTAAAAGCAGGATTAAAGATAATGATGATAGAAATGGTAAAACTTACAAAGAAAATTGCCAATTGCAATGTGTTTTGAGAATCAAAGAAGAATTAATCAACAAACAATTGGATGAGATTGCTAAATTGAAACTTCAGTTTGAAGAAGCCAAGATTGAGAATGAGCGTATCAATTTGAAATTTAACAGTTACAGCTCTGCAAGCTTTGTTTTGCAACACATTATTCCCAAACCCATCGGGAAAGACAAAGCAGGTGAAGATGTATACTGTGATGGAACTGGGGTCGGGTTTCATCAGGTTCCACCACCAGTTCTAGACAATTATTCGAAAAAGCAATCTGGGTTGGTTAATCTTGAGGAAGAAAATGAAGTGAAACTTCCTGATTCAATTGATGTGACATTTTCTTCTTCATCATCTGATGATAGTGTTCAAACTGAGATTGTTGTATTTGGATAGTGATTCAACTGGAGATGATGAATGTTTCTTGAACAAATACATTCCGAAACAAAAGTCCAAAAACAACTTAGGTGATGAACCGGGTCTTGTGATGTACAAGATGGCTGGATCTGATAAGTTGTATTCGGATTCTGAGTTTCCTCTGGAGAATGTAAATGTTTCAAAATTGACAAATGTGTTCAAAATGGTTGAAATTGATTTGCCTGAAGTAAAGAGTTTAAAACAAACAAAAAGGCAAATGAATTTTGAGAAAGATAAAGCTTACTACAAGAAACCTGTAGTTCCACCACGTTTTTATAACAGCAATCGAAACAATTGGTCGGGTGGATATCAAGGTGGTAAGAGTTATCAGAAAAGAAGTTTTCAAAACAAAAGGTTTGCTGAAAAGAAGGTGTTTGTGAATAGTTCAAGTTCACTTTTTGATGAGGAAAATTAATTTTTTTCAAAATCAAATGAAGAATTTTTTGAGAAGAGGGCTTCACAACCTCAGTCTGAAGGCACAAGTCGGGTAGTTGATACTCGTACATGCTTTAGATGCAACAAAGTTGGTCACATTGCAAGAAATTGCACCAAATCCAAGCCTAAGACTGAAGTTGTTGAGAATCGAAAGAAGAAGGTTGATGCAAAAGGCAAAGCTCCAATGGTTGTGGAGAAAATTTTGAAAAATGAGAAAACAAAAGTCAAAATTGAACCTGTTAAGAATGTGGTAGCTAAAAATGACAAATTTTACAAACGGGTTGCATCATCTCAACAAACATGGAAGCCAAAAGTTGTTGATAAACCAAAGGTTTCAATGTCAGAAAAAAAATCATCTTCTACCACACCGGTAAAGATGGATGTTCCTTTGGATTATTATGAAAAGCTGGAGAAACAATCTTCTACTCCACCTGAGAAGAAGAATGTTAAAAAGAAAAATCAACCAACCGGTCAACTTAAAATAGATGAGTTTTTCTTATACAAAAAGGTTGAGGTTGGATCAGATGAAAGCTTGAAAATGAATGATAAAAATTTTCCGCCACTTTACACTGCTAAAACTCACATAAGTCAAGTTACCCGAGTCAAAAGAGGCTTGGGTGGCATCAAAATCTCACTAAAGATTTTGGACTTGCCGGAGCTTCCTAGTTGGTAATCGTGAAGCATGAATCGACATCTTTATTGAATTGATTGTGATATGTGCAGGAACTTTCGAGAGCTATTTCAAGATGGATTATGGATAGCGGAGCGTCTCGACATATGACAGGGAAGACTGCATTGTTGTATGATGTTAGAAATTTCAATGGAGGTTATGTGGGATTCGCCGGGAATCAAGGTGGTAGAATTGTCGGTGAGGGAACGTTATCCAATGGGATTGTTACGTTTGAGAGAGTTAATTACATTGCTGAGATGGAGAATAATCTGCTAAGCATTTCGCAGATTTGTGACAGGATGTATACTACTCACTTCACAGACAAAGAATGTTTGATCTTGAAGCTAGGATTTGTTATCCCTGAAGAATGGATTATCATGCGGGCATCAAGAGTCAATGATCTGTACGTGTTGGATATGAGCGTAGCTACTACAACCACGGGCCAGGCTCATTGTTTTGTGTCTAGAGCAACAGAGAAAGAATCGAAGTTGTGGCACCGGAAGATAGGGCATATACATCTTAGAAAAATGAATCATCTGGTGCATAATGATTTAGTTCTTGGAGTTAATATCAAAGGTTTTCATCTGGAAAGGGAGTGCATTAGTTGCATCAAAGGCAAGCAGAAGAAAAAGTCACACCCTAAAAAGCAAGTCAATTCAGTTTCCAGACCGTTAGAGAGACTACATATGGATTTGTTTGGTCCAGTAAACGTCAAAAGTATTACAGGGGATCTCTACTGTCTTGTGGTTACTGATGATTATTCCAGATTTTCATGGGTATCATTCTTGAAGTCGAAAGATGAAACGTTTGATAGTTTGATGGCGTTGTTCAGAAAGATTGAAAATTTGTACCAAAGGCGTATCAGAAGAATCGGAAGTGATAATGGTACTAAGTTCAAGAACAACAAGATGGAAGAATATTGTGATGAAAGAGGTATATTGCATGAGTTTAGTGCTCCGTACACTCCGCAGCAGAATGGTGTCGCAGAACGCAAAAACAGGACGCTAATCGAAACGGCCAGAACAATGCTTGCTGATTCAAAGCTACCGATAAATTTTTGGGAGAAGCAGTTTCCGCCGCATGCTATACACTAAACCGGGTTCTCACAGTAAAGAAATTCAACAAGACATGCTTTGAATTGATCAATAACCGTAAACCGAACCTGAAGTTTTTAGAACCGTTTGGGTCTCCTTGTACAGTTCTAGAGCCTTTTGGTAAATTTGGTCCAAAGAGTATCGAAGGAATATTTGTGGGTTACTCAAGTCCACAAAGACGTGTCTTTGTTCCAAGCATGAAGCAGATCATCGAAGCACAACATGTTGAGTGTCAAGGGTATACTATGCCGCCTCAAAATCCCGGTGACTCATGGCGTTTTAATTAAGATAAATTGTGGGATTCGTTTGACATGGAAGAAGATAAGGAAGAAGAAGAGGATTTCTTTGATGAGTTGGATATTCTGAGAGAGTATGAAGAATCGCAGGAAAGGTTTCCAGCTGAGTATTCCAGAAGACCAAGACAAGCTTCAAATGATGATGAAGCAGGTCCAAGCAATGCTGGTGAACATGATGATGTCCAACAAAATGAAGTTGCTCAAGATAATCAGTCGGCACAGAATGATAATCAAGAATCTGAGAATATGCCAGTATTTGATAATGGTGATTCAGATTCTGAGGGGGAGCAAATTCAGATTTCAAGTCAAACAAACCCAGTCAGTGAACAAGATGCAAATCAGAATGTTACTAATCTGGAAGGTGATGTAGATGTTCCAGGAGAAGTAATGCCACGAACTCTTTCATATCATCCAGAGGAATTGATAATTGGAGAACTGCAGACAGGCGTCCGCACTCGAAGACAGATTGATAAAGGGCTTACATGTTTCTATACAACCGTTGCTCCTTTGCAAACTGAATTCTCATTGAGTTGTTTTATCTCGCAAGTTGAACCAAGAACTTACAAAGAGGCGCTTACTGAAGATTCTTGGGTCAATGCAATGCAGGAGGAACTGAGCCAATTCGCGAAATTAGAAGTGTGGAAGTTAGTGGATTTGCCAGATGGACAAAGGAAGATAAACACCAAGTGGGTGTTCAAGTGTAAGAGAGATGATAGAGGAGTTGTGGTTCGTAACAAAGCTCGACTCGTAGTCCAGGGTTTCATTCAGCAGGAGGGGATAGATTTCACTGAAGTATATGCTCCTGTAGCTTGACTAGAAGTGATCAGAATCTTTCTAGCATTTGCATCATGGAAAAACTTTAAAGTGTATCAGCTAGATGTAAAATCGGCTTTTCTCTATGGGAAGGTTAAAGAGGATGTTTATGTCGGTCAGCCACCGGGCTTTACCGATCCAATCCACAAAGACAAGGTCTACTTGCTAGACAAAGCGTTGTATGGTTTACACCAGGCCCCGAGAGCTTGGTACGAGACATTGTCTCAACACCTACTAGCCAACAGTTTCATTCGTGGAAAAGTGGATGCCACTCTCTTCACCAAAGAGGTCGACGGTCATCTTCTGATAGTTTAAATTTATGTGGACGACATCATATTTGGGTCAACAAATGAGGATCTATGCAAAGATTTTGAACGAGTAATGAAGCAGAAATTTGAAATGTCATCGATGGGTGAGATGAAATTCTTTTTGGGATTGCAGGTTGATCAACTACCCAACGGAATTTTCATTCATCAAACGAAGTACGTTCATGATATCTTGGAGAAATTCGGGATGTCAGGTTCTACTCCAGCTTCATGGGATAAACCCTGATCTCACCGGAGAGAAGGTAAATGAAACGATGTATCGTTCCATGATCGGTTCGCTGATGTATTTGACAGCTTCAAGACCCGATATCATGTACCCAACCTACCTCGCAGCAAGATTTCAATCTAACCCGAGAGCTTCGCATATGGTTATTGTGAAAAGGATATTGCGCTACCTGAAAGGAACTCTATCGTTGGGGTTGGGGTATCCAAGAGAAGGCGATTTCACGCTCGAAGGGTATTCCGATTCAGATTTCGGATGATGCAAAGTTAATGCTAAATCAACAACAGCAGGGTGCCAGTTTTTCGGATCACGTTTGGTTACTTGGCAATGCAAAAAGCGAACCTCTGTGGCTTTATCCACATGTGAAGTGGAGTATGTATCTGCTAGCAGTTGCTACTCACAGATCTTGTGGATCCAGCAACAGATGCGCGACTACGGTTTGCAATTTCTAAACACCCCTGTCTTTGTTGATAATCAGGCAGCAATTAACATTACTAAAAATCCAGTTCATCACGCTAAAACGAAACACATAGAGATTCGTCATCACTTCATTAGAGATTGTTTTGAGAAGAAGTTGATACGAATTGAGAAAATCCACACTGATGAACAAAAAGTTGATTTACATACCAAAGCATTTGATAAAACACGTTTTCAATATTTGCTAAAACTGAATGGTATGAAGCTTTTATCGGTGTTGGAGGAGATTATTGGCGTTGATGAAGGAGACATTGTAGATGATGTTGAGAAGCAATCTGCAATGGTTTGTCGATTTTTTACATGTTTTGGTATTTAGGGGGAGTATAGGGTAATTTTTCAGAAAATACAAAAACAATAAAAAATGACAAAAATACAAAAACATGAGATATTTTCAAAATCCAAAAACAATAGAAAACCAGAAAAAGAGCTTGTGTAAAAAGGGAAAATGATAGTACATCGGCTTGACAGTCACAGTATGCTAAAGAAATGGAATATTTAAATGTAACACCTGTGTCATTTCAACCATCAAACAAATTCCAAACCAATGAAATATTGTATTTCATACTTTGGACTTGTATAAATATGTGTATCTTTTTCACATATCAAGTCTTGTTCGATTTCAAGCTCTAAATCGCTTTCTGGAAGGTTATACGCGCACTGATGCATAAATATAACCAGTTTAATGCAACGAACACTCCGGAATAGTGAAATAGGCTTAACATACCTTAAATAACCTTTACATAACTTAGATATAAGTTTTGGAAGGTTTGGTGTGGTGAAATCAAAGTTTAATCGCTTACAGGGACTAAAGTTGACAAACTGCGAAAGTATGCCAATTTGAACTGTAACAGACATTCCGGAGCATGACCATAAGTTAAACATACCATAAATACCCTTCACATAGCTTAGAAATAGGCTTTGAGGTGTTCGGTATGCTAAAATAAACTTTTGTGTCATTCAGGGACTAAAAGTGTCAAAAAGTGCACAAGTTTGCACTTTCGCGCATAACTTACGTTCTGAATACATCTGGACATCCAAAAATTTATGTAAGCATGACTATATTATGCTTTAGTGTTTGGATTGCCAAAAATCCATTCGTCGCGTCATTTGGATCGTTTTTCGCGCTTATGCGCATTCCGTCGTAATTAAGCGAACATCACGTTCGTACGACCAAACGAACCAACACCCGGCATATTTTTGAGCATGTTTCATGTCCACAATGTTTAGGCAACATTTTAGGGCCTTAAAGTTGGCTTTACGGGCCTTAGAAGTGTCGGAAATGGCCTTAAACACGTGCAGGGACTGAAACTGTCATTTCTGAAACTTTGTTCAGATCTGTGACTGCTAGGCGGCCCGCCTCAGTTTCCTTATATCCTTAGGCGGCCCGCGAGGCACCTTCTGACCAGATGCAATGTTTTTAACAGCAGGTTGCAGCTGTTTTAACCACCACCACACAATCCCAATAGTCTAGTCAGCTGATAAGGATGGAATTTTAGTCACCATAAGGTCCCGACACTTGTATGGGTGGGATTAAGGCACGTTTTCCATGAAACGATCTTAACGGTGGACCTTTTACTATAAATACCCCATGCCCCCATGCTTCATAATCACTAGAATTCTGATTTGAGGATCTCTAAGTTGAAACCATTGTTTCATACCTGAGATTCTTGAATCGGGATTAGCATTCGGGGACCCTGGGTAAGTATTCTTTCGTTCTTTTATTGCTTTCCGAGTCTTTCGAGTCTGAAAGTCAAACTTTGTTTGACTTTCTACATTGACCAGTTATGGTCAATGCGAAGTTCGTTTGAACTTCGCAACGTGAGTGTAATCACGTTGGTTATAGTCCCTTGGGACTATGCCCACTGATTACCACGTTGTCTAGAGTCGTAGGGTAGGCGATCTAATAAATCGCCTATACCTTCGAACTCGACCCAGTTTGGTCGATCATTAGGATCCGACCAAATACATTAGGTGACCATAGTAGGTAGGGAATAACCTTCCGAGGTTATACCCTATGGTCACATCGTTTAAGTAGTTGTATGATAGGTAGTTTATATGCCTTAGGTAAATTACCAGAATACCCTTTTCATGTATAATTGGTAATTAAGCATATGTAACCTAAACTTTCGTCACATAACTGATAATGTAACATGTTTAGGCATATAACACTTGTCATAGGACTAGTTAGGCGGTCCGAACGCGTTTCACGCGCACGATGCGTTAAAGTAGCATATGCTACCTTAATGGGTCGCGATGGGTCGTAGACACTTAGGTTAAGTTTCATTTAGTATGTAGGCTTTGTTGAACCATATTACACGAGTCTCCATACTCGTTTGGTTTACAAACCCTCATGCTACCCGATCTTCCGATTTAGGTCCGGTTTATTAATGTAGTTACCTATAGTAGGTGCCGTTTGATTCCGTGATCTCTAGCATTGCTTGCTGGTTATCCTAGGACTTCTGATCAATCTCAAGTGAGTACATAGACCCCTCTTTTACTATTTTCCAAACGTTTTGGGGTGGAACACATGTGCCTACTTGTTACTTTCATGCTTTCCATGTTTTCACATCATATACTTGTTATGTTCATTAGTACATTATAGTACATGATTTCATTACATTTCATACTAGGTGTGCCATTGTGTGCATTACTTAGTACATTGTTTTACATTACATCACATGCTACGTATGTCTATTATTGCATACTTAGTACAGGTCGCATGCTACGTATGTCTGTTGTTGCATACTTAGTACAGTTCACATGCTATGTATGTTCAATCGTGCATTGTTCTTCATACTTAGTACATTTGTTATTCATCACATACTTACATTTTGGACGCATATTACATGATTTACATTGATCATGCATTTACTACACAAAACATAACTTTGATTTAAACCAAGTTTTACTTCGATACTATGTTCTTGTGCATATGGTTTAGTTGATGCATTTCACTAGCCATACATATCATTTTGGTTACACATTACATGATTTACATCTTGACATAAACATTTTGACATATTATTCGATACATTTGGCAATTGTTTTAAACATAGACATCTTACATTGTTTGGTTTGGTTTGATTAAGTGATTAAGTAACGATGCGTGTGTAATATGATACAAGCATGGTGGATACGCCGCTGGTACTTCCTATATATAAATGTTTGTATGGTGTTACATATCGTAGCGTTATTTGAATCATTTCAGTTTGATACATATAACATTTTATACAAATAACATACTTTTCACAATACATTGTTTTACAAACAACTTATCTTATACAAACTCAGTTTACAATGGTTATTCATTTAACCATACATTATTCTCTTATTTATACATATCATCTGATCTTATCGATTTTCAAATGATTTACAAAGCAAATAACAAGGTTCATGACTAAACATTTTCTCAAACATAAGTCATGAAACCTATTTTCACAAAACCTATGTATCTCACAGGCATTTTTATGCTGACGTACCTATTTTCACATGTGTTTTTCAGGAGCTGTTGCATAAGATGATCAAGATACACATAGGCAGACTTGGGCTTTAGTGACAATAAAAGATGCAAGAATAGTTAATTATGTTGTATTTCTTTGCTTGATTAAGACATTGTAACACTTTTAATCAATAAAACGAAACTTAAATTGCCATGGATTTGAACGATTAATTCTGTTACAACACTCCCCAATGTTTCCGCCACGTTTTGTATGTTCTACGTGGTCGGGGTGTGACAGAAAAGATGGTATCAGAGCCAATGGTTATAGGGAATTAGGTTATTAGTAATGCTTTGACCTAGTCTATAACCTTCTTAGGACCCTAACGCGAGTTTACTTGCGTTTAGTCATAAAACAATACTGTCACCTATCCTTAGGTGACGATCAAAACAAGAACATAAATTTCAAAACCGCTTTGAAAACTAATCTTCTGTTCTAGGATGATATATTACAAGGTTTTGAACCCTCTATTGTAAGGTTTTGAACCCTCTGTTATACGGTTTTGAACCCCTTTGAATTTTCAAAAATCTCGTCAAGGTTTTGGGTTTCTAATAATGTGAACACGTGCAAACTGGAAGGGTGAATGCCTGTATTCTGGGTTTTCTGTCTAGGCAAGCACTTCGTATACATCTCATCAGACGCGAGACCAGTTGTGCTTACCTGGGAATTCTTGGGATGAGTGTTCACTTATAGGCGAGCATGTCTTCGCGATACATTATATTGACCCGCTTACTTTGATTAGTCAATGTCTCATTTGTTTGCCTTTGGTAACAAACAAATGGTCACAATCTACATGCCTTGTCATTTTCTTTTGACTATCTTTCGCTTGTTTCCTCCCATGTCTTCCATTTTCTACATGGTGCCTCTACGTTGCAACAACAATGTCCGAACTAGGTGCTGCAATTGTCCATCAATTAGGCATCGTACTACCAGAAGGCCGTTGATTTAGCTATCACCGTGACTCGTCTCAGGGATGAAGCTGTATAAGGGAACTGCTCCTTGGAGAAATCAATGCAACCGTCATCATTCAAATCAAATACCCTGTTTCAAATGTACCCACGGTGGACGATGGAGACATTTGGTTAACATGTGCCGCTTTGCAATCCAAAGCAAAGCTGTTACAAATCCTGCTGCTGCTCAACCTTCAAACTCTGCTTCATATGTCGCTTGGCATATCTGGCGCCTCAACCTCATGAACTTTCTACCTTGTGTATCGACTTAAGCACGCCTAGTGCAAGGTGTCGAAGCACCTCTCGTTACACAAATTCCAAAATCCATTTAGGATCTTTCTATCCTCATAATTAGATCCTTGTGGATGAATATCACTCAAATCGGAGCCCTTAATTGAATTATTCGTATGCCTTAATACGTACATTACAATTCAATAAGGACAGAGCCGAATTCTTATTAAGATCTTCCTATCTTCATAGTTAGATTCTAATGATTAAAGTGCCAAGTGAAATCCACGGATTGGATTCCTGGCGTGCTTTAAATATCCGTGTCCAAAGATAACAAATTAATGGTCAAGTTAAACAACTATGTGATTATGTGCTTATGTGTTTCCTTTTATGTTGTGTGATCCAAGTTTTGTCATCCAAATCCTCGTAGAATCTTGCATATCTTCGTATAAGGGATTCATAGTAGGATATCCAAAGGTACTACCTTAAATCCTTAATGGACTTCTACGTTGTAGTTAAGTCCCTTGGATTATAAAGTACTATTCCAAAAGTTAAATACATCCTACGTCGGTGTAGTAGGTAGTTGAGTTAAATAGATCCTACGTCGATCTAAAGTTAAATACATCCTACGTCGGTGTAGTAGGTAGTTGAGTTAAATAGATCCTACGTCGATCTAAAGTTAAATACATCCTACGTCGGTGTAGTGGGTAGTTGAGTTAAATAGATCCTACGTCGATCTAAAGTTAAATACATCCTACGTCGGTGTAGTAGGTAGTTGAGTTAAATAGATCCTACGTCGATCTAAAGTTAAATACATCCTACGTCGGTGTAGTAGGTAGTTGAGTTAAATAGATCCTACGTTGATCTAAAGTTAAATACATCCTACGTCGGTGTAGTAGGTAGTTGAGTTAAATAGATCCTACGTCGATCTAAAGTTAAATACATCCTACGTCGGTGTAGTAGGTAGTTGAGTTAAATAGATCCTACGTCGATCTAAAGTTAAATACATCCTACGTCGGTGTAGTAGGTAGTTGAGTTAAATAGATCCTACGTCGATCTAAAGTTAAATACATCCTACGTCGGTGTAGTAGGTAGTTGAGTTAAAGAGATCCTACGTCGATCTAAAGTTAAATACATCCTACGTCGGTGTAGTTAAATGTTTCTCTTAGGTAGTTGAGTTAAAGAGATCCTACGTCGATCTAAAGTTAAATACATCCTACGTCGGTGTAGTTAAATATTTCTCTTGGGTAGTTTAGCTGAAGAGATTTTTCGTTTATCTAATCCTTTGGTGACCTAGTTAAAGAGACTCTATTACAGTCAAGTTAAATCACCACAGGATTATTCATTTGATTTTTTTCCCCATACGCATTATGAAATGAACTGTGCGGACTGTGCAAGGAACTACGTAATTATGGAGGCCTACATAATTATGGAATTCAGTGCACAGAAACCACAGGAAGTTTTGTCATGTGTTAAGACCAACAGTGGCAAGAATAATGATAAGGGAGAAGTCTTGGACTTCGACCAATGTCATTTATTCTCACACTCCCCAATTCTGATCTCAATCACACACACAGTTTCCTATGATAAGTCTTCATAAGAAACGTTCTTCTGTCCGTAGTTCAAAACTCCATGTTTTGTTACTACAAGGACTTCACTTTTAGGGTTGACATCTTTGCTAAGAATCCTAACATGGTCCAGAGTTTTACTTAAGGGCTCAATGGATTTGTCTGAAGGCAAAACCGTCACAGCTGTCTCCACAAGTTTCCTCTAAAACTAAATTTCGGGACGAAATTTCCTAAAGTAGGGGAGACTGTAACACCTGTGTCATTTCAACCATCAAACAAATTCCAAACCAATGAAATATTGTATTTCATACTTTGGACTTGTATAAATATGTGTATCTTTTGCACATATCAAGTCTTGTTCGATTTCAAGCTCTAAATCGCTTTCTGGAAGGTTATACGCGCACTGATGCATAAATATAACCAGTTTAATGCAACGAACACTCCGGAATAGTGAAATAGGCTTAACATACCTTAAATAACCTTTACATAACTTAGATATAAGTTTTGGAAGGTTTGGTGTGGTGAAATCAAAGTTTAATCGCTTACAGGGACTAAAGTTGACAAACTGCGAAAGTATGCCAATTTGAACTGTAACAGACATTCCGGAGCATGACCATAAGTTAAAAATACCATAAATACCCTTCACATAGCTTAGAAATAGGCTTTGAGGTGTTCGGTATGCTAAAATAAACTTTTGTGTCATTCAGGGACTAAAAGTGTCAAAAAGTGCACAAGTTTGCACTTTCGCGCATAACTTACGTTCTGAATACATCTGGACATCCAAAAATTTATGTAAGCATGACTATATTATGCTTTAGTGTTTGGATTGCCAAAAATCCATTCGTCGCGTCATTTGGATCGTTTTTCGCGCTTATGCGCATTCCGTCGTAATTAAGCGAACATCACGTTCGTACGACCAAACGAACCAACACCCGGCATATTTTTGAGCATGTTTCATGTCCACAATGTTTAGGCAACATTTTAGGGCCTTAAAGTTGGCTTTACGGGCCTTAGAAGTGTCGGAAATGGCCTTAAACACGTGCAGGGACTGAAACTGTCATTTCTGAAACTTTGTTCAGATCTGTGACTGCTAGGCGGCCCGCCTCAGTTTCCTTATATCCTTAGGCGGCCCGCGAGGCACCTTCTGACCAGATGCAATGTTTTTAACAGCAGGTTGCAGCTGTTTTAACCACCACCACACAATCCCAATAGTCTAGTCAGCTGATAAGGATGGAATTTTAGTCACCATAAGGTCCCGACACTTGTATGGGTGGGATTAAGGCACGTTTTCCATGAAACGATCTTAACGGTGGACCTTTTACTATAAATACCCCATGCCCCCATGCTTCATAATCACTAGAATTCTGATTTGAGGATCTCTAAGTTGAAACCATTGTTTCATACCTGAGATTCTTGAATCGGGATTAGCATTCGGGGACCCTGGGTAAGTATTCTTTCGTTCTTTTATTGCTTTCCGAGTCTTTCGAGTCTGAAAGTCAAACTTTGTTTGACTTTCTACATTGACCAGTTATGGTCAATGCGAAGTTCGTTTGAACTTCGCAACGTGAGTGTAATCACGTTGGTTATAGTCCCTTGGGACTATGCCCACTGATTACCACGTTGTCTAGAGTCGTAGGGTAGGCGATCTAATAAATCGCCTATACCTTCGAACTCGACCCAGTTTGGTCGATCATTAGGATCCGACCAAATACATTAGGTGACCATAGTAGGTAGGGAATAACCTTCCGAGGTTATACCCTATGGTCACATCGTTTAAGTAGTTGTATGATAGGTAGTTTATATGCCTTAGGTAAATTACCAGAATACCCTTTTCATGTATAATTGGTAATTAAGCATATGTAACCTAAACTTTCGTCACATAACTGATAATGTAACATGTTTAGGCATATAACACTTGTCATAGGACTAGTTAGGCGGTCCGAACGCGTTTCACGCGCACGATGCGTTAAAGTAGCATATGCTACCTTAATGGGTCGCGATGGGTCGTAGACACTTAGGTTAAGTTTCATTTAGTATGTAGGCTTTGTTGAACCATATTACACGAGTCTCCATACTCGTTTGGTTTACAAACCCTCATGCTACCCGATCTTCCGATTTAGGTCCGGTTTATTAATGTAGTTACCTATAGTAGGTGCCGTTTGATTCCGTGATCTCTAGCATTGCTTGCTGGTTATCCTAGGACTTCTGATCAATCTCAAGTGAGTACATAGACCCCTCTTTTACTATTTTCCAAACGTTTTGGGGTGGAACACATGTGCCTACTTGTTACTTTCATGCTTTCCATGTTTTCACATCATATACTTGTTATGTTCATTAGTACATTATAGTACATGATTTCATTACATTTCATACTAGGTGTGCCATTGTGTGCATTACTTAGTACATTGTTTTACATTACATCACATGCTACGTATGTCTATTATTGCATACTTAGTACAGGTCGCATGCTACGTATGTCTGTTGTTGCATACTTAGTACAGTTCACATGCTATGTATGTTCAATCGTGCATTGTTCTTCATACTTAGTACATTTGTTATTCATCACATACTTACATTTTGGACGCATATTACATGATTTACATTGATCATGCATTTACTACACAAAACATAACTTTGATTTAAACCAAGTTTTACTTCGATACTATGTTCTTGTGCATATGGTTTAGTTGATGCATTTCACTAGCCATACATATCATTTTGGTTACACATTACATGATTTACATCTTGACATAAACATTTTGACATATTATTCGATACATTTGGCAATTGTTTTAAACATAGACATCTTACATTGTTTGGTTTGGTTTGATTAAGTGATTAAGTAACGATGCGTGTGTAATATGATACAAGCATGGTGGATACGCCGCTGGTACTTCCTATATATAAATGTTTGTATGGTGTTACATATCGTAGCGTTATTTGAATCATTTCAGTTTGATACATATAACATTTTATACAAATAACATACTTTTCACAATACATTGTTTTACAAACAACTTATCTTATACAAACTCAGTTTACAATGGTTATTCATTTAACCATACATTATTCTCTTATTTATACATATCATCTGATCTTATCGATTTTCAAATGATTTACAAAACAAAGCAAATAACAAGGTTCATGACTAAACATTTTCTCAAACATAAGTCATGAAACCTATTTTCACAAAACCTATGTATCTCACAGGCATTTTTATGCTGACGTACCTATTTTCACATGTGTTTTTCAGGAGCTGTTGCATAAGATGATCAAGATACACATAGGCAGACTTGGGCTTTAGTGACAATAAAAGATGCAAGAATAGTTAATTATGTTGTATTTCTTTGCTTGATTAAGACATTGTAACACTTTTAATCAATAAAACGAAACTTAAATTGCCATGGATTTGAACGATTAATTCTGTTACAACACTCCCCGATGTTTCCGCCACGTTTTGTATGTTCTACGTGGTCGGGGTGTGACATTAAATGTGTTAAACAGTCTCGCTGATGATATGCCGATAGGTTTTTACACATTTAGTAGGTTTGTTCGGGATATAAACCTAAATTTTACTTACTTATTTCGTGGGGAACACTACATGGATATATAGGTAACCCCTGAAATCTCGTTTGAAAGATTCCTTTTTCTGATATACTAGGTTTTTATATTCAGTGATATCTGGGGTATTATTCTGGGACTTCTGCTGAATGGAAGTTCTGACCTAGTCCTCGAATAATACTTTCCGCAAATGCTTGAAACATAGCATCACCCTCAGCATATATGATAAGACAATAAAATTGCTTAGCAATGTTGTTGTAAAAAAGATCCTCTAAAGGGGACACACCCAAAAAGTTGAGTCATGATCTCTCTGCTGAACGGTAGTTCTGACATGAGCTCTCATGATTCTTCATAAATTATTAACCCCTTACAGATATCATTCGTGTTATAATTGCCTGTAAGACTGAACATTGGGATCTGGATACGGGAGTATATTCAAGAGGTGGGACACACGTATAAGTTTAAGTCTCTAAAACATTAAATTCGTATCCTGGACAGATTGAAATGTATGTGAGAATTTAAAGTGGATCAGTATATCGACAATCTAAGCGAATTGTTTAATTCTGAGTATGTAATTGAAGCTTAACGGTACTTGTGACTTGTCGGATAGCTGATATGATTCCCTAACACGCTCATCAAAAATATGTTTGTAAATAGTTTACTTTCATTGCATTTTAGTTATGTATTTCATTCCTAGTTTTGAATTTTTATTAAAAATCTAAAAAGATTTTTCATTTCTGCTTTATTTTTGACAAACCAAAGTGGAGAGTTGATCTTCGGATTCGAAAGCTGAAAGCAGATGTAGGAGATTTCTGGATTGGAGGATGAGTCGTGAGCTAATTTTTTATAAGTTTGAGAAGTTGAATAGTTAAAGCAAGTTCATTAATTTAAAACTTGTAATTTTCAGAAATGTTTGAATTTATTTGTTTTCAAATGTCAGTGTGTATTATCTCAGATCAACCAAGGTCATTAAATTGGACTTGGTAGATAAATTGAGTAATAAGGGTCATTAATTTGGACCTGAATACTTAAGTGGATTTCTAACACTGAAGGTTAAATGGTAAGTTTGGATTAAAACTATTTTTGTCATATATCTTATATTTGGGTAGAGTTCATGCAGGTAACAGGAATTTCCATGGCAATGAAACGTTAAAGTTTGAACCAGAATCAGAGCCCTAGTCTACTGAGAGGGGGAGTCTGTGAAAGGGGGAGTCAGGATTCTGGATCAACAATCAAAGGGGAGTTTGAAGATAGAGCTAGATTGAGTTTCTTAACCTATGTGAAGAAAGAGTTTTTGCAATGAGAAGACAGAGTTGGAAAGAGACCAAGACTGAAGACTCAAGGCCGAAGACTTCGTCAACATCCAAGGGGGAGTCTGTTGGTGCACTGAATGTCTGATGACTACGTCTTTAGTGAGTCTTAGGTCTTGATAGGTAAGATTGAAAGCTCGGAAATGAAAAAGTGGATTTTAGAATGTAATTTCGCTGCAAATGACATTTATGTCATTAGGAGCGAAATCAGGATATGTTGTAAACATGTAATTCCGCTCCAATAGGTCTAAGATGTTAATTCTGCTCCTAATTTCATTTAGCTGATTCCGCTCCTGATGATCTTGTGCTTCCGCTCGTAATGTAGGTGTAGTTTGTAGCGGAATCAGGAGCCTTATAAATAGGGGTTCGGCTGATATCATTGGTAACAGTTGGAGCGGAAACAGGTCTTCGAGTAGGTGTCAAAACTCTATCAAAATTCATTCAGAAATACTTGAAAAGATTGGAAATCAGTAATAGAAAGAAGTTAAAAGGATATGAGCTGTCGTGACATTGTTTACTTTGATTCCGCCTCTGTATTCAATGATGAACTGCCTTATACTGACTATTTAGGGTCTCAACAATGGTCCAACAGAATATTTGAATATTCAAATGCTTAAACTTGCATACAATATCAATTGTCTAATACAAGTTTCGAAAACAAATGAACCAACCTATGCTCCTCATTTCTTTCCTCTATTTATAGTAAGGGGTTTCCCCCAAAACCCTAGGCCCATTATCCCTAAAGCCCACTCTAATACCCGCCTTCTAGAACTTGGTCCATTTAGTAATAACTCCTACTAATCCATAAACCTATAGGGCCTAACAATCTCCCCCTAGGTTTACTCGATTAGTTGCTGAATCCGTCAGGAGGACCACCAGGCAACGGAGCTGGAGTAGCAAACACATGATTCTTGAACTTCTTCTTCATATTCACTTTCAACAGATATCAGCATACCCACATCACTTTGTAGTTGCTTGATTATCTGATATTTGCTTGATTTTTTGAGTTTGCAAAGATGAGATCGGTGATTTTTTCACGGCAGCATCTTCTTCCAACGCAATCACTTTTCTTTGCAGCTTTGTTACATCAACAGTTGTATCATCATCACTATCTCTGTCTTCAAAAAATTTCATTTTGTTAGCTGCAAAGCACATGGCTGCTTCATCATGCTCAGAGAAATCGGCACCACTAGAACTTCCTGCATTAAACCTAATGCTGCTTGAGCTTTCTAGTTGTAAATGAGTTATTTCAGGCAGATCGAGATTGAAATCGAATTTTAAATCAAAATCGAGATCTTGTGCGCTTGTTTCTCGAGTAGCAGCAGTGCCTTGTGGATCGGTAGGCATAGTAGGCTCTGGATCTGAGCTTGGGCCAGAGAATGAATATAAGGAGCTGTTTTGGTTCTTCGTTTTTTTTTGTTGGATGCTTCTTCAGCATCATCTGTCGAATCATCTTCAATCTTAGGAATAGATACGGAAGGAGGGTTTCCGATACTATCCTTCAAGGATTCAATCAGGGCTTGAAGATCTTCAGTCGTCATTTACGTTGATTCTTGAACTGGTTCCTTAACATTCTCAGAGACAAATACTTCCACATCACTGTCTTCGTCAGATTCTTCTTCGTATGAATCTAGAATTTCTGTTTCTATCTCAGCTTTCTCATCAGCAAGTGTCTGTTGCACGTCATGCTCTTCGGCAATTGTGGCATTCAAAGGCTTTGGTTTGTAAAGTATAAGAACCTGCAAACCTTGTAATTCGAATAAGTGGTCCGTGAAGACAATGAGAGGATCCGAGACGATCAGAAGATGAGATTAATCCAAAACATGACTCGAAAGAGATAATGATTGCCAATTAATAGTGTTTTGGATTGGGCCTGAGATCAAACGGCCAAGCCCCAACTCGGAACAATGGGCCGGATCTGATTCGCGTTATCCACGACATTGGGCCCTAATCCGAAACCGTGTGTCAGACTATTACTTTAATGATTTGCCTTTTCATGACAAAAAACATCTTTCTCAAAATCAACGATTCAACCAACCGAGCAACCTTTTTGAGCAAAGAGATAATCAAAACAAAACAAATTAATAATAGAAAACTAATGGAGGAGTAATATAGGGAGAACCTGCCATGGGATCAAAATCGTTCTCGAACTGATTGAGGGACACTTTTCAGCTCTTCGTTTACTTAGGCTTGTCCACGCAATTGTTGATATGTTTGTCCTCTTAAATCCACCGCTCAAACTTCAACTTTTTGCTTTGTGATACGCTTTTAGGTAGTTTTATACTGTGACATCTGTGTGTCCCATTCCAAGGCATACCCCCGTGATCAAGGTAAGCACAACGGTTCTTCGTAGCAGGTGAGTATACTGATATCATCCTTTTATTCTATTTTTTTATTTTTTTTTCAATGCCAGACTTCCTGGTTAACAGGTCAGTACTTTCGTACAGTAGAGAGACCAAGGAAGATCTGACGAGGGCCCTTTTATTCTAATTTTTTTTATTTTTTTTCAATGCCAGACTTCCTGGTGAACAGGTCAGTACTTCCGTACAGCAGAGAGACCAAGGAAGATCTGACGAGGGCGAGACATGTTTTGGCCCTTTTTGTGGCTCTTTTAGCAAGATATCCTGACTGTGTCCAGGTCTGCATATAATCTGGATGCAACTGAGGGACAACCCTGATATCTCGGATGAATCATTAGTATAAAGACCCGAAACCTCAGATGTTGGCTATCTATAAACGCAGGATTTAAGACCATGAAATCATACACCGTTGGTCTGTTACCCACGAGATGTCCAGTCCATTATGTTTGTATCACTTTTGCTTCTTTTGCTTTTCGAGCAGCAGACCTATCAACACATCGCAGTGGAGCCTAACCTGTTTAACATTGAAACCTTACGTTTGTTAATCAAGTTCTTTAACACGAAAACTCATTTCATTTCCCCAGTAACTATTTCTCCCCCTCAAACGATGCGTATGTACATATATGGTTTTTTTTTTTTTTTTTGCTTTTCTCCCCCTCAAACTATGCATATGTACATATATGACCCTCTCCCCCCCCCCCTAAATTTGTGCATCACACATTATGCGCAAATTTACTTATTTATTTACATTAAGACGAAACCTGTTGTTGTTGTTTTTTTTTTGTCGCTCAGTCGGTGATACGTATCATTTTCAAAAGATCTACAAGCACATTGAATCGCGAGATGCTGACAGGTTTTGTAAAAAAAATCCGTTGAATTAGAGTCAGTGTGGATCAGTTTAAGTTTAAACAATCCTCTGTCAAAGCAATCTCGAATAAAACGCACCTTGATATCAATGTGCTTGGTTTAGAGTAAAAGACAGGGTTTTTGATAATCTAGATAACGGCATCATTATCAAAATAAGTAGTAGAGTTTAGATAAGTCAAACCGTAATCCTTGAGCTGGTGTTGCATCCAAATAACCTGAGAGCAGCAGGCAGCAGATGCTGCAACGCACTTTGCTTCCGCTGCAAAAGTGAGCTGTTGCTTCTTACACTGCCATGAGATGAGACTGTCCCACAAGAATTGGCATCCAGCTGATGTACACTCCATATCCCTGTTTTGACGAACTTGCAAGCCCAAAAACATTTTCACTTCTCTCAACGAGTGCCTTTCGAACTTCTTTCTACTGAAACTACTGAGAACATAGTTTCTGAGGAAAAGGAATCTGTGGAGGTCAATTTGATAGATAATTCAACTCTTGACCCCAAAGGATCAGATTCGGTAGAAACTGTTTCAAACGAGGCAAAAGCTACTGAATTTGCTCCTTCAAGGAAGAAACGATCACGTAAAAACAGAAGACCACAGAAAAAGAAAGCTCAAAAGGAAAACCTGGCTCTCAAGCAAACTGAACCAAAACTAAAGGGCAAAGTTGCGGATATTTACTCTCATGCCGACAACCGTGAGCAAGGTTCATCCAAGATCAAGATCAAGCATGCACACAAGCAGTCAGTGTCAAATGAAAAGAAGAGACTAGATCAGTTCTCGAAAATAACACAAGCAGAACTAAATGTCTTTTTCTCGAAAAGGCAAACGTGTTTTAATTGTGGAGTTCCGGGACACATTGCAAGAAATTGTGTTCATCATCCTTACCACCATGGGAACATGTATCATCAGAAGGCTATGCACTCTCACTTTACCAAAAACGGTCCTCCCAAAGCAAGGCCTTCTGACAGAGACTGGAATCTTGCCAAACAGGAAAATCAAAAATTTTCAAACATAAACAGGTTTCAAAGAAAAACAAAAGTTTTTTCCATCAAATGAAAGTGTTTCAGACACTAGGAATTGGAAACCTAAGACTCCTGTTGGATCCCAGTCTCCGTGTTCACAGCCATCAACATCCACTTCATCGCCAAAAACCACCGGTGATGTTAAGAGCCAGATGATCTTTCGCGAAGTCTCATACACAGATAGTAATGGTCAACTCAGGTCCACTATGGCCTGTGTTCCAGTTTCTAACTAATTCTGCTAAGTGTGCAGGAACGGCTATGGAGGGCTATCGTTAGACTTTGGTTTATCGATAGTAGTTGTTCCAGACACGCGACAGAAGACTTATCCCAGTTGAATAACAAAAAAAATATTCGACGGTGAATTTCTCAACTTCGCGGGAGGGGAAACTGGAAGAATAACCATGAAGGGCACTGTCAAATACGGAGTTCTCATCTTCTCAGACGTCAATTATATCCCTGATCTGAAGCACAACCTTCTGAGCATATCTTCACCGAGAGTGGCTCGCAACTTCATTCTTCGACTGTTCAGAAGCCGATTTCTGAACCTGCTATAGCTATCCCTGATGGTGCAGTCCGTAACACTGAAGTCTCCTCAGGACTCTCAAACGTTCAAGGAACTTCTCTGTTTCCGGGAGCAATTCCCTTAGATTGCACTGTAGATCCACCGGTGATCAACAACGCTACTGCACTAAATGAGGGGGAGCAATCTGGAAAAGCATCAAGAGGGACATCAACACATGCCTATTCAGAAACAAACAAGATGACATCAGCATGATAGTGAGGTACAAGGTATGACTGGCAATTCAAGTTTTCGAGCAAGTTGAATGTCTGGATTATGATGAGGTACACACACTGATGGCACGTTTGGAGGCCATTCGTATTTTCGCATGATGAACTTAGTCCGAAATCTGATAATCTTAATATGAAATCTGATGATGATTATCCGTAATCTGATAAACTTATCCGAAATCTGATGATTGTGGTCCGAAATCTGATGATTATAATCCGAAATCTGATGATTGTGGTCCGAAATCTGATGATACGATCCGTAATCTGATGATACGATCCGTAATCTGATGATACGATCCGTAATCTGATGATACGATCTGTAATCAGATGAAGACGATCCGAAATCAAGCAAACTTCAAGTCCGTGATGATAAACAACAGTCCGAAATGGTCCGAAATCCCTTGAAGACAATCCGAAATGAGCAGAAACACTCTGAAATGCAGCAGAACTCCAGAAAATGGAACAGTAGCCAAAACGGAACAGTAACAGCGAACAAAACCGACGCGATATCAGATCTGAGCCTGGAAATCAGGTTTAACAGGCTCTGATACCAATTGTAAGTCCCGAAAATCCGGATCAAACAACGATATCAAACGATCAACAAGGATGGGCGGAATCCAAACTTGATGATCTTCAAGAAATCAAGAACAAAAGATGAAGATTTGAATATTCAAATGCTTAAACTTGCATACAATATTAATTTTCTAATACAAGTTTCGAAAACAAATGAACCAACCTATGCTCCTCATTTCTTTCCTCTGTTTATAGTAAGGGGTTTCCCCCAAAACCCTAGGCCCATTTTTCCTAAAGCCCACTCTAATACCCACCTTCTAGAACTTGGTCCATTTAGTAATAAATCCTACTAATCCATAAACCTATAGGGCCTAACAGTCTTGTATCGAGTCTTGTATTGTATTAGATAAATCAAAGCACGCAAAATAAGAAAATAGGTTAACAGGCAAGTTCAAACGAAATTACAAGATGTAATTCCGCTTGAAATGGTTCAGGGATTTCAAACGGAATTAGCCTGTTAATTCCGTATGAGCCTGATTCCTCTTGAGCCTGTTCAAGCGGAATTAGATGCCTATATATAGATAAGTCCTGATTTCGTTTGAGGAAGTTGTGTATGTGTGATTTCGGAGCTGAAGTGCTGCCGAAGTGTCGTTTCGCTGTAAAACTTTGTCAAATTAATCAGAAAGACAGTTAAAGTGAATATCTAGCTGAATTGAACTCGATATGTCTATTTCCGCCTTTCATATTTAGTAGAACGTCTCAAATCGACTCGTTTCGGGTCAGAACACGATCCTACAAGTGGTATCAGAGCTCAGGAGGAGGAGTTCTGTAGTTTTCAGCCTAATTGCTTCAGTTTTTCTAACTTCTACACCTTCTTTTCTAAATTGGACAAGTTTTCACGGTTAAAATGGTTTGAATTTCACACATTATATGCGAAACTGTGTTTTAACAAAGCCTTGAGAAAATTGAACCTTAATTTGATCTAAAACTGATAAAATATGTAATTTCGCTTGAAAAGTTTGTTCGAAATGATGATGTCAGCATAATTTCGCTTGAAGTTGCACTTAATTCCGCTTGAAAACGTTATTTCGTTTGGCTGATTCCGCTTGAAACAGTCTTATTTCGCACCAGATAGTAATTCCGTTTGAACGAGTCAAGCGAGATCAGTGATTCCGCTTCAAATCGTTATTCCGTTTTAACTGGTTTGCAGGGTATTCCATTTCAACAGGTGATTTCGTTTGAAAGTTTTCACACGAAATAAGTGATTTCGTTTGAAAGGATATTCCGTTTGAAGGGTGATTTCGTTTGAGTTAATATTTCGCTTGAAAGTGACTGTTTTATGAAAAAGTTTACCGAATCATGGAAGAGGAATTCTATAATGCATTTGCTACATCCCCGACTACTCCAACTGACATTGCCAAGAACATGAACATGGAAAATGAAACTGGAACTTTACAAAAACCCCCCCGAAACTCATGGGAATTGAGGAGTATTATGGTTGGAAAGATCGATTTGAAAACTGGGTTCAAGCTAATCATTTGAGGTCTTGGGAATGTGTTGAGAAAAGGTATGTGCTACCACGTACAGGTTTGGAGTTGAGAAGAAGATTTATAAATTTTCAGACAAAGAGAGAGAAATGTACAAAGCAGAAAAGATGATGATCATTTTGTTACAATAAGCTATCAAAGAAGACATATTCGTATTGCTTCAACATGATAAGACTTCACGTTCAATCTGGGAAGCTCTTCGTATCAAGTTTGAGGGATGTGAGAAAATGATCAAGAGCAAGAAAGCATTGCTCAAGAAAGAATTTGATTTGTTTTCAAGTTTACCCGGAGAAGATACAAAGAAATTGATCGAAAGATATTGTCACTTAGTTCGGTCAATGTCCTTGTTAATCATCAACAAAGATCTTGAAGAATGGGTGTTGGTACACTTTATGTGGACGCGACTCGACTCGGTTCGATTCGGTTCGGGTCGACTCGGTTAGGTCCGGCTCAACCCCGAAGACACGACATTCCTCCGTCGTGCGCCCCAGAGTTCGACACGCGAAGCACGGAGCGCTGCGAACCAAGACAAGGTGACACATCACCATGACATCATCTCTGTGATGTCATGATGATGTCATTGTGTTGAAATTACAAAGATTATAACAGAAACTTGTCTTGGGCCGAAATTCACTTATTTGGGCCGTAACTTGAATTGGACTTTGTCTAATTCTTGGGCTTTATTACAATCGACGAAACAGAATTAATATCAATATGTATGTCGACGAAACAGAATGTGTTTCGTCGACTTTAGTGTTTCGTCGTGTCCTTTCCGTTTCGTCATGTCGGTGTCTAGTATAAATACCCCTCACAGTTTCTGTGTGAAACTGATGAGCACAGAGAGACTTAGTGAGAGTCCATTAAAACATTGTTTGTATATGTTTGTGGTTATACTCATCCATAATCAATAGATATTGAATCTTTGGTTACCCGTGTGTTTTATACACTTTGTTTGGTTTGCACCGTCACGGGGATTCCGCACCCGTTACCGTGTTCGTGATAAACAAGGATAGGTTTTCGTTATCGATCCACCGGAAAAACGGGACCTAGAATCCAGAGCTTTAAACAGAAATCAAAATCATGTTGACTAAGACCGTAAGCTGGTATGATTCCTTCTCCTTGAAATTCGCAAAAAGATTGCACTGGTACAGTTGTTTATTGCTTTTCACAGTTTATCGCATTTTCGTTTAGTTTACCGCGCTTTAAATTTGTTTTTATTGTAATTTATATAGTTCGCTTTTTGATTAAGCCGAAGTTGTTGCTTGGTGTTTTCTGCCGGAAGCCTGAAACCTACTTCATAAAACGTCCTTGCATTTGGAAACTTAATCAAAATTGAAAAGTGTTCAATTAAAATCGAAATCTGTTCAGTGTCAAAAATTTTCATGCCTTAGTGTTTTCGAAACAAAAGATGTCGAGGAAACAAGTTATTAACGACGAAACACAGCTGGTCAAAGTCAAAAGTTCAACCTTGGTCAAACTTGTTTGGTAATCGACGAAACAGATTCGTTTCGTCGAAGCAACGACGAAACGAAATGGCACAGTTTCTGTTTCATCGTGGGCTAAAGTTTCTGGCCCATGACCAAGCCCATTTGTCCGTTTCGTCGAGCCCTTATTCCGTTTCGTCGAAGATGTCCGTTTCGTCGAAAAGGAAGATATTTATAAGGGTCACTGGTCAATTATTGAATCACTTTTTCAAACAATTATCACTGTTCTCCTTCTCCAAACTCACAAACCCCATAACCTGTAACCGTATCACAAACCCTCATTTTCTCACCCTTGTTTATCAAAATCAAAGGTACAAAAATGTTCATGGTTATATTTCGAACATTTTAACCGTCGGTTTTTGTCCGGAATCCTCGGACACCCTCATTGTTGGTTTCTGGCATATGAACTCTTGATCTTTGTTTGTATTCTTGATAAAAACACTTAGATTTAGGGATTATATGTTATTGCATCTTGGATTAGGGTTTGGATTTTGGTTAACAAAGAAACAGGGGTTGTTGATTGTGTTGCTTAAAATTAGTTTGAATGGGTTTTTAGACAAACATCATCTACACATTATATATGGGTTGATTTCAGTTTGTTTGGGTATAAACAAAGATGTTGATATTGTTTTGTTTTGATCTGATTATTGTATAAACCCCCAAACCGACGAAACAGAAAAACCCCCAAATGACGAAACGGAAAAACCCTAATTCCGACGAATCAAACAACGGCGAATCAAACCAACGACGAAACGAATTCGTTTCGTCGAGGTGCTGTCGACGAAACGAACTGGTCAACGGTCAACTCCGTTTCGTCGCACATCATTCCGTTTCGTCGAAGTCTTCCTGTTTCGTCGTCCATGCCTTAGCAATTTTTCTGTTTTGGTGCCTTGTTAACAGAATACTTGTATTTATTGTGTTAAATGTCAATTTAATGTCTAAATTGCACATATACATGTCAAATACACATGTTATACAGGTAAGACTCATTGTGGACATTTTCATGTATAGATGGCACCAAAAGAAGGAAAACGTAAGAAAGCGACAAAACAGTTTCGTCGAACAAGACAAACAACTTGTTTCGTCGTTCATCAGACATTATTCTGTTTCGTCGACAATGGATATCAAATTCAGTTTCGTCGCACTTTAATCAGATCTGTTTCGTCGCCTAATATCATCAAAAGTGTTTCGTCGAGATACTTGTCATTTTTAACAGAAGGTTTGTAAAAATGTGGTAACAGCGTGTTTTTCAAGTGTGTGATCAGGAACTCTATTCAATACATCAATTATGAGTTGGACTGAAATGTACCTGCCTGGTTTTGCTCCTTCAGCTCCACCTCCGGTTTTCGATCCAACTTCCTATTTTTCTAAACCTCAAGTTGCCACACCTCAACCCCAATTTGATCCAACTGCCTATTTTTCTAAACCTCAAGTTGCCACACCTCAACCCCAATTTGATATAAATGCCTATCTTCCGAAACCTCAAGTTGCCACACCTCAACCCCAATTTGATCCAACTGCCTATTTTTCTAAACCACCTCAAACCCAACCTCAAAAAGGCAACCAAAATCCTTTCGAAAATCAAACAAATACATCCACGGCAAACTCAAATCAAACTGATGAAAGGTGTGACTGGTCTGTACAATGTGGAGGTGGAGATCAAGGAGGAACTGTGTTTTATGCTGAAATTGTCAATAATGTCAATGATGGTGAATCTTCGGGAAATGATGACAGTTTAGGATATAGTGGCAGTACCGATGAAGATGGTTCAGGTGTGAGTGATTACAGTTTGTCGAATGATGCTAACGAGAAATCTGACTTGATCAAGAAAGCTGATGCTACATCAGAAGAAATGGAGAAGATTCTCACTGAAGATGGATCTTTCTCTTCTCAGACTGCCTTTATGGCTAATGTCACAACTTCTACAAGTCAGGTAAAATCTGAAACTCCTAGCATATGTAGTGATTGTGCTGATTTGAAACATGAATGTGCTAATGCTAAACATGCTTTTGAAGAATTAAAACATGAATGTGCTAATGCTAAACATGCTTTTGAAGAATTAAAACATGAATGTGCTAATCTTAAACATGAATCTGAAACAGTTCATGGTCACAATCAGAGTTTGGTTATTGAACTGTCTAAATGCAAAGAGGCAAACATGGCCTTAGCTCGCAATGAAAAGGAATTTAAAACAGTTATTGAAACCCAAAAGAAAAGTGTTTTTGAATTAACAAAAACTGTTTTCAACAAACAAATTGGTATTAATAACTACATTAATATCATTGAGGAAACCAAGAAAGAGCTAGCCACGGCCAAGTGTGAATATGAAGCAATCAAGCTCAAAATGGAGACTTATTCTAACTCCCGATATGTGCTTGATCACATCATTGAAGTTCAGAAACTAAAGGGAAACGTTAAAGGCATTGGTTATAGGAAGTGTCCACCCCCTTTGAGACACTACTATACCAAGTCGCCCGATGAAGATGATATGCCTCGGTATGAACCCAGTGTGCCTCTTGATTATGAGGAAGTTACTACTGGCCTAGGGTTCAAACCGGACAATTCATCGGAGGGCTCATCTGATCGGAAAGAAAAGTCATCATGTGCTTCAAATCAAAGTCCTCCAACCATTGAGGACTATGATTCTTCAGATGATGAATCAGATGTGAATGACCAGGATGAATCACTTGATGAGACGAAAGGAGTAGAAATTCCAATTGAGAATCATATTCTTTGTGATCCTCCTACTCCTGCCGTACAACCTGTTGCCAAGCAAGTGATAGATCCTGTCAAGGATGTCAAAGATGACAATGAATGTGTGTCTACTGTTAAAAGTGATAACGTGTTGTATACTTTAGTCGGTGATGACAAAATTTATTCAAACACAGCTTTTCCAATTAAAAATGTCAATCAATCTTTGATTGATAAAGTGTTTGAAGATACTACCAGTAAGTTTTTGGAAAAGGGGATTCCGAGAGTTTCAGTAACTCAGTGTAATCCGATTCCAAAAGCTTAAGTTAGAAGAAAATTTGGAAATCAAAAATCACCAACAAAGCAACAACCTGTCGCTTTTAAGGGTAAACAACAACAACAACGAGCTCCAAAGCCTAAGGCTAAGGTTGAATCAAAAGGAGCTCGTTACAAGAAGAAGGCAAAAGACGTTAAATTTGTGGCCTCCAAAGGTACTGATAAAGTGGAGACTTTTGAAAATAAGTCAAATACCGATTTTATTCAAAAAGTCAACATTTTGAAACGTAATAATGATAACAATTACACTCAACACACAAATGGGTGTGAAGCTAGTACCTCTGGGTCTACAACTTCTACGTCAGGTTGTCAATCAGATTCTCCTAAGTTTGTTGAAAGGAGAACTTGTTTCAAATGTGGGAAGTTTGGGCACATCATTAAAGACTGCACAAACTCGCCCAAACCAAATTTTATAGAAAGAGCACCACCTGAAAAGGTTCACCCACAACGTCGTCCTGTTTCACCAAAACATGATAAAAGAACTGTTAAGGAACAAGAAACGAAACAACGACGTCAAAACATCAAAGCTGTTGAAAAGTCTTTAAAATCTGAAGTCAAAACGGTCAAAAGGGAACCAAGTTCTTCACAACCTTTAAAACCAGAAGTTTCAAAATCTGTTTACAAAACTCAACCTGGTAAACAAAAACAAACTTGGAAACCTAAGATGGGTGATAGTTCAGGGGGAGGTGCTGTGTTTGAAAATCATCAGGAAATCGAAGTCACAATCCTCGATGATGAAGGACGACCCAAGTCTGTTAAGGCTTGGGTCCCCCTCTCCAACTAATCTCTGAGTGAGTGTGCAGGATGTTCCAGGAGGAACTATCGATAGTCATCGGATTGTTGATAGTGGAGTGTCCATGCACAAGATAGGCGACTCAAAGCTCCAAGATATTGTTATTTCTAGGAGTGGTTGCCTTTGATGGAGAGAAGAAGAAAAGGGAAACAGAGTTGTCTGTTGAAAGAAATTGGAACCTTCGACAAAATGAAAATCATTTCAAAGTTTGATTGTTAAAGGTTTTGATCGGGTCCCCAGGGTAGATTCAAATTAAAATGTACGAACCTGCAGCACGTCTGAAGATTCAAAATCAACAAGATGAACGTGCAGTGTACATTTCTTCGCGGTGTGATTGAAGAAAATGTGTTTGTTGAACAAACCAACCGGGTGTGCGGATTCCTTGGCGTGGATTGAACAACCGCACACTACTTCTCAAGAGAAAGACAAAGACCTTCGCTGGTACAATGTGGAAGACCAGCCGGACCCAAAGGTTTATGATCTTGTTGCTGTCAAGAGATTTCTCAGTAGCTACAAAAATCGACTTTGAAATCCACACCGGGTGGATATCCAGTTTGGGAGAGCACTCAGATTCCTAGCAATGCACGAAGCAGTTGCAGGATACGGTTTTGAATTTCTAATCTCTCCTATACCTGTCGATATTTAAGCTGCTTTATAAATTGTTATCCTCTCGTATAGCACTCTTTGACCAGACACGTTGATCTCGAATATCATCTCACACGTGATTGTTTCAATATGAAACTAGTCAATGTTGTCATGGTCCATACCGCTTACCGACATGCCAACTGATTTTTCCAAAATTCGATAAATCAATTCTGATTAAAATTAATTTTGGTACGGCATTGAGGTAAAATATGAGTTCACCAGCATCGGGAAATCGTTTTTGTAAATACTTTTGTGTTTTTTAAATTTATCTTAGTTTGTTGATTTTAGGGGGAGTATATCCAAATTTGAAAAATTCAAAAAAACATCGAAAAATTTCAAAACTCAAAAACAATAGAAAAGCAAAAATGAGTTTCCTGGCGAGAAAAAGAGAAAATGATAGTAAATCAGTGGTCTGTTGAAACCTCTTCAAACTGAAATGCAAAATGAAAAATGTTAAGCAGCTCTATATAAGATGTATCGGAAGGCTCACAATCATATTAAAGTGTCCAGGGTGATATAAACCTTAATCGACTGAAGACCAGGTGGGAACCGCACATTGGCATATGGTCTTAGTACCGAAATTTCGTTTGAGAGATTGCCGAGGTTCTGAAATATTCGGTCTTTATGCTGTCTTATCATCTGGGTATCATGGTTGTATCAAACCGTAAAAATAACGGAGACGAAGTCTAGATCTTCCATGATACTATACATACGTGTACATATTGCATTCGACCTCAATAAGTGATCAACAATCACATGTCCACAAAATAAGTGATAGTATATCACAGATTCTTTATCCGAGAGTCAAGTTCGTCTCTTTGCTGTACGAAAGTACTGACTTGTTCACGGACCTGCTCTTGTGCCCTCATGCATCTGAAAATCAAGTTCCTCATCAATAAGTGATTCTATCACATAGGGCTTGTTTTCAATCAAAATAAGTGAGTTTCTCACATCTTTTATACGGTCAAACAGATGATAAACGGTATACTCACCGGTAAGATGAACTCTCGTGCATACCTTGATACGGGAATGTGTCGTGTGTGGATGAACACCGGTCGGTAAGTATAAATCATACCTTAACGTATCCCCTCGCCATGATTACATCTGATAAGTTGAGCTTATGTGGACAACAATACCGATAATTGTTATAGGATGCTTATCTAAATGTTAACTAAAAGAACAACAAGAGCGTTTTGGCATGACCGTACACTGATATGATTCTCTTACCCTCGAAACTCGCAAAAAGAATGTCTGTAAATATTTATTTACTGCTTTCAGTTTCTGCATCTCTGTATATATTTATTTATTGCTTTCCGTCTTTACTTTTGAAAAATGAAAATTTCCAAAAAGATTTTAGGTGTGTTTTAATATAAACTTTATAAAATCCAAAAAGATTTTGCTTCTAGTTTATTTTTGATTGACTGATATTGGAACTCGAGTCTATCCTACCCAAAATCTTGATTGTAAGCCGGAAAACAATTGCACCTTCATAAACAGTCGAAGTTAACAAGTTTTGAAAGTTAAAGGATTAAAATTGATCATTTTCTAAACTTTCAAACTGTTGTCGGTCGGTGGTTGATTGAGATTTGATCTCACATGTGTCGTTTGTTTAAATTTGTCTATATTCCAAGCGGTTGTTCTCATTACGTGTTTAGCTTTCCTGTATGTGCAGATACGACATCAGATCCATCTAAAGGCGAAGAGAACGTGTCTGATGACAAGCCGTAAAGTGAAGACACGACGTTGATGCAATCAGAAGATCAAGATGATCGGATTGCAGTTGATCACTCATCAACACCACAAGGATCTAAAGAATTGAAGATCAAAAGATTCATGGGCATAACTCAATGGAGAGTTCATTCTAAGGGGGAGTTTTTTAACACACTACCTAAATGAAAAGGGAGTTTGTTGATACACTTTCTACTTACGACATGTGAAGACTTTGAAGATCCTTCGACACAAAAGCCACAGAAGACGAACCTCACGAGTAGTGTCCAAGGGGGAGTTTGTTGGTACACTTTATGTGGACGCGACTCGACTCAGCTCGGTTCGATTCGGTTCGGGTCGACTCGGTTAGGTCCGGCTCAAGCCCGAAGACACGACATTCCTCCGTCGTGCGCCCCAGAGTTCGACACGCGAAGCACGGAGCGCCGCGAACCAAGACAAGGTGACACATCACCATGACATCATCTCTGTGATGTCATGATGATGTCATTGTGTTGAAATTACAAAGATTATAACAGAAACTTGTCTTGGGCTGAAATTCACTTATTTGGGCCGTAACTTGAATTGGACTTTGTCTAATTCTTGGGCTTTATTACAATCGACGAAACAGAATTAATATCAATATGTATGTCGACGAAACAGAATGTGTTTCGTTGACTTTAGTGTTTCATCGTGTCCTTTCCGTTTCGTCATGTCTGTGTCTAGTATAAATACCCCTCACAGTTTCTGTGTGAAACTGATGAGCACAGAGAGACTTAGTGAGAGCCCGTTAAAACATTGTTTGTATATGTTTGTGGTTGTACTCATCCATAATCAATAGATATTGAATCTTTGGTTACCCGTGTGTTTTATACACTTTGTTTGGTTTGCACCGTCACGGGGATTCCGCACCCGTTACCGTGTTCGTGATAAACAAGGATAGGTTTTCGTTATCGATCCACCGGAAAAACGGGACCTACAATGGGTCGACAAACTAGCTGATGCTTTACCTCAGAAAGAAAGGGGTACATTTTTTATGATCCTAAAAATACTGGTGAATATGATGGTTTGACAATCTCTCAGTTCGTTGAAAAGATTAAAGGCCAAGATCTGGAACAGCAAAAGATTGCAAGAATGAACAATTCAAATGCACAACAAGATGTTAAGATGTATTACAAAGGGAGTGTTCAGAATTTCGAAGCAAGTCCGAAAATCCAAACTGCTTTCAGTGTTGATAATTCATCTGAATCAATCAATCAAAACTCAAACAGCAGCAGCAGTGGATTCTCTTCATATTCGAATGTTAATCCAAAAGCTTCAAGTTCAAGTCATCAAGTTCAAAACTTAAACAGCAACAATGGTCATGTCTTAAATTGTAACATTGCGTTGCATCTTCAGAATGGTCAAAATTTTTCAGAAGAAGTTGTCAAAAGTCATATGTCATTGCTAACTAATGTGTTGGAATCATATGAAGGATTGGTTGCTGGAAGGATTGGAAATCCTATGTTGACAAAAGAGGATTACGATCAGATCGATGCTGAAGAAATGGAGCTGATGGATATAAAATGGTGTTTAGCGAGTGTTTTGAGAAGAGCTGAAAAATTCAAAATGATTACAGGAAGAAATGATTTTATGGATGCGAATGTTTCTACTTTGGGTTTTGATAAATCTAAAGTTACTTGTTTTTGATGCAGGGAGAAAGGTCATTTTAAGAGAGAAAGTAAAAATCAAGAAGCAAGTGGAACACAGAATCCTTTTGGTGGCAATGATTACTATCGAAAAGCCATTTATCAACAAATTGCTCATCAGCCGTATCAACAAAAGGAACCACAAACTGCTCATGCTAAAATGATCGTAGAAGCAAATAAAAAGGCTTACTATGGTATCATTGATCAAGATGATGAAAAAGTTGCAGAAGGTTTCAGCTGGGATAAATACATTCCACCTGATTCAAAAGTTGTAGCTCTCATTGCACAAATAGTTCAAGAGCCTGATCTGATGATAGAATGGATGAAAGTGTTTGCTAGTGATGAGAAAAATCAAGAAGGAGAGTCTGTTTCATCAGATGAAAGCTTAGAAAGAACAACAGTTTTTGATCAAACACCATCTGATTCTGGTTTTTCAGATAATAGTTCAGAAAAGACAATAATTTTTTATCATTCTCAAACTGATGACAGTAGTGATGATGAAGAAAAAATGCATATTAATGTTGCAAAAGCTCATTTATCTCCTGAAAGTTTTGAATTTTATTTTGCAGATAGAGTGAAGAAGCTGAAGGAGAGGCGAGCAGCAAAAGAACAGATAAAGGTGAAATGTGAGAGTGTTGTTCAAGAAGAGAAGTCTGAACAAAATGAAGAAGTTAAAGTTACTGAGCAGGTGGTTGACATTGAAAAGGTAGTTGTTGATGAGAAAGTGATTGAAGCTGAAAAGGTGTTTGAAGCT
Organism: Helianthus tuberosus; assembly: GCA_030545235.1. Lineage (NCBI taxonomy): Eukaryota > Viridiplantae > Streptophyta > Magnoliopsida > Asterales > Asteraceae > Helianthus > Helianthus tuberosus. The sequence goes on along the minus strand of JARYGA010011515.1, from coordinate 315,804 downwards.
GAGAAAGTGGTCGAAGTTGAAAAGATAGTCGAAGTTGAAAAGATAGTCGATGTTGAAAAGATTATCGAAGTTGAAAAGATTGTTGAAGTCGTCAAACCGTGTCTTAAATGCTTGGAATCTTGCAAGCAGTGTGAAGAGAAAGATGAAAAGTTGGAAGAATTTGACAAGATGAAAGAACAATTAATGTTCAATCTCAATTATGTGAAAGAGTCATATGATGTGCTAAATAGAACAGTGAATGGTCTTCAAAAGACGAATTCTGAGAGAGAAGACGCATTAACTATGTTGAATGCGGTACTGATGTCAAAGCAGAAAGCTATTAATCATTACATTGAGGAGTGTGCACATCTAAAGCAAGAGTTGGAGACTGAGAAGATTGAAAATGAAAGAATTAGAAGATTGTTGCAAAGTTATTCTAGTTCTGATTATTTGATTGATAGAATTTATCCAACTGTTGCAGGTTTTGAAACATTTCAAGATAATGAGAAGCCAAAGAAGAAGGATATTGGTAAGAAACAGAGTGTTAGTTATAACAAGTGTCCGCCTCCGATCTGGGAAGGATATTCTCCTAGAAAACCGAATGAGGAGCAAGTCGAAAAGGCAGTCAATATAAAGTTAAAGTCCGATATAACCAATGAATTACCAGTAAACATTGATGTCGTTTTTACATCGTCTGACACTGATCATGAGTCCGAGTTAATAAAAAAGATGGTCGATCAGGTGTTGGATAAAGATGAGGAATCTGAGTCAAAGTCCGAGTCTGGGTGTTCAAGTTCGTCTGTCAAATGTTCGAGTTCGTCGGTCAACAGTTCAAAGACGTCGGTTAAACGGGTTTATAATAAAGAATTCTTGTTACCAAAATCTAATTTGAATGACGGATTATACAAAGTGGCATATACTTTGAATGATTCAGACAAATTATATTCTGATGAGGAATTTCCAATAAGAGGTGTTAAACCAGAAATAATAAAAAAGGTTTTCAAACTAACAGAAATAAATATTTCTGAAATAAAAGATGTAAATCTTTCTGAAAAACCTAAAACTTACACCTCAAGAGTTCAAAAAAGGTTAAACAAGAAAAAGGGTTACAGTTCTGGTTCTGGTTTTCAAAAGAAACCAAACCATAACGGTAATTACATAAAGAAAGGTCTCGGTTTTACTCCACCGAAAAATCTTAAAAATGAGAAAATTTATAAATCAAAAAGTGTATTTGTTTCAGGGACAAGTTCGGAAGAGGAATCAAAAAGTTCATTCTTGAAGCAATCAAACAGAGAATTCCTTACCAATAAGCAAGAGAGAATGAAGAATGGAGCTTATCAAAGAAAGGAGACAAGAACCTGTTACAAATGCAATGAAGTTGGTCACATTGCATGGAATTGTTCTCAAGCAACAATAACAAAACAGGAAGTCTCTGAAAAAATCAAAGAAAAATTTGTTTAGAAAAATGAACCATCAACTGACAAATTTAAAATTTTTGAAAATTCAACATATGAAGTTGGTGAGTGTTCAAAGACAAATTTTTATTAAAAGAGAGCTAAACATGACAACCAAATGTGGGTTTTTAAGAAGTTTTATGAGAAATTTGGCAATGAATCTGATTCCACAAAGTCAGACGAGCCACATGTTGAGGTTAAAGAAGAAAATTCAGTGCCTCCAATGGATGATGTAAATTTTCCACCATTAAGGGCTGAAAACTTTAAACAAAAGATTGGAAAGGTTGAGATCTCGAATCAATTCTATTCTGAGAAGAAAGAATTTGATGTTGAGAAAGCGTTTAATGGAAATGTGAAAAAGATTTTTGGGAAAATGGTCGAGGGAAAGGCCAAAGGGGTAAAAGATTTTTATGCAACAAATAAAGCAACTTATTACCCAGGAGAAGTTGAGGAGGAAACATCCAAGTTTGGTGAAGCTTGGATGTCAGCTTTTCATATGTAAAAAGTATGACTTGCTGGAGCTCACAAGTTGGTAATCGCGGAGCATGAATCGGCATTATTCTTGAAAAATTTGTTTTTGAAGAGGTATGACTTGCCGGGGCTTCCAGGTTGGTAAGTGAGGAGCAGGTATCGGCATCTTTCTTGAGAAATTCACTTCGGTTATATTTCGACTTACAAGTGGTAAATCAGGGACATTAAGTTGTACTTGATTTTCTATAAGTGATTTGTGTTGTTTGAATTTAAAATTGTTACATTTTTCAAAATGTTGAAGAAGAAAACAATGTGATGAATTGATCCCCATTTTTAGAAGTGGTAAAATCAACTAAACTAATTTTCTGGAAAAATCATTTGAGTAAAACAAACTTAAGTGTTTTAAAATCATAATGAGAAAATAGTTTGTTGAAATGGGGAGTTATGATTGTTTATGGCAAGTGGATGGCGATTTGAAGTGATTCGATATCAGTTGTCAATTTACTTGTACAGTTTGTTTTCAAATTTCCTTAAATGATTTTGAATTTTAGGGGGAGTAAGAATTTTTAGAAAATCCAAAAACATTAGAAAATTTGAAAATGTCAAAAACATGATAAAATTCAAAAATGAGTTTTGGTGTCAAAGAAGAGGAAATGATAGTACATCAGTGGACGATCACAACATGCTAAAGAATTGGAAAGTTAAAAAGTGATAAACGGTCTCTCTGATGATGTGTCAGTAGGTTTTTGCACATTTAGTAGATTGTGACGAGATATAAACCTAAATTTCAAACTTACTTATATCGTGGGGAACATCTCTCGGATATATGGGTAACCCCCGAAATCTTGTTTGAAATGTCCCTCTTTCTGAGATACTAGGTCTTTATGCTCAGTGATATCTGGGGTATTATCCCGGGACTTCTGATTTTGCGGAAGCAATGGCCTAGTCCCCATATAATACTTTACGCATGCTTGAAATATAACCCACCCTCAGCATAAAAAATGATGAAACATTGAAAAATGCTAATCATGTGTTGTTGAAGAAAAGATTCTCTAAAGGGAACACACCAAAAGTCGAAGCCGTCATCTTTCTGCTGAACGGAAGTTCTGACCTGAGCTCTCACGGCCCTCGCAATTTAACCCCTTACAGATATCATCTGTGGTATACTCACCTATAAGACTGAATATTGGGATCTGGATACAGGAGTATATTCTGAGGTGGGACACGCAAATAAGTTTAAGTGCTTAAAACACTAATCTCGTATCTCGAAACAGTTGAACTTTGTGTGAAAATTTAAGTGGATCAGTATACTGATAATCTAGGTGAATCGTTTAGAACTTAAAATGTTTAATGCTTAACGGTGTTGGTGATTTGTTTCAAAAACTGATATGATCCTCTTACACAAACTCACAAAAATATTGCGTGTAAATATTTTTTTACTGCATTTCTTATTATCAAAAATCCAAAAAGATTTTCAGTGTGTTTTAGCATATTTTTTGAAAAATTCAAAAAGATTTTCGACAACTGATGTTGGAGAGCTGATTTTCAAAATTCCGAGTGCTAAACATGATGAGCATTTTGTGAGAGGGAGTATGTGTTCTAAATTAGAAAAGATTTTGAATATGTGTCTACAAGTGGTTATCAGAAGATTTTAAAAGTGTTAAATCATTCTGGAAAGATACCTACAAGTGATATATATATTTGTCAAATTTTAAATTTATAAAATTTATTTTTGGGTAGAGACTTGTGCAGGAAACAATAGAGTCAGGAATTGTTCATGAACCAGTGGAAAGAGTGTGAGCCAGTTCACAATTTTGGAACAACATCTAAGGCGAGGTTATCTGTTGTTGCTGAAGAAAAGAGTAGAGAAAGAAATTGAGGATGCTTTAAAGTGTTAGATATTTCGGAAAAGTTTGAGAGGACTGATAAAGACTGAAGATGCGAAGACTCGACACTGAAGACTCATCAACATTCGAGGGGGAGTCTGTTGGTGCATGCGTCTGTCGACTTCTTCTTGTATCGAGTCTTGTATTGTATTAGATAAATCAGAGCACGAAAAACAAGAAAATAGGTTAACAGGCAAGTTCAAACGAAATTACAAGATGTAATTCCGCTTGAAATGGTTCAGGGATTTCAAACGGAATTAGCCTGTTAATTCCGTATGAACCTGATTCCGTTTGAGCCTGTTCAAGCGGAATTAGATGCCTATATATAGATAAGTCCTGATTTCGTTTGAGGAAGTTGTGTATGTGTGATTCCGGAGCCGAAGTGCTGCCGAAGTGTCGTTTCGCTGTAAAACTTTGTCAAATTAATCAGAAAGACAGTTAAAGTGAATATCTAGCTTAATTGAACTCGATATGTCTGTTTCCGCCTTTCATATTGAGTAGAACGCCTCTGATCGACTCGTTTTGGGTCAGAACATGATCCTACAAGTGGTATCAGAGCTCAGGAGGAGGAGTTCTGTAGTTTTCAGCCTAATTGCTTCAGTTTTTCTAACTTCTACACCTTCTTTTTTAAATTGGACAAGTTTTCACGGTTAAAATGGTTTGAATTTCACACATTATATGCGAAACTGTGTCTTAACAAAGCCTTGAGAAAATTGAACCTTAATTTGATCTAAAACTGATAAAATTTGTAATTTCGCTTGAAAAGTTTGTTCGAAATGATGATGTCAGCATAATTTCGCTTGAATTTGCACTTAATTCCGCTTGAAAACGTTATTTCGTTTGGCTGTGATCGTGTCACGTCATGTTTAAGTTTATGTTAACCTTTCCTTTTCAAAACTATTTCTTTTTTAATATATCGTCTTACACCTATCAGTGTCAAGACCAGTATCTTTAATATTTACTATTTAAATTCCTTTCAGAATTCATATTTATAAAAACATTATTTCTTACGAAAACTGAAGTTTTAGTTTAATTTCTTTTCTTTAACTTTTGTCAATTTTCCATACCAGGATATTGACAGTTAAGAATTTATTCTTTTTAGTCTTTGTTTTACGTGGAGATTATCAATTGGTTCCCTCGCTTTGCCTAATTAACCCATAGGTTCCTTCACATAGCCTCATGGGCTATTCTTAAGGCTTTCACCTTATTAAGACAAGGCCCTTATAGTTCATTTCTTTTCATTTATGACCCCGCGGGTCATTTTGGTCCTAGAGACCTTTTCATTATTTATAACCCAAAGGTTATGTTGATCCCGTAGATCATTCATTACTCATCTCATTCTTAAAATACATGTTTGGTGTCAAGGCACCTTGTTTATGTTTGAAAATCATTTAGTTTCAAGTTTAAGATCCCTTAACCTTGACTGTAGTTCGTGAATACAATCGTTTTATTTTGGATCATTTTCCCGACTCTATGACTTCTCACGTCATTTATACGTCGGTTCGTCTTATGCTCACCGTTATCTGGTTTGCATATATTCGCATTTGATTATGTCACATTACCGGGCTCATTATTCTTGTGTTTAACGCTACCATTATACGGCTTGCGCTTACTTATGCCATCTGGCATTATATTGTATTCAACCCGTTCAACCTCAAAATAGTTGAACATATTTATTCAAAATTTCTATTTACGAAATTTTATAATCTTTAGTCATAACTCATAATCCGAGTCCTTTGACTTTCAATCCGCGTTCCCGTCTCTTGGTTTACGCATGTGTTTAATTTCCTACCCATCAACCGGGTGATTTACTGAAGTCATTATTAATGCAACCCTTTAGGTATGCATTAAGACTTCGTTTTGACTTGTTTGGTTATCTTAGCGAAATCCATCGCTTTATTTAACCAAACCTTTATTCTTTATGTGACCATGCTTAATGGTCTTATAAATTCTGAATGATGATTATCATCATCATCCTTTCTTTACTACGACCAAAGTCAATGACTTCGATCGTCTTTTTGTATGGGCAATGTCTTCATTTCTATGACCTCGCGGGTCATTTATCCTTTGGTTTTACATGCCCCTTTTGTCAACCATGGCTATTTCGTCCATTACGACTTATTTCACTATTCACTTGGGTCATCCATTTCTATGTGCTCATACATCGTTTTTATGGTTCCCTCGAAAACCATTTATACGAGTATGCCCATAAGATTTCTTGACCCCAAGGTTCTTTTAACTTTTTCATTCGTCTCGACCTTTCCACATCGGACATAACTGTGCTCATTATAAGAAGCTCATGGTATCATGTATTCACTACTTACTTGGCTAGAGTAAGCGATCAACACATGGCACGCATGACCTTATTATAATTACCACATCACGTCCCATGTAAGTAATCTCTCGATTTATTTCAATTGGTAAAACTTTATTCAATTGCCAACTAACAATTATAAGTTTTACCCATTTTTATTCTTGAACATTTAAATGTCCCTTTTTATAACCATTTATACAATCACATTCGTTGATGTGATCATTACTTTTCTCAATTGCATCTTTATTGAGAATACTTACTTGGATGATTACTTTCGTCCAAGTTTATATTTAAACTAAATTCAGTTATTGTCTTATTATTCACGACTGTGAATAATACGTATCTCTACTGAATTTCTCTTGGAAACGTCATCCTGGATAGGTAACCTATCCAGGTTTTCCAAGTTTTACCTTCTATATGCAACTGTCATTCATCTCTTTGGCGTGTGTGACTTACTTGTCATACTTCAAACTATTTCTTTAGACTCTCATCATCTTCGGATACGAGGGTCCTTCAACTAAAAAGTATACAAAGATTAGTAAGGTTTGACATTAATAAGCGCCCGTATTATAATACAAGGCTTTCTACGACACGTGTTAACACACGTAATTCGTTTAACTATATTGGTCTTTTATCTCTTTCTTTGGGGTAACGTGTTTTACACGACAACCCTATGTGTTGCTTTCAACACTTTACATGCTAGACCGTTAATGTATTGAATAACTTACTGGATTTTGCTATCAAGTCTCGAACCGAACACTTCACTCTTTAACCTTGGGCTCTAATTACCAACCTATAAGACCCTTAGTCTATTTTATACGATTTACATATAAACATCTACTATTATTGTGTATTTTCGATTACAAACACACCTAAAAATACAATTTATTAAAACATTTTAAGAATTTAAAACATTTCAACATCTTGCCTATCAATTCGCCGTTTAAAATGTGACGACGAAACTTTTCGCGAAAGCTTTATTATTTATGTGTTTGGTTCCTCGTTGAGCTTGATCGTCCTCCGGTAAATCAAATAATACCTACATTTCAAATAAACATGAAATGAGTTAGTTTTTGGGTGTTTATAACGTGTATAATCAGGTTCAAAAGCTGGAACAATAGTTAACAAAGTTTTTTTTTCCAGGTCTGGGGGTCTGTCGCAGGGTGCGACATAAGAGACATAAGCATTCGCGGGCCGCGAGGGCTCTCGCGTGTCGCGACGGTGACTTCGGTTGCTGTCGCGTGGCGCGACAAGTCCCTTTTTCCTACAGCTTTAGTGTAAAAACCAGCACATTTCCAGCCAAACCATATTTTACAAAAACGAGCATAACTTGCTCATTTTTTATCCGATTTGACTCACGTTTCTTCCTACGTGATCGTAATTTAATTTTCCATCATATGGAGTTAACATCCGACATATGGATTAAAAAAATTTAGACTTTTAAGCCTTTGGCTTAAAATTGAAATTTTGAACTTTTGACTCGTTCAAGTATTAATCAAACAAACATGTTTATTTGATCCCAATTCCTTATGAACTTCATAAGTTCAATATTGTTTATCTTATTAAGTTCAAATCACGGATTTCATGTGACATCTGTGCTTGTAATAATTGTACGAACTCTAAATTGTTAAATTATCAATAAAAAATGTTATTTGGTACCAATGTTTGTTTATTTATGTTTGATATTTTGCACGTTTTGATTTTTGTTCAATTTCAAACTCTGTATCGCTTTCTGGAAAGTTATACGCAAACTGATGCGTAAACGTAATCAGTTTAACCAAACAAACACTCCGGAACATCATCATATGCTTAACATACCTTAAATAACCTTTACATAACTTAGAAATAAGTTTTGAATGCTTTGGTATGGCAAAATCAAGTTTATTCGTTCGTAGGGACTATTTGTGTCAAACTGAGAAAGTATACCGATTCGTATGGTAACGAACATTCTGGAACTTGATCATAAGTTAAACATGCCATAAATATCCTTTACATAGCTTAGAAATAGGCTTTGAGGGGTTCGGTGTGCAAAAATAAACTTTTTGGTCAATCAGGGACTAAAAGCGTCAAAAAGTACATAAGTTTGCATTTTCGCACATATCTTACGTTTTGAACATACCCGGACTTCCAAAATTTTTTGTAATCATTAAAATATTATATTTTAGTGATTGGAATGCTAAAACTTCATTCGTTTCGCAATTTGGAACGTTTTCGCGTCCGTTACGACTTCCGTCGTAATTAACCGAACACCGTAACCATACAGGCAAACGAGCCGACATCCGTGACATTTCTGAGCATATTTCGAGTTTCCTATGTTTTAACATCCTTTTGGAGCTTAAAAATAGGCTTGACGGGTGTTAAAAGTGCCAAAATGCATCAAAAATCAAGTTCGTAGTCATAGGGGCCTGTTCTGCCAATTGCTGAAACTTACTGCCAGCAACACAAGACCATACGGACCGTATAGGTCTACTTACGGTCTGTAAGCCTTCACCAGTACTGCAGAAACCATTTTTCTTAAAACCCAGTTGCTCCTTTGTTTTGCACATGGTTTCTTTCATCCTATGGACTGGTTTTGGACTTCCCTAGTATTGCAAAACAATGGGCACACATGGAGGGCCAAGATTGAAGCTCGGATTTCAAGAAACGATCCTAATGGTTCTCTGAAATCTATAAATACCCAACCCAATTTCATTCCAAACCCACACTTGATCTGATTTATGTTCTAAGTTGAAGCATTAGCTTCATACCTGAGCATTCTAGATCAAAATCTTCATCGCTTGGACCTCTTGTAAGTTTCTTTCGTGCTTGTTATTGCTTTTCAAGCGTGAAAGTCAAACAGTGTTTGACTTTCTGCTTTGACCAGTCAATGGTCAACATGAAGTACGTTTGAACTTCACAACATGAGCGTAATCACGATGGTCATAGTCTTTTGTGACTATACCTGCTGATTACCACGTTATAAGTTAATTTTAACCATGGTTTTTCATATAAAATTTGCCATAAATTTTGTTACAAAAATTACAAATGTTGGAGGTTGTTTTTAATGAATAAATGTGACTAAGTATGAATTTAGGAAAATATATATTTATATGTCACAATTTGTGTGATTACTTGTATATTATGTGTATTAGTTATATTATTTTAGGACTTGGAATAATATAACTTACCAAAATACCAAGAATTATAATACAAAATATTACCAAAATTCCAAGAGAATGAATATATAATTTATACCCGAATATTGGACAAACCGAACAAGGAATATGGTTTATATATATATATATATATATTCCGGAATTAAGTTCTTATATAAGTTAAACGGTATTTTGGAAACCAAAGAAACGGAAATTATAATTTTTACAAGTGTTACAAAAATACATCATATTTTTGTAAAGTAGAAAATACATTATTTTTGAATAAAGAAAGGATATATATATATATATTTTCTTGAATTATTAGAAGATATAATATTTTGAAGAAAACATATTTTCTTAAACAAATTTAGAATAAATTATTTTTGGGTTGAAAAATGGATTTATAAATATTTTCTAAGTTAATCTTGAAAATATATTATTTTTGAAGTTTATATGAAAATAAAATTATTTTTGCCAAGGGAAAACTTATAGATAATTTTTTATAAAGTTTTCTTAATATATATATTGGTGATTTTTATTGATTAAAAATAATATTCCGGAAAATTTAAATACAAAAATTAAGTATAAGAATACTTAATAAATACAAAAGGAATACGTATTCTCGTACGTACAAATACACACCGGAATACGCCAACAATACTTGGCAAAATACACAAGTCTAAAAAAATACAAGTATAAGTATACCCATCCTTGGGGGAAATTATTCATGAAGGATTACAAAATAATATAAGTTAAAGTATATTATTTTAACAAATCTTCCAATAATTAATAAATATAATTTAAGTTAAAATATTATTATTTTAACAAATAATTATATACTTTGGAAGAATATTTATTACATCAAAAATGTAACTCAAAGATACTAAGTCATAACAATTAAGACTAATAGCCGAGGCACGACCCATCCGTCTAATAAACCATAGCACGTGTGTAGGTAGTCATGCGACCGAGGAGAAGCTTTGAGTTACACCAGTTTTGCAGGACGCAAGATTGTGAGTTTATGTCCCCCTTTTCTTTTAACTGTTTTCAGTTTTATAACTTCGGGGGTGAAATACATGTTACAAATGTTACAATGATTACAAATGGTATGGTTAGCTAAGGAATGAACTGTTAGATCATGTGAATGGGTAGGCGTTAACTTGAGACCATTAATCCTTGTATAAGAACCGAGGGGCATGAGTGATAGATCTATTTGGGTGTTGCAAGCCCCACCCATGGGTCCGTGAGTTTTCCGCATGTGGTGACTATGTCGTTCTAGCCTGGTGGCCCGGTAGGAAATACACAAAGGATTGAGCCTTCCTACATCGTTACACACATATTAATGACCTTGCAAATCATTAATTGATCTGTTCCTTGATGCTTTCATACCGGTTTACAAATACTTACTTACAATGATTACAAATTTATATCGAGCTCACATACAAAACACATGAATTCGCTCAAATTTTGTTGATGTTTTCAAACTACATGTATTTCAGGAAATTGAAAATGGATCTGGCGGGCGTACAAGGTTTTCAAGGTGTGTCTACAATAAATGATGTCATCCGTACTTTTGTAGGGTTTGAAATGGATGTCTTATCCTAGATAAGACATACACTTCAAAGCCTTGTTTTAGCAATGTATTTGTCAAGTCCTTTATGGAACTTTAAACATTCGGATGGTTTTTGTTTTTAAACTCAAAGTCTTGGTTGATGTTAAACAATATGGTTTGTAATATTTGAAACTTAGTAATGGATGAACATCATGGTTTCTATCATATAGTTGTTTGTTATGGTTGAATGCAATGATATTAATCAAGTCACACACAACACGCTTCCGCAAAACTTAGGGTGTGACAGTTTGGTATCAGAGCTTCGATTGTAGCGAACTAGGATTCCTTCTCGAGTCTAGACTACAATCATTAGGGCTCTCTCACGAAAATATTTTTACAAAATATTTTTCATTGCATTTTCAAAACGCCAAGATCCATGCAACAAACGTTTTACAAAAGGAAAGACAAGGAACACAATGCAAGGTCACAGTGGTGGTTTGGTTTGCACGGGGTAGACTAGTTAAGATAGAAAAAAAATCATGAAGGTTAATGTGAATACGTGATTAAGTGATGATTGTCCTTGTTTTCACACGCTAAGTGTTAGTGGTTAACATATGTGCACATGTTATGATTGTTATGCTACAGGTATACATGTCCTCTTCTGAGAGCGGTTTATCAGAGGAGCATGATCCGATGGCGATCGTCTTTGACGACAAGGTGGCGCCCATACCGGAGGTTCTGATTTCAGATACTGACAGTGACCCAGAGATGCTATCTGAGGACGACGATGACTTTCAGCCTTTCGCACTCCCGGATTTTGGAGATGACGTACCTATCGCTGATGGCTTTCCTGTCGAGGATCCTTTTGATATTCCTGCTCCTGTTCATGATCACCTCATCATCGGTCACCCAGATGGTGAGCACATTGTTGCGCCTATCCTCGACGTTGTTCCCCTCGTGGTCATTCCTCCTGAGGATTGGCCCTATGATGACCTTTTTGGCGATGATGTCGATTTATTTTTGGATGGTCCCCCAGCTGATGCTCAGGGTGACGGGGAGATTAATGATGATGTTGTTCTTGTACCTCCTCCTGCTATTCCAGTTATCAAGTTATATTCCGACTCTAGCTTGCATTCATTTTCAGACTCCTTTGAGTCTATGACTTCTTCAGCCTTGCGGGCGGCAGGACTGCAGCTTTATACCACTGATTCAGATGATGACACTGCGATGTCTGCTGCACCAGTATCCCCAGCTCGAGTCCCTACACCTCCACACATCCTAGAGCATGTCCCTGAGCCAGACCCTGTCCCTTTTGGCCAGCCTGATATTGCACCTCTTATTCCAGAGCTGATACCTGAACCCATTGATCTCCCACTTGTTGATCCATTCATTCCACCACCCCCACCCGCTGATGTTGCTCCCCCACCTCCTGTTGAGTCTGATGTTCACCGTACTGACCTACCGATTGTCTTCCTACAGGAGATCCCTGCTCCTCGACCAGGGGAGGGTACCTCAGGACAGCACCCGAGTTTTGACCCATTTGCTTCAGCCGATTTCCCTCCGATCCCACAGACTACACTCTTTACCCCATTTACCTCTGCATCGCTTGATGAGCCATTACAATGGTTCTCTCCCTATACCATGCCTATCTCAGACCCCTACCATCCCTCTCATTATGGAGGCTACACTCGGGATGAGTTGCTTTTGTCGCTTCAGTTGCAGTTTGAGATCTTGAGTCGTAGAGTTCCTGAGTTGGAGTTCGGTGAGGGTGCCTGACGGTCACCCTATCCTTGTCATTCTGTTTTTGTCCCTCCACACTCATCACCGTCAGCTTCGTTCATACCTCCACCTGCTGGTCCCACACATATTCCGGGTTTTGATGCCCGCTTTCTCACTGTATAGCAGCAGATTAGCTTCTGGGTTTGCATAGTACACGAGCTCGAGGAGGATCTTGCACATGTCCATAGTTTTCTTTTCTTCCCTCCTCCTCCTCCGCCATCAGCATAGTAGGTTTTTGGTTTTATGCAGATGCATTACTTTTGGTGAGAGCACTAGAATTGAGCCGAGATAGTGAAGAATGGAAGACCACTTTTTTACTATATTATTTTTGTATATTGACAGACTCATCTGACAAGGGTTGTGTGACCCTATGTCTCTTTTAATGTGATACACATTGTAAACAATGTAACTTGTGGTTGGTAATTAATGAAAGCTCAATCTTCATGTTCTCACTAAACACATTGTTGGATTACATGTTCATGCTATGATACTGTTGTTGCATGGTTGTTGCTATGCTGATTGTTTATATATATATATATATATACATACGACTCCTAGATGATTATTTATATATTTAACGAATAAGGCCTGACCTATCTGATCCTCTTCCCAGAAGGAAGATGCTGCCATGAAGAAATACCGATACCAACAACCCTCTGCCAACGACAGAGGCGGAATTACAAGAGCGCATCTCACAGGCCATCGCACAGCACGAGGCCCTTCACTCCGAACATAGTGGGGGTACCTCAGGGAATAACCCACCAATCGGTAATGTTTAGTCACCAAAGACACATTACAACTCGTTTGGATATTTCCAATCGTGCTCTGCTAATGCTTTCTGTGAATGATGTTGCTTGTGTACATGTTGTACCTATAAGTAGTTCTTGGACTGCACGCCCCTGAATTTCGATGGCACTAGGGGTGTCGTCGCCTTCGTACGCTGGGTGGAGAAGACGGACTCTGTTTTTAGAATGAGTAAATGTGCACCAGAGTAAAGAGTTACGTACATTTCTGGGCTGTTTCTTGACGGGGCACTCTCATGGTGGAACCTCCAGGTGCAGACTTTCAGTGAGGCTGCTGCTTATGCATTGACGTGGAATGAACTGAAAGAATTAATGCGCAAAAAGTATTGTTCTCGAGCGGAGATCCAAAAATTGGAAACGGAATTCTGGAACTTGAAAATGGATGGTCCAAAGGTGGCTGAGTACGTGCAGAGATTTCATGATTTGTCCAGAGTTGTTCCCTATTCGGTGGAACCGGAGTTTAAAATGATAGAACATTTCATCTAGGGATTGGCACCTCAGATTCTGAGCATGGTGACAGCTTCCAAGCCTCCAACTATTTCCGAGGCTATTAACTTAAGAGTGGCACGTACTAAAGAAACAGTTAGGTTGGGGAAGTTTTTGATTTCTGAAGCGAAGAAGAGAGAGACTCATGTGGAGTCATCAGGGGAAAACAAAAGAAAGTTCACTAACTTCAAGAAGGGCACTCGAGTGAACAACAACAATACTAACAAGCGTAGGGATGCTAACCCTCCAGTCGAGGTCAGGACTGGCGCTGCAACCACCAACCCAAAGGACGAGGGAATATGGGCACTCTGCCCAAGTGTGACATCTGTCAGCATCATCATATGGGAAGGTGCAGATATGGGAGACGCGAGAACTGTGGCAAACTGGGGCATGCCAGGGAGGCATGCTGGTATGGTGCTGGACACGGTAGTGGAGGACAAGGTGATAATGGAAACCGTGGTGGGAATGGAAACCAGACTGGAAATCAAAATCTGGGAGGAAATGGTAATTTTGGTGGAAACGGAAATCGTGGTGGTTATAGGAACCAAGCTGGTAACAGAAACCGTGGAGGAGACAATAACAAAAACTACCAGGATGGAAACGGAAACGACAATGGACGCGGCCAAGGATGTTTTGGTTGCGGTGAAATGGGGCACTTTAAGCGGGAATGCCCCAAGAATAATCAGGCACGTGGAAGGGTGTTCACTGGTACGTTCCCTATTAATCAACGTTATGCATCTGTGCTATTTGATCCTGGTGTCGATTTTAGCTTCGTATCCTTAGACATTAAGAATATACTTGGTTTAGTTGCGAATAAGTTAGACGTCCCGTACTCGATAGAACTGGCTAATGGAAGGCTAGTAGAAGCTAATGAGGTGATTAGAAGTTGTATTATGGAGCTTGGAGAGCGTGAGTTTTTGATAGATCTTCAGCCAGTTGATTTGGGAAGCTTCGATGTCGTGGTCGGGATGGACTGGTTGTCTTGCAATCGTGTGGAGATAGTGTGCCATGAGAAGATCATTCGCATTCCGATGGTGAATGAAGAGACGATCGTGATTTACGAAGAGAAGCATGATACACCCTTGTGGATTATTAGTTGTATGAAAGCACATAAATGTCTACATAAAGGATGCGTTGCCTTCTTAGCTCATGTCATTGATAAGGAAGCCGAAGAGCTGAAGATTGAAGGTATCCCTGTGGTAAGGGAATATCATGAGGTCTTCCCCGAAGACTTGCCAGGATTACCTCCTCAACGACAAGTCGAATTCCACATTGACTTGGTTCTAGGCACCGCGCCTGTAGCGAATGCACCTTATCGACTTGCGCCTTGAGAGATGCAAGAGTTATCCACGCAGCTACAGGAGTTATTGGACAAGGGATTTATAAGGCCGAGCTTCTCGCCTTGTGGAGCTCAAGTGGTGTTCGTCAAGAAAAAGGATGGTAGCTTTAGAATGTGTATCAACTACCGGGAGCTGAACAAGCTATCCATCAAGAATCAGTATCCCTTGCCGAGGATTGATGATTTATTCGACCAACTGCAAGGATCAAGCTACTACTCCAAGATTGATCTTCGATCGGGTTATCATCAGTTGCGGATCCAAGAGGAGAGTATACCAAAGACCGCATTCAGAACTCGTTATAGACACTATGAGTTTGTCGTAATGTCGTTTGGGTTGACTAATGCGCCGGCACTGTTTATTGATTTGATGAATCGAGTGTGCAAGCTATATCTTGATAAATTTGTGATCGTATTTATCGAATATATTCTGATTTACTTGCGAACGAAGGAAGAGCACGAACAACATCTCCGAGCCATTCTAGAGCTATTAAAGAAGGAAAAGCTCTACGCTATGTTTTTGAAGTGCGAGTTTTGGATTCGAGAGGTAAAGTTTCTTGGTCATGTGGTAAACGAGAATGGCATTCATGTGGATCCCACAAATATTGAGGCAAACAAGAGCTGGGAAACTCCGAAGAAACCGACTGAGATCCGACAGTTTTTGGGTTTAGGAGGCTATTATCGCAGGTTCATCGAGAATTTCTCCAAGATAGCTCAACCGCTGACATCCCTTACTCAGAAGGACAAAAAGTATGAATGGGGAGAAAAGAAAGAAGAAGCCTTTCAGCTGCTCAAGAACAAGCTATGCGATGCCCCAATATTATCCCTACCCGAAGGCATGGAAGACTTCGTGGTATATTGCGCGCTTCGTGTCAGGGATTGGGTTGCGTGCTCATGCAACACCAAAAGGTTATAGCTTATGCTTCACGCCAACTGAAGGTTCAAGAGAAGAACTATACCACTCATGATCTGGAACTAGGTGCAGTGGTATTTGCCTTGAAGATCTAGTGACACTACCTGTATGGTACTCGATGTACTATTTTAACGGATCACAAGATACTACAACACATATTTGATCAGAAAGAGCTTAATATGCGACAGCGACGTTGGGTTGAGTTGCTGAATGATTATGACTGCGAGATCAAGTATCATCCTGGAAAGACGAATGTGGTAGCAGACGCCTTAAGTCGAAAGGAAAGGATTAAGCCCATAAGGGTTCGGGCTTTAGAAATGATTATTCAGACGGACCTCGCTTCACGTATCCGTGCCGCACAACAAGAAGCTCTTAAGAAGGAGAATCTAAAAGCTGAATATCTTCGAGGAATGGAGAAGAAGTTGGTTCCTAACGAGGAAGGAACCTTGTATTTCATGGGACGCATTTCGGTTCCGCTTTATGGCGGTATTAGAGATGTTATTTTTGATGAAGCTCATAAGTCGAGGTACTCGATCCATCCAGGATCGGACAAGATGTACCAAGATCTGATAGATTATTATTAGTGGCCAAGACTCAAGAGTGACGTTGCTATATATGTTGGGAAATGCCTAACCTGTGCGAAGGTTATGGCCGAATATCAGAAACCTTTAGGTCTTCTGCAACAGCCTGGAATACCCATGTGGAAGTAGGAACAGATTTCAATGGACTTCATAACAAAGTTACCCATGACACCTAGAGGCCATGATATGATTTGAGTAATAGTGGATCGGTTGACAAAGTCTGCGCACTTCCTACCGATTCGAGAGAAAGATAGCACGGCAAAGCTAGCCGAGCTTTACCTCAAGGAGTTAGTAGCACGTCATGGAGTGCCTATCTCGATAATTTCATACAGAGATGGACGGTTTGTGTCAAGGATTTGGCAATCCTTTCAGGAAGCCTTTGGGTCTCAGTTGAATCTGAGTACGGCTTTTCATCCACAGACA
Organism: Helianthus tuberosus; assembly: GCA_030545235.1. Classification (NCBI taxonomy): domain Eukaryota; kingdom Viridiplantae; phylum Streptophyta; class Magnoliopsida; order Asterales; family Asteraceae; genus Helianthus; species Helianthus tuberosus. Next base: position 298,693 of record JARYGA010011515.1, on the reverse strand, counting down.
GACGGACAAAGCGAGCGAACTATTCAGACACTGGAAGACATGCTCCGCGCATGTGTAATGGATTTGGGTGGCAGTTGGGATACTCACCTACCTCTAGTTGAGTTTTCCTACAATAACAGCTACCATTCAAGCCGCACCGTTCGAAGCCCTCTATGGCCGTAAATGCCGCTCACCGTTGTGTTGGGAAAATGCAGGCGACAGACAGATGGTTGGCCCCGAACTGGTCCAAGAAACAATTGACAAGATCATACAGATCCGAGAGCACATCAAGGCGGATCATGATCGATAAAAGAGTTACACAGATCAAAGACGAAAACCTTTGGATTTCGAAGTAGGAGACATGGTTTTGTTGAAAGTCTCACCTTGGAAAGGTGTAGCACGATTTGGGAAACGTGGCAAGTTAAACCCACGTTACATTGGGCCATTCATGTGACATATGTGCTTGTAATCATTGTAAACAATTCAGTTATCAACGAAATAAAGTTATTTTGATCCCAATGTTTGTTTGTTTATGTTTGACATTTTTCATGTTTTGCCTTTATCCAATTTTAAACTTTATATCGCTTTCTGGAAGAATTATACGCAAACTGGTGCATAAACGTAATCAGTTTAACGCAAAAAATACTCCGGAACATCAACATATGCTTAAGATACCTTAAATAACCTTTACATAACTTAGAAATAAGTTTTGAAGGCTTTGGTATGGCAAAATCAAATCTATTCACTTACAGGGACTAAATTTGACAAACTGCGAAAGTATGCCAATTTGAACTGTAACGGACATTCCGAAACATGGCCATAAGTTAAAAACACCTTAAATATCCTTTACATAGCTTAGAAATAGGCTTTGAGAGGTTCGGTGTGCTAAAATAAACTTTATGCTCATTCAGGGACTAAAAGCGTCAAAAAGTGCATAGGTTTGCATTTTCGCGCATAACTTACGTTCTGAATACATCCGGACATCCAAAAATTTATGTAAGCATTAAAATATTTTATTTTAGTGTTTTCCATAAGAAAAAACCATTCGTCGCGCAATTTGGATCGTTTTTCGCGCTTATACGCATTCCGTCGTAATTAAGCAAACATCGTGATCGTACGACCAAACGAACCGACATCCAACATATTTTTGAGCATGTTTCATGTTCCCTATACTTTAACATCCTTATGGAGCTTAAAAATGGGTTTCACGGGTGTTAGAAGTGCCAAAACACGACCATACGCGCACAGGGACTAAAACAGACAACTTTGAAAGTTGTTGGTCTGCAGACCAGCTTACGGTCCGTAAGGCTGAGGACCATACGGTCCGTAAGGTATCCCCAGATCAGCAGAATGTTGATCCCAGCTTAATCCAGCTGCTCCACACTTGTGCACATGGTTTTGAGCATTTCTAGGGGCTCCCCTGGTTTTCTAAAACAGTAGGCTCGATGTGTACGGCTAGGATTGAATCACGGTTTTCAAAAAATGATCCTAATGGTTCTACGAACACTATATATACCCCTCCATTCTCATTTGCAAAACCCACAATTTGAATCTGATTCATGCTCTCTAAGTGGAAGTATATGTTTCCTACCTGAGAGAGAATCGGATCAAATACTTGCGGGGACCCTTTGTAAGTGTTCCTTCGTTCTTTTTATGCGTTTTTAGATTGAAAGTCAAACTGCATTTGACTTTCTGCATTGACCAGTTTATGGTCAATGCGAAGTTCGTTTGAACTTCATAACGTGAGTGTAATCATGATGGTCATAGTCCCTAGTGACTATACCTACTGATTACCACGTTATCTAGGCTCAGTGACGAGTCGTAGTTTCGGGAAAAATGCGTGTTCTCACGTATTTTGTTACCAAACTACTCTAGGATATCAAAACCCTTTGTTTTGATATCAAAACCCGTTTTCTAACTTGACTAAACATGTTCTAGCATGTTTAGCTCGTCACTTTTAGATTTGTGCTTGTCTAGGGTCTTAAGGGTAAGTGATCTAATCAATCGCTTATGCTTTCGAACCCGACCCATTTGGTCGATCATTAGGATCCGACCAAACACTTTAGGTGACCATAGTTGTATAGGGAATAACCTTCCGAGGTTATACCTTATGGTCACATCGTTTGAGTAGTTGTATGATAAGTAGTTCTTATGCCTTAGGTAAATTACCAAAATACCCTTTGTGCGCCAAAATTCATTTTAAGCCTATGTAACCCAAATTTTGACATCTAAACTGATTTAGCAACAATATTAGACATGTTATGGCATATATTACTTGTCATAGGACTAGTTAGGCGTTCCGAACGCGTTTTACGCGAACGAGGCGTTAAAGTAGCATAAGCTACCAAAACGGGTCGTGACGGGTCAAAAGCACTTAGGATAAGTTTCGATTTAGTATGTAGGCTTTGTTAAACCATATTACATGAGTTCCTACACTCATTTGGTTTACGAACCCTCATGCTACCCGATCCTCCGAATAGGTCCGTTTATTAATGTAGTTACCTATATTAGGTGCCGTTTGATTCTGTAATCTCTAGCTTTGCTTGGTGGATATCTAAAGTCTATTGAGCAATCTCAAGTGAGTACATAGACCCCTCTTTTACTGTTTTTCAAACATTTTGGGGTGAAACACATGTGCCTACTTGTTATTTTCATGCTTTCCATGCTTTCATATCATATACTTGCTATGTTCATTAGTACACTTATAGTACATAATTTCATTGTGTTTTTGCTATGTATGTCCTTTGTAGCATACTTCGTACATCGTTTTACATGTCATTTTATGCTATTTATGTTCAGTTAGCACATACTTAGTACATTGTTTTACATTACTGCTATGTATGTTCACCATACATAGTGCATTCGTTTTTCATCACATGCTATGTATGTCCGTTTTGCCGCATACTTAGTACATTTTCCTCACATGCTTACATTTTGGGATATGACATTTGGCTTGTTAAGTGGGACCATGTACATTCATTAACTTTGATCACGCCGCTCGTTAGTAGGTAATGGTTCCAAAGGAATTGACAACTCCCGTTCCTGACACCCTAGGTATGTTTGGATGAAAGGAATGACCGAATCCGATAAAACATAATACCGATAGACCTTTAATTTGTTTAAGGGCTTATCACCACAGTCACAAGGCTTGGATGTATGCATTTTTACAACACCGCATAAATGTTTGTATTCAGTATAGCATGCATTTCCACAAGACGTAACGTTGATTTAAACCACGTTTTACTTCAATACATTGTTTTGTGCATTTTTATCTGTGGCTCAGTAGATATATATATATATATATATATATATATATATATATATATATATATATATATATATATATATATATATATGTTTCACTTGCCATACATGACATTTTGTTTACACATTACATATTTGACATTTGACATAGACATTTTGATATTGATATACATATTTCATGGACTACATTTTGACATAAACATATTGACATGATTCACACAAAGACATTTGACAAATGGTTTAGACATGGGCAATTTACATTGGTGGTATGGTTGGGTAAAATGATCTGAGTAACGAGGCGTGTGTAATATGATACAAGCATGGTGGATACGCCGCTGGAACTTCCTATATATAAGTGCTTGTATGGTATTACATATTGTAGCGTTATTTGAATCATTTCAAATTAGACATATAATATTTTATACAAATAACATATTTTTTTAAGACATCGTTTTTACAAACAACTTAATTTATACAAAACTCATTTTACCCAGTTATTCATTTAACCACACATTACTCTTTTACATATCATCTACTTTATCATCGCTTTTCAAAAGATTTATAAAACAAAACAATTAACAAGGTTCATGACTGACTTTTGTTAAACAACTTCTTCTTAAACTGAAGTCATGAATCCTATTTTTACAAAACCTATGTATCTCACAGGCATTTTTATGCTGACGTACCTATTTTCACATGTGTTTCAAGAGTTGTTGCTTAGGATGATGATCGTGACACTAGGGCGGACCTGTGCCTTAGAGAATTAAAATAAAGATAGGCTTAGTTTAATTATGTTGTGTACTCTTTGGTTCTTGTTTTGAAACAATGTATTCCACCTTTGGTTGTTGAATAAAATGAAATTTTAATTACCATGGTTGTGGAACAATAATTCTGTTACAACACTCCCCGACGTTTCCGCCATGATTTGATGTTTTACGCGGTCGGGGTGTGACAATTCAGGATATTGGAAAGGGTTGGTACCGTAGCGTACAAGTTGGAATTACCAGAAGAACTAAACTGTGTTCACAACACATTTCATGTGTCAAACCTGAAGAAAAGCCTAACTCAGGAGACAGTCATCATCCCTGCGGATGAAGTGCATATCAACAACACGCTCCACTTTACTGAAGAACCCGTCGAGGTTACAGACTGGAAAGTTAACAAGACTCGAAGGAGTAGTGTTAAGCTTGTCAAGGTTAGATGGAATTAGCGTCACGCCCAGAGTTTACTTGGGAGCGTGAAGATCGAATGAAATCAAAGTATCCACATTTGTTCCCTAACTCCCCTGAAACTGATAACGCAGCTTAAAATTTCGGGACGAAATTTTCTTAGCGGGTGGAGCATGTGACAACTGTCAAATTTCCATGTATCCGTACAATAATTAAACCGTAATTTACAGCTTAATGACAGTGCTTGATTTAAATTAATGACATGAATGCGTTCTGATTATTGTCATATACAAACAGGTGCATCACATATTGCATGATGTCAAATCATTATTGCATGTAACACTTTATGATTCAAATTATGCACGAAACAAAGTTAGCACAATTATCAAACAAACTTAAAGTACTGACGTGTAACATCTGTGCTTGTAATCATTATGAACTGTAACACCTGTGCCTCCACGGCCATCAAACAAATACCAAACCAATGAAATATTATATTTCATACTTGGGATTTGTAAAAATATGTGTATCATTTACACATATCAATTTTTGTTCAATTCCAAACTCTAAATCGCTTTCTGGAAGGTTATACGTGCACCGATGCGTAAATATAACCAGTTTAATGCAACAAACACTCCGGAATTGTGACATAGGCTTAACATACCTTAAATAACCTTTACATAACTTAGAAATAAGTTTTGAAGGCTTTGGTATGGCAAAAACAAGTTAATTCGCTTACAGGGACTAAACTTGACAAACTGCGAAAGTATGCCAATTTGAACTGTAACAGACATTCCGGAACATGACCATAATTAAACACACCTTAAATATCCTTTATATAGCTTAGAAATAGGCTTTGAGGGGTTCGGTGTGCTAAAATAAACTTTTGGCTCATTCAGGTACTAAAAGCGTAAAAAAGTGCACAAGTTTGCATTTTCGTGCATAACTTACGTTCTGAATACATCCGGACATCCAAAAATTTATGTAAACACTAAAATATTTTATTTTAGGGTTTGGCATAAGAAAAATCCATTCGTCATGCCATTTGGATCATTTTTCGCGCTTATGCGCATTCCGTCGTAATTAACCGAACAACGTAACCGTACGGCTAAACGAACCGACACCCGAGATATTTTTGAACACATTTTAAGTTCCCTATACTTTAACTTCATTTTAGAGCTTTGAAATGGGGTTAACAGGGCTTAAACGTGTCAAAAAAACGCATCGAAAACCAAGTTTTGAGGTTGCAGGGACTGAAACTGTAAATCTGCCAAACTAGGTCCATAAACAGGGGCCAGATGCAGCAAAATGTTTTTTTTTCATCTTTTAACAGCCCTTAACACTCTCCAAAGGTCAAGTGCCAAGTGTCAAACTCTTATGGTGAGTGGCCTTTTTGGGTACCATAAGGTTCCGACACATGTACGGATGAGATTAAGGCACGTATTTCGACAAACGATCCTAATGGTGGACCATTCACTATAAATACCCCTTGCCATCCAACCTCTAAACTCACTAGAATCTGATCTCAAATGCTCTAAGTTGAAACCTTTGTTTCATACCTGAGCTATTTTGATCTAGATTAGCATTCGGGGACCCTACGTGAGTATTCTTTCGTTCTTTTATTGCTTTTCGAGTCTGAAAGTCAAACTTTGTTTGACTTTCTGCATTGACCAGCTTATGGTCAATGCGAAGTTCGTTTGAACTTCGCAACGTGATTGTAATCACGATGGTTATAGTCCTTTGTGACTATACCTACTGATTACCACGTTATCTAGGCTCAGTGACGAGCCGTAGTTTTGGTCAGAATACGTATTCTTGCGTATTTTGTAACCAAACTACTTATGGGTATCAAAACCATTTGTTTTGATACCAAACCTGTTTTCTAAACTTAGTTAAGCATGTTTTAACATGCCTAGCTCGTCACTTTTAGTTTAGTGCTTATATAGGGTCGTAAGGTAAGCGATTTAAACAATCATTTATACTTTCGAACCCGACCCGTTTGGTCGATCATTAGGATCCGACCAAGCACATTAGGTGACCATAGTATATAGGGAATAACCTTCCGAGGTTATACCTTATGGTTGCTTCGTTTAAGTAGTTGTATGATAGGTAGCTTATATGCCTTAGGTAAATTACCAAAATGCCCTTTTGACGCCAAAATTCATTTTAAGCATATGTAACATAACTTTTGACATCTAAACTGATTTGAAAACAATATTAGACATGTTAAGGCATATGTTACTTGTCATAGGACTAGTTAGGCGGTCCGAACGCGTTTTACGCGAACGACGCGTTAAAGTAGCATAAGCTACCTAAACGGGTCGTAATGGGTCGTAAGCACTTAGGTTAGGTTTCATTTAGTATGTAGGCTTTGTTAAACCATACTACATGAGTTCCCATACTCATTTGGTTTACGAGCCCTCATTCTACCGATCTTCCGATTTAGGTCCGGTTTATTAATGTAGTTACCTATATTAGGTGCCGTTTGATATTCCGAGATCTCTAGCATTGCTTGGTGGTTATCTTAGGACTTCTGAGCAATCTCAAGTGAGTACATAGACCCCTCTTTTACTATTTTCCAAACGTTTTGGGGTGGAACACATGTGCCTACTTGTTACTTTCATGCTTTCACATTATATACATGCTATGTTCATTAGTACACTATTAGTACATGATTTCATTACATTTTATGCTATGTATGTCCATTGTGTGCATACTTAGTACATTGTTTTACATCACATCACATCACATGCTATGTATGTCCATTTAGTACATGCTTAGTACATTATTTTACATTGCATCTCTGTTGCATATGTTCCAGTAACATATGGACACATTGTTTTACAGCTCTACCTTGTATGTTTACTCTAGCATACTAGGTACATTATCTTCATAAAACATGCTTACATTTTGGTATGACATTTGGTTTGTTTAAACTATACTATACATTCATTAACACCGATCACGTCGCTCGGTAGTAGGTAGTGGTACCATAGGACTTGACAAATCCCATTCCTGAAATCTCGGGTTTGTTTGGACGTAAGGAATGACCGAATCTGAATACATATTCTTTTGATAACTCATTTTTACATAGTTATCCGACTGTCGCAAGGCTTGGATGTATGAATTTTTACAATACCGCATAAATGTTCATATTCAGTATAGCATGCATATATTTTACAAAACATAACTTTGATTTAAACCAAGTTTTACTTCAATACTTTGTTTTGTGCATTTCATCTATGGTTTAGTTGATGCATTTCACTAGCCATACATAAACTTTTGTTACACGTTATTTGACTACTTTTGGACTATCAACATTTGACATGGTTTATACAAGGACTTTTGACAATTGGTTTAAACATAGACATCTTATATTGGTGGTTTGGTTTGAGTAAGTGATTTAAGTAACGAGGCGTGTGTAATATGATACAAGCATGGTGGATACGCCGCTGGTACTTCCTATATATAAGTGATTGTATGGTATTACATATCGTTGCGTTATTTGAAATCATTTCAATTTAGACATATAACATTTTATACAAATAACATACTTTTCACAATACATTGTTTTACAAACAACTTAACTTATACAAACTCATTTTTACATGGTTATTCATTTAACCATGCATTATTCTCTTATTTATACATATCATCTGAACTTATTGTTTTTCAAATAGGTTACAAAGCCAAAGCAAATTACAAGGTTCATGACTAAACATTTTCTTAAACAGATGTCATGAATCTTATTTTCACAAAACCTATGTACTCGCCGGCATTTTTATACTGACGTACCTATTTTCACATGTGTTTCAGGAAATGAAGCATAGGATTGATCAAGATACACTTAGGCGGACATGGGCCTTAGTGACAATAAAAGATGCAAGACTAGTTATTTTGTTATGTTTCTTTGATTGTCAAGTCATTGTAACTCTTTTAATCAATAAAACAATATTTCAAGTTCCATGTGTTATGAAACAATGATTCTGTTACAACACTCCCCGATGTTTCCGCCACGTTTTGTAGGTTCTACGTGGTCGGGGTGTGACAGAAAAGTTGGTATCAGAGCTCATGGTTATAGGGAATTAGGTTATTAGTAATACTTTGACCTAGTCTATAACCTTCTTAGGACCCTAACGCGATTTTACTTGCGTTTAGTCATAAAACAATACGGTCACCTATCCTTAGGCGACAACCACAACAAGAACATAAATTTCAAAACCACTTTGAAAACTAATCATCTGTTCTAGGATGATTGATTACTAGGTTTTGAACCCTTTATTGTAAGGTTTTGAACCCTCTGTTATATGGTTTTGAACCCCTTTGAGTTTTTCAAAACCTCGTCAAGGTCTTGGGTTTTAAATAATGTGAACACGTGCAAACTGGAAGGGTGAATGCCTGTATTCTGGGTTTTCTGTCTAGGCAAGCACTTCGTATACATCTCATCAGACGCGAGACCAGTTGTGCTTACCTGGGAATTCTTGGGATGAGTGTTCACTTATAGGCGAGCATGTCTTCGCGATACATTATTTTTGACCCATTTACTTTGATTTGTCACCATCTCATTTGTTTGCCTTAGGAAACAAACAAATGATCACAATTTTCATTCGTTACCATTCTGTATTGATTATCCAATAACCTTTCACCTGTTTCTTCCTATGCCTTTCATTTGCTTCTAGAATGTCTCTTCCTCTCAGCACCGGTCAAATGTCCGAGCAGACAGCCAAATTCGCTCAACGAATAGGCGAAGTAGTCCTGAAGACTGTTGAATTAACTACTACCATGTATCGTCTCCAGGATGAAGCCACTCAAGAGTCACCAAGACAGGCAGGACCTAGTCAGGTGACAGCACCATCAGCCAAGAAACCAATCTAGGAATCAAAGACCATGGATGAACGATCTCCTAAGAAGTCAAAGAAGCGAAAGGCTTCTCAGAATTTTGCCGTGGTCGCTCACAATGATCAAGCCGTCCCCAACCAACCAGCTCAACCCCCTACTAGGAAGCCATACAATGGAACTGCACCCTTGTGCAACCAATGTAGCCTCCATCATCATGCTAGTGTGAAGTGCCGCAAATGCCAGATTTGTGGACTTATAGGTCATACAGCAAGGGTTTGCCCAACTGCAGCTGTACCAAATCAAGCTGATGACAATCCTGCTCAAGCTCGTTTCTCGCCGGGGTCTTGCTACAACTGTGGCGAGATGGGCCATTTTCGGAGGGATTGCCCAAAGCTTGCTAATGCAAATCTGACCCTCGGATGAGCATTTGACTGAACAAAGGATGTTGCTGTCTTATGCTTTTGTTCTTTTATTTTCTTGTAATGTGAAACAATCTGTTTTGTTTATAAATAAATTATTGTTCACAAATTCTGATGTACAATTGTAGTTACATATGTGTATGACTTTTCCTATGATACCTACATTAAGGAACTATATTCCTTACAAACTACTTTTGCGAATTTCCCATTCTTGCGTTTGTTCATGATTCCTTTGGAAAATTCTAAGTACTCATTTCATTCTAGGAAACGAAGTACAAGAAATAAATCGAAATTATGAGTAATCGTGCTTTTCACACATCTGTGCCTTTGAATTCTTGGATAGATAACTAAGAGTATTTTCAAATCTCATACCCATTACGTTCTGATTTCTTCAACATGCATAACATAAGTTTTCAAAACAACCTACATGATTTCAAAACATCCTATACATAGTTCGAAAACATTTTTAATATAGTGTATTTACTTAAACATAACAAATGCACAAAGCTTTGTCTGTATTTTCAAAAACAACCTTCAGGATTTCAAAATGTCTCATATAGCCTGAAAACAATATTAGTACAATATATTTTCTTATCAAGTGCATGATTTCAAAAGCATCATTCATGTTTTCCAATAACCTTATACATAATTTCAAAATTCATTTCGCATGATTTTAAAACATTTTTATGAATATACCTACCTAATACAACTACTTTATGATTTCAAAGGTATTATATATAAGGTTTCAAAAACATTGAACACATTTTTAGAACCTCATGCATAGTATTGCAAAAAAAATATTTTTCTCATGCATTGACTTAACCTTCAAATTTCGCTTCATATGTCGCCTTGGCATATCGAGCATCTCAACTTCATAAGCATTTCAACTTCATGTTTTGACTTAAGCACGTCCAGTGCAAGGTTTCAAAACATCTTCAACCTCTAAAATCCATAAGGGATCTTTTTATCTTCACAATTAGATCCTTGTGGATAATTGTCATACAAATCAGAGTCCTTAATTGGATTCCTTATGTACCTAAATTCGAACATTTTGGTTCCTAATAATCGAAATCGAATTTTCTTTTTGAATCTTTCTATCTTTATAGTTAGATTATTGATAACGTTTAAAGTACCAAATGAAATCCACGGAATGGATTCCTAGTGTGCTTTAAATGCATGTACGCAATTAACAAGACAAATTAACAAACAATTTTGTGGTTATGTGACTATGTGTTTATTCATCTTATGTTTTCTTTTATGCATTTTGTGTTTTTATACTGGATATTTGTTATCCAAATCCTCGCAGGATCTTTCATATCTCCATATGAGGGATTCGTAGCAGGATAGTCAAAAGGTACTGCCTTAAATCCTTAATGGGCTTCTATATAATAGGTAAGACCCTTGGATTATATAGTACCACTCCATGTTTCATAAGAGACCCTTTTAGAGGTCTAGTAAAAAAGATTGATTCACAATCTGGTTAAAGGACGACATCTAGTGATGTAGCTGAACAGACTCCTTGATAGTCTATTTAGATCATTTATTGACTTAATTAAAAGGACTCTATGGCGGTCTAGTCACACTCATCACAGGTTTGTTCATTTGGTTTTACACTACACATTATAAAATAGACTGTGTGAACTGTGCAAGGAATTGTCTAATTATGGACGCGTACATAATTATGAAATTTAGTGCACAGAAACCCAGTAAGATTTATTATGTGTAAGAACCGATAGCGACAACAATAACAAAATGAGAACGATGTAATGGAGGTACGGTGGACGCACCAATGACGCTTCATATACTTGTATATAAGTGTCCCTCTTACATTGCAAGCATAATGTTATTAAGGTTACTAGAAGTTCAGAACCCTAACCAATATTGTTCGATCTTTTCAACTTCATGTTTTAAACTCTCACAAGTTTCCTCTAAATAAATTTCGGGACGAAATTTCCTAAAGTAGGGGAGACTGTAACACCTGTGCCTCCATGGCCATCAAACAAATACCAAACCAATGAAATATTATATTTCATACTTGGTATTTGTAAAAATATGTGTATCATTTGCACATATCAATTTTTGTTCAATTCCAAACTCTAAATCGCTTTCTGGAAGGTTATACGTGCACCGATGCGTAAATATAACCAGTTTAATGCAACAAACACTCCGGAATAGTGACATAGGCTTAACATACCTTAAATAACCTTTACATAACTTAGAAATAAGTTTTGAAGGCTTTGGTATGGCAAAAACAAGTTAATTCGCTTATAGGGACTAAACTTGACAAACTGCGAAAGTATGCCAAATTGAACTGTAACAGACATTCCGGAACATGACCATAAGTTAAACACACCTTAAATATCCTTTATATAGCTTAGAAATAGGCTTTGAGGGGTTCGGTGTGCTAAAATAAACTTTTGGCTCATTCAGGTACTAAAGGCGTCAAAAAGTGCACAAGTTTGCATTTTCGTGCATAACTTACGTTCTGAATACATCCGAACATCCAAAAATTTATATAAACACTAAAATATTTTATTTTAGTGTTTGGCATAAGAAAAATCCATTCGTCACGCCATTTGGATCATTTTTCGCGCTTATGCGCATTCCGTCGTAATTAACCGAACAACGTAACCGTACGGCTAAACGAACAGACACCCGAGATATTTTTGAACACATTTTAAGTTCCCTATACTTTAACTTCATTTTAGAGCTTTGAAATGGGGTTAACAGGGCTTAAACGTGTCAAAAAAACGCATCGAAAACCAAGTTTTGAGGTTGCAGGGACTGAAACTGTAAATCTGCCAAACTAGGTCCGTAAACAGGGGCCAGATGCAGCAAAACGTTCTTTTTCATCTTTTAACAGCCCTTAACACTCTCCAAAGGTCAAGTGCCAAGTGTCAAACTCTTATGGTGAGTGGCCTTTTTGGGTACCATAAGGTTCCGACACATGTACGAATGAGATTAAGGCACGTATTTCGACAAACGATCCTAATGGTGGACCATTCACTATAAATACCCCTTGCCATCCAACCTCTAAACTCACTAGAATCTGATCTCAAATGCTCTAAGTTGAAACCTTTGTTTCATACCTTAGCTATTTTGATCTAGATTAGCATTCGGGGACCCTACGTGAGTATTCTTTCGTTCTTTTATTACTTTTCGAGTCTGAAAGTCAAACTTTGTTTGACTTTCTGCATTGACCAGCTTATGGTCAATGCGAAGTTCGTTTGAACTTCGCAACGTGATTGTAATCACGATGGTTATAGTCCTTTGTGACTATACCTACTGATTACCACGTTATCTAGGCTCAGTGACGAGCCGTAGTTTCGGTCAGAATACGTATTCTTGCGTATTTTGTAACCAAACTACTTATGGGTATCAAAACCATTTGTTTTGATACCAAACCTGTTTTCTAAACTTAGGTAAGCATGTTTTAACATGCTTAGCTCGTCACTTTTAGTTTAGTGCTTATATAGGGTCGTAAGGTAAGCGATTTAAACAATCGCTTATACTTTCGAACCCGACCCGTTTGGTCGATCATTAGGATCCGACCAAGCACATTAGGTGACCATAGTATATAGGGAATAACCTTCCGAGGTTATACCTTATGGTTGCTTTGTTTAAGTAGTTGTATGATAGGTAGCTTATATGCCTTAGGTAAATTACCAAAATGCCCTTTTGACGCCAAAATTCATTTTAAGCATATGTAACATAACTTTTGACATCTAAACTGATTTGACAACAATATTAGACATGTTAAGGCATATGTTACTTGTCATAGGACTAGTTAGGCGGTCCGAACGCATTTTATGCGAACAACGCGTTAAAGTAGCATAAGCTACCTAAACGGGTCGTAATGGGTCGTAAGCACTTAGGTTAGGTTTCATTTAGTATGTAGGCTTTGTTAAACCATACTACATGAGTTCCCATACTCATTTGGTTTACGAGCCCTCATTCTATCCGATCTTCCGATTTAGGTCCGGTTTATTAATGTAGTTACCTATATTAGGTACCGTTTGATATTCCGAGATCTCTAGCATTGCTTGGTGGTTATCTTAGGACTTCTGAGCAATCTCAAGTGAGTACATAGACCCCTCTTTTACTGTTTTCCAAATGTTTTGGGGTGGAACACATGTGCCTAGTTGTTACTTTCATGCTTTCACATTATATACATGCTATGTTCATTAGTACACTATTAGTACATGATTTCATTACATTTTATGCTATGTATGTCCATTGTGTGCATACTTAGTACATTGTTTTACATCACATCACATCACATGCTATGTATGTCCATTTAGTACATGCTTAGTACATTATTTTACATTGCATCTCTGTTGCATATGTTCCAGTAACATATGGACACATTGTTTTACAGCTCTACCTTGTATGTTTACTCTAGCATACTAGGTACATTATCTTCATAAAACATGCTTACATTTTGGTATGACATTTGGTTTGTTTAAACTATACTATACATTCATTAACACCGATCACGCCGCTCGGTAGTAGGTAGTGGTACCATAGGACTTGACAAATCCCATTCCTGAAATCTCGGGTTTGTTTGGACGTAAGGAATGACCGAATCTGAATACATATTCTTTTGATAACTCATTTTTACATAGTTATCCGACTGTCGCAAGGCTTGGATGTATGAATTTTTACAATACCGCATAAATGTTCATATTCAGTATAGCATGCATATATTTTAAACATTTGTTACACATTACTTGACTACTTTTGGACTATCAACATTTGACATGGTTTATACAAGGACTTTTGACAATTGGTTTAAACATAGACATCTTATATTGGTGGTTTGGTTTGAGTAAGTGATTTAAGTAACGAGGCGTGTGTAATATGATACAAGCATGGTGGATACGCCGCTGGTACTTCCTATATATAAGTGATTGTATGGTATTACATATCGTTGCGTTATTTGAAATCATTTCAATTTAGACATATAACATTTTATACAAATAACATACTTTTCACAATACATTGTTTTACAAACAACTTAACTTATACAAACTCATTTTTACATGGTTATTCATTAAACCATGCATTATTCTCTTATTTATACGTATCATCTGAACTTATTGTTTTTCAAATGATTTACAAAGACAAAGCAAATTACAAGGTTCATGACTAAACATTTTCTTAAACAGATGTCATGAATCTTATTTTCACAAAACCTATGTACTCGCCGGCATTTTTATGCTGACATACCTATTTTCACATGTGTTTCAGGAAATGAAGCATAGGATTGATCAAGATACACTTAGGCGGACATGGGCCTTAGTGACAATAAAAGATGCAAGACTAGTTATTTTGTTATGTTTCTTTGATTGTCAAGACATTGTAACTCTTTTAATCAATAAAACAATATTTCAAGTTCCATGTGTTATGAAACAATGATTCTGTTACAACACTCCCCGATGTTTCCGCCACGTTTTGTAGGTTCTACGTGGTCGGGGTGTGACATGAACAGTTCTATTATCAATAAAACAATGTTATTTGATCCCAATGTTTGGTTATTTATGTTTTACATTTTTCATGTTTTGACTTTTATTCAATTTCAAACTCTATATCACTTTCTAGAGAGTTATACGCAAACTGGTGCGTAAACGTAGCCAGTTTAATGCGAAAAATACTACGGAACATCAACATATACTTAACATACCTTAAATAACCCTTACATAACTTAGAAATAAGTTTTAAAGGCTTTGGTATGGCAAAAACAAGTTAATTCGCTTACAGGGACTAAACTTGACAAACTGCGAAAGTATGCCAATTTGAACTGTAGTGAACATTCCAGAACATGACCATAAGTTAAACATACCATAAATATCCTTTACATAGCTTAGAAATAGTCTTTGAGGGGTTCGGTATGCTAAAATAAACTTTTGAGGTCATTCAGGGACTAAAAACGTCAAAAAGTGCACAAGTTTGCATTTTCGCGCATAACTTACGTTCTTAATACATCCGGACATCCAAAAATTTATGTAAGCACTAAAATATTTTATTTTAGTGTTTGGCATAAGAAAAATCCATTCGTCACGGCATTTGGATCATTTTTCGCGCTTATGCGCATTCCGTCGTAATTAACCGAACAACGTAACCGTGCGGCTAAACGAACCGACACCCGAGATATTTTTGAACACATTTTAAGTTCCCTATACTTTAACTTCATTTTAGAGCTTTGAAATGGGGTTAACGGGGCTTAAACGTGTAAAAAAAACGCATCGAAAACCAAGTTTTGAGGTTGCAGGGACTGAAACTGTAAATCCGCCAAACTAGGTCCATAAGTAGGGGCCAGATGCAGCAAAACGTTTTTTTTCAGCTGTTAACAGCCCTTAACACTCTCCAAAGGCCAAGTGCCAAGTGTCAAACTCTTATGGTGGATGGCAAATGAGTTACCACAACTTTCCAACAAGTGTACGGCTTAGATCGTGCCCCCTTTTCCAAGAAATGATCCTAACGGTGAACCAAAAACTATAAATACCCACCTCCACCCTTCACTTTTCCTCACAAGAATCTGATCTAATGTGCTCTAAGTTGAAACCTTTGTTTCATACCTGAGCTATTTTGATCTAGATTAGCATTCAGGGACCCTTCGTAAGTGTTCCTTCGTTCTTTTATTGTTTTTCGAGTCCGAAAGTCAAACTTTGTTTGACTTTCTGCATTGACCAGTTTATGGTCAATGCGAAGTTCGTTTGAACTTCGCAACGTGATTGTAATCATGATGGTTATAGTCCCTTGTGACTATACCTACTGATTACCACATTGTCTAGGGTCGTAAGGGTAAGCGATCTAATAAATCGCTTATACCTTCGAACCCGACCCATTTGGTCGATCATTAGGATCTGACCAAACACATTAGGTGACCATAGTATATAGGGAATAACCTTCCGAGGTTATACCTTATGGTCGCTTCGTTTAAGTAGTTGTATGATAGGTAGTTTATATGCCTTAGGTAAATTACCAAAATACCCCTTTGATGCCAAAATTCATTTTAAACATATGTAACATAACTTTTGACATCTAAACTGATTTGACAACAATATTAGACATGTTAAGGCATATGTTACTTGTCATAGGACTAGTTAAGCGGTCCGAACGCGTTTCACGCGAGCGACGCGTTAAAGTAGCATAAGCTACCTAAACGGGTCGTAATGGGTCGTAAGCACTTAAGTTAGGTTTCAATTAGTATGTAGGCTTTGTTAAACCATATGACACGAGTCTCCATACTCGTTTGGTTTACGAACCCTCATTCTATCTAAATCTTCCGATATAGGTCCGGTTTATTAACATAGTTACCTATATTAGGTGCCGTTTGATTCCGTGATCTCTAGCATTGCTTGGTGGTTATCTTAGGACTTCTGAGCAATCTCAAGTGAGTACATAGACCCCTCTTTTACTATTTTCCAAACTGTTTTGGGGTGAAACACATGTGCCTACTTGTTACTTTCATGCTTTCCATGTTTTCACATCATATACCTGCTATGTTCGTTAGTACATTATAGTTCATGATTTGTTACCTTTATGCTATGTATGCCCCTTGTGTGTGTACTTAGTACATTGTTTTACATTACATTTCATGCTATATATGCCCATTGTGGGTGTACTTAGTACATTGTTTTACATTACATTTCATGCTATGTATGTCCATTATGGGCATACTTAGTACATTGCTTTACATTACATTTCATGCTATGTATGTCCATTGTGTGCATACTTAGTACATTGTTTTACATTACATTTCATGCTATGTATGCCCATTGTGTGCGTACTTAGTACAGTTGTTTTCATCACATGCTTACATTTTGTTATGAAATTTGGGTTGTTTACAATGGAACAATACATTCATTAACATTAGCTACGCCGTTCGTTAGTAGGTAGTGGTACCATAGGAATTGACAACTCCCGTTCCTGAAATCCTGGGTTTGTTTGGATTGGAAGGAATGACCGAATTCGATATACATAACTTAGATAAACCTTTAATTTGTTTAAGGGTTTATCTGTCACACCCTGTCTTTTGCGGAAGCGTATGATGTGTGACTAGCTTGTTATCATTGCATTCAATCGTAATAAACAACTACATAATCAAAACGATGTTCATCCATTTATGAAAGTTTAAGTATTACAAACACTTGTTATTTAAGTTTTCAAAACACGACCTTTGACAAGGTTACAATTCAACAAAAGTGGATGACATCTAAACCTGTAGTCTACTTCTAGTTACGACACTTGCGCCCAAGATCCATCCTGTCACCTGAAATACATGTAATTTTGGAAAACATCAACATAAAGTTGAGCGAGTTCATGCGTTTTTGTATTTCACGTTTTTATACTTTGTATGAAAACATAGTATGTGTCATGTATAATTCAAGTCTTTCTTGAGTACCCCACGTACTCAAGTATAATTCCCGTTTTCTTGAGTACCCCACGTACTCAAGTATCATTCAAGTTTTCTTGTGTACCCCACGTTTTAAATGATTGTTTATACAAGGACATTAAGGCACGTGAGGACATAGGGAGCATTAGTATTTTCTCCCTCAAGGCATGTGAGGACATAGGGAGCATTAGTATTTTCTCCCTCAAGGCATGTGAGGACATAGGGAGCATTAGTATTTTCTCCTTTAACTGTGTCGATTACCCTCGACTGTGTCGATTAACCTCGACTGTGTCGATTTCCCTTGACTGTGTCGATTTCCCTCGACTGTGTCGATTTACCTCGACTGTGTCGATTTCCCTCGACTGGGACACCGAAGCACTCATGAGGTCACATAAGGATCATGAGTGGGGCTCGGCCGTACCCGTTAGATCTAACCCTCGTCCCTAATTAATGATTGTTTTTAATGGCTTGGTACTAGTATTCACCAAGACTTTATGGCATCTTTTGTATTAGTCTATGCTCACATGATCTAGTATTTTCTAGGCTTTTCTTAATGCTCATCATATTGCACTCACCACGAGTGCTTCTCGTATTCTCAAATCATATTGCACTCGGTTCTCGTTCTCACCAAGAGTGCTTCTTGTATTTTTACCCTTTGTAAAAATTATAATATTTGTAACATGTATTTCACCCCCGAGAGTTATAAAAACTGAAAACAGTTAAAGAAAAGGGGGAGCATGAACTCACAACTTTGCGTTCCTTGCGTCCTAAACTTCACCGGACTTGCTTAATTAACGTCGTAACCTATACGCGTTTTCTTAACGTTAGTCACTAGACTTGCGTCGCACAAGTACAGTCACTCTCTTTTGTGTATAATTTCTTGTGTTAAAAATATTTTATATTTTTAACTAAGTATTTACTTATATTATTTTTTTCTAAAATTAATATAAGTGTCTCGTGTTTTGCACTTTGCACCCGAATTATGTATCTTGTATGTTGTATGTGCATTTTTATGTTTATACTCCTAATGAGTATTTAGTGTATTTTTAAGTCTTAATACACTAGCACGTATAACACATACTATATACACTTAGCACACAAGTTGGTGATCAAATAATATATATATATTTTTCTCAAAAATATACATACTTAATATCCATTTTTATTCTTGAGGAAATCACCATTTCTTATCACCAAAAATTAGGGAAACCTTGGTAATGTTTTTAGGTATATTTTTAGGGGATAAGTTTCTCAAAAACTTATATTTTTCTAAGTGTCAAAATTTATAAAAATTTTGACAGAGTTTCCCCTAAAAATGGAGGTTTCCCATGTTTTCAAAACATGTGTTTATTTTCTTTTAAATCGTCAACAATCATCAACAACAATTATCAACAATAATCATCAACAATAATCACTAATTTCTCCATTTCATGAACTTGAATATTTACTAAAATGTGTAGTAACTTACTAGCACATTTAGTAAGTCTTGTTATCTTTAAAAATAAGTTTAATTTCTTAAAAACTTTATCTTTAAAGAATATGAAGTTTCACAACTTCTAGTCGGTTTTTACGAAAATTATTTCTTTGTTAAAACTCTTGTTACACAAGTGTCCACACACTTGTTTGTTCACAAAAACACCTCTAGTTCATGAAAGACCCGACTTAAAATGAGACTTGTATATATTTTACTTGGTTCTTCCGAAAAACCACTTGTAGATCTTTAGATCTACATGTTTAGAGTCTTATTTTACAAGAAAATTTACTTTTACTCAAGTTCATGTTTCATGAGTGGAAGGGTTCATCATCTTTCACATCTCTAGCACTAACATACTACTAGTTCATGTTCTTGAACATAACCTAGTATGGTTAGATGATGATCTATCCCACTTCTAGTAACAAACAACATCAAATAATAACAACCATACAAGATTTACATGATTTACACACATATCTACTCTTTATCCAACTAGTTTATCTTTCTTCCAAGACTTTTAGTTTTGATCTTGTGTGTTCTTGAGTTTTAACCGTTAAATCACCTATTAACCACTTTAAACAAGAACAAGAGGATGTTTTAGAACACTTACTACTAGCTCAAGGCTAGGGAAGTTCAAGAGTGCAAATGAGGTGGATAAAAGCAAAGGGTGAAGGTCCTTCAAGATCCGCTTGCACCGAGCTTCGTTAGTGACCTTCTTACACCCCAATATCACCTTGGAATGGATGGATGTGGATCAAAAATGAAAGTGTGTGTGTGTGTAGTTGAGGTCGTAGGTATGGTAGAAAGATGGAGGATTTTTGGTGAGTTGGGGAAGATGAAATGAATTAGAAATGGTCTTATGGTTAAATAGAATGTTCTTCCAACAAGTGTGTAACCATTGGATTATATGTCTTCTTAGTACATGGCAATATCTAATAAATTAATCAACAAGATCCACTAAATAGGCCATGAGGCCGATTTCAAGCTAGTGGGGGGGGGGGGGTCTTAATGTAAATATTAACCAAATAGTTAGTTTATCATCCAAAGCTAAGTATTTAGTTAGGTTACTTAGTTGGTAGATATTTTAGTAGATTCTTGGGTGTTCGGGGATCATAACTAATTCAGAAAAGAAAAAAAATAAGAACAATGCTTCTAGTAATATTTTTATGTTCCGGGTATTATCCGGTTGTTCGGTTAGACACTGGTTCGTTAAAGTGCTAAATCACACTTTTTAGTGTCTTTTAAGTACCCTTCTTGTACCCTTTCAATTCCCAACACTTAGGGAAATATTCTGGATGATAAAATGAAATTTCTGCATAATATTCATATGTTTAAATGCTGAATTGAGCTGAATTATACAAAATTATGCACTTAAAGTGCGTTTCGGGTGCTTTTTAGTGCTTATTTTTGCTTTCGCAATGTCTATAAATTAAACCCTTACATGTACTCTTGGGTTTTAATGTACTTTTGTCATCGGACCTACACCTAGGCCTCAATTCTAATGTCTGACTGCTTTCTGTAGTTCTGTTGACACGATGTGTCTTACCGGTGAGTTTACTAATATTTATGACGCAACGCTCTCGTTTATACATAAAGCTATATTTTGTAGCACAAAATGTGCATGAATTCACTTGCATGGAATTCAGAAATTTATTTGTCTGGTAAACCAGATCATGCACAGTCATTTAAGCACAAATTACTGTTCATTTCGTGTACGGAATGTACGGAAAAGTGACGGTTGTCACATTATCACCACAGTCTCAAGGCTTGGATGTATGCATTTTCACAATACCGCATAAATGTTTGTATCAGTAAAGCATGCATTTGTTACACAAAACATAACTTTGATTTAAACCATGCTTTACTTCAATACCTTGTTTTTTGTGCATTTTACATATGGTTTAGTTGATATATTTCACTTACCATACATGATATTTTTGGGTAAACATTACATGATCTACATTAACATAAACATTTTGACATTGATATACACATTTAGTGGTTTACATTGGACATAGACATTTCAATATGGTTTACACATTAACATATGATAATTCATTTATACATGAACAATTTACATTGATGGTTGGTTTGGGTAAATGATTCGAGTAACGAGGCGTGTGTAATATAATACAGGCATGGTGGATACGCCGCTGGTACTTCCTATAAATAAGTGTTTGTATGATATTTCATGTCGTAGCGTTACTTAAATCATTTCAATATTTGACATATTACGTTTTACATAAACAACTTATTTTCACAAGACATTGATTTACAAAACAACTTATCTAATACAAACTCATTTTTCTTGGTTATTCATTTAACCTTACATTATTCTCTTATTTATATATATCATTGATTTTTGAATGATTTACAAAACAAAACAACTTACAAGGTTCATGACTGACTGTTATTAAACAATTTTTCCTAAACTTATAAGTCATGAATCCTATTTTCACACATCCTATTTATCTCACAGGCATTTTTATGCTGACGTACCTATTTTCACATGTGTTTTCAGGAGCTTTTCCATAGGATGATGATCGTGACACTAGGGCGGACCTGTGCCTTAGAGACATAAAATGAAGATAGACTTAGTTTAATTATGTTCTAAACTCTTTATTTCCTGTTTAAGACAATGTAACTCTTATGTTTATAAATAAAATACAACTTTGAATGCCATGGTTATGAAACAATTAATTCTGTTACAACACTCCCCGACGTTTTCCGCCACGTTTTGTATAGTATACGTGGTCGGGGTGTGACAGAAGAGTTGGTATCAGAGCCAATGGTTATAGGGAATTAGGTTATTAGTAATTCTTTGACCTAGACTATAACCTTTCTAGGACCCTAACACAAAGTTATCTTGTGTTTAGATCTTAAAACATACATATCACCTATCCTTAGGTGATTATCAAAACAAAAACCAAAATTTTCCGACACGATTTTTGAAAAACAATCTTCTGTTTTTGGATGATTTATTACAAAGTTTTGAACCCTCTATTGTAAGGTTTTGAACCCTCTGTTATATGGTTTTGAACCCTTCCAGTTTGGTTTTTGGCCTTATGCCTTCAAATTTTCAAAATCTCGTCAAAGTTTTGGGTTCTAAATAGTGTGAACACGTGCAAACTGGAAGAGTGAATGCCTGTATTCTGGGTTTTCTGTCTAGGCAAGCACTTCGTATATATCTCATCAGACGCGAGACCAGTTGTGCTTACCTGGGAATTCTTGGGATGAGTGTTCACTTATAGGCGAGCATGTCTTCGCGATACATTATTTTTGATCCATTTACTTTGATTAGTCACTGTGTGTCGTTTGTTAGCTTGGTAATGCGGACGAATGACCACCATCTTTGCTTTTGTTAATTTTGTTTCATCTCATTCTCTTCATCCAATCATCTCACTCGTTCCCTTTCATGTTTTCCTCTTTTAGAATGCCTCCTCGACACGAAAACCAGATAGCGACTGCCGAACTGGCAGAAATCATTGCGCAGCAGATGGCTGCTCAATTCCCAAATCTCTTTGCTCAATGGAACCAAGCCAACAACAACAACAATGCTCCATGCAAATACAAGGATTTTAACTCGGCTAAACCACTCAAGTTTAGTGGTTCTGAAGGAGCGACTGGGCTTCTTCAATGGTTCGAGAGCATTGAGAATACTTTCCGTCATGTTCAGTGTCCGGATAATCGCAAGGTCGAGTTTTCTTCGAGCGTGTTTCAGAAGAGGGCTCTTACATGGTGGAATGGGGTAATGAGAGACCGTGGTGCAGAAGTTGCTCTAGCACAGACATGGGCGGAACTTAGAGCTCTTATGATGAGGGAGTTTTGTCCTCGTCATGAACAATGAGCGTTGGAGAAGGAGTTTGATGACTTGAAACAAGATAGTGGCGAGCACAGGGCATATACTGATAGGTTTGAGGAGTTGAGTCTGCTATGCCCAACGATGGTTACCCCACTTGACAAGGCTATCGAAAGATACATCGACAGCCTACCTGACTCAGTACAAGACATCATTACTGGTAGTAACCCTGCCACACTCCGTCAGGCAATCGAGTTATCAGCGACATTGACTGAGTCGCAGATTCAGAAGAATAAGTTACACAGGAAGGGTGACAAGGGCAAGAAAACAGTCGTCTGACAAGGAAGATAGCAAGAAAGGTCAAAACAAGAATGGAAAGGATTCTGGTTCATCAAAAAGGGCAAGGAAGCGTAAGGCCTCCCAAAACTATGCTGTCACTGCCCAAGCTAACCAGGCAGCTCCCAACCAACCCGCACAACCTCCAGCGAAGAAGCCGTATTCAGGGAATGAACCTTTGTGCAATAGATGCAACAGTCACCATCAGCCGCAACATCAGTGCCGTTTCTGTACTAACTGTGGGAAGTCAGGTCATCTTGCTGATGTTTGTCGGTTTGCTCAGAATCGGGCAGTTTAGAACCCGGCTCAACAAGTTGCTCAGCCTCCTGCTCAGCAATAGGGTCAAGCTGCACGACCACAATACCCACCAGGTTCTTGTTATAACTGTGGGGATCTGACCCTCTACAGAAATCGGTGCCCAAGGCTAGCTAACCAGAATCAGAATCAGGCTCAGGCTCGAGGGCGAGTCTTCAACATGAATGCCCAAGAGGCGCAGGCGGACGATAATGTGGTGAACGGTACGTTCTTTATTAATAATCAGCCTGCATCTGTTCTTTTTGATTCGGGTGCCGACAAGAGTTTTGTGTCATTGTCTTTTGAGCCAATGCTTCGCGTGTCTAGAACGAAACTAGGAAAACCCTTGACAGTAGAAGTTGCTAGTGGTGAACCCATTGTTCTTGATTCTGTTCTACGCAACTGCCAGTTGGATCTTAACGACCATCTTTTTCCTATCGACCTCACGCCTATGCAACTTGGAAGCTTCAACGTTATTGTGGGAATGGATTGGTTATCCAAGCATCACGCGGAGGTAGTTTGTTTCGAGAAGATAGTTCGTGTGCCGCTTTCGACAGGCGAGATCCTACAGGTTCAAGGTGAGAAACTGTCTGGTGGCCTCAAGCTCATGTCTTGTTTTAAAGCTCGGAAATATCTGCGGAAGAACTATGTGGCCTTCTTAGCACATGTTACAGCAGATAAAGGCAAGGGTAAGTCTATTTCAGATATTCCTGTCGTTCGGGATTATTCTGAAGTATTCCCTGAAGAGTTACCTGGTCTACCCCCAGCACGCCAAGTCGAGTTCCGAATTGATCTCGTACCTGGTGCAAATCCCATTGCCAGAGCTCCATATCGTCTTGCTCCATCTGAGATGCAAGAGTTGTCTAAGCAGCTTCAGGAGCTTTCGGACAAAGGCTTTATCCGTCCTAGCTTTTCACCCTGGGGTGCTCCCGTTCTTTTTGTCAAGAAGAAGGATGGATCCTTTAGGATGTGTATCGATTATCGTGAGCTTAACAAGCTTACCATCAAGAATCGATATCCCCTACCTCGCATAGATGATCTCTTTGATCAGTTACAGGGCGCTTCTTATTTTTCGAAGATTGATTTACGTTCCGGATATCATCAACTTCGTGTGCATGAAGAAGATATTCCCAAGACGGCGTTCCGCACTCGGTATGGGCATTACGAGTTCACAGTCATGCCATTTGGTTTGACTAATGCTCCTGCTGTTTTCATGGACTTAATGAATAGGGTCTGCAAACCTTATTTGGATTAGTTCGTCATTGTTTTTATTGACGACATCTTGATTTATTCTAAGACGCGAGCTAATCACGAGCAACATCTTCGTCTTACTCTGGAACTCCTAAAGAAAGAGCAACTTTTTGCCAAATTCTCCAAGTGTGAATTCTGGCTTAAAGAAGTTCAATTCTTAGGACATATCATCAACGAACAAGGTATTCATGTAGATCCCTCCAAGATCAGTGCGATTAAGGATTGGGATACGCCTACTACTCCTACTGAAGTTCGTTCTTTTCTTGGTCTAGCGGGTTATTACCGCCGCTTCATTGAAAACTTCTCAAAGATTGCAGTTCCTCTAACTGCTCTAACTCAGAAGAACAAACCCTTTGTTTGGGGATTCAAACAAGAGGAAGCTTTTCAACACTTGAAGCGGAAGCTTTGCGACGCGCCTGTTCTAACTTTGCCTGAGGGCAATGATGATTTCGTCGTTTATTGCGATGCATCTAAATTGGGTCTTGGCTGTGCCTGATGCAAAGGAACAAAGTCATAGCATATGCATCGAGGCAGTTGAAGATACATGAGAAGAACTACACCACTCATGATCTTGAGTTGGGTGCAGTTGTCTTCGCTCTTAAGATCTGGAGACACTATTTGTACGGTACAAAATGTGTGGTTTTCACTGACCACAAAAGTCTTCAGCATATCTTAAATCAGAAAGAACTCAACATGAGGAAACGACGTTGGGTTGAGCTACTAAACGACTATGACTGTGAAATTCGCTACCATCCTGGTAAGGCGAATGTCGTAGCTGATGCATTGAGTCGTAAGGAACGTACTAAGCTTCATTGTGTACGCGTTCAATCTGTTATTCAAGCTCGATCCGATATCCAAGCACGCATTTCTCAGGCTCAACAATCTTGTGTTTCACAAGGTTTGATGGATAAGGAATTTCCCTATCACATAACACCTGCTCTTGAACTGAAGGACAATGGATCATATTACTTCATGGACCGTTTGTGGGTCCCAAGCCAGGATGATCTTCGCACCTTGCTTATGGATGAAGCCCATAAGTCTCGTTATTCTATTCATCCGGGCTCGGATAAAATGTATAAGGATCTTCGTATTCATTATTGGTGGCCTGGTATGAAGAAAGACATTGCCTTATACGTATCAAAATGCCTTACTTGTCTTAAGGTTAAGGCTGAACATCAACGTCCTTCTGGTTTATTGGTGCAACCAGAGATCCCAGTTTGGAAATGGGAAAACATTACTATGGATCTTGTTACCAAACTTCCACGCACAAAGAAAGGTCACGATGCCATCTGGGTAGTCGTTGATCGTCTTACTAAGTCAGCACATTTCTTGCCAATCCGTGAGGACTTTCCTGGTGACAGACTTGTAAAAATCTATGTGGATGAAATTGTAGCTCGACATGGTGTTCCTTTGAACATCATTTCTGACAGAGATGCTCGTTTCACTTCTCATTTTTGGAGAACCATGCAATCTGCTATGGGGACCCAACTTAATCTGAGCATGGCTTATCATCCGCAAACGGATGGTCAATCTGAGAGAACAATCCAGACTCTGGAGGATATGCTTAGAGCTTGTGTGATCGACTTTGGTGGTAGTTGGGATTCACATCTTCCGTTAATTGAATTCTCCTACAACAACAGTTATCACACCAGCATCAAAATGGCTCCTTTCGAGGCTTTCTATGGTCGAAAATGTCGTTCACCAGTCTGCTGGAATGAGATCGGCGAGGCTCAGCTTACTGGACCTGCCCTCATTTTAGAGACAACAGATAAGGTCAAGAAAGTTCGTGATAACCTTCAGATAGCTAGAAGCCGTCAAAAGAGTTACGCGGACCCAAAACGCAAGCCTTTGGAATTTCAAGTTGGTGATCGAGTATTACTTAAGGTCTCACCTTGGAAAGGTGTGATCAGATTTGGAAAGAAAGGAAAACTTGCACCTAGATACGTTGGACCATTCAAGATCGTCGAAAGAATCGGAAAGGTAGCCTACAGACTTGAGTTACCTCCTGAACTTGGAAATGTTCATCCAACCTTTCACGTGTCCAATCTCAAGAGGTGTTTAGCTGATGAGAACCTCCACATACCACTTGACGAAATTTGTGTTGATAAAACACTGAAATTTGTTGAGAAGCCTGTGGAAATCATGGAACGTGAAGTCAAGTGGCTTAAACGTAAGCGCATTCCTTTGGTCAAAGTTCGCTGGGAAGCTAAACGTGGACCCGAGTTTACTTGGGAACGCGAAGATCAAATGAAGGCGAAGTATCCGCATCTTTTTCCACGAGTTTCCTCTAAATAAATTTCGGGACGAAATTTCCACAAGTAGGGGAAACTGTAACATCTGTGCTTGTAATCGTCATGAACAGTTCTAGTATCAATAAAACAATGTTATTTGATCCCAATGTTTGTTTATTTATGTTTTACACTTTTCATGTTTTGACTTTTATTCAATTTCAAACTCTATATCACTTTCTAGAGAGTTATACGCAAACTGGTGCGTAAACGTAGCCAGTTTAATGCGACAAATACTCCAGAACATCAACATATACTTAACATACCTTAAATAACCCTTACATAACTTAGAAATAAGTTTTGAAGGCTTTGGTATGGCATAACAAGTTAATTCGCTTACAGGGACTAAACTTGACAAACTGCGAAAGTATGCCAATTTGAACTGTAACGAACATTCTGGAACATGACCATAAGTTAAACATACCATAAATATCCTTTACATAGCTTAGAAATAGGCTTTGAGGGGTTCGGTATGCTAAAATAAACTTTTGGGGTCATTCAGGGACTAAAAGCGTCAAAAAGTGCACAAGTTTGCATTTTCGCGCATAACTTACGTTCTGAATACATCCGGACATCCAAAAATTTATGTAAGCACTAAAATATTTTATTTTAGTGTTTGGCATAAGAAAAATCCATTCGTCACGCCATTTGGATCATTTTTCGCGCTTATGCGCATTCCGTCGTAATTAACCGAAAAACGTAACCGTGCGGCTAAACGAACCGACACCCGAGATATTTTTGAATACATTTTAAGTTCCCTATACTTTAACTTCATTTTAGAGCTTTGAAATGGAGTTAACGGAGCTTAAACTTAAAAAAAAAAACGCATCGAAAACCAAATTTTGAGGTTGTAGGGACTGAAACTGTAAATCTGCCAAACTAGGTCCGTAAGTAGGGGCCAGATGCAGCAAAACGTTTTTTTTCAGCTGTTAACAGCCCTTAACACTCTCCAAAGGCCAAGTGCCAAGTGTCAAACTCTTATGGTGGATGGCAAATGAGTTACCACAACTTTCCAACAAGTGTACGGCTTAGATCGTGCCCCCTTTTCCAAGAAATGATCCTAACTGTGAACAAAAAACTATAAATACCCACCTCCACCCTTCACTTTTCCTCACAAGAATCTGATCTAATGTTCTCTAAGTTGAAACCTTTGTTTCATACCTGAGCTATTTTGATCTAGATTAGCATTCGGGGACCCTTCGTAAGTGTTCCTTCGTTCTTTTATTGTTTTTCGAGTCCGAAAGTCAAACTTTGTTTGACTTTCTGCATTGACCAGTTTATGGTCAATGAGAAGTTCGTTTGAACTTCGCAACGTGATTGTAATCACGATGGTTATAGTCCCTTGTGACTATACCTACTGATTACCACATTGTCTAGGGTCGTAAGGGTAAGCGATCTAATAAATCGCTTATACCTTCGAACCCGACCCATTTGGTTGATCATTAGGATCCGACCAAACACATTAGGTGACCATAGTATATAGGGAATAACCTTCCGAGGTTATACCTTATGGTCGCTTCGTTTAAGTAGTTGTATGATAGGTAGTTTATATGCCTTAGGTAAATTACCAAAATACCCCTTTGATGCCAAAATTCATTTTAAACATATGTAACATAACTTTTGACATCTAAACTGATTTGACAACAATATTAGACATGTTAAGGCATATGTTACTTGTCATAGGACTAGTTAAGCGGTCCGAACGCGTTTCACGCGAGCGACGCGTTAAAGTAGCATAAGCTACCTAAACGGGTCGTAATGGGTCGTAAGCACTTAAGTTAGGTTTCAATTAGTATGTAGGCTTTGTTAAACCATATGACACGAGTCTCCATACTCGTTTGGTTTACGAACCCTCATTCTATCTAAATCTTCCGATATAGGTCCGGTTTATTAACATAGTTACCTATATTAGGTGCCGTTTGATTTCGTGATCTCTAGCATTGCTTGGTGGTTATCTTAGGACTTCTGAGCAATCTCAAGTGAGTACATAGACCCCTCTTTTACTGTTTTCCAAACTGTTTTGGGGTGAAACACATGTGCCTACTTGTTACTTTCATGCTTTCCATGTTTTCACATCATATACCTGCTATGTTCGTTAGTACATTATAGTACATGATTTCATTACCTTTATGCTATGTATGCCCATTGTGTGTGTACTTAGTACATTGTTTTACATTACATTTCATGCTATATATGCCCATTGTGGGTGTACTTAGTACATTGTTTTACATTACATTTCATGCTATGTATGTCCATTATGCGCATACTTAGTACATTGCTTTACATTACATTTCATGCTATGTATGTCCATTGTGTGCATACTTAGTACATTATTTTACATTACATTTCATGCTATGTATGCCCATTGTGTGCGTACTTAGTACAGTTGTTTTCATCACATGCTTACATTTTGTTATGACATTTGGGTTGTTTACAATGGAACAATACATTCATTAACATTAGCTACACCGTTCGTTAGTAGGTAGTGGTATCATAGGAATTGACAACTCCCGTTCCTGAAATCCTGGGTTTGTTTGGATTGGAAGGAATGACCGAAGTCGATATACATAACTTAGATAAACCTTTAATTTGTTTAAGGGTTTATCACCACAGTCTCAAGGCTTGGATGTATGCATTTTCACAATACCGCATAAATGTTTGTATCAGTAAAGCATGCATTTGTTACACAAAACATAACTTTGATTTAAACCATGCTTTACTTCAATACCTTGTTTTTTGTGCATTTTACATATGGTTTAGTTGATATATTTCACTTACCATACATGATATTTTTGGGTAAACATTACATGATCTACATTAACTTAAACATTTTGACATTGATATACACATTTAGTGGTTTACATTGGACATAGACATTTCAATATGGTTTACACATTAACATATGACAATTCATTTATACATGAACAATTTACATTGATGGTTGGTTTGGGTAAATGATTCGAGTAACGAGGCGTGTGTAATATAATACAGGCATGGTGGATACGCCGCTGGTACTTCCTATAAAGAAGTGTTTGTATGATATTTCATGTTATAGCGTTACTTAAATCATTTCAATATTTGACATATTACGTTTTACATAAACAACTTATTTTCACAAGACATTGATTTACAAAACAACTTATCTTATACAAACTCATTTTTCTTGGTTATTCATTTAACCTTACATTATTCTCTTATTTATATATATCATTGCTTTTTGAATGATTTACAAAACAAAACAACTTACAAGGTTCATGACTGACTGTTATTAAACAATTTTTCCTAAACTTATAAGTCATGAATCGTATTTTCACAAATCCTATGTATCTCACAGGCATTTTTATACTGACGTACCTATTTTCACATGTGTTTTCAGGAGCTTTTCCATTGGATGATGATCGTGACACTAGGGCGGACCTGTGCCTTAGAGACATAAAATGAAGATAGACTTAGTTTAATTATGTTCTAAACTCTTTATTTCCTGTTTAAGACCATGTAACTCTTATGTTTATAAATAAAATACAACTTTGAATGCCATGGTTATGAAACAATTAATTCTGTTACAACACTCCCCGACGTTTTCCGCCACGTTTTGTATGGTATACGTGGTCGGGGTGTGACATGACGGGAGTTCAGTACTCAGACAACCATGATATTGAGACACAGAATGAGACAGAACCAAGAGTTACACTAGTATAGTGTGTAGGAAAGTGAGGATCATAAAACTGCCTTCCTAGTGATAGTTTAAGTGCCGGAAAGTACCTAAAACTTACACAATCTACAGAATTCTGCAATTTTCAGCAAAAATCAGCATTCTGACAATACAATATTATGCAGAATTATGGTTTAAGGGTCCAGAATACCTACCTAGGTGTCGGGAATCAAAACTGTCATAAAAGGGAATATAAAGCATATTAAACTGCATAATTTAGCACCTTAATGAACTGGTAACCAACCGAACAACCGGACACTACCCGAAACACCAAATTTTCACTAGAAGCACTGTTTTGTCATTTTCGAGCTAGTTATGGTCACCGAACATCATAACACATCTTATAATTGCATAACACATATATAACACTAACTTATACTTGAAATATAACTAAACAATCTAACTAACAATTGAAACCGAACCCTATACCCCCCCCATTGGCGACGGTCACAAGGGTGACCCCACCCTTGATTTTGTTTACATTGTTTATTTGATCTTGTTGTAACTTTAGAGACATAATATACAAGGGTTAAGCACATGTTGGAGAAGTGTTACTTAAGGACCACAAGTCCGTCATAATCTCACATTTCACAAACACTTCAACACTCAACTCTCTCTCCCTCCTTCCCTTGGTCTCGGCCGAGAAGAACCACACCACCACCATCACTTTCAAGTCTTGATCATCCAATCTAAGGTGTTACAAAGGTGCTAGGAGCTAGACTAAGGAGCCTGGTGCCATTAGAAGTTGAAGGACCTTTCTCAAGAGATTTTAACCACCAAGTTTATCACCTTCATCATCTTTGATCTCTTCCCTAGCCTTGTGCTAGTAGTAAGGCTCTTATAACTCCATTTTACTTCTCATTATGTTGGTTAAAAGATCATGTAAGATGTTAAACATGAAGATCATGAAAGAATAAGAAGATAATCTCTTAACATAAATCTTAAAATCATAAGAAACTATGTTGTTTAAGTGTATGTGTGCATCTTGATTGTTGATTAAACACATGATCTAGCAAGTGAGAGGATGATCTTGTGAGAAATCAAGATGATCATCCTTTATGTTTCTCATGAACTTGAAAATGAAGATGTTTTTGAACATGATGATGATTTATACATAATATAAGTCTTGTAGATGGATGATTTCAAAGATGACTTTCTCAAGAAACCAAGTTTATATATAAGATTTACATAGTCATGAATTTTAAAGAAACTAACCATATTTTTAGTGTTAAATCAAGTATAGAAATATGTTGTTAACAAGAAAAATTCAAAAGAATGATTTTTAGACAAATCATCTTGTAAGTTGTAAAAGACTAAATCTTTCAAGAAAGTGATTTACAAACAAATAACCACACTTTTAAGGATAACTAAGCTTACTTAACAACATACTTAGTTACTACAAGTTTTTACAAAATTCCAAGTTCATGGTGTAGTGTAAAATGCATGATTTTGGCACATGGTAAGTGTTGATTGAATTATTGTTGATTGGTGATGATTTTAAAAGAAAATGATATGCTTTGAAAGCATTGGAAACCTCCATTTTTAAGGGGAAACTATGGCAAATTTTTTGTAGAATTTAAACACTTAGAAAAATATTTTTTAAACAAGTGTTTATAAGTAAATTTTAACCATGGTTTTTCATATAAAATTTGTCATAATTTTTTTTACAAAAATTACAAATGTTGGAGGTTGTTTTTAATGAATAAAAGTGAATAAGTATGTATTTAGGAAAATATATATTTAGATGTCACAGTTTGTGTGATTACTTGTATATTATGTGTATTAGTTATATTATTTTAGGACTTGGAATAATATAACTTACCAAAATACCAAGAATTATAATACAAAGTATTACCAAAATTCCAAGAGAATGAATATATAATTTATACCCGAATATTGGACAAACCGAACAAGGAATGTGGATTACATATATAAATTCCGGAACTAAGTTCATATATATGTTAAACTGCATTTTGGAAACTAAAGAAACGGAAATTATAATTTTTACAAGTGTTACAAAAATATATCATATTTTTGTCAAGTTGAAAATATATATTTTTTGAATAAAGAAAGGATATATATATTTACTTGAATTATTAGAAGATATATTATTTTAAAGAAAACATATTTTCTTAAACAAATTTAGAATATATTATTTTTTGGGTGAAAAATGGATTTATAAATATTTTCTAAGTTAATCTTGAAAATATATTATTTTTTCCAAGGGAAAAGTTATAGATAATTTTCTATAAAGTTTTCTTAATATACATATATATATATATATATATATATATATATATTGGTGATTTTTATTGATTAAAAATAATATTCCGGAAAATTTAAATACTAAAATTAAGTATAAGAATACTTAATAAATACAATAAGTATATGTATTCTCATACGTATAAATACACACTGGAATACGCCAATAATACTTGGCAAAATACACAAGTTTAAAAAAATACAAGTATAAATATACCCATCCTTGGAGGGAAATTATTCATGAAGGATTACAAAATAGTATAAGTTACAGTATATTATTTTTACAAGAGAAATAGGCCTGTAATAATCCCACCTAGACCTTATTGGCCATTAATATTCCCACCTCAGAATATTCCGCCCACCAGTCTCACCTTTCACCTATTTTTCCTACAATGGTCCTCCGTTAAGAAACCTTAACGGAGTTAAGCTTTTTTTCCAAATTACAAACAATTTTTTAGGGATTTTGATTAGAACGACGATACGAGTCCATTGATGTAAAACTTGCCTCAAAACGGTGCTCTAAACGATGAAAACAACGCTTCAATTCGGGTGTTTAAATTTCCAATTAACCAAAATCAAGTCACTTGGAGCACCATTTCGAAGTAACTTTTACATCAATGGACTCGTATCATCGTTCTGATCAAAAGCCCTAAAAATATGTTTGTAATTTGGAAAAAAAGATTAACTCCGTTAAGTTTTTTTAACGGGGGACCATTGTAGGAAAAATAGGTGAAAGGTGGGACTGGTGGGGGGAATATTCTGAGGTGAGATTATTAATGGCCAATAAAGTCTAGGTGGGATTATTACAGGCCAATTCCCCTTTTTACAAATATTCCAATAATTAATAAATATAATTTAAGTTAAAATATTATTATTTTAACAAATAATTATATACTTTGGAAGAATATTTATTACATAAAAAACGTAACTCAAAGATACAAAGTTATAACAATTAAGACTAAAAGCCGAGGTACGACCCATCCGTCTAATAAACCATAGCACGTGTGTAGGTAGTCGTGCGACCGAGGAGAACCATTGAGTTAACCTGTTTTGTAGGACGCAAGATTGTGAGTTCATGTCCCCCTTTTCTTTTAACTGTTTTCAGTTTTATTACTTCGGGGGTGAAATACATGTTATAAATGTTACAATGATTACAAATGGTATGGTTAGCTAAGGAATGAACTGTTAGATCATGTGAATGGGTAGGCGTTAACTTGAGACCATTAATCCTTGTATAAGGACCGAGGGGCATGAGTGATAGATCTATTTGGTGTTTCGAGCCCCACCCATGGGTCCGCGAGTTGGTCGCATGTGGTGACTATGTCGTTCCAGCCGGGTGGCCCGGTACGAAATACGCAAAGGATTGAGCCTTCCTACACCGTTACACACATATTAATGACCTTGCAAATCATTAATTGATCTGTTCCTAGACGCTTTCATACCGGTTTATAAATACATACTTACAGTGATTACAAATTTATATCGAGCTCACATACAAAATACATGAACTCGCTCAATTTTTGTTGATGTTTTCAAACTACATGTATTTTAGGAAATTGAAAATGGATCTGGCGGGGGTACAAGGTTTTCAAGATGCGTCTACAATAAATGATGTCATCCGCACTTTTGTAGGGTTTGAAATGGATGTCTTATACTAGATAAGACATACACTTCAAAGCCTTGTTTTAGCAATGTATTTGTCAATTCCTTTAGGGAACTTTAAACATTTGGATGGTTTGTGTTTTTAAACTCGAAGTTGTGACACCTGGATCACTGCGACCATCAAACAAATACCAAGCCAATGAAATATTTTATTTCATACTTGGGATCTGTATAAATGTGTATCTTTTGCACATATCAACTCTTGTTCGATTTCAAGCTCTAAATCGCTTTCCAGAAGGTTATACGCGCACTGATGCGTAAATATAACCAGTTTAATGCAACGAACACTACAGAATAGTGAAATAGGCTTAACATACCTTAAATAACCTTTACATAACTTAGAAATAAGTTTTGAAGGCTTTGGTATGGCAAAATCAAGTTAAATCGCTTACAGGGACTAAAGTTGACAAACTGTGAAAGTATGCCAATTTGAACTGTAACAGACATTCTGGAACATGACCATAAGTTAAACATACCCTAAATATCCTTTACATAGCTTAGAAATAGGCTTTGAGGGGTTCGGTGTGCTAAAATAAACTTTTGGGTCATTCAGGGACTAAAAGCGTCAAAAAGTGCACAAGTTTGCACTTTCGCGCATAACTTACGTTCTGAATACATCCGGACATCCAAAAATTTATGTAAGCACTAAAACATTTTATTTTAGTTTTTGGCATAAGAAAAATCCATTCGTCGCGTCATTTGGATCGTTTTTCGCGCTTATGCGCTTTCCGTCGTAATTAAGCAAACATCGCGATCGTACGGCCAAACGAACCGACATCCGAGATATTTTTTAGCACATTTTAAGTTCCCTATACTTTAACTTCATTTTAGAGCTTTGAAATGGGGTTAACGGGCCTTAAACGTGTCGGAAATGGCATTATTGCATAACAGGGACCAAATCTGCCATTCTGCCAAACTTGAAGGCTTACGGACCGTAAGCCTAACCCTTACGGTCCGTAAGGGGTCTCCAGAACATTAGAAGCTTCCGTACAGCCTGTTTCCAGCTGTCGTGCACTCCCAACCCAAATTCCAGGTGTTGTTCTCTGATGGTGGGGGGCAAATTGAGGTACCATAACATTCCAACAAGTGTACGCATGAGATTCGATCACGGTTTCCAAGAAACGATCTTAACGGCTCTACGAATCCTATAAATACCCAACCCACTTCATTGCAAAACCCACAAGAATCTAATCTTAGAAGCTCTAAGTTGAAACCATTGTTTCATACCTGAGCTGCTTGGATCAAGATTAGCTTTCGGGGACCCTTTGTAAGTATTCCTTCGTTCTTTTATTGCTTTTCGAGTCCGAAAGTAAAACTTTGTTTGACTTTCTGCGTTGACCAGTTTATGGTCAATGCGAAGTTCATTTGAACTTCGCAACGTGATCGTAATCACGATGGTTATAGTCCCTTGTGACTATGCCTACTGATTACCACGTTGTCTAGGGTCATAAGGGTAAGCGATCTAATAAATCGCTTATACCTTCGAACCCAACCCATTTGGTCGATCATTAGGATCCGACCAAACGCATTAGGTGACCATATCATATAGGGAATAACCTTCCGAGGTTATACCTTATGGTCACATCGTTTAAGTAGTTGTATGATAGGTAGTTTATATGCCTTAGGTAAATTACCAAAATACCCCTTTGACGCCAGAATTCATTTTAAACATATGTGACATAACTTTTGACATATAAACTGATTGGGACACAATATTAGACATGTTAAGGCATATTCTACTTGTCATAGGACTAGTTAGGCGGTCCGAACGCGTTTCACGCGAACGACGCGTTAAAGTAGCATAAGCTACCTAAACGGGTCGTAATTGGTCGTAAGCACTTAGGTTAGGTTTCATTTAGTATGTAGGCTTTGTTAAACCATACTACATGAGTTTCCATACTCGTTTGGTTTACGAACGCTCATTCTATCCGATCCTCCGATCTAGGTCCGGTTTGTTAACATAGTTACCTATATTAGGTGTCGTTTGATTTCCGTGATCTCTAGCATTGTTTGGTTGTTACTCAAGGACTACTAAGCAATCTCAAGTGAGTACATAGACCCCTCTTTTACTGTTTTCCAAACTGTTTTGGGGTGAAACACATGTGCCTACTTGTTACTTTCATGCTTTCCTGTTTTCACATCATATACTTGCTATGTTTATTAGTACATTTATAGTACATGATTTCAATACATTTTATGCTATGTATGCCCATTGTGTGCATACTTAGTACATCACTTTACAATACATTTTATGCTATGTATGCCCATTGTGTGCATACTTAGTACATCACTTTACAATACATTTCGTGCTATGTACGCCCATTGTGTGCATACTTAGTACATTGTTTTACATTACACTTATGCTATGTATATCCATTACGTGCATACTCAGTACATTGTTTTACATTACACTTATGCTATGTATGTCCATTACGTGCATACTTAGTACATTGTTTTACATTGCATTTCTGTTGCATATGCTCATCCAGCATATGAACACATTATACTACATTTTGAACCGTTGTAACCATTTGACTATGTGAACCATCGTAACCCTTTGATTATATGAACTGTTTGTAACTATTGAACCGTGTGAACTAGTTGTATCTGTTGACATGATTTACATTTGACAATAGACATTTGACTATACATAAACATTTCTACAATTGTTAAACATTACATCTTGGTGGTTTGGTTTGAGTAAGTGATTTAAGTAACGAGGCGTGTGTAATATGATACAAGCATGGTGGATACGCCGCTGGTACTTCCTATATATAAGTGCTTGTATGGTGTCACATATTGTAGCGTTATTTGAATCATTTCAATTTAAGACATATAACATTTTATACAAACAACATACTTTTCACAAGACATTGATTTACAAACAACTTATCTTATACAAACTCATTTTACATGGTTATTCATTTAACCATACATTGTTCTCTTACTTATACATATCATCTGATCTAATCGTTTTTCAAATGATTTACAAGACAAAGCAAATTACCAGGTTCATGACTAAACATTTTCTCAAACATAAGTCATGAATTCTGTTTTCACAAAACCTATGTATCTCACAGGCATTTTTATGCTGACGTACTTATTTTCACATGTGTTTTCAGGAGATGATGCATAGGACTTATCAAGACATACTTAGGCGGACATGTGCCTTAGTGACTTAAAACGAGACAAGAACTAGTTAATTTATGTTATGTACTCTTTGGTTCTTGTTTAAAACAATGTAAACTCTCATGTTTGATTAATAAAACGAAACTTCAATTGCCACGGATTTGAAACAATTAATTCTGTTACAACACTCCCCGATGTTTCCGCCACGTTTCGTTGTCTCACGTGGTTGGGGTGTGACAGAAGTCGTGGTTGATGTTAAACAATATGGTTTGTAATATTTGAAACTTAGTAATGGATGAACATCATGGTTTCTATCATATAGTTGTTTGTTATGGTTGAATGCAATGATATTAAGCAAGTCATACGTAACACGCTTCTGCAAAAGTCAGGGTGTGACAGTTTAGGTGATAATTTGATGGTTAATCTACTGTTAGTTGTTATTAGGAAGTGTCGTGATCATTTACATGCATTTTGGTGTCGTTTAAATGAAAAACATAATGCTGATTGACGAAAACAGCCAATTTCAGTTGTCTGTAAACGGACCGTTATAAATCGAAAAATTGATTTTCTTAAGTCTAAATCATACGTTTTCAAAAAACTCTTCAAATGGCGCTGGAATCATATTTTTCTGAGGTTGTTTGCTATATTTAAAGGCCTGTTTTGTACAGCATCAAAAGTTGCGTTTTTTCTACAGAAAATGTGTGTTATGTTTTTTGTCATAACATGTAATTTGGATAGAGTTAGGTCATGAAACTCTTACAGCAGATGGGCACGGATGTCATCGTAAATTTCCAACCGGAATTTCACCAATCGGGCTGGCAATGAATTTTTCCGTGGACTGCAGTCAGAAAGTGACAAATGTGACAACCCGAGTGTTCAAGGTCCTTCTCGACTCGTTGCTTGTTAATTCATTGTGTTGTAACGGATGCGCGTTTGTTATAATGTATGTTTGTCATTAGGTTATTATAAGATGGTTGTGGCATTAGTTGGTCTTGTGATTAAGGAATTGGAGTATGATTTTGTAAACACACTAACTGTTTCACATTGACTAAATATTTGCAAACTTGAATTTGACGAAACATGAATGTTTCATGAATGTTTCGTCATTTGGTTTCGCCGAGTTGGGCTTTCGGCCCAGGTAGGGCCCAAACATCTATCTGTTTTATATGTGCTCGTTGTGAGTAAACGTAAGTTATCAAACCCTAGATTTTCCTCTCTTGTGCGGCGACCATTCTGAATCCTTGAGGCTCTCCCTATCGACCGGACCCACCGTTTCTATCATCTCGGTTAGTATTGATATAATTGTGATGTGATGGTCATGATGATTTTGTTAATTAGTAAAGTATGTTTTGATCGGTCCAATGATATTGTGAACTATAAAAATTGTGAATCTTGAATTTGGGAGTGTCAGACTCATGTGAACTATAATCAATTAATATGCTTTTGTCAGTATACATGTGCCATTGATGATGAATTGATTTGTGTGTACATGCTGTTGACTACATGTGCTATTTGATATAAAGGTCCAATAGAATTATAGGTGATGGTTTGGATAAGGGTGGATAACATTGATTAAATAGAAAGGGCGGCCATGTGGTGATCTTAACAAACTGTCAGTAGGCATTACATAAATATTAATATTGAGATGTTGCCTTGTGTGTATAATCGAGATTGGTGAAGATGGCGGCCTCACTCCTTGAATAATAAGCATGTAATCTTAGTGCACATGAACTGTTGGTGATGATTGGAGTTTAGAAACTGTCAAGTGTTGATTGAATACGTAACTGTTACATGACGAAACTGTATCCCGACGAAACACATGGGGTTTCCGTTTCACCGGTTGCTATTTCGTCGCCAGAGTATGTCACTTAGACAGTTGATTGGTAATTGGATAAGACGAGGCTCTATTAGTAACTAATAACGATGTAAATGTTGACTGAGGGAAAGATAACTAGGTTGACTATTATTGATGGATGGCAATGATTATGTTAATAAACCAACATGCTATTGTGAGTAATAACTACTGTCCATCGTTAATGCTATCTATTGAATGATGTTAATGATACTTACTGCCTGATGTTAATGATGTTTACTGTTAGAGATACTTACCTGATATGAGACACAATCTGGTTCATACATTCAACATAATACATACAACTGTTAAGCATTAGTTTGGAAAACATACGTGTATTGAGTGATTACGTGGGAGGTATAACTGCTGTGATAATTTGTGTGTACACTATGATAATACGTGAACATAAACTGATTTCGAATATTTGAATGCAATAGGGTGTGACTGTTTAAGTGTGAACGAGTAGTTAATCTTACCGAGCAAACCAAGGTGAGTTCACTGCACTTTTCCAAGCATGCATCCCGGGAAGGGATATCGGGTAACGTTCCAGGGAGGAATGCAGGTTAATGGGATGTTGGTTATTACTCAGTTTCTATCATATAAGACCCCTTACATCTACCGATAGTTGCCGGTAAGGCAACGAGGGTATTTAGTTGATAGCGCTATTAGGATTGGCACCCTCACACCGTGCCGAAAGGACGGGCGTGAACTAATTACCTTGACCACTTGACCAATGCCTTAATAGAGGCATTGGGGTTGGGCAATCTCATCTTGTATCACGTAAGACCCCTTACATCTACTCGAGGTTATTAGTTGAGCTAATTACCTCGACCACTTGACCAATGCCTTGATAGAGGCATTGGGGTTGGGCATTCACATCTAGTAGCCACATACGGTAATCGAGTTAATAACAACATCAAAACAAAACGTTGAACTGTTTTAAACACACATCTGGTAACTAACGCGTTAACAAAACTTTGAACTCACCAGCGTCGTCTGATACACTTGTCTGCATGCTTGCAGGTCTATAAGCTTATATCATTTGGAACTTGCTGTCTGAAAGGCTGGAGTGGTCATGGGTCGAGATACATGGAATTTCAATACAAGCTTAACGGTTTACGCACACAAGTTTTATGAAACACTTAACCAACGAATTATGCTTCCGCTGTATACAATGAATGACATGTGACTTTTGTAACACTTATGTTAATGAATGAAAGATTTATTTAAATTTAGCTATGAGTTCAATGTGATTGGTGGCTTGGATCCTGGTACGTCACATGCCTCGCAGGGGTTCCTGCATGTGGTATTTTGGGGGTGTGACAACAAATCTGACTACAGCCTAGTAAACGGTTATTACTAAATAATCGGTAATGAATTTAGTCCCGAGATTTTTGCACAAGGTGACGTGGACGGTTTAGAACGTTCTGTAAATTATTTAGAATTTTTGGAACAAGATAACAATTTTATAAAAATACCTGAAAACAGCCCAGTTCTGGATGTTGGAGCTGAAACAATATAAGTTGTGATTTGCGTGGCTAGATGTCGATTATGCTATCTGATAATGATCCCACTTGTTTAATGTCCACTAAAGTGTTATGTGAAGTATTGTGTGCTTGTTCATGAGTAGTTATATGTGAAATATGCATATGTGCGTAAACCGTCAAAGTGAGTGCATGTTATATGTTAGATGCGTGTAGGAGCTTGGTGCCTTACTTGAACACACTAATGAACTAAATGGTAATCGTATTAGGACGTGATTGATCTACCTTGACTGTTAATTATTTTTAAGAGACCAACGAAGCAATCAAAGGTGAGTTCACACTTTTTGTCAAAG
The DNA here is from genome assembly GCA_030545235.1 of Helianthus tuberosus. Lineage (NCBI taxonomy): Eukaryota > Viridiplantae > Streptophyta > Magnoliopsida > Asterales > Asteraceae > Helianthus > Helianthus tuberosus. Next base: position 256,729 of record JARYGA010011515.1, on the reverse strand, counting down.
CATGAGATTCCCGGTGGTTTGGGAATGAGTTAAACAACAACTATACCCCTTAGGTGGGATACAACCTACGTATTCTCCCTGGGTAGGATACGTACCTCCACCCTCCATTTTTGTATCGACTTAATCGCCAGGCCAATGGCGAACGGGTCATTAGTTAAACAGCGCTATTAGGTTTGACAAGCCTCACACCGTGCCGCAGAGGACGGACGTGGACTAATGTACTTGGGCACTTAGTCAATGACGATAGACATTGACACGGGGCACTAAACATAACTACAGTCAGTAGTCGGTACGGTAACTGGTCTAGTGGTTTAAACAAGTGGGGTAGCTCCCCATGGCGTGTTTTTATAAAGAACAAGGAGCTTAACAACTTTTGGGTTTTTGGAACAACATTAAAACGAACAACCAACTATGAACTCGCCAACTTTTTGTTGACACCCCACTGCATGCTTTGCAGGTCGTTAGGTACATGGATGGAGCTTGCATGAGGAGTGGACGTTGTGGTTAGGAATCAACTGTTGGATTCCTAGTATTAAAATTTATGATTTTACTTTGCTTAATGGGTTTTAAACTTTATGCTTCTGCTAACTTTTAAACTTGGTTTTGGACTTTGGTTTTGTGAACACTAAACGTTTTGTTTGCAATGGTTTTACTTTACTTAATGTTCAATATGGTTGGTGATATGATCCTGGTCAGTCACACGCATCATGGTAATACTCCGCTTGTGGATTTTGAGGGTGTGACAAATTGGTATCAGAGCCATTTGTTATAGTGAACTTGGTTTTAAAAAGGGGAAAATCTTTTTGACAAAAACCAGACTATAACCTGCTCAGTGCTCAACGATCCACAACGACACTTCGCTCCGCATGCAAGGCTTAGGTGGTATGATTTATGTTATATTGCCTACTTGCTAGTTTACTTCTGCATGATATGTAGCTTATGGTATGCTTAGTCATAGTAGTAGCATGTTATCTATTAGCCCGAATGTGCTCTTTATGACACCCAACTATTTACTTGAAATTTGACGTGTGGTGATCAAATTCTTTTCATGTTTTCTCCACACCCCACTACGAAAACTGTTCTATGCATTCTATCTATTCATACGATTGTCTCGACATGACGTCGCCCTTCCCGCTAGAATTCAGATCTGACCCTCCGTACATTCGGTTTGCACGACAACATTAACGTGGACCAGAACCGACCCAAACGAACTCGGATTTAGGAGAACAATATACCCATGCGTCCATGTTGACGAACCTTATCATCTCCACCGGTCGTCATCACCAGAAACGAAGCAGTCATATTACACGCGTTTTCGTTGTTCAACTCGAAACCCTGTCATCCGAACTCTGTTTTGGACAAATGATGTACTCACGTGACCATGATGCAATGAACTTTCTTATTGTGTTGTTGCCACCATCCACCATTATTGTATAATACCCTTAGTCTATTTTATACGATTTACATATAAACATCCATTATTAGTGTGTATTTTCAATTACAAACACACCAAAAAATACAATTTATTAAAACATTTTAAGAATTTAAAACATTTCAACATCTTGCGTATCAATTCGCCGTTTAAAATGTGACGACGAAACTTTTCGCGGAAGCTTTATTCTTTATGTGTTCAGTTCCTCGTTGAGCTTGATCGTCCTCCGGTAAATCAAATAATACCTACATTTCATATAAACATGAAATGAGTTAGTTTTAGGGTGTTTATAACGTGTATAATCAAGTTTAAAAGCTAAAACAACAGTTAACAAAGTTTTTTTTTTCAGGTCTGGGGGTCTGTCGCGGGGCGCGGCAGAAGAGACATAAGCTTTCATGGGCCGTGAGGGCTCTCGCGTGTCGCAACTGTGACAAACATATTTTTGACAAACATGTTTATTTGATCCCAATTCCTTATGAACTTCATAAGTTCAATATTCTCTATCTTATTAAGTTCAAATCATGGATTTCATAAGTATTTTAAACCCGCTTTCGCTCATATGCTTATTTTGACCCATTAAGTGATTTTAAGCATATTTTTGACACGAATCGCTTTCATTCGTTTATAGCATTATATTACCACATTTCTTTTAAATAAATCTTCCTCCACAACTATATTCATGACGGATTTAATGTGGTAATTTATAAATTCCGAGTTTTACCTCTCGGATCACTATTTTACGGCAAAGACTCCTACAGAGTCATTTGGCCAAAGATTTACATCTTTCTCTTTTTATACTTATTCTAAGTATATATTAAATCATAAAACTTGATTCCAGATATCCTTTACAGGTCGTTTGCTCAGTTTAGCTTACAAGGGCATTTTGGTACATTTTAGCTTTTCATTTAAGATGAAGGACTTTTGAAAGCATGTTTGACCCAAAATCCCTCTTTTTAGCTATGATTTTGTTTGAAAAGTCATTATGTTTTCAACTCACAATGACCATCACTTGAATCATTCGATTTACTTATTAAAGTAACCAAATGTCTATTTCGACTTCATTTAACTCTCAATGAACCTTTTGTTCTAAATGAGTAGTTAACCTGCTACACAAACCTGGCTTGGATCAATATATTGACCCGTTTTAATATCCTGCATTAATAATCGCTACTTAATAGCGATGCAAGTTATCCTTCCCCTCACTCCTATGAACATAAAACTCGACAATATTCATTAGTCGATATTTTCAAATGGTGATATTTCACCATTTGACCCGTTTGGTCTAAGTGACCGTTTATCTTTTTGAGATGGTATTATTATCATCTCGTCTACATGACTCGCTCCGGTTTACACCTTACGGTCATTTTACTTATAAACCATTTCTTAATACTTTTGACCCATTATGGTTTATGCCATAAACTGTTTTTAAGGCTAACGGTTATTGTCAACGAGTGACCGAATTACCGTTTTACCCTTTTTATTTATGTCGGTTTACCCTATATGGTAACTGTTTTGGTCAAAAATTACCGAAGTAATTAAGTGATCAAATTAGTAATGTGAGGTAGTGTGCTAGAAAGTGTATAGAAAATATGCTTGTTGAGTTATTTAGAAAATCAGTATTCAGGATACGGCTCAGGATATTGAGCTGTATCTACGATCAAACAATGAGCAAACAACGAGCAAAAAGTAGAGGAAATGACACGAGATGTACGAGGAAAGCCCTTGATCAATCTAGATCGCCGGCATAAAACCTCGGGAGCTGACAATCGCAGCTGCCTTGTTCTTCTTATTGCTTAAACTTCAGGATACAGTGCAGGATATAGACCAGATCGCTATGTGTTACAATGTTTTTTGTGTGAGAGTGAAAGCTTGCTAGAGAGCGAGTGTTAGAGTGTAACGAGTGTGAATGTGATGTCCTATTCGATCTGGTATACCCACCTATTTATAGTAATGAATTACAAACAATAATCCCTACAAATATGGGGTACTCCGAATATTCCATTGTGAACGTTATTGACCGAGTAATACGGCTTCAACGTCTTCATTTGAACGACTTGGACCGAGTCTTCCGCGGAATGCGTCTTCGTGAACGTTGATAGCTTCTAACCCACGTACCTGCACATAATCCGTTAGTAATCCTGAGGATACCATTCAGGATGTTACCAATATCCTGAATCAGCATCCCGGATGTAAACAGATACTATATAACCAAGATATATGTCAAGATATTTTCCAGAATATGGGCTCAGAATTTCACCCATAATAATTGTCCCCAAAAATGTTACCGTTTGATATCCTGCACTAACGGTTACATTTTTCACGGTGGCCGAGGTAATTAAGAGATAAGACCATTGATGTGACAGCTTTCAACCACCCGGCCTATATTTACTCATCATGCCCTATATCTTCTCATCCTCATCTCCTTTTTTAACCACAATCGACAAGGAAAAAGGTAATATTCTCTCCCTCATCTTCATATTCATCTTTTATCTTTCTCCGGCAAAAATTCAGGCGACCAAATGCCTAGGAAAACAAGGTCCAGTTCAGGCGACTCGGCTCCCACATTCATCCAACAGAATCTTCTCCAAGAACCGGAGAATGAGACATGCACCTTTGACAGTGCCCACCTGTCAGCCTTGAAATCCTCCGGTATCTTTCCGGAAGGAACTATATTCCGACCCTTTGATAGAGAAATCCGGTCAGATATGGTTTCCAATGAGTGGATATGTTTCAATGCCTTCCCCTTTACCTTAGGGTTACGATTCGCCTTTCCGGACTTCATCACCGAGTTCTTTAATATCACCAAAATTTCTTTCAGCCAAACCATGCCAATGCTCTGGCGTGTTTTGTCTGTTCTTGACCAAATCAAGAGAAACCACATACCTGCCCTTTCCGTCCATGATCTCCCTTTAGCCTACAAGCTTAGATGCCATGGCTCATCTAGATTCCTATTTTATTCTACTTCCGGTGACCCATTGATACTTCGTGCCACCAGGAACGAGGATGGTTGGCAATCCAAGTTTTTCTTTGTAAAAAGGGATTCAATCCCTGGTGGAACGGATTATCCGATGAGATGGTTGAGAAAGGGTAGGACTTAGGGTTTAAGAATGATCCTGTCTCTTATTCTGTCTCATATCCTGAGCTAATGAATTTTATTTTCTCTGTCTGTGTATGCAGCTGATTTCAGGAAGATCGCACCTCCCCTTGCTGATTCTCAAAAAAGAATAGACGCCATCAGACTACTTTCAGAAACAGAGAGAAGCTTTAATCCATCTCCACCAACTCCAAGCCCTCTTTCAAGTGCAAACATGTCTGGTAAGAATCCTGCAAGATATCCTGTACACACATGTTTTTATTTGATATTCTTAGGAGAGATTCAGAATTTTACTCCCTGTGTGCAGATTCCAGCAAAGTTCCAGTCTATCTAGACCTTGATGAACTCGACAGCTATCCAACTCCAGCCATAGTCAAGAAGGAGACTCCTGCTGCTACTAGCTCCAAGCCACTCCCGGCTCCCAAGGCCAATCCAAGAACCCGTGCTTCCACAGCGAAAAAGAGGAAGGGTCTTGAAGTCAGTGCTCCAGTCTCAGAAGGGTTCTCCTATGACGAACTCAGCTTCTCTGACTCCTTAGAGCCAATGACATCCTTCCTTAACAAGGTAATATCCTGACGCATATCCTTCATGTATATCCTGCACATATATCCTGCACGTATATCCTAACAGGATATCCTGGTAGGATATCTTGGTCAACATATAATCTAACTTTATACCTGTAATTGATGTGCAGGGCCTCCAGCATTTGCTCCACTTGTACAATGACGCTTGTGGTACTGTGGCACTCCATGAAGCCAGGATCAAACAGCTCGAAAGCACCGTTGCTGACGAGGGTGCCATTGCTGAAGTGAAGACCCGGCACTACGAAAGCCTGCTGAAGAAGGTCACCCAAGACGCTGAGGTCAAACTCGCCACCGTTCAAATGGATCATGATCAAGCCTTGGTCAATTTCTGGGAGGGAATCAAGGCTTCTGCTATCGTCTCCCTGTTACAAGCACGCATCAAGATGGCCTACGAGGCCAAGGAGACGGGCCTTGTTTGTCCATCTTGGCCAGTTGAATCCTGGGTGGCCAAGTTAAAGGAGCTCGGAGGCAAAGCTGTGCCACTTCCTGCTGAAGCTGGTGAGTCTTCTAAATCAGCAGAGGTGGTGGTCCAGGCTGGAGACAAGAAGGATGCTGGAGCTGATGCTGGGATGGACATTGGCGAGGATGCTGCTCAGGATGCTGGTCAGGATGCTGGTGCTGAGAAGTCTGAGAAGGTTGGAGGAGATGCCGCTGTGTGAGGGCATTTAGGTGGGCGATGACGGATATACGTGCCAAGGCCAGAGCCCACCTTTTTGAATTTGAATGTTGGTTTGTAGTCCCTTAAACAATTTACTTTTTCGCACTTTACTTTCCTGCACCTGAACAATTTACATTTCCTGCATGCTTTTTGAACAATACAACAGTTGGAGGCGGATGGGTCTCGGTTTGAGATGAAACCTTCAACTGTTGGGTAAATATGGTAAGAAACTATTAGTGCTCTTAGTGGATGGGCCTTGTTTTGAGGTGAAACTAAGAGCACATCTTTTGGTATGTTAATAATATAACCACTCTTTTGACTTTAGTATTATTGTCATTAACATACAAATTTTACTTGTGAAAATTGTTTGGTTTGAACATTCTTAGGAACATATATCATAAATGTACCCTGGGAGATATCCTGAAAGATATCTTGAAAAGGATATTGAAATATAACCTATAAATTGTCCAAACAAAAAGGAGAACTCATACCAGAGATTCTTAGAGAATCAGTTCCAATCCTTTATCATAAGTTTGTCCCCAGTGCATACTTATAAACTTGGATCCATCCTTTAAATCAGTATAATGTATGTCCCCTGTGTTCGACAAAAACACAAATGTATTTATATTTTGACTCGAATGAATTCCGAATGCCCAAGGGCAGAACCCCTGATATCCTGAAATGAACCCTTAGCATACTGGGGATAAACCCTGATATCTGGGGATAAACCCTAAATTTCATGCGCTACAGGCGAGAGTGTATAAACTCCAATTCTTAGAAAGGTGAAAACCTTTAAACCTTAGAGAGTATGAAAATACTCTTTCGTGAGAGAGGGTGATCAATCCTCATATACCTTTAGGATCCAGGATATAGCCAACAGTAACGAAATTGTCAGCCACTTTTACATGAACTGGTCCCGCTACCTTGAACTATACCTAGATAACTTGCGCTCCAGGCGAGGTGTTTAAACCCAATTCGAAAGAAAGGTGAATACCTTTAACCCTTTGAAGGGACCAGGATCCCTTAAACGTGAGAGAGGGGGCCAATCCTCTAATCTTTCGACTTATCCTGAGTATATATCCTGGAGCTATATCCTGAAACATATCCTGCAAAACAGTTGTAAACTAAGGTGGGTGTTAGCTTGGCTAACACCCCTCCAATGCCTAAGTCAGTATTGGGTTCAAAATAATAAACAAATATATTTAAAATAAATAGAATACATACCATTCTGAGATAGACATTAAATTCTACTCTTACTTGAAATAGAGCTTCAAATGTACTGCATTCCGGGATCTTGGTAGCATATCCCCTTCCATACTCTTGAGTCGATATGCTCCTTTCCCTGCTTCTGACTCAACTTCATAAGGTCCTTCCCATTTCGGAGCTAGCTTGCCATCGGCAGGATTAGTGGTATTTTGAAAAGCCTTTCTTAGCACCCAATCACCAACTCGAAATCTTCTAGTCCTTATGTTCTTATTATATGCTCTGGATATTCTTTGTTGATATGCTGCTATCCTTAGTCTTGCTGCGTCTCTTTTTTCATCTATAGTATCCAAATCTTGACATAAGACTTCAGGATTCTGTTCAGGATCCTGCAGCATAGATCTTGCAGTAGGTATCATCATTTCTGTTGGAATCATTGCCTCCGCTCCAAATACCAAGGAAAACGGGGTTTGGCCAGTTGCATTCTTCACCGTTGTCCTATCAGCCCACATAACAAAGGGTAATTCTTCCGCCCATCTTCCTTTTTTAGCCCCAAGCCTCTTCTTTAAGTTATTGACTATTATCTTGTTCGAGGATTCAGCTTGTCCATTCGCTTGAGGATGTACCGGAGTAGATGTGATCATTTTGATTCCCCAACTCTTGCAAAAGTCAGTAGTCCTTTTGCTTATAAACTGGGACCCATTATCACAAATGATCTCAGCTGGTACTCCAAACCTAGTCAGGATATTCCTCTTTATGAAGGATACTATTTCTTGGTCTCTAACTTGAACAAATGCTTCAGCCTCAACCCACTTAGAGAAATAATCCGTCATTGCTAACATAAATACTTTTCCTCCCGGAGCTTTTGGTAACTTTCCTACTATATCCATCCCCCATTTCATGAATGGCCAAGGGGAAACTACAGGATATAGTGGTTCAGCTGGTTGATGTAGTATGTTACTATGCCTTTGACATGCATCACATCTTCGAGCATATTCTGCAGCATCTTTCCTCATTGTTGGCCAAAAGTATCCTGTCCTCAATACTTTCGAGAACAATGATCTGCCCCCAGTGTGATTACCACAGTCCCCTTCATGTATATCCTGAAGTACTTCTTTGGCTTCATGATCCTCCAAGCACCTTAAATATGGTCCTGCAAGAGATTTCTTGTATAAAATATTATTTATTATAGTGAATTGTGATACCTTCATCCTAAATGCCTTAGGATTTTCATTTTCGGGGATGTGTCCATCTTTAAGATATTTCAGAATTGGAGCTGTCCAGGATTTAGGATCCTGTTCAGGATATTCCACTCCAGGATCCCGAATATCAGCTACTTCTTTATCCTGAGGATTCGTTGCAGGATATAAGACATGTAATACTGGTATTTGGGTCCCTTCCGGTATCCTGATTGATGATCCCAGATTTGCTAAGGCATCCGCTTCAGCATTATCCTCCCTTGGTACCTGTTCAAGTGTAAAAACATCGAAATATCCTGCTAATTTTTTGAGAATATCAAGATATTCAATCAATTTCTCACCCTTAACTGCATAGGATCCATTAAAATGGTTAATAATTAACAAAGAGTCAACATATACTTGTAAATTTTTGATACTCATACTCTTAGCCAATTCTAATCCTGCAATTAAAGCTTCATATTCTGCCTCATTATTAGTAGCAGGAAATTCACACCTAATAGCCTGGGGTAATATGTCCCCCTGTGGCGATTTTAGTAGTATTCCTAATCCTACTCCTCTTATATTAGATGCACCATCAGTATATAATGTCCAGGATCCTGAGGATTCTCCTAACTGTTGAACTTCTAGGTCTACCTCATCCTGAATGTCACTACTAAAATCAGCCACAAAATCAGCTAAAGCCTGAGACTTTATGGCATTCCTAGGTTCATATACTAAATCATAAGCACTCAACTTTACTGACCACTTAGCCATCCTACCTGACATCTCTGGTTTCCTAAGCACATTTTTGACAGGATAATTTGTTTTAACATGAATCCTATGAGTCTCAAAATAATGTCGAAGTTTTGTTGATGCCATAACTAATGCTAGTATTAATTTTTCCAAATGAGAATATCTAGTTTCGGCATTTAACAAGCTTTTACTAACATAATAAACAGGATATTGCTGACCTTCATGGTCCTTTACAAGGACGGCACTTACAGCATTCCCTGATACCGCGAGGTATAGGGATAATGGTTCACCATTCTCAGGCTTCATCAGTAGAGGTGCGGTTGAAAGATATTGCTTTAAATCCTGTAGGGCCGCTTCATGCTTCTCACCCCACTCGAATTTTTTGTTCTTCTTCAGGATATCATAAAAATCTTTGCATTTCTCTGAGGATCTTGAGATAAATCTGTTTAATGCTGCCACTCGCCCCGTTAATCGTTGAACATCTTTCATATTTGAGGGTGATTTAATATCCAAGATGGCTTTAATCTGCTCTGGGCTCGCTTCTATTCCTCTTTTGGTCACCATATATCCTAAAAATTTTCCTGCCCCCACTCCAAAATGGCACTTAGCAGGATTCAGCTTCATGTTATACTGATCCAGGATATCAAATGCTCCTTTAATATCCTGGAGGTGATCCTGAGCTTTCTTTGATTTTACCACCATATCGTCGATGTACACCTCCATGGTGTCCCCCAGTTTGTCTTTGAACATCATGTTTACCAATCTTTGGTATGTTGCACCTGCATTTTTCAAACCAAAAGGCATAGCTGTATAACAATAAATACCTGTTGGTGTCATGAAGGCAGTGTCTTCCTGGTCAGAAGGCTCCATTTGGATTTGTTGAAATCCTGAGGATGCGTCCATGAAGGTCAGCATTTCATGCCCGGCAGTAGCATCTACCATTGCATCAATGTGGGGAAGAGGAAATGGGTCTTTAGGACAAGCTTTGTTCAAGTCTGTGTAGTCTACACAAACTCTCCATTTCCCATTTTTCTTCTGTACCACAACTACATTTGCTAGCCACCTTGGGAACTTAACCTCTCTAATCATTCTGGACTTCAATAATCTCTCAACTTCCTCTTGAATAATCGTATTCCGCTCAGGAGCAAACTTCCTTCTTTTTTGTTGAACAGGCTTGAATGATTTATCAATTCCAAGCTTGTGAGTGATGATGTCTTTGGATATGCCTGTCATATCCTCATGCTTCCATGCAAACGTTGACATCCTGCATTTCAAAAAGTTAATTAACTGTTCTTCAATATCCTGGGGGATATTGGTTCCTACGAGCACCGAAATATCGGGGTTATCCTGATCCAAGATAACTTTCTTCACATCCTGCTCCGGATCCTCCACGATATCCTGGGCCTGCGTCTTTAATTGCTATGCTGCACTAGGCTTGGTTGAGGATTTCATCGAGGATGAGTAACATTCTTTCGCCTCCTGCTGATCACTATCAACTTTGACAACTCCCCAAGGGGTAGGTATCTTGATGCATTGGTGATACGTTGACGGTACAGCCTTCATATCGTGAATCCACGGTCTTCCTAGTATGATGTTATAGCAGGATAGAGAATCCATCACACAGAAACGTTGTATCGAGTTGACTCCTTCAACGTATACTGGCAACTTTATCTCTCCCACTGTGTTTCTAGCCTCTCCACTGAACCCAACAAGCACGGTAGACTTTGAAGTGATATCCATTGGAGATACATTCATTCTTTTCAGCGTCTCTAGTTGGATTATGTTGACGGAGCTGCCATTATCAACCAATATCCTGCGTATAAAATAGTTAGCCACATATAAAGTTATTACCAGAGCATCATGGTGAGGATCCTGGACAGTATCCCTGTCATCAGCGTCAAATGTGATCACTTTGTCAGTTGTGAGGGTAGTCATCCTGACAGGTTTATCTCCCCTTTCGGCCTTAGCTTCTTTTGCATGTCTCTTTGCTGCCGAATACGAAGTCCCACAAATGTCGGATCCTCCCGAAATGAAGTTGATTATCTTGGCATCCGCAGGAGGTGATGCTGCTCGCCCAGGATCCTTCTCAGTATCCTGACCCTTATTCTTCTTTCTTCCCAAGAGATCTTTCAGGTATCCCTTGCTTAGAAGATAGCTTATTTCTTTCCTTAAAGCGATGCAATCCTCAGTCATATGTCCGAAATCTTCGTGGAAAGCACACCATTTTGATTTGTCTTTCCAATCGGCTTTTTGTTGATTCTTTCGAGGCCATCTAGCCTTGTCTCCTAGACCCTGCATGGCATACATCAATTCAGGAATGTTAACAGAAAAGCAATATTCAGATAATTCAGGATACTCTTCAGGATCCTCGTCTTCGACAGCATTCACTCTCTTGTTTTCACTTCTACCATATGGCTTAGGCCGATATGATTTGAATGAGGATTCTGACTTCCTGTTAGTTGACTCATAAGTGTTAGATGAGTTCATCCTTTCTTGCATCTTTCTGTCATCCTCCAACCGAATATATCTTAGGGCTCTGTTCCAAGCTTCATCCAAGTTCCTGCATGGGTTCATTACAAGGTCTTGATAAAATTGAGAATCTTTTTGCAACCCCATCTTGATTCTTGAAAGCTTGCACAGCTGTTGCAACATCAAGATGAGGAATGTCTAGGGATTCCCGGCTGAACTTGTTCACATAATCCCTAAGGGATTCCTGAGGCCCCTGTGTTATCCTGTAGAGATCACTTGTTAATTTTTCAAAACTTCTACTACAAGAAAACTGACTATTAAATAAATTTACTAAGTGAGCAAAAGATGTAATCGAATGTGGAGGAACATTCAAGAGCCATTTCAAGGCTGATCCTGTCAAGGTTGAACCAAAACCCTTGCACAAGCATGCTTCCTTGAGATCCGGAGGGATAGGGTTAATTTCCATTCTTTCCCTATACTAAGCAATATGCTCCTCAGGATCCGTAGTTCCGTCGTAAAGCTTCATGTTGGGGGTTTGGAATCTCTTTGGGATCTCAGCATCACAGATAGGATATGCAAAACGAGATATCTTGTGGCTGTCTTGGGACACTTCCGGGATCGGCTGGACCACCCCGGGTACACTAGATATCATGTCCTTCAACTTCTAAAGTTCCCTAGTAAGCGCTGATGTCACACCTGTATCCTGCAAAGATCCACTATTGTTAGTAGCATGAGTATTATTATTATTTGACATGTTACCCGTTGGAGGATTTTGCCCATATCCTGAAGCATATCCTGAGCTCCTTATGGTCGACATCCTGACCGAGGAGGGTATTTCGGGAGTATGATTCTGAGGAAGGTTGGGCACAATATTCCCCCTGTTATCCTCAGTATACACAGCTGAACTGAAGTTCAACGTTCGGGGATGTAATGGAGTGACAATATCCTCAGCAGATCTGCTCGAGCCAGACTTCAGGAGTTGTATTTCCCTTAAAAGCATTTGGTTTGTTTCCTGTTGTTGCCTCATTTGTTCCTGCACACTTCCAAATAAGGTTAAAATTTCATCGTTAGAAGCTAAAACGGGAGCAGATTCCTGAACACTGCGGGTAGGGATAATATCCTGAGGTCGTGTAGAGGCTGTCATCCTTGGAGGAGGTGGTGGAAGCACCGAACCGGTAGTAGCAGAAGTCATAGCAGACACAATAGAGGAACTCATGTTTAATCTTGAGGCCATTATGGACAATGTGGCAAAAAGTTTTGAAAATAGAAAACCGATTAGCGATTTGACAAAAAATTTTAGTAAAGAGAGCACCACTTGCCCCATGGTGGGCGCCAAATTGTTTTGGTCAAAAATTACCGAAGTAATTAAGTGATCAAATTAGTAATGTGAGGTAGTGTGCTAGAAAGTGTATAGAAAATATGCTTGTTGATTTATTTAGAAAATCAGTATTCAGGATACGGCTCTGGATATTGAGCTGTATCTACGATCAAACAATGAGCAAACAACGAGCAAAAAGTAGAGGAAATGACACGAGATGTACGAGGAAAGCCCTTAATCAATCTAGATCGCCGGCATAAAACCTCAGGAGCTGACAATCGCAGCTGCCTTGTTCTTCTTATTGCTTAAACTTCAGGATACAATGCAGGATATAGACCAGATCGCTATGTGTTACAATGTTTTTTGTGTGAGAGTGAAAGCTTGCTAGAGAGCGAGTGTTAGAGTGTAACGAGTGTGAATGTGATGTCCTATTCGATCTGGTATACCCACCTATTTATAGTAATGAATTACAAACAATAATCCCTACAAATATGGGGTACTCCGAATATTCCATTGTGAACGTTATTGACCGAGTAATACGGCTTCAACGTCTTCATTTGAACGACTTGGACCGAGTCTTCCGCGGAATGAGTCTTCGTGAACGTTGATAGCTTCTAACCCACGTACCTGCACATAATCCGTTAGTAATCCTGAGGATACCATTCAGGATGTTACCAATATCCTGAATCAGCATCCCGGATGTAAACAGATACTATATAACCAAGATATATGTCAAGATATTTTCCAGAATATGGGCTCAGAATTTCACCCATAACAGTAACCATTCAAAACTCATTATCTATTAGTCATTTCATGACTAAATAATGGTAATAGTCATTTTTTTTACCATTAAACATGGTTTATTAACATTGTCTTTGTTCCGAACCGCACATGTCGTGTCGAAACACCGTAATTCAAACAAGACTTTATATTATTCATAACCTATAAAAACAATAGGTATTAAATAAATGGTGTAAGCTTTGACTTACCTAGCATCCAGATTATGCTTTTCCTTCATTCTTGCTCTGTTTGACCCACTTCTTCCCAATCCTTCACCTAGGTTGTCAAGCATCAAACTATCATTGTAAATTGTAAGATGGTTAGACTAGTCATAATCATTTACGACTATTCCATCCTATGATAATTATGTCGAATTTATCATTCGATCATATTATTAGTTAGTTTGACTTTTTAAAAGTCAACTGCCTATTAACAAAAGTAATTATATGATGTAGCTTAACTACTTGTTTTATTACTTTGCTACTATACGGTAAGCATCCTTATTATACTACCATTTTAACTACTTATGAAATAAAGTTATTGTAATCTAAATTCATTTGACTAACACATGATGATATCAAACATCATTTTGATCATAACATATCATCATTTTCATTTTATCATACAAACCCATCTCCTAGCAAGTATGTTCATATACTCAAACACACAATTTGTTCAAGTATTACCTGATTATTATCAGATATGATGATTCTAATCATAATTATATCATCAAATTCATCTTATGATTAATACCCACTTATCCTAGTGTGGTAATTCATCAAATCTTTCAATTCATAGCATCATATGTATAATTTTGACTTAGGGTTTTGTTCCTAAGCAAGTATACATCACTAATTCAATCATAGCTTCAATAATTCATTCATAATTCACGATTATGATGATTATTCAAATTTCATAACTTCACAAATCATCAAAATTTGACATACCTTATGATCCCTTAGCTTGGGTGATCACTAATTCATGTTCAATTGTGAATTTGGACTTAGTTTGAGCCTTCAATTTGATGATAATGTTGAAACTAGGGTTTTGGCTCCCGGAGAGCTCTTCTGGTCGATACAGAACACAATTCCTAATTTTGTGTTTATCTTATTTTTATAATTTAACTTTCAATTTATCCGTATTTGGCCCCTCTTGTTTGGTTAGTTATTAAGTAGACCACAACCTACTTATTTCTAACAATATTCCCACTTATTAACTAGGTTAAATATTCCTAGTTAACTTAGTGGGTTCGGGGAATTTATGACTCTGTTTATTTTAAGTCCTGTTAACTCGGGCCTTTTATAAACTTTATTTCCTCAAAAGCTTTCATTCAACTTTAATTTAATATTAGGTTTATTTATTTAAAATCCTAATATTCATCGGGTTAATTTAACCACTAACGGTACATTACCCGTCTTTTAGTATTAACGTGGTATGATTTCCAAACCCGTTTTCGGGGTGTTACAAGTCTATCCCCCTTAAAGAGGTTTCGTCCTCAAAACCTTTATTGCATAATTCATTGTGTTTTAAACCCAATGCATTTGAACTGAGTAATCTTTTAAGCAGTACTCACACTTTAACCAATTGTTAGTATTACCAGAAAAGTATGGTAATATCTTTTTGGTTACAAATCATATACGTATCTCATACGAAATAATATAACTCAAAATAACGTAAACTTGTTATTTCGACCAATTTGGTTAATTTAGCGAAATCCATCGCTATTAGACTATGGAATTCTTCATGAATCCGTTAATTTAATCCATTTAAAGGTCCTTTGTGAAATCTTTAGCTTTTAACAAACAAACTCCATTGTTTTTTAATTTATTCATTCGGTTCATTCATACGGAATCCACCGCTTAAGAACAAATCGAATTTCTATAAAGCATATTACCACATACCTTATAGTTTTATCCTTTAATCGGGCAATTGCTCGATTTGATTTCCTGACACTTCATTTGTGTTGTCTTATGATCCCTCAATATAGGTGATCAGTATTCTCCATTAGTGAGGTCTCATGGGCCGTCACTTTTATCTTGTATCTATATACCTTTGTTGTTTACTTGACCGAGTCACCAATTTGGCCACTTGATCATGTAAATCTATTGATTTTATTTATTCCATGCTATTCTTATAATAAATAGTGTATTAACAAAATTCCTAATTTGTATTTTGACCTTAACCAGTCTCACTAACTAGACTTATTAGTCCGGTTACTTTATACCCATTACTAAGGCTACAATGTGATTATTTTTCACATTACCTTTCTTGACCGTGATCGTGTCACGTCATGTTTAAGTTTATGTTAACCTTTCATTTTCAAAAATATTTCTTTTTTAATATATCGTCTTACACCTATCAGTGTCAAGACCTGTATCTTTAATATTTACTATTTAAATTCCTACCAGAATTCATATTTATAAAAACATTATTTCTTACTAAAACTGAAGTTTTAGTTTAACTTCTTTTCTTTAACTTTTGTCAATTTTCCATACCAGGATATTGACAGTTAAGAATTTATTCTTTTTAGTCTTTGTTTTACGTGGAGATTATCAATTAGTTCCCTCGCTTTGCCTAATTAACCCATAGGTTCCTTCACTTAGCCTCGTGGGCTATTCTTAAGGCTTTCACCTTATTAAGACAAGGCCCTTATAGTTCCTTTCTTTTCATTTATGACCCCGCGGGTCATTTTGGTCCTATAGACCTTTTCATTATTTATAACCTAAAGGTTATGTTGATCCCGTAGATCATTCATTACTCATCTCATTCTTAAAATACATGTTTGGTGTCAAGGCACCTTGTTTATGTTTGGAAATCATTTAGTTTCAAGTTTAAGATCCCTTAACCTTGACTGTAGTTCGTGAATACAATCGTTTTATTTCAGATCATTTTCCCGACTCTATGACTTCTCATGTCATTTATACGTCAGTTCGTCTTATGCTCACCGTTATCTAGTTTGCATATATTCGCATTTGATTATGTCACATTACCGGGCTCATTATTCTTGTGTTTAACGCTACCATTATCCGGCTTGCGCTTACTTATGCCATCTGGCATTATATTGTATTCAACCCGTTCAACCTCAAAATAGTTGAACATATTTATTCAAAATTTCTATTTACGAAATTTTATAATCTTTAGTCATAACTCATAATCCGAGTCCTTTGACTTTCAATCCGTGTTCCCGTCTCTCGGTTTATGCATGTGTTTAATTTCCTACCCATCAACCGGGTGATTTACTGAAGTCATTATTAATGCAACCCTTTAGGTATGCATTAAGACTTCGTTTTGACTTGTTTGGTTGTCTTTGCGAAATTCATCGCTTTATTTAACCAAACCTTTATTCTTTATGTGACCATGCTTAATGGTCTTATAAATTCTGAATGATGATTATCATCATCATCCTTTCTTTACTACGACCAAAGTCAATGGCTTCGATCGTCTTTTTGTATGGGCAATGTCTTCGTTTCTATGACCTCGCGGGTCATTTATCCTTTGGTTTTACATGCCCCTTTTGTCAACCATGGCTATTTCGTCCATTACGACTTATTTCACTATTCACTTGGGTCATCTATTTCTATGTGCTCATACATTGTTTTTATGGTTCCCCCGAAAACCATTTATACGAGTATGCCCATAAGATTTCTTGAACCCAAGGTTCTTTTAACGTTTTCATTCATCTCGACCTTTCCACATCGGACATAACTGTGCTCATTATAAGAAGCTCATGGTATCATGTGTTCACTCTACTTACTTGGCCAGAGTAAGCGATCAACACATGGCACGCATGACCTTATTATAATTACCACATCACGTCCCATGTAAGTAATCTCTCGATTTATTTCAATTGGTAAAACTTTATTCAATTGCCAATTAACAATTATAACTTTATTCTTGAACATATAAATGTCCCTTTTTATAACCATTTATACAATCACATTCGTTGATGTGATCATTACTTTTCTCAATTGCATCTTTATTGAGAATACTTACTTGGATGATTACTTTCGTCCAAGTTTATATTTAAACTAAATTCAGTTATTGTCTTATTATTCACGACTGTGAATAATACGTATCTCTACTGAATTTCTCTTGGAAACGTCATCCTGGATAGGTAACCTATCCAGGTTTTCCAAGTTTTACCTTCTATATGCAACTGTCATTCATTATGCGTTTGTTGCATATTTCTAGATATACTATAAGTTTAAGACGTGTGCCTTGTAGACACTCGCCCTGATAAACTTTCCTTCTTGTTCGATCTCTCTTATTCGAGATTATTTCTTGATTCATCTCTTTGGCGTGTGTGACTTACTTGTCATACTTCAAACTATTTCTTTAGACTCTCATCATCTTCGGATACGAGAGTCCTTCAACTAAAAAGTATACAAAGATTAGTAAGGTTTGACATTAATAAGAGCCCGTATTATAATACAAGGCTTTCTACGACACGTGTTAACACACGTAATTCGTTTAACTATATCACTCTTTTATCCCTTTCTTTGGGGTAACGTGTTTTACACGATAACCCTATGTGTTGCTTTCAACACTTTACATGCTAGACCGTTAATGTATTGAATAACTTACTGGATTTTGCGATCAAGTCTCAAACCGAACACTTCACTCTTTAACCTTGGGCTCTGAATACCAACTTGTAAGACCCTTAGTCTATTTTATACGATTTACATATAAACATCTACTATTATTATGTATTTTCGATTACAAACACACCTAAAAATACAATTTATTAAAATATTTTAAGAATTTAAAACATTTCAACATCTTGCCTATCAATTCGCCGTTTAAAATGTGACGACGAAACTTTTCGCGGAAGCTTTATTCTTTATGTGTTTGGTTCCTCGTTGAGCTTGATCGTCCTCCGGTAAATCAAATAATACCTACATTTCAAATAAACATGAAATGAGTTAGTTTTTGGGTGTTTATAACGTGTATAATCAGGTTCAAAAGCTGAAACAATAGTTAACAAAGTTTTTTTTTTCAGGTCTGGGGGTCTGTCGTGGGGTGCGACAGAAGAGACATAAGAATTCGCGGGCCGCGAGGGCTCTCGCGTGTCGCGACGGTGACTACGGTTGCTGTCGCGTGGCGCGACAAGTCCCTTTTCCACCAGCTTTTGTGTAAAAACCTGCACATTTCCAGCCAAACCATATTTTGCAAAAACGAGCATAACTTGCTCATTTTTTATCCGATTTCACTCACGTTTCTTCCTACGTGACCGTTATTTAATTTTCCATCATATGGAGTTAACATCCGACATCCGGATAAAAAAAAATTTAGACTTTTAAGCCTTTGGCTTGAAATTGAAATTTTGAACTTTTGACTCGTTCAAGTATTAATCAAACAAACATGTTTATTTGATCCCAATTCCTTATGAACTTCATAAGTTCAATATTGTCTATCTTATTAAGTTCAAATCACGGATTTCATGTGACATCTGTGCTTGTAATAATGGTACAAACTCTAAATTGTTAAATTATCAATAAAACAATGTTATTTGGCCCCAATGTTTGTTTATTTATGTTTGATATTTTGCACGTTTTGATTTTTGTTCAATTTCAAACTCTGTTTCGCTTTCTGGAAAGTTATACGCAAACTGATGTGTAAACGTAATCAGTTTAACGCGACAAACACTCCTGAACATCATCATATGCTTAACATACCTTAAATAACCTTTACATAACTTAGAAATAAGTTTTGAAGGCTTTGGTATGGCAAAATCAAGTTTATTCGTTCGCATGGAATATTTGTTTCAAACTGAGAAAGTATACTGATTTGTATGGTAACGAACATTCCGGAACTTGATCATAAGTTAAACATGCCATAAAATATCCTTTACATAGCTTAGAAATAGGCTTTGAGGGGTTCGGTGTGCAAAAATAAACTTTTTGGTCAATCAGGGACTAAAAGCGTCAAAAAGTGAATAAGTTTGCATTTTCGCGCATATCTTACGTTCTGAACATACCCGGACATCCAAAAATTTTTGTAATCATTAAAATATTATATTTTTGTGCTTGGAATGCTAAAACTTCATTCTTTTCGCAATTTGGATCGTTTTCGCGTCCGTTACGACTTCCTTCGTAATTAACCAAACACCGTAACCGTACAGCCAAACGAGCCGACATCCGTGACATTTCTGAGCATATTTCATGTTCCCTATGTTTTAACATCCTTATGGAGCTTTAAAATAGGCTTAACGGGTGTTAAAAGTGCCAAAACGCATCAAAAATCAAGTTCGGAGTCTCAGGGGCCTGTTCTGCCAATTGCTGAAACTTACTGCCAGCAACACAAGACCATACGAACTGTATAGGTCTGCTTACGGTCTGTAAGCCTTCACCAGTACAGCAGAAACCATTTTTATTAAAACCAAGCTGCTCCTTTGTTTTGCACATGGTTTCTTTCATCCTATGGACTGGTTTTGGACTCCCCTAGTATTGCAAAACAATGGGCACACATGGAGGGCCAAGATTGAAGCTCGGATTTCAAGAAATGATCCTAACGGTCCTCCGAAATCTATAAATACCCAACCCAATTTCATTCCAAATGCACACTTGATCTGATTTATGTTCTAAGTGAAGCATTAGCTTCATACCTGAGCATTCTAGATCAAAATCTTCATCGCTTGGACCTCTTGTAAGTTTCCTTTCGTGCTTGTTATTGCTTTTCAAGCGTGAAAGTCAAACAGTGTTTGACTTTCTGCTTTGAACAGTCAATGGTCAACACGAAGTTCGTTTGAACTTCACAACGTGAGCGTAATCACGATGATCATAGTCCTTTGTGACTATACCTACTGATTACCACGTTATTTAGGTATAGTGACGAGTCATAGTTTCGGTCAAAATGCGCATTTATGCGTATTTTGCAACCAAACTATTCTTGGGTAACAAAACCCATTGTTTTGATATCAAATTTGTTTTCTAACTTCGTTAAACATGTTTAACTCGTCACTTTTAGTTTAGTGCTTATATAGGGTCATAAAGATAAGCGGTCTAAACAACCGTTTAGACTTTCGAACCCGACCCGTTTGGTCGATCATTAGGATCCGACCAAATATATTTTGTGACCATATTTGTATAAGGAATAACCTTCCGAGGTTATACCTTATGGTCACTACGTTTAGTTAGTTGTATGATAGGTAGTTTATATGCCTTAGGAAAATGACCAAAATGCCCTTTTTGCGCATAAATTCATTTTAAGCATATGTAACTTAAATTTTGACATCTAAACTGATTAGGCAACATTATTAGACTTGTTAAGGCATATAATACTTGTCATAGGACTAGTTACGCGGTCCGAACGCGTTTTACGCGAACGACGCGGTTAAAGTAGCGTAAGCTACCTAAACGGGTCGTAAGCACTTAGGTTAGGTTTTTGTTTTAGAATATAGGCTTTGTTTAAACCATATCACATGAGTTCCAATACTCATTTGGTTTACAAAACCTCATTTTATCCGATCTTCGGATTTAGGTCCGGTTTATTAACGTAGTTACCTATATTAGGTGCCGTTTGATTCTGTGATCTCTCTAGCTTTGCTTGGTTGTTATTCAAGGGCTTTTAAGCATTCTCAAGTGAGTACATAATCCCCTCTTTTACTGTTTTTAAATATTTTGGGGTGAAACACAGGTGCCTACTTGTTACTTTCATGCTTTTCGTGCTTTCATAACATATACTTGCTATGTTCATTAGTACGCATATAGTACATGATTTCATATTGTTTTTGCTATGTATATTCACTTAGCATGCTAGCACATTGATTTTCATAAATACTTTTGTTGCATATGTTCACTCAGCGTATGGACACATTGTTTTTACATTTCTACTTTGTATGTTCACTTAGCATACTAGGTACATTATTTTCATAACATGCTTACATTTGGTATGACATTTGGTTTGTTTAACGAAACTGAAGTACATTCATTTACATTAGCTACGCCGCCCGGTAGTAAGTAGTGGTACCATAGGACTTGACAACTCCCATAACTGAAATCCTAGGTTTGTTTGGGTGGAAGGAATGACTGATTCCGGAAACATTTTTGATAACCTTTTATTTGTTCTAAGGTTTATCATACAGTCTCATGGCTTGAATTTATTCGTTTGACATTACCACATAAGCGTTTATATCAGTAAAGCATGGATATTTGCAAAACATATCTTTGACTTAAACTATGATTTATATCAAACACATTGTTTTGTGCATTCTACTTATGATTTAAGTTGATATTTTCACTTGTCATACATAACATTTGATTATGCATGAACATTTTAACATTTGTTTAGACATTACATTCGGTGATTTGTTTAGTAAGTGATTTAAATAACGAGGCGTGTGTTATATGATGAAAGAATGGTGGATATGCCGCTGGTACTTCCTATATATAAGTGCTTTAATGATATTACATATCGTAGCGTTATTTAAACCATTTCAATTTAGACATATTACATATTACACAGATAACATATCTTCTCAAAAACATTGTTTTTTACAAACAACTTATTTTATACAAGTTCTTTTACTTGGTTATTCATTTAACCACACATCTTTCTTCTATATATCATCTAATTACTTATTGATTTTCATATGATTTATAAAAGAAGGCTTTTTAATAAGATTTATGACTAACTTTTGTTAAACATTTTTTTCTTTAAACTTATAAGTCATGAAACCTAATTCAATAAACCTATGTATCTCATAGGCATTGTTATGCTGACATACCTATTTTCACATGTGTTTTCAGGAGCTGATGCATAGGAATGATCAAGATACACTTAGGCGGACCTGCACCTTAGTGACATAAAATGAAGATAGACTAGTTTAACTATGTTATGTACTCTTTGTTTCTATTATTTTAAGACAATGTAATCCATTTGTTTATAAATAAAACTAAACTTAAATTTCCTTGGTTGTGAAACAATAATTCTGTTGCTACACTCCCCGACATTTCCGCCGCGGTTTGTTGTTTTACATGGTCGGGGTGTGATAGAAGAGTTGGTATCAGAGCTAATGGTTATGGGGAATTAGGTTATTAGTAATGCTTTGACCTAGACTATAACTTTTCTAGGACCCTAACACAAGTTATCTTGTGTTTATAACTTAAAACATTCACTTCACCTATCCTTAGGTGATTACCAAAACAAGAACTCAATTTTCCAAAATGATTTTTGAAAATTAATCATCTGTTTTTAAATGATTTGTTATAAGGTTTT
Source organism: Helianthus tuberosus (assembly GCA_030545235.1). Taxonomy (NCBI): domain Eukaryota; kingdom Viridiplantae; phylum Streptophyta; class Magnoliopsida; order Asterales; family Asteraceae; genus Helianthus; species Helianthus tuberosus. The sequence continues at coordinate 234,044 of JARYGA010011515.1, read as the reverse complement.
GAACCCTCCAATTTTTTCAAAATGATTTTGAAAATTCAATCATCCATTTTTGAATGATTCATTTGGCCTTGTACCTTCTAAGTTTTCAAAATCTCGTCAAAGTTTTGTGTCTAAATAATGTGAACACGTGCAATCTGGAAGGGTGGATGCCTGTATCTCGGGTTTTCTGTCTAGGCTAGAGTGTTCATACAAATCCACATAATCGAACCAGTCACTCTTACCTTGGAACTCTTGGGGTGAGTGTCCACTTATATGCTAAAACATGTCTTTGCGATACATTATTTTTGAGCCATTTACTTTGATTAGTCACTGTGTGTCGTTTGTTTGCTTTGTGGTACGAACAAATGACCACCACCCATGCTTTTTGTCTATTTTAGTATCATTTCATTTTCCATCTAATATTCTCACTCGTTTTCTGTCATGTTACCTCTTTTAGAATGCCTCCTCGACGCGAAAATCCGATACCTAATGTCGAACTGGCAGAAATCATTTCATAGCAAATGGCTGCTGTACTCCCAGACATTGTTGCTCAAGTTAACCAAGCCAACAACAACAATAATGCTCCATGCAACTTTAAAAGTTTCAATTCGGCTAAACCGCTCAAGTTCAGTGGTTCTGAGGGAGCAACTGGGCTCCTACAGTGGTTTGAGAGCATTGAGAGTACGTTTCGTCATGTTCAGTGTCCTGATAATCGCAAAGTCGAGTTTGCTTCTAGCATTTTCAAAAGAGGGCTCTTACTTAGTGGAACGGGGTAATGAGAGGCCGTGGTGCTGAGGTTGCTTTAGCACAGACCTGGGCAGAGCTTAGGGCTCTTATGATGAGGGAATTCTGTCCTCGCCATGAACAGAGGGCGTTGGAAAGAGAGTTTGATGATCTGAAGCAGGATAGTGGTGAACATCGGGCTTATACTGACAGGTATGAGGAGCTGAGCTTACTTTGTCCCACAATAGTTACCCCACTCGCGAAAGCCATTGAAAGGTATGTCGATGGTTTACCTGACCCCGTTCAAGACATCGTCACTGGTAGCAACCCTACCACAGTTCGTCAGGCAATCGAGTTAGCTGTAACTTTGACTGAGTCGCAGATCAGAAAGGAGAAGCTTCATAGGAAAGGTGATAAGGATAAGAAACAATCGTCTGATAAAGGTGAGAACAAGAAGGGTAAGAAATCTGGTTCTTCGAAAGGGTCAAGGAAGTGCAAGGCATCGCAAAATTTCGCTGTTACTGCACAACCAAACCAAGCAGCTCCTAACCAGCCCGCAAAACCACCAGCAAAGAAATGGTTTGCGGGAAATGCACCGTTGTGCAACAGATGCCATAGTCACCATCAGCCGCAAGTTCAGTGTCGTTTCTGTGCTAATTGTGGAAAATCGGGTCATCTTGTCGATGTTTGTCGTTTTGCTCATAATCAAGCACCTCAAAACCCTGCTCAGCAAGCTGCTCAACCGCCTGCTCAACAACAGGCTCAAGCCGCACGTCCTCAGTATCCTCCTGGTTCGTGCTACAACTGTGGGGATCTGACCCACTACAGAAACCAGTGTCCAAGGTTAGCAAACGCGAATCAGGCTCAGGCTCGTGGACGAGTCTTCAACATGAACGCAAACGAGGCACGGTGAATAGTACGTTCTTTGTTAATAATCATCCTACATCTGTTCTTTTTTATTCGGGTGCCGATAAGAGTTTTGTGTCATTGTCTTTCGAGCCTTTGCTTCGCATGTCTAGAACAAAACTAGGAAAGCCCTTGACAATAGAGGTAGCTAGTGGTGAACCCATTATTCTTGATTCTATTCTTCGAAATTGCCAGTTGAACCTTAATAACCACCTTTTTCCTATTGACCTCACTTGGAAGCTTCGACGTTATAGTGGGAATGGATTGGTTAGCCAAGTATCACGCAGAGGTAGTTTGTTTTGAGAAGATTGTTCGTGTGCCTCTTTCGTCAGGTGAGATCTTAAAGGTTCGTGATGAGAAACCAGCTAGTAGTCTCAAACTCGTGTCATGTACTCAAGCTCAGAAGTATCTGCGAAAGAACTATGTGGCCTTCTTGGCACATATTGTAGCGGATAAAGGCAAAGTTAATTCGATTCAAGATATCCATGTTGTTCGGGATTATCCAGAAGTGTTTCCTGAAGAGTTACCTGGTTTACCCCCAACACGCCAAGTCGAGTTCCATTTTGATCTTGTACCTGGTACAAATCCTATCACTCGATCTTCGTATCGTCTTGCACCGTCTGAGATGCAAGAGTTATCTAAGCAGCTTCAAGAGCTTTCTGACAAAGGTTTTATTCGTCCTAGCTTTTCACCTTGGGGTGCTCCCGTTCTTTTTGTTAAGAAGAAAGATGGATCTTTCAGGATGTGCGTCGATTATCGTGAGCTTAACAAGCTTACCATCAAGAATTGATATACCCTACCTCGCATTGATGATCTCTTTGATCAGTTACATGGTGCTACTTGTTTTTCAAAGATTGATCTACATTCTGGGTATCATCAACTTCGAGTGCTTGAGGAAGATATTCCCAAGACTGCTTTCCGCATAAGATATGGGCATTATGAGTTCACTGTTATGCCATTCGGTTTGACTAATGCTCCTACTGTTTTCATGGACTTGATGAATAGGGTTTGTAAGCCTTATTTGGATAAGTTCATCATCATTTTCATTGACGACATCTTGAATTATTCTAAGACTCGAGCCTATCATGAGCAACATCTTCGTCTTACTCTGGAACTCCTGAAGAAAGAGCAACTTTTTGCCAAATTTTCCAAGTGTGAATTTTGGCTTAAGGAAGTTCAATTTTTGGGTCATATCGTCAACGAACAAGGTATTCATGTAGATCCCTCCAAAATCAGTGCGATCAAGGATTGGGATACTCCTACTACACCCACCGAAGTTCGTTCTTTTCTTGGTCTCGCGGGTTATTACTGCCGCTTCATGGAAAACTTCTCGAAGATTGCAGTTCCTCTAACTGCTCTAACTCAGAAGAACAAACCCTTTGAATGGGGATCCAAACAGGAAGAAGCGTTTCAGACCTTGAAACAGAAACTCTGCGATGCACCTATTCTATCTTTGCCTGAGGGCAATGATGATTTTGCGTATACTATGATGCATCCAAGTTAGGTCTTGGTTGTGTTCTCATGCAAAGGAACAAAGTTATAGCTTAAGCATCAAGACAGTTGAAGCTTCACGAGAAGAACTACACGACTCATGATCTTGAGTTTGGTGCAGTTGTATTCGCTCTCAAAATCTGGTGACACTATTTGTATGGTACAAAATGTGAGGTTTTCACTGACCACAAAAGTCTTCAGTATATCTTCAATCAGAAAGAACTTAACATGAGGCAACAACGATGGGTTGAACTTCTAAATGACTATGACTGCGAAATTCGCTACCATCCTGGTAAGGCGAATGTCGTGGCTGATGCATTGAGTCGTAAAGAGCATGTCAAGCTTCATTGTGTTCAAGTTCGATCTGATATTCAATCCCGCATTTCTCAGGCTCAACATACATGTGTTTCACAAGATTTGATGGGTAAGGAATTACCATTTCATATTAAGCCTGATCTCGAGCTGAAAGACAATGGATTGTATTATTTCATGGACCGTTTGTGGGTCCCAAGTCAAGATAATCTTCGCACTTTGCTTATGGATGAAGCTCATAAGTCTCGTTATTCTATTCATCCTATGGACTGGTTTTGGACTCCCCTAGTATTGCAAAACAATGGGCACACATGGAGGGCCAAGATTGAAGCTCGGATTTCAAGAAACGATCCTAACGGTCCTCCGAAATCTATAAATACCCAACCCAATTTCATTCCAAACCCACACTTGATCTGATATATGTTCTAAGTTGAAGCATCAGCTTCATACCTGAGCATTCTAGATCAAAATCTTCATCGCTTGGACCTCTTGTAAGTTTCTTTCGTGCTTGTTATTGCTTTTCAAACGTGAAAGTCAAACAGTGTTTGACTTTCTGCTTTGACCAGTCAATGGTCAACACGAAGTTCGTTTGAACTTCACAATGTGAGCGTAATCACGATGGTCAAAGTCCTTTGTGACTATACCTACTGATTACCACGTTATTTAGGTATAGTGACGAATCATAGTTTTGGTTAAAATACGCGTTTATGCGTATTTTGCAACCAAACTATTCTTGGGTATCAAAACCATTTGTTTTGATATCAAATTTGTTTTCTAACTTTGTTAAACATGTTTAACTCGTCACTTTTAGTTTAGTGCTTATATGGGGTCGTAAAGATAAGCGGTCTAAACAACCGATTAGACTTTCGAACCCGACCCGTTTGGTCAATCATTAGGATCCGACCAAACATATTTTGTGACCATAGTTGTATAGGGAATAACCTTCCAAGGTTATACCTTATGGTCACTACGTTTAGTTAGTTGTATGATAGGTAGTTTATATGCCTTAGGAAAATGACCAAAATGCCCTTTTTGCGCATAAATTCATTTTAAGCATATGTAACTTAAATTTTGACATCTAAACTGATTAGGCAACATTATTAGACTTGTTAAGGCATATAATACTTGTCATAGAACTAGTTAGGCGGTCTGAACGCGTTTTACGCGAACGACGCGTTAAAGTAGCGTAAGCTACCTAAACGGGTCGTAATGGGTCGTAAGCACTTAGGTTAGGTTTCGTTTTAGAATATAGGCTTTGTTAAACCATATCACATGAGTTCCAATACTCATTTGGTTTACGAAACATCATTCTATCCGATCTTTTGATTTAGGTCTGGTTTATTAACATAGTTACCTATATTAGGTGCCGTTTGATTCCGTGATCTCTCTAGCTTTGCTTGGTTGTTATTTAAGGGCTTCTAAGCATTCTCAAGTGAGTACATAGTCCCCTCTTTTACTGTTTTCAAATATTTTGGGGTGAAACACAGGTGCCTACTTGTTACTTTCATGCTTTTCGTGCTTTCATAACTTATACTTGCTATGTTCATTACTACGCATATAGAACATGATTTCATATTGTTTTGCTATGTATGTTCACTTAGAATGCTAGCACATTGATTTTCATAAGTACTTTTGTTGCATATGTTCACTCAGCATACGGACATATTGATTTACATTGCATTTCTGTTGCATATGTTCACTCAGCATATGGACACATTGTTTTACATATCTACTTTGTATGTTCACTTAGCATACTAGGTACATTATTTTCATAACATGCTTACATTTGGTATGATATTTGGTTTGTTTAACGAAACTGAAGTACATTCATTAACATTAGCTACGCCGCTCGGTAGTAAGTAGTGGTACCATAGGACTTGACAACTACCATTCCTGAAATCCTAGGTTTGTTTGGGTGGAAGGAATGACTGAATCCGAAAACATTTTTGATAACCTTTGATTTGTTCTAAGGTTTATCTTATAGTCTCAAGGCTTGAATGTATACGTTTGACATTACCACATAAGCGTTTGTATCAGTAAAGCATGGATTTTTGCAAAACATATCTTTGACTTAAACTATGATTTATATCAAACACATTGTTTTGTACATTTTACTTATGATTTAAGTTGATATTTTCACTTGTCATACATAACATTTGATTATACATGAACATTTTAATATTTGTTTAGACCTACATAACATTTGATTATACATGAACATTTTAACATTTGTTTAGACATTACATTCGGTGATTTGTTTAGTAAGTGATTTAAATAACAAGGCGTGTGTAATATAATGAAAGCATGGTGGATACGCCGTTGGTACTTCCTATATATAAGTGCTTTTATGATATTACATATCGTAGCGTTATTTAAACCATTTCAATTTAGACACATTACATATTACACAGATAACATATCTTCTCAAAAAACATTGTTTTACAAACAACTTATTTTATACAAGTTCTTTTACTTGGTTATTCATTTAACCACACATCTTTCTTCTATATATCATCTAATTACTTATCGATTTTCATATGATTTATAAAAGAAAACTTTTTAATAAGATTCATGACTAACGTTTGTTAAACATTATTTTATTTAAACTTACAAGTCATGAATCCTAAATCAATAAACCTATGTATCTCACAGACATTTTTATGCTGACATACCTATTTTCACATGTGTTTTCAGGAGCTGATGCATAGAAATGATCAAGATACACTTAGGCGGACCTGTGCCTTAGTGACATAAAATGAAGATAGACTAATTTAACTATGTTATGTACTATTTTTTCTGTTGTTTTAAGACAATGTAATCCATTTGTTTATAAATAAAACTAAACTTTAATTTCCATGGTTGTGAAACAATAATTTTGTTGCTACACTCCCCGACGTTTCCGCCGCGGTTTGTTGTTTTACGTGGTCGGGGTGTGACATTTCATAAGTATTTTAAACCCGCTTTCGCTCATATGATTATTTTGATCCGTTAAGGGATTTTAAGCATATTTTGAGACGAATCGCTTTCATTCGTTTCTAGCATTATATTACCACATTTCTTATAAATAATCTTCCTCCACAACTATATTCATGACGGATTTAATGTCGTAGTTTATAAATCCCGAGTTTTACCCCTCGGATCACTATTTTACGGCAAAGGCTCCTACAGAGGCATTTGGCCAAAGATTTCATCTTTCTCTTTTTATACTTATTCTAAGTATTTATTAAATCATAAAACTCGTTTCCAAACAACCTTTAAAGGCCGTTTGCTCAATTTAGCTTACAAGGGCATTTTGGTCCATTTTAGCCTTTCATTTACGATGAAGGACTTTTGAAAGCATGTTTGACCCAAAATCCCTCTTTTTAGCTATGATTTTGTTTGAAAAGTCATTATGTTTTCAAATCACAATGACCATCACTTGAATCATTCGATTTACTTATTAAAGTAACCAAATGTCTATTTCGACTTCATTTAACTCTCAATGAACCTTTTGTTCTAAATGAGTAGTTAACTTATTAAACATACCCGGCTCGGATCAATATATTGACCCGTTTTAATACCTTGCTTTAATAATCTCTACTTAATAGCGATGCAAGTTATCCTTACCCTATTCACTCCTATGAACATATAACTCGACAATATTCATTAGTCGATATTTTCAAATGGTGATATTTTCACCATTTGACCCGTTTGGTGTAAGTGACCGTTTATCTTTTCGAGATGGTATTATTATCATCTCGTCTACATGACTCACTCCGGTTTACACCTTACGGTCATTTTACTTATAAACCATTTCTTAATACTTTTGACCCATTATGGTTTACGCCATAAAGTGTTTTTAAGGCTAACGGTTATTATCATCGAGTGACCGAATTACTGTTTTACCCTTTTTATTTATGTCAGTTTACCCTATAAGGTAACCATTCAAAACTCATTATCTATTAGTCATTTCATGACTAAATACTCGTAATAGTCATTTGTTTACCATTAAACATGGTTTATTAACATTGTCTTTGTTCCAAACCGCACATGTCGTGTCGAAACATCATAATTCAAACAAGACTTTATACAATTCATAACCTATAAAACCAATAGGTATTAAATAAAAGGTGTAAGCTTTGACTTACCTAGCATCCAGATTATGCTTTTCCTTCATTCTTGCTCCGTTTGACCCGCTTCTTCCCAAGCCTTCACCTAGCTTGTCAAGCGTCAAACTATCATTGTAAATTGTAAGATGGTTAGACTAGTCATAATCATTTACGACTATTCCATCCTACGATTTTTTTTGTCGAATTTATCATTCGATCATATTATTGGTCAGTTTGACTTTTTAAAAGTCAACTGCCTATTAACAAAAGTAATTATACGATGTAGCTTAACTTCTCGTTTATTACTTTGCCACTATACGGTAAGCATCCTTATTATACTACCGTTTTAACAACGTATGAAATCAAGTTATTGTAATCTAATTTCATTTGACAAACAAATGATGATATCAAACATCATTTTGATCATAACATATCATCATTTTCATTTTATCATACAAACCCATCTCCTAGCAAGTATGATCATATACTCAAAGACACAATTTGTTCAAGTATTTCCTGATTACTATCAGATATGATGATTCTAATCATAATTATATCATCAAATTCATCTTATGATTAATACCCACTTATCCTAGTGTGGTAATTCATCAAATCATTCAATTCATAGCATCATATGTATAATTTTCACTTAGGGTTTTGTTCCTAAGCAAGTATACATCACTAATTCAATCATAGCTACAATAATTCATTCATAATTCGGGATTATGATGATTATTCAAATTTCACAACTTCACAAATCATCAAAATTTGACATGCCTTATGATCCCGTTGCTTGGGTGATCATTAATTCACGTTCAATTGTGAATTTGGACTTAGTTTGAGCCTTCAATTTGATGATAATGTTGAAACTAGGGTTTTGGCTCCTGGGGAGCTCTTCTGATCGATAAAGAACACACACACCATGTGTATGTTTTTTGTTTATCTTATTTTTATAATTTAACTTTCAATTTACCCGTATTTAGCCCCTCTTGTTTGGTTAGTTATTAAGTAGACCACAACCTACTTATTTCTAACAATATTCCCACTTATTAACTAGGTTAAATATTCCTAGTTAACTTAGTGGGTTCGGGGAATTTATGACTCAGTTTATTTTAAGTCCCGTTAACTCGAGCATTTTATAAACTTTATTTCCTCAAAAGCTTTCATTCAACTTTAATTTAATATTAAGTTTATTTATTTAAAATCCTAATATTCATCGGGTTAATTTAACCACTAACGGTACTTTACCCGTCTTTTAGTATTAACGTGGTTTGATTTCCAAACCCATTTTCGGGGTGTTACATACTGGAACTGCCTCTGGAGAACAAAATAGTTTACGGGATTCTTCGGTTATTTGTTGGATTTTGTTTTCGCTTAATTCTTCGTATGAACATCACAACCTCTTGTTTCTTCGATCCGCAACCGATATAATAAAATGCTAACAACCATACCACGATTTCCACCAATCACAAGATTACCCCCATTACCCTGTTGGGTGGTTAATTCTTATTCTACTTTGCTTTACATCTTCGTAAACCCAACTTAGCATGTGGATGCCTCCTAATGATGGGATAGTCTTCGGGACATTCTAGGACGGAGATACGGATTACTTAACCTACAGACGGACATGATGAACTACACATTTACCTCACCCATTTCCCCCTTACACTACAAGAGTCGCATTTTGATCCTACGATAGTTTATCTTAATTATGTGAAATCTTTTCGCTAGCCTTTGTACCGACCTATGCTTGTTGGTTAATGCAATGCCTAATTTCTACTATTGACTTAGACAAAACCATTGTTCCTTTACCACAGTGACACTACGGCCTCGCTTCTCCATGCAGAGATACTAATACGAACTCACTCTAGTTTAGAGAATTTGGAAGGCTTGACTTTTGATCATTGGTGATCACTTCTTGAAACCTGAGGATGGTGATGTGCTATTGATACGATCATACCCTCTTGAACATGTTTTCGTGTCCTTTCTTTGAAACCTCTTGATTACACAGGCATAATTCAGATTCATTCACACGACCTAAGGAAACTCCTCCAAATTTGGTTGCTTACCGACTCGATAAATCGCAAACTCATCTAAGTCCATGGATCAAGGTGAATTATTCCTCCTTCGCATGTGGGCGAGCCCATCAACTTTGACGGAAGTTTCAGCGAACCTTAACACTACAAGCCTGTGTGACAACCATTCTTCTGTGGTTAATTCTTGTTATGCTTAATATACCAACATGGAACCTTTATTCGGAAAACGACGTTCTTCATTTTAACCTTATGCAACTTGTGTACGACCAGCTATACCCTCGACAACAGGTAAACCCCTAATACGGATTCTTAAACGCCTACGTATCGATTTTTACTACCCTTTTTGCATGTTTCCACATCCATTCACGACATACTTCTTGAATACAATGATCCTTATCCTAACAACATTCTTCGTGAACTCTCGCTTGGAGGAGTTACTCTCTACGAACGTTACTCGAGGAGCAATGGGCCATAAATATCACAGATATGGAGGTATCACGAGAACTATCCTTAGAACTCGATACGACCAAGATAGGTTCCTAGTCACGACATTCGAATTTAGCCTACCTTGACGGATATGCCACTTTTTTTCTTTGACGACATCTGAAACTACTCCAAGAACTTGTAGGAATCTGAACAATACCTACACCTTACCATGGAGCCCCTACAACATAAATAACCTTATGTTTAGTTTCCAACGAACGACTTTTGACGTTGCGAAGCCCGCTTTTCTTGATCGTATGCACAAACCCTCGCAACTGTAACTCGAAAGATTGCTCAGGAATCCGCATTTCAACAGTTGAAGGTGAAACTCTGTGGTACACCCATTATTTCGTTACCAGAAGGCACATACGACTTCGTTATTTATTGTCACACGTCTATCCAAGGACTTAGTTGTGTGTTGATGCAACGTGCGAAAGTCATTACTTACGCATCACGCCTACTCAATGCTCACGAAAAGAACTACACTACCCACGATTTGGAGTTGGGAGCAGTAGTGTTTGCACTCAAGATATGGAGACATTACTTGTACGGTACCAAGTGCACCATCTACACCGATCACAAGAGTCTCCAGCATATCTTGGATCAGAAGGAGTTGAACATACGACAACGTCGATGGGTCGAACTCCTCAACGACTACGAGTGCACAATCAAGTATCATCCTGGCAAGGCCAACGTTGTGGCCGATTCCCTCAGTCGTAAGGAAACCAAACCTAGGCATGTACGTGCGTTACAGCGTACAATTCACTCTAGTCTTCCTACCCAGATTCGTGACGCTCCGATTGAAGCATTGAAGGGAGAAAACCTCAAAGCTGAGTCTCTGCGGGGATTTGAGAAATGACTAGAACTAAAGGAAGACGGTGCTTACTATTTGGCGGGACGTATCTGGGTTCCATCTTATGGTAATCTACGTGAGCTCGTGATGGACGAGGCACACAAGTCTCATTACTCAGTACATCATGGATCTGATAAGATGTACCATGATCTCAAAACCATATACTGGTGTCCTAGTATGAAGGCTAACATAGCGACTTTTGTTAGTAAATGCTTGACATGTGCTAGAGTTAAAGTTGAATACCAGAAGCCATCAGGACTACTCCAACAACCCGAGATCCCCACATGAAAATGGGAGCAAATTCCTATGGATTTCGTCACTGGCTTACCTAGGTCTCAGCGAGGAAACGACACCATCTGGGTGATCGTGGATCGTCTAACCAAGTCTGCACACTTCCTGGCAATCAAGGAAACAGACAAGTTTTCTACACTCACAGACATCTATCTGAAGGAAGTAGTCTCTAGGCACGAAGTGCCAACTTCTATCATTTCTGATCGAGACTCACGCTTTACATCCGATTTGTGGCAGGTGATACACAAATCCTTTGGCTCACGTCTAGACATGAGCACAACTTATCACCCTCAGAAGGATGGGCAGACTGAACGCACCATCCAGACTCTAGAAGACATGCTTCGAGCATGTCATATCAACTTTGGTAACGACTGGGAGAGATATCTACCCTTAGTGGAGTTCTCATACAACAATAGTTACCACACAAGCATCAAGGCTACTCCGTTCGAGGCTTTGTACGGGCGAAAATGCCAATCACCTCTATGCTGGGCAGAAGTTGGCGATAGCCAAATTACTGGCCCAGAACTCTTTATCGACACAACGGAAAAGATTTCCCAAATCAGACAATGAATGGCGGCAGCTCGTGACCGTCAAAAAAGCTACGCTGATAAGCGTAGAAAACCTCTCGAGTTACAGGTTGGAGATCGTGTGCTACTTAAAGTCTCACCATGGAAAGGCGTAGTTCGCTTTGGCAAACGCGGCAAACTTAATCCACGATATGTCGGACCTTTTGAAATCATTGAGAAAATCGGCAAGTTGGCCTATAGACTAAATTCACCCGAAGAACTCAGTGGTGTTCACAACGTCTTTCATGTGTCGAATCTGAAGAAGTGTCTATCAGATGAGACCCTCATTGTTCCTTTCAAGGAACTCACTATTGACGACCAGTTACGCTTCATCGCGGAACTGGTGGAAATTATGGAACAGGAAATCAAGAATCTTAAATGAACCAAGATACCTATTGTTCGGGTTCGTTGGAACTCCCGCCATGGCCCAGAGTTCACTTGGGAACGAGAGGACCTGATGAAACGAAAATACCACCAGTTGTTTAAGTAAGGTTAGTCTAGTACTGAAGCTACTTCAGAATTTTGAGACGAAACTCCAAACCAACGGGGGATGATGTGATACCCCAGGAAAACGCACAACACAACTAGCTTCTCCAGTGACTATGTGCTAAATTTTAGGACGAAATTTCTTTCAACTTGGGGATGATGTGACAACTCGTAGTTTGCGGAGTCTTTTCTATATACTAGTTCCTTATATGATTGTCTTGCATTGTAACTACGTGTGCATTATATGAATTAAATATGGTGGTTGATTTTATTTGAACGATTGTGTGCTTGGTAATGTGTAATGTGAATTACGTGAAACCGAAACCCGAAACTGAAATATTGGAAAACGTTATTTTGTGCAACGAAACATTGTAGTGTGTTAAATTGCGACACGGGACATCTTAATTAGTTATTTTGTGAAAATATGTGAAACCGCTACTTTATAAAACCCAACCCAAACCCCCTCCCCCTTGCGCCACTAATCGGTCCAACCCCCACCCCATGTCCCCCTTGCGAAACAATAATCCAATCCACACCTTCTTGTTCCTTGCAGCCCATTAAGCCCAACTTCCCTTGTGTTTTAATTATACGTACTTGTCTTGGGAATAAGAAAAACAAAACAAAAACTTTAACACTCCCTTAGAGTGCGACGGCCAGGAGACCCCCCCCCTTTGCGCAAACAGCTTCTTGTTCAACTTCTTGATTCGCTTCTCACTTCCTCGTTAGCCCTTCTCTTTGATCCAAGGTTAGTGTTCTTGATTTGGATTACGATTCATGGTGTGAAATTGTGTAGACATGGTTGTGACCTTTAGTTGTTATGATAGGGTTTTGTTGTTGCATGATTAGTTTCGGGTGATTATGCGATTGTTTGAATTAATTGATGATACATATGCGTAAATGATCATTGGCTGCATTTTTGCGAGAATCATGATGTTTTATATCTAGGGTTATGATATTATTGATATGTTTAGGTGATAATTGATGGTTAATCTGCTGTTAGTTGTTATTAGGAAGTGTCGTGATCATTTACATGCGTTTTGGTGTCGTTTAAATGAAAAACAAAATGCTGATTGACGAAAACAGCCAACTTCAGTTGGCTGTAAACGGACCGTTATAAATCAAAAAATTGATTTTCTGAAGTCTAAATCATATGTTTTCGAAAAATGATTCAAATGTTGCTGGAATCACATTTTTCTGAGGTCGTTTGCTATTTTTAAAGGCCTGTTTTGTACACCAGCAAAAGCGGTGTTTTTTTTTTTTTGCAGAAAATGTGTGTTAGGTTTTTTGTCATAACTTGTAATCTGGAAAGATTTAGGAAATGAAATTCTTACAATAGATGGGCATGGGTGTCTTCGTAAATCTCCAACTGGAATTTCACCAATCGGGCTGACGATGAATTTTAAATGATTTTTTCCGTCGACTGCTGTCAGAAAGTGACGAATCTTACTGCAGCCCAATAAATGATTCTTAATAAATAATCGGTAATGAATTGAGTCCCGAGATTTTTACACAAGGTGATGTGGACCGTTTAGAATGTGCTGTAAATTATTTAGAATTTTTGAAACGAGATAACTATTTTATAAAAATACCCGAAAAGAGCCCAATTCTAGATGTTGGAGCTGAAATAGTATAAGTTGTGATTTGCATCTCTAGATGTCAATTATGCTATCTGATAATGATCCCACTTGTTTAATGTCCACGGAAGTGTTATGTGAAGTATTGTGTGCTTGTTCATGAGTAGTTATATGTGAAATATGCATATGTGCGTAAACCGTCAAAGTGAGTGCATGTTATGTGTTAGATGCGTGTAAGAGCTTGGTGCCTTACTTGAACACACTAATGAACTAAATGATAATCGTATTAGGACGTGATTGATGTCACATCCCCCGACCCCACCCTGGGAGTGGGAGCCGCGAGCCAGTCAGATGGTATCGGTGTTTATTAATTTGGCAGCGGAAAGTTTCATCAGGACTGTAGTTAGGAAATATTTTTACCAGAGTTGAACACCAAAATGTTTAAAATAGATAAATGGGATAAAACCTGAGTTTTTCTAATAATACATTTATGATAAATAAGTGGAATAAAATCCGACTTTCATTTGTAGTGTATTTATAAGGATAAACCCTAATTATTGAAAACAATTCTCCTTTTTAATTCGGTGATTTTTATAGCCACTTTTCTAAGCCTTTAGTGCTCTCTAGCTGGCTTTTAAGGGCTTCATACTAAGTTACCAGAAACACGTGTTTAAAACATTTTATCAGCAAGAAATACTGGTGAGTGAATCCCGGTTTAATCAAAACAGGTTTTATCATTTTACAGCATTGAGGGCGATCTCGCAATTACATTTGTTTATATCTACTTTAATTACCACCCATGGTACTGTCAATCCATGACTGGTGGTTATGCTACTACTCACAGTGTAGTAACAAATTTTGTATACAAAACCCCAACATACCGAAAATAATTATAGAATACAAATACTCAATCACTGTTAATTATAGTGTAAAACAATTGAGGTTTTGTAAAACAATTTATAAAAGAATTTACAAAAATAGGATAAACTCACATTTGTAGGCTTAGGTATTCTACAGGCTTTCTGGTAATATTATAGCTTCCTGATAATAATATAGTTTCCTGGTTAATTTAAATAGTGCACATGTGTTAGGAAAATAACCCAAATTGCATTAACCGTACAACTCGAGACAGAACTCCAATGACTGAGTCAGGCAAGCCCTTGACATGCATTATGGAGTCCTAAATTAATCGGGTGTAACACGAGACAGAATTCCAACAACTGAGTCGGGCAGAGCCGACATGCGTTACGGAAATCCTAAATCGATCGTGTAGGGTAATAGCAAGGTTATAGTACTTACAACGAGGCAGAGTTTCACTAATTAGGGGTATTAGGCTATAATTTTATCCTATAGAATGTAGAGAGAGATTTTGAGAATTTTGAACGATTGAAATGGCCGATTCCTGCCCCTTTTATAGCTGGTCGAGCAAGCTGTCATGCCCCGCGACGGCCTCCTTTCTTTCTTCGTGGCTCGCGAGGGACCGTATGGCGGTTTTAGGATTGGTGAGTCACAGGTAGGTTCGACACGTGGATGGGACACGTGGCGGCTCAGGTGTGCAGCAAGTAATGGGGCCTCGCGCCCTGCGAAAAATGAAGAGAAGTCTGACGTGCCCTGCGACAGACTATTAATTTAGTTTTTATTTGTTATTTAATGAAATAAAGGTTATTCAGGTCCGTTTCTTGTATTCGGGGTGTATTTAGGAGTGTTTAGGGTGTTTCTTGAGGGTTGTTATATCCTCCACACCTTGTTTTAAATCTCGTCCTCGAGATTTGGGCTAAGATATTCTCTTGGAGGTATATCGAGTCTTGTAGTTAGTAAAAACAGTGCCAAAGCGTCTTTGAAAGCATTTAATGGACGAAAGTTCCAAACCCTTGTCTATTGGGCAGAAATTTGGAGAAAAGCAACTTATCTGGACTCGAGATTGTGCAGGAAGCAATGGACAAGATAATTCAAATACGAGATTATCACAAGAGTTATAACAGATGAAATTCGTTCAAATGGGAGATAAGGTATTGTTAAAAGTTTCTCTATAGAAAGGGGGAGTCAGAGTCGTTTAAAGAGGGAAGTCAAGTTCCAGGTATGTTGGACCATTTATTAAACGAATAGGACCCGTAGCTTATCAGCTACAAAAGTGATGTATGTATGAAATCTTACAAAAATGCTTAACAGATGAATCCTTAGTGAGATTTCACTAAGAACATAGAAGAAATTGAGAACATAAATGATTCGATTAGTTCCAGGAATTATTAACTGAACGTGATAAAATTATGTTTTAATAGAGACGTAGGAATCGAATGTAAACGACCTTTAGGAACAATAGGATGTAATGTCAGAAGGGAATTTACTTTGATCGTTCAATTGAAAAGAACTCTGAATCAATAATCTCAATTGAAAATAGAAGTATGAAAAATGATTTGTCAATGATCAAATCAGAAATCAGTGATGTTTATTGAAATGGCTGGGATACACTGGATAATACAATAGAATTTAGTGTATCATTATCTTAATACATAATTGTATCAAGACTAGTTGAATGATGAGTCAAACGAATGATATAGGAATTGATATGATTAGGGTTTACTATTAGCATAGGCTACAAATTTATACAGACACCACAAGGTGTTTGTAATGATTGAAAGAATTCAATGATTATGGTGACCGCACGAGTTCACCGTTCTCGAATGAAAGTTTCAATGAAGTGAGTCTGGATATTCAAAAGATAGGATGTTCAAATGAAGGAATAATTGAATATCTTAGGATTGATCATAGATGAAAGAAATGTTGAAGGTACATTGGAATATAATATGAATTTATGTACCCTTATCCTAACACATAGTTGTGTTTAAGATTTATCTTAGCATGACGAACCAACAAAAAATAGATAAATTCGTACCTCAGGTGAGAAAATGAAATGAGTCCAAGTTTCAAAGAGATTGCCACCGCAAGGTGTCGTGTTTTAACAAATGATTTATTGGATTTGAAGACTTTAAACAAGTCCAATATGGCTCGACAAATGAAAGGTTAGTTGAGATTACCTCAAATATGATGATCTCAATTCATCATATGCGATTTTGAATATATATGAACAAGTTCAAAATAAATTGAGCTTGGTTTGGACGTATTCCAATAATGGATATATGTATTTGGCAAGAGAAAGGTTACGATGGAAATTTGGTAAGAATCCTTGAAAAGAAAAGGCGTTCTTCCAGGAATTTTGCTGACTTGATATCAAGAATCAACGTTTTTGCAATCATAGGGATTGTCAGAATGAGTATAACGAAATATTTATTCGAGCTTGTGAATAAATGATCTTTTGAAGTGAAATTACATGCGTCACGAGCAATGCAAGTGTGACATAGGAATTTGTCAAGAAATGAGACAAATGAGTGTTGGCTTTATGAAAGAAAAATAAAGACCTTTGATTATAAAACTTTGTTCGGAATCAGGAGTCAACTAATACTTTAGTATAGTCAAAACATAAAGGTGCTTATTTTAGAAGTTGTTGTTGCCTCCGATGTGATAAGTATTTATGCGTTCTCCTTAGCTTCATTTTGGTTTATAGCCTTGTTGTCGGGAGCCTTGGATAATTTCGGGCAGTAGCGACGGATATGACCTGGATCTCTGCAGTTGAAACAGACGTTAGTTTTCCTACTACATACTTCCTCTACATGTCCAGCCTTCTTTCAAAAGTTACAGCGGTGTGTCTTCCTAGAATGGTGTCTTTTTGAACTCTTCTGGTTATAGTTGTTGCAGGTAGGTTGCACGATTGACGATCCCGCTTCTTGGTTCTCATCGGTTTTATCAGAGCGGAATTTCTAATAAGAGTAACTATAGGTTGTGGTTTTCTTTCGCTTGGTGTGACACATGTGCCTCTGCGACCATCAAACAAATACCAAATCAATGAAATATTGTGTTTCATACTTGGGATTTGTATAAATATGTGTATCATGTGCACATATTAATTCATGTTCGATTTCGAGCTTTAAATCGCTTTCTAGAAGGTTATACGCGAACTAATGCGTAAATATAACTAGTTTAATGCAACAAACACTCCGGAATAGTGAAATAGGCTTAACATACCTTAAATAACCTTTACATAACTTAGAAATAAGTTTTGGAGGGTTTGGTGTGGCAAAATCAAGTTTATTCGCTTGTAGGGACTAATTTCAACAAACTGTGAAAGTATGCCGATTCGTACTGTAACGAACATTCCGGAACTTGATCATAAGTTAAATATGCCCTAAATATCCTTTACATAGATTAGAAATAGGCTTTGAGGTGTTTGGTGCGCAAAAATAAACTTCCTTGATCAATAGGGACTAAAAGAGTCAAAAAGTGCCCAAATGACCAGATTCATTGTATCTAGTCCAATTTTGATGTTTTGATGGTTTTAACCCATGGTTTTGCACCCTATGGGCTGGTATTTTATGGTTTTACATGTTCCCATAGTAATCTAAAACCATGTGCCCACTTGTAAGGTCAAGATCAAAGCACGACTTGCGAGAAACGATCCTAACGGTTCTCCGAAATCTATAAATACCCAAGCTCTCATTCCATTTTCCTCACACCTTGATCTGATTTTATGCTCTAAGTTGAAGCTTTATGCTTCATACCTGAGTATTAAGATCAAGTTCTTCCTAGCTTGGACCCGTTGTAAGTTTCTTTCATGCTTTTATGCGTTTTTAAGTACGAAAGTCAAACTGTGTTTGACTTTCTGCTTTGACCAGTCTTTGGTCAACACGAAGTTCGTTTGAACTTTGCAACGTGAGCGTAATCACGATGGTTATAGTCCCTTGTGACTATACCTACTGATTACCACGTTGATTAGGTGTAGTGACGAGTCATAGTTTCGGTCAAAATGCGTATTCATGCGTATTTTGCAACCAAACTATTCTTGGGTATCAAAACCTTTTGTTTTGATATCAAACTTGTTTTCTAACTTCGTTAAACATTTTTTAACATGTTTAAATCATCGCTTTTAGTTTAGTGCTTATATAGGGTCGTAAGATAAGCGGTCTAAACAACTGCTTAGACTTTCGAACCCGACCCGTTTGGTCGATCATTAGGATCCGACCAAGCATTTATTGTGACCATCGTTGTATAGGGAATAACCTTCCGAGGTTATACCTTATGGTCACTTCATTTAAGTAGTTGTATGATAGGTAGTTTATATGCCTTAGGAAAATGACCAAAATGCCCTTTTTACGCATAAATTCATTTTAGGCATATGTAACCTAAATTTTGACATCTGAACTGATTAGGCAACATTATTAGATGTGTTAAGGCATATAATACTTGTCATAGGACTAGTTAGGCGTTTCGAACTTGCTTTGCACAAACGACGCGTTAAAGTAGCGTAAGCTACCTAAACGGGTCGTAATGGGCCGTAAGCACTTAGGTTAGGTTTCGATTTAGTATGTAGGCTTTGTTAAACCATATCTTATGTGTTCCAACACTCATTTGGTTTAGGAAACCTCATCCTATCCGATCTTCCGATTTAGGTCTGGTTATTAATGTAGTTACCTATATTAGGTGCCGTTTGATTTCCGTGATCCCTTTAGCCTTGCTTGGTTGTTTGTCAAGACTTCTAAGCATCCTCAAGTGAGTACATAGACCCCTCTTTTACTGTTTTCAAACTGTTTTGGGGTGGAACACATGTGCCTACTTGTTACTTTCGTGTTTTTCATGATTTTATATCATATGCTTGTTATGTTCATTAGTACATATATAGTACATGATTTCATTATGTTTTGCTATGTATGTTCACTTAATATGCTAGCACATTGATTTTTGTATATTACATTTTGTTGCATATGTTCTCTCAGCATATGGACACATTGTTTTACATTTTGAACCGTTTGTAACTGTTTGATTATGTGAACCGTTTGTAACTGTTTGATTTATATGAACCGTTTGTAACTATTTGATTATGTGAACCGTTTGTAACTGTTTGATTTATACGAACCGCTTGTAATTGTTTGATTATGTGAACCGTTTGGTATTGTTTGAACCGTTGGGTTAGGGAAGTGATTAGGTAACGGGGGCGGGTGTAATGTGTTAAAAGCATGGTGGATACGCCGCTGGTACTTCCTACATATAAGTTCTTTTAACACATTATATATCGTTGCATTATCTAGATCACTTGGGCAAGTTTATCAAAAAAAGTTATATTACAAGGTTTTTCTAACAATATAAAATATTCGAGTTTTATTTCAAAAACGATTTACAATTTGGGTTTATATAAACAAATGTTTTGGAGTTAAGATTCATGGTATCGAGGTTTTATAAAACAAATCTGTTTTGACTTAGTTATTTCAATTGACATTACAAACATTTTACAAAACTTGGTTTTCTAATTATCAATTTACAAAGGTGTTTAAGTTAAATTTTCAAAACAAAAACGAGCCATGAATCTGACACTCTCATAAAATCCTATGTACTCGCCGGCATTTTATGCTGACATATTTTCACATGTGTTTCAGGTACCATAGTTGGTGATATTTGAAGATGATATTGATGCTTGCTGACATAGGAACGGACGAGGCCTTAGTGACTTAATAATAATGAAAGTCTATTTGTTCATGTTTTGTTTCTAATTTCAATGTAATGTAAAACATTCAATTCAATAAAACAGAACTTCAATCCATGTGTTATGAAACAATGATTCTGTTACAATACTCCCCGATGTTTCTTCCAAGATTTGTTGTTTTTCGTGGTCGGGGTGTGACAGAAAAGTTGGTATCAGAGCTCATGGTTATAGGGAATTAGGTTATTTGTAATGCTTTGACCTAATCTATAACCTTTCTAGGACCCTAACGCGAGTTTACTTGCGTTTAGTCATAAAACAATACCGTCACCTATCTTTAGGTGACAACCACAATGAGAACATAAATTTCAAATCCGCTTTGAAAACTAGTCATCTGTTCTAGGATGATTTATTATAAGGATTTGAACCTTCAAAGTTTTCAAAATCTCGTCAAAGTTTGGGTCTAAATAATGTGAACACGTGCAAACTGGAAGGGTGGGTGCCTGTACCCTGAGTCTTCTGTCTAAGGCTAGAGTGTTCGTACAAATCCGCAGTATCGGACCAGTCACTCTTACCTGGGAACTCTTGGGGTGAGTGTCCACTTATAGGCGAGCATGTCTTCGCGATACATTATGAAGACCTATTTACTTTGATTCAACTTTTATGTGTCATTTGTTTACTTCGTGGTTCGAACAAATGACCATCACCCATGCCTTTTGGTCGGAAATTGTAACATCCTTACCCAATGCCATTTCATTTGTTTTCTCTCTTGTTTCCCCTTTTAGAATGCCTCCACGACGCGACAATCAGGTACATAATGAAGAACTGGCAGCTATCAATACGCAGCAAATGGCTGCTGCAATCCCAAACATCATTGCTCAATGTAACCTAGCCCTCAACAACAATAATGCCCCATGCAACTTCAAGACGTTCAACTCAGCTAAGCCTTCAAAGTTTTCTAGGTCTCAAGGAGCGACTGCACTTCTGCAATGGTTCAAGAGTCTAGAGAGCACCTTCAGACATGTTCAATGCCCAAATGAGCGAAAGGTAGAGTTCGCATCTAGTGTTTTTGAGAAACGAGCTCTAACATGGTGGAATGGTGTGATGAGAGATAGGGGTGCCGAGGTAGCACTGGCTCAAACCTGGGAAGAGCTTCGAGCACTAATGATGAGGGAATTATGTCCTCATCATGAGATTAGGGCATTGGAAAGGGAATTCAACGATCTTAAGCAAGATAGCGGTGAGCATCGAGCCTACACTGACCGTTATGAGGAGTTAAGTCTATTATGCCCGAACATGATTACGCCTTTGGATAAGGTAATCGAAAAGTACATTGATGGCCTCCCTGACTCAGTTCAAGATATTGTTACTGGTAGTAATCCCACTACAGTTAGACAGGCCATTGAGCTATCCGGTACCTTGACTGAATCCGTGTGTTATGAAACAATGATTCTGTTACAATACTCCCTGATGTTTCTGCCACGATTTGTTGTTTTTCGTGGTCGGGGTGTGACACTTGGAGGATGGAGTTTTGATACGAATATCATCGTCTCCATTGATACTACGGCTAGGTTTGAAGTGATGAGTATGCTTACAACGTAAAGTAGGACTTTCGTTGATAGGCATAGAAATTTTAATAGCTTCAATGATCGAAGGTATGGCATTCGATATTCCTTGAGCTATTATGTTTTCTATAGTGCTTCTGTCCAAGGAGTTTTCATTACTAGCCTGAATTTCTTGATTACAGGTTATTTCTTTCGACATCTGAATTGCAAACATGTTGAATGTAACTATTATAGAACTAAGCAATTATACAGGCACATTTTGTTGCTCATATTTCATTAAGCACAAGTATAATCATACCTATCAGTATGTTACATTGATAAATATATATATATATATATATATAGGGTAAGGTTCATTTGAGAACCACCCTTATTGCGAGAACCGCGAGAACCAATGTGAACACAAAATAAAATCTAAAAAAAATCAAAAAAGTGCTCAAAATTTTTTTTTAATATTTTTTTTTAACAAAAATCGCTATATTTAGTTAGAAAAAAAAAACTTTTTTTTTCGAGTAACAGTTATCCATGCACATGTGCATATGTATCATTACTTCAACAAATTCCGTAATACGTTATCAATAATAGACAATTGCACTTTAATTTACAATACCATTTGTAATACACTACTTTTTACATTACCAATATTCAAAATGCACATGTGCATCATTAGGTATAACCATGATATAACATGTTTTGGTACAAAATGTTTGTGATTTTGAATGGAGAGGTAGGCCCCATATACATGTTTTTTGGTTAGTTATATTTAGTGGTTGATGGTTTGACTATAGTTGTTACTTTATGATGTAATATGATGATTGGATGGTATAAATGGTGTTGATATACATGTAATAAAGTCAAAATATTGGTAATGGTATTGTATTATAGATGGTAGGAGGTAATGATATTGTATTATGGATGGTAGGAGGTAATGGTAGTGTATTATGGATGGTATGATATATGAAAGGGAAAGTGTATTCAAAGTAGTGTACCAAAACACCTTATTTCATGTTGATACATATAGATGCACATGTGCATTTCTAATATTGTTAACGTAAAAAGTAGTGTATTACACGTGGTAGTGTAAATGAAAGTGCAATTGACTAATATTTGTAATGAATTACGGAATTTGACAAATAAATGATACATATGCACATGTGCATAGATAACTGTTACTCGAATTTTTTTTTTAAATTTTTTTATTAACAAAATATAGCGATTTTTCCAAAAAAAATAGTAAAAAAATTTGGGTGTTTTTTAGATTTTTTTAGGAATTACTATTTGTGTTCACACTGGTTCTCGTGGTTCTCGCAATAAAGGGTGGTTCCTAACGGATCCTTCTCCTATATATATATATATATATATATATATATATATAGGGTGGAGTTATTGTAAAAAAGACCAAAAGTGTGAGAAAGGTAAGAAAGAATCTCAGCCATTAGATCTAAATTAATTGAAAAGGGTATAATTGTAAATGCATAAACAAATTCAAATATGGTAATCCTTTATTTAAGGATTTGGAGAGAGAAAATCCTTGATTTAAGGACTTATCACCGTCCATAATTAGAGCATGTTCATGACATGGTGTTTTAAATAAATTCATAGTTCAATTCATGGTGTTTTTACAAAAAAAAAATATAACACCATTCAGTAAACAAAATATAACACCATTCAGTAAACAAAAAAACACCATTCAGTACAAGATATAACACCATTCCGTAAACAAAATATAACACCATTCAGTAAACAAAAAATAACACCATTCAGAAAATAATATAACACCATTCAGTAAACAAAATATAACACCGTTCAGTAAACAAATTAACACCATTCAGTAAACAAAATAACACCATTCAGTAAATAATAATAATAATACCATTCAGTAAATAATAATAACACCATTCAGTAAACAAAAAAACATCATTCAGTAAACAAAAAAACACCATTCAGTAAACAAAATAACACCATTCAGTAAACAAAAAAACACCATTCAGTAAACAAAATAACACCATTCAGAAAAGAAAAAAAAACACCATTAATGAAAGAAATATAACACCTCTGTATCATCTTCTCCACTTCCGGCACCGTTCGATGTAGAGAGAGAGATCGCACGGCCACCACCACTGCCACTTCCGGCACCACCACCGCCGCACCACCCCTGCCGATCCAGCACCACCACCGCCGCTGCCGCTCGAACCACCACCACCGCCGCTGCCGCTTGTACCAGCACCACCGTCGCTGCCGCTCGCACCAGCACCACCGCCGCTGCCGCTGTCGTTTTTTGATCTTTCGATTGATTGAACATGGAAGAAGAAAAGAGAGAGAGAAATTGTGATCGTATAAGAGAGAGAACGAAATTGTAGGGATTTGATTTACACATGAAGATAAAAATACACAATTGCCCCTATAAATTTCAATTCGGTCCAAATTAATAAAAATATTTTGCAATTTGGTCCCAATTGATCTCAACCATTAGATCAAAAGATCTAATGGCTGAGTTTTTTCTTACCTTTCTCACACTTTGGGCCTTTTTTACAGGATCCTAACTCTATATATATATATATATATTTATATAGACGAAGGTTCAAATGAAAACCACTAGTTATTGTGAAAACTCAAAAACTAATGAAAAAAGCCAAAAAAACATACCAATTTTTTTTGGCATGATAATTTTCGCTACTTTTAGTATATAAAAAAATTTTCAAAAAAAAAAAATTCTTTTTTTGTAGTGCACATGTGTAGTACACATACACATGTGTCTACACATGTGCAATACAAAAAAAAATTTGAAAAAAAGTTTTTTTTATATAAAAAAACCTGCGATTTTTTATAAAAAATTGAAAAAAAAATTGGTGTGTTTTTTAGGCTTTTTTTAGTTAGTTTTCACAATAAAAGTGGTTTTCATTTGAACCATCCTCTATATATATATATATTATATTTTAACATTTTCCTTTCGCTAAATATTTTAACAAAATATAAGGAAAGTAATTATATGCTATTTCCTTTTATCGTAGTTATAGACGAGCTTTTATTCTAAATTATAGTCTCGGTGTTTTACTAATAATGGCTTTATATTTTCTCAACTTAACGTATATTCTCAGGACTCATGATTGGATAAATATTCGGGATGTTTGGTAGGATCTGTGGTTGTGACTGTGGCTAGAATTAAAGGTTTATATAAGATCCTAAGATTCCCAGTCATTGATTCTACTATTTTTCACTTGGTGCTAATTCGGGTATCCTTAGGGTTTCTTGGGTTAATTGTGGTTAATGGTTTGAAAAAAATATTTAGATAATTTCTAGGTAAACAGATAGATCTATTACTTTTGTTACATACAAAATTTTGCTTTTCTACATAAGGTATTTGATTATTATATCGTATATATTATCAAGAAATTTTTATCCTGTACATGTATACGTAAAAAAATTTTCAAATTTCCTGTAATATATATATATATATATATAATACCAAATTATTTATAAGAGTTCAATCATATAACTAATGGTATTAATTATTCTGCTTATTCTCATAACTTTAATTTCTTATAATAACAATAGCAATTGAAATGAATTTATGTTGAACACACTATTTTGAAATAAAAGGGTGAATAACTAAATTTAAATCAAAATATATAATTCTTACGGATTTCTTAGAATAGTTTTAACAATAGGGTTGAACCATATTGGTTGAAAATGTTAGGACTTGATTCTTAATTTATCCTTTTATTTATTTATAGAATCATAATAGATAATACAAAGTTTGGTGTTTCTAAATTTTATCCTAATTGTATGAAGTATGATTCTTATATGAGAATATACATACATATAACTCACATATAGTTAAGAAATGAGTTAAACCATTAAATGATATAATTCTTAAGTTATTCCCTTGTGATATACACGTATTATGTATATAAATTTTAAGTTATATAATTATACAGTACCAAATGTTTTTGTACATATTTCCATTTTACGTATGAAATACCATTTGTTTCGTTAATATAATTTATGAAATATAGAATAGTTATATATTTTTCGCACACTTTTCATGTGTATATATAGGTACATGTGCTTATATAATATAACAAAAGCATATGTAATAATATATACTATTTTCATAGTATCATTATGAAATTTCTGTTATAATTTGTATTAAACAATAAACATGTTTTAAGTATGCAGAGATATTTTATTTTAAGAAAATTAAATAATATAATTCATGTTTTGTCAAAACTTTGATAAAATATATAGATATTTTAAGTCGAGTAAAAATTTGGGGTTTATATCATAAATCATAAAATATACTGCTTACAGCGAATACTATTTTATATTATGATATTTCAGTGATATTATACCTAAAAGGTTAATATTACAATATTATTATAATTTATATTGAATTGTATTCACATAAATATATGGGTATGATACCTATTACAAGGTTTAATATATTATGAATATATCACTTTTTATATTTATAGCATAACAAATAGGGGTGACATATACTAAGAATTTAAATGACATAAAATCATTTAAGTATAATATATGAATTATATTATCTTAATATTTATATTATGCTATTTTCGAAGTATCATGCCTAAATTGTGTTATCTTATATTAATACCCTTGACTAAGATATTAAATATTGGTATCATAATATTATAATGTTATAAAATTTATATTGAATTACATTCACAAAAATATATGAATATAATACATATAATATTTCACAACATTTGATAAAGCATAACATTATTAATATATCAATTATATATAAAACATAGCATTACTGTAAGATACAGATATGGGTAATGCATATTGGGAATTAAAATTCGTTAAACGACATAAAATCATAATAGACATATTAAGATTTTATGTCCGCATGATAGCGCATAAGGTATTAATTTCCTAACATAACGCAATTGTTTAAGGTTTAAGTATTAGAAGAACACCTAAATGGCTTAAACAAGAGGCTTAGCTCTGATACCACCTTCTGTCACAACCCCCGACCCCACCCTGGGAGCGGGAGCCGCGAGCCAGTCAGATGGTATCGGTGTTTATTAATTTGGTAGCGGAAAGTTTCATCAGGACCGTAGTTATGAAATATTTTTATCAGAGTTGAACACCAAAATGTTTAAAATAGATAATGTCACACCCCGACCACGTAAAACAACAAATCGTGGCGGAAACGTCGGGGAGTGTCGTAACAGAATCATTGATTCGCAACCATGGAATAAATAATTTCGTTTTATTGAATTATTGAACTCATTGTTTTATTACAAATCAGATAAATACAAACAATTGTTTCTCAAGTTTTAAAGTCGCTAAGGCACGAGTCCATCGTATGTGTCGCATGCATCAACAATTATCACGTAGCAGCACCTGAAACATATGTGAAAATAGGTACGTCAGCATAAAAATGCTTGTGAGTAACATAGGATTTGTGTGTTAGATTCATGGCTTTGGATAATACAAAAAAAAGTTTTATGTTCTCAAAAATAACCATGAATCCTTGTAAAAGTTTTGTTTTTAAAATGCGTCGTTTTGGTAAGATGTTTATAGTATATACAAAAATATACTTTTTTTTTGAAATAAGCGGATACGTAGTATATCTAAATATACTTTAGTTTTGAAATAGTTAAATAAATAGTATATTAGAATATACTTTTGGTTTTGAAAATAATAGATTCGCTAGTATATCACAAGTATACTTTGGTTTAAGAATGAAAAGTATCGGTAGTATAATACATTATACTTTGGTTTTGTAAATAACATATCAACTTATGTTTTGGATTTGAAAATAGCATATCAATTATGCTTCGGTAGTATATTAAGATATACTTTAGTTTGTGAAATGACAATGTCGGTAATATATCAAGTATACTTTAGCAAACAATATCACGTTAGTAGTATGTCGAAACATACCTAATATCGTGGTTTGGTAATATATCAAACTATATTTTAGTAAACAATAGCATATCAAATTATGCTTTAGCAAACAGTATCACGTTGGTAATATATCGAAATATACCATAAATCGCAATTTTAGCAATACATTCAAACCTTAGTGCATCAAACTACACTTTAGAGACTATAGAAATGCCACAAAGGCAAATTCTATTTGGATAAAATTTTGACATTCCATACAATAGGAATGGGGTGTCTAGTCCTATAGCGCTATATCGTACTACCAATCGGCTTAATCGTTGTTAATGAATGTATAAATAAACATTTGAACAAACAAATAGTCGTAACAAACTTTGGAAATCAGTGTTTAAACCATAGATAATAGTTCAATTCGTCCAAAGATAGTTCTATGCATATGTAATCATATCGTCGAAATCATGAAAATAGCGTATCGGCACATATGTATCACCCCAAACCATTGAAAACAGTAAAAGAAGGGACTATGTACTCACTTGAGATTGTAAGTATCCTTGATTAAGTGTCCTAACAAAGCTCGAAAATCAAGGAATCAAGTGGCACCTAGTATGGAATCACTTATATTAAACAATCGGTATCTAAATCGGAAGATCGGGTAGAATGAGGTTTCGTAAACCAAATGAGTGTTGGAACTCATGTGATATGGTTTAACAAAGCCTACCTTCTAAATCGGAACCTACCCTAAGTGCTTACGACCCATTACGACCCATTAAGGTAGCTTACGCTATTTTAACGCGTCGTTCGCGCGAATGCGCGTTCGAGACGCCTAACTAGTCCTATGACAAGTATTATATGCCTAAACATGTTTAAATATGTTGCATAATCAGTTTTATTGACAAAGTTAAGTTACATATGCTTAATTACCAATTATGCATGAAAAGGGCATTTTGTTCATTTACCTAAGGCATATAAATTACCTATCATACAACTAATTAAACCAAGTGACCATAAGGTATAACCTTGGAAGGTTATTCCCTATACAACTATTGTCACATGACATGCTTGGTCGGATCCTAATAATCGACCAAACGGGTCAGGTTCGTAAGTCTAAGCGGTGGTTTAGACCGCTTGATTTTACGACCCTATACAAGCACTAGACTAAAAGTGACGAGTTAAACATGTTAAAACATGTTTAACTAAGCTAGAAAACAGGTTTTGATATCAAAACAAAGGGTTTTGATACCCAAGAATAGTTTGGTTGCAAAATACGCATAAACACGCATTTTGACCGAAACTATGACTCGTTACTATGCCTAATTAACGTGGTAATCAGTAGGTATAGTCACAAAGGACTATAACCATCGTGATTACGCTCACGTTGCGAAGTTCAAACGAACTTTGTGTTGACCATTGACTGGTCAAAGCAGAAAGTTAAACAATGTTTGACTTTCACGCTTGAAAAACAATAACAAGCATGAAAGAAACTTACAAGAGGTCCAAGCAATGGAGATTTGATTCAAGCTGCTCAGGTATGAAGTGTGGAAACTCCAACTTAGAGCAAAATTGAATCAAGTGTGAGGATTGCAATGAACCATGAGGGGTATTTATATATTTCTCAAAACCGTTAGGATCGTTTCTTGGAATACGAGCTTCAATCTTGGCCCTCTATGTGTGCCCATTGTTTTGAAATACTAGGGGAGTCCAAAACCATCTCACAAGATGAAAGAAACTATGTGCAAAACAAAGGAGCAGCTGGGTTTTACGAAAAATGGTTTCTGCTGACCTGGGGAGGGCTTACGGACCGTAAGCAGACCCATACGGTCTGTATGGTACCTATTAGCTGGCAGAAAGTTTCAACAATTGGCAGAACAGGCCCCCGAGACTCCGAACTTGATTTTTGATGCGTTTTGGCACTTCTAACACTTGTCAAGCCCATTTTAAGCTCCATGAGGATGTTAAAACATAGGGAACTTGAAATATGCTCAAAAATGTCACGGATGTCGGCTCCTTTGGCTGCACGGTTACGTTCTTTGGTTAATTACGACGGAAATCGCAACGGACGCGAAAACGATCCAAATTGCGAAATGAATGAAGTTTTAGCATTCCAATCAATAAAATATTTTAATGATTACAAAAATTTTTGGATCTCCAGATATGTTCATAACGTAAGATGTGCTCGAAAATGCAAACTTACGCACTTTTTGACGCTTTTAGTCCCTGCATGATCAAAAAGTTTATTTTCGTATACCGAACCCCTCAAAGCCTTTTTCTAAGCTATGTAAAGGATATTTAGGGTATGATTAACTTATGATCAAGTTCCGGAATGCTCGCTGCAATACAAATCGGCATAGTTTCACAGTTTGACGCAAATAGTCCCTGCGATCGAATAAACTTGTTTTTGACACACCAAACCATCCAAAACTTATTTCTAAGTTATGTAATGGTTCTTTAAGGTATGTTAAGCCTATGTCACTGTTCTGGAGTGTTCGTCGTGTTAAACTGATTACGTTTACGCATCTGTTCGCGTATAACCTTTCCGAAAGCAATTTAAAGCTTGAAATTGAACAAGAATTGATATGTGCAAATGATTCACATATTTATAAAAATCCCAAGAATGAAATACAAGATTCCATTGGATTTGCATTTGTATAATGGTTGTAGTGACACAGGTGTCACAGTCTCCCCTACTTTAGGAAATTTCGTCCCGAAATTTAGTTTTAGAGGAAACCTGTGACGACAACTGTGATTGTTTCGCTTTCGAATGAATCCTTCGTACCCTAAGTAAAACTCTGTGTGACAACTGGCACCAAACCGGTAATTTCCGTACACTTTAATTATTATTTAATGACTGCAATTATATGCTTAAATGTCAACATTGTCTGATTACATACTATACAAGTGAATTCATGCACGTTTTATACTACAAATTGTTGATTTATGCATTAACGAGAGCGTTGCGTCAGAAATACTAGTAAACTCACCGGTAAAACACAATATGCCAACAACTCTGCAGAAAGCAGTCAGACACTAGAATTGGGGCCTAGGTGTAGGTCCAACGTCCAGAATACATTAAAACTCAAGAGTACATACAAGGATTAACATATAGACTTTCCGAAAGCTAAAATACGCACTAAAAAGCACCCGAAACGCACTTTTAGTGCATAATTTTATTAAATTCAGCTATAAATCAGCTTTTAACACGTAAATATTATGCTGAATTTATGTTTTACTATCCAGAATACTTCCCTGAGTGTCGGGAATTAAAAGCGTTACAAAAGGAAACTAAACAGTGCAATTTAGCACTTTAACGAACCGGTATTTAACCGAACAACCGGACATTACCCGGAACATCAAAATATCACTAGAAGCATTGCTTTAATGTTTCTGAACTAGTTATGGTCCCCGAACACCATAACACCCCTTATAACATAATAACACAACAAGTCCCTAAACTTTATACTTAAAACCAACTTATTTATGAACTAGGGATTAAAATTACACATTGCCCCCCCCCCCCCCATTATAACTTACGGTCATGAAGGGGTGGCCCCACCTAATATTTGCCAATCTTCTACAAAATCTCAATTGACATCACTTGGATTTGTTTAGATTTCTTATGATCTTCCATAGATATGATTGAGATATTATGAGATATTCTATGATTTTATCTTATAAATATAACCATTTCATCATCTCACACACACTTCATCATCCCCTCCACCTCCCTCCTTGCTCACGGCTCCAACCCACCACCAAACTACCACCATTTTCATCCATAGTTCATCCATTTCAAGGCTTACATAAGGTGCTAGAAGGTCACTAACGAGGCTTGGTGCTCACGGAACTTGAAGAACCTTCTTCGTTAGCTTTTATCCACCACATTTTCACCATAGTTCTTCCCTAGCTTTAAGCTAGTTGTAAGCATCTTGAACACTCTCATTTACTTCTATTTTTAGTGGTTAAAAGAGTTGTTATGTTGAAAATCTTAAGAACATTAAAGAATATGAACATGAAACTTGAACATAAAGCTTATATACATGGTGAATCTTGATGAAATAGTGATGTTTTGCTTATGTGTGATGTTTGTTGTTGTTGTTTATTTGAGATGATGATGATGATTAATCATCACATGAAGCTTGCTAGGCGATGTTTAAACACATAATCTAGCAAGTTAGGAGATGATTATGTAACAACATGAAATAATCATCTTCTTGCAAAGACATGAACTTGAGGAGTAAAAATAATTTCTTGAAAAGTAATATACAAAATGAACAAGTAAGCTTATAAATCCAAGATTTATAAATGATTTTCCAAGAAAACCAAGTTAAAATATGATTTTTTTTAAAGATCTTGGTTTTTACTTAAACCTACACTATTTTTATTAGAAAGATAAGTGTATGAACACTTATGAAACAAGAAAAATACAAAAGAAATATTTTTAGAAAAATCATCTTACAAGTTGTAAATGACTAAATCTTTTAGTAAAGTGATTTACAAACAAATAACCATGTTTATAAGGGTAACTAAACCTACTAAATAACATGGTAAGTTACTACAAGATTTTACAAAAACTTCAAGTTCATGATATAGTGTGATTTACATGATTTTGGCACTTGTTAAGTGTTGCTTAAGTTGTTGATTGTTGATGATGATTTTAAAAGAAAATAAACACATGTTTTGAAAACATGGGAAACCTCCATTTTTAGGGGAAACTCTATCAAAATTTCTATAAAATTTTGACACTTAGAAAAATATAAGTTTTTGAGAGACTTATCCCCTAAAAATGTATCTAAAAACATTTACCAAGGTTTCCCAAACTTTTGTGTTAAGAAATGAGGATTTCTTCAAGAATAAAAATGGATATTAAATATGTATATTTTTGAGAAAAATATATATATTTATTGATCACCAAATTTTGTGCTAAGTATATGTAGTATGTATTATACTTGATAGTGCATTAGGACTTGAAAATACACTAAATACTCTTGAGAAGTGAGAACACAAAAACACACATACAACATACAAGATACACAATTCGGGTGCAAAATACAAGAAACTTATATTTATTTTTGAGAAAATAATATAAGTAAGGCACTTAGTTAAAAATATAAATTATTTTTAACACAAGAGAACGTATACATAAGATAGTGACTGTACTTGTGCGATACAAGTCTAGTGACTAACGTTAAGAAAACACGTATAGGTCACGACGTTAATTAAGCATATCCGGTGAAGTTTACGACGCAAGGAACGCAAAGTTGTGAGTTCATAACCCCACCTTTTTACGGTTTTACATTTTTATAAATGTTTTCGGGGAGGAAAAACATGCACGTTTTACAAGAACATAAAAAGTTTTTGAATGAACAAAAACTCATACTTCTAAACCATGTTACAAATGGATTTCAAGGAACTCAAATGGTTTACGAGCAGATCATGCTAAATATACCAGTTTTTACAAAACAAAAAAGGATCGTCTAGTGATAATATTGAGACTAGGTTGGTCTGTGTACGTAAAACGAGACAACCCAGTGAGTTCATGCTCCCCCTATTCTTTTAACTGTTTTCAGTTTTATAACTTCGGGGGTGAAATACATGTTACAAATGTTACAATGTTTAAAAATGGTATGATACAAAAACAAGAAGCACTCTTGGTGAGAACGAGTACCAAGTATGATGCGTTTTGAGAATACAAGAATACAAGAAGCACTCTTGGTGAAAACTAGTACCAAGTATGATGCGTTTTGAGAATTGATACGAGAAATCGTGTCACGAATAGGGTACCATAAGCACCATTAATCAACAATATACCTAGACCGCAGAACAAAAGGTTAGATCTAACGGGTTTCGGGCAGCCACACTCTTGGTGAGAACGAGTACCAAGTATTGCTTTTGTGTCTCAGAAAAACTTGATAAATGCCTATGGTTTGGTGACTTCCTATGTCGTGTCACATGTTAATGGCCTTGCAACCCATTAACAACCCTACTACATACAAGAAAACCTTATTTATACACGATTCATACCACAAGAATACTTGATTTATACATGAGTACGTGGTGTACACAAGAATACTTGATTTATACATGAATATTTGATTTACACAAGAATACTTGATTTATACATGAATATTTGATTTACATAAGAATACTTGATTTATACATGAGTACGTGGTGTACACAAGAACACTTGATTTATACATGAATACTAGATTTATACGAGGATAATTGATTTATACAAGATACAAACTATGTTTTCATACAAAGTATACAAATGTGAAACACAAAAACTGCATGAATTCACACCAACATTATGTTGACGTTTTTCTAAAACTCACATGTATTTCAGGTAACTAATGGATGTGTGCGCGGTCTTACTCATGCTCTTGGATGTCGTTTACGTTTATCCTTAAATAAAGTTGTAAACTTTCAGACAATGTGTTGTCTCGTGATGTAAACACTTAAATTATGTTTTCCGTTGTGATATATTAATGGTGTTTGAAGTTATTTTTATGAGCATGTAGTATGTTTACCAATCGTATGCAATGAAAACCTTTCATGATCATACCTCGTGCTTCCGCCTTGGAAAGGGGTGTGACACTCTAGGCCACGTTTGGATTCCTAGCGAATTTTTTATTTGTCCTAGTGATGTCCTTGTAGTAACAAAATATGGAGTTTCGAACAACGGATAGAAGAATGTTTCCTATGAAAACTATTACAGGAAACTTGTGTGTGCTCGGAATCGGAATCGGAGTCGGAGGTTGTAATATGAAATAACATTGGTCAAGGTCTAGGACTTCTAGTAACTTAAATAATGCTACATTTGCAATGTAATAAGGAACACTTATATATAGGAAGTACCAGCAGCGTATCCACCATGCCCTTTTTACATTGTTCCCGTCTTGTTATTCTTATCACTATAGGTCTTAACACATGACAAAACTTGCTGTGATTTCTGTGCACTGAATTCCATAGTTATGTATGCATCCATAATTACGTAATTCCTTGCACAGTCCACACAGTTCATTTCATAATGTGTAGGGGAAAAATCAATCGAAAAAAACCTGTAAAGACTTGACTAGACCACCAAGGGATCTTTTTAACTAGATCAACGAACGATCTTTTTAACTAGATTAACACATGATCTCCTTAACTAGACTGTCGTATGATCTCTTTAAATAGACCACTAAAGGATCTTTTTAACTTTGAATCAAATAATCGTTTTGAAATAGCACTTTGGAATCCAAGGTTCTTACTAATTGCATAGTAAAGCCCCTTAAGGAATTTAAGATAGCACTTTGAGTATCCTTCTGAGAATCTAACATATGAAAATTCGGAAGATTCTACTAGGACTTAGATAGCGAGCTTTAGAATTACACATAAACACATAATCACATAATCGCATATTCGTTAATTTAGTCATTAGCTCGTTCGTTAATTTGTATTTAAAGTACATTAGAAATCCAATCGCAGACTTTAATTGGTACTTTAAATATCCCCAAGAATCTAACTATGAAGATAGGAAGACCATATAAGGATTTGATTTTGTTTTTGTCGTATCGTAACATTCGTATTAGAACACATAAGGAATCCATTTAAGGACTCACAATAGTACCTTTAGATATCAAAACAGGGATTCGAAATGGTACTTAAGTATCTGTTTAAGAATTTGTAACTTGTACTTTGTACTTTGTTTCTTAAAAGAAACGAGTATTTAGGATTTTCAGGGAGATCACAAGTGATCATAAAAATGAAAGAACCACATGGGTAGTTTGTTTTGTAAGGAACACAGTTCCTTGGCGTCGGCATCGTAGGGGTATGTCAAAAATACACACAATCGTATCAGTTTCGTAAAATAAAATTGAAACAACAAATTTTATTTATATAACAGCTGAATTGTTTCAAACGTCAAAAGATAACAACAAAGGAAATACAAAGTCCAATTGTTCACTGCTGCATTGTCGTTTGCATTTGCCTCGTTTATGTTATACACTCGTCCACGCGCTGGATTTACGTTAACAAGTCTTGGGCAATTGTTTTGGTAGTGAGTAAGATCACCACAATTATACACGACCCAGGTGGAAACTGTGCTTGAACAGCAGCAGGATTTGCAGCAGCTTGGTTTTGATTAGCATAACGGCAGGTATTGACCAAATGTCCCAATCGCCCACAGTGGGTACATTTGTGCCACTGTGTTTGATCCAGATGATAACGGTTGCATTTGTTGCACAAAGGTGTGGTACCAACATAGTTTTTCCTTGTACGAGGTTGTGCTGGTTGGTTTGGTGCAACCTGATTATTCTGAGCAACTACAACAAAGTTTTGTGAATCCTTACGCTTCTTTGACTTTTTCGAGGACTCGGTATGTCTATCCTTTGGTTTTTCTTGTGTAGACACGTCAGATGGTTTCGTGTCGCCCTTTCGGAAAAGCATACCTTTCCTGATCTGGGATTCAGTTAGGGTAGCAGATAATTCAATGGCTTGCCTGACGGTAGTAGGGTTGCTACCAGTAACAATTTCCCAAATTAGATCAGGGAGACCATCAATGTACTTTTCGATCGCCTTATCCAAAGGCATAACCATGGTAGGACATAACAGGCTCAGTTCCTTATAACGGTCAGTGTAGGCTCGATGTTCACCGATGTCTTACTTTAGATCGTCAAACTCCCTTTCCAAAGCCCTAGTTCATGGCGAGGACAGAACTCCTTCATCATTAGAGCTCGAAGCTCTTCCCAAGTTTGTGCCAATGCCACATCGGCACCCCTATCCCTCATTACACCATTCCACCATGTAAGTGCTCTTTTCTGGAATACGCTTGATGCAAACTCAACCTTTCGTTCATTTG
Source organism: Helianthus tuberosus (assembly GCA_030545235.1). Taxonomy (NCBI): domain Eukaryota; kingdom Viridiplantae; phylum Streptophyta; class Magnoliopsida; order Asterales; family Asteraceae; genus Helianthus; species Helianthus tuberosus. The sequence goes on along the minus strand of JARYGA010011515.1, from coordinate 197,449 downwards.
GGCATTGCACATGACGAAACGTGCTTTCGAGACTCTCAAACCATTATAGGAGCCCAGTAGCCCCTTCAGACCCAGTAAATGTGAGTGGCTTAGCTGAGTTGAATGTCTTATAGTTGCACAGAGCATTGTTGTTGTTGTTTGCTTGGTTTACTTGGGTTATCAGGTTTCGGAGTACAACAGCGATTTGCTGAGTGATAATAGTTGTGAGTTCGGCATTATTTTAAGGTTGTGCATCACGTCGAGGAGGCATATTCTAAAGAGCAAAGAAATATGAAAAGAAACGAGTGAGATGATATCGGATAGTAAGAATTGAATGCTGAATGGAATATTGACAAAGCATAAGGATTGTGATCATTTGTTCGTTACTTAAAACAAACAGATGACACTGTGACTAATCAAAGTAAATGGGTCATACTAATGCATCACGAAGATGTGCTTTAGCCTATAAGTGGACACTCACCCCAAGAGTTCCCAGGTAAGAGTGACTGGTCCGATTATGTGGATTTGTACGAACACTCTAGCCTTAGACAGAAAGCTCGAGGTACAGGCATCCACCCTCCAGATTGCACGTGTTCACATTATCAAGACCCAAACTTTGACGGGATTTTGAAAACTCTGAAGGTTCAAAACCTTATAATAAATCATCTAAGAAAAGATGATTAGTTTTTAAAAATGGTTTTGGAATTTGCGTTCTTGTTGTGGTTGTCACCTAAAGATAGGCGACGTAATTGTTTTAAGACTAAACACAAGATAACATGTGTTAGGGTCCTAGGAAGGTTATAGTCTAGGTCAAAGCATTACTAATAACCTAATTCCCTATAACCATTGGCTCTGATACCAACTTTTCTGTCACACCCCGACCACGTAAAACAACAAATCATGGCGGAAACATCGGGGAGTGTCGTAACAGAATCATTGTTTCACAACCATGGATTAAATAATTTCGTTTTATTGAATTATTGAACTCATTGTTTTATTACAAATTAGATAAACACAAACAATTGTTTCTCAAGTTTTAAAGTCGCTAAGGCACGAGTCCATCCTATGTGTCGCATGCATTAACAATTATCACGTAGCAGCACCTGAAACATATGTGCAAATAGGTACGTCAGCATAAAAATGCCTGTGAGTAACATAGGATTTGTGTGTTAGATTCATGGCTTTGGATAATACAAAAAAAAAGTTTTATGTTTTCAAAAATAACCATGAATCCTTGTAAAAGTTTTGTTTCTAAAATGCGTCGTTTTGGTAAGATGTTTATAGTATATACATAAATATACTTTTGTTTTGAAATAAGAGGATACGTAGTATATCTAAATATACTTTAGTTTTGAAATAGTTAAATAGATAGTATATTAGAATATACTTTTGGTTTTGAAAATAATAGATTCGTTAGTATATCACAAGTATACTTTGGTTTACGAATGAAAAGTATCGATAGTATAATACATTATACTTTGGTTTTGTAAATAACATATCAACTTATGTTTTGGATTTGAAAATAGCATATCAATTATGCTTCGGTAGTATATTAAGATATACTTTAGTTTGTGAAATAACAATGTCGGTAGTATATCAAGTATACTTTAGCAAACAATATCACGTTGGTAGTATGTCGAAACATACATAATATCGTGGTTTGGTAATATATCAAACTATATTTTAGTAAACAATAGCATATCAAATTATGCTTTAGCAAACAGTATCACGTTGGTAGTATATCGAAATATACCATAAATCGCAATTTTAGCAATACATTCAAACCTTAGTGCATCAAACTACACTTTAGAGACTATAGAAATACCACAAAGGCAAATTCTATTTGGATAAAATTTTGGGTTCTGACATTCGATACAACAGGAATGGGGTGTCTAGTCCTATAGCGCTATATCGTACTACCAATCGGCTTGATCATTGTTAATGAATGTATAAATAAATATTTGAACAAATAAATAGTCGTAACAAACTTTGGAAATCAGTGTTTAAACCATAGATAATAGTTCAATTCGTCAAAAGATAGTTCTATGCATATGTAATCATATAGTCGAAATCATGAAAATAGCGTATCGGCACATATGTTTCACCCCAAAACATTGAAAACAGTAAAAGAGGGGACTATGTACTCACTTGAGATTGTAAGAATCCTTGATTAAGTGTCCTAACAAAGCTTGGAAATCAAGGAATCAAGTGGCACCTAGTATGGAATCACTTATATTAAACAATCGGTATCTAAATCGGAAAATCGAGTAGAATGAGGTTTCGTAAACCAAATGAGTATTGGAACTCATGTGATATGGTTTAACAAAGCGTACATTCTAAATCGCAACCTATCCTAAGTGCTTATGACCCGTTACGACCCATTAAGGTAGCTTACGCTATTTTAACGCGTCGTTCGCGCGAATGCGTGTTCGAGACGCCTAACTAGTCCTATGACAAGTATTATATGCCTAAACATGTTTAAATATGTTGCATAATCAGTTTTAATGACAAAAGTTAAGTTACATATGCTTAATTACCAATTATGCATGAAAAGGGCATTTTGGTCATTTACCTAAGGCATATAAATTACCTATCATACAACTAATTAAATTAAGTGACCATAACGTATAACCTTGGAAGGTTATTCCCTATACAACTATGGTCACATGACATGCTTGGTCGGATCCTAATGATCGACCAAACGGGTCGGGTTCGTAAGTCTAAGCGGTGGTTTAGACCGCTTGACTTTACGACCCTATACAAGCACTAGACTAAAAGTGACGAGTTAAACATGTTAAAACATGTTTAACTAAGCTAGAAAACAGGTTTTGATACCCAAGAATAGTTTGGTTGCAAAATACGCATAAACAAGCATTTTGACCGAAATATGACTCGTTACTATGCCTAATTAACGTGGTAATCAGTAGGTATAGTCACAAAGGACTATAACCATCGTGATTACGCTCACGTTGCGAAGTTCAAACGAATTTCGTGTTGACCATTGACTGGTTAAAGCAGAAAGTCAAACACTGTTTAACTTTCACGCTTGAAAAACAATAACAAGCATGAAAGAAACTTACAAGAGGTCCAAGCAATGGAGATTTGATTCAAGTTGCTCAGGTATAAAGTGTGGAAACTCCAACTTAGAGCAAAATTGAATCAAGTGTGAGGATTGCAATGAACCATGAGGGGTATTTATAGATTTCTCAAAACTGTTAGGATCGTTTCTTGGAATACGAGCTTCAATCTTGGCCCTCCATGTGTTCCCATTGTTTTGAAATACTAGGGGAGTCCAAAACCAGCTCACAAGATGAAAGAAACTATGTGCAAAACAAAGGAGTAGCTGGGTTTTAGGAAAAATGGTTTCTGCTGACCTGGGGAGGGCTTACAGACCGTAAGCAGACCCATACGGTCTGTATGGTACCTATTAGCTGGCAGAAAGTTTCAACAATTGGCAGAATAGGCCCCTGAGACTCCGAACTTGATTTTTGATGCGTTTTGGCACTTCTAACACCCGTTAAGCCCATTTTTAAGCTCCATAAGGATGTTAAAACATAGGGAACTTGAAATATGCTCAGAAATGTCACGGATGTCGGCTCGTTTGGCTGTACGGTTACGTTATTCGGTTAATTACGACGAAAATCGCAACGGACGCGAAAACGATCCAAATTGCGAAATGAATGAAGTTTTAACATTCCAATAAATAAAATATTTTAATGATTACCAAAATTTTTGGATGTCCGGATATGTTCAGAACGTAGGATATGCGCATAAATGCAAACTTATGCACTTTTTGACTCTTTTAGTCCCTGCATGATCAAAAAGTTTATTTTCGCATACCGAACCCCTCAAAGCCTGTTTCTAAGCTATGTAAAGGATATTTAGGGTATGTTTAACTTATGATCAAGTTCTGGAATGCTTGCTACTATACAAATCGGCATAGTTTCGCAGTTTGACACAAATAGTCCCTACGGTCGAATAAACTTGTTTTTGACACACCAAACCATCCAAAACTTATTTCTAAGTTATGTAAAGGTTCTTTATGGTATGTTAAGCCTATGTCACTGTTCCGTAGTGTTCGTCGTGTTAAACTGATTACGTTTACGCATCAGTTCGTGTATAACCTTCCAGAAAGCGATTTAAAGCTTGAAATTGAACAAGAATTGATATGTGCAAATGATTCACATATTTATATAAATCCCAAGAAGGAAATACAAGATACCATTGGATTTGCATTTGTATAATGGTTGTAGTGACACAGGTGTCACAGATAAATGGGATAAAACCCGAGTTTTTCTGATAATACATTTATGATAAATAAGGGGAATAAAATCCGACTTTCATTTGTAGTGTATTTATAGGGATAAACCCTAATTATTGAAAACAATTCTCCTTTTTTAATTCGGTAATTTATATAACCACTTTTCTAAGCCTTCAGTGCTCTCCAGCTGGCTTTTAAGGGCTTCATACTAAGTGTCACACCCCGACCGCGTTAAAACAACGAAACCGCAACGGAAACGTCGGGGAGTGGAGCAACAGAATTATTGTTTCACAACCATGGATTCAAAAGTTTCGTTTTATTGATTCATTAGATAATTTACATTGTCTTAAAACAAAACAAACAAGGTAAACATAGTCTATCATCGTTATTAGGTCACTAAGGCCTCGTCCAGTCCTAAGTGAGCATGCATCTATTCGTAATCAACATCATCAATCACCACCTGAAACATATGTAAAAATAAAGTCAGCAAAGAAATGCCGGTGAGCACATAGGTTTTGTGTGAGTGTCAGATTCATGGCTCGTTTACATGTTTAAATAACTCGTATAACTTCGTTAATCGATATTAGAAAACCTTGTTTTGTAAAACATTTATTTTATAAAATGAATAACCAAGTCAAAACAGATTGGTTATAGTTTATAAAACCTCGAAGCCATGAATCATAACTCAAAACATTTGTATATCATAACCCAAATCATAAATCGTTCTTGTAATAAAACTCGTATGGTTTATATCGTTCAGTAAACATCGTTGCGTGTCTTGTTTGAAAATCGTTCGTCCAAGTGAACTAAATAACGCCACAGAATATAATATTATAAAAGCACTTATATATAAGAAGTACCAGCGGTGTATCTACCATGCTTTTATTATATTACACCCGTCCCGTTATTTAAACACTAACCAAAATCAATCGTTCGTTCAATTCCTTTAACTCGTTCAAATCGTTTAAATCGTTCAATCGTTTCAATCGTTCAATATCGTTTAATCGTTCAAAATCGTTCTTGTTTTAATTGTGAAAACTACTTTTAGTCGTCTCGCGGAATACATTCAGACCTTCATAACTCATCCATCGTTCGACTCGTATTAACAAACCACCAAAGGGTAAGTTAACAATTAACAGATTCAGTCGTTATCCACATAACCCCCACACATAACCATGGGTGCATTCCGATAACGGGATTTGTCAGATCCTATGGTACCATAACCTAATACTGGTCGGTTCGGCCAAAACGATTGAATGTTATTCGTTATGTAAATACGTCCAACAAGTTCGTTCACATTATCGAAATCGTTATAGTTTAATATAAACCATAGTATTCTTTTTTTGAAATCATCGTTAAAAGCATCGAAATCATTTAACACATATGAATCACCCCAAAACAATTGAAAACAGTAAAATAGGGGAACTATGTACTCACTTGAAGTGCAAAGTATCCTCGCTCTAATGAACTTAACGAAGCTCAGGCAAACCAAAGAAATCAAGTAGCACCTAGTAATCGGATCGCTAGTTAATAAATCGACACCTAAATCAGAGGATCGGGTAGAATGAGGTCTTGTAAACCAAATGAGTATTGGAACTCATGCAATATGGTTTAACAAAGCCTATATCCTAAATCGGAACCTATCCTAAGTGCTTACGACCCGTTACGACCCATTAAGGTAGCTTACGCTACTATAACGAGTTGTTCGCGCAAAAGTGCATTTGAGACGCCTAGCTAGTCCTATGACAAGTATTATATGCCTAAACATGTTGCATAACTAGTTTAAGTGACAAAAGTTAAGTTACATATGCTTAAATACCAATTATGCATGAAAAGGGCATTTTGGTCATTTACCTAAGGCATATAAACTACCTATCATACAACTAATTAAACTAAGTGACCATAAGGTATAACCTCGGAAGGTTATTCCCTATACAACTATGGTCACTAAATATGCTTGGTCGGATCCTAACGATCGACCAAACGGGTCAGGTTCGAAAGTCTAAGCGGTTGTTAAGACCGCTTGACTTACAACCCTATACAAGCACTAGACTAAAAGTGACGAGTTAAACATATTTTAACATGTTTAACTAAGTTAGAAAAAAGCTTTTGATATCAAAACAAAGTGTTTTGATACCCGAAAATAGCTTCGATGCAAAATACGCATAAACACGTATTTTGACCAAAACTTTGACTCGTCACTTCGACTAATCAACGTGGTAATCAGTAGGTATAGTCACAAGGGACTATAACTTTGTGTTGACTAAATCGTGATCAAAGCAGAAAGTCAAACACTGTTTGACTTTCACGTTTGAAAAGCATAAACGAGCACGAAAGAAACTTACAAAAGGGTCCAAGCAATGAAGATTTGAACTAAAAAATTCTCAAGTATGAAGCTTCACATGGAGAGCTTCAACTTAGAGAAGAAATTTGAGATCAATTCTGAGGAAAATTAATGAACTCAAGTGGGTTTATATAGATTTTCCACAACCGTTAGGATCATTCCTCGATTTTTGAGCTTCAATCTGAACCATCCAAGTGTTACCCATTGATTTACAATGCTATGGGTGTCCAAAACCAGCTCAAGGTATTGCAAATGTTACACAAAAGACCCTGAACTTCAAGTCGGTTGCTGAAAATAGGCATGCTGTTGCTGAAAATGATTTTTCTGCCCAGATGAGGGTGTGGCATGCTGCCACAGCATAGCTACTAGGCTATGGCGCGACGCCACCAGTACACAGTTCCAGAAAGTTTGCTAAAATGGCAGAAATGGTCCCTGCAGCTCTTTTAAGCCATTTTCGACGCGTTTAAACCCCGTTAACCCATTTTCAAGGCTCTACAAGGATATTAAAGCATAGGGAACATGAAACATGTTCAAAAATATCTCGGATGTCAGTTCGTTTGGTCGTACGGTTGCGTTATTCGGTTAATTACGACGAAAACTCGAACGGACGCAAAAACGATCCAAATTACGCGACGAATGGTATTTTTGCATTCCAATCATTAAAATAAAATATTTTAATGATTACAACAATTTTTGGATGTCCGGGGATGTTCAGAACGTAAGATATGCTAGAAAATGCAAACTTATGCACTTTTTGAAGCTTTTAGTCCCTGTTGATCAAATATGTTTATTTTTGCTAACGAACCCCTCAAAGCCTATTTCTAAGCTATGTAAAGGATATTTAGTGTATGTTTAACTTATGATCAAGTTCTGGAATGTTCGTTACCATACGAATCGGCATAGTTTGGCAGTTTGACACAAATAGTCCCTGCGATCGAATAAACTTGTTTTTGACACACCAAACCATCCAAAACTTATTTCTAAGTTATGTAAAGGTTATTTAAGCTATGTTAAGCCGATATCACTATTCTGGAGTGTTTGTCCGTTAAATTGATTACGTTTACGCATCAGTTTGCTTATAACTTTCTAGAAAGTGATTTAAAGCTTGAAATCGAACTCGAATCAAATCATAAAATCATCAAACACAAATACATACATAATAACACCAAAACACATCGTTTTATTGATAATTGACATTGTTTTACATCGTACATCGTTTACAGAGCACAGTTATCACAGTCTCCCATACTTTAGGAAATTTTGTCGAGAAATTTTAGCTAGAGGAAACTTGTGAAAACAAATGTGGATATTTCTCTTTCGCTTGGTCCTCACATTCCCAAGTAAACTTTGGGCCACGTTTGGACTCCCAGCGAACTTTAACCAATCGAATTCGTTTGTTCTTCAACTGTTTGACTGCACGGTCCCCTATTTCCACAGGTTTCTCGACAAAGTGCATTGTTTAATCAACTTGAATCTCGTCGAGTGAAATATGAAGATCAGCATCTACTAAACACTTTCGTAAATTGGACACGTGGAATGTTAGCTGAATATTCCCAAGCTCTGGAGGTAGCTCTAGTCGATAGGCAACCTTTCCGATTCTTTCAACAATCTTAAATGGTCTAACATATCGTGGTGCAAGTTTTCCTTTCTTTCCAAATCTCACCACTCCCTTCCCAGGGGATACCTTGAGTAGGACACGGTCTCCGACTTGAAATTCCAAGGGCTTGTGTCGCATATCTGCATAACTCTTTTGACGGCTTCTAGCTGTCACAAGATTATCGCAAATTTTCTTGATTTTGTCTGTTGTTTCTAGAATGAGCTCAGGTCCAGTAAGCTGAGTTTCACCGATCTCATTCCAACAGATAGGTGAACGACATTTTCGACCGTATAAAGCTTCGAATGGTGCCATATTAATGCTAGCATGATAACTATTGTTGTAAGAGAACTCGATCAACGGAAGATGAGAATCCCAATTACCACCAAAGTCTATCACACATGCTCTAAGCATATCCTCCAATGTTTGTATCGTCCTCTCAGATTGTCCATCCGTTTAGGGATGATACGCAGTGCTTAGATTTAGTTGAGTTCCCATAGCAGATTGCATGGTCTTCTAAAAGTGAGATGAAAATCGAGCATCACGATTAGAAATGATATCCAAAGGAACACCATGACGAGACACAATCTCGACGACATAAATCTTGGCAAGTTTATCAGCAGATAGATCCTCACGAATTGGTATAAAGTGAGCTGACTTTGTTAATCGATCGATAACAACCAAATAGCATCGTGACCTCTAGATATACGTGGTAACTTAGTGATGAGATCCATTGCAATGTTCTCCCACTTCCATACCGGTACCTCTGGTTGTACAAGCAAACCATATGGTCGTTGATGTTCATCCTTGACTTTGAGACAAGTTAGGCATTTTGATACATACAAAGCAATATCCTTCTTCATACCAGGCCACCAATACTGAGTACGAAGATCCTTGTACATTTTGTCAGCACCAGGATGAATAGAATTTCGAGACTTATGAGATTCGTCCATCACTAAAGTGTGAAGATTGTCTTGTTTCGGAATCCACAAACGATCCTTGAAATAGAGTAACCCATCGTCTTTCGTTTCGAGTTTAAGCTCAAGTTGAAGTGGTAGCTCATATTTCAATAAGCCTTTGGTTACACATGATCGTTGAGCTTGAAGGACACGAGTTTGAATATCAGATAGAGTTCAAACAGAATGAAGCTTGACTCATTCCTTTCGGCTTAGCGCTTCGGCTAAGACATTCGCCTTACCAAGATGGTAGCGAATCTCGCAATCATAATCGTTTAAGAGTTCAACCCAGCGTCGTTGTCTCATGTTCACCTCCTTTTGATTAAGAATGTGTTGGAGACTTTTGTGGTCTGTGAAAATCACACATTTTGTTCCATAAAGATAGTGTCTCCAGATTTTGAGAGCAAAAACCACAGTACCCAACTCAAGATCAGGAGTCGTGTAGTTCTTCTCGTGAACTTTGAGTTGTCTTGACGCATACGCAATAACTTTACCTCACTGCTTAAGAACACAACCAAGGCCTAGACTCGACGCATAACAATAGACAACGAAATCATCGTTTCCATTAGACAAAGATAAAACAGGAGCAACACATAGCTTTCGTTTCAGCGTTTGGAACGCTTCTTCTTGTTTAGGTCCCCACCAAAAGGCTTATTCTTTTGAGCCAAAGCAGTGAGTGGAACCGCGATCTTCGAGAAGTTCGAAATAAAACGTCGATAATAACCAGCAAGACCAAGAAAAGAGCGAACTTCTGTAGGTGTTGTAGGTATATTCCAATATTTAATTGCGGCAATTTTGGAAGGATTCACATGAATGACCTGCTAGTTAACAATGTGACCCAAAAATTAAACTTCCTTAAGCCAGAATTCACACTTGCATATTTTAGCATAGAGTTGTTCCTTCTTTAGGAGTTCCAGTGTCAAACGAAGGTGTTGTTCGTGCTCGGCTCGAGACTTCGAATAAATGAGAATATCGTCAATGAACACGATGATGAACTTGTCTAAATAAGGTTTATAAACACTATTCATTAAGCCCATGAAGATAGTTGGGGCATTTGTCAAACCAAAAGGCATGACAGTGAACTCGTAGTGTCCATATCTCGTGCGGAAGGCAGTTTTGGGAATATCTTCTTCGAGAACACGAAGGTGATGATACCCAAAACGCAGATCGATCTTGGAGAAACACGTAGCACCTTGTAGCTGATCAAAGAGATCATCGATTCATGGTAGGGGATATCGATTCTAGATGGTAAGCTTATTAAGCTCACGATAATCGATACACATTCGAAAAGATCCATCTTTCTTTTTCACAAACAGGACTGGAGCGCCCCAAAGTGAACAACTTGGTCGGATGAATCCTTTATCAGATAACTCTTGAAGTTGTTTCGATAACTATTGCATCTCAGACGATGCAAGACAATAAGGTGCTTTCGCAATAGGGTTGGCATTGGGTACAAGATTAATATGAAACTCGACTTGACGAATTGGAGGCAAACCAGGCAGTTCATCAGGAAACACCTCTGGATAATCGTGAACAATTGGAATATGTCACACCCCGACCACGTAAAACATCAAATCGTGGCGGAAACGTCGGGGAGTGTTGTAACAGAATTATTGTTCCACAACCATGGTAATTAAAATTTCATTTTATTCAACAACCAAAGGTGGAATATATTGTTCAAAACAAGAACCAAAGAGTACACAACATAATTAAACTAAGTCTATCTTTATTTTAAGTCTCTAAGGCACATGTCCGCCCTAGTGTCACGATCAACATCCTAAGCAACAACTCCTGAAACACATGTGAAAACAGGTACGTCAGCATAAAAATGCTTGTGAGATACATAGGTTTTTTAAAAATAGGATTCATGACTTAAGTTTAAGAAAAAGTTGTTTAACAAAAGTCAGTCATGAACCTTGTTAATTGTTTTGTTTTATAAATCTTTTGAAAAGCGATGATAAAGTAGATGATATGTAATAGAGTAATGTGAGGTTAAATGAATAACCGAGTAAAGTGAGCTTTGTATAAAATAAGTTGTATGTAAAACGATGTCAAAAAAATATGTTATTTGTATAAAATGTTATATGTCTAATTTGAAATTATTCAAATAACGCTACGATATGTAATACCATACAAGCACTTATATATAGGAAGTACCAGCGGCGTATCCACCATGCTTGTATCATATTACACACGCCTCGTTACTCAAATCGTTTTACCCAAACAAACCACCAATGTAAATTGCCCATGTCTAAACTATTTGTCAAATGTCTTTGTGTAAATCATGTTAAAATGTTTATGTCAAAATGTAGTCCATGAAATATGTATATCAATATCAAATGTCAAATATGTGATGTGTAAACAAAATGTCATGTATGGCAAGTGAAACATATATATATATATATATATATATCTATATATATATATATATATATATATCTACTGAGCCACAGATAAAAATGCACAAAACAATGTATTGAAGTAAAACGTGGTTTAAATCAATGTTATGTCTTGTGGAAATGCATGCTATACTGAATACAAACATTTATGCGGTATTGTAAAAATGCATACATTCAAGCCTTGTGACTGTGGCGATAAGACCTTAAACAAATTAAAGGTCTATCTATATTATGTTTTATCGGATTCGGTCATTACTTTCATCCAAACATACCTAGGATGTCAGGAACGGGAGTTGTCAATTCGTATGGTACCATTACCTACTAACGAGCGGCGTGATCAAAGTTAATGAATGTACATGGTCCTACTTAACAAACCAAATGTCATATCCCAAAATGTAAGCATGTGATGAAAATGTACTAAGTATGCGGCAAAACGGACATATATAGCATGTGATGAAAAACGAATGCACTAAGTATGGTGAACATACATAGCATGAAAAGGTAATGTAAAACAATGTACAAAGTATGCGCTAACTGAACATACATAGCATAAAATGACATGTAAAACGATGTACTAAGTATGCTACAAAAGACATACATAGCAAAAACACAATGAAATTATGTACTATAAGTGTACTAATGAACATAGCAAGTATATGATATGAAAGCATGGAAAGCATGAAAATAACAATTAGGCACATTTGTTTCACCCCAAAATGTTTGAAAAACAGTAAAAGAGGGGTCTATGTACTCACTTGAGATTGCTCAATAGACTTTAGATATCCACCAAGCAAAGCTAGAAGGTTACGGAATCAAACGGCACCTAATATAGGCAACTACATTAATAAACGGACCTAATTGGAGGATCGGGTAGCATGAGGGTTCGTAAACCAAATGAGTGTAGGAACTCATGTAATATTATTTAACAAAGCCTACATACTAAAACGAAACTTATCCTAAGTGCTTTTGACCCGTTACGACCCATTTAGGTAGCTTATGCTACTTTAACGCGTCGTTCGCGTAAAACGAGTTCGGACGTCTAACTAGTCCTATGACAAGTAAAATATGCCTTAACATGACTAACATTGTTGCTAAATCAGTTTAGATGTCAAAAGTTATGTTACATATGCTTAAAATGAATTTTGGCGTAAAAAGGGCATTTTGGTAATTTACCTAAGGCATAAGAACTACTTATCATACAACTACTTAAACGACGTGACCATAAGGTATAACCTCGGAAGGTTATTCCCTATAAAACTATGGTCACCTAAAGTGTTTGGTCGGATCCTAATGATCGACCAAATGGGTCGGGTTCGAAAGTATAAGCGATTGATTAGAGTGCTTACCTTTACGACCCTAGACAAGCACAAATCTAAAAGTGACGAGCTAAACATGCTAGAACATGTTTAGTTAAATTAGAAAACAGGTATGGTATAAAAAAATGGCTTTGATACCCTAGAGTAGTTTGGTTACAAAATACGCAAGAACACGCATTTTGGCCGAAACTACGACTCGTCACTGAGTCTAGATAACGTGGTAATCAGTAGGTATAGTTACTAGGGACTCTAACCATCGTGATTACGCTCACGTTATGAAGTTCAAAAGAACTTCGCATTGACCATAAACTAGTCATTGCAGAAAGTCAAACGCAGTTTGACTTTCAAGCTAAAAATGCATAAAAGAACGAAGGAACACTTACAAAGGGTCCCCGCAAGTATTTGATTCCAAGTAATCTCAGGTAGGAAGTGTATAAACACAACCACTTAGAGAAAAACTCAGATCAAATTGTGGGTTGCAACAAATGAAATGAGGGGGTATTTATAGATATGGTAGAGCCGTTAAGATCGTTTCTCGTAAACCGAGATTCAATCCTAGCCGTACACATCGAGCCCATAGATTTACAAAACCAGGGGAGCCCCTAGAAATGCCCCAAAACCATGTGTAAAGGTGCCCAACAGCTGGATCAAGCTGGAAACAACATTCTACTGATATGGGGATGCCTTACGGACCATATGGTCCTCAGCCTTACGGACCGTAAGCTGGTCTGCAGACCAGCAACTTTGAAAATTGGCAGAACAGGCCCCTGTGCGCGTATGGTCGTGTTTTGGCACTTCTAATACCCGCCAAACCCATTTTTAAGCTCCCTAAGGATGTTAAAGTATAGGGAACATGAAACATGCTCAAAAATATGTCGGATGTTGGTTCGTTTGGCCGTACGGGTGCGTTGTTCGGTTAATTACGACGGAAGTCGTAACGGAAGCAAAAACGGTCCAAATTGCGTGACGAATGGATTTTTCTTATGCCAAACACTAAAATAAAATATTTTAATTCTTACATAAATTTTTGGATGTCCGGATGTATTCAGATCGTAAGTTATGCGCGAAAATGCAAACTTATGCACTTTTTGACGCTTTTAGTCCCTGAATGAGCATAAAGTTTATTTTAGCACACCGAACCCCTCAAAGCCTATTTCTAAGCTATGTAAAGGATATTTAGGGTGTGTTTAACTTATGATCAAGTTCCGGAATGTCCGTTACAGTTCAAATCGGCATACTTTCGCAGTTTGTCGAATTTAGTCCCTGTAAGCGAATAGACTAGATTTTGCCATACCCAAGCCTTCAAAACTTATTTCTAAGTTATGTAAAGGTTATTTAAGGTATGTTAAGCATATGTTGATGTTATGGTGTGTTTTTCGCATTAAACTGATTACGTTTACGCACCAGTTTGCGTATAAGTCTCTAGAAAGCGATATAGAGTTTGAAATTGAATAAAAACCAAAACATGAAAAATGTAAAACATAAAAAAACAAACATTGGGATCAAATAAATTAATTTCATTGATAACTGAATTGTTTACAATGATTACAAGCACAGATGTCACAGTATCCCCTATTTGTGGAAATTTCATCCCGAAATTTGTTTAGAGGAAACTCGTGAGAAAAGATGCGGATACTTCGCCTTCATTTGATCTTCACGTTCCCAAGTAAACTCAGGTCCACGCTTAGATTCCCAGCGAACTTTAACCAAAGGAATGCGCTTGCGTTTAAGCCATTTGACTATTCGGTCCATGATTTCCACAGGTTTCTCAACAAAATGTAGTGTTTTATCAACACGAATCTCGTCAAGTGGTATGTGGTGGTTCTCATCAGCTAGACACTTTTTGAGATTGGACACGTGGAAGGTTGGATGAACATTTCCAAGTTCAGGAGGTAACTCAAGTCTGTAGGCTACCTTACCGATTCTTTCGACGATCTTGAATGGTCCAACATATCTAGGTTCAAGTTTTCCTTTCTTTCCAAATCTTATCACACCTTTCCAAGGTGAGACCTTAAGTAATACACGATCACCGATTTGAAATTCTAAGGGCTTGCATTGTTGGTCCGCGTAACTCTTTTGACGGCTTCGAGCTGCATGTATGTTATCACGAACTTTCTTAACCTTATCAGTTGTATCTAGAATGAGGTCAGGTCCAGTAAGCCGAGCCTCACCTATTTCATTCCAGCAGACTGGGGAACATCATTTTCGACCATAGAGAGCCTCAAAAGGAGTCATGTTGATGCTGGAGTGATAACTGTTGTTGTAGGAGAATTCAATCAATGGAAGATGTGAATCCCAACAACCACCAAAATCGATTACACAAGCTCTAAGCATATCCTCCAAGGTCTGGATTGTTCTTCCAGATTGACCATCAGATTGCGGATGATAAGCAGTGCTCAGATTAAGCTGGGTCCCCATAGCAGATTGCATGGTTCTCCAAAAACGAGAAGAGAAGCGAGCATCTCTGTCATAAATAATGTTCAAAGGAACACCATGTCGAGATACGATTTCATCCACATAGATTTTAGCCAGTTTGTCAGCAGATAGATCCTCACGGATCGGCAAGAAATGCGCTGACTTAGTAAGACGATCAACAACTACCCAAATGGCATCATGAGCTTTCTTAGTGCGTGGAAGTTTAGTAATGAGATCCATAGCGATGTTTTCCCATTTCCAAACTAGGATCTCTGGTTGCTCCAAAAGACCAGAAGGATGTTGGTGTTCAGCCTTAACCTTAAGACAAGTAAGGCATTTTGAAACGTATAAGGCAATGTCTTTCTTCATACCAGGCCACCAATACTAAGTACGAAGATCCTTATACATCTTATCTGAGCCAGGATGAATAGAATAACGAGACTTATGAGCTTCATCCATAAGCAAGGTGCGGAGATCATCTAGGATTGGGACCGACCCATAAACGGTCCATGAAATAATACGATCCATCGTCCTTCAGTTCAAGATCAGGCTTAATGTGATAGGGTAATTCCTTACCCATCAAGTCTTGTGAAACACAAGCATGTTAAGCCTGAGAAATGCGTGCCTTGATATCGGATTGAGCTTGAATATCAGATTGAACACGAACACCATGAAGCTTGACACGTTCTTTACGACTCAAAGCGTCAGCCACGACATTCGCCTTACCAGGATGGTAGCGAATTTCGCAGTCATAGTCATTTAGAAGCTCAACCCAACGTCTTTGCCTCATGTTGAGTTCTTTCTGATTGAAGATATGCTAAAGACTTTTGTGGTCAGTGAAAACCACACATTTTGTGCCATACAAATAGTGTCTCCAGATCTTAAGAGCGAACACAACTGCA
This sequence comes from Helianthus tuberosus, assembly GCA_030545235.1. NCBI lineage: Eukaryota > Viridiplantae > Streptophyta > Magnoliopsida > Asterales > Asteraceae > Helianthus > Helianthus tuberosus. The sequence goes on along the minus strand of JARYGA010011515.1, from coordinate 181,283 downwards.
CCCAACTCAAGATCATGAGTGGTGTAGTTTTTCTCATGCATCTTCAACTGCCTCGATGCATATGCTATGACTTTGTTCCTTTGCATCAGAACACAGCCAAGTCCCAAATTGGATGCATCGCAGTACACGACAAAATCATCATTGCCTTCGGGCAAAGATAGGATAGGTGCATCACAAAGCTTTTGTTTCAAGGTCTGAAATGCTTCTTCTTGTTTAGAACCCCATTCAAAGGGTTTATTCTTCTGAGTTAGAGCAGTTAAGGGAACTGCAATCTTCGAGAAGTTTTCGATGAAGCGGCGGTAATAACCCGTGAGACCAAGAAATGAACGAACTTTAGTAGGAGTAGTAGGCGTGTCCTAATCCTTAATCTCACTGATCTTGGAGGGATCTACATGAATACCTTGTCCGTTGATGATATGTCCCAAAAATTGAACTTCTTTAAGCCAAAATTCGCATTTAGAGAATTTGGCAAAAAGTTGCTCTTTCTTTAGGAGTTCCAGTGTAAGACGAAGATGTTGCTCATGATCAGCTTGCGTCTTAGAGTATATCAAAATGTCATCATTAAAGACGATGATGAACTTATCCAAATAAGGCTTGCAAACCCTATTTATCAAGTCCATAAAAACAGCAGGAGCATTAGTCAAACCGAATGGCATAACTGTGAACTCATAATGCCCATAACGAGTACGGAACGCTGTCTTGGGAATATCTTCTTCATACACGCGAAGTAGATGATACCCAGAACATAGATCGATCTTTGAAAAGTAAGAAGCACCCTGTAACTGATCAAAGAGATCATCAATGCGAGGTAGGGGATATCGATTCTTGATGCTAAGCTTGTTCAGCTCACGATAATTGATGCACATTCTAAAGGATCCATCCTTCTTCTTGACAAAAAGAATGGGAGCACCCCAAGGTGAAGAGCTAGGACAAATAAATCCTTTGTCAGAAAGCTCCTGAAGCTGCTTAGATAGCTCTTGCATATCCGACGGTGCAAGACGATAAGGAGATCTGGCAATGGGATTTGCACCAGGTACAAGATCAATACGGAACTCGACTTGGCGCGCTGGGGGTAATCCAGGTAATGTCACACCCCGACCGAGTAAAACAACAAATCGCGGCGGAAACATCGGGGCGTGTTGTAACAGAATTAATCGTTTCAAATCCATGGCAATTAAAGTTTCGTTTTATTAATCAATTATGAGAGTTTACATTGTTTAAACAAGAAACAAAGGGTACATAACATAAATTAACTAGTTATTGTCTCGTTTTAAGTCGCTAAGGCACGAGTCCATCCTAAATGTAGCATGTATCAACAAATCATTGCAAAGCAGTACCTGAAACATGTGTAAAAACGAGGTCAGCAAAGAAATGCTGGCGAATACATTGGTTTTTGTAGGAGTGTCGAAATCATGGCTAGTTTAGACGTTGCAATACTTTATTTAAAAACCTTGTTTTGAAAAGAGTATAATATTGCAACTTAATTAACCAACTCAAATCAAGCGGGTTATAATTTGTAAAACCTCGTAGCCATGACTCTTAACCCAAAAACATTTGTTTTAGTAAATTTTTGAAAAACAAAACGATGAGTTCAGGTGATATGTATAATAAGAAAATAATGCATGATTAAATGAATAACCATGTAATATGAGTTTGTATAAGATAAGTTGTTTGTAAATAAATGTCTTGTGAAAAGTATGTTATTGGTATAAAATGTTTATATGTATCAAACTGAAATGATTCAAATAACGCTGCGATATATGTAATACCATACAAACACTTATATATAGGAAGTACCAGCGGCGTATCCACCATGCTTGTATCATATTACACACGCATCGTTACTTAATCACTTATTCAAACCAAACCATCAAGATGTAAAATGTTCATGTCTAATGTAAATCATGTAATATGTATTCAATGTGATTTGTATAAATAAATGTAAGATTAAACAAATAACCTTATAGTAGCATATTAAAAGTATACTTTGGATTTGTAAGTAACATATTAAACTATGTTTTGGTTTCATATATAACATATCAAAATATGCTTTAGATGTGATAAATAACATATTAAACTATGTTTTGGTTTTATAAATATATGTTGGTTTTGTACAATACCACACATGAGAGTATATTCAACTATACTTTAATAGTGTGATTTAAGAATTCATTCAGACCTAGTGCATCAAAATACACCTTTGAGACTATAGGAATACCACAAAGGAAATCCCTATTTGGATGGAGCAACAAATTGGTTTCAGACATTCCATGACAACAGGAATGGGGTGTCAAATCCTATAGCGCTATATCATACTAACAATCGGTCTGGTGAACATAAAATAAGTACAATTCAACAATTTATTTTATGTTCTTTGAGAAATCAATGTTTAAACTATAATTAATCATTCAGTTTGTCAAATGATAAGTAATAACATGTATAATCAATTATACTTTTGGAATCATGAAAATAACAGATAGGTACACATGCTTCACCCCAAAACAGTTTAGAAAACAGTAAAAGAGGGGAATAATGTACTCGCCTGAGAATGCTTGGAGGTCTTGAACAACAACCAAACAAAGCTAGAGAGAGCACGGAATCAGTCGGCAATCTAAAACTATATAAATAAACCGGACTTAAATCGGGAGATCGGATAGGATGAGGCTTGGTAAACCAAATTAGTGTTGGAACTCATATGATATGGTTTAACAAGACCTACATACTACATTTGAGACTAACCTAAGTGCTTTCGACCCATCGCGACCCATTAAGGTAGCTTATGCTACTTTAACGCGTCGTGCGCGTGAAACGCGTTCGGACCGCCTAACTAGCCCTATGACAAGTGTTATATGCCTAAACATGTTACATAATCAGTTATGTGACAAAGGTTTAGGTTACATATGCTTAATTACCAATTATACATGAAAAGGGTATTCTGGTAATTTACCTAAGGCATATAAACTACCTATCATACAACTACTTAAACGATGTGACCATAGGGTATAACCTCGGAAGGTTATTCCCTACCTACTATGGTCACCTAATGTATTTGGTCGGATCCTAATGATCGACCAAATGGGTCGAGTTCGAAGGTATAGGCGATTTATTAGATCGCCTACCCTACGACCCTAGACAACGAGGTAATCAGTGGGCATAGTCCTAAGGGACTATGACCATCGTGATTACAATCACGTTGCGAAGTTCAAACGAACTTCGCATTGACCATAACTGGTCAATGTAGAAAGTCAAACAAAGTTTGACTTTCAAACTCGAAAGACTCGAAAAACAATAAAAGAACGAAAGAATACTTACGAAGGGTCCCCGAATGCTAATCCCGATCCAAGAACTCAGGTATGAAACAATGGTTTCAACTTAGAGCTCTCAAATCAGAATTCTTGTAAGAAATGAGGTTGGGGTGGATGGGTATTTATAGGAATACCCGAACCGTTAGGATCGTTTGTCGAATATCGTGCCTTAATCGTATCCGTACAAGTGTCGGAAAGTTATGGTGCCTAAAATCCATCCTTATCAGCTGACTAGACAATTGGGAATGTGTGGGTGAGGATCAACCAGCTGAAATCTGATGTTTAATACACTTAATCTGGTCTGGTTAGTCAGTCGCGTAGCGCGACTGGTAAAGCCTATAGGGCTCGCGCTACGCTAGCACCTATCTGATTCAGAAATGTTTCAGAATTGGCAGAAATGGTCCCTGCACGTGTTTAAGGCCTTTTTCGATGCGTTTGAACCCCGTTAACCTCATTTCAAGGCTCTAAAATGAAGTTAAAGTATAGGGAACTCAAAACATGCTCAAAAATATGCCGGATGATGGTTCGTTTGGTCGTACGAACGCGATGTTCGCTTAATTACGACGGAATGTGCACAAGCGCGAAAAACGATCCAAATGACGAAACGAATGGATTTTTCTTATGCCGAACACTAAAATAAATTATTTTAGTGCTTACATAAATTTTTGGATGTCTGGATGTATTCAGAACGTAAGTTATGCGCGAAAATGCAAACTTGTGCACTTTTTGACACTTTTAGTCCCTGAATGACACAAAAGTTTATTTTAGCATACCAAACACCTCAAAGCCTATTTCTAAGCTATGTAAAGGATATTTATGGTATGTTTAACTTATGGTCATGTTCCGGAATGTCTGTTACAGTTTAAATTGGCATACTTTCACAGTTTGTCAACTTTAGTCCCTGTAAGCGAATTAACTTGATTTCACCACACCAAACCTTCCAAAACTTATATCTAAGTTATGTAAAGGTTATTTAAGGTATGTTAAGCCTATTTCACTATTCCAGAGTGTTTGTTGCATTAAACTGGTTATATCTACGCATCAGTGCGCGTATAACCTTCCAGAAAGCGATTTAGAGCTTGAAATCGAACAAGAGTTGATATGTGCAAACGATACACATATTTTTACAAATCCCAAGTATGAAATACAATATTTCATTGGTTTGGCATTTGTTTGATGGTTGAAGTGACATAGGTGTTACAGTCTCCCCTACTTTAGGAAATTTCGTCCTGAAATTTAATTCTAGAGGAAACTTGTGAAGACAACTGTGACGGTTTCGCCATCTAATAGATCCATTGAACCCTTAAGTAAAACTCTGGGCCATGTTAGGATTCTTAGCGAGTTTGTTAACCCTCAAAGTGAATTCCTTGTAGCAGTAAAACATGGAATTTTTTGAACTATGGATAGAAGAACGTTTCTTATGAAGACTTATCATTGGAAACTGTGTGTGTGATTGAGATCAGAATTGGGGAGTGTAAGATAAAATGACATCGGTCAAGGTCCAAGACTTCTCCCGTATCATTGTTCTTGTTACTATGGGTCTTAACACATGACAAAATTTCCTGTGGTTTCTGTGCACTGAATTCCATAATTATGTAGGCCTCCATAATTACGTAGTTCCTTGCACAGTCCGCACAGTTCATTTCATAATGCGTATGGGAAAAAAAATCAATTGAATAAACATAAAGCGACCTGACTAGACCACAAAAGGGTCCTTTTAATTTGATCTACGAACGATCTTTTTAACTAGATCAACATATGATCTTCTTAACTAAACCGTCGTATGATCTCCTTAAATAGACCACTTAAGGGATCTTTGTATTTATATCATCACATGATATTTTTGATCAGATTTTCAAAATCAGTCTGTTTAACCAGACCATTCAAGAGGTCCAGTTTTAGAATAGTACTTTAAAACCCAAGGGACTTAACTACAACGTAGAAGTCCATTAAGGATTTAAGATAGTACCTTTTTGGAATATCCTACTACGAATCCTTCATATGAGATATGGAAGATTCTACGAGGATTTGGATGGATCACATAAAACACAAAACACATAAGAAAACACATAAGCACAAAAATTAGTTAACTTGATTCTTTAATTTGTTGTCTTTGAGCATGGATAATTAAAGCACACCAGGAATCCAATCCGTGGATTTCATTTGGTACTTTAATCATTTTCAAGAATCTATCTATGAAGATAGAAAGATCTTAATAAGAATTCGGCTTTGTCCTTATTGAATCGTAATGTACGTATTGAATCATACAAAGAATTCAATTAAGGGCTCCGATTTGAGTGATATTCATCCACAAGGATCTGATTATAAGGATAGAAAGATCCTTCATGGATTTTGGAATTTGTGTAACGAGAGGTGATTCGACACCTTGCACTAGGCGTGTTTAAGTCGATACACAAGGTAGAAAATTCATGAGGTTGAGACGCTAGATATGCCAAGGCGACATATGAAGCAGAACTTGAAGGTTAAGCAGCAACAGGGTTTTCAACTGCTTTGCTTTGAACAGCAAAGCGACACATGTTAACCAAATGTCTCCATCGTCCACCGTGGGTACATTTGTAACAGGGTATTTGATTTGGATGATGACGGTTACATTGATTTCTCCAAGGAGTGGTTCCCTTGCACGGCTTCATTCCTGAGCTGACTCATGGTGATAGCTAAATCAACGGTCTTCTGGAGTACTACGCCTATTTGTTGGGCAGTTGTAGCACCTGGTCCGGATACTCGAGTCTTGTTGCGATGAAGAGACACCATGAAGAAAATAGGAGATATGGGAGGGAACAAGGGAAATGAAAACAGAAATAACAATGCATAAAATTGCGATCATTTGTTTGTTACTTAAGGCAAACAAATGAGACGGTGACTAATCAAAGTAAATAGGTCAAAAATAATGTATCGCGAAGACATGCTCGCCTATAAGTGAACACTCATCCCAAGAATTCCCAGGTAAACACAACTGGTCTCGCGTCTGATGAGATATATACGAAGTGCTTGCCTAGACAGAAAACCCAGAATACAGGCATTCACCCTTTCAGTTTGCACGTGTTCACATTATTTAAAACCCAAAACCTTGACGAGAATTTGAAAACTCAAAGGGATTCAAAACCTTATAACAGAGAGTTCAAAACCTTACAATAGAGGGTTCAAAACCTTGTAATCAATCATCCTAGAACAGATGATTAGTTTTCAAAGCGGTTTTGAAATTTATGTTCTTATTGTGGTAGTCGCCTAAGGATAGGTGACAGTATTGTTTTATGACTAAACGCAAGTAAATTCGCGTCAGGGTCCTAAGAAAGTTATAGACTAGGTCAAAGCATTACTAATAACCTAATTCCCTATAACCATTGGCTCTGATACCATCTTTTCTGTCACACCCCGACCGCGTAAAACAACAAATCGCGGCGGAAACATCGGGGCGTGTTGTAACAGAATTAATCGTTTCAAATCCATGGCAATTAAAGTTTCGTTTTATTAATCAATTATGAGAGTTTACATTGTTTAAACAAGAAACAAAGGGTACATAACATAAATTAACTAGTTATTGTCTCGTTTTAAGTCGCTAAGGCACGAGTCCATCCTAAATGTAGCATGTATCAACAAATCATTGCAAAGCAGTACCTGAAACATGTGTAAAAACGAGGTCAGCAAAGAAATGCTGGCGAATACATTGGTTTTTGTAGGAGTGTCGAAATCATGGCTAGTTTAGACGTTGCAATACTTTATTTAAAAACCTTGTTTTGAAAAGAGTATAATATTGCAACTTAATTAACCAACTCAAATCAAGCGGGTTATAATTTGTAAAACCTCGTAGCCATGACTCTTAACCCAAAAACATTTGTTTTAGTAAATTATTTGAAAAACAAAACGATGAGTTCAGGTGATATGTATAATAAGAAAATAATGCATGATTAAATGAATAACCATGTAATATGAGTTTGTATAAGATAAGTTGTTTGTAAATAAATGTCTTGTGAAAAGTATGTTATTGGTATAAAATGTTTATATGTATCAAACTGAAATGATTCAAATAACGCTGCGATATATGTAATACCATACAAACACTTATATATAGGAAGTACCAGCGGCGTATCCACCATGCTTGTATCATATTACACACGCATCGTTACTTAATCACTTATTCAAACCAAACCATCAAGATGTAAAATGTTCATGTCTAATGTAAATCATGTAATATGTATTCAATGTGATTTGTATAAATAAATGTAAGATTAAACAAATAACCTTATAGTAGCATATTAAAAGTATACTTTGGATTTGTAAGTAACATATTAAACTATGTTTTGGTTTCATATATAACATATCAAAATATGCTTTAGATGTGATAAATAACATATTAAACTATGTTTTGGTTTTATAAATATATGTTGGTTTTGTACAATACCACACATGAGAGTATATTCAACTATACTTTAATAGTGTGATTTAAGAATTCATTCAGACCTAGTGCATCAAAATACACCTTTGAGACTATAGGAATACCACAAAGGAAATCCCTATTTGGATGGAGCAACAAATTGGTTTCAGACATTCCATGACAACAGGAATGGGGTGTCAAATCCTATAGCGCTATATCATACTAACAATCGGTCTGGTGAACATAAAATAAGTACAATTCAACAATTTATTTTATGTTCTTTGAGAAATCAATGTTTAAACTATAATTAATCATTCAGTTTGTCAAATGATAAGTAATAACATGTATAATCAATTATACTTTTGGAATCATGAAAATAACAGATAGGTACACATGCTTCACCCCAAAACAGTTTAGAAAACAGTAAAAGAGGGGAATAATGTACTCGCCTGAGAATGCTTGGAGGTCTTGAACAACAACCAAACAAAGCTAGAGAGAGCACGGAATCAGTCGGCAATCTAAAACTATATAAATAAACCGGACTTAAATCGGGAGATCGGATAGGATGAGGCTTGGTAAACCAAATTAGTGTTGGAACTCATATGATATGGTTTAACAAGACCTACATACTACATTTGAGACTAACCTAAGTGCTTTCGACCCATCGCGACCCATTAAGGTAGCTTATGCTACTTTAACGCGTCGTGCGCGTGAAACGCGTTCGGACCGCCTAACTAGCCCTATGACAAGTGTTATATGCCTAAACATGTTACATAATCAGTTATGTGACAAAGGTTTAGGTTACATATGCTTAATTACCAATTATACATGAAAAGGGTATTCTGGTAATTTACCTAAGGCATATAAACTACCTATCATACAACTACTTAAACGATGTGACCATAGGGTATAACCTCGGAAGGTTATTCCCTACCTACTATGGTCACCTAATGTATTTGGTCGGATCCTAATGATCGACCAAATGGGTCGAGTTCGAAGGTATAGGCGATTTTTTAGATCGCCTACCCTACGACCCTAGACAACGTGGTAATCAGTGGGCATAGTCCCAAGGGACTATGACCAACGTGATTACAATCACGTTGCGAAGTTCAAACGAACTTCGCATTGACCATAACTGGTCAATGTAGAAAGTCAAACAAAGTTTGACTTTCAGACTCGAAAGACTCGAAAAACAATAAAAGAACGAAAGAATACTTACGAAGGGTCCCCGAATGCTAATCCCGATCCAAGAACTCAGGTATGAAACAATGGTTTCAACTTAGAGCTCTCAAATCAGAATTCTTGTAAGAAATGAGGTTGGGGTGGATGGGTATTTATAGGAATACCCGAACCGTTAGGATCGTTTGTCGAATATCGTGCCTTAATCGTATCCGTACAAGTGTCGGAAAGTTATGGTGCCTAAAATCCATCCTTATCAGCTGACTAGACAATTGGGAATGTGTGGGTGAGGATCAACCAGCTGAAATCTGATGTTTAATACACTTAATCTGGTCTGGTTAGTCAGTCGCGTAGCGCGACTGGTAAAGCCTATAGGGCTCGCGCTACGCTAGCACCTATCTGATTCAGAAATGTTTCAGAATTGGCAGAAATGGTCCCTGCACGTGTTTAAGGCCTTTTTCGATGCGTTTGAACCCCGTTAACCTCATTTCAAGGCTCTAAAATGAAGTTAAAGTATAGGGAACTCAAAACATGCTCAAAAATATGCCGGATGATGGTTCGTTTGGTCGTACGAACGCGATGTTCGCTTAATTACGACGGAATGTGCACAAGCGCGAAAAACGATCCAAATGACGAAACGAATGGATTTTTCTTATGCCGAACACTAAAATAAATTATTTTAGTGCTTACATAAATTTTTGGATGTCTGGATGTATTCAGAACGTAAGTTATGCGCGAAAATGCAAACTTGTGCACTTTTTGACACTTTTAGTCCCTGAATGACACAAAAGTTTATTTTAGCATACCAAACACCTCAAAGCCTATTTCTAAGCTATGTAAAGGATATTTATGGTATGTTTAACTTATGGTCATGTTCCGGAATGTCTGTTACAGTTTAAATTGGCATACTTTCACAGTTTGTCAACTTTAGTCCCTGTAAGCGAATTAACTTGATTTCACCACACCAAACCTTCCAAAACTTATATCTAAGTTATGTAAAGGTTATTTAAGGTATGTTAAGCCTATTTCACTATTCCAGAGTGTTTGTTGCATTAAACTGGTTATATCTACGCATCAGTGCGCGTATAACCTTCCAGAAAGCGATTTAGAGCTTGAAATCGAACAAGAGTTGATATGTGCAAACGATACACATATTTTTACAAATCCCAAGTATGAAATACAATATTTCATTGGTTTGGCATTTGTTTGATGGTTGAAGTGACACAGGTGTTACAGGTAACTCCTCAGGAAATAGCTCCAGATAATCCCGAACGACGGGGATATCTTGAATAGACTTACCTTTGCCTTTATCTGCCACAACATGTGCCAAGAAGGCCACATAGTTCTTTCGCAGATATTTCCGAGCTTGAAAACAAGACATAAGCTTGAGGCTACTAGCAGGTTTCTCACCACGAACCTGTAGGATCTCACCTGACGAAAGCGGTACACGAACGATCTTCTCAAAACAAACTACCTCTGTGCGATGCTTGGCTAACCAATCCATACCAACTATAATGTCGAAGCTTCCCAGTTGCATTGGCGTGAGCTCAATGGGAAAAAGATGGTGGTTAAGGTTCAATTGGCAGTTGCGAAGAACAGAATCAAGAACAATGGGTTCACCACTAGCAACTTCTACTGTCAAAGGTTTACCTAGTTTCGTTCTAGACACGCGAAGCAACGGTTCGAAAGATAAATACACAAAACTCTTATCGGCCCCTGAATCAAAAAGAACAGATGCAGGTTGGTTATTAACATAGAACGTACCGTTCACCACTTCATTGTCTGCTTGCGCTTCTTGTGCATTCATGTTAAAAACTCGACCTCGAGCTGGAGCCTGATTTGGATTCGCATTAACCAGCCTTGGACACTGGTTTCGATAATGGGTCAGGTCTCCACAATTATAGCACGAGCCAGGAGGATAGTGAGGTCGTGCAGCTTGCTGTTGAACAGGTTGTTGAGCTACGTGTTGAGCTGGATTTCGAGCGACCTGAGCAGAACGACAAACTTCTGCAAGGTGTCCAGACTTCCCACAGTTGGTACAGAAACGGCACAGAAGTTGTTGTTGATGGTGACTATTGCACCTATTGCACAAAGGTGCATTCCCTTCATACCGCTTCTTTGTTGGAGGCTGCGCTGGCTGATTTGGTGCAGCTTGTGCAGTAATGGCGAAATTTTGGGAAGCCTTACGCTTCCTAGAACCCTTACGCTTCCTAGAACCCTTCGAGGAACCTGGTTCCTTACCTTTCTTGTTCTTACCCTTCTTGCTTTCACTCTGATCAGATGCCTGCTTCTTACCCTTGTCACCCTTTCTATGCAGCTTACCCCTTCGAATCTGTGACTCGGTCAATGTCGCAGATAGCTCGATTTCCTGACGGACTGTGGTAGGGTTACTACCAGTAACGATGTCTTGTATGGAGTCAGGTAGGCGATCGATATACCTCTCGATAGCCTTCTCGAGTGGGGTAACCATTGTTGGGCATAACAAACTCATCTCCTCATACCTATCAGTATACGTACGGTGCTCGCCACTATCCTGTTTCAAATCTTCAAACTCCATTTCCAAAGCTCGCAGTTCATGACGAGGACAAAACTCCCTCATCATAAGAGTCCTTAGTTCAGCCCATGTTTGTGCTAAAGCAACCTCAGCACCACGGTCTCTCATAACCCCGTTCCACCATGTGAGAGCCCTCTTCTGAAACACGCTTGAAGCAAATTCGACTTTGCGATTATCAGGACACTGAACGTGACGGAAAGTATTCTCAATGCTCTCGAACCATTGAAGAAGCCCAGTTTCTCCCTCAGTACCACTAAACTTGAGTGGTTTAGCCGAGTTAAAACTCTTGAAATTGCATGGAGCATTGTTGTTGTTGTTGGCTTGGTTCCATTGAGCAATAAGATTTGGGAATGCAGCAGCCATTTGCTGCGCAATGATTTCTGCCAGTTCGGCATTTAGTAGCGGATTTTCGCGTCGAGGAGGCATTCTAAAAGAGGAAACATGAAAGGAACGAGTGAGATGATTAGGTGAAAAGAATGAGATGAAACAAAAATCGACGAAAGCAAAGATGGTGGTCATTCATCCGTATCAGAAAGCAAACAAACGACACACAGTGACTAATCAAAGTAAATGGGTCAAAAATAATGCTCCACGAAGACATGCTCGCCTATAAGTAAACACTCACCCCAAGAGTTCCCAGGTAAGAATGACTGGTCCGATTATGTGGATTTGTACGAACACTCTAGCCTTAGACAGAAAACTCAGGGTACAGGCATTCACTGTTCCAGTTTGCACGTGTTCACACTATTTAGAACCCAAAACCTTGATGAGATTTTGAAAACTTAGAGGGCACAAGGCCAAAAGAATCATTCAAAAACGGATGATAAATTTTCAAAATCATTATAAAAATCAAAAAGTTCAAAGCCATATAATACATAATTTAAAAATAGATGATAAATTTTCAAAAATCGTTTCGGAAAATTGGGTTCTTGTTTTGGTGATCTCCCAAGGATAGGTGAAGTGCATGTTTTTAGATCTAAACACAAGACAACTTGTGTTGGGGTCCTAGAAAGGTTATACTCTAGGTCAAAGCATTACTAATAACCTAATTCCCTATAACCATTGGCTCTGATACCAACTCTTCTGTCACACCCCGACCACGTAAAACATCAAATCGTGGCGGAAACGTCGGGGAGTGTTGTAACAGAATTATTGTTCCACAAGCATGGTAATTACAATTTCATTTTATTCAACAACCAAAGGTGGAATATATTGTTCAAAACAAGAACCAAAGAGTACACAACATAATTAAACTAAGTCTATCTTTATTTTAAGTCTCTAAGGCACAGGTCCGCCCTAGTGTCACGATCAACATCCTAAGCAACAACTCCTGAAACACATGTGAAAATAGGTACGTCAGCATAAAAATTCCTGTGAGATACATAGGTTTTGTAAAAATAGGATTCATGACTTAAGTTTAAGAAAAAGTTGTTTAACAAAAGTCAGTCATGAACCTTGTTAATTGTTTTGTTTTATAAATCTTTTGAAAAGCGATGATAAAGTAGATGATATATAATAGAGTAATGTGAGGTTAAATGAATAACCGAGTAAAATGAGCTTTGTATAAAATAAGTTGTTTGTAAAACGATGTCAAAAAAATATGTTATTTGTATAAAATGTTATTGTCTAATTTGAAATTATTCAAATAACGCTACGATATGTAATACCATACAAGCACTTATATATAGGAAGTACCAGCGGCGTATCCACCATGCTTGTATCATATTACACACGCCTCGTTACTCAAATCATTTTACCCAAACAAACCACCAATGTAAATTGCCCATGTCTAAACTATTTGTCAAATGTCTTTGTGTAAATCATGTCAAAATGTTTATGTCAAAATGTAGTCCATGAAATATGTATATCAATATCAAAATGTCTATGTCAAATGTCAAATATGTGATGTGTAAACAAAATGTCATGTATGGCAAGTGAAACATATATATATATATATATATATATATATATATATATCTACTGAGCCACAAATAAAAATGCACAAAACAATGTATTGAAGTAAAACGTGGTTTAAATCAATGTTATGTCTTATGGAAATGCATGCTATACTGAATACAAACATTTATGCGGTATTGTAAAAATGCATACATCCAAGCCTTGTGACTGTGGTGATAAGCCCTTAAACAAATTAAAGGTCTATCTGTATTATGTTTTAGCGGATTCGGTCATTCCTTTCATCCAAACATACCTAGGATGTCAGGAACAGTTGTCAATTCCTATGGTACCATTACCTACTAACGAGTGGCGTGATCAAAGTTAATGAATGTATATGGTCCCACTTAACAAACCAAATGTCATATCCCAAAATGTAAGCATGTGATGAAAATGTACTAAGTATGCGGCAAAACGGACATACATAGCATGTGATGAAAAACGAATGCACTAAGTATGGTGAACATACAAAGCATGAAAAGGTAATGTAAAACAATGTACTAAGTATGCGCTAACTGAACATACATAGCATAAAATGACATGTAAAACGATGTACTAAGTATGCTACAAAGGACATATATAGCAAAAACACTATGAAATTATGTACTATAAGTGTACTAATGAACATAGCAAGTATATGATATGAAAGCATGGAAAGCATGAAAATAACAATTAGGCACATGTGTTTCACCCCAAAATGTTTGAAAAACAGTAAAAAAGGGGTCTATGTACTCACTTGAGATTGCTCAATAGACTTTAGATATCCACCAAGCAAAGCTAGAAGGTTATGGAATCAAACGGCACCAAATATAGGCAACTACATTAATAAACGGACCTAATCGGAGGATCAGGTAGCGTGAGGGTTCATAAACCAAATGAGTGTAGGAACTCATGTAATATGATTTAACAAAGCCTACATACTAAAATGAAACTTATGCAACTTTAACGCGTCGTTCGCGTAAAACGCGTTCGGATCGTCTAACTAGTCCTATGACAAGTAAAATATGCCTTAACATGTCTAACATTGTTGCTAAATCAGTTTAGATGTCAAAAGTTATGTTACATATGCTTAAAATGAATTTTGGCGTAAAAAGGTCATTTTGGTAATATACCTAAGGCATAAGAACTACTTATCATACAACTACTTAAACGACGTGACCATAAGGTATAACCTCGGAAGGTTATTCCCTATACAACTATGGCCATCTAAAGTGTTTGGTCGGATCCTAATGATCGACCAAATGGGTCGGGTTCGAAAGTATAAGCGATTGATTAGATCGCTTACCTTTACGACCCTAGACAAGCACAAATCTAAAAGTGACGAGCTAAAGATGCTAGAACATGTTTAGTTAAGTTAGAAAACATGTTTGGTATAAAAAACGGCTTTGATACCCTAGAGTAGTTTGGTTACAAAATACGCAAGAACACGCATTTTGGCCGAAACTATGACTCGTCACTGAGTCTAGATAACGTGGTAATCAGTAGGTATAGTTACTAGGGACTCTGACCATCGTGATTACGCTCACGTTATGAAGTTCAAACGAACTTCACATTGACCATAAACTAGTCAATGCAGAAAGTCAAACGCAGTTTCTCTTTCAAGCTAAAAACGCATAAAAGAACGAAGGAACACTTACAAAGGGTCCCCGCAAGTATTTGATTCCAAGTAATCTCAGGTAGGAAGTGTATAAACACAACCACTTAGAGAAAAACTCAGATCAAATTGTGGGTTGCAACAAATGAAATGAGGGGGTATTTATAGATATGGTAGAGCCGTTAAGATCATTCCTCGTAAACCGAGATTCAATCCTAGCCGTACACATCGAGCCCATAGATTTACAAAACCAGGGGAGCCCATAGAAATGCCCCAAAACCATGTGCAAAGGTGCCCAACAGCTGGATCAAGATGGAAACAACATTTTGCTGATCTGGGGATGTCTTACGGACCGTATGGTCCTCAGCCTTACGGACCGTAAGCTGGTCTGCAAACTAGCAACTTTGAAAATTGGCAGAACAGGCCCCTGTGCGCGTATGGTCGTGTTTTGGCACTTCTAATACCCGTCAAACCCATTTTTAAGCTACCTAAGGATGTTAAAGTATAGGGAACATGAAACATGCTCAAAAATATGTCGGATGTTGGTTCGTTTGGCCGTACGGTTGCGTTGTTCGGTTAATTACGACAGAAGTCGTAACGGACGCAAAAACGGTCCAAATTGCGCGACGAATGGATTTTTCTTATGCCAAACACTAAAATAAAATATTTTAATGCTTACATAAATTTTTTGATGTCCGGATGTATTGAGAACGTAAGTTATGCGTGAAAATGCAAACTTATGCACTTTTTGACGCTTTTAGTCCCTGAATGAGCATAAAGTTTATTTTAGCACACCGAACCCCTCAAAGCCTATTTCTAAGCTATGTAAAGGATATTTAGGGTGTGTTTAACTTATGATCAAGTTCCGGAATGTCCGTTACAGTTCAAATCGGCATACTTTCACAGTTTGTCGAATTTAGTCCCTGTAAGCGAATAGACTAGATTTTGCCATACCCAAGCCTTCAAAACTTATTTCTAAGTTATGTAAAGGTTATTTAAGGTATGTTAAGCATATGTTGATGTTCTGGAGTGTTTTTCGTGTTAAACTGATTACGTTTGTGCACTAGTTTGCGTTTAACTCTCTAGAAAGCGATATAGAGTTTGAAATTGAATAAAAACCAAAACATGAAAAATGAAAAACATAAACAAACAAACATTGGGATCAAATAACTTTATTTCATTGATAACTGAATTGTTTACAATGATTACAAGCACATATGTCACAGAATATCATGAATACACTTGTTTTTGCCTTTCTCCTCGGTGACATGTGCCAGAAAAGCAATATATCCTTTTCGTAGATAACTTTGGGCTTTTGTACATGACATAAGTTTCAAACCTCCAGATGGTTTCTCGCCACGAACCTCTAGGACTTCGCCAGATGAAAGAGGAATATGAACAATCTTATCGAAACAAACCACCTCAGCATGATGTTTAGTTAACTAATCTATCCCCACGATAATATCGAAACTCCCAAGTTGCATCGGTGTGAGGTCAATCGGAAAAAGATGGTTATCGAGGTTCAATTGACAATCGCGAATAACAGAATCAAGTACAAGAGGTTTACCAGTAGCAACTTCGACAGATAAGGGTTTCCTCAGTTTAGTTCTAGGTATCACAAGAAAAGGCTCAAATGATAACGAAACAAAACTTGTATCGGCACCAGAATCGAAAAGAACAGATGCAGGTCATTGGTTAACAAGGAACGTACCATTAACAACCTCGTTGTCAGCCCTCGCCTCATTTGCATTCAAGTTGTACGCTCGCCCACGAGCGAGATTCACATTAGCATTGACATTCGGATTTGCATTCGTTTTCACCAACCTTGGGCAGTTGTTGCGGAAATGACCCATTTCACCGCAGTTGTAACACGAACCAGGTGGGAATCTAGCAGCATTCCCTTGAACTGGAGCTTGATTCTGACCCAAACGAAAAATGTTGGCCAGATGCCCAAGTTTACCACACGTAGTACACTGTTTGCAAGCTTGTTGGGCAGCATGATGACCATTGCATCGAGTACAATGAGGTGCGGTACCAGCATACTGTTTCTTCACAAGAGGTTGTGCTGGTGGGTTCTGAGCATTTTGCGTGGTGACAGCAAAATTTTGGGAAGCCTTTCGCTTCCTCGACCTCCTAGATGACTCGCCCTTTTTCTTTCCCTTACCCTTGTCTTGAACACTGTCGGTTGACTGCTTCTTATCACCCTTACGGGTCAGTTTACCTTTTCTGACTTGTGACTCAGTCAGAGTGTGACACATGTGTCACTTCAACCATCAAACAAATTCCAAACCAATGAAATATTGTATTTCATACTTGGGATTTGTAAAAATATGTGTATCGTTTACACATATCAACTCTTGTTCGATTTCAAGCTCTAAATCGCTTTCTGGAAGGTTATACGCACACTGATGCGTAAATATAACCAGTTTAATGCAACAAACACTCCGGAATAGTCAAATATACTTAACATGCCTTAAATAACCTTTACATAACTTAGAAATAAGATTTGAAGGCTTTGGTATGGCAAAATCAAGTTACAACGCTTACAGGGACTAAAGTTGACAAACTGCGAAAGTATGCCAATTTTGTCACACCCGCTCATAGCGGAAACGCAAGGTGTGATCTGTCTGGTTTTCATTGCATAAATATCGATGTACATGAACAAACTATATGAATAAAACATACTCCATTGCCATTACATAGTGTTTCAAAAGATTACAACATAAGTTTAGTGTGTCGGTTACAAACCATTAACATGAAAGTAAAGCGTTATTGTTTCATACATTAACTTGAAATAAACTACAAAGGTTTAAACCATCATATTTCCGCAAAGAGGCGGAATATAATAGTTAAACCCTTCAAAAGATGGCATGGAGTTCCTGTACTTGTTATCTTGACTGGAAAATCTGACATGGTCCTTTAATTCCCTGAAATACATGTTAAGTTTGGAAAACATCAACAAAAGTTGGTGAATTCATGCAGTTTAGTTGTAAACGATGTATGAAAAATGTGAGTTGTAGTATGTAAAGCGTCAATGAAATCGTTGATCATTAATGTTTTGCAAGGACATTAATATGTGTGACGAAATAGGAAGCAAACCAACCCTGGACGATTTTTAATTGTATCGACACCATGTCGTAGGGCAACAAATGCACTCCTAGGCAAAATGGCCATGAGTGGGGCTCGTCAACACCCATTAGATCTAAACCTTTGTTCCTTGGTCCAAACTGGATTAATGGTGCTTTAGTTATGGCCCTAATTTCTCACATGATCTAGGTGTTTCATTACCTAACTTTAACATACTTAGAACATGTATCTTCCCCGATATTTGTAAAGTTGTAAAACGTTTAAATGAATAGGGGAACATGAACTCACAGTATCGCGTCTTGTGAATAGATGAAAATAAGATCTCACGTGCTGTCGTCCTGAATAGCGTTGAGACCTACAAATGTTCTTATTTTTGTTAGACACTTCGGTCTTTGTAATTAACTTGAGTACAAGTCTTTTGTCTTGAGTATGTGTAAGACTTGTATGTCTTTACTGTTCGTTAACTATGTATTCGATGAATAAGTTGTTTAGTCGGATCTCGTCCGTTGAATCTCGTGTCTTGTATGTATCACTCGTATAGTTGTGTTTCCAATATTAGTATCATTGGGCCAAGCCCACTTTTTCAAGTTATTGGGCTTAAATAGTGCTGGGCCTCAAATAGTGCTGGGCCTCAAATAGTGTTGGGCCTCAATAGTGTTGGGCCTCAAATAGTGTTGGGCCTCAATAGTGTTGGGCCTCAAATAGTGTTGGGCCTCAATAGTGTTGGGCCTCAAATAGTGTTGGGCTTGAATAGTATTGGGCTTGAATAGTGTTGGGCTTGAATAGTGTTGGGCTTGAATAGTATTGGGCTTGAATAGTGTTGGGCTTTGGCCCATATGTTTGTATTGGGCTTAGCCCATGTGTTTATGTTAAGCCCATTATGAAGTATAAGCCCATTAAGAAAACTAAGCCCAAAAAATAGCCCATTAGTATTATAAGCCCATTTGTTATATGTATAAGTCTTTCATTTTTATAAAAACATTTTTATAAAAATACTCTAAGTATACTTTTTAGTTAATAAAAACATACTAGTTTTTATAAGTTTATAAACATCCGTAAATTTGTTATCGATAGCATATTTATATTTCGTGTCGAAAGATCGTCTAACGTCGTAGTAACTCCCCGGATTGGTGATTTGTTTAAGGATTCGTCCGTCGTCCGTTTTGACCATAAATGGTGTCCGATTATTAGAATCGTCCGCAACTCGTTTTAAGGCGTAATTATGTGAAGTCTCGTAGGACTTTTGTTATAACGTGTTTTGAGTTTAAAGTTGACATGAGATTCAAGTTCCTATCATGATATATATAACTAATACACCAAGCAATATATCACACGAAAATTGTTTAAAGTAACCAAATATATATTTTTTTTTTAAAAAAATATATATTTTTCTTGTCTTTTATTTTATAAACCCTTCTTTAATAAACTTTATAAATCTTGTATAGATTTACCAAAAAATGTTGTTATTTTATAAAATAAAGTTTTTATAAAAATTGGCCATATAACCTTGGCATTTTTATCTTAACCATGTTTCATTAAACATATCATTTTCTTTACTAAATCAACAACAATTTATTCATCATCTTAACTAAACATTATAAGACTTTTATAACATCAAATCATCAAGATGATAAGCAAATCATGTAGGGTTTTAAACATGATCCTTTCATATGTTAACTAGTTCAAAAACCAAGTTAAATTCTAGTTTTAACAACTTTCATAAAAATCTTTAGTTGTATGTTAATTTTTATAATCTTGTGAAAGTCTTATTTTTAAACATAAACCCTAAATACTTTCACAAGATCACTAGATATGATCATTCTTTTAATCCTTTATGTTAAAACCCTTTAACATAAACATGTATAATTTTTAGATCATATCTATCAACATCTTCTAACACTTTATTTGTAGCTTAATCATCATAACAAGATCTAATAAGCATATAACAAGTCTAAGATCACAATATAAACAAACATAATTATGTCATGATTTTTATCTTTGCTTCATTGTATTTTTCTTGTTCATTATGTATGATTATATAGTTATTATTAGTTATAATAACAATCATAAACATAATATGTATAAAAAAAATAAAGAAGCTTACTTCTAGCACAAGGCTAGGGATGATCTTAGAGATTAATAAGAACTAAGAAGATGATGATCTTGATGCTAGAACACCTTTGTATGGATAAAAATCCTTCCTTTCACTTCCAAAAGCCTTAGATCACCTTATGTTCCAAAGAAATCCATGTTGATCATGAAGGAGATGATAAAAATTATTGGGTTTTTGTGAGTGTTCTTGAGAAAAAGATGAAGATAATGGGAGTGTTCTTGGTTGGTGATGGATGAAAATGTGAAGTAATGAGGTTTAGACTTAATGGCTAAGTGTTGAAAATAATCACCAACTTATTCCACTTGCAACACTTAGTAATTACCAAGATATTTTACAAACATAAACAATGGGGTGGGACCCCTTGTTCACGGTTACAAGGTGGGGGGGGGGGGGGGGGTCTCATGTGGTAAAAAGTGTTAGTTATTTTTTTTTAGATTTCTCAAGAATAAGAAAATGTAAGTACTTTGGTGTTTAGGGTTTTGCAATTTTCCGAGATGATTCGAGACTTGTAATAACCATAAACTAGCTTCGCAAGACCAAAAAAAATATTAACTAGTTCGCTAGTTGTGCCAAAATGTAGTTCGGATAATTGTTTAGTGCTCGTTTCACTAATAAATAGTCGAAACGTTCTCTTATGGAAGTTGTAGGGCAAATTTCCGTTATGTGTGTAATTGATATTCCATAAGTATTTTTATATGAAATTGGTGCATAAACATCAATTTTTGCATCTTGTATTAAAAATAAAATTGCTGAATTTTGCGGACAATTCATGAAATGGTCATTTTTAGCGCGTTTCGGACAGTTTTTAGTGCTACCGGGCATTTGTAAATTATTGATCGAACTCTTGTATTCCCATATAGGGTTTAATATATAAATGATATTGGACTCTCACCCGAGTCCTAAAGATGTCATTTTAGATGTTTTCTGCGAATCCGGAGTTTTTGTCAGCACTCTAGTTCACTAGGCACTACTCTAGTTGTTTCGGTGAATCGTTTGCACTATTTCAAATGTACCCAATAAAAATGAATCATGTGTAATAACAAATGAATATTCCATGAGTTTTCTAAGATGTATACCATGTAATCATGCAGTCAGAATATTCAAAACACATGCTTGTATAATGTAAATCACTGTTTTAAATGTAAGTAAATTACCCGAAAGTGGCAGTTGTCACATTCTCCCCTTGTTATTTAGAATTTCGTCCCGAAATTCTAGCTTTGTTATTCTTTGCAGGAGTTTTCGGAAATAGGTGGGGATATTTTTCCTTCATTCGGTCTTCACGTTCCCAAGTATACTCGGGTCCGTGACGAGAGTTCCAACGAACCTTTACTAACTTGATACGACTTCTCCGTGTTTTATTGACCTTCCAGTCCGTGACCTCAACAGGTTCTTCAGTGAAATGGAGTTTGTCGTCAATGTGAACTTCATCCATAGGAATAGCAACGGTTACTTGTATTGGACTCTTTTTAAGATTCGTCACATGAAACGTGTGGTGTACACTGCTAAGTTCATCAGGTAACTTCAACTTGTAGGCAACAGTGCCAATCTTTTCTAAGATTTCAAATGGTCCAATGTAACGCGGGTTAAGCTTTCCACGTTTACCGAACCTCACTACGCCTTTCCAAGGTGAGACTTTCAATAAAACTTTCTCTCCAACCTCGAAAGATGCTTGTTTTCGTTTTCCATCAGCGTAGAACTTTTGTCGATCGCGAGCCGCCTTGATACGGTCTCGGATCTGAAAAATTTTATCCGTAGTGTCTTGGACTAGTTCCGGACCAATTATTTGACTATCGCCCGTTTCCGCCCAACATAGCGGAGAGCGACACTTTCGACCATAAAGAGCTTCAAACGGTGCAGCTCGTATACTTGTATGGTAGCTGTTATTGTAGGAAAACTCAACTAGAGGTAGATGATTATCCCAATTGCCACCCAAATCCATAACACATGCACGAAGCATATCTTCGAGTGTTTGGATTGTCCGTTCGCTCTGGCCGTCAGTTTGTGGATGAAAGGCCGTACTTAGATTCAATTGAGATCCAAAGGCCTGTTGAAATGAATTCCATATTCTTGAAACAAAACGACCGTCTCGGTCCGAAATGATTGAAATAGGCACTCCATGACGAGCCACTATTTCTCTGAGATAGATTTCCGCTAGTTTCTCAGTACTATCCTTCTCCCGAATCGGTAAGAAGTGTGCGGACTTTGTCAATCTATCGACGATTACCCATATCATGTCATGACCTTTCGAGGTCCTGGGTAACTTCGTAATGAAGTCCATCGATATTTGTTCCCATTTCCAAGCGGGAATCTCAGGTTGTTGTAGTAAACCTGATGGTTTTTGATACTCTGCCTTGACCTTCGCGCAGGTCAAGCAATTTCTAACATAGTTAGCAATATCCTTTTTGAGGTTAGGCCACCAATAGTACTCTTTTAAGTCTTGGTACATCTTATCTGATCCAGGATGGATCGAGTACTTTGACCTATGTGCTTCCTCAAAAATGAGATCTCGGAGACCTCCAAAGAATGGAACCCAAACTCTACCCGCAAGGTACAAAGTTCCATCCTCCTTTGGTACTAACTGTTTTTCCATGCCTCGAAGTGATTCTTCTAGAATATGTTCTTCCTTGAGCGCTTCTTGTTGTGCATTTTGAATTCGTGCGGTAAGATCTGTGTGAATCGTCATTTCTAGTGCTCGCACTCTTAGTGTTTTAACTCGTTCCATGCGGCTCAAGGCGTCTGCTACAACGTTCGCCTTGCCCGGATGGTACTTGATTTCACAATCATAGTCGTTTAATAATTCAACCCAACGTCGCTGACGCATATTTAATTCTTTTTGGTTGAATATGTGTTGTAGACTCCTATGATCTGTGAAAATAGTGCACTGTGTACCATATAAGTAATGCCGCCAAATTTTTAAAGCAAACACCACCGCGCCTAGCTCTAGGTCGTGTGTGGTATAGTTCTTCTCGTGAACTTTCAGTTGGCGGGACGCGTACGCGATAACCTTTTTACGTTGCATGAGTACACAACCCAAACCTTGATGCGAAGCATCACAGTATACCACAAAGTCATCGGTACCGTCGGGTAATGATAAGATTGGTGCAATGCACAACTTGTCTTTAAGATGTTGAAATGCTGCCTCTTGTTTCTCTCCCCAATCGAATTTCCTGTCTTTCTGTGTAAGAGAAGTTAGCGGTTGAGCAATCTTTGAAAAATTCTCAATGAATCTCCGATAATATCCCGCTAAGCCCAAAAATTGTCGCACTTCAGTAGGAGTCTTGGGCGCTTCCCAATTCTTGATCGATTCAATCTTCGACGGGTCTACTTGAATACCCTTCTCGTTCACTATATGCCCGAGAAATTGTACTTCACGAATCCAAAACTCACATTTGGAAAACTTCGCGTATAAATTCTCCATTTTGAGTAGTTCTAAGATGGTTCTCAAATGTTGTTCATGCTCGGCTGCCGATCGTGAGTATATCAAGATGTCGTCAATGAACACTATGACGAATTTGTCGAGATACGGCTTGCACACGCGGTTCATTAAATCCATGAAGACCGCCGGTGCGTTCGTTAAACCAAAAGGCATAACGAGAAACTCGTAGTGACCGTAACGAGTCCGAAAATCCGTTTTCGGTATGCTTTCTTCTTGAATCCGTAACTGATGATACCCCGATCGTAAGTCTACCTTTGAGTAAAAACTCGACCCTTGAAGTTGATCGAATAAGTCGTCAATCCTCGGTAGTGGATACCGATTCTTGATGGTGAGTTTATTCAACTCTCTGTAGTCGATACACATTCTGAATGTCCCGTCCTTCTTTTTCACAAAAAGGACTGGAGCTCCCCAAGGCGAGAAACTCGGTCTGATGAATCCCTTATCCAACAACTCTTGAAGTTGTGTGGACAATTCCTGCATTTCAGAAGGTGCTAATCGATATGGAGATTTAGCTACGGGTGCGGCTCCTGGTACCAAGTCGATGTGAAATTTGACTTGTCGATAAGGCGGTAGTCCTGGCAAGTCTTCAGGAAAGACTTCAGGAAATTCTTTTACTACCGGAATATCTGTCAACTTCGGCCCATCAGCCTTCTTGTCTACTACATGCGCTAGAAAGGCAATATAACCTTTCCGTAAGTATTTCTGTGCTTTCATACAATTGATGATCCGCAATGGGGTGTCACGCTTCTCTCCATGTATAACAAGTGTCTCTTTGTTCGGTAGTGGTAGGCGAATAATCTTCTCGTGGCAAACGACTTCGGCTCGATTGTTGGATAGCCAATCCATGCCAACCACTACGTCGAAACTACCCAATTCAACGGGTAAGAGATCCATATTGAATTTTTGTTCACCAAGTTCTAAGGTACACTCCTTAACAACTTCTCCCGTCTCTATTAGTCTACCATTAGCCAATTCTATAGAATATGGAACATCTAGTTTACTAGGTTCCAAGCGCAGAATATTTTTAAATTCTATAGAGATAAAACTAAAATCGGCTCCGGTATCAAATAATATGGATGCGAAATGATCATTGAGGAGAAACGTACCAGTGACCACATTAGGGTCTTGGCGCGCATCCTTGGCTCCAATCACAAAAGATCGACCACGAGCTTGAATTTCTTTAGGACAGTCTTTCTTGTAGTGATCTTTGCTTCCGCATCCAAAACATCCTTGATTACGACCATTCCCGTTCCCATTCTTGTTACCAAATCCACTTCCTGATCCAGTATTATTTCCCGTTCCCCAACATGCTTCAGTACGGTGGCCAAGCTTGCCACACTTGTCACATTTCCTACAATTACCCATGTGATGATACGAGCATCGCTCACACTTGGGCATAGTACCAGCGTACTTCTTAGGACCAGTGTCGTTTGTGGCTACAAACGCCCTTGCATCCTTTTGCGGGTTATTCTGTCGCCTATTGTTGTTGTTGTTGTTGTTGGGGTTATTGTTATTGTTGTTGTGGTTGTTGTTGATGTTGTTGTTGTTATTACTGCGGGTTCCCCTTTTGAAATTCGAGTAATTCCTCTTCCCACGGTTGGAAGACTCAACATGTGTTTCCTTCTTGTCATCACCTTTCTCAGTGAATATCTTCATCCTGACCCCATCTTCAGTAAGACTCACGGCTATAGTCACAGCCTGAGTAATAGTCGTGGGTTTAGCTGCGGTAACCAGACTTCGAATCTTGTCAGAAAGTCCCCAGATGTAGCGTTCGATACGCTTGTACTCTGGTGTTACAAGATAAGGAATTACACGGGACAGATCGTGAAATCTTTGAGTATATCCCGTGATATCAGCTCCGACCATGGTCAGGTTCCAAAACTCGTTCTCCAACTTCTGGAGTTCAGCACGAGAACAGTACTTCTCCCTCATACGTTCCTTCAGTTCATCCCACGTCAACGCATAAGCAGCGTTTTCACCCAAAGTTTGCACTTGTAGGTTCCACCAGGTAAGGGCCTCGTTGAGAAACAAGCCAGTAACGAAAGTGACTTGCTGATTAGCGGAACATCTGCTCATTCTTATAGTGGAATCCGTTTTCTCCGTCCATCTCACATAAGCCACAGCACCGCCTGTGCCATCATAGTTAAGCGGCTTGCAGTCTAGAAACTGCTTGAATGTGCACCCTGAAATTGGACAACGGATTTTGAATGAGCAAACAGTGAATCGCACGAATAGATTAAGAAAGAAATTTGGTAAGTTGTAACAAAACAGCTAAATGTTACCCGTATTATTGGTTCCACCTGAAGTACCGCCTGGACCCTGGCCTCCCGATCCGCCGGTGCCTCCACTTTGTTCGACACGGGATGCCTCATACAGTGCGATAGCTTGAGCGATTCTCATTTCTATAAGTGCATTCAGTTCCGCCTCGGTCGTAGGCATTGGTGGAGGTGGGGGTGGATTAACTGTCCGTGAACGTAAAATTTTCTTCGGTGGCATGATTCTTCCAAAGGAGAAATAGGATAAGATTAGACATTGATTTGGTTTGTTAAAAAGAAATATTCTTAACATTAATAGCAATATCACCACCAAACATATAATGAGAGTAAATAAGTTAACATAAACAATAAGATATGTCTAACCAGACCACTCAGATGCATTTAATATATAACACCAAGTTTTATATATATATATAGTCAACCGGTTACATAATCGTTTGAAAGGAACAAAAATAGACTCGGGCTACATAACCCGGTCATGCTAGTCTAGTACAACAAAAGAGATAACAACATCTTCCTCCCAACTGTGTGACCCGCTGTATGTTGGTTGTCTTCAAACTTGGTGGAGCATCAAATATGTACACTAAACGACTATAACTACCCGTCCCAAAAGTATACTACCGGTAACCATAGTCTATGCTGGGGGAAATACTGGTGGTGGAATAGGGAATAACAACCTGCGAACCTCAGAAACCCTACCCTCCAAATCAAGCACCAAATGATGAAGGAACACACTCTGCTGCTCGAGCGTCAGTACCCGAGTAGGTAAATCCACTGGCGGTAGATCCGCTGGTGGCATCTGTGGGGGTAGTGGGGGTAATGGTGGTGGTCCTGGTGGTAGTGGTGGACCATGAAGTACCATACCAATGAGGTGAGTAAGCTCATCCTCGAGTTCGCTAACTCGACGTATAACAAAGTCTATCTGATGCTCAAGTGTCTGAACACGAGCACGTAGCTCAATAGTAGCAGCCGGGTGGTGCACTGAGTGATATGGATCTGTAAGGGGCATAACATGTGGGTATAGATCCATGTCCCCGGGTGGTACATGGGCGTGTCCTGAGGGTCCTGCCTCGTCAGTATGGTCTACCTGTGGTAGAATAGGGACAACCTGATCATGTGCAGGGACAACTGGCTCATCAGGTATGACATCATCCAGCTCAATGTCTGCATTGCGCTGTAGGCCAATGGCCTGCAGTGCAGAGGAAGTAACAGATGCATAAGAAGAAGCATCTGTATCAGTATCGGAATCAGAAGAGATAATAATAATCGGAACCACCGGTGCGGCAACCTCTAGAATAACCAAGTCATGAACATCCCCGTCTCCCAACTCATCACCCAAATGCTCCACTGGAATCACAGGAACTACAGCATCGTCCTCCTCGTCGAAGTCGCCAATGAAAGGCATCATGGGAAGAGGAAGGACATCCAAGGGTATAACCTCTATCACATGTTCACCCGCTGGGTGACCTAGAATAACCATCTCGTTAAGTAGAGGGGGCACGACTAGCACATCATCATCAATAATGTCTCCTAACATGTGAGCGTCCAAAATGTCACCACCAATCGCGAACGGCTGGAAATCATCCATGTCGCTGTCAGAAGTAGAGTCGCTATCAGATAAGATGACCTGTACCTCCGGCACAACGTCATCGTCAGACACAATCTCCATGGGGTCTACATCATCGTAAATGTTACTTCCTTCGGAGGAAGACATGATACCCTGAGAAATAAGTTGTTCGACACGTATGAGCATTTGTTACGTTACATATATACACAAAATGTATTTTTCACATAAGGTTCATTTTAAGTTATCCTACTTGAGTTGTGTGGATTAACTTAAAGTTGCATGTCTACCATTTAGATGACTAAGACACTAATGTCCTTGCTTGCTTTGTATGAGATGAATTCTTGTTGAAAATGGACCATGAAAATGTTTATGCAAATGAAAACATGTGTTTGTGTTTAAATGGTTTTCATGAGAGATCCCTAGTGATTGTAGACTTAGACTCAATAAAGAATCCTGGTTCACTACAATCGATGCTCTGATACCAGTCTGTCACACCCGCTCATAGCGGAAACGCAAGGTGTGATCTGTCTGGTTTTCATTGCATAAATATCGATGTACATGAACAAACTATATGAATAAAACATACTCCATTGCCATTACATAGTGTTTCAAAAGATTACAACATAAGTTTAGTGTGTCGGTTACAAACCATTAACATGAAAGTAAAGCGTTATTGTTTCATACATTAACTTGAAATAAACTACAAAGGTTTAAACCATCATATTTCCGCAAAGAGGCGGAATATAATAGTTAAACCCTTCAAAAGATGGCATGGAGTTCCTGTACTTGTTATCTTGACTGGAAAATCTGACATGGTCCTTTAATTCCCTGAAATACATGTTAAGTTTGGAAAACATCAACAAAAGTTGGTGAATTCATGCAGTTTAGTTGTAAACGATGTATGAAAAATGTGAGTTGTAGTATGTAAAGCGTCAATGAAATCGTTGATCATTAATGTTTTGCAAGGACATTAATATGTGTGACGAAATAGGAAGCAAACCAACCCTGGACGATTTTTAATTGTATCGACACCATGTCGTAGGGCAACAAATGCACTCCTAGGCAAAATGGCCATGAGTGGGGCTCGTCAACACCCATTAGATCTAAACCTTTGTTCCTTGGTCCAAACTGGATTAATGGTGCTTTAGTTATGGCCCTAATTTCTCACATGATCTAGGTGTTTCATTACCTAACTTTAACATACTTAGAACATGTATCTTCCCCGATATTTGTAAAGTTGTAAAACGTTTAAATGAATAGGGGAACATGAACTCACAGTATCGCGTCTTGTGAATAGATGAAAATAAGATCTCACGTGCTGTCGTCCTGAATAGCGTTGAGACCTACAAATGTTCTTATTTTTGTTAGACACTTCGGTCTTTGTAATTAACTTGAGTACAAGTCTTTTGTCTTGAGTATGTGTAAGACTTGTATGTCTTTACTGTTCGTTAACTGTGTATTCGATGAATAAGTTGTTTAGTCGGATCTCGTCCGTTGAATCTCGTGTCTTGTATGTATCACTCGTATAGTTGTGTTTCCAATATTAGTATCATTGGGCCAAGCCCACTTTTTCAAGTTATTGGGCTTAAATAGTGCTGGGCCTCAAATAGTGCTGGGCCTCAAATAGTGTTGGGCCTCAATAGTGTTGGGCCTCAAATAGTGTTGGGCCTCAATAGTGTTGGGCCTCAAATAGTGTTGGGCCTCAATAGTGTTGGGCCTCAAATAGTGTTGGGCTTGAATAGTATTGGGCTTGAATAGTGTTGGGCTTGAATAGTGTTGGGCTTGAATAGTATTGGGCTTGAATAGTGTTGGGCTTTGGCCCATATGTTTGTATTGGGCTTAGCCCATGTGTTTATGTTAAGCCCATTATGAAGTATAAGCCCATTAAGAAAACTAAGCCCAAAAAATAGCCCATTAGTATTATAAGCCCATTTGTTATATGTATAAGTCTTTCATTTTTATAAAAACATTTTTATAAAAATACTCTAAGTATACTTTTTAGTTAATAAAAACATACTAGTTTTTATAAGTTTATAAACATCCGTAAATTTGTTATCGATAGCATATTTATATTTCGTGTCGAAAGATCGTCTAACGTCGTAGTAACTCCCCGGATTGGTGATTTGTTTAAGGATTCGTCCGTCGTCCGTTTTGACCATAAATGGTGTCCGATTATTAGAATCGTCCGCAACTCGTTTTAAGGCGTAATTATGTGAAGTCTCGTAGGACTTTTGTTATAACGTGTTTTGAGTTTAAAGTTGACATGAGATTCAAGTTCCTATCATGATATATATAACTAATACACCAAGCAATATATCACACGAAAATTGTTTAAAGTAACCAAATATATATTTTTTTTTAAAAAAAATATATATTTTTCTTGTCTTTTATTTTATAAACCCTTCTTTAATAAACTTTATAAATCTTGTATAGATTTACCAAAAAATGTTATTATTTTATAAAATAAAGTTTTTATAAAAATTGGCCATATAACCTTGGCATTTTTATCTTAACCATGTTTCATTAAACATATCATTTTCTTTACTAAATCAACAACAATTTATTCATCATCTTAACTAAACATTATAAGACTTTTATAACATCAAATCATCAAGATGATAAGCAAATCATGTAGGGTTTTAAACATGATCCTTTCATATGTTAACTAGTTCAAAAACCAAGTTAAATTCTAGTTTTAACAACTTTCATAAAAATCTTGAGTTGTATGTTAATTTTTATAATCTTGTGAAAGTCTTATTTTTAAACATAAACCCTAAATACTTTCACAAGATCACTAGATATGATCATTCCTTTAATCCTTTATGTTAAAACCCTTTAACATAAACATGTATAATTTTTAGATCATATCTATCAACATCTTCTAACACTTTATTTGTAGCTTAATCATCATAACAAGATCTAATAAGCATATAACAAGTCTAAGATCACAATATAAACAAACATAATTATGTCATGATTTTTATCTTTGCTTCATTGTATTTTTCTTGTTCATTATGTATGATTATATAGTTATTATTAGTTATAATAACAATCATAAACATAATATGTATAAAAAAAATAAAGAAGCTTACTTCTAGCACAAGGCTAGGGATGATCTTAGAGATTAATAAGAACTAAGAAGATGATGATCTTGATGCTAGAACACCTTTGTATGGATAAAAATCCTTCCTTTCACTTCCAAAAGCCTTAGATCACCTTATGTTCCAAAGAAATCCATGTTGATCATGAAGGAGATGATAAAAATTATTGGGTTTTTGTGAGTGTTCTTGAGAAAAAGATGAAGATAATGGGAGTGTTCTTGGTTGGTGATGGATGAAAATGTGAAGTAATGAGGTTTAGACTTAATGGCTAAGTGTTGAAAATAATCACCAACTTATTCCACTTGCAACACTTAGTAATTACCAAGATATTTTACAAACATAAACAAGGGGGTGGGACCCCTTGTTCACGGTTACAAGGTGGGGTGGGGGGGGGGGGTCTCATGTGGTAAAAAGTGTTAGTTATTTTTTTTTAGATTTCTCAAGAATAAGAAAATGTAAGTACTTTGGTGTTTAGGGTTTTGCAATTTTCCGAGATGATTCGAGACTTGTAATAACCATAAACTAGCTTCGCAAGACCAAAAAAAATATTAACTAGTTCGCTAGTTGTGCCAAAATGTAGTTCGGATAATTGTTTAGTGCTCGTTTCACTAATAAATAGTCGAAACGTTCTCTTATGGAAGTTGTAGGGCAAATTTCCGTTATGTGTGTAATTGATATTCCATAAGTATTTTTATATGAAATTGGTGCATAAACATCTATTTTTGCATCTTGTATTAAAAATAAAATTGCTGAATTTTGCGGACAATTCATGAAATGGTCATTTTTAGCGCGTTTCGGACAGTTTTTAGTGCTACCGGGCATTTGTAAATTATTGATCGAACTCTTGTATTCCCATATAGGGTTTAATATATAAATGATATTGGACTCTCACCCGAGTCCTAAAGATGTCATTTTAGATGTTTTCTGCGAATCCGGAGTTTTTGTCAGCACTCTAGTTCACTAGGCACTACTCTAGTTGTTTCGGTGAATCGTTTGCACTATTTCAAATGTACCCAATAAAAATGAATCATGTGTAATAACAAATGAATATTCCATGAGTTTTCTAAGATGTATACCATGTAATCATGCAGTCAGAATATTCAAAACACATGCTTGTATAATGTAAATCACTGTTTTAAATGTAAGTAAATTACCCGAAAGTGGCAGTTGTCACAAATTTGAACTGTAACAGACATTCCGGAACATGACCATAAGTTAAACATACCCTAAATATCCTTCACATAGCTTAGAAATAGGCTTTAAGGGGTTCGGTGTGCTAAAATAAACTTTTGGGTCATTCAGGGACTAAAAGTGTCAAAAAGTGCACAAGTTTGCATTTTCGCGCATAACATACGTTCTGAATACATCTGGACATCCAAAAATTTATGTAAGCACTAAAATATTTTATTTTAGTGTTTGGCATAAGAAAAATCCATTCGTCGTGTCATTTGGATCGTTTTTCGCGCTTATGCGCATTCCGTCGTAATTAAGCGAACATCGCGATCGTACGGCCAAACGAACCGACATCCGAGATATTTTTGAGCATGTTTCATGTCCAAAATGTTTAGGCATCATTTTAGGGCCTTAAAGTTGGCTTTACGGGCCTTAGAAGTGCCGGAAATGGGCTTAAAACACAACAGGGACCAAAAGTGTCATTTTTGAAACAATTTCTGATCTGCAACTCCCAGGCGGCCCGCCTAAGTTTCTGCAGATGTTCAATCGGGCCACGTGGCTCCTTCTGACCAGATTAACTGCATTTAACAGCAGATTCCAGCTGTTTAATCCACAACCACACACTCACACTTGCTTAGTCAGCTGATAAGAACCCATTTTTAGTCACCACAACTTGCCAACACATGTACGGGTGGGATTCGAGCACGGTTTCCATGAAACGATCTTAACGGTTACCCGAAAACTATAAATACCCCACCCCCATTTACTTCAAACTCACTAGAATCTGATCTAAAAGACTCTAAGTTGGAACCATTGTTTCATACCTGAGTTATTTGGATCTAGATTAGCATTCGGGGACCCTTCGTAAGTATTCTTTCGTTCCTTTATTGCTTTTCGAGTCTTTTCGAGTCTGAAAGTCAAACTTTGTTTGATTTTCTGCATTGACCAGTTTATGGTCAATGCGAAGTTCGTTTGAACTTCGCAACGTGAGTGTAATCACGTTGGTTATAGTCCCTTGGGACTATGCCTACTGATTACCACGTTGTCTAGGGTCGTAGGGTAAGCGATCTGATAAATCGCTTATACCTTCGAACCCGACCGATTTGGTCGATCATAAGGATCCGACCAAATACATTAGGTGACCATAGTAGGTAGGGAATAACCTTCCGAGGTTATACCCTATGGTCACATCGTTTGAGTAGTTGTATGATAGGTAGTTTATATGCCTTAGGTAAATTACCAGAATACCCTTTTCATGTATAATTGGTAATTAAGCATATGTAACCTAAACTTTTGTCACATAACTGATTATGTAACATGTTTAGGCATATAACACTTGTCATAGGACTAGTTAGACGGTCCGAACGCGTTTCACGCGAACGACGCGTTAAAGTAGCATAAGCTACCTAAACGGGTCGTAATGGGTCGAAAACACTTAGGTTAGGTTTCTTTTAGCATGAAGGCTTTGTTAAACCATATTACACGAGTCTCTACACTCGTTTGGTTTACGAACCCTCATTCTATCCAATCATCCGATTTAGGTCTGGTTATTAACATAGTTACCTATATTAGGTGCCGTTTGATATCCGCGATCTCTAGCATTGTTTGGTTGTTACTCAAGGACTACTAAGCAATCTCAAGTGAGTACATAGACCCCTCTTTTACTGTTTTTCAAACTGTTTTGGGGTGAAACACATGTGCCTACTTGTTACTTTCATGCTTTCCATGTTTTCACATCATATACCTGCTATGTTCGTTAGTACATTATAGTACATGATTTCATTGTGTTCATACTATGTATGCCCATTGTGTGCGTACTTAGTACATCGTTTTACATTACATTTTATGCTATGTATGTCCATTTATTTCATACTTAGTACATTGTTCTACATTGCATTTCTGTTGCATATGCTCATTCAGCATGTGAACACATTATACTAACTATTGAACCGTGTGAACCGTTTGTATCTGTGAACCGTTTGTATCTGTGAACCGTTTGTATCTGTGAACCGTGTGAACCGTATTTGACCATACATAAACATTTCTACAATTCTTAAACATTACTTTGGTGGTTTGGTTTGATTAAGTGATTAAGTAACGATGCGTGTGTAATATGATACAAGCATGGTGGATACGCCGCTGGTACTTCCTATATATAAGTGTTTGTATGGTATTACGTATCGTAGCGTTATTTGAATCATTTCAGTTTGAGACATATAACATTTTATACAAATAACATACTTTTCACAATACATTGTTTTACAAGCAACTTATCTTATACAAACTCATTTTACAATGGTTATTCATTTAACCATACATTATTCTCTTATTTATACATATCATCTGATCTTATCGTTTTTCAAATGATTTACAAACAAAGCAAATTACAAGGTTCATGACTAAACATTTTCTCAAACATAAGTCATGAAACCTATTTTCACAAAACCTATGTATCTCACAGGCATTTTTATGCTAACGTACCTATTTTCACATGTGTTTTTCAGGAGCTGTTGCATAAGATGATCAATATACACATAGGCAGACTTGGGCTTTAGTGACAATAAAAGATGCAAGACTAGTTAATTATGTTGTATTTCTTTGTTTGTTAAGACATTGTAACAATTTTAATCAATAAAACGAAACTTCAATTGCCATGGATTTAAAACAATTAATTCTGTTACAACACTCCCCGACATTTCCGCCACGTTTTGCATGTTCTACGTGGTCGGGGTGTGACAGAAAAGATGGTATCAGAGCCAATGGTTATAGGGAATTAGGTTATTAGTAATGCTTTGACCTAGTCTATAACCTTCTTAGGATAGGAGTTTACTTGCGTTTAGTCATAAAACAATACCGTCACCTATCCTTAGGCGACTACCACAACAAGAACATAAATTTCAAAACCGCTTTGAAAACTAATCATCTGTTCTAGGATGATTTATTACAAGGTTTTGAACCCTCTGTTATATAGTTTTGAACCCCTTTGAGTTTTCAAAATCTCGTCAAGGTTCTGGGTTTTAGATAATGTGAACACGTGCAAACTGGAAGGGTGAATGTCTGTATTCTGGGTTTTCTGTCTAGGCAAGCACTTCGTATACATCTCATCAGACGCGAGACCAATTGTGCTTACCTGGGAATTCTTGGGATGAGTGTTCACTTATAGGCGAGCATGTCTTCGCGATACATTATTTTTGACCCATTCACTTTGATTAGTCACTGTGTGTCGTTTGTTTACCTTGTGGTAACAAACAAATGACCACTATCCTTTCTTTCATCAGATTTGTTTCATCTCATTCTTTTCGTCTAATTCTCTCACTCATTTCCTTTCATGTTTCCTCTTTTAGAATGCCTCCTCGACGCGAAAACCAGATAGCGACTGCCGAACTGGCAGAAATCATTGCACAACAAATGGCTGCTCAATTCCCAAACCTCTTTGCTCAATGGAATCAAGCCAACAACAACAACAATGGTCCATGCAATTTCAAGAGTTTTAACTCGGCGAAACCACTCAAGTTTAGTGGTTCTGAGGGAGCGACTGGGCTTCTTCAATGGTTCGAGAGCATTGAGAATACTTTCCACCACGTGCAGTGTCCTGACAATCGCAAGGTCGAGTTTGCTTCGAGTGTGTTCCAGAAGAGAGCCCTTACGTGGTGGAACGGGGTTATGAGAGATCGAGGTGCAGAAGTTGCTCTAGCACAGACATGGGCTGAACTTAGGGCCCTTATGATGAAGGAATTCTGTCCTCGTCACGAGATCAGGGCCTTGGAAAGGGAATTCGACAATCTTGAGCAAGACAGCGGTGAGCATCGAGCCTACACGGACCGTTATGAGGAGTTGAGTCTGTTATGCCCAAACATGGTCACGCCTTTGGATAAGGCAATAGAAAAGTACATTGATGGCCTCCCTGACTCAATACAAGACATTGTGACTGGCAGCAACCCTACTACAGTTAGACAGGCCATTGTGCTATCTGCAACCTTGACTGAATCAAAGATCAGGAAAGGTAAACTTTTCCGAAAAGGTGACAAGAAACCGGTCGAGGAATCAAACCCAATCGAGGAATCAAAGACCACGGATGAACAGACTGGATCCCCTAAGAAGTCAAAGAAGCTTAAGACTTCTCAGAACTTCGCCATGGTTACTCATAATGATCAAGCCGTCCCCAACCAACCAGCTCAACCCCCTGCTAGGAAGCCATACAATGGAACTGCACCCTTGTGCAACCAATGTAGCCTCCATCATCATGCCAATGTAAAGTGTCACAAATGCCAAACTTGTGGGCTTATAGGCCATACAGCAAGAGTCTGCCCAGCTGCAGCTGCACCAAACCAAGCTGACAACAATACCGCTCAAGGTCGTTGTCTACCAGGTTCTTGCTTCAACTGTGGCGAGATGGGTCATTTCCTAAGAAATTGCCCAAAACTTGCTAATGCAAATCCAGCATAGGGATGAGCATCTGACTGACTAGAAGACAACATCGTTTAGAAATAATCACGTCTTATGTATTATTTTCTTTTGTTGTCAAGGTCCAAGAAACAGTTGTTATCGTTGTTTATAAATAAATCTTTTATATACATTGCAATGTATTTATGTGGTTGCATGTATAAACAACATATCTCTTACAATACCGACAATCAAGGAACCGTATTCCTTGAAGAACAAACTACCCCCAAAATTTTCCCATTCTATGATCTCTTGCATTTCCACGAAATTCCTAAGTACCCGTTTACTCTAAGGAAACGAAGTACAAGGCGCAAGTTACAACACTGGACGAATACCCAAAGTACCACTATAAATCCTTAATAGGGTACCTAAGGGTGTTTCCGTGAATCCTAAAATTGTTGTGTTCACTATTACGTTTCTTTGAAAAAAAATTGAATTTTTGGGAGATCTTCCTATTTCTTCAGATAGATCCCAGAGGACATTGAAGTTCATCGACTAGTTTCCATATCCGTTCTCAATCGATAACAAATTAATAACAAATTAATAACCAAGTTAAACAACTATGTGATTATGTGCTTGTGAACATTACAAGAAAACTGTGCGGACTGTGCAAGGAATTTAGTAATTATGGATGCATACATAATTATGGAATTTAGTGCACAGAAACCACAGCGAGCATTGTCATGTGCCTAGAAGTTAACTCTATTCATTTCCATTTCTGAGGAAGCACCCGTTGAAAATGACTCCGTTTGTTCATTTTCATTTCTGAAGATTGTCCGTTGAGGAAATGAATATCCGTTTGTCTATCCTTTTCATTTCCGTTTCTGAGGAAGCACCCGTTGAAAATGACTCCGTTTGTTCATTTTCGTTTCTGAAGATTTGTCCGTTGAGGAAATGAATATCCGTTTGTTTCTCCTTTTCATTTCCATTTCTGATGAAGCACCCGTTGAAAATGACTCCGTTTGTTCATTTTCGTTTCTGAAGATTTGTCCGTTGAGGAAATGAATATCCGTTTGTTTCTCCTTTTCATTTCCATTTCTGATGAAACACCCGTTGAAAATGACTCCGTAAGTTCATCTTACGTTTCTGAAAATTTCCCGTTGAGGAAATGAATCCCCATTTGTTTATTCCTTCATTTCCGCTTCTGAAGAATAATCGTTGAGGAAAATGACTCCGTCTGTTCATTTTCGTTCTGAAGACTGTCCGTTAAGGAAATGACAGGATTATGCCTTACATATCTCTGGTGATTATTTGACACAAAGTCACAAATAGACTCCTACGAATAAATTTCGGGATGAAATTTCCTAAAGTAGGGGAGACTGTGACACCTGTGTCACTTCAACCATCAAACAAATTCCAAACCAATGAAATATTGTATTTCATACTTGGGATTTGTAAAAATATGTGTATCGTTTACACATATCAACTCTTGTTCGATTTCAAGCTCTAAATCGCTTTCTGGAAGGTTATACGCACACTGATGCGTAAATATAATCAGTTTAATGCAAAAAACACTCTGGAATAGTGAAATATACTTAACATGCCTTAAATAACCTTTACATAACTTAGAAATAAGTTTTGAAGGCGTTGGTATGGCAAAATCAAGTTACAACGCTTACAGGGACTAAAGTTGACAAACTGCGAAAGTATGCCAATTTGAACTGTAACAGACATTCCGGAACAAGACCATAAGTTAAACATACCCTAAATATCCTTCACATAGCTTAGAAATAGGCTTTGAGGGGTTCGGTGTGCTAAAATAAACTTTTGGGTCATTCAGGGACTAAAAGTGTCAAAAAGTGCACAAGTTTGCATTTTCGCGCATAACGTACGTTCTGAATACATCTGGACATCCAAAAATTTATGTAAGCACTAAAATATTTTATTTTAGTGTTTGGCATAAGAAAAATCCATTCGTCGCGTCATTTGGATCGTTTTTCGCACTTATGCGCATTCCGTCGTAATTAAGCGAACATCGCGATCGTACGGCCAAACGAACCGACATCCGAGATATTTTTGAGCATGTTTCATGTCCACAATGTTTAGGCATCATTTTAGGGCCTTAAAGTTGGCTTTACGGGCCTTAGAAGTGCCGGAAATGGACACAACGGGGACCAAAACTGTCATTTTTGAAACAATTTCTGATCTGCAACTCCCAGGCGGCCCGCCTAAGTTTCTGCAGATGTTCAAGCGGGCCGCGTGGCTCCTTCTGACCAGATTAACTGCATTTAACAGCAGATTCCAGCTGTTTAATCCACAACCACACACTCACACTTGCTTAGTCAGCTGATAAGAACCCATTTTTAGTCACAACAACTTGCCAACACATGTACGGGTGGGATTCGAGCACGGTTTCCATGAAACGATCTTAACGGTTACCCGAAAACTATAAATACCCCACCCCCATTTACTTCAAACTCACTAGAATCTGATCTAAAAGACTCTAAGTTGGAACCATTGTTTCATACCTGAGTTATTTGGATCTAGATTAGCATTCGGGGACCCTTCGTAAGTATTCTTTCGTTCTTTTATTGCTTTTCGAGTCTTTTCGAGTCTGAAAGTCAAACTTTGTTTGACTTTCTGCATTGACCAGTTTATGGTCAATGCGAAGTTCGTTTGAACTTCGCAACGTGAGTGTAATCACGTTGGTTATAGTCCCTTGGGACTCTGCCTACTGATTACCACGTTGTCTAGGGTCGTAGGGTAAGCGATCTGATAAATCGCTTATACCTTCGAACCCGACCCATTTGGTCGATCATAAGGATCCGACCAAATACATTAGGTGACCATAGTAGGTAGGGAATAACCTTCCGAGGTTATACCCTATGGTCACATCGTTTGAGTAGTTGTATGATAGGTAGTTTATATGCCTTAGGTAAATTACCAGAATACCCTTTTCATGTATAATTGGTAATTAAGCATATGTAACCTAAACTTTTATCACATAACTGATTATGTAACATGTTTAGGCATATAACACTTGTCATAGGACTAGTTAGACGGTCCGAACGCGTTTCACGCGAACGACGCGTTAAAGTAGCATAAGCTACCTAAACGGGTCGTAATGGGTCGAAAACACTTAGGTTAGGTTTCTTTTAGCATGAAGGCTTTGTTAAACCATATTACACGAGTCTCTACACTCGTTTGGTTTACGAACCCTCATTCTATCCAAGCATCCGATTTAGGTCCGGTTATTAACATAGTTACCTATATTAGGTGCCGTTTGATATCCGCGATCTCTAGCATTGTTTGGTTGTTACTCAAGGACTACTAAGCAATCTCAAGTGAGTACATAGACCCCTCTTTTACTGTTTTTCAAACTGTTTTGGGGTGAAACACATGTGCCTACTTGTTACTTTCATGCTTTCCATGTTTTCACATCATATACCTGCTATGTTCGTTAGTACATTATAGTACATGATTTCATTGTGTTCATACTATGTATGCCCATTGTGTGCGTACTTAGTACATCGTTTTACATTACATTTTATGCTATGTATGTCCATTTATTTCATACTTAGTACATTGTTCTACATTGCATTTCTGTTGCATATGCTCATCCAGCATGTGAACACATTATACTAACTATTGAACCGTGTGAACCATTTGTATCAGTGAACCGTTAGTATCTGTGAACCGTTTGTATCTGTGAACCGTTTGTATCCGTGAACCGTTTGTATATGTGAACCGTTTGTATCTGTGAACCGTGTGAACCGTATTTGACCATACATAAACATTTCTACAATTGTTAAACATTACTTTGGTGGTTTGGTTTGATTAAGTGATTAAGTAACGATGCGTGTGTAATATGATACAAGCATGGTGGATACGCCACTGGTACTTCCTATATATAAGTGTTTGTATGGTATTACGTATCGTAGCGTTATTTGAATCATTTCAGTTTGAGACATATAACATTTTATACAAATAACATACTTTTCACAATACATTGTTTTACAAGCAACTTATCTTATACAAACTCATTTTACAATGGTTATTCATTTAACCATACATTATTCTCTTATTTATACATATCATCTGATCTTATCGTTTTTCAAATGATTTACAAACAAAGCAAATTACAAGGTTCATGACTAAACATTTTCTCAAACATAAGTCATGAAACCTATTTTCACAAAACCTATGTATCTCACAGGCATTTTTATGATGACGTACCTATTTTCACATGTGTTTTTCAGGAGCTGTTGCATAAGATGATCAAGATACACATAGGCAGACTTGGGCTTTAGTGACAATAAAAGATGCAAGACTAGTTAATTATGTTGTATTTCTTTGTTTGTTAAGACATTGTAACAATTTTAATCAATAAAACGAAACTTCAATTGCCACGGATTTGAAACAATTAATTCTGTTACAACACTCCCCGACATTTCCGCCACGTTTTGCATGTTCTACGTGGTCGGGGTGTGACACAGAGTAGCAGCCAATTCAATCGCCTGACGACCAGTGGTAGGATTACTACCAGTCAGAATGTCTTACACAGAATCGGGTAAACCATCGATATACCTCTCAATCGCTTTTTCCAAAGGGGTAACCATAGTAGGACACAACAAACTAAGCTCCTTATAATGATCCGTATACGCACGGTGTTCTCCCCCATCTTGTTTCAAATCGTTAAATTCTCGTTCCAAAGCTCGAATCTCGTGACGGGGACAGAACTCTTTCATCATGAGAGCTCAAAGCTTTTCCCACATTTGTGCCATTGCCACATCGGCACCCCTATCATGCATCACACCGTTCCACCATGTAAGAGCACATTTCTCAACACACTTGACGCAAACTCAACCTTACGCTCATTCGGTCACCGAACATGTCTGAAAGTGCTTTCCAAACTCTCGAACCATTGTAGGGGCGCAGTTGCTCCTTGAGACCCAGAAAACTTCAATGGTTTAGCCTAATTGAAATTCTTGAAACTACATTGAGCATTATTGTTATTGATGTTCGCTAGATTGATCTGAGTTACTAGGTTCGGAAGCACAGCTGCGATTTGCTGAGCGACAAGGGCTGCGATTGCAGCATCCTGTTCGGGATCACGTCTAGGTGGCATATTCTAAAAAGAACAAGGAAACATGAGAAACAAGTGAGATCGACAATTGGATAAACAAAGGAGGTGATCATTCGTTCATTACCTCGAACGAACAGACGATACACAGTAACTAATCAAAGTAAATGGGTCAATATAATGTATCGCGAAGACATTCTTTAGCCTATAAGTGACACTCACCCCAAGAGTTCCCAGGTAAGAGTGACTGGTCCGATAATGTGGATTTGTACGAACACTCTATCCTTAGACAGAAAACTCAGGATACAGGCATCCACCCTTCCAGATTGCACGTGTTCACATTATAAGACCCAAACTTTGACGAGATTTTGAAAACTTAGGAGGTTCAAAACCTTATAAGAAATCATCTAGGAATAGATGACTGATTTTCAAATCGGATTTGTTTTGTGTTCTCGTTGTGGTTATCACCTAAAGATAGGTGACGGTATTGTTTTAAAAAATCTAAACGCAAGAAAACTTGCGTCAGGGTCCTAGAAAAGTTATAGTCTAGGTCAAAGCATTACTAATAACCTAATTCCCTATAACCATTGGCTCTGATACCAACTCTTCTGTCACACCCCGACCGCGTTAAAACAATGAAACTGCGGCGGAAACGTCAGGGAGTGGAGAAACAGAATTATTGTTTCACAACCATGGATTCAAAAGTTTCATTTTATTGATTCATTAGATAATTTACATTGTCTTAAAACAAAACAAATAAGTTAAACATAGTCTATCATCGTTATTAGGTCACTAAGGCCTTGTCCAGTCCTAAGTGAGCATGCATCCTATTCGTAATCAACATCATCAATCACCACCTGAAACATATGTAAAAATAAAGTCAGCAAAGAAATGCCGGCGAGCACATAGGTTTTGTGTGAGTGTAAGATTCATGGCTCGTTTACATGTTTAAATAACTCGTATAACTTTGTTAATCGATATTAGAAAACCTTGTTTTGTAAAACATTTATATTATAAAATTAATAACCAAGTCAAAACAGATTAGTTATAGTTTATAAAACCTCGAAGCCACGAATCTTAACTCAAAACATTTGTATATCGTAACCCAAATCGTAAATCGTTCTTGTAATAAAACTCGTATGGTTTATATCGTTTAGTAAACATCGTTGCGTGTCTTGTTTGAAAATTGTTCGTCCAAGTGAACTAAATAACGCCACGGAATATAATATGATAAAAGCACTTATATATAAGAAGTACCAGCGGCGTATCTACCATGCTTTTATTATATTACACCGGTCCCGTTATTTAAACACTAACCAAAATCAATCGTTCGTTCAATTCGTTTAACTCGTTCAAATCGTTCAATCATTCAATATCGTTCTTGTTTTAATTGTGAAAACTACTTTTGGTCGTCTCGCGAAATACATTCAAACCTTCGTAACTCGTCCATTGTTCAACTCGTATTAACAAACCACCAAAGGGTAAGTTAACAATTAACAGATTCAGTCGTTATCCACATAACCCCCACACACAACCATGGGTGCAGTCCGATAACGGGATTTGTCAGATCCTATGGTACCATAACCTAATACTGGTTGGTTCGGCCAAAGCTAATGAATGTTATTCGTTATGTAAATACGTCCAACAAGTTCGTTCACATTATCGGAATCGTTATTGTTTAATATAAACCATAGTATTCGTTTTTAAAATCATCGTTAAAAGCATCGAAATCGTTTAACACATATGAATCACCCCAAAACAATTGAAAACTATAAAATAGGGGAACTATGTACTCACTTGATGTGCAAAGTATCCTCGATCTAATGAACTTAACGAAGCTCAGGAAAACCAAGGAAATCAAGTAGCACCTAGTAATTGGATCGCTAGTTAATAAATCGACACCTAAATCGGAGGATCGGGTAGAATGAGGTCTTGTAAACCAAATGAGTATTGGAACTCATGTGATATGGTTTAACAAAGCCTACATCCTAAATCGGAACCTATCCTAAGTGCTTACGACTAGTTACGACCCATTAAGGTAGCTTACGCTACTTTAACGCGTCGTTCGCACAAAAGTGCGTTCGAGACGCCTAACTAGTCCTATGACAAGTATTATATGCCTAAACATGTTGCATAATTAGTTTAAGTGACAAAAGTTAAGTTACATATGCTTAAATACCAATTATGCATGAAAAGGGCATTTTGGTCATTTACCTAAGGCATATAAACTACCTATCATACAACTAATTAAACTAAGTGACCATAAGGTATAACCTCGGAAGGTTATTCCCTATACAACTATGGTCACTAAATATGCTTGGTCGGATCCTAACGATTGACCAAATGGGTCGGGTTCGAAAGTCTAAGCGGTTGTTAAGACCACTTGACTTATGACCCTATACAAGCACTAGACTAAAAGTGACGAGTTAAATATATTTTAACAAGTTTAACTAAGTTAGAGAACAGATTTTGATATCAAAACAAAGTGTTTTGATACCCGAAAATAGCTTCGATGCAAAATACGCAGAAACATGTATTTTGACCGAAACTTTGACTCGTCACTTCGACTAATCGACGTGGTAATCAGTAGGTATAGTCACAAGGGACTATAAACATCATGATTACGCTCACATTGCAAAGTTCAATCGAACTTTGTGTTGACCAAATCGTGCTCAAAGCAGAAAGTCAAACACTGTTTGACTTTCATGCTTGAAAAGCATAAACGAGCATGAAAGAAACTTAAAAAAGGGTCCAAGCAATGAAGATTTGA
Source organism: Helianthus tuberosus (assembly GCA_030545235.1). Lineage (NCBI taxonomy): Eukaryota > Viridiplantae > Streptophyta > Magnoliopsida > Asterales > Asteraceae > Helianthus > Helianthus tuberosus. The sequence goes on along the minus strand of JARYGA010011515.1, from coordinate 137,316 downwards.
ACTAAAAAATTCTCAGGTATGAAGCTTCACAAGGAGAGCTTGAACTTAGAGCAGAAATTTGAGATCAATTGTGAGGAAAATGAATGAACTCAAGTGGGTTTATATAGATTTTCCACAACCGTTAGGATTGTTCCTCAATTTTTGAGCTTCAATCTGAACCATCCAAGTGTTACCCATTGATTTACAATGCTATGGGTGTCCAAAACCAGCTCAAGGTATTGCAAATGTTACACAAAAGACCCTCAACTTCAAGTCGGTTGCTGAAAATAGGCATGCTGTTGCTGAAAATGATTTTTCTGCCCAGATGAGGGTGTGGCATGCCGCCACAGAACAACCACTAGGCTGTGGCGTGACGCCACCAGTACACAGTTCTGAAAAGTTTGCTAATATGGCAGAAATGATCCCTGCAGCTCTTTTAAGCCATTTTCGACACGCTTAAACCCCGTTAACCCATTTTCAAAGCTCTACAAGGATATAAAGCATAGGGAACATGAAAAATGGTCAAAAATATCTCAGATTTCGGTTCGTTTGGTCGTACGGTTGCGTTATTCGGTTAATTAAGACGAAAACTCGAACGGACGCAAAAACGATCCAAATTACGCGACGAATGGTATTTTTGCATTCCAATCATTAAAATAAAATATTTTAATGATTACAAAATTTTGGATGTCCGGGGATGTTCAGAACGTAAGATATGTGCGAAAATGCAAACTTATGCACTTTTTGACGCTTTTAGTCCCTGTTGATCAAATAAATTTATTTTCGCATACCGAACCCCTCAAAGCCTATTTCTAAGCTATATAAAGGATATTTAGGGTATGTTTAACTTATGATCAAGTTCCGGAATGTTCGTTACCATACGAATCGGCATTGTTTGGCAGTTTGACACAAATAGTCCCTACGATCGAATAAACTTGTTTTTGACACACCAAACCATCCAAAACTTATTTCTAAGTTATGTACAGGTTATTTAAGGTATGTTAATCCTATATCACTATTCCAGAGTGTTTGTCGCATTAAACTGATTATGTTTATGCATCAGTTTGCGTATAACTTTCCAGAAAGCGATTTAAAGCTTGAAATCGAACTCGAATCAAATCATAAAATCATCAAACACAAATACACACATAATAACACCAAAACACATCGTTTTATTGATAATTGACATTTTTACATCGTACATCGTTTACAGAGCACAGTTGTCACACTAAGTTACCTGAAACACGTGTTTAAAACATATTATCAGCAAGAAATACTAGTGAGTGAATCTCAGTTTAATCAAAATAGGTTTTATCATTTTACAGCATTGAGGGCGATCTCGCAATTACGTTTCTTTATATCTACTTTAATTACCACCCACGGTACTGTCAATCCATGACTGGTGGTCATGCTACTACTCACAGTGTAGTAACAAATTTTGTACACAAAACCCCAACATACCGACGATAATTGTAGAATACAAATGCTCAATCACTGTTAATTATAGTGTAAAACAATTGAGGTTTTGTAAAACAGTTTATAAAAGAATTTACAAAAAGAGGATAAACTCACATTTTTAGTCTTAGGTATTTCTACAGGCTTTCTGGTAATATTATGGCTTCCTGATAATAATATAGTTTCCAGGTTAATTTAAATAGTGCACATGTGTTAGTAAAATAACCCAAATTGCATTAACCGTACAACTCGAGACAGAACTCCAATGACTGAGTCAGGCAAGGCCTTGACATGCATTACGGAGTCCTAAATTGTGACAACCCGAGTTTTCAAGGTCTCTACTCAACTTGACTTTGTACTTATTTGTAAAGTGTTGTTTGTAGATTTGTGGTTTGCATGATATGTATATATGTGTTATATATTTTGTATTGATATTATGATAGTATATATTTAAAAACAAGTGTTGGAGTCCTTGCCGAAAACACCCTTGTGGCGAAAACACTTTAGTGTTTTCGTCCACTACTGATCGGTGAAAACAACACATGGGCCCCGACCCAGTACCGATCGGATAAAGGATTTGTTATAACTTATGCACGAAATCGATAACTGACAGAAACCCTAATCACATCTCTTTCTCTATCTCGCTTTTCTTTGAAACCCGGCGGCTGCCCTCCTCTTATTCGAAGTTAGATCCTCCTGGTTTGATCATTCTTTGTTCGGTTAGTGTTTTCACATTTAATTTAACTTCAGTTTCAAATGGATATTCATGATGTTCTGATTTCGCTATGCATGATAAGATCAGTTATATAATTGTACGTGAAACCTGATGATGATTTAGAGTTCTAGGGTTGATATGATTGAATGATTAATATTGAATGATATGAATGTGATCAGGATCTGAAAGCATGTTAACTTGCTAACGGTGTTCGATTGGGTGATATGTTAATCGATTTGATGTATACATAACTAGGGTTCATGTTAGATACTCGGTACTGCGATGTTTTGTTATGACGATTGGTAATATTATTGACTATTATTGATTGAATAAACAACCGTATGATTAATGGTAAAGTGAATCAGTGGTAATAGATTAAGATTTCTGGGTTGGGTAACTGTTAACAAAGATGATGACCTGTCGACGAAAACACAGGGGCCAACGAAAACACAACACCAGATGAAAACACTAGTGTTTTCATCTCACCTGAAGCCGACGAAAACAGGTGTTTTCGTCCCGGGTGTTTTCGCCACATGAGGGATTTCGCCAGACAGGGATTTTCGCCAAACATGTGATTTCGTGTGTATTCTGGCACAGTAAACTGTTAGTTTATTAAACCTGTTAAGTATTAACCCTGTTAGTTCAGTTAACTCAATTAGTTCGTTAACTCTGTTAGTATGTTACCCCTGTTGATGTGTTAACTCTGTTAAATATGTTAACTCTGTTATGTATGTTAACTCATTAAACTCATTAACTATGTTAAGTCATTAACTCTGTTAGGTTTGTTAAGTATGTTAATTGATAGCCCATGTTAGAATTGACCAAGAACTCAGTTATATGATGTATGATTGTATGAACATGAAATAACTGTTATGTGTTACTTGATGATGATTGCATAAACACACTTTGTAACATAGATTACATGTGAATCTTTACGAACTTAAACTGATTGTGTATACGTGCATAACTATAGGACTTGATTGATTACTTGTGAGCACATAGTTTAGCATACCGAGCAAACCAAGGTGAGTTCACACTTCTAAGGCATGGGATTCCTGGTGGGTTGGGAATGGATTTGAATAACTACGACAGAACTCGTACATTCACCACTACTAGACTACTTACCACCGTCCTCGGATTGGGAAGGACGCCAGCGCTAAACCTACGTACTCGCTACGTACCACCGTCCTCGGATTGGGAAGGACGCCTGCGCAAAACCTACGTATTCTCATACGTACCTCTGTCCTCGGATTGGGAAGGAAACTTTTAGATACAACTAGTCTAGTGAATTACAACATGGGAAGCCCCCACTAAATATCGTAAAAAGGTTTGGGAAACAGGGTAACCTGGTAATTCACATGGGAAGCCCCCACCAACTATGGATATGTTTGGGAAATAGGGTAACCTAGTAATTCACATGGGAAGCCCCCACCAACTATGGATATGTTTGGGAAACAGGGTAACCTGGTAATTCACATGGGAAGCCCCCACCAACTATGGATATGTTTGGGAAACAGGGTAAACTGGTCAATTATATTTTCAAATATGGGGTAAACCCCACGGCAAGTAAGCCAACTAAAGACAAACTATGTTTTCGTAAACAACTTAAAACGAACACCCAACTGTGAACTCGCTCAACTTTGTTGTTGATTCGTTGTTACATGCCTTGCAGGTCTTAGGTGCATATTGACTGGAACTTGCTGTCTGGGAGGCTGGAGTGGTCATGGGTCGAGATACATGGAAACATAACACAACACAAATGGCTTTTACATGTGGTTATAAACCCCTAACGAATGAATTTTGCTTCCGCTGTAAACTGTGAAACATTGTAACGTTGTAACACTTACTGTTATTCAATGAAAGTTTTATTACATATACCCATGAGTTCAATGTGATTAATGGCTAAGATCCTGGTATGTCACACGCCTCGCGGGGGTTTTCCGCGTGTGGTATTTTGGGGGTGTGACATAAATCAATCGGGTGTAACACGAGACAGAATTCCAACGTCTGAGTCGGGTAGAGCCGACATGCTTTACAGAAATCCTAAATCGATCCTGTAGGGTAATAGCAGGGTTATAGTACTTACAACGAGGCAGAGTTTCATAAATCAGGGGTATTAGGCTATAATTTTAGCCTACAGAATGTAGAGAGAGATTTTGAGAATTTTGAACAACTGAAATGGCCGATTCCTGCCCCTTTTTATAGCTGGTCGAGCAAGCTGTCGCGCCCCTCGACGGCCTCCTTTCATTTCTTCGCGGCCCGCGAGGGACCGAATGGTCGTTTTAGGGTTGGTGAGTCATAGTTAGGTTCGACACGTGGATGGGACACGTGGTGGCTCAAGTGTGCAGCAAGTAATGGGGCCTCGCGCCGCGCGAAGGATGAAGAGAAGTCCGTCGCTCCCCGCGAAAGACTATTAATTTTGTTTTTATTTGTTATTTAATGAAATAAAGGTTATTCGGGTCCATTTCTCGTATTCGGGGTGTATTTAGGAGCGTTTAGGGTGTTTCTTGAGGGTTGTTATAATTGACATACCTTGACTTATAATTATTTTTAAGAGACCAACCGAGCAATCAAAGGTGAGTTCACACTTTTCGTCAAAGCATGGGATTCCCGGTGGTTTGGGAATGGGTTAAACAACAACTATCCCCCTTAGGTGGGATACAACCTGCGTATTCTCCTTGGGTAGGATACGTACCTCCACCCTCCTTGAGAAGGGTGACAACCATTGTAATACATGTCTTAAGCTTACTAGACAACAACTCTATCTTAAGTCCTCCCTTTTTATATCGACTTAATCGTCGGGCCAATGGCGAACGGGTCATTAGTTAAATAGCGCTATTAGGTTTGACAAGCCTTACACCATGCCGCAGAGGACGGGCGTGGACTAATGTACTTGGGCACTTAGTCAATGACGATAGACATTGACACGGGGTACTAAACATAACTACAGTCAGTAGTCGGTACGGTAACGAGTCTAGTGGTTTAAAACAGTGGGGTAGCTCCCCATGGCATGTTTTTATAAAGAACAAGGAACTTTACAACTTTTGGGTTTTTGGAACAACATTAAAACGAACAACCAACTGTGAACTTGCCAACCTTTTGTTGACACCCCACTGCATGCTTTGCAGGTCGTTAGGTTCATGGATGGAGCTTGCATGAGGAGTGGACGTTGTGGTTAGGAATCAACTGTTGGATTCCTACTATTAAACTTTATGATTTTATTTTGCTTAATGGGTTTTAAACTTTATGCTTCCGCTAACTTTTAAACTTGGTTTTGGACTTTGGTTTTGTGAACACTAAACGTTTTGTTTAAGCGTTTGTTACCAAATATTGACATATGTTATGTTGATAATAACTCGATACCGCGGACGACTCCTTTTTGCGCTTCTCCAATGCTCTATCAAACATTGGTCATGATTTTAAAGTTATTAGTTCACGGACGTCCTATCCAGGTACGTCGTGAGGGTGCCAAACCTAATAGCGCTATCAACTAATAACCTCGTTGCCCTACAAGAAACTTATTCGGTAGTATGATGGGACTTAAGTGATAGAAAGTGAGTGTATTATCCAACATCAACATTTACTGAAAACCGCCCCATATCCCCTACAAGGATATGGGTTTGTGAAAGTCTGTTTGTTACTGAAAACTACCTCATATCCCCTGCAAGGATATGGGTTTGCGAAAATTGTTTATTTGTTTTGCCTGTTTGATTGTCCCCACCGGACGCATGCTTGTATTGAGAGGAGTGAACTCACCTTAGTTTTGCTCGGTTTGTTAAGTTACCCATTCCAAGTTAGTCAACCAACCCTACCGTGGTTACCAATGAAAATCAGTTTCATAATCAATTGAGTCACGTATATTCACAGCGTGCATTCATAGCAAAGATCATTGTATAAGATATAGCAATTATTCAATCTCATACATGTCATAACTATTGAGACCCTACTGCTTGAAAGGTTCTGTTTATTTACTCTACTATCCTCACGAAGAACCAGTTCTTCGAGGGATACTCTCATGGCGAAGAACCCTCCAGGCGAAGAACCATGTTTTGTCGAAAAATGATTGTGGCAAAGAAACTTAGTGGTTCATCGAATGCCAGTCAACGAAGAATCAATTCTTCGTCAACCTGGGTTCTTCGTTGGGGAGTCCTTCGTCACTGCATTTCAATGGTTACATGATTCCTTTCTGTGATTCTCCATTACTCTCGTAACAACAGTTAACAGATCAATTGACATGATTTAGCACGTTCACATACACGTTCAAACAACAGTAATTACCATCGTTCATCAACAACGTAAACACTAATCAGATTTTATGACTTACGATAACCCTAATCATTGATTAACAGTTTAATACTCACAATCCCTAATCAAATCGAACCACCATAATTCCAATGAACACACATCACTATTCAAACCCTAGTTTTTCATGTCACAACCAAACCACAATAACAATTGCTTTATACTCTCTAATCATCATCAGTTTATGCATACTAGATCTAGATCTACAATCCTATTAACGGAACCCTAATCTCACAAAAGATCACAACGTCAGGATGTTACTAACGGACAAGGTCGAACACTAATTGTGATACTGAAGTGATTAGCATAATCGAGATGGAAGGGTTTCGAGATTCCACAACTGTCGTCGCACAGAGGATGGGGAGATAGAGAACTTTCGGGTTTTTGTGTTTACAGTTATACAAGCAATATAACAATCGGGTCCAGTCTGGGCCGCGAATAATCTTGGGCCAAGACCCTTTTTGGTGAAAGACCTCATGGCGAAGAACCTCCTTCGTCATGGGGTTCTTGGCGAAGAACCCTAGTCCTTCGTCGACATGTGTGGGACGAAGAACCCTAGTTCTTCGTCGACTTAGGTTTTTCGTCGATAAAAGTGTGGCATGCACATGTTAAGACTAAACATCAAACATTAACAATTCCTAAGTTTCATGCAACATGCAACAACCAAACACAACAATACTTTAACCATGCAAATATCGTGCACATGATACAACGTGAAATGAATTTCGAAAACAAACAAGTGATGCATAGAGGAAAGACCTTGAATTTTCGGGTTGTCACAATGATCCTGGTCAGTCACACGCCTCGTGGTAATACTCCGCTTGTGGATTTTGAGGGTGTGACATGAACTATACAAATTCAAATTACAATATCACGACGAATGGGAGAGACCTGACAAACAAGGGCATGACCCTCACAGACGATGAACATACACAAAACAAATACTTAACTTAAGATGGTGACTTGTACTCAGTGAATTACAAGTCCAGTGATTAACGTATATAGAACACATATAGGTTACGACGCCTACAAGACAAGCCCGTTGAAGTTTTCGACACAGAAATCAGTGAGTTCATGTCCCCACTTTTTAAATATTTTCTTGTTTTCTAAAGTTTGGGGAAAATACATGTACTATGGTATGCTAGGACAAAACTAAGGAATGACACAATAAGATCATGTCACGAATAGGGTGAGACTTAAGCACCATTAATCAACTATATACCTAGACCGCGAAACAAAAGGTTAGATCTAATGGGTTTCAGGCAGCCACACTCTTGGTCACCTTATACCAAGAGTACTTTTGTGTCTCTAGTCGTAAATCGACAGACAAATGCCCTATGGTTTGGATGCTTCCTATGTTGTTACATATGTTAATGGCCTTGCAAACCATTAGAGATCTCAATTTCCTTTCATTTACAGAATACAAGTTTTCAAGTACAATGACATACCATGATTCTTACAACAATTACTCATAAGTTTTACACAATATGCATTAATTCACACCAACTTTTGTTGACGATTTTCAAAAATTACATGTATTTCTGGGAACTAAGTGGATCTGCGCGGTCTCTTTGCTCAAGAATGTTCTTTATGTTTCAAGTTATCATGCGTCGATGCTCCATTGCCACTTTTTATGGATTTGTTCGTTATATCCCGCCTCCTTGTGGTGAGATAGTGAATAAAACCTTGATCTTTGTTTTGAAATGAAGTTGTAAACTTTTCAAACAATTATCTTATGTTGTGATGTAAACTTTAAACTTAACTTTTGTTTTGGATGTTAAATTATGAATGGCAAGTTCGAGTTATTTTATAATCATGTATAATGTTTACTTACCGTATGCAATGAGAACCTTTCAGGATCACACCTCATGCTTCCGCCTTAGAAAGGGGTGTGACCGATTGGTATCAGAGCTTCGATTGTAGTGAACCAGGATTCTTTCTCGAGTCTAGTCTAAAATCCTTGGGATCCTCTCACGAAAACAATTTTACAAAAAGTTTTCATTGCATAAAACATTTCGCGGCATCCACTACATAAACTTGTTTTCCAAAAACCAAGCAAGGACACTACGTGACTTAGGGTGTACAAAAGTAGCACGTATACTCAACTAGGGACTACTTGCAACAATGTGTATAACTATATATATATATATATATGTGTGTGTGTGTGTGTATGTGTGTGCATATATATATATATATATATATATATATTGATTAAGTCATGATAATTAATATATGTACATATGCCATGATTATTATGTTACAGGTACTCATGTCTTCCTTAGAGAGTAGTAGTTTATCTGAGGATCACGACCCGATGGCGATTGTCTCTAATGATGAGATTGCCCCAACTCCGAAGATTTTTATGTCTGACTCCGAGTCTGACCCTGAGATGATGTCGGATGACGAGGATCTAGATGATTTCCAGCGTTTTGCCTTACCTGGTTTTGGAGATGATATACCTTTTGTAGATGATGTTTTAGCCCTTCCCTTACTTATTCACGACCAGCTCATTATTGGGCATCCTGATAGTGAGCATATCGTCAAGCCTATTCCTATCCATGCCATTCCACTTGCTGCCATCCCTGCTAAGGATTGGCCCTTCATTGGTGACTTAGACAACGACGACAAGATTTCAGTGTTCCAAGAAAACCTCGCCAACGAGGTCCTCGAGGATGGAGATGTTTTATCGCTATTCTAGATGTAGCATCACTTGTAGTCACTGTCATTGACATTTCCTCTGATTCTAATCCCAATTCTGATTCTGACTCATGGGAGTCAGTGACCTCTTCTGCACTCCGGGCCGTAGGTCTAGAGGCTTACCCTACAGATAACGATGATGCCATGTCAGCTGCCCCTGCTACACCTATTCATGTACCCCCTCGTACCCCCGCTCATGCCACTAGCGGCAGCTCATCACAGCCACCCATCCCAGTAGACCACTCTAGCTAGATACGACGCATTCGTTTTGTGACAGCCTTCCCACATACACCCCCTACTCATAAGGGAGAGCCCTTAGGGCATCCACACGTGCCACCACCCGAGAGGAGCCCACATTTTCAGCCATCCTGATCTTTTCCACCATCCCCTCGGGGTTCACTTGTTCTAGGTATGGGAGATTGTTTGGGTGTTCATTACACGAGTTAAGTGAGGTGGTGGCTTTAGATTTGAAACCAAGGTTCCCACAGAATGCACTCTGATGTTCCAGAATTAACTCTATACAAGATAGCAATCTGGGCAATCATTCAACACTTGAAAATCGTCAGAACTTGGGAAACAGTAGCATTCGTATGAACTGGGAGTGCCTTTCGTATGAGAGGGACATGCCCCTTCGTACGAGTGGACCTGCCATTCGAACGACTGTGATAGTTTCTAAGGTAAATCAGTTCACTTTTACTTGAACTAATTACCTACTCAACTTGAATTGGCTCATTCATGAATCCACAGCTATTGACTTAGCTTGTGAGCTCGAAGAACCTCAGATTCAGCTGAGTTCATAGTTTATAAAGTTTGTAGAAAGGTGTTTGAAAGATTAATCTCCACCTCCATTTTGGTCCTCAACTGTGTTGAGAGTTTTCATCAGCCGCCATGGCAGATCTGATAAACTAAACGGGGATTTGTGAAGAATCTTTGTAAAAAGTTGATAAAATAGAAAAAAAGCAGGAGATTCAAGGATGAAATCAGTTGGTTGTGAGTCAAAACTCATTTAGAAATGACAGAGACAATGATTCGGATGAACAACTATATGCAGCTCGAGAGAGAAATTCAGGAGTTGAAGGTTTAAAATGAAGGAGAAGGACTTGTATTTATCGGGGAAGGTGGCACTTTGGTGCGGATGCGCATTCGGATGAACTGGGCCAGGCCTATTCGCACTAATGTGCCAGACCTAAAAGCCCAAATGTTGAATTTTGTTTAATTTGATGGTTTTAAGCGTTTTAAACGTATAGGTGCAATGTATAAGTGTCGTGCATAGGTAAAGGAATGTATAAATGTATTTTGCATGTATAATAAGTATGAATGCGCATGAATTTGCATGTAAAAGTTATCAAGTATGTATGTAACAAGAATAATCGACACGTATTTATGAATAATGAATAACAAAAGTATATAAAGATAGGATTTCCATTATGATTCAAGTCTCAGATTACAATTTATGAAATGGAGTATGAATACAAGGAATATAAGTTTCCATAAATGGAAAGTACAACAAACTTGCTAAGTAAGGAAAGTTACAAAAAGTGAGGCCTTATAGTCTCCCCTCCTTTAGGAAATTTCATCCCGAAATTTAGGAAGATGCAACTAATAGATGTGGATACTTAGTCTTTATATCATTTTTGCATTCCCAAGTAAACTCAACGCCACGCTTTCCTTCCCATTGTACCTTAACAATAGGAATTCGACTGCGCCTCAATTGCTTGACACCTCGATCCATGATCTTGACAGGTTTCTCCACAAAGTGCAGAGTCTTGTTGATTTGAAGATCTTTGAGTGGAACTTGAAGTCCTTCTTCAGCTAGACATTACTATAAGTTGGAGACGTGAAAGGTAGGATGTACATTGTTGAGCTCTTGAGGTAGGTCCAGTCGATAAGCTACTTTGCCAATCCTTTCGAGAATCTTGAAAGAACCTATATAGCAAGGAGCGAGTTTCCCTTTCTCACCAAATCGAACTGCACCCTTCCAAGGGGATACCTTGAGAAGTATAAAGTCACCAATGTTGAATTCCAAAGGTTTGCGACGCTTGTTGGCGTAACTCTTCTGTCGGCTTCTGGCTTTAAGCAGGTTGTCTCGAATTTGTAAAATCTTGTCCGTCGTCTCTTGTATAAGCTCGGGACCAGTGATTTGAGCTTCTCCAATCTCGTTCAAACAAATAGGCGAATGACACTTACGACCATACAATGTCTCGAACGGTGCCATTTGAATACTGGCATGGAAAATGTTATTGTACAAGAATTCAATCAAAGGCAAGTGCATATCCCAGTTGCCACCAAAATCGATTACGCAAGAACGAAGCATATCCTCTAGAGTTTGGATAGTATGCTGGATTTGACCGTTAGATTGAGGATGAAAAGCAGTGCGAAGGTTGAGATGAGTACCCATAGCTGATTGAAATGTTTGCCAAAGACGGGAAGTGAAACGACCATCACGGTCTGAAATGATGTCAATAGGGATACCATGACGACAAATGACTTCATCCGTGTAGATACGAGCCAATTTCTCGACCTTGTAATCTTCACGAATGGGGAGAAAATGAGCGGATTTGGTTAATCGATCAATGATCTCCCAAATACTGTCATGACTAGAAGAAGTATGAGGAAGCTTAGTAATAAAGTCCATCGAAATGCTCTCCCATTTCCAGACAGGAATTTCAGGTTGTTCCAGCAAGACAAAGGGACATTGATGTTTAGCTTCAACCTTTGAACAAGTAAGACACTTCGTAACGTAGGTGGCGATATCTTTCTTCATTCCAGGCCACCAATAAGACTTACGCATGTCGTGGAACATCTTATCAGCACCAGGCTGAATAGAATACCTTGATTTGTGTGCCTCTTTCATCAGAAGTTCTCGAAGGTTATCACGATTAGGAATCTAGATATGATCGAGATGATAAAGAATACCATTGGATTTAGTTACAAGACTCTCTTCAGCACCCCATTGCATCTCGTTGCAGAGGTTACCCTTGTTAAAAGACACGTATTGAGCTTCATGAATGCGGTTTTGAAGATCGTTGAAGAGTTGGAAACATTGAATACCCTTGACATGAGTTTTACAACTAAGTGCGTCAGCCACGACATTCACCTTACCTGGATGGTAGCGAATTTCACAGTCATAGTCGTTTAATAACTATACCCAGCGATGTTGATGCATGTTCAGTTCTTTTTGGTCGAAGATGTGTTGAAGGCTCTTACGGTCGGTGAAGACCACACACTTAGTACCACAAAGGTAGTGTCGCCATATCTTTAACGCAAAAACAATTGCACCAAGTTCAAGGTTGTGTGTAGTGTAGTTCTTCTCATGTACTTTGAGTTGCCTCGATGCGTAAGCGATAACATTGTCTCATTGCATAAGGACGCACCCAAAACCAAGGTTTGAAGCATCGCAATACATGATGGAGTCGTCATTACCATCGGGAAGAGTAATGATAGTAGCATTGCAAAGTATATCCTTGAGCATTTGGAAAGACTCCTCTTGTTCAGGACCCCAAACAAAAGGTTTATCTTTTTTAGTCAAGGAGGTGAGAGGAACACGATTTTCAAAAAGTTAGAAATGAAACGATGATAGTAACTAGCTAAACCAAGAAATGAACGAATTTCAGACGGAGATTTAGGAGAAATCCAATTCTTCACAGCTTCAATCTTTGTAGGGTCAACGTGAATACCAGGTTCGTTAACGGTGTGCCCAATGAATTGAACTTCTTTTAGCCAAAATTCACACTTGGAAAATTTGGCGTAAAGATGTTCAGCGTGTAAAAGCTGAAGGACAAGACACAAGTGTCGCTCGTGCTCTTCTTGTGTCTTGGAATAGATGAGAATATCGTCGCTGGAGACGACCACAAAACATTCTAATTAAGCCTTGCACACACGGTTCATCAAGTTCAAAGGGCTTGACCACGAACTTGTAATGACAATTACGCGTACAAAACGCGGTTTTGAGTATATCTTCTTCTAGAACTCAAAGTTGATGATAACCAGAACGGAGATCAATCTTGGAAAAGCAGGTCGCGCCTTGCAATTGATTGAAGAGATTGTCATTGCGTGGAAGAGGATATCAGTTTTTTATTGTAAGCTTGTTGAGCTCACGATAGTCAATGCACATCCGAAAAGATCCATCCTTCTTCTGGACAAATAGAACGGGAGCGCCCCAAGGAGAAGTACTAGGGTGTATAAAGCCTTTATCAAGAAGCTCTTGAAGTTGGCTCGACAGCTCTTGCATTTTCGAGGGTGCTAAATGATAAGGAGACTTAGCGACAGGCGTAGCGCCAGGCACTAAATTGATACGAAAATCAACAGAACGAGCACGCAGAGGACCAGGGAGATCGTCAGGAAAAACATCAGGGAAATCACAAACAATAGGAACGTCACTTATGCTTAAGCCTTTATCCTTCTTTTCCATGACGTGGGCAAGAAAGGCGAAAGAACCCTTGCGCAAGTATTTGTTCGCTTGAGTACACGATATAAGCTTGAGACCTTTAGAAGATTTCTCACCATAGACGTGTAAGGAATCACCATTTGGAAGAGGAATACGTATGAACTTATCGGAGCAAACAACTTCAGCACGAACTCGCCTAAGCCAATCCATGCCTACTTTGATGTCGAAACTACCCATTTGCATAGATATGAGGTCGATTGGAAATGTAAGCTCGTTGAGATTCAAAGAGCACTTAGAAAGGACAGAAACGACAGCGAAAGATTTACCATTTGCGACTTCGACAGCAAACGACTTGGGCAACTTAGATCTTCTACACTTAAGCAAAGGCTCGAATTCGACAGATACAAAACTTTTATCCGCGCCAGTATTAAATAAACAAGATGCATAGAGATTGGTAACAAGAAACGTACTGTTTATGACATAATTGGCATTCTGCGCCTGTGCGGCGGTGTTGACGAATGCTCTGCCTCGAGCTTGTTGAGGTTGCTGTTGCTATTGCTATTATTAGTTGTCATTGTTGTTGGCGCGTTGTATGCAAGAGTTGGCAAGATGATTCGGGTCACCACATTTGTAACACACCCGACCAGTGTTGGCCTATGGTTGAGCTTGGTTAGGGGCACGGTTCTGGGCTACAAAGGCCTGGTTTTGATTGGCTGCTAGTGGTTTATGCATTAAGGGGCAAAGTGCCCATACCGATTGTAGTTTGTGCACAGGCGGCATGGTGTGTTGGTCGGATGGTGGTACAGACAGTTGTTACACTTGGGTTGAGTCCTAGTGTACGCTTCGCATTGCGGTTCAGGGGGAGGAGTAGCAGGAACAAATTGAAGGGGTTTAGGGTTTTGCGGAGTGACAACGGTAGAATTTTTGCTTGAAGCCTTCCGCTTGTTGCCCTTGTTTTTCTTGGATGACTGCGGGGGGAGGGTTCAACGGTGGTAGTATCAGTTGTGGCTTGGTGTGCGTTCTTCGATGGAACTTTGTCAAAAGTCCCATGAATAACACAGTTGTTGGTGAATTGACTCTATGAGGCTCATGATTGAAGTGGGGAGGAAATGGATGTACTTGATGATGGCTTTGTCAACAGTGTTGACTTAGCCAGAGCACAAAATGCTTAACTGCTTGAATCGGGAGTTGAGGCCAGCATTATCATCCCTGATTTGCTTCAGATTCCAGAATTCGTTTTCTAGTTTCCGAAGTTCATAGGGAGGGAAAAACTCATCCCTCATCAGCTTCTTCAATTCAGCCTAGGGTAGAGCATGGGCTACGTCGTTCCCTCGAGTATTGCGCTTAGAAGTCCACCAATCGAGAGCTATCGATCGGAACACTCCTGTTGTGTCGAGGGTCCGAAGGTTGTTGTGACAACCCGAGTTTTCAAGGTCTATCCTCGCAATTGTGTACTTGTAATAAGTTATGTAGCATTATGTGCACCTTGTATTGATTGATAATTTATGGTATTGTGTATGTGATGTGCTACTACTTGAAGGATTAAGGTTAATGATTACTAAATTGATATGTGCCTATGAGTGAATAAGTTTAATAAACTTAACTGTTTACAT
Source organism: Helianthus tuberosus (assembly GCA_030545235.1). Taxonomy (NCBI): domain Eukaryota; kingdom Viridiplantae; phylum Streptophyta; class Magnoliopsida; order Asterales; family Asteraceae; genus Helianthus; species Helianthus tuberosus. The sequence goes on along the minus strand of JARYGA010011515.1, from coordinate 122,168 downwards.
TAGGGTTTCGTCATAGGTCACCTCCACGAAACCTTAGGGGTTTTCACCACACACTTATCTCGACGAAACCTGGAGTTTCGCCATGGCCATCACGATGAAACTCAGGGTTTCGCCGGCCCATCTTACCCCGAAGCCCAGTAAGGGCCCAACATTTTAAAACCCACATATATAGCGAGGAAGGGTTACGTAAGAACGGATAGGTGATCAGTTATCAAACCCTAGAGTCTCTCTTTCTATTTCCCTGTGCGACGGCAACCCATCTTCTCAGATCAGAGCTGTAATCTTGCGAAACCTATTCCTCATATCTCCCGGCAACCATATCTCGGTTAGTTCGCACTGTTGTTTTATCATACATGAATAGTTAGTAGAATCACTACATGTTTGTATGCATATACATAGATCTGATTGATGATGTTCTGTGAGTTATGAAATACATGTTTGTAGATTAAGAATGGTCTCGTAAACTGATTTGGATGGATGGTCGTTTTCAATATGTTTGCCGATGCATTGCAACATGATGTTGATGATCTGATAGGCTAATATGAGATGATGATGAACTGGTTAATAGTTAGGATGCCTTTCTGTTGTCAACATGTTAAGACTAGATCGAATTGTTGTGATTGAGTTCACTTAAGATCACTGCTCATGTGTTGTTTGATGCGATATATCATGTATGATTGAATGAAAATATGATACAGAATGTATATGTCAATGATCAAATTCGTGGCTAGGGTAAATGATTGATGGTTAACTGATAGTTTGTAATTAGGGTTTTGGTGATACGTAACTGTTTGAGAAGAAACCCTTACCTCGACGAAACCCCCATAACCCGACGAAACCTTGGAGTTTCGTCGTGACTTTTCGTCGTGGTCCCTATCGACGAAACTTAAGGGTTTCGCCGTGAAGCTTATCATGAACAGTGGGTTAATATGTTTACGTATACTGCATGAATGTTAGAAACTGGTTTTGTCACTTACTGTTGATGATGTCACCTTAAATATAAATGAGTTGATTAACTGCTAAGTGCTATTTGGTGATCACTGATGTAATACCCATTATGATTGTATTTATACGTGAACTGCGTGAATGTAAACTGATTGTATATACGTGCATACCATAGGCTTAACTGATTAATTGGAAACGAGTAGTTAATCTTACCGAGCAAACCGAGGTGAGTTGACACACTTTCTAAGGCATGGGATTCCCGGTGTTTGGGAATGGGTTAAAGAATTAAAACGGAACCTGCATATCCTCCTTAGGTAGGATATGTACGGCCATCCTCCTTGGGTAGGATGCCAATATTAATCCTGCGTATTCTCCATGGGTAGAATACGTACGTTCGTCCTCCTTGGGTAGGACAACAACCTTAACTTACTAGGCAAAACTCTATCATGAAGTCCCTCATTTTTATATCGACTTAATCGCCGGGCCAATGGCGAGCGGGTCATTAGTTAATAGCGCTATTAGGTTCGACAAACCTCACACCGTGTCGTTCGGACGGGCGTGTACTAATGGATCTTGGCAAACTGTCAATGATGATAGACATTGACGTAGGGCACAACTATTGTTCGTCAGTTGTCGATATGGTAACGGTCTAGTGATTCACATGGGGAAGCCCCCACTGATTTTGGATACGGTTTGGGAAATAAATGAAACTGGTTAACTCGTGGTTTACGAAACAACTTATGGTTTTCAAAACAAACTGGAACAACTAAACAAACCAACTGTGAACTCGCTCAACTTTGTTGTTGACTCGTTGTTACATGCCTTGCAAGTCGTTAGATGCTTATGGAGCTTGCACGAGGAGGAGGTCGTTGTGGGATATGGACTGTTATGTCCCGTACATCACATTTGAAACTTTAAACTATGTTTTAGTTATTTAAACATTACTATGCTTCCGCTGATTACTTAAACATGTTTGGTTTCTTTTAAACACCAATTATATTGGGATTGGTTTATTTACTTAATTGCATAGTTCAATATGATTGGTGGCTGGATCCTGGTCAGTCATGCCTCCAAGCGGTGATACTCCGCATGTGGATTTTGGGGGTGTGACAGATTGGTATCAGAGCCAGGTTTTAGTGAACTTGGTTTTAAAAAATAGCTTTTTGATAAAAACCAGACTATAAACTGAACAATGCTCAACGATCCACAACGACGCTTCGCTCCACGTGCAAGACTCAACATTCTAGGTGATATGGTTTATGTTTATATTACCTACCTATTAGTTACATAGTACTTTATTCATGGTATGTTTTGGTTAACATAGCAACTATTGTTTGCAACACATGTGTGCTTACTCTCTTCTGTCATCGTACTCTCTTCTGTCATCGTACTTTCGCGACATATAGTACTTTATTCACTCATGTTTCCTTTGATATGAAGATCATGAGTGGGCGTGTCAACCTAACTCAAGCCCAGCTAACGGCTTTGATCAATGAACAAGTTACTGCAGCACTCGCAGCCGCTCAGGCAGGAGGTCAACAAGCTCAGCCTCTTGTTTGTACTTTCAAAACTTTTATGGACTGCCGACCTACTACTTTCAACGGCACTAAGGGAGCTGTAGGCCTCCTTCACTGGTTTGAGAAGCTCGAGTCTGTCTTCGAGATGTGTGAATGCCCTGAGGCTCGTAGGGTGAAGTATGCTACTGGTACCCTTGAAGGTATAGCGCTCACGTGGTGGAACGCTCAGGTTCAGATGTTGGGGTTGGTTGTTGCTAATGCCACCCCGTGGAATGATTTCAAGGAATTAATCAAGGAAGAGTACTATAATAGTGATGACATCCACAAGCTGGAAGTAGAGTTCTTCAACTTAAAGATGACGGGGTCAGAAATTGAAGCGTACATGAAAAGATCGAACGAGCTGGCTATCTTGTGTCCTACAATTGTGGATCCCCCTATTAAACGTATCGAGCTGTACCTTAAAGGTTTAGTGCCAGAGATCCAGAGCCATGTGACTGCAGCAAACCTCGCCACTATCCAGCAAGTTATTCGTTTAGCTCATCGTCTCCCTGATCAGGCAGTCGAGTTGAACAAGCTGCCCAAGCGTATTGGTACTACCACTGCTACTACTACTTCTGATGCCCCCAGCGACAACAAGCGCAAATGGGATGGAGTCTTAAGCAAGGGTTCAACATCAGCACAGTCTCAGTCTCAGCAGCAAAAGACTGATGACTACCAGAGTCCTAGTCAGCAATCTTCTGGTTGTCAAGGGCAGGGTGGATATAGGGGAAACCACCCCAAGTGCAACCGCTGCAACAAGTATCATAGTGGGCAGTGCAACAAGGGTCATTGTCTGAGGTGTAACAAGTTTGGTCATGAAGCAAAGGATTGCAGGGGCGCTCGACCTGCAAATCAGAATCGTCAACAACAGCCACCAGCTCCACAGAATCAGCCGTAGCAACAACAGGGTAACAAGGGATGCTATCAGTGTGGTGCTAAAGGTCACTTCAAGAGGAACTGCCCCCAGTTGAACCATAATCAGAACAACAACAATAATCTGGGGAACGGGAACAATAACAGGGGTAACAATGATGGCAATGGGGCCAGGGGACGTGCTTTCGTGCTTGGTCAGGGTGACGTGAGGAATGATCCCAACGTCGTGATGGGTAAGTTCCTACTGGACGACTTTTATGTTACTATTTTATTTTATTCGGGTGCCGATACTAGTTATGTGTCTTTAAAAGTTAGTCAAATGCTTAAGCGCACTCCAACACTTTCGAACACCAAACATACGGTAGAGCTAGCAAACGTTAAAAGTCTAGAGGCCACACACATAGTTAAGGGTTGTAATCTCGTCTTAGCTGGTCAGACCTTCTCTATCGACCTTATTCCTATTGTACTTGGTAGTTTCGACGTTGTTATTGGGATGGATTGGCTATCTCGACATCAAGCGGAGATTATTTGCAAGGACAAAATCGTCCGTATTCCTCGTTCTGGTGAAGAACCCCTCATGATTCATGGCGACAAGAGTGGTGCTGTTGTGAGCATCATCTATTTCCTTAAGGCCCAGAAGTGTTTGCGAAAGGGGCACACTGCTATTTTAGCCCTCGTCACTAACACCTCAAGGAAAGAGAAGAAGATAGAGGATATCCCAGTTGTACGTGACTATCCTCAAGTGTTCCCTGAGGAATTGCCTGGTCTATCGCCTCTTCGCCAGGTCGAATTTCAAATCGAGCTAGCTCCTGGAGCAACGCCCATAACTCGCGCACCGTATCGTCTAGCTCCATCAGAACTTGAAGAACTGTCCACGCAACTACAAGAACTCTTGGAAAAGGGTTTTATACATCTTAGCTCTTCGCCTTGGGGAGCTCCAGTGTTATTTGTGAAGAAGAAAGGCGGTACCTTCAGGATGTGTATTGACTACCACGAACTCAACAAGGTGACTGTGAAGAATCTTTATCCTCTACCACGCATTGATGACTTATTTGACCAGTTACAAGGGTCTAGTTTCTACTCCAAGATTGACCTGAGGTCAGGATACCATCAGCTGAGAGTCTGAGACGAGGATGTCTCTAAGACAGCATTCAGGACTCGGTATGGGCATTACGAGTTTCTGGTTATGCCATTTGGATTGACGAATGCACCTGCAGTCTTCATGGATCTTATGAACAGAGTGTGCAAGCCCTATCTGGATAAGTTTGTTATTGTATTCATCGACGACATCCTGATCTATTCTAAGAGTCAGGAGGAACACGAGCACCATCTACGCCTTATTTTGGAACTTCTTCGAACAAAGCAACTTTATGCCAAGTTTTCGAAATGCGTCTTCTGGCTTCGTGAAGTCCATTTCCTAGGCCATGTGGTAAACAAGGATGGGATTCATGTTGATCCATCCAAGGTCGACTCGATTAAGAATTGTCCTGCACCCCGTACGCCAACAGAAATCGCCAAATCTTAGGTCTGGCGGGCTACTACAGAAGGTTCATCAAGGATTTCTCCAAGATTGCGCAACCTCTCACTTCACTAACCCAAAAGGGTGTCACCTATCGTTGGGGTGATGCACAGGATTCTGCATTTCAGCACTTAAAGGATAGACTTTGTAGCGCACCAATTCTCTCATTGCCTGAAGGCACAGACGATTTTGTGGTTTATTGCGACGCTTCCATCCAAGGACTTGGTTGCGTGTTAATGCAACGTGACAAGGCCATTGCCTACGCATCGCGCCAACTTAAGGTTCACGAGAAGAATTACACTACTCACAATCTGGAACTGGGAGCAGTTGTTTTCGCACTTAAGATATGGAGACATTACCTATACGGTACCAAGTGCACCATTTACACTGATCACAGGAGTCTCGAGCATATCTTCAAGCAAAAGGAGTTAAACATGAGACAACGTCATTGGGTCGAACTCTTGAATAATTATGAATGCGCGATCAAGTACCATCCGGGCAAAGCCAATGTGGTGGCCGATGCCCTCAGTCGAAAGGATACTACACCTAAGTGCGTGCGAGCGTTACAACTTACCATCCAATCTAGTCTTCCTACTCAGATACGAGATGCTCAGGTTGAAGCATTGAAAGCAGAGAACGTATGGGCGGAGTCCCTACGAGGATCAAGGAAACGGTTAGAACAAAAGGAAGACGGCGCTTATTACGTAACGGGGCGTATTTGGTCCCACTTTATGGAAACTTACTCAGTACATCCTGGTTCGGATAAGATGTACCATGACTTAAAGACTACATACTGGTGGACTAGCATGAAGGCCAACATAGCAACTTACGTCAGTAAATGTTTGACTTGTGCGAGAGTCAAGATCGAGTATCAGAAACCATCAGGCCTACTCCAACAACCAGAGATCCCGACATGGAAATGGGAGCAAATTTCCATTGATTTCGTTACTGGCCTGCCTAGATCTCAACGCGGAAATGATACCATTTGGGTGATCGTTGTCACACCCCGACCACGTAAAACAACAAACCGTGGCGGAAACGTCGGGGAGTGTTGTAACAGAATTATTGTTTCAAACCATTGTGACAACCCTCACAAAACCAGGTATACGTACAATTAATTTATATCCAATTTGTGCTTAATGATTGTGCTGATTACAACTGTTGATTTAACTACTTACTAATCTCTGATACATACATACTCATGCATCGTACCTTATTACTGTCACTTCATTTATTACACACAAAACAATAGTGACAAACTTGATGCACAAAAGCACAGTTAGTACAGTGAGCGGATAACCCAATAAACATGCTGACATAGCCAGCACTAGACAGACACTGTCTCTGAGGCCAGTATGACCCGGGAATAGATTACTACACTGATAGTGAGTGTAGGGAAGTGAGAATCATAAAACTGCGTCACTAGGTAATAGTTATAGTGTCGGGAAGTGCCTAAAACATACTTTAACTGCAAAATTCTGCACTTTTAAATAAAATTCAGCATTTAAATATGCTAGTATAGTGCAAAAACGGGGTAAAATAATACTAGACACTTTCCAAAGTGTCGGGAAATTTATTGTGTCACTAAAAATAATATTAAAGACACTTTAAATACTTATTTAGCACTTTAACGGATCAACATCCAACCGAACAACCGGACTTTACCCGGAACATAAAAATATTACCAAAGACATTGTTTATACTTTTCTGAGCTAGTTAGGGTCCCTGAACACCCTAACACCCTTTATATTAATAAACACATCAAGTATCCTAATTAAACCCATTTGTTTTCAACTAAACACTAACCATAACATTACAAACCAACCATACCCCCCCCCCTAGTTAGAACCGGTTGAGGAAGTGGGGGACACACCCCAAAATTTCTTGATTATTTTATTAATGTTGTCTAATATCTTGATGGCACATTATATGTTGGATAAAAACTAGAACTTGGTTTATAAAAATGCACCCAAGACATTCATTCTCTCACTTCTAACATCACCATCCATCAACAATTCACCTTCCTTCTTGCTTATGTTTGGCAGCCATCACTAACCACCATAGCACCACCATCAAGCCACTTTCTAGCCATTTTCCATACATACAAAGGTACAAGTGATCATACAACGAAGCTTGGTGTGTTCGGAAGCTCAAGGACCGCTCTCGTTTCCTTTTATCCACCACTTTTACGCTTTGAAACTCCCCTAGCCTTGTGCTAGTAGTAAGTGCCTTAGATCTTCATCTTGTTCATATTTTTGGTGGTTAATAGTTGAAAGAATGATAAAGTATTAAGAACTCTAAAGAACATCATCATGTCTTGAAGTTTAAACTAACTAGAGAAGATGTATGGTTAAGTGATGTTGAAATCATGATAAATCTGAAATAAACAAACCATAATCTGCTGTAACAGACTTATGATCTGATTTTAATCGTATTAGAAAGGATGGTGAACGTATGTGTGCGTTTTAGTAACATTTAACCTTTAAACAGCATGCTGATTTGCACTTTCAGCCAACTTTAACTGGCTGTAACAGGACCTTAATAAAACGGAAAATGTATTTTCTGAAGTCTAGGATTATGTATTATGAAATACGGTTCTAATGGCACCGGAATCATAATTTTTGGACTTCGTTTACTATTTTTAAAGTGTTGTTTTGAAACAGCAGCTAAAGCTGCATTTTTACAGCAGTAAATGGGTGTTGTATTTTTCATCATAACTTGAAATCGGTATAGGATTAGATCATGAAATGTGTACTGTAGATGACCACCGATGTATTTGTAATTCTCTCACTGGAATTTCGTAAATCGGACTCACGATGAATTTTAAATAAATAATTCCGCGGACTGTGGTCAGAAAAAGATAAATCTGATTTCAGTCTGGAAAATGATTTTCTACAAAATATTGGTGATGATTTGGACCCCGATATTTTTACACAATAATATTTGAAATGTATAAGAAATTCTGTAAAAATTTCGGAATTTTTGGAATAAGAAAACTATTTTATTAAAATACCCGAAAACAGCCCAGTTTTGTGTATTAAAACTGAATCGATATAAGTAGTATTTTGCATGCCTAAATGTCGGGTTGGTTATTTGAAAGTGATCTAACGTGATATATGTTAAAGAAAATGATACGCTTGTAAGCGTGGACACCTCCAGTTACAGAGGAAACTCTGGCGAAATTTTTCTAGAAATATAACACTTAGAAATATTTTTGGTGACAAGTGTTTATAAATATATTCTTAACTTGTTTTCAAAATATAAATTTCGCCATGATTTTTATTACAAAATAACCAAGTGTCGGAGGTGGATTTTCGTAAATGAAAACTTGCTAAATATATATTGAGAATATATATTGCATAATAAAACGCTTGTGTGCTTACGTGATTATTTTGTGAACTAGAGATATATTATTTTTAGGGAAAAATAATATTACTTGGAAATATCATGAAAATACGACTCCAAAATAATACCAACGCCCTCACAAATAAATATTTAAGTTACATCGGTATTGTTTATACAACGCGAACTCTAAAATGTAACTTGCGTATTTTCGGAAAATACTCTTAAATGTGTATTTTGATAAAGTACTATTTTGGAAAATTGTATGAAGTAAAATATAATATTGTTGGGAAAAATATGTGTATTTTGGAAACAGAATCACTGCATAAACAATTATTCCAGAACTAAATACAATTATTATAACTTGGAATAATACTAGAATCGTAACTCAAAAACATACATACTAAGACAAGGCACTACCTGTTCGTCTAATAGACGTTAGACCATTGTAGGTAGCCGTGTTTGCCACGGAGATTGGGGTTACACATACAGAAGACGCAATACAGTGAGTTCATGCCCCCCCCCCTTTTCTCTTAACTGTTTTCAGTTTTTATACTTCGGGGGTGAAATACATGTTACAATGATTACGAATACTTTTATACATGGTATGGTTAGCTTAAGGAGGGTTACTACTTAGATCATGTGAGTGGCTAGGCTGAAACTAGAGGCCATTAATCCTCATTGTAGGACCGAGGGTCATTAGCGATAGATCTATCTGGGTGTAGCGAGCCCAACCCCTGAGTCCGCTGAATGAACCAGGTGGTGACTTTGAGCCCGACGCAAAAATCTGCTAGGTTTGAGTCTTCCTACTGCACTTCACACATATCATTGGCTTTGCAACCCAATGGTGATCTCTTTTTCCTTATTTGCTACATACCAGGGATTTTCATACATACTGACATTTTTACAAGGGTTTATACAAACTCACCTACACATGAACTCGCTCAACTTTATGTTGACTTTTCAAACTACATGTATTTCAGGAAACTAACGGATCTGGCACGGTATGCACATATTTTCAAGTTGCGTTTGAATAAAGAAGTCATCCAGGGTTTAGAAGGTGTAACCTCTTCCTGGACGGGTTACATACCTCTAAACCTAGTGTTGTTTAAAGCCTTTTGCTAAGTTTTTACGAACTCATTAAATCAAGTCAAGGTTTGTAACTTATTTTGTGATTGATGTTTTAAGACAAGTATAATATGGTATTTTCTAAACCCTATTAATGGGTGAATATCTCATGTTTTTATCATATAGCATTGTTATGATTGTTGCCCTGGTATTAAGAAGTCACACCAAATATACCCACGCTTCCGCAAAGCCAGGGTGTGACAACCATGGATACAAAGAGTTTCGTTTTATTGAATAATAAACATTGTCTTAAAGTTAAACAAGCGGGTCAAACATAGTCTATCATCGTTATTAAATCACTAAGGCCTTGTCCAGATCCTATGTGACTCAAGCATCCTAGCAGTCAACATTAAGCAACATCACCTGAAACATATGTAAAAACAAAGTCAGCAAAGAAATGCTGGCGAGCACATAGTTTTTGTGTGAGTGTCAGATTCATGGCTCGTTTACATGTTGAAATAACTCGTACAACTTCGTTGTTCGATAGTAGAAAACCTTGTTTTGTAAAATGTTTGTATTGTAGAATGAATAACCAAGTCAAAACAGATTGGTTACAATTTATAAACCTTGTTGCCATGAATCTTAACCCAAAACATTCGTTTTCGTAAACCAAATCGTAAATCGTTCTCATAATAAAACTCGTATGGTTTATATCGTTTAGTAAACCTCGTTGTGTAACATCGTTTAACTCGTTCTCGTTATAGATCATCATTCACTTGTTTAAATCGTTCATAATAGTTCAATCGTTCAAAATCGTTCTCGTACAAATCGTTCTCGTTTTAATTGTGAAAACTACTTTTGGTCGTCTCGCAAATAACATTCAAACCTTTGTGACTCGTTCATCGTTCAACTCGTATTAACAAACCACCAAAGGGTAAGTTAACAATCATCAGATTCAGTCGTTACCCACCTAACCCACACATAACCATGGGTCCAGTCTGATAACGGGATTTGTCGGATCCTATGGTACCATAACCTAATACTGGTCAGTTCGGCCAAAATTAATGAATGCCATTCGTTATGTAACTACAACCAACAAGTTCGTTCACATTGTCGAAATCGTTATTAGTGTAGTATAAACCATCGTAATCGTTTTTGAAACCATCGTAATCGTTTTTGAAACCATCGTTAAAATATCGAAATCGTTTTGATACATATGAATCACCCCAAAACAATCGAAAACAATAAAAAGAGGGGATCTGTGTACTCACCTTTGGGTGCGTTTTTATACGTTACACAATCCCTCAATTTATTCGTCCTAAATTAAATAAGAATGATTTAATAATCAAAAACTCACAAAAATACCGAAGTTTCTCTGATACTTAGAATTTTCACATAACTTTGAGATTTCTCGAAAAGTTATTATTTTTTATTATCTTGGTGTATTTGTATATATGTACTCAAGCATAACACACATAATCTTGTCAACACTAACACATGATCATACACATATTGTAAAACACATAGCACATTGTAAAAAAATAACCCATGAACAACCCATTCTAGTGTATGTTGAAAAACACTTATTTTAGCGTTCCGGTAACATTTTTGGGCGTCGGAAGTCACGTATGACTAACCAAACACCAAGTAAACATAATATAAGTTAAAATACTTATTTTTATATCAAAAATATCAGTTTTATTACTGATCCAAAACAGTTTTGTAAAAATCCTCCGAAAAGGCGATTTTTAACAGTTTTACCGCATAGTTTTGCATCAAACATTACCCGAACCATCCCAAATTGAAATGACTTGAAATTTTAACACAACCCATGTTATTTACTGAATAAAATAATGGTTATACTCATGATAGTGCAGGTCTTAAACAAAGCACATAAATCATGCAAATTTCACATAATTTACCACTTTTTAAGCTATATGTACAACATACAAAGCTATCAAACCTATGTCAAAGTTTTATGTCCTTATAATATACCAAATAATGTTATTTTTAGTGTTTGTAACCTGATCTAAAACATTTTTGTCATACAACCCTTTTTTACCATTTCTTGAGCTTTACATCAACATGTATCTTCATGTACAAGTGCCTAAAGCATACTATCATAGCAACATCATTTTTTTATGAGTTTAAAAGCCTAAAATATGTGATATATTCAGATTTATTTGCTGATGTAATTTACATTTAACATATCATACATAAATCACCAAATACTTGCATTTTTACCACCATTCAAGAACATGTAACAACATAAACAAGTACTTAACAAGATATCAAACTTCAAAACTCATATACACACATACATATGTACGGTTATACATACATATATGTACATCACCATTTTATTTGTATCAAGACCCATTTCATTTTAGATTTCAAGTTTAGTGAAAATCCCAAGATTCAAGAGAAACTTCAAATCATCAAGAACAACCAAGAATCTAAAGTATGATTTAAACATAAATGTTATACCTTCAAGATTCAAGTGGGTTGTGGGATGAGATTTTGATGATAGGAAGCTTGAAATTACTTGAATGCACCTTGGAAACCCCTTTAGATCTTCACACCAACTTGAAGGTTGCTAGAAATGAGCTTGAATTATGAAGAACAGGATTGCAAAGTGAAGATGGAGGTGATGGTGGGTGCTTACGATTTGAAGGGAGAGAGAAGAAGGAAGGTTGAGTGTTGTGGGAGTGAGAATGATCTTGGAAAGATTAAGTAGAAGATATAAGGAGATATGGGGCTAGCATGCACATACAAGTGTCATACAAGATCAAATGAAATATTGAAAGATCTAGGCAAAAATCTTGGTGGGGTCCAACATATATATAACCGTAATATATATGGGGAGGGGGGTAAGTGTAAATTTTTGTATAAATAGGCTATATGTAGGCTAAAACGGGTGTTTAACTGGATACCGGGTATTTTATCTAGCATTTAAATCCCGGTTTATGGCGTTCTAAATTATTTTTATTATTCTATAAAAATAAACTCGCCAAAATATTGCTGAAATAAATTTCAGTTGCCAAGACTGATTGCGTTGTCCGTGTTTCGCAGTAGAAACACTGTGTCACGCAGAAACACGCGGTACGCGCTTAAACTTGAAAAATAACGTTTTTTTGGCATTTTAATTTATTTTTCAACATGGACCTGATTAAAAATAAAATTTAATCATAACAGAGTATTTTTGGGATTTAAATCTTATCCGGGCGGTCACCAACGTTCGTTCCGCAGTTTTGTCGTAATTAGTTCTTTTAGTTCAAATAAACGTGTTTTTGCCATACCGAATCCTTCGAAACTTATTTCTAAGTTATGTAAAGGATATTTTGGGTATGTTTGGCTTAGGTCACAGTTCCAGAGTGTACGTCGCGTTAAACTAATTGCGTTTATGCACCATTTTGCGTATAACCTTCCAGAAAGCGATTAAAGCTTGAAATTGGAATCAAATCAAATTGTAAAATCATCACACATGTCACACCCCATGTAGCAACTCTCACTAAAAGTCCTATTTAGTATTATAATTAGTCCAAAAGGAAACCTTAATTGAGAAACCCAAGTGATTCTGCAGAAACCCTAAGATTTCCAGAACAATCAGAATCAGGATTAGGGCCTCTAAAACTCAGGGGGGGTATTTTCCATTGATGATTATCCATTTATATTCGTTGTCAGAATAGAATTTATCAATTTTGTTGACTCAGCAGGCCTAGTCTCACACGTAGCTACCCTATAAGAAGGAGGTGTCCCTTACGGACCGTAAGGGAGAATTGTTACGGTCCGTAAGCTAGTCAAAATCGGTGTATAAATAGCAGACATAGGCACTTAGTTTCTGGAGTTTGAGCGACGAGAAAATTCGTTATATTCTCTGAGTTTTGGTCCGATTACTACAATTAACACACACGATCACTAATTGATGCTACGATACAGGGTATTAATTCAATCGCTGCTACGATTCAATGTCCGATCGATTGAAACTATCCGATAGATGTTTAAGTGCTACTCAAATTGGGTTTATACTTTGTCATTCGTCGTGATTTCGACAGGATGTTTGAGTGTTGTCCAAAATCGGGCTATACTCTGTCATTCGTTGTGAATCCGCTGGATGTTTAAGTATCGCACTTTGTCATTTGTTGTGAGGGTTTGATCTCGTGAGTTATCGTAAAAGCTGTATTAAGTTACTTACCTAGTTTCGTGTGCAAATTAGGTTATTAAGCTTATCAGTAGGCTAAACTCTACCTCATACCAAAGTAGCTGCTAATTCTCAGAAAGAGTTAGAATCAGGAAGCTTGTTAAATCAAGGTGAGTTCACAGACTTTCTACAAGGCACGGCCATCCTCAGTAGGTAGGATGCCACTCCACTAATCTTCGCACACATGTCTGGGAGACCGCGATACATACGAATTCTCCAGAGTGCAGAATAACGTACGTTCGTCCTGGTTAGGACAACAAAACAAAACATATATTCGGGATAATCCTACGGGCTAGTAAGCCAGAGAACAGAAACGTGAATTCACTCAACTTTGTTGTTGACTCGTTGTTACATGCCTTGCAGGTCGTTAGATCCCTAGCTTAAGGAGCTTGCACGAGGAGGCGTGGTCGTTGTGGGAAAACATTTCAATTAATATTAAACTTATGTTTTGTGCTTCCGCTATAAACTCAAACTATGTTTTGACACCAATTGTATTGTGTTGGATTTTATAAAATTTACTTACATGCTTTGTTCAATATGATTGGTGGCTATGATCCTGGGCATGTCACGCCTCCAAGGCGGGGTGGGGTTTTTGGAGGGTGTGACACCCCGACCGCGTAAAACAACAAAGCGCGGCGGAAAACGTCGGGGCGTGTTGTAACAGAATTATCGTTTCATAACCATGGATACAAAAGTGTTTCATTTTATTGAATATTAAACATTAACATTGTCTTAACATAGAACAAACAAGTTACATATCGACTAATATTGTTATTATGTCACTAAGGCCTCGTCCAGATCCTATGTGACTCATGCATCCTAGTAATCATCATCAAGCATCAATCCCTGACACATATGAGAAAACAAAGTCAGCAAAGAAATGATGGCGAGTACATAGGTTTTATAGGAGTGTCGGATTCATGGCTATTTTAAATGTTGCAATACTTTATTAAAAACCTTGTTTTGAAAAGAGTATTATATTGCAACTAAATTAACCAACTCAAATCAAGATGGTTATGGTTTAGAAATCCTCGTAGCCATGATTCTTAACCCAAAAACATTTGTTTTAGTAAGGCAAATTGTAAAACATCGCGTAATAACTTGTAAATAAAACTCGTATATTGTTTTGAAAACATCGTTGTGTGACATCGTTTCACTATCGTTTACCCAAGTGAACTAAATAACGCCACGGCATGTAATATGTTGAAAACACTTATATATAAGAAGTACCAGCGGCGTATCTACCATGTTTTCACTACATTACACCCGTCTCGTTATCTAAGCACTAACCAAAAATCAATCGTTTACCCCAAATCATTTAACATCATTTCCAAATCGTTTACTCGTTTAAATCGTTTAATCGTTCAAATCGTTCAATCGTTCAAATCGTTCAATCGTTCAAATCGTTCTTGTTTTAAGTGTGAAACTTATATATGGTCGTCTCGTTAATAACATTCAAACCTTTGTGACTCGTTCATCGTACAACTCGTTCTTGCATTAACAAACCTCCATAGGGTAAGTTAACAATCATCAGATTCAGTCGTTACCCACAACACCCACACATAACCATGGGTATAGTGAAATAACGGGATTTGTCAGATCCTATGGTACCATAACCTAATACTGGTCGGCTTGATCAATGCTAATGAATGTCATTCGTTATGTAACTACAACCAACAAGTTCGTTCACATTATCGAAATCGTTATTAGTTTAGTATAAATCGTTCTATTCGTTTTTGAAATCATCGTTTAAACCTTGAAAACATTTGTACATATGAATCACCCCAAAACAATTGAAAGTTGTAAAATAGGGGAACTATGTACTCACATGTAGTGCAAGGTATCCTCAATCAATAGTACTTCAACAAATTCGAGTAAACCAGAGAAATCACGTAGCACCTAGTAATTGAATCACTAGTCAAACAATAGACGCCTAAATCGGAAGATCGGACAGAATGAGGTCTTGTAAACCAAATGAGTGTTGGAACTCATGTAATATGGTTTAACAAAGCCTACATCCTAAATGAAACCTAGCCTAAGTGCTTTCGACCCATCGCGACCCATTAAGGTATCCTCAATCAATAGTGCAAGGTTACATATGCTAAATTACCAATTATACATGAAAAGGGTATTCTGGTAATTTACCTAAGGCATATAAACTACTTATCATACAACTACCTAAACTAGGTGACCATAAGGTATAACCTCGGAAGGTTATTCCCTATACTACTATGGTCACTAACCATGTTTGGTCGGATCCTAAGATCGACCAAACGGGTCGTGTTCGGAAGTCTAAGCGGGTGTTTAGTCCGCTTGACTTACGACTCTACACAAGCACTAAACTAAAAAGTGACGAGCTAAACATGCTAAAACATGTTTAGTTAAGTTAGAAAACAGGTTTTGATATCAAAACAAACGGTTTTGATATCCTAGAGTAGTTTGATTACAAAATACGCAAGAATGCGCATTTTGGCCGAAACTACAACTCGTCACTGAGTCTAGATAACGTGGTAATCAGTAGGTATAGACACAAAGGACTATAACCATCGTGATTACGCTCACGTTATGAAGTTCAAACGAACTTCACATTGACCATAAACTGGTCAATGTAGAAAGTCAAACGCAGTTTGACTTTAACGTAAAAACGAATGAAAAGAACGAAAGAATACTTACAAAGGGTCCCCGCAAGATTTGATTCCAAGTAATCTCAGGTAGGAAGTGAGTAATCACAACTACTTAGAGAAAAACTCAGATCAAATGTGGGTTTTGCAATGGGGATGGAGGGGTATTTATAGTTTTACTAGGACCGTTAGGATCGTTTATCGAAAATCATGCCTCAATCTCATCCCTACACTGGTTGAAATACTATGGTACATCAAATTGGCCCCCCATCATCAGGAAGAGCCAAGTTCAATTAGGATTAGAAGTGCTTAACAGCTGTTAACAACTGTTTTAGAAGTTTCTAATCAGCTGGGAGTCCCTTACGGACCGTAAGGTTGAGGGCTGACGGTCCGTAAGCCATCAACTTTGCTGAAATGACAGTTTTGGTCCCTGCAGCTCCAAACTTGGTTTTCGATGCATTTTTGACACGTTTAAACCCCGTTAACCTCATTTCAAAGCTCTAAAATGAAGTTAAAGTATAGGGAGTTTAGAATGTGCTCAAAAATATCTCAGATGTCGGTTCGTTTGGTCGTACGGTTGCGTTGTTCGGTTAATTACGACGGAAGTCGTAACGAACGCAAAAACGATCCAAATTAAGCGACGAATGGAATTTTATCATGCGAAACACTAAAATAAAATATTTTAATGCTTACATAAATTTTTGGATGTCCGGATGTATTCAGAACGTAAGATATGCGTGAAAATGCAAACTTGTGCACTTTTTGACGCTTTTAGTCCCTGAATGAGCATAAAGTTTATTTTAGCATACCGAACCCATCAAAGCCTATTTCTAAGCTATGTAAAGGTTATTTAGGGTATGTTTAAATTATGATCAACTTCTGGAATGTTCATTACTATACAAATCGGCATAGTTTCGCAGTTTGACACATATAGTCCCTACGATCGAACAAAGTTGATTTCGACACACCAAACCATTCAAAACTTATTTCTAATTTATGTGGAGGTTATTTAAGGTATGTTAAGCCTATGTCACTATTTCGGAGTGTTTGTCGCGTTATACTGACTGCGTTTACGCACCAGTTTGCGTATAACCTTCCAGAACGCGATTTAGAGCTTGAAATTGGAATCGAATCAAATTGTAAAATCACTAAACACAATTACACATATAAAAACACCAAAGCACCTTGTTTTATTAATAATCATCATTGTTTTACATCGTAGATCGATTACAGAACACAGTTGTCACAGTCTCCCCTACTTCAGGAAATTTCGTCCCGAAATTTAAACTAGAGGGAGCTTGTGAAAACAAATGTGGATATTTCGTCTTCATCTGGTCCTCACGTTCCCAAGTAAACTCTGGACCACATTTGGATTCCCAGCGAACTTTAACCAAATGAATCTGTTTGTTCTTCAACTGTTTGTATGTACGTTCCACTATCTCCACCGGTTTCTCGACAAAGTGCATTGTTTCATCAATTCGAATCTCGTCGAGAGGAATGTGTAGATCAGCGTCAGCTAAACACTTTCGTAGATTGGACACGTGAAAAGTCGGTTGAATATTTCCAAGCTCTGGTGGTAGCTCTAGTCGATAGGCAACCTTTCCAATTCTTTCCACAATCTTAAATGGTCCAACATATCGAGGTGCAAGTTTTCCTTTCTTTCTATATCTCACGACTCCCTTCCAAGGTGAAACCTTGAGTAGGACACGATCTCCGACTTGAAATTCTAAGGGCTTGCGTCCCAAATCCGCATATCTCTTTTGACGGTTTCTAGCTATCACAAGATTATCGCGGATTTTCTTGATTTTGTCTGTTGTTTCCAGAACGAGCTCAGGTCCAGTAAGCTGAGCTTCACCGGTCTCGTTCCAACAGATAGGTGAACGACATTTTCGACCGTATAGAGCTTCGAATGGTGCCATATTGATGCTAGTGTGATAACTATTGTTGTAAGAGAACTCGATCAGCGGTAGATGAGAATCCCAATTACCACCAAAGTCTATCACACATGCTCTAAGCATATCCTCCAAAGTTTGAATCGTTCTCTCAGATTGGCCATCTGTTTAGGGATGATAAGAAGTGTTTAGATTCAGTTGGGTTCCCAAAGCAGATTGCATGGCCTTCCAGAAATGAGATGAAAATCGAGCATCACGATCAGAGATGATATCCAAGGGCACACCATGTCGTGTCACAATCTCATCAACATAAATCTTTGCAAGTTTATCAGCAGATAGATCCTCGCGAATCGGAATGAAATGAGCTGATTTCGTTAATCGATCGACAATAACCCAGATAGCATCATGACTTTTAGACGTACGCAGTAACTTAGTGATGAGATCCATTGCAATGTTCTCCCACTTCCAAACCGGTATCTCTGGTTGTACAAGCAAACCAGATGGTCGTTGATGTTCAGCCTTGACTTTGAGACAAGTTAGGCATTTCGACACATACAAGGCAACATCTTTCTTCATACCAGGCCACCAGACCTTAGTACAAAGATCCTTGTACATTTTATCAGCACCAGGATGGACAGAATATCGAGACTTATGAGCTTCGTCCATTACCAAGGTGCGAAGGTCGTCTTGTTTCAGAATCCACAATCGATCCATAAAATAGAGCAAACCATCGTCTTTCGCTTCGAGCATAAGCTCAAGTTGACGTGGTAATTCCATACCCATCAAATTTTGTGAAACACAAAATTGTTGAGCTTGAAGGACACAAGATTGAAGATCAGATAGAGTTCGAACAGAATGAAGCTTGACTCGTTCTTTTCGACTAAGGGCATCGGCTACAACATTCTCCTTACCAGGGTGGTAGCGAATCTCGCAGTCGTAATCGTTTAAGAGTTCAACCCAACGTCGTTGCCTCATGTTCAGCTCTATCTGATTAAGAATATGCTGGAGGCTTTTGTGGTCTGTGAAAACCACACACTTCGTTCCATAGAGGTAGTGTCTCTAGATTTTAAGCGCGAAAACCACAGCTCCTAACTCAAGATCATGAGTCGTATAGTTCTTCTCGTGAATTTTCAGCTGTCTAGATGCATATGCAATAACCTTACCTCGTTGCATAAGGATGCAACCAAGGCCTAAGTTGGACGCATCGCAATAGACAACGAAATCATCGCTTCCTTCGGGCAGAGATAGAACTGGAGCATCACATAACTTCTGCTTCAGCGTTTGGAACGCTTCTTCTTGCTTGGGTCCCCACTCGAAAGGCTTATTCTTCTGAGTCAAAGCAGTGAGTGGAACCGCAATCTTCGAGAAATTCGAAATGAATCGACGATAATAACCAGCAAGACCAAGAAAAGATCGAATCTCTGTAGGCGTCGTCGGTGTACTCCAGTCCTTAATAGCAGTAATCTTGGATGGATCCACATGAATACCCTGCTCATTGACTACATGACCCAAGAATCGAACTTCTTTAAGCCAGAATTCACACTTGGAGAATTTAGCAAAAAGTTGTTCCTTCTTTAGGAGTTCCAATTTTAAGCGAAGGTGTTGTTCGTGCTCGGCTCGAGACTTTGAATAAATCAAGATGTCATCAATAAAAACAATGACGAACTGATCCAAATAAGGCTTGCAGACCCTATTCATTAAGTGCATAAAGATAGCTGGAGCATTCGTCAAACCAAAAGGCATGACAGTAAACTCGTAATGCCCATATCTTGTGCGAAAAGCAGTTTTGGGAATATCTTCTTCGAGAACACGAAGTTGATGATACCCAGAACGCAAATCGATCTTGGAAAAGCATGAAGCACCCTGCAGCTGGTCGAAGAGGTCATCAATTCGAGGTAGGGGATATCGATTCTTGATGGTGAGCTTATTAAGCTCACGATAATCGATACACATTCGAAAAGATCCATCTTTCTTTTTCACGAAGAGGACAGGAGCTCCCCAAGGTGAAAAGCTCGGTCTGATGAATCCTTTATCAGATAACTCTTGATGCTGTTTTGATAACTCTTGCATCTCCGCCGGTGCAAGACGATAAGGTGCTTTTGCAATCGGGTTGGCATTGGGCACAAGGTCAATATGAAACTCGACTTGACGAACTGGAGGCAAACCAGGCAGTTCATCAGGAAACACCTCCGGATAATCCCGAACAATCGGAATATCCCGAATACTTTTGCTCTTGTCTTTCTCCTCGGTGACATGTGCCAGAAAAGCAACATATCCTTTTCGCAAATAACTTTGGGCCTTTGTACACGACATAAGCTTCAAACCGCCAGCTGGTTTCTCGCCACGAACTTCCAGAACATCGCCAGACGGAAGAGGAATACGAACGATCTTATCGAAACAAACCACCTCAGCGTGGTGTTTGGTTAACCAATCCATTCCAATGATAATATCGAAACTCCCAAGTTGCATCGGTGTGAGGTCAATAGGAAAAAGATGGTTATCAAGGTTCAACTGAAAATCACGAATAACAGAATCGAGAACCAAAGGTTTACCAGTAGCAACCTCGACAGATAAGGGTTTCCTCAGTTTAGTTCTAGGTATCGCAAGCAAAGGCTCAAAAGATAATGAAACAAAACTTCTATCGGCACCAGAATTAAAAAGAATAGATGCATGTTGATTATTAACAAGAAACGTATCATTGACAACAAAGGTACCTCTGACAACGAGGTTGTCAGCTCGAGCCTCGTTTGCATTCAGATTGTACGCTCGCCCACGAGTGGGATCGACAATTGGAAAAACAAAGAGGTATTGAAAACATCGACAAAACACAAGGAAGGCGATCATTCGTCCGTTACTTCGAACAAACAAACGACACGCAGTGACTAATCAAAGTAAATAGGTCAAAAATAATGTATCGCGAAGACATGCTCGCCTATAAGAGAACACTCACCCCAAGAGTTCCCAGGTAAGAGTGACTAGTCCGATTATGTGGATTTGTACGAACACTCTAGCCTTAGACAGAAAACTCAGAGTACAGGCACTCACTCTTCCAGTTTGCACGTGTTCACATTATTTAGACCCAAACTTTGACGAGATTTTGAAAACTCAGAAGGCACTAAGCCAAAAATGAGTTAAACTGGAAGGTTTCAAAACCTTACAACAGAGGGTTCAAAACCTAGTAATCAATCATCCTAGAATGGATGATTAATTTTTGAAGCAGATTCGAAATGTGTGTTCTCGTTGTGGTTATCACCTAAGGGTAGGTGACAGTTTTGTTTTAAAAAATCTAAACGCAAAGTTTACTTGTGTTGGGGTCCTAAAAGTTATAGTCTAGGTCAAAGCATTACTAATAACCTAATTCCCTATAACCATTGGCTCTGATACCAACTCTTCTGTCACACCCTGACCGCGTAAAACAACAAAGCGCGGCGGAAAACGTCGGGGCGTGTTGTAACAGAATTATCGTTTCATAACCATGGATACAAAAGTGTTTCATTTTATTGAATATTAAACATTAACATTGTCTTAACATAGAACAAACAAGTTACATATCGACTAATATTGTTATTATGTCACTAAGGCCTCGTCCAGTGTAACACCTCGCAAATTTCGGGTTAAATATTAAAACGACACGTGTCATATAAGACAAAAACGTGTTGAAAACCCGGATTTAATATAGATGTTTCGGTAGGATTTAAAGTGGCGTCATGTTAAATCGTTACCTCTGAACGACCTCAATTATAAATCCCAAGACCCGATATAATAATTTACACATCTACTACACTCTCAATTCAGAAGTTGGGTTCACAATAATGGAGGTTGAAAAGCATGATTTAATCTCACGAAGAAAAGCAATGGTAAACCGATGTTTTCGGATCTTGTATATGCAATCAATTGAAACAAAGGTTAATGGTAGGGTATGTTCAGCATATAGACACTTATTGGAGGCCCCCTACTGATAAAACAAGTCGTTTGTACCTGGTTGCCCTTTCGAAACACCAACAAACAACAAAATCAAAAATCTGATCTGCAGTAGGGCGTCGCGTAGCGCGACGGCCCCTCGCGCTACGCGAGGGGTGCCCAGCGACAGAACTACCTGCTATCGGCTGTTGTGTGCAATTGTGACCCTCTTGGCCGGTTTTTCTTGCATGTGAAGGACCCTTAGACTCCCCTACATGCTAGAGACATGTGTTTATCATTTGTGGCTGATCATAGACCCTTGTGTCAATACTTTGTGGTGTGTAAACCCATTATATAAAGACCCATTCATGTCACAAACATTCCTCACATCAATTGCAAACAATCTGATCATTTGAGGAGCCTTCAAAGCTGATACAAAGCATCCCTAATCATCATTAAACACTTGTAAGTCTATTAGTCCTTTCTTAATTATGTTTAGCTTAGTAAATAGCTTAAAAGTCAACATATCGTAATAAACGGTTGACTTCGGGATTAGTTAACGATAGCTCAGTCGTATGTCAAATTAAAAGTACCGTTAGATAGGTAATTACATGGGTATTAAACCCTTATAAGGGCACGTACCGAATCCAGACCTAACTAGGTCGTTTGTCGGGTCAAACGTTGACCGAAAAAGTCAACAGAAATGCCATTTGTGATTTAACGCGTGATTAGCAATCCGTGAGGCGTGTAACCTGTTCTAACCTTAATATAACATGGTAATAAGTATAAAAACTTGTTTACGCTTGCCCGACTCGACAAATTTCTATTTAAACCCGGTTCGGAACCGAAAGGCGCAAAACCTTGACTTTTGCTTTGACTTCGGTTCTGACCCGTTTTAGTTTGATTCGAAGATGCCTTAGTGCTTCATTAGAGTAGGGTTGCATGTTAGTATAAGTCTCTGTACTTGTTTCGTTGATTATCCGATGCATGCACACGTTTCCGTTAATCGCTTAAATTGGACCGTAATGCCCTTATGACCATACAACGAGAATTTTGAAAATGTGGAAGTACAATAATCTTAGTTACCGATTATTAAACATGTACGTAAATTTTCACGTCAATCGGAGGTCTAGATTAGGAGATATGCGCATTAGCGTAAATAATAAGCTTTTTATTAATTAAACGGCGCGATTAGCGCATAGCCTATCTAAACCCGATTTTCGGTACCAAAACTTTTACCCACTGATGTTAAATAATATTTTGGGATTTTTGAAGATTTTTAATTATTTTTAAACTGATCTTAAGCTAGGCTTATCGCATTGATTCGGTTAATACCGAATATGCCCTTTTAGGCCATAAAACGAGTTTTACGAATCCGTTTGATACCAATCCAATTGCCACTGATTTAAAATAATAAATAGAGTGTTTTGAGCCTGTTTTGCTGATCAGAAAACTCAGAATGGTATTTTAAACCGTACGTCGCTTAAAACGGCTTCATACGCGTATTAAACGCATAATTTGGGTTTAAAACCATTTTGGGAAATGAGACTCTTCACCAACTGTTGTGGTCTGTTAAAATTAATAATTTTGCTGATTAAATCAGACCCGTATCTCAGAAGTATTATAAGTCTCTTTTATAACCCTTAAAATGACCGAAATACCCCTACGGGGCGCATTTAGGGATTAAACTCGTTATGGGCATTATGGAAGATATCATAATGATATCACAACATATTTAAAGCGTATTAACTTAGGAAACCTGTTCGCGACCCTTTCGGTTACCCGTTATGCATTATACGCGTTCGGTTCGGTTTATGTAACTAGATTGCATAAACTAGCCGAAACGGGTCAAACGATATCATATTTATCTCAAAATCCAGAATGTGAATAGTAAACCCATATTGAACAAGTCCTCAAACTTGTCGGGTCTAAATCACATTCTATCCGGTCTTCGCTTAATCGTGCGTACGAACCGTATCGTTAAAACTAACCGGTCTAAGCTTAAGCTTAATTAAAGACCCGTTAGTATTCTAATAGGTTATATTAAAAAACCTTCGTTCCAGATTAGGAGCCCAGTAAAAGCTATCTGTACTTGCTGAATTGATATACGGCTGGGATTGAATTTATATTTAGCTCAGGTAAATACTTTTAACTTATTTTCCCTATACGGGCTTGGGTTACGGTACATAGCGTACCGCTTGATCGAGCATCAAATCTTCCACGCTTAGTGGTTAATTGAATAATTTGATCGGCTCGTTTTAAATAGATGTGTTTACTTTACAGCCTTTGGGGGGTTAATGACCATGTCCCGGATATCCTCGGCATTATCTTACGAGATAGCCACAACCTGAGCACGGGGTGTAGGCGTACTCCCGTGTATAACTCACTTAAAGTGGTGTGTCTATTGATCTTTAACCCGGATACGTCCGGGCTACTGAACGCATAAGTAACATGTAAATCGTTCACAAGATTATAATATTAAATAATTCTCCCAAGTTAAAAAGATTAATTTTGCCTCTGTGCATTTTAATCAATGTGTCAAGATATTTTGTGCCACGTGCATTCAAAACAATTTACAAACTCTTTTTTTAAAATGAGTCAGTTGAATGTATTTACCAGTGTAAACTGACGTATTTTCCAAAAAGGCTAAATGCAGGTACTATACGAAATTGGCTGGATATGTCTCCTTAGCATCAATAGAAGTCTCGCAAGCTTAAGATGCCTAAAAGTCTGTTGAACTATTGTTTCCATTTTATGTTCGATCCTTCTGTGGATAAACTTCCGAATATTGTGATAATTGATATTACAATAATAAATTCGGTTGTATTATATTTTAAATTGCTTCCGCTGTGCACATTGATATTGTGTTGTTTGACTATTATGTTGCCAACCATGACGTCACGATACTCCCCACCGGGCCCACCGGTGACACGTGGAAAATCGGGGTGTGACATCCAGATCCTATGTGACTCATGCATCCTAGTAATCATCATCAAGCATCAATCCCTGAAACATATGTGAAAACAAAGTCAGCAAAGAAATGCTGGCGAGTACATAGGTTTTATAGGAGTGTCGGATTCATGGCTATTTTAAATGTTGCAATACTTTATTAAAAATCTTGTTTTGAAAAGAGTATTATATTGCAACTAAATTAACCAACTCAAATCAAGATGGTTATGGTTTAGAAATCCTCGTAGCCATGATTCTTAACCCAAAAACATTTTTTTAGTAAGGTAAATTGTAAAACATCTCGTAATAACTTGTAAATAAAACTCGTATATTGTTTCGAAAACATCGTTGTGTGACATCGTTTCACTATCGTTTACCCAAGTGAACTAAATAACGCCACGGCATGTAATATGTTGAAAACACTTATATATAAGAAGTACCAGCGGCGTATCTACCATGTTTTCACTACATTACACCCGTCTCGTTATCTAAACACTAACCAAAAATCAATTGTTTACCCCAAATCGTTTAACATCGTTTCCAAATCATTTACTCCTTTAAATCGTTTAATCGTTCAAATCGTTCAATCGTTCAAATCGTTCAAATCGTTCTTGTTTTAATTGTGAAACTTATATATGGTCGTCTCGCTAATAACATTCAAACCTTTGTGATTCGTTCATCGTTCAACTCGTTCTTGCATTAACAAACCTCCATAGGGTAAGTTAACAATCATCAGATTCAGTCGTTACCCACAACACCCACACATAACCATGGGTATTGTGAAATAACGGGATTTGTCAGATCCTATGGTACCATAACCTAATACTGGTCGGCTTGATCAATGCTAATGAAAGTCAATCGTTATGTAACTACAACCAACAAGTTTGTTCACATTATCGAAATCGTTATTAGTTTAGTATAAATCGTTCTATTCGTTTTTTAAATCATCGTTTAAACCTTGAAAACATTTGTACATATGAATCACCCCAAAACAATTGAAAGTTGTAAAATAGGGGAACTATGTACTCACATGTAGTGCAAGGTATCCTCAATCAATAGTACTTCAACAAACTCCAGTAAACCAGAGAAATCACGTAGCACCTAGTAATTGAATCACTAGTCAAACAATAGACGCCTAAATCGGAAGATCGGACAGAATGAGGTCTTGTAAACCAAATGAGTGTTGGAACTCATGTGATATGGTTTAACAAAGCCTACATCCTAAATGAAACCTAGCCTAAGTGCTTTCGACCCATCGCGACCCATTAAGGTAGCTTACGCTACTTTAACGCGTCGTGCGCACAAAGCGCGTTCGAGACGTCTAACTAGTCCTACGACAAGTATTATATGCCTATACAAGTCTAATCAAGTTGTATAATCAGTTATGTGACAAAAGTTTAGGTTACATATGCTAAATTACCAATTATATATGAAAAGGGTATTCTGTTAATTTACCTAAGGCATATAAACTACTTATCATACAACTACCTAAACTTGGTGACCATAAGGTATAACCTCGGAAGGTTATTCCCTATACTACTATGGTGACTAACCATGTTTGGTCGGATCCTAAGATCAACCAAACGGGTCGTGTTCGGACGTCTAAGCGGGTGTTTAGTCCGCTTGACTTACGACTCTACACAAGCACTAAACTAAAAAGTGACGAGCTAAACATGCTAAAACATGTTTAGTTAAGTTAGAAAACAGGTTTTGATATCAAAACAAACGGTTTTGATATCCTAGAGTAGTTTGATTACAAAATACGCAAGAATGCGCATTTTGGCCGAAACTACGACTCGTCACTGAGTCTAGATAACGTGGTAATCAGTAGGTATAGTCACAAAGGACTATAACCATCGTGATTACGCTCACGTTATGAAGTTCAAATGAACTTCACATTGACCATAAACTGGTTAATACAGAAAGTCAAACGCAGTTTGACTTTAACGTAAAAACGAATGAAAAGAACGAAAGAACACTTACAAAGGGTCCCCGCAAGATTTGATTCCAAGTAATCTCAGGTAGGAAGTGAGTAATCACAACCACTTAGAGAAAAACTCAGATCAAATGTGGGTTTTGCAATGGGGATGGAGGGGTATTTATTGTTTTACTAGGACCGTTAGGATCGTTTATCGAAAATCGTGCCTCAATCTCATCCCTACACTTGTTGAAATACTATGGTACATCAAATTGGCCCCCCATCATCAGGAAGAGCCAAGTGCAATTGGGATTAGAAGTGCTTAACAGCTGTTAACAGCTGTTTAGAAGTTTCTGATCAGCTGGGAGTCCCTTGTGGACCGTAAGGTTGAGGGCTTACGGTCCGTAAGCCATCAACTTTGCTGAAATGACAGTTTTGGTCCCTGCAGCTCCAAACTTGGTTTTCGATGAATTTTTGACATGTTTAAACCCGTTAACCTTATTTCAAAGCTCTAAAATGAAGTTAAAGTATAGGGAGTTTAGAATGTGCTCAAAAATATCTCGGATGTCGGTTTGTTTGGCCGTACGGTTTCGTTGTTCGGTTAATTACGACGGAAGTCGTAACGAACGCAAAAACAATCCAAATTAAGCGACGAATGGAATTTTATCATGACAAACACTAAAATAAAATATTTTAATGCTTACATAAATTTTTGGATGTCCGGATGTATTCAGAACGTAAGATATGCGTGAAAATGCAAACTTGTGCACTTTTTGACGCTTTTAGTCCCTGAATGAGCATAAAGTTTATTTTAGCATACCGAACCCCTCAAAGCCTATTTCTAAGCTATGTAAAGGTTATTTATGGTATGTTTAACTTATGATCAAGTTCCGAAATGTTCGTTACTATACAAATCGGCATAGTTTCGCAGTTTGACACATATAGTCCCTACGATCGAACAAAGTTGATTTCGACACACCAAACCATTCAAAACTTATTTCTAAGTTATGTGGAGGTTATTTAGGTATGTTAAGCCTATGTCACTATTCCGGAGTGTTTGTCGCGTTATACTGACTGCGTTTACGCACCAGTTTGCGTATAACCTTCTAGAACGCGATTTAGAGCTTGAAATTGGAATCGAATCAAATTATAAAATCACTAAACACAATTACACATATAATAACACCAAAGCACCTTGTTTTATTAATAATCATCATTGTTTTACATCGTACATCGATTACTGAACACAGTTGTCACAACACACAATAACACATAAAATAACACCAAAGCGCATTGTTTTATTGAGATTCAACATTGTTTTACATTATACGATGATTACAGAACACAGTTGTCACAATCGTGGATCGACTCACAAAGTCTGCACACTTCTTGGCTATCAAGGAGACGGATAAGTTCTCCACCCTAGCAGACGTTTATCTTAAGGAAGTTGTTTTGAGGCACGGAGTGCCAACCTCTATTATTTCCGATCGTGATGCGCGTTTTACTTCTGAACTGTGGCAGGCAATGCACAGGTCTTTTGGCTCTCGATTAGACATGAGCACAGCATATCACCCGCAAACGGATGGGCAGTCGGAACGCACCATCCAAACCCTTGAAGACATGCTTTGAGCATGTGTAATTGATTTTGGCAATGGTTGGGAAAAGCACCTCCCTTTGGTGGAGTTTTCGTACAATAACAGCTACCACACCAGTATCCAGACCGCTCCGTTTGAGGCATTCTATGGACGTAAATGCCGATCACCTCTTTGTTGGGCAGAAGTTGGTGACAGCCAAATCACATGTCCAGAACTCGTCATCGACACGACAGAAAAGATTGCTCAGATACGACAACGAATGGTGGCAGCTCGTGACCGTCAGAAAAGCTATGCTGATAAGCGCAGGAAACCACTCGAGTTCCAGGTTGGGGATCGAGTGCTACTCAAAGTCTCACCTTGGAAGGGTGTTGTTCGTTTTGGCAAACGAGGCAAACTCAATCCGCGTTATGTTGGACCTTTTGAAATCACTAAGCGAATTAGCAAAGTCGCTTACAAGTTGAATCTACCTGAAGAACTCAGTGGAGTTCACAACGTTTTCCAGGTGTCAAATCTGAAGAAGTGTCTGTCAGATGAGACCCTCATAGTTCCTTTGAAGGAGCTCACTATCAACGATCAGTTGCGATTCGTCGAGGAACTTGTAGAGATCACAGACCAATACGTTAAGATTCTCAAGCGCACCAGAATACCTCTTGTTCGAGTTCGTTGGAACTCCCGCCGTGGCCCAGAGTTTACCTGGGAACGAGAAGACCAAATGAAACTCAAGTATCCCCAATTGTTCGAGAAGAGTACAACCACTACTGAGGCTGAAGCTACTACAGAATTTCGGGACGAAATTCCAAATCAACGGGGGGATGATGTGACACCACAAGAAAACCAGGAAAACCACGCAACTTAACTAGCTTCCTTAGTGACTACGTGCTAAATTTCGGGACAAAATTTCTTTCAAGTTGGGGATGATGTGACAACCCGAGTTTTCAAGGTCTTTCCTCGCAACTGTGTACTTGTAATTCGTTATGTGGCATTATGTGCACCTTGTATTGATTGATAATTTATGGTATTGTGTATGTGATGTGTTACTACTTGAAGGATTAAGGTTAATGATTACTAAATTGATATGTGCCTATGAGTGAATAAGTTTAATAAACTTAACTGTTTACATTTGGGTTTCGTCATAGGTCACCTCCACGAAACTGTTAGTGCATACGTCTGTCAACTTCGTCTTGTATCGAGTCTTACATTACAATTGTTAGATCAGGGCGCGTTATACGAGAAATAGGGTAGGTTTTATGAGTATTTGATGTAATTTCGTTTGAACATGACATGTGACACCTTCAAACGAAATTAACTTGTGTAATTTCGTTTGAAGTGACACATGCCACTTTCAAACGAAATCACTTGCCCTATAAATACCTCTCATGTCTAGTTCATTTGTAACCATCTTGTTTTCAACGCCGAGGTGCTGTCGAAGTGTCTACGTGCTGTAAATCGTTTCAAGATCAATAAACAAGACAATTAATAGTGAATACAAGCTAAATAAAGACAAAATCAATGAATTCCGCCTCTGATTCTGTCTGATCACTCTTCTGATCGACTCGTTAGGTCATTTCACGATCCTACATGTGGTATCAGAGCTCAGGAGGAAGAGTTCTTACTGTTTAGCTCAATTTCGCTAGAAAATTCTGATTCCTACACCTTCTTTTCAAAATTAATCAAGTTTTCACGGTTAAAAACGTCTGATTTTCACACATGATGTGCGCAATAGTGTTTTAACTAACCCTAGAAAGTTTTAGAACTAAAATCGGACAAATACTTGATCAATTTTGCAAAAAAACAGTCCGAAATGATGATGTCATGCGGATTTTGTTTGAACTTGATTGCTGATTTCGTTTGAGAGAGTGCCTATTTGGCTGATTTCGTTTGAGAGAGTGCATATTGACTGATTTCATTTGAAAAACAAGAGTAATCTCGTTTGAGGGTCCTATTTCGTTTGAAAAGTCTCAAACGAAATAGCAGATTTCGTTTCAGCATGACTATTCCGTTTGAATTTGTGGTTCTTCAAACGAAATAAGGTGATTTCGTTTGAATGGTGTAATTTTGTTTGAAATTGGTGTGAAGGTATTTCATTTGAAATTAGGTAGTTTGTTTGAGAAAGGTATTCCGTTTGAAAGGTGATCTAGTTTGAACTTGATATTCCGTTTAAAGTGACTGTTTTGATAAACGTGTTTCAGTATCATGGATATAAATTTCTTTAATATGGATAGTAAAACACTTTAATTAATAAAAGAGTTTGACTCGTTTTCAAATTATCCAGGTGAAAGTACAAGGAGTATCATTGAGAGATATAACCATCTTGTTCGTTCAATGTCTAAGAAAGGTATAACCAAAAGGCCAAATGAATGGGTTGAGTAATTAGCCAATGCCTTACCTCAAAAAGAATGGGATACATACATTTTGAGTTTAAAAAGAACAGGAGAATACTATGGATTGGCAATTTGTCAATTCATTAAGAAGCTTGAAGAACAAATGGAGAACAATGTTGTGAATAAGAAAAGTCAAGATGGAAAATCAATATTAAAAAGGAGCAAGAATAAAGGTGTCCAAGTGGGAGAGGAACAGACTGGAGAAATTTCAGCTTTGAAAGACAAGAAGAAAACTGATGAGAAACAGATTCTTGAAATGCGTGAAAACTATGAGAAATTGAAAGCTGAAAATGTCAAACAGTTAAGTGATTTGGAGAGTTTGACATTAGAAAACAAAATTTTTGAAGATAAAATCAAAAGTTTTGAAAATGAAAAATTTAAAATTGAAAAAGAATTTCAAAGTCAAATAAAGATTCTTGAAGATGGGAGATCTATTAATAGTAAAAATAATATTGAAAAACAAAAAGTAATAAATTCTCATCTTCAGACAATTATTCGTCTTGAAAAAGAAGCTGAAAAAGCTCGAATTAAAATCAAAGAGCTTGAAGAGAAATTGAAAGGTTTTGTGAATACTTCTTCGATTCCTTGTCCAAAACCGATCAATTCTGTTTCAATAAGTGACAATGTCACAAACTTTGACAAAGTCAAAGTTGAAGATTGTGATGAGAAAACTGATGATAAAGTTGAAAAAAGAAAAATATTTTTGAAATTAAATGAAATGTTTCAAGAAACTGTTCTACATTCTACTGAAAAAGGTGAATGCTCAACGCAAATGTCACACCCCGACCACGTAGAACATACAAAACGTGGCGGAAACATCGGGGAGTGTTGTAACAGAATTAATCGTTCAAATCCATGGCAATTTAAGTTTCGTTTTATTGATTAAAAGTGTTACAATGTCTTAATCAAGCAAAGAAATACAACATAATTAACTATTCTTGCATCTTTTATTGTCACTAAAGCCCAAGTCTGCCTATGTGTATCTTGATCATCTTATGCAACAGCTCCTGAAAAACACATGTGAAAATAGGTACGTCATCATAAAAATGCCTGTGAGATACATAGGTTTTGTGAAAATAGGTTTCATGACTTATGTTTGAGAAAATGTTTAGTCATGAACCTTGTTATTTGCTTTGTTTTGTAAATCATTTGAAAATCGATAAGATCAGATGATATGTATAAATAAGAGAATAATGTATGGTTAAATGAATAACCATTGTAAACTGAGTTTGTATAAGATAAGTTGTTTGTAAAACAATGTATTGTGAAAAGTATGTTATTTGTATAAAATGTTATATGTATCAAACTGAAATGATTCAAATAACGCTACGATATGTAACACCATACAAACATTTATATATAGGAAGTACCAGCGGCGTATCCACCATGCTTGTATCATATTACACACGCATCGTTACTTAATCACTTAATCAAACCAAACCAAACAATGTAAGATGTCTATGTTTAAAACAATTGCCAAATGTATTGAATAATATGTCAAAATGTTTATGTCAAGATGTAAATCATGTAATGTGTAACCAAAATGATATGTATGGCTAGTGAAATGCATCAACTAAACCATATGCACAAGAACATAGTATCGAAGTAAAACTTGGTTTAAATCAAAGTTATGTTTTGTGTAGTAAATGCATGATCAATGTAAATCATGTAATATGCGTCCAAAATGTAAGTATGTGATGAATAACAAATGTACTAAGTATGAAGAACAATGCACGATTGAACATACATAGCATGTGAACTGTACTAAGTATGCAACAACAGACATACGTAGCATGCGACCTGTACTAAGTATGCAATAATAGACATACGTAGCATGTGATGTAATGTAAAACAATGTACTAAGTAATGCACACAATGGCACACCTAGTATGAAATGTAATGAAATCATGTACTATAATGTACTAATGAACATAACAAGTATATGATGTGAAAACATGGAAAGCATGAAAGTAACAAGTAGGCACATGTGTTCCACCCCAAAACGTTTGGAAAACAGTAAAAGAGGGGTCTATGTACTCACTTGAGATTGCTCAGAAGTCCTAGGATAACCAGCAAGCAATGCTAGAGATCACGGAATCAAACGGCACCTACTATAGGTAACTACATTAATAAACCGGACCTAAATCGGAAGATCGGGTAGCATGAGGGTTTGTAAACCAAACGAGTCTGGAGACTCGTGTAATATGGTTCAACAAAGCCTACATACTAAATGAAACTTAACCTAAGTGTCTACGACCCATCGCGACCCATTAAGGTAGCATATGCTACTTTAACGCATCGTGCGCGTGAAACGCGTTCGGACCGCCTAACTAGTCCTATGACAAGTGTTATATGCCTAAACATGTTACATTATCAGTTATGTGACGAAAGTTTAGGTTACATATGCTTAATTACCAATTATACATGAAAAGGGTATTCTGGTAATTTACCTAAGGCATATAAACTACCTATCATACAACTACTTAAACGATGTGACCATAGGGTATAACCTCGGAAGGTTATTCCCTACCTAGTATGGTCACCTAATGTATTTGGTCGGATCCTAATGATCGACCAAACTGGGTCGAGTTCGAAGGTATAGGCGATTTATTAGATCGCCTACCCTACGACTCTAGACAACGTGGTAATCAGTGGGCATAGTCCCAAGGGACTATAACCAACGTGATTACACTCACGTTGCGAAGTTCAAACGAACTTCGCATTGACCATAACTGGTCAATGTAGAAAGTCAAACAAAGTTTGACTTTCAGACTCGAAAGACTCGAAAAGCAATAAAAGAACGAAAGAATACTTACCCAGGGTCCCCGAATGCTAATCCCGATTCAAGAATCTCAGGTATGAACCAATGGTTTCAACTTAGAGATCCTCAAATCAGAATTCTAGTGATTATGAAGCATGGGGGCATGGGGTATTTATAGTAAAAGGTCCACCGTTAAGATCGTTTCATGGAAAACGTGCCTTAATCCCACCCATACAAGTGTCGGGACCTTATGGTGACTAAAATTCCATCCTTATCAGCTGACTAGACTATTGGGATTGTGTGGTGGTGGTTAAAACAGCTGCAACCTGCTGTTAAAAACATTGCATCTGGTCAGAAGGTGCCTCGCGGGCCGCCTAAGGATATAAGGAAACTGAGGCGGGCCGCCTAGCAGTCACAGATCAGAACAAAGTTTCAGAAATGACAGTTTCAGTCCCTGCACGTGTTTAAGGCCATTTCCGACACTTCTAAGGCCCGTAAAGCCAACTTTAAGGTCCTAAAATGTTTCCTAAACATTGTGGACATGAAACATGCTCAAAAATATGCCGGGTGTTGGTTCGTTTGGTCGTACGAACGTGATGTTCGCTTAATTACGACGGAATGCGCATAAGCGCGAAAAACGATCCAAATGACGCGACGAATGGATTTTTGGCAATCCAAACACTAAAGCATAATATAGTCATGCTTACATAAATTTTTGGATGTCCAGATGTATTCAGAACGTAAGTTATGCGCGAAAGTGCAAACTTGTGCACTTTTTGACACTTTTAGTCCCTGAATGACACAAAAGTTTATTTTAGCATACCGAACACCTCAAAGCCTATTTCTAAGCTATGTGAAGGGTATTTATGGTATGTTTAACTTATGGTCATGCTCCGGAATGTCTGTTACAGTTCAAATTGGCATACTTTCGCAGTTTGTCAACTTTAGTCCCTGTAAGCGATTAAACTTTGATTTCACCACACCAAACCTTCCAAAACTTATATCTAAGTTATGTAAAGGTTATTTAAGGTATGTTAAGCCTATTTCACTATTCCGGAGTGTTCGTTGCATTAAACTGGTTATATTTATGCATCAGTGCGCGTATAACCTTCCAGAAAGCGATTTAGAGCTTGAAATCGAACAAGACTTGATATGTGCAAAAGATACACATATTTATACAAGTCCAAAGTATGAAATACAATATTTCATTGGTTTGGAATTTGTTTGATGGTTGAAATGACACAGGTGTTACAGTCTCCCCTACTTTAGGAAATTTCGTCCCGAAATTTAGTTTTAGAGGAAACTTGTGGAGACAGCTGTGACGGTTTTGCCTTCAGACAAATCCATTGAGCCCTTAAGTAAAACTCTGGACCATGTTAGGATTCTTAGCAAAGATTTCAACCCTCAAAGTGAAGTCCTTGTAGTAACAAAACATGGAGTTTTGAACTACGGACAGAAGAACGTTTCTTATGAAGACTTATCATAGGAAACTGTGTGTGTGATTGAGATCAGAATTGGGGAGTGTGAGAATAAATGACATTGGTCGAAGTCCAAGACTTCTCCCTTATCATTATTCTTGCCACTGTTGGTCTTAACACATGACAAAACTTCCTGTGGTTTCTGTGCACTGAATTCCATAATTATGTAGGCCTCCATAATTACGTAGTTCCTTGCACAATCCGCACAGTTCATTTCATAATGCGTATGGGGAAAAAATCAAATGAATAATCCTGTGGTGATTTAACTTGACTGTAATAGAGTCTCTTTAACTAGGTCACCAAAGGATTAGATAAACGAAAAATCTCTTCAGCTAAACTACCCAAGAGAAATATTTAACTACACCGACGTAGGATGTATTTAACTTTAGATCGACGTAGGATCTCTATAACTCAACTACCTAAGAGAAACATTTAACTACACCGACGTAGGATGTATTTAACTTTAGATCGACGTAGGATCTCTTTAACTCAACTACCTACTACACCGACGTAGGATGTATTTAACTTTAGATCGACGTAGTATCTATTTAACTCAACTACCTACTACACCGACGTAGGATGTATTTAACTTTAGATCGACGTAGGATCTATTTAACTCAACTACCTACTACACCGACGTAGGATGTATTTAACTTTAGATCGACGTAGGATCTATTTAACTCAACTACCTACTACACTGACGTAGGATGTATTTAACTTTAGATCAACGTAGGATCTATTTAACTCAACTACCTACTACACCGACGTAGGATGTATTTAACTTTAGATCGACGTAGGATCTATTTAACTCAACTACCTACTACACCGACGTAGGATGTATTTAACTTTAGATCGACGTAGGATCTATTTAACTCAACTACCCACTACACCGACGTAGGATGTATTTAAATTTAGATCGACGTAGGATCTATTTAACTCAACTACCTACTACACCGTCGTAGGATGTATTTAACTTTAGATCGACGTAGGATCTATTTAACTCAACTACCTACTACACCGACGTAGGATGTATTTAACTTTTGGAATAGTACTTTATAATCCAAGGGACTTAACTACAACGTAGAAGTCCATTAAGGATTTAAGGTAGTACCTTTGGATATCCTACTATGAATCCCTTATACGAAGATATGCAAGATTCTACGAGGATTTGGATGACAAAACTTGGATCACACAACATAAAAGGAAACACATAAGCACATAATCACATAGTTGTTTAACTTGACCATTAATTTGTTATCTTTGGACACGGATATTTAAAGCACGCCAGGAATCCAATCCGTGGATTTCACTTGGCACTTTAATCATTAGAATCTAACTATGAAGATAGGAAGATCTTAATAAGAATTCGGCTCTGTCCTTATTGAATTGTAATGTACGTATTAAGGCATACGAATAATTCAATTAAGGGCTCCGATTTGAGTGATATTCATCCACAAGGATCTAATTATGAGGATAGAAAGATCCTAAATGGATTTTGGAATTTGTGTAACGAGAGGTGCTTCGACACCTTGCACTAGGCGTGCTTAAGTCGATACACAAGGTAGAAAGTTCATGAGGTTGAGGCGCCAGATATGCCAAGCGACATATGAAGCAGAGTTTGAAGGTTGAGCAGCAGCAGGATTTGTAACAGCTTTGCTTTGGATTGCAAAGCGGCACATGTTAACCAAATGTCTCCATCGTCCACTGTGGGTACATTTGAAACAGGGTATTTGATTTGAATGATGACGGTTGCATTGATTTCTCCAAGGAGCAGTTCCCTTATACAGCTTCATCCCTGAGACGAGTCACGGTGATAGCTAAATCAACGGCCTTCTGGTAGTACGATGCCTAATTGATGGACAATTGCAGCACCTAGTTCGGACATTGTTGTTGCAACGTAGAGGCACCATGTAGAAAATGGAAGACATGGGAGGAAACAAGCGAAAGATAGTCAAAAGAAAATGACAAGGCATGTAGATTGTGACCATTTGTTTGTTACCAAAGGCAAACAAATGAGACATTGACTAATCCAAATAAGCGGGTCAATATAATGTATCGCGAAGACATGCTCGCCTATAAGTGAACACTCATCCCAAGAATTCCCAGGTAAGCACAACTGGTCTCGCGTCTGATGAGATGTATACGAAGTGCTTGCCTAGACAGAAAACCCAGAATACAGGCATTCACCCTTCCAGTTTGCACGTGTTCACATTATTAGAAACCCAAAACCTTGACGAGATTTTTGAAAATTCAAAGGGGTTCAAAACCGTATAACAGAGGGTTCAAAACCTTACAATAGAGGGTTCAAAACCTTGTAATAAATCATCCTAGAACAGATGATTAGTTTTCAAAGCGGTTTTGAAATTTATGTTCTTGTTTTAATCGTCACCTAAGGATAGGTGACAGTATTGTTTTATGACTAAACGCAAGTAAACTCGCGTTAGGGTCCTAAGAAGGTTATAGACTAGGTCAAAGCATTACTAATAACCTAATTCCCTATAACCATTGGCTCTGATACCATCTTTTCTGTCACACCCCGACCACGTAGAACATACAAAACGTGGCGGAAACATCGGGGAGTGTTGTAACAGAATTAATCGTTCAAATCCATGGCAATTTAAGTTTCGTTTTATTGATTAAAAGTGTTACAATGTCTTAATCAAGCAAAGAAATACAACATAATTAACTATTCTTGCATCTTTTATTGTCACTAAAGCCCAAGTCTGCCTATGTGTATCTTGATCATCTTATGCAACAGCTCCTGAAAAACACATGTGAAAATAGGTACGTCATCATAAAAATGCCTGTGAGATACATAGGTTTTGTGAAAATAGGTTTCATGACTTATGTTTGAGAAAATGTTTAGTCATGAACCTTGTTATTTGCTTTGTTTTGTAAATCATTTGAAAATCGATAAGATCAGATGATATGTATAAATAAGAGAATAATGTATGGTTAAATGAATAACCATTGTAAACTGAGTTTGTATAAGATAAGTTGTTTGTAAAACAATGTATTGTGAAAAGTATGTTATTTGTATAAAATGTTATATGTATCAAACTGAAATGATTCAAATAACGCTACGATATGTAACACCATACAAACATTTATATATAGGAAGTACCAGCGGCGTATCCACCATGCTTGTATCATATTACACACGCATCGTTACTTAATCACTTAATCAAACCAAACCAAACAATGTAAGATGTCTATGTTTAAAACAATTGCCAAATGTATTGAATAATATGTCAAAATGTTTATGTCAAGATGTAAATCATGTAATGTGTAACCAAAATGATATGTATGGCTAGTGAAATGCATCAACTAAACCATATGCACAAGAACATAGTATCGAAGTAAAACTTGGTTTAAATCAAAGTTATGTTTTGTGTAGTAAATGCATGATCAATGTAAATCATGTAATATGCGTCCAAAATGTAAGTATGTGATGAATAACAAATGTACTAAGTATGAAGAACAATGCACGATTGAACATACATAGCATGTGAACTGTACTAAGTATGCAACAACAGACATACGTAGCATGCGACCTGTACTAAGTATGCAATAATAGACATACGTAGCATGTGATGTAATGTAAAACAATGTACTAAGTAATGCACACAATGGCACACCTAGTATGAAATGTAATGAAATCATGTACTATAATGTACTAATGAACATAACAAGTATATGATGTGAAAACATGGAAAGCATGAAAGTAACAAGTAGGCACATGTGTTCCACCCCAAAACGTTTGGAAAACAGTAAAAGAGGGGTCTATGTACTCACTTGAGATTGCTCAGAAGTCCTAGGATAACCAGCAAGCAATGCTAGAGATCACGGAATCAAACGGCACCTACTATAGGTAACTACATTAATAAACCGGACCTAAATCGGAAGATCGGGTAGCATGAGGGTTTGTAAACCAAACGAGTCTGGAGACTCGTGTAATATGGTTCAACAAAGCCTACATACTAAATGAAACTTAACCTAAGTGTCTACGACCCATCGCGACCCATTAAGGTAGCATATGCTACTTTAACGCATCGTGCGCGTGAAACGCGTTCGGACCGCCTAACTAGTCCTATGACAAGTGTTATATGCCTAAACATGTTACATTATCAGTTATGTGACGAAAGTTTAGGTTACATATGCTTAATTACCAATTATACATGAAAAGGGTATTCTGGTAATTTACCTAAGGCATATAAACTACCTATCATACAACTACTTAAACGATGTGACCATAGGGTATAACCTCAGAAGGTTATTCCCTACCTAGTATGGTCACCTAATGTATTTGGTCGGATCCTAATGATCGACCAAACTGGGTCGAGTTCGAAGGTATAGGCGATTTATTAGATCGCCTACCCTACGACTCTAGACAACGTGGTAATCAGTGGGCATAGTCCCAAGGGACTATAACCAACGTGATTACACTCACGTTGCGAAGTTCAAACGAACTTCGCATTGACCATAACTGGTCAATGTAGAAAGTCAAACAAAGTTTGACTTTCAGACTCGAAAGACTCGAAAAGCAATAAAAGAACGAAAGAATACTTACCCAGGGTCCCCGAATGCTAATCCCGATTCAAGAATCTCAGGTATGAAACAATGGTTTCAACTTAGAGATCCTCAAATCAGAATTCTAGTGATTATGAAGCATGGGGGCATGGGGTATTTATAGTAAAAGGTCCACCGTTAAGATCGTTTCATGGAAAACGTGCCTTAATCCCACCCATACAAGTGTCAGGACCTTATGGTGACTAAAATTCCATCCTTATCAGCTGACTAGACTATTGGGATTGTGTGGTGGTGGTTAAAACAGCTGCAACCTGCTGTTAAAAACATTGCATCTGGTCAGAAGGTGCCTCGCGGGCCGCCTAAGGATATAAGGAAACTGAGGCGGGCC
Organism: Helianthus tuberosus; assembly: GCA_030545235.1. Lineage (NCBI taxonomy): Eukaryota > Viridiplantae > Streptophyta > Magnoliopsida > Asterales > Asteraceae > Helianthus > Helianthus tuberosus. The sequence goes on along the minus strand of JARYGA010011515.1, from coordinate 82,251 downwards.
GCCTAGCAGTCACAGATCAGAACAAAGTTTCAGAAATGACAGTTTCAGTCCCTGCACGTGTTTAAGGCCATTTCCGACACTTCTAAGGCCCGTAAAGCCAAATTTAAGGCCCTAAAATGTTTCCTAAACATTGTGGACATGAAACATGCTCAAAAATATGCCGGGTGTTGGTTCGTTTGGTCGTACGAACGTGATGTTCGCTTAATTACGACGGAATGCGCATAAGCGCGAAAAACGATCCAAATGACGCGACGAATGGATTTTTGGCAATCCAAACACTAAAGCATAATATAGTCATGCTTAAATAAATTTTTGGATGTCCAGATGTATTCAGAACGTAAGTTATGCGCGAAAGTGCAAACTTGTGCACTTTTTGACACTTTTAGTCCCTGAATGACACAAAAGTTTATTTTAGCATACCGAACACCTCAAAGCCTATTTCTAAGCTATGTGAAGGGTATTTATGGTATGTTTAACTTATGGTCATGCTCCGGAATGTCTGTTACAGTTCAAATTGGCATACTTTCGCAGTTTGTCAACTTTAGTCCCTGTAAGCGATTAAACTTTGATTTCACCACACCAAACCTTCCAAAACTTATATCTAAGTTATGTAAAGGTTATTTAAGGTATGTTAAGCCTATTTCACTATTCCGGAGTGTTCGTTGCATTAAACTGGTTATATTTATGCATCAGTGCGCGTATAACCTTCCAGAAAGCGATTTAGAGCTTGAAATCGAACAAGACTTGATATGTGCAAAAGATACACATATTTATACAAGTCCAAAGTATGAAATACAATATTTCATTGGTTTGGAAATTGTTTGATGGTTGAAATGACACAGGTGTTACAGCAAAAACCTGTAAAGAAGAATGTGGAGCAAAAACAAAAGGATAAAAAACCGTAAAAAATTCAAAAAGAAAATAAAAGCTCATCAGTTCAATCATCCAATCGTGATAAAAAATCACAAAAATTGGAAAATCAAAACTCAAAAAATGTTGGTAATAAGTGGAGCAGGTTTGACCACAGTGCTTCAAAGCCAAATCCAGTTTTCAAGAGGAGTGTTGATTACCACAAAGCCAAACAGTGCTATGATATGAATGCTTGGGCAAAAGGTGGTGATTGGTACGATAACAGAGTGTGTTACACTTGTGGTGTGAGAGGACACATTGCTGTTAACTGCCAGAACTGGAGTTATGAGACAAGAAGATGCTTTGAATGCCAAATCAGAGGTCATATTGCAAGAGATTGCCCAATGAGATCAATGGGAAGATCGAGGGCTGAATCTCAGAAAATGACAAAGAAGAAACCAGTCAAAGTCGAAGCAAAGCCCAAAGAACAAAAAGTTCTAGAACCGAAAGTGAAGCTTTCGCAGGGGCAAAAAGACAGACTGAGGAAGAAGAGAAAGAAAGCGAGAGAGTATCTCGAAAGGATTTTGTCCTCGGATACAGTTGTTAAAGCAAATAACAGTTCTGATAAATCGTCTTGCTCTCCAAAGAATGAAAAATCTAGCAAACGGATTCATCAGATACAAATCTGAGGACGAAAGGGAAATCAAAGAAAGAAGAGAATTCATTTCCTGGTGATGAATTTGTTTCTTCGGAAACAAAGGAGCCAGTTGTTGGCAATGAATCTGATTCGTTAAAGTCAGACAAGCCACGTTCAGGCGATGAATCTGGTGTGGTAAAGCCAGAAGAGCCATGTGTTGAGGTAAAAAATGAGAATTCTGGTCTAACAATGGATGATGTAAATTTTCCACCATTGTTGAACAAGAACTCAAAATCACCCAAGGACCGTCAGGCTTGGGTGAATCTGTTTAAATGAAAAAACCTGACTTGCCGGAGCTCCCAGGTTGGTAAGAGTGGAGCATGAATCGGCATCTTTCTTGAGAAATTCATGTTTAATGATTTCGTCATACATGTGGTAAAACAGGGACATTAAATTGTACTTGATTTTCTACAAGTGATTGTGTTGAGAAAATCGGGAAATGTTAAATTTTTACATGTGATTGAAGAAAACAAGGTGATGAAACCCCGAATTTGTGAAATGACACGCAAAACTAATATTCCGGAAAAACCATTTTGATTAAAACAAACTTAAGTGTTTTGAGGTCACTATGGGGAAATGTTTTGTTGTCAGGGGGAGTTCTGATTGTTTAAGCCAAGTGAATGGAGAATTGAAGTAATTCTCATCATGTTGTCATTTTACCTTGTACAGTTTGTTTTCAAAATTTCCCAGAAAATCAAAATTGAGACATATTTTAATTTTAGGGGGAGTAAAAATTTAAAAAAAAATTTGAAAATTTGAAAATTCCAAAAACATTGAAAAAATGCAAAAATGAATTTTGTTGTAAAAAAGAGGAAATGATAGCAGATCAGTTGGACTGTCACAGCATGCTAAAGAAATGTAAAGTCTAAAGTCCTAAACGGTCTCACTAATGATGTGACGGTAGGCTCAACTAGACTAGTAGATTTGCGAGAACGATACAAACCTAAAGTGAAAAAGTCTAGTTCTAGTGGGAAACATGGTCGAAAGCATAGTACTTAGTTTTGTCCTTCTTGATTGTGTGCCTACTCAGTAATCGCTGATTGTCGAAAGACATAAAACTGGTTAAGTTTGTGAACTTTCACAACTTTGCTAAAAAGTCGCTGTGATTGTGCTTTTCATTTTGCAAAGATTTAAACTTGTTTTATTACTTTATTTTGTTTAAGCATTGGACATCCTCTGGGTATACGTGAGTATCGACCTGGATGTTATTGCCTAAACGTTCTGCTTTATTTTCTTTGGTGTTTCGTTTAAGTTTTGGACCTCCTCTGCGTATACGGAAGTATCGACCTAGTGGTTAAAGCCTAAAAATTTCAACTTGTTTTATTTTTCTTATTTGTTTAAACATTGGACTTTCTCTGCGTATACGGAAGTATCGACCTGATTGTTAATGTTTAAACATTCTACTTTGTTTTCGCACAAATCACAGTTGATAAAATTTTAAAGGCATTACTTGAGTCAGTGTATTGCATGATGAGGGGATATGCTGAGATCGTGGGGTCCATAAGAATTTAGTGCAAAATTAATATACCTTAACGTATCGGTAAGCATTTCGAAAGTTTTTAGATTGAGTTTAAGTGGACAACAATATCGTCAATCAATGTGAATCGTTTAGAACATAAAATGTTTAAAGCTTAACGGTGCTAGTGATTGGTCACATAAACTGATATGATCCTCTTACACAAACTCACAAAAATAGTGTTTGTAAATATTTCTTTACCATTTAATTACATTCAAAAATCCAAAAAGATTTTAGTGTGTTTTAGCATAAATTTTGAAAAATACAAAAATATTTTCGACAACTGATATTGATGAGCTGATATTCAAAATTTCAAGTGCTGAACATGACGAACAGGGTTGGGAGTATGTGCTTCAATGTAGAAATTTATTTTGATAAAGAAAGTTTGATTAGTTAATCGAGATCATTAATTTGAACTTGATGTAACTATTACTAGTAAGTTTTTCTTATTGATTTAAGTAAAAACTTATGTTTTTGATGAGAAAATGTGTGCAGGAGATGAATTGAACAGAATTTAAGCCAGGGTTGGATCTCAAGGTGATAGCTAATTCCAAACAGCGATCCCATCATGATGAAAGGGGGAGTCTGACGAGGTTAGAGCCTAAGAGAAGATCCTAGTACATGCTAAGAAAGAAAGGAGACCGATCAAGATTGAAGAGTTGTCATGATAAAGACTCTCACTGAAGATTCCGTCAACATTCAAAGGGGAGTCTGTTGGTGCAGTTGTCTGTCGACTTCATCTTCGTTCGAGTCTCAGATTGTGAAAGAGCCCGAAGACTGGTAAAGACTAAAGAATGAGAAGACTCGATACTTCAGACTCGTCAACATCCGATGGGGAGTCTGTTAGTGCATATGTCTGTCAACTTCGTCTTGTATCGAGTCTTACATTACAATTGTTAGATCAGGGTGTGTTATACGAGAAATAGGGTAGGTTTTATGAGTATTTGATGTAATTTCGTTTGAACATGACATGTGACACCTTCAAACGAAATTAACTTGTGTAATTTCGTTTGAAGTGACACATGCCACTTTCAAACGAAATCACTTGCCCTATAAATACCTCTCATGTCTAGTTCATTTGTAACCTTCTTGTTTTCGACGCCGAGTGTTGGTGCATACATCTGTCGACTTCGTCTTATATCGAGTCTGGGTTGAGTTGCGGATCTGAAGCATGACATCATAGAGATGACATCACAAGTGACATCATAGAGATGACATCACAAGTGACATCATCATTATAATATGGACATATGAAGACAAATTAGAAGGGTCCGTTTGAAAGTCAACTTGCATGTCCGTTTGTCATGACCGTTTGAATTTGTCATATTTTGAAGAGGTGACCGTTTGAAGGGTGGCATGTCACCTTCAAACGGTCAGGTCCTTCTCTATAAATACCCTTCAAACGTTCATCATTTGTAACGATTCAAGATTTGATACCGAGGTGCTGTCGGTTTATTCTCTGATTGTAAACATTGTTAATTGAATATACAAGAGATTTAAAGTGTATTTCAAGCTGTTTTCAAGTTGTTTCTCTGTTTCCGCCTCTGAAACGTATGAGAGCTCTTCCGAACGACTCATTCGGGTCGAAACACGATCCTACAAGTGGTATCAGAGCTCAAGACGAGGAGTTCTTGCCATATTCAGCTTGAAAATCTATTTTCTACACCTTCTTTTCAAAACTGAACAAGTTTTCACGGTTAAAATGGGCTAAAAAATTCACAATGTGTGTGTAACTGAGTTTTAACAAATCCTTGAAAGTTTCAGCTTAAAATTCGAAGTAAAAATGGTAAAAATGGACTGAAAACTGGTGTCCGTTTGAACGTAACCTGACTCTTCCGTTTGAAACTGGACATGACCGTTTGAATCTGACCCTGACCGTTTGAAAATACATGGTTGTCCGTTTGAAATTGATCTTGTCCGTTTGAAATTAACCTTGACCGTTTGAAATTGATCTTGTCCGTTTGAAATTGACCTTGTCCGTTTGAAATTGACATGACCGTTTGAAACATGAACATCGTTTGAAAGTGCTTCGTGTTGTGTGATACGTAAAACAAGGATGTCAGGTTATATCGGTTGATCAGTAGTTGCATGTGTTTTCATCGTTCCTACAGTTATCAGTTCATCAATTTGTGATTAAGCAATTAAAAGTGTGTCAGCTAAGTGGGATTGGTATTTGTGTGCATGTGAAGTTGGTACATGTGAATATATCGGGCCCTGTGTTAAACATCAGAGTTGTTGGTAAAAGTGTTGTAGATAAGTTAATATCAGATTCGGCCCAATCAAGTTTGTATTGAAAGATTAAAAAGTTGTTGTCTACCATTGTTTCATGTGACTAAAGTTTTGAGGTCCAATCATATTTGAGGATATCTTTTGTTTTGTCAGCCACATTAGTTCCAAGTCAAAACAAAAGCACCAATTGTTGTCGGCTGCATGTTGTCGGTTGCATGTGTTGAATTGAGAATATCACATGTTTTCTGATAAGCTTTTATAAAAAGTTAATATTGTCGGCCATGAGAATTGAATAGGCTACTCAGATTTGCATGTGAAACAATTGTGGTTGTCAGTTTAGTGGATTAATTGGTCCAATCATCTAGTTCATTTGATCTTTGTAACAGTTGTGGGCTTTAAAGTTCTCGGCCCAATCATATCAATTCGCAAATATTGATCGGCCCAATCACCTGATTCAATTGGATAGTTGTTTTTGTTCTAAAAAGTCTAGGATCAATCAACAAGTTTGCTTGTGGATTTGAAACCCGAACAACATTGGAACGAGTTCGCAAATTTTCAACACGAGTTCTAGATCAATTCAACCATTACACGCGTTCACATTTTCTCAGTTCGTTTAAACTGATTAGTTGTTTTTGTTTTCATTTAGGTGTTTTTACGAGGTGTTTGCCAAAGTATATCAAATTTTCCGAAGACATGGATGAGGAATTCTACAATGCGTTTGCGACGCTAGTTGCTCCCGTTACTGCTGCCGAAACATTGTACAGTGAAAATGAGACGGAAACTCATCATAAACCGCCAAAACTTATGTACATTGAAGATTTTCAGGGATGGAAAAATCGATTTGAGAACTGGGTGCAAGCCTACAAGTTTGATGCATGGTGTTCGTTGGAGAAAGACTATGAGAAACCGAAAAACGAACGTGGACTTGAAAAGGGTTTCAGTGACTTTACGGAAGTTGACAAATTGAAGTATACTAGTGAGAAAATGATGATCAGTATTCTTCAACAGGCAATTACAGAAGATATATTTGTTTTGCTTCAACATGGTAATACAGCTAAGTCAATTTGGGAAGCATTGATTCAGAAATTCAAAGGAAGCGCAGATATGATTAAAAACAAAAAGGCGTTATTGAAGAAGTCGTTTGATATGTTTTCAGCTTTCGACAATGAAACTACAAAGCATACCATTGATAGATATTGTCATCTAGTCTTGGAAATGAAAAGATTTAACATTGAGAAAGATGATGATGAGTGGGTCGATAAATTAGCTGAGGCACTACCACAACAAAAGTGGGGAACTTATTTGATGATTTTAAAACACACAAGAAAGTCTGAGAATATGAATCTGGCTCAATTCATTCAAAAGATTGAAGAGCAGGAGCTGGATATTCAGAAAACCGCTATCATGACAAATCCAAATGCCAAACAAGATGTCAGTTTGTATTATCGAGGAAACAAGTTTGAGGCTAGTCCCAGTCCTAGTCCAAAGATTCAAACTGGTTTTAGTGCTGACAGTTCGTCTGGAACAAAGGGTAGTAATGTGACTCAAAGTGGTGGATATTCTTCATCATTCTCAAGTTTTGATCCAAACAGTACAACATCAAGTTCTCAATGACAAAACTCAACAAACCTTCAATGCAATGTTACTTTAAACATTCAAAATGGTCAGAATCTGTCTCCGAAAGTTGCCAAGCAACACATGGCATCATTGGTTGCTATGTTAGAATCTACCGAATGTTTGATCGGTGGGAAGATTGGTAATCCAATGCTTACCAAAGAGGATTACGACCAAATTGATGCTAAAGAACTTGAGCTGATGGATATAAAATGGTGCTTAGAGAGTGCTTGGAGGAGAGCTGAAAAGTTTCAAGAAATTACTGGTAGAGATGAATTTCGAGGAATGGCTACTTCTCAGTTGGGTTTTGATAAATCGAAAGTTACCTATTTTCGTTGCAAAGGAAAAGGACACTTTAAAAGAGAGTGCAAAAGCAAAGAAGCAACCGGGAATCAAGAAAAGAACAACTATTATCAGAAATCAATTTTTCATCAGATTGCCCAACAACCACAAACTGCACATGCTCATGCTATTGAAGATGGAAAGAAGAAAGCTTTACTTATCCATCAAGATGATGAATTTGTTGCTGAAGGATTTAACTGGGACAAATACATACCTGGTTCAGCTCTTGTTGCTAGAGTTCTTGGTGAAGATGAGACTAGTGAAAAAAGAATTCCAATTTTTCCAGATCTTGGAAGCGATGTGGATACCGATGATGAGGAAGAACATCTCAACAGAGCTAGAAAAGGCATTGATCCTACTAGTTTTAATTTGTTTTTTTTGCAGATAAAATGGAGATGCTGAATCAGAAGAAGATTGCAAGATTGAGGAAAGAGCTGGAAGCAGCAAAAAGGCTAGCTGATGAAAAGACAAAGACAGAAGCTGGAGAAGCGAATGTTGAACCAGCAACTGAGAAAGTAGTAGAAAAAATCGTTGAAGTGGAGAAAGTGGTGGAGAAGATTGTTGAGGTTGAAAAAATAGTCGAAGTTGAAAAATTGGTCGAAGTAGAGAAACTCGTCGAGGTAGAAAAAGTCGTTGAAGTTGAAAAGATAGTAGAAAAATTGGTTGAAGTTGAAAAATCATGTTTGAAATGTTCAGAATCTTGCAAAGTTTGTGAGGAGAAAGATAAGAAGATTGCTGATTTAGAGAAGATTAAAGAAGATTTACTGTCTGATGTGAAGTATGTGAAGGAGTCATATGATGTGCTCAACAACACAGTTGATCGTCTGAAAAAAAACAAATACAGAAATTGAAAACGCAATGGAGAAAATGAGCGCAACATTAATGACAAAGCAGAGTGTCATAAATGATTACATTGAAGACTGTGCTAATCTGAAGAAGGAGTTGGAGCTTGAAAAGATCGAAAGTGAAAGGATTAAACGATTACTGTTGAGTTATACTACTTGTGATTATTTGATTGATCGTGTTTATCCTACTGTTGCAGGTCTTGAAGCATTCAAGGAGAAAAAGACTGAAGATACTAATACTGGTAAGAAACCAAGTGTCAAGTATAACAGATGTCCGCCCCCGATCCATGAAACTTATTCTCCCAGGAATCCTAATGAGGAGCGTCTAAAAAAGGCAGTCAACATCAAGTTAAAGTCTGAAATCATTGATGAATTACCAGACAATATTGATGTTACATTCACAGCATCTGACACTGATCATGAGTCTGAGTTAGTAAAGAAAGTTGTCGATCAGGTGTTAGATATGGATGAAGAGTCTAAGTCTGAAAGTCCGAGTTCATCAGAAAAGAGTCCGAGTTCACCGGTTAACAGGGTTTACAATAGAGAATTCCTGTTATCAAAATCTAATTTGAATGACGGGTCAATCAAAGTGGCTTATACTTTGTATGATTCAGACAAATTATATTCTGATGAGGAATTCCCAATAAGAAGTGTCAAAACTGAAATGATCAAACAGGTTTTCAAATTGACAGAAATTAATATTTCTGAAATAAAAGATTTAAATCTTGATGAAAAACCTAAAAAGTACACTTCAAGAGTTCAACAGAGATTGAACAAGAAAAAGGGTTACGGTTATGGTTCAGGTTATCGAAAGAAACCAAACCACAACGGTAATCTCAAAAAGAAAGGTCTTGGTTTCAATTCTTCAGAAAATTGTAAAAATCAGAAAACTTATAAACCAAAAACAAAATTTGTTTCAGGAGGAAGTTCAGAGGATGAACAGAAGAAACCGTTCTGGAAGCAATCGAATTAAGAGTTTCTTGCTGAAGTGAAGAAGAATGTGAGAAGGTTTGCTGAAAGAGTTGACAGAAGAACTTGTTTCAAATGCCAAGAAGTTGGTCACATAGCTTGGAATTGCCCCAAGACCAACTACCAAAAACAGGGAGTTTCTTCTAACTGTGCTTTGAGAAAGACTTTTGTTGATAAGAAAGAACAACCTGTGAAAAATGTTAAAAAGTTTGAAAATTCTACTTCTGAGGAAGGAGAAAGTTCAAAAAGGTTTTACAAAAGAAGAGGTGATTTGAGTAAACAAAAGTGGGTTGTTAAATCTGAGGGTAATTCTGACAATGAATCTGATTCCATAAAATCAGAGGAGTCATGTGTTGAGAAAAAGATTGATAATTCCGTTCCTGAGTTGAACGAGGAAAACTTTCCGTCATTGACAAAAGATTATTTGAAATCAAAAGGTAGGGTTGAGATTTCAGATCAATTCTTTGCTGATAAGAAAGAATTTGATGCTGAAAAGGTGTTTAATGGAAATGTTTAACATATTTTTGGTAAGATGGTTGCAGGAAAAGTGAAAGGAGCTAAAGAGTTCTACAAATCAAAGTTCTAGATCAATTCAACCATTACACGCGTTCACATTTTCTCAGTTCGTTTAAACTGATTAGTTGTTTTTGTTTTCATTCAGGTGTTTTTACGAGGTGTTTGCCAAAATATATCAAATTTTCCGAAGACATGGATGAGGAATTCTACAATGCGTTTGCCACGCTAGTTGCTCCCGTTACTGCTGCCGAAACATTGTACAGTGAAAATGAGACGGAAACTCATCAGAAACCGCCAAAACTTATGTACATTGAAGATTTTCAGGGATGGAAAAATCGATTTGAGAACTGGGTGCAAGCCTACAAGTTTGATGCATGGTGTTCGTTGGAGAAAGACTATGAGAAACCGAAAAACGAACGTGGACTTGAAAAGGGTTTCAGTGACTTTACGGAAGTTGACAAATTGAAGTATACTAGTGAGAAAATGATGATCAGTATTCTTCAACAGGCAATTACAGAAGATATATTTGTTTTGCTTCAACATGGTAATACAGCTAAGTCAATTTGGGAAGCATTGATTCAGAAATTCAAAGGAAGCGCAGATATGATTAAAAACAAAAAGGCGTTATTGAAGAAGTCGTTTGATATGTTTTCAGCTTTCGACAATGAAACTACAAAGCATACCATTGATAGATATTGTCATCTAGTCTTGGAAATGAAAAGATTTAACATTGAGAAAGATGATGATGAGTGGGTCGATAAATTAGCTGAGGCACTACCACAACAAAAGTGGGGAACTTATTTGATGATTTTAAAACACACAAGAAAGTCTGAGAATATGAATCTGGCATAATTCATTCAAAAGATTGAAGAGCAGGAGCTGGATATTCAGAAAACCGCTATCATGACAAATCCAAATGCCAAACAAGATGTCAGTTTGTATTATCGAGGAAACAAGTTTGAGGCTACTCCCAGTCCTAGTCCAAAGATTCAAACTGGTTTTAGTGCTGACAGTTCGTCTGGAACAAAGGGTAGTAATGTGACTCAAAGTGGTGGATATTCTTCATCATTCTCAAGTTTTGATCCAAACAGCACAACATCAAGTTCTCAACGACAAAACTCAACAAACCTTCAATGCAATGTTACTTTAAACATTCAAAATGGTCAGAATCTGTCTCCGGAAGTTGCCAAGCAACACATGGCATCACTGGTTGCTATGTTAGAATCTTATGAATGTTTGATCGGTGGGAAGATTGGTAATCCGATGCTTACCAAAGAGGATTACGACCAAATTGATGCTGAAGAACTTGAGCTGATGGATATAAAATGGTGCTTAGCGAGTGCTTGGAGGAGAGCTGAAAAGTTTCAAGAAATTACTGGTAGAGATGAATTTCGAGGAATGGCTACTTCTCAGTTGGGTTTTGATAAATCGAAAGTTACCTATCTTTGTTGCAAAGGAAAAGGACACTTTAAAAGAGAGTGCAAAAGCAAAGAAGCAACCGGGAATCAAGAAAAGAACAACTATTATCAGAAATCAATTTTTTATCAGATTGCCCAACAACCACAAACTGCACATGCTCATGCTATTGAAGGTGGAAAGAAGAAAGCTTTACTTATCCATCAAGATGATGAATTTGTTGCTGAAGGGTTTAACTGGGACAAATACATACCTGGTTCAGCTCTTGTTGCTAGTGTTCTTGGTGAAGATGAGACTAGTGAAAAAAGAATTCCAATTTTTCCAGATCTTGGAAGCGATGTGGATACCGATGATGAGGAAGAACATCTCAACAGAGCTAGAAAAGGCATTGATCCTACTAGTTTTAATTTGTTTTTTGCAGATAAAATGGAGATGCTGAATCAGAAGAAGATTGCAAGATTGAGGAAAGAGCTGGAAGCAGCAAAAAGGCTAGCTGATGAAAAGACAAAGACAGAAGCTGGAGAAGCGAAAGTTGAACCAGCAACTGAGAAAGTAATAGAAAAAATCGTTAAAGTGGAGAAAGTGGTGGAGAAGATTGTTGAGGTTGAAAAAATAGTCGAAGTTGAAAAATTGGTCGAAGTAGAGAAACTCGTCGAGGTAGAAAAAGTCGTTGAAGTTGAAAAGATAGTAGAAAAATTGGTTGAAGTTGAAAAATCATGTTTGAAATGTTCAGAATCTTGCAAAGTTTGTGAGGAGAAAGATAAGAAGATTGCTGATTTAGAGAAGATTAAAGAAGATTTACTGTCTGATGTGAAGTATGTGAAGGAGTCATATGATGTGCTCAACAACACAGTTGATCGTCTGAAAAAAACAAATACAGAAATTGAAAAGGCAATGGAGAAAATGAGCGCAACATTAATGACAAAGCAGAGTGTCATAAATGATTACATTGAAGACTGTGCTAATCTGAAGAAGGAGTTGGAGCTTGAAAAGATCGAAAGTGAAAGGATTAAACGATTACTGTTGAGTTATACTACTTGTGATTATTTGATTGATCGTGTTTATCCTACTGTTGCAGGTCTTGAAGCATTCAAGGAGAAAAAGACTGAAGATACTAATACTGGTAAGAAACCAAGTGTCAAGTATAACAGATGTCCGCCCCCGATCCATGAAACTTATTCTCCCAGGAATCCTAATGAGGAGCGTCTAAAAAAGGCAGTCAACATCAAGTTAAAGTCTGAAATCATTGATGAATTAACAGACAATATTGATGTTACATTCACAGCATCTGACACTGATCATGAGTCTGAGTTAGTAAAGAAAGTTTTCGAACAGGTGTTAGATATGGATGAAGAGTCAAAGTCGGAGTCTAAGTCTGAAAGTCCGAGTTCATCAGAAAAGAGTCCGAGTTCACCGGTTAACAGGGTTTACAATAGAGAATTCCTGTTATCAAAATCTAATTTGAATGACGGGTCAATCAAAGTGGCTTATACTTTGTATGATTCAGACAAATTATATTCTGATGAGGAATTCCCAATAAGAAGTGTCAAAACTGAAATGATCAAACAGGTTTTCAAATTGACAGAAATTAATATTTCTGAAATAAAAGATTTAAATCTTGATGAAAAACCTAAAAAGTACACTTCAAGAGTTCAACAGAGATTGAACAAGAAAAAGGGTTACGGTTATGGTTCAGGTTATCGAAAGAAACCAAACCACAACGGTAATCTCAAAAAGAAAGGTCTTGGTTTCAATTCTTCAGAAAATTGTAAAAATCAGAAAACTTATAAACCAAAAACAAAATTTGTTTCAGGAGGAAGTTCAGAGGATGAACAGAAGAAACCGTTCTGGAAGCAATCGAATCAAGAGTTTCTTGCTGAAGTGAAGAAGAATGTGAGAAGGTTTGCTGAAAGAGTTGACAGAAGAACTTGTTTCAAATGCCAAGAAGTTGGTCACATAGCTTGGAATTGCCCCAAGACCAACTACCAAAAACAGGGAGTTTCTTCTAACTGTGCTTTGAGAAAGACTTTTTTTGATAAGAAAGAACAACCTGTGAAAAATGTTAAAAAGTTTGAAAATTCTACTTCTGAGGAAGGAGAAAGTTCAAAAAGGTTTTACAAAAGAAGAGGTGATTTGAGTAAACAAAAGTGGGTTGTTAAATCTGAGGGTAATTCTGACAATGAATCTGATTCCATAAAATCAGAGGAGTCATGTGTTGAGAAAAAGATTGATAATTCCGTTTCTGAGTTGAACGAGGAAAACTTTCCGTCATTGACAAAAGATTATTTGAAATCAAAAGGTAGGGTTGAGATTTCAGATCAATTCTTTGCTGATAAGAAAGAATTTGATGCTGAAAAGGTGTCTAATGGAAATGTTAAACATAATTTTGGTAAGATGGTTGCAGGAAAAAATGAAAGGAGCTAAAGAGTTCTACAAATCAAAGTGCTGGTGGGACAGATGTGTTCCAGAATCTCCCAAGGATGGTCAGCCTTGGGGGAAAGTTTTTCCAAACTGAAAATCTGACTTGCTGGAGTTCCCAGGTTGGTAAGTGTGGAGCACGTATCGGCACATTTCTTGAGAAATTCACGAAAGTGATATTTCGACTTACAAGTGGTAAATCAGGGACATTAAGTTGTACTTGATTTTCTACAAATGATGTTTGTGGATTGTTTTTAAAAATGTTAGTTTTTACAAGTGGTTAAAGAAAACAAGGTGATGAATGATCCCCATGTTTGAGAAATGACTCACAAAACTAATTTTCCGGATAAAAACTATTTTGATTAAAACAAACTTGAGTGTTTTGAAATCACTATGGGAAAATGTTTTGGTGTCAGGGGGAGTTCTGATTGTTCAAGCCAAGTGAATGGAGAATTGAAGTGATTCTCATCATGTTGTCACATTTCTTGTATAGTTATTTTTCAAATTTTCCCAGAAAATCAAAATTGAGATATATTTTGATTTTAGGGGGAGTAAAAATTTAAAAAAAAAATTAGAAAATTTGAAAAAGTCAAAAACATTGAAAAATGCAAAAAATGAGTTTTGTTGTAAAAAGAGGAAATGATAGTAGATCAGTGAGACTATCACAGCATGCTAGAGAAATGGAGAGATAATATGTAATAAACGATCTTACTAAAGATGTGACGGTAGGCTCAGCTAGACTAGTATATTTGCGATAACGATACAAACTTAAATGAAAAAGCCTAGTTCTAGTGGGAAACATGGTCAAAAGCATAGTACTTAGTTTTGTCCTTCTTGATTGTGTACCTACTCGGTAATCGCTGATTGTCGTAAGACATAAAACTGGTTAAGTTCGTGAACTTTCACAACTTTGCTAAAAAGTCGCTGTGATTGTGCATTTCATTTTGCAAAGATTTAAACGTGTCTTATTTCTTTATTTTGTTTAAGCATTGGACATCCTCTGCGTATACGTGAGTATCGACCTGGATGTTATTGCCTAAACGTTCTGCTTTATTTTCTTTGGTGTTTCGTTTAAGCTTTGGACCTCCTCTGCGTATACGGAAGTATCGACCTGGTGGTTAAAGCCTAAACAACTTCAACTTGTTTTTATTTTCTTATTTTGTTTAAACATTGGACTTTCTCTGCGTATACGGAAGTATCGACCTGATTGTTAATGTTTAAACATTCTGTTTTATTTTCGCACAATTCACAGTCGATAAAAGTTTAAAGGCATTACTTGAGTCAGTGTATTGCATGATGAGGGGATATGCTGAGATCGTGGGGTCCATAAGAGCTTAGTGCAAATTTAATATATCTTAACATTTCGGTAAGCATTTCGAAAGTTTTTAGATTGAGTTTAAGTGGACAACAATATCGTCAATCTACGTGAATCGTTTAGAACTGAAAATGTTTAAAGCTTAACGGTGCTTGTGATTGGTCACATAAACTGATATGATCCTCTTACACAAACTCACAAAAATAGTGTCTGTATATATTTCTTTACTGCCTTACATTTCATTTCATAAAAATCCAAAAAGATTTTAGAGTGTTTTAGCATAAATTTTTGAAAAATACAAAAAGATTTTCGTCAACTGATGATGAAGAGCTGATTTTCGAAATTCCAAGTGCTGAACATGATGAACAGGTTTGGGAGTGTGTGTGCTGAATTGAAAATTTTTGATTTAAGAGAGTAGTTTGATTAGTTAATCAGGGTCATTAATTTGAACTTGATATAACTATTTCAAGTAAGTTTTTCTTATTGATTTAAGTGTAAACTTATGTTTTGATGAGAAAATTTGTGTAGGTGTTGAGCTGATCAGAACTAAAGCCAGGGATTGATCTCAAGGTGATAACTAAATCCAGACAGCGATCCCATCATGATGAGAGGGGGAGTCTGACGAGGTTAGAGCCAAAGAGAAGATCCTGGTATATGCTAAGAAAGAAAAGAGACTGCTAAAGACTGAAGATGCGAAGACTCGACACTTAAGACTCGTCAACATCTGAGGTGGAGTCTGTTGGTGCATACATCTGTCGACTTCGTCTTATATCGAGTCTGGGTTGAGTTGCGGATCTGAAGCATGACATCATAGAGATGACATCACAAGTGACATCATAGAGATGACATCACAAGTGACATCATCATTATAATATGGACATATGAAGACAAATTAGAAGTGTCCGTTTGAAAGTCAACTTGCATGTCCGTTTGTCATGACCGTTTGAACTTGTCACATTTTGAAGAGGTGACTGTTTGAAGGGTGGCATGTCACCTTCAAACGGTCAGGTCCTTCTCTATAAATACCCTTCAAACGTTCATCATTTGTAACGATTCAAGATTTGATACCGAGGTGCTGCCGGTTTATTCTCTGATTGTAAACATTGTTAATTGAATATACAAGAGATTTAAAGTGTATTTCAAGCTGTTTTCAAGTTCGTTTCTCTGTTTCCGCCTCTGAAACGTACGAGAGCTCTTCCGAACGACTCATTCGGGTCGAAACACGATCCTACACCGAGGTGCTGTCGAAGTGTCTACGTGCTGTAAATCGTTTCAAGATCAATAAAGAAGACAATTAATAGTAAATACAAGCTAAACAAAGACAGAATCAATGAATTTCGCCTCTGATTCTGTCTGAGCACTCTTCTGATCGACTCGTTAGGTCGTTTCATGATCCTACAGAAACCTTAGGGGTTTTCGCCACACACTTATCTCGACGAAACCTGGAGTTTCGCCATGGCCATCACGACAAAACTCAGGGTTTCGCCGGCCCATCTTACCCTGAAGCCCAGTAAGGGCCGAACATTTTAAAACCCACATATATAGCCAGGAAGGGTTACGTAAGAACGGATAGGTGATCAGTTATCAAACCCTAGAGTCTCTCATTCTATTTCCCTATGCGACGGCAACCCATCTTCTCATATCAGAGCTGTAATCTTGCGAAACCTATTCCTCATATCTCCCGGCAACCATATCTCGGTTAGTTCGCACTGTTGTTAGATCAAACATGAATAGTTAGTAGAATCACTACATGTTTGTATGCATATACATAGATCTGATTGATGAAGTTCTGTGAGTTATGAAATACATGTTTGTAGATAAAGAATGGTCTCATAAACTGATTTGGATGGATGGTCGTTTTCAATATGTTTGCCGATGCATTGTAACATGATGTTGATGATCTGATAGGCTAATATGAGATGATGATGAACTGGTGTATAGTTAGGATTCCTTTCTGTTGTCAACCTGTTAAGACTAGATCGAATTGTTGTGATTGAGTTCACTTCAGATCACTGCTCATGTGCTGTTTGATGCGATATATCATGTATGATTGAACGAAAAGATGATACAAAATGTATATGTATATGTCAATGATCTAATTCGTGGCTAGGGTAAATGATTGATGGTTAACTGATAGTTTGTAATTAGGGTTTTGGTGATACGTAACTGTTTGAGACGAAACCCTTACCTCGACGAAACCCCCATAACCCGACGAAACCTTGGAGTTTCGTCGTGACTTTTCGTCGTGGTCCCTATCGATGAAACTTAAGGGTTTCGCCGTGAAGCTTATCATGAACAGTGGGTTAATATGTTTACGTATACTGCATGAATGTTAGAAACTGTTTTGTCACTTACTGTTGATGATGTCACCTTAAATATGAATGAGTTGATTAACTGCTAAGTGCTATTTGGTGATCACTGATGTAATACCCATTATGATTGTATTTATACGTGAGTTTCGTGAATGTAAACTGATTGTGTATACATGCATACCATAAGCTTGACTGATTAATTGGAAACGAGTAGTTAATCTTACCGAGCAAACCGAGGTGAGTTCACACACTTTCTAAGGCATGGGATTCTCAGTGTTTGGGAATGGGTTAAAGAATTAAAACGGAAGCTGCATATCCTCCTTGGGTAGGATGCCAATATTAATCCTGCGTATTCTCCTTGGGTAGAATACGTACGTTCGTCCTCCTTGGGTAGGACAACAACCTTAACTTACTAGACAAAACTCTATCATGAAGTCCCTCATTTTTATATCAACTTAATCGCCAGGCCAATGGCAAGCGGGTCATTAGTTAATAGCGCTATTAGGTTCGAGAAACCTCACACCGTGCCGTTCGGACGGGCGTGTACTAATGGATCTGGGCAAACTGTCAATGATGATAGACATTGACATAGGGCACAACTATTGTTCGTCAGTTGTCGATATGGTAACGGTCTAGTGGTTCACATGGGGAAGCCCCCACAGATTTTGGATACGGTTTGGGAAATAAATGAAACTGGTTAACTCGTGGTTTACGAAACAACTTGTGGTTTTCAAAACAAACTGGTACAACTAAACAAACCAACTGTGAACTCGCTCAACTTTGTTGTTGACTCGTTGTTACATGCCTTGCAGGTCGTTAGATGCTTATGGAGCTTGCACGAGGAGGAGGTCGTTGTGGGATATGGACTGTTATGTCCCGTACATCACATTTGAAACTTTAAACTATGTTTTGTTTATTTAAACATTACTATGCTTCCGCTGATTACTTAAACATGTTTGGTTTCTTTTAAACACCAATTATATTGGGATTGGTTTATTTACTTAATTGCATAGTTCAATATGATTGGTGGCTGGATCCTGGTCAGTCATGCCTCCAAGCGGTGATACTCCGCATGTGGATTTTGGGGGTGTGACAGTTGTCAGGACAACCGCTTTATAGAATTCAATTCGATGGCATTGAACCATCAAAGTAATGTGTTAGCGCATTCTTCTCTAGTGAATTCCAGGGGTTTTGCAGGCCATGAATTGTTTGAACAGAAACGTCGTCTTAGGTGTTTCCACCTTCGAATCGACGGAGGCATGAGGGGTTTCAGTGATGGGTTGGATTTTGCTCACTATGTCGGGTATGACTCTGGCCATCTACTCAGCGATTTGACCGAGGAGGTCTTTCTTGGATATTGTGTCATCACTGTTGTTGGAACCCTTTTTCGAACCTGATCGTGACTTCTTCGCTTTCTTGGACGAGTTTGGGCTTGGGGAAGACATCTAAAGGTTCGAAAGAGAAAGAAAGGGTGAGACTTGATCATACGTTTTGCATGTATAAGCATTTAAGTGACACGTATCACGTATGATTCATGTATTTTGCAGTTATTTAACAAGTATTCACAAGTATAAACACGTATAATTTCATAAAAGAGTATAAATTTAGTTTGTTCACGAGGATTATTAACGTTTTTCATTGCGAGAGACGTGCGAATTGTGCATTGGTTTTGAATTTAACGAGGTAACAAGTATTAAAATCACATAGAAATTGAGATAACATAAAAGAGAGGCTCAATAAAGCATAGGAATGTTTCGGGTTTAGAAACTTTGACTATTCCAAAGTGAATCGAAAGTCCTTTCAAATTAGGGAAACGTGCTTTAGCCTATAGGTAAAATACTCTCATCGAGAAGCGATTAACGGTATTTTACCCTTCCAGTTACTACACGTCCTTAATCCATTGGAAGATCGAAACTTTGGCGGGATTGAAAATCGAAGAATGGGACTAGTCGACAAGATGCGGGCGTCACCCCTAACTTGACGATTTCGTACCCTAAGTGTGGTTCGTACTCGTCGGGTCAAGAAAATTAATTCTGACGCTTAGACGAGGGTCCACTAGAGTTTGAATTGGAAATTTAACATCAAGATGTGGGTTTCACGCCTATTTTGGTGAATTCGTCTCATTTGTATTATGAGTGTCTTCAAGTCTTCAACATGTATTGTGTAATTGTCTTAGGAAAGACAAGTTGTAAGTATTAAGACAAAAGGAAAAGATAGAAGCAAGCAAGAATAATTTAAGTATTTTAAGCATCACAAACTGGTCAGTTCGCACGAAACAGCAGCCCAATTCGCACGAAGCAAGGTGTAGTTCGTACGAGATGGTCCTGTTCATTCGGAAGGGTCTGTTTTGGGTACTCATACTATAGACTAGGTCGATCATGTAATTCTACCTAATTCCCTATAGTTATGGCTCTGATACCAATCTGTCACACCCCGACTGTTGGCGGAAACATCGGAGTGAGACGAAATAGATTGCTCATTGCACACAACACTAAAATTGACAATAGAATTAAGATAAACTGATTTCATTTCATTTCATAATAATTGTCAAATTACAATATAAGAATCTCAAATACAACATGATCCAAATACAACATAACATAGTACAAAATTTGATACAATAGTTTAAAATCTAAGATTTCTTGATGTGTATCTAAGGCAATCGTCGCTACGTCAATTCTTAAGTTCATCAGCATCATCTGGCAACATGTTTAAAAATACATGGTTCAATACAAACGTATTGGCGAGTATACAAATTTTGATACATAGCATAATAGTAAAAGTTTAAATGAATCCACATGGCAAACTAGTTATCAAGATAAACATTAAACTTGCATGTGAACAACAAGTCAGCCTAAAGTTTAATGCAAGTAAAAGAATCTTAACATGACCCAACGTTCACAGGTGGTGCGTTACTCTTATAGCGCTATACATGTTAAGGTTAGGCTCGTACAAAATTAATGACAAGTTCAACACAAAATGTATAAACCCAGATTAAAGTATCAAGTATAACGTATGCATGCATGTAATGGATTGTTCGTGCATTTTGTATAAAA
Organism: Helianthus tuberosus; assembly: GCA_030545235.1. Classification (NCBI taxonomy): domain Eukaryota; kingdom Viridiplantae; phylum Streptophyta; class Magnoliopsida; order Asterales; family Asteraceae; genus Helianthus; species Helianthus tuberosus. The sequence continues at coordinate 62,157 of JARYGA010011515.1, read as the reverse complement.
GTTCAAGTGTAACAGTGTAGGTTTTATAAGTTAACATATTGCACCCAAAGTGTGAAATTCAAAAAAGGGATGCGAGTATACTCACGGTTTTGCTAAATCTGCAGTAGTAATCTCATGAGCGTAGTTTTGGCAGGAGTAGGTAGACGTAGTACAGGAACACCGAGGTTATTCTACCTGGTGAGCAAATGGATGGTGGATTTAGTACAGGAACACCGAGGTTACCCTACAGGGCAAGCGAAGGCGTGAGTTAGAGTTGCAGAGTTTAGTTACAGAATTTAAGTACTTAGAATAATATAAAATAATAGATAAAAATAAACAGAAAGGGTATTCTGTTCGTGCACTTGTCATGACAGTGATATTGCTATGGTTTTACGGGTCCAAGCTTGCCCGACAGAATCAATGACAGGGAACACGGAAATCAGAATAACGGGAATGGAAATACGAACAGTTCCTATGAGGGTGTCTGGAACGAATGTGCCATTCATACGAATGGGAACTGTTGTGGACAAATTCTCGTTTTGAACCTTTTTTAACTATTGAGCAATTACGTTCATGATTTCTGTTAAGTTTTATTTTTTATAATAATAGTATGTTAGTCCGATATGTTCACAAGATTCATAGAAGTGATGCATGGAGGTTTTAACCTCATTATAGTTCACCAAAGCACGAGTCAGTTAACTTAGTTAACTGACCGGTTGGTTATGAATACAGAAAGGAAATAACAGAATGTAAATAAGCCAAACAACCGAACAATATACAACCCAGGTGTGCCAACACGACATGGAAAGGTAATCCTAAGTGTCGGAGGCTGGATGGGGTTCACTTGTTCTAGGTCTGGGAGATTGTTTGGGTGTTCGTTACACGAGTTAAGTGAGGTGGTGGCTTTAGATTGGAAACCAAGGTTCCCACAGAACACACTCTGATGTTCCAGAATTATCTATATGGAAGATAGCAATCTGGGAAATCATTCAACACTTGAAAATCATTGGAACTTGGGAAACAGCGGCATTCGTACAAACTAGGAGTGTCTTTCATATGAGAGGGACATGCCCTTTCGTACGAGTGGACCTGCCATTTGAACGACTGTGATAGTTTCTTAGGTAAATCAGTTCGGTTTTACTTGAACTAATTACCTACTCAACTCGAATTGGCTCATTATTGATTCCACAACTATTGACTTAGCTTGTGAGCTCGAAGAACCTCAGATCCAGCTAAGTTCGTAGTTTAGAAAGTTTGTAGAAAGGTCTTTGAAAGATTAATCTTCACTTCCATCTAGGTCCTTAACAGTATTGAGTATTTTCATCAGCTGCCATGGCAGCTCTGATAAACCAAACGGGGATTTGTGAAGAATCTTTGTAAAAATTTGATAAAACAGAAGAAAAGTAAGAGATTCAAGGATGAAATCAGTTGGTTGTGAGTCGAAACTCACTTAGAAATAACTGAGACAATGATCCAGATGAACAGCTCTATGCTAGCTCGAGAGAGAAATTCGGGAGTTGAAGGTTTGAAATAAAGGAGAAGGACTTGTATTTATAGGGGAAGGTAGCACTTTGGAGCGGATGCGCATTCGGACGAACTGGGCCAGCCCCAAAAGCCAAAATGTTGAATTTTGTTTAATTTGACGGTTTTAAGCGTATAGGTGGAAAGTTTTAAGTGTTGTCCGTAAATAAATGAATGTATAAATATATTTTGCATGTTTAATAAGTATGAACACGCATGAATTTGCATGTAAAAGTTATAAAGTATCTATGTAACAAGAATAATCGACATGTATTTATGAATAATGAATAACACAAGTGTATAAATGATAGGATTTCCATTATGATTAAAGTCTCGGATTACAACGTATGAAATGGAGTATGAATACAAGGAATATAAGTTTCCATAAATGAAAAGTACAACAAACTTGCTAAATAAGGAAAGTTACAAAAACCTAGGTGTTACAGGATAAAAATAAGATTGTGTGTGTGTGTGTGTGTGTGTATATACACATACATATCCACAAGGGACATATTACATTAGACATGATACAAAGATATTACCATGGCAAAACCGGATTCCCGACAAATACGATGACGATCTGGACAACCGGACAAATTATAAATTTGCGTATGTGTATATAGGGTGAGGTTCTAGAGTGAACACTAGTGTATTTGTGAACTGAGTGAACAAATCCTGCCCATAGATTTACATTATCAATTCGTAAAATACACTTATGTATTTGATAATTAAGGGCTAGGATTAGTTCACTAGGGTTCACAATCAACGGGCTAACCTAACTTGGTCTCTCTCTCTCCTCTGAAAGGATTATGAGAAAACTATATATATATATGAGAAAACTAGAAAACTAACTAAAAAAGCCTAAAAAATACCAATTTTTTATTTTTTATAAAAAATGGCTATTTTTTGTATATAAAAACATGTCAAAAAAAACTTGTACTGCACATGTGCATTATATGTGTACTACACATATGCATTACATGCTTACATTTAGCTTTTGTATTTAGTTTAGCTTTTAGGGTTAGGTTTTTTGGAGGTTTAGGATTAGGATTAGGTTTTTGGGTATGGGGGAGGGGGTTTAGGTGTTTAGGGGGTGGGGATGGGGATGGGGGGTTTAGGTTTTTTTCGGGTTTATGTTTAGGGTTTAGTTTTAGGTTTTCTGGAGGGGGTGGTGTCACACCCCTTTCTAAGGCAGAAGCACGAGGTGTGATCCTGAAAGGTTCTCATTGCATACAATAGGTGAACATGCTACATGAATGTAAAACAACTCCACAATGCCATTGATAGTTAATATCCAAAACAAAAGTCAAGTTTTAAGTTTACATCACACATAAGATAATTGTTTGAAAAGTTTCCAACTTCGTTCCAGAAACAAATATCAACGTTTTGATCATTATATCACCGCATGAGGTGGGATATAACGAGCAAATCCTACAAACGTGGAATTGGAGCCTCGACACATAACAACTAGAAACACAAATGACATCTTTGAGCAAAGAGAGACTGCGCGAACATCCATCTAGTTACCTGAAATACATGTAAGTTTTGGAAAATCGTCAACATAAGTTGGTGTGAATTCATGCAGTTTTTCGTATAGAATGTTTGTATACTTGTATGAAGACATGGTATGTAATTTGTAAAACATATCTGTAAACTGAGTTCTGTAAATGTAAGGAATACAAGATCGCTAATGGTTTGCAAGGCCACTAACATATGTCACGACATAGGAAGCCACCAAACCTAGGAATTTTTGTCGAGATCGACTGAGACACAAAAGCACTCTTTGGTTGAAGTAGACCAAGAGTGAGGTTGCCTGAAACCCATTAGATCTAACATTTTCGTTCCCCGGTCTGAATGTATACGTTGATTAGTGGTGCTTATGTCACCCTATTCGTCATATGATCTATGTGTCATTCCTTAGGTTTGTGTTCTACATACCAGTGAACATGTATTTTCCCCAAGTTTAGAAAACACGTAAAAGTTTAAAAGTGGGGACATGAACTCACTGTTTTGCGTATCTTGCATCGTAAACTTCACCGGGCTTATCTCGTAAGCGTCGTGACCTATATGTGTTCTATGTATGTTAGTCACTAGACTTGTAACACACAAGTACAAGTCACCATCTTAGATTTATGTATTTGTTCTGTGTATGTTCATCATGTGTGAGGTCATGCCCTTGTTTGTCGGGTCTCTCTCGTTCGTCATGTTCTTGTATTTTGAATTTGTATTGTCCTTTTGTAAATATATATTTTACTTCCCAAAATTATACATTTGTTTATGTGATCGGTGAAGATCAATAAGTATTAAAAATAAACTATATTTTTAACTTATTCAAAATATGTTACTTATATTATTCTTCGAAAATAAATATAAGTATTTTGTTAGATAATATTTCCAATATTATTTGTGTCCGTGTATACTTAAGAAACTATACTTGTATTTTTATGTAAATACTTGTGTACTTTACATTATTTGCCAAAATTCAATACTTTGATTTTTAATACTTTTCAGAATTATATTTCTTAAAAATAATATATTTTTAAGACTTATGTATATATATTTTGTTATGGTTGTAAAATATATATATATTTACTTTTGTCATTTTCCGATTTCATATGATTTCCATTACTTGGTAGTAATTATATATATATATATATATATATATGGGAGGGTTATATGCAGAACACTAAATATTGCGAGAACAAACAGAACAAAATGAATTACTCATTTTTTCAATCCTAAAAACCTCAAAAGTAAATAAAAATGTTACAAATGTAAGATTTATTGTTTCTCACGCTAGAATTCAAAATAAAATATGCAAAATATTCAGTTTTTATATAACCTACACATAGGTAGGTTATGTGTAGGTTAAATTACCTACATGAATGTAGGCTATGTGTAGGTAAAAATATATGGTTTTTTATGTATATATGTAATACACATATGAATATAAGAAACATAAAATTTAAAAAAATATCAACCTTAAATCCAAAATTTAGTGATTTAGAGTTGTTCTTTTTGTTCTCGCAATATTTAGTGTTCTGTAATGATCCTCATCCTATATATATAGATATATATATATATGTCCAAGGATATCCAAATATTTGTTCAAGTCCAAAATTGTTAGGGAATATATTTATAAAAATATATTTTCTTGTATTTGTCTATGTACCTTTTCATGGGTTATTTTGTATGAGTACTCTTAGGTATTTGTTATGTATCTTTATATGTATTTTGTTGGTAATACTCCTTGGGAGTATTTAGTGTATTTTCATGATCCTAATACACTAGTACATACAATACACATAATATACACTTAGCACAAAATTTGATGATCACTAAATATATGTATTTTTCCTAAAAATATACATACTTAATATTGATTTTAACTTGAAGAAATCCTTATTTCTTAGCTTGTAATTTTATACAAAAATTAGGAAACCTTGATAAATATTTTTAGGTGAATTTTTGGGGAATAAGTTTCACCAAAACTTATATTTTTCTAAGTGTCAAAATTTTATAAAAAATTTGACATAGTTTCCCCTAAAAATGGAGGTTTCCCATGTTTTCAAAACATGTGTTTATTTTCTTTTCATCACCAAAAACAATTTCCAACAATTTTTAAAAGTAACATACACTAATTTTATCATGTAAAACCTTATGATGCACTTGATTTTTGATAAAAATGTGTAGTCTTTTAGATCTACACTTTACATACAAGGATCTTTCAAAAACAAGTGTTCTTGTTAATTTTAAACAAACTTTTTATGAAACTTTAACTTACTAACTAAACCATCCATGAGTTTTAGGGTTTCAAAGTCTTGAAAAAAAACATGTTCTAATACCATTCTCGTGCTTATTTAAAAGATCTTTATGTTCAAATTCATGTTTCATCATGGATCTTCCAAGATCCATGCTTAACATACTTGAATCTCTTATAAACAAGCATCATGATGACTCTTTTACAAAATTTTCATGGAGTTTAGTTTCAGAAGTTAGTTTTACATAAACTTAGTTACTTCAAGAACACAAGATCATGCTTTAAAAATCATTTCTCAAGTTCACATAATGGTCTTTCAAGTTCATCTTCAAGTTTAACCATGGATCTTTCAAGATCCATGCTTAAACTTGTTGGATCTAAGCTTCTAACAAGCTTTAACATGATAGATCTAAACGTAAACACAAGATTCAACAACAACAACTTCATCACAAACATCAAACATCACTAAAATCACTTGTTTTCCTTTATATTATGTTAGATCTATACATCTTCATCCTTTAAAGTTTAGTTTCTTAGATGGTGTAACTTGTACATAATGCTAATATGAAGTAAAATAGTGTTTAGAAGGCTTACTACTAGCTCCAATGGCTAGGGAAGTGGCACAACAAAGAAGATGACGAAGATGGAAGAGTATGAGAGGTTAAAAGCTCCACAAGGTGGTCCTTCAACTTCTAGCACTTGATACCTTCCTTGATAACCTTCTTACACCTTGGTATACCCTTGGAATGCTTGAAGGATGATCAAAAATGGTGATGTATGTGTATGTGTGGGTGATGGTGGCCGAGAACAAGAGAGGAAAGGGAGAAGAAGATGATGAAAAATTTTGAAGTTGGAAGATAATGTTCTCAAGTCTTTAGGTTAGTCCTTTTTATCCTTTCAACAACCTTTAACCATAAGGTTTTGTTCTCAATATCTAGCTAACAAAGAGATTTTTATATTTAAAAAGTGGGGTGGGCCCTTTGGGGCCGGTTACATGGGGGGGGGGGGGGGGTAAAATGTAAAAAGTTGGAAGTTGTGGGTGGAAAGTGTAAAGTAGAAGGTTTATGTAACATAATGTGTGTTTATGTGTTTTTATGATTTTTAAGGTGTTTTATCACCAATACTAGCTTTATATCATAAAAACAATGCTTTTAGTCTAGTTTTGATGTTTTGGGTAGTGTCCGGTTACTCGTTCGGTTATCGGTTTGTTAAAGTGCTAAATTGCGCAGTTTTACAAGGTATGTAGCACCTTTTGTGACAGTTTTAATACCCAACACTTTACTAGTTATTCTGGACACTAAAACATCAATTCTACAAAGTAGTTTAGTGTTTAAATGCTGATTTATAGCTGAATTTTAAGTGAATTTCGGGTGTCTTTTAGTGCTTATTTTAGCTTTCGAAAAGTGTATACGTTAACCCTTGTATCCACACTTGGGTTTTAATGTGTTTTTGATGTTGGACCTAATCCTAGGCCCTAAATCTACTGTTTGACTGCTTTCTATGGAAGTGCTGACACAGCTTGTCTTACCGGTGAGTTTACTAGTCTTCTTGACGCAACGCTTAATGTAATTACACAATGCAATATTTGAAGTATAAAACATGCATGAATTCATATGTAAAGAAAGTAAACACATAATGTTGACGTTTAAGCACATAATTGCAAATAATTAATAAATTAGTACAGAAATTACCGGTTTCGTGCTAGTTGTCATAGGTGGGGGGTTTAGGTTTTTTTTTTTTTTTTTTTTTTTTTGGGGGGGGGGGGGGCTTAGGCTTTTGGTGGGAGGGTGAATTTAGGTTTTTGGGGGGTGGGGTGGGGGGTTTAGGTTTTTGGGGGGTGTCAGTGGGGGGTGGGTTAAGTGGTTTAGGCTTTCCGTATTAGTGCACATGTGTAGTATAAATTTTATTTTTTTTTGAAAATTTTTTATATATAAAAAATAGCGATTTTTTTATAAAAAATTATAAAAAAATTGGTATGATTTTTAGGCTTTTAAAGTTAGTTTTTTGGTATTCTCATTTAAACTAGTTTTCTCATGATCCATCCCCTATATATATATATATACTGATGTGCGTAGTGCGTTATATGTTTTTAATTATATTTTTTGCCATTTTTAACACTTTAGTCAAGTTTTAAATTTATAAAACACGATATTCTACTAACACTAAACACACATATGGGCAAGTGCACCCATCGTGAGCGTAGTATAGCGTTGGTAAGATACCGAGGTCGTCCAAGGACACAAGAGCTTTTAATACCGGTTTATCCTCAACGTCTAATCAAATCAAAAGTTTAGAAAATGTTTTAAACATGAAAATTAAAAACTAAAAATGCTGAAAATAAAAATAAAACAGAAAGACAAGATGAATCACTTAGATCCGACTCGCCTTTAGTGTAACCTTTGATGATTTCCGCACTTTTGCACTTTTTAAGAGATTGTCTTAGTTATAGTAGTAGGCCCCTCTTTTGAAGGTGACGTTACCCTCAACCCAGTAGTTTGAGTCAGCAAGGATACAATCCTAAAGGGTCGGAATATTGAAAGATAATTAATTAAGTTATTAATGCGTAATGTGGCAGGCCCCTCTTTTGAAGGTGACGTTACCCTCGGCTAAGTGGTTTGAGTCAGCAGGGATACAATCCCAAGTAGCCGGGTTAATGTATTAATAGTAGTTTACATATGAGGGGATCAAGCCATTCGCACCCCCGCCATCCAATACCAGTGGGTATTGAAGGAGGTCCTAGTAAGCTTGACCCAGGTCCTTGCAGGATCTATACACTAAACAAGGCAAGAACCTTACCAAACCATTCCCTTAACCCCCGACCAGGTAGCCAACATATCTCTATATAGACCGTAGAGATATGAATGGTGAAAATCTTTTATTTTATATAAACAGTAAAATAATGTCAAGACACCACGGACAAATGATAAGGAAGTTTCACCTTCAACATAAGAAACTAGTTATTAAAGTCATTAATACAAAACCAAATAAACAGTGCGAAAAGATTAAAAATCAAAAGTATTACACTAAATGCTTGTCTTCACCAAGTGATGTAAGAGACTTAGGCAAACATGGCCTTTGATTGTCAAGAACTCTTACTATCAAGCTTGGATCCTGAGACTACTACACACACTCTAAGATGGATGATGGATGATGGTGGTGGATGTGGGTTGTAGTGGTGGGGGAGTGTGGGTGAAGTGGGAGATAGGTGGTTTGCCAAGGGATGCCTTTGAAGTGAACCAAGCACCCCTATTTATAGCCTGCACAGAAGCCCGGACACGGCCTCGTTCCGCTGGACAAAGCCCCGTGTCCATTCCCTTTCTCTTTCTTCATTAATTTTAATTTGTCTGCATTAGCTCCACACGCCCCCATGTCCGCTGGACACGGCCCCATGCGCAGAAGCGTATCTGTACTGTCAATATTTGCTTGGATTCTGCGAATCTTAGAGTTGACCACGGCCACTGTTGAGCTGGACACTCCCCCGTGTCGGGAATAGAAGCTTCTATGACTTTTTCTTTTCTGCAGACACCTGGCCACACCCCCGTGTCCGTTAGGCACGGGGCCATGGTCAGCCTTCTGTTTCTTTGTTTTTGCTTGGGAATATGTTTTCGAGGGGTCGGGCATGCCACGTTTATTCCTTTTCTTGTATTTAGCTTAGATTTTATCGCATATTTTTTCCTTTTGTTCATTTACACTCATTTAATCCTGAAAATACAAAAAGAAGACAAAAGCACACTTTTTTCAACATTAGTACTAACAAAGGGTTAGTTTTATGCCTCAATTGATGTAATTTATATGTTGCATTTTACACACATCAAATGCTCCCACACTTAAATCTTTGCTTGTCCTCAAGCAAAACTCTTTATAATGTGGCTTACACTCCTAAATGGAATGGGTAGAAGAGACGTTTTGGGTTTGTCTTGAGTGTCGGGAATCCAAGATCTTTATTAGGCTTTATTTTTACGTTATTTACAATCATATTCGTTATGATTTATTTAGAACGTTTCATAAGAGAAATTACTTATTTGGGCATAACATGCCTCTTTAAAATTCCATTTGTATACAAGTTCACATACCTCACGGGAGATCACTCAACACTCGGCCGAAGATGTATTTTTGTGAAGCACTCGACACCGGCATGGGACTTATTTCTACCATATGATTGCCAAGCAATCAATCCTCCTCCTTTTTAACTATAAACCTTTGTAAATATCAAGAGGACTTGGGGAAGGGTTAGGCTTGGGTTAAAGGTAGGTGGTTCTGGGTTAGTGGTTAGTAAAAAGGGCTAAAAGTGTAAAAAGCGTCGGTCGTCGTAAAACTTTTTGTTTTTGTGACTTTTATTCAAACAAAGCATTTTCAAACAAAGTTTCTTTGAGGAACTTGTTTGTTTATTGCTATACTTCATTTTTTTAATAAGGAACGTCACATGAAGACCGAGCTTTTTACTAAAATAAAGGGTTTAAAAATAAAAAGGGTTTTGGTGGGTAAAGGGTGTTTGTTTTGTGGGTTTGGAAACGAAAAGGTTTAGGCTCAAAGGGGTTAACTAGGGGGATTTGGGGTAGGTGATAAAAAAAATGAAAAATAATGGTGTAGAAAAGAAAAAGGGTTAGTCCTAGTGCCTCCATCATTTACTTACTTGGGTTTAAGTTGGTAAGGACCGGGAATGTATTGTCATTGCAAGTTCTAGAGTCGTAAGAAACGAAGCGGTTATTCACACAAGAAACGAAAAAATGAGCATTTAATTTAAAGATGTATGCTTTTATGCTCAATAAAGGCTCAAAACTCACTTTTTTGTGGGAATGGGTTTATAATGTGATCAAGTATATATAATCAAAATTTAACTAGATTTGTCATGTCGTTTCATAATTTACTTATGTTGGTTCTTTTTATCACGACGCTGTCAGTTGTAAATTTGTAAAAATATAACCTTTTTAGAACTTGTTACTCCCAAATTAAACCATGACAAGTAAAAAAAATGAAAAGTTTTTGAAAAAATTTGGGGTGATTAGCGGTTCCAATAGAGTTTTGTGTAAGACTTGTTATTAGGACTTGCAAAACTCAAGGTTTTAGCATCCCCCCACACTTAAATTACACATTGTCCTCAATGTGTCCCAAAAATAAGTTTTTAGGTTAATTGAATGTGTAAAAAGGTGTTTAAAAACAAAAAATTTTGTTACTGGGCGTCTAGGCACGGGCCCGTGTTTGTCCGGGCACGGCCCCATGTTCAGATCGCCAGTATCGTAGTTAACAGAAGACTGGGCACGGTGGCGTGTTCAGTGAGCATGGCCCCGTGTCTAGTTACCTGAACTGGGCGTTTTCAGCAGAACCTTGGGCACGGGACGTGTTGGGCTGAGCACGGCCCCGTGCTGAACTTGCTGTAATGAAGAAAAATTGTTAGGTGGCTCTGTTTTTGTGCATGGGGTGTGGGTCCAAGTTTCCCTTAGTAACCTCCACCATTCCGAGTGTGTTTTATCCATCATCCAAACACCATTTAAAAATCATCATTCATTAAAGAGTGAATTACATAAAATCCTAGAAATTAAAACAAAATAAAGCTAGAAATGAAAAACTAAAAGTTCCTAACATAGATAGGTCAAGTAATGCAGAAAATCATTCCAACGGGTTCTACCCTTATTGTAGGAATATCAAAAACCTAGGAATAGCTTCCCGGTATTTAAAGGGGTTGTAGAACTTGTAACTGAGGGATGTCACTTAGATGTCGTTGAGCCATTCCTCTATCTCCCTTGGGAGGAAGAAGGCTGGCTCATTTTCCACAATGTCTTGTGGAGGAGGTGCGTTGGCAACCGGGACCCCATGTAATATGTCTTGAGGGGGTTCTGGGTGCATGACATACCATTCAGCCGGAATGATGACTTATGGTGCAACATTCCACCCCCTTTGTGTAATGATAGGTACCAAAGGAGGAGAAGCGAGAATATTCAACCTTTGGTGCAAAAGGTTGACTTCTCGAAGACATCCTTCTAGTCCCACCATCAAATGATTTATACAGTCGACCAAGGCTTCCTCTACTCCCGTCATTTCATTGAAAGCCTCTCTCAAGGCATAAATGTAGTTGACGAGAGAGTCTTCTACCGATGGCCTTCTTCCTCGTCAGTCGTTTCTGGAGTGTGATGAAGATGTACCGCTATTTCTGCTCGACATTCTAAGAAAATAAACCAAAAGAAATTTTAAATTAATGAAACAGTACCTCGGCCACAGCCCCGTGTTCGCTGAGCACGGCCCGTGACCACATCTCTACAGGTTTTTGAAACAAGGAACCTTGAAGCTTTAAATTATTTTTCTGAATTTTGAAGCATTTTGCATAAATAACTCAAAATAGTGTTGTAAAACTTATTTTTGACAAGATTCCTTGAATAAAAACTTAACAAATATCACAATAAAGCTTGAAAACATGGAGATTTCAAACTTTAATGGAGGTTTTGAGGAGAAATTGAAGAAGAAAGCAATGGACAAAAGTAGAAAAGACAAGATGGTTGTTGAGAACCTTCTTTAGAATATACCTTGTATGGTATATGTGAAGATCCCACCAAATATTTGTCTTTGGAATGGGTCCAAGAGTGCAGGAATCTTGTTGCATTTATAGAAAACGACAGCACGCTAGACACGGCCCCGTGTCGGCTGGACACGGCCCCGTGTGCAGACAAAATTCTGACACTTTTTGTCCGTATTCTAAACAAAAGTCAGACAGGAATCTTTAGGTGGACACGGGGGGCATGCTGACCTGGACACGGCCCCGTGGCTAGAAGTTTTTATGAAGTTTTGTCTATTTTTAAGGAGTTTATCCGGATCGGGTGGTTCCTTACTGGACGGGACAATACCGAAGTGCCTGAGATACCTAAGTTGCCCTAGTTTTAGACAAGAACGCAAGAGGTTATCGGAAAGGGTGATTCCTAAACTAAGTACCGGTGGGCAAGACCAACCTTTATTTCCCTTATCCGGGCTCTTGTTAAAGAAGGTATATGTCGAATCGCTCAGGTCTATGTATGAATTGGTAGAAACCGATGGGGAGTCCTTCAGGGCACAATCAACACAGGGACGACTATCGCTCAAGTCCTCGCAAGAGTTAGAGGTGATTTCGGGAGCAACGATGTTGTTATAATCCAAATGTGATCTCAATAATTCTCCTTGATCGTCGACTTGAGATGAATTAGTTATATCCATCTCAAGTTCTTTTATCCATCGGAGAATTAATTCTTCCATTTGAAATGATTCTTCAAGAATTATTTCATCTAGAAGGGATGATAGAGAGTATTCGAGGGAGAGATAGGGATTATTTTTACTTTCGCCCATCTTAAGGCTACAGGAAAACATTGGGTCCATATAGTGGGGAATGTAATTTAAAAATAACATTTTAAATATTCATGAGATCCGCCACATAATTGACACCACGTACCATAAGAGGAGCGAAAGTAAAAAAGATCAGTATCACTCATGTTTGCGTCAGAAATTACCAACCGTCGGGATCTTACGGTTCTGTTTTCAGTATCTGAAACTTGGGCACGGGGGCGTGTTTAGTTGGCATGGCCCCGTGTTCAGCTACTGTCTGACTTAAAACAGGATTGCCATTACCAAAGATTGGGCACGGGGGAGTGTTCAGCGGACACGGCCCGTGCTGAGCTTTGTAGAAGCTGAAAAATTACGAAAAAAATCCTAAAAAACAGAAAAATAAGAAAAACGATTAGGCCGTTGATTCCTAAATTTCTGAAAATCCTTGTGTCCCCGGCAACAGCGCCAAAAACTTGATGTGCGTAGTGCGTTATATGTTTTTAGTTATATTTTAGCCCTTTTAACACTTTAGTCAAGTTTTAAATTTATAAAACACGATATTCTACTAACACTAAACACACATATGGGCAAGTGCACCCATCGTGAGCGTAGTATAGCGTTGGTAAGATACCGAGGTCATCCAAGGACACAAGAGCTTTTAATTCCGGTTTATCCTCAACGTCTAATCAAATCAAAAGTTTAGAAAATGTTTTAAACATGAAAATTAAAAATTAAAAATGCTGAAAATAAAAATAAAAATAAAACAGATAGACAAGATGAATCACTTGGATCCGACTCGCCTTTAGTGTAACCTTTGATGATTTCCGCACTTTTGCACTTTTTAAGAGATTATCTTAGTTATAGTAGTACGCCCCTCTTTTGAAGGTGACGTTACCCTCAACCTAGTAGTTTGAGTCAACATGGATACAATCCTAAAGGGTCGGAATATTGAAAGATAATTAATTAAGTTATTAATGCGTAATGTGGTAGGCCCCTCTTTTGAAGGTGACGTTACCCTCGGCTAAGTGGTTTGAGTCAGCAGGGATACAATCCCAAGTAGCCAGGTTAATGTATTAATAGTAGTTTACAAAAGAGGGGATCAAGCCATTCGCACCCTCGCCATCCAATACCAGTGGATATTGAAGGAGGTCCTAGTAAGCTTGACCCAGGTCCTTACAGGATCTATACACTGAACAAGGCAAGAATCTTACCAAACCATTCCCTTAACCCCCGACCAGGTAGCCAACGTATCTCTATATAGACCGTAGAGATATGAATGGTGAAAATCTTTTATTTTATATAGACAGTAAAATAATGTCAAGACACCACGGACAAATGATAAGGAAGTTTCACCTTCAACATAAGAAACTAGATATTAAAGTCATTAATACAAATCCAAATAAAAAGTGCGAAAAGATTAAAAATCAAAAGTATTACACTAAATGCTTGTCTTTACCAAGTGATGTAAGAGACTTAGGAAAACATGGCCTTTGATTGTCAAGAACTCTTACTATCAATCTTGGATCCCGAGACTACTACACACACTCTAAGATGGATGATGGATGATGGTGGTGGATGTGGGTTGTAGTGGTGGTGGATTGTGGATTGTGGGTGAAGTGGGAGAGAGGTGGTTTGCCAAGGGATGCCTTTGAAGTGAACCAAGCACCCTTATTTATAGCCTGCACAGAAGCCCGGACATGGCCCCGTGTCCGCTGGACACGGCCCCGTGTCCATTCCTTTTCTCTTTCTTCATTAATTGCAATTTGTCTGCATTAGCTCCACACGCCTCTGTGTCCGCTGGGCACGGCCCCGTGTGCAGAAGCGTATCTGTACTATCAAGATTTGCTTGGATTCTGCGAATCTTAGCGTTGACCACGGCCCGTGTTGAGCTGGGCACGCCCCTGTGTCGGGAATAGAAGCTTCTATGACTTTGTCTTTTATGCAGACACCTGGCCACGCCCCCGTGTCCGCTGGGCACGGGGCCGTGGTCAGCCTTCTGTTTCTTTGTTTTTGCTTGGGAAGATGCTGTCGAGGGGTCAGGCATGCCACGTTTATTCCTTTTCTTGTATTTATGTTAGATTTTGCTGCATATTTGTTCCTTTTGTTCATTTACGCTCATTTAATCCTGAAAATATAAAAGGAAGACAAATGCACACTTTTTCCAACATTAGTACTAAAAAAGGGTTAGTTTTGTGCCTCAATTGATGTAATTTATATCTTGCATTTTACACACCTCTATACATATATATATATATATATATATATATATATATTGGATGAAGAACGTATATTAACAAGGCTCGGCAAAAATACATATATATTCGGACAAGTAATGAAAATATATAATTTCAACATCGTATAAGAAATATATGTTTTACAACCGATCATAAAAAATAATATTAGTTTTAAAGAATCTAAAGGATATAATTCCTAAGAATATATTTTGGGAAAAACCGACGAAATGCTAACTTCTATGGAATTAATTCAAACAACGGTTTTCAAACAACCGAAACAAGAATAAGTCTTAACAAGGTTTTGGTGAAAGACTTATACATGAATAAACAAGTAGACCGAAGTGTCTTAACGAAATTAAGACACTTGTAGGTCGGATACAAAACAGGAAACATTGGATTGCTAGCATATTGCACAGATGCAAGCTATGAGTTTCACGGTCCCTCCTTTATATATTTTTACTTTTAAAATTCGAGAGGAGATACATGTTACCTAATGGCATGGTAGTTATGGAATGGAATCAACCAGATCACATGTGTATAAGCGTGTACATTAGTAGTAGCCATTAGTCATATTATAAACCCGTGAACGATTGGATAGATCTATTGAGTCTAGACATGCTCCACTCCTGGTCCGTGAGACCCTGTGAGAGTGCTTTTGTGTCCAACAAGTCTAGTGGCACTATGGATTTAGTTGCCCAGTACGAGGGATAACATTGTTGAGGTTTGGTTACTAGCTTATGGCAACACATATAATATTAATGTCCTTGTAAAACATTAATGATCAAGAAATTTCATTGACACTATGCATACCGGTTTTAATACAAAGTTTATCAAATATTTTAAAGATTCATTTGTGTAAAAAAACACGTGAACTCGTTGACATTATTATTGACTTTTTACCTAACATGTATTTCATGGAAATACGGAAATGATGCATGATTTTGGACGTCAACGCAAGGATTTCAAGTGACGACGCCATTTTGAGAGGGTTTGCGCCATATATTTCGTCCTCGTCCTAATATAGGTTTCAAATATTTGTTATTAAAAACTATATTTTTGTTTAAACATGGTTTGTGAAACTCGAAACACTTATGTTATGTTGGAAACAAGATACTTTGATTTTGTATTATTATTTCAAGTATTAAATATATTTGGCATCGTTGTTTATTTTAAATCATGTAGATGTTTACACTATCGAATGCTATAAAAACCTTTCATAATCACACCTCACGCTTCCGCCATGAGCGGGTGTGTTATATGATATGTCCATGCGTCATCTACTTGCTTTCCCTAAGTGTCCGTAATAGTTTTATAGTTTTCGAAGCATTGGATGCAGAAGCCTCAAGGATGGGTTCCTCGAGAACATGTAACTTTGTGTCATGTTTGAGAACAACTCTCAGATGTTCTAAGAAGTTTGTATCATCAGGTTTCTCCTTGTCCAAGATGGACCGAAGAGAGTAGCTATGATGTGCCTGAACACTAGAGATCAATGGCACCTATCTAATACCAAAATTCAAAAGTTTTAACACTTTCAATATTGAAATTCTTTCTATAATTAATTACCCTTCTATTTTAATTAAAAAAACATTAATTAGTTAAAGGCTAATATCCATAGCAGCCTAACTTCATGTAAGCGGTCTAGCTTTGCTTACAAGATTAAGCCAATTGCTTAATGGTATCAGACGTTTATCCCTATCAAAATGATGCGAGTTAGAGTCCTATAAGTGGGCAATAGGTAAATTTTAAGAATAGATTTTAGGTGTGTGTGTTCACCATTCAAAATAATAATAATAATAATAATAATAATAATAATAATAATAATAATAATAATAATAATAATAAGAAGAAGAAGAAGAAGAAGAAGAAGAAGAAGTCATACTTCAACAATGTGATTTATGGCCTAAGACTCTTGATATCACAACACACCACCTTACCCCTATTGTTAATGTTAGCCAATCCTAAGGGTCGCTGACCCCTTGAATCCTCAAGTGTCTTAATACGTGCAATTACAATGGATTTTAATAATGTAACTTATATTAATATATATATTATAATCTCCCTTTGGTCTTAAATAAATTCAGTTATACCAAAATGACACTAAAATGACTAATATATGACAAGTTTCTTTATTAGGTTATACCTCCTGTCCTTTTCTATGGACGCATTGTGTGTATACAGATTACGTTCTATTTGTTTATTTACCATCATCATGTCACCAGAGTTTTATGTTTCCCGTCGTAGTCATAGCTCTAGTCATTGTAGCGTTGTTGTGGCGCCATATGTCATCGCAACCTTACCTTTGTAGTTGTTATAGACCCATCGTCACCATTTAACCCCTAACAAAGTTATCTTCTTTTTAAAGATGGTTCGCGCTTCTTTTTTATCGTATTGTCGAGTCCTCAAGTCACTGATGACGTATAAAGAATCTCGCTGATATTGCAATGCCCCTGTTTCCGTTTCCTACAAGAAAGAAAACCGTTAGCCTCGTCACTGAGGGCCCTGGGGGGATCCATGACCAAGCTCCGGCGTGAGAATAAGTAAGCTTGCCGGAGATAAATGAGAAGTTTATCCCGACGAGTGTGATCGCCGGAATATTCTCCTTGGTGTGGAATCTAATAAGTGAGTTATTATGCTGAAATTAATGAGGGTATATGATTGACGGAGTAAATATGAGTATAGAGCATTTTGTGAGGGTTTTCTTGTATGTTAAGCGGACGAGTCAGCGGAATGTACCCCTGACAGAATTGTCATATATACTTTGTCGTTCTCTTCTTGTGGTGCCTGTTACCCCCTGCCGGCTTTTAAGGTGAACCTTTTAAGGAATTTCGGTGTTCACTTCTCACAATTGCACCCTCTAGGGTTCATGAGGGTTGTTCATTTTGAACTATCGTGTGTGGCGGTTTCCGACGAACCGTCGGTTCCTCTTTTCTGCATGTTCTACAAGTTGATCTCTGATGGTGACGGGTTCACCTTTGCCAAGCGAAAAGACAGTGTTTCTCCCCCCTGTTACTCTTTCATGCCCACTTCTACTTATCCGAAGGAGTGGAAAAGCCGATTCGTCTTTGTTTCTACCACTATGATACTGGAATCACCGCCCCTGCGGGATCCAAAAGTGGCTACAGAAGATAGTGTCTCGGTCTTGTTTGCTGATGAGATCGTTTAATGGAAGAGGATGCATGAGAATTCTACAAGGGCTTTCACATTCCCTAAGGGGCTGTTGGCCATGGGAGGTTTGAGCCCCTTTTATTCAGTCTGGCCAAAGGCCTTCTTTGGAAAGAAAGGTACTCCTCTGCCCTCTTATTTGTTATGATTGCCCTCTTTTTTTTTGTGTGTGTTTGGGTAGTCATTTCTGGTGTTGTGTTTATACAGAGATGACCTTGTGATAAGGTTGAACCAAACATGAGCCGTGGTGTGGAGAAAAAGGTTCCTGAAAGTTCAGTTCAAGCCGGGGATTCTGCTGTTGAAGGGAAGGATGAGGCAGGATCCTCTGATGGAAAGGAGGACTCTCAGGGTTCCCTCCGGATGAAAAGTTCTATCAATGATAACGACGATGAGGATCTGGAGACCCGTTTGATCCGTAAACAAAAAGCAGCCCAGACAAGTAGCCCTAAGGTGGCCCCTGCCCCTCGAAACATTCGGCTGAGGCTCCGGAGTTCCAGTGGTCAGAAAACCTTTCCTGCTACCAAGGCTACTTCTGAACTTCCTCCTGTTGGGGCCAAGGGTTCTATGTCCAAGCACTTGAGGTCATCTAGCCTTATTAGCGAACCTCTGTTGGTGAGTCTTCCCTTTATATCCTACTTTGCTTAATGTGGTTATTTTTTATTCCTTGCTGATTTTTTCCCTTTTTCGTATTTGGAATAGGGAAGCTCCAAGGCTCCGATTGAAATTCCTACTGCCCCTTCCTCTTCTCGGGTCTGGGATAAGACTCCTGAAATTAGTGTTGCTCACATTACTCCTGCCTTTGAAATTTCTCCTCTTCATGCTACCGGGACTAGTAAGCCTTCTCATCCTGAAGGTCTTGTTTCTCAGTCCCCTTTGGCCCCCCTTTTTGCTGATGCTCTTCCGGTCCCGTATGTTCCTAAATGGAAGATAACTCACTCTACTGTTGTGGGGACTCCTGAGACCGCTCGGGACTTCTTGGCTCATGCTGTTCCCCCTTCTCACAAGTTTATGAATTCTACTTTAAGGCCTGATCTATTTGATGATCAGTACACTATGTCCCTTTGTGAGGGGTTCTTTAGGGGAGCTGGTATGTTGCAGCGGATGGATGAGCTAAGGAGGGAAAATGAGGAGTTGAAGACTGAGCTAAAAACCTCCCAGACCGTTGCTGCTGAGCTTCGGTGCTGGGTGACTGATGCTGAGCGGAAGCTGCTAGAGGAGAAGGTGCTAAATCCTTCTTCTCTCCCCTTTTTTTATATTTAACTTTTCCGGCTTTTTGTGTTTTCCCTTCAGGGTGCTGGGGCTATGTTGGAGCAGAGGGAGCGTGCTTGGGAGAGGGAGAGGATGGCCTGGGTTGAGGAGAAAGAAGAGCTGGTTGCTGAACTGAAACACCAGAAGGAGCTTGATTTTGTTTCCCAAGGGGATCTAAACACCATGTATGCTGAATGAGGGGTTGCCGTGGATGATAATCAGAAGCTAGCCAAGGAGAGGTGTTGGCTTATTACTGAGGGGTTTGGGTCCTTCCTTACTGTTGTTTCCCAGTCCGAGGAGTTCAAGGGTAGTCTTGAGAGAATTTATAGGGCTTATCGAGATGTGGGGTACCAGGCGGGTCTGAAGGATGGGTATGCTTATTCTGCCTAGGGTTTGGGGAGGAAAGATACTCCTCCTTACAATTCCAAGGCTAAGAAACAGCTGTCCAAGCTGGACAAAGAGTTTGGAGAGAAGACCCCCGCCCTACTCGAGAGAATTCTCGAACGACCCTTGATGTCCATTGATGAACTCAAAGCCCTACTTACTCCTGCTGGACCCTTTTCACCCAAGTCTTTGTCTGGGGATGCCTCCCAGTAGTTTTAAAACAATGGTTTATTCGATATGGTTGTAACTTAATACTTATGTACCTTGGATATTGTTGACTTTTGCTTTTGCGAAGGCCTTTGTGTTGGGGTCTTCCCAGTATCTGACCACGTTATGCTTTTGTAGATATTTTATAACCGTATGTCACTAGGGTGCTCCTGTTTGTTGGTTTTGCTTCGTTGTTCTTTGCAGGTGCTATTACCATTAGCTTGGGAGCTCTTTGTGCCTTTTCCCGGGGTCGCTCTTCCTCTTTAGTGATTTGCTAAGGCGTAGGAGTTAGCTTGGGGTTCATCTAGGAATCCCTGGGTTGCAGCTTGTTTGAAAATGTTTTAGTGTGTATTTGTATATTTTATTTATGTAGCTTGATTACAAAATTTTCTAGTGTTTTTCTGTACACTTTGTTTTTGTAGCTTACTTACAAGATTTTCTAGTGTGTATTTGTACACTTGTTTTTTGTAGCTTAATTACAAAATTTTCTAGTGTGTTTCTATACACTTTATTTTTGTAGCTTACTTACAAAATTTTCTAGTGTGTATTTGTACACTTGTTTTTTGTGGTTTGCTTATAAACCAGGATCGTTTATGAGAAAGTGATCCTTGGACAAGTCTATAATCGAAGATTATGCTTCTTAACTTGTTTATCCGCTCCCTTTGGGCTAGCTTCGCCCTGTCTTGCCCCACAGTCGGGCACTTAGTGTGTCTAATACACTGATTTACACGTGTGTAGGTTGTTATTGGGTTTGCAGCTTTTTAGGCACGTCTGCCTTAATGCATTGCTCGTAATTTGCCATAAAGAACAAGCATATTGTTCATTGCCATATGTGTTTGGGGGCCCAGGCCTCCAGTACATGGTTATACAAAATATGTTTTCTTGGTACATACCTTAACTAATAGTTAGTTTTTACCAAAGTGGCTTCCAAGCCGTTTTCACTAGTCCCTTCTTGAAGATAAGCTTGCATTTCACACGTAATACTTTCGAAGTTGCATGAGGTTCCAGGTTCGTGGAACCTCCTTCCCTTGGAGTGTTTCCAATTTGCAAGCTCCCTTGTCATTGGCCCAAATGACTATATAGGGTCCCTCCCAGTTAGGTCCCAGTTTCCTGATGCTTTCCTGTAGGCTGGCTTCGTTTGCTCTCAGAACCAGATCTCCGGGTATCAGATTAAGTCTCTTCATTCTGGAATTGTAATAGCTTTTGAGTTGTTTCTTATACTTGGCTTCCCTTACCGCTACTATCTCCCTCCTTTCTTCTAGTAGGTTGAGATTCATTCGGAGGTCCTGCTCATTTTCAGCCTCTCTTAGTTTCATCCTTGCAGTGGGTGACCCAATCTCAGCAGGGATGACAGCTTCGGTCCCGTAGGTTAGGCTGAAGGGGGTCTCCCCGTTGCAAACCTTGGGAGTGATCTTGTATGCCCATAAGACGAAGGGAGCTCCTCCAGCCATCCCTTTTGTTTCCTTCCTAGTCTTCCTTTCATTACTTTAATTACGCTCTGGTTTGCACTTTCCACCAAACCATTACTCTGGGTATGAGTGAGTGAGGTGAACACTTGTCGTATATGCATTTGTTCACACCATGGCTTGAAAGGCTTCCCTGCAAATTGCACCCCGTTGTCACTCACTAGCTCCATCGGTACCCCGAACCTGCATATGATGTTGTCCAGTACGAATCACTTCATTTGCTCTCCCGTAATTTTTCCAGGGGCCTTGCTTCGACCCATTTGGTGAAATAATCAATGGCAACCACCACATACTTGACCCCTCCTGGACCCTCAGGGAAAGGCCCAATAATGTCTATGGCCCACTTCTGAAACGGCCAAGACGTTGATACAGGTATCATTGGGTGTTTGTGGTGGTATGTCATGGGGGCATGCACCTGACAATTGTCACATTTCTTGATTTCCTCTGATGTTGTCTTGTACATTTTGGGCCAATAGAACCCCGCATTCATTGCCTTAGCTACAACTGTTCTTAGTCCAGAATGCATGCCACAAATGCCCTCGTGTATTTCTCGCACCACGTATTTGGCTTCCTCATTGTCAACACACTTTAACTATGGACCCAAGTAGGACCTTCGGTAAAGCTCCCCATCTATCAATTCGTATTGTAAGGCCCTTACTCTTATCTTGCGGGCTACACAATCGCCCTCTGGTGGTGTCCCGTCCCTGAGGAACCTCATAATCGATGTCATCCAGGTTTCATGAATAATATCGACCGTGGCTACTTCCTCTACTGTGATGGAGGGGGAAGTCAGGACTTCCACTTTGACTTCTCTTTCCAAGTGGTCGAAGGCCACGGAGGCTAGCTTGCTAAGGGCGTCGGACTTCCTGTTTCTTCCTCGGGGGATGTACTCCAGCTTGAAAGTTGTGAATGTCTTAGCCAATTTCTTCACCCTGTCTACATACTGGGCCATCGAGCTGTCCTTCGTTTCATATTTTCTGTGATATTGCTTGACTACCAGCTGTAAATCGGTGTTAGCTTCAACGTGTCTTGCTCTTATCTTTTACGCTAGCCTCAGCCCAGGCAGAAGGGCCTCATATTCTGCCGTGTTATTGGTGTTTTCGAAATTTAATCTGATGGCGTATGTTAATTCGATTCCCTCGGGGCTGATCGGTGTGATCCCTGCCCCGCTTCCTTCCTCACTTGAAGCTCCGTCTGCGAACAGTTTCCACACCGCTTCGTCCTCCTTCTTTTTCTCTTCTTCTTTCATGTTTTTCCATTTAAGAAGCTCTTTCTCCTCTTCTTCGAGGACTTCTACCAAGAAATCCGCCAGTATTTGCCTTTTGGTTGCAGTTCTTGCTTTGTAATCTAGGGAGTGCTCACCAAGCTCAATGGCCAACTTAGCTAATCGGCCAGAGAGTTCTGGTCTCCTAAGGACCTTTTGAAGTGGTTGGTCCCTCAATAGTGTGATCTTGTGCGCTTGGAAGTATCTCCGGAGTCTTCGGGAGGCGAAATGAGTGCCAGTGTTAGCTTCTCTATTGGCATGTATCGCTCCTCCGGACCTTTGAGGGTTCTGCTGATGAAATATACGGGAATTTGTTTCTCTTCCCTTTCCAATATCATTACTGCGCTAATCGTCGTCTTGGATGCAGATAGGTACAAGAGGAGTCCCTCTCCAGGTGCTGGAGTGGCTAAGGTGGGAAGTGTAACACCCCGAAAACGGGTTTGGTAATCAAACTCCGTTAATACTAAAAGACGGGTAAAGTACTGTTAGTAGTAAAAATAACCAGGTAAATAATTGGATTTAAATAAGAAATCCTAATAATTAAATACAAGCAAATCAAAGTTTTAAGAGATTGAGTTTATAAGAGCCCGAGTTAACGGGACTTAAAATACAACGGGTTATAACTCCCGAACCCATTTAATTAACTAGGAATAATTAACCTGGTTAATAATATGTGATTAGGTTATAAATAATGGATTATAACTTAAATAGATCAAAATAAAACCTTGAGGGACTAAAAGTGGACAATTGGAAACAAGTTTATAACTAAAACTTAAAAACACCAAAACACACACATATTTGTGTGTTTCGGTCGATATATGCAGGAGAAAAAGGGGAGTTCCCTTCCAAGAACCCTAACTCACAAAAATTGCCAAAATCAAAGAGAAATCAAGCCAGGAATTTGGGGCTTTTAATAAAATCGTGATCACCAAGCTTAGGGGATCACAAGGTATGTTGAATTTTGATGTTTATTGATATTTCGAATTTTGTGATGAACATGCATGAACGAAATTCTTGCATGAATGTTCAATGTTATAGTGATATTGGTGTGGGTACAAGTCTAGGAACAAACCCTAGATGCAAACTTATAGAATTGTGCCATAAACTAGTGATTTATCAAATAGCCAAGTATGAGCTAAGTGGGTTTTGTTGATTTGATGAAATTGATGTGTATAAACATCATAATAATTCATATGAATGAACTATTCGAACAAATTAGAGATTTCGTTAAGAATTCATAAGTGATTAGAAGTGGGTTTTTACACAAGAGTTAAACCCATGGTTATGATGGTCAAAGTGTATATGTGCATACAATGACTAAAATTACATGTTGATTTATGGTTACTTGGGGTATGAATCAGATAACATGTTAGTAGAAGTAACATCTCAAAAGATGACGCTCACTAAGTGGTTGATAATGTGCCTAAATCGAGTCATGTGAACTTGTTAGTGCATCCATATTTGTAAATTGGTGGTTTGACCTTTAAAAGTCAAACCGACATATGATAAGGTTCATTAAGAATAGTGGTAAAAGATTCATAAGGTGTGAAAGTTATGATCTTGAATGACTAATCTAACCACCTTGAAAACGATGATGATAGTTTGACGCGTAACAAGCTAGGTGGAAGCTTGATGAGGGAGCGGGTCAAACGAATCAAGAAGGAAAGGAAAAGCGTAGTTCGGATGGGAGGTAAGTTAAGCTTACGCCCTTATTACTTTTATTACAAAATGCTTATTGTGAGCATGGGATACGATTTATATTAAGTAAATGAAACATGATGTTCCGGCGCGATATAATGCTAGTCGGAACAAGCGAAAATGGTAGAAACCATAAATTATGATAGAAAGGGGTAAAAATGGTGAAATGGTAATCCGGACATGGGTTAGCGAATAGATAAAGGGATTTAAAACAACACCATTTGGCATAAGTCATAATGGGTCAAATAAAACAGGAAACGACTTTCAAGTTGGATGATTTCAAAAAGTAAACCGGGATAGGTTTAAGGGGTGAATTGGTAATTAAGTGTCATCTTATAATGACAATTGGTCATTTCGACTAAACGGGTCAAATGGTGTTGTTAACACCATTTGTCAATAATATTTGATGATTGCTTGTTGAGTTTTATGATCACAGGAATTAACACATGGTTAGTGATGACGGGGGTAGCTCAAGACTAAATAAAATGATTAAATATGTAAGCGCTCAAATGGTTAAACGGTTCAACGGTTGAAAAGCTGGGAGTTGGGAAAAGCAATGCAGAAACAGTAGCCGGTCACATCTAAAGATCGCTTCACCAACCCACAGCCGCAAAAGCAAAGCTGGTCTGCCAATGCACACTATTATCCGGAGGTCAAAAGCCTTCAACCCCCGAAAGGGGAAACCCTCCACTGCAAGCGAGGTTGCTAGTCTAATCCATTCCACTTCGGGAGATACCTTCTCTTATAAAATGGCACTTCATTTACTTCAGGGAGGGACATCCTGACCAGCTCTGATTCTCCAATCTCTGGTCATTCACATCAAATGCTTGTCTTGCACAAGTCATTCCCTTTCACATCCAACACACACATTCCCTTTGCTTCCACTTCCGAATCTGAGTACAATTCAGAGGAGGATCCATAGCAAAGAACAACAATAAACTAGTAAACCTCCTTCCACGTCTCGCAAACGTGGGGGGACCCCACGACCTGCGTTAGGTAAGGTTGAACCCTTCAACCATTCTGCCTAGCCAGTCCAGCTACCACCGTTGGTCTTGTATTTGTTGTATCAACAAGTTGGCGCCCACCGTGGGGCTACGCCGCTATTTCTTCTCCAAAAGACCTAGTAGTGTAGCTCTATTCACTTAAAATCACCATGTCTGAAAGTGGATCCCCGGAAGAAGTAAATCAGATCCCAAACGCTTCTACTCCGGGTAGTAGCCAAGCTCACGTGGCTATACCAACTTCTTTTTCAACTCCGGGGAGCACACCCGAGTTCCTCAACTTCAACACACCAACTCCGTCCAGATCCGGAGTTCCATCTCCCAATATCGGTGTCTCTGATGCCCCATCGTGTATTGAACTCACCCCTGAAGGGGTTGCTAACAATTTCCTTGTGCAAAGGACTCTTCTCAACCAGCATGTGAATAAAGAAAGAGAAAAGGGGGTGAGGATTCGTTTAGACTATGACGAACCTGAGCCAACATTGTCTCCTGGACCACCTCCTCCTCTTTTTGCAACAAGAAGTGAGGCTGGTCCCAGTAACCTTTCAAACCCTCACCCTTATCTGTCCACTATGACAAATCCTACGGTGCATCCTATCTTCTCTTCCCAACCAATTACTAGTGGTGCTCCTTTGGGACATGAGCTGACTCTTGACCAGCTCCTTCAATCCCCAGTGACAAGCTACCCAGTATCCACTACAACTACATGGGAGCAAGCTCTGTCCGTGCTCCCCTTAGCACGAAGTGCTGTTATGAGTGCTCCCCTCGGGATAAACTGCTCCACTGGTCCAGGAAGCCTTCAAGGCTTCAACCCCATGACCAACATGATGACCCAGATGATGACCAACTTCCCACGGCAACACTTCATCAATCAAGTGCTTGCCACTCAGGGAAACAACGGCAATAGCAGTAATGTGAATGCAAGGACTGAAGAAGACTTGGCTAAACCATACAAGCCAAGTAACCTTTCATGCTTCTCAAGACAGATAGCCGATTATGATTTCCAGTCAAAGATCAAAATGCCGGCCCACATCAGGACATATGATGGGACTGAAGATCCTGAGGACCATCTTCAGATCTTCACCGGTGCAGCTCGGATAGAGAAATGGTCCAACGCTGAGTGTTGCCTAATGTTCATGCAAACTCTTGTTGGATCCGCCAGGATCTGGTTCAATGATTTACCTGCTCAAAGCGTTAGAAGCCTTGACTATCTCAGTAAGGGTTTCCTGGCCAATTTCTCTCAACAAAGACGATATGTCAAAGACGCAACAGTGATCTTTCAGATAAAGCAACGTGATGATGAAAGTCTCCGTGCTTTCATTGAATGATACAAGAAGGAAGGTCTGACTTATGTAGGGGCCGATGAGAAAATGAGGGTGGCTGGCTTCATGAATGCCATCACCTCTAAGTACCTTACCAGGGATTTCAACAAATCTCTACCCAAGACCTTAGAAGAAGCTCTTGAAAGGGCCGAAGCCCACATCCGGGGAGAGGAGGCTGTAGACATTAAGGAACAAAGAAAAAGAGGGTCCGGCTGGAGAAGCAACAGTCCAGCCAGAAAAAGAGGGAACTTCAACTCCTATGACAGGCGGTCAAAGGGTTCAGACCCTCGAAGGTCTGAAGGTCGGAACCTTTCAAGCAGGGAAAAAGGCATAAGTTTCACACCCCTCACAAAGACCCCTCAAGAAATCCTTGCAACAGAAGAAGTTAAACAAAACTTTCGACCTCCTAGACCTCTCCCCAAAAGCAGGAAAAACGAGAACTCCACCCAATACTGCGAGTTTCATGAAGAAAAAGGTCACCACACCAATGATTGCTTCCAACTCAAGAAAAGAATAGAAGAAGCTGTTAAGTCCGGAGAACTCGCTCATTTGGTAAAAGGAGTCCGGGACAAAATGGCTGAAGGAAAGGGTAAGGATGTCAACATGGTAGATTTCGATGGAAAGGTTCCTCACAAGAGGCAGAGGTTGGAAGCTTGGGAGCTTCAGTGTGTCTGTTTCCCCCCTACGAAGAATGACCCTCTCCCTAGCCCTCTCGTGGTAGAAGCTACCGTGGGAACGTTGCAAACATGCAAGGCATACATAGACACGGGGGCAGCCACCGAAATTATGTTCGAAAAATTCTTCAACCAATTGAGCAATGAAGAACGTTCAAGGCTTCAACCCTCTGGGACCTCCATAAAAGGTATCGCTGACATACCCCTCAAGCCTTTAGGGCAACTGACACTTAATGTTCGTTTCAGTGAAGGTTTAAAAGAAAGAACCCAACCACTCACCTTTGTGGTTATCAACATCCCCTCAAGCTATGATGTGATCATCGGAAGACCAGGACAGTGTGCATTTTAATGGCCGTGTCTGTTGGCCATGGCACAGTCAAATTTCCCACCGAAAGGGGCGTAGCAACCCTTCAACCCTCTCAGGAAGCCTACATGATTGAAGGTGAAAGTTCAAACAGTGAAGAAGACAGGAAAAGATTGGTCATAAACCCTAAATACCCTGAACAAAGAATAAGGGTCAACCCAGACCTTTCTCAAGAAACCCTTTCATACCTTGAAAAATTGCTAACACATTACAGCGATGTATTCGCTTGGTGTCCTGAAGATATGACTGGGATCCCCCGGGATATTGCCGAGCATGAGTTGAGAATACCACCAGAGGTCAAGCCTGTGGTCCAGAAGAAAAGAAGCTTGGCACCTGAAAGAAGTCTGGCCGCCTGCCAAGAGGTTGAAAAGCTTGTGTCAGCCGGCATCCTCCGAGAAGTCAAGTACCAGTTATGGGTTGCAAACCCAGTTATGGTCAAGAAACCAGACAACTCTTGGAGGATGTGCATAGACTTCAAGGATCTTAACAAAGCTTGTCCTAAGGATTGCTATCCACTACCAGAAATTGATCTCAAAGTTGACTCCCTCACAGGCTACTCGTTCAAATGCTTTCTTGATGCATACAAAGGCTATCACCAAATCCTCATGAAAAAAGAGGATGAGGAAAAGACAGCCTTTCACACGGACAAAGGGATCTTTTGCTATCAAAAGATGCCTTTCGGCCTCAAAAATGCAGGAGCAACCTATCAACGGCTCGTTGACAAAGCCTTCGAAAGCCAAATTGGCAAGAACATGGAGGCATATGTCGATGACTTGGTTATTAAAAGCAAGACGGAATATCAAATGCTCGATGACATCCAAGAAACTTTCAAGAACCTCAGAAAGGTTAACATGAAACTTAATCCGGAAAAGTGTTCATTTGGATTCGAGGAAGGAAAATTCTTGGGCCATATCGTTGGAAAGCAAAGCATCAAAGCCAACCCTAACAAAGTAAAATCCGCCCTTGAAACCAAGCCACCAAAGACCAAGAAGGAGGTTGAAAGCTTGAATGGGAAGCTCACAGCCTTGAAGCGTTTTACCTCCAAGTTAGCCGAAAGATCCCTGCCCTTCTATAAAACGCTCAAGAACTGCTCAGATAAAAAGGATTTCAAATGGACTGAAGAAGCTGAAGAAGCTTTCAACCAGATGAAACAACATCTAGCTTCCCTACCAGACATTGCAGCACTAAAAACCGGGGAGTTAATATCGGTGTACCTCTCAATCACGGACGAGGCCATCAGTGCAGTCCTCACCATTGAGCGAGACAAGGCCCAGGTACCCGTTTATTTTTTCAGCAAAACTTTAAAATTAGCTGAAACAAAATACCCTCCCCTTGAAAAACTTGCCCTAGCCTTAGTTCAAACGGCTAGAAGGCTTCGAAGGTATTTCCAAGCACACCCCATACAAGTGGTCACCGACCAACCTATTAAGAGTGTGCTTGAAAAACCTGAAAACTCGAGCCGATTAGCCAAATGGGCCATAGAACTAGGTGAACATAACATCACCTATGTCCCAAGGAAAGCTATCAAGGCTCAAGTCTTGGCCGATTTCATTGTGGAAGTCCCAAACCAAACACTCACTGAAGTAAACACTGCCACCACTGAACCTTCCAACCCTGAAGCCTGGAAGCTTTTTACCGATGGGGCTTCAAGCGTTGAAGGGTCAGGGGCTGGATTAATTTTAATCAACCCAAAAGGTTTGGAGTTCACATATGCTCTTCGTTTTGATATTCAGACCACCAATAACGAGGCTGAATACGAAGCATTAATAGCCGGCCTAAGGCTGGCCAAAGAAATGAAAGTTGAAAAGCTTGAAGTGTTCACGGATTCGTTGCTGGTCTCAAGTCAAGTCAATGACAGCTACATAGCTAAAGAGCCCAACATGAAAAAATACAGAGAAAAATCCAAGGAACTGATGAGTACTTTCCAAGCATGCAACATCAAACAGATCCCAAGATCTCAAAACAAGAAGGCCGATGCCCTAAGTAAGCTTGCAACCCTCACTTTTGCCCATCTCACCAAGAAGGTACTAGTAGAAGTGTTGAAGGCCCCATCCATTGATGAATTGGAGGTTCAAGACATGGTTACCGAAGAAGAACCAAACTGGATGACTCCCATAAGAAAGTTCCTCAAAAATGGTGAATTACCCAATGATCAAGTGGAAGCCAAAAGGGTTGAAATCAAGGCAAGACAATACATACTACAAGGAGAAACCCTTTACAAAAAGGGTTACCTTGCTCCCTTGCTAAGATGTGTCGGTCCTGAGCAAAGTAAGTACTTGATCAAGGAAATTCATGAGGGTGTGTGTGGAGCTCACTTTGGAGCTAGGTCGGTAGTCGCAAAGCTCATGAACCTCGGATATTTCTGGCCCTCAATGCATCGTGACACAACCGAAGAATTGAAGAAATGTGATGCCTGCCAGATCCACGCACCAGTCCCAAAAAATCCCAAGCATGATTTAGTCCCAATAACCTCCGCTTGGCCATTCCATAAGTGGGGAATGGACATTGTTGGTCCATTTCCCCCAAGCAAAGGAGGAGTGAAATTCCTATTAGTGGCAGTAGACTATTTCACCAAGTGGCCCGAGGTCAAGCCACTCGCCAAGATCACAGGAAAGCAAGTCATTGACTTTGTCTGGGAAAACATCATTTGCCGTTATGGATTGCCAGGAGTACTTGTCACTGATAACGGAAGGCAATTTGCCGAGAAGCCTTTCAGCGTCTGGTGCAAAGAATACAAAATCGATCAGGTTTTCAGCTCAGTGGCTTATCCGCAATCAAACGGGCAGGTTGAGAGAACAAATAGAAGCATAGTGGAAGGCATAAAGACAAGATTGGGAAGGTACGAAAGCAACTGGCTCGAAGAATTGCCTAGTGTGCTATGGGCAATTAGAACAACAGAAAAAACAAGCCATAAGAAAACACCTTACAGCTTGGTATTTGGATCTGAAGCTGTGATCCCTGCCGAAATAGGAGTTGTAACCCAAAGAATTGTCAACATGGATCCCGAAACGAACCAAAAAGAGACCATGTTGAATTTACAACTCCTAGAAGAAGCAAGAGATCAAGCCGCAATTCAAGAAGCCAAATACAAGCAACAAATGGAAGCTTACTACAACAAAAAAGTCAAAAACGAACGTTTCAAGCCAGGGGATTTGGTCCTCAGAAACAACGAAGCCAGCAAGAAAGAAAATCAAGGAAAGCTTGGCCCAAAATGGGAGGGCCCATACACCATCCTTGAAGCACACAAAGGTGGATCCTACAAGCTGGCTGATTCAGAAGGCAAAAGGCTTCCAAGGCATTGGAACGGCAAAACACTGAAAAGGTTCCATGTTTAAACGGAAAGTTTGGTTTGTATCAAAATGTATTTCAAGCAGGATTATGAATACCTTTTGTAAAAAGCAAGTATTGCTTTAATGAATGAAGTTGTTTTTATCAAACTTGTCTTTCTATCCCAAAATCAGGTTGAGAACCTAGCAAAAAACTCCATGGCAAGGGCCATGTAAGGGGATGAGCTCCCAGGCCACATCGCTCAATAGGTTCAAGGGTTGAATGAGCCTATATAAGGGGTGAGTTCCTAAATCAATACAACTCCATGAGACTTGTTAAGAAAAAATAAAATTGTCTCATAGACGGGTATAAGCAGCCTACACCAAATGTTCCCTAAGTCTTAGAAATATAGTCTACAAAAAGGCTAAAACACCAAAGGAAATGATTAAAAGGATAGGTGCCATCTCTTCTTGTTAAAAATGCCAAGGCTAAGTGTCTGCAGCACTGAACCCTTTTAGGTATAAAAACATAAGGGCAGCACAAACCCAACAAAGACAAAGTTACAAAAAGAACAAAGCAAATCCAAAAAGAACAAAGTCAATTGGACAAAATCATAAAGGTACAAACCAAACCAGGACGCAAAACCAAAAAGCCTTCAAGGCTTCAAGCCACCGGGGCAATATCTCAAAACCTTAAAGGCTTCAACCTATTAACAGATAGCCAAAAGGCTTGAACGGTTAAAAGCCAAATGAACTGCCTCGTCCAAAAAGGCACAAGCATAAAACCATAATAAAAGAAAAATAGTTAACACATAACATCATATAAACGAAAGCCCAAAAGACTTTCAAAGATAAGTTAGAAGCAAGTCCCAGTAACTTGCAAGCTTAAACTACTGTTCCAGCGGCCACAAAGGCCTTAAAACACAACCAACAGGAACCTTAAGGGTTCCTACTAAACCTAATATTGTTCAAGTTAACATTACAAAACATAAATTGTTTGCTAAGAAAGCTACGAATCAAACATCAACAGATTTGGAAACTCCAGAACCTTCGCCCTTGGCCTTCTTTGTTTTCTTCAACTTTTTAGTCTTCACACCTCCATCACCACCAACCGCTGAAGCCTCCAAGCTTGCATCCTTAGGAACATCCGGTTGCCCTGAAAGGGTATCGTCACTATCACCTGAATAAGACCTCTTCCTTGAAAGAGATCCCAGGATCTCAGCACAGACCTTCTCATTTAAGCCCTCTGGCTTCAAACCCTGCAACACGGCAAGAGGCTTACCAAAGCAACCAGAAACTTGATGGATGTAAGGATAAGTCAGCTTCTCCATCTGCTCAACGGAGCCTTTAAAATCATCAGAAGCTTCGGGACGGAACAGAGGCGACTTCTCCAAAGGATGGCCGGATTCGTGAAGCTTATACCCAGCAACGAGGCCTTGGTGTTTCCCCAGGTTGAGAAGCTTAGTATAAACATCGCCAAGGGCAGAGTTGAACTCCTTGGAATGCAGAAGGTAAGTGACAACCTGCTGGAAACCTTGCTCAATTAGCCACTAATTGTCAACGGTAGAATGAGCAACTGAAGCTTTCAACCCTTCTTTCTCCTTGCCAAAAGCCTGTTGCTGAATAAACAAAGTTTCCCGGTCAGCCCTAAGCTTCAATCTATCAGCCTCAAAACTCTTTTTCAAATCACCCATCTCAATCTCATGCATCCTCTTCAAGTCACTAACCTTCTTGTCCCACGCCGATTCTTTCTCAGCAAAACTAGCAATCTCCTTCTTCATCACAGCCATCGAGGATTTCATTTTATCTTTCTTCTTGGAGAACTCTTCATACTCCTGCATCCTTTGACGAAAACGGGCAATGCCTTGAGGAAGCATGGCAGCAAGATTGCAAGTACTTAAAATCATACGGGACAACATCAGATCATCATCCATCCCAGCAATGGTCTTGTGAACTGATGGAGGAGTAATGTGACTTAGAGCATCCTCACAAACAGCAGCATCTTTGAAGCTGTCATCATTCTTCACTGACCAAGTAGGCACATAAATCCCTTCCGGGTCCAACCCTTCAACGTCCCTGCTCGAAGACTCCTGAACAGGAGTGGCAACAACCTTCTTGCTTGAAACCTTTTTGCCATGAACAACCAATTTCTTAGCCTTCTCAGCACCTGCTTCAACATCTTGATCTTCCGAAACTTCAATATCGTCACTCAAGTCCACTGGTTCAGTAGAAGTGGATTGAGGACCAGCTTTCAGCAACCGACGAGAAGATCGACGGGTTGAAGATTTAGGAACATTAGACTTAGAAACACCCTTGGCAGTAGCAGCACTAACATAGCCTGAGCCCTCAAACCTTTGGCCAGCAGTCCTAACCACAACATTCTCACCAGGAACAGACGGAGCATCCTCCAAAACAACATCAGAAGTATCGTCGCTCTTAATAAAATCCAAAGCAGACATGACTGCAAAAAACAACAACACATAAGTCATAAATTAAGAAAAACATAAAAAGAACAAAAAAGGAAAATGCATACCCATGCCACTCCTCATAAGAACCGGATCCCGATCAACATTCCCCCAAATTTTACTAACCCCTAATAGAACAAGTAAGTGTTCAGGAAATGGACGAACCCTCGAAGGGCACCCCCGGATGGCATTGAGAAAAACAGCATTCAATTCAGACTCGGAAGGTTCCGGAGCATTGAGAACAGCATCCGGATTCCTCCACACCATTTTAAAGGGGATGATAGTATCGGAAACCCAGAAAAAGCGGTCTTTCCAAGCCCCAAGCGTAGTAACCATCGACGAAATAAGACAGGTATCAACTTTGGTTGTTTCAAAAGTAAACCAATCGCCATTCTTAGCCAAGCGAAAAAACCGGCGAAAGAGTAAAAGGGAAGGATCATAGCCAAGAGCACGACATAAAACCTCAAAATGCAAAACCCTAGCCATCCCCTTTGGATGGACTTGCCCAAAAGAAACCCGATAATACTCCAACAAGTTCAAAACAAAAAACGAAAAGGGATATCGAAGATTTGAGAACTCAAAATGACTACAATAAAGGGCAATCGAACCAGAAGGTGGTTTATCAACGGGAACATCACAAGCAGGGGCAGTAGGATCAAACTTCCTATCAATACCATATTCCATACAAAATAAATCTATCTCCTCTTGTGTTAAACGGGAAAAAGATTTTGCTAAGTCCTTACGAGCACCCATTTTTTGAAAACGGAAAATGGAAAATGCAAGATGAAAAGATAACCGGAACTAACCTTAGAAGAAGGAGAGAAAATGGCAGGAACTTGGAATAAATTGTGAAACAAATGGATAAGTTTGGAGAAATAAAATAAATATAAGTCTACAATAGGGGTAATAATGGCAAAACAGTAACTCCTGCGAAAACCGCCACCCTATTAACTGCCATACATCAATCAAATCAATTGTCAGTTATTTGAAATTCGAATTCAAAAAACATTAACTGCCTTCAACCTTTCAAGCCTTCAAGCAACGAACCCTCGAAACCTTCAAGCAATAAAATACGTACATAAAAGTCAGAAGTCTTTAAGCCTATCACCCAAAAGCCTCTGACTTGGGGGGCTGATGACGGGGGTAGCTCAAGACTAAATAAAATGATTAAATATGTAAGCGCTCAAAAGGTTAAACGGTTCAACGGTTGAAAAGCTGGGAGTTGGGAAAAGCAATGCAGAAACAGTAGCCGGTCACATCTAAAGATCGCTTCACCAACCCACAGCCGCAAAAGCAAAGCAGGTCTGCCAATGCACACTATTATCCGGAGGTCAAAAGCCTTCAACCCCCGAAAGGGGAAACCCTCCACTACAAGCGAGGTTGCTAGTCTAATCCATTCCACTTCGGGAGATACCTTCTCTTATAAAATGACACTTCATTTACTTCAGGGAGGGACATCCTGACCAGCTCTGATTCTCCAATCTCTGGTCATTCACATCGAATGCTTGTCTTGCACAAGTCATTCCCTTTCACATCCAACACACACATTCCCTTTGCTTCCACTTCCGAATCTGAGTACAATTCAGAGGAGGATCCATAGCAAAGAACAACAATAAACTAGTAAACCTCCTTCCACGTCTCGCAAACGTGGGGGGACCCCACGACCTGCGTTAGGCAAGGTTGAACCCTTCAACCATTCTGCCTAGCCAGTCCAGCTACCACCGTTGGTCTTGTATTTGTTGTATCAACAGTTAGCATTGCTATTATCTAGATATTAATAGCGAAAGGTATTAAAACAGGTCAATATGTTGATCCGAGCCAGGTACGCATAATTATGTTGTAGTTAAAAGTGTTATTTTGGTCGAATAATTGGTGAGAGTCCTTCGTCGTAAAAGAAGGACCAAAATCGACCAAAACGCCCTTGTAGGCTAAACTGAACAAACAACCCTTAAAGGTTGTTTGGAAACGAATTTCATGATTAGATAAATACTTAGAATAAGTGTTAGTGCATTAAGTGTCTATCGCCTCCGTCAATCTAGTACGTAGCAGAAACCGAAGAAGTCTAAGCTTTTATTGTAATATCTAGTTAAAAGGGCAAGGTGGCAAACTTGTAAATAAGGAGAAATCCTTATATTCCTTGTGCCTATAAATAGGGAGTTATAGTGTTAGGTTTAGGACTTTTTGCTCATTTGGAGATTTAGAGATCTAATCCTAGAGAGAGAAAGTCTCTCTACGTGATTCACGGCTTTGTACACGACATCATATCAATAGAATCACGTCATTTGTACGTTCTTGTGTGTTCGGTCACGCACGTTCACGGATTCCGCACGTCGAACGTTCGTTACGCAATCGTACGGTGTCAAAACCGATCCTACAAGTGGTATCAGAGCTAGGAGCTCGATTGCGCTGACCAAATACATAAATTCGTACTAGATTTCAATGATTTCAGATCTGATTTTCATAAAATTCTTCATATTCTACTACTTGTTCACGTTTTTAACGGTTTTTCATCAAATTGAACGGGATTTTTCGGTCTGAATCTGCTGATTTTTTAGTATGTTGTGCGAAAATACTTGAATTACAATCCTACCAAGTTTCAGAATCTAATTCCTAGTCGTTTAGGAGAAATTCAAGTTTTTAGGTCCGATTTTGGTTGAATCAGCAAGGTTTCGCTTGAGATATCTGTGGTTTTCGCTTGAAAAAGGGGTGTTATTTGAAGCGAAACACATACTTTCACTTGAAAAGTTAGGCTTTCGCTTGAGATATTGGTTGGTTTCGCTTGAAAACGTACATATAATCAGGGCTTTCGCTTGAGCTGTTCAAACTTGTGTAGCTTTCGCTTGAAGGTGTCTGTCAACATTTATTAGCTTCATTAATTGTCTCGGGACTTCACATCACGTGAATATAGTGTCAGAACCAGTTATCACCTTGGACATATACATGTGATACATTAAATTGATTCAATTGGCAACCCATGTGAACGAATTAATTTTGGCAGACCACTAAGAATTTGAGATCCAATTACATATTGGTGCAAAAATAGCTGGTCGGCAATTTGAGTTGAATGTGTAGACTTTGCATGTGACTCATTT
Source organism: Helianthus tuberosus (assembly GCA_030545235.1). Taxonomy (NCBI): domain Eukaryota; kingdom Viridiplantae; phylum Streptophyta; class Magnoliopsida; order Asterales; family Asteraceae; genus Helianthus; species Helianthus tuberosus. The sequence continues at coordinate 25,766 of JARYGA010011515.1, read as the reverse complement.
AATACTTGACAGATTCTCTATTGTGTCAGCTCAACTTGATAAGCTACAACACAGATAATCATGTGATTGTCGACGACCCATGTGACTTGGTTTAGAAATTCTATCAGGTCATCAGCTCAACAGAAGTTGAATGGTTTGTCTAAGTGTCCTCGACCCAAGTGAGTCATAGTTGCAGCCCATATAAAGAAGTGTACGGCTCAAATCATTCTAAAGCCCAAATTAAATCCATTTCGTTCCGATCAAGTCTTTTCATTCAGTGATCTCATCCGAACTACATTGAACGAATCCGCGAATCTTCGAAAACGAGACTTAGATTGATTTTGTCAACAAACACTTTTACGTGCTCAGTGTGTTTAAATTGATCATTTGTTTTGTTTGTTTGCAGAGAACGTACAAGATGGAAAATTCCGAACCTATTCCTTGGAAAGATAACCGCACTGAAGAGCAGAAGTATCAATACAGAAAAATGATTGCTGAAAACAAACTAATTAGAATATCTCGTATCTTTTTGGAAGCGAGGAGAGCAAATAGATGGGATCCGGACAGGGAGTGTTATCTTGACCCATATGGAAATATTGCAATCGATGACAAAACGCTTGATATCGAAGCCATAATCAAGGAGTACAAAGAAGATGATGATTATTGGCAAAAGAAATGGTGGGGAGATGAAGAAGAGAAAAAGAAAAAGAAAGAGTTAATAGATGAAATAGAAAGAAACTCAGAAAATATGAGTTTGGTTGAATTTCTTGAATTAATCAAAAAGATTAGAGAAGGAATGATAAAGAATGAAGAATCAAAGAAGGATGAAACTTCAAAAAGTGAAGTTGTTTGCTCAAAATGCGAAAAATCCGAATCAGAAAATGTCAATCTCTTGAAAGATGTGGAGAATTTGACATTGGAAAACAAAGTTTTGAAAGACGAGAAGAAAGCTGATGATGAACAGATTTTGGATTTGCGCTTGAACTGCGAAAAACTAAAATCTGAAAATGACAAACTTTTGAAGAATGTTGAGAGTTTGTCATTAGAAAACAAAAATTTTAAAGAAAAAGAAAATGTTTTTGAAAATGAAAAATTAAAGATTGAAAAAGATTTTCAAAGTCAAATGAAGGTTTTAGAAGATGAAAAATCTGTTATTTTTAAAAATAATCTTGAGAAACAGATTGAAATAAATTCTCATCTTCAGAAAATCATTCGACTTGAAAATGAAGCTGAAATTGCTCGAAACAAAATTGATGAGCTTGAGAATAAATTGAAAAGTTTTGTGACTTCTGCATCATATGTTTGTCCAAAACCGATCAATTCTGTTCCAATAAGTGACAAGTCATAAATTTTGACAAAGTCAAAATTGAAGATTGTGATGATACATCTGATGATGAAAAAGAAAGCGAAGAAAAAAGAAAAACATTTTTGAAATTAAATGAAATGTTTAAAAATACTGTTTTACATTCTACTGAGAAAGGTGAATGCTCAACGCAAAAACCTGTAAAGAAGAATGTCGAACAGAAACAAAAAGATAAAAAATCAAAAAGTTTTCAAAAAGAAAATAAAAGCTCATCAGATCAATCATCCAATCATTATAAAAAACCACAAAAATCTGAAAATAAAAACTCACAAAAAGTTGGTAATCAGTGGTGCAGGTTTGACCACAGTTCTCAAATGCCAAATCAAGGATACAGGAGAAGGAAAGATTACCACAAGGCAAATCAATGCTTTGATCTACGTGTGTGGTATGAAGACGGTGTGTGGTATGAAAGTAGTGAAAGGTATGATAACAGAGTGTGTTACACTTATGGATTTCAATGACACATTGCTGTTAACTGCCAAAGTCAGAGAATCGAAACAAGAAGATGCTATGAATGCCACATCAGAGGACACATTGTCAGAGATTGTCTAATGAGATCAAAAGGAAGATCGAGGGCTGAATCTCAGAAAATGGGAAAGAAATCAGTCAATGTCAAGCCCAAAGAACAGAAAGTTCAAGAACCAAAAGTTCAAGAACAGAAAGTTCAAGAAAAGAAAATTAAGCTTTCACAAGGGCAGAAAGACACACTGAGGAAGAAAAGGAAGAAGGCGAGAGAGTATCTGGAAAGGATTTTGTCCTCAGATAAAACTGGTAATCCGAGAAAAAGTTCTGATGAATTGCTTTCTCCAACTGCAAAGGCAAGCAAAACGAATTCATCAGATACAAATCTGAGGACAAACGGGAAAGAGAAAAGGAAGTTAAAGAAAGAAAAATTAACTAAGCAAAATGATAACCAATCAAAGAAAGTTAATTTTTCAGACAAAATCTTGATCAAGGTTTTCGAATATAAAAGAGACCGTGAAAGTTTATTCATTTCACAGGCTAATAAATTTGGAAAACCTAGATCTAGTAAGAATTGGGTACCAATGAAGGTTGGCGATGAATTTGACTTGTCAAAGTCAAAGAGCCATCTTCTGGCAATGAATTTGTTTCTTCAAAAACAAAGGAGCCACATGTTGGCAATGAATATGACTTTTCAAAGTCAGATAAGCCATGTTCAGGCAATGATTCTGGTTTGTCAAAACCAGAAGAGCCATCTGTTGAGGTAAAAACTGTCAAACCCAAGAATGGTCAGGCTTGGGTAGATCTTTTCAAATGAAAAAACCTGACTTGCCGGAGTTCCCAGGTTGGTAAGTGTGGAACAGGAATCGGCACATTTCTTGAGAAATTTCACTCTGGTGATTTTTCGTCTTACATGTGGTAAATCAGGGACATTAAGTTGTACTTGATTTCCTACAAGTGTTTGTGTTGATAGAATCTTGAACTATTAAATCTTTCAAAATGGTTAAAGGAGAACAAAGTGATGAAGTAATCCCCTAACCAACAAGTGATTTGTTAATTCAACAAAACTAATTTTCCGGAAAAACCATTTGATTAAAACAAACTTAAGTGTTTTGAAATCATAATGGGAAAATGTTTTGTTGTCAAAGGGAGTTCTGATTGTTAAGCCAAGTGAATGGCGAATTGAAGCGATTTGATATCAGTTTGTCACGTTTCTTGTATAGTTTGATTTCAAATTTTGATTTTAGGGGGAGAAAAATTTTAAAAAATTAGAAAATTTGAAAATGTCAAAAACATTGAAAAATCAAAAATGAGTTTTGTTGTGAAAAGAGGAAATGATAGTAAATCAGTGGACTATCACAGCATGCTAAAGAATTGAAATGTCAAATGTGATAAACGGTCTCGCTGATGATGTGTCAGTAGTTTTTGCACATTTAGTAGATTGTGATGAGATATAAACATAAATTCAAACTTGCTTATATCGTGGGTAACATCTCTCGGATATATAGGTAACCCCTGAAATCTCGTTTGAAAGGTCTCATAATCTGATATACTAGGTCTTTATACTCAATGATGTCTGGGGTATTATTCCGGGACTTCTGCTGAACGGTAGTTCTGACCTAGTCCTCGAATAATACTTTCTGCAAATGCTTGAAACATAGCATCACCCTCAGCATAAATGATAAGACAATAAAATTGCTTAGCAATGCTGTTGTAAAAAAGATCCTCTAAAGGGGACACACCCACAAGTTGAGTCATTATCTCTCTGCTGAACGATGGTTCTGACCTGAGCTCTCATGATTCTTCATAAATTATTAACCCCTTACAGATATCATTGATGTTATACTTACCTGTAAGACTGAATATTGGGATCTGGATACGGGAGTATATTCTGAGGTGGGACACGCGATTAAGTTTAAGTATCTAAGACATCAAACTCATATCTCGAAGCAGTTGAAATTTGTGTGAAAATTTAAGTGGACCAGTATACTGACAATCAAGGTGAATCGTTTAGAACTTAAAATGATTAAAGCTTAACGGTGCTAGTGATTGGTCTCATAAACTGATATGATCCTCTTACACAAACTCACAAAAAATATTGTCTGTATATATTTCTTTACTGCATTTCTTTAAAATCAAAAATCCAAAAAAATTGTGTTTAGTTTTAAATTTTTGAAAAATTCAAAAAGATTTTCGACAACTGATGTTGAAGAGCTGATATTCAAAATTCGAGTGCTAAACTTGATGAACTATTGGATTGGGAGAATATGTTGAAAACTTTGAATGTCCTATACAAATGTTTTGAAAGATTGTGTGCTTAGTTAATCAAGGTCATTCATTTGAACTTGATGTAACTAGTATGTTTGTTGAATTAATGATTTCTACCAGTAAGTTTCTTAAATCTAACTATTATAAATTTGTGAAACTTATGTTGAGGTAGAGGATGTGCAGGTTAACCAGGTTTCAAATCCTGAGCAGATGCAGAACAAAGCCAGGAATTGATCCTGAACTTGTGAACCGATGAAAGCCAGACTACGATCCCGATAGCTGAGTCTAAGGGGGAGTCTGAATACGAGCTCAACGCAAGAGGAAGCGTGGATTAAAAAAGCTAGATAAATATTTTGGAGGAGCTTGTATACGGAAATCCAGGTGTCGATCCCAAACGCACGGAAGCTTGACGAAAGGGGGAGCCTGAAGAAAGAGTCTACCGAGAGGGGGAGCAACAGAAGATCGAAGACAGATCCACGGGGATTCTGTTCGAAAGAGAGAAAGACAGGACGCTACGAGATTGACTACTGCAATATCCAAGGGGGAGTCTGTTAGTGCATTAAGTGTCTATCGCTTCCGTCAATCTAGTACGTAGCAGAAACCGAAGAAGTCTAAGCTTTTATTGTAATATCAAGTTAAAAGGGCAAGGTGGCAAACTTGTAAATAAGGAGAAATCCTTATATTCCTTGTGCCTATAAATAGGGAGTTATAGTGTTAGGTTTAGGACTTTTTGCTCATTTGGAGATTTAGAGATCTAATCCTAGAGAGAGAAAGTCTCTCTACGTGATTCACGGCTTTGTACATGACATCATATCAATAGAATCACGTCATTTGTACGTTCTTGTGTGTTCGGTCACGCACGTTCACGGATTCCGCACGTCGAACGTTCGTTACGCAATCGTTTCGGAGTCAAAACCGGTCCTACAATAAGTATAGAAGTTGAAAGATGTAATACGTTAGTCAAATAGCTCTATTTGAGTCTTGCCGTAAAATAACAATCCGAAGGGTAAAACTCGGAACATATAGATATACACATTGAAATCCAACACACAAAGAGTTGTAGTTGAAGATTACTTGATAAGAAATGTAGGAATAAAATACTAGAAATGAATGAAAGCGATTTCAAGCTTTAAAGTGCTTAAATACCCTTAACGGGTCAAAATAAGCATACAATCGAAAACGGGTTTAAATTGTGTAATAAACCTATGAATAGAACCTAAAATAGTAGGTAACATTAATTTGAAGAAGTGTATGAGATATAGGAATCAAATAAATACGTTTGTTTGATAAAATGCATAAAAGGGTTAAAATTCGGTAAAAAGGTAACGAGTCGAAGGCTTAGAAGTCTCAAAATTTCTTATGTTGGATGTAGGATTTTAACTCCATAAGATGGAGGATTAAATTACGGGCGTGTAGGAAAAAGAATCGGGTAAAACGGATCAATAATGAAGAAGTTATGGCCGTTTCCGTGAAATCGGGTTAAGCTGGGAACGTACAGCAACTGTTAAAGCATCAGGCTGTGAAAACAGGGGCTTGGCGTCACGCCAAGCCCTCTAATCCGGAAAAATGTTATTTTTTTGTTTGTTTGACCCATGGCACTTGTTTAAACTTATTAGTTGACTATCAAAACTAACTTTTAAGTTGGTTTTGACCTTAGGTGATATTGGGCATGCTACGGATGACGATCAAGCAGCTACGAAGAACCGAACACACGAGATTAAAGCTTCCGCACGGCGTTACGTCATAACTTTTAGATGGCGAACTTATTTATATTATATTGAAAACTTTAAGTTGTAAAAGTTTTAAATTACTCGTATTTTCTAAGGATACTTAATCGTAATTACATGTTTATTTTTGTTATTTGTACGAAAATCTATAAAATAATAACAAGGGTGTTACAAGTTGGTAATCAGAGCTCATGGTTAAAGAATAAAGTGTGTTCGGTTCGAGGCTTGATCGAAAATCCGGTAAGTACAAGTATATCAATGGTATACTATGATTAAAGTGTTGAGAACAACACATATGGTTATCGTGTAATACACGTTACACCAATAAAAACGTTATAGAATAGATATAGTCAACGAAATTACACGCGTTGATGCGTATAGTAGAAAAGCCTTGTATTATAATACGGGCATCTTTTAATGTCGAAATTACTAACTGTTGTATATGTTTTGATTGAAGGACACTCGCATATGAAGATAGCGAGAGTTTAACAAATCATGGATCTGACAAAGGAACGGTCCAAAAGTATGACAAATAGAGCATGCTCACCAAGGACCTAAATCACGCAACGATTGCGAATAAGTTAATGGCAAGGGGAGCCTGTTAGACCAAGCATTATCAGGTGCACGTTTTAAATTATTGCATAAATAGTAATATAAAACAAATACATAGAGATTGAAAGTTGCATATGTAGATTGAAAACTTGGAAAAACCTGAATAGAAAACCTATTCGGGATATCGTTTCCAAGAAAAACAAATAGAGGCATTACTTACATGGGGTGTAATGTGAAAATTATAAAAAGGTCATGTATACCAGGTGTTGATCGCTTACTCTGGCCAAGTAAGTAGTGAACACGTGGTACCATGAACTTCTTATGATGGACACATTTATGTCCGATGTAGTAAGGGTGGGGTGAATGGGACTAACTTAAATGGTACCCAAATGAATCAAATAAGTAAGATGTTTGATAGTAAACGTAAACGTAAGTCGGATGACGGAAGCGTATTACGTAAGAATAACGAGCCCGAGAGAAGGGACAAGGATCAAGTAAAAAGAAAATACAGACCAACCAATAGGAATGCTAAGGCATAGGGATAAAAGTTTGACTGTCACAAGTGATGAAATTCACATGGGCAAGTCAAACGAATTGAATAAAGAATAAAGGACTTGATTGAATAAAAGCGATGGATCTCGCTAAGACGACCAAATAAATTAAAATAACGTCTAAAACCATATAAGAATTGTTACTTGAAAATGATTACGGTAAAGATACCCGATGAATGGGTAGGATTTGGAAAGAATGCGTAAACCAAGAGGCGGGAACGCGAAATAGAAAGTCAAAAGACTCGGAATATGAGTCATGACTAAAAGACAATGAGAATTTGCAAACAGAAATGTTAATAACTACGCTCAACTATTTTAAAGTTGAACGGGTCGAATAAAGAATGGAGTTTGATGTTCACAAGTGATGAAATTTCACACGAACAAGTCAAACGAGATAAATAAGGTATAAAAACTTGGTAGTGCAAGTAAGCGCAAACCAAATAATGGAAGCGCGAAACATTAATGAACCTACGTGATGGGTCATAAAGGAGTATATATAGGAAAAACGCAAACTAGTGAAACAAAAGTGTTAAAAACACTAAGATAAAGAGCCCGGGTAATGGGTCGTAAAGAAGTATAGGTAAGAACCGGGAAACGGTAAGTGTAGGACAAACCGACGTGTAAATGACGTTAGAAGTCATAAAGTTAGAAAGAAAATTCGAAAGAGAACAAATGTAGCCTTAGACTACGGTCAAGGTCGAATGAAATCCAAAAAGAAAAAGTAGATCGTTCTAGACATAAAAGGGGTGCCTTGACACCATATATATATATATATATATATATATATATATACAGTTGAATAAAGACTTGAATAAAAGATGATATACGGGATTAGCATAACCTACGGGATGTTAATTAGTGTAAAGGTCTACGGGACCAAAATGACCCACGGGTCATGAATTGAAGCAAAGGGATCATAAGGGCCTCGCCTTAAAGAGATGAAGGTCTAATAAAATAGCCCATAGACTAAGTGATAAAACCTACGGGTTAATTAGACAAAGCGAGGGATTAAATAGAGAATCCTCGCATAAAACAAAGACTGAAAAAGAATAAATTTTGGACTGTCAATATCCCCGTATGGATAATGGACAAAGGTTAAAGAGAAGACGCTAAACCAAAACTTCAGTTTTGGTAAGAAATAACGTTTCTACGAAAATGTATTATGATAGACGTATAAACGGTAAACATGAAAGATATAAGTCTTGACACTGATTGGTGCAAGGCGATATATTTGAAAAGTAATATTTTCAAAAATAAAAAGTTGATATGAAATTTGGAATGACGTGACATGATCACGGTCAAGAAATGCAATGTGAGGTAGAATCACATTATAACCAAGTGAGCGGTGAAAGTAACTGGACTAATAAGTCTAGTTAGTGAGACCGGTTAAGGTCAGCAATTCAAATCAAGAAATTTGGTTTGCTTGTAAGCGGTAGATTCGGTATAACTGAACCGAATAAATAAATTTGAAAACAAAAGAATTTGTTGCTAAAAGTGAAGGATTTCACTAAAGACCTTTAAACGGGTCAAAGTAACGGATTCAAAAAGAATTCGATAGTATATGAAAGCGATGAATATCGCTAAGTTAATTAAACTAGTGGGAATAACGAGATTACGTTATTTCAAGTTGCACTATGTAAAATGAGATACGTAGACAATTAGTGACCAGAAAGATGTTACCATACTTATCTGGTAATACTAACAATTGGTTAAAGGTATAAGTAATGTTTAAAATATTTCTTGGATCAAATACATTGAGTTTAAACTCAATGAATTATGTAAGAAAAGGTTTCGAGGACGAAACCTCTCTAAGGGGGGTAGACTTGTAACACCCCGAAAACGGGTTTGGTAATCAAACTCCGTTAATACTAAAAGACGGGTAAAGTACCGTTAGTAGTAAAAATAACCAGGTAAATAATTGGATTTAAATAAGAAATCCTAATAATTAAATACAAGCGAATCAAAGTTTTAAGAGATTGAGTTTATAAGAGCCCGAGTTAACGGGACTTAAAATACAACGGGTTATAACTCCCGAACCCATTAAATTAACTAGGAATAATTAACCTAGTTAATAATATGTGATTAGGTTATAAATAATGGATTATAACTTAAATAGATCAAAATAAAACCTTGAGGGACTAAAAGTGAACAATTGGAAACAAGTTTATAACTAAAACTTAAAAACACCAAAACACACACATATTTGTGTGTTTTGGTCGATATATGCAGGAGAAAAAGGGGAGTTCCCTTCCAAGAACCCTAACTCACAAAAATTGCCAAAATCAAAGAGAAATCAAGCCAGGAATTTGGGGCTTTTAATAAAATCGTGATCACCAAGCTTAGGGGATCACAAGGTATGTTGAATTTTGATGTTTATTGATATTTCGAATTTTGTGATGAACATGCATGAACGAAATTCTTGCATGAATGTTCAATGTTATAGTGATATTGGTGTGGGTATAAGTCTAGGAACAAACCCTAGATGCAAACTTGTAGAATAGTGCCATAAACTAGTGATTTATCAAATAGCCAAGTATGAGCTAAGTGGGCTTTGTTGATTTGATGAAATTGATGTGTATAAACATCATAATAATTCATATGAATGAACTATTTGAACAAATTAGAGATTTTGTTAAGAATTCATAAGTGATTAGAAGTGGGTTTTTACACAAGAGTTAAACCCATGGTTATGATGGTCAAAGTGTATATGTGCATACAATGACTAAAATTACATGTTGATTTATGGTTACTTGGGGTATGAATCAGATAACATGTTAGTAGAAGTAACATCTCAAAATATGACGCTCACTAAGTGGTTGATAATGTGCCTAAATCGAGTCATGTGAACTTGTTAGTGCATCCATATTTGTAAATTGGTGGTTTGACCTTTAAAAGTCAAACCGACATATGATAAGGTTCATTAAGAATAGTGGTAAAAGATTCATAAGGTGTGAAAGTTATGATCTTGAATGACTAATCTAACCACCTTGAAAACGATGATGATAGTTTGACGCGTAACAAGCTAGGTGGAAGCTTGATGAGGGAGCGGGTCAAATGAATCAAGAAGGAAAGGAAAAGCGTAGTTCGGATGCGAGGTAAGTTAAGCTTACGCCCTTATTACTTTTATTACAAAATGCTTATTGTGAGCATGGAATACGATTTATATTAAGTAAATGAAACATGATGTTCCGGCGCGATATAATGCTAGTCGGAACAAGCGAAAATGGTAGAAACCATAAATTATGATAGAAAGGGGTAAAAATGGTGAAATGGTAATCCGGACATGGGTTAGCGAATAGATAAAGGGATTTAAAACAACACCATTTGGCATAAGTCATAATGGGTCAAATAAAACAGGAAACGACTTTCAAGTTGGATGATTTCAAAAAGTAAACCGGGATAGGTTTAAGGGGTGAATTGGTAATTAAGTGCCATCTTATAATGACAATTGGTCATTTCGACTAAACGGGTCAAATGGTGTTGTTAACACCATTTGTCAATAATATTTGATGATTGCTTGTTGAGTTTTATGATCACAGGAATTAACACATGGTTAGCATTGCTATTATCTAGATATTAATAGCGAAAGGTATTAAAAGGGGTTAATATGTTGATCCGAGCCAGGTACGCATAATTATGTTGTAGTTAAAAGTGTTATTTTGGTCAAATAATTGGTGAGAGTCCTTCGTCGTAAAAGAATGACCAAAATCGACCAAAACGCCCTTGTAGGCTAAACTGAACAAACAACCCTTAAAGGTTGTTTGGAAATGAATTTCATGATTAGATAAATACTTAGAATAAGTATAGAAGTTGAAAGATGTAATACGTTAGTCAAATAGCTCTATTTGAGTCTTGGCGTAAAATAACAATCCGAAGGGTAAAACTCAGAACATATAGATATACACATTGAAATCCAACACACAAAGAGTTGTAGTTGAAGATTACTTGATAAGAAATGTAGGAATAAGATGCTAGAAATGAATGAAAGCGATTTCAAGCTTTAAAGTGCTTAAATACCCTTAACGGGTCAAAATAAGCATACGATCGAAAACGGGTTTAAATTGTGTAATAAACCTATGAATAGAACCTAAAATAGTAGGTAACATTAATTTGAAGAAGTGTATGAGATATAGGAATCAAATAAATACGTTTGTTTGATAAAATGCATAAAAGGGTTAAAATTCGGTAAAAAGGTAACGAGTCGAAGGCTTAGAAGTCTCAAAATTTCTTATGTTGGATGTAGGATTTTAACTCCATAAGATGGAGGATTAAATTACGGACGCGTAGGAAAAAGAATCGGGTAAAACGGATCAATAACGAAGAAGTTATGGCCGTTTCCGTGAAATCGGGTTAAGCTGGGAACGTACAGCAACTGTTAAAGCATCAGGCTGTGAAAACAGGGGCTTGGCGTCACGCGAAGCCCCTTGGCGTCACGCCAAGCCCTCTAATCCGGAAAAATGTTATTTTTTTGTTTGTTTGACCCATGGCACTTGTTTAAACTTATTAGTTGACTATCAAAACTAACTTTTAAGTTGGTTTTGACCTTAGGTGATATTAGGCATGCTACGGATGACGATCAAGCAGCTACGAAGAACCGAACACACGAGATTAAAGCTTCCACACGGCGTTATGTCATAACTTTTAGATGGTGAACTTATTTATATTATATTGAAAACTTTAAGTTGTAAAAGTTTTAAATTACTCGTATTTTCTAAGGATACTTAATCGTAATTACATGTTTATTTTTGTTATTTGTACGAAAATCTATAAAATAATAACAAGGGTGTTACAGGAAGCTTGCAGATGTAGTCTTTCATTTCTCGGAAGGCTGCCTCAGCTTCCTGGGTCCACCTGAACTTGTTTGTCTCTAGGCAGTCCTTTGGGACCTTCATGAAGGGAAGGGTTTTATCGGCCACTTTGGACAAAAAACGATTAAGGGCAATCACCCTCCTGTTTAGTTGCTGAATATCCTTTACCGACCTGGGGGACCGCATTTCGGCCACAGCTTGGGTCTTTTCTGGAATTACCTTGATTCTTCCCCTGGTAACTACTACCCCAAAGAACTTCCCTTCTTCCACCCCGAAGCAGCACTTCCCCGGGTTTAATTTCATGTTCACGTCTTGCGTGGTTTGTATGGTTTCGGCTATGTCTTCTATCATGGCCATTTCAGTAAGGCTTTTGATGACAATGTCATCAACATGCACTTCCAAGTTTCGTCCCTGTTGTTCTCTAAAGAGGGTGTTCATAAACCTTTGGTACGTGGCTCCTGCGTTTTTTAGCCTGAAGGTCATTTTGGTGTAACAAAAGGTACCTTCATCGGTGATGAATGCAGTTTTCTCCTCGTCCTCTAGCCACATTTGGATCTGATGGTATCCCTTGTATGCGTCGAGGAAGCATTTCAAAGGGTACTGAGACAAAGAGTCCACCTGGACGTCTATCTCCGGGAGGGGGTAGCAGTCCTTAGGACATGCTTCATTCAGGTCCTAGAAGTCTATGCACATCCTCCACCCCCCGTCTTTCTTTTTTACCATGACAGTGTTAGCAATCCAGGAAGGGTACCTGACCTCCCTTACTATTCCAGCTCTGAGCAACTTCCTTGTTTCTTCGCATGCGGCTCTTCTCTTGCTGGGACCCATGCTCTATTTTTTCTGCTTAACTGGTTGTACCCAGCTGTGAGTATTGAGCCTATGCTTAGTCAGGCTCCTCGGGATTCCGGTCATGTCCCATGTTGGAATGCGAAGACATCTATGTTGAGGAGGAGCAGTTATTTGAGAGCACTTTTGCATTTGTCGCTGAGGTGGTTGCCTACCTTTTTCGTTTGTTCTGGAAACCTGTCACAGAGTGCCCACTCTTCGATTCCTTCCTTTTGAGATTTCTCTACCACCTTCCCTTCTAAGACTGAGGATATTACTTCGTAGGACGAATTCACCCAAGCCAGACCCTTTGGGTTTGAAACACCAAGGCCCCATGGGGGGTTGAGGCCTGTGCTTGTAGGTCCTCAATGCCTGGCCTACCTAGGATTGCATTGTACTTGAAGGGGAGGGTGCCCGGGCCACAGCGAAAGTGAGGGTTATTGTCCGGACCCGATCTCCTACTCCAACTATGATTGGGAGCCTAATCTTCCCCAAAGGATGAGATACACTGTTGTTGAAACCTACCAGGGGGGTCGAGTCTTCTTCTAATCTATCCCGCACATCTCTGTCGAACCTTAGGAAACAGTGCTCGTATATCACCTCAACTCCACTTCCTCCGTCCACATGTATCCGGGCCACCTTGTACCCGGCTATGATCACTGAGATGTTGAGAGGGAGCCTTTGTACCTTGTGATCTTCTAGGTGCAGCATTAGTATGGGAGCTCTCATGCTGTCCGGGGGACCCAGTACCCTGGCATTGACACTACTGGTGGGATCGCTCTCATCTCTCCTTCTAATCATGTCCACGTATGCCCTCTCTGGTTCCTTTGTATCCTTCCCCTTCCTTTCCCCTCCTTCTTTGATTTCCTTGACTAAGTGTGCCAGCTTGCCTGTTTTCACCGCAGCCTCTATCTTTTTTTTTTTATACATGCAATTGTCGGTTTTATGGCCGTAGCCCTTGTGGAAGTCACAATATTCGTTTGGCTGGGCTTTCTATCCCGGTTTTATGGGGGGGGGTCTTGGGGAAGGAGTTCTTTACCCTTCTTGTGGCTAATATTTCACTTGGGGTCTTTGTAAGAGGGGGAAACTGTCAGAATAGGGTGCTAACCCCCTACGCCGAGGTCTATATAGGGAGTATGTTGGTTTTACCCTGTCATGCTGTGCTTTGTCAAAAGTTGCTTTTCGGGGATATAGTGTACCTTTTTTCTAGAAGCTTTAGTGTAGGGTTGGTTCTCCGAGCTGGGACATCCATCTCCTTGGCCTTACTAATTGTGTCCTTTCCCCTAACGAAAGCTCTAACTCGATCCATAAGGTTGTCAAACGTGGGTGGGAACTCCTCGCCCAGCTTTTCACATAACTGTGTGTGTTTCAGCCCGCTGATGAAGCTGCCGATTTTCACTACCTTTGGGACATCTTTGATGTTCATGCTTTCCTTAACAAACCTCTCCATGTACTGGTCGACCTGCTCATTGTCCCGCTACCATATGTGCATAATCTCGTTAGGATTCTTAATTACCTTCCTTTGCTAACTGAAGTTCCTCAGGAACTTCTCGCTCAGCTCCTCGTAGTTGTCTATTCCTTCAGGAGGGAGGCTATCGAACCAGAGCCCGGGCCCCTCTATTAGGGTTTGGACGAACATATGGCACCAAGTGGGCATAGGCCATCGCCCCAGTTGTCTGCACCCTTGAAGGCATGTAGTTGATCCTCCGGGTCCTTGGTCCCATCGTATCTGTCGAAATTCAGGGGTAGTTTGAGCTTCAGAGGCATGGGAGCCTCAGCAATCCTTTTGGTGAACTTTGAGACCTCAGCTAGGTCTCGAGGCAAGTAAGGTTTGTCCAGACCACTGTCGTTTTGATTTTCCTTTTCCTTTCCATTCGGCCCTTTTCCTCTTATAAGGTCCTCTCTTTCCTCTGGCGTCATTTGCCTTAGGGCTGTCATGAAGGTTTCTAAGGGATCGGAGTTATCGTTCTTGCTCTGTGGACAAGTTTCCCCCTTGCTAGGTGGTGTGTCAAAGGACAACCTGGCTTTGAGGCTCTCCAACCTCTCCTGTCTCTCTAACTTCTCAAGGTGCTTCTTGAGTTCTTCTTTGTGCATGGCTACGAAGTCTGGGGTGATGGTGTTTCCCTTCTCTGAGGATCCCACCTGATTCTCATTTTCTTATTCATGAGTGATATCTTCTACTATAACTGCATCGTTGGTACCTTGTACCGTCTGGATGGTTCGTGAGTTGGGAGGTGTTGCCATGCCGTATTTTTTCGGATGATGGGTTCTTACAACGTCGATGGTTTTTTGAGTGGGAAAATCACTTGGACTGGGTCCCACGGATGGCGCCAATGTCGAGTCCTCAAGTCACTGATGACGTATAAAGAATCTCGCTGACGTTGCAATGCCCCTGTTTCCGTTTCCTACAAGAAAGAAAACTGTTAGCCTCGTCACGGAGGGCCCTGGGGGGGAGGATCCGTGACCAAGCTCCGGCGTAAGAACAAGTAAGCTTGCCGGAGATAAATGAGAAGCTTATCCCGACGAGTGTGATCGCCGGAATATTCTCCTTGGTGTGGAATCTAATAAGTGAGTTATTATGCTGAAATTAATGAGGGTATATGATTGCCGGAGTAAATATGAGTATAGAGCATTTTGTGAGGGTTTTCTTGTATGTTAAGGATCGTTGCTTACCTTCCTTATATAAAGGAAACTGCTTATCTTCCTCGGTAAACGATGCCCGAACGATCTAACGGCATTCTGCCACCTTTGGGGGACTCAGACACGTGTCTGAGCCCCAACGGTTGGATCAGGGGCTTCAATTAATGAGGCCAACTCAGTTGTACTAGGTTTCCGGCGACTTCTTTCTCCTTATCAATCAGGCATTTAATGCCTTGTAGCATCCTTGGATTCCTTTCATTTGTTTCCCGCTTATTTCGAGTATTTGAGATCTTTGTTAAGAAAGGTTGTAAGCCATGGGCTTGCCAATTGGGCCCAGACGATAACAGCCCAAGACGGGTAATGTTGGGCTACCAACTGGCCCGTCGACATGTATTTTTCTAGATTTTGCTTTAGTGTGAGCATTCAATTCTATACAAGATTTATTATACATATCAGATTTATTATAATAATTTTTACTAAAATTAATAGGGTTCAAATTTAAAATGTAAGAATTAGAAAGTAGTACAAGAGTTGAGATGAAAGAAAAATGCGAAGAGTCTAAAAATAGTAGTATGATTAAACTTGGATTTATGTGTACACACATCAAAGTACAAAGAACAGAAAAATAAGAAATTATAGAAAATATCAAACATCCGAATTTCCTATTAGAAAATTATAATATTTGGAATATATTAAATTCCAATTTTAAGAATATTATGTAATTCTAGGACGAAAAACTCCTCCTCCAAAACTGGCTTCTCTTCTTTGTAATCATCCGAACACAATCAGAAATTTAAGGTCTCCTTTGTCCTTTGGTCAAACGATAGCATAGATTAATATGTCCTCTTTTGTATTTACAAAATCCTAATTTTGTATTTTTGTATATATTTAATTATATGTGGAGACAAGTAGTTGGTATTTGAGTATGATTTTGGAGGTTTACTTCAAAAATTATAAAGATATACCTTTTAATGCTTTGGCCTCATATATGTCTAATATTTAACTATTGTTAATAATAAAATAGTTATTGTATTTTAGTAATATGAGAAGACGTTAACTTTTATTTGTAATTTTGCTGTAAAACAACTATTATAATAGTTCAAATACAGGAAACCAAACAGCATGTATGTATATAATTTTAAAATTTTAAAATTGTTAAATCAGATAACATTTGTTGTGTATTAGTAAAAAATAATTCAGATAACATTTGTTGTGTATTACTAAAAAATAAATTAGATAACATTTGTTATGTGTTAGTAAAAGAATGAAGCGGCTAATTTTTATTAATTTGTAATTTCGTGATAAATAACTATAATAATATAATAGTTAAAACTCAAGAAATAAAAAAGCATATATATATATATATAGAGAGAGAGAGAGAGAGCGGTTAACATACATTATGAGTAATCGTACTTCACGTACGCGACAATACTGGCCGTCAGATCCATGCGTGATTATTTTCAGTTTCAAATTCATGCGTGATTATTTTTCAGGGTTTGATACATGAGTCATTTGCGTGATTATTTAACACATGCGTAATTACTTCAGTGGCTTATTATACACATGCGTGATTATTTTATCCATGCGTGATAATCACAAAAAACTGATCCATGCGTGATAATCTGCTCCATGCGTGATAATGACACAAAATCTGACGGTCAGTATTGTCGCGTACGTGAAGTATGATAAGGGCTTTTGTACATTATATTTTCTCTCTCTCTCTCTCTCTCTATATATATATATATATATACCTTTTGGAGTTGATCCTGAACCTTCCCCCTGCCATATTCTTGTTGCTTTAATATACATATACATATATATATGTATATGTATGTATATGTATATTAAAGCAACAAGAATATGGCAGGGGGGAAGGTTCAGGATCAACTCCAAAAGGTAGCTCATTGGTTGAAATCTGCAAACAAAGAACACCATTAGTCTTAACGCGAGAGGTGGCCTCTCGCGTTTGGACTCCGGTGTGAGAATCAGTGAATGGTTCTTAAGAGTCTAAGCGAAATGAAAGGATAAGAGTTTAGAGTGAGAATGAGAGAAGTGAACTTACTTTGGGCTGAATAAGACTCTCCTTTTATAGGTAGATTGCTCTGCCCAAGGGAGCCTTGTGTCAGCTGGTACCTTCTAGTCTTGGTAAGCTAATCCTCCCTTGACGTTGCTTGCAGGGTTAGCCTTGCCTCTTTAGGTAAGTTTTAGGTTTGTGTGTCTCGAGGACACCTTTATGTGCTTTAGGGAGAAGTCTAATAAGTTTGACTTGTTGGGTTCATGTTCCAAGGTTGTACAATAACCTTAGCTCCCTGTCACCAGCCGTTGGTGTATTAGCTTCTCGTCGGGAGCTTCCAGCTTCCAACTTTCAGCTTCTTACTTTCAGTTTATGTTTAGCATTCTTTATTGTTTTCATACGATTGTTATTAACCTTGGTTTTGCTGACTGGGATCTCCGAGTATATATATATATATACATATATATATATATATGTATATATATATACATATATATATATATTTATATATATATATATTTATATATATATATGTATGTATATATGTATGTATGTATCTACACACACTGAAACGTCATTTTGACATATTGTTTCATTGTTTTTAATAGTCACATTTTGGGCCCATTTTTCCAAGATCTTCTTGTCTACTAGTGCCTGCTTGGGTACATGGCTGGACCTGAGCTTGTGGTCTAACCTGAGTGGCTTGCCAGATTTGGTTCCCCGTAAGCTACTGGCTTAGCTGAGCCAGGAAGGCAGCTACTTGGGGATACTGGGCACCGTATATGGCGAAGCTTTGTTGAAATTTTGAAGATGGTGACAAGCTTGCAGCTACAGCTCTGCTAGCTAAAGGCAACAATCTAAGTGCTACTTCAAAGATTGTCTGTGGATGTGGGGGAACAGCTTAAGCTTGTTGGAGAAGCTGCTCAACAGTATATTCTGGGTTTTCCATCAGGCATGAGACATGGATTTAGGTCAGGACTAGGTCTTGCTCGGCTAACACTTGGAGATGTAGTGGTGCACAACGAAGCGGGCATAGGGGAGAGTGTAACTTCCGGCTCATCATAAGACAAACGTACTCTAACCCCTTTGGTCCGTTCCTCTCGAACATACCCATTCAAAAGCTCCCTCAACTGTATAAAGTTACTCCTCACTCCCTCTGGGGTTATTTCCATGGTTTCAACTGGGAAAAGTACTTCAGTTGGTGATGGATTAGCCCGTGTAGAGGGAGGTGTTTGGAACTATTGTGCATCTTATGTTACCGGTGCGACATGAAGTCCGTCCGTGTTGGTGGAGCAGCTGCCAACTACGGGAGTAGCTGGAGGGCTAGACGGAGGCAGGGATCCGCTCGAGACTTCCTTTGGATGATGATCCTTTCCAGCCTTAAAAGAAGGAAACTTAGGAACAGGGCCGGACTACCGGAAAGTACTGTTCTAAGTAGCGCAGCCTCACGGTGGGCGCCACTTGTTAAAGCAACAAGAGTATGGCAGGGGGAAGGTACAGGATCAACTCCAAAAGGTAGCTCCTTGGTCAGAATCTGCAAACAAAGAACACTGTTAGTCTTAACGCGAGAGGTGGCCTCCCGCATTTAGAATCCGGCATGAGAATCAGTTAATGGTTCTTAAGAGTATAAGCGAAATGAAAGGATAAGAGTTAGAGTGAGAATGAGAGAAATGAACTTACTTTGGGCAGAACAAGACTCCCCCTCTATAGGCAGATTGCTCTACCTAAGGGAGCCTTGTGGCAGCTGGTACCTTCTAGTCTTGGTAAGCTTATCCACCCTTGACGTTGTTTGCAAGCCTTGCCTCTTTAGGTAAGTTTCAGGTTTGTGTGACTCGAGTACACATTTATGTGCTTTAGGGAGAAGTCTAATCAGTTTGACTTGTTGGGTTCAAGTTCTAAGGTTGTACAGTAACCTTAGCTCCCTGTCATCAGCCGCTGGTGTATCAGCTTCTCATCGAAAGCTTCCAGCTTTCAACTTTCAGCTTCTTACTTTCAGTTTATGTTTAGCATTCTTTATTGTTTTCTTGCGATTGTTATTAACCTTAGTTTTACTGACTGGGATCTCTGAGTACACACGTCATCAATATACATACATATATATATATAGGGGAATGTTTAAATGAGAACGCTAAATATTGTGAGAACCGTGAGAACAAATGAAAAAACCGTGAGAACTTGGTAAAAAACAATTCAAATTCAAAAAAAAATCTACACTTATCATTATTATTCGAATACAATGTTAGAAATTTAATTTACATGTGTAAGTTTGCCATTTACACATGTGTAAATCTGTTATATTTACACATGTGTAAAAAAAAACTAAAAAGAGTGATTTTGAAAGGAGAAATGAATTATTTGACGTTATAAATTCTTTTTTTGATGTTGTATCTTAATTACAATGAGGTTTGTATTTAAAAAAATGGTTTTGATTGGTTTTTCATTCGTTCTCACAGTTCTTGCAATATTTAGCGTTCTCAAGATAACCATCCCTTATATATATAGTGTGGGAGTTGACTACAAAGTCTATTTTTCATACAAAGTGTAAAAAGTCTTAAAACACCACAATTTCAGCCATAAAACACACTCAAAACCCACAAATAACAAAGTGAAGATTACTAGAACACCATATTTGTGGGTTTTGTGTTGTGTTTTGGATGAAAAGACTTTGATTATCGAATGACTAATATTAGTGTGTTTTATTTTGATTATCATGTTGTGTTTTATATTCATAGTTCTACGATGATGTGTTTGAAGTTTTTATGGACTGTTAAGGTTTAGATATTGTGTTTTAGTGATCTTCACTCTGTTATTTGTGGGTTTTGAATGTGTTTTATAGCTAAAATTGTGGTGTTTTATGGATTTGTACACTTTGTAGGAAAAATGGACTTTGTAGCCGAACCCAACCATATATATATATATAGGGGAGGGTTTAAATGAGAACGCTAAATATCGCGAGAACCGTGAGAACGAATGAAAAAACCACGAGAACTTGGTCAAAAACAATTCAAATTCAAAATTTCTTTTTACACTTATCATTATTATTCGAATACAATGTTAGAAATTAAATTTACACGTTTAAATTTTCGTGAATTTGTAAATAAAGATAATTTACACATGTGTAAGTTTGCCATTTACACATGTGTAAATTTGTTATATTTACACATGTGTAAAAAATCTAGTAAGACTGATTTTGAGAGGAGAAATTAATTATTTGATGTTGTAAATTCTTTTTTGATGTTGTATTTTTATTATAATAAGGTTTGTATTAAAAAAAATCGGTTTTGATTGGTTTTTTCGTTCGTTCTCACGGTTCTCGCAATATTTAGCGTTCTCAAGATAACCATCCCCTATATATATATATATATATATAGGGAGAAGATCATGCGAGAACCACCTCTTATTGTGAGAACCGCGAGAACCAATGTGAACACACCAAAAATGCCTAAAAATAGCTAAAAATCACACAAATTTTTTTTTTTTGATTTTTTAATATTTTTTAGGTTAAAATCGCTACTTTTCGAACCAAAAAAAAAAAAAAAAAATTTAAATTTTTTTTTTAAAAATTTTTTTTTTGTTTTTTTTTTTGCTTCGAAAAGTAGCGATTTTAACCTAAAAAATATTAAAAAAATCAAAAAAAAATTTTTGGATTTTTTTAGATTTTTTTTAGATTTTTTTAGGTTTTTTGGGGGTTTAGTTTTTAGCATTTTAGCTTGGGGGGGGGGGGGGGGGGGGGAGGGGGGTTTAGGTTTTTGGGGGGGGGGGGGGGGTGGGGTTAGGTTTTTTTTAGGTGTTTTTAGGTTTTTTTTAGCTTGGGAGGGTGGGGGGGGGGGGGTTTAGGTTTTGGGGGGGGGGGGGGGGGTGGGGGGTTTATGTATTTTTTTTTGGGGGGGGGGGGGGGGTGGGGGTTAGGTTTTTTTTAGGTTTTT
Organism: Helianthus tuberosus; assembly: GCA_030545235.1. NCBI lineage: Eukaryota > Viridiplantae > Streptophyta > Magnoliopsida > Asterales > Asteraceae > Helianthus > Helianthus tuberosus. The sequence goes on along the minus strand of JARYGA010011515.1, from coordinate 4,651 downwards.
TTAGCTATTTTAGGTTGTGTTCACATTGGTTCTCACAATAAGGGTGGTTCTCGCATGAGCCCCTCCCTATATATATATATATATAATGGAGGGTTATCTTGAGAACGCTAAATACTGCAAGAATCGTGAGAACGAATGAAAAAACCAATCAAAACCATTTTTTAATACAAACCTCTTTGTAACTAAGATACAACATTAAAAAAAATTTACAACATCAAATAATTCATTTATCCTTTCAAAATCACGCTTATTAGATTTTTACACATGGGTAAATATAACAGATTTACACATGTGTAAATAGCAAACTTACACATGTGTAAATGGCAAACTTACACATGTGTAAATTTTCTTTATTTACGAATTCACTTTAATTTGAAGGTGAAATTAAATTTCTAATATTGTATTCGAATAATAGTAATAAGTGTAAAAATATTTAAATTTGAATTGTTTTTGACTAAGTTCTTGTGGTTTTTTCGTTCGTTCTCACAATATTTAGCGTTCTCATTTTAACCTTCCCCTATATATAAAGGGGAGGGTTATCTTGAGAACGCTAAATATTGCGAGAAACGTGAGAATGAATGAAAAAACCAATCAAAACCAATTTTTTTTAATACAAACCTTATTGTAATTAAGATACAACATCAAAAAAAGAATTTACAACATCAAATAATTCATTTTTCCTTTCAAAATCTCTCTTATTAGATTTTTTACACATGTGTAAATATAACAGATTTACACATGTGTAAATGACAAACTTACGCATGTGTAAATTTTCTTTATTTACGAATTCACGTAAATTTAAACATGTAAATTAAATTTCTAACATTGTATTCGAATAATAATGATAAGTGTAGAATTTTTTTTTGAATTTGAATTGTTTTTTACCAAGTTCTTGCTGTTTTTTCATTTGTTCTCACGGTTCTCACAATATTTAGCGTTCTCATTTAAACATTCCCCTATATATATATACACACACTGAAACTTCATTTTGACATATTGTTTCATTGTTCTTAATAGACACATACGGTAACTAAAACACAAGAAGTTCAAAGAATATAATGCTTCAAATTAAATTTTTTAATCGTAAGTATTACTATTAAAATTATAAAAGTAAGAATATTGGATGGATCTTTTAGTCTACCATGACAAGCAATCCAGATTTATATTACCAAGTCAATAGCCGTAATCTTTCAATAGAATTTCTAATGTTACCCAATGAAAAAAACGAAATACGTATAATGTATGATTGAGTAATGACAGCCGTAAGTATAACTTTTCCATCACATAATCCATAGTTAAGATTACATTTTTAAGTTTTGCTATCAAAAAATAAAAACAATAACATACAATAACAAATTACCAAAAAAGTTTCAACAAGTACCTGAAACTAAAATTTAACTTATTCTTTAATCAACTACTGCACCACTCTAATTTACCTTTTTAACGATGAAAAGACTTTTATTATTTTAATATGATGATGTATAAAAATTTGATTTTCTTATTTAAATATTAAAAAAGTTAAATCTAGTTTAGATATCTAATTATTAGTTGGAGTTTTTTTTTTTTCCTAAGTTATACATCATCATATTTGAACTTATAAGAAAATACTTCAATCATATTTAATCTAGCCTTCAACACCCTTACCTCGATCCCCCCTCCCCCTCCCTCTTCCCCCACTATATATACTGACCATGGCCCCTTTGATTTCACCACCCATCATTATGTGAACACTACTGTCACTTTGAGCCTTATGGTTATCTGAATTTGTATACGCGTACACATCTATGTATGTATAGGATATGTATGTGGTATGGCAAATGTAAAAGGATTCCCATGATGGTGATGACAACTACCATGATCTTACTATGTGTTTCTTCGGAATATAGAAATCAGTATGAAAGAATCTGTAAAGCTCAGGAGGGATAGCGCCATAATAAAGTACATATAAATCATGTTTATGTGGCGCTGTCTATCCTGAGCCTCACCGCTTCTTCTTACTACATCCACCCTAGCTTACAAAAAGATCTTAGATGGTATGATTTCTCTCTCTCTCTCCACCATTTCCATCCCCATCTTTACACATATACATATAGATCATATACACACAGGTACACATAGTTTTCCAAATGCAAACGATAAGGTATGGTTGTATGAAAATTTATATACAAATTATTTTTCTGCATATAAAATTTTCAGATGGTCTTATTTAAGAAAAAGAATTGTATAAAAAGTAGTTTTATGTATCTCAGTTTATATGGATTTCTTTACAGTTAAAGAAAATGTTAAATGTATATTATTTAGATTTAATCACTTTTATTAGGATCATTGAATTTTTAAACTATATTATTTGTTATTTAAATATATATTTAGTTTCTTTTACACAAAGAAATGAGCAAAAACATAAAGAAATGAAAATTTGCTCCATTTTTTAACGTTTGTTGTAACTTAGCTGAATACAAAATGTTATGAAAAACATTTTTATTTTTTTCCAATACTTTTAAGATGGCATTCATCTTTCAGGATATATATTTTTTTAACGTTTAACATAAGAATCGTCGGGTACTCCGTACGCGGCACCCATTGGCCAAAAGGTAGCCCGCGGCAGCCCAACCTCTACGTACGGAGCCCCTAGCCAGGGGCGGTTCTTACAAGGCCACTGGCAGGGCCACGGTCCGGGCAAGTTTTTCGGCCGTAGTGCTAATTTTCCGCATTTCGATCGAAATTTTTTATATATACTATGTTTGGAATGGGCTTGCCCGGACTTTTTTTTTGTGTCCGTGTCTTTTGGCCCTGGCACGTTCAACGGACAAGATCCGCCACTGCCCCTAGCCCACCATGCCACCAGTTCCGGGGAAACCCGACCCTGCACCCGCCTGAGGGCACGACAATGCAGAGCCGGTAAAACCCGGGTGAATCGGAAATCAAACTCGAGACCATTCGGTCAGGAGTCTTCATTCATTTCCATAACCACTAAGCCAAAGCCCAGGGTTCGTCTTTCAGATATTTAATATAAATAAGCCAGATATGTATGAGTTAGTCTGATATATGACTGTTTGTGTAAGCAGGATAATTAGTGACAGTCGTCCATTAATGCTATCTCTGGTAAATAGAAACTGGATGGGCATTATTGTGATACAGTATAATAAATACTAGTTTTTTATATCATATATCATCATATTTAAATTTATTTTTCTTGAAGCTTTTTTTTATTTTTTATTTTTTTTTGAGAAAATGCATTTTTTCTTTTAATTTAATGGATTAATACTTCCTATATAACATTTGGTACTATAATAAAGAGTTTAATGCATATTCAACGTTGTCAGTTGTCACTGGTTTTATGCTATATAAATATGATTAAATTATATATATGATTTTTTACAACATTAATAGAAGGAGGTGCTCTAAACAACCATATTTAAGCAACATCTACATACATCAAATATAAAAGCTAATTGTATTATATAATGTTAATTGTTAAACACTAAGGGAAACACGTAATAATAGTATACACAAACTTTAACCTTTTAGTTCTATAAAAAATGACGTCAAGTAGGCGATTAAACTGACTTGAGGGATATTGTATTTTTAATAATTATGTAGTAAATGTTCACATAATAATAGTATATAGAAACTTTAATTTTTTAGTTCTATACAAAAAATGGCATTAAATAGGCGATTAAACTGAGTTGAGGGATATTGCATTTTTATAATACCATTTTCGTTTCCGATGACAGTCTTTAATGTAAAATGGATGTTGACTTGTATCCCCACTTCGTTTAGGTCACGTCTCCTTCATTATTATATTTGACTCTTCAATGCATCTTACTTTTCTTGCCGTTCAAAAAAAAAAAAAACCTTACTTTTCTATTTTCGATTTTCAAAATATACAAATTCACTGCTTTTAAATTAATATTATATATAAGCACGTGTATACCAAAAGTGTTTAATCCCATGTTGTCGAGAGTTTTAGTTATAGTATAAGGCTGGACAGTATGGGGACCGTCCAGAATGGTCGCCGCGCCCCCTCTCCATTTCCTGCCCATCGTCGTCGTGCCTGCTTCGTCCAGATCGTCGGAGGTGAGACGACTTGGACAGGCCTCTCCATCTCACACACATATATACATACAACATATACATATATATTTTAGGCTCATTCTCCTTCCTTACCTCCATCCTCTTTGCCCCATCCTCACACCCGATCTACGTGGCACTTACATGGCTGGTCATCCTCCATCAACCATACCATCCAGCCTAATAGTTGGTACCGAGGTTGATTAACGTGTAGCTTTAGAGAATGAGAACTAGCAAGTGGAAAAAGAAAGAATATGCATACAACGCGTTAATTTTTTTTTTTTTTTTTTGTTTTTTTGTTAAAACATGTATTTTCATTCATACTTGCTAAGTTAAATCAAAAGAGAAGATTTATTTATTTCTCTTTACTCTTTTTCTTGTAGTCGATTTATATAATATACAGTACACGTGATGCAGTCGATTTTGAATAACTTTCTATGAGCATTATTATATTTTAATTATTAGTTATATTTCGGAGACCCTAACAATTTTAACATCTAGAGGGGTCTAAAATTGGTTTTTCTTTGTCATGAGTTGGGCTCTTCAGGAGCCGAGCCGAGTCGAGCCGAGCTAAGGAAAG